>CM040425.1:133901052-136747564 GCA_022702705.1 Papilionanthe hookeriana x Papilionanthe teres | reverse complement strand
GTTGAAGAAAAATGATCTTTTTCATTTATTTTATTTTCTTTGTCTTTTTCTTTCATATTCACCATTGCGTCTTTGGAGAATATTGTTTCCTTTATAGGAGTGTAATATGTTGCATCTTCATGCATTCCAATTTCATGGATCAAAAACGGTTGCAAATCTCCTACAATACGAGATTCTTATCTTTTTCGTAGATATTTTATGTATTGATGCAACGAAGAAGGTACCATTTTATGTTCATGAAGCCATGGTCTACCAAGTAAGGCATTAAAAGAGGTATCTGAATCAATGATATGGAATTTTGCCGTTGTCATCTAGTCGGTTATTTTTAAGAGCAACGTTATTGATCCAAGAGCTCGTTCTCATTGTTGATTGAATCCTCGTAACATCATCGTATCTCTTGATAATTGAGAGGCATGAATATCCAGATATGCAAGAGTTCTCAAATTCATAATGTTAATTGAGGCTCCTGGGTCAATAACAACCCTTGAAAGTGTCATGTCGTTTATGTTTACTGTGATATACAGTGGACGATTATGTTCAGTTGTTCCGAGCAACAAGTCATTATCGGAGAAGGTAATCTTTGTCGATTCTTCTAATGGACAAACTTCATTTTGAGTAATACTAGCAAATTGAGCTAGGCAAATGTCTGGATCTAAAAGGGATTTTATCAATGACTCTCTCATTTCTTTAGAAAGCATAAGAGCGTCATAGATGCTCAATTTTGCTGGTAATTGTTGACCTCATTTTTGATGAGGTCTTTTCTCTTCTCTCTCTTTAGTACTTAGGATCTAGCCTTAGGCTTTCCCTTTGACTATCTTAGAGGACTAGAAATGGGACCCACAACTTAGAAATTCAAACACCTCTTAAACTCCCTTCAAACCCCATAAGTTTGATTGTAAACCCTTGGAGGGTTAAAATCAAATGTGGAGGTTTAAAAGATGAGTTCCATATAGGACTCTTTGGCCTTAGGACTACCTTGGGTGGCCTGGTCTAGTGAGGGTTGACTTGCACACACATTACACTTTCACACACATTCCAATCCTAAAACCATTCATGGCTAGCTTGATTTCCTGACTCATGTAGGCAATTCATATGGATGGTCCCCAACCCCTAAGCCCTCGCAAGAGGGTTAGGAACAACATAGTGAATGCCTCGAGTGAGTCCTCTCATGGCTCTTATGGGCTTGACATGGCTTCATGGCTTAACCAAAGTGATTCCATTCTACTCAAACTTGATCAATCTTCATTTTTCCAAAATTTCAATTTTTGACCCCCGGGGCCCTACACCCACTAAACCTACCAAATACCCTCGGAATTGCCCAAATTTTGCAAAATTGCCTAAATTACCCAAAATTCCTCAAAACCAATCCTGAACATTTCCCCCCACTCAAATTGATCATCTATAGCCAAATATACCAAAATTTCCAAAAATACCCCCCAATACCCAAAATGGCCTTCTTAGCCAAAAATTCCATAAATTCCAAAAATTCCCAAACAATTCCAGAAAATCCAAAATATTCCCAATTTCATTTTGTTAAACTACACCATAAGCCAATTTTGTCAATTTAACCTACTTTTACCAAAACCCCCAATTTGACCCATTCTTAACCCAAGTGGACCCAATGTCCCACTAAACCAACACAATTGACCTCAATTTTCATCCAATTCAATTCTAAACTTCAATTCAATATCTTCAATGTAAATTTAGGCCAAATCCAAGCCAAATTTGGTTGACATTTGGATCCAATTTCAATTTGAAGCCTAAAGCCCAACTTTGGCCCATGACCTAAACCTAGCCCAAACCAACCCAATTCAACTCCAATTAATCCCAAATTATTTCCTAAACTTTTCTAATATCCCCACAAAGAAAACAATAACAAGATTTACCCCAAATTTGAACCTAAACTCCACCTAAGCCTAACCCAAAGTCAAAATCCCTATTTTTAGCCTAAACCCAAACCTAACCCAGATGGGCCCAAATCTTAAAATCAAAGCTCAACCAAAGTTGAAAACTCTTTGTGACACTCCCATAAACATTTCTCAACATTAATTTTACATCAAATCCAACCTTAGCCCAACCTTAAACCAAGTTAGCCCAATTTGGCCCACTTTGGCCTCATTACCAAAAAGCCCAAATCGAACCCATTTCAACTCCAAATGACACCAAACCTTTTCCAAATCACTCATGATACATCCCTAAACTAAACCCAACATTTATTTGGCATGGTCCTTCACAAAACTTTCATCTAAAAGTCCATTTTAAAATCTAAAAGCCCACTCCCTTAAACCATTTTAAAAGCCCATCCAAAATGATTTAAAAAAAACCCAAGACTTATTCCAAAGCCCATGTGATATTGTCTCATCATGCCCACTTAATTAAAATCATCCCCTAAGTCCAAAACCCATCATTTTGATAAAACCAAAAATAGCATCATGACAAAACCAATCCAAAAATCCAAAGTTTTCAAAAATTCCAAATAACATTTTTATGAAATTGACCAACCTTTTCCCAAGCCAAATGGAGCCATGAAGCCATGCATAAGCCACATACAAGCCATGGAAGCCACTTTCCACCTCACCAAGCCATTAATGGCAAGAGGAGGGCGTTCTTTCTTAACCCTTCATTAAACCTTTTTTAACCTCATTTATACTACACTCTAAACTAAGCTCAGCCACCTCACCATGGATGGAGACTTCACCACTCCAATTCAGCTGACCCAAATGATTCCCTAAGCCCAAAACCAGGTCATGGGAGGGTGCACCCAACCCATTTGCATGAGTTGACCAAACCAAGCCTCAAATGACCCTTCCCCCTTTCCACTTAAATCAAACTCCTTTACAAATGTCAAGCCTTAATTGAACTCACCAACTTCCACCCCTGACCCCACTGAGCCAGATGGTGACCTAACCCTGCCGGCCAGCTGCCTGGGTCGCCGGAAAACGCCATGGCCGAGAGCTCCATGTGAGCAAAATTTTTCAATTCTTCCTTGCTGAGTTGTCCTAGTCCAATTGAACACCATGGCTGTTCTTCTCTTGCATAGAGCAGCTGATCCCAAGCCTCAAACCCCCCTGGAAAGCCCTCCAGCCATGTCTATTTAAACCCACCACCCTCTCGGCCAAGCAAGGTGATGAACCAGACCTAAACAAAACTCTGCCAAAATTGCTCCAGGACCTTCTCCTCACCTAGAGCACTTGATCCTCATTGGATTCCAGCCCCAATTTCCCACAGCTGAGCTCAATTTCTGAGTTCAAATTTAAACCCAAAACCAGGACATTTCCAAAACCTCCACCAAATCCAAATTAAACTAACCCACACCTACACAGGACCAAGAGAAGGAGTTCCCCAGTGAAATCCCCCTCTCCAGGCCACCCATTTGCTCCAGCCTCCAAGCTTTGAAATCGGCTGTGGACACTTTCATACCTAGACAATTCCCTAGAGCCAGAGACTTCATCTGGAGCTTCCTTGGGTGCAATCGAAGGTGACACAACTCTCTGATTGAAGCTACACTTCTCAGAGCAAAGGTATGGATCATTCCTTCCTCTCGATCTTCTAGTAATTCTCCATTTTGTTTTACTTAATTTCATAGCATGTAAACTGTATGGATGTGTTCGTCTCTTCAAGACGAATCCATAGAGCATAAGAACATGAAAATCCGTTGAGAATGAGAGAGTTCTTAGGGTTTTAGTGTGGACGGTCACAGGTGCACACCAGTCGTGGATGATGACCAGGCGCCGTCCGATCGAGCGTGTATCAAGTGGACGGTCCAGATTGCGCCAGACCAGAGAACGTTACATGAACCACGGGCCCCTGGAGCACTGAGTCAGATGGGAGCGTGAATGGAAGCGCGACGCGTGGGCTTTCGGAGCTGCCGAGGTTGACGCGGCGCCGCGTGGATAAGTAGAAAAATAGGGTTTTTTCTATTTATTTAAATACCCAAAACTTAGAAAATCCATATCTTTGTGTAGGAAAATCATAAAAATAAACTAAAAATATCCTCTTGCTCAGTGAACAGAGGAGAATAATGTGGAAAAGAAATCAAGTTATTTTGATAAGTATTTTATTTTTAATTAATTATTTACTCATTTCAGTATTTTGATTCTCCATTTGCATAGACAATTCACCATGACATGAGACCATAGGGTTTTTGAAGCCTCTGACCTTGGAACATTCCCTGAATTTTTCAAGTTCAGAGGCCAACTCTATGGAAAGTTATGTATTTTTCAAGTTTATGTCACTGTTTTTGGTATTTTAATTCCAATAATTAGCATATTGTTCAATAAATTTTAGGAAAATTAGGGGAAGTTTCTTTGGACCAGAGAACCCTAGGATAATTATATTTTGAGTTAACTCATTAAGAATAACCCTAATTGACCTAATTACTCAAAATTGAATCTTAAGTAATTAGGGTTAACCATACAGTAAAATAATTTGAAAATAATTCTTCACTGAACTTTAGGATCAAAGGAACCTCATATAAAAATTTGATATCAATTGGAAATGTTTAGCCCCACTAAATGAATTAATTAAGTCACATAACCAAAATTAAACTTTAAAAATTCATAACTCCAAAATACACTTCAAAAATTCACCAAAATGGTTTTGTGGGCTCTCTAGTATCAGAGGAGTCTATAAAAATTAAAATTGGAATTTTCTAAAATTTTTCATTTTTAATGATATATTTAATATTTTAATAATTAAAAAATAATAAAAACCACAAAAATATTTAAAATCATAAAAATGTCATATTTTGACTCCTAATCACTTAGGAACAAACCATATATTTTTCCCAAGTCTTAAAATAAAGATATTGAATTTTAAATGCTTAAAACAATTTTTAATATTAAAAAATGTATTTTTCCAACCTTTTCACTAAATTAATTCTAATAAATCAAATAAAAATAAAAAAATTGTAAAATTTGTTTCTCTGAACTCCTTAAGGTCAGAGAGATTTAAGAAAAATATAAAAATCCATTTTTCAATTTTAATTTTATTTTATAATTAATTAATACTCTAAAACTCAAAATAATTATAATAAATAAAATATAAATTAAAAAATCACCAAAATTGGTCCAAGTGGTCCACTAGTCATTAGGAACATTCCAAAATTTTTTTAAGGATAGAAACCTTTCCTTGGTCATGTTGTTGAATTTCCATTGAAAATCCCTATTTTTCACTAAAAATAATTATATAAATAAATTAAATTCAGAAAAATCACATTTTCTCCTCTAATGTCTTAATTAATATATGAATGAAGTGACATAAAAATTTCAAGTTCATTTGAACTCAATTTAGTGAGTTATGAAATAAATAAGCCTAAAATGACGTAAAGGTAATTAAAGAATTTAAATCCCTTTATTAAAATTTTAGGTTTAATTAAAATGGAGGGTAAAATATTTGATTTTATCTTTCTTGGATAATTGAAACTTTGGGAAATTAAAAGTGTAGGAACCTATTAATCACTCTTAATAAACCAAAAAAAAAATGAAACTTTAATTATTTAAACAATTTAAATTTTGGAAGATTAATGAAAATTTGAATTATTAAAAATAGGGATATAATTTGAGAGGATATTAATTCTTTAATAAAAATCCCTAAATAAATCATTTCATAATATTTAACTCTTAATTAAGATTAAAATGATAATCTAAACCAAGTAAATTAAAAATTAAAAAAAAAACACTTAAATTAAAGAAAAGTTCAAAATATTAAATAATTTAATAATTAAATTAAATTAAATTGAACTAAGTAAAAGTTAAAATAAAATTAAAATTAAATTAAATTAACATTTTAACAATTAAGTCAAGTTAAATTAAAAAATATTTAAATTAAATTAAATTAAATCAAATTTAAATTAAATTAAGTTAATATCATTCAATAATAAAAGTAAAACAAATTTAAAATATTAAGATCACTTAAAGTATAAGGATTTAAACCAAAATATAATTTGAACACTATTCCAAACTTAAAATTATTAATTAAAATCTCATAATTAAGCTAAATCACTTTAAACTTTTAACCCAAACTTCAAATTAAGAATGATTAAAATTCTCAACAAACCAACTTGCCCCTAAAGGCTTTAATTATTATAAATCTTAAATAAAGTATTAAGTGAGATGTCACTTCATTCGTCAGGTAATCAAATGCCCAAGTTCACTGAACAGGAGACAAAGCTTAACTAAACTCCTGGATGATTAATTCACCTGTGCAACTAAATTTATTTGGACTCAAAATAATCTCGGAAATGTTTAGGACTCGTCCTAAACACTTTCTCAATATGATGAGATATTTAGAAGAACAATTGAATTTAAATTTTCTTTGATGAAGAAAATCATCCTTAAACAAAACACAAGAACCTAGACGTCATAGGAGATGACTAGTTATAGGACTAGGACTTTGGTAGACAACCGAAACCTGTCCCTTAGCTTTAACTAGGTGCTTGTTGAAATATTTAAATGCCTTAACATGTTTTTTAAGTGCAGCTTGGGATGACGGGAAGACCCTCCAGGTACGCTTTTATTTTATTGCAATTTACTTTATTGCAATTTACTTACATGCACTGCACTTTACTTTTTCTTGCATGTTAAACAAAACTGTTGCATGAAAACCAAAACCTTTAGGATAGTCCCTGAACTGAAACTAAAACTAAAATAAAAATCACCACAAGATAAAATTCACCGCCACAACATTCAAAATATAAAATAACTCAAAATTTAATCACAAATAGAATAACAAAACTACAATTACAACTAAATTAAAACGTCTTGTCGAATGATCGGGAATACCTCGGATGATGTAACCCACGTGTTGCTAACGGGATTTCCCACGGTTTAAATGAAAGTGTGGAACTCATTTAGTTGAGTTTAGAAAATTCATCTAGACTAAGTGAATTCGATGAAAATAACGGTGCCGTGATGACGGAATCGTGGGATCTTAATCGGTTCTGTTTAATCAACTTTAAGATTTGTTTTAATTAAAAAACTAAAGACATTTGGACTTTATGATTTCTCTAAACCAAGACACCTTTCTCATCCCCTGATTTTCAAAACCAAACCTCTGCAACAACAAGGAGCTCGGAGCATGGTGGGCAGCACAGCCATCGTCATCAGCAAAACTCGGGTCTACTTCAGCAAAACCTTTCTTAGAATTAAATAACCAAGCCATAGGATTTCGAGGTAGTTTGCCTAGTGCAACATAAATCCTTGACTTTTCATAGGCATTTGCATAATCATGTTATGCAAATTAAGCCCTAACCGGTCTTAGACTCTGAGGTAGTTGTTCGGTACGACATAAACCCTCACATCTTCGAGGCTATTTGTATGATTATGTCATACCAATATAAGTCCTAACTAATTAAAATTGGCAGGATTATAACATAATATAAATTCTCGAATTGAAGCCAAACAATAGGATAGTTTGGGAAGTTGCCAAGATTCTTCTATGATCCTCAGCTTCTCCTACTTTTCTTGCTTTGATTCTTAACATAAACTATTCCGAATTAGAGCTAATCCCTTTTGAAATTTCCAAAATTCAATCCTTTGAAAACTTTAAACATTGAAATTATTGAGAGCAAAACCACTGATCATTATCGAGAGTTTTCTTAAGTGTCTTCAAACATTTAGGATGTAATTAACTATAGGGGCTTGCCCTTATAGGGAACTTTAAGAACCTGGGTAATATAAACCCTGCTTAATTCCTTTATATTAAGCAGGGGAACCTGTCGGCTTATTAAATTGGTTTGCAGACCAAACGGATGTCATAAATCTTCTAGTTTATTTAATTGAGCCCCATCATTAAGCAGTGTGTCTATTCTTTGGGATAGATACACGGTTTGTGGTGTGGTGCTCGTTTATATAAACTATTTGGGATGTGAGATCGGTTTAATTTCATATCTTAAAATTTTCAAACTTAAAATTATTTTCAAAATTAAATGCTACTTTTCAAACTATCTATATATTTAAATTAAAATTTAAAATTCGCCGACAACTTCTGTAGGCGACCCACTTTTTTTTAAATTAAACTTACAACCTAAAAATATGCCGACAGCTTCTGGCGACTCTGCTGGGGAATAGTTCCTCTCTCCATTTTAGTTGGATGGTTTTGCTTTCATAAATCGATAGTGAGTCCATATCCCTAGTGGACTAAAGCTATCATCCTTCCGCTGACATACCACGTTCAATTCTATCTTGAACGGGTATAGTCAGCTTCTCTCGGATTTAGGAGCCACTGTTTAGACACCCCTAAACAGAGAGGTTCTGAAACCCTTTTACCTCTTTTTTGAGGTGGGGTGGACCCCCAATAGGTGTTAGCTTAGGAGCGGTCCTTCGGCTTGAGAAGTTTTGTGAGACTTTCTCTTATTTTCCAATTCTTAATCAAGTCCTTTACCTTTTCTATACCTTTAATCATTTTGTTCCTAACAAACAAATCTTCTAATAAACAACCCTTTAAACGAACTCTTTTAAATCATAAATACATTAAGATAAAGGAAAATGCGTTCGGACTCTTTCTTTTTCGTCTTAAGTTTTGTGACAAAAGGAAGCATGATTCAGGACTGACGTTCGAAATCTATTCTGCAGAAAATGACTGCACTAAAGTTAATTTTCTCCTTCACCAATGGAATGGACTTCGCCGTCTATAAGGATGAGCTGCCTGACAATGGAATCATCCGTTTTGGACAAGGATTCGACAACACAGATATCAAGTTCACTGACGTCACTCTCTTCGCACTAATGGACAAAGTGCCAGAAACTGAAGAGCCTGTAATTGAATTCAACTTGAAGTCGGCTCAAGAATTCCCTCCCCGCAAAGGGTTCCAGTCGAAAGAAGTACTCGCTCGTTCATAGGAGGACTGTTGTCTCTACCCCCATCGGTCTAGTCATCTCTGCGCCTACCCCGGCTTCTGCCAAACTAAAGGGGAAGGAAATCCAAGTCTGTGATGAGCCTGTCACCGTGGAGGGTACAGATTTTGCTACAATACCATCTGTTTTTGAGATTGGGCCCAGTTCAAGAGTCGCACCCTAACTCGGACTTAAAGGAGAAATAGAAGCAGAAAGATCGCCAGGATTGAGAAAGCCAAAGCTGCTGAAATTGCTTTTCTAGAAGAAATTCCTGAGGAAAGAGAAGAACTGCATGAGTATATACCTCTGTTAGAAGGGAGTAGGTTTCACCCCCTCTTTGCTGCATCAGATGAAGAAGATGTCTGAAGGGTTACCGCTACACTACCCCGACCTGCATACTATAGTAACTATAAAAGAAAAAGGGTTAAGACTATGCCATTTACTCAGCTACAAGCCGTGATAGAAAAATTGGCAAAGAAAGAAAGATGCCCTGTGTCAGAAATTCTAAGAAGAATGGGACGAGTGCCAGCTAGATCCCGCCTCGGACCGCGAGTAGAGCCTCGCCATCGCCATAGAGAAACCAAGGAAGAAAATGAGAGCTAGTTCACCTGTTGTTGTATCGGGCCATCATATTAGGGAGGACACCACCTACCGAGCATATAGCCGACGAGACCGTCCGGTCCTTGGCCTTCTGCTGCAAGAAGGATGGTGTGGCGATCTATTATTACCGAGCCGAGACCAACACAACGTCTTGAGAAGAAAAGCCTCGTCAAAGTGCCTGAATCAGAAGGAAGTGCTACTGCAAAGAAAGAAACTCCCGAAAAAGAAGTTCAACAGCCATCGTACAACAACCGCGAGACCGTCTGGAAGAGACCCCTAGAGGATGCTATAGGAAAGCTAAGGATGGATATCCGCCGGTTGGTGAAGGAAAGAGGAGAAAAGTTGGAAAAGGAAGTTGATTCATCAGAGTTCATGGATGAGGAGTATGCCGAGATCAAAATGGTTGAGACACAAGCATCGTCAGCTTCGTAAGGTGCTCCGACAGCTGCGGAAAGAGATGAGCTGGAAATGATGAGAGCACAGCTTAGGGAAAGAGATGACACAATTTCCCAGATGGCAAATAGGATGGAAGAGATGGCTGCTGCCTTAGCCACTCTCCAGAGTCAAGTACAACCTCAGAAAGAAACACCTCCAGAGATCATCCATATTGCAGATGGAGGAAAAGAGATCACGTCCGTCAACGGGGATGAGCTACCAAAGAAGGATTCTACACAGAGTATGATTCCCAAAAAGGACATTAAATACATGGTAAAACAGCAGGTGCGAGAAGCCCTATCACAATCTAAGAGTGGAGCATCTATTCAGACGGGTCGACCTTACCCCGAAGAGTTCGATGCAGTCCAATACCCGAAAGGCTTTGTACCACCTCTGTTTAAGACTTTTGATGGAACGGGAAACCCTCGGCAGCATGTCACACATTTTCGTGCTAGTTGCTGCAATGCCGGTGGGAGTGACGCTTTACTCTTTCGTCAGTTCGTCAGCAGTTTGTCAGGGATTGCCTTCGACTAGTACGCAGAATTGCCATATGGTTCAGTTAAGACCTTTGCAGAGTTAGAAAACCTTTCGTTAAGCGGTTTGCCGGGGCTCGGCACCACATCACCATCGGTGATCTAGTGGTGGAACACCAGAAACCGAACGAGACTTTAGTGGATTACATACTTCGATGGAGAAATTTAAGCATGAAGTGTGAACCACAACTTCAAGAACAACATGCAGTCGGCATCTTACTTAAGAGTATCCATGGCCCGATAGCACTTCTCCTTAAAGGATTTACAATCAAGACTTTCGAGAAGTTGCTTAGCAAGGCCGGGAGCTTACAAGAAGAGGCAAAGCAACTAAGTTTCATGGACAAGACTGATAAGCAGAAGCCCGTAAAAACATTCAAAAAGAAGTCCGGAATCGTCGCGACAGTCGATAAGGGCAAGCAGCCAGTGCAGATACAGCCAGAGCGGCCACAACCTAGCTATCAACCACCGCAACATACTTACTAACAACCTCAGCAGGGTTATCAACAGTCTCGACCGAGCTATCAATCGCCTCAGCATTATGAACAACCGCCTCATCCACAGCATACCCTGAAAGATTTTCTGAACAAGGAATATCCATTCAAAACTGAAGCAGTAGCGAAAATGTTCCGCAGTTTAATGAAGACACCAGATTTTGAGCTACCAGAGCCCAAGAGGCCAGAAGAAGTCAATAAGAAAGATCATCCAAAATATTGCCCTTACCACCGGATGCTCGGGCATAAGATAGAGGATTGCATCAATTTCAAGAGTTGGCTTGACAACAATGTCCAGAAAGGGAACATAACGACCCGAAGGAATACATGAAGGAACCCCAAAAGGGAGGTTCCGTCAATTTATTTCAACGGATCCTATTGTTCCGATAGACCCTTACACAACCCAGGATGGATGGAGTACCGTCTGGATAAAGTCTTCAAAGAAAATCTTAGATCACATCCAAACCGCTTCGGTGCGTGCTTCAACTCAAAGTTTGAAACCTGCCGAGCCGGCACTATCGCTTGCGATTGAAGGACCGCCCCAGAAAGAAGAGAAGACCGTAGAAGAGAAGAAGATCGAGGCTCTGAAGAGTAGACTAGGGGCTGCTTATCCTAGGATGGTTATTTCCGATTCGGGGGAGAAATCCCTCGAACCTTTGACTCTGTATGATTATTTGCTCGCCCCGGCGGGATCTTATAATGATAAGAGTTTGGCGTTGGCTATGTTTTGACTGTTTCTAACGATTACGTAACTAACAAAAACCAACCTAATCCGGATCTCAATTCCGATATAAATAATGATTCTCAAATCATACTAAACCTCAATGACCACGACGAAGAAGAAGACGTTCACAAGGATGGCTACGAGAGCTCAACAAGCAACGAGTCTATTTGCGAATTTTGAGGAGCTCCGATCGCGATAGAATTGGAGTTATCAGATTTTGAAGCAACGCCAGAAGAGCCAGTCATTCCAATTCAAGAGAATACACCGGCAGATTCAGCACCAAATTCAGAAGAAATAACTGAAGTAAATTTAAGAAGTGGAAAAGTTCTACCCCCAAGAATGGGTCCAAAGGATAAAGGAAAGCAGGTGGTTGCTCAGGAGGAGCCAACCCCAGCAGAGGAATTGCCCATTCAGGAAGAAACCGAGGAACATGGTAATAAAGTAGACTACAACGTCCTAGCCCATCTTAGGAAGCTACCAGCCAAACTAAGCATATACGACGCTCTGATCCTGTCAAAGGAGATGAGGGAAGCTCTGATCAAGGCTCTACTTGATCCAGAGATTTGTTTAGCTCAAATGGCCGGTAATTCCTTCGACGAGGTTTGCTCGTTAAAAGAACAACGAGGTGTTACCTTCACGGACAATGATTTACTACTCGGAACGGCTGATCACAATCGACCACTCGTACATCTCGATCCATCGTTGGAAAGTTTACGCTCTCCAGGGTGTTAGTTGATCCGGGAGCATCAATCAACATAATGAGCCTTCAAATGTTAGCATATTTGGAAATTGATGCTCGCGAACTTGAAGCAGACAAGATGTTATTAAGAGAGTTCAATCAGAAAGGAGAAAGAACACTCAGATCGATAACACTGTTAATGAAGACCAATGATTTGGCAAAGACAACCGCAAAATTCCACATAATTGATTTTGAGACATCGTTCAACGCTCTACTGGGTCGACCATGGATCCATAAGAACCAGATGGTACCGTCGTCTCTGCACCAGTGCATAAAGTATTACGATGGAGGAGAACAGTGTATCAAAGGTGACTTGCAACCGTTCTCCGTGCATGAAATCGGAATTCATGAAGATGCAGCCTACTACGCGCCTCCGAAGAAAACAATCTTTTCTAGGAATGCCATACCAAAAGAAGCAAAAGAAGTGCAAAACGATAAAGAGCCGGAAATTCTAGTCCAATAGTTACTCACCACTCCCTTACGAAGAGATGGTGAAGGTTTCTTCAGAACTCGCACCCGAGGTGGAGGCCGAGGAGGAGGTCGTGGAAGAGACAATGGAACAGTTGGTCAGAAGAAACCAGTCATCAACATTGATTGGGAGACTAGTTCCGAAGAAGAAGAAATCAAGAAAGAAGCAGCAATAGTAAATCAAAAGAAACCCCAGTTCAAGATCTCTCTCGAAGATGAAAAGAATGAAGAATACAAATCAATGTACGAGAAAATTATCCATTATGTACATACTATGACCCTGACCCCGATCCATTCTAATAAGATCGAGGGTATGGTGGTCAAGGAAGTGCATGGTGGTGGTGCTAAGCCGATCAAGTTTTACCGTGGTGCTTCTTCTTCCAATACTGAAAATGATGTACAATTTGAAGATGTTACTTCTTCCGAATTACTGGAACTACCTTGAGTGGTACTCTCCCTGTGTTCAAAATTTAATTCAACGTGGTGTCTTGCCTCGACGATGGACAAAATGTCAATCACAACATTTTGAAAAATTATGGAATAATGCTAGTTGGCCTCCCAATTCAAAACATGGCCTCGGATTAGGCACAGTAGGATCAGTCGACGATACGGGATTTTGCTTGGTTGTCACTTGCAAGCCTAATGAAGACTGCTTGGAAGCTTCAGAAGATCTCGAAGATCTACCAATCGGAGATGCTCCACCAAAATTCGAAGAAGAAATTAAATCTACAATAGACGAGTTAATAGAAGTTAACTTAGGTACTAGCGAAGAGCCTAGGCCGACCTTTGTTAGCTCCTTACTCAATAAAGAAGACTCCGAAGAGATAATCAAGCTATTGATGGAATTCAAGGACTGTTTTTCTTGGAGTTAGGATGAAATGCCAGGATTAGCTCCAGAAGTCGCAGTTCACAAATTAGGAGTGGGTCCCACTGCTGTTCCAGTCAGACAAGCTCCGAGAAGAATGCGTCTAGAGACTGAACAACAAGTTATAGCTGAAGTTAAGAAGCTAATAGACGCTAAATTTGTCCGTGAAGAGCAATACCCGACTTGGTTAGCCAATGTGGTACCGGTTAGAAAGAAGAATGGTCAGATCAGAATCTGCGTGGACTTCAGAGATTTAAATAAAGCATGTCCAAAGGACGAATTCCCGCTACCTATTCCAGAATTGATGATCGACATTGCTTCAACACATGAAGTCTTCTCATTCATGGATGGATCTTCGGGATACAACCAGATAAAGATGGTACCGAAAGATGAGAAGCTCACAGCCTTCAGAACGCCAATTGGAGTGTACTGCTACACAATGATGTCGTTTGGATTAAAGAACGCAGGAGAAACTTATCAAAGAGCAATGACGAGGATTTTCGATGATCTCATTCACAACCAAGTCGAGTGCTATGTAGATGATGTGGTCATCAAAAGAAAACTAAAAGAAGATCACTTGTATGATTTGAGAATTATTTTCGAGCGATTAAGACAATATAACCTTAAGATGAATCCCTTGAAATGCGCCTTCGGCGTCACCTCTGGGAAATTCTTAGGATTTGTTGTTCGACGTCGTGGAATTGATATCGATCCGGAGAAGATTAAAGCTATCTTAGAAATACCACCTTCCAAAACCTTGAAACAATCCTTTCAAGGAAAATTGGCATATCTTCGACGCTTTATCTCGAATTTGTCAGAAAGGTGTTAGCCTTTTTCTGCTTTGGTCAAGAAGGATGCCAAGTTTACTTGGGACTCCAAATGTCAACATGCCTTCGATGACAATAAACAATACCTAGTGACACCTCCTATTTTAGCAGCCCCAGTCTCGGGACGACCGTTGATACTTTATACCGCAGCTTTAGACGACTCTCTCGGAGCTTGGTTAGCCCAGGTCAATGATGAGGGAAAAGAAAATGCGCTCTATTACTTAAGCCGTCGTCTAATTCCGACGGAAGTAAAGTATCCTCCTATTGAGAAGCATCGCTCGGCCTCGATCTTCGCCGCACGAAGCTCGGGCACTACATGCTTTCTCATAAGGTCAACCTTATTTCAAAGTTTAATCCGTTGCAATATTTGATGACCCGATCGACACTTTCCGGCGTACTTGCCGTGTGGTCAATGATACTATTGCAATTCGATTTAACTTTCGTTCCTCTTCGTGCCGTAAAGGGACAAGTCCTAGCAGACTTCCTCGCAGTACACCCTTTACCGGCAGAATCGCCTCTCAACGACGACTTGCCAGACGAGCAGATAATGAGCCTAGAAGACCCTGATGATCAACATTGGGAACTGTACTTCGATGAAGCATCCTCAGCACAGAAAGACAAAGAATCGCAAACGATAGTGCCCAGTAAGGCAGGAATCAGACTAATATTCATAACACCGGAGCGGGGGATGTTAAGGTACTCCTACCGCTTAACAGAACCGTGTACAAACAATGAAGCCGAATACGAAGCCCTCATAAACGGATTGGAATTTACTATTCAGATGGGGATAACGGATATCAACATCTATGGGGATTCTCAGTTGATAATTCAACAGGTAGCAGGACAGTACAGAATTCTAAAACCAAGACTCGAGCAGTACTTTCAGTATGCCATGAAATTGTTGGAGCAGATTCCAAATGTAACAATCTACAAGATTCCCAGGAGAGAAAACGCTCTTGCAGATGTGTTAGCCCGCCTTGCAAACGAATTTGCCTGCTTGCAGGATGAATCAGTTGAAGTGTTAGTTCAGGGACGTCAGGTTCTCTCACAGCTCGACATGGACACAATACACAAGTCAGGAAAAGAAGAAGAAACAATTGCGACAGTAACAGAAAATGCAGGAGACTGGTGTCAGCCGCTAATAGACTACTTGCAAAGAGGAAACCTACCGGACGATAAGTCATTGGTTCATCAGATCAAGAAAAGAACTTTGTCTTACGCATTGATAAACAATACATTATACAGAAGGTCTTTTGATCAGATGTGGCTAAGATGCCTGAGTGGGTCCGAGGCTCGTGAAATTATCAAAGAAGTACACTCAGGACTTTGTGGCGCTCATCAGTCAGGTCCGAAAATGAAAATGAAGATTAAAAGACTAGGGTATTATTGGCCCTCAATGATGACCGATTGCATGAAGATTGCCAAAAGTTGTCACCAGTGCCAAGTGCATGGAATGGTTCTACATCAACCTCCAAATGTGCTACATCCGACAATCGCGTCGTGGGCCGTTTGAATGTTGGGGCACAGATATTGTGGGTCCAATAGAACCACCTTCTTCAAGAGGACATCGCTTCATTCTTGCAGCTACATATTACTTTTCCAAGTGGGCAGAAGCAGTACCGCTCAGAGAAGTGAAAGCACATCATGTACTGCAATTCTTCAAGAATCAAGTTGTCTACCGTTTTGGGGTACCGTGCAGAATTTTTTCAGATAACGGGTCCGCATTCAAGAGTACGAAGATCAATAATTTTGTCAGAAGACATGGGATTGACTAACGCTATTCAACAATCTACTACCCAAGAGCGAACGGCTTGGCCGAGGCTTTTAATAAAACTCTCGTCCAAATCCTAAAGAAAACTTTGGACAACAACAAGAGAAATTGGCATGAGAAGTTGTTAGAAGCCTTATGGGCCTATAGGATGACTTTCAGAACGCCCACCCAGTCTACGCCTTACGCCTTAGTGTACGGGTCAGAGGCCGTTCTACCCATAGAGGTTCAGCTTCCTTCTCTCAGAATTGCAGTTGCAAACAAAGTCACTACAGAAGAGAATGCCAGACTACGACTAGAAGAGTTAGAAAGCTTGGAAGGGAAACGACTTTCAACGCAGCAGAATTTGAAACTGTATCAAGCCAAGATGATTCAGGCCCATGATAAATTAGTCCGCCCATGGACAATCAAAGTCAGTGACTTGGTTTTAGTTCTCAGAAGACCTATTCTTGCACATCGCAAGATAGGTGGTAAATTTGAACAAACATGGGAAGGGCCATTTGGGGTCGAGACAGTTTACCCAGGAGGTTCCTACCAGCTTGTAAATTACCGTGGAGAGCGACCTATGCTTCCAATTAATGAACGATATCTAAAGAAGTATTACGCAACCTGATGTTTCGAAGGATGAATACTCATTCCTAGAAGCACGGGCACAGTAATTACTTATGACTGGGTCCGAACCCAAAAATATAAATAAAAAAGTGGTTGATAAAGAAAATCATTAAAAAAAATGTTAAAAAAAAGAGAACATGTGAAATCATGATAATAAAATCTTTATCCTTCCTTAAATCGAGTCTCACTCTTGATCTCTCTTGATCTTTTCTTACTCCTATTTAAATTTAAAATAAACAAATAAAAGCTCATCATTAATAAACATATTTTTCTATTGTTCTTGTTCTTAGTACAACCCCTGATCATTTCCTTGTTTTTCGCAGGGAAATGTCGAACGGGCGGTTGGTTCTGAACTTTAAGAATGGCGTGAGTCTAGCACTTCATGAAAAGAGGGTGAGGGATGGAGCCGTGATCGAGATTGACTCTGACGTCACACCAGCTAGGATACAATATGAAGAAAATTATTGGACCTCGATCGATCGGGAAGAACTCTGCAGCCATACAGTGATGAAATTGGGTGGCTCGAATCAACCATCTACCAGCAAAAAGAGAAGAGTAAACGCCGCTCATGCAACAGGAGAAGATAAGAAAGTTAAGTCCATTGTTGCTACAGCAGAGGGCAGGCTTGTTAGTGCCGTACCCACATAAATCCAAGGGATAAGGAGAGCTACTCTCATAGCCACTCAGCGAAGGAACAAGAATCGTCGCATTCGCAAGATGCTGACCAAGTTAGCGGCAGATCAGCCTGAAGATACAGTCGCTACCACCAGTACAAATGCTTCAAAGAGATTGGTTCGTCAGGAACCGGAGAGGAGGAGATCCACTCCAAGGAAAGCAGAACAAATAAAGGAAATTCCAAGAAGAACAGAGATAGTACCACAACGCCAGACAGATGCACCAGTTCTGAAGAGTCTTGCTGCGAAAGCAACCCCGGAGGATGTCCCGACAGAGATTACCCTCGAGGAGCCAAGACATGCAGGAGATCGTGCCGGGGTGGAACCATACATTCCCCAGTACGTTACTAGACCTCGCCAGTTGCAGATAATTCCAGAATATGAGTTAGAAAGAACGCAGAATGTTGAAAAGAGAACTTTTAAATACTTTGAGAGAATTGAAGGCAAGAGGATTAATATCTTAGAAGGCCTCGAGCTGCATACGGATGTGTTCTCAGGCTACGAGAAACAACAAATTGTAGACTGCATACTTGAACTCCAGAAAATGGGTCGAGCTGGCCGCCTAAGGGAAAAGACTTATTCAGAACCCCGGAGATGGATGCCAGGGAAAGGAAGAGTTACAATCCAGTGCAGATGTTGCTACAACTTCACGGTAGACAGAAAACGAAATCCACCAGGGATACTCCATCGCAGTGAGGTGGATCCGATGCCAAATGTTATTAAAAGAATGGTAAAGAGGATGATAACATGGAGGGTATTGCCCGCAGATTGCATACCCAACTAGTCGCATCATTAACATCTACAAGGAGGACGACCGCATACCTCCACATATAGACCATCATGATTTCGTCAGACCTTTCTGCACAGTGTCTTTTGTCAACCAGTGCAATATCATGTTCGGATCTGACCTCCGGATAGCAGGCCCCGGTGAGTTTCGAGGGCCGGTGGAGATACCACTACCGGTAGGTTCCGTCATGGTATTAAAAGGGAATGGAGCGGACATCGCAAAGCATTGCTTTCCAGGAGTGCCTGTTGAGCGGATCTCTGTTACTTTCAGGAGGATGGACGACAGAAAAATGCCTTTCCACTTCCAGCCAGATCCAAAGTTAGAGAATCTCTGGCCTTATGAGTTACATGGGAGATAGCACACCTCCAATGCACATCCATACGACATTCCTGCCAAGGATGACTTGGAATGTGATGTTATTGTCCATGTATCTCACTATTCAGACATGGATTTTGACAGCTGCTTTTAGAAGAAACTTGAAGAATCTTACGCAATCCGTTTTGGATTTATATGGATTGTATGAGATAGTAAATTCTCAAAGAAAATATCATCATGTTTTGGATCAAGATGTATGATGTATTTTCAAAAAAATTGGAATGAAAGCGACCATGTCACGTTTTGCTTTCACCTCTTTTTGTCCGAATTGACTGAGAAACACCATTAAATTAAAAGAACTTCGAGCAAAGAACAAAGGAAAAATGAAAATAAACGAGAACTTTTTTTAAGAATCTAAATGTCAAAATGAATTCTAAACTGATACGAACTCTAAATATTTTTGAAATTGAATCACCAACATGAATGAAATAAATTTGAATCTCAATCTCAATTCTTCGATCTGAATCCTTCAATTTTTCTTTAAAACGAAATCTGTTTGAAACTCTTCTGAAATTCAAATCTTGTCCTCGACTTGTCACCGGGTCGAGTCTCTTCAACTTGGTTCACTTACCAGTTCTTTTTAAATCTTTTCTCTGCGTGTTAGAGGATCAACTAGTTCTATTGACACGGAGCCACGAACATTGTTCGATTTGGTTCTGATGGCAAGGGATTGGGTCCCTCTTCAAACAGATAAATCTTCGAGATTGGAACCAGTTTCCAATTCTCATTAAATCCTCGAGATTGGAACCAGTTTCCAACTCTCATTAAATCCTCGAGATTGGAACCAGTTTCCAATTCTCGTTAAATCTTCGAGATTGGAACCTGTTTCCAATTCTCGTTAAATCTTCGAGATTGGAACTAGTTTTCAATTCTCTTTAAATCTTCGAGATTGGAACCAGTTCCCAATTCTCATTAAATCCTCGAGATTGGAACCAGTTTCCAATTCTCATTAAATCTTCGAGATTGGAACCAGATTCCAATTCTCATTAAATCCCCGAGATTGGAACCAGTCTCCAATTCTCATTAAATCTTCGAGATTGGAACAAGTTTCCAATTCTCATTAAATCCTCGAGATTGGAACCAGTTTCCAATTCTCATTAAATCTTTGAGATTGGAACTAGTTTCCAATTCTCATTAAATCTTCGAGATTTGAACCAGTTTCCATTTCTCATTAAATCCTCGCAATTGGAACCAGTTTCCAATTCTCATTAAATCTTTGGGATTGGAACTAGTTTCCATTTCTCATTAAACCTTCGAGACTGGTACCAAATTCCAATTCTCTCCTTTCGAGGTCAGTATCAAATTCCGACTCTCTTTCCAAGATTGATACTAAATTCCAATTTTCCCTTTCGAGGCTGGAACCCGATTCCAGTTCTCTTTAAACTTTCGAGATCAGTACCTAAATTCTGACTCTCATCCTTTTAAATCGATAATTAAACTCCAATTCTCACTTTGGGGTTGGTACCTAAATTCCAGCTCTCTTCGCAATCCCGAGGTTGGAACCTAGGTTCTAATTATGATTTCAAATCCAGATTTCCTTGAACTGATTTTAAATTAAACCCCAACCGAAATTGAAAATCAGAACAAATCGAAATATAAACTCACACATTAAAACTTAAAATAGAAAATGAAATGAAATCTAAATCAAATTTCCTCAGATCTTATGACCTAGAATTCACCTCCTTTTCCTCTTCCCCAACGAGAGTTCAGGGATCTCCAGTCTTGGAGATATACTCGATACTCCCCAGCGAAAATTTGTTTCTACTCTGTTCTAAGTGTGTCACTTAGACATTTGTGTTGGTTTTATTGATCTCTTCGGTCAACACCAATACGCGCGGTGTGTTTGGTTAGCACACCACACCTATTGGGGGTCCATTTGTTCACCTCATTTTTGATGAGGTCTTTTCTCTTCTCTCTCTTTAGTACTTAGGATCTTGCCTTAGGCTTTCCCTTTGACTATATTAGATGAATAGAAATGGGACCCACCACTTAGAAATTCAAACACCTCTTAAACTCCCTTCAAACCCCATAAGTTTGATTGTAAACCCCCAAGTCACTTTGAGGGTTAAAATCAAATGTGGAGGTTTAAAAGATGAGTTCCCTATAGGACTCTTTGCCCTTAGGACTACCCTGGGTGGCCTGGTCTGGTGAGGGTTGACTTGCACACACATTACACTTTCACACACATTCCAATCCTAAAACCATTAATGGCTAGCTTGACTTCCTGACTCATGTAGGGAATTCATATGGATGGTCCCCAACCCCTAAGCCCTTGGCTAAGAGGGTTAGGAACAACATAGTTAATACCTCAAATGAGTCCTCTCATGGCTCTTATGGGCTTGACATGGCTTCATGGCTTAACCAAAGTGATTCCATTCTACTCAAACTTGATCAATCTTCATTTTTCCAAAATTTCAATTTTTGACCCCGGGGCCCTACACCCACTAAACCTACCAAATACCCTCGGAATTGCCCAAATTTTGCAAAATTGCCTAAATTACCCAAAATTCCTCAAAACCAATCCTAAACATTTCCCCCACTCAAATTGATCATCCATAGCCAAATATACCAAAATTTCTAAAAATACCCCCCAATACCCTCCAAATACCCAAAATGCCCTTCTTAGGCAAAAATTCCATAAATTCCAAAAATTCCGAGAAAATTCCAGAAAATCCCAAATATTTCCAATTTCATTTTATTCAACTACAAAATAAGCCAATTTTGTCAATTTAACCCACTTTTACCAAAACCCCCAATTTGACCCATTCTTAACCCAAGTGGACCCAATGTCCTACTAAACCAACCCAATTGACCTCAATTTTGGTCCAATTCAATTCTAAATTTCAAATCAATATCCCCAATGTCAATTTAGACCAAATCCAAGCCAAATTTGGTTGACATTTGGATCCAATTTCAATTTGAAGCCTAAAGCCCAACTTTGGCCCATGACCTAAACCTAGCCCAAACAAACCCAATTCTACTCCAATTAACCCCAAATCTTTTCCTAAACTTCCTAATATCCCCACAAACAAAAAACTAACAAGATTTGCCCCAAATTTGAACCTAAACTGCACCCAAGCCTAACCCAAAGTCAAAATCCCTATTTTTGGCCTAAACCCAAACCTAACCCAAATGGGCCCAAATCCCAAAATCAAAGCCCAACCAAAATTGAAAACTCTTTGTGACACTCCCATAAACATTTCCAAATATTAATTTTACATCAAATCCAACACTTAGGCCAACCTTAAACCAAGTAAGCCCAATTTGGCCCACTTTGGCCTGATTACCAAAAAGCCCAAATTGAACCCATTTCAACTCCAAATAACACCAAACCTTTTCCAAATCACTCATGATACATCCCTAAACTAAACCCAACATTTATTTGGCATGGTCCCTCACAAAACTTTCATCCAAAAGTCCATTTTAAAATCTAAAAGCCCACTCCCTTAAACCATTTTAAAAGCCCATCCAAAATGATTAAAAAAAAAACCCCAAGACTTATTCCAAAGCCCATGTGATATTGTCTCATCATGCCCACTTAATTAAAATCATCCCCTAAGTCCAAAACCCATCATTTTGATAAAACCAAAAATAGCATCATGACAAAACCAATCCAAAAATCCAAAGTTTTCAAAAATTCCAAATAACATTTTTATGAAATTGACCAAACCTTTTCTCAAGCCAAATGGAGCCATGAAGCCATGCATAAGCCACATACAAGCCATGGAAGCCACTTTCCACCTCACCAAGCCATTAATGGCAAGAGGAGGGGGTTCTTTCTTAACCCTTCATTAAAACTTTTTAACCTCATTTATACTACGCTCTAAACTAAGCTCAGCCACCTCACCATGGATGGAGACTTCACCACTCCAATTCAGCTGACCCAAATGATTCCCTAAGCCCAAAACCAGGCCATGGGAGGGTGCACCCAACCCATTTGCATGAGTTGACCAAACCAAGCCTAAAATGACCCTTCCCCCTTTCCACTTAAATCAAACTCCTTTACACATGTCAAGCCTCAATTGAACTCACCAACTTCCACCCCTGACCCCACTGAGCCAGATGGTGACCTAACCCTGCCGGCCAGCCGCCTGGGTCGCCGGAAAACGCCATGGCTGAGAGCTCCGTGTGAGCAAAATTTTTCAATTCTTCCTTGTTGAGTTGTCCTAGTCCAATTGAACACCATGGCTGTTCTTCTCTTGCATAGAGCAGCTGATCCCAAGCCTCAAACCCCCCTGGAAAGAGCTCCAGCCATGTCTATTTAAACCAACTACCCTCTCGGCCAAACAAGGTGATGAACCAAACAAAACTCTGCCAAAATTGCTCCAGGACCTTCTCCTCACCTAGAGTACTTGATCCCCATTGGATTCCAGCCCCAATTTGCCACAGCAGAGCTCAATTTCTGAGTTCAAATTTAAACCCAAAACCAGGACATTTCCAAAACCTCCACCAAATCCAACTTAAACTCACCCACACCTACACAAGACCAAGAGAAGGAGTTCCCCAGTGAAAGCCCCCTCTCCAGGCCACCCATTTTCTCCAGCCTCCAAGCTTTGAAATCGGCTGTGGACACTTTCATACCTAGACAATTCCCTAGAGCCATAGACTTCATCTGAAGCTTCCTTGGGTGCAATCGAAGGTGACACAACTCTCTGATTGAAGCTACACTTCTCAGAGAAAATGTATGGATCATTCCTTCCTCCCGAGCTTCCAATAATTCTCCATTTTGTTTTACTTAATTTCATAGCATGTAAACTGTATGGATGCGTTCGTCTCTTCATGACGAATCCATAGAGCATAAGAACACGAAAATCAGTTGAGAAACGAGAGAGTTCTTAGGGTTTTAGTGTGGACGGTCACGGGTGCACACCAGTCATAGACGATGACCAGGCGCCGTCCGATCGAGAGTGTATCGAGTGGACGGTCCAGATTGCGCCTGACCAGAGAACGTTACATGAACCGCGGGCCCCTGGAGCGCTGAGTCAGATGGCAGCGTCGAATGGGAGCACGGTGCGTGGGCTTTCGGAGCTGTCGAGGTTGACGCGGCGCCGCGTGGATAAGTAGAAAAATAGGGTCTTTTCTATTTATTTAAATACCCAGAACTTAGAAAATCCATATCTTTGTGTAGGAAAATCATAAAAATAAACTAAAAAAACCTTCTTGCTCAGTGAACAGAGGAGAATAATGTGGAAAAGAAATCAAGTTATTTTGATGAGTATTTTATTTTTAATTAATTATTTACTCATTTTAGTATTTTGATTCTCCATTTCCATAGACAATTCACCATGGCATGAGACCGTAGGGTTTTTGAAGCCTCTGACCTTGGGAACATTCCCTGAATTTTTCAAGGTCAGAGGCCATCTCTATGGAAAGTTATGTATTTTTCAAGTTTATGTCACTGTTTTTGGTATTTTAATTCCAATAATTAGCATATTATTCAATAAATTCTAGGAAAATTTGGGGAAGTTTCTTAGGACCAGGGAAACCTAGGATAATTATATTTTGAGTTAACTCATTAAGAATAACCCTATCTGACCTCATTACTTAAAATTGAATTTTAATTAATTAGGGTTAACCATACATTAAAATAATTTGAAAATAATTCTCCACAAAACTTTAGGATCAGAGGAAACTCATATAAAAATTTGATATCAATTGGAAATGTTTAGCCCCACTAAATGAATTAATTAAGTCACATAACCAAAATTAAACTTTAAAAATTCATAACTCCCAAAATACACTTCAAAAATTCACGAAATTGGTTTTGTGGGCTCTCTGGTATCAGAGGAGTCTATAAAAATTAAAATTGGAATTTTTTAAAATTTTTCATTTTTAATGATATATTTAATATTTTTGTAATTAAAAAATAATAAAAACCGCAAAAATATTAAAAATCATAAAAATGTCATATTTTGACTCCTAATCACTTAGGAACAAACCATATATTTTTTCCAAGTCTCAAAATAAAGATATTGAATTTTAAATGCTTAAAACAATTTTTAATATTAAAAAATGTATTTTTCCAACCTTTTCACTAAATTAATTCTAATAAATCAAAGAAAAATTAGAAAATTATAAAATTTACTTCTATGAACTCCTTGAGGTCAGAGAGATTTAAGAAATATATAAAAATTCATTTTTAAATTTTAATTTTATTTTATAATTAATTAATACTCTAAAATTCAAAATAATTATAGTAAATATAATATAATTTAAAAAATCACCAAAATTGGTCCAAGTGGTCCTTTGGTCATTAGGAGCATCCCATAATTTTCTTAAGGATAGAAACCTTTCCTTGGTCATGTTGTTGAATTTCCATTAAAAATCCCTGTTATTCACTAAAAATAATTATATAAATAAATTAAATTCAGAAAAATCACATTTTCTCCTCTAATGTCTTAATTGATATATGAATGAAGTGACATAAAAATTTCAACTTCATTTGAACTCAATTTAGTGAGTTATGAAATAAATAAGCCTAAAAGGGCATAAAGGTAATTAAAGAATTTAAAACCCTTTATTAAAATTTTAGGTTTAATTAAAATGGAGGGTAAAATATTTGATTTTATCTTTCTTGGATAATTTAAACTTTGGGAAATTAAAAGGGTAGGAACCTATTAATCACTCTTAATTAACCAAAAAAAAATGAAACTTTAATTATTTAAACAATTTAAATTTTTGGAAGATTAATGAAAATTTGAATTATTAAAAATAGGGATATAATTTGAGAGGATATTTATTCTTTAATAAAAATCCCTAAATAAATCATTTCAATAATATTTAACTCTTAATTAAGATTAAAATGATAACCCAAACTAAGTAAATTAAAAATTAAAAAAATAAATAACCCTTAAATTAAAAAAAAGTTCAAAATATAAAATAATTTAATAATTAAATTAAATTAAATTAAATTAAATTGAACTAAGAAAAAGTT
The DNA here is from genome assembly GCA_022702705.1 of Papilionanthe hookeriana x Papilionanthe teres. Taxonomy (NCBI): domain Eukaryota; kingdom Viridiplantae; phylum Streptophyta; class Magnoliopsida; order Asparagales; family Orchidaceae; genus Papilionanthe; species Papilionanthe hookeriana x Papilionanthe teres. The sequence continues at coordinate 136,721,898 of CM040425.1, read as the reverse complement.
AAATTAAAATTAAAATTAAATTAAATTAACATTTTAAAAATTAAGTCAAGTTAAATTAAAAAATATTTATATTAAATTAAATTAAATTAAATTAAATCAAATTTAAATTAAATTAAGTTAACATCATTCAATAATAAAAGTAAAACAAATTTAAAATATTAAGATCACTTAAAGTATAAGGATTTAAACCAAAATATAATTTGAACACTATTCCAAACTTAAAATTATTAATTAAATTCTCATAATTAAGCTAAATCACTTTAAAATTTTAACCCAAACTTCAAATTAAGAATGATTAAAATTCTCAACAAACCAACTTGCCCCTAAAGGCTTTAATTATTATAACTCTTAAATAGAGTATTAAGTGAGATGTCACTTCATTCGTCAGGTAATCAAATGCCCAAGTTCACTGAACAAGAGACAAAGCTTAACTAAACTCCCTGGATGATTAATTCACTCGTGCAACTAAATTTATTTGGACTCAAAATAATCTCGGAAATCGTTGAAAAGATGTTTAGGACTCGTCCTAAACACTTTCTCAATATGATGAGATGTTTTAGAAGAACAATTGAATTTAATTGTCCTTTGATGAAGAAAATCATCCTTAAACAAAACACAAGAACCTAGACGTCATAGGAGATGACTAGTTATAGGACTAGGACTTTGGTAGACAACCAAAACCTGTCCCTTAGCTTTACTTAGGTGCTTGTTGAAATATTTAAATGCCTTAACATGTGTTTTAAGTGCAGCTTGGGATGACGGGAAGACCCTCCAGGTACGCTTTTATTTTATTGCAATTTACTTTATTGCAATTTACTTACATGCACTGCACTTTACTTTTTCTTGCATGTTAAACAAAACTTTTGCATGAAAACCAAAACCTTTAGGATAGTCCCTGAACTGAAATTAAAACTAAATTAAAAATCACCACAAGATAAAATTCACCGCCACAACATTCAAAATATAAAATAACTCAAAATTTAATCACAAACAGAATAACAAAACTACAATTGTAACTAAATTAAAACGACTCGTCGAATGATCGGGAATACCTCGGTTGATGTAACCCACGTGTTGCTAACGAGATTTCCCACAGTCTAAATGAAAGTGTGAAACTCATTCAGTTGAGTTTAGCAAATTCATCTGGACTAAGTGAATTCGATGAAAATAACGGTGCCGGGATGACGGAACCGTGAGATCTTAATCGGTTCTGTTTAATCAACTTTAATATTTGTTTTAATTAAAACACTAAAGACATTTGGACTTTAAGATTTCTCTAAACCAAGACACTTTTCTCATCTCCTGGTTTTCAAAACCAAACCTCTGCAACAACAAGGAGCTCAGAGCATGGTGGGTAGCACGGCCATCGTCATCAGCAAAACTCGGGTCTACTTCAGTAAAACCTTTCTTAGAATTAAATAACCAAATCATAGGATTTCGAGGTAGTTTGCCTAGTGCAACATAAATCCTCGACTTTTCGTTAGACATTTGCATAATCATGTTATGGAAATTAAGCCCTAACCGGTCTTAGAACTCCGAGGTAGTTGTTCGGTACGACATAAACCCTCACATCTTTGAGGCTATTTGTATGATTATGTCATACCAATATAAGTCCTACCTAATTAAAATTGGCAGGATTATAACATCAAATAAATTCCAGAATTGAAGCCAAACAATAGGATAGTTTGGGAAGTTTCCAAGATTCTTCTCAGATCCTCAGCTTCTCCTACTTTTCTTCCTTTGATTCTTAAAATAAACTGTTCCGAATTAGAGCTAATCCCTTTTGAAATTTCCAAAATTCAATCCTTAGAAAACTTTAAACTTTGAAATTCTTGAGAGCAAAACCACTGATCATTATCGAGAGTTTTCTTAAGTGTCTTCGAACATTTAGGATGTAATTAACTATAGGGGCTTGCCCTTATAGGGAATTTTAAGAACCCATGTAATATAAACCCTGCTTAATTCCTTTATATTAAGCAGAGGAACCTGTCGGCTTATAAAATTGGTTTGCATACCAAACGGATATCTCAAATCTTCTAGTTTATTTAATCGAGCCCCATCATTAAGCAGTGTGTCTATTCTTCATGATAGATACACGGTTTGTGGTGTGGTGCTCGTTTATATAAACTATTTGGGATGTGAGATCGGTTTAATTTCATATCTTAAAATTTTCAAACTTAAAATTGTTTTCAAATTTAAATGCTACTTTTCAAACTATATATATATTTAAATTAAAATTTATAATTCACCGACAACTTCTATAGGCGACCCAATGTTTTTTAAATTAAACTTACAACCTAAAAATATGCCGACAGTAATTTCCTCAAATGAGCTAGTACATTATAGTCCACTTTATTATGAAGATCTTCCTTATCTCTTTCAGGGAGTTGTGGATGCATAGGATGAATGATCTTTTCTGATACGACTATTTGTTTTTTCTTTTCTTGTGGAGCTATTCTAGGAGATAGAACCTTTCCACTCCTCAGATTGATTTCAATTATCTCATCATCCAACTCTTTTGTCTCTGAGTCTGAAGATTCCAATTCTACGGAAATCGGGGTTCCTTGTAAGTGGAGCGTAGCAGTGTCTTTTTCATCTTTGTCATTGTCAGAATTTTCATCAATGTTTTCGTTATTTTGGTTGTCTTTAGATTGATTAAGATCATATATGATTTGAGTATTGTCTACAAGATTAGGATTTGAATGATCATTTTCAGAAGCGTCACCCAAAATAGACAAAATGTAAGCAAAACTGGAATTATTATTATTCACAGGAGGAGCAAAAATGAAATCATACAAAGTTATTGGTTCAAGGATTTTTCATCCTTCATCTAATATAACTATTCTAGTAGAAGATGAGGAAACATAAGAACGAGAGGGTACAAAAGGAGCTGTAGTCCCTATATCCGGAAGGCCTCTAATCCCTTTCTGTTCTTTATTTTTCTTTTTCTTTTCTTTCTTGGGAGGTTTTGTAACCTGATATTTAGTAAAGATCTCCTCAAAAAGTTTTTCTCGCACAATGTCTTTGTTCTTGCTTTTGGAATTGAGTTCTTCCATCGAAATCATATTGATTGAACCTTTGTCAGGTTCTTTCAAATATTCTTTCAGGATTACTATATTTCCTTCTTTAAAATTACACTCTAACCAGTCTTTGAAGCCAAAACATTCTTCAATCTTGTGTCTGAGCATTCTATGATAAGGACAATAATTGGGGTTGTCCTTCATGTCGACTTCTGCTGGCCTTTTAGCTTTCGGTAATTTAAATTATGGTATTTTTAATAGACTACAAAATATTTTGCTGACGGCCTTAGTTTTAAATGGATATTCTTTATTCATTCTTTCAGTCATCGTTTTCTTATCTGCCGGTACTGGAATTGATTGTTGTAGCTGTAGTTGAGAAGAAGAAGGTTGTGATGATGATTGATTTTGTCATTGTTGTTTCTTTTCTTCAGGTTGAACCTGCATTACTTGTTTACCTTTCTCTACAACATTTCCCGGTCTCTTTTCAAATGTTTTGACAGTCTTTGTCTTTTCAGTCTTTTCCATTACACTCATCTGCTTAGCTTCTTCTTGAAGATTGGCAGCTTTACTGAGCAATTTTTCAAATGTCTTTATTGTAAATCCTTTAAGCATGAATGCTATAGGACCATGAATATTCTTAAGTAAGATTCCAACGGCATGTTGTTGTTGAAGTTGAGGTTCACATTTCATGCTGAGATTTCTCCAGCGTAAAATATAATCCACTAAACTTTCTCCTGGTTTCTGTTTTTCTACTAACAAGTCACCAACTGTAGTATGATGTTGTGCTCCAGCAAAGCATTGAATAAAAAGGCTTTCAAGCTCCACAAAAGTTTTAACAGATCCGTTGGCAAGTTCCGCATACCAGTCAAAGGCAACTCCTGTGAGACTATTAACAAATTGACGGAACAGGAGAGCGTCATCTCCCCCTGCATTACAGCAACGTGCTCTGAAATGTGCTAAATGTTGTCGGGGATTACCTGTTCCATCAAAAAATTTAAAGATAGGAGGAACAAAACCTTTAGGGTATTGGACAAAATCAAATTCCTCTGGATATGGTCTACCTTTTGGAATTAATGATCCAGTCTTTACCTGAGCCATTATTTCTTTTATCTTTTGTTCCATGAGTTGTGTGATATCTTTTTCTAGAATTCCACTATGAAGGGAATCCTTTTTCTTTTGAGTTCTTTCTTCAACATTGATTGGCTCTCCTTTGTCTTCTAAAATATGGATGGCCTCTAGTCTGACGATTTCAATGGCTGGTGAAGGATTTGTTGGCGGATATTGTAAAGTTCCTACTAACTCTTCCATTTTTTGCTCAAGACGACTGATTTGTTCATCTCATTGTCGTATAATTACTCGTAATTCATTTGTTGCCTCATCTTCAATTGATTCTCATGCTAAGGAAGTAGACCGTGTTTCTACCATATTAACATTGACAACATTTTCATTTGAACTGTCAGAAGTGTCTTTCCTTCCTTGCACAGAGAATTGCTTGATATCATTTTTTAGTTTTTTCAGTCTTTCTTCAAATGATTTTACAGAATGTTCTTTACAAATTCTTTCTTGTGAACTATCTGCAGGAGTGATTGTAGCATCTAAATTTCTTTCAGATGATATTCGTTTCCACACATTATTGCTTAGTATGGTACGAGATCCTCTAGGTAGTGTATTATCATATGAACAATCTGCATTTTGTAATATATGGACCAAATCTATCATTTTACTGGATGTATCTTCTACTTCGAGCATTAGTTTGTCATATTTAGCTTTGTCTTTTGTAATTGTAACATCTCTTACTCTTGGCCCTAGTCGGAGCTTTACTAGCACTCGAGTACATTGATCATCTGTTGGACTTTGATAACCTGTTTCTTCATGAATAGTGTTTTCTATTGCTAGAATTCTCCTTTTCATTGTTTTAGAGACTGCACATCCCATTTTGTCCAACAAGAGAAGTTGAACATTTATCTTTCCGAGCTAATCTCTTAAACACTGAATATATAACATGAATTAAGGGAGAACTCTTAAGTTGAGAGAAATTATCGGTGTATTCAACATGAATTGGAATATATCGATTTTCTTCTGAAAAGGAAGGATTTCCAAAAACATTTTGTTAAAATTTAGGTGTTTCAAAATTATCATTTTCGTTCCACCTTTTCTTCCTTTTAAACGAAGGAGTTCTATGAATATTTTTGGAACAGGACCTAACTTCATATATAGATGGTGGTGGAATATCATCCTCCTCGTAGACTTGTTTTCCTTTCCTGTCAATTTGTCTTTTCATTTTTTCAAGGGTATAAGGTTCTTCAGGTGTATACTCAGGTAAGTCCTCTGTAAAATTCAGAAAGTCTTCATAAGGTTCCAGATCAAATTCTTAAAAAGAGTTTATATCAGTTTGGTATGGATTATCTAATGCAAATTTTGTTTCGTCAAATAATCCATAATCATTCTGATAAAAGGAAAGATCTTCTTCCATTGGTGTATTGAAGTCTTGATAATAAGAAAAGATTGAATTAGGAGAATCCATTGCAGCTTTTCTGAAATTTTTAGAAAAACGAATATTATTGACTTATTTATAAACTGGGAGTTTGGAGTTCTTATTTCTTAAAGAACGAAATGTCAAATGAAAACATGTGATAACAAAAGATGAGAAGAAAGAATTTCCCCAGCTGAGTCGCCACTCTCTTGATGGCGACGAAAGTCTTTTTATATGTCGACTTGCATCGCTATCAATTCCCATATCATGTCAATGTCAAGGAGTCGCCACTCTGTTTAATATTGTCCTAATTTTATTTCTATGAATCCTATAAAGAAATTGAAGAATTTAGGACTAATAGGAAACAATAGAAAAGGATGTTTATGATGATCCTTATAGGAGAAAATTCTAGAAGAACATATCCTAGGTTTTCTATATAAGGAAAAATCATGAAATTTTGATAACCAGAGATTTCTGTCATGGGTTCCTCTAAATCTCCTATAGAAGCAAGCTTCTATAGTTAATTACATCTAATTGTTTAAGAAAACTCCTGATTAATGTTGATCACTTGTTTTCTAAATTTTTTTTTTGTTTTTAGGGAAAGATGTACCCACTATCAATCCCTAATGTCATTCTGTTATGTTGTTTTTGTCATTTTGTCATCATATCATTATTTTGTCATTTCATTTAATTTATTATTGTTTTGATTTTACGACTATCCTAAAAATTTCAGATTTTATCTTGTCATTTCATTTCGTGTTTTTGTTTCATTGTTTGTCATTTTTATTTTGTCAATGTTGTTAAAAATTTCAATGTCACCATGTTTTTGTTTTAAATTTTGTGACTATCCTAATTGTTTCAGTTTTGTTTTTCGTCATGATTCCATGTCGTCCTGCAAAACAGAGTTAGCACTGTTGACCTCATTTTTGATGAGGTCTTTTCTCTTCTCTCTCCTTAGTACTTAGGATCTAGCCTTAGGCTTTCCCTTTGACTATCTTATAGGACTAGAAATGGAACCCACCACTTATAAATTTAAACACCTCTTAAATTCCCTGCAAACCCCATAAGTTTGATTGTAAACCCCCAAGTCACTTGGAGGGTTAAGATCAAATGTGGAGGTTTAAAGGATGAGTTCCCTATAGGACTCTTTGGCCTTAGGACTACCCTGGGTGGCCTGGTCTGGTGAGGGTTGACTTGCACACACATTACACTTTCACACACATTCCAATCCTAAAACCATTCATTCCTAGCTTGACTTCCTGACTCATGTAGGTAATTCATATGGATGGACCTTAACCCCTAAGCCCTGCGCAAGAGGTTAGGAACAACATAGTGAATGCCTCAAATGAGTCCTCTCATGGATCTTATAGGCTTGATATGGCTTCATGGCTTAACCAAAGTGATTCCATTCTACTCAAACTTGATTAATCTTCATTTTTTCCAAAATTTCAATTTTTGACCCCGGGGCCCTACACCCGCTAAACCTACCAAATGTCCTTGAAGCTATCCAAAATTTGCAAAATTGCCTAAATTACCCAAAATTCCTCAAAATCAGTCCTAAACATTTCCCACTATTCAAATTGATCATCCTTAGCCAAATATACCAAAATTTCCAAAAATACCCCCCAATACCCTCCAAATACCCAAAATGCCCTTCTTAACCAAAAATTCCATAAATTCGAAAAATTTCCAGAAAATTCCAGAAAATCCCAAATATTCCCAATTTCATTTTATTCAACTACACTATAGGCTAATTTTGTCAATTTAACCCACTTTTACAAAAACCACCAATATGACCCATTCTTAACCCATGTGGACCCAATGTCAAACCAAATCAACCCAATTGAACTCAACTTTGGCCCAATTCAATTCTAAACTTCAATTCAATATCCTCAATATCAATTCAGACCAAATCCAAGCCCAATTTGATTGACATTTGGATCCAATTCCAATTTGAAGCCTAAAGCCCAATTTTGGCCCATGACCTAAACTTAGCCCAAACAAACACAATTCAATTCCAATTAGCCCCAAATCTTTTCCTAAACCTTCCTGACATCCCCAGAAACGAAAAACTAACTTGAGTTTCCCCAAATTTGAACCTAAACTCCACCCAAACCTAATCGAAACCAAAATCCTCATTTTTGGCCTAAACCCAAACCTAACCCAAATATGCCCAAATCTCAAAATCAAAGCCCAACCAAAGGTGAAAACTCTTTGTAGCATCCACATAAACATTTCTCAACATTAATTTTACATAAAATCCAACACTAGCCCAACCTTAGCCCAAGTTAGCCCAATTTGACCCACTTTGACCCACTTTGACCCCTTTACCAAAAAATCCCAAATTAAACCCAATTCAACTCCAAATTATTTCAAACCTATTCTAGATCACTCATGATACATCCCTAAACTAAACCCAACATTTTTTTGACCCAATCTTTTACAAAACTTCCATTTACCAATTTGTTTTTAAACCTAAAAGCCTACCTCCTCAAACCTTTCTAAAGGCCCATCTAAAATAAATACAAAAGCCCCAAAATCTATCCTAAAGCCCACATGAAATTTCCCCTCATCATCCCCTTTGATTTAAATCACTCCATAAGTTTCAAATTCATCATTAAACTTTTCTAAACTAAGCCATGCACCAAATTACCCCTAAATATCCTAAATCCTTAAGACCCACTTTCATGAAACAAAGCCAAGTCATCCCTAAGCCATATGGAGCCATGGAGCCATGCATAAGCCATATGCAAGCCTTGGGAGCCCCATTCCACCTCACCAAGCCATTAATGGCAGGAGGAGGGGCCCCTTTCTTAAGCCTTCCTTAAGCACTTTTAACCCCATTCATGCTACACACTAAACCAAGTTCAGCCACCTCACCATGGATGGAGACCACACCATTTTCTCTTGGGCGACCCAAGTGATTCTTTTCAGCCCAAAACCAGTGCCTTGGGTGGTGAACCTAGCCCAAAACCATGGGTTGACTCATTTGGACCCAAAATAGCCTTCCCCATTCCATTTCAATTCAACTCCTTTACACATGTCCATGGCCGATTGATCGCACTAAAACCCAACCCCGACCTCCACGACCTCGAGGGTGACCCGACCACCGGCCAGCCGACCACCACAGCCGCCGAAAACCACCGAGCCGAGAGCACCCATGTGAGCCAATTTTTGAATTCCGCCTTGCCGACTTGTCCCATGCCTAATGGTCACCATGGTTGTTCTTCTCCTCACCGCGAGCGGTTGATCCAAGCCATTAAACCCCCCGGGAAGCCCTCCGACCTACCTCTATTTAAACCACACCACCTCTCAGCCAAAGAAGGTGTTGAATCAAATCCTACTGAAAGTCTGTCAAAATTGTTCCACACCACTCTCCACACATAGAGCACTTGATCCCCATTGGATTACAGCCCCAATTTCCCCCAGCTAAGCTCAATTTATGAGTTAAAATTCAAGACCAAAAATAGGACATCTCCCAAACCTCCACCAAATCCAAATTAAACTCACCCACAACTACACATGACCAAGAGAAGGAGTTCCCCAGTGAAAGCCCCCTCTCCAGGCCACCCAGTTGCTCTAGCCTCCAAGCTTTGAAATCGGTTGTGGACACTTTCATACCTAGACAATTCCCTAGAGCCAGGGACTTCATCTGGAGCTTCCTTAGGTGCAATCGAAGGTGACACAACTCTCTGATTGAAGCTACACTTCTCAGCGCAAAGGTATGGATCATTCCTTCCTCCCGAGCTTCCAGCAATTCTCCATTTCATTTCAGTTAATTTCATGGCATGTAAACCATATGGATGTGTTTGTCTCCTCAAGAATAATCCATAGAGCACAAGAACACGAAAATACTTTGAGAAATGAGAGAGTTCTTAGGGTTTTAGTGTGGATGGTCACGGGTGCACACCAGTCGTAGACGAAGACCAGGCGCCGTCCGATCGCGCGTGTATCGGTTGAACGACTCAGATTGCGTCGGATCAGAGGAAGGAGCGAGACAGAAGGACGTGTGGCGGCTGACTCAGATGGCGGCGTCAAATGGGAGCACGCCGCGTGGTCTTTCGATCCACCGTAGGTTGACGCGGCGCTGAGTCGGATAAGTAGATAAATAGGATTTTTCTATTTATTTAAATACCCATAACTTAGAAAATCCATATCTTTGTGTAGAAAAATCATAAAAATAAAATAAAAATACCTTCTTGCTCAGTGAACAGAGGAGAATAATGTGGAAAAGAAATCAAGTTATTTTGATGAGTATTTTATTTTTAATTAATTATTTACTCATTTTAGTATTTTGATTCTCCATTTGCATAGATAATTCACCATGGCATGAGACCATAGGGCTCTTAAAGCCTCTGATCTTGGGAACATTCCCTAAATTTTTCAACGTCAGAGGCCATCTCTATGGAAAGTTATGTATTTTTTAAGTTTATGTCACTGTTTTTGGTATTTTAATTCCAATAATTAGCATATTGCTCAATAAATTCTAAAAAAATTTGGGGAAGTTTCCTAGGACCAGAGAACCCTAGGATAAATATATTTTGAGTTAATTCATTAAGAATAACCCTAATTGACCTAATTACTCAAAACTTAACTTTAATTAATTAAGGTTAACCACACATTAAAATAACTTGAAATTAATTCTCCATTGATCTTTAGGATACAGAGAACCTTGCATAAAAATTTGAAGCCAATTGGAAATGATTAGCCCCACTAGATGAATTAATTAAGCCACATGATCAAAATTAAACTTTAAAAATTCATAACTCCAAAAATACATTTAAAAAATTCACCAAATTGATTTTGTGGGCTCTTTGATATCAGAAGAGCCTATAGCAATTAAAATTGGAATTTTCTAAAATTTTTCATTTTTAATGATATTTTTGATATTTAAATAATTAAAAATAAATAAAAATCACAAAAATACTAAAAATCATAAAAATGTCACATTTTGACTCCTAATTACTTAAGAACAAACCAAATATTTTTCCTAGGCCTCAAAGAAAGATATTGAATTTTAAAGGCTCAAAATAATTTTTAATATTAAAAAAATGTATTTTCCAACCTTTTCACTAAATTAATTCCAATAAATCAATAAAAAATCAGAAAATTGTAAAATTTGTTTCTCTGAACTCCTTGAGGTTAGAGAGATTTAAGAAAAATATAAAATCCATTTTTCAACTTCAATTTTATTTTAGAATTAATTAACACTCCAAAAATTAAAATAATTATAATAAATAAAATATAATTTAAAAAATCACCAAAATTAGTCCAAGTGGTCTTCTAGTCATTAGGAACATCCCATAATTTTCTTAAGGGCAGAAACCTTTCCTTGGTCATGTTGTTGAATTTCCATTGAAAATCCTTATTTTTCACTAAAAATAATTATATAAATAAATTAAATTCAGAAAAATCACATTTTCTCTCTAATGTCTTAATTGACATATGAGTGAAGTGACATAAAAGTTTCAAGTTCATTTGAACTCAATTTAGTGAGTTATGAAATAAATAAGCCTAAAAGGGTATAAAGATAATTAAAGAATTTAAACCCCTTTATTAAAATTTTAGGCTTAATTAAAATGGAGGGTAAAATATTTGATTTTATCTTTCTTGGATGATTGAAACTTTGGGAAACTAAAAGGGTAGGAACCCATTAATCACTTTAATAAACCAAAAAAAAAAATGAAACTTTAATTATTTAAACAATTTAAATTTTGGAAGATTAATGAAAATTTGAATTATTAAAAATAGGGATATAACTTGAGAGGATATTAATTCTTTAATAAAAAAATCCCTAAATAAGTCACTTCAATAATATTTAACTCTTAATTAAGATTAAAATGATAATCCAAACTAAGTAAATTAAAAATTTAAAAAATATAACCCTTAAATTAAAGGAAAGCTCAAAATGTTAAGTGGTTTAACAATTAAATTAAATTAAATTAAAATTAAATTAAATTAAATTAAGTAAAAATTAAATTAAAATTAAAATTAAATTAAATTAACATTTTAACAATTAAGTTAAATTAAAAATATTTAAATTAAATTAAATTAAGTTAAATTCAATTAAATTAAATTTAAATTATATTAAATTAACATCATTCAATAATAAAAGTAAAACAAATTTAAAATATTAATATCACTTAAAGTATAAAGATTTAAACCAAAAATAATTTGAACACTCTTCCAAACTTAAAATTATTAATTAAAACCTCATAATTAAACTAAATGATTTTAAACCTTTAACTCAAACTTCAAATTAAGAATGATTAAAATTCTCAACAAACCAACTTGCCCCTAAAGGCTTTAATTATTATAACTCTTAAATAGAGTATTAAGTGAGATGTCACTTCATTCATCAGGTAATCAAATGCCCAAGTTCACTGAGCAAGAGACAAAGCTTAACTAAACTCTTGAACGATTAATTCACCTGTGCAATTAAATTTACTTGGACTCAAAATAATCTCAGAAATATTGAAAAGATGTTTAGGACTCTTCCTAAACACTTCCTCAATATGATGGGATGTTTTAGAAGAACAATTGAATTTAATTGTTCTTTGATGAAGAAAATTATCCTTAAACAAAACACAAGAACCTAGACGTCATAGGAGTTGACTAGCAATAGGATTAGGATTTTGGTAGACAACCAAAACCTTCCCTTAGCTTTACCTAGGTACTTGTTATAAATATTTAAATGCCTTAATATATGTTTTAAGTGCAGCTTGGGATGACAGGAAAACCCTTCAGGTACGCTCTTATTTTATTGCAATTTACTTTATTGCAGTTTACTTACATGCACTGCGCTTTACTTTTCTTGCATGTTAAACAAGATTGTTGCATGAGAACTAAAAACTTTAGGATAGTCACAAAACTGAAACCAAAACTAAATTAAAAGTCACCACAAGATAAAATTCACCGCCACAACATTCCAAAATATAAAACAACTCAAAATTTAATCACAAACAGAACAACAAAACTACAATTGCAACTAAATTAAAACGTCTCGTTGAATGATCGGGAATACCTCGGATGATGTAAGCCACGTGTTGCTAATGGGATTTCCCACGGTCTAAATGAAAGTGTGGAACTCATTCAGTTGAGTTTAGCAAATTCATACTGGACTAAGTGAATTCGATGAAAATAACGGTGCCGGGATGACGGAACCGTGAGATCTTAATCGGTTCTGTTTAAACAACTTTAAGATTTGTTTTAATTAAAATATTAAAAATATTTGGACTTTAAGATTTCTAAACCAAAACATTTCTCTCATCTCCTGATTTTCAATTTCTAATACTAAACCTCTGCAACAACATGGAGCTCGGAGCATGGTGGGCAGCACGACCATCGTCTTCAGCAAAACTCGAGTCTACTTCAGCAAAACTTTCCTTAGTTTTAAATAACAAAGCCATAGGATTTCGAGGTAGTTTGCCTAGTGCAACATAAATCCTCAACTTTTTGTTAGGCATTTGTATAATCATATTATGCAAATTAAGTCTTAACTCGTCTCAGGATTCCGAGGTAGTCGTTTGGTACGACATAAACCCTCACAATCTTCGAGGCTATTTGTGTGATTATATCATATAAATATAAGTTCTAATTAATTAAAATTGGCAAGATTGAAACATTAAATAAATTCCCAAATTGAAGCCAAACAATAGGATAGTTTGGGAAGTTGCCAAGATTCTTCTTGGATCCTCAGCTTCTCCTACTTTTCTTCCTTTGGATTCCCAAAATAAACTGTTCCAAATTTGATCCATTCCCTATTGAAATCTCCAAAATTCAATCCTTTGAAAACCTTAAACTTTGAAATTCTTGAGAGAAAAACCATTGATCATTATCGAGAGTTTTCTTAAATGATTCCCGTCATTTAAGATGTAATTAACTATAGGGGCTTGCCCTTATAGGGAACTTTAAGAACCCAGGTAACATAAACCCTGCTTAATTCCTCTATATTAAGCAGGGGAACTTGTCGGCTTATAAAGTTGGTTCGCAGACCAAACGGATGTCACAAATCTTCTAGTTTATTTAATCTAGCCCCATCATCAAGTAGTATGTTTATTCTTCGGGATAGATACACGGTTTGTGATGCGCTGCTCGTTTATATAAACCATTTGGGCTGTGAGATCGGTTTGATTTCATATCTTAAAATTTTCAAACTTGAAGTTATTTTTAAAATCAAATGCTTCTTTCTAAAACTATATATATATATATATATATATATATATATATATATATATATATATTTAAATTAAATTTAAAATTCGCCGACAACTTCTGTAGGCGACCCCCTTTTCAAAACACACAACCTAAAAATATGCTGACAATTTCTGGCGACTCCACTGGGGAATAGTTCCTCTCTCCATTTTAATTAGATGGTTTTATTTTCATAAATCGATAGTGAGTCCATATCTTTAGTGGACCAAAACTATCATTTTTCCGTTGACATACTACGTTCATTTCTATCTTGAACGGGTATAGTCAACTTCTCTCGGATTTAGGAGCCACTGTTTAGACACCCCTAAACAGAGAGGTTCCGAAATCCTTTTACCTCTTTTCTGAGGTGGGGTGGACCCCCAATAGATGTTAGCTTAGGAGCGGTCCTTCGGGTTGAGAAGTCTTACGAGACTTTCTTTTCCTTTCCAATTCTTAATCGGGTCCTTTACCTTTTCTATACTGTAATCATTTTGTTCTTAACAAATAAATCTTTTAATAAACAACCCTTTAATAAACAAACTCTTTCAAATCATAAATACATTAGATAAACAAAAATGTGTTCGGACTCTTTCTTTTTCTTCCTAAGTTTTGCGACAAAAGAAAGCATAATTCGGGACTGACGTTCGAAATCTACCCTGCAGAAAATGACTGTGCCAAAGTTAATTTTCTCCTTCACCAATGGAATGGACTTTGCCATCTATAAGGATGAGCTACCTGACAATGGGAACATCCATTTTGGACAAGGATTAGATAACACAGATATCAAGTTCGCTGACGTCACTCTCTTCGCACTAATGGACAAAGTGCCAGAAACTGAAGAGCCCGTAATTGAGTTCAACTTGAAGTCGGCTCAAGAATTCCCTCCCCTGCAAAGGGTTCCAGCTGAAAGAAGTACTGCTATTCGTAGGAGGACTGTTGTCTCTACCCCCACCGGTCTAGTCATCTCTGCACCTACCCCAGCTTCTGCCAAACTAAAGGGGAAGGAAATCCAAGTCTGTGGTGAGCCTGTCACCGTGGAAGGTACAAATTTTGCTACAATACCATCTGTTTTTGAGATTGGGTCCAGTTCAAGAGTTGCACCCCTAACTCTTAAAGGAGAAATAGAAGTAGAAAGATTGCCAGGATCGATAAAGCCAAAGTTGCTGAAGTTGCTTTTCTAGAAGAAATTTCTGAGGAAAGAGAAGAATTGCCTGAGTATATACCTCAGTTGGAAGGGAGTAGGTTTCACCCCCTCTCTGCTGCATCGGATGAAGAAGATGTCCAAAGGATTGCCGCTACACTACCCCGACCTGCATACTATAGTAACTGCAAAAGAAAAACAGTTAAGACTACGCCATTTGCTCGGCTGCAAGCTGTGATAAAAATATTGGCAAAGAAAGAAAGATGCCCTGTGTCAGAAATTCTAAGAAGAATGGGACGAGTGCCAGCTAGATCCCGCCTCGGACCGCGAGTAGAGCCTGTCACTGCCATAGAGAAACCAAGGAAGAAAATGAGAGCTAGTTCACCTGTTGTTGTATCGGGCCATCATATTAGGGAGGACACCACCTACCAGCATATAGCCGACAGACCGTCCGGTCCTAGGCCTTCTGCTGCAAGAAGGATGGTGTGGCGATCTATTATTACCGAGCCGAGACCAACACAACGTCTTGAGAAGAAAAGCCTCGTCAAAGTGCCTGAATCAGAAGGAAGTGCTACTGCGATGAAAGAAACTCCCGGAAAAGAAGTTCAACAACCATCACACGACAACCGCGAGACCGTCTGGAAGAGACTCCTCGAGGATGCTATAGGAAAGCTAAGGATGGATATCCGACAGTTGGCAAAAGAAAGAGGAGAGAAGTTAGAAAATGAAGTTAATTCATCAGAATTTATGGATGAAGAGTATCCCGAGATCAACATGGTTGAAACACGAGCATCGTCAGCCTCGCAGGGTGCTCCGGCAGCTGCGGAAAGAGATGAACCGGAAGTGATGAGAGCACAGCTTCGGGAAAGAGATGACACAATTTCCCAGATGGCAAGGAGGATGGAAGAGATGGTTGCTGCTTTAGCCACTCTCCAAAGTCAGGTGCAACCTCAGAAAGAAACACCCCCAAAAATCATCCATATTGCAGATGGAGGAAAAGAGATCACATCCGTCAACGGAGACGATCCACCAAAGAAGGATTCGGCACAGAGCATGATTCCCGAAAAGGACATTAAAAATATGGTAGAACAGCAGGTGCGAGAAGCCCTAGCACAATCTAAGAGTGGAGCATCTATTCAGATGGGTAGACCTTACCTCGAAGAATTCGACGCGGTCCAATACCCGAAAGGCTTCGTACCACCTCTCGTTTAAGACTTTTGATGGAACGGGAAACCCCGGCGGCATGTCGCACATTTTTGTGCTAGTTGCTGCAATGCCGGTGGGAGCGACGCCTTACTCTTTCGTCAGTTCGTTAGCAGTTTGCCAGGGATTGCCTTCGACTGGTACGTAGAATTGCCAAATGGTTCAGTTAAGACCTTTTCAGAGTTAGAAAACCTCTTCATTAAGCAGTTTGCTGGGGCTCGGCACCACATCACCATCGGTGATCTAGTGGTGGAGCACTAGAAACCGAATGAAACTCTAGTGGATTACATACTTCGATGGAGAAATTTAAGCATGAAGTGTGAACCACAACTTCAGGAACAACATGCAGTCGACATCTTGCTTAAGAGTATCCATGGCCCGATAGCACTTCTCCTTAAAGGATTTACAATCAAGACTTTCGAGAAGCTGCTTAGCAAGGTCGGGAGCTTGCAAGAGGAAGCAAAGCAACTAAGTTTCGTGGACAAGAGCGATAAGCAGAAGCCCGTAAAAATATTCGAAAAGAAGTCCGGAATCGTCACGGCAGTAAATAAGGGAAAGCAGCCAGTACAGATACAGCCAGAGCGGCCACAGGCTAGCTATCAACCACCGCAACGTACTTACCCACAACCTCAGCAGGGTTATCAATAGCCTCGACCGAGCTATCAGTCGCCTTAGCATTATGAATAACGGTCTCGTCCATAGCATACCCTGAAAGATTTTCTGAACAAGGAATATCCATTCAAAACTAAAGCAGTGGCGAAGATGTTCCGCAGTTTAATGAAAACACCAGATTTTTCAGGTACCAGAGCCCAAGAGGTCGGAAGAAGTCAATAAGAAAGATCATCCAAACTATTGACCTTACCCCCGAATGCTCGGACATAAGATAGAGAATTGCATCATTTTCAAGATTTGGCTTGACGACAACCTCCAGAAAGGGAACATAACGATCCCAAAGGAATACATAAAGGAACCACAAAAAGGAGGATTCGTCAATGTTATCTCGACGGATCCTATTGTTTCGATAAACCCGTATAAGACCCATGATGGATGGAGTACCGTCTGGACAAAGTCTTCAAAGAAAATCTTAGATCACATCCAAACCGCTTCGGTGCATGCTTCAACTCAAAGTTTGAAACCTATTGAGCCGGCACTATCGCTTGCGATTGAAGAACCACCCCAGAAGGAAGATAAAATCGTAGAAGAGAAGAAAATCGAGGCTCCAAAGAGTAGACTAGGGGCTGCTTATCCTAGGATGGTTGTTTCCGATTCGGGGGAGAAATCCCTCGAACCTTTGACTCTGTATGATTATTTTCTCGCCTCGGCGGGATCTTATAATGATAAGAGTTTTGGCGTTGGCTACGTTTTGACTGTTTCTAACGATTACGTAACTAACGAAAACCAAGCTAATCCGGATCTCGATTCCGATATAAATAACGATTCTCAAATCATACTAAACCTCAATGACCACGACGAAGGAGAAGACGTTCACAAGGATGGCTACTAAAGCTTAACAAGCAACGAGTCTATTTGCGAATTTCGAGGAGCTCTAATCGCGATAGAATTGGAGTTATCAGATTCTGAAGCAACGCCAAAAGAGCCAATCGTTCTGATTCAAGGGGAGACACCGTCAGATCCAACATCAAATTCAGAAGAGATAACAGAAGTCACTTTAAGGAGCGGAAAAGTTCTACCTCCGAGAATGGGTCCAAAGGATAACGGAAAGCAAGTGGTTGCTCAGGAAGAGCCAACCCTAGCAGAGGAATTGCCCATTTGGGAAGAAACTGAGGAACATGGTAATAAAGTAGACTACAACATGCTAGCCCATCTTAGGAAGCTACCAGCCAAACTAAGCATATACGACGCTCTGATCCTGTCAAAGGAGATGAGGGAAGCTCTGATCAAGGCTCTACTTGATCCAGAGATTTGTTTAGCTCAAATGCCGGTAATTCCTTCGACGAGATTTGCTCGTTAAAAGAACAGCGAGGTGTTACCTTCACGGACAATGATTTACTACTCGGAATGGCTGATCACAATCGACCGTTGTACATCTCAGTCACTATTGGAAAGTTTACGCTCTCCAGGGTGTTAGTTGATCCTGGAGCATCAATCAACATAATGAGCCTTCGAACGTTAGCATATTTGGAAATTGATGCTCGTGAACTTGGAGCAGACAAGATGTTATTAAGAGGGTTCAATCAAAAAGGAGAAAAAGCTCTTGGATCGATAACATTACTGATGAAGACCGGTGATTTAGCAAAGACAACTACAAAATTCCATATAATTGATTCTGAGACATCGTTTAACGCTCTACTGGGTTGACCATAGATCCATGAGAACTGGATGGTACCGTCGTCTCTGCAGCAGTGCATAAAATATTACAAAGGAGGAGAACAATGTATCAAAGGTGAATTGCAACCATTCTCCGTGCATGAAATCGGAATTCACGAAGATGCAGCCTACTACGCGCCCTCGAAGAAAACAATCTTTTCCAGAAATGTCATACCAAATGAAGCAAAAGAAGTGTAAGACGATAAAGAGCTGAAAATTCTAGTCCAACAGTTACTCACCACTCCCTTACGGTGAGATGGTGAAGGTTTCTCCAGAACACGCATCCGAGGTCGAGGCAGGGGACGAGGTCGTGGAAGAGACATTGGAATAGTTGGACAGAAGAAACCAGTCATCAACATTGATTGGGAGACCAGTTCTAAAGAAGAAGAAATCAAGAAAGAAGCAACAACAGTAAATCAAAAGAAACCCCAGTTCAAGATCTCTCTCGGAGATGAAAAGAATGAAGAATATAAATTAATGCACGAGAAGATTAACCATTATGTACATACTATGACCCTGACCCCGATCCATTCTAAAAAGATTGAGGGTATGGTGGTCAAGGAAGTACGGATGGTACTAAACTGATCAAATTCTACAGTGGAGCTTCTTCTTCCAATATTGAAAATGATGTACAGTTTGAAGATGCTACTTCTTCCGAATTAATGGAACCGCCTTTTGAGTGGTACTCTCCCTGTGTTCAAAATTTAATTCAACGTGGTTTCTTACCTAAACAATGGACAAAAGGTCGATCACAACACTTTGAAAAATTATGGAACAACGCTAGTTGGCCTCCCAATTCAAAACATTGTCTCGGATTCGGCACAGTAGGATCAGTTGATGATACGAGATTTTGCTTGGTTGTCACTTGCGAGCCTAATGAAGACTTCTTGGAAGCCTTAGAAGATCTCAAAGATTTGTAAATCGGAGATGCTCCGCCAGAATTCGAAGAAGAAATTAAATCTATAATAGACGAGTTAATGGAAGTTAACTTAGGTACTAGCGAAGAGCCTAGGCCGACCTTTGTTAGCTCCTTACTAAATAAAGAAGACTCCGAAGAGATAGTCAAGCTATTGATGGAATTCAAGGACTGCTTTTCTTAGAGTTATGATGAGATGCCAGGATTAGCTCCAGAGGTCGTAGTTCACAAGTTAGGAGTGGATCCCACTGCTGTTCCAGTCAGACAAGCTCCAAGAAGGATGCGTCTAGAGATCGAACAACAAGTTATAGCTGAAGTTAAGAAGCTAATAGATGCTAAATTTGTCCGTGAAGAACAATATCCAACTTGGTTAGCCAATGTGGTACCAGTTAGAAAGAAGAATGGTCAGATCAGAATCTGCGTAGACTTCAGAGATTTAAATAAAGCATGTCCAAAGGATGAATTCCCGCTACCCATTCCAGAATTGATGATCGACATCGCTTCAACACATGAAGTCTTTTCTTTCATGGATGGATCTTCGGCATAGAACCAAATAAAGATGGCACCGGAAGATGAAAAGCTTACAGCCTTCAGAACGCCAATCGGGGTATACTGCTACACAGTGATGCTGTTTGGATTAAAAAACGCAGGAGCAACTTATCAAAGAGCAATGACAAGAATTTTTGATGATCTCATTCACAACCAAGTCGAGTGCTACGGGGATGATGTGGTCATCAAGAGTAAACTAAAAGAAGATCATTTGTATGATTTGAGAATTGTTTTCGAGCGATTAAGACAATTTAAACTTAAGATGAATCCCTTGAAATGCGCCTTCGGCGTCACCTCTGGGAAATTCTGAGGATTTGTTATTAGTCATCGTGGAATTGAAATTGATCCGGAGAAGATTAGAGCTATCTTAGAAATGCCGCCTCCCAAAACCTTGTAACAACTACGATCCTTTCAAGGAAAGTTGGCATATCTTCGATGCTTTATCTCAAATTTGTCAGGAAGGTGTCAGCCGTTTTCTGCTTTAGTTAAGAAGGATGCCAAGTTTACTTGGGACTCCAAATGTCAACATGCCTTCGATGACATCAAACAATACCTAATGACACCTCCTGTCTTAGCAGCCCCAGTCTCGGGTAGACCGTTGATACTTTATACCGCAGATCTAGACGACTCTCTCGGAGCCCTGCTAGCCCAAGTCAATGACGAGGGAAAAGAAAATGCTCTCTACTACTTAAGCCGTCGTCTAATTCAGATGGAAGTAAAGTATCCTCCTATTGAGAAGCACTGTTTGGCCCTGGTCTTCGCCGCACAGAAGCTCAGGCACTACATACTTTCTCATGAGGTCAACCTTATTTCAAAGTTCAATCCGTTGCAATATTTGATGACCCGACCGACGCTTTTCGGCAGACTTGCTAGGTGGTCGATGATACTATTGCAATTCGATATAACTTTCGTTCCTCTTCGTGCCGTAAAGGGACAGGTCCTGACAGACTTCCTTGCAGCACACCCTTTACCGGCAGAATCGCCTCTCAACGACGACTTGCCAGACGAGCAGATAATGAGCCTAGAAGACCCCGATGATCAGCGTTGGGAACTGTACTTTGACGGAGCATCCTGAGCGCAGAAAGACAAAGAATTGCAAATGATAGTGCCTGGTAAGGCAGGAATCAGACTAATCTTTGTAATACCGGAGCGGGGAATGTTAAGGTATTACTACCACTTAACAGAACCATGTACAAATAATGAAGCAGAATACGAAGCCCTCATAACCGGACTGGGATTAACTATTCAGATGAGGATAATAGATATCAACATCTATGGAGATTCTCAGTTGATCATTCAACAAGTCGCCAGACAATACAGAATTCTAAAGCCAAGACTCGAGCAGTACTTCCAGTACGCCATGAAACTGTTGGAGCAAATTCCAAATGTAATGATCTACAAGATTCCCAGGAGAGAAAACGCTCTCGCAGATGCGTTAGCACGCCTTGCAAAAGAATTTTCCTGCTTGCAAGATGAGTCAGTTGAAATGTCAGTTCAGGGACGACAGGTCCTATCACGGCTCGACATGGATACAATACACAAATCAGGAAAAGCAGAAGAAACAATTGCGAGCGAGTGACGTGAAAATACGGAAGATCAGGCGTCGACCACTAATAGACTACTTGCAAACGAGAAACCTACCTGACGATAAGTCGATAGCCCATCAAATCAAGAAAATAACTCTGTCTTACGCATTGATAAATAATATGTTATACAGAAGGTCTTTTGATCAGATGTGGCTAAGGTGCGCGGGTCTGAGGCTCGTGAAATTATTAAAGAAGTACACTCGGGACTTTGCGGCGCTCATCAGTCGGGTCCGAAAATGAAAATGAAGATTAAAAGACTAGGGTACTACTGGCCCTCAATGATGACCGACTGCATGAAGATTGCCAAAAGTTGTCACCAGTGCCAAGTGCATGGAGTGGTTTTACATCAACCTCCAAATGTGCTACATCCGACAATTGCGTCGTGGCCGTTTGAGAGTTAGGGCATAGATATCGTGGGTCCGATAGAACCGCCTTCTTCAAGAGGACATCGCTTCATTCTTCCAGCTACAGATTACTTTTCTAAGTGGACAGAAGCAGTACCGCTCAGAGAAGTGAAAGCACATCACGTGCTACAATTCTTCAAGAATCAAGTCGTATACTGTTTTGGGGTGCCACGCAGAATTATCTCAGATAACGGATCCGCGTTCAAGAGTACGAAAATCAACAATTTTTTCAAAAGACATGGGATCAACTGGTGTTATTCGACAATCTACTACCCAAGAGCGAACGACATGGCCGAGGGTTTTAATAAAACTCTCGTTCAAATTCTAAAGAAAACTTTGGACGACAATAAGAGAAATTGACACGAGAAGTTGCTAGAAGCCTTATGGGCCTACAGGACGACTTTCAGAACTCCCACCCAGTCTACGCCTTATGCCTTAGTGTACGGGTCCGAGGCCGTTCTACCCTTAGAGGTTCAGCTTCCGTCTCTCGAATTGCGGTTGCAAACAAAATCACTACGGAAGAAAATGCCGGACTACGACTAGAAGAATTGGAAAGCCCGGAATGGAAAAGACTTTCAAGACATCGAATTTGGAACTGTATCAAGCCAAGATGATCCGAGCCCATGATAAATTGGTCCGTCCAAGGACATTCAAAGTCGGTGACTTGGTTCTAGTTCTCGAAGACCTATTCTTGCACATCGCAAGATAGGTGGTAAATTTGAACCGACTTGGGAAGGGCCATTCGTGGTCGAGACGAGTTTACTCGAGAGGTTCCTACCGACTTGTAAATTGCTATGGAGAGCGACCTATGCTTCCAATTAATGGACGATATCTCAAGAAGTATTACTTAACCTGATGTTTCGAAGGATGAATCCTCATTCCTAGAAGCACAGGCACTGTAATTACTTATGACTGGGTCCGAACCCAAAAATATAAATAAAGAAAGTGGATGATAAAGAAAATCGTTAAAAAAAAATGTTAAACGAAAACATGTGAAATCATGATAATAAAGTCTTTATCCTTCCTTTCAAATCGAGTTTCACTCTTGATCTTTCTTCACCTTTTCCTAATCCTATTTAAATTTAAAATAAACGAATAAAAGCTCTTCATTACTAAACATATTTTTCTACTGTTCTTGTTCTTAGTACAACCCCTGATCCTTTCCTTGTTTTTCGCAGGGAAATGTCGAACATGCGGTCGGTTCTGAACTTTAAGAATGGCGTGAGTCTAGCACTTGATGAAAAGAGGGTGAGGGATTGAGCCATGATCGAGATTGACTCTGACTTCACACCAGCCGGGCTTCAATATGAAGAAAATGATTAGACCCCGATTGATCGGGAAGAACTCCACAGCCATACAGTGATGAAATTGGGTGGCTTAAATCAACCATCTACCAGAAAAAAAAAGAAAAGCAAATGCCGCTCATGCAACAGGAGAAGATAATAAAGTTAAGTCCGTTGTTGCTACAGCAGAGGGCAGGCTCGTCAGTGTCGTGCCCACAGAAATCCAAGAGGTAAGGAGAGCTACTCCCACAGCCACTCAGCGAAGGAACAAGAATCGCCGCATTCGCAAGATGTTAACCAAGTTAGCAGCAGATCAACATGAAGAGACAGTTGCTACCGGCAATACAAATACCCCGAGGAAACCGGTTCATCGGGAACCAGAAAAGAGGAAATCAACTTCAAGAACAACATAAAAGATGAAAGAAATTCTGAGAAAGTCAGAAATAGAATCAGCGCCTCGACGCCAAGCAGATGCACCAGTTCTGAAGAGTCTTGTTGCGAGAGCAACCCCGGAGGATGTCCCGACAGAGACTACCCCGGAGGAGCCAAGACATGCAGGAGAGCGTGCCGAGGTGGAACCATACATTCCACAGTACGTTACTACACCTCGCCAGTTGCAGATAATTCCAGAATATGAGTTAGAAAGAATACAGAATGTCGAAAAGAAAACTTTTGAATACTTCGAAAGAATTCGAGGTAAGAAGATCAATATCTTAGAAGGCCTCGAGCTGCATACAGATGTGTTCTCAGATTACGAACAATAGCAAATTGTAGACTGCATACTTGAACTCCAAAAAATGGGCCGAGATGGTCGTTTGAGGGAAAAGACTTATTCAGAACCCCGAAGATGGATGCCAGGGAAAGGAAGAGTTACGATCCAGTGCGGATGTTGCCACAACTTCGCGATAGACAGAAAAGGAAATCCACCAGGGATACTCCGTCGCAGTGAGGTGGATCTGATGCTGAATGTTATTAAAAGAATGGTAAAGAGGATGATAACATGGAGGGTATTGCCTGCAGTTTGCATACCCAACAGCTGCATCATTAACATCTACAAGGAGGGCGACTGCATACCTTCACATATAGACCATCATGATTTCGTTAGACCTTTCTGCACAGTGTCTTTTATCAACTAGTGCAATATCATGTTCGGATCTGACCTCTGGATAGAAGGCTCCAATGAGTTCCGAGGGCTAGTAGAGATACCAATACCGGTAGGTTCTGTTATGGTGTTAAAAGGGAATGGAGCGGACATCGCAAAGCATTGCATTCCGGGAGTGCCTGTTGAGCGGATCTCTGTTACTTTCAGAAGGATGGACGACAGAAAAATGCCTTTCCACTTCCAGCTAGATCCAGTGTTAGAGAGTCTCCGGCCTTACGAGCTGTGAGTTACATGGGAGATAGCACACCTCCAATGCACATCGATACGACATTTCTGCCAAGGATGACTTGGAAGGTGATGTTATTGTCCATGTATTTCACTATTCAGACATGGATTTTGACAGCTGCTTTTAGAGGAAACTTGAATAATCTTACACAATCCGTTTTGGATTTATATGGATTGTATGAGATATTAAATTCTCAAAGAAAATATCATCATGTTTTGGATCAAGATCTATGATGTATTTTCAACAAGATTGGAATGAAAGTGACCATTTCATGTTTTGCCTTCACCTCTTTTTGTGCAAATTGACTGGGAAATACCATTAAATTAAAAGAACTTCGAGCAAAGAACAAAGGGAAAATGAAAATAAACGAGAACTCTTTTAAGAATCTAAATGTCAAAATGAATTCTAAACTGACACGAACTCCAAATATTTTTGAAATTGAATCACCAAAACGAACGAAATGAATTTTAAATCTCAATCTGAATCCTTCGATCTAAATCCTTCAATTATTCTTCAAAACCAAATCTGTTTGAAACTCTTCTGAAATTCAAATCTTTTCCTCGACTTATCACCAGGTCAAGTCTTTTTAACTTGGTACACTTACCAGTTCTCTTTAAATCTTTTATCTGTGTGTTAGAGGATCGACTAGTTCTATTGACACGGAGCCACGAGCTTTGTTCGATTTGGTTCTGATGGCATGGGACTGGGTCCCTCTTCATACAGATAAACTTTCGAGGATGGAGCCGAACATCCAGTGCTCATCGAGACTAGAGTATAACTTCTAGTTCTCATTAAATCTTCGAGATTGGAACTAGTTTCCACTTCTCATTAAATCTTCGAGATTGGAACCAGTTTTCATTTCTCATTAAATCTTCGAGATTGGAACCAGCTTCCATTTCTCATTAAATCTTCGAGATTGGAACCAGTTTCCATTTCTCATTAAATCTTCGAGATTGGAACCAGTTTCCATTTCTCATTAAATCTTCGAGATTGGAGCCAGTTTCCATTTCTCATTAAATCTTCGAGATTGGAACCAGTTTCCACTTCTCATTAAATCTTTGATATTGGAACCAGTTTCCATTTCTCATTAAATCTTCGAGATTGGAACCAGCTTCCATTTCTCATTAGACCTTCGAGACTGGAACCAGATTCTAGTTCTCTTTAGACCTTCAAGGTTGGAACCCGATTCCAGTTCTCTTTAAACTTTCAAGATCAGTACCTAAATTCTGATTCTTATCCTTTTCAATCGATACTTAAAATCTGATTCTCACTTCGAGGCTGGTACCTAAATTCCATTTCTCTTCACAATCCCGAGGTTGGAACCTAGGTTCCAATTCTCATTTCAAATCCAGATTTCCTTGAATTGATTCTAAATTAAACCTTAATCAAAATTGAAACTCAGAACAAATCGAAATCTAAACTCACAAATTAAAAAACTCGGAATAGAAAATGAAATGAAATCTAAATCAAATTTCTCTAGATCTTATGATCTAGAATTCACCTCTTTTTCTTTTCCCCAACGAGAGCTCAGGGATCTCCAGTCTTGGAGATATACTCGATACTCCCCAGCGAAAATTTGTGTCTACTCTGTTCTAAGTGTGTCACTTAGATGTCTGTGTTGGTTTTGTTGATCTCTTCGGTCAATGCCAATACGCACGGTGTGTTTGGTTAGCACACCACACCTATTGGGGGTCCATTTGCTGACCTCATTTTTGATGAGGTCTTTTCTCTTCTCTCTCCTTAGTACTTAGGATCTAGCCTTAGGCTTTCCCTATGACTATCTTAGAGGACTAGAAATGGATATTACCACTTAGAAATTTAAAAACCTCTTAAACTCTCTGCAAACCCCATAAGTTTGATTGTAAACCCCCAAGTCACTTGGAGGGTTAAGATCAAATGTGGAGGTTTAAAGGATGAGTTCCCTATAGGACTCTTTGGCCTTAGGACTACCCTTGGTGGCCTGGTCTGGTGAGGTTTGACTTGCACACACATTACACTTTCACACAGATTCCAATCCTAAAACCATTCATGCCTAGCTTGACTTCCTGACTCATGTAGGTAATTCATATGGATGGACCTTAACCCGTAGGCCCTTGGCTAAGAGGGTTAGGAACAACATAGTGAATGCCTCAAATGTGTCCTCTCATGGCTCTTATAGGCTTGATATGGCTTCATGGCTTAACCAAAGTGATTCCATTCTACTCAAACTTGATCAATCTTCATTTTTTCCAAAATTTCAATTTTTGACCCCCCGAAGCCCTACACCCGCTAAACCTACCAAATGTCCTTGAAGCTATCCTAAATTTGCAAAATTGCCTAAATTACCCAAAATTCCTCAAAATCAGTCCTAAACATTTCCCACTGTTCAAATTGATCATCCTTAGCCAAATATACCAAAATTTCCAAAAATACCCCCCAATACCCTCCAAATACCCAAAATGCCCTTCTTAACCAAAAATTCCATAAATTCTAAAAATTTCTAGAAAATTCCAAAAAATCCCAAATATTCCCAATTTCATTTTGTTCAATTACACCATAGGCCAATTTTGTCAATTTAACCAACTTTTACCAAAACCCCCAATTTGACCCATTCTTAACCCAAGTGGACCCAATGTCAAACCAAATAAACCCAATTGACCTCAAATTTGACCCAATTCAATTCTAAGCTTCAATTTAATATCCTCAATATCAATTTAGACCAAATCCAAGCCCAATTTGATTGAAATTTGGATCCAATTCCAATTTGAAGCCTAAAGCCCAATTTTGGTCCATGACCTAAACTTAGCCCAAACCAACCCAATTCAATTCCAATTAGCCCCAAATCTTTTCCTAAACCTTCCTAAAATCCCCACAAACAAAACACTAACTTGAGTTTCCCCAAATTTGAACCTAAACTCCACCCAAACCCAATCCAAACCAAAATCCCCATTTTGGCCTAAACCCAAACCTAACCCAAATAGGCCCAAATCCCAAAATCAAAGCCCAACCAAAGTTGAAAACTCTTTGTAGCACCCCCATAAACATTTCTCAACATTAATTTTACATCCAATACAACACTAGTCCAACCTTAGCCCAAGTTAGCCCAATTTGACCCACTTTGACCCCTTTACCAAAAAAATCCCAAATTAAACCCAATTCAACTCCAAATTATTTCAAACCTATTCTAGATCACTCATGATACATCCCTAAACTAAACCCAACATTTGTTTGGCCCAATCTTTTACAAAACTTCCATTTACCAATTTGTTTTCAAACCTAAAAGCCCACCTCCTTAAACCTTTCTAAAGGCCCATCTAAAATAAATCCAAAAGCCCAAAATCTATCCTAAAGCCCGCATGAAATTTCCCCTCATCATCCCCTTTGATTTAAATCACTCCCTAAGTTTCAAATTCATCATGAAACTTTTATAAACTAAGCCATGTGCCAAATTACCCCTAAATATCCTAAATCCTTAAGACCCACTTTCATGAAACCAAGCCAAGCCATCCCTAAGCCATATGGAGCCATGGAGCCATGCATAAGCCATATGCAAGCCTTGGGAGCCCCTTTACACCTCACCAAGCCATTAATGGCAAGAGGAGGGGCCCCTTTCTTAAGCCTTCCTTAAGAACTTTTAACCCCATTCATGCTACACACTAAACCAAGTTGAGCCACCTCACCATGGATGGAGACCACACCCTTTTCTCTTGGCTGACCCAAGTGATTATTTTCAGCCCAAAACCAGGCCTTGCGTGGTGAACCTAGGCCAAAACCATGGGTTGACTCATTTGGACCCAAAATAGCCTTCCCCCCATTCCATTTCAATTCAACTCCTTTACACATTTCCATGGTCAATTGACTGCACTAAAACCCAGCCCTTGCCTCCTTGACCTTGAGGGTGACCTGACCCTGGCCGGCCAGCCACCACAGCCACCGGAAACCACCAGGCCGAGAGCACCCATGTGAGCCAATTTTTGAATTCTGCCTTGCTGACTTGTCTCATGCCTAATGGTCACCATGGTTGTTCTTCTCCTCACCAGAGCAGTTCATCCAAGCCATTAAACCCCCCTGGGAAGCCCTCCGGCCACCTCTATTTAAACCACACCACCTCTCGACCAAAGAAGGTGCTGAACCAAATCCTACTGAAACTCTGTCAAAATTGTTCCAGACCACTCTCCACACATAGAGCACTTGATCCCCATTGGATTCCAGCCCCAATTTCTCCCAGCTGAGCTCAATTTATGAGTTCAAATTCAAGCCAAAAAGCAGGACATCTCCCAAACCTCCACCAAATCCAAATTAAACTCACCCACACTTGCACAGGACTAAGAGAAGGAGTTCCCCAATGAAAGCCCCCTCTCCAGGCCACCCAATTGCTCTAGCCTCCAAGATTTGAAATCGGCTGTGGACACTTTCATACCTAGACAATTCCCTAGAGCCAGAGACTTCATCTGGAGCTTCCTTAGGTGCAATCGAAGGTGACACAACTCTCTGATTGAAGCTACACTTCTCAGAGCAAAGGTATGGATCATTCCTTCCTCTCGAGCTTCCAGCAATTCTCCATTTCATTTCAGTTAATTTCATGGCATGTAAACCGTATGGATGTGTTCGTCTCTTCAAGATGAATCCATAGAGCACAAGAACACGAAAATCTGTTGATAAATGAGAGAGTTTTTAGGGTTTTAGTGTGGACGGTCACGGGTGCACACCAGTCACCAGTCGTAGACGATGACCAGGCGCCGTCCGATCGCGCGTGTATCGGTTGAACGACTCAGATTGCGTCGGATCAGAGGAAGGAGTGAGACAGCGGGACGCGTGGCGGCTGACTCAGATGGTGGCTTCGAATGGGAGCGCGCCGCGTGGTCTTTCGATCTGCCGTAGGTTGATGCGGCGCTGAGTCAGATAAGTAGATAAATAGGATTTTTTCTATTTATTTAAATACCCAGAACTTAGAAAATCCATATCTTTGTGTAGAAAAATCATAAAAATAAAATAAAAATACCCTCTTGCTCAGTGAAAAGAGGAGAATAATTTGGAAAAGAAATCAAGTTATTTTGATGAGTATTTTATTTTTAATTAATTATTTACTCATTTTAGTATTTTGATTCTCCATTTGCATAGACAATTCACCATGGCATGAGACCATAGGGCTCTTAAAGCCTGTGATCATGGGAACATTCCCTGAATTTTTCACGGTCAGAGGCCATCTCTATAGTAAGTTATGTATTTTTCAAGTTTATGTCACTATTTTTGGTATTTTAATTCCAATAATTAGCATATTGCTCAATAAATTCTAGAAAAATTTGGGGAAATTTCCTAGGACCAAAGAACCCTAGGATAATTATATTTTGAGTTAACTCATTAAGAATAACCCTAATTGACCTAATTACTCAAAACTTAACTTTAATTAATTATGGTTAACCACACATTAAAATAACTTAAAATTAATTCTCCATTGATCTTTAGGATACAAAGAACCTTGCATAAAAATTTGAAGCCAATTGGAAATGATTAGCCCCACTAGATGAATTAATTAAGCCACATGATCAAAATTAAACTTTAAAAATTCATAACTCCAAAAATACATTTCAAAAATTCACCAAATTGATTTTATGGAGCCAATAAAAATTAAAATTGGAATTTTATAAAATTTTTCATTTTTAATGATATTTTGATATTTAAATAATTAAAAAATAATAAAAATCATAAAAATATTAAAAATCATAAAAATGTCACATTTTGACTCCTAATCACTTAGGAACAAACCAAATATTTTTCCTAAGCCTCAAAGTAAAGATATTGAATTTTAAAAGCTCAAAACAATTTTTAATATTAAAAAATGTATTTTCCAACCTTTTCACTAAATTAATTCCAATAAATCAATAAAAAATTAAAAAAATTGTAAAATTTGTTTATCTCGAACTCCTTGAGGTTAGAGAGATTTAAGAAAAATATAAAATCTATTTTTCAACTTCAATTTTATTTTATAATTAATTAATACTCTAAAATTCAAAATAATTATAATAAATAAAATATATTTTAAAAAACAATCAAAATTGGTCCAAGTGGTCCTCTGGTCATTGGAAACATCCCATAATTTTCTTAAGGGCAGAAACCTTTCCTTGGTCATGTTGTTGAATTTCCATTGAAAATCCTTATTTTTCACTAAAAATAATTATATAAATAAATTAAATTCAGAAAAATCACATTTTCTCTCTAATGTCTTAATTGACATATGAGTGAAGTGACATAAAAGTTTCAAGTTCATTTGAACTCAATTTAGTGAGTTATGAAATAAATAAGCCTAAAAGGGTATAAAGATAATTAAAGAATTTAAACCCCTTTATTAAAATTTTAGGCTTAATTAAAATGGAGGGTAAAATATTTGATTTTATCTTTCTTGGATGATTGAAACTTTGGGAAACTAAAAGGGTAGGAACCCATTAATCACCTTAATAAACCAAAAAAAAAATGAAACTTTAATTATTTAAACAATTTAAATTTTGGAAGATTAATGAAAATTTGAATTATTAAAAATAGGGATATAACTTGAGAGGATATTAATTCTTTAAAAAAAAAATCCCTAAATAAGTCACTTCAATAATATTTAACTCTTAATTAAGATTATAATGATAATCCAAACTAAGTAAATTAAAAATTTAAAAAATATAACCCTTAAATTAAAGGAAAGCTCGAAAATGTTAAGTGGTTTAACAATTAAATTAAATTAAATTAAATTAAGTTAAATTAAGTTAAATTAAGTAAAAATTAAATTAAAATTAAAATTAAATTAAAATTAAAATTAAATTAAATTAACATTTTAACAATTAAGTTAAATTAAAAATATTTAAATTAAATTAAATTAAGTTAAATTCAATTAAATTAAATTTAAATTATATTAAATTAACATCATTCAATAATAAAAGTAAAACAAATTTAAAATATTAAGATCACTTAAAGTATAAAGATTTAAACCAAAAATAATTTAAACACTATTCCAAACTTAAAATTATTAATTAAAACCTCATAATTAAACTAAATGATTTTAAACCTTTAACTCAAACTTCAAATTAAGAATGATTAAAATTCTCAACAAACCAACTTGCCCCTAAAGGCTTTAATTATTATAACTCTTAAATAGAGTATTAAGTGAGATGTCACTTCATTCATCAAGTAATCAAATGCCCAAGTTCACCGAGCAAGAGACAAAGCTTAACTAAACTCTTGAACGATTAATTCACTCGTGCAATTAAATTTACTTGGACTCAAAATAATCTCAGAAATATTGAAAAGATGTTTAGGACTCTTCCTAAACACTTCCTCAATATGATGGGATGATTTAGAAGAACAATTGAATTTAATTGTTCTTTGATGAAGAAAATTATCCTTAAACAAAACACAAGAACCTAGACGTCATAGGAGTTGACTAGCAATAGGATTAGGATTTTGGTAGACAACCAAAACCTTCCCTTAGCTTTACCTAGGTACTTGTTATAAATATTTAAATGCCTTAATATATGTTTTAAGTGCAGCTTGGGATGACGGGAAGACCCTCCAGGTACGCTTTTATTTTATTGCAATTTACTTTATTGCGGTTACTTACATCTGCATCGCGCTTTACTTTTCTTGCATGTTAAACAAGATTGTTGCATGAAAACTAAAACCTGTAGGATAGTCACAAAATTGAAACTAAAACTAAATTAAAAGTCACCACAAGATAAAATTCACCGCCACAATATTCCAAAATATAAAACAAATCAAAATTTAATCACAAACAGAACAACAAAACTACAATTGCAACTAAATTAAAACGTCTCGTTGAATGATCAGGAATACCTCGGATGATGTAACCCATGTGTTTCTAAAGGGATTTCCCACGGTCTAAATGAAATTGTGGAACTCATTCAGTTGAGTTTTGCAAATTCATCTGGACTAAGTGAATTCGATGAAAATAACGGTGCCGGGATGACGGAACCGTGTGATCTTAATCGGTTCTGTTTAAACAACTTTAAGATTTATTTTAATTAAAATATTGAAAATATTTGGAATTTAAGATTTCTAAACCAAAAAACTTCTCTCATCTCCTGATTTTCACTTTCTAAAACTAAACCTCTGCAACAATAACGAGCTCAGAGCATGGTGGATTAGTATACTAAACTTAAGTATAATTTGACATAAGTTTAATATGGATTAGTCTTAAGTTCGGTTTGTGTTAAACTTAGGTTCATGTCAGGTTAAACCTAAGTATGGTTTGATTTAAGTCTAATATAGGTTAGACTTAAATTGGGCTTAGGTTAGATTAAACCTTAATTAATTAAGGTTTAATAGGTTTGATTAAGTCTAATGTGGTAGACTTAATTAAGGTTTAGGTTTGATTAAACCTTAGATAGTTAAGGTTTAATAATTATGGTTTAAGTTTAACTTAGGTTTAACTTGGTTTAAACCTAAGTATATGTTAAAGTTAAGTTCATGTATGTTGAACCTGAAGTTTAAGTTTAACTTAGATTTAACTTGGGTTGAACCTAATTATAGGTTAAGGTTAGGTTCATGTATGTTGAACCTAAAGTTTAAGTTAACTTGAGTTCATATATGTTTCATCCTAAGTTAGAAGTTTGATTTAGATTCATTGTGGGTTGAATCTAAAGTTGAATTAACTTAAGTTCATGTCTGTTTGAACTTAAATTAGAAATTTAGTTTAGGTTCAATATGATTTGTAACTAAGGTTGAATTAACTTAAGGTTGAACTTAAGTTATATGATGGTTTAGGTTTAGTATGAGTTAAACCTAAGGTTGGTTATCTTGGGTTCAAATTAGATTGAACCTAAGTTATAAGTTGATTTAGGTTCGATATGAGTTGAACCTAAGGTTGGGTTAACTTGGATTCAAGTTAGATTGGATTTAAGTTATACATTTTAAGTCTTATTAGAGTTAGGCTTACTTGGACTTATAAGCTACTTAAGTCTAATGTAAGTAAGACTTAAGAGATAATTAAGTCTAATAGGGTTAGACTTAATTTAAGGTTTAAGGATTACTTAAGCCTAAGGCTTAAAGATTAATTAAGTCTAATTGGGTTAGACCTAATTAGGATTTAAGGATTACTTAAGTCTAATGTAAGTCAGGTTTAAGGATTGATTAAGTCTGATTAGGTTGGACTTAATTATGATTTAAGGTTACTTAAGTCTAAAATAAGTAAAACTTAAGGATTAATTAAGTCTAGTTAGGTTAGACTTAATTAGGGTTTAAAGGTTACTTAAGCTTAATGTAAGTAAAGCTTAAGGATTAATTAAGTCTAGTTAGGTTAGACTTAATTAGGGTTTAAAAGTTACTTAAGCTTAATGTAAGTAAAGCTTAAGGATTAATTAAGTCTAGTTAGGTTAGACTTAATTAGGGTTTAAAGGTTACTTAAGCTTAATGTAAGTAAAGCTTAAGGATTAATTAATTGGTTTTAATAGGGGTTAAACCTAATTAGGGTTTGTTTATTATTAAACCTAATATTTTTAAGGTTTAATTATGAATAATTAAGTTTAAAAATGTTTTCAACCTAATTAATATTTATTTATTAAACCTAATGTTTTTAAAGTTTAATTAAGTTTAAGGGTATTTTAAACTTAATTAATATTATTTATTATTAAACCTAATATCTTTAAGGATTAATTATGATTAATTAAGTTACTTAAACCTAATCAAAATTTGTTTTATTTTAAACCCAACATAATTGGGGTTCAAAATTTTAACTAAGTCTAGGGTAATTAGACTTAATTAATAAAATTTTATGGTTTTTATTAGCAAATTTTAACCATACATTAAAAATGTCATTTTAAATTTTAAAGAGGCTAAAATTTGTCATCTTAAGGTTTATATATGTATCCTTAAGTCTCTTAACCAATTTCAGATTTTATTTCCTTAATTTCACATTTTTATAATTATTAAAAAAATAATTACAAAGTTTAATGGAAATTAGGAAATGCTATCTTAGGAAATTTTCCTGGTCACGGAAAAATCAGAGAGTTTATGCAATGATATAAAGATCACTTTGTGAAAATTTCATAATTTTCTAACTTATAAATAATTTTTAATAATTAAAATACTATGAGGTGTATTTAATTAATTAAAAATTAAATACAAATAAAAAATTACAATTTTCAATTCCACATTATAGTACTCACTTTCCTGAGTTCAGGGATATTTTTAGTTTATTTTTGTGATTTTTATATAAAAAATATGTATTTTTGATTAATTTAATGTTTAACTGAATTAGTTTAACCTAAAAAGCCAGGGGAGCGCCGCGTGTCCTCAGAGTCGTTTAAATGCGGTTAATCCCCTGTGGGGATCTGAACAATGGAGACATCAGAATATAATCTCAAACGTCCGTTTCCAAAACACGGGAACGGATGGTTATGTTCATCGTCTTC
Source organism: Papilionanthe hookeriana x Papilionanthe teres (assembly GCA_022702705.1). Lineage (NCBI taxonomy): Eukaryota > Viridiplantae > Streptophyta > Magnoliopsida > Asparagales > Orchidaceae > Papilionanthe > Papilionanthe hookeriana x Papilionanthe teres. Next base: position 136,687,023 of record CM040425.1, on the reverse strand, counting down.
ATCCCGCTGATCCCGTAGATTGTCCATGGTCTAGAATCAATTTCTCACTCGATTCTTAATGAAATCAAGTGATTTTTGATTCTACACCTTCGTCTTGAGGAGACGAAGACATCCATACGGCTTTGTAGGGGTTTTGAAATGGTTTCTTCCACAAAGTGTGAAACCCGACCACCATTGATAAGGAAGAACCATACCTTGGCCACAATGTATTAAACTTTGATCTGATTGCTTTGGATTGGTTTTCTTGGTCCCAGAAAGCTTCCAGAGACTTCAATTTGAGTTCAAATTAGGTGTATGTGTGATTTTGAATTTTGAGGAGCTCAGCTTAGTGTGAGATGGTGAATAGAAGGTTAGAGACTATGGAGAGGCTCAATTTCAGTTGGACTCTTCCCCTAAATGGATTTGGAAAGGTTAGTTTTGAGTTTTGTGGAGTTTGATTTCAAAAACCCATTATGTCCTGGTTTTGGCTTATTTTGGTGCTATCGGGTTAGTCAAATTGAGAGGATATGGTGGGTTTAAGGACCTGGTTTTGATGGGGTTCAGTTGCTTAGGTCTTAAAGAGAAACTTTGATGTTGAAAGTTTCTGGATTTGAGCAGTGTATGGGGATTTAGAATTTCCTCTTCCTCACCTAATTTTAAGTTCTCGGGTTAGCCTATTTGAGCTGATTTCATGGAGTTTTGAGGCTAGCTAAGGGCTGGATCTTGATTGGGATTCATTCCTAAGGTCCTAAGAAATAAGTTTGTTGTTGGGAGTAGGGGAATTGGATAGAGTTTAGGCTACTATAACCCTCTTCTTCTCTCCTTGCTTAGACTTGGGTTTGGCTCTATTTATAGCCATGAGGGGGTTTAGATGAGTTTGAGCTGAAGTAGGTTTATCTAGGGATGTTGCCAACCTTCTCATTAATGTTTTGAAGATAGATTTCAGCTAAGGGAATGATGAATTTGGGTTTTCCAAGCTTAGCCATCATTACCTTTACCCATGGTAATAATTGAACTCCAACCTTGTCTTGTTCTCATTGGTTCCTCTATGAGGTGGATATAGCTGATTATAATCATTTAGATTAACCTTCATATGTTTATTTAATGGAATAAAGGAGAGGATGACACATATTTCCTTCATCAACCATGGTATGACAAGTAAGTAGATGGCTCATTTCATGCATAATCTCCTCATCATTTAATTTTACCATGGTTAAAGTTTAATCTATGATGATTTCTTTTCTCATTGGATGCTTAGGGTAGTAACCAAAATTATCTTTATGGTGGACGACCACCTCATCTCATACAAATGAGTGAGTTGAAGGGAAGATGACACATATTTCACTTACCTCATTATTTATGTCTTTTGATCATGATGGTTTCTAACCTTGGTAGAATCTTAACCTTATGTCTTGGTCTTTCGCCATTGGGTTAGGAAAGAGGTGCTTGCCACCTATGAAGCCATGTCACACCTCATCTTGAGAGGAGATGACACATAAGTCTAACCATCATGATAACTCTTAACCTTAATTAAAGGTGATGAGTTATGGGTTAAGTAATATGTTAAACATATCATAATGGATTTGATGGGTGTGTTGATGTGTCATGATGGGTCTAATAGGTCATGGGTAACCTATTGTAATCCTCCATAATTTAATTTTAATTTAAAATTAATTATGGGAATTTTTGTGTCACATATGATGTCATATGTCAAAATGTCATTTTATGTCTTTTTTTATTTAATTTCTATTTTAATTAATTATGTCATTAATTAAAATTGTTATAAATTATTTCATTAATCAATTAATTAATTAAAATAAATTTTAATTAATTATTTAATTAATTTTATATCTTCTTTAAGTTAAAGGTTTAAATTTGTCATGTCTTTAAACCTTTATATTTTAATTAATTAAAAATTAGTTAAAATTTTAAATATTCATTTTATTAATCAATTAATTAATCAAAAATGATTTTAGATTAATTATTTCATTAATATTTGTCATTTGTAGGTTAAAGGTTAAAAATTTGTCACATTTTAAACCTTTTAATCATATTTTTATTTTAATTAATTCTAAAACTAATTAAAATTTCAAATATTATTTTATTAATCAAGTAATTAATCAAAATGATTTAAAATTATTTTATTTGATTAATTTTTATAATTTTTATTCAAAATTAAGTATTTTGGCCAAATTTGACAAAGGTTGAATATGGTTGACCCAAGTTGACTTGGGTTGGTTAATTTGGGTCTAAAAATGTTAAATGTGACATCTTCAACTTTGTCATGGTTGATTTGGTCACAAAATTAATGATTTTGTCAATTTGGGGTTTAATTTGGCTATGTTAACCAAATTTAGGGTTTAAGTCATCTCAATGGTCAATGTGGTGATGCTTGGATTAACTTTTGGTTACTTTGATTAACATTAAGTTGATTTTGTCAATGTGTGTCATTGAAGTTTATTTTGAAGTTAAAGTTAGCCATTTTTGACCAAATTTGACTTACTTAGTTTAAAGTTAACCAAAGTTGTATTATTAGTCATGTGATGTCTTAAAATGGTTAAATAAGTCATATTTGATTATTTGATTTGTCCAAAGTTAAAAGTTGACTATTTGGTCAGTAATTAGGTCAACAATTGATTAGTTTGATCAGAGTTGACTTTTTGGGCCAAGGATTGACCTGTTGGGTCAGTAGGGTTGGTTTTTGGGTCAAGATTAACCATTTTTGCCAAGGTTGATTATTTTTGGGTTTAGGGTTGACCTTATCATAAAAATGAGGTCAACACACTTCATTTTCTTATTGATTTGGCCAATTAAGATGTTAAAATTATTTGGGAGATTATTTAAGATCCATTGCGATATTGTCTCAATCAATAATTAGAAAGAATCACATGAAATTATATGGATGAGAATTGTAGTCCATATGATTGGGTGCAAATAAGTAGGAAGATATACATAATGGGGAGTAAAATTAGAGGACTTTAGAGTGACAGGCTAAAGCCCCTTAATTTTGTTTGATGTGAAAAGTTTGTTATGAAATGTTAGCCCACAGGTGGAGGGAATCGAGGAAACTCTAGAGTGAGAGATAGTATCTTTCGTACCTAACCCATCTACAAGATTTCAAATCATCAAATTAACCAATGTTCTTTATAGAACCAAGTAAGGGTAAAGAATATAATTGTTTCTATTTGGCACAACACATTTTAGATACTTCCATAATGAAATTCTATAATTATTACTGATTCATTGAAAGAGAAAAAATATTTTATTTCATACTATTTTAAAGCTGTGTTAACTTTAGTTGTTTGTAGAAAATACCAAAAATAAATTTGAGAAACTTTATATCTTAAAAAATACTTTACAAAATCATTTTAAATGGTAAAAATTTATTTTTCTTATTTCTTTAAATTTTTAGACATTTACCTGTGGGTTCGATATCTCGGGACTTAATTAAAAGTCTTATATTAGTTGATAAACGATACGTATACTTGCGTAGTATCCCATTTTATAAATAATTAGAGTATAATTTTCTATCTAAATCGTAAGCATAAATATTCGGGGATCAGCGCTGATTCGATAAATTTGGTTTTCAGGTTTAAAAATCCAAAATATCATAATTTTTCAGCCCCATTATCTTCTTCGTTTGGAGTTCGTGACTTATAAAGCTAGGGGATCACAAAAATTTGCTATTTTTGAGCCATTTCAAGTGGAATTTGCTAGATTTTATCTTCTCGAGGTAAGAACACTACTCCTAGGTAAACATTTTTTACCATATAATTTAAGTGCATTTTAGAGAAATTCGAAAATCACTATTCGTGGTGAAAATTTAAGAAAAAGCTTTGGAAATTACTTGGATTTAGTAGTTTAAGTCTTCAGAAAAATGAGTTGAGTGATTTTAAGTTAAATGTGGAATTTATGGTAATTTTTATGCAAATTTTAGAAATGGAACCAAAGAGAAGCAAGGCGAGATCCACTTTTTATTCATACAAGTTTGTAGGTTCGAAGGCTCAGGATCGATACGTTCAAGTTCTACAATCATGTAAACTGATTCAGGAGCAAGGTTTTGATAAGCCAGGTGGAGTGATGAAAGATATGATTGTTAGACGCCTTTGGGACAGATTCTACTATTTCACGGTTGTAGCTGTTACTTCAGTTTTACGGGAGTTCTATTCAAATCCCTAGGAGTCAGAAGAAAACTTTGTGTTAGTACGAGGATAGTTGGTACATTTTACTTTTGAGGCAATGGATGAGTTTTATCTGTTGCCGCGGAATACGTTTTGTTTCTATTTGAATTATAATCCTCCAAAGGAAGAATTGGATGAAATCATTTCTTTTTTGATTGATGGAAGGGGATTATGTAAAATAATGAATGAGAGAAGAGTTAACTTCCCTGCTTTAAAGTTGAATGCCACCTCTACGGCCTGACATTATTTCATATCATCCAAGTTGCTTCCTACTAATTATCTGAGCGAGGTGACAAGAGAAAGAGCTACATTGAATTACTGTATTCAGCAGGGGAAGACAACAATCGATATTGGGAAGATTATTTATGATTTTATTTGGTTGTCTGTCAGAGCTGTTACCACTGCAGGTATGAGGTTTTCTTCCCTTATACAATCATTGTGTGAGCGGGCTAGTGAAAGATATGAAAATTTGGAAGATGTCCTTCAACCTCTCAAGCCTATTACTAGTACTAGAATACATATGCTGAGCATTCACTTTTTTGCTGGAGAGGACGATTTTCTAGAGCTCCAAGTGCATCTACTTCTGCTGCTTCTTCATCTCGTGCCTCCACATCTTAGGCATCATCAGGTCAGTTTTTTGATTCACAGATTGAAATTTTAAATAAAATGAAAGATAACATCATTTATACTGTAGATCGAGTTCATGATATAGAAGGAAAGGTAGATCATATTGGGGATTATCTTTAGAGACATAGTGAGTATGAGGAGAACTGTCACAATTATATGGATAGATTGATCAGAGGTGATTATAGTGCTGTGTTACCCTCACATCCACACTTTATCCCATATGAGCCTACTCGTACCTGGAATGAAGGAGATAATGACGAGGAAGAAGATGAAAATTAGGGTTGATGTTTCATCTGTGTTGTGTTGTGTTATGTTATGTGATGATTGTTAGACTATTTATTGTTTTTTAGTGAACTATTCGGTTATAATTGTGACTGATGTAATAGTTACGGAGATACTTTAATTTGTTTTTATGTTATTTGTGAATATTGTTTATTTGTGATATGTGATGTGAATGTTAAGAGTTTTTGTGGTAGTAAATGTGTTAGTGAGTTTGTAGTGTACTTTGTTTGTTAGCTTATAACATATTCTAGAAACTATTTATGAATGTTTAAAACACTATTAAAATCAACTATTTAAATTTCAAGCTTAACTTTTCAATTTACTACCATATATATATATATATATATATATATATATATATATATATATATATATATATATATATATATATATATATATATATATATGCAAAAAACAAAAACTTCATTCATTATAAAGGTTTAGTACATCTAATAAAAGGGAGCTTAAGAGAGTCCCCAAAAGTAACAACCTTATTGGCTCGAAGGAGTTACGGAGAAAACAATATTCTTATCGATTGCAGGCATTTTTAGCAAGCCGGTTGGTAGGTTGATTACCTTCTCTAAAGGTATGGGTCCATTTAATTTTAGAAAGTCGGATGGAGAAGGGAAGGTTCGCAAAAATAGATCGAGTTCCAAGGTGGAGAAGCGAGTGCCTTGCATGATATTCACTACTTGCTTGAGTGTCGATTCCAACCAAACATAAGGAAGGTGGAGAGCCTTGGGCGTAGTTAAGGCCCGGAAGGCGGCCCATAATTCGGCCTCCGATGCGAAGAAGCAACAGTAGGTGGTCGGAAGAACCGAAGGAGGCGCCCAGATTATTTCTACGGACGGCTCCAATACCGGCGAGAGGATGATGTAAAGCTTCCATCAATGTTAATTTTCACCCGAGGATGTGAGGGTAAGGACCGATGCGGCAACACTACTACGTTTGTTGTTGAGGGAACTAATTCGGAATTCTTTTTAATGTAGCTACGAGCGGTTAATCACGGTGGAGTGAACCATACAGCTGAGACTTTCAAATTTAGCTTGGTTCCTGGTCATCCAGATAAACCAACAGATTACTAAGGGGATGTAATAAGTGTTTAGGTTTCTCTAATCCTCCCAGCAAGCATCAAAGTCTTTCCAGTCATATCTATGTTGAGATAGTTACGAGTTGCTGAAGTACCTCGATCCGAACCCTGCTGAGAAAAAGCACGGGTAAGGAACACATGAGAGAGTGTTTCTTCATTGGAGTGACGAGCCAACATACGGAAGCACATTTAAGACCTTTTAATTTTAAAATATCATCGAGAGGTAAAAGTTTGTGAAAGAGCCTCCAGCTGAAAAAAGACATAGATGAGGATAGGTTTCTATTCCAAATCTTGTTTCCCCAACTGTATTGAGGCCAACTTTTGAATGTTTGGTGAATAACATTATTTAGAGAGGAAGTAGTGGCATGTTTGATCAATAATTTATCAGGACTGTTGGAAATAATAGGAATTAACAATATCTTCTGTACAGTACCCTCATCCACATAGTTTCCCAGCAACTCGAACTCCACTTCCCTTGGGTCCGGAAGTCGGACACCTTCGGCTTAGGTGAACGAGTTAGAAGGGGCGGGGAGGGGGCCATTAGGTAGCCGAGTGTCCAAAAAGAAGTGTACTGTCCATCCCCCACCTCCCAAAACGACGGTTGGTTGGCGGTCTCCCTAACTTTAAGCGAGATTTTTCCGGTGCTTGGAATCCCCCATCTTAGCTTCCACTTCATTGACATGTACTTTCTTGCAATATTTCTCCTTTAAATACTTTGCCCACATGGTGTCTTGTTTAACAAATTTAATCCACTGTTTACAATGGAAGAGATGGCTCATCTGTTTGAAACTTTTAAATCCCAATCCTCCTGCCTTGGTAGGCTTGCAGACCTTGTTCCAAACAACCCAATGAGGTTGTTTATATTGGCCTTACCGAAGGAATTTGTTGAAAGTGGTCTCCATCATTTTCTGTGTGCTTTGTTTCATGTGAACCATTTGCATGGTGTATAACGGGAAAGTGGATAAAATACTCTTCAACAATGTCAATCTGCCACCATTTGAGAGGAATTTATTGGTCCAGCAAGCTATAGCAGAAGAAATCTTGTTGACAATCTCATCATATTAGGTTTGCCTCTTCTTGCCTTTGATGAGTTGAACCCCTAAATATTTTAATGGCGAGGGCAGCGACGGTGAAACCGGTACTGTTCCTTCACCCGGCCAGTCGCTTATAGTGTTTCCCCACCGAAGCTGACACTTCTTTACATTTAGCTTCAGTCCGGCAACTTGTGTAACATGTTCCAGCACCTGCATTATTCTTTTGACAGCTTGTTTACTACCATTGGAAATAAGCCAAATGGCTTATCAATTGGGAAGAACTGTGATTATAGTTTAGGTAAGGGTACTTCTTGTATGTAGCATTGAGCACTCTAGAGAAATAATCAAAAATCAGAATGAAGATGGTTGGAGACAAAGGGTCTCCTTGCTTCGACCCTCTTCCGAGTATTAAAGAAACCATGGGCTGCTACCATTTAGGAATACACTTGTACCAAGCACACGAAAGCCACTTCAGATTAAATTACGAAGGAAGGATGAAAACCTCTTGCCTTTAGGACTTGATCAATAAAACTCCAGTTGACGAAATCATAAGCCTTGTGGAGGTCTAGTTTAAAAATGAGGTTATGTCCTCTGCAAACCTTATCAATTTCCGGCAAAAGCTCTCGAGCTAACAAGCGATTATACGTAATATTCTCGCCTGCACAAAGGTGATTGATTGGCACTAATGAGTTTGTAGAGATGAGGTTGAAGCCTACCAACAATAATCTTGCGATAATCTTGGTGAAGGTACTAGTAAGGCATATGGGTCTAAAGTCGAGCATGTGGCTTTTTGCTTATCTTTGGGGATTAGATTAATGGTTGTGGCAGTAAAGTACTTTGGGATTTCGGTACCAGAGAAGAAGAATCTGGATTGCCTTGATGAGATCGAGCCCACAACTTCCCAGCGGACAAATAGAAGGTAGAGGTGAACCCATCGAGTCCGGCGGTTTGTTACCATCAATGCTTTTCAATGCATTAAAGATCTCATCGGCATCGAGCGGCATGGTGAGATTTAATTGCTTGTACATAAGATAGATCTTCACTAAACACCTCGAGTTGGAATGAATCATTGGCGAATGTTGAGCTGCCGATAGAGATTGAAAAAAGCTAATAACACTTTAGGAGATTAAGGTAGGTTCAGATATCCAATTGCCCTCCTCGTTCTTGATTTTAAGAATAGCATTAAATTGTCTTCTATACTTAATCACTGCATGGAAGAATTTAGTATTCCTATCCCCAAATAAATGTTTATTAACGGCGGCTTTACGTTTAAGTAATAATTCTTCCTCCTCCGGAGAGTTGAGCGAGATGAATTTGGGCATCCGGCATGGCACGAGTATGACCCCTTCCTGATCCTATAAAGCTTCGAGCATTTTGACCTTCTCATCGGCATCTTTAACCTTTTGAAAGACATTTCCAAAGCATTGTTTATTCCATCGTCTCAGCTGCAAGCCACGGCTTCTGCGGTCTCCATAGTTTGACCATAGGGTTTGAAGGAAGTTCGGCATGAGTAGACCAAGCAAGTTTAACAACGACCAAAAAGTGGGGTGCGAGGACCAAACATTCGAAATGCGAAGGTGGAAGGGTGGGGACTTATGCTGAAAGAAATTTGAATGAGAAGAGGGGAGTGGTCGGAAGTTGTTCTATGTAAATGATGCACACGAGTAATGGGGAAGGTATTTTGCCAACAATCATTTAACATAATTCTATCAATCCTTTCCAAAAGAGAGCCCCTTTGCCAAGTAAAAGGAGTGCCAAAGATGCCAGCATCAAATAGACCAGCACTAGAGATGTTATGGGAGAAAGTGAGCATGGAATTGAGATCAGGTGTTACGCCTCGGCTTTTCACTTGGGTCTACGATGCTTTGTTAAAATCTCCCCACTAACCGGTTGGTAGAGATACATTGCGATACTCGACAAATCATTCCATAAGGTAACTTTGTCACGAGGTTTACTACCGGCATAAACAAAAGTAGAAAGACCATTAAGCCGATCCGGCTCGAAAGAGAGGTGTAAAAATTGAGTGTTATCGATGACAATTTGGCAATTTAACTCCTTCTACTCGGCACCCAAATTTTGTTAGTGCGGTTAGAATGAAGCGAAATCCTGGAAAGTGTTTAATGTAGTGTTGAGTGTTGTTCCTTACCATTGGTTCCAAAATTGCAATTAGCCACGGTTTATGTGTCCTGATCGGATGAAGCAATGCGTTAAGGGTGCTGGGACACTGCTACACCCCTAACATTCCAACAAAGTAGGTTAATCATGGTGAAGAGCTTTACCGGCCCTAGTGAGCTTAGGTGTCGATGAGCTATCCAACCCGATTATATTTGTAGGGGACAAATTCTACGGCTCCGAGTATATCTTTTTCTCTTCTTCTACTCTTTTGTCGGGACCGAACTTCATCGACCTTGTTAGCCATTCCCTCCAGAACAACATGAGTGGAAACATCCATCAGCTGGTCTCGTGGAGTAATAAAGGTACCACTGTCTCGGGCGAGGGAAAACTTACCCCCTCGGAAGGGCCATCCTTAAGTACGTGGGGATCATCGACGGCGGGAGCGGCGGTGACCGGATCGAGAGGATCCAACGGAGTGTCTTCGGCATCAAGCGTCGGTCTCGAGTTTGCGGGTTCTGCGAAATCATTTCCCTTAGGGTGCACGCGATACCGGGGGAATTTGCGGTTGTATATGGGGAGGAGGTAAGGGAACATTACGCTCCACATCGGCTAACATGGAAGTCGAACTTTAGGTGGCAATTCGATTACCATTACGGGATTCGATTTACGGGTAAAGATTTGAGCATTCTGATCAGAATTTGTCTTCCCCTTGCTTGCAACATTGTAAGGTCTGAGATCAGGGTGCAATCTAAAACATTTATCCATAGTATGTCCAAAAATGTGGCAATGTTTGCGGTAGAGTGGCTGGCACTCCAAAACAATAAGTCGCCAATACCCATTGTTTGCGTACCTAGCCAAACACCATCGAGATGAGGTTGGGTGATGTCCCTTTCCACTAAGAACCTTGCATTAGAAATTACAGGTCACATTTGCGGAAGGAATGTCTAGTTTAAGAGGCCTTCCCATAGAATCCGCAATATCATAGATAATTCTATGATTGTTAAAAGGGAGTTTGAGGTTAGGAAGACTAAACCAAACTGGTACAATTGGGGGCTCTTTGGAAGGGTCGAAGTCCAGAGTCCATTTAAGTAATTTCATTGGCTTTCCATCAATCATGATAACTTTCTTTGAAAAAATCTGTGCATAATCTTCTTCTAAGGTAAGTTGTAACATGATATGTCGACTATCAAATACCCCAATCTTCCAACTCCCCACCAATCTGAAATCATCCACAACCTTCCTGAGTTTATCAAGTTTGGGATGTCCAAACTAAAATTTGCCTACTAAGGTGAATTTGTAAGGTTCAGATAATTTTTCCATCTCCTCTTCAGTGAAGATTAAAGCTAGCTTACCTGCTTTCTTAGTGCAACGCCAGATGAACTCACATTCAGCCTTACCCTCAATAGCATCATGATAAATTTGAGGGTAAACAAGTTTGTCTCCAATGGTAGTGCCTCCCTCTTTCCGAACAGTGACTTCAGCAAAAGTTTCCCTTCCCACAAAGTTCGGGTCAGCCCTTGTTAACTCAGTAGCCATGCCACCAATGGAACAGTAAAAACCATCCACAAATTTGAAAAAAAAAGAACCCGAGAAAGGTAAAACCACTTCCCAATTGAAGAAGAAAGAAGGAAAAATACGAGAGAACACCCGGACCAACTTCGGCGAAGCACCGGAAGAAAGCGGCCACGGCCACCACCTCAACTCCATGGAAACCCTAGCAGAGCAAATTCCAGCCCAGCCGCCATCTTTATATATATATATATATGTGTGTGTGTGTGTGTGTGTGTGTGTGTGTGTGTGTGTTTTAATTGTGGATTTCTGTTTAAGTATATGTGAATTTGCTTTTATTTTCTCCACTACTTTAGAAGTCTTTTGAATTTCTTTTATAAAATGTAAAGTTAAAAATTTGATCTAGTTATTTTCATTCTTGTTTTTTTTATTATACCTGCATATTTAGGATATAAAAATTCCTGTAAGCATGATACATATAGTTTTCTATTCATGCCCATGTATCTTTTTACTATGCTTAAATGTTTTATTATAACAAAAATTTTAAAGTTGGGGGGGGATGAAAAAAAAAATTTCAAAAACTAAAATTTTATTTGTTCTCAAATGTGCTTAAAATAAAAATTGGATTTTGATTGAAAAATAATTATGTGTATGAAGTTATATTAGGGAAATAAAATTTTAAATATAGAAATGAGTAAGAGAATTTAGTTAAAATCTATAGTAATGATGAAAAATTTAAAGTTAAAAACTTCTTGGTGAAGAAATGATGAATATTTTCTAACTATCTTTAGTAGGAAAAATTGTATTTTTGGAAAAATAGAAAGATTAGACTTTTTTTTAATACTTAAATTTCTTTAATTGAAAAATTTTTTCAAAACTTTTATTATATTTCTAAGTTAAAGATATATATCTACCTTATGCTTTAGGAAAGGAATGATGAAATTCAAAATTGTTAAAGGCCTATCCAGATACAATAATCTTTGCCTTATAAAAAATGAATAAAAAATAGAAAAAAGAAAAGAAAAGAAATTAAAAGTGAAAAATAGTATGTAAAAAAGGAAGGAGAAGCTTGATGGTTTAAGGGTCTAATAAAAAATTGGTTCAAAACCTGATCTTTAGAGTATAATATTTGAGAAAATCTTGAAGTTTATAAATATAATATAGTAAGAATAATTATTTTAGTAAAATTTTTTAAGTAAAGAAAATAAAATGCCTAAATCTTATATTTTGAAAAATCTACAAGTATTTCTGAATAAGATAGGAACTCATATTTTTCATTGACTTTACCTATGAGATTTCTAAAATCTAAATTTGGTCTCATTTATTAAAATTTTTTCTAAATTGGACTACTACATTTCTAGAACAAAATTTTAGAAACTCCTAAAGAAACTCATCACATAATTTGATTGCTTGATTTTATGTGATTATAGTGTCACTTGATGATAAGTAACATTACAAGTTTGGGGAATTTTAGTACACCTAAAATATATAGTATTTTTATACACATTTTTATACCTATTTTTGATGATATTACACTTTAATGGAAGGTATTTTGTATATTTTTTCTTTCATTTATGATTAAATAGATGAATGTGATGAAAGGAGTGAAAAAGGATCAAATTTGGAGCAAAAGAAATGTGCAAAATTGATCTGTGGTGGCTAAGTGCTGGACCAGCGCTTACGAGCCAAAGCCTCGCGGTTATCTGCCCAGACCTGGAGCTTACATGTTAGAAGTCTCATGGCTAATCATCAAGACCATTTACTAAAAATAGAGCGTCAGTTACTAAACAGGAGTTATTTAATTTTTATCCCCATTTTGAAGAGGTGTTTGAGGCATCTCTTGGTAAGAACAAGGGTAACTTCCTATTGGCGCAAAAATTAATTCAAATTACTCTTGAATGGATGCATCTCTTGGAGGATTTGTTGAATCAAGACACAATTTGAAGAGATACAAAAGCACCAATTAGAAAATTATAGAAAGAAAACTTAAAGATCAGAAAAGTGGTTATTGTTGGAGAGTGTTGTTTATGTTTATTGTGTAAGAGAGTTATTTTAGTAACACACTACTCCACTTCACCATTTCTACTTACTTTACTATAGTATGTATTATGATTATAAGTGAGATTTGAAATCCTTAGAGTTGGGCACCAACCTCTATGGATTATTGTAAGGAAAAGCAAAGTTTTCAAAGGAACTTCAAGTGTTTGGTGGAAAGGATTTACATATAAGTCTTTATCTTTGTTATTAAATTTGGATTTTAATTAAGACTTCTTGTGTTTTCACTATAATTTCTACTTTTAAACCAAGTTGTGATTGTATTTTATCCATGAATTCTTAGTAGTTTTCTTTTTCTTTTTCCTTAAAATGATGAAGTTATAAAGTTATGGAAGAATGTTGTGTGAAGTATACAAAATCAAGGTTGGAAGAAGTTGTGATGATTCAAAACCTTGCAGTTCATTTGCTTCTTGATTTGGACAATTAAGATGTTAATATATGTTGTGAAACATGTATGAACTGGTATGGTATTGTCTCAGTCAACAATTGGAAATAATTACATGAGATTATATGGGTGAGAATGTAATACATATGATTGAGTGGAAATAAATAGGGAGATATACTTTGATGGGTGTAGAATTAGAGGAATTTAAAGTGGCAGGCTAAAGCCCCCAATTTGATTTATTGTTTAATGTTTTAATAAGAGATGTTAGCCCCCAAGTTGAGGGAGAAAGGAAACTCTAGAATGAGAGCTAGTATCTTTCTTGCCTAGCCCGTCTTCAAGATTTATAAAGCAATAGATTAACCTATGTTCTTTTGAGCATCTTTAGTAAGGGTAAAGAATACAATTACTCCTATTCAACACAACATGCTTTAGATACTTCCATAATATAATTCCGTGAATTGTTACTAATTCATAATAAGGAAAAACATATTTTATTTGCATTGCTTTCATTTTACAAAAATTTAGTTAAATTAGTTGTTTACTTTCATTTCAAATTATAAAAAATAACAAAAATAATCAAATTTTTTTCCTAGAATATTATCTTTAATTTGGCTAAGATCTTTCTTAAAAAGTAAAATGTTATTTTCTATTTTCTTTGTGTAACACTTTAACTGTGGGTTCGATATCTCAAAACTTAATCAGAAACTCTTATATTACTTGATAATCATACATATACTTACGTAGTATCCCATTTTATAATATCAATAAAGAGAAATATCAATTCATATATAAAACATAAGCATAAATATTCCGGGATCAGGGAGTCGCCACTCTATTTATCGATTATATCACCCTAGTTTTTAAGAGATCTTATTTCTTTGGATCATGTAAAGGATCCTCGGATGTTAAGAAAATTGAAGAAAATAATGGCTGATAGAATAAAAAATAGTAGAATGAGAAATGTTAATGATAATCCCTACAAAATGCCTAATTCTAGAAATTTTTATATAGGGAAGATCACATATAAAATTTTGATATCCAGAGATTTCTAGGTTTGATACCTATCCTGAGTTATTAAATCTCTAATAAGAGTAAGATCCTATAGTTAATTACGTCTTAGACAACTAGGATTGTCTAAGAAAACTCCTCATTAATGTTAACACTTTTTTCTAAGAAATTTCAAGTGCAAGGAAAGAAACATCAATGTTCAAAACTAGGGGTAATATGTTTCTAAGTGTTACATATTACTTTAAAAGTTTGATTTTATCCATGTCATTCGTTATGTCAGTTTTATTTTGTTTTGTTGTTTGTCATTTTTTTTGTCATTTTGTCTTGTAGTTCATTGTTTTTTAGTGGCTATCCTTGTCGGCATATTTTTAGGTTATGTGTTGTAATTTTGAAAAGGGGTCGCCAAACAGAAATTGTCGGCGAATTTTCATATTTTAAATTTAATTTAAATATATATATAGTTTAAAAGATAATATTTGATTTTGAAAGTAATTTTAAGTTTAAAAGTTTTAAGATATGAAATCAAACCGATCTCACATCCCAAATAGTTTATATAAACGAGCACCGCACCACAAGCTGTGTATCTATCCCGAAGAATAGACACATTTGCTTGATGATGGGGCTCGATTAAACAAACTAGGAGATTTGTGACATCCGTTTGGTCCGCGAACCAATCTTATAAGCCGACAAGTTCCCTACTTAATATAAAGGAATTAAGCGAGGATTATATTACCAGGTTCTTAAAGTTCCCTATAAGGGCAAGCCCATATAGTTAATAACATCTTAAATGAAGTGAATCATTTAAGAAAACTCTCGATAATTATCAGTGGTTTTGCTCTCAAGAATTTCAAAGTTTAAGGTTTTCAAAGGATTGGATTTTGGAGTTTCAATAGGGAGTAGATCAAATTTGGAACAGTTTTTTTTCAGGATTCCAAAGGAAGAAAAGTAGGAGAAGCTGAGGATCAAAAGGAATCTTGGCAACATCCCAAACTATCCTATTGTTTGGCTCGAATTTAAGAAAATCCTAATATTATCTGATATTTCAATCTTGCCAATTTTAATTAATTAGGACATATATTTGTATGACAGAGTCATGCAAATAGCCTCGAAGATGTGAGGGTTTATGTCATACCGAACGACTACCTCGGAGTCCTAAGACCGGTTAGGGCTTAATTTACATAACATGATTATGCAAAGGCCTAACGAAGAGTTTAGGATTTATGTTGCACTAGGCAAACCACCTCAAAGTCCTATGACTTGGTTATTTAATTCTAAGAAAGTTTCTTTGAAGTAGACTCGGAGTTTTGCTGATGACAATGGCCGAGCTGCCCACCATGCTCCGACCTCCTTATTGTTGCAGAGGTTTAGTTTTAGAAGTCATAAATCAGGAGATGAGAGGAGTGTTTTGGTTTTGAGAAAATCTTAAAATCCAAGTGTTTTGAATATTTTAATTAAAACAAATTTTAAAGTTGTTTAAACAGAACCGATTAAGATCCCACGGTTCCGTCATCCCGACACCGTTATTTTCATTAAATTCACTTAGTCCAGATGAATTTGCTAAACTCAACTGAATGAGTTCCACACTTTCATTTAGACCGTGGGAAATCCAGTTAGCAACACGTGGGTTACATCATCCGAGGTATTCCCGATCATTCAACGAGACGTTTTAATTTAGTTGCAATTGTAGTTTTGTTGTTCTGTTTGTGATTAAATTTTGAGTTGTTTTATATTTTGAAATGTTGTGGCGGTAATTTTTATCTTGTAAGGACTTTTAATTTAATTTTGGTTTCAGTTCAGGGACTAGCCTAAAGGTTTTAGTTTTCATGCAACAGTTGTTTATCATGCAAGAAAAGTACAGTAAATTGCAATAAGGTAAATTGCAATAAAATAAAAGCGTACCTGGAGGGTCTTCCCGTCATCCCAAGCTGCACTTAAAACACATGTTAAGGCATTTAAATATTTCAACAAGTACTTAGGTAAAGCTAAGGGAAAGGTTTTGGTTGTCTACGCAAAGTCCTAATCCTATAACTAGTCATCTCCTATGACGTCTAAGTTCTTGTGTTTTGGTTTAAAGACGATTTTCTTCATCAAAGAATAATTAAATTCAATTTTTCTTATAAACATCCTATCATATTGAGGAAGTGCTTAAGACGAGTCTTAAACATCATTTCAATACCTCTAGGATTGTTTTAAGTCCAAGAGAATTTAATTATACAAGTGAATTAATCATCCGGGAGTTTAAGTTTTGTTCTTTTGCTGAGTGAACTAGGACATTTGAATATCATATAAGTGAGGTAACACTTCACTTGATACCAACTTATTAAGTATTTTAATGATTTAAACTTACTGATTTAATTTTGATTTTGACTTAAGCATAGAGAAATTAGTTTAAGTTTGGAATAGTGTTCAAGTTATTTTAAATTTAATTCTTAATGATTTCATTTAGGTTTGTTATTAAATGATTTTAATTTAATTTAATTCAATTTAATTTAATTTTGATTTAATTTAATTTAATTTCAATTTAATTTTAATTTAATTTAATTTCAATTTAATTTTAATTTAAATTTAATTTTAATTTGATTTAATTTTAATTTAGTTTAATTTTAATTTAATTTAATTTAGTTTAATTTAACTTAATTTGATCTCAAGTCATTTTTCTTTTAATTTAATTTATTTTGATTTTAATTTAATTTCAATTTTAATTTAGTTGAGATTATTCTTTTAATTTTTTTTAATTAAGACTTAAGTATTATTGAAGTGCTTTATTTAGGGATTTTTAAATTAAAGAATAAATATCCTCTTAAATAATATCCCTACTTTAATAATTCCAATTTCTATTATTCTCCCAAAATTTCAATTAATTAATTAATTAAAGTTTTATTTTAATTATATTTGAAATGGTTAATAGGTTTCTACCCTTAATCATTTAAGCTTCAATCATCCAAAATCAATTTAAAATCAAATATTTTATCCTCCCCTTTTTGATTAATCCTAAAATTTTAATTAAGGGTTGAAATTTTTAATTACCTTTTTGCCCTTCAAGCTTAATAATTCTATAACTCACTAAATTAAGCTCAAATGAACTTTAAATTTTTATGTAACCTCACTTACATGTCAATTAAGACATTAGAGGAGAAAATATGATTTTTCTGTATTTAATTTATTTATGTAATTATTTTTAATGGAAAATAGAGGTTTTTAAGGAAAATTCAATAACATGACTAAGGAAATGTTTCTGTCCTTAAGAAAATTATGGGATATTCCTAATGACCAGAGGACCATTTGGACCAATTTTGGTGATTTTTGAATTATATTTTATTTATTAGAATTATTTTGAGTTTTGGAGTATTAATTAATTTTAAAATAGAATTAAAGTTGAAAAATGGATTTTATATTTTTCTTAAATCTCTACGACCTCAAGGAGTCCAGAGAAATAAATTTTATATTTTTCGATTTTCGTTTGATTTATTAGAATTATTTTAGTGAAAAGGTTAGAAAATATATTTATTAATATTAAAAATTACATTAAGCCTTTAAAATTCAATATCTTACCCTAGGGACTTAAGAAAAATATTTGGTTTGTTCCTAAATGATTTTAAATATTTTTATGATTTTTATTATTTTTTAATTATTAAAAATATTAAAATAATGATAAAAATCAACTTTTTTAGAAAATTATAATTTTAATTTTTCTAAGTTCCTCTGATATCAGAGAAGCTCCAAAACCATTTTTGTGAATTTTTGGAAGGTATTTTGTGAGTTATGAATTTTTAAAGTTTAATTTTATCCATTTTTTCTTAAGAGGCTTAATCAACCCATTTGGTGGGGTTAATCAAGTCCAATTGGTTTCAAATTTTTATGTGGTGTTCTCCTATCCCTAAAGGACAGTGGAGAATTGTTTTTAAGTTAATTTAATGTGTGGTTAACCCTAATTAATTAAAGTTCAATTTTGGGTATTTAGGCCAATTAGGGTTGTTCCAAGTGAATTATCTCAAAACTTATTTTTCCTAGGTTCCTCTGGTCATAAGAAACATCACTAAATTTTCCTAGAATTTATTTCTCAACATGCTAATTACTGGAATTAAAATACTCAAAATAGTAACATGAACTTGGAAAATCAATAACTTCTCATAGGGATGGCCTCTAACCTTGGAAAATTCAGGGAATGTTCCCAAGTTCAGAGGCTTCAAAAGACCTATGGTCTCATGCCATGGTGAATTGCCTATGCAAATGGAGAATTAAAATAATGCAGGGAGTAAATAAATCATTAAAAATAAAATACTCAATAAAATTATTTGATTTCTTTTCCACATTATTCTCCTCTGTTCACTGAGCAAGAGGGTATTTTTATTTCATTTTTAGGATTTTTCTACACAAAGTTATGGATTTTCTAAGTTCTGGTAATTAGATAAATAAGAAAAATCCCTATTTTTCTATTTATCCGAATCGGCACCGCGTCAACCTTAGCATCTCCGAACAGCCACGTGGCGCTTTCTGGTTCGACGCTGCCATCCGACTCAGCGCTCCAGGGGCCCGCAGTTCATGTACCATTGCGCTGTCCGGCTCGATCCCGACCGTCCGCTCGATACACGCGCGATCCAACGACTCCCAGTCATTGTCTACGACTGGTGTGAACCCGTGACCGTCGACCTTCTAACCCTAATTTCTCACTCGATTCTCCACGGATTTTTGTGTTCTTATGCTCTATGGATTCGTCTTGAAGAGACAAACACATCCATACGGTAAACATGCATTGAAATTGACTCAAACTAAATGGAGAATCTCTGGAAGCTCGGGAGGAAGAGTGAGTCCATACCTTTGCTCAGAGAAGTGAAGCTTCGATCTGAGAGTTGTGTCACGTTCGATTGGGTCCATACAAGCTCCAGATGAAGTCCCTTGGCACAGTGAATTGCCTAGGTATAAAAGTGACCACAGCCGATCACAAAGCTTGGAGGCTGGAAGCAATGGTCGGCTCGGTGAGGGGGCTTTTGCTGGGAAACTTCTCCTCTTAGTTTGGTGAAGGTGTAGAGTCAATCAATTTGAGGATTGACTCACTGTGGTGAAGTGTCCTGGTTTTGGGCTTGGATTTCAACTCTGAAATTGAGCTCACAGAGAGGAAATGACAGGGGGATTTCAGTGGGGATCAAGTTCTCTATGTGTAGAGAGTGGTCTGGGATGATTTTGGCAGGGTTTCAGTAAGGTTTGGTTTAGCACCTCTCCCAGGGGGGTTTAAGGGTTGGGATCAGCTGCTCTGGTGAGGAGAAGAACAGCTGCAATGGCCATTTGGAGTGAGGCAGCTCAGCAAGGTGGAATTCCAAAATTTGGCTCCTCCCAAGGTCTCAGCCATGGTGTTTTCCGGCGATCCAGGCGGCTGGCTGGCAGGCATGGGTCACCCTCAAGTTTAGGTGAGTCAGGGCTGGAGGTTTGTGCAAGCAATTGGCCAATGCCATGTGTAAAGATCTTAGATTAAAATGGCATGGGGGAGAGGCCATTTTGGCTTGATTTGGTCCAAGCCATGGTTTTGGGTTAGGTTCACCTCCCCATGGCTGATTTGGGCTGAGGGAGGATCATTTGCATCAGCTAGAAAGGGGTGGTGAAGTCCCCATCTAAAGTGATGTGGCTAATCTTGGTTTAGTGTGTAACATTGAAGGGGTTAAAAGCTTAATGAAGGTTTAAGAAAGGGGCCCTCCTTTTGCTACTTTGGGTATGGTCACATGTCAAACATCCCATGGCTTCATATGGCTTGTACATGGCTTGTCTTTGGCTCACATATGGCTTGGCAAGAGTTTGGTCAACTTTCATGGAAAAGGGCTTTAGGAATTTTTGGAAATTTTGGGGTTATTTGATGGGATTTGGCATAATACCATTTTGGTTTGATTTTCATGATGGGTTTAGCACTTAGAGAATGATATCAATTAAGTGAGGATGAGATGTGATTGTAATGTGGGCTTTAGGATTGGTTTGGGCTTATGAATTTGGTAGAAGTGGGCTTTTAGGAAGGTTTAAGGGAGTGGGCCTTTATGTTTAGCAATGGGCTTTTAGATGAAAAATTTTGCAAAGGGCCATGCCAAATAAATGTTGAGTTTAGTTTAAGGATGTGTCTTGAATGGTTTGAAGCAAATTTTGGGGTAGTTTGGAATTGAATTGGGTTGAATTTGGGTTCATTTGGTAAATGGGCCAATGTAGGTCAAATTGGGCTAATTTGGGCCAATGTTGGGCTAGGGTTGAAATTGATGTAAAATTAATGTTGGTAAATGTTTATGGGAGTGTTTCAAAGAGGTTTCAACTTTGGTTGGGTTTTGGTTTTGGGACTTGGGCTTATTTGGGTTAGGTTTGGGTTTAGGTCAAAATTGGGCTTTTTGGTTTTCGGTTGAATTTGAGTGGGGTTTGGGTCCAAATTTTGGACAAATTATGTTAGTGTTTTGTTTGTGGGGATGTTAGGGAAGGTTTAGAAAAGGTTTGGGGTCAATTGGAGTTGAATTGGTTTGGTTTGGGCTAAGTTTGGGTCATGAGTCCAAATTGGGCTTTAAGGTCAAAAGTGAAATTGGATTCAAATGTTAATCAAATTGGACTTGAATTTGGTCTAGATTGATATTGTGGATATTAATTTGAAGTTTAGAATTGAATTGGACCAGAATTGGGGTCAATTGGGTAGATTTGGTTTGACATTGGGTTCACTTGGGTTAAGAATGGGCTAAATTGGGGGTTTTGGTAAAAGTGGGGTAAATTGACAAAATTGGCCCATGGTGTAGTTGGACAAAAAGAAATTGGGAATATTTGGGATTTTCTGGAATTTTCTGGGAATTTTCTGAATTTTTGTATTTTTGAGTCAAGAGGGGCATTTTGGTAATTTGGAGGGTATTGAAGGATACTTTTGGAATTTTTGGTATTTTTTGGCTATGAATGATCAATTTGATTGGTGAGGAAATGTTCAAGGTTAATTTTGGGGAATTTTGGGTGATTTGGAAATTTTGGAGGATTTGAGCAATTTTTAGGGCTTTTGGTAGGTTTGATAGGTGAAGGGTCCCCGGGGCCAAAAATTGAAATTTTGGAAGAATGAAGATTGATCAAATATGAGTGAAATGGAATCATTTTGATTGAGCCATGAAGTTATATTAAGCCTATATGAGCCATGAGAGGACTCATTTGAGGCATTCACTATGTTGTTCCTAACCTTCTTAACCAGGGGCTTAGGGGTTAAGGTCCATCCATATGAATTACCTACATGAGTCAAGGAGTCAAGTTGGGTATGGGTGTGGTTTTAGGATTTGGATTGTGTGTGTGAGAGTGTAGAGTATGAGTGTAGTGAGTGTGTAAGTCGACCCTCACCGCGACCGAGCCACCCGGGGTGGTCTGAGGCCGAAGAGTCCTATAGGGAACTCATCCTTTAAACCTTCACTTTTGATCTCGACCCTCTAGGTGATTAGGGGTCTACAATCAAGCTTGTGGGGTTTGCGGGGAGGCAAGAAGTGGTTTAAATTTCTATGGGATGGGTCCCGATTCTAATCCTCTAAGATAGTCGAAAGGAAAAGCCTAAGGCTAGATCCTAAACACTAAAGAGGGAAGAGAAGACCTCATCGAAAATGAGGTCGACAAATGGACCCCTAATAGGTGTGGTGTGCTAACCAAGCATACCGCGCGTATTAGCGTTAACCGAAGAGATCAACAAAACCAACACGGATGTCCAGTGACAAACTTAGGATGAAGTGTAAGAAATTTCCACGGGGAGTATCGGGTAAATCTCGAGACTGAAGATTCCGAGAACTCTCGCTGGGGAAAAGGAGGTGAATTTCAGATCACAAGATTTTAAGAGATTGGATCTTAGATTCGTTTCATTTTTTATTTCAAGTTTTAATTTTGAGTTTGAATTTCGATTTGAGTTTCAATTTTGGTTTTATGCGGAGAAAAGAGTAGGGCGGAAGCCTATCCCAAGCGAGAATTGCAGAGAGTAGGCTGAGATGGGAGTACGGCGGAAGCCTATCCCGAATGTCGAGAATATCTTGAGATGGGAGTACGGCGGAAGCCTATCCGAATGCGAGATTGCTTGAGATGGGAGTACGGCGGAAGCCTATCCCGAATGTCGAGATTCTTTGAGATGGGAGTACGGTGGAAGCCTATCCCGAATGCTGGAGTATGGTGGAAGCCTATCCCGAATGCTGAGATTGCTGAGATGGGAGTACGGCGGAAGCCTATCCCGAATGCTGAGACTGAAGAACTTTGTTGAAATTTATTTATGCAAAGATTGAGGAAATTTCTTTGAGGTCCATGGGGAATTTTGCTGAGATTCGGTTTATGCGGTGGTTGTGAAAGATTTTGTCGATATTTGATTTATGCTGTGACTATGAAGAATTTTACTGAGATTTGGATTTAGCGGGAGATCGAAATGAGATATGAAAGTGTTCCATATCCCATGGGAATCAATCAAAGTCCGATTACTTGGCGAAGGGTACAAACCCATGCCATTCGAATCAAATTGAAAATTCTTCGTGATTCTGAAATCATCCCGAGAGAGGGTTTCAAAGGAGGTCTGGAATAAATCTTGATTTGAAGAAGGATTGGAGGATTTGAAAAGATGAACTTAAACTGAAATTCAATTTGAGCTTTAGATTTGTTTTGTTTGTCCTTTAATTATCCCATTTTTTTTATTTGGTGTTCATGTGGATTTGAAATTCTTTTTAGTGTTTGGATTTTTATGGAAGAGAGTTCTTATTTATTTTCCTTTTCTTTTCTGTTCTTTGTTCGAAGTTCATTTGACTTTAATGGCGTTTCTCAGTCAATTTGCACAAAAAGAGGTGAAGGCAAAATGTGACATGATCACTTTCATTCCAATCTTGTTGAAGATACATTATACAACTCGATCTGAAATATTTCTCATACAATCCATGACTCAAAACGGGCTATGTATGATTCTTGTTGATCCATCCAAAAAGTATCTGTTAAAAATCCATGTCTGAATGATGAGATACACGGTCAATAACATCACCTTCCAAGAGATCCTTGGCAGGAATGCCACATGGATGTGCATTGGAGGTGTGCTATTTCCCGTGTAACTCACAGCTCGTAAAGCCGGAGACTCTCCAATTCTGGATTTGGCTGGAAGTGGTAAGGCGCCTTTCTGTCGTCCATCCTTCTAAAAGTGACGGAGATCCGCTCCACTGGTACTCCCGGTATACAATGTTTTGCGATGTCTGCTCTATTTACTTGTAATATCATGACGAAACCTACCGGAAGTGGTATCTCCACCGGCCCTCGGAACTTACCCGGGCCTGCTATCCGGAGGTCAGATCCGAATATGATATTGCATTGGTTGACGAACGAAGCGTGCGAAAGGTCGACAAAGTCATGGTGGTCTATGTGTGGAGGTATGCGGTCGCCCCTTCGATAAATGTTGATGATGCAAGCTGTTGGGTATGCGGTCTGCTGGCGTACCCTCCACGTTATCATTCTTTTCACCATTCTTTTAATTATCCTCGGCATTGGATCCACCTCACCGTGATGGAGTATCCCCGGTGGATTTCCTTTTACATGTACTGCGAAGTTATAGCAACATCTGCATTGTATTGTGACTCTTCCTTTCCCTGGCATCCATTTCCGAGGTTCCGAATAAGTCTTTTCTCTCAGACGGCCTGCTCGACCCATCTTCTGAAGTTCTAGAATGCAATCCACAATCTGCTGTTGCTCGTACTGCGAGAATACACCTGTGTGTAACTCGAGGCCTTCCAAAATGTTGATTCTTTTGCCTCTAATCCTTTCAAAGTATTAGAAAGTTTTCTTCTCAACATTTTGCATTCTTTCTAGTTCATCACGTTCTCCTGCATACCTTGGCTCCTCGGGGATTGTCTCTGTCGCGATATCCTTCGGGGTTGCTTCAGCAACAAGGTTCTTCAGATACGGTATCTCTATCTGACGTCGAGGCGATCTCTCTACCTCTGATCTTCTCAGAGTTTCCCTTATCCTTTCTGTTGTTCTTGGAGCTTGTTCTCTCTTTTCAGGTTCCTAATGAACCGGTATCTTCGAAATGTGTGTGTCGGCGAAGGTGGCTGTTTCCTCGTGTTGATCTGCTGCTAGTTTAGTCAACAACTTGCGGATACGGCGATTCTTATTCCTTCTTTGAGTTGCAGTGAGCGTAGCTCTCCTCACTTCTTGAATTTCTGCGGCCGCGGCGCTGACGAGCCTGCCCTCTGCCGTGACAACTACTGACTTGATTTTCTTGCTTTCCTCGGTGTTTGTGTTTCTTTTCTTGTTGCTGGATTAGCGGCTTGGGCCACCCATCTTCATCCTTTGTCGGCTATGAAGCTCTTCTAGGTCCACGGGGCCCGATCATTTTCTTCATACTTGTAGGCTAGGCTGGTGTGAAGTCGGAATCAATTTCTATCATTGCTCCATCCTTCACCCTCTTTTCATCGAGTGCGAGACTCACGCCATTTTTAAAGTTTAGGACCAACCGCCCGTTCGACATTTCCTACAAAGAAGACAAGGAAAGGATCGGGAGTGTATCTTAAGAACAAGAACATTAAGAAAGTATTTATCATCGAAGATTCTTATTCACTTATTCCAATTTTAATTTTTAAGGAAAGTAGGAAAAGATGAAGAAAGATCAGGAAAAAGATTTGATTTGAGAGGAAGGGTAAAACTTTATTATTATGATTTCACATATTTCATTTTTAGTACATATATTTTTTTATCCATTTTTATGTTTTTTTTGGGTTAGGACCCAGTCACAAAGTGATTACTTCACCCGTGTTTCTAGGGATAAGACTTTATTTTAGAGGCCACCCTTCGAAACATCAGGTTGCGTAATACTTCTTCAAATATCATCCATTGATTGGACGCATTTGTCGTTCTCCTTGGCAATTCACAAGTTGGTAGGAGCCTCCGAGTAGATTGCCTCGACCACAAACGGCCCTTCCCAAGTCGGTTCAAATTTGCCTCCTATCTTGCGATGTGCAAGAATAGGTCTTCTGAGAACAAGAAATAAGTCACCAACCTTGAACGTTCTTGGACGGACCAGTTTATCATGGGCCTGGATCATCTTAGCTTGGTACAGTTCCAAATTTTGTTGCGCTGCAAGTCTTTTCCATTCCAAGCTTTCCAGTTCTTCCAGTCGTAATCTGGCATTTTCTTCTGTAGTAATTTTATTTGCAACTGCAATCCTGAGTGATGGAAGCTGGACTTCCATTGGTAACACCGCCTCGGACTCGTATATTAAAGCATAAGGTGTAGACTGAGTAGGAGTCCTGAAAGTCATCCTGTAGGCCCATAAGGCTTCTAACAACTTCTCGTGCCAATTTCTCTTGTTGTCATCCAAAGTTTTCTTTAAAATTTGAACGAGAGTTTTATTAAAAGCCTCGGCCAAGCTGTTTGCTCTTGGGTAGTAGATTGTTGCGTATCGCCAATCGATTCCATGTCTTCTGACAAAATTGTTGATTTTTGTGCTTCTAAATGCGGACCCATTATCTGAAATGATTCGCGCGTACTCCGAAACGGTAGACGACTTGATTTTTGAAAAAGCGTGGCACGTGGTGTGCCTTTACTTCTACGAGTGGAGCCGTACGCCCATTTAGAAAAGTAGTACGTAGGCTGCAAGGATGAAGCGATGTCCTCTTGAAGAAGGTGGCTCTATCGGACTCACTATATCTGTGCCCCAACACTCAAATGGCCACGATGCAATTGTTGGATGTAGCACGTTTGGAGGTTGCTGTAGAACCACTCCGTGTACTTGGCACTGGTGACAACTCTTGGCGACTTTCATGTAGTCGGTCATCATCGAGGGCTAGTAATACCCTAGTCATTTAATTTTCATTTTCATTTTCGGACCCGACTGATGAGTGCCACAAAGTCCTGAATGCACTTCTTTGACAATTTCACGAGCCTCGGACCCGCTCAGGCATCTTAACCACATCTGATCAAAAGACCTTCGTATAATGTATTGTTTATTAATGCGTAAGACGGAGTTCTTTTCTTGATTTGATGTCTTGTGACTTATCGTCTGGTAATTTCCCTGTTTGCAGGTAGTCTATTAGCGGTTGACGCCAATCTTCTGTGTTTTCCGTCACTGTTGCAATTGATTCCTCTGCTTTTTCTGATTTCTGTATCATATCCATGTCGAGCTGTGATAGGACCTGTCGTCCTTGAACTGACACTTCAACTGACTCATCTTGTAGCGATGCAAATTCTTTTGCGAGGCGAGCTAGCGCATCCGCGAGAGCATTTTCTCTTACGGGGATCTTCTAGATTGTTACATTCGGAATTTGTTCCAACGGTTTCATGGCATGCGAAAGTATTGCTCGAGTCTTGGCTTTAAAATTCCGTATTGTTCGGCGATACGTTGAATGATCAGCTGAGAATCTCCGTAGATGTTGATATCCGTTATTCCCATTTGAATGGTCGGTTCTAGTCTCGTTATGAGGGCTTCGTATTCTTCCTCGTTGTTTGTGCACGGCTCGTTAAGTGGTAGGAGTATCTTAACATCCCCGCTCTCGGTGTTATAAAGATTAGTCCGATTCCTGCCTTGCCAGGCACTACCGTTTGTAATTCTTTGTCTTTATCTGTGCGAGGACGCTCCGTCGAAGTATAGTTCCCAACGTCGATCATCGGTGTCTTCTAGGCTCATTATCCGCTCGTCGGGCGAATCGTCGTCGAGAGCGAATCTGCCGGTAAAGGGTGTGCTTGCAAGGAAGTCGGCTAGAACTTGTCCCTTTACGGCACGAAGAGGAACGAAAGTTATGTCGAATTGCAATAGTATCATCGACCACACGCAAGTCCGCGGAAAGTGTTGGACGGGTCATCAAATTTTGCAACGGATTAACTTTCGAGATAAGGTTGACCTTATGAGAGAGCATGTAATGCCGAGTTTACGTGCGGCGAAGATCGGGGCCAAACAATGCTTCTCGATTGGAGGATACTTTACTTCCATCGGAATCGAACGACGGCTTAAGTAGTAGAGAGCATTGTCTTTTCCCTCGTCATTGACACAGGCTAGCGGGGCTCCGAGGAGTCGTCTAGAGCCGCGGTATAAAGTATCGACGGTCTACACGAGGCTCGTGGCTGCTAAGACGAGGAGGTGTCATTAAGTATTGCTTAATGTCCTCGAAGGCCCGTTGGCATTTCTCTTCCCAAACGAATTTGGCGTCCTTTTTAACTAATGCCGAGAAGGGCTGACACCTACACGACAAGTTTGAAATAAAGCGTCGAAGATATGCCAACTTCCCTGAAAGGATCGTAGTTGTTTTAAGGTTTTGGGAGGCGGCATCTCTAAGATAGCTTTAATCTTTTCCGGATTAATTTCAATCCCGCGATGTCGGACAACAAATCCTAAGAATTTCCGGAGGTAACGCCGAAGGCGCATTTAAGGGATTCATCTTAAGGTTGTATTGCCTTAGTCGCTCGAAGATAATTCTCAAATCATACAGGTGATCTTCCTTCAGTTTGCTTTTGATGACCACATCATCCACATAGCACTCAACTTGGTTGTGAATGAGCTCATCAAAAATATTTGTCATTACTCTTTGATATGTTGCTTCTGCGTTCTTTAGTCCGAATGGCATTATTGTGTAGCAATACACTCCGATTGGTGTTCTGAATGCTGTGAGCTTTTCGTCTTCTGGTGCCATCTTTATCTGGTTGTATCCTGAAGATCCATCCATGAAAGAGAATATTTCATATGTCGAAGCGATGTCGATCATTAACTCTGGAATTGGTAGTGGAAATTCATCCTTCGGACATGCTTTGTTCAAGTCTACGAAATCCACGCGATTCGATCGACCATTCTTCTTCTGATCGGTACCACATTGGCTAGCCAAGTAGGGTATTGTTCTTCACGGACAAATTTAGCGTCGATTAGCTTCTTAACTTCGGCTATTACTTGTTGTTCAATTTCCAAACGCATTCTTCTGGAAGCTTGTCTGACTGGAACGGAAGTAGAATCCACTCCTAGCCTGTGAACTGCGACTTCTGGAGCTAATCCTGGCATTTCGTCGTAACTCCAAGCAAAACTGTCCTTGAATTCCATTAATAGCTTGATTATTTCCTCGGAATCTTCTTTATTGAGTAAGGAGCTAACAAAGGTTGGTCTAGGCTTTTCGCTAGTACCTAAGTTAACTTCCATTAACTCATCTATTGTAGATTTGATTTCTTCTTCGAACTCTGGTGGAGCGTCTCCAATTTGCGGATCTTGAAGCTCTTCCGTAATTTCCAAGCGGTCTTCATTAGGTTCGCAAGTGACAACCAAACAAAATTCCGTATCGTCGAGCGAACTCTACTGTGCCGAATCCGAGACCATGTTTTGAATTGGGAGGCCGACCGGCATTATTCCATAATTTTTCGAAGTGTTGTGATCGGCCTTTTGTCCATTGTCGAGGTAAGACACCACGCTGAATTAAATTTTGAACACAGGGAGAGTACCACTCAAAAGGTAATTCCATTAATTCGGAAGAAGTGACATCTTCAAATTGTACATCGTTTTCAGTATTGGAAGAAAAAGTGCCACGGTAAAATTTGATTGGCTTTGCACCGTTGCTATGTACTTCTTTGACCACCATACCCTCGATCTTATTAGACTGGATCGGGGTCAGGGTCATAGTGTGTACATAGTGGTTAATCTTCTCGTACATTGATTTATATTCTTCATTCTTTTCATCTTCGAGGGAGATTTTGAATTGTGGTTTCTTCCGGTTTATTATAGCTGCTTCTTTCTTGACTTCCTCTTCTTCCTCGTAGTCGTTCTCCCAATCAACGTTGATCACCGGCTTTTCTGTCCAGTCGTCCCGAGTGTCTCTTCTACGACCTCGTCCCCGGCCTTGACCTCGGATGCGAGTTCGGAGAAACCTTCACCATCTCGCCGTAAGGGAGTGGTGAGTGGCTGTTGGACTAGAACTTCGGGTTCTTCATTGTCTCGAATTTCTTTTGCTTCATTTGGCACGGTGTTTACGGAGAAGATTGTTTTCTTTGGAGGTGCGTAATAAGTTGCATCTTCATGGATTCCAATCTCATGTACGGAGAAAGGTTGCAAATCACCTTTAATGCACTGTTCTCCTCCTTCATAGTATTTTATGCACTGATGCAGAGACAATGGTACCATCCGGTTTTCATGGATCCACGGCCGGCCCAGTAGAGTGTTGAACGATGTCTCAGAGTCAATTATGTGGAATTTTGCGGTTGTCTTTGCTATGTCACCGGTCTTCATCAACAGTGTTATTGATCCAAGGGCTCTTTCTCCTTTCTGGTTGAATCCTCTTAATAACATCTTGTCCGCTTCAAGCTCGCGAGCATCAATTTCCAAGTATGCTTAGCGTCCGAAGATTCATTATGTTGATTGACGCTCCCGGATCCACCAATACTCCGGAGAGCGTAAACTTTCCGATTGTGATTGAAATGTACAACGGTCGGTTGTGATCGAGTCGTCCCAAGTAGTAGATCATCGTCCGTGAAGGTAACACCTCGTTGTTCCTTTAACGAGCAAACCTCGTCTAAGGAATCTCCGGCCATCCGAGCTAAACAAATCTCCGGATCAAGTAAGGCCTTGATCGGAGCTTCCCTCATCTCTTTTGATAAGATGAGAGCGTCGTAGATGCTCGGTTTGGTCAGTAGTTTCCTAAGATGGGCTAGCACGTTATAGTCCACTTTGTTACCATGTGTCTCGGTTTCTTCCCGAATGGGCAATTCTTCTGCTTGGGGTTGATTCTTCTCGAACAACCACCTGCTTTCCTTTGTCTTTTGGACCCATTCTCGGAGGTAGAACCCTTCCGCTCCTTAAGTTGACTTCGTGATTTCTTCGAATGCAGTGCGAGTTTCTTGGTGTCTCCTTTTGAATAGGCATGACAGGTTCTTCAGAGTCGCTTCGGAATGCGAAAGCTCTAACTCTATTGTGATTGGAGCTCCTTGGAATTCACAAATAGATTCATTGCTTGTTGAACTTTCATAGCCTTCTTTGTGAATGTCTTCTTTGTCATCATGATTGTCGAGGTTGTGTATGATTTGAGAATTGTTATTGGTATCGAAATCGAGATCCGGATTAGAATGGTTGTCGTTAGTTACGTAATTGTTAGAAACAGTCAAAACGTAGCCAACGCCATAACTCTTATCATTATAAGATCCCACCGGAGCGAGCAAATAATCATACGAGTCGGAGGTTCGAGGAATTTTTCCCCGAATCGGAAACAACCATCCTAGGATAAGCAGCCCCTAGTCTAGCCTTAGGACCTCGGTCCTTTCTTCTTCTACGATCTCCTTCTTTTCTATGATCTTTTCTTCCTGGGGCGGTTCTTCAATTGCAAGCGATAGCGCCGGCTTGACAGGTTTCAAACTCCGAGTTGAAGCATGCTCCGAAGCGGCCTGGATGTGGTCCAAAATTTTCTTTGATGATTTTGTCCAGACAGTACTCCATCCATCATCAGTCGTGTAAGGGTCTATCGGAACAATGAGATCCGTTGAAATAACATTGACAGTACCTCCTTTCTGGGGTTCTTTCATGTATTCCTTTGGGATCGCTATGTTCCCCTTTCGGAGGTTGTTGTCAAGCCAACTCTTGAAGGTGATGCAATCCTCTATCTTATGTCCAAGCATCCGGTGGTAAGGGCAGTTTTTGGGATGGTCTTTCTTATTAACTTCCTCCAGCTTCTTGGGTTATGGCAGTCAAAAATCCGAAGTCTTCATCAAACTGCGGAACATCTTTGGCGCTGCCTCATTCTTGAATGGATATTCTCTATTTATAAGCTCCTTTAACGTGCGGCTGTGGGCGAGGCGGTTGCTCGTATTGTTGAGTTGGTCGATAACCGGGTTGAGGTTGTTGGTAGTTCTGCTGAGGTTGTCGGCTGCTCCGGCTGTATTTGCATTGGCTGCTTGCCCTTATTGACTGTAGCGACGATCCCAGATTTCTTTTCAAATGTCTTCACAGGCTTCTGTTTGTCTCTTTTGTCGATGAAACTTAGTTGCTTCGCTTCCTCTTGCAAGCTTCCGGCCTTGCTTAACAACTTCTCGAAAGTCTTAATCGTAAATCCATTAAGGAGAAGTGCTATCGGGCCGTGAATGCTTTTAAGCAAGATACCGAGCCGCATCTTGCTCTTGTAGTCCGTGGCTCACACTTCATGCTTAGATTTCTCCATCGAAGTATGTAGTCCACTAAAGTTTCGTTCGGTTTCTGTTTGTCCACCACTAGGTCACCGATGGTGATATGGTGTTGAGCTCCGGTAAACCGTTTCACGTAGAGGTTCTCTAATTATGAAAATGTCTTTACCGAGCCGTTCGGTAATTCTGCGTACCAATCGAAGGCGATCCCTGACAGGCTGTTGATGAACTGTCGGAAGAGTAAGGCGTCACTTCCACCGGCGTTGCAACAACTAGCGCAAAAATGTGCAACATGCTTGTCGAGGGTTTCGGTACCATCAAAAGTCTTGAACGAAGTGGTACGAAGCCTTTTGGGTATTGTCTTGCATCAAATTCTTTGGGGTAAGGTCTACCTGTCCGAATAGATGCTTCGCTCTTAGGATCGTGCTAAGGCCTCTCGCACTTGCTTGTTCTACCATGTTCTTGATGTCCTTCTCCGGAATCATATTCGAGTAGAGTCTTTCTTCGATCGATCGTCTCCGTTAACGGATGTAATCTCTTTTCCTCCGTACGTAATATGAATAACTTCGGAGGCGTTTCTCTTGTGGGTTGAGCACGACTCGAAGAGTGGCTAGTGGCTGCGGCCATCTCTTCCATCCTTTTTGCCATTTGAGAGATTGTATCATCTTTTTCTCGAATTTGTGCTCTTAATGCTTCCGGTTCATCTCTCTCGCATATTGTAGGAGCACCTTGCGAAGCCGACGATGCTCGTGTCTCAACCATGTTGATCTCCACATATTCGTCATCCATGAACTCCGACGAGTCAACTTCATCTCCAAACTTTTCTTCTCTTTCTCTTGCTAATCGTTGAATGTCGGTTCTTAGCTTTTCCATAGCGTCCTCCGATGGTCTTTTTGTACGGTTTCGCAGTTATCATGCGATGACCGTTGGATTTCCTTCTTGGGAGTCCCCTTCATTGCGGTGGCGCTCTCTTCGGAATCGAGTCTCCGACGAGACTTTCCTTTACGGTCGTTGTTTCGGTCTTAATTGGCCGGTAGTAGGACGCCATACCATCCTTCTGGCGGCGGAAGGCCTAGGACCGGATGGTCCGTCGAGTCGAATCTTCGGAAGGTGGTATCCTCTCGATCATGCAAACTCGAAACAACAACGGGTGGACTAGCTTTCATCTTCTTACTCGGCTTTTACGTAGGCGCTAACGGGTTCTACTCACGGCCCAAGACGGGACTTGGTGCGCACCTTGCCCTATTCTTCTTAAAATTTCTGATACAGGACATTTCTCTTTCTTTGCTAACTTCTACATCACAGTCTGTAGTCGGGCAAATGGTGTAATCCTAGCCCTTTTCTTTCGGTTGTCGCTATAGTATGCGGGTCGAGGTAATGTAGAAGCAATCTTGCGGACATTTTCCTCGTCAGCTGCGGCGGAGAGGGGATGGAATCTACTTCCTTCCAAAAGCAGTGTATACTCAGGCAATGGTATGTACTCAGGTAATGGTGTGTACTCAGGGATCTCTTCTAAGAAAGCGACTTCAGCAGCTCTGGCTTTCCTTGCAATCTTTGTACTCCTGTTTCTCCTCTGAGTTCGTGTTAGGGGTGGAACCCTTGAGCTGGACCCAATTTCGAAAACAGAAGGTCTCGTAGGGAGATCTGTACCCTCCACGGTAACATGCTCATCATAAATTTGAATTTCCTTCCCCTTCAGTTTGGCGGAAGCCGGGGTAGGTGCAGAGACGACTAGACTGGTGGGGGTAGAGACAACAGTCCTCTTATGGACAGTAGTATTCCTCTCAGCTGGAACCCTTCGCAGGGGAGGGAACTCTTGAGTTGACTTAAGGTTAAACTCGATCAAAGGTCTTTCAGTTTCAGGCACTTTGTCTGTATGTGTGAAAAGGGTGACGTCAGTGATCTTGACATTTGTATTCTCGAATCCTTGCCCGAAACGGATGATTCCATTTTCAGGAAGCTCCTCCTTTTAGACAGCTAGGTCAAGTCTGCTGGTAAAGGAGAAAATCAGCTTTGGGGCAGACATTTTTCTGCAAGGTAGATTCTGATTGTCAGTCCCAAGTTATGCTTCTTCTCATCAGGACGAAAAGAAAGGAATCGAAAAGAGTCCGAACACATTTTTGTTCATGTATTTATAAAAAGGAGTTATTTATTAAAAGAGTCATTCATTAGAGGGTTTGTTTATTAGGAACGAAATGTTCAAAGGTGTAGAGAAGGTAAGGAATCCGATTCAGAATTGGAAAGGAAGAGAAAGTCTTATGCAAGACTTCTCGACTCGAAGGACCGCTCCTAAACTAACACCTAGTGGGGGTCCACCCCACCTCAGAAAAGAGGTAAAAGGATCTCGGAACCTCTCCGTTTAGGGGTGTCTAAACAGTGGCTCCTAAATCCGAGAGGAGTTGGCTATACTCGTTCAAGTCAGAAATGAACGGGGTATTCCAACGGGAGAATGGTAGTTTGGTCCACTAGAGGCATGGACTCACTACCGATTTATGAAAGCAAAACCATCTGATCAAAATGGAGAGAGGAACTAGTCCCCAGCGGAGTCGCCAGAAGTTGTCGGCATATTTTTAGGTTATGTGTTGTAATTTTGAAAAGGGGTCGCCAAACAGAAATTGTCGGCGAATTTTCATATTTTAAATTTAATTTAAATATATATATATATAGTTTAAAAGATAATATTTGATTTTGAAAGTAATTTTAAGTTTAAAAGTTTTAAGATATGAAATCAAATCGATCTCACATCCCAAATAGTTTATATAAATGAGCACCGCATCACAAACCGTGTATCTATCCCGAAGAATAGACACACTGCTTGATGATGGGGTTCAATTAAACAAACTAGGAGATTTGTGACATCCGTTTGGTCTGCGAACCAATCTTATAAGCCGACAAGTTCCCCTGCTTAATATAAAGGAATTAAGCAGGGTTTATATTACCTGGGTTCTTAAAGTTCCCTATAAGGGCAAGCCCCTATAGTTAATAACATCTTAAATGAAGTGAATCATTTAAGAAAACTCTCGATAATGATCAGTGGTTTTGCTCTCAAGAATTTCAAAGTTTAAGGTTTTCAAAGGATTGGATTTTGGAGTTTCAATAGGGAGTAGATCAAATTTGGAACAGTTTTTTTCAGGAGTCCAAAGGAAGAAAAGTAGGAGAAGCTGAGGATCAAGAGGAATCTTGGCAACTTCCCAAACTATCCTATTGCTTGGCTTGAATTTAAGAAAATCCTAATATTATCTGATATTTCAATCTTGCCAATTTTAATTAATTAGGACCTATATTTGTATGACACAGTCATGCAAATAGCCTCGAAGATGTGAGGGTTTATGTCGTACCGAACGACTACCTTGGAGTCCTAAGACCGGTTAGGGCTTAATTTACATAACATGATTATGCAAATGCCTAACGAAGAGTTGAGGATTTATGTTGCACTAGGCAAACCACCTCGAAGTCCTACGGCTTGGTTATTTAATTCTAAGAAAGTTTTGCTGAAGTAGACTCAGGTTTTGCTGATGACGATGGCCGAGCTGCCCACCATGCTCCGAGCTCCTTGTTGTTGCAGAGGTTTAGTTTTAAAAGTCATAAATCAGGAGATGAGAGGAGTGTTTTGGTTTTGAGAAAATCTTAAAATCCAAGTGTTTTTTAATATTTTAATTAAAACAAATCTTAAAGTTGTTTAAACAGAACCGATTAAGATCCCGCGGTTTCGTCATCCCGACACCATTATTTTCATCGAATTCACTTAGTCCGGATGAATTTGCTAAACTCAATTGAATGAGTTCCACACTTTCATTTAGACCGTGGGAAATCCCGTTAGCAACACGTGGGTTACATCATCCGAGGTATTCCCGATCATTCGACGAGACGTTTTAATTTAGTTGCAATTGTAGTTTTGTTGTTACGTTTGTGATTAAATTTTGAGTTGTTTTATATTTTGAAATGTTGTGGCGGTAATTTTTATCTTGTAATGACTTTTAATTTAATTTTGGTTTCAGTTCAGGGACTAGCCTAAAGGTTTTGGTTTTCATGCAACAGTTGTTTATCATGCAAGAAAAGTACAGTAAATTGCAATAAAGTAAATTGCAATAAAATAAAAGCGTACCTGGAGGGTCTTCCCGTCATCCCAAGCTGCACTTAAAACACATGTTAAGGCATTTAAATATTTTAACAAGTACCTAGGTAAAGCTAAGGGAAAGGTTTTGGTTGTCTACCAAAGTCCTAATCCTATAACTAGTCATCTCCTATGACGTCTAAGTTCTTGTGTTTTGGTTTAAAGACGATTTTCTTCATCAAAGAATAATTAAATTCAATTGTTCTTATAAACATCCTATCATATTGAGGAAGTGCTTAAGACAAGTCTTAAACATCTTTTCAATACCTCTAGGATTGTTTTAAGTCCAAGAGAATTTAATTATACGAGTGAATTAATCATCCGGGAGTTTAAGTTTTGTTCTTTTACTCAGTGAACTAGGACATTTGAATATCCTATAAGTGAGGTAACACTTCACTTGATACCTCATTTAAGAGTTATAATAACAAGAGCTTTAAAAGGGCAAATCAACTTATTAAGTATTTTAATGATTTAAACTTACTGATTTAATTTTGATTTTGACTTAAGTATAGAGAAATTAGTTTAAGTTTGGAATAGTGTTCAAGTTATTTTAAATTTAATTCTTAATGATTTCATTTAGGTTTGTTATTAAATGATTTTAATTTAATTTAATTCAATTTAATTTAATTTTGATTTAATTTAATTTAATTTCAATTTAATTTTAATTTAATTTAATTTCAATTTAATTTTAATTTAAATTTAATTTTAATTTGATTTAATTTTAATTTAGTTTAATTTTAATTTAATTTAATTTAGTTTAATTTAACTTAATTTGATCTCAAGTCATTTTTCTTTTAATTTAATTTAATTTGATTTTAATTTAATTTCAATTTTAATTTAGTTGAGATAATTCTTTTAATTTTTTTTTTAATTAAGACTTAAGTATTATTGAAGTGCTTTATTTTGGGATTTTTAAATTAAAGAATAAATATCCTCTTAAATAATATCCCTACTTTAATAATTCCAATTTCTATTATTCTCCCAAAATTTCAATTAATTAATTAATTAAAGTTTTATTTTAATTATATTTGAAATGGTTAATAGGTTTCTACCCTTAATCATTTAAGCTTCAATCATCCAAAATCAATTTAAAATCAAATATTTTACCCTCCCCTTTTTGATTAATCCTAAAATTTCAATTAAGGGTTGAAATTTTTAATTACCATTTTGCCCTTCAAGTTTAATAATTCTATAACTCGCTAAATTAAGCTCAAATGAACTTGAAATTTTCATGTTACCTCACTCACATGTCAATTAAGACATTAGAGGAGAAAATATGATTTTTCTGTATTTAATTTATTTATGTAATTATTTTTAATGGAAAATAGAGGTTTTCAAGGAAAATTCAATAACATGACCAAGGAAATGTTTCTGTCCTTAAGAAATTTATGGGATATTCCTAATGACCAGAGGACCATTTGGACCAATTTTGGTGATTTTTTGAATTATATTTTATTTATTAGAATTATTTTGGGTTTGGAGTATTAATTAGTTTTATAATAGAATTAAAGTTGAAAAATGGATTTTATATTTTTCTTAAATCTATCTGACCTCAAGGAGTCTAGAGAAACAAATTTTATATTTTTCTGATTTTCGTTTGATTTATTAGAATTATTTTAGTGAAAAGGTTAGAAAATATATTTATTAATATTAAAAATTACATTAAGCCTTTAAAATTCAATATCTTACCCTAGGGACTTAAGAAAAATATTTGGTTTATTCCTAAATGATTAGAATTCAAAATGTGACATTTTGGTGATTTTTAATATTTTTATGATTTTTATTATTTTTTAATTATTAAAAATATTAAAATAATGATAAAAATCAACTTTTTTAGAAAATTATAATTTTAATTTTTCTAAGTTCCTCTGATATTAGAGAAGCTCCAAAACCATTTTTGTGAATTTTTGAAAGGTATTTTGTGAGTTATGAATTTTTAAAGTTTAATTTTATCCATTTTTGCTTAAGAGGCTTAATCAACCCATTTGGTGGGGTTAATCAAGTCCAATTGGTTTCAAATTTTTATGTGGTGTTCTCCTATCCCTAGAGGATAGTGGAGAATTGTTTTTAAGTTAATTTAATGTGTGGTTAATCCTAATTAATTAAAGTTCAATTTTGGGTATTTAGGCTAATTAGGGTTGTTCCAAGTGAATTATCTCAAAACTTATTTTTCCTAGGTTCCTCTGGTCATAAGAAACATCACTAAATTTTCCTAGAATTTATTTCTCAACATGCTAATTACTGGAATTAAAATACTCAAAACAGTAACATGAACTTTGAAAATCAATAACTTCTCATATGGATGGCCTCTGATCTTGGAAAATTCAGGGAATGTTCCCAAGTTCAGAGGCTTCAAAAGCCCTATGGTCTCATGCCATGGTGAATTGCCTATGCAAATGGAGAATTAAAACAATGCAGGGAGTAAATAAATCATTAAAAATAAAATACTCAATGAAATTATTTGATTTCTTTTCCACATTATTCTCCTCTGTTCACTGAGCAAGAGGGTATTTTTATTTCATTTTTAGGATTTTTCTAGATAAAGTTATGGATTTTCTAAGTTCTGGTAATTAAATAAATAAGAAAAATCCCTATTTTTCTATTTATCCGAATTGGTGCCGCGTCAACCTTAGCATCTCCGAACAGCCACGCGGCGCTTTCTGGTTCGACGCCGCCATCCGACTCAGCACTCCAGGAGCCGCGGTTCATGTACCATCGCGCTGTCCGGCTCGATCCTGACCGTCCGCTCGATACACGTGCGATCCAACGGCTCCCAGTCATCATCTACGACTGGTGTGAACCCATGACCATTGACCTTCTAACCCTAATTTCTCACTCGATCCTCAACGGATTTTTGTGTTCTTATGCTCTATGGATTCATCTTGAAGAGACGAACACATCCATACGGTAAACATGCATTGAAATTAACTCAAACTAAATGGAGAATCTCTGGAAGCTCGGGAGGAAGAGTGAGTCCATACCTTTGCTTGGAGAAGTGAAGCTTCAATCTGAGAGTTGTGTCACGTTTGATTGGGTCCAAGCAAGCTCCAGATGAAGTCCCTTGGCCTGGTGAATTGCCTAGGTATAAAAGTGACCACAGGCGATCACAAAGCTTGGAGGTTGGAAGCAATGACTGGCCTGGTGAGGGGGCTTTTGCTGGGAAACTTCTCCTCTTGGTCTGTTGAAGGTGTAGAGTCGATCAATTTGAGGATTGACTCACCGTGGTGAAGTGTCCTGGTTTTGGGCTTGGATTTAAACTGCGAAATTGAGCTCGCGGAGAGGAAATGACGGGGGAATTTCGGTGGGGATCAAGTTCTCTATGTGTAGAGAGTGTTCGGGATGATTTTGGCGGGGTTTCGGTAAGGTTTGGTTCAGCACCTCTCTTGGCCGAGAGGAGGGGGTGTTTAAATAGGAGAGGTCTGGAGGGCCTCCCGGGGGGTTTAAGGGTTGGGATCAATTGCTGCGAGTGAGGAGAAGAACAGTTGCAATGGCCATTTGGAGTGAGGCAGCTCAGCAAGGTGGAATTCCAAAATTTAGCTCCTCCCAAGGTCTCGGCCATGGTGTTTTCCGGTGATCCAGGTGGCTGGCAGGCAGGCATGGGTCACCCTCAGGTTCAGGTGAGTCAGGGCTGGAGGTTTGTGCAAGCAATTGGCCAATGCCATGTGTAAAGATCTTGGATTAAAATGGCATGGGGGAGAGGACATTTTGGCTTGATTTGGTCCAAGCCATGGTTTTGGGTTAGGTTCACCTCCCCATGGCTGATTTGGGCTGAGGGAGGATCATTTGCATCGGCTAGAAAGGGGTGGTGAAGTCCCCATCTAAAGTGATGTGGCTAATCTTGGTTTAGTGTGTAACATGGAAG
The DNA here is from genome assembly GCA_022702705.1 of Papilionanthe hookeriana x Papilionanthe teres. Taxonomy (NCBI): domain Eukaryota; kingdom Viridiplantae; phylum Streptophyta; class Magnoliopsida; order Asparagales; family Orchidaceae; genus Papilionanthe; species Papilionanthe hookeriana x Papilionanthe teres. The sequence continues at coordinate 136,647,718 of CM040425.1, read as the reverse complement.
GGGTTAAAAAGCTTAATGAAGGTTTAAGAAAGGGGGCCCTCCTTTTGCTACTTTGGGTATGGTCACATGTCAAACATCCCATGGCTTCATATGGCTTGTACATGGCTTGTCTTTGGCTCACATATGGCTTGGCAAGAGTTTGGTCAACTTTCATGGAAAAGGGCTTTAGGAATTTTTGGAAATTTTGGGGTTATTTGATGAGATTTGGCATAATACCATTTTGGTTTGATTTTCATGATGGGTTTAGCACTTAGGGAATGATATCAATTAAGTGAGGATGAGATGTGATTGTAATGTGGGCTTTAGGATGGGTTTGGGCTTATGAATTTGGTAGAAGTGGGCTTTTAGGAAGGTTTAAGGGAGTGGGCCTTTATGTTTAGCAATGGGCTTTTAGATGAAAAATTCTGCAAAGGGCCATGCCAAATAAATGTTGAGTTTAGTTTAAGGATGTGTCTTGAATGGTTTGAAGCAAATTTTGGGGTAGTTTGGAATTGAATTGGGTTGAATTTGGGTTCATTTGGTAAATGGGCCAATGTAGGTAAAATTGGGCTAATTTGGGCCAATGTTGGGCTAGGGTTGAAATTGATGTAAAATTAATGTTGGGAAATGTTTATGGGAGTGTTTCAAAGAGGTTTCAACTTTGGTTGGGTTTTGGTTTTGGGACTTGGGCTTATTTGCGTTAGATTTGGGTTTAGGTCAAAATTGGGCTTTTTGGTTTTGGGTTGAATTTGAGTGGGGTTTGGGTCCAAATTTTGGACAAATTATGTTAGTGTTTTGTTTGTGGGGATGTTAGGGAAGGTTTAGAAAAGGTTTGGGGGTCAATTGGAGTTGAATTGGTTTGGTTTGGGCTAAGTTTGGGTCATGAGTCCAAATTGGGCTTTAAGGTCAAAAGTGAAATTGGATTCAAATGTTAATCAAATTGGACTTGGATTTGGTCTAGATTGATATTGTGGATATTAATTTGAAGTTTAGAATTGAATTTGACCAAAATTGGGGTCAATTGGGTATATTTGGTTTGACATTGGGTTCACTTGGGTTAAGAATGGGATAAATTGGGGTTTTTGGTAAAAGTGGGGTAAATTGACAAAATTGGCCCATGGTGTAGTTGGACAAAATGAAATTGGGAATATTTGAGATTTTTTGGAATTTTCTGGGAATTTTCTGAATTTTTGTATTTTTGAGTCAAGAGGGGCATTTTGGTAATTTGGAGGGTATTGGGGGATACTTTTGGAATTTTTGGTATTGTTTGGCTATGGATGATCAATTTGATTGGTGAGGAAATGTTCAAGGTTAATTTTGGGGAATTTTGGGTGATTTGGAAATTTTGGAGGATTTGGGCACTTTTAAGGGCTTTTGGTAGGTTTGATAGGTGTAGGGTCCCCGAGGCCAAAAATTGAAATTTTGGAAGAATGAAGATTGATCAAATATGAGTGAAATGTAATCATTTTGATTGAGCCATGAAGTCATATTAAGCCTATATGAGCCATGAGAGGACTTATTTGACGCATTCACTATGTTGTTCCTAACCCTCTTAACCAGGGGCTTAGGGGTTAAGGTCCATCCATATGAATTACCTACATGAGTCAAGGAGTCAAGTTGGGTATGGGTGTGGTTTTAGGATTTGGATTGTGTGTGTGAGAGTGTAGAGTATGAGTGTAGTGAGTGTGTAAGTCAACCCTCACTGGACCAAGCCACCTGGGGTGGTCCTAAGGCCAAAGAGTCCTATAGGGAACTCATCCTTTAAACCTTCACTTTTGATCTCGACCCTCCAGGTGATTAGGGGTCTACAATCAAGCTTGTGGGGTTTGCGGGGAGGCAAGAAGTGGTTTAAATTTCTAAGGGATGGGTCCCAATTCTAGTCCTCTAAGATAGTCAAAGGAAAAGCCTAAGGCTAGATCCTAAACACTAAAGAGGGAAGAGAAGACCTCATAAAAAATGAGGTCAACAATCCTAAATGTTTAGGTTTTTGTGATTATCCTAAAAGTTTTATTTTTTATCTCATTGTTTATCCCATCTTCAGAATGTCACCCTGCAAATATAGTTAGCACACCATAATAATATGCAAAGTAGATCTAAAGCGGAATTCATCTTCAATCTATAAGAAAACAGTTTCAGAGTGATTCTTACAAAAGAAATAATATTGATTTTATTTCTTAAATTGTTGATTTAATTGATTTTTAGACAATCCATTCAAGGTTATGAATTAAATCTAATGTAAATTAGAATTGTTTTTAGATTCAATGTCTTTTAAATTCAAAAGTGTTAAGTTTAACATAGATTAGACTTAATGTCGAGTGAAGTCTATCATAAATTAAACTTTAAGATTCTAGATTCGATGTATTTTGAATCTAGATGTATTTAATGTTGTTTAAGTCTAATATGAATTAAACTTGTCATTTGGATAAAATCCAACATAAGTTATTTAAGATTCAATGTTGTTTAAATCTAAAAATTGAGTCGAGTTTCGATTCAATATAGGTTGAACCTAAAGATCTTGACTTAGGTATATTGGACCTAAGTAAGATTTAAATTAGGTTTAATGTAGGTTGAACCTAATTTAAGTTTGGATCAGGTTCAATGTAGGTTGAACCAGAGTTAAGTTTAGGTTACGCTTGATGTAGGTTGAACCTAAGTTAAGTTTGGATTTGGTTCAATGTAGTTTGAAGCTAAATTGAGTTTTGGATTAGACTCAAATTAGGTTGAACCTAATTTTGGTTTCAGTTAGGTTTAATGTTGATTGAACCTAAGTTTAGATTAAGTTTATTGTTGGTTTAACCTAAAAGATTTAAGTTTAACTTAGGTCCAAATTAGGTTGAACTTAAGTAGTTAGGTTTAATGTTAACCTATTTAGGTTCAAGTTGGGTTAAATCTAAATATAAGCTAAGGTTAGGTTCAATGTATGTTTAACCTAAAAGGTTTAAGTTTGACTTAGGTTCAAGTTAGGTTGAACCTAAGTATTGATTAAGGTTAGGTTCGATGTGTGTTGAACCTAAATGGTTTAGGTTTGACTTTAGTTTAAGTTGGGTTGAAGCTAAGTATAGGTTAAGGTTATGTTCAATGTATGTTTAACCTAAAATGCTTAAGTTTGACTTAGATTCAAGTTGGGTTGAACCTAAGTACAGGTTAAGGTTAGGTTGAATGTATGTTAAACCTAAATGGTTTTAGTTTTGACTTAGTTTTAAATTGGATTAAACCTAAGTATAGGTTAAGGTTAGGTTTAATGTGTGTTGAACATTAAAATTTTAAGCTTGGCTTAAATTCAAGTTGGGTTGAACCTAAGTATAGATTGAAGTTGATACCTGATTACAATATATAAGAGTTTAATCATTTAATTTTCTTGGTTAAATTTTTTCCTTTACAACAGTGCCAAAAACTTAACTCCAAAGTAAAGTAAGATTTCAATTATGTCATTAAATAGTAGAGCTTTTACGTAAGTATACGTATCATTATAAAGTAATATAGAGCTTCTGATTAAGCCCCAAATATCGATCACACAGAGATTGCGGTACATTACAGGGGCTTTCAAGAGAAGTTCTAGTCTACAATAACACGCTCTAACTTGGAAAGTCGATAAAAGTTTGATTTAATTAAATCCTAAAATTATTACTACAATAATACTTGTACTCCTAAACTAAAATACTTAAAGAAAATTAGAAAGTGGGGTTTATATATTAAAAGTACTCTTCCTCATACAATGAAATTAGTTACATTTGTAAAAGTATAACAAGTAGCGAGAGATATTGTGACAAATAGAAGTAATCATATTCTTTACCCTTACTTGGTTCTATAAAGAACATATGTTAATTTGATGACTTGAAATCTTGTAGATGGGTTAGGCAGGGAAGATACTAGCTCTCACTTTAGAGTTTCCTCTTCTCCCTCCACCTGGGGGCTAACATCTCATAATAAAACTTTTCACATCAAACCAAACTACGGGCTTTGGTCTGTCACCCTAAAGTCCTCTAATTTTACACTCTTAAACATGCATATATCTCTCTTTGTTTGCCCTCAACTATATGGACTACATTCTCACCCATTTAATCTCATGTGATTTTTACCAATAGTTGACTGAGACAATACCGCATTGGTTCTTACATGTTCTCACAACAGATTTTAACATGCAAGTTGATCAAGTTTACATGTAAATGAAGTTTAAAGTAAAATCATCACAATATATTCTAACTCTACTCAATTCTATATCCTACACATGCATACTATTTCATTGTAAGAGGGAAGAGTAAAGAAAACTACTCACTACACATGGAGAAACAATAATTTTTCATTGAACAACACTTTGAATCCATACAAACAAAGTACCAAATTCAAAATAGAATACAATGAAAATACTTATCTTTGATGGAAATCAAACTCTCCTTGTATAGCAAAAGCAAACTCCTTGCAATCTCCAAAAACAAAATGAAAAGAAAAGAAAAGAAAAAAGTCTCTCACACTCTCTCTTTCTCTCTCACCTTATTGCCCCACTTGGGCTCACACCCAAGCCTTCACTTCTTCTCCAAGCCTTCTTCTCCTCTTCTAATCTCCTCCTCCTCTCTATCTTCTCTTCTCCAAGACTTTAGAGTGTTTTTATAGTTTCCTAAGAGATGCTTAAGTGTCTCTTCAAAAAGTGTCCACATTCAATGATTCGTCCAAAGGGTGCCTCAAGTGTCTTTTCACTCCATGAGACACATCTCTTCCATAATAACTCCTTCTAACCAACTTAAACTCTTCTAGAAAGTTTATTTTATCATTCCTAATGAATTCCCTAAGAGACACACTTCAGAATGCTTTGAAAATTGTCCACATCTGATGTTTCTTTTAGAAGTTATGCCAAAAACCGTCACTGGTGGCTATGCGCCGACGGTTTAGCGCATAGGCACCACTGACTGGCAGCTAAGCGCCATCTGATGGAGCCTAAGCCCCAGATACAAGTATATAAGTGCCCGGTTCGACCTGTTTTGCTCTGGTATGCTCCGGTTCGACCCGTTTTGCTCCTGTATGCTCCATTTTGGTCCATTTTTGTTCCTTTTGCTCCAATCACACCAAATTCTTCAATTTGATGTACCTACAAAAAAAGACACAAGAAAACATACCTTTAAAGTGCAATATCATTATAAAATTTAGCATAAAAAGTAGTACATTATTGGTTGATCAAAAGTTAGGTTCAATGTTTGTTGAACCTAATTGGTTTAAGTTTGACTTAGGTTCTAGTTGGGTTGAACCTAAGTATAGGTTAAAGTTAGGTTCAATGTATGTTGAACCTAAAAGGTTTAGGTTTGACTTAGGTTTAAGTTGGGTTGAACCTAAGTATAGGTTAAGGTTAATTAAACCTAATTTGGTTAAGATTTAATTAGATAAATTTGGCTTAATTGTGTTTAAGTCTAATTAGTTAAGGTTAATTAAACATTATTTGGGTAAGGTTTATTTGATTAATTAGACTTATTTATGGTTAAGTCTAATTAGTTTAAGGTTAATTAAACCTAATTTGGGTAAGGTTTAATTCATTAATTAGACTTCTTTGTGGTTAAGTCTAATTAGGTTAAGGTTAAATAAACCTAATTTAGGTAAGGTTTAAATGATTAATTAGACTTTATTATGATTAAGTCTAATTAGTTTAAGGTTAATTAAACCTAATTTGGGTAAGGTTTAATTGATTAATTAGACTTAGTTATAATGAAGTCTAATTAGGTTAAGGTTATTTAAACATAATTTTGATAACATTTAATTGATTAATTAGACATAGTTGTGGTTAAATCTAATTAGATTAAGGTAGATTAAACCTAATTTGGGTAAGGTTTAATTGATTAATTAGACTTAATTGTGATTAAGTCTAATTAGGTTAAGGTTTATTAAACCTAATTTGGATAAGGTTTAGCTGATTAATTAGACTTAGTTGTAATTAAATCTAATTAAGATAAGGCTAATTAAACCTAATTTCAGTAAATTTAATTAATTAATTAGACTTAATTGTGCTTAGTTCTAATTATGTTATGTTTAATTAAACTTAATTTAGGTTAAACATACATTGATTAAGGTTTAATTAAGTTAAGTTTAATTAAACCTAATTTAGGTTAGACCTGATAAGGGTTTATGTTGTTAAACCTAATTTGATTAAGATTTAACATGGTTTAGTTAGGTCTAATTAGTGTCTTAGAGATGATTAGTGTTTACTATGTTAAACCTTATTTGATTAAGGTTAAACATGGTTTAGATAGGTCTAATTAGTGCCTTGGACCTGATTAGGGTTTATGGTGTTAAACCTAGTTTGATTAAGGCTTAACATGGTTTAGCTAGGTCTAATTAGTGTCTTAGACCTAATTAGATATATGGCATTAAATGAAATTTGATTAACGTTTATGAGGTTTGATTAGGTCTAATTGGTGTAGTCGGCGACAAAATGTCATGTCTTTTTATGTCGGTGTTTCTTCCGTCATTGTCAATTTTCTATCGATTTCGATAAGTGTCGCTACTCTGTTTATCTATCTTATTGCCTTAGTCTTCAAATGATCTTATTTCTTAGGATAGAGGATCATCAGATAATAAGAAATTTGAAGAAAATAAGGGCTGACAAAATAAAGAACAGTAGAATAAAAATGTCGATGATAATTCTTATAAAAGGAAACTCTAGAATGCCTTATTCTAGAAATTTCATATAAGGTAGATTACGTATATAACTTTGATAACCAGAGATTTTTAGGTATGATACCTATTATGAATTCTTAAATCTCCTATAGGCGCAAGATCTTATAGTTAATTACATCTTAGATAATTAGGATCGTCTAAGAAAATATCTGATCAATGTTAATCAGTTGTTTTCTAAGAAGTTTCGAGAACAAGAAAAGAAACGTCAATGTTCAATCCTAGGGGTAATATTATGTATTACATTAAATGTTTGGTTTCTTCAATATCATTTATCATATCAGTGTTATTTTTTTGTTTTGTTGTTTGTCATTTTATTGTCATTTCTGTCTTGTAGTTCGTTATTTGTTTGGTGGCTAACCTAAAGGTTTTGATTTTTTTTTAGTCGTTATTTAGTTTTAGTGTCGTTTCGTTTTGTCAATGTTTTTTGTTAATGTTTTTTTGTTTTTTTTTTGTTTTTTTAATGTCGTTGTTTTGATTTCATCTTGACTTTATTTTTTTTGTCCAATCTTCAGAATGTCACCCTACAAAACAGAGTTAGCACCTTCATCCTGCAAGTGTTAGGTTTAAAAGAAATAGTGTCAATTTTATTTCTTTAATATTTTTTCTTTTAGTTGGTTAGATTTTAGATAACCTGGTCAAGACTGGCTCCGTCGTCCTACGGTTATCATGGGCCTTAATCTACTTAGTCTGAAAGGTGTATAAACCATGGCCGAAAGACTCCAGTCAACAATCAGGATTGCATCGTCCAAGAAATTTTCGTAGATCAAGAACAATGGGGTTCAAGTTACGTTTGGTGATCTTTGTTTATTTAGGTTTCATTTAAGTTTTAATGTCTTTATGGATCTTAGGTTGCAAAATTTTAAGTTATTTATGATTTATTACCCAATGAAAATTTTTCGTATTTCATTTTGATATATTTTGGTTTTGATTGGTTTATTTACGTCTAATGTAATTTAGACTTAAAGAAAAGGGTCAAGTCTATGTCTGTAAGATCTAATTAAACTTGAGAAATTTTAGACCCAATGTTGAATAAAATCTAACATAAGTTAGACTTCAAAACTTTATATTCGATGTCATTTGAATCTAAAAGGTGTTATGTCTAATGTTAATTAGACAAAAATGGGTAAAATCTAACAGACGTTAACATAAGTTATACTTTAGACTTTTAGATTTGATATTATTTGAATCTAAAATGTGATAAATCTAATGTAGATTAGACTTAAATTGAGTAAAATCTAACTTAAGTTAGACTTCAGAATTTTAGATTTGATGTAATTTAAATCTAAAAGTATTAAGTCTAATGTAGATTAGATTTAAAATGAGTAAAATATAACATAAGTTAGACTTTAGAATTTTAGATTCGATGTCATCTGGATCTAAAAGGTATTAAGTCTAATGTAGATTAGACTTAACTTGGAGTCAGAAGTATTGACTTAAGTTTTTAGTATGGGTTGAGCTTAAATTGGGGTTAACTTGGGTACAATTTAAGTTGAACATAAGTTAGAAATGTTGACTTAAGTTTAATATGGATTGAACTTAAGTTTGGATTAACTTGGGTTCAAATCAGATTGAACCTAAGTTAGAAATGTTGACTTAAGTTCAATATGGATTGAACTTAAGTCTGAGTTAACTTAGGTTTAAATTAGTTAAAAAAGGTTGATTTAAATTCAATATGGGTTGATCATAAGTTTGATTTAACTCGGGTTCAATTTAGGTTGAACCTAAGTTAGAAAGGTTGATTTAAGTTTAATATGGGTTGAACTTAAGTTTAAGTTAGCTTGGGTTTAATTTAGGTTGTCCCTAAGTTTGAAATGTTGACTGAAGTTCAATATGGGTTGAACTTAATTTTGATTTAACTTGGGTTCAATTTAGGTTGAACTTAAGTTAGAATGGTTGATTTAAGTTCAATTGGATTGAACTGAAACTTGATTTTAACTAGGGTTCAATTTAGGTTGAACCTAAGTTAAAAAAGGTTGATTTAAGTTTAGTATCGGTTGAACTAAAGTTTGATTTAACTTGGGTTCAATTTAGGTTGAACCTAAGTTAGAACGGTTGATTTAAGTTCAATATGGGTTGAACTTAAGTTTAAGTTAACTTGGGTTCAATTTAGGTTAAGCCTAAGTTAGAAATGTTGAATTAAGTTCAATATGGATTGAACTTAAGCTTTAGTTAACTTGGATTCAATTTAGGTTAAACCTAAGTTAGAAATGTTGACTAAGTTCAATATGGATTGAACTTAATTTAGAGTTAACTTGGGTTCAATTTAGTTTGAACCTAAGTTAAAAAAGGTTACTTTAAGTTCAATATGGGTTGAACTTATGTTTGATTTAAATTGGGTTCAAAATAGGTTGAACTTAAGTTAGAAATGTTGATTTAAGTTTAATGTGGGTTGAACATAAGTTTGGGTTCAAGTTAGATTGAACTCAAGTTAAATTTTGGTTGATTTAGGTTCAATATGGGTTGAACCTATGGTTCGGTTAACTTAGGTTCAAGTTAGATTGAACTCAAGTTAGGTTTTGTTTAAGTTAGGTTCGATATGGGTTGAACCAAAGGTTTCGGTTAACTTGGGTTCAAGTTAGATTGAACTCAAGTTAGGTTTTAGTTTAAGTTTAATTAAAGATAGACTTGATTAGCGTTTAAGGTTGTTTAAGCCTAATTTAAGTAAGGCTTAGTAGATTCGTTAAGTCTACTTAGGGTTAGACTCAATTATAATTTATGGTTTTTTAAGCCTAATTTAAGTAATGCCTAAGGGTTTAATTAGGTCTAATGGGTTAGACCTAATTAGAGTTTAAGGTTGTTTAAGCCTAATTTAAGTAAGACTTAAGAGTTGAATTAGGTCTAATGGGTTAGACCTAATTAGAGTTTAAGGTATCAAGCCTAATGTAGTGAAGGCTTAATGGATTAATTAGGTCTAATGGGTTAGACCTAATTAGGGTTTAAGATATTAAACCTAATTTAGTTAAGGTTTAATGGATTAATTAGGTCTAATGGGTTAGACCTAATTAGGGTTTAAGATATTAAACCTAATTTAGTTAAGGTTTAATGGATTAATTAGGTATAATGGGTTAGACCTAATTAGAGTTTAAGATATTAAGCCTAATATAGTTAAAGTTTAATGGATTACTAAGGTCTAATGGGTTAGACCTAATAAGGGTTTAAGATATTAAACCTAATTTAGTTAAGGTTAAATGGATTAATTAGGTTTAAGGTTAGACCTAATTATAGTTAAGATATTAAGCCTAATGTAGTTAAGGCTTAATGGATTAATTAGGTCTAATGGGTTAGACTTAATTAGGGTTTATGATATTAAACCTAATTTAGTTAAGGTTTAATTGATTAATTAAGTATAATCGGTTAGACCTGATTAGGGTTTAAGATATTAAGCCTAATGTAGTTAAGGCTTAATTGATTAATTAGGTCTAATGGATTAGACCTATTTAGGATTCAATTGTCGGTTATACCTAATTAAATTAAAGCTTAAACTAATTAATTAAGTCTAATGATGATTAGACCTAATTAAAGCTTTTGTGAACCATTTAGTGTTATGTTCAAAAATTGACTTGGCCCATTTATGAATGGAGCTAAGTAATAGGTAATTTTGGGATTTATAGATCTTTAGGGTTAATTAAATATAAATTAATAATTTATAATTGTTAACCCTAAAGTGTCATTTCAAATTTTCCAAAGTTTAAGATTTATCATTCAAAGGTTCATGTCTGTCAGCTTAAGGCACTTAACCAATTTCTACTTTAATTCCCCCTATTTACATTTTTATAATTATTTTTAAAAATAATTACAAAATCTCATGAAAATTGGGGAATGCTATGCTAGAGAATTTTCCTAACTTAGAAAAATCAGAGGATATGTCTAAGGGCTTAAAGGTCATTCCCTAAAATTTAAAATTTTTGTCATTTATAAATAATTTTTAATAATTAAATTACTCCATAGAGTATTTAATTATTTAAAAATTAAATAGAACTCCTAAATTCAAAATTTCATTTCCACATTGTTCTCCTCACTGTCCTGAGTCCAAGGATATATTTTTTTTATTTTTATGTTTTTTGTTTGTCAAAATATGAATTTTCAATTATTTTAAAGGTAGTCTTGATTTATTTAAACCCTTATTAACCTTAAGTTCCCGGGTAGCGCAGCATGTCCTTAGACAGGTCGAATACGCGGCTGATCTGCTGCAGGGTTCGAACAGCGGATTGGATGGGAGTTAATCTGGGCCGTCCGTTTTTAAAATATGAAAATAGACGATATGGGTTTGTCTCCCTCATCTCCACTGATCCGATAGACAGTCTACAATCTAGGGACAATTTCTCACCCAATTCTTGATGGAATTGAATGGAATTTATTCTTAAAGCTTCATTTGGAGGTGGAAGCCATCTATACGTTGATGATAAGGTTGTGAAATGGTTTGTTTCACAAAGTGTGAAAACCGAGCTCAGTTTAAGTCAAAACAACCATACCTTAGCCTTAATTGATGGAGCTTCACTTTGGTTGGCTCCACACCTTTGTATCGACCTCAACAAGCTTGCCCTGGCTTCAATTTGGAGTTAAATTGGGCCTAGGCATGAGTTCGTTCAGGGAGCGATTCGGCTTGAAAGGCTGAGTTCGGAAAGTGGTTTTGAGCATATGAGAAGAGGGAAAATTCGATTGGGTTCCTCTTCATAGGGTCCTAGAATGCTTTTGTCAAGGTTAATTTGAAGTTTTGGACAACTTTATTTTAAACCCAATAATGTCCTATTTTGGGGTTCTCGGGTTAGCTAAATTGGGAGGATTGCGTGGATTAAAGGGGTTGGATTTATTGGGGATCAACTCCTTAGGGTATAGTGTGTATTTTCTGTCTTGGAAGGTTCAAGGTATATGGACTCTATGCTTCTCTATCTCCTCCTCAAAGGCTCTCGGGTAGGGATTATTTATATCCATTGAGAGGCTTGGGTGAACTTAGGTTTGCTTAGATTTCACTTGCGTGAGTTGCTGTCCACTGTCATGATTAATGAGGATAAGTTTTCAGCTGAGAATTATCCCAAATGGCTATCCTGAAATGGCATTCATAATGGGTTCTCATTATGGTGAGGATTTGATCAAGTTCATGGCTCTATCCTATTGGGCACTCCATGGGGTGGATAGAGTCCATAAAATGAGCCAGATTTACCCTCTCCCATGAGCTTACAAGTCATACGATTAGTTTGGTATTGAGTGAAATGGCTATCCTGAAATGGCTATCCTGAAATGGCATTCATAATGGGTTCTCATTATGGTGAGGATTTGATCAAGTTCATGGCTCTATCCTATTGGGCACTCCATGGGGTGGATAGAGTCCATAAAATGAGCCAGATTTACCCTCTCCCATGAGCTTACAAGTCATACGATTAGTTTGGTATTGAGTGAAACAGAAACCTCCTCTTTATCTAATTTCTTTAAATGGACATGATGAGCTCTTCCTTTGATGAAATTGATTTGTTCTATGTCTATTGGATGGAGAAGAGGTGTATGATGACTCAAAGTGAGCAAGCCATCCTTCATCCACCATGTCATTTAAGTTTTTATGAAAGCATGATACATAAACCTCCATTTTCCTAATTTTCCAAAATTTGGTATTTATGAGGTCATCCCATGATCTAAGGGTGATCTAAGCTTGTCCTCTCTTTCATTGGCTAGGGTTGGAGGTGCTTGATTATTCATCAAATGTTTCTCCAAGAATTACTGAGGGAATGGTACCTCATTATTCTTTCATGATGATTCCATAATAAGGTTTTAACCATGGTTAAAATGAGATGTCATGAGTCATTCAATGTGTTAACCCATATGTAATGGGTTTCATGGGTTGTGTGTAACCCATATAATATCATTTATGATGTCATTATTGGGTTTTAAAATTAAAAGTCATTTATTGTGTCATATGTGATGTCACATGCCTAAATTCATTTCATGGTAATTTAATCATAATTCCACTTTTAATTAATTATGTAATTAATTAAAAATATTAGAAAATATAATATTAATCGATTAATTGATTAAAATAATTTTTAAATTAATTAATTAATCAATTTTATCAATTTTGGTTCAAAATGAGTTATTTTGACCAAGTTTAGTTAATATTGATTTTGACAAAGTTTAGTAAATATTGACTAGGTTTGACCAATATTGACCCAGGTTGACCTAAGTTCACCAATCTTAATCTAAGGATGACCAATGTAACTTTCCCAACTTTGTCATGGTTCGGTTAGTCATAGGATCCATGGGTTTTGTCATTATGGGGTTGATTTGGTCATGTTGACCAATTTTAGGGTTTAGGTTGACCCAATGGTCAATATTATAACTTTTGGGTTCTACTTTGGTCATCTTGACTAATGTTGTCTTGATTTGGTCAATGTTCAACCATAAGTCCAATATGGTGGTCATGAGGTCATAGGTTGACCATTTTTGACCAAATTTGACTTATTTAGGTTAAGGGTAATGGTTATTGGGTGAAAGGTTGACTAGTTTGGTCAATGTGGTGGTCATTGAGTCAAGGATTGACTAGTTTGACCAATGTTGACCATTTGGGTGAAAGGTTGACCAATTTGGTCAATGTGGTGGTCATTGGGTCAAAGATTGACCAGTTTGACCAAAGTTGACTATTTGGGTCAAAGGCTGACCAGTTTGGTCAATAGGGTAGTCATTGGTCAGTGGGTTGATCATTTTGACTAGGTTTAACCATTTGGCTCAAAGGTTGACCTATTTGGTCAATGTGGTGGTCATTGAGTTAGTGGGTTGACCATTTTGACCAAGTTTAACCATTTGGGTCAAAGGTTGACCAGTTTGGTCAATGTAGTGGTCATTGGGTAAGTGGATTGACCATTTTGACCAAGTTTGACCATTTGGGTCAAAGGTTGACCAATTTGGTTAATAATTGATCAAATCAGGGTTTGTCATTGCTGATTTGATCATTTTAGTGTGTCATGAAGATTTGGGTTAAAAAGGCTTCGTTAGGGTTTTACCCTAGACATTAGGGTTTAGTGGCCATTAATAAGATTTAGGGAGTCAATATTGGTAGACTTCCTGTCTCAAGGTGATCTAGAAATAATCCTCACAAAAGTGAGGTCAACAAATGGGCCCCTAATATGTGTGGAATACTGTATGAGTATGCCGCACATATTGGCGCTGACCGAAATAGTATGGATAACCCAAGAAAATTGTGATTTTATTGTCAGAGAATTTTTGTTTTGAAAAGTAGATGGATGACATATTCCATTAAAGGAGGTCTCACACTGCTTTTTAAAGATACCGAATGTCAGGATGCCAAATTTTCGTGCCAGGAAGAGGCTTATCTCTAATAGCTGAAGAGAGAGAGGATGCCATACCATCTCTCATAAATGTCGAATGTCAATATGTCGATTTTGAGAATGAATGCTATATGACTTGTATTCTTTCTCAAAGAAAGAGCTATAGAAATGCCATATTTTCGTGTTAGGAAGGGACTTATATCGAATAATTGGAGAGAGAGAGAGGATATCATGCCATCTCTTAGAAATGTCGAATGTTGATATGTTGATTTTGAGAAGGAATGCTATACGAGTTATATCCTTTATCAAAGAAAGAGCTATAGAAATGCCATGTTTTCGTGTCAGAAAGGGACTTATATCCAATAACTGGAGGGAGAGAGGATGTCATGCCATCTCTTAGAAATGTTAAATGTCTATATGTTGGTTTTGAGAAGGAATGCTATATGACTTATATCCTTTCTCAAAGAAAGAGCTATAAGAATGCCATATTTTCATGTTAGGAAGGGTCTTATATCCAATAACTGGAGAGAGAGAGAGAGGATATCATGCCTTCTCTCAGAAATGTCAAATGTTGATATGTCAGTTTTGAGAAGGAATGTTATACGACTTATATCCTTTCTTAAAGAAAGAGCTATAGGAATGCCATATTTCTGTGTCAGGAAGGGACTTATATCCAATAACTGAAGAGAGAGAGGACATCATACCATCTCTCAGAAATGTCAAATGTCGATATGTTGGTTTTGAGAAGGAATACTATACGACTTATATCCTTTCTCAAAGAAAGAGCTATAGGAATGCCATATTTCTGTGTCAGGAAGGGACTTATATCCAATAACTGGAGAGAGAGAGAGAGAGATGATATCATGTCATCTCTAATAAATGCCAAATGTCGATATATCAGTTTTGAAAAGGAATGTTATACGACTTATTACCTTTTTCAAAGAAAGAGCTATAGGAATGTCATCTTTCCATGTCAGGAAGGGACTTATATCCAATAACTGGAGAGAGAGAGGACATTATGCCATCTCTCAGAAATTTCAAACATCAATATGTCGGTTTTGAGAAGAAATGTTGTACGAATTATATCCTTTCTCAAAGAAAGAGCTATAGGAATGTCATATTTTTGTGTCAGGAAGGAACTTATATCCAATAACTAAAGGTTATGTGTCAAAAACACATATAGAAAAGTGTAGCTGCTGGGGATTTAATCTTTACAAGTCAAAGGATAAATCTCATATTAATTATCACAAGTTGTTTATTATGTCATTCTTTTAATTTAAAGTGTTTGTTTTGACATTTTTGGACCAATCGATGTATTATTGACAGCTGAGGAATATCTTAAAGGATTTTATTCCACTCCTAAAATAATGTACATAGATGATAGAAGTCAACAATACATCATATATTACACAACACACACTACAAAACAGTTTACATATCATCATATCAGAAGCTGTCAGATTGTTTGTCTGTCATTCTCATAACCCTGGATATTGCTAGACCTACCATAAATATCTAACACTCCAAGATATTGTATGTCGAGTATGTCTTAGGTGTTTGGATGTTCAGAGGGTCGAGGTAGTTCCAAAGGTCGTAGCCCTTCAAGTTCTAGTATTGGTCGATATCTGTCAGGACGCTTTTCAGGACGCATTCTAAACGTTATTGAAATACGTTGTTGGCTACACGCGGTATGCAATGCTTAGAAACAGCAGCTTCAATACATTTCAAAGTAAGGACTGATCCTTGTGGTAGAAGAATCTGGTAAGATCCACAAAATTCTCTAGGTCCCACAATTTGTATTTCTCTTCCAAATAAAATAGAACACCTGTTCATGAGCGAACTAGTACAAAAGAGTCTTTTAAAGTCATGGTATATATATTTATGATGCAATTGTCTGGAACACAATCAGTGAGCATTATATTCCATGTTATCAATCATCTGATAATTTGAATAATCATTGTGGGCAACATATCCACTTGTTCATGTCATAAAATTCTAGGAAGATTGCCATCCTTGTCTACAACATAATTAGAACAACACCCATATTTGATTTTCATTCGACCTTTGCAACGTATCCACTTATTGGATTCAAAATATGTCCTCCTTAAGCATCCAACTCGTCCGAGGTCACGTACTACCATTACATGTTCAATAATGGTGGCTTGCTTGTCTTCATCAAAGATTCTGGTGAGTAGCTGAATGCCTTCTAATATATTGACGGTTTGACCATTAAAATAATTAAATGGTTCAAATGTCTGTCGTCTAATAGTGTGGATACGTCTTAATTCTTCCTCAGAAGCAATGCATTAATCAGTTGAAATTTCTAATGATGTGAGACCCAATGTTGGTTCATAAGGAGTCGGAGTGAATCTTGTCCTCTCAACCCTTTCCTCTTCTTGATCCAGTTTTTTATCTCTTCAGACAAAATATGTTTCTTTAGGAATATCTTCAAAAACTTGAAATTTGAAACCATCATTTTCCTCCATAGATTTTACATATTTTGTCATTCCTTTTCTTCAAGTCTTATAAGTCATTTATTTTGATTTATTGTTTGAGCTCTAGTTAATCCAGAGGCTGACTTCTTTACTCCGTTAACAGATGTTTCTTCAGCTCCATGAGTTGTAGTTCCACTACTGATTTTAGTTTTCCAGTGTCAGTTTTTCATTTTTATTCTGTAGAAATGCTTTCTTCTATCTTGCTATTTTGTTTTCAAAGTTTGAATTCTAACACAAATGGTTTTCCTTTCGCTTCTTATTGATTGGCAATAGATAATAGAGGTTCATCGTAAAGTAATTCAACTCAAGACAAGTCAAAATCAAAGTGCATTCTTGATCCTTTTTCAATACATCATCGGTTCAGAGCCAAACAAACATCGCTTCAAAATGTAAAAAGAAGTCTGTTGTTGGACATTTCCCTAAAAACAACATGATAATGTAACATGTTAAACTTAATTTTAATTTGAAAAAGGTTATTTAATTGTCGTTATCATTTTATTATGTCGAGGAATCATGCTTATAAGAACTTGCTTACTAAGCAAAAAGGATATCATGAGATACAAAAATCAAACTTTGTATCATAGAGATGATTTGAAAGATTTTATTATTTTCCTTGTTTACAAACAAGTCATTCTTTTTGTGTCGCATAATATTTTTTCAAGAAACACCTGTTGATTGGGGGCAAGACTCTTTCTCCTTGACAATCTATTAATTAGTAAGATCCTCTCGAATATTTCTTTTCAATTACATACGAGCCCTCCCACATTGGTTCAAACTTTCCACCTATTCTTCGATTAGTGAAGATAGGTCTTCAGAAAACTAAGACTAATTCACCGATTTGAAAGGTTCTAGAAATAACCAATTTGTTGTGGGCCCGTATCATTTTTTCTTGATACAGTTCAAGATTTTGTTGAGCTTGTAGACGTTTTACTTCTAAACTCGCAAGTTCTTCAAGTCATAATTTTGTATTTTCTTCTTCAGTTATTTTGTTTGTGACTACAATTCTGAGAGAAGAAATTTGCACTTTGAGTGGTAAAATGACTTTAGAACTATATACCAAAGCAAACGGTGTTGACCGTGTTTGTGTTTGGTATGTAGTCCTATAGGCCCATAGAGCTTCTATCAATCGCTCATGCCATTGTCTTGGACTATTACTTAATGTCTTTTTCAAAATTTGTACCAATTTTTTGTTGAAGGCTTCAGCTAGACCACTGTCTTTAGGATAATAGATTGTAGAATATCTCTATTCTATCCCATGTCTTTGAATAAAATTGTTCATTTTCATATTTTTAAATGCCAGTATATTGTCTCATATTATTCTTCGAGGAATTACAAAATTATAGACAATAAGAGTCTTGAAGAAATGGAGAACTTGTTCTGCCTTAACTTCTCTTAGAGGTATCACTTCTGCTCATTTGGAGAAGTAAATAGTGGCTGCCAAAATAAATCGATGGCCTTTAGATGATGGAGGGTCTATAGGCCCACTATGTCTGTGCCCCAAAACTCAAATAACCAAAATGCAATAGTTAGATGTAATACATTTGGAGGTTAATGTAAGACCGCTCCATATATTTGACATCGATGACATTTCTTTGCAATTTCAAGACAACCAGTCATCATTATTGGCCAATAATATCCCATTTTTTATTTTCATTTTCATTTTAGGTCCAGATTGGTGTGCACCACATAGACTTGAATGAACTTCTTTAACAATCTCTAGAGCTTCAGGTTGGTTTAGACATTATAACCACAATTGGTTAAAAGATCATTTACAAAGAATATCATTCACTAGAGCATAGGACAATGCTCTTTGTTTGATTTGAGTTGCGATAGAACTGTTTTCGGGTAACCTTATGGTCTGTAATTATTGAATAATTAGTTGTCGCTAATCATCCTTTTCTTCATCCATTATTGTTGTTGTCGTGTTTTCACCAATTTTGTGTAGTATGTCCATACCAATTTGGGAAAGAACTTATTGTCCTTTTATAGAGATTAGAATACCATCTTCTTTTGGACAAGTAAATTCTTTTACAAGTTTTGCCAAAGCATCTACTAAAGAATTGTCTCGTCTCTGAATTAGAAAAAGAGTTACATCAGGAATCTGCTGAAGCAATTTTAGAGTGTAACGGGAGTATTGCTCAAGTCGAGGTTTCAATGTCTTGTATTTGCCAGCATATTGATTAATGATCAATTGAGAGTCTTCATAGATGTCGATATTGTTCATTTTCATTAGTATTGTCAATTTGAGACAGGTTATGAGTGTTTCATGTTTAGCTTCATTACTCATGCTTGGTTTAGTCAAATGATAGGAAAATGACATCATTGCTTTGTCTGGAGTAATGAAAATTAATCCTACCCCAGCTTTGCCTGTTATGATTGTCTACTTATCTTTGTCTTTTCGAGCAGATGACGCCCATCAAAGTACAATTCCCATCATTGTATGTCTAAATTTTGTATTTCTATTATTTTTTCATTAGGTAAATCATCATTAAGAGTTGATCCAATCGAAATTGGGTGTGTTGCTAAGAAATCCTTTAACAACACGTGGTGGCACAAATGTTATGTCTAATGGAGCAGTATCATTACACATCTTGCTAATCTTCCAGAAAATGTTGGTCATGTCATTAAATATTGTAATGGGTTAACTCTTGAAATAAGAGTTATCTTATAAGAAATTATATAATGTCTTAGCTTTTGAACTGCAAAAATCAAGGCTAAGTAATGCTTCTCAATTGTTGGATATTTTTATTTCAGTTGGAACCAAACAATGACTTAAATAATATAATGCATTTTCTTTTCCCTTGTCATTTACTTGAGCTAGTAATGCTCCAAGGGAATTATCTAATGCTGCAGTGTAAAGGATTAGAGGTCTTCTTATCACAGGGGTTGCAAAGATAGGAGGTGTTGTCAAATATGTTTGATGTTTTCAAAGGCGTGTTGGTATTTTTCATCGCACACGAATTTAGTATATTTTCTTGTTAGGGCATTAAGAGGCTGACACCTATCTGATAAATTGGAAATGAAACTTCGTATATATGCTAGTTTTCCTTGAAAGGATTGCAATTGAGATAAATTTTTAGGAGGAGGCATGTTTAGGATAGCTTCAATTTTGAGGGGATCAATTTCAATCCCACGATGTGGAACAACAAATCCTAAAAATTTCCCCGAAGTAACACCAATACCCATTTTAAGGGATTCATTTTAAGATTATATTGACATAATCATTCGAAAATAATTATGAAATCGTACACATGATCGTCTTTTTTGTCTATTGTTGACAACCAAATCATCCACATAATATTTGTCTTATTTTTGTATGAGTTCGTCAAAAATTTGTGTCATAGCTCTTTGATAGGTTGCACCAGCATTTTTCAATCTAAATGGAATAGCGTTGTAGTAGTATATCCTTATGGGTGTCATGAAGGTTGTTTTCGCTTGATCTTCTGAAAACATTTTTATTTGATTATATTCTGATGATCCATCCATAAAGGAAAATATTGCATGTTTGGATGCTATGTAGACATCAATTCTGAGATTGGTAAAGGGAATTCATCCTTCGGACATGCTTTGTTCAAATCCTTGAATTCTATACAGACCCTAATTTGACCATTTTTCTTTTTAACTAACTCTACATTAGCCAGCCATGTTGGATAATTTTCTTCTTGTATGAAATCAGCCTCAATTTATTTCTTAACTTTGGCAATGACCAGTTGTTCTATTTCGACACTCATTCTTCTTGGAGCTTGTTTAATAGGGATTGCAAGTTGATTTATCCCAAGTTTGTGGACTACGACTTCTGGAACTAGTTTAGGCATTTCATCATAAGTCCAGGCAAAGCAGTCTTTGTATTCTTCTAACAGTTGAATTATTTCTTTTGCTTCCTTATTGTGAAGGAATGAACTGATGAAAGCTGGTTTTGGGTTTTCATCAGTCCCTAAATTTATTTCTTTTAATTCATCAACTATCAATTTAATTTCTTCTTCCAATTTCGGTGGAGCATCTTCGATTGGAAGGTCAGGTATATGTTCAGAATTATATTCTTCGGCGATGACTAGGCAAAATTCCATATGATCTAGGGGTTCTAGTGTGTGATACCCTCCTTAGAGTTAGGGTCTTGTTTATTGTTAGCCCACACTTGTTCAATAAAGTGTGGTTGTTTTAAAGACCATTGTTTGAGCATTAAACTATTTTGAATGAATTATTGTGCCCATGGAGATTACAACTCAAAAAGAATTTTCATTGATTTTGCAAGATTTTCATTATCTAATTTTACATCAGTTTTTGTACTAGAAGAAGTAGAGCCAAGTCTAAATTTAATTGGCTTTTATCATCACCATATACTTCTTTGACCACTAAATTTTCAGTTTTAGAAGAAGTGATTGGAGTTAGTGTCATAGCGTGTATATAATGATTCATTTTCACATACATAGATTCAAATTGTTTTTCTTTGTCTTTGATACACCTAAAAAATGTAGTATTTTTATGCACAGTTTTATACCTATTTTTGATGATATTGAACTTTAATAGAAGTTATTTTCATGTTTATCATGCAGGTATGATTAAAATGAGTGATTGTGATAAAAGGAGAAAAAAATGATTAAATTTAGAGCAAAAGTGAAAGGTGTGCAAAATTAGCCTCTAGCGCCTAAGCGCCGATGGCTGGCGCATAGGCGCGACAGTTAAAAGTGATGAATTAAATCAAATTTTGGCATGATTTCCAAGGGGTGTTTGAAGCAACTTTTGGTTTAACTTCTTTAATTTCTTTTGAGCAGCAAATTCGAATGAAGAGATGCATCTTTTGGTAGATACATTGAATATGAACAGGAATTGAAAAGACACCAAAGCACCTTTAGAAGAAATACTAAAATGAAGACATGAAATGAGTTAGAGAGTCTTAGTTTATCTTCTCTAGAGTCTATGAGTCAAGTTTTTAGTGTGTAGTGAGTTAAGAGAGTTTTAGAGGGGAAAGAGTTGGTGTTGAAGCATTCTTCTCACCAATTTCTCTTTCATCCATTTGATTAGTTTTTATTTGACTTTTGAGTCCGTTAGAGTCTACAGAGTCGGGCGACCCACTCTGAGGAGTCTATTTAGTGGAAAGAAAAGTTTCAGAGGAACTTAAAGAGTCTTGTGGAGAGGATTTTCATATAAGTTTTTATTTTTGTTTTTACATTTGGTTTTAAAGTAAGACTTGTTGCGTTTCACTATGATTTCTACTTTGAAATCAAATTGTATTTGTGTTTTCTCCATGGGTTTTGAGTAGTTTTATTTATCTTTTTCCTTTCATATGATGAAGTAATTAAATTATGGAAGGAAGTTGTGTGAAGTATATATTTTTAATGTTGCAAGAAGTTGTGATGATTCCACTACCTTGCACTTTATTTACGTCTTCAATTAGCCAATTGAAATGTTAAAATTTGTTGTGAGAACATGTAAGAACCAATGCAGTTTTGTCTCAAACAATAATTGGAGTGAATCACATGAAATTTTATGGCTGAGAAATGTAGTAAATATAGTTGAGTGCAAATAAATAGGGAGATATGCTTTTTAATGGGTGTAGAATTATCGGACTTTAGTGTGACAGGCTAAAGCCCCCAATTAGGTTTGATGTTTTAAGTTTTGTTATCAGATGTTAGCCCCCAGGTGGAGGGAAAAGAGGGAACTCTAGAGTGAGAGCTAATATCTCCCCTGCCTAACCCATCTTCAAGATTTCAAAACGTCAAATTAAGCTATATTCTTTATAGAACCAAGTAAGGAAAAGGAATATAACTACTACTATTTGGCACAACACATATAGATACTTCCAAAATGAAATTCCATAATTATTACTGATTCGATGAAAGAGGAAAAATATATTTTATTCTCATTTGCTTTCATAGAATTTAATAGTCTTGTTAATTCTAGTTGCTTACTTTACTTTTTAAAAATAATTAGCAAAAAGAATTAAAAATTTTTAATTATAAAACATAACTTGCAAATTTATTTTGAAAAGTAAAAGTTATTTTTTTGCTTTCTTTAAATTTTTAGAACATTTCCCTATGGGTTCGATATCTCGGCGCTTAAACAGAAAGTCCTATATTACTTGATAAACGATACGTATACTTGCGTAGAATCCTATATTAAAAATAATTAAAGTTGATTTCTTATTTCATTCAGAATCAAGTTTTTGGTGTCGTAGTAAAGAAAGAGATATTATCATTGAGAAGAAATATAAAGTGTAAAATGTAAGCATAAATATTCGGAAATCAAGTTTATGGCGCAGTTGCCGGGGAAATTAATTAAAATATTTTTAAAGAAAATTCAAGAGAAATTAGGATTTTACTTTTCCTTGCTTTTGTTAGTGAATTTTATTTTATTTTGTTTTATAACTGTGTATGCATAGTTCAGATTCTGAAAGACTTATGCCTTACGATTCTAAATTAGAATGAACTATAGAAAAAACAGAAAAATTAAAAATATAGAAAATGAAAAAAATATTCAAGAAATGGTAAATCAAAATGTTGAAATCCATCAAGAATTCAGACCTTTAAGAGATTATGCTAACCCTACAGTAGATGAACTTCATGGTAGTATTCAAAACCCTGCTGTAGCGGTTAATTATTTTGAACTTAAACCTACTATTATCTAGATGGTATCTAATTACCAGTTTGGGAGAGCATCAACTGAAGATCCTAATTTACATCTTACCAATTTTCTAGAATTGTGTGATACTTTTAAATACAATTGTGTTTCAGACGATGCTATTAGACTTAGAATTTTCCTTTCTCACTGAGGGATAAGGCTAAAATATGGTTAAATTCATTAGCACCAGGATCTATCAGAACTTCGAGTGATTTAGCGCAAAAATTCCTTACTAAATATTTTCCATCATCAAAGACTGTGAAGATTAGAAATGATATTACATCATTTTGTTAGTTTGAAGGGGAATCTATTTATGAAGCACGGGAACATTTTAAAGATCTCCTAAGAAAGTGTCCATATCATTCAATACTAGATTGGTTAATAATTCAAACTTTTTTATAATTGATTAGCTGGATCTCTTAGATATATTATCAATGCCATTGTTGGTGGTTCATTGATGTTTAAACAGTTTTTTGATGCTAATGCTTTAATTGAATAAATGAATACAAATAATTTCAATGGCTTTCTGAAAGATTAAATCCTAAAAAGGTAGCCAATATTCATGAAAGTGATGCTTTTGCAATGTTAGCAAATCAAGTTACTGCAATTTCAAGAAAGATAGACCAGTTTGGAATGAATTTTTATCAGCCAATTTCCATGATTGAAGAAAATTTATTAGGCAAATGTTTGATTCTCAAATATCATTAGAAACTTTGAATGCCATAAATAAGCCTAATGAGCCATATTCCAATTATTATAACTCAGGTTGGAAGAACTATCCAAACTTTAACTGGAACAACAATAATCGGGGTGGTAGTAATCAATAATGAGAAAAAAATCAAGTAAACCCTTTGGGAAACAGGAACAACCAAGGGAATAATAATTATAGACCACCATATCCTTTAGGTTTTAACAATGCCTCACAATTTCAGGAGAAGAAGTTGTCTATAGAAGAAGTGGTGTTACAAATGGGAAATCAATTGCAAAGTCAAGGAGCTACAATCAGAAATATTGAGAATCAATTGGGACAGATTGCCAATTCATTAAGTAATAGATCCCAAGGAACATTTCCTAGCAATATAGAAGTAAATCCAAGAGACAAGAATAAAGAGCAAGTAAAAGCTATTCAGCTGAGAAGTGGAAGAGAGTTGGAAGGTAGAGTTTAAAAAGAGATTGAAGTAGAGAAAGAAGAGATTGAAGAACCAAAAGAGGACACTGTGAATGATTTGGAAAGACCTATTTCTCCACCTAAGATTGATTTAGAAAAGCCACCACCTCCATTTCCTTAGAGAATTCGACAACGAAAGTTGGATAAGAAAATTTCAAAGTTCTTGGAAATATTTAGGAAGCCTACAATCAAAATTTCATTTGTTGAAGCCTTAGAACAAATGCTAAGCTATGTGAAATTTATGAAGGATATTCTCAACAGAAAAAAGAAGTTTGAAGATAATGAAACTGTTGCACTTAGTGAGGAGTGCAGTGAAATAAATCAGAAAAAGATTCCTGAAAAGCTTAAATATCATGGTAGTTTCACAATTCCATGTGGGATCGGAGACTGATTTCATGGGTAAGCATTATGTGATCTAGGTGCAAGCATTAACCTTATGCCATTATCTATATTCCAAAGATTGGATTAGGAGAAATAACCCAAACTACTGTAACTCTGTAATTAGCGGATCGTTCGATCACATATCCTAAATGAGTTATAGAAGATGTTTTAGTGAAGGTGGATCAATTTATCTTTCATATTGATTTTATTATGCCAGATATGGTGGAAGATAAAGAGACAACCATAATTTTAGGGAGACCTTTCCTAGCCAAAGGCAGAGCAACGATAGATGTGCAAAAAGGGGAATTAACTATGCACATCAATGATCAAACTGTTTCATTCAATATCTCAAAATCAATGAAATATCCTGCAAGAGGTAAAGATGGTGAATGCTACAGAATTGATGTTATCAAATATCTAAATGAATTCCATTTCAAGTCAATTTTTGAAGAGAAATCTGAAAGTGAAAAATTGGAGCATGAGCAAGAAGAGGAATTAAAACATTCCAAAGACTTTCATAAGGAAGATTTAAATTATGTTCATGAAAATTTTGAATTGTTGGACATGACTAAAAAAGATGAATATTTAGTCCATCAATTTAAAAACCTCCTGAACTTGAATTAAAGATGCTTCCTACTCATTTAAAATATGTTTTTTAGGTGATTCCTCAACTTTTCCAGTTATAAATTCCTCTCCATTGATTGAAAAAGAAGAAGAGAGTTTGCTTGAAGTTCTAAAAAATATATGAAAGTCTTCCGATAGACAAAAGTTGATATTAAAAGAATCAGTCAATCAATTTGTATGCATGGAATCCATTTGGAAGAGAATTGTAAACTTCGGGCTGATCCTCAAAGGAGATTAAATCCTATTACGAAAGATGTTATTAAGAAAGAAATTTTAAAGTGGTTGGATGATGTAATTATCTACCCTATTTTAGATAGTGCATGGATTAGTCTTATTCGCTGTGTTCCTAAGAAAGGAGGAGTTACTGTGACTGTTAATGAATAGAATGAATTAATACCAACAAAACAAGTTATAGTGTGGCGAATATGCATTGATTATAGAAAATTAAACCTTGCCACAAGGAAAGAACATTTTCCACTACCCTTTCTAGATCTGATGTTGGATAGACTGGTTGGGCATAAATACTTACATTTTCTAGATGGATATACTGGTTGCCACCAAATACAAACTGCTCATGAGGATTCAGAGAAAACAACGTTTACCAGTCCTTATGGTACATTTGCTTTTAGAAAAATGCTCTTTGGTTTATGTAATGCCCCTGCTACATTTCAGAGATGTATGATGGCATTTTTTTGTGATTTAATTGAAAAAGGAATTGGAGTTTTTATGGATGACTTTTCAGTGTTTGGAATTTCATTTGAATCATGTTCAGAACATCTATCAAAAGTTGTTAAGCACTGTGATGAAAGTAATTTAGTCCTTAACTGGAAAAAATGACAATTTATGGTAGTAGGACGAATTGTATTGGGACATCATACATCAGAAAAAGGTATGGAGGTAGATCCTGCAAAAATTCAAGTGATCACTAATTCACCTTACCCAACTAATGTAAGGGGAATTAGAAGTTTTTGGGACATGCTGGATTCTACAGGTTTTTATATTAAAGACCTTTCAAAGATTTCAAAGCCTTTATGTCGTTTACTGGAAAAAGATGTGATTTTTGATTTTGATGAAGAATGCCTAAAAGCTTTTGAATCATTAAAAGAAAAATTAATCACTACACCTGTTATAGTTTCACCAAACTGGGAAAAACCTTTTAAATTAATGTGTGATGCAATGATTATGCTATTGGAGCTGTTCTAGGTCAGAAATATGATAAGATTGTCAAAGTGATCTACTATACTAGTAGAACTCGTAATGAAGCTCAAATTAGTTATGCCACAACTGAGAAAGAGTTATTATCTATAGTATTTGCCTTTGATAAATTCAGATGATATTTAATTGGAACAAAATGTGTGGTGCATACTGTCCATTCTGATATTAAGTATTTAATGAAAAAAAATGATACAAAACCGAGACTGATTAGATGGATTATTCTTTTGCAAGAATTTGATATTGAAATAGTAGATTGGAAGGGTGCTGATAATCAAACTGTTGATCATCTATCTAAGCTTGATTTTGAATATTCTCTCTACATTGAAAAGGAAATTAATGAACATTTTCCTAATGAAAAATTGTTCATTATCAATGAGTGGTGTGTTCCGTGGTATGCCGACATTGTAAACTTTTTTGCCAGTGATATTTTTCCCTATGGTTTGATATACCAAGAGAGGAAGAAATTTTTATCTAAAGCTAAGACATATTTTTGGGATGAACCGTTTTTTATATGAATAAGGAAAGGATCTGATTATTCGAAGATGCGTGCCTTTAGAAGAAACTTATGCAATTATTCAAAAATGATATAATTATGATTATGGGGGACATTTTGGTGTTGATAAAACTGCATATAAAATCTTACAATCTGGATTTTATTGGACTACAATTTTTAAAGATATTAATGCTTACATTAAAATTGTGATTGATGTCAATGTATAGGCAATATTTCTAGAAGAAATGAGATGCCCTTCAATTATATGTTGGAAATTGAAATATTATATGTTTGGAGATTAGATTTCATGAGACCATTTATATCATCTTTCAGAATTATATACATTTTGATAGCAGTAGACTATGTATCCAAATAGATTGAAGCTGTTGTTTTACCTAGATGTGATGCTCAAAGTGTTACAAAATTTTTAAGGAAGAATATATTTTGCAGATTTGGAATACCAAGAGTGATCATAACTGAAGAGGGAAGTCATTTTAGAAATGTGATTATGGAAAAGCTAGTAAAGAAATATCATATTAACCATTGTATTGCTACTGCTTATCATTCGCTAAATAGTTGTTTGGTTGAATTATCCAATCATGAAATTAAAAGAATATTGGAAAAGACTATTAATCCAAACAGGAAGGATTGGTCAATCAAACTGGATTATGCTTTGTGGGCTTATAGGAGTGCATACAGAACTCCTATAGGAATGTCCCCATACAGGCTAATTTTTAGGAAAGCTTGTCATTTATCAGTTAAGCTTGAGCATAAAGCATATTGGGCTATTAAAGAGTTCAACTATAATTTGAAAGATGCTGGTAAAAAGAGATTTTTGCAATTAAATGAGCTTAAAGAAATAAGGAATGAATCTAATGAAAATGCTAAGATTTATGAAGAAAATATGAAGTTATGGCATAAGCGGAAGATTCTTACTAAAAATCTTGAGCTAGAATAATAAGTTTTGTTATATAATGCTAGATTGAATATATTTGCTGGAAAACTTAAGTTCAGGTGGATGGGCCCATTTATTGTGATACCTATGGAGCTATGGATATTAAAGATCCTAAGACTGAAAAAATATTCAAAGTCAACGATCATAGACTAAAACCTATTTTTCAGTCAATCAATCTAGATTTGATGATAATCTGATGTTGGGTCACTCAGAATAAGCTCTGGGTATGTTAGGTTGAGGAAGTTAAACCAAACATTTTGTGGGAGGTAACCCATATTTATTGGTGGCTTTGCTTTAAGTTTGCTTTGAGTGCTTTTTTCTGGTTTGATTTGAGAAATGTGGTAGTAATTTGAAGTTCTTATGATATAGTGGTGTTTATTAAACTTTATTGATGACTTAGAAGAGTCAGAATGAAAATTTGTACGTTTAGCAGTCCTGGGCTAAAATGAGCACTAGCTCTTATGTGCCAGACATTGGTGCTTAGGCGCCACAATTATAAAAAATGTGATAAATGTGGTTCTAGAAGCCTAAATCATGGGTAAGTGGCTTTGGGAGTTATTTAGGATTTAAAACACGTCTAGGTCGGTTTGTGAGACTTTCAAGTTTATAAAAAGGCCTAGAATTAAAAGATACTTGCCTCAGTTCTTATTTTCACTTCTGAGTCTTAAGGAAGAGAATTTGAGAGCCAAAATGTCTTCTTGGGAGAGCGAAGTTAAGAAGAAAGAGAAGCCAACGAGAAGAAGTTCATTTGTGAGAATGTGCAAGAGTTATATAATGGGTTTCTAGACGTTAGTATTCAAAGAATCACAGAAAGGATATCGAAGATAGAGGTTGACGTGGCTTCAATCGAAGAAAAAGTAAATGAAACTAACACACATTAGATGGCAACTCAAATTGTAATTTTGTCATACAAGTCATGTGGAAGAAGCGGATAAAGTGATGTATCTGAAGACCAAATGGTTAGAAGAAGAAGATGTGAGAGTTTTCAACCATCGCTCGTTTTATCATATTTACATTCCAGATGGTACAAATGGAACTAATGGTGTCTTAGGACATATTCCACCTAATGGAGAATGAAATTAAATTCAAATGTGGTCTTGTGATTTAGTTATCTATGTTTAGCGTTTAGTGTTTGTGATTGTTGTAATGTTTATTTAGTGTTTGTGTTTTAAGTATGTTGCATCTTAATTATGTGGTTTTGTGTTTAGTTATATGTGTAAGGAGCTTATATTTTGGATAATTTCGTCCAAGAATTTTGAATCAAAATATTTAGTTGTATTAAGTGTTTTGATTTTAATGAAATATATGTTTGTGAGTAAAATTTGTGTGAATCGATTGATATTTAAGTGAGATTTTGGAGTATTTAAGTGTCTATGGGGTAGAAATAATTATTTAAATCGTTTAAGGGTGATTAACTAGGCCTATTAGTGAAATTTAATTAATCGTTAAAATCTGCAAGGTTGCGCTTAAGTTTTAAACCCTTGGCGCATAAGCGCCAGTACACGAGGCTATGCGCTGAATTTCGTGCATAGGCGCCAGTTCGCGAAAACCTGTTTACAGGCATTAAAATCTCAAAAATTGACATTTTTTTACCCCACTGTCACCTTCAACCTTAAAAAGTCACAAAAAGCTTCCTAGGGCTTCACTTAATTTGATCAATTTAGAGTCGGTTTCGACAAAATTTGTTAAATCTCAACTCCTTAAGGTATAAGCACTTCTCCTAAGAAAATTTTTTTGATTTTCATCATGTATTTTGAGTACATTCTTGAGAAATAAAAAAATCACTATTTATGGTGAAAATTTGAGAAAAGGGTTGAGAATAGCTTGGATTAAGTAGATTGTACCTTTAGAAGTTGAGTTTAGCAAGTTTAGTTTGCTTTTGGAATTTTTGGTTAGTATTTTTGCAATTTTTAGAAATGAATCCAAAATTGAAGCGTTCAAAGGGGAAGGATAGATTCAATTCAGACAAGTTTATCAATTCTAGAGCTGAGGATCATTACGCTAGTGCGCTATCATCACGTAAGTTAATTCTTAAGCTAGTTTTTAGTAAACTAGGAAGAGATATTGATAAAATGATTGCTCTTAGAAATTGGAAAAATTAATATTGCTTCTCCATTGTTGCTATTGTTTCTGTGGTAAGAGAGTTTTATGCTAACTTGCCTGCAGCAGAGGAAAATTTGGTGATAGTTCGAGGACAACAAGTTGATTTGTCTCTTGCGGTAATCAATACCTTTTACCTATTGCCTCTTGAAATATTTTGTTATTATGCAAATTATCATCCTATGGAAGGGGAACTAAATGAGATTATTTCTTTTCTGACTGATGGAAGAGGTCTTTGAAAAATTACAAATGACAAGAGAGTGAATATACAAGCCTCAAAGTTAAATGCCACCTCCAAGGCTTGGCATTATTTTATCTCATCTAAGTTATTTCCATCAAATCATGTTAGCAATGTTACGAGAGAAAGAGTTTTTATTAATTATTGTATTCAACAGGGAAAGCTGATAGACATTGTAGCTATTACTTTTTATTATATCATCAGCTATGCCAGAGCTGTTATTACTACAGATATGAGATTTCCTTCCTTGATTCATTCATTTTATGAGCAGTCTGGTGTTAAGTTTGAAACTTGGGAAGAGGTCCTTCAGACACTTAGACCTATTACCAGTGTAAATGTGAACACTTACACTATGCATTCATAATTTGGCTTTAAAGGTGGATCTGTTAGAGCTCCTAGTTCTACAGCTTCTACTTCTCTTGCTTCTACTTCGCAAGCATCATCATCTAGAGGTGAGTTTTTTGGTTCACAGACTGGATTATTACAAAAGATTTTTGAAGAAGGTAAGTCTAACCAGAGAACATGTTAAGGATATAGATGGGAAGGTGGAATATATTGAGAGATACATTCAGAAACATGATTTGTATGAGGAGAATTATCAACAATATATGGAAAAACTGGTTAGAGGAGATCACAATGCTGAGATGCCTCCTCATCCTTATTATATTCCATATGTGCCTTCTAGAGATTGGAACGAGGGAGATGATGATGATGGGGATGATGAGTAGGATTTTTATTTGTTGAATCTGTGATGTTTTTATTTATATTTTGTGATGTTTAGAGTTTTTATTGTTTGATGTATTTTGTTGTGAACTTTGATATGTGTGGTTTATAGTTGGATTATTCTGTTATGCATATTCAGATATATCAGTGTTGGATTGATGTTTTGTGATAGTTATGATTTATGTGATGTATTGTTGTAATTGTTTGTGATAGTAAATCTTTTATTGTAGTATACTGTATTGTGTTTTTATTAGTGTATAATTTAATTCCAAAAACTATTAGGAAAATTTAAAACACTATTAGAAACCACTATTTAAATTACATGTTTAAACTTCTCAAGATTTGCTACCATAAATTTTCTAGTATTGTTGTGATTTTTGTTATGTGAAGTTGGTGTGTATTTGCTTTGAAAACCTCCACCACTTTAGAAGTCCTTTGAAATTTCTATTTTATTAAAAATTAAAAAGTTAAATTTGATCTTTCTTTACTTCTATTTTTAAATTGTTATTCTTGGATATTTAGGTTGTGAAGATTCCTGTAAGCATGTTATTTTATTTTTTAATTTTTATAAAAATGTATCATTTGTTTTGCTTAAATGTTTTATCTTAATTAAAATTTTAAAGTTTGGGGGGGAATTTAAAAACAATTTTTAAAAACTAAAATTTTATTTGTCTCAAAAATACTATAAATAAAATTTGATTTTTGATTGAAAATAATTGTGTATATGAAGTTAAATTAGGGGAGCAAAATTTTGAATATAGAAATGAGTAAGAAAATTTATTTAAAGTAATGATGAAAATTTTAAATTTAAAATTTTCATAGTAAAGAAATGTTAAATATAGTGAAACTATCTTTAGTACGAAATGTTGTATTTTTGGAAAAATAGAAGATTTGACTTTTATTTTTCAGAACTTAAATTTCTTTTATTGAAAAATAATTTTCAACAATATTATCATAATTTTTAAGTGAAGGATATATATCGAACCTTTGATTAAATGGAAGGGTAGAATTCAAAATCATAAAAGGCCTATCTAGATATAGTAATGCTTGCCTGAAAAAAAGAAAAAGAAAAAGAGTAAAATAAAAATAGTACATTAAAAAAAGGAAGGAGAAGCTTGAGGATTTAAGGTCCTAATCAAAAATTGGTTCTACGCCTGAATTTTTAAAATAAAAGTTTTGAGAAAATCTAAAGTTTAAGAATATAATATAGTAAGTAAAATTATTTTCTAATAAAAATTTTTAAGTGAGGAAAATAAACTGTTTAAATCCTCTATTTTGAAAAATCTATAAGTATTTCTGAATTAGATAGGAACTCATATTTTTCATGATCCTTTACTTAAGAACTTTCTAAACTTTATGTTGGTCTCATTTACTAAAATTTTTTCTAAATTGGAATATTTCATTTCTAGAACAAAATTTTGAAACCATCCTAAAGTAACTCATTTACATAATTTGCATTTTTAAATTTTATATGATTTTAGTGTCACTTGAGGACAAGTAACATTTTAAGTTTGTGAGATTTTGATACAAATAAAATATATAATATTTTTATGCACATTGTTATACCTATTTTTGATGATATTGCACCTTAATGGAAGGTATTTTCATGTTTTTATTGTAGGTATGATTAAAACGAGTGATTGTGATGAAAGGAGCAAAAAAGGATCAAATTTGGAGCAAAACAGAAAGGTGTGCAAAATTAGCCTCTGGCGCCTAAGCGCCGATGGCTGGCGCATAGGTGTGATAGTTAAAAGTGACGAATTAAATCAAATTTGGCACCATTTCTAAGGGGTGTTTGAAGAAACTTTTGGTTTAAACTTCCTTAACTTCTTTTGGGCTGCAAATTCGAATGAAGAGATGCATCTTTTGGTAGATACATTGAATTTGGACATGATTTGAAGAGATACCAAAGCACCTTTTGAAGAAATATTAAAATGAAGACATGAAATCAGTTAGGGAGTCTTAGTTAGTCTTCTCTAGAGTCTATGAGTCAAGTTTTTTAGTGTGTAGTGAGTCAAGAGAGTTTTAGAGGGGAAAGAGTTGGTGTTGAAGCCTTCTTCTCACCAATTTCTCTTTCATCCATTTATCTAGTTTTTATTTGAGTTTGGAGTCCATTAGAATCTATAGAGTTGGGTGATCCACTATGAGGGGTCTATTTAGTGGAAAGCAAAGTTTCAGAGGAACTTTAAGACTCTTGTAGAGAGTATTTTCAGATAAGTTTTTATCTTTGTTTTTACATTTGGTTTTCAAGTAAGACTTATTGTGTTTTCTCTATGATTTCTACTTTTAAATCAAATTGTGTTTGTATTTTCTCCATGAGTACTGAGTAGTTTTCTTTATCTTTTTTCTTTCAAATGATGAAGCAATTGAATTATGGAAGGAAGTTGTGTGAAGTATAGATGTTTAATGTTGGATGAAGATGTGATGATTCCACTACCTTGAACTTCATTTACCTCTTGATTTGGCCAATTGAGATGCTAAAATTTGTTGTGAGAACATGCATGAACCAATACGATATTGTATCAAACAATAATTGGAGTGAATCACCTGAAGTTGTATTGCTGAGAATTGTAGTCCATATAGTTGAGTGCAAATAAATAGAGAGATAAGCGTTTTAATAGGTGTAGAATTAAAGGACTTTAGTGTGACAGGCTAAAGCCCCCAATTTGGTTTGGTGTTTTAAGTTTTGTTATGAGATGTTAGCCCCCAGGTGAAGGGAAAAGAGGGAACTCTAGAGTGAGAGCTAGTATCTTCACTGCCTAACCCATCTTCAAGATTTCAAAACATCAAATTAACCTATATTCTTTATAGAACCAAGTAAGGAAAAGGAATAAAACTGCTACTATGTGGAACAACACATGTAGATACTTCCACAATGAAATTCCATAATTATTACAGATTCATTGAAAGAGAAAAAATATATTTTATTCTCATTTGCTTTCATATCATTTAATAGTCATGTTAATTTTAGTTGTTTACTTTACTTTTCTAAACAAAATGAATTTAAACTTTTTAATTATAAAACATAACTTGTAAAATCATTTTGAAAAGTAAAAAGTTGTTTTTCTGCTTTCTTCAAATTCTTAGAACATTTTTCAGTGGGTTCGATATCTCAGGGTTTAATCAGAAAGTCCTATATTACTTGATAAATGATACATATACTTGTGTAGAATCCCATATTAAAAATAATTCTGTTTGATTTCTTATTTGCTATAGAATCAAGTTTTGGTGCCATTCTAAAGAAAGATATATTATCATTGAGAAGAAATACATGTGAAAATGTAAGCATAAATATTCTCTCCATCATAAACATATCATGCTAAGATTTCTCCAGCGCAAAATGTAATCCACCAAACTGTCCTGGTTTTTATTTTTTGACTACCAGGTCACCAACTGTAGTATGGTGTTTTACTCCAACGAAACGTTGAATCAAGAGGCTTTCAAGCTCTACAAAATTTATAACAGAACTGTTAGGAAGTTCTGCATACTAGTTAAAGGCAACTCCTGTGAGACTGTTAACAGATTGACAGAATTAAAAAGGTCACTTTCTTTTGCATTAAAACAACTCGCTTTGAAGAGTGCAAGATGTTGATGAGGATTACCAGTTCCGTCAAACATTTTGAAGAGATGAGGAACAAACCCTTTAGGGTATTCGACAAAATCAAATTCCTCTGGATAAGGTCTACCCTTTGGAATTAATGATCCAACTTTTACCCGAGCCATTATTTCTTTTATCTTTTGTTCTACCAATAGTGTTATTTCTTTTTCCGAAATTCCACTTTGGGTTAAATCTTTTTTCTTTTGTATACTTTCTTCAATTTTTATTGGGCTCTTTTATCCTAAAAAATGTGTATTGCCTCTGGCTTAATGATTTCAACAGCAAGCAATGGATTCCATGGTGGGTTTTGTAAAGCTCGCATCAATTCTTCCATTTTTTGTTATGGCTGATTTTTTCATCCCATTGACGAATAACCGCTCATAACGCTTTCGTCGTATCTTCATTACTTAATTCTCATGCTAAGGAGGTAGATCGTGTTTCCGTCGGCGAGTAAAAAGTTTGGATTTTTAAAATGTAGGTCGCCCAGTAGAAGCTGTCTGCCGCCAGAATCGAAATCCCGTCGCCCTCTTCGGAAGGACATTTTTAATTTAATTATAAATTTAGTTAGAAAAATATGAAGTCAAACTCATCTCATATTTTCTGAAGTTCAAATGAAATAGCACTATACCTCAAACCTTGTATCTATCCCGAAGGATAAACACAAAATTTGAGGATGAGGCTCGATCAAATAAACTAAAAAAGTAAATGACTTCTGTTTGGTCTACGAAACCATTTTATTTGCCGACAAGTTCCCCTAATTAACACGAAGGATTAAATAGGGTTTATATTAAGCTGGGTTTAAAAAAGTTTTCTATAAGGGCAGGCCCCTATAGTTAATTACATCTTAAATAATTAGGATTACCTAAGAAAACTTTCGATACAAACAAGGAAATATGTTCTCACGACTTCAAAAGGCTAAGGTTCTCTTCCACAAAATGTGATAGTCAGAATCTAATAGGTGAGTGGTGTCAAGTCTTGCGAAAGAGTTATTGTGGAATCCAAAGGAGGAAGGACTAGGAGAAGGCACAGATTCGAGAAGATTCTCGGTGACTTCTCAAACTATCTTATTGTTTGGCTCAATTTAGGGAAAGATTTAAATTATGATTCATCCTGTCAATTTTAGTTAAGTATGACTTACATTCACTTGATGCCGATCATGTGAATAGCTTGGTAGATGTGAGGATTTATGTCGTATCAGAATGACAACCTCAGAAATCTAGATGAGTTAGGGCTTATAGTGCACCAGGTACAAAGGCATAAAAGATGAGGTGAGGGTTTATATTGCACTAATTAAAATACCTCGAAGTCCTATAGCTTGTTATTATTACAAAGGGAAGAAGGCTACTGTTGTAGACTCGTTGTTTGCTCTCTCAAACATGTCTTTCCATCTCCTCGATCGTGCTGCCCTAGGTGTGTTGCCTCGAGCTCCTTGTTGTTGTTGTAGAAGTTTCAGTTTTAGAGGTGACAAATGTGGGGGTGAGAGAAGTAGTGTGTTTTAGAATGTTGAAAATTGAGGTGGCTTAGTGTTTTATTTAAACAAATGTTAAAGTTGATTATAACACCACCGGTTAGGACCCCACAGCTCCCTCGTTCCGGTTACATTATTTCATCGGATTCCCTTAGTCCGGACGAATTACTAAATCCAACTTAATGAATTCCGTACTTTCATTCAGACTGTGGGAGACCTTATCAGCAACACGTAGGTTGCGTCGTCCAAGGAACTCTCATTCATCGAAAGGGGTGACTTAATTTAGTTGAAGTTGAGATTTTATTTTTGTTTGTGATTAAATCTTGAGTTGTCTTATATTTTGAAATGCTGTGAAGTGATTTATTTCATCCCAAGTAGTTATATATGCAGTAATGTAAAGTACTGAAAAGTAAAGCAGGAAGCTGTCCCAAGAAGGTATATGTGCAATAACGTAAATACTGAAAAGTAAAGCAGGAAACTGTCTCAAACAGGTATATGTATAATAATGTGAGGTAGGCAAACTGAGCCAAGTAAGTATATGTGTACCAAAAAAGGAAAATAAGAAAGTCAAGCACACGTACTAAAAGTAGAGCATGAAAGTCTAACCAATAGGTGTGTGTATGTGCCACAGTGTGTGTAAGAAAGACTAAGTGTAAAACCTGTGTAGTAGACCAAAAGGGAATCACAAGGGAAACCAAAAGTTTACAAGAGGTAACGACTCGTAGGAAATCCAGGAGAGGAAATTCGTAAAGAAAACTCGTAGAAAATAAATATATAAAAAAAAAAGACGTAGTAAATCCGAAGAAGGCAACGTAGGAAAACCACAGAAAATAAAGGACAACAAGTCCAAGAGGACCGTAAGTGCGATGGTGCAGAGGACTCAAAGCTGTGCTGTATGTCCCACCTTAGGTACTGACTACTAGACCGACTTTCTACAGAAGACAGCCCTAACCCGACTTGAGTAGCCAACCATGGACCTTTGCAAATTTTTCATTCATTTTAATTTAGATGTCATGCGAGTAAAGAGCTGTAGGTAAGT
Source organism: Papilionanthe hookeriana x Papilionanthe teres (assembly GCA_022702705.1). NCBI lineage: Eukaryota > Viridiplantae > Streptophyta > Magnoliopsida > Asparagales > Orchidaceae > Papilionanthe > Papilionanthe hookeriana x Papilionanthe teres. The sequence goes on along the minus strand of CM040425.1, from coordinate 136,610,690 downwards.
AGGTTGTTTTGTGGTGGAGGTAATTTAGTATTTTTTTTTTTTTGAAAATATGTATGTGTATTTTATTTTGTAAAGTAATTTGATCCACAGGTTGACTACCCTAATCGAACTAGGACTGCTAACATCTTTAGACTGCAGCGGTAGAAACCCCAAGGACGGGTGAATAGTATCCGTAATTTCCTTTCTCTACCCTCTCCAGGGTCTCTGAGTCAGGAGATACTATTCTGTGATTCTCCGGGTCGGTTCTCTATTGCAATTCTATCATCGTACCCATCACACTTACAGTCTTGTTTGATGACCCCACAAATAGCGAAAAGCTATACATGCATGCTTATGTGTCCTATATAAGCACGTGAATTGAGCCAAGAAACAAAATGAAAAACAAAGGACAAGGGGTCAAGGAGAAAGAGAGAGGAGAAAATAATCCACCTAATATGACATCGGAAAGGAGGTGAGTTATTTTTCAAAATCGAAGTAAACAGAAAACACGAGTCAAAACAGCTAAACCTCTCCCAACATGGTGCAAGAGGTTATCATGTAAAGCATGTAGAGTAAAAGGGTCAAACCCTTGCAACATGGTTCCAAGGTTTATCATGTAGTGGATGTAAAGAAACAAAGTAAAGTAGTGAAGTAGTGTGAGGAAATATGAAAGGTGTAGTGTTGTGGCCAAGTAGTGTAACATGTGAAGTAATGTGACATGTGTAGGGTAATTTAGTGATGTAATAAAGTAGTGTGATATCTGAGGTAGTGTGATGATGTAGTATGTAAGGTAGGGAGTGATGTAGTGAGGTAGTGTGACATCTGAAGTGGTGTGATGATGTAACATGTAGGAAGTGAAAACAACTCCCCCCATCATGGTTCAGGGGACAACTATAAAGTATGTGGAGCAAAAAAGTTGAGATATGTGAAATCAAAACCAAAGGCTAGGAAAGCGGGGAGAAAACATGGCCAAAAGGAAAGGAAAGGTCAAATCCGATCAGAGAAAAACTCAGCAGCATAATGACATAAAAAATCGATTTTCACACCTGCAATTTACAATCCAAGAAGTACACAAGCATATATATGTAGCAATATTCAACATTTCCATCAAATTCCAAGTTTCCTACAATCACAACATCCAACCTATATGTATATAGCACCATTCCAAGCATTTTAATCAAGTAGAGCAATGTAAAGATGGAAGAATTCCTTACTAACATATGAAATTTAAGGCACCCAAGCAAATTAAGCATATAAGTTCGAAGAAAACCAAGAATGAATAGCATATCCAAGCTCTCTCTTTGAAGTGGTAAGCATGTCATTTATCCTATTTTCCTCTTCTAACTTAAAAGCAACTCACATGATGCTTAGCAATGCAAATTTAAAATAAGGGTAGCAAAGAGAAGCTTTAAATCAATTTGCAAAAAAGGCTACCAATGTAATCTTTCATGTGGGGGCGGCAAGTAGATGTCCAAAACCAACTTGTAAAGAAGCTACCAATGTAATTTTTCATGTGGGGACATCAAGTAAGTGTTCAAAACCAACTCCAAGACAACATACAAGTGCAGATTTTTAGTTTAGGAATGCATAAGAATGATCCAAAGCAACTCTAAACAAATGTACCAGTGCAAATTTTTAGTTTAGGCATGCACAAAGATGAGTTAAATCAACTCCACATAAACATGTAAGTGCAGATTTTTTGTTTAGGAATGCATAGGAATGATCCAAAGCACGACTAAACTAATGTGCAAGTGCAGATTTTTATCCTTGGAGTGCATAAGATTGATGTAAACCAATTCCAAGTCAATGTATAAGTGCTGATTTTGACATTTGGCATACATAGAATGGTGGCATTTCTTCCCAAAGGCAATAAACATAACCTAAAAAGGTGCTACAATCAGGTATGTGACAATACCACATCCTTCCAACAAGCATTTGATATCAGCGGCTCTTTTCATAAGTGAAACATGTAGGCATTTCAAAAGTAAAGTGGAGCGGGTGTAACATGTGAGGTTTCATGTATGTAACATATGAGTGTCTTGAAATTGAGTGAAATGAATATGAATGTGAAGATTCATATATGTAGCATGTAGTTGTTTTGAAAGTAGGTGAAGTGTATGTGAATATGGAGTTTCATGCATGTAGGTGTGTTGAAAGTAGGTGAAGAGTATATGAATGTGGAGTTTCATATAGGTGATATGTGAATGTTTCAAAATTTAAGTGAAGTGAGTGTAGAATGTAGGGTGTATGTTTATACCATGTGATCTCTTTAAATTTGGTGAAATGTAATATGTGAAAGTGAAATTTCATGAATATAGCATGTGAGTACTTCAAATGTAGTGAAGTGTAATGTGAACATTTCAAAACCATGAAATGACTTGCATGAAAAAGAGAGCTTTGAGTTCCTACAAGTAAACCACCATTTTATGCATGAAATGAGGTGAAACATATGTGAAATTATAGTCTTGATGTTATGTATATAATTACATGTTGAAATAGATGAAAAACAAGCTCACATAGCTTCAAATTTGGATGTTCCATGTATGAACATGTTTAAATCCGAAAATTGCAAATATTTTACCAAATTGCTTCATGTGTATTCCAACCAATGAAAAGCATCATAAATGCATGAAATGAGTGAGGTATTCATATAAAACAAGTTTAGATGTTACGCACATGAATATTTGATGAAATAGATGAAAAATAATCACATGTGTATTCAAAATTTATAGTTTTGCATATGCCTATCTCCAAATCCGAAAATTGCACATAATGAATAAGTCTTTTCATGCTTCAAAATGAAAGCCTCAAAGCTAAAGCATGCTAGGTAACATTAGTGAAACATTCTATCTTTTTCACATAACATATCCCAAACCTTCAGCCTCTTGCCAACATGTGATGGAGCAAAACTTTCAAGTAAATGTGCCAAACTTAGAGAATCATGAGTATTTTGCCGTGTAAGATAACTTCAAAGCCTAACTACAAACTCAAAAGTTTGACATATAGAATGACTTCAAAAACCAAGCATGAAGTTAAAGTTTTGTCAAGTAGAAGGACTCTATAACTTAAGCATAAAACTTAAAGCGTTACCATGTGGAATGGCTTCAAAAGCCAAAACATAAAACTCAAAGTTTTGCATTGTAGAATGGCCTCGAGGCATAAGCCTAAACTTGAAACTTTTGCCATGGAAAAGAACTTTAAAAACCCCAGCATAAACTTATAATTTCACTATGGAAAAGCACTTCAAAAAAAATAGGCATAAATTTGTAATTTTGCCATGTAAAAGTGGCTTCAAAAGCTTAAGCATGAACTTACCATTTTGGTATATAAAACCTTAGCATAACTTGAAACTTTTGCCATGTAGAGATAGCTTCAAAGACTAAGCATCAATTTGAAATTTAGCCATGTGAAAATGACTTCAAAGACTAAGCATGAATTTGAAATTTGGCCATGTTAATATGACTTCAAAACTTACCCATAAGCTCAAAATTTTGGCATGTGAAATGGCCCCAAAAACCTAAGCATAAAATTGAAGTTTTTCCATGGAAAATAAATGTAAAAATCCAAGCATAAACTTGTAATTTTACCATGGAAAAGCACTTCAAAACTTAACCACTATCTTGAAATTTTTGGCATGTAAAAATAACTTCAAAGCCAAAACATAAACTCAAAGTTTTGGCATGTAAAAATGGCTTCAAACACAAGCATAAATTTTACATTTTTGGCATGTAAAACCTTAGCCAAAAACCACACAAAGTTAAGCCATGAGAGGGGACTTTATACCTTAATGGCCAAGATCACCAACCAAGCCAAAGGAAGAAATGAAAGAGGTAAGAAAACTAATCCAAGCAAGAAGCAATCAAATCCAAAAAAATTTGGATAGCACCTCCCCTCAAATTGTAAATTTCATCCAACCCATAAACAGGGAAAATATGGGCTATTTTATAGCCAAAAGAAGAAGAAGATGAAGCCCTTAACTTACCCATAGTCAAAGACCATTAGTACAAAGAAGATGCAGCCATTAAACTACTTTTGAGATAATGGAGAAGTGATAAAGCATCAAAGAAGTCAAGAGGGCTGCCATGGATGGGATGGAGAGCAGAAATTCCCTCCATGGCAGAACTTACATGGAGGAGAAGAGGCCACCACACCAAGCACAAGAGAGGGAGAAGAAGCCACAAGGAAAAGGAGCATGGAGGAGAGGAGGCGTGCGACACCTAGGGCTCTTCCAGGCTTGAAATCGCAAAAACCATGAGGAGGGCCGGCTGCTAGGGTTCGGCCGAACCCTATTAGGCGTGGGTTTTGTCCGGGTCGAGCCAGAATGCGAGTTTTAAGTAAAATCATGCCGACTTCGAGCTGATTTCATCGTGCATCAGAATATAGCAAGTTATATATGCTTCTCAAGTAATTTTGATGTTTCAGACACAATGATGCAGTCCATTTACAAATCCAAGGTCGTTTGGGCAACCTCGTCATTGAAACAGGTCAAAAATAGGTCAAATTTATAGATTTTGCGATTAAATCGGATTTGGGTGAAATTCAAAGGCAAATTGGTTGTTATTAAATGTTGCATTTAGTTTAGAGAGATGTGTCAAAGCGTCAAAAATTCAAATCGGGAAGAAATTGTATAACATTGGGTCAATTTGGATCAAATTGGAGCCTAGGTCGGGCTTAAGTCAAAATTGGGACTTTTGATGAAATCAGCCTAAATTGAAAAAATTGGGTTATGGTGTAGTTGGAGAAAATGAAATTGAGAATTTTTTGGAGATTATGGAAATTATTGGGAATTTTTTGAATTTTTCAAATTTTTGGCCATGTAGGGGCATTTTGGTAATTTCGGGGAATTTTTGGGAATTTGGTCAAAAGTGTGATTTAAAAGTACAAAGTGGTTCAAAATTGAATTTGGATTTGAACGGCAGTGTCCGCGGGCATTTCTAACCACTTCGGAGGGTTTTGCGAGGCCCGGAATGTCGTTCAAGTAGCGACTATTTAAGCGCGAGGGGTCGCCAGTAGCTCAAAAGTATGACATGTTTACAGTCAAATTTCTCAGTTCGAGGAGAGGAGCACTCTGGAGCAATTTTTGGGAACCCTGGGTGACTCTGTGGAAGTTTGGGTTTTGGGTCCCTTTTCAGGGGTAATTTGGTAATTTCGGGGAAAAATTGAAATTTTGAAAAAAGTGAGGTATTGTCAGACCATGAAAAATGGGATCATTCTAGATTGGTTACGGGCTAAGGAAAGCCTCCTTTAGTCCTCTATGTGGTGATCTTAGCGCTTTTGGCCACAGGCTTAAGGCTAGTGAGACTGCTTACATGAGTTTCCAAAAGGCCCGAAAGTCGAAGTGAAATGTATTTGATTTAATGTGAGTGTAGAATGTAATGTGCAAATATGAATGTCAGTGTGTGACACAGGCTCCCCGAGCGCTAATCCTAAGGCTTAGTCACTTATTGGGATTTCACTTAGACTTCCTTATGCTTGGTCTCTTCCTCCCAAAGCTGGAGGTTAGGCCTTAAGCACATGAAAATTCAAGTGAAGTACGAAGAGTTTGAATTTCTATGGGGAGGGTTCCATCGCTAGTCCTCTAAGAAAAGTCATTAGGAAGTCCTATGGTTAGACCCTAGGCAATCTATAGAGAAACTAGACCTCGACCAAAAGTGAGGTCAACAAATAGACCCCAATAGGTGTGGTGTGCGGGAAGAGCACACCACATGTATTGGTGTTGACCGACGAAACCAACCAATTCAATACGACTATCTGAGTGTAAACTGCAGATAGAAAGAAGTATCCAGTGAGGGAGTATTTGCTGGGGTTTGAACTTCCACCGGGGAAAGGTGGGTGGAGATCCTTCAAAATAAAGATGTGAGTTCATGATTCCACATCCTGAAGTGGACCCAGTCCAAGCGGTGGTTTAAAATTTGATGGAACTTTGGAGTTTGATAATTTGAATTTTGATTTAAAGTAAGTTTGAGATTTTGATTTGTTGATTTTAGTTTGTTGGTTTTTTTTTTTTTTTGGAATTTTGAGAATTCGATTTTTGAAGGTTTTAGCTTGTTTTTTTTTTTTTTTGAAATTTTGAAAATTTGATTTTGAAGGTTAAAGGTAACTGAGGGATCTCGCCTTGCTCCCGAAGAGTGTGTCGTGTAGAAAATTTATGGAAACTGTAGGGAAAGTGAGAGAGAATAAAGAGTAAATGTAAGGAATCGAGCGATCCCGCACCGATCCTGGAATTTATGACATGTAGGAAAGTATGGAAATTGTAAGGAATCGGAAATTCTCGTACCGATCCTAGAATGTGTGACTTGTAAGAAATGCATAAATTGTAGGGAAATGTATGACTTGTAGGATATGCAGAAATTGTATGGAAATGTATGACTTGTAGGAAATGTGGAAAAGTAAAGTAAGGAATTGGACGATCACGTACCGATCCTAGAATGTGTGACTTGTAGGTAGTGTGAAAATTATAGGGAAATGTATGACTTATAGGATATGCAGAAAAGTAGAGTAAGGAATCGACCAATCACGTGTCGATCCTAGAATGTGTGACTTATAGGGAAATGCAGAAATTGTATGGAAATGCAAGACTTGTAGGATATGCGGAAAAGTAGAGTAAGGAATCGGCCGATCACGTGCCGATCCTAGAATGTGTGACTTGTAGGAAAATGCTGAAATTGTAGGGAAATGTATGACTTTTAGGAGATGTGGAAAACTAAAGTAAGGAATCAGCTGATCAATCACCTATCCTGGAATGTGTGGCTTGTAGGAAAATGCAGAAATTGTATGGAAATGTATGACTTGTAGGAAATGCGGAAATTGTATGGAAATGTATTAATTGTAGGAAATGCGAAAATTGTATGGAAATGTATGACTTGTAGGAAAATGTGGAAATTGTATGGAAATGTAGGAAAATGTAATCAATCTTGGTGGAATTTGAGTAGAGATCATGCAACTTGTGCAAGAGGTATGGACACTTGTAGGATTCCTTGAATTTGAATAGACTCGAAATCTGTGAAGAGTGATGATGTGTGAGATATGAGAATTTGTGAAGCGCTCTATTCAGAATGCAAAAGTTTCAGAGTGAACGAGAGGCGTAGAATTTTGAAGAGAGAACTTAAGTTTCGAGTTTGTTTAAGTTTCTTAATTTGAATCTTATTTTCCTTTCGTTGATGTATTTCACTTTGATTTATTCGTAGATGTTTTGATTTCAATTTTCTTTTGTTTATTTCATTCACAAGTTTTTTCTTTTAACTTTGATTCATGTTATAATTTCATGTGCATGTTTGTTTATTATTATTTGTATCGTTCTTTGTTCGCTTTAATTTGAGATCCAAGTATGGCGATGCGGCTTATTAACCATCGCGCACAAAAGGAAACATTCTGAAAATAGAAGTTTTCATTCATTTTGTTGAAGAAATATTTTGGTACAACTGATCAAATGTTGATAAGTATCACAAAATTGATCAGTTACAGACGTCTGCATGTAGTAAGTTGAAATATCCATCAAATTAACGTTGGAGTAGCAGTAAATGTTGTAAACTGATGTAGAAACTGGTGAAAATTTTTCAATGTCTGGTATGCCGTCCCGTGGACAAGCCTACCTCCCAAAGGCTATGCTCCGGAACAAAAATTCCCTCGCGATCACCCAGAGGTTGCCATCACAGCGGTAATGGGCGGTAGCTTTCTAGCTCTGGATCTGGTTCATAGTAAAACGGTGTCTTGTCTTCGTCCATCCGTCTGAATGTGACTGAAACTCTTCATCCTCGAACCCCTGGGATGCAGTGCTTGGCTAGGTCCGCTCCGTTTCCCTGAAGCACCAAAGCTGATCCAATTGGTAGGGAGACCTTCACTGTGCCTTTGAATTCTACTGCTCCAAATATCTTTATCTCTCGACCAAACAAAATGTCACATTCACTGATGAATGAAACCATACAGAATGATCTGACAAAGTCATGGTGATAGATATGAGGTGGGATGCAGTCCCCATCCTCATAAATATTTATGATGCAGCTGTTGGGAATATAATCTGCCGGCAGAATATGCCATTCAATCATCCTTTGATCATCCATTTAATCTCCGGCAACATTTCATCCACCTCATCATGCTGTAGGATCCCTGGGGGATTACTTTGTCTATCTTTTGCAAAGTTATAGCAGCAGCCACACTGTATCGTGACTCTGCCTTTGCCTCTTTTCCATTTCCTGGGATCCGAATAAGTCTTTCTTTTCAAAAATCCTTCCCTGCCCATATCTTGGAGAGTCCAAACACAGGCCAAGATCTTTTGCTCATCTTTCTTTGAGAATACATTCGTGTATAACTCCAGGCCTTCCAAAATGTTAACTGCTTTTCCCTGGATGATGTCGTAGTGCTGGAATGTGTCTTTTCTAACTTTTTTGATCTTTGTCATAATGTAATGTGGTATCGGCGGCGACGATGGTAGCAGGACGTACTCTGGTATGTAGGGCTCGACGTCAGGTCGCTCTCCCAGCTGCCTCCTTAGTGTAGCGGTGGCATATGCTTCATAAGTCCAATATTCCTCCAGTCGTAGCACATTGCAGTCCGGGCATACTGAGAATGCCTCTGAAGTAGTCAACTGTTGAGGGAAGTCCGAGCTGCACGTCGGACACCTTATGAAAATTTCCTCCATCATGTCCTGTACTGGCTCTGGTTCTTCAGCAAGCTCCAGTTCTGTGTCAGCCCTTGGCAGACTTTCCTCTATCTCTCTCATCTCAGGTTCGTAGGGAACTTCTTCTAGCATTGGCAGTAATTCAGCAGCTAACTGTCGTGCCTTCCTCCTCTCCATCCTATCTAGGAGACGGCGTTTGCAGCGATTTGCATTCCTTCTCTTAGTACGTCCCAATGGTTTATCCGGGTGTCTCTCAATTGAAGCTGCAACTAGACCGCCTCTTGGAGTGGTGATCATGGATGAAAGCTGACCGTGTCTGCTGTCAAGCAAGTGTGAATCGACAAATCCTCCAATACCACAGTACCCCGAGGACTGTCCTTCTTCCTGAAGTGTGAGGTTTAAGCCATTCTTAGAAGCAAATACCGACTTGCGTCCTGACATTTTCTGCACAAGAACGACAGGAGAGATGTCAGTGGTTGGTATTTTGCACGAACAAGAACAATATCAAAATCCATTTTAATGAGTTTTAAGTTATGTGGTTTCAAATTATGTCAATGTGATTATGTTATTTAACGTAATCCCATGGAATTTAGAATTAAAAAATTTCACATGAATGTTTTGTGGAAGGAGATTTTATTTTATTTTATTTTGAAGTTATTACAAAATTTTTAAACCCAGTCATAGATATGGGCCACATAGTTTCATCGAAACAAAAGTCATTCTTTAACATTTTCATGCCGCGTAGTATCTCTTCAGGTATCGTCCATTTATCTGCAACATACACCTTTCCCCTTGCAAATCAACCAACTGGTAAGCTCCTCCGGAGTAAACCTCCTCCACAACGAATGGTCCTTCCCAAGTCGATTCAAATTTCCCACCTATCTTGTGATGTGCAAGAATAGGTCTTCTGAGTACGAGTACGTGGTCACCAACTTTGAAAGATCTCGGGTGGACTAATTTGTCGTGGGCCTGGATTATCTTTGCATGATAGAGTTCCAAATTCTGTTGTGCAAGTAATCTCTTCCCTTCGAGGCTTTCCAATTTTGCTTGTCGGAGCCTGACATTGTCTTCTGTAGTGATTTGATCTACAACGATGACTCTAAGTGACGGTAGCTGTACTTCCAATGGCAAGACTGCCTCAGACTCGTATATTAGAGAATAGGAGGATGTTTTATTTCCACCGGTATTAGACATCGACTCAAGTAGTAGAGTGTGTTTTCCTTACCCTCATCATTGGCTTGTGCAAGGAGAGCTCCGAGGGAGTCGTCTAAGGCCGTGGTATAAAGTATCAACGGTCTACCCTAGATAGGGGCTGCCAGAACGGGTGGTGTCATAAGATATCGTTTAATATCTTCAAAGGCCTGTTGGCATTTTTCTTCCCAAATAAATTTGGCGTCCATTTTAATTAAAGCCAAGAAAGGCTGACACCTCCCCGATAGATTAGATATAAAGTGTCTTAGGTATGCTAGTTTTCCTTGAAACGTGCGTAGTTGTTTCAAGGTTTTAGGTGGAGGCATTTCTAAGATGGGTTTAATCTTCTCTCGGTCGATTTCGATTCCCCGATGACGGACAATGAACCCTAGAAATTTTGCGGAGGTAACGCCGAAAGCGCATTTTAAGAGATTCATTTTCAGATTATATTGCCGTAATCATTCTAACACAATCCTCAAATCACATAGGTGGTCTCCCTTTACTTTGCTTTTGATGACCAAATCGTCCATGTAGCATTCCACTTGGTTATGGATAAGGTCATCAAAGATTCTTGTCATTGCCCGTTGGTAGGTTGCACCGACGTTCTTTAGGCCAAATGGCATTACAGTGTAGTAGTATATTCCAATAGTCATTCTGAAAGCTGTAAGTGTTTCATCTTTTGGATCCATCTTGATTTGATTGTATCCCGAAGATCCATCCATAAAAGAGAAGATTTCATATGAAGACACAATGTCCACCATTAATTCAGGTATCAGTAAGGGGAATTCGTCTTTTGGACATGCTTTGTTTAAATCTCTGAAGTCGACGCATACCCGAATTTGTCCATTTTTCTTCTTAACTAGTACGACATTGGCTAACTATGTCTGATACTGATCTTCTTTGATAAAATTAGCATCTATTAATTTCTTTATTTCTACTGTAACTTGTTGTTCTATGTCAAGATGCATACTTCGAGGTGCTTGCTTTACTGGTGTCGTATTTTTATCCATCCCCAGGCAGTGTACTGCGACCTCTGGAGATAGTCTTGAGATTTCGTCGTAACTCCAAGAGAAGCAATCTTTGTATTCTGTCAATAATTCGACCAAGTTTGTAACCTCTTCTTTGTCGAGTAGAGAACTTATGAAATTTGGTCGGGGCTGCTGTTGACTTCATTTTTGATGAGGTCTTCTCTTCCATCTTTAGTGTTTAGGATCTAGCCTTAGGCTTTTCCTTCGACTATCTTAGAGGACTAGAATCGGGACCCATCCCTTAGAAATTTGAACCACTTCTTGCCTCCCCGCAAACCCCACAAGCTTGATTGTAGACCCCTAATCACCTAGAGGGTCGAGATCAAGAGTGAAGGTTTAAAGGATGAGTTCCCTATAGGACTCTTTGGGCTTAGGACCACCCCGGGTGGCTCGTCGCAGTGAGGGTCGACTTACACACTTACTACACTCATACTCTACACTCTACACACACAATCCAAATCCTAAAACCACACCCATACCCAACTCGACTCCTTGACTCATGTAGGTAATTATATGGATGGGCCTTAACCCCTAAGCCCCGGTTAAGAGGGTTAGGAACAACATAGATGAATGCCTCAAATGAGTCCTCTCATGGCTCATATAGGCTTAATATGACTTCATGGCTCAACCAAAGTGATTCCATTTCACTCATATTTGATCAATCTTCATTCTTCCAAAATTTCAATTTTTGGCCCCGGGGACCCTACACCTATCAAACCTACCAAAAGCCCTTAAAATTGCCCAAATCCTCCAAAATTTCCAAATCACCCAAAATTCCACAAAATTAACCTTGAACATTTCCTCACCAATCAAATTGATCATCCATAGCCAAAAATACCAAAAATTCCAAAAGTATCCCCCAATACCCTCCAAATTACCAAAATGCCCCTCTTGACCCAAAAATCCAAAAATTCAGAAAATTCCCAGAAAATTTCCGAAAATCCTAAATATTTCCAATTTCATTTTGACCAGCTACACCATGGGCCAATTTTGTCAATTTACCCCACTTTTACCAAAACCCCCAATATAGCCCATTCTTAACCCAAGTGAACCCAATGTCAAACCAAATCTACCCAATTGACTCCAATTTTGGTCCAATTCAATTCTAAATTTCAAATTAATATCCACAATATCAATCTAGACCAAATCCAAGTCCAATTTGATTAGCATTTGAATCCAATTTCACTTTTGGCCTTAAAGCCCAATTTGGACTCATGACCCAAACTTAGCCCAAACCAAGCCAATTCAACTCCAATTAACCCCAAACCTTTTCTAAACCTTCCCTAACATCCCCACAAACAAAACACTAACATAATTTGCCCAAAATTTGGACCCAAACCCCACTCAAATTCAACCCAAAACCAAAAAGCCCAATTTTGACCTAAACACAAACCTAACCCAAATAAGCCCAAGTCCCAAAACCAAAACCCCATCAAAGTTGAAACCTCTTTGAAACATTCCCATAAACATTTCCCAACATTAATTTTACATCAATTTCAACCCTAGCCCAACATTGGCCCAAATTAGCCCAATTTGACCTACATTGGCCCATTTACCAAATGAACCCAAATTCAACCCAATTCAATTCCAAACCACCACAAATTTGCTTCAAATCATTCAAGACACATCCTTAAACTAAACTCAGCATTTATTTGGCATGGCCCTTTGCAAAATTTTTCATCTAAAAGCCCATTGTTAAACATAAAGGCCCACTCCCTTAAACCTTCCTAAAAGCCCACTTCCACCAAATTCAAAAGCCCAAATCAATCTAAAGCCCACATGACACTTTCCCTCATCACACATTCAATTTAAAGTCATTCCTAAAGTCTTAATTTATCAATTAAACAATTCAAAATCAAGCCTCATAACAATTCCCATCAAAATTCCAAAATTCACAAAATCCTTTTTTTATGAAATTGACCAAATCTTTTCCCAAGCCATATGGAGCCATGAAGCCACATGTAAGCCATTGGCAAGCCATGAGAATCTCTAATTTGTCAACCCTCCTTAAATGGCAAAAGGAGGAGGTCCTTTAAGCACCTCCTAAAAGTCATTAACCTTAAACATGTTTCACCTTAACCCATATTTAATCCAAATATATTTGGATAAGGACTTCTCCATGCCAAACCAGCTCGATTCCTTTGACTCCCCACAATACCCAAAGCCACCTTGAAGGGTGAACCAAGCCCAAAGGTAGACTTGACCAAATCAAGCCAAAATTGGCCTTCCCCCATTCCATTTTAAATCAAGCTTTTGACACATGGCAAAGCTCAATTGCCTACACAAAACCCCAGCCCCGACCCACTTCGAACTCGAGGGTGACCCTTGCCTGCCGGCCACCGCTCGGATCCCCGGAAAACATCATGGCCGAGACCTTGGGAGGAGCCAAATTTTGGAATTCCACCTTCTTGAGCTGCCTCACTCCAAATGGCCATTGCAGTCGTTCTTCTCCTCACCGCAGCAAGCTGATCCCAACCCTTAAACCCCCCTGGGAGGCTCTCTAGCCTCTCCTATTTAAACACCCCTCCTCTCGGCCAAGAGAGGGACTGAACCAAACCTTACTGAAACCCTGCCAAAATTATCCCAGACCACTCTCTACACATAGAGAACTTGATCCCCACTGAGATCCCCCTGCCATTTCCTCTCTGTGAGCTCAATTTCGAGTCGAAATCCAAGCCCAAAACCGGACACTTCACCACAGGTGAGTCAATCCTCAAATTGATTGACTCTACACCTTCACCGGACCAAGAGGAGAAGTTTCCCGACAAAAGCCCCCTCGCCGGGCCGACCATCGCTTCTAGCCTCCAAGCTTTGTGATCGGCTGTGGTCACTTTTGTACCTAGGTAATTCACCAGGACAAGGGACTTCATCTGGAGCTTGCTTGGACCAAATCGAATGTGACACAACTCTCAGATTGAAGCTTCACTTCTCTTAGCAAAGGTATGGACTCACTCTTCCTCCCGAGCTTCCCGAGATTCTCCATTTAGTTTGAGTCAATTTCAATGCATGTTTACCATATGGATGTGATCGTTTCTTCAAGACGAATCCATAGAGAATAAGAACACAAAAATCCGTTGAGAATCGAGTGAGAAATTAGGGTTAGAAGGTCGACGGTCACGGGTTCGCACCAGTCGTAGACGATGACTGGGAGCCGTTGGATCGCGCGTGTATCGGATGGACGGCTCGGATCGCGTCGGACCAGAAGATGTTACGTGAAAGGCGGGTCCAGGGAAGGCTGACTCAGATGGCGGCACCCAATCACAGCGCGACACGCACCCCTTCGGAGCTGCCGAGGTTGAGTCAGCGCCGCGTGGATAAGTAGGAAAATAGGCTATTTTTCTATTTATTTAATTATCAGAACTTCAAAAATTCATAACTTTATGTAGAAAAATCCTAAAAATAAAATAAAAATACTCTCTTGCTCAGTGAACAGAGGAAAATAATGTGGAAAAGAAATCAAATAATTTCATTAAGTATTTTATTTTTAATGATTTATTTACTCTCTGCACTATTTCAATTCTCCATGCATATAGGAAATTCACCATGGCATGAGACCATAGGGCTTTTGAAGCCTCTGAGCTTGGAAACATTCCCTGAATTTTCCAAGGTCAGAGGCCATCCCTATGAGAAGTTATTGATTTTCTAAGTTCATGTTACTGCTTTGAGTATTTTAATTCCAATAATTAGCATGTTGAGAAATAAATTCTAGAAAATTTTGGTGATGTTTCTTTTGACTAGAGGAACCTAGGAAAAATAAGTTTTGAGTTAATTCACTTGGAATAACCCTAATTGGCCTAAATACCCAAAATTGAACTTTAATTAATTAGGGTTAACCACACATCAAATTAACTTAAAAACAATTCTCCACTGTCCTCTAGGGATAGGAGAACACCACATAAAAATTTGAAACCAATTGGACTTCGATTAACCCCACCAAATGGGTTGATTAAGCCTCTTAAGCAAAAATGGTAAAATTAAACTTTAAAAATGCATAACTCACAAAATACTTTTAAAAAATTCACAAAATTGGTTTTGGAGCTTCTCTGATATCAGAGGAACTTAGGAAAATTAAAATTATAATTTTCTAAAAAAGTTGATTTTTATCATTATTTTAATATTTTTAATAATTAAAAAATAATAAAAATCATAAAAATATTAAAAATCACCAAAATGTCACATTTTGAATTCTAATCATTTAGGAACAAACCAAATATTTTTCTTAAGTCCCTAGGGTAAGATATTGAATTTTAAAGGCTTAATGTAATTTTTAATATTAAAAAATGTATTTTCCAACTTTTTCACTAAAATAATTCTAATAAATCAAAGAAAAATTAGAAAAATATAAAATTTATTTCTCTAAACTCCCTGAGGTCAAAGAGATTTAAGAAAAATATAAAATCCATTTTTCAACTTTAATTTTATTTTAAAATTAATTAATGCTCCAAAATTCAAAATAATTCTAATAAATAAAATGTAATTCAAAAAATCACCAAAATTGGTCCAAATGGTCCTCTAGTCATTAGGAATATCCCATAATTTTCTTAAGGACAGAAACATTTTCTTGGTCATGTTATTGAATTTTCCTTGAATATCCCTATTTTCCATTAAAAATAAATACATAAACAATTAAATACAGAAAAATCACATTTTCTCCTCTAATGTCTTAATTGACATGTGAGTGAGGTTACATAAAAATTTGAAGTTCATTTGAGCTTAATTTAATGAGTTATAGAATTATTAAGCTTGAAGAGCAAAATGGTAATTGAAATTTTCAACCTTTAATTAAAATTTTAGGATTAATCAAAAAGGGGAGGGTTAAATATTTGATTTTAAATTGATTTTTGGATGATTGAAACCTAAGTGATTAAGGGTAGAAACCTATTAACCATTTCAAATATAATTTAAATAAAACTTTAATTAATTAATTAATTAATTGAAATTTTGGAAGAATAATAGAAATTGGAATTATTAAAGTAGAGATATTATTTAAGAGGATATTTATTCTTTAATTTAAAAATCCCTAAATAAATCACTTCAATAATACTTAAGTCTTAATTAAAAAAAAATTAAAAGAATAATCTCAATTAAATTAAAATTGAAATTAAATTAAAATCAAATTAAATTAAATTAAAAGAAAAATAACTTGAGATCAAATTAAGTTAAATTAAATTAAATTAAATTAAATTAAATTAAAATTAAATTAAATTAAAATTAAACCAAATTAAAATTAAATTAAAATTAAAATTAAATTGAAATTAAATTAATTTAAAATTAAATTAAAATTAAATTTAAATTAAAATTAAAATTAAATTAAAATTAAATTAAAATTAAAATTAAAATTAAATTGAAATTAAATTAAATTAAAATTAAAATTAAATTGAAATTAAATTAAATTAAAATTAAATTAAATTAAATTAAAATAAATCAAAATTAAATTAAATTGAATTAAATTAAATTAAAATCATTTAATA
Organism: Papilionanthe hookeriana x Papilionanthe teres; assembly: GCA_022702705.1. NCBI lineage: Eukaryota > Viridiplantae > Streptophyta > Magnoliopsida > Asparagales > Orchidaceae > Papilionanthe > Papilionanthe hookeriana x Papilionanthe teres. The sequence goes on along the minus strand of CM040425.1, from coordinate 136,594,404 downwards.
ACAAACCTAAATGAAATCATTAAGAATTAAATCTAAAATAACTTGAACACTATTCCAAACTTAAACTAATTTTCTATAACTAAGTCAAAATTAAAATTAAATCATTAAGTTTAAATCATTAAAATACTTAATGAGTTGATTTGCCCTTTTTAAAACTCTTGTTATTATAACTCTTAAATGAAGTATCAAGTGAAATGTTACCTCACTTATAGGGTATTCAAATGTCTTAAGTTCACTGAGCAAAAGAACAAAACTTAAACTCCCGGATGATTAATTCACTCGTATAGTTAAATTCTCTTGGACTTAAAACAATCCTAGAGGTATTGAAAAGATGTTTAAGACTCGTCTTAAGCACTTCCTCAATATGATAGGATGTTTAATTATTCTTTGATGAAGAAAATCATCCTTAAACCAAAACACAAGAACCTAGACGTCATAGGAGATGACTAGTTATAGGATTAGGACTTTGGTAGACAACCAAAACCTTTCCCTTAGCTTTACCTAGGAACTTGTTGAAGTATTTAAATGCCTTAAACATGCGTTTTAAGTGCAGCTTGGGATGACGGGAAGACCCTCCAGGTACGTTTTTATTTTATTGCAATTTATTTTATTGCAATTTACTTACATGCACTATATTTTACTTTTCTTGCATGATAAACAACTGTTGCATGAAAACCAAAACCTTTAGGATAGTCTCTAAACTGAAACCAAAACTAAATTAAAAGTCATTACAAGATAAAAATTACCGCCACAACATTTCAAAATATAAAACAACTCAAAATTTAATCACAAAACGTAACACAAAACTACAAGTTGCAACTAAATTAAAACGTCTCGTTGAATGATCGGGAATACCTCGGATGATGTAACCCACGTGTTGCTAACGAGATTTCCCACGGTCTAAATGAAAGTGTGGAACTCATTCGATTGAGTTTAGCAAATTCATCCGGACTAAGTGAATTTTATGAAAATAACTGATGTCGGGATGACGGAACCGTGGGATCTTAATCGGTTCTGTTTAAACAACTTTAAGATTTGTTTTAATTAAAATATTAAAAACACTTGAATTTTAAGACTCTCTCTAAACCAAAACACTTCTCTCATCTCCTGATTTATGACTTCTAAAACTAAACCTCTGCAACAACAAGGAGCTCGGAGCATGGTGGGCAGCTCAGCCATCGTCATCAGCAAAACTCGGATCTACTTCAACAAAACATTCCTAGAATTTAAACAACAAAGCCATAGAATTTCGAGGTAGTTTGCCTAGTGCAACATAAAGCCTCAACTCTTCGTTAGGCATTTGCATGATCATGTCATGTAAATTAAGCCCTAACCGGTCTTAGGACTCCGAGGTAGTCGTTCGGTACGACATAAACCCTCACATCTTCGAGGCTGATTGTATGATTATGCCATACGAATATAAGTCCTAATAAACTAAAATTGGCAAGATTGAAATATCAGATAATATTAGGATTTTTCTCAAATTCGAGCCAAACAATAGGATAGTTTGGGAAGTTGCCAAGATTCCTCTTGATCCTCAGCTTCTCCTACTTCTCTTCCTTTGGATTCTCAAAAATAAATTGTTCCAAATTTTGAGTCATTCCCTTTTGAAATTTCAAAAATCCAATCCTTTGAAAACCTTAAACTTTGAAATTCTTGAGAGCAAAACCACCGATCATTATCGAGAGTTTTCTTAAATGATTCCCGTCATTTAAAATGTAATTAACTATAGGGGCTTGCCCTTATAGGGAACTTTAGGAACCCAGGTAATATAAACCCTGCTTAATTCATTTATATTAAGCAGGGGAACTTGTCGGCTTATAAAATTGGTTCGCAGACCAAACGGATGTTACAAATCTCTTAGTTTATTTATTCGAGCCCCATCATCAAGCAGTGTGTCTATTCTTCGGAATAAATACACGGTTTGTGGTGTGGTGCTTGTTTATATAGACTATTTGGGATGTGAGATCAGTTTGATTTCATATCTTAAAACTTTCAAATTTAAAATTATTTTCAAAACCAAATAATACTTTTTAAATTATATATGTATATTTAAACTAAATTTAAATTTTGCCGACAACTTCTGTAGGCGACCCCTTTTCAAAACACACAACCTAAAAATATGCCGACAATTTATGGCGACTCCGCTGGGGACTAGTTCCTCTCTCCATTTTGATCAGATGGTTTTGCTTTCATAAATCGGTAGTGTATCCATGCCCCTAGTGGACCAAACTACCATTCTTCCGTTGGAATACCCCGTTCATTTCCGTCTTGAACGAGTATAGCCAACTCCTCTCGGATTTAGGAGCCACTGTTTAGACACCCCTAAACGGAGAGGTTCCGAGATCCTTTTACCTCTTTTCTGAGGTGGGGTGGACCCCCAATAGGGGTTAGTTTAGGAGCGGTCCTTCGAGTCGAGAAGTCTTGCATAAGACTTTCTCTTCTTTTCCAATTCTGAATCGGATTCCTTACCTTCTCTACACCTTTGAACATTTCGTTTCTAATAAACAAACCCTCTAATGAATGACTCTTTTAACAAATAACTCCTTTTTAAAAATACATGAACAAAATTGAGTTCGGACTCTTTTCGATTCCTTTCTTTTCGTCCTGATGAGAAGAAGCATAACTTGGGACTGACAATCAGAATCTACCTTGCAGAAAATGCCTACCCCAAAGATGATTTTCTCCTTTACCAATGGACTGGACTTCGCTGTTTACAAGGATGAGCTGCCCGACAATGGGATCATCCGTTTTGGACAAGGATTTGGCAACACAGATGTCAAGATCGCTGACGTCACCCTTTTCACACTTACAGACAAAGTGCCTGAAACTGAAAGACCTTTGATCGAGTTCAACCTCAAGTCAACTCAAGAGTTCCCTCCCCTGCAAAGGGTTCCAGCTGAGAGGAATACTACTGTCCACAGGAGGACTGTTGTCTCTACCCCCACCGGTCTAGTCGTCTCTGCACCTACCCCGGCTTCCGCCAAACTGAAGGGGAAGGAAATTCAAATTTGTAACGAGCATGTTACCGTGGAGGGTACAGATCTCCGTGCGAGACCTTCTATTTTCGAAATTGGGTCCAGCTCAAGGGTTCCACCCCTAACACGGACTCAGAGAAGAAACAAAAGTAGAAAGATTGCCAGAAAGGCCAGAGTTGCTGAAGTCGCTTTCTTAGAAGAAATCCCTGAGTACACACCACTGCCTGAGTACATACCATTGCCTGAGTATACACCGCTTTTGGAAGGAAGTAGATTCCATCCCCTCTCGGCCGCAGCTGACGAGGAAAATGTCCGCAAGATTGCTTCTACATTACCTCGACCCGCATACTATAGCGACAGCCGAAAGAAAAGGGCTAGGATTACACCATTTGCTCGACTGCAGACTGTGATAGAGAAGTTAGTAAAGAAAGAGAAATGTCCTGTATCAGAGATTTTAAGAAGAATAGGGCGGGTGCCAGCCAAGTCCCGTCTTGGGCCACGAGTAGAACCCGTTTGCGCCACAGAAAAGCCGAGTAAGAAGATGAAAGCTAGTCCACCTGTTGTTGTTTCAGGTTTACAGATCAGGGAGGATACCACCTTCCAGCATTCAGCCGACAGACCATCCGGTCCTAGGCCTTCTGCTGCTAGAAGGATGGTATGGCGTCCTACTACTGGCCAATTAAGACCGAAACAACGAACTGAAAAGGAAAGTCTCTTCAGGAGACTCGAGTCCGAAGAGAGCGCCACTGCGATGAAGGGGACTCCCAAGAAGGAAATCCAACAGCCATCGCATGATAACTGCAAAACCGTACGAAAAAGACCATTGGAGGACGCTATGGAAAAGTTAAGAACTGACATTCAACGATTAGCAAGAGAAAGAGAAGAAAAATTTGGAGATGAAGTTGACTCGTCGGAGTTCATGGATGACGAATTTGTGGAGATCAACATGGTTGAGACACGAGCATCGTCAGCTTCGCAAGGTGCTCCGGCAGCTGCGGAGAGAGATGAACCGGAAGCATTAAGCGCACAAATTCGAGAAAAAGATGATACAATCTCTCAAATGGCAAAAAGGATGGAAGAGATGGCTGCAGCCCTAGCCACTCTTCAGAGTCAGGCTCAACCCTCAAGAGAAACGCCTCCAAAAGTTATTCATATTACAGACGGAGGAAAAGAGATTACATCCGTTAACGGAGAGGATCAGCCGAAGAAAGACTCTACTCATAATATGATTCCAGAGAAGGACATCAAGAACATGGTAGAACAGCAGGTGCGAGAAGCCTTAGCACAGTCTAAGAGCGGAACATCTATTCGGACGGGTAGACCTTACCCCGAAGAATTTGATGCGAGACAATACCCAAAAGGCTTCGTACCACCTCTGTTCAAGACTTTTGATGGTACTGGAAACCGTCGACAGCATGTTGCACATCTTTGCGCTAGTTGTTGCAACGCCGGTGGAAGTGACACCTTACTCTTCCGACAATTCGTCAGCAGCCTGTCAGGGATCGCCTTCGATTGGTACGCAGAGTTACCGAACGGTTCGGTAAAGACATTTTCAGAATTGGAAAACCTCTTCGTGAAATGGTTTGCCGGAGCTCAACACCATATCACCATCGGTGACTTAGTGGTGGAGAAACAAAAACCGAACGAAACTTTAGTGGACTACATACTTCGATGGAGAAATCTAAGCATGAAGTGTGAGCCACAGCTACAAGAGCAGCATGCAGTCGGTATCTTGCTTAGAAGCATTCACGGCCCGATAGAACTTCTCCTTAAAGGATTTACGATTAAGACTTTCGAGAAGTTGTTAAGCAAGGCCGGAAGCTTGCAAGAGGAAGCGAAGCAACTAAGTTTCGTCGACAAAACAGACAAACAGAAGCCTGTGAAGACACTTGAAAAGAAATCCAGGATCGTCGCAGCAGTCGATAAGGGCAAGCAGCCAATGCAAATACAGCCGGAGCAGCCGCAGCCCAGCTATCAACAACCTCAGCAGAACTACCAACAACCTCGACCCGGTTATCAGCCAACTCAACAGTATGAGCAACCGCCTCGCTCGCAGCGCATGTTAAAGGAGCTTATAAATAGAGAATATCCATTCAAGAATGAGGCAGTGCCAAAGATGTTCCGCGAGTTTGATGAAGACTTCGGATTTTCGATCGCGAACCCGGGAAGCCGAAGAAGTCAACAAGAAAGACCATCCCAACTACCGCCCTTACCACCGGATGCTTGGACATAAGATAGAGGATTGCATCACCTTCAAGAGTTGGCTTGACAACAACTCCGAAAGGGGAACATAACGATCCCAAAGGAATACATGAAAGAACCCCAGAAAGGAGGTTCTGTCAATGTTATTTCAACGGATCCCATTGTTCCGATAGACCCTTACACGACTGATGATGGATGGAGTACCGCTTGAACGAAGTCATCGAAGAAAATTTTGGATGGCATCCAAACCGCTTCGGCGCGTGCTTCAATTCAAAGTTTGAAACCTGTCAAGTCGGCGCTATCGCTTGCAATTGAAGAACCGCCCCAGTGAGAAAAGATCATAGAAAAGAAGGAGATCGTAGAAGAAGAAAGGACCGAGGCTCCTAAGGCTGAGACTAGGGGTCGCTTATCCTAGGATGGTTGTTTTCGATTCGGGGGAAAAATTCCTCGAACCTCGACTCGTATGATTATTTGCTCGCTCCGGCGGGATCATATAATGATAAGAGTTATGGCGTTGGCTACGTTTTGACTGTTTCTAACGATTACGTAACTAACGACAACCAATCTAATCCGGATCTCGATTTTGATACCAATAACAATTCTCAAATCATACACAACCTCGACAATCACGATGACAAAGAAGGCATTCATCAAAAAGGCTAAGAAAGTTCAAAAAGCAATGAATCTATCTGTGAATTCCAAGGAACTCCAATCACAATAGAGTTAGAGCTTTCAGATTCCGAAGCGACTCCAGAAGAACCTGTCATGTCGATTCAAAAGGAGACACCAATAAACTCAGCATCGCATTCGAAGAAATCACGAAGTCAACTTAAGGAGCAGAAAGGTTCTACCTCCGAGAATGGGTTCAAAAGACAAAGAAAAGCAGGTGGTTGTTCAGGAAGAATCAACCCCAGCAGAAGAATTGCCCATTCGGGAAGAAACTGAGACTCATGGTAACAAAGTGGACTATAACGTGCTAGCCCATCTTAGGAAACTACCAGCCAAACTGAGCATCTACGACGCTCTCATCTTATCAAAAGAGATGAGGGAAGCTCTGATCAAGGCCTTACTTGATCCAGAGATTTGTTTAGCTCAGATGGCCGGAGATTCCTTAGACGAGGTTTGCTCGTTAAAGGAACAGCGAGGTGTTACCTTCACGGACAGTGATCTACTACTTGGGACAGCCGATCACAACCGACCGTTGTACATTTCAGTCACAATCGGAAAGTTTACGCTCTCCAGAGTATTGGTGGATCCAGGAGCGTCAATCAACATAATGAATCTTCGGACGCTAGCATACTTGGAAATTGATGCTCGCGAGCTTGAAGCAGACAAGATGTTACTAAAAGGATTCAACCAGAAAGGAGAAAGAGCCCTTGGATCAATAACACTGTTGATGAAGACCGGTGACTTAGCAAAGACAACCGCAAAATTCCACATAATTGACTCTGAGACATCGTTCAACGCTCTACTGGGCCGGCCGTGGATCCATGAAAACCGGATGGTACCATCGTCTCTGCATCGGTGCATAAAATACTACGAAGGAGGAGAACAGTGCATTAAAGGTGATTTGCAACCTTTCTCCGTGCATGAGATTGGAATCCATGAAGATGCAGCTCATTACGCACCTCCGAAGAAAATAATCTTCTCCAGAAACACCGTGCCAAATGAAGCAAAAGAAATTCGAGATGACGAAGAACCTGAAGTTCTAGTCCAAGAGTCACTCACCACTCCCTTACGGCGAGATGGTGAAGGTTTCCTCACAACTTGCACCCGAGGTCGAGGCCAGGGATGAGGTCGGGGCAGAAACGTTGGGACAGTTGGACAGAAAAAGCCGGTAATCAACGTGAATTGGGAGAATAGCTCTGAAGAAGAAGAAGAAATCAAGAAAGAAGCAGCTACAACAAACCAGAAGGAACCACAATTCAAGATTTCTCTCGAAGATGAGAAGAACGAAGAATACAAATCAATGTACGAGAGGATTAACTACCATGTACACACTATGGCCCTGACCCCGATCCAGTCTAATAAGATTGAGGGTATGGTGGTCAAGGAAGTGCATGGCGGTGGTGCTAAACCAATCAAATTTTACCGTGGTACTCCTTCTTCCAATAATGAAAAAGATGTACAATTTGAAGATGTCGCTTCTTCCGAATTAATGGAATTACCGTTTGAGTGGTACTCTCCCTGTGTTCAAAATTTAATTCAACATGGTGTCTTACCTCGACAATGGACAAAGGATCAATCACAACATTTTGAAAGACTATGGAACAATGCCGGTCGGCCTCCCAATTCAAAACACGGTCTCGGATTCGGCACAGTAGGTTCAGTTGACGATACGGAATTTTGCTTGGTTGTCACTTGCAAGCCTAATAAAGACTGCTTGGAAGCTTCAGAGGACCTCGAAGATCTACCAATCGGAGATGCTCCACCAGAATTCATAGAAGAAATCAAATCTACAATAGACGAGTTAATGGAAGTTAACTTAGGTACTAGCGAAAAGCCTAGACCAACCTTTGTTAGCTCCTTACTTAATAAAGAAGATTCTGAGAAAATGATAAAGCTATTAATGGAATTCAAGGACTATTTTGCTTGGAGTTACGACGAAATGACACGATTAGATCCAGAAGTCGCAGTTCACAGGCTAGGAGTGAATCCTACTTCCGTTCCAGTCAGACAAGCTTCCAGAAGAATGCGTTTGGAAATTGAACAACAAGTAATAGCTGAAGTTAAGAAGTTAATCGACACTAAATTTGTCCATGAAGAACAATACCCTACTTGGCTAGCCAATGTGGTACCGATCGAGAAGAAGAATGGTCGGATCGGAATCTGCGTGGATTTCAGAGACTTGAACAAAGCATGTCCGAAGGATGAATTTCCACTACCAATCCCAGAACTGATGATCGACATCGCTTCAACACATGAAATATTCTCTTTCATGGATGGATCTTCAGGATACAACCAGACAAAGATGGCACCAGAAGACGAAAAACTCACGGCATTCAGAACACCAATCGGAGTGTATTGCTACACAGTAATGCCATTCGGACTAAAGAACGCAGGAGCAACATATCAAAGAGCAATGACAAAGATTTTTGATGAGCTCATTCACAACCAAGTTGAGTGCTATGTGGATGATGTGGTCATCAAAAGCAAACTGAAGGAAGATCACCTGTATGATTTGAGAATTGTCTTCGAGCGACTAAGGCAATACAAACTTAAGATGAATCCCTTAAAATGCGCCTTTGGCGTTACCTCCAGGAAATTCTTAGGATTTGTTGTCCGACACCGCGGGATCGAAATTGATACGGAAAAGATTAAAGCTATCTTAGAGATGCCGCCTCCCAAAACCTTAAAACAGCTACGATCCTTTCAAGGGAAGCTGGCATATCTTCGACGCTTTATTTCGAACTTGTCGGGTAGGTGTCGGCCCTTCTCAGCATTAGTTAAAAAGGACGCCAAATTCGTTTGGGAAGAGAAATGCCAACGGGCCTTCGAGGACATTAAACAATACTTAATGACACCTCCTGTCTTAGCAGCCCCAGTCTCAGGTAGACCGTTTATACTTTATACCGCGGCTCTAGACGACTCCCTTGGAGCCCTACTAGCCCAGGTCAATGATGAGGGAAAAGAAAATGCTCTCTACTACTTAAGCTGTCGTTTAATTCCGATGGAAGTAAAGTATCCTCCAATTGAGAAGCATTGTTTGGCCCTGATCTTCGCCGCACAGAAACTCAGGCATTACATGCTCTCTCATAAGGTCAACCTTATCTCAAAAGTTAATCCGTTGCAATATTTGATGACCCGTCCAACACTTTCTGGCAGACTTGCCAGGTGGTCGATGATACTATTGCAATTCGACATAACTTTCATTCCTCTTCGTGCCGTAAAGGGACAAGTTCTAGCTGACTTCCTTGCAGCACACCCTTTACCGGCAGATTCACCTCTCGACGACGATTTGCCTGACGAGCAGATAATGAGCCTAGAAGACACTGATGATCGACGTTTGGAACTATACTTCGACGGAGTTTCCTCAGCACAGAAAGACAAAGAATTGCAAACGATAGTGCCCGGTAAGGCAGGAATCGGACTAATCTTTATAACACCGGAGCGGGGGATCTTAAGATACTCCTACCACTTAACAGGGCCGTGCACAAACAACGAGGCAGAATACGAGGCCCTCATAACAGGACTAGAACTGACCATTCAAATGGGAATAACGGGTATCAACATCTACAGAGATTCTCAGTTGATCATTCAACAGATCGCCGGACAATACAAAATTTTAAAGCCAAGACTCGAGCAATACTTTCAGTATGCCATGAAACTGTTGGAACAGATTCCGAATGTAACAATCTACAAGATCCCCAGAAGAGAAAATGCTCTCGCGGATGCGCTAGCTCGCCTTGCAAAAGAATTTACCTGCTTACAAGATGAGTCAGTTGAAGTGTTAGTTCAAGGACGACGAGTCCTATCACAGACTCGACATGGATATGATACAAAAATCGAAAAAGCAGAGGAATCGGCTAGCAGCGAGTGACGGAAAACACGAAGATTGGCGTCAACCGCTAATAGACTACCCGCAAACAGTGGAAATTACTAGACGATAAGTCATTAGCACATCAAATCAAGAAAAGAACTCGTCTTACGCATTAATAAACAATACATTATACAGAAGGTCTTTTGATCAGATGTGGTTAAGATGCCTGAACGGGTCTGAGGCTCGTGAAATTGTCAAAGAAGTGCATTCAGGACTTTGTGGCGCTCATCAGTCGGGTCCGAAAATGAAAATGAAAATTAAAAGACTAAGGTACTACTGGCCCTCAATGATGACCGACTGCATGAAAGTCCCCAAGAGTTGTCACCAGTGCCAAGTGCACGGAGTGGTTCTACACCAACCTCCAAATGTGCTACATCCGACAATTGCGTCGTGGCCATTTGAGTGTTGGGGCACGTATATAGCTGGGTCCGATAGAACCACCTTCTTCAAGAGGACATCGCTTCATCCTTGCAGCCTACAGACTACTTTTCTAAATGGGCAGAAGCAGTTCCACTCAGAGAAGTAAAGGCACACCACGTGCTACAGTTTTTCAAAAATCAAGTCGTCTACCGTTTCGGAGTACCACGCAGAATCATTTCAGATAATGGGTCCGCATTCAGAAGCACAAAAATCAACAATTTTGTCAGAAGACATGGAATCGATTGGCGATACTCAACAATCTACTACCCAAGAGCAAACGGCTTGGCCGAGGCTTTTAATAAAACTCTCGTTCAAATTTTAAAGAAAACTTTGGATGACAACAAGAGAAATTGGCACGAGAAGTTGTTAGAAGCCTTATGGGCCTATAGGACGACTTTCAGGACTCCTACTCAGTCTACGCCTTACGCTTTAGTGTACGAGTCCGAGGCCGTTTTACCTTTGGAGGTCCAGCTTCCATCACTCAGGATTGTAGTTGCAAATAAAATTACTACAGAAGAAAATGCCAAATTACGACTATAAGAATTGGAAAACTTGGAAGGGAAAAGACTTGCAACGCAACAAAATTTGGAAATGTACCAAGCTAAGATGATCCAGGCCCATGATAAACTGGTCCGCCCAAGAACTTTCAAAGTTGGTGACTTAGTTCTTGTTCTCAGAAGACATATTCTTGCACATCGCAAGATAGGAGGCAAATTTGAACCGACTTGGGAAGGGCCGTTTATGGTCGAGGCAGCTTACTCAGGAGGCTCCTACCAACTTGTGAATTGCCAAGGAGAACGACAAATGCTTCCAATCAATGGACGATATTTGAAGAAATATTACACAACCTGATGTTTCGAAGGGTGGCCTCTAAAATAGACTCTTATCCCTAGAAACACGGGTGAAGCAATCACTTTATGACTGGGTCCGAACCCAAAAACATAAAATATATATATATATATATATATATATATATGCTAAAAATAAAATATGTGAAATCATAATAATAAAGTTTTACCCTTCATTTCAAATCAAATCTTTTTCCTGATCTTTCTTTATCTTTTCTTACTTTCCTTAAAAATTAAAATTGGAATAAGTGAATAAGAATCTTCAGTGATAAATACTTTCTTAATGTTCTTGTTCTTAGTACAAACCCTGATCCTTTCCTTGTTTTCTTCGCAGGGAAATGTCGAACGGGCGGTTGGTCCTAAACTTTAAAAATGGCGTGAGTCTCGCACTCGATGAAAAGAGGGTGAAGGATGAAGCAGTGATAGAAATTGATTTTGACTTCACACCAGCCAGCCTACAGTATGAAGAAAATGATTGGGTCCCAGTGGACCGAGAAGAGCTTCATAGCCAGACAGTGATGAAGATGGGTGGCCCAAGCCGCCAATTCAGCAACAAGATAAGAAAGGCAAACACCGAGGAAAGCAAGAAAATCAAGTCAGTAGTTGCCACGGCAGAGGGCAGGCTCGTTAGCGCCGCGCCCGCAGAAATTCAAGAAGTAAGGAGAGCTACGCTCACTGCTACTCAAAGAAGGAATAAGAATCGCCGTATCCGCAAGATGTTGACTAAACTAGCAGCAGATCAACACGAGGAAACAACCACCTTCACCAACACACACATTTCAAAGATACCGGTTCATCAGGAACCTGAAAAGAGAGAACAAGCTCCAAGAACAGAAGAAAGGATAAGGGGAACTCTGAGAAGAACAGAGGTAGAGAGATCGCCTCGACGTCAGATAGAGATACCGTATCTGAAGAACCTTGTTGCTGAAGCAACCTCGGAGGATGTCCCGATAGAGACAATCCCCGAGGAGCCAAGGTATGCAGGAGAACGTGACGGGATTGAGCCATACATCCCGCAATACGTTACTAGGCCTCGTCACTTGCAGCATCATCCCGTAATATGAACTAGAAAGAATGCAAAATGTTGAGAAGAAGACTTTCGAATACTTTGAAAGGATTAGAGGCAAAAGAATCAACATTTTGGAAGGCCTCAAGTTACACACAGGTGTATTCTCAGAGTACGAGCAACAGCAGATTGTGGATTGCATTTTAGAACTTCAGAAGATGGGTCGAGCAGGCCGTCTGAGAGAAAAGACTTATTCGGAACCCCGGAAATGGATGTCGGGGAAAGGAAGAGTCACAATACAATGCGGATGTTGCTATAACTTCGTAGAAGACAAAAAAGGAAATCCACCAGGGATACTCCGTCACGGTGAGGTGGATCCAATGCCGAGGATAATTAAAAGAATGGTGAAAAGAATGATAACATGGAGGGTACTGCCAGCAGACTGCATACCCAACAGTTGCATCATCAACATTTATCAGAAGGGCGACTGCATACCTCCACACATAGACCACCATGACTTTGTCAGACCTTTCTGCACAGTTTCGTTCGTCAACCAATGCAATATCATGTTCGGATCTGACCTCCGGATAGCAGGCCCGGGTAAGTTCTGAGGGCCGGTGGAGATACCACTTCCGGTAGGTTCCGTCATGATATTACAAGGAAATGGAGCAGACATCGCAAAACATTGTATACCGGGAGTACCAGTGGAGCGGATCTCCGTCACTTTTAGAAGGATGGACGACGAAAAGGCGCCTTACCACTTCCGACCGTATCTAGAATTGGAGAGTCTCCGACCCTACGAGCCGCGAGTTACACGGGAAAATAGCACACCTCCAATGCACATCCATGTGGCATTCCTACCAAGGATGGCTTGGAAGGTGATGTTATTGACCGTGTATCTCATTATTCAGACATGGATTTAATAGATACTTTTTGGATGGATCAACAAGAATCATACATAGCCCGTTTTGAGTCATGGATTGTATGAGAAATATTTCAGATCGAGTTGTATGATGTATCTTCAACAAGATTGGAATGAAAGTGATCATGTCACATTTTGCCTTCACCTCTTTTTGTGCAAATTGATCGGGAAACGCCATTAAAGTTAAATGAACTTCGAACAAAGAACGAGAAAAGAAAAGGAAAATAAATAAGAACTCTCTTCCATAAAAATCCAAACATTAAAAAAAACTTCAAATCCACATGAACACCAAATAAACAATAAAAAAAATGGGATAGTTAAAGGACAAACAAAACAAATCTGAAGCTCAAATTGAATTCCAGTTTAAGTCCATCTTTTCAAATCCTCCAATCCTTCCTCAAATCGAGATCTATTCCAGACCTCCTTTGAAACCCTCTCTCGGGATGATTTCAGAATCACAAAGAATTTTCAATTTGATTCGGATGGCATGGGTTCGTACCCTTCGCCAAGTAATCAGACTTTGATTGATTCTCATGGGATATGGAACACTTTCATATCTCATTTCGATCTCCCGCTAAATCCAAATCTCAGTAAAATTTCTTCATAGTCACAACATAAATCAAATATCAACAAAATCTTTCACAACCACTGCATAAACTGAATCTCAACAAAAATTCCCCATGGACCTCAGCAAAATTTCCCTCAATCTCAGCATTCGGGATAGGCTTCCGCCATACTCCCTCTCAGCAAATCTCAGCATTCAGGATAGGCTTCCGCCGTACTCCCATCTCAGCATTCGGGATAGGCTTCCGCCCTACTCCCATCTCAGCAATCTCAGCACTCGGGATAGGCTTCCGCCCTACTCCCTTCTCAGCAATCTCAGCATTCGGGATTCCGCCTACTCCCTTCTCAGCAATCTCAGCATTCGGGATAGGCTTCCGCCCTACTCCCTTCTCAGCAATCTCAGCATTCGGGATAGGCTTCCGCCGTACTCCCATCTCAGCAATCTCAGAATTCGGGATAGGCTTCCGCCCTAATCCCATCTCAGCAATCTCAGAATTCGGGATAGGCTTCCGCCGTACTCCCATCTCAGCAATCTCAGCATTCGGGATAGGCTTCCGCCGTACTCCCATCTCAGCAAATCTCAGCATTCGGGATAGGCTTCCGCCCTACTCCCTTCTCAGTAATCTCAGCATTCGGGATAGGCTTCCGCCCTACTCCCATCTCAGCAATCTCAGCATTCGGGATAGGCTTCCGCCGTACTCCCATCTCAGCAAATCTCAGCATTCGGGATAGGCTTCCGCCCTACTCCCTTCTGAGCAATCTCAGCACTCGGGATAGGCTTCTGCCCTCCTCCCTTCTCAACAATTCTCAATACTCGGGATAAGCACAATCCTACTCCTTTCTCAGCAATCTCAAAATTTGGTTCTCTCAGCAAGAAATTGAAATTAAAGCACTCTGCATTTCAGATAGGCTTTGTCCTATTCTTCCTCAGCATTTGGAATAGGTTCAGTCTTGCTTCCTTCTCAGCATACAAATGCATTCGGGTGGGCCTCCGCCCTACTCTTTTCTCCGCATAAAACCAAAATTGAAACTCAAATCGAAATTCAAACTCAAAATTAAAACTTGAAATAAAAAATGAAACGAATCTAAGATCCAATCTCTTAAAATCTTGTGATCTGAAATTCACCTCCTTTTCCCCAGCGAGAGTTCTGGAATCTTCAGTCTTGGAGATATACACGATACTCCCCAGCGGAAATTCTTCTACTTCGTCCTAAGTTTGTCACTTGGACATCCGTGTTGGTTTTGTTGATCTCTTCGGTCAACACCAATACGCACGGTGTGCTTCGGTTAGCACACCACACCTATTGGGGTCCATTTGTTGACCTCATTTTTTATGAGGTCTTCTCTTCCCTCTTTAGTGTTTAGGATCTAGCCTTAGGCTTTTCCTTTGACTATCTTAGAGGACTAGAATTGGGACCCATCCCTTAGAAATTTGAACCACTTCTTGCCTCCCTGCAAACCCTACAAGCTTGATTGTAGACCCCTAATCACCTAGAGGGTTGAGATCAAGAGTGAAGGTTCAAAGGATGAGTTCCCTATAGGACTCTTTGGCCTTAGGACCACCCTGGGTGGCTTGGTCTGGTGAGGGTTGACTTACACACTCACTACACTCATACTCTACACTCTCACACACACAATCCAAATCCTAAAACCACACCCATACCCAACTTGACTCCTTGACTCATGTAGGTAATTCATATGGATGGACCTTAACCCCTAAGCCCCTGGTAAAGGGTTAGGAACAACATAGTGAATGCCTCAAATGAGTCCTCTCATGGCTCATATAGGCTTAATATGACTTCATGGCTCAACCAAATTGATTCCATTTCACTCATCTTTGATCAATCTTCATTCTTCCAAAATTTGAATTTTTGGCCCCGGGGACCCTACACCTATCAAACCTACCAAAAGCCCTTAAAATTGCCCAAATCCTCCAAAATTTCCAAATCACCCAAAATTCCCCAAAATTAACCTTGAACATTTCCTGACCAATCAAATTGATCATCCATAGCCAAAAATACCAAAAATTCCAAAAGTATCCCCCAATACCCTCCAAATTACCAAAATGCCCCTCTTGACCCAAAAATCCAAAAATTCAGAAAATTCCCAGAAAATTTCCAAAAATCCCAAATATTCCCAATTTCATTTTGTCCAGCTACACCATGGGCCAATTTTGTCAATTTACCCCACTTTTACTAAAACCCCCAATTTAGCCCACTCTTAGCCCAAGTGAACCCAATGTCAAACCAAATCTACCCAATTGACTCCAATTTTGGTCTAATTCAATTCTAAACTTCAAATTAATATCCACAATATCAATCTAGACCAAATCTAAGTCCAATTTGATTAACATTTGAATCCAATTTCACTTTTGGCCTTAAAGCCCAATTTGGACTCATGACCCAAACTTAGCCCAAACCAAGCCCATTCAACTCCAATTAAACCCAAACCTTTTTTAAACCTTCCCTAACATCCCCACAAACAAAAAACTAACATAATTTGCCCAAAATTTGGACCCAAACCCCACTCAAATTCAACCCAAAACCAAAAAGCTCAATTTTGACCTAAACCCAAACCTAACCAAAATAAGCCCAAGTTCCAAAACCAAAACCCAACCAAAGTTGAAACCTCTTTGAAACACTCCCATAAAGATTTCCCAACATTAATTTTACATCAATTTCAACCCTAGCCAACATTGGCCCAAATTAGCCCAATTTGACCTACATTGGCCCATTTACCAAATGAACCCAAATTCAACCCAATTCAATTCCAAACCACCTCAAATTTGCTTCAAATCATTCAAGAAACATCCTTAAACTAAACTCAACATTTATTTGGCATGGCTCTTTGCAAAATTTTTCATCTAAAAGCCCATTGTTAAACATACAGGCCCACTCCCTTAAACCTTCCTAAAAGCCCACTTCCACCAAATTCAAAAGCCCAAATCAATCTAAAGCCCACATGACACTTTCCCTCATCATACATTCAATTTAAAATAATTCTTAAAGTCCTAATTTATCAATTAAACAATTCGAAATCAAGCCTCATAACAATTCCCATCAAAATGCCAAAATTCACAAAATCCTTTTTTTATGAAATTGACCAAATCTTTTCCCAAGCCATATGGAGCATTGAAGCCACATGTAAGCCATTGGCAAGCCATGAGAATCTCTAATTTGTCAACCCTCCTTAAATGGCAAAAGGAGGAGGTCCTTTAAGCACCTCCTAAAAGTCATTAACCTTAAACATGTTTCACCTTAACCCATATTTAATCCAAATATATTTGGATAAGGACTTCTCCATGCCAAACCAGCTGATTCCTTTGACTCCCCACAACACCCAAAGCCACCTTGAAGGGTGAACCAAGCCCAAAAGGTAGACTTGACCAAATCAAGCCAAAATTGGCCTTCCCCCATTCCATTATAAATCAAGCTTTTTGACACATGGCAATGCTCAATTGCCTACACAAAACCCCAGCTCTGACCCACCTGAACTTGAGGGTGACCCTTGCCTGCCGGCCAACCACCTGGATCGCCGGAAAACAAAATGGCCGAGACCTTGGGAGGAGCCAAATTTTGGAATTCCACCTTGCTGAGCTGCCTCACTCCAAATGGCCATTGCAGCTGTTCTTCTCCTCACCAGAGCAGCTGATCCCAACCCTTAAACCCCCCTGGGAGGCTCTCCAGCCTCTCCTATTTAAACACCCCCTCCTCTCGGCCAAGAGAGGTGCTGAACCATGCCTTATTGAAACCCTGCCAAAATCATCCCAGACCACTCTCTACGCATAGAGAACTTGATCCCCACTGAAATCCCCCTGCCATTTCCTCTCTGTGAGCTCAATTTCAGAGTTGAAATCCAAGCCCAAAACTAGGACACTTCACCACAGTGAGTCAATCCTCAAATTGATTGACTCTACACCTTCACCAGACCAAAAGGAGAAGTTTCCCAGCAAAAGCCCCCTCGCCAGGCCAGCCATTGCTTCCAGCCTCCAAGCTTTGTGATCGGCTGTGGTCACTTTTGTACCTAGGAAATTCACCAGGCCAAGGGACTTCATCTAGAGCTTGCTTGGACCCAATCGAACGTGATACAACTCTCAGATTGAAGCTTCACTTCTCTGAGCAAAGGTATGGACTCACTCTTCCTCCCAAGCTTCCAGAGATTCTTCATTTAGTTTGAGTCAATTTCAATGCATGTTTACCATATGGATGTGTTCGTCTCTTCAAGACGAATCCATAGAGCATAAGAACACAAAAATCCGTTGAGAATTGAGTGAGAAATTAGGGTTAGAAGGTCGACAGTCAAGGGTTCACACCGGTCGTAGACGATGACTGGGAGCCATTGGATCGCGCGTGTATCGGATGGACGGCTCGGATCGCGTCGGACCAGAAGATGTTACGTGAAAGGCGGGTCCCAGGATGGCTGACTCAGTTGGCGGCGCCCAATCACAGAGCGACACGCACCCCTTCGGAGCTGCCGAGGTTGAGTCAGCGCCGCGTGGATAAGTAGGAAAATAGGCTATTTTTCTATTTATTTAATTATCAGAATTTCAAAAATTCATAACTTTATGTAGAAAAATCCTAAAAATAAAATAAAATAACCCTCTTGTTCAGTGAATAGAGGAGAATAATGTGGAAAAGAAATCAAATAATTTCGTTAAGTATTTTATTTTTAATGATTTATTTACTCTCTGCACTAATTCAATTCTCCATGCATATAGGAATTCACCATGGCATGAGACCATAGGGCTTTTGAAGCCTCTGAACTTGGAAACATTCCCTGAATTTTCCAAGGTCAGAGGCCATCCCTATGAGAAGTTATTGATTTTTCAAGTTCATGTTACTGTTTTGAGTATTTTAATACCAATAATTAGCATGTTGAGAAATAAATTCTAGGAAAATTTGGTGATGTTTCTTGTGACCAGAGGAACCTAGGAAAAATAAGTTTTGAGTTAATTCTCTTGGAATAACCCTAATTGGCCTAAATACCCAAAATTGAACTTTAATTAATTAGGGTTAACCACACATCAAATTAACTTAAAAATAATTCTCCACTGTGCTCTAGGGATAGGAGAACACCACACAAAAATTTGAAACAAATTGGACTTGATTAACCCCACCAAATGGGTTGATTAAGCCTCTTAAGCAAAAATGGGTAAAATTAAACTTTAAAAATTCATAACTCACAAAATACTTTTCAAAAATTCACAAAATTAGTTTTGGAGCTTCTCTGATATCAGAGGAACTTAGGAAAATTAAAATTATAATTTTCTAAAAAAGTTGATTTTTATCATTATTTTAATATTTTTAATAATTAAAAAATAATAAAAATCATAAAAATATTAAAAATCACCAAAGTGTCACATTTTGAATTCTAATCATTTAGAAACAAACCAAATATTTTTCTTAAGTCCCTAGGGTAAGAAATTGAATTTTAAAGGCTTAATGTAATTTTTAATATTAAAATATGTATTTTCCAACCTTTTCACTAAAATAATTCTAATAAATCAAAGAAAAATCAGAAAAATATAAAATTTGTTTCTTTGAACTCCCTGAGATTAGAGAGAGTTAGGAAAAATATAAAATCCATTTTTCAACTTTAATTTTATTTTAAAATTAATTAATGCTCCAAAACTCAAAATAATTCTAATAAATAAAATATAATTCAAAAAATCAGTAAAATTGGTCCAAATGGTCCTCTGGTCATTAGAAATATCCCATAATTTTCTTAAGGACAGAAACATTTCCTTGGTCATGTTATTGAATTTTCTTTGAAAATCGCTATTTTCCATTAAAAATAATTACATTAATAAATTAAATGCAGAAAAATCACATTTTCTCCTCTAATGTCTTAATTGAAATGTGAGTGAGCTTACATAAAAATTTCAAGTTCATTTGAGCTTAATTTAATGAGTTATAGAATTATTAAGCTTGAAGGGCAAAATGGTAATTAAAATTTTCAACATTTAATTAAAATTTTAGGATTAATCAAAAAGGGGAGGGTTAAATATTTGATTTTAAACTGATTTTTGGATGATTGAAACCTAAGTGATTAAGGGTAGAAACCTATTAACCATTTCAAATATAATTAAAATAAAACTTTAATTAATTAATTAATTGAAATTTTGGAAGAATAATAGAAATTGGAATTATTAAAGTAGGGATATTATTTAAGAGGATATTTATTCTTTAATTTAAAAATCCCTAAATAAATCACTTCAATAATACTTAAGTCTTAATTAAAAAAAATTAAAAGAATACTCTCAATTAAATTAAAATTGAAATTAAATTAAAATCAAATTAAATTAAATTAAAAGAAAAATAACTTGAGATCAAATTAAGTTAAATTAAATTAAATTAAATTAAATTAAATTAAAATTAAATTAAATTAAAATTAAACCAAATTAAAATTAAAATTAAAATTAAAATTAAATTGAAATTAAATTAAATTAAAATTAAATTAAAATTAAAATTAAAATTAAATTAAAATTAAATTAAAATTAAATTAAAATTAAAATTAAAATTAAAGTTAAAATTAAATTGAAATTAAATTAAATTAAAATTAAATTAAATTAAATTAAAATAAATCAAAATTAAATTAAATTAAAATCATTTAATAACAAACCTAAATGAAATCATTAAGAATTAAATCTAAAATAACTTGAACACTATTCCAAACTTAAACTAATTTTCTATAACTAAGTCAAAATTAAAATTAAATCATTAAGTTTAAATCATTAAAATACTTAATGAGTTGATTTGCCCTTTTTAAAACTCTTGTTATTATAACTCTTAAATGAAGTATCAAGTGAAATGTTACCTCACTTATAGGGTATTCAAATGTCTTAAGTTCACTGAGCAAAAGAACAAAACTTAAACTCCCGGATGATTAATTCACTCGTATAATTAAATTCTCTTGGACTTAAAACAATCCTGAGGTATTGAAAAGATGTTTAAGACTCGTCTTAAGCACTTCCTCAATATGATAGGATGTTTATAAGAACAATCGAACTTAATTATTCTTTGATGAAGAAAATCATCCTTAAACCAAAACACAAGAACCTAGACGTCATAGGAGATGACTAGTTATAGGATTAGGACTTTGGTAGACAACCAAAACCTTTCCCTTAGCTTTACCTAGGAACTTGTTGAAGTATTTAAATGCCTTAAACATGCGTTTTAAGTGCAGCTTGGGATGACGGGAAGACCCTCCAGGTACGTTTTTATTTTATTGCAATTTATTTTATTGCAATTTACTTACATGCACTGTACTTTACTTTTCTTGCATGATAAACAATTGTTGCATGAAAACCAAAACCTTTAGGATAGTCCCTAAACTGAAACCAAAACTAAATTAAAAGTCATTACAAGATAAAAATTACCGCCACAACATTTCAAAATATAAAACAACTCAAAATTTAATCACAAACAGAACACAAAACTACAAATTGCAACTAAATTAAAACGTCTCGTTGAATGACCAGGAATACCTCGGATGATGTAACCCAAGTGTTGCTAACGGGATTTCCCACGGTCTAAATGAAAGTGTGGAACTCATTCAGTTGAGCTTAGTAAATTCATCTGGACTAAGTGAATTTGATGAAAATAACAGTGTCGGGATGACGGAACCGTGGGATCTTAATCGGTTCTGTTTAAACAACTTTAAGATTTGTTTTAATTAAAATATTAAAAACACTTGAATTTTAAGACTCTCTCTAAACCAAAACACTTCTCTCATCTCCTGATTTATGACTTCTAAAACTATACCTCTACAACAACAAGGAGCTCGGAGCATGGTGGGCAGCTCGGCCATCGTCATCAGCAAAACTCGGATCTACTTCAACAAAAAATTCCTAGAATTTAAAAAAAAAAGCCATAGGATTTTGAGGTAGTTTGCCTAGTGCAACATAAATCCTCAACTCTTCGTTAGGCATTTGCATGATCATGTCATGTAAATTAAGCCCTAACCGGTCTTAGGACTCTGAGGTAGTCGTTCGGTACGACATAAACCCTCACATCTTCGAGGCTGATTGTATGATTATGTCATACGAATATAAGTCCTAATTAACTAAAATTGGCAAGATTGAAATATCAGATAATATTAGAATTTTTCTCAAATTCGAGCCAAACAATAGGATAGTTTGGGAAGTTGCCAAGATTCCTCTTGATCCTCAGCTTCTCCTACTTCTCTTCCTTTGGATTCTGAAAAATAAATTGTTCCAAATTTTGAGTCATTTCCTTTTGAAATTTCAAAAATCCAATCCTTTGAAAACCTTAAACTTTGAAATTCTTGAGAGCAAAACCACTGATCATTATCGAGAGTTTTCTTAAATGATTCCCGTCATTTAAGATGTAATTAACTATAGGGGCTTGCCCTTATAGGGAACTTTAAGAACCCGAGTAATATAAACCCCGCTTAATTCATTTATATTAAGCGTGGGAACTTGTCGGCTTATAAAATTGGTTCGCAGACCAAACGGATGTTACAAATCTCTTAGTTTATTTATTCGAGCCCCATCATCAAGCAGTGTGTCTATTCTTCGGAATAAATACACGGTTTGTGGTTCGGTGCTCGTTTATATAAACTATTTGGGATGTGAGATCGGTTTGATTTCATATCTTAAAACTTTCAAATTTAAAATTATTTTCAAAACCAAATACTACTTTTCAAATTATATATGTATATTTAAACTAAATTTAAATTTCGCCGACAACTTTTGTAGGTGACCCCTTTTCAAAACACACAACCTAAAAATATGCCGACAGCTGCTCCTCAGTCTTGAGATTAATTTCTTTAAGTTCATCCATCGTTGTCTTAAATTCTTCTTCAAACTCTCGCGGAGCATCGTTGACTGTAAAATCTTCAAAATCTTCTTGTATGTTGAAGCAACTTTCGTCTGACTGGCTAGTAACAACCATGCAAAATCCCGAATCATCGACTGGTCTTACTGTTCTAAATCCAAGGCCCTCTTTTGAATTGAGTTTCTGTCTTTTTGTATTCCATAATTTTTCAAAAAGTTGTAGCTTATCTTTCGGCATTCGTTTTGGTATGCGTCTATGTTGAATTAAATTTTGTACACAAGGAGAAAAGTAACCAAAAGGTAATTCCATTAATTCATTATCATTTTCCTCTAGGTTTACAGTAAGTGTAGAGGTAGAAGAAGAAGCTCTGTAGAACCTGATGGGTTTGATCCCACCATTATGAACTTTCTTGACCTCCAGACCCTCGACCTTTCGGGATTTTGTGGTTAAGGTCATGGCTTGAACATAATGGTTGATTCGATCATACATCGACTCGTATTCCCTTTTTGTTGTTGTATCTTTCAAAGTGATCTCAAATTGAGGTTTCTTCTGGTTGATTATCATCATTTCTTTTTCCTCTTCGGAGCTTCTTTCTACGTCGATGTCGATTGTTGGCTTCATCCGTCCAACAAGCTGGTAAGTTCTTCCTCGTCCATGTCCCCGGCCTCGACCTCGAATGCTTGAGCTAGAAGAACCTCCACCGCCCCATAGTAAAGTGGTAGTGGGATATTGTTGATGCAGAGCAAAATGATTCTGCTCTTGCGGCTTTCTCGGGTCTGTGATTTTGTTTGTCACAACATCTCTGGAGAAGACTATCTTCTTTGGCGGAGCATAGTAGGCAGCGTCCTCATAAATGCCTATTTCATGTATCGAGAATGGCTGTAGATCCCCTTTGTTGCAATTTTCTTGTTCATTTTTTTAGTATTTGATGCACTGATGTAGAGACGATGGAACCATGTTATACTCGTGAAGTCAAAGTTGACCAAGTAGAGTGTTGAATGAAGTTTCCGCGTCGATGATATGAAATTTTACGGTTGTTAATAGATCTCCAACCTTCATCTGTAGCGTAATCGATCCCAAGGCTCTTTCTCCTTTCTGATTGAAGCCTCTTAGCATCATCTTGTCCGTAGAAAATTCTCGAGTGTCGATGTCCAAGTATGCTAATGTCCGTAAACTCATT
Organism: Papilionanthe hookeriana x Papilionanthe teres; assembly: GCA_022702705.1. Lineage (NCBI taxonomy): Eukaryota > Viridiplantae > Streptophyta > Magnoliopsida > Asparagales > Orchidaceae > Papilionanthe > Papilionanthe hookeriana x Papilionanthe teres. The sequence continues at coordinate 136,570,946 of CM040425.1, read as the reverse complement.
ATATTGAGAGAAGCACTTGGATCCACTAGAACTCTGGAGAGCATGTACTTGCCAATGTTGACGGAGATGTAGAGTTGTTGGTTGTGATCGACTATACCAAGTAGTAAGTCATCGTCAGTGAAGGTCACATCGGGCTTTTCTTCTAAAGCACAAACTCCATCTGAGGATGAGCTGGCCAAGTGAGTTAAGCATATTTCTGGGTCGAGCAAAGCTCTTACCAAATTTTCTCTCATCTCCTTGGATAGGATCAGAGCGTCGTAGATGCTTAGCTTGGCCGGCAACTTCCTAAGATGTGCTAGTACATTGTAATCCACACTATTTGGGTTTCTATTTCCTTCTCAAAATTGTATCTCTTCTGCTGCTAGAGGCAGTTGTTCTTGAGTAATAACTTGTTTTCCTTTATCTGTTGGAGATGTTCTTGGAGGTAATACTTTTCCACTTATGAGGTTCACCTCTGTAATTTCCTCCTCTGTTGGACCCAGGGGCTCTTCTGGTATTGTAATCGGTTCTTCTTGTGTTAACTCAATATCTGTACAATCCAGGTTGATCGAAGTTCCTTTGCATTCGAGGATTGGTTCCTCGTCCTCTTAACGTTCGTAACTGACAGTGTCGATGTTTTCCTCTTTGTTGAAGTTCTCATCGAAAGTTAATGTTATTTAAGGATCAATTTGTGAATTGAAATCGAGGATAGATTGGTCGTGGTTAGTTACGTCATTAGTAGAAACAACCAAAACGTAACCATAATTGAAATAATTAGATTCAAAAGAGCCCGGAAGGGCGCAGACATAATGGTATAGTGTCAGGGGTTTGAGGGATTTGACCCCCAAATCTGAAACAACCAATCTAACAGGGATAGCCTCTATCCTACCCTTCGCGCTATCGTCCTTAGTTCCTCGCACGATATCCATCTTCTTCAGTTTCAGTCATCGTGAAGACTCTCCTGTCTCGGTCTTCATCTTTGGCTGCTCTAGTGGAGAATTCTGAATGACAACTTGCTTCGGGTCTGATCGGATCTGATCCAAAGCTCTCTTGAGGTCATCCCAGGTCGTACTCCATCCTCCTTCTCCAGTGTAGGGATCTAGCTGAGAGAGTGGTTCGACCGAAATCATATTTATAGAACCTCTTGCAGGTTATTTTAAATAATCCTTCGGGATCGTGATATTCCCCTCTTTGTAGTTCTTCTCAAGCCAATTCTTGAAGACGAAGCATCCATCTATTATGTGCCCAAGTAGTCTGTAATACAGACAGTATTTGGGTTCATTGCTCTTACCAACTTCTTCTGGTTTCTTGGGCTCTGACAGTTTAAACTTGGGCTTGTTCATTAAGCTTCAGAACATCTTCGCTACGACATCATCTTTAAAGGAGTAATTTTTGTTCAGTCGTTCTATTATCGTTTGGCGCGTATATGCTCTTTACTGTCCCTGCTGGGAAGACTGCTGTGGACAGGGCTGACCGTACTGCTGAGGTTGGATGTATTCTGGAGGATACTGGATGTACTACTAGTTGTACTGAGGAGACTGCTGATTGTATGGCTGACTGTACTGAGAAGACGGTTCTGTCTGAATCTTCATTGGCTGCCTACTTTTGTCGACTGTCGCTACCGTACCTGACTTTTTCTCAAAAGCCTTGACCAGTCTTGACTTCTCTATTTTCTCTGTAGGTTTCATGTGCTTGAGTTCCTCTTGAAGACTGCTCGCCTTACTGAGTAGCTTCTCGAAGGTTTTAATGGTCAAACTTTTGAGCATGAAGGCCACCTGACCGTAGATACTTTTGAGGAGTATCTCGATTGCATGCTACTCCTGTAGTTGAGGTTCACATTTCATGCTCAGATTTCTCCATCAGAGAATGTAGTCAACCAAGGACTCGTGGGGCTTCTGCCGCTCTATTATGAGATCTCCAATGGTGATGTGGTGTTGCGCACCAGCGAATCTTTTGACAAATAAGTTCTCCATTTTTGCAAACGTCTTCACCGATCCGTTGGGAAGTTCTGCGTACCCATCCAAGGCTCTCCCTGACAGACTATTGACGAACTGTCTGAAAAGCAGTACTTCACTCCCTTCTGTGTTGGATCAACTAGCCTTGAAGTGAGCCATGTGTTGGTGAGGGTTTCCGACGCCATCAAATGTTTTGAAGCTCAGTGGTACGAAGCCTGTAGGGTAAGGCACGACATTGAACTCTTCCGGGTAAGGTCTACCCATAAAAATTGATGCACCACCTTTGGATTGAGCTAAGACCTCCCAAACCTTCTGCTCGATCATCTGATCAACATCTTTCTCTGGGGGAACTGGTGTTGGGTTCTTCTTTAGTTGTTCTCCTCCGCTGGCAGAGGCAACTTCTCTTCTTTCATCTGTAATGTGTACAATTTCTGGTTGATTGACTTTCGGAGATGCTGTAGGTCTTGACTGTGTCTGTCCATGTACCGTAGCTATTGCCGTCTTGGAGGCAGTCACCTCTTCCATCTGTTTTTCTAGTTGGAGTTTTCGTTCATCTAGGGTCTGCATAGCTCTCTGGTATTCCTCTGTGGTGTTCCCCTCGGTAGCAGGAGTTTCACGTGCAGCTGAGGTGGCCCTAGTTTCCATCATGTTAATTTCCATGAACTCTTCTTCTTCCATATAATCTGACAGATGGAGATCCTCGTCATCAATCTCCAATCCTCGCTCCCCAGCTAACTCTGAAATCTCATCGCGAAGTTTCTAAATTTTGTCTTCTATTGATCCTCTTTCTGCTATTGACTCTGAAGCAACAGGAGTGGCACCGATGGGAATGTATGACTCATGTTCTGTATTGTGGTCGGCGGACTTTTCTGACTGTACTGTCGTAGAAACCTTAGGTATCCACACCTTTCTTTTTGAACCTGATGTCTTGGGGCAGGGTGCCTTGGTAGGGACATCGGGACAGCAAGAGGAGGTGTGCTCCATAGGGTGCGGACCAGGTGTGGAGGATCAGAATCCAATTCAATTCTCTTCTGATGGGTATTTCCATTTACTTGTGACAAGTGGTACTCTCGGACCCAGCCGAGACTTGACCGTCCTGCGTCTGATGGGCACTGAAGCGGTAGCAGCTGTGTTTGTATTGGCGGCATTGGTGATGTGTTTTCTCATACGTAATCTCACTGGGACACGAGCTGACAGTATCTCAGACTTATCTTTTCTCAAAATTCCATTCCTCATCTTGAGCGACATTGCATATCTTGTTCCCTTGAGTAGTTCAGAAATAGAACATCCCTCTCTTTCCTCAAGTCTGTGAACCATGACACTGACTTGAGTGATAACCGAAGGTTCCTCTCTCAGCTCACCATGTATGTGGGTAAGTGGCGGTAACGTAGTAACAATTTGGTGGATGTTTTCATTTCCGGCGGTATCCATTAACGGATGAAACCTGCTTCCTCGGAGGAGAGGAGCGGCTTCAAGCACAACGAGTTCCTCTTGATGAGGAATCTCATCTGAAATCGACAAACTTGCGAATTAAGCCCTGGCGTCCCTTGAACTTCTGTGTCGACGATTCCTCTTCTGAGTCTTGGAGCAGGAACTAACCTCGAAGACTGACTGGACAACTTGTTCTTCCTCATTATCTTCGCATAAGATTTCCTTTTCCTTTGCAGATGGGAAGGTAGGAGCGATCACTATGAATCCAGCGGGAGTAGGAGCAACGGTCCTCCGGGGCACATACACAACTGACTTGACAGGAGTAGGAACAACTTTTGCTCTCTTGACAGTAGGAAAATCGTGATGAGAGTACTGGTCGAACTCGGTGGAACGCTATTGAACTTCAGGAGTCGCGACCTTCATTGTGACAAATGGAGCTTTTCCCAGAACGACCTCGAACTGGTCAAAGCCGACTCTAAATGAAATTGTAGGAGCAATGAGGCGAGCCCTACGGAAGGTAGGCAGGTTGCAGGAAAACATAAGCATCGGGATCGACATTGTCACTGTCGATCAGAAAGGAAATTCCTACTATTAGCAAAAGGACCCAAAACCTTGTATTTGTAATATAAAAAATTACAAATTAACAAAGGTCGATCTGTGAACTGGATAAGTGTGTTTTATTTTGTTTTGTTTGTTTTTCCTTGTTTTGTTGTGTTGTAGGTGTCTTAGTTCTGTGTTTTCAATTTTTTTGTTGATTTAAAGAGGTTAAAATTTTAGAAAACCTTCAGGATTGGATTGAGGAATTTGAAGTTCAACTTTGCGAAATAACAAAGATTGAATGTGTAGGGTGAGAAGGATAGGTGAGATATGGGACCCAATCCGGGACCCTCTTCTCGACGTAGCTCATCCTAGTCAAATTTGTCCACCCATCACACCTATTGAGGGTCCGACCCCACAAAAGATCAAAGAAAAAGTCTAAAGCCTCCTGGACCCTTTCGTTTAAAGGTGACTTAAACAAGTGGTCCTGAAGTCAAGGAGAGTCGATGATACTTACCCAAGAAAAAAATGAGTGAAGCATATAGATGGAAGAATGGTAATCTGGTCTATGGGGGACATAAACACGTCACCGATGTGTAAGAACAAGTTTCTTGATTTGTATGGAAAGAGAAACTAATCCCCAGCGGAGTTGCCAGAAGCTGTCGGCACGTAAAAGTTTGGATTTTTAAAATGTGGGTAACCCAGTAGAAGCTGTTAGCCGTCGAAATCGAAATCCCATCGCCCGCTTCAAAAGGACAGTTTTAATTTAATTATAAATTTAGTTTAGAAAAAAATAAAGTCAAACTGATCTCATATTTTCTGAAGTTCAAATGAAAGAGCACTATACCTCAAACCTTATATCTATCTCGAAGGATAAACACAAAATTTGAGGATGAGGCTCGATCAAATAAACTAAAGAAGTAAATGACATCTGTTTGGTCTGTGAAACCATTTTATTTGCTGACAAGTTCCCCTATTTAACAAGAAGGATTAAATAGGGTTTATATTAAGCTGGGTTAGGAAAACTTTCCTATAAGGGCAAGCCCCTATAGTTAATTACATCTTAGATAATTGGGATTACCTAAGAAAACTTTCGATACAAACTGGGAAATATGCTCTCACAACTTCAAAAAGCTAAGAATCTTTTTAATGAAATGTGATAGTTGGAATCCCATAGGTGAGTGGTGTCAAGTCTTGAGAAAGAGTTGTTGTGGAATCCAAAGGAGGAAGGACTAGGGGAAGGCATAAATTCGAGAAGATTCTCAGTGACTTCTCAAACTATCTTATTGTTTGGCTCAATTTAGGGAAAGATTTTATTTATGTTTCATCCTGTCAATTTTAATTAAGTAGGACTTACATTCACTTGATTTGATCATGTGAATAGCCTGGAAGATGTGAGAATTTATGCTGTATTGGAATGACAATATTGAAAACCTAGACGGGTTAGGGCTTATAGTGCACCAGGTGCAAAGGCCTAAAAGATGAAGTGAGGGTTTATATTGCACTAGGAGAATACCTCGAAGTCCTATAGCTTGTGTAACTAAGGGAAGAAGGTTGCTGTTGTAGACTCGTTGTTTGCTCTCTTGAACATGTCCTTCCACCTCCTCGATCGTGTTACCCTCGGTGTGTTGTTGTTGCAGAAGTTTCAGTTTTAGAGGTGACAAATGTGGGAAAAGTAGTGTGTTTTACAATGTAGAAAATTGAAGTGGCTTAGTGTTTTATTTAAACAAATGTAAAAGTTAATTATAACGCCACCGGTTAAGACCCCACGGCTCCCTCGTTCTGGTTACATTATTTCATCGGATTCCCTTAGTCCCGATGAATTTACTAAATCCAACATAATGAATTCCATACTTTCATTTAGACCATAGGAGACCTTATCAGCAACACGTAGGTTGCGTCATCCAAGGAACTCCCGTTCATCCAAAAGGGTGACTTAATTTAGTTGATGTTGAGATTTTATTTTTGTTTGTGATTAAAACTTGAGTTGTCTTATATTTTGAAATATTGTGAAGTGATTTATTTCATCCCAAGAAGTTATATAAGCAGTAATGTAAAGTACTAAAAAGTAAAGCAGGAAACTGCCCACACAGGTATATGTGCAATAATGTAAAGTACTGAAAGGTAAAGCAAGAAACTGTCCCAAGCAGGTATATGTATAATAATGTAAGGTAGGCAAACTGAGCCAATAAAGTATATGTGTACCAAAAAAGGAAATAGGAAAGCCAAGCACACGTACTAAAAGTAGAGCATGAAAGCCTAACCAATAGGTGTGTGTATGTGCCACAGTGTGTGTAAGAAAGAATAAGTGTAAAACTTGTGTAGTAGACCAAAAAGGAATCACAAGGGAAACCAAAAGTTCGCAAGAGGTAACCTCTCGTAGGAAATCTGAGAAAGCAAATCCGTAATGAAAATCCGTAGAAAATAAATATATAAAAAAAATCCATAGTAAATCCAAAGAAGGCAAAGTAGGAAAAACCACAGAAAATAAAGGACAACAAGTCCAAGAGGACCGTAAGTGTGATGGTGTAGAGGACTCAAAGCTGTGCTGTATGTCCTACCTTAGTTACTGACTACTAGAGCGACTTTCTGCATAAGGCAGCCCTAACCCGATTCGAGTAGCCAATTGTAGACCTTTGCAAATTTTTCATTCATTTTAATTTGGATGTCATGCGAGTAAAAAGCTGTAGGTAAGTAAGCTATTTTGTGGTGGAGGTAATTTTGTATTTTTTTTGAAAATATGTATGTGTATTTTTTTTGTAAAGTAATTCGATCCATAAGTTGACTACCCTAATTGAACTAGGACTGCTAACATCTTTAGACTGCCGGTGGTAGAAACCCTAAGGACTGGTGAATAATATTGGTAATTTCCTTTCTCTACCCTCTCCACGGTCTCTGAGTCAGGAGATACTATTCTATGATTCTCTCGGGTTGGCTCTATTGAAATTCTATCATCGTGCCCATCGCACTCACAACCTTGTTTGATGACCCCACATATAGTGGAAAGCTATACATGCGTGCTTATGTGTTCTATATAAGCACGTGAATTGAGTGAAGAAACAAGGTGAAAAACAAAGGACAAGGGGTCAATGAAAAAGAGAGAGGAGAAAATAATCCACCTAATATGACATCGAAAAGGAGGTGAGTTATTTTTTCAAAATTGAAGTAAACAGAAAACACGAGTCAAAACAGCTAAATCTCTCCCAACATGTTGCAAGAGGTTATCATGTAAAGCATGCCGAGTAAAAGGGTCAAACCCTTGCACATGGTGCCAAGGGTTATCATGTAGTAGATGTAAAGAAACAAAGTAAAGTAGTGAAGTAGTGTGAGGAAATATGAAAGGTGTAGTGTTGTGGCCAAATAGTGTAACATGTGAAGTAGTGTGACATGTGTAGGGTAATGTAGTGATGTAATGAATTAGTGTGATATGTGAGGTATTGTGATGATGTAGCATGTAAGGTAGGGAGTGATGTCGTGAGGTACATGTGAAGTGTTGTGATGATGTAACATGTAAGGTAGTAAGTGAAAACAACTCCCCCCATCATGGTGTGGGGGACAACTATAAAGTATGTGGAGCAAAAAGGTTGAGATATATGAAATCAAAACCAAAGGCTAGGAAGGAGGGGAGAAAACATGCCCAAATGGAAAGGAAAAGTCAAATCTGATTAGAGAAAAATCCGACAACATAACGACATAAAAAATTGATTTTCACACCTACAATTTGCAATCCAAGAAGTACATAAGCATATATATGTAACAATATTCAACATTTCCATCAAATTCCAAGTTTCCCACAATCACAACATCCAACTTATAAGTATATAGAACCATTCCAAGCATTTTAATCAAGTAGAGCAATGTAAAGAAGGAAGAATTGCTTACTAACATATGAAATTTAAGGCAACCAAGCATATTAAGCATATAAGTTTGAAGCAAACAAAGTAGGAATAGCATATCCAAGCTCTCTCTTTGAAGTGGTAAGCATGCCATTTCTCCTCTTTTCCTCTTCTCACGTAAAAGCAACTCACATGATGCTTAGCAATGAAAATTTAAAATAAGGGCAGCAAAGAGAAGCTTTAAATCAACTTGCAAAAATGCTACAAATGTAATCTTTCATGTGGGGGCAGCAAGTAGATATCCAAAACCAACCTGTAAAGAAGCTACCAATGTAATTTTTCATGTGGGGACATCAAGTAAGTGTTCAAAAACAACTCCAAGACAACATACAAGTGCAGATTTTTCTTTTAGGAATGCATAGGAATGATCCAAAGCACCTCTAAACAAATGTACAAGTGCAGATTTTTAGTTTAGGCATGCATAAGGATGAGCTAAATCAACTCCAAATAAACATGTAAGTGCATATTTTTTATTTAGGAATGCATAGGAATGATCCAAAGCGCCTCTAAACTAATGTCCAAGTGCAGATTTTTATCCTTGGAGTGCATAAGGTTGATGTAAACCAATTCCAAATTAATGTATAAGTGCTGATTTTGACATTTGGCAAGCATAGGATGGTGGCATTTCTTCCCAAAGGCAATGAACATAACCCAAAAAGGTGCTACAATCATGTATGTGACAATATCCCATCCTTCCAACAAGCATTTGATATTAGTGGCTCTTTTCATAAGCGAAACTTGTAGGCATTTCAAAAGTAAAGTGGAGTGGGTGTAACATGTGAGGTTTCATGTATGTAACATATGAGTGTCTTGAAATTGAGTGAAATGAATATGAATGTGAAGTTTCAAATATTTAGCATGTAGGTGTTTTGAAAGTAGGTGAAGTGTATGTGAATATGGAGTTTCATGCATGTAGGTGTGTTGAAAGTAGGTGAAGTGTATAAGAATGTGGAGTTTCATGTAGGTGACATGTGAATGTTTCAAAATTTAAGTGAAGTGAATGTAGAATGTAGGGTGTAGGTTTATACCATGTGATCACTTTGAATTTAGTGAAATGTAATATGTGAAAGTGAAATTTCATGAATATAGCATGTGAGTACTTTAAATGTAGTGAATTGTAATGTGAAATTTTCAAAACCATGAAATGACTTGCATGAAAAAGAGAGATTTGAGTTCCTACAAGTAAAACACTATTTTATGCATGAAATGAGGTGAAACACATGTGAAATTATAGCCTTGATGTTATGTATATGAATACATGTTGAAATAGATGAAAAACAAGCTCACATAGCTTCAAATATGGATGCTCCATGTATGAACATGTTTAAATCCGAAAATTGCAAATATTTCACCAAATTGCTTCATGTGTATTCCAACCAATGAAAAGTATCATAAATGCATGGAATGAGTGAGGTATGCCTAGAAAACAAGTTTAGATGTTACACACATGAATACTTGATGAAATAGATGAAAAATAATCACATGTGTATTCAAATTTTGATAGTTTTGCATATGCCTATCTCCAAATCCGAAAATTTTACATAATGAATAAGTGTTTTCATGTTTCAAAATGTAAAGCCTCAAAGCTAAAGCATGCTAGTAACATAAGTGAAACATTCCATCTTTTTCACATAACATATCCTAAACCTTCAGCCTCTTGCCAACATGTGATGGAGCATAACAAAACTTTCAAGTAATTGTGCCAAACTTAGAGAATCATGAGTATTTTGCCATGTAAGATAACTTCAAAGCCTAACCGCAAACTCAAAAGTTTGACACATCGAATGACTTCAAAATCCAAGCATGAAGTTAAAGTTTTGTCATGTAGAAGGACTCTAAAACTTAAGCATAAAACTTAAAGCATTGCCATGTGAAATGGCTTCAAAAGCCAAAACATAAAACTCAAAGATTTGCATTGTAGAATGACCTTGAGACATAAGCCTAAACTTGAAACTTTTGCCATGGAAAAGAACTTTAAAAATCCAAGCATAAACTTGTAATTTCACCATGGAAAAGCACTTAAAAAAAATAGGCATAAACTTGTAATTTTGCCATGTAAAAGTGGCTTCAAAAGCTTAAGCATGAGCTTACCATTTTGGTATGTAAAACCTTAGCATAACTTGAAACTTTTGCCATGTAGAGATAGATTTAAAGACTAAGCATGAATTTGAAATTTAGCCATGTGAAAATGACTTCAAAGACTAAGCACGAATTTGAAATTTAGCCATGTAAAAATGACTTCAAAACTTACCCATAAGCTCAAACTTTAGGCATGTGAAATGGCCCATAAACCTAAGCCTAAAATTGAAGTTTTGCCATGGAAAAGAACTTTAAAAATCCAAGAATAAACTTGTAATTTTACCATGGAAAAGCACTTCAAAACTTAACCACAATTTTGAAATTTTTGGCATGTAAAAACAACTTCGAAGCCAAACATAAACTCAGAGTTTTGGCGTGTAAAAATGGCTTCAAACACAAGCATAAACTTCACATTTTTTGGCATGTAAAACCTTAGCCAAAAGCCACACAAAGTTAAGCTATGAGAGGGGAATTTATACCTTAATGGCCAAGATCACCAACCAAGCTAAAGGAAGAAGTAAAAGAGGTAAAAAACCTAATCCAAGCAAGAAGCGATTGAAAGAAATTTGGACATAACCTCCCCCAGATTGTAAATTTCATCCAACCCAAAAACAGGGAAAATAGGGGCTATTTTATAGCCAAAAGAAGAAGAAGAAGAAGCCCTTAACTTACCCATGGGAAAAGAACATTGGTACAAAGAAGATGCAGCCATTGAACCAGTTTTGAGGTGATGGAGAAGTGACAAAGCATCAAGGAAGTCAAGAGGGCTGCCATGGATGTGATGTAGAGCAGAAATTCCCTCCATGCTAGAACTTACATGGTTGAGAAGAGGCCACCACACCAAGCACAAGAGGGGGAGAAGAAACCACAAGGAAGAGGTGCATGGAGGAGAGGAGGCGTGCAACACCTAAGGCTCGACTAGTCTTGAAATCAAGAAAACCATGAGGACGGCCGGCTGCTAGGGTTCGGCCGAACCCTATTAGGCGTGGGTTTGGTAAGAGTTGAGCCAGAATGCGAGTTTTAAGTAAAATCATGCGACTTCGAGACGATTTTGTCATGCATCAGAATATAGCAAGTTATATATGCTTCACAAGTAATTTCAACTTTCGGGACACAACAGCGCAGTCCGTTTGCGAATCTATGGTCATTTGGGCAACCTCGTCGTCGAAACAGGTTAAAAATATGTCAAATTTAGGGATCTTGTGATTAAATCAGATTTCGGTGAAATTTAAAGCCAAATTGGTGGTGATCAAATGTTAAATTTTGTTTAGGGGGATGTGTTGAAGTGTTAAAAATTCAAATCGAGAAGAAATTGGGTAACATTGGGTCAATTTGGGTCAAACCTGAGCCTAAGTCGGACTTAAGTCAAAGTTGGGGCTTTTGATGAAATTGGCCTAAATTGAAAAAATTGGGCTATTATGTAGTTGGATAAAATAAAATTAGGATTTTTTTGGAGTTTCTGGGAATTTTTGAGAATTTTTGGAATTTTTTGATTTTTTGGCCATGTAGGGGCATTTTGGTAATTTTGGGGATTTTTTGAGAATTTGGTCAAAAGTGTGATTTAAAGGTCCAAAGTGGTTCAAAATTGAATTTGGAGTTGAACGACAGTGTCCGCGGGCATTTCTGACCACTGCGGAGGGTTTTGCGGGGCCCAGAATGTCGTTCAAGTAGCGACTATTTAAGCCGCGAGGGGTCCGCCGGTAGCTCAAAAGTATGGCATGTTTACAATCAAACTTCTCATTTTAACGAGAGGAATACTCTGGAACAATTTTCTGGAACGCCGGGTGACTCTGTGGAATTTTGGGTTTTGGGTCCTTTTTCAAGGGCAATTTGGTAATTTCGGGGTAAAAATTGAAATTTTAGGAAAAGTGAGGTATTGTTAGACCATGAAGAATGGTATCATTCTAGATGGGTTACAGGCTAAGGAAAGCCTCTTTTGGTCCTTTATGTGGTGATCTTAGCTCTTTTGGCCACAGGCTTAAGGCTAGTGGGACCGCTTACATGAGTTTCCAAAGGGTCCGATGGTCAAAGTGAAATGTATTTGATTTAGGATGTGTGTGTAGAATGTAATGTGTAAATGTGAATGTTAGTGTGTGACACAGGCTCCCTGAGGGCTAATCCTAAGGCTTAGTCACTTATAGGGATTTCACTTAGACTTCCTTATGCTTGGTCTCTTCCTCCCAACGCTGGAGGTTAGGCCTTAAGCACATGAAAATTCAAGTGAAGTGTGAAGAGTTTGAATTTCTATGGGGAGGGTTCCATCGCTAGTCCTCTAAGAAAAGTCACTAGGAAATCCTATGGCTAGACCCTAGGTAATCTATAGAGAAACTAGACCTCAACCAAAAGTGAGGTCAACAGTTTCCACCATGTTTATCTGGGTAACTTTCTTATTTGAACTATTTGAAGAATTATCCTTTCTTGTATTGAGAATTTTTTAATGTCATTTTTTAATTTCTTTCATCTCTTCTTGAATGATTTTATAAGATTTTTTCAAAAATTCGTTCCTGAGAACTGTCTGTAGGGGTACATTTTAGCTAATAGTTGGGAAATTGAACACCTTTCTTTTTGAGTTAATATTTTAAACACAGAATATATGACATGAATTGAAGGAGAATTTCTAGGTTGGAAAGTATTTTCCTCATATTCAACAGGTATTTGAATAAATCAGTTTTCTTTTGAGAAAGAAGGTTTCCCGAAAACACTTTGTTCAAATTCAAATGTCTCAAAATTGTCATCTTCGTTCCACTATTTCTTTCTTTTAAGAGAATAAGTTTTATTTCTTCGTTGTGTTTTTGAAACATTCTAGGAACAAGATCCAACTTGATATATGGATGGAGGTGGAATGTCACTTTCTTGTTCAACACAAATTTTCTTTCCTTTTTTGTCAACTTGTTCTTCCATTTCCTCAAAAGTATATTATTCTATAGGAATGTATTAAGGTAAGTCTTCTGTAAAGTTAAAAAAATCTTCATAATGTTCCAGATTGAATTCTTTGAAGAATCGTATATCATATTGATATGAATTTTCTAATGCAAATTCAGTTTCATCAAAGAATCCAAATTCATTCTGATAAAGGTAAACATCTTCATCAATTGGCATATTGAGACCTTGATAATAAGAAAAGACTGAATCTGGGGATTCCATTGCAAATTTTCTGAAAATTTAAGGAGAGTGAAATTTCATGGACTTATTTATAAACTAGGAATTCATTTTATTTGTTTTTATATCATATTGTCGTTATGGAATATCAAGAGTAACTCTTCAAAAGTTAGATTTGAGAAGATGTGACCCAATTTGTCAAAGGATGAAACATCTTTTGAAAACATGTGTTTTAACAAGGGATAAAAAGAAAGATAATCCTCAGTGGAGTTGCCATTCTCTTGTCGGCGACAGAATGTCATGTCTTTTTATGTAGGTGTTTCTTTCTTCACCGTTAATTCTCTGTTGATATTGATAGGAGTCACCACTTTGTTTATCTATCTTATTGCCCTAGTCTTCAAACGATCTTATTTCTTAGGATAGAGGATCCTGTAATAATAAGAATTATGAAGAAAATAAGGGTTGATAAAATAGATAACAGCAGAATAAAAATGTTGATGATAATCCTTATAAAAGGAAACTCTAGAATGCCTTATTCTAGAAATTTCATATAAGGAAGATCACATGTAAGATTTTTGATAACTAGATATTTTTAGGTATGATACCTATTATGAGTTTCTAAATTTCCTATAGAAGCAAGCTCTTATAGTTAATTACATCTTAGAAAATCAAGATCGTCTAAGAAAACTTCTGATCAATGTTAATCACTTGTTTTCTAAGATGTTTCAAGAACAAGGAAAGAAACATCAAAGTTCATTCCTAGGGTAATATTATATATTACCTCAAATGTTTGGTTTTGTGAATATCATTTTTCTAATCAGTTTTATTTTTTTGTTTTGTTGTTTATCATTTTATTTTCATTTCTATCTTGTACTTCATTATTTGTTTGGTGGATATCCTAAAGGTTTTGATTTTTTTAGTCTTTATTTAGTTTTAGTGTCATTTTGTTTTGTCACTGCTATTTTGTTAATGTTATTTTTTTTTTGTTTTGTTTTGTTAATGTCGTTGTTTTGATGTCTTTTGATTTTGTTTTGTTTTGTTGTTTGTCCAGTCTTCACAATGTCGTCCTGCAAAATAAAGTTAGCACACCCTAATAACATGTAAAGTAAATCTAAAATGAAACTTGCCTTCATCCTGCAAGAGAAAAGAGTGTTAGATTTAAAAGAAATACTGTCAATTTTATTTCTTAAATCTTTTTATTTTAGTTGGTTAGATTCTTGATAACCCAGTCATGATGTCACTGGCTCTGTCGTCCCAGGGTTATCAAGGGCCTTAATCTACTTAGTCCAAAAGGAGCTTAAACGAGGATTGTATCGTCCAAGAAATCTTCGTAGATCAAGAACACGGGGGGTTCAAGTTACGTTTGGTGATCTTTGTTTATTAAAGTTTCATTTAAGTCTTAATGTCTTATGGATTTCAGGTTACAAAATTTTAAATTATTTATGAATCTACATATGAAAAAGTATAGTATTAAGTCTTGACATATCAAAATGACATATGGAAAATTTTAATTTAAGTTAGACTTTAGAATTTTAGATTTGATGTCATTTGAATCTAAAAGTATTAAGTCTAATGTGGATTAGATTTAAATTGAGTAAAATCTAACAAAAGTTAGACTTTAGAATTTTAGATTTGATGTCATTTGGATCTAAAAGGTATTATGTCTAATGTAGATTAGACTTAAATTGGAGTATAAAGTATTGACTTAATTTTTTAGTATGGGTTAAGCTTAAATTTGGGTTAACTTGGTTTCAGCATATTTTTTAGGTTATGTGTTTTAAAAAGGGGTCGCCTACAGAAATTATTGGCGAATTTTTAGATTTAATTTAAATATATATATAATTTGGAAAGTAACATTTGATTTTGAAAATAATTTTAAGTTTTAAAAATTTTAAGATATGAAATCAAACGGATCTCACATCCTAAATAATTTATATAAACGAGCACCGCACCACAAACTGTGTATCTATCTCGAATAATAGACACACCGCTTGATGATGGGGCTCGATTAAATAAACTAGAAGATTTGTGACATCTGTTTTGTCTGCGAACCAATTTTATAAGCCGACAAGTTCCCCTACTTAATATAACTGAATTAAGTAGGGTTTATATTACCTGGGTTCTTAATGTTCCCTATAAGGGCAAGCCCCTATAGTTAATTACATCTTAAATGTCCGAAGACACTTAAGAAAACTCTCGATAATGATCAGAGGTTTTTCTCTTAAGAATTTTAAATTTTAAGGTTTTCAAAGGATTGAAGTTTTGGAAATTTCAATAGGGAATGGATCAAATTTGGAACAATTTATTTCAAGAGTCCAAAGGAAGAGAAGTAGGAGAAGCTGAGGATCCAAGAAGAATCTTGGCAACTTCCCAAACTATCTTGTTGTTTAGCTTCAATTTAAGAGTATATTTAATGTTTCAATCCTGCCAATTTTAATTAATTAGGACTTATACTTGTATGACATAATAACACAAATAGCCTCGAAGATGTGAGGGTTTATGTCGTACCAAACGACTACCTCAGAGTCTTAAGACTGGTTAGGGCTTAATTTGCATAATATGATTATGCAAATGCCTAAGGAAAAGTTGAGGATTTTATGCTGCACTAGGCAAACTACCTTGGAATCCTATGGCTTGTTTATTTAAAACTAAGAAAGGTTTAACTGATGTAGATTCAAGTTTTGCTGATGACGATGGTCGTGCTGCCCACTATGCTCCGAGCTCCTTGTTATTGCAGAGGTTTGGTTTTAGAAGGTGGCAATCAAGAGATGAGAGAAGTGTTTTAGTTTATAAGAGTCTTAAAGTCCAAATATTTTTAACGTTTTATTAGGGGAATCTTAAAGTTGATTCCATCATTTCGACACCATTATTTTTATAGGATTCACTTAGTCCAGATGAATTTGCTAAACTCAACTAAATTAGTTCCACACTTTTATTTAGACCGTAGAAAATCCCGTTAGCAACACGTAGGTTATATCATCCGAGGTATTCGCGATCATCCAAAAAGACATTTTAATTTAATTGCAATTGTAGTTTTGTTGTTCTATTTGTGATTAAATTTTGAGTTGTTTTATATTTTGAAATGTTGTGGCGGTGAATTTTTTCGTTGATTTTAATTTAGTTTTGGTTTCAGTTTTGTGGCTACCTTAATGTTTCAGTTTTCATGCAGGGTGACAATCTTGTTTAACATGCAAGAAAACTAAAGCGCGGAACAGGTAAATAAATTGCAATAAAGTAAATTGCAATAAAATAAAAGCGTACCTAGAGGGTCTTCTCGTCATTCCAAGCTGCACTTAAAACACGTGTTAAGGCATTTAAATATCTACAACACGTACCTAGGTAAAGCTAAGAGAAGGTTTTAGTTGTCTACCAAAATCCTAGTCCTATAGCTAGTCAACTCCTATGACGTCTAGGTTCTTGTGTTTTGTGGATGATTTTCTTCACCAAAGAACAATTAAGTGCAATTATTCTTTTAAGACACCCCATCATATTGAGAAAGTGCTTAAGACGAGTCTTAAACATCTTTACAATGCTTCTGGGATTGTTTTGAGTCTAAATGAATTTCATTGCACAGGTGAATTAATCGTCCAAGGATTTAGTTAAGTTTTGTCTCTTGCTCAGTAAACTAGGACGTTTGATTATCCTATGAGTGAAGTGACATTTCACTTAGTGCTTTATTTAAGAGTTATAATAATAAAAGCTTTTAAGGGGCAAATTGGTTTTTTAAGGAATCTAACCATCCTTTAATTAAATTTTAATTGATAACTTAAGATAATTTTAGTTTCCTCCTAAGCATCTTAAATTACTTAGATTGAAAGGGATACTTGAGTTGTTTAGTTTAAGTTTTGATGATTTAAATTTGAGTTTGAATTAATCATGTTAAATCAGATTGATTTTAATGACTAATTTAAATTGATCTTAAATTGATTTAATTCTCACATTTTTTTTTTGATTTAATGTTTTGAATTTGCTTATTAAATGATTCTAGATTAGTTTCAAATACTTTAAGCTTCCTTTGATTTGATTATTAAATGATTTAGCATTTTAAATTTTAATTAATTACTAAATTGTTAAAGTTTTAAATTTTAATTAACCATTTAAATTATTTGATATTTTAGATTTATGAATTATTTATTTTTTAATAAATAATTTAAATTATAATTTCTAAGAGTTGAATGTCATTGTATTAATTCAATTAGGGATTTGAATCAGAGAATTAGTATCTTCTTAAATTATATCCCTAATAAAAAAAAATATCCAAAAAATTTTAATTAATCTTCCAAAATTTAAATAATTTAATTAATTAAGGTTCCATCTTAATATTCTTAAGGTGATTGATGGGTTTCTAACCTTTTATCTTTTAAGTTTCAATCATCAAAGGGAATATTAAATCAAATTCTTTACCCTCCCCTTTCATTAGGCCTAAAATATTTATTAAAGTTTAAATCCTTAATTACTTTCATGCCCTCTTAAGCCTATTCACTTCATAACTCACTAAATTGAGCTCAAGTGAGTTTGAAATTTTTGTGTCAGTTCACTCACATGTCAATTAAGACATTAAAGGAGAAAATGTGATTTTTCTATTTTTAATTTAATTTATATAATTATTTTTAATAGGAATAGGGGTTTTTCAATGAAAATTCAACAACTTGACCAAGGTAATTTTTCTAACCTTATGAAAATTATAGAATGTTCCAATTGACTAGGGGACCACCTGGACCAATTTGGTAATTTTTTTAATTATATTTTATTATTATAATTATTTTAAGTTTTAGAGTGTTAATTAACTTTAGAATAAAAAAGAAGTTGAAAAATGGATTTTATATTTTTCAAAAATCTCTCTAACCTCAAGGAACTCATAGAAATAAATTTTATAATTTTCTGATTTTTCTTTGATTTATTAGAATTAATTTAGTGAGAAAGGTTAAAAATTCATTTTTTTTAATATTAGAAATTACATTAAGCCTTTAAAATTTAATATTTTAACCTAGAGACTTGGGAAAAATATTTGGTTAGTTCCTAAATGATTAGGGAGTAAAATATGATATTTTGATGATTTTTAATATTTTTATGATTTTTAATATTTTTTAATTATTAAAATATTTAAAAATAGGCTAAAAATAAAAAAATTTAGAAATTTCTAATTTTATTTTTCCTAGATTCCTCTGATATCAGAGAAGTCCCAAAATCAATTTGGTAAATTTTTGAAAAATATTTTGGGTTTTATTGATTTTTGAAATTTAAAAATGATCATGTAACTTAAATGATCCATTTAGTGGGTTAAATTATTTCTAATTGACTTCAAACTTTTATGTGAGATTTCTCTGATCCCAAAGATCAATGGAGAATTGATTTCAAATGATTTTGATGTGTGGTTATTCCTAATTAAATTGTGTTCAATTTTAGGGTTTTGGCCAAATTAAGGTTCATTTGAATTATTTAAGCCAAAGCATAATTATCCTAGGGTTCTCTGGTCATAAGGTATTTCCCCTAATTTTTCTAGATTTTATTGATCAACATACTGATTATTGGAATTAAAATACAAAAATAGGAACATAAACTTGGAAAATAAATAACTTGCCACAGGGACAGCCTCTAGCCTTGGAAAATACAGAGAATGTTCCCAAGATTAGAGGCTACAAAAGCCCTATGGTCTCATGCCATGGTGAAATGTATACATGCATGGAGAATTAAAATACTCAAAATAGTATTAAATAAATTAAAAATAAATACTCAAAAAAATAGATCAATTCCTTTTCCACATTATTCTCCTCTGTTCACTGAGCAAGAGGGTATTTTTCTTTTGTTTTTATGATTTTTCTATGCAAAGATATCAATTTTTGAAGTTTTTGGTATTTAAATAAATAAGAAAAATCAGATTTTCCTACTTGTCCACGTCGGCGCCAACTCAACCTACGGAGGGTCGAACTCTATGCGTCGCTCCCTGATTTGACACCACCATCTGACTTGGCAGCCACGCGGCCCGCGGTTCATGTCCCGTTGCTCCGTCCGACGCGATCCTAGCCGTCAATCCAATACACGCGCGATCCGACGGCTGCTGGTCATCGTCCCGACTGGTGTGAGCCGAGAACCGTCCACCTTCTAACCCTAATATCTCACTCGATACTTAACCAAATTAAATGTTCTTATGCTCTATGAACTCATCTTGAAGAGACGAACATATCCATACGGCTAACATGCATTGAAATTGACTTGAATGAAATGAAGAATCACTGGAAGCTCGGGAGGAAGAAGAGGGCAATACCTTGGCTCAGAGAAGTGAAGCTTCTATCAGAGAGGCTCGGCACATTCGTTGGAGTTCAAGGAAGCTAAGGATGAAGCCCTGAGCCGTGGTGAATTGCACAGGTATGACTTCGACCAAGCCCGATTTCAAGCTTTGATGGGCTGGAGAGATTGGGTGGCCCGGAGAGGGGCTTCCATCTGGGGAACTCCTTCTCGTGGTGCTTGTGAAGGTGTGGGTGAGTTTAATTTGGTTCTAGTGGAGGTTTAGGGGATGTCCTATTTTCGGCCCGAGATTGAGCTAAAAAATTGCACTCAACCAGTGGAGGAGGAAGCAGGAAAGCAGTGGGGTTCTTCTTCTCTAGGCTGGGAGAAGCTCTGGGAGTGATTTGGTGAGGTTTTGTTGAGAAAAATTTCAACACCCCTCTCATGTCTGAGAGGTGGTTCTTAAATGGCCAGGGCCATTTTGGGTACAATTGGTGGGTGGACTCCACTGCTTAGGTGGAGGGCAGAAAGGCTCCAATGTTTAATTTGGCTGAGGTGGCCAATTGGTGGAGTTTGGGTGAGTTTAGGTGGGTGGTGGCTCTCAATTTTGACCCCCTCCGGCGACTAGGTCGGCCGGCAAGGACAGGGGAGCTGGCCCCTGAGGTCAGGTGAGTCATGGAGAGGTTTAATGGCGATTAATCAGGAATGGGATGATTTTAGGGTGGGGCAAAAGGAGATTTATCCACTTAAGGGAGGAAATCCCTTAAAATGGGGAACCTAGGGTTCAAATGGTGGATCTAGGGTGGCTCCTAGGGTTCAAATGGTGGCTGTGGAAGAGTTGGTTTGGCCACATTTGGTTCAATTTGGTTAAGTTAGGCCATGGGTTCAAATTGGCTCACTTGGTTATAGGTTAGGCTAACTTGAGTTTGGACTTGATTTAGGTCCATGTGTCTTGAGCAACATTATAGAGAGGATTGCCATGAAGAAGTTTCATGAAGACATGGAGATGTTCTGAGTTCAATTGAAAGGTCAATTAGGTGAATTTTGGGATTTTGGTTAAATTTGGCCACCATGGGTTAGGTTAGATTTAGGTTTGGCTAGAACTTGCTTCAAGGCCAATTGATAATTCAAAAGGGTACAAATGATTTTTATAAAAAGTTTAGTATAGAAATTGGATGGAAATTTTGGGTTTAGGGGATTCAATTTGGTTAATTTGGGGTATGTGGTAACTTTATGTCAAATTTGGGGGTTTTGATTTAAAAGGGATTTTGGATAGAGTTTGAGTTTAAATTGAGGGCCAATTAATGTTGTTATTGGTGTAGGAATGTATTAGGGAGAGTTTAGAGTTGATTTGGGGGGAAAATGAGTTGGATTGGGCTGAATTTGGGGTAGGTTTGGGTCATAGGTTAAAATTGGGGGTTTTGGTTTAAAGTTGAAATTGAACTCAAATGTGGATCAAATTGGGCTTGGATTTGGTTTAGATTAGTATTGGGGATGGTTGAATTGAAGTTTAGAATTGAAATTGGGCAAGATTGGGGTCAATTGGATCAATTTGGTTTGACATTGAGTCCATTTAGGTTAAAAATGGGTCAAATTGGGGATTTTGATAAAAGTGGGTTATTTTGGAAAAATTAGTTTATAATGTAGTTGAACAAAATGAAATTGGGAATATTTGGGATTTTTTGGAATTTGTTTGAAATTTTTGGAATTTTTAGATTTTTTGGCTCAAAGGGGTATTTAGGGTATTGAGAGGTTATTTGGAGAGTATTGGTGTATTTTGGTGGATTTAAGAGGTGGGGATTGTTTAAAAATGATTCTTACGAATTTTAAGAATTTTGGGTAATTTTTGTGAATTTTTGGATGATTTGGTGGTTGTAAGGGCAATTTAGATAATCTTAGGTAGATTTAAGGACCCAATGTCAAAACCAGGAATTTTGGCAAAATGGAATTCGATTATGGTTGGGAAGTGTGGAATAGCTTAGAGTGAGCCATGGACCAAGAAAGTGTTCATTTTTTGAACATCTCATAGGTTATTCCTAACCCTCTTAGCTAAGGGCCAGGGGTTTGGACTTAGCCACATGAGTGTCCCAATGAACCAGGAGTCAAGATTATGTAGAGATAGTTCAGGGTTTAGGATGGGTGTGAGAGTGCAGTGTGTACAAGTCAGACCTCACTAGGACTAGGCCACCCAGGGTAGTCCTTAAGGCTTGAACAACCTTTTAGGAGCTCACTATTGGTTTTCCATATGGTGGTCTTAACCTTCTAAGGTGATTTAGAGGTTTGCAACCATCCAAGTGGGGTCCCAATAGGAGTTAAGAAGTAGTTGAATTGCTAAAGGGTGGGTCCTAATTCTAGTCTTCTAGAATAGTCAAGGAGAAGTCCTATGGTTAGAACCTAAGCACTAAGAGAAAGGAAAAGACCTCACCATAAATGAAGTCAACAAATGGACCCCCAATAGGTGTGGTGTGCTAACCAAGCACACCGCGCGTTTTGGCGTTGACCGAAAAGATCAGCAAAACGAACACAGCTGTCTAAGTGACACACTTAGAACAAAGCGTAGAATGTTTCTGTTGGGCAGTATCAGGTAAACCTTCAAGAATGAAGTTTCCAGAACTCTCGCTAAGGAAAGGAGGTGAATTTCAAATCACAAGATCTGGAGAGATCGGATTTTAGATTCGATTTAAATTTTAAGTTTGTGTTTTGAATTGATTCGAGTTTTGATTTTGGTTGAAGTTTGATTTAAGATTGGTTTTAAGGGTTTAAGATGAGAATTAGAACCTAGGTTCCAATCTCGAGACCGCGAAGAAGACTGGAAGTTAAGTACTAGTCTCGAAAGAGAGTCGGAAGTTAAGTACCGACCTCGAAAGGGAGGGAATTGGAAGTTAGGTAGCAGCCCCAAAAGGGTAAGAATTGGAAGTTAGGTACCAGTATCGAAAGAGAGTCAGAAGTTAGGTACCGACCTCGAAAGGGAGGGAACTGGAAGTTAGGTTCCAGTCCCGAAAGGGTGAGAACTGGAAGTTAGGTACCAGTCTCAAAAGAGAGTGAGAAGTTAGGTACCGACCTCGAAAGGGAGGGAACTAGAAGTTAGGTACCAGCCCCAAAAGGGTGATAACTGGAAGTTAGGTACTAGTCTCGAAAGAGAGTCGGAAGTTAGGTACCGACCTCGAAAGGGAGGGAACTGGAAGTTAGGTACCAGCCCCGAAAGGGTGAGAACTGGAAGTTAGGTACCAGTCTCAAAAGAGAGTCGGAAGTTAGGTACCGACCTCGAAAGGGAGGGAACTGGAAGTTAGGTACCAGCCCCAAAAGGGTAAGAACTAGAAGTTAGGTACCAGTCTCGAAAGAGAGTCGGAAGTTAGGTACCGACCTCGAAAGGGAGGGAATTGGAAGTTCCCAAAAGGGTGAGAACTGGAAGTTAGGTACCAGTCTCGAAAGAGAGTCGGAAGTTAGGTACCGACCTCGAAAGGGAGGGAACTGGAAGTTAGGTACCAGCCCCAAAAGGGTGAGAATTGGAAGTTAGGTACCAGTCTCGAAAGAGAGTCAGAAGTTAGGTACCAACCTCGAAAGAGAGGAAACTGGAAGTTAGGTACTAGCTCCGAAAGGGTGAGAACTGGAAGTTAGGTCCAGTCTCGAAAGGTTGACGATTGATTCGTGAAGATTTAAATGCTTAAAACCGTAGTAGGAGATTGGAATGGGACATGAAAGTGTTTTACGTCCCGAAGGATTTCATCAAAGGTTGAAAGTTTGGCGAAGGAAGTGAATCCACGCCATCAGAACCAAATCGAGAATCTTGTGGTTCTGTGTCAGTAGACTCAGCGACCTTCTCAAAAGAGGGGAGAAATTGCAGAGAGTCGAAAAGATTTTGAGAACAGCCGGAGGCTGGGGATATCGGATTCAGAGTTTCGCTTTTATTGTTTCTTTGCTTTTAGTGATTTGATTTTTGTTTTGATTTGCAAGTTTTGTGCTTTATTTGGATTTTGAATTTGGATTTTTGTTTCGATGTTATTATTTTATTAATAATCTTTCCTTTTATTTTATTTATTTATTATTCGAATCGTTCTTCGTTCAATTTTTCTTTAAATCAAGTCAAACTCAGATTTGGTGGCGTTTGCAGTCAATTGCACGAAACTTAAGGCAAAACACGACCTAGTCGTTTCCATTAAAAAAGTCGAAAGTATATCAGGTGATTCCATCAAAACATTTCTGATGACAACTTTTTGAAAACAAACTTTTACAATATTCATATATATCTGAACACAGACTGTACTGATATCTTCATGTATTCTGACAAAACCGTTTGTCTGATTCATCCATGTCTGAAAAGTAAGCTGCATAGGTAATAACATCACGTTCTAAGCCACTTTCTGGAGGAGAATCCCATGTAAGTGTGTTTTAGAGGTGTGCTACCACTATGTAGCTTA
This sequence comes from Papilionanthe hookeriana x Papilionanthe teres, assembly GCA_022702705.1. Taxonomy (NCBI): domain Eukaryota; kingdom Viridiplantae; phylum Streptophyta; class Magnoliopsida; order Asparagales; family Orchidaceae; genus Papilionanthe; species Papilionanthe hookeriana x Papilionanthe teres. The sequence goes on along the minus strand of CM040425.1, from coordinate 136,547,327 downwards.
CAGCTCGTAGGGCTGTAAATTCTCTAACTACGGATCCAGTCTGAAATAGACCGGAATTTTACTGTCGTCCATCCTCCTGAAAGTGATGGAGATCCGTTCGTAAGGAACTCCTGGTATGCAGTGATTTGCCACATCTGCACCATTTCTCTGTAGTACGTGGACAGAGCCTACCGGTAGAGGTATCTCTACTGGCCCTCGGAATTCTCCGGGGCCGACTATCCGGAGTTCTGTCCCGAACATGATGTTGCATTGGTTGATGAAGGAAACAGTGCAAATGGGCCTCACAAAATCGTGATGATCTATGTGAGGTGGAATGCAGTCTCCTTCTGCATATATGTTAATTATACAGCTATTTGGTATGCAGTCAGCGGATAAAACTCACCAAGCCACCATCCTCTATCATTTTCTTAATCAGAACTGGCATTAGATCCACTTCATCGTAACGGAGTATCCCTGGCGGATTTCCTTTCTTGTCATCAAAGAAGTTGTAACAGCATCCGAATTGGATTGTAATCCTTCCCTTGCCACTTTTCCATTTCTTAGGCTCGGAGTAAGTCTTGCTGCGTAGTCGTCCTGCACGACCCTGCTTTTGCAGCTCAGAGACATAGTCCACGATCTCGCTCTGCTCGTAGTGAGAGAAGACATCTATATACAACTCTAATCCTTCTAGGATATTGACATATCTGCCTTGGATCCTCTGAAAGTATTCAAAATTCTACTTTCGCACCCTCTGGATCATCTCCAACTCGTGCTGTGAAATTATCTGCAACTGTCGGGGTCTAGTGACGTACTGTGGGATGTACAGCTCCACACCGTCACGCTCTCCTGGAATCATCACTGTCTCAGGTGCAGGTTCTGTATTAAACTCCTTTGGAACAACCTCTGCTATGGTACTCCTAAGGACTGGCCTCCTCGGAACAACTTCTATGGTCGCTGGAATTTCCTCTTTATTCTGCTCTTCTGTCAATTTCTTCAGCATTTTGGTGATACGGTGATTCTTGTTTCTTCTTTGAGTCGGGGTCAAAGTGGCTCTCCTCTTCCCCTGGATTTCAGTAGGGGCAGCACTGACAAGCTTTCCTCCTGCGGCCGTTATCACTGACTTCATCTTGTTTTCTTCAATCACGCTGATCTTCCTTTTCTATTTTGCAGTATAGGAAACTTTCTCGTTGAGCCTCATCACTGTCTTTCCATGGGACTGCTCAGGGTCCATAGTAGCCCAAGCAGTTTCTTCATATTCTAGCTCCAGCTGTGCAAAGTCTGAGCCAACCTTGATCACAGCACCAGCTTTTAGCTCTTCTTTGTAAAGTGCAAGACTTACGCCATCCTTAAAGTTTAGGAACAACTGTCCGTTCGACATTTCTCTGAAAAGAAAACAAGGAAAGGATCAGGGGCTGTACTCAGAATAAGAACAATAAGAAAATTTATTTATTAATGGAAAATTCTTATTCATTCATTTTTTCAAACTCTAAGGGAAAGGGAAAGATATGAAAAGATCAGGAATGAGATCAACTCGAAAGGAAGGATCAAAATTTATTATTATAATGATTTCACATGTTTTTTCTTAATGCATTTTTAGTGATTTTTATCGTTCATTTTTATGTCTTGGGTTCAGACCCAGTTTTAAGTGATTAGTTCACCCGTGCTTCTAGGAATGAGATTTCATTCTCCGAAACATCAGGTTGCATAATACTTCTTCAAATATCGTCCATTAATTGGAAGCATAGATCGTTCTCCCTGGCAATTCAGAAGCTGGTAAGAACCTTATGAGTAGACTGTCTCGACCACGAATGGCCCCACCCAAGTCGGCTCAAATTTACGTCCTATCTTGCGGTGTGCAAGAATAGGCCTTCTGAGAACTTGGACTAAGTCACCGACTTTGAATGTCCTTGGGTGGACCAGTTTGTCGTGGGCTTGGATCATCTTGGCTTGATACAGCTCCAAATTTTGCTGCGCTGAAAGTTGTTTCCCTTCTAAGCTTTCCAATTCTTCTAGTCGTAATTTGGCATTCTCTTCTGTAGTAATTTTCTCTGCAACTGCAATTCTGAGTGATGGGAGCTGAACTTCCTAGGGTAGCATCGCTCGGACCCGTACACTAGAGCGTAGGGCGTAGACTGAGTAGGAGTCCTGAAAGTCGTCCTGTAGGCCCATAAGGCTTCTAACAACTTCTCGTGCCAATTTCTTTTGTTGTCGTCCAAAGTTTTCTTTAGAATTTGAACGAGAGTTTTATTAAAAGCCTCGGCCAAGCTGTTTTCTCTTGAGTAGTAAATCGTTGAATAGCGCCAGTCGATTCCGTGCCTTCTGACAAAAATGTTGATCTTTGTACTTCTGAATGCTGACCCGTTATCTAAAATAATTCTGAGCAGCACCCCAAAACGGTAAACGACTTGATTCCTGAAAAACTGTAACACGTGATGTGCCTTCACTTCTCTGAGCGGCACTGCTTCTGCTCACTTGGAAAAGTAATCTGTAGCTGCAAGAATGAAGCGATGTCCTCTTGAAGAAGGCAGTTCTATCGGACCCACAATGACTGTGCCCCAACATTCAAATGGCCACGACGTGATTGTCGGATGTAGCACATTTGGAGGTTGATGTAGAACCACTCCATGCACTTGGCACTGGTGACAACTCTTAGCGATCTTCATGCAATCAGTCATCATTGAGGGCCAGTAGTACCCTAGTCTTTTAATCTTCATTTTCTTCTTTGGACCCGACTGATGAGCGCCACAGAGTCCTGAGTTTACTTCTTTGACAATTTCACTAGCTTCGGACCCGCTCAGGCACCTTAGCCACATCTGGTCGAAAGACCTTCTGTATAACGCATTATTTATCAATGCGTAAGATAGAGTTCTTTTCTTGATCTGATGGGCTAATGACTTATCATCAGATAGATTTCCTGTTTGCAGGTAATCTATTAATGGCTGCCGCCAATCTTCTGCATTTTCTATTATTGCTCCAACTGATTCTTCTACTTTTTCTAATTTGTGTATTGCATCCATGTCGAGCTGTGATAGGGTCTGTCGTCCCTGAACTGATATTTCAACTGACTCATCCTATAAGCAGGCAAAATCTTTTGCAAGGCGGGCTAGTGCGTTTTCTCTTCTGGGAATCTTGTAGATCGTTACATTCAGAATTTTCTTTAACAGTTTCATTGCATACTGAAAGTACTGCTCGAGTCTCGGTTTCAGAATCTTATACTGTCCTACGACCTATTGAATGATCAACTGCAAATCTCCGTAAATATTGATATCTGTTATACCCATCTGAATAGTCAATTCCAGTCAGGCTATGAGAGCTTCGTATTCTGCTTCATTGTTCGTACATGGCTTTGTTAAATGGTAAAAGTACCTTAACATCCCCCGCTCCGGTGTTATAAAGATTAGTCTGATTCCTGCCTTACTGGGCACTATTTTTTGCGATTCTTTGTCTTTCTGCGCTGAAGATGCTCCGTTGAAGTATAGCTCCCAACGCTGATCATCGGGGTCTTCTAAGCTCATTATCTGCTCGTCTGGTAAGTCATCATTGAAAGGCGATTCTGCCTGTAAAGGGTGTGCTGCGATGAATTCGTCTAGGACTTGTCCTTTTATGACACGAAGGGGAACGGAAGTTATATCGAATTGCAATAGTATCATCGACCACCTGGCAAGTCTGCCAGCAAGCGTCGGACGGGTCATCAAATATTGCAATGGATTAAACTTCGAGATAAGGTTGACCTTATGAGAGAGCATATAATGCCTGAGCTTATGAACGACAAAGATCAGGGCCAAACAATGCTTCTCAATGGGAGGATACTTTACTTCCGTTGGAATTAGACGACGACTTAAGTAGTAGAGAGCATTTTCTTTCCCCTCATCATTGACCTGGGCTAGTAGGGCTCCAAGGGCGTCGTCTAAAGCTGCGGTATAAAGTATCAATGGTCTACCCGAGACTGGGGCTGCTAAAATAGGAGGTGTCATTAAATATTTCTTAATATCCTCGAAGGCCCGCTGGCATTTCTCTTCCCAAATGAATTTGGCGTCCTTTTTAATTAATGCCGAGAAGGGCTGACACCTACCTGACAAATTCGAGATAAAGCGTCGAAGATACGCCAACATCCCTTGAAAGGATCGTAGTTGTTTCAAGGTTTTGGGAGGCGGCATTTCTAAGATAGCTTTAATCTTCTCCGGATCGATTTCAATTCCACGATGTCGGACAATAAATCCTAAGAATTTCCCAGAGGTGACGCCGAAGGCGCATTTCAGGGATTCATCTTAAGGTTAAATTGTCTTAATCGCTCGAAATCAATTCTTAAATGATACAAATGATCTTCCTTTAGTTTGCTTTTGATGACCACATCATCCACATAACACTCGACTTGGTTGTGAATGAGATCATCAAAAATCCTTGTCATTGCTCTTTGGTAGGTTGCTCCTGTTGTTGACCTCATTTTTGATGAGGTCTTTTGCTTCTCTCTTTAGTACTTAGGATCAAGCCTTAGGATTTTCCTTTGACTAATCGTAGAGGACTAGAAATGGAACCCACCCTTTAGAAATTCAAACTACTCCTTAACTCCCTGCGAACCCCACAAGCTTGATCGTAGACCCCTAATCACTTAGAGGGTTGAAATCAAATGTGGAGGTTTAAAGGATGAGTTCCCTATAGGACTCTTTAGCCTTAGGAATACCCTGGGTGGCCTGGTCTTAGTGAGGGTAAGCTTGCACACACCACACTCTCACACACATTCTAAACCCTAAACCCACCAAACCTACCCCAAATTGCCCAAATTGCCCCTACAAACCCAAAACTCTCCAAAATTTCCCAAAAATCCCAAAAATCCTAAAAAATATTTTGAAAAAATTCTCACCTCTTAAACCCACCAAAATGCCCCAATACCCTCCAAATTACCTCCAAATACCCAAAATACTCTTTTTAACCCAAAAATCCATAAATTCCAAAAATTCCCAGAAAATTCCAGAAAATCCCAAATATTCCCAATTTTATTTTGTTCAACTACATTATAAGCCAATTTTGTCAATTTGACCCAATTTTATCAAAATCCCCATTCCACCTATTTTTGACGTGACCGTCAACGAGGTTGTCCGAACGACCTCGGATGACGAAACGGACCGCGCCGTTGCGTTCAGAACATTGATTTTTGCCGGGTAGGATACCCATTTTGCTAGTGTTCCGTGCACGAGCGAATTGCACGGAAATCGATGCATGCTATTTAAAATGAAAAAAAAAGGAAAATCTCCTATTTAAACCTCATGAAACCCTCTCACAAAGCCCTAATTCCTTCTGTTCGCGAAACAACCACAACTTTCTCCTCCCACAAGATTCATTTGGCCAAAACCCCCTCTCGACCTAGCGCCGAAAGCATCGCAAACTCGCACCCCTCAATCTCGTTCTCTAAACTCTAGTCGAGCTCGCAGTATCTCGCATCGCAGGCCTCGCCGCCGGATCTCCCCATGCCGGAGCCGCTCGCCGCCTTCTCCTTTACCTCTTGATGCCGACGTCGCCAACATTGCCAATGCTACTATGGACGGAAAAGGATTCCTCGCAGAACACCGTTGGAGAAACTGCACAAAAGAAGACACTGGAGGAGTGTTTGCTGTTAATCATCCTTCATATCAACAAGAGATTTTAGAATGGGTCATCATTTCACTAAAGATGACCTTTTCCAGCAAGGTCTTTTTGGCTTCATTAGGATCTGCTTGCATCACCTTTCCGCATCCACTTTTCCAGCCATTAATGTGCCTTGCTTCTCTTGGATTGACTGAAAGTGGTTTTGCTCTCTTACTTACAAGAACTTTCAATTCTTTTTTGGGGCCTTCACACATATTCCACCCAGTTTCTATACCTTCACATATCTAACACCTAAATCTTATTTTTTTTATTTACGTCACTTAAATCTTTTAAATTTTGCAGATTAAAAAAAAACCCTCATGCATGATTAAGGTAGCATGTATTTGAGATTTGAGTTTTGGTGGTAGATGTGTAAATCATATGAATTCAATGATCTGCATGTAAATTTTTTTTTTTAATTTTCCACCTCTGTTGCTACTATGTCGTCTCTGCATCCATGAAAAGAAAGCACCGATGGTTACGTTGAGATTGGACAGGGTAATGCTTCATTAATTTCATGTTATAGCTCCTTACTTTTGTTTACCCTATTGCTTGGTCCATATTATTTTCTTTTTTTTTACTTTGTTGAGCTTTATATTCCATGCGATGCTATCCTAGCAAGCAGAAGCATGTTTTGCATTCATTGGAAATTCAGGTTCCTCATACTTTATTTATGTTGAATTAATATAGGCTAAGGATGTTTGATCTTGAACCTTAAGGCTTTGATTTTCAGCATACGGTAAGCTTAAGCAATTATGAGATGATTATCATTGCAATAAATAATTTTGTGTATAAAATATTTTGCAACATCAATTGAGTTCTAAAGGGAAGAAAACGAGTCATCACCTTGACCCAGCTTATTTGCATGTGACATGAAAAGGATGAGGGCAGGGAAGAAGTTATTGATTTATGAGATAATTATGATGACAAATATTTTCTGCAAAGTTTCTTATGTTATTGTTTATTATTATTTTATTTTATCTTTCTTTTTTTTTACAATGTTCTGCTCTATTTTGTGGCATTGAATATGTGTTTTAATGCTTATTTGGAGGACTTACGTACACATCATTCAATTGCTATGTACTTACGAATCTGCCACCTAAACTTCAATTTATACATACTTGCTATTTTACCCATGCATAAAAAAAAAGAGTTGTAATTCACTATTCTTACTTTACCCATGCTATTGAATATTCTTTTCAGAATGGTTTTTATTGAATTAAACTTAAGAATGACAAACACATAGGAGTTGTTGTGTGCATGTAAATGCCATTTATTATCAATCATAAACCTCTTTATGAATTAACTTTAAGTTTTTTTGAAGCTAACACATATTTTTGCTACTTTCTTTGTGTCCCTTGCGAGGTACGTCGGAGCGCGGACGGGACACCAACACGGTTTCTTGCATTTGGGCTTTATCAAATTGCAACTTTCACGACGGTGACTTATCTTATTGTATCGACTTCACTCCCAAGGGATCCGTCAAACTCTCTTACATTTGGGTGTTACCAAATAACAAACTCCATGACGGTAAAATCCGAGCACGCCGCCTACTACTTGTTCGACGAAATGCTTGTAAAGAATGTGATAGTTCTCAATATTATTTGCATACAATTCCATAATTTGAGCCTTCATGTGAATTTCAGCTTCATATGTATTGATTCTCTCATACTAATATTTCATTTTGAATGATCTCTTTTGCTTTCAAAGATACAAATAAAGCAGGCAATATTTACTTATTTACACATGGCTCTTATGTTTTCGTGTGCTAATATCTAATCTTCATGCTTTTACATATATACACATTTTTGATGCATGATAAAATGTATTTTACTTTTTACCGGTTAAAATAGTGGCATTTTTGTTGTGACGTAAAAAAAAATGATAATAATAAAGAAATAAAAGATTCACATACATATCACTCAATTCTTATTTGTTTGTGTAGCATCTGAATTTTACGTCTATACTACATAAGTCTTATGCTTTTATATACTACATCTGAATTCCAAGTCTTTTAAATTTTGCAAATAAAAAAAAAATCTTTTCATGCATGGTTAAGGTGGCATGCATATATATGAAGTCTAAATTTCATGAGTTAGATATGTGAGTTCATTAAGATCGAACGATGTGCAAAGAAATTTTTATTGATGAAATCCTCGATTCAGTTGAAAATTCGGGTGATGAAAATATGAAAAGCAAAGTTTACATGATGTGTGGATACCTATGAATCAAGAAATTTGGTAGTTCTATTGAGCACAACTTTATGAGAATTTCTAATTTCCTAGACTCTTTGATGATTCATATGTGGCGCTTAACTTGAGGAGCATCTTGTGTTTACATATCTAACTCCGAATTTTAGTCTCCTTTATATGCACTGCTTAACTTACGCATGAAAGGTTATATCAGTAGTTCTTTTAATATGCTATGTGAAGTTTGGGTGCTAAATATGTAAATATGTGTGGAATCAAATGACATGTATACCCAATATATTGGGTCGTTTATGTACCTATTGTTGTACATGTACATGGAAGATTATCTTGATGACATTTTCATAATAATTAAAAAGAAACTTGGGAAGTGGCAAAGTTGGGATGTTAGTACATGAGAGTCGGATGATATATTAGAATAATTTTGGAGCATCATTTCACTTATGCATAGTTTATCTTGGGCGAACTATGGATAAATTGTAATTCATACTATCCATGCAATGCTATATGTGACAAGATTGATATTAATTTTGGAATAACTTTGGTTTGATTGTTTTAGATCTTGTTATATGTTTCTTTTATGAGTTGATTTACATTTGTTTTACTCAATGGTCGTGTGTTTACTTATCTAGCACCTTAAACTTTAAACCCTTGCATGAACATCCTTGTATTTGTAGGTGAAAAGCTATTTTGGTGATAATTTGATATGTTGTAAAAAGACTTGGGTGACAAATTCAAAAGAGTGGAATTTATGAATGAGACATGTAAATACATAGGAGCTGGGTAAAGCGGAGCTTGAACAATCTTCTCCATTTCAAATCTTTTATTATTATTTTTTTCTTTTTTCGTACTATTATAATTCCAATAATATAATTCATTTGTTTCAATTGAATGGATTAATTCTCATACAAACTTCTCGGTGCACCTTTGCGAGGTATATCCGATCGTGGTCAAGACGTTGAAGGATCGTGAAGCTACTTTGAGGCACTCAAAATGAATGACATCAAACTTCGCGAAGGTGAGATCTTTCCAAAACAAACACTTTTCAATTCAACACTTTTTCAAAATTTCATTAATATAAAAATAAGATAATGTTTTAAATTTCATTCGATCTATAATAAAAAAATTAGAATCTAGACGTCATAGGAATTGATTAGAAATAGGATTAGGATTTTGGTAGATAACCGGAACCTTCCCTTAGCTTTACCTAGGTATTTATTGCAAATATATAAATATCTTAACATGTGTTTTAAGTGTAGGTGAAAATGACGGGAGTGCCCACCAGGTATGCATTTAAGTTTATTGCAATTTACATTTAGCAATTTATTAAATGTCTTACTTTCCCGCATTTACAAATGCATGAAAATGATCAAACCCAGCATGTTTAAATAACTCAAAACTTAATCACCAAAAAAAATAAAACTGAAATTAAAATGTCTCGTTGGATGATCATGAATACCTCGGATGATGTAACCCACGTGTTGCTAACGGGATTTCCCACGGTCTAAATGAAAGTGTGGAACTCATTCAGTTGAGTTTAGCAAATTCATCTGGACTAAGTGAATTCGATGAAAATAACGGTGCCGGGATGACGGAACCGTGGGATCTTAATCGGTTCTGTTTTAACAACTTTAAGATTTGTTTTAATTAAAATATTAAAAATATTTGGACTTTAAGATTTCTAAACCAAAACACTTCTCTCATCTCCTGATTTTCACCTTACAAAACAAGGAGCTTGGAGCATGGTGGGCAGCACGACCATCGTCATCAGCAAAACTCGGATCTACTTCAACAAAACTTTCTTAGAATTAAATAACCAAGACATAGGACTTCGAGGTAGTTTACCTAGTGAAACATAAATCCTCAACTCTTCGTTAGGCACTTGCATGATCATGTCATGTAAATTAAGCCCTAACCAGTCTTAGGACTCCGAGGTAGTCGTTCGGTACGACATAAACCCTCATATCTTCGAGGCTGTTTGTGTGATTATATCATACCAATATAAGTCCTAACTAATTAAAATTGGCAGGATTGAAACATTAAATAAACTCCCAAATTGAAGCCAAACAATAGGATAGTTTGAGAGGTTGCCAAGGTTCTTCTTGGATTCTCAGCTTCTCCTACTTTTCTTCCTTTGGACTCTTAAAATAAACTGTTCCGAATTTGAGCTAATCCCTATTGAAATTTCCAAAATTCAATCCTTTGAAACCTTAAACTTTGAACTTCTTGAGAGAAAAACTACTGATCATTCTCGAGAGTTTTCTTAAATGATTCCCGTCATTTAAGATGTAATTAACTATAGGGGCTTGCCCTTATAGGGAACTTTAAGAACCCAGGTAATATAAACCCCGCTTAATTCATTTATATTAATCAGGGGAACTTGTCGGCTTATAAAATTGGTTCGCAGACCAAAATGATGTCACAAATCTTCTAGTTTATTTAATTGAGCCCCATCGTCAAGCAGTGTGTCTATTCTTTGGGATAGACATACGGTTTGTGATGTGGTGCTCGTTTATATAAACTATTTGGGATGTGAGATCGGATTGATTTCATATCTTAAAATTTTCAAATTTAAAATTATTTTAAAAATCAAATACTACTTTCTAAATTATATATATATTTAAATTAAATTTAAAATCTAAAAAATTCGCCGACAACTTCTGTAGGCTACCCCTTTTCAAAACACATAACCTAAAAATATGCCGACACCTGCGTTCTTCAATCTAAACGACATCATTGTGTAGCAGTACACTCCAATTGGTGTTCTGAAGGCTGTGAGCTTTTCATATTCCGGTGCCATCTTTATCTAATTGTATCCTGATGATCTGTCCATAAAGGAGAAGATTTCGTGCGTCGAAGCGATGTCGATCATCAGTTCTGGAATTGGTAGCGGAAACTCATCTTTTGGGCATGCCTTGTTCAAGTCTCTGTAATCTACGCAAATTCTGATCTAACCATTCTTCTTTCTGACCGGCACCATGTTGGCTAACCAAGTCGGGTATTGCTCTTCACGGAAAAATTTGGCGTCTATTAGCTTCTTAACTTCAGCTATTACTTGTTGTTCAATCTCTAGACACATTCTTCTGGATGCTTGTCTGACTCGAACAGAAGTGGGATCCACCCCTAGCCTGTGAACTGCAACTTCTGGAGCTAATCCCGGCATTTCCTCATAACTCCAAGCAAAACAGTCTCTGAATTCCATTAATAGCTTGACCATGTTTTCGGAGTCTTCTTTATTGAGCAAGGAGCTAACAAAGGTCGGCCTAGGATCTTTGCTAGTACCTAAGTTAACTTCCATTAACTCGTCTATTGTAGTTTTAATTTCTTCTTCAAATTCTGGTGGAGCATCTCTGACTGGCATATCTTTGAGGCCATCTGAAGTTTCCAAGCAATCTTCATTAGGCTCGCAGGTGACAACCAAGCAAAATCCCGTATCATCAACTGATCTTATTGTGCTGAATCTGAGACCATGTTTTGAATTGGGAGGCCGACTGGCATTATTCCATAAATTTTCAAAGCGCTGTAATTGACCTTTTATCCATTGTTTAGATAAGACACCACGTTGAATTAAATTCTGAACACAGGGAGAATACAACTCAAAAGGTAGTTCCATTAATTCATAAGAAGTAACATCTTCAAATTGTACATCATTTTCAGTTTCGGAAGAAGAAGCACCACGGTAGAATTTGATTGGCTTAGTACCGCCACCATGTACCTCCTTGACCACCATACCCTCGACCTTATTAGGGTGGATTGGGGTCAGGGTCATTGTATGTACACAGCGGTTTATCTTTTCATACATTGCTTTGTATTCTTCATTCTTTTCATCTTTGAGAGAGATCTTGAACTGAGGTTTCTTCTGGTTTACTGTTGCTGCATCTCTCTTGATTTCTTCTTCTTCTTCTGAGCTCTTCTCCCAATCAACATTGATGACCGGCTTCTTATGTTCAACTGTTCCACCACTTCTTCCACGATCTCGTCCCCGGCCTCGACCTCGGGTGCCAGTTCTGGGGAAACCTTCACCATCTCGTCGTAAGGGAGTGGTGAGTAACTGTTGAACAAGAATTTCAGGTTCTTTATCGTCTTGTATTTCTTTTTCTTGATTTGGTACGGTGTTTTTAAAGAAGATTGTTTTCTTCGGAGGTGCGTAGTAGGCTGCATCTTCGTGGACTCCAATTTTGTGCACGGATAATGGTTGCAAATCACCTTTGATACACTGCTCTTGTCCTCCTTCATAATATGTTATACACTGGTGCAGAGACGATAGTACCATCTGATTTTCATGGATCCACGGCCGACCCAGTAGAGCGTTGAATGATATCTCAGAATCAATTATGTGGAATTTCGCGGTTGTCTCTACTAACTCACCGATCTTCATTAACAGTGTTATCGATCCGAGTGCCCTTTCTCCTTTCTGGTTGAAGCCTCTTAACATCATCTTATCTGCTTCGAGATCATGGGCATCAATCTATAAGTATGCTAACGTCCGAAGATTCATTATATTAATTGATGCCTCCGGATCAACTAACACCCTGGAGAGCGTGAATTTTCCAATACTGACTGAAATGTACAACGGTCGATTGTGATATGCTGTTCCAAGTAGTAGATCATTGTCCGTGAAGGTAACACCGCGCTGTTCTCTTAACGAGCAAACCTCGTCGAAGGAATTACCGGCCATTTGAGCTAAGCAAATTTCTGGATCAAGTAAAGCCTTGATCAGAGTTTCCCTCATCTCCTTTGACAGGATCAAAGCATCGTAGATACTCAGTTTGGCTGGTAGCTTCCTAAGATGGGCTAGCACATTATAGTCCACTTTATTACCAGGCTCTTGAGTCTCTTCCTGAATGGGTAATTCTTCTGCTGGGGTTGGCTCTTCCTGAGCAACCACCTGCTTTCCTTTATCCTTTGGACCCATTCTCGGGGGTAGAACTTTTCTGCTTCTTAGATTGACTTCAGTTATTTCTTCTGCATCTGATGTTGAATCTGCCTGTGTCTCCCCTTGAATTAGAACGACTGACTCATCTGAGTTGCTTCAGAATCTGATAACTCTAATTCTATTGCGAATGAAGTTCCTAGGAATTCACAGACGGACTTGTCACTTGCCGACCTTTCATAGCCACTTTTGTGAACGTCTTTTCCTTCGTCAGGATCGTCGAGGTTTTGTATGATTTGAGAATCGTTAGTCACATCGAGATCGAAATCCAGATTAGGTTGGTTGTCGTTAGTTACGTTATCGTTAGAAACAGTCAAAACGTAGCCAACACCAAAACTCTTATCATTATAAGATCCCACCGGGGTGAGCAAATAATCATACAGAGTCAGAGGTTCGAGGGATTTCTCCCCCGAATCGGAAACAACCATTTTAGGAAAAGTAGCCCCTACTTTGCCCAGACATTACTCCATCCTTCGTCAGTCGCGTAAGGGTCGATTGGAACAACAAGATTCGTCGAGATAACATTGACGAAACCTCCTTTTTGGGGCTCTTTCATGTATTCCTTTAGAATCGTTATGTTCCCTCTTCGAAGATTGTCCTCGAGCCAATTCTTGAAGGTGAAGCAGTCTTCTATCTTATGTCCGAGCATCCAGTGGTAAGGGCAGTAGTTCGGATGATCCTTCTTATCAACTTCCTCCGGCCTTCTGGGTTCTGGCAGCTGAAAATCGGGCGTCTTCATCAAACTATGAAACATCTTAGCCACTGCTTCGGTTTTGAAAGGATATTCTTTATTCAAAAGCTCCTTCAGGGCACGTGGTGGGCGAGGCGGCGGCTGATCATGCTGATAACTCTGTCGAGGCTGCTGATAGCTCTGCTGAGGTTGCTGATAAGGCCATTGTGGTGGTTGGTAACTTGGCTGTAGCCGCTCTGGCTGTATCTGCACTAGCTGCTTGCCTTTATCCACTGCTGCGACAATTCCTTATTTCTTCTCAAAAGCTTTTACGAGCTTCTGCTTATCATTCTTGTCGATGAAGCTTAGCTGCTTCACTTCTTCCTGCAAGCTCCCGGCCTTGCTAAGCAACTTCTCGAAAGTCTTGGTTGTAAATCCTTTAAGGAGAAGTGCTATCGAACCATGGATACTTTTAAGCAGAATACCGACTGCGTGTTGTTCCTGAAGCTGTGGCTCACATTTCATGCTCAAGTTCCTCAATCGAAGTATGTAGTCCACTAAAGTTTCGTTCGGTTTCTGTTGCTCCACCACTAGATCACCGATAGTGATGTGGTGCCGAGCCTCGGTAAACCGCTTAACAAAAAGGTTCTCCAATTCTGCAAAGGTCTTGACTGAGCCATTTGGAAGTTCTGCATACCAATCGAAGGCAATCCCTGACAAATTGCTGACGAACTGACGGAAGAGCAAAGCATCGCTCCCACCGGCATTGCAGCAACTGGCACGAAAATGTGCAACATGCTGCCGGGGATTCCCGGTACCGTCGAAAGTCTTAAACAGAGGTAGTACGAAGCCTTTTGGGTATTGGACTGCATCAACCTCTTCAGGGTAAGGTCTACCTGTCTGAATAGATGCTCCGTTCTTAGACTGTGCTAAGGCTTCTCACACCTGCTGTTCTACCATGTTTTTAATATCCTTTTCTAGAATCATGCTTTGCGTTGAATCCTTCTTCGGTTGCTCATCTCCATTGACAGACGTGATCTCTTTCCTTCCATCTGCGATATGAATGATTTCTGGGGGTGTTTCCTTCTGAGGTTGCATCTGACTCTGGAGAGTGGCTAAAGCAGCAGCCATCTCTTCCATCCTCTTTACCATCTGAGAGATTGTGTCATCCTTTTCCTGAAGCTGCTCTCTCACTGTTCCCGGCTCATCTCTCTCTGAAGCTGACAGAGCTCCCTACAAAGCTGACGATGCTCGTGTCTCAACCATGTTAACCTCAGCAAACTCTTCATCAATGGACTCTGATGAATCAACTTCATCTCTTAATTCTTCTCCTCTTTCCCTTGCCAGCCGTCGGATGTTTGTCCTTAACTTTTCTATGGCCTCCTCAAGTGGTGTCTTCCGAACGGTCTCATGGTTATCTGGCGACGACTGTCGAACCTTCTTTTCAGGAGTTTCCTTTAGAGCTGTAGTACTTTCTTTAGATTCGGGCTCTCTAATGAAACTTTTCTTCCCAGAATATTGTGTGGGTATCGGTTCAACAATAATAGGTCGCCACACCATCCTTCTTACAGTAGAAGGCCTAGGATCAGATGATCTGTCGGTTGTACATAAATAGGTGGTGTCTTTCCTAATATGATGACCCGATACAATAACAGATGGACTAGCTCGTATCTTCTTTCTCAGATTTTCCATGGCAGTGACGAGATCTACTCGTGGTCCGAGGCGGGATCTAACTGGCACTCGTCCCATCCTTCTCAGAATTTCTACTATGGGGCATCCTTCTTTCTTGGCCAACTTCCCTATTACTGCTCGCAGTCGGGTAAGTGGCGTAGTCTTGATTTTCTTCCTCTTGCTATCACTGTAAATGCAGGTCAGGGTAATGCAGCGACGATCTTACGGGCATCTTCTTCATCAGATATAGTAGAGAGAGGGTGAAACCTACTCCCTTCCAACAGTGGTGAGTACTCGTGCAGTTCTTCACTTTCCTCAGGAATCTCTTCAAGAAAGGCAGCTTCAGCGGCCCTGGCCTTCCTGGACTTAGCAATCTTTCTGTTCTTATTTCTCCTTTGTGTACGGGTTAGGGGTCTAAACTTTGAACTGGACCCTATCTCGAAAAAAGACGGCACAACCGCAAAGTCTGAACCCTCCACGGTGATAGGCTCATCACAGACTTGGGCTTCCTTCCACTTTAGTTTGGCAGGAGCCGGGGTAGGTGCAGTGATGACTAGACCGGTGGGGGTAGAAACGACAGTTCTGGGTGTAGTAGCTAACCTCCTGTGAGCAGCAGTACTCCTCTCAGCTGGGACCCTTTGAAGGGGAGGGAACTCTTGAGCCGATTTCAGGTTGAACTTCATTATGGGCTCCTCAGTTTCAGGTATCTTGTTCATCAGTGCAAAGAGAGTAACATCGGCGAACTTAACATCCGTATTGTTGAACCCTTGTCCAAAGCGGATGATTGCATCGTTAGGCAGTTCGTCCTGGTAGACAGCTAAGTCTACCCCATTGGTGAAATAGAAGATCAACTTCGGTGCAGACATCTTCTGCAGGGTAAGTTCCGAATGTCAGTCCCGGGTTATGCTCCCTTCCTTCAAGACGAAAAGAAAGGAACTTTAAAAAGTTCGAACACATTTCCATTTATCTTTTCGTTTTATTCGTGCATTTGCAATTTTAAAAGAGTTTGTTTATCAAAAGGTTGTTGATTAGAAGGTTTACTCGTTAAGAACGAAACAATTAAAGAGGGAAGATTAGAATTAGAAAGAGTAAGGAATCCAATCCAGAATTGGAAAGGGGGAGAAAGTCTTCACAAGACTCCTCAACTCGAAGAACCACTCCTAAGCTAACATCGATTGGGGGTCCACCCCGCCTTTTTGGAGAGGTGACAAAAGAAGGATTTCAGAACCTCTCTGTTTAGGAGTTTCTAAACAGTGGCTCCAAAATCTAAAGGGGAGTTGGCTATACACGTTCAAGATAGAAATGAACGTAGTACGCCAACGGAAAAGAATGATAGTTTGATCCACTCGGGGTATAGACTCACTACCGATTTATGAAAGCAACACCATCTGATCAAAATGGAGAGAGGAACTAGTCCCCAGTGGAGTCGCCAGAAGTTTGTCGGCATATTTTTTAAGTTATGTGTTTTAAAAAGGGGTCGCCTATAGAAATTGTTTGTGAATTTTTAGATTTAATTTAAATATATATATATAATTTGGAAAGTAACAATTGATTTTGAAAATAATTTTAAGTTTTAAAAATTTTAAGATATGAAATCAAACCGATCTCACATCCCAAATAGTTTATATAAACGAGCACCGCACCACAAACCGTGTATCTATCCCGATAATGATCAGTGGTTTTGCTCTCTGATCCATAAAAAAAAATACCTATTTTTATGCCTTAATTTTTATCAATTTCTAAGGATATTATGCTTTAATGAAAGGTATTTTTGTGTTTTTGGATGTAGGTGATGTAAAAAGGTCCAAAAAAGAAAAAAGGGTGAAAAAGGAGCAAAAAGGAGGAAAAATGAAGCAAAATACAAGAATTATAAAAAATTATGGCCTGGCGCCTCAGCGCCAGATGTTGGCGCCTACGCACCAGACTCGATACTGAAACTGTCAAGTTTTTTACAACGTTTGGACAGTTATTTTGATAGTGTGAGCGGTTATTGGACATTCTAGAAGACTGGCAGTTGTTCCTTGATAATAGGACATGTGATACATTGCATTTGGACGCTCCAAAATGGTTTTAATCGCGAAGAGGTGCGAGCCAAAGTGAAGAGGTGCGATGAACTGGACGCGGTGTCCAGCGTCTAGGCGCCAGATTTCGGTGCCTAGGCGCCAGACAGACCTTCTAGAAGATTCATTGAATGTGGACATGTTTTGAAGAGGTGCCTCAAGGCAAACCTTAAAGCTTATAAATAGGAGTCCACTCCTTCAGAAAAACGTGGCTCCCCATTGTATCCCCTATCTCTTAGCCACTTTATGATCTCTCATCCTTAGAGAGGGAAATAGAGAGAAATTTAGGGCCACTTTTATTTAGTTTAGTGAGTTTATTTTCAAGTTGTTGCATCTGGAGTTCATTACACAGTGGAGTCAATAGGAATCAGAAGATCTGTAGAAGGAATATTTGAGATAAGTATTTTATTTTTGATTCAAAGTTTATTTCTTATGTTTTGTTGTTTATATTCAATGTGTTATGAGTAGTTTGTTTACTTCCTTTCTTCAATTATGAAAAGATAAATAAGATAATATAAAATTCGATTGAGAATTGAAAATCAAAATATTTTCAAAACATTGTGATGATATTAATACCTGATCTTACTTTACTTTTTAAATTGGCCATCTAAATTGTTAAAACCTGTTGAAGAGTTTTGAGACCTAGAAGGAGAAGAACTCTTAACTTGTAGATGTCACATGAATCCTTGGGTAGTCGAAGGCGGCCATGCGCGGGCTATTCAAGGTGAAGTGCAAATAAATAGGAAGATAAGATTTAAAGGGCGTAGAATTGATAAGTTTTTAGAGTGACAGACTAAATTCTTATAATTTGATTTATAGATAAGGAAAGGGTCACTAGTAGGGCCGACCATAGCCACCCTTGGACATCTAGTAGTGTGAGCCTGGATTAACTCATTCTACTAACAATACATCCGGACCTGATCTGTAGATTAGCTAATGTTCTTTGCGACTAGATCAAAGGGTAAAGAGTAGGAATGCTTCTATTTGGAACAATACCATAAAATAGATTCTCCAACGAATATTAAATTATCTTAAAAATATTTGATTAATTGAATGGAAGAAAGTTGTTTGTTTTATATTATTTTCACAAAATCATTTTCTTATTATTATTTTCTTTACCTGAATCTACCTAATTGAAAGTAATTTATAGTTAGATTAAAATACAAAAAGATTTTGAATTACAATATTTAAAAATTTATTACCATTTTTTCCCCGTGGGATCGATACTGGGGTCTTTGTTTCAAAGCCCTTTATTACTTGAAACGATACGTATACTTGCGTAGTACCCAAAAAGTATATAAAATATTTTCCTTAAAAATTATATTTTTCTATATAAACATATATTTAAAAAGTATTAATCACTAACGGCCTAGCATTCAGTAACAATCAAGTTTTATTTAATGCTATTGCCATAGATTTAAATTTGGTACACATCTATATAGCAAGTTATTCTGGGTCAAGTGTTTCGCGCCTTTGCCAGAAATTAAATTTTCTAGCAGTGGTAACAAATTCTTGTATTTGGAAATACAAAAATCGGGTCAAGTTTTTGGCGCCGTTGCCGGGGAATTGAAGGTACAATGTATAGATTTTTAAATATTATATTTCCAAAAACATAAAAAAATATAAAAATATAAAATATAAAATAAAAAAAAATTTATTCCTTGCTTTATTTTTTTATGCGTAGTTTTGTTTCTGAAGGATTATTACCTTTAGATTCTGAACTAGAAAGTACAATTAGAAAAATTAAAAAGGGAAAACAAATTCAAAAATTTCAAGAAATGGCTACTTTTCAAAATCCAATTGAACTTAATGATCAAAATGTTTATAAACCATTAAGGGATTATGCTAACCCTACAGTTGATGAACTTCATAGTAGTATTCAAATACCCACTGTAGATGCTAATTCTTTTGAACTTAAACCGTCTATTATTCAAATGGTGCAAAACAATCAATTTGGTGGAACACCAAATGAGGATCCAAATTTACACCTTGTTAGTTTTTTAGAACTTTGTGTTACCTTTAAATATAACAATGTTTCTGATGATGCTATTAGACTTAGACTCTTTCCTTTTTCCTTAAGAGATAAAGCAAAGATGTGATTAAACTCATTAGCAACTGGTTCTATTAAAACATGGGCTGAAATGGCACAAAAATTCCTTGCTAAATATTTTCCACCTTCTAAAACTACTAAATTAAGAAATGATATTACTTCGTTTAGTCAATTTGACGGGGAGATAATATATGAAACTTGGGAAAGATTTAAAGAACTATTAAGAAAATGTCCTCATCATGCTTTACCTGATTGGTTAATTATTCAAACATTTTACAATGGATTAATTGGATCTTTAAAATCAATTATTGATGTTGCTGCTTGGAGGTTCTTTAATGTCTAAATCATTTGAAGAAGCTTACACTTTAATTGAAGAAATGGCTAATAACAATTTTCAATGGCCTTCCGAAAGGATTAATCCTAAAAAGATGGCAAGTATTCACGATAATGAAGCCTTTTCTATCCTAGCTTCACAAGTAGCAGCAATGTCTAAAAAATTAGATAATTTTGCAATTAATATTTCACATAATAACTCGCTAATATTGAAGATTCTCAAATTATTGAAACTTTACAAGCTATTGCAAGTAAAAATAATCCTTATTCAAATTATTATAATCCTGGGTGGAAAAATCATCCTAATTTTAACAGGAATAATTCACAACAACAATGGGGTAATAATCAATCTCATCCCACTGGAAATTGGAATAACCAAGTTAATCCAAATTATAAACCTCCTGGATTTAATAATCAACAGAAAAAGTTATCAATAGTACAATTAATTTTACAAATGAATAATCAATTACAAAATCAAAATACTGCTATTCGTAATATTGAAAATCAAATGGAGAAAATTGCTACTTTAATTAATAACAGACCTGTAGGAACACTTCCTAGTAATGTTGAAATTAATCCAAAGGAAACTGGAAAAGAACATGAACATGTTAAGGTCATGCAACTTAGAAGTGGAAAGGAATTAAAAGAAAGAATGCGTAATGAAATTGAAAAAAAGATTGAGGTTGAAGAGATTGAAAAACCTAAAGAAACTCTCTCTCCTAGTCAAGATCAGACTGTTATACCTATTAAAACGGAAGTTAAAAAACCACCACCACCTTTTCATCAAAGACTTAAACAACAAAAACTTGATCATCAATTTTCTAAGTTCTTTGAAATTTTCAAGAAACTTACTATTAACATACCTTTTTCTGAAGCAATGGAACAAATGCCAACTTATGCAAAATTTATGAAGGATATTTTAAGCAAGAAACGAAAATTTGAAGCTTTTGAAACTGTTGCATTAAGTGAAGAATGCAGTGCGATAATTCAAAAGAAATTACTTGAAAAGCTTAAGGATCCTGGAAGTTTCACTATACCCTGTGCTATTGGAGAAACATTTTGTGGAAAAAGCTTTATGTGATTTAGGAGCAAGTATTAATCTCATGCCATTTTCTATTTTTCGAAGATTGGATTTAGGAGAGATTACTCCCACCACTGTAACCCTTCAGTTAGCTGATAGATCTATCACTTATCCTAAAGGAGTTATAGAGGATGTCCTTGTTAAAGTGGATAAATTTATCTTCCCTGTAGATTTCATCGTGCTTGATATGGAAGAAGATAAAGAGATACCTATTATTTTAGGGAGACCTTTTCTAGCTACCGGACGAGCTATGATTGATGTGCAAAAAGGAGAATTAACCATGAGAGTTAATGATCAAGAAATTAAATTCAATGTTCTTAAATAAATGAAGTACCATGATAAAGAGAAATGTTATCGAATGGATATAATTGATTATTTAATTGAGAAACATTATCAAGAAAAATGTAAAGTCATTTCGAAGAAAAATTTGAATTTTTAACCGATGAAAATGAAGAAGTAGAAGAAGAAGAGACTCATTTTATTAAAGATAACTCGGGAAAATTTAGACATAACTCAAAATGATATACTTTTACCATTAATTAAAAAAGCCCCCGAACTCGGAATTAAAAATGTTACATTCACATTTAAAATATGCGTTTCTTGGAAATTCGTTAACTTTACTCGTTATTATTTCTTCGAACTGAGTAAAGATCAAGAAGAAAAATTACTAGGTATGTTAAAGAATTAAAAGAAAGCCTTTGGTTGGACTATTGCTGATATAAGAGGAATAAGCCCTTCCATTTGTATACATAGAATTTTAATGAAAGAAAATTTTAAACCTACTATTGAACCGCAAAGAAGATTAAATCCTATCATGAAAGAGGTTGTTAAAAATGAAATTGTTAAGTGGTTAGATGCTGGTATTATTTATCCTATTTTGGATAGTCAATGGGTAAGTCCTATTCATTGTGTTCCGAAGAAAGGAGGTATACTGTCATTGTCAATGATAAAAATGAACTAATTCCTACAAGACAAGTTACTGGATGGCGAATTTGTATTGATTATAGGAAATTAAATAACGCCACTAGAAGGATCATTTTCCTTTACCATTCTTGGATCAAATGCTCGATAAACTAACTGGACACCCATATTTCTATTTTCTGGATGGATATTCTGGTTATCATCAATTACTTATTGCTCCTGAGGACCAAGAGAAAACAACATTTACAAGTCCTTATGGAACCTTTGCTTTTAGAAGAATGCCTTTTGGTTTATGTAATGCACTTGCAACTTTTCAAAGATGTATGATGTCAATATTTTGTGATTTGATTGACAAAGGAATTGAAATATTCATGGACGATTTTTCAGTTTTTGGAACTTCTTTTGAATCTTGTTTGGAAAAAATTTCCAAAGTTCTGAAAAGATGTGAAGAAACAAACTTAGTTCTTAACTGGGAAAAATGTCAATTCATGGTCACTGAAGGCATTGTACTTGGTCACAAAGTTTCACAAAAAGGGATGGAATTAGATCAAGCAAAAGTGAAAATTATAGCTGAATTGTAACCACCTACCACTGTTACTGATGTGAGAAGTTTTCTAGGTCATGCTGGATTTTATAGAAGATACATAAAGAATTTTTCTAAAATTGCTAAACCTCTTTGTCATTTATTGGAAAAAGATGCGAAATTTGAATTTAATAAAGAATTTATTAATGCTTTTAATATTCTAAAAGAAAAACTAATAAATGCACCTATCGTTGTTGCACCTAATTGGAATAAATCTTTTGAATTAATGTGTGATGCAAGTGATTTTGAAATTGGAGCTGTATTAGGACAAAAATATGAGAAGGTTTTCAAAGTTGTATATTATGCTAGTAAAACTCTCACTGAAACACAAAGAAATTACACTATCACTGAGAAGGAGCTTCTAGCTATAGTATATGCCTTTGATAAATTTAGACCTTATCTTCTTGGTACAAAATGCATGGTTCATACTGATCATTCTTCTATTAAATATCTATTATCTAAGAAGGATTCTAAACCTAGACTTATAAGATGGGTTTTACTTCTACAAGAATTTGATTTTCAAATAGTAGATAGAAAAGGAACTGAAAACCAAATTGCTGATCATTTGTCTAGAATTAAAAATTATATTATTTCGGAGGAAAATATAAATGAGAAATTTCCTGATGAATCTTTATATGTTATTCAAGGATGCAAAACACCTTGGTATGCTGATATTGTTAACTATTTAGTTAGCAATATTTTACCTTATGAATTGGATAACAAATTTATTAAGAAATTTAAATATGATGCAAAATCTTATATTTGGGAAGATCCTCATTTACTTAAAATTGGAAGAGATTCTATAATTCGAAGATGTGTACCTTATGAGGAAACTTTTGCTATTATTCAAAAATTTCATGATTCGGATTTTGGAGGACACTTTGGCATAGATAAAACTGCATTTAAAATTTTAAATTCTGGATTTTATTGGCCGACCTTATTTAAAGATGTGAGACATTATGTAAAAACATGTGATCAATGTCAAAGGATGAGAAATATATCTAGGAAGGATGAAATGCCTTTAAACTATATATTGGAAGTTGAAATTTTTGATATATGGGGTTTAGACTTTATGGGACCATTTGTTCCATCATCCGGAAAAATTTATATTTTATTAGCGATTGATTATGTTTCAAAGTGGATTGAAGCTGTTTCTTTACCAACTGTGATTCCAAAAGTCTTTCTAAATTTTTAAAGAAAATGATATTTTCAAGATTTGGAATGCCTAAGGTAATTATCACTGATGGTGGAAGTCATTTCAGGAATGTAAGAATTCAATCATTAATACAAAATTTTGGAATCAAACATAGAATTGCAACTGCTTATCACCCACAAACAAGTGGAATGGCTGAAGTATCAAACATAGAAATTAAAAGAATTTTAGAGAAGACTGTTAATCCTAAAAGAACTGATTGGGTTGATAGACTTGATTCTGCATTATGGGCTTATAGAACAGCTTATAAGACACCAATTAGAATGTCACCTTACCGGTTAATTTATGGTAAACATTGTCACTTACCTGTTGAACTTGAACATAAAGCTTATTGGGCGATAAAGGAGTTTAATTTTAATTTGAATGAAGCAGGAGAAAAGCGATTATTGCAATTGAATGAGATGGAAGAGATAAGAAATGAATCATATGAAAATGCAAGGATTTATAAAGATAAAATGAAGATGTTACATGATAAGAAAATTTCAGGAAAAATTTTTGAGCACGGACAAGAAGTATTACTTGTTTAATTCTTGTTTAAAACTTTTTCCTGGAAAATTAAGATCTAAATGGATTGGACCCTATATAATTGAGAAAGTATACCATTATGGAGCTGTGGATATTAAAAACCCCAAAACAGGAAAATTTTTTAAAGTAAACGGATTAAGATTGAAGCCTTATTTGGGAGATATTAAAATGATTTATAAAGAGGCTTATGAATTGAGTCGACCTGATTAAAGATTTACTTATGTCAGGCTGATGACGTTAAACCAAGCGCTTTGTGGGAGGCAACCCATAATTATCTTTTGTTTTGAGTATTTTTATGTTTTAATGTAAGGTTATACCTTGATATTGACTAATTTTATATTACTTTAGAAAAATTTGATGCTTATAAATCTTTGTTGACTTAGGCTGAAGATTGTTTTGAAGTATGTAAGATTTAGAAATTGGATCACTCTATTCTAAATATGAGTATTTATGATTGCTTAAAATTTGTGTTATTGAGTCTAGATTACTCTTACCAGTATAATTTACCTATCTTGGAGAACGAAACTTTAAAATTTGACGATTAGGCGAAACAGAGTTGAAAAGAGTTTCGGTGCCTAAGCGCCAAGATTCGGCGCCTAAGCGCCCGAGTTAAACTATGTATCAATAAGTCCGGCGCCTAGGCGCCAGATATGGCACTTAAGCGCCACGGTTACTGGGTCGTGCAAAAACAAAAAATATTCAGTTTTTCACACGATTTTCACCTTTAAATCAACCCATCTACATCCCTAACCCTCAAGCAATCAAAGTTAAGTCCATTACACTTCATTCTTGAGAGATTTGAGAAATTTTTGAAGAAATGGAGGGAAGAAATCATGGAGAAGAGGCTAGGGACAAGGTCTCAAAGGATCCTCAACCCTACTTCAATCGTTTCATCGTGGTAAGTTTAGAGAAAATTTCTAGTTGCTTGGATAAGTTTGAAGCGGAGTTTAAAAGCATTGGAGATCACCTTCATGAGATGTTTCATCAGATTGAACATCTGGAATGGTAGATGAAACTTCAATTTGATCATTTTGCGGCTTATCAAGATGCTCAAGTTGAAATGTATGCGAAGAACAAGTGGATTGACGAAAAGATGGCTACTGATTACCCGAGAGCGTTAGTGTTCTTTCCAAGTGGAATACACAATTTCCCTTGTGAAGATTAGAGTATTCTGGTAATGAGATCGTTATTATCTGGTTTGTTGAGTCGTTGTATCGATTTAGTGAATCGATTGTGTTTGTTTGTGTATTTGCTTTCATGTTCAATGTGTGTTGTTTTTGCTTAAAAATTGTTGTGTTTGACTGTGTATTAGGAACTTGAATCAAGTATGATACTTATCTGGAATATATTGAGCCAATATTGAAGATTATAAATGGAATTTAGTGAAGTTTGATTTAAACTTTATGTTTGATTGGTGGATTTATTATTTAATTTTTAAAAATTTTTTGAAAATGTTTTGGAAGTTAGAAACTAAAGCCCTACTCTAATGTGAGTAATTGGAAGTAGAATTTATGAATTTTGGTGGAAAATTAAATTTAAAAACAATTTTTTGTGAAAGGCGAGTCTGGCGCCTAGGAGCCAGAATTCGGCGCCTAAGCGTCGGTTCGGCCTGTACCCGAAAAATTCCTTAAATACCCCCAAAAGCCATTATCAACGCCTAAGCCTCCTTCTTCCTCCATTTTTCGCGAAAATCAGCTTTTAGAATCCATTTTGAGGAACATCAAGGACTTGAGCGCGCAACCACTTGCTTTGTTCGTCTCAAGGTCAGATCTACACTTTAAACCATTTTTTTTTCGATTTTCACCATAGATTTCCCTAGGTTTTCTAAGAACCGAAATTTTGAAAAATTTTTTTTGATTTTTAGTGATTTCTTTGGATTTTTAAACTTATTTTAAGTTTTCTAAACTTAAAGAGAGTTTAAATTTTTTATTCCTAAATTTGTTCTTGTTTTCTTTCACGTTTAGATGGCTCCGAAATCTAAACGCGGGAAGGCACGAGATAACTTCGATATGAGCAAATTTTCTACTGCGGCTGCGTATTTTCGATTCCACGAATTTGCGATGTCGAGGAAGTTCATTTTAGAACGAAGTTTCTATCATCCGGGAGAGATGATTGAAAACACTATGGTTGCGCACAACTGACAACAACTCTGTTATTTCACTGCTGTTGCTGTTATCCCTATAGTTCGAGAGTTTTATGCGAATTTTCTGGATGCCGAAGATTATGAAGTTTTTGTCAGAGGTGTCGGAGTAGGATTTACTCCTGAAAGAATCAATGTATTTTATGGCCTGCCAACGACTATAGAGTGCCACTATACTGGATTACCTCCATCTGAGGGAGATTCGGATATGATCATTGCTTGTTTGACTGACGGTACTGGATCTTGGAAGATCAAGAATAGAAAAAGGGTAAACTTCAAATCCTCCGACTTAAATGGTATTTCTAAAGCATGGCACTATTTTATTTCTGCAAGATTGTTACCTTCCAACCACCTGAGTGAAGTGACTAGAGATCGAGCGATCTTAAACTGCTGCATTCAGGAAAGGAAGCCTATTGATGTCGGCAGTATTATTTATGATTACGTGGATTCTACCGTGAGATCCGGCACTTCGTTGGACTGGGATTCCCATCTCTGATTTATTCATTATGTATTAGCAATGGAGTCACTGTAGATATTTCAGAGGAAAGGTTGAAGACTACTAAGCCGATTGGTCAGGAGAGCATTAGCATATATGATCGTCTTCGAGGGAAGAAATCGACTGCTCCTTCTTCTTCTGCACCCACTCCAGGTAGAACTTCTACTTCCCGACCTTCTACTTCTACTGAGCCACCATCGAGTTTCTGGGAGTCAATGCATGATCAGTTTATAGAGCGACGAAGGAGTTATTTCAAACTCACACTGCAGGGTTGATACTATTGATAGGAAACTTGATCATTTATCTGATTATACCCAGAGGAAGAGTAGCTATGATGCTGAGTATAATGAAGCCCTCGTCAGATTTCTGAAGGGTCATGATGTTAGTTTCCCTACTTTTCCTAGTTTCACACCATTTGTTGATCCTAAGGATGTTGAGTTTTCCTTTGGTGACAATGATGATGATGGTAGTTGATAGATCTCTATGTTGTGCTACTTTGTTGTTAGTTTGTTTTGTTTGGTTTGTTTGTTTAGTTTGATGTTTGATGTATGTTGATTTGTTTAAGTACCTGTGTGGATTGATTAGTATTAAGATTCTGTTGTTAGAATATTCTTAGTATATTGTGTTTGAGACTGAATTAATTTATGATATGTTTGTTTCAGTCTACTGTTTAGTAATTAGTAATTTTGCTCTGCTTTTATTTTGTTTTAAATTTAGTATAATCATAAAAATTAGCCTGCTTACTTTTTATACCTGCTTCAATTTTATCTTTATTATTCAAAAAAGCATGAGTAGAAGTAAATTTTTCTTTTTAAGATCGTTTTTACATACTTATAAAAATTTCCTTTTTAAAATTATGATTTTCTTTCTCTCATACTTTCAAATTTTCATAGTATACCAAAACTTAAGTTTGGGGGAAGGGAAAATACATTCAAATTGAAATTTTATTTGTCCTTAAAGATATAATATTTTCTTAAAATAAAATTTTTTTAATATAACTTAAGGAATGAAGAATCTATTTAAGATCACTTTTATTTTTGAAATTATAAACAATTTAGTGAACTTAACCAAAATTTTAATAACTTTGACTGATTTTAAGAATAGAATTATTTAACTTAAAGAAGAATAAGACTAAGGAATTTTTCTATTCATGGTAGAAATAATGGAATTTTAGAAGTATTAAGTAATAAAAAATTATCACTTGAAAAAGAAAAGATTGAAAATATTTTTGAAATTTTATTAATGTTATAATAATTAAGTGGAAATGTATAAGTTTTGAAAATATAAATTAAGGATAGTGAAGTTCAAAATCATTAACAAGCTATCCAGATATAGTAATCCTCTCAATATAAAAGAAGAAGAGAGAAAAAAAAAAGAAAAAAAGAGAAAAAGAGAAGAGAGGAGAAGCTTGAGGAAATGCCTAATTAAAAATTGGCTTCACTTGAATTATCTTATAGAAGAAAAATTAGTTACATATTTTACTTTATTTTTATGCATGAATCTTTATTTAGAAAAGGTTTTTCAAGAAGATATTTTTCTTGTAAATAATCTATGAGATCTTAATATAATAAACTTCTATTATTTTCAAAATGGATGAAAATTTTGAAATCTTATGATTTGGTAGTTGAATATTCTTTAAATTCTTAAAATTAAACCTAGTTAGTGAAATTGGGTTAATAATTTACTAAAGACTTTATAAAATAAAAAATTATAAGGAATCTTAAATATTTATCTTTAATTCCAAAAGTTATACATTTTATATAGTAAAAAGGGTTACGTGAGGAGAAGTAACATTTAAGTTTGGGGGATTTTGATCCATAAAAAAACACCTATTTTTATGCCTTGATTTTTATCAATTTCTAAGAATATTATGCTTTAATGAAAGATATTTTTGTGTTTTTGGATGTAGGTGATGTAAAAAGGTCCAAAAAAGGAGAAAGGGTGAAAAAGGAGCAAAAATGAGCAAAAAGGGAGCAAAATACAAGAATTATAAAAAATTATGGCCTGGCGCCAGAAGTTGGCGCCTACGCGCCAAACTCGATACAGAAATTGTCAAGATTTTTACAATGTTTGGACGGTTATTTTGACGGAGTGAGCGGTTATTGGAAATTCTAGAAGACTGGCAGTTGTTCCATGATAATAGGACATGTGATACATTGCATTTGGATGCTCCAAAATGGTTTTAATTGTGAAGAGGTGCGAGCCAAAGCAAAGAGGTGTGAAGAACTGGACGCGGTGTCCGGCTCCTAGGCGCCAGACAGACCTTCTGGAAGATTCATTGAATGTGGACATGTTTTGAAGAGGTGCCTCAAGGCAACCCTTGAAGCCTATAAATAGGAGTCCACTCCTTCAGAAAAACGTGCCCACCCATTGTATCCCCTATCTCTTAGCCACTTTAGGATCTCTCATCCTTAGAGAGAGAAATAGAGAGAGAAATTTAGGGCCACTTTTATTTAGTTTAGTGAGTTTATTTTCAAGTTGTTGCATATGGAGTTCATTACACTGTGGAGTTAGTAGGAATCAGAAGATCTATAGAAGGAATATTTGAGATAAGTATTTTGTTTTTGATTCAAAGTTTATTTATTATGTTTTGTTGTTTATATTCAATGTGTTCTGAGTAGTTAGTTTACTTTCTCCCTTCAATTATGAAAAGATAAATAAGATAATATAAAATTCGATGGAGAATTGAAAATCAAAATATTTTCTAAACATTGTGATGATATTAATACCTGATCTTACTTTACTTTTTAAATTGGCCATTTAAATTGTTAAAACCTGTTGAAGAGTTTTGAGACCTTGAAGGAGAAGAACTCTTAACTTGTAGATGTCACATGAATCCTTGGGTAGTCCAAGCCATGCGCGGGCTATTCAAGGTGAAGTGCAAATAAATAGGAAGATAAGATTTAAAGGGCGTAGAATTGATAAGTTTTTAGAGTGACAGACTAAATTCTTATAATTAGATTTATAGATAAGGAAAGAGTCACTAGTAGGGCCGACCATAGCCACCCTTGGACAACTAGTAGTGTGAGCTCAGATTAACCCATTCTACTAACAATACATCCGGACTCGATGCGAAGATTAGCCAATGTTCTTTGCACCTGGATCAAAGGGTAAAGAATAGGAATGCTTCTATTTGGCACAATACCATAAAATAGATTCTCCAACGAATATTAAATTATCTTAAAAATCTTGGATTAATTGAAGGGAAGAAAATTGTTTGTTTTATATAGTTTTCACAAAATCATTTTCTTATTATTATTTTCTTTATCTGCATCTAGTAAATTAAAAGTAATTTAAAGTTAGATTAAAATACAAAAAGATTTTGAAATACAATATTTAAAAATTTATTACCATTTTTTCCTTGTGGGATCGATACTGGGGTCTTTGTTTTAAATCCCTTTATTACTTGAAACGATGCGTATACTTGCGTAGTACCCAAAAAGTATATAAAATATTTTCCTTAAAAATTATATTTTGCTATATTAATATATATTTAAAAAGTATTAATCACTAACGGCCTAGCATTCAGTAGCAATAAAGTTTTATGTAATGCTATTGCCGTAGATTTAAATTTGGTACACATCTATATAGCAAGTTATTCCGGGTCAAGTGTTTCGCGCCTTTGCCAGAAATTAAATTTTCTAGCAGTGGTAACAAATTCTTGTATTTGGAAATACAAAAATCGGGTCACTCTCAAGAATTTCAAAGTTAAAGTTTTTCAAAGGATTGAAGTTTTGGAAATTTCAATAGGGAATGGATCAAATTTGGAACAATTTATTTCAAGAGTCCAAAGGAAGAGAAGTAGGAGAAGCTGAGGATCCAAGAAGAATCTTGGCAACTTCCCAAACTATCATATTGTTTGGCTTCAATTTAAGAGTATATTTAATGTTTTAATCCTGCCAATTTTAATTAATTAGGACTTATACTTGTATGACATAATCACACAAATAGCCTCGAAGATGTGAGGGTTTATGTCGTACCAAACGACTACCTCGGAGTCCTAAGACCGGTTAGGGCTTAATTTGCATAATATGATTATGCAAATGCCTAACGAAAAGTTGAGGATTTTATGCTGCACTAGGCAAACTACCTCGAAATCCTATGGCTTGTTTATTTAAAACTAAGAAAGGTTTAGCTGATGTAGATTCAAGTTTTGCCGATGACGATGACCGTGCTGCCCAATATGCTCTAAGCTACTTGTTGTTGCAGAGGTTTGGTTTTAGAAGGTGGCAATCAAGAGATGAGAGAAGTGTTTTGGTTTAGAAGAGTCTTAAAATCTAAATATTTTTAACTTTTTATTAGGGGAATCTTAAAGTTGATAATAACAACACCAGTTAAGATCTCACGGTTCCATCATTCCGGCACCGTTATTTTTATACGATGAAGTCCAGATGAATTTGCTAAACTCAACTAAATGAGTTCCACACTTTCATTTAGACTGTGGAAAATCTCGTTAGCAACACGTAGGTTACATCATCCGAGGTATTCCCGATCATCCAACAAGACATTTTAATTTAATTGTAATTGTAGTTTTGTTATTCTGTTTGTGATTAAATTTTGAGTTGTTTTATATTTTGAAATATTGTGGCGGCGAATTTTATCTTTCGTTGATTTTAATTTAGTTTTGGTTTCAGTTTTGTGGCTACCATAAAGTTTCAGTTTCCATGCAGGGTGACAATCTTGTTTAACATGCAAGAAAAGTAAAGCGCGGTACAGGTAAATAAATTGCAATAAAGTAAATTGAAATAAAATAAAAGCGTACCTGGAGGGTCTTCTCGTCATTCCAAGCTGCACTTAAAACATGTGTTAAGGCATTTAAATATCTGCAACACGTACCTAGGTAAAGCTAAGGGAAGGTTTTAGTTGTCTACCAAAATCCCTGTCATATAGCTAGTCAATTCCTATAACGTCTAGGTTCTTGTGTTTTGTGGATGATTTTCTTCACCAAAGAACAATTAAGTTCAATTATTCTTTTAAGACACTCCCTCAAATTGAGAAAGTGCTTAAGACGAGTCTTAAACATCTTTTCAATGCTTCTAGGATTGTTTTGAGTCTAAATGAATTTCATTGCACAGGTGAATTAATCGTCCAAGGATTTAGTTAAGTTTTGTCTCTTGTTCAGTAAACTAGGATGTTTAATTATCCTATGAGTGAAGTGACATTTCACTTAGTGCTTTATTTAAGAGTTATAATAATAAAAGCTTTTAGGGGGCAAATTGGTTTGTTAAGGAATCTAACCATCCTTTAATTAAAATTTAATTGATAACTTAAGATAATTTTAGTTTCCTCCTAAGCATTTTAAATTACTTACATTGAAAGGGATACTTGAGTTGTTTAGTTTAAGTTTTGATGATTTAAATTTGAGTTTGAATTAATCATATTAAATTAGATTGATTTTAATGATTAATTTAAATTGATCTTAAATTAATTTAATTCTCACATTTTTTTGATTTAATGTTTTGAATTTTCTTATTAAATGATTCTAGATTAGTTTCAAATACTTTAAGCTTCCTTTGTTTTGATTATTAAATGATTTAACATTTTAAATTTTAATTAATTACTAAAGTGTTAAAGTTTTAAATTTTAATTAACCATTTAAATTATTTGATATTTTAGATTTATGAATTATTTATTATTTAATAAATAATTTAAATTATAATTTCTAAGAGTTGAATGTCATTGTATTAATTCAATTAGTATCTTTTTAAATTATATGCCTAATAAAAAAATATCCAAAAAATTTTAATTAATCTTCCAAAATTTAAATAATTTAATTAATTAAGGTTCCATCTTAATATTCTTAAAGTGATTGATGGGTTTCTACCTTTTTATCTTTTAAGTTTCAATCAACTAAGGGAATATTAAATCAAATATTTTACTCTCCCCTTTCATTAGGCCTAAAATATTTATTAAAGTTAAAATCCTTAATTACTTTCATGCCCTCTTAAGTCTATTCACTTCATAACTCACTAAATTGAGCTCAAGTGAGTTTGAAATTTTTGTGTCACTTCACTCACATGTCAATTAAGACATTAAAGGACAAAATGTGATTTTTCTATTTTAAATTTAATTTATATAATTATTTTTAATAGGAATAGGGGTTTTTCAATGAAAATTCAACAACATGACCAAGGTAATTTTTCTAACCTTAGGAAAATTATGGATGTTCCTATTGACCAAAAGACCACCTGGACCAATTTTGGTAATTTTTTGAATTATATTTTATTTATTATAATTATTTTAAGTTTTAGAGTAATTAACTTTAGAATAAAATAGAAGTTGAAAAATAGATTTTATATTTTTCAAAAATCTCTCTGACCTCAAAGAACTCAGAGAAATAAATTTTATAATCTTTTGATTTTTCATTGATTTATTAGAATTAATTTAGTGAGAAATGTTAACAATTCATTTTTTTTAATATTAGAAATTACATTAAGCCTTTAAAATTTAATATTTTAACCTAGAGACTTGGGAAAAATATTTGGTTGGTTCCTAAATGATTAGGGAGTAAAATATGACATTTTGATAATTTTTAATATTTTGATGATTTTTAATATTTTTTAATTATTAAAATATTTAAAAATAGGCTAAAAATAAAAATTTTTAGAAATTTCTAATTTTATTTTTCTTAGACTCCTCTGATATCAGAGAAGTCCCAAAATCAATTTGGTGAATTTTTGAAAAGTATTTTGGGTTTTATGGATTTTTGAAATTTAAAAAAGATCATGTAACTTAAATGATCCATTTAGTGGGTTAAATTATTTCTAATTGACTTCAAATTTTTATGTGAGGTTTCTCTGATCCCAAAGATCAATGGAGAATTGATTTCAAATGATTTTGATGTGTGGTTATTCCTAAAATTATCAATTTTAGGGTTTTGGCCAAATTAAGGTTTATTTGAATGATTTAAGCCAAACCATAATTATCCTAGGGTTCTCTGGTCATAAGGTACTTCCCCTAATTTTTCTAGATTTTATTGATCAACGTGCTGATTATTGGAATTAAAATACAAAAACAGGCACATAAACTTGGAAAATAAATAACTTGCCACAGGGACAGCCTCTGGCCCTAGAAAATTCAGAGAATGTTCCCAAGATCAGAGGCTACAAAAGCCCTATGGTCTCATGCCATGGTGAAATGTATACATGCATGGAGAATTAAAATACTCAAAATAGTATTAAATTAATTAAAAATAAAATACCCAACAAAATAGATCAATTCTTTTTCCACATTATTCTCCTCTGTTCACTGAACAAGAGGGTATTTTTATTTTATTTATATGATTTTTTAAGCAAAGATATCAATTTTTGATGTTTTTGGTATTTAAATAAATAAGAAAAATAGGATTTTCCTACTTATCCACGTCAGCGCCAACTCAACCTACGGTGGGTCGAACTCTATGCGCCGCTCCCTGATTTGACACCACCATCTGACTTGACAGTCACGCGGCCCGCGGTTCATGTCCTGTTGCTCCTTCCGATGCGGTCCTAGCCGTCAATCCAATACACGCGCTCCGACGGCTGCTGGTCATCGTCCCGACTGGTGTGAGCCAAGAACCGTCCACCTTCTAACCCTAATATCTTGCTCGATACTTAACCAAATTAAACGTTCTTATGCTCTATGAACTCGTCTTGAAGAGACAAACATATCCATACGGCTAACATGCATTGAAATTGACTTGAATGAAATGAAGAATCGCTGGAAGCTCGGGAGGAAGAAGAGGGCAATACCTTGGCTCTGAGAAGTGAAGCTTCTATCAGAGAGGCTCGACACATTCGTTGGAGTTCAAGGAAGCTAGGGATGAAGCCTGGAGCTATGGTGAATTTCCTAGGTATGACTTCGACCAAGCCCGATTTCAAGCTTTGATGGCTAGAGAGATTGGGTGGCCTGGAGAGGGGGCTTCTACTGGGGAACTCCTTCTCTGGGTGCTGTGAAGGTGTGGGTGAGTTTAATTTGGTTCTAGTGGAGTTTTAGGGGATGTCCTATTTTCGGCACGAGATTGAGCTCAAAAATTGCACTCAACCAGTGGAGGAGGAAGCAGGAAAGCACTGGGATTCTTCTTCTCTAAGCTGGGAGAAGCTCTGGGAGTGATTTGGTGAGGTTTTATTGAGAAAAATTTCAACACCCCTCTCATGGCCGAGAGGTGGTGCTTAAATGTCCAGGGCCATTCAGCAGGATTTGTGTTCAATTGGTGGGTGGATTCCACTGCTTAAGTGGAGGGCAGAAAGGCTCCAATGTTTAATTTGGCTGAGGTGGCCAATTGGTGGAGTTTGGGTGAGTTTAGGTGGGTGGTCACTCTCGATTTTGACTCCCTCCGGCGACTAGGTTGGCCGGCAAGGATAGGGGAGCTGGTCCCTGAGGTCAGGTGAGTCATGGAGAGGTTTAATGGTGATTAATCAGGTATGGGAGAATTTTGGGGTGGGGCAAAAGGAGATTTATCCACTTAAGGGAGCAAATCCCTTAAAATGGGGAACCCTTGGTCCATGGATCACTTAGCTTGGGCTAGGTGGATCTAGGGTGGCTCCTAGGGTTCAAATGGTGTCTGTGGAAGAGTTGGTTTGGCCACATTTGGTTCAATTTGGTTAAGTTAGGCCATGAGTTCAAATTGGCTCACTTCGGTTTAGGTTAGGCTAACTTAAGTTTGGGCTTGATTTAGGTCCAAGTGTGTTGAGAAACATTGTAGAGAGGATTGCCATGAAGAACTTTCATGAAGACATGGAAATGTTTTGAGTTCAATTGAAAGGTCAATTAGGTGAATTTTGGGATTTTGGTTAAATTTGGCCACCATGGGTTAGGTTAGATTTAGGTTTGGCTAGAACTTGCTTCAAGGCCAATTGATAATTCAAAAGGGTACAAATGATTTTTATTAAAGGTTTAGTATAGAAATTGGATGGAAATTTTGGGTTTAGGGGATTCAATTTGGGTAATTTGGGGTATGTGGTAACTTTAGGTCAAATTTGGGGGTTTTGATTTCAAAGGGATTTTGGGTAGATTTTGAGTTTAAATTGAGGGCCAATTAATGTTGTGCTTGGTGTAGGAATGTATTATGGAGAGTTTAGAGTTGATTTGGGGGTAAAATGAGTTGAATTGGGCTGAATTTTGGGTAGGTTTGGGTCATAGGTTAAAATTGGGGGGTTTGGTTTAAAGTTGAAATTGAACTCAAATGTGGATCAAATTGGGCTTGGATTTGGTTTACATTGGTATTGGGGATGGTTGAATTGAAGTTTAGAATTGAAATTGGGCAAGATTGGGGTCAATTGGATCAATTTGGTTTGACATTGGGTCCATTTAGGTTAAAAATGGGTCAAATTGGGGATTTTGATAAAAGTGGGTTATTTTGGCAAAATTGGCTTATGGTGTAGTTGAACAAAATGAAATTGGGAATATTTGGAATTTTCTGGATTTTTTTGGGAAATTTTGGAATTTTTTGATTTTTTGGCTAAAAGGGGTATTTAGGGTATTAAGAGGTTATTTGGAGAGTATTGAGATATTTTGGTGGATTTAAGAGATAAGGGTTGTTTAAAAATGATTCTTGGGAATTTTAAGAATTTTGGGTAATTTTTGGGAATTTTTGGATGATTTGGTGGTTGTTTAGGCAATTTAGATAATCTTAGGTAGATTTAAGGACCCAATGTCAAAACAAAAAATTTGGCAAAATAGAATTCGATTATGGTTGGGAAGTGTGGAATAGCTTAGAGTTAGCCATGGACCAAGAAAGTGTTAATTTTTTGAACATCTCATAGGTTGTTCCTAACCCTCTTAGCTAAGGGCTAGGGGTTTGGACTTAACCACATAAGTGTTCCAATGAACTAGGAGTCAATATTATGTAGAGATGGTTCAGGGTTTAGGATGGGTGTGAGAGTGCAATGTGTACAAGTCAGACCTCACCAGGACTAGGCCACCCAGGGTAGTCCTTAAGGCTTGAACAACCTTATAGGAGCTCACTATTGGTTTTCCATATGGTGGTCTTAACCTTCTAAGGTGATTTAGAGGTTTGCAACCATCCAAGTGGGGTCCCAATAGAAGTTAAGAAGTAGTTGAATTGTTAAAGGGTGGGTCCCAATTCTAGTCCTCTATGATAGTCAAGGAGAAGTCCTATGGCTAGACCCTAAGCACTAAGAGAAAGGAAAAGACCTCACCAGAAATGAGGTCAACACTTGGGTACAATTTAAGTTGAACTTAAGTTATAAATGTTGACTTAAGTTTAATATGGATTGAACTTAAGTTTGGATTAACATGGGTTCAAATCAGATTTAACCTAAGTTAGAAACGTTGACTTAAGTTCAATATAGCTTGAACTTAAGTCTGAGTTAACTTGGGTTAAATTTGGGTTGAACCTAAGTTAAAAAAGGTTGATTTAAGTTCAATATGGGTTGAACTTAAGTTTTATTTAACTTGGGTTCAATTTAGGTTGAACCTAAGTTAGAAAGGTTGATTTAAGTTCAATATAGGTTGAACATAAGTTTGAGTTTATGTTAGATTAAACTCAAGTTAGGATTTGTTTGAGTTGAGTTTAATATGGTTTGAACCTAAGGTTGGGTTAACTTGGGTTCAAGTTAGATTGAACTCATGTTAGGTTTTGATTGAGTTAGGTTAAATATGGGTTGAACCTAATTTTTGGGTTTACTTGGGTTCAAGTTAGATTGAACTCAAATTAGGTTTTGGTTAAGTTAGGTTAAATATGGTTGAACCTAAGGTTTGGGTTAACTTGGGTTCAAGTTAGATTGCACTCAAGTTAGGTTTTGGTTTAAGTCTAATTAAAGATAGACTTGATTAGGGTTTAAGGTTGTTTAAGCCTAATTTAAGTAAGGATTAATAGATTAATTAAGTCTTCTTAGGGTTAGACTCAATTAGAATTTAAGGTTGTTGAAGCCTAATTTAAGTAATGCTTAGGGGTTTAATTAGGTTACATTGGGTTAGACTTGATTAGAGTTTAAGGTTTTTTAAGCCTAATTTAAGTAAGGCTTAAGAGTTTAATTAGGTATAATTTGTTAGATCTAATTAGAGTTTAAGGTTTTAAGCTTAAAGTAGTTAAGGCTTAATGTATTAATTAGGTCTAATGGGTTAGACCAAATTAGGGTTTAAGATATTAAACCTAATTTAGTTAAGGTTTATTGGATTAATTAGGTCTAATGGGTTAGACCTAATTAGGGTTTAAGATATTAAACCTAATTTAGTTAAGATTTAATGGTCTAATGGGTTGTACCTAATTAGGGTTTAAGATATTAAGCCTAATGTAGTTAAGGCTTAATGGATTAATTAGGTCTAATGGGTAAGACCTAATTAGGATTTAAGATATTAAGCCTAATGTAGTTAAGGCTTAATGGATTAATTAGGTCTAATAGGTTAGACCTAATTAGGGCTTAAGATATTAAGCATAATTTAGTTAAGGTTTAATGGATTAATTAGGTCTAATTGGTTAGACCTAATTAGCTTTGAAGATATTAAACCTAATTTAGTTAAGATTTAATGGATTAATTAGGTCTAATGGCTTAGATCTAATTAGGGTTTAAGATATTAAACCTAATTTAGTTAAGGTTTAATGGATTAATTAGGTCTAATGGGTTAGACCTAATAAGGGTTAAAATTTTAAGCCTAATGTAGTTAAGGCTTAATGGATTAAATAGGTTTAATGGGTTAGACCTAATTAGGGTTTAAGGTATTAAACCTAATTTCGTTAAGGTTTAATGGATTAATTTGGTCTAAGTTAGACCTAATTAGGGATTAAGATATTAAGCCTAATGTAGTTAAGGCTTAATTGATTAATTAGGTCTAATGGCTTAGACCTAATTAGTGTTTAAAATAATAAACCTAATTTAGTTAAGGTTCAATGGATTAATTAGGTCTAATGGGTTAGACCTAATTAGAGTTTAAGATATTAAGCCTAATGTTGTTAAGGCTTGATGGATTAATTAGGTCTAATGGGTTAGACCTAATTAGGGTTTAAGATATTAAATCTAGTTTAGTTAAGATTTAATGGATTAATTAGGTCTAATGGGTTAGACCTAATTAAGGTTTAAGATATTAAGCCTAATGTAGTTAAGGCTTAATTAATTAATTACTCTAATAGGTTAAAACTAATTAGGGTTTGATTTGTTTAAGTCTAATTTAATTAGGGTTTAATTGCCATTTATACTTAATTTAATTAAATCTTAAACTAATTAATTAAGTCTAATGATGATTAGACATAATTAGAACTTATTTGAACCTGTTAGTGTTAGGTTCAAAATTTGACTTAGCCCATTTATTAAATGAGCTAAGTAATAGGTAATTTTGGGATTTATAGATTTTTAGGGTTAATTAAATATAAATTAACAATTTATAATTATTAACCCTAAAGTGTCATTTCAGATTTTCCAAACATTAAGATTTATCATTCAAAGGTTCATGTCAGTCACCTTAAGTCACTTAACTAATTTCTACTTTAATTCCCCCTTTTTACATTTTTATAATTATTTTTAAAAATAATTACAAAATCTCATGAAAATTAGGGATTCCTATGCTAGAGAATTTTCCTACCTTAGAAAAATCAGAGGATGTGTCTAAGGGCTTAAACGTTATTCCCTAAAAAAGTTCATATTTTCTTATTTATAAATAATTTTTAATAATTAAATTACTCCATAGGGTATTTAATTATTTAAAACTTAAAAGAACTCCTAAATTTAAAATTTCATTTCCACATTGTTATCCTCACTGTCCTGAATCCAAGGATATACATTTTTTATTTTTATGATTTTTGTGTGTCAAAATATGAATTTTCAATTATTTTAAGGGTAGTGTGGATTTATTTAAATCCTTATTAACCTTAAGTTCCCGGGCAGCGCCGCATATCCTCGGACAGGTCGAATACGCTGCTAATCCAATGCAGGGTTCCGAATAGCAGATCAGATGGGAGTTAATCTCGATCGTCCGTTTTTAAAACATGAAAATGAACGACATCGGTTCGTCTCCCTCATCTCCATTGATCCCGCAGATCGTCTACAATCTAGGGACAATTTCTCACTCAATTCTTGATGGAATTGAATGAAATTTATTCCTAAAGCTTCATTTGGAGGTAGAGAAGCCATCTATACGGTGATGATAAGGTTGTGAAATAGTTTGTTTCACAAAGTGTGAAACCCGAGCTCAGCTTAAGTCAAAACATCTATCCTTAGCCTTAATTAATGGAGCTTCACTTTGGTTGCCTCTACACCTTCGTATTGACCTCAACAAGCTTACCTTGGCTTCAATTTAGAGTTAAATTGGGGGATTGAGTGGATTAAAGGGGTTGGATTCAATGAAGATCAACTCCTGAGGGTGTAGTGAGTATTTTCTATCTTGGAAGGTTCAAGGTATATGGACTCTATACTTCTCTATCTCCTCCTCAAAGGCTCTCAGGTAGGGATTATTTATAGCCATCAAGAGGCTTGGGTGAACTTCGATTTGCTTAGATTTCACTTGGGGGAGATGTTGTCCACTGTCATGATTAATGAGGATAAGTTTTCAGCTGAGAATTATCCCAAAGTGGCATTCATAATAGGTTCTCATTATGGTGAGGATTTGATCAAGTTCATGGCTCTATCCTATTGGGCACTCCATGGGGTGGATAGAGTCCATAAAATGAGTTGGATTTACCCTCTCCCATGAGCTTACAAGTGATACAATCAATTTGGTATTGAGTGACACATAAACCTCCTTTTTGTCTCATTCTTTAAATGGACGTGATGATCTCCTCCTTTAATGAAATTGATTTGTTCTATGTCTATTGGATGTAGAAGAGGTTCATGGTGACTCAAAGTGAGCAAGCCATCCTTCATCCACCATGTCATTTAAGGTTTTATGAAAGCATGGCACATAAACCTCCATTTTCCTAATTTTCTAATTTTTGGTATTTATGAGGTCATCCCATGATGTAAAGATGATCTAAGCTTCTCCTCTCTTTCATTATCTAGGGTTGGAGGTGCTTGATTATTCATAAAAAGTATCTCTAAGAATTTGCTGAGGGAATGCCACCTCATTATTCTTTCATGATGAGTCCATAATGGGGGTTTAACCATGGTTAAAATGAGATGTCATGAGTCATTCAATGTGTTAACCCATATGTAATGGGTTTCATGAGTCATGTGTAACCCATATAATATCATTTATTATGTCATCATTGGGTTTTAAAATTTAAAGTCATTTATTGTGTCATATGTGATGTCACATGTCTAAATTCATTTCATGGTAATTTAATCATAATTCCACTTTTAATTAATTATGTAATTAATAAAAAATTTTAGAAATTATAACATTCACCAATAAATTGATTAAAATTTTTTTTGAAATTAATTATTTAATCAATTTTAACAATTTTGGTTCAAAATGAGGTATTTTGACCAAATTTGATTAATGTTGACTAGAGTTGACCAATATTGACCCAGGTTAACCCAAGTTGACCAATCCTAGTCTAAGGATGATCAATGTAACTTTTCCAACTTTTTCATTATTGGGTTAGCGATACATCTAAAATATATAGTGTTTTTAAATACATTTTTATACCTATTTTGATGATATTGCACTTTAATGGAAGGTATATTTGTGTTTTTCTTGTAGATATGATTAAAATGACTGACTATCGTGAAAGGAGCAAAAGAGGATCAAATTTGGAGCAAAATTTGAAGAATGAAAAATTTGACTTCTAGCGCCTCAGCACCGGACCCTTGGCGCATAGGCGTCACAATTAAAAAATACGAATTAACTCAAATTTGGCGCCATTTTCAAGGGGATGTTTGAAGCAACTCTTGGTTTAAACTTAACTTCTTTTGGGTGGTGGCTTTGATTGGATGGATGAATTCTTTGGGGGAAACATTGAATCTGGACATGATTTTAAGAGACACCAAGGCACCTTTTGGAAAATTTTAAAAAGAATACTTGAAGATCAGAAAAAGGGTTGATGTTGGAGGGTGTGATTAGTGTTAAGAGTCAAGTTTATGTTAAAGAGTTATTAAGAGCATACCTTTCCACTTCATCCACTTTTATTATCAATTATTCTAGTTTTTATTAAGAGTAGAATATAGATTTGGAGTCAATGGAGTTGGTTGCCAACCTCTATTGTGTCTTGTAAAGGAAAAGCAAAGTTTCAAAGGAACTTCAAGAGTCTTGTGGAGAGGATTTCCAAATAAGTGTTTATCTTTGTTTTACATTTGGTTTTAAAGTAAGACTTGTTGTGTCATCATTATGAATTCTACTTTTAAAACAAGTTGTGATTGTGTTTTCTCCATGAGTTATGAGTAGTTTGCTTTATCTTTTTCCTTTTAAATGATGAACTAATTAAATTATAGAAGGAAGTTGTGTGAAGTATAAGATTTCAATGTTATAAGAAGTTGTGATGATTCACTACCTTGTACTTCATTTACCTCTTGATTTGGCCAATTAAGATGTTAAAATTTATTGTGAGAACATGTAAGAATCAATGTGGTATTGTCTCAATCAACAATTAGAAAGAATCACATGCAATTGTATGGGTGAGATTTGTAGTCCATATGGTTGGGTGCAAATAAATTGGAAGATATGTTTTTAATGGGAAGTAAAATTAGAGGACTTTAGAGTGATAGGCTAAAACCGCTTAATTTGGTTTGAGGTGAAAAATTTTGTTATGAGATGTTAGCCTCCAGGTGGAGGGAATCGAGGGAACTCTAGAGTGAGAGCTAGTATCTTCCCTGCCTAACCCATCTACATTATTTCAAAACATCAAATTAACCAATGTTCTTTATAGAACCAAGTAAGGGTAAAAAATATAATTGCTTTTATTTGGTAAAACACATATAGATACTTCCACAACAAAATTCCTTAATTATCACACAATTTAAGGAGAAGAAGTTGTCTATTGAAGAAGTGGTGTAACAAATGGGAAATCAATTACAAAGTCAAGGAGCTACAATCAGAAATATTGAGAATCAATTGGGACATATTGCCAATTCATTAAGTAACCAAGGAATGCTTCCTAGTAATACTGACGTAAATCTATAAGACAAGATTAAAGAGCAAGTACAAGCTATTCAGTTGAGAAGTGGAAGAGAGTTGGAAGGTAGAGTTCAAAAAGAGACTGAAGTAGAGAAATAAGAGATTGAAAAACCAAAAGAGATCGCTCTGAAAGTTTTGGAAATACCTATTTCTCCACCTAAGGTTGATTTCGAAAAGCCATCACCTCCATTTCCTCAGAGACTTCGACAACAAAAATTTGATAAACAATTTTCATAATTCTTAGAGATATTTAAGAAGCTTACAATCAATATTCCATTTGCTAAAACCTTAGAAAAAATGCAAAGACATGTGAAATTTATGAAGGATATTCTCAATAGAAAGAGGAAGTTTGAAGATAATGAGACTGTTGCACTTAGTGAAGAGTGTAGCGCTATAATTCAGAAAAAGCTTCCTGAAAAGCTTAAAGATACTGGAAGTTTCACAATTCCTTGTGTAATTGGAGACAAATTTTTTGTAAAAGCTTTATGTGATTTGGGTGCATGCCTTAACCTTATGACGTTAAAAGATTGGGATTAGGAGAAATAACATCTACTACTGTAACTTTGCAATTAGCTGATCGTTCAATCACATATCCTAAAGGAGTTATAGAATAAGTTTTTGTGAAAGTGGATCAATTTATCTTTCCTGCTGATTTTATTGTGTTGATTACGGAGGAAAATAAAGAGATACACATAATTTTAGGGAGACCTTTCTTAGCCACAGACAGAGCAATGATATGTGCAAAAAGGGGAATTAACGATGTGAGTTAATGATCAAACTATTACATTCAATATTTCAAAGTCAATGAAATATCCCGCAAGAGGTAAAGATGATGAATGTTATAGGATGGATGTTATTAAATATTTGAGTGAATGCCATTTCAAATCAACCTATGAAGAGAAATTTGAAAGTAAAGAATTGGAACACAAGCAAAAAGAAGAATTATAAGATTCTAAAGATTTTCATGAGAAAGATTTAAATTATGTTCATGAAAATTTTGAAATGTTGGACATGACTGAAAAAGATGAATCTTTTTGTTCATCAATTGAAAAACCTCATGAACTTGATTTATAGATGCTTCCTAATCATTTAAAGTATGCCTTTTTAGGTGATTCCTAAACTTTTCCAGTTATAATTTACTCTCAATTAATTGGAAGAGAAAAAAGAGAGTTTGTTTGAAATTTTAAAGAAAAATAAGAAATCCTTTGGATGGACAATAGCTGATATTAAAAGAATCAGTCCTTCAATTTGTATGCATAAAATCCTTATGGAGGATAACTGCAAGTCTTGGGCTGATCCTCAAACTAGATTAAATTCTATCATGAAAGAAGTTGTTAAGAAATAATTTTTAAAGTGGTTGGATGCTGAAATTACCCACCCTATTTCAGATAATGCATGGGTTAGTCCTATTCACCGTGTACCTAAGAAAGGAGGAGTTACTGTGACTGTGAATGAAATGAATGAAATTATACCAGTAAGGCAAATTACAGGGTGGTAAATATGCATTGATTATAGAAATTAAACCTTGCCACCAGGAAAGACCATTTTTCGCTTCCTTTTCTAGATTAGATGTTGGATAGGCTGGATGGGCATAAATACTTTTATATTCTGGATGGATATATTGGTTACCACCAAATTCAAATTGCTCCTGAGGATTAAGAGAAAACAATGTTTACCAGTCCTTATGGTATATTTGCTTTTAGAAGAATGCCATTTGGTTTATCTAATGCCCCTGCTACATTTTAGAGATGTATGATGACAATTTTCTGTGATTTAATAGAAAAAGGAATTGATGTTTTTATGGATGACTTTTCAGTGTTTGGAATTTCATTTGAATCATGTTTAAAACATCTATCTAAAATTTTGAAATGTTGTGAAGAAACTAATTTGGTCCTTAACTAGGAGAAATGCCAATTTATGGTAGCAGGAGGAATTGTTTTGGGACATCGTATATCAGAAAATGGTATGGAAGTAGATCCTGTAAAAATTTAAGTGATCTCTAATTTACCTTGCCCAACTAATGTAAGGGGAATTAGAAGTTTTCTGGGACATGCTGGATTTTACAGGCGTTAAAGTCTTTTTACAAATTTCGAAGCCTTTATGCCGATTACTGGAAAAAGATGTGATTTTTAATTTTGATGATGATTGCTTAAAAGCTTTTGAAACTTTAAAAGAAAAATTAATCACTGCACCTGTTATAGTTTCAACTAACTGGGAAAAACCTTTTGAATTAATGTGTGATGCTAGTGATTATGCTATTGGAGCTATTTTAGGTCAGAAATATGATAACATTTTCAAAGTGATTTACTATGCTAGTAAAACTCTTAACGAAGCTCAAGTTAATTATACCACTACTGAAAAAGAGTTATTAGTTATAGTATTTGCCTTTAATAAATTCAGATTATATTTAATTGAAAGAAAATGTGTGGTGCATACCGATCATTCTTCTATTAAGTATTTAATGTAGAAGTAGGATGCAGAACTAAGATTGATTAGATGGATTCTTCTTTTGCAAGAATTTG
The DNA here is from genome assembly GCA_022702705.1 of Papilionanthe hookeriana x Papilionanthe teres. Lineage (NCBI taxonomy): Eukaryota > Viridiplantae > Streptophyta > Magnoliopsida > Asparagales > Orchidaceae > Papilionanthe > Papilionanthe hookeriana x Papilionanthe teres. The sequence goes on along the minus strand of CM040425.1, from coordinate 136,502,337 downwards.
ATTTTGAGATAGTAGATAAGAAGGGTGCTGATAATCAAATTGTTAATCATCTGTCCAGGCTTGAAATTAAAAAATCTCTCTGTGATGCTGAAGAAATTAATGAAAATTTTCCTGTTAAAAGATTGTTCACTGTTAATGAGTGGTGTGTTCCGTGGTATTCCGACATTGTAAAATTTATTGTCAGTGGTATTTTACTCTATGGTTTGACATACCAGGAGAGGAAGAATTTTTATCTGAAGATAGAACTTATTTTTGGGATGATTTGTTTTTATATAAATAAGGAAAGGATTTGATTATTCGAAGATGTGTGCCTTTAAAATAAACTTATGAAATCATACAAAAGTGTCATAATTCTGATTATGGGGGACATTTTGAAGTTGATTAAACTGCATATAAAATCTTACAATCTGGATTTTATTGTCCTACAATTTTTAAGAATGTTAATGTTTATATTAAAAATTGTGATCGATGTCAATGTGTAGGCAATATTTCTAGAAGAAATGAGATGCCTCTTAATTATATGTTAGAAGTCGAAATATTTGACACTTGGGGATTAGATTTCATGGGACCATTTATGCCATCTTTCATAAATACATACATTTTGATAGTAGACAATGTATCTAAATGGATAAAAGCTGTTTCTTTAACTTGATGTGATGCTCAAAGTGTTGCAAAGTTTTTAAATAAGAATATATTCTGCAAATTTGGAATACTGATCCATGAAAAAAATAACCATTTTTATGCCTTGATTTTTATCAAATTTTTAAGGATATTATGCTTTAATGAAAGGCATTTTTATGTTTTTGGATATAGGTGATGGAAAAATGTTCAAGAAGAAAAGAAGAGAAAAAGGAGCAAAAAGGAACAAAAATGGAGCCAAAATGCAAAATTGTCAAAATTATTGGTCTGGCGCCTAGGCGCCAGAATCCGGCGCCTAAGCACCAGGTCGATACGGGATCTATCAAGATTTTTGATGACTTTTGGACGGTTATTTTGACGGTGTTAGCCGTTATTGGACCTTCTAGAAGAATGGCAGTTGTTCCTGGTTTATAGGACATGTGATACAATGTATTTGGACGTTTGGAAACGGTTTTAATCGCGAAGAGGTGCGATCCAAAGTGAAGAGGTGCAAAGAACTGGAAGCAGATTCCGGCGCCTAGGCGCCAGACACACCTTCTAGAAGATTCATTGAATGTGGACACATTTTGAAGAGGTGCCTCAAGGCAACCCTTGAAGCCTATAAATAGAAGGGTACTCCTTCAGAGAAAAACGCCCCCATACGCCCCCATACATTCCCCTATCTAGAGCCCCATATAGAAGGAGAATTAGAGAAATACTTTAGGGACACTTTTATTAATTAGTGAGTTTATTTAGAGTGTGTATTGAGAGTTTAAAGAGTTGGTGCTTTTGAAGTTTATTTGCTTTGGAGTCAGAAGAATTCAGAGGTTCAGTAGGAGAAACACTTGAGACAAGTATTTATAATTTTATTCAAAGTTTTATTATCATGTTTTGTTGTTTAAATTCAATGTGTTCTGAGTAGTTAGTTTACTTTCTCCTTTCAATTATGAAAAGATAAATAAGATAATATAAAATTCGATGGAGAATTAAAAACTATTTATATTTTAAAACATTGTGATGATATTAATACCGGATCTTCATTTACTTTACAAATTGATCACTTGTATTGTTAAAATCTGTTGAAGATTTTTGATACCTAGAAGGAGATGAATTCTTAACTAGTAGATATCACATGAATCCTTGGGTAGTCGAAGACCTTGTGCGGGTTATTCAAGGTGAAGTGCAAATAAATAGGAAGACATTATATAATGGGCGTAGAATTAATAAGTTTTTAGAGTGACAGACTAAATTCTTGTGATTTGGTTTATAGAGAAGGAAAGTGTCACTAGTAGGGCCGACCATAGCCACCCTTGGACATCTAGTAGTGTGAGCCTAGATTAACCTATTCTACTAACAATACATCCGGACCTGTTCTATAGGCTAGCCAATGTTCGTTACACCTGGATCAAAGGGTAAAGAATATGAGTGCTTCTATTTGGCACAATACCATAAATTTATATTCTCCACGAATATTATTATTATCTTAGAAAATCTTGGATTAATTGAAAGGAAGAAAGTTGTGTTCTTATTGCTATTTACACCAATCATTTCATTACTGCTTTATTATTGCATCTTTCATTACTGCTTTATTATTGCATCTAGTAAATTAAAAATATCAAAATTTTAAATTATAAAAGAAATACATAAAAAAAAATTAAAATATTTAAAAATCCATAACTCACTCCTCATGGGATCGATGCTGGGGTCTTTGTTTCAAAGCCCTATATTACTTGATACGATACATATACTTGCGTAGTACCCCTAGTGTGTAAAATATTTTCAATAAAATTATATTTGTATACACTAGTTGCTATTATTATCTATTACATATATTTGAAAGCATTAATTATTATATTTGTCATCAGCGGATTGCGGGTCAAGTTTTTGGCGCCGTTGTCGGGGATTGAATTTTTAGTACGCATATATATAGCATTGGGTCAAATACCAAGTGTAATCATAACTGATAGGGGAAGTCATTTTAAAAATGCGATTATGGAGAAGTTAGTTAAGAAATATCATATTAACCATCACATTGCTACTTCTTATCATCCGCATACAAGTGGTTTGGTTGAATCATCCAATCGTGAAATTGAAAGAAATATGGAAAATACTGTTAATCCAAATAGAAAGAATTGGTCAATCAAATTGGATTATGCTTTGTGGGCCTATAGGACTGCCTATAGAACTCCTATAGGAATGTACCCATATAGGCTAATTTTTGGAAAATCTTCTCATTTACCAGTTGAACTTGAGAATAAAACTTATTGGGCTATTAAAAAGTTCAATTATAATTTGAAAGATGCTGAAGAAAAGAGATTGTTGCAATTAAATGAGCTTGAAGAGATATGGAATGAATCTTATGAAAATGCTATGATTTATAAAGAAAAGATGAAGTTATGGCATGATTGGAAGAATCTTACTAAAAATCTTGAGCCAGGGAAAAAAGTTTTACTATATAATACTAGATTGAGAATTTTTGCTAGAAAACTTAAGTCCAGGTGGACAGACCCATTTATTGTGATAAAAGTTTATTAATATGGAGCTATAGTTATCCAAGATTTTAAGACTGGAAAAATATTTAAAGTGAATGGTCATAGACTTAAACCTTTCTTTTCAGTCGATCAATCTAAACCTGATGAGAATCTGATGTTGGGTCACTCAGAATAAGCTCGGGTATGTCAGGCTGATGGCGTTAAACCAACTGCTTTGTGGGAGGCAACCCATATTTATCCGTGTGCTTTGCTTTATGTTGCTTTGTGTGCTTTTATTTGGTTTGATTTGAGAAATGTTATAGCATTTTAGTTTTTTTTAATGTTATAGTGGTTTTTATTTGACCTTATTTAATGACTTAGAGGTGTCATAATGAAGATTATGACGTTTGGCAGAACTGTGCAAAAATGTGCACTGGAGGCTATGTGCCGCTGGTTGGCGTATAGGCACCATTGTTATTAGAAAATGTGAAAAATGAGGTACTAGAAGCTTAAATCGTGGGTGAGTAGTTTTTGGAGTTATTAAGGAGTTTTAACACGTCTAGGGTCAGTTTTGTGCTTTCCCAAGTCTATAAAAAGGCCCTAAATTTATGAGATACTTGCACCAGTTCTTAATTTCATTTCTGAGTCTTCTGAAAGAGTATTTTGAGTGCAAAAATGTCTTCTAGGGAGAGCAAAGTTAAGAATAAAGAGGATGCCAACAAGAAGAAGTTTATTTGTGATAGTGCGCAAGAGTTATATAATTTATTTCTGGCTGTGAGTATCTAAGGAATAACAAAAAGGATTACAAAGATTGAGGCTGATGTGGAGTCTATTGATGCAAAGGTAAATGAAATTAATGAACATTTAGTGAAAATTGGATGACAACTCAAAATGCAAGTCAGGCATACAAGTCATGTAGAAGAAGTGAATAGAGCGATGTATCTGAAGGACAAATGGATAGAAGAAGAAGATGTAAGAGCTTTCAATAATCGCCCGTTTTATCAGATTTACATTCCATATGGTTCAAATAAAACTCATGGTGGTTCTGGATATAATCCACCTATTGGAGATTGGAATTAAATTATGTGTGGTCTTGTGGTTTAATTATGTGTGTTTAGTGTTTTAAGTGTGTGTTTATTATTAATGTTTGTGTTTGTTGCACTTTATATGTGTTTATTACATCTCAATGATGTAAATTTGTGTTTAAATTACATGTGTTTGAACTTATGTATTGGAGAATTTCATCCAATGTGTTTGGATAGAAATTTGTAATTTATATTAAGTGTGTTTTAATATTTAAGTAATATAAGTTTGTGTTTGTGTGAGATTTGTGTGGAATCATTGAAATTTTAGTGTACGTTTGGAGTATTAGAAGAGTTTATGGGGAGAAATAACTATTTGAAGTGATTAAAGGTGATTAACTTGGATTTTTTATGGAATTAACTTAATTGTCAAAAATTAGGCACTGGTGCCTAAGCGCCAAACTGACGGCGCATTAGCGCAGTTCACGGCTAAGTACAGTATGCCTCGCGCATAGGCGCTAGTTCGCGAAAATCAACTTTCTGCAGTTAAAAACCTGAAATTTTCCATTTTTAACACCCCATCACCTTTAACCTCTCGATTTCGCGAAATAGGAGCCAAGGGCATCACTAAATTGGATCATTTTAGAGCTGATTTCATCGAAATTTGTTGGATTTAAATTCCTTAAGGTATGATCACTACTTCTAAGTAAAATTTTTTTATTTTTACCATGTATTTTGAGTGCATGATTGAAAAATCCAAAAATCACTATTCATGGTGAAAATTTGAGGAAAAACATGAGAAATTGCTTGGATTTAGTGGAGTTTCCCTTTGGAAGTTAACAAGTTTATTTTAAATATTGAATTTATGGTGAATTTTTTTTGAACTTTTAGAGATGGCTCCAAAGTCAAAACACATGAAAGAAAAAGAAAAATTTGATTCCGACAAATTTGTCAGTTATAGAGCAGAGAATCCTTACGTCGATGCGTTCGTAGAAATTGATTCTAGAAATAGTATTTAGCAAGCCAGGAGGAGATATTGAGGAGATAATTGCTAGAAGGAATTGGGAAAGATATTGTTACTTCTCCGTTGTTGCAGTTGTTTTTGTTGTGAGTGAATTCTATGCAAACTTGCCAGTAGCAGAAGACAATTTAGTGATGGGTAGGAGGCAACAAGTGGATTTTCACCTGCGGTAATTAATACTTTTTACCGATTACCTCCTGCGATGTTTTGTTTTTATGTGAATTATCATCCTTTTGAGGGAGAGTTAGATGAGATTATGGCCTTTCTTACTGATGGAAGAGGTTTATGGAAGATTACAAATGAAAGAAGAGTGAATTTTCAAGCCTCTAAGTTGAATGCCACTTCAAAGGCATGGATTAATTCATCTCATCTAAGCTTCCACCTTCAAGTCATGCCAGTGAAGTTGCAAGGGAGAGAGCTATTCTGAACCATTGTATTCAGCAGGGAAAGCCTTTAGATATTGAGGCTATTATTTTTTTATTATATTTTGAGCTGTGTCAGAGCTGCTACTACTACAGGTATGGGATTTCCATCTCTGATTTATTCACTTTGTGAGCCGTCTGGTGTTAAGTCTGAAACATGAGAAGAAGTCATTCAGCCACTTAGGCCTATTACTAGTGTAAATGTAAACACTTACACTGTACATTCAGTATTTAGCTAGAAAGGAGGATCTGTTAGAGCTTCCAGTGCTTCTGCTTCTGCTGCTTCAACTTCTCGTGCTTCTACTACACATGCATCATCCTCCAGAGATTCACAAACTAAATTATTATAAAAGATTTTGAAGAAGGTGAGTCTTACCCAAGAACATGTTAGAGATATGGATGGTAAGATTGAAAATATTGAAAGGTATATTGTAAAACATGATGAATATGAGGAGAATTATCAGCAGTACATGGACAGAGTGATTAGAGGAGATCACAGTGCTGAGATGCCCCCTCATCCTTTTTATACCTTATGTGCCATCCAAAGACTGGAATGAAGTTGATGATGATGAGCATGATGTTTAGGATTGTTATGTTGAGTTTGTGATGTTGTGATGTGATTTTCTTATGTGTTGTGATGTTTTAATTTGATGTTCTCATATGTAATGTGATATATTTTGCTATGGACTCTGATGTTGTGTAGATTATAGTTAGATTATTTCTATTATGGACATTTAGATGTTTTATGATGTAAAATGTGGTCAGTATGTGGTAGTAAATGTTTTTATGTGTTTCTGGTGTTAAAGTTTTTAGTAGTGTCTAATTTAATTCTTATGAAAATTAGAAAAATTTAGAACACTATTAGAAACCACTATTTATATAGCATGTTTAAACTTTTCAAAATTTGCTACAATATATTTTATAGTATGTTTGGATTTGTGTTATGTTAAGTTGGTGTGTATTTGCTTTGAAAACCTCCACTATTGTAGAAGTCCTTTGAAATTTTAAAATTTCTATTTTATGAAAAACTGAATTTGATCTACTGTTTACTCCTTGTTTTTAAACTGTTATACTTGCATATTTAGGATATGAAAATTTCTCCAAGCATGTTATTCTAGTTATTTTAATTCTTACCCATGTATCATTTTTATGCTTAAATGTTTTATCCTAATTAAAAATTAATGTTTGGGGAGAATTTAAAAACAAATTTTCAAAAAAAAAAAACCAAAATTTTATTTTTTTCTCAAGATACTTAAATATAATTTGATTTTTGATTGAAAATAATTATGTATATAAAGTTATACTAGGGAAACAAAATTTTGAATATAGAAATGAGTAAGAAAATTTAGTTAAAATTTATAGTAATGATGAAAATTTGAAAGTTAAAATTTTCTTAGTAAAGAAATGTAAACTATAGTTAAAATATCTTTAATGAGAAGTGTTGTATTTTTGGATAAATAGAAGATTTGACTTTTATTTTTCAAAGCTTAAATTTCTTTTATTGAGAAATAAGTTTCAACACTATTATTATGATTTTTAAGTGAAGGATATATATCAGACCATTGTTGTAAATGATAGGGTGGAATTCAAAATCATTAAAGGCCTATCCAGATACAGTAATCCTTACCTTAAAAAAAAAGAAAAAGAAAAAGAAAAAGAAAAAAAAAGAGAGACAAAAATAGTATGTAAAAAGGAAGGAGAAGCTTGAAGATTTAAGGGCCTAATCATAAATTGGTTCCATACCTAAAGTTTAAAATATAAGTTTTAAGAAAATCTAAAGCTTAAGGTTATAATATAGTAAGTAAAATATTTCCATATGAAAATTTTTAAGTAAGGAAGATGAAATGCTTTAATCCTATATTTTGAAAATTATACAATTATTCCTGAATTATATAGGAACTTATATTTATCATTATCCTTTACTTAAGAACCTTCTAAACTTTAAGTTGGTCTGATTTCCTAAATTTTTTGGTAAATTGGACTATTTCATTTCTAGAACAAAATTTTGAAACCTTTCTATAAAAAACTCTTATATAATTTGCATGTTAAGATTTTCTATGTGATTAAGTGTCACTTGAGGACAAGTATCATTTTAAGTTTGGGGGATTTTGATACACCTAAAATATATAAATTTTTTTAAATATATTTTTATACCTATTTTTGATAATATTGCATTTAATGGAATGTATATTTGTGTTTTTCATATAGGTACGATTAAAATGGCTGACTATGATGAAAGGAGAAAAAGAGGATCAAATATGGAGCTAAAGTGGATCAAATATGGAGCAAAATTTGAAGAATGAAAAATTTGGCCTCTGGCTCCTAAGAGCTGGACCCTTGGCGCATAGGCACCACAGTTAAAAAATACGCATTAACTTAATTTGGTGACATTTTCAAGGGGTGATTGAAACAACTTTTGGTTTAAAATTCTTTAACTTCTTTTGGGCGGCAGGTTTGAATGGATGCATTCTTTGGTGTATACATTGAATCTGGATATGATTTGAAGAGACAGCAAGGCACCTTTTGGAAAATTTAAAAAAAAAGACTTGAAGATCAGAAAAAGGGTTGATGTTGGAGGGTGTGATTAGTGTTAAGAGTCAACTTTATGTTAGAGAGTTATTGAGAGCACACCTTTCCACTTCATCCACTTTTGTTATCAATTGTATGTAGTTTTTATTAACAGTAGAATAGAGATTTGGAGTCAACAAAGTTGGGCGCCAACCTCTATTGTGTCTTGTAAAGGGAAATCAAAGTTTCAAAGGAACTTCAAGAGTCTTTTATAGAGGATTTTTAGATAAGAATTTATCTTTGTTTTACATTTTGTTTTAAAGTAAGACTTGTTGTGTTTTCACTATGATCTCTACTTTTAAATCAAGTTGTGATTGTGTTTTCTCCATCAGTTATGAGTAAATTTCTTTATCTTTGTCCTTTTAAATGATGAAGTAATTAAATTATGGAAGGAAGTTGTGTGCAGTACAAGATTTCAATGTTGGAAGTTGTGATGATTCACTGCCTTGCACTTCATTTACCTCTTGATTTGGCCAATTAAGATGTTAAAATTTGTTGTGAGAACATGTAAGAACCAATGCGGTATTATCTCAAAAAAAATTGGAAAGAATCAAATGGAATTGTATGGGTGAGAATTATAGTCAATATGGTTTGGTGCAAATAAATAAGAAGATATGTTTTTAATGAGGAGTAAAATTAGAGGACTTTAGAGTGACAGGCTAAAGCCCCCTAATTTGGTTTGAGGTGAATATTTTTGTTATGAGATATTAGCCCCCAAATGGAGGGATTCGAGGGAACTCTAGAGTGAGAGCTTGTCTCTTACCTACCTAACCCATCGACATTATTTCAAAACTTCAAATTAACCAATGTTATTTAAAGAACCAAGTAAGAGTAAAGAATATAATTTCTTTTATTTGGCACAATACATGTAGATACTTCCACAAAAAAATTTCATAATTATTACTGATTCATTGAAAGAAGAAAAAGATATTTTATTCTCATTTGCTTTCATATTATTTTCTAGTTGTGTTAACTTTAGTGGTTTGCTTTACTTTTTATTCAGAAAATTCAAAAAAAAAAATAAAAAACTTTTAATCTTAAAACATACTTTAGAAAATCATTTTAAAAAATAAAAAGTTATTTTTCTTATTTCTTTAAAATTTTAGACATTTCCCTGTGTGTTCGATATCTTGGGGCTTCATCAAAATGTCCTATATTACTTTATAAACGATACCTATACTTGCGTAGTATCACATAGTATAAATAATTAAAGTATAATTTCATATCTAAATCGTAAGCTTAAATATTCGGGGATTAGTTAGTCATAGGATCCATGGGTTTTGTCATTATGGGTTTGATTTGGTCATGTTGACCAATTTTAGGGTTTAGGTTGACCCAATGGTCAATATAGTGACTTTTGGGTTCTACATTAGTCATCATACCAATGTTGTCTTGATTCGGTCAATGTCTAACCATAAGTTCAATAAGGTGGTCATGGGGTCATAGCTTGACCATTTTTGACTTTGACTTATTTAGGTCAATGGTTGACTGGTTGGGTAAATAAGGTGGTTATTGGGTTAAAGGTTGATCAGTTTGGTCAATGTGGTGGTCATTGGGTCAAAGATTGACTAGTTTGACCAAAGTTGACAATTTGGGTCAAAGGTTGACCAGTTTGGTCAATGTGGTGGTCATTGGATCAAGGATTGACCAATTGGGTCAAAGGTTGACCAGTTTGGTCAATAGGGTGGTCATTGGGTCGGTGTGTTGACCATTTTGACCAAGTTTTAGCATTTAGATCAAAGGTTAACAAATTTGGTCAATGTGGTGGTCATTGGGTCAGTAGGTTGACCATTTTGACTAAGTCTAACCATTTGGGTCAAAGGTTGACTAGTTTGGTCAATATGGTGGTCATTGGGTCAATGGGTTAACCATGTTGACCAAGTTTGACCATTTGGGTCAAAGGTTGACCAATTTGGTCAATAATTGATTAAATCAGGGTTTGTCATTACTGATTTGACCATTTTAGAGTGTCATTAAGATTTGGGTTAAAAAGGCTTCATTAGGGTTTTACCTTAGACATTAGGGTTTAGTGGCCATTAATAAGATTTAGGGAGTCAATATTGGTAGACTTCCTGTCTCATGATGGCCTAGAAATCATCCTCACAAAAGTGTGGTCAACAGTTGCCTTAGACCAAATTAGGGTTTATAGTGTTAAACCTAAATTGGTTACGGTTTAATGGGTTTAATTAGGTCTAATTGTTGTCTTAGACCTAATTAGGGTTTATGGTATTAAACCTAATTTGATTAAGGTTTAATAGGTTTGATTATTTTTAATTGGTATCTTTGACCTAATTAGGGTTTAAAGTGTTAAACCTAGTTTGGTTAAGGTTTAATGGGTTTAATTCGGTCTAATTGGTGTCTTAGACCTAATTAGGGTTTTTGGTATTAAACCTAATTTAATTAAGGTTTAATGGGTTTAATTAGGTCTAATTGATTTCTTAGACCTAATTAGGGTTTAGTTTGAGTCTATTGGGAGTTAGACTCAAAGTTGACTTAGTCAATATGGAAAGGGATAGGCATGGGGAGATTTTGTATTTTAAATGGATTTTTAGGGTTTAAATTATTAATTTATAATTAATATTTTTAACCATAGGCATAAATGTCATTTAAAATTTTTAAGAAGCTAAGATTTGACATTTTAGGGTTTAAATCTATCACCCTAAATTACTTAACCAAATTTGAATTTAATTTTTCCATTTTTTGATTTTATAATTATTTTAAAAAAAAATTACATAGTTTCATAGAAAATAGATAAACTTGTCTCAAAGATTTTTTCAAACCTTAGAAAAATCATAGAATGTTCCTAAATTTGAAAGGATTATTCTGTGAAAATTGCATAATTTTTAGATTTATAATTAATTTTTAATAATTAAACTACTCCAGAGAGTAATTAATTAATTAAAAATTAAATATAAATCATTAAATCAAGAGTATGATGTTCTCCTCATCACCTTAAGCATGAGAATATTTTTAGTTTATTTTTGTGATTTTTCTATATAAAGATATGAATTTTTGAAGTTTAATAGGATTTTTCAGAATTATCTACTTCCTATTTATCCACTTATCTGACTCAGTGCCAGCTCAAACCTCAAAGGTGTCGAAATCCTATGCGGTGGCTTATGATTTGAGGGCTAATCCACACAAGCGCTGAGCTGGTCTGCTCTTTTATCCAATTCATGTGGCTAAACTAGCAGTCTGGCTCGATCAGAGCCGTCCATTTTTAATACACGGAAATAGACGTCTTCGGGTCATCGTCCCAAAGGCGTTATAACCCACAGATCGTCCATGTTCAAGACATGAGATTTCGCTCATTTCTTCATGGATTTTAGTGAAATATGTTCTTATAGCTTCATTTGGAGACGAAGAACCCATCCATACAGTGATGTATGGGTTATGAATTGGTTTGTTTCACAAAGTATCAAACTCAAGCTCAGTTTAAGTCTAAAGAACCATACCTTAGCCTGTGTTGATGAAACTTCAATTGAATTGGTTCTGAAGCTTTGCCTTGACCACAGAGAGCTTATCCCCAACTCAATTTGAGGTGAAATTAGGGCTAGATATGAGTTCGATCAGAGTGATTCATTGTTTGGAAATAAAAGTAGAAGAGTGGGTTAGAGCTTATGGGAAGGGTAAATTTCGGTTGGGCTTGTCTTCGTAGGGCTCTAGGAAGCTTTTAGAGTAGTTAATTTGAAGTTTTGAGAAACTTCATTTCAAACCCAAAAATTGTCTTGTTTTTGGATAGAGAAATTGGAAGGGAACAGTGGGTTTCAAAACCAAAGTCTATGGAGGATCAATTTCTTATGGTATAAGGAACAATTTTGGTCTTGAGTGTTTTAGGTGTTGGGGATTGTATGTGCGTCTCTCCTCTATTCTAGGGCTCTCGGGTTAGCTCATTTTATAGCCATGAATGGCCATGACTGAGCTTGGACTTGCTTGGGAATGGAGGTAACTGTATCAGGATGGATTGAGGATAAGATTTCAGCCAGGTGATGATCATGGCTGAGTTTCCCAAGGCTAATCCATGTTACACTCAACTAAGGTGAAACCTTGATTCAGTTTTTTAGCTTTCCTTCATTGGCTATCCTATGAGGTGGCTATGGCTGGTTATAACCTGTTGGATTAACCTCCCTCATGTAAGTTTAAAAATTCATTCAATAGGGAAAAGTGAGAACACATAAGCTTATCCTTGTTTTGTTTCAATGGCTAGCCATGATGAGGTCTCCATTTAATGACATAGATTTGGCTATGCTTTGGCACATGTTTATTGGGTGGGAGATGAGGTGCATGCTGACTCTAAAGTGAGCTAATTAATCTTCATCCACCTAAGTTAATATGTCATCCATGGTTTTATAAAAGGACGCATAAATTCCCTTTCTCATTATTTTCAAAATTTGGTAATAATGAGTTCATTCCATGTTGTAGTGATGACCTAACCCAAGTTTCTTTTTAATTGGATGGCTTGTAAGGTGAGTGATGACTCAACCATGTCATCCCTTAAGCAATTCATAAAGGGGTGACACCTCTTTTACTCCTTCATGATGGAGTCATGATGAGCTTTAATCTAGGTTAACCATGGTAGCTCATGGATTTTTCTTATGGGTTGTGGCATGTTACGAGAGGTCCTATGAGTCATGGGTGACCCATTAGGGATCTCTTATGGATTGAATTAGGATTTAAACTAAAAATATGATTTAGTATTTTCATGAATTAGTCTTCCCATGAGCTTAAATCATTATTTTTTAAAATTTAAATTCTAGGTCTTATGGTCCTTAATTTTACACTTCTTAAATTAATTAAATGATTAATTAATTAAGAGAATAAAATATTTTGATGAAAATATCAAGGTTTGATTAAAATGATAAATTTGACCAAAATTGACCAAGGTTAACTTTTGGTGGACCATGTTTGACCAATTTTGACCATTGTAGATTTAAGAGTGTCTACAATGATTAATTTGACCATTTGATGGTTGGATTAGTCATGGGGTTATGGGGTTTAGGTGGTATAATCTGGGTTTGATCCAAATTGACCAAATAGTTATGTTTGATCATTTTAATGTCTTGTATTTGTCGAAAGAGTCAAATTTGACCAATTTGGTGTCTAGATTAACCTAGTGGACAGTTGGGTAGTCATTAGGTTAATGTGGTGGTATTTAGGTCATGGATTGACCATATTGACTAATTCTGACCATTTAGGTCAAGGGTTGACTAGTGTGGTCAATGTGGTGGTCATTGAGAAATGGATTGACCATTTTGACCATATTTGAGCATTTGGGTCAAGGGTTGACCAGTTTTGTCAACATGGTGGTCATTGGGTCATGGATTGACCATTTTTACCTAATTTGACCATTTGGGTAAAGGGTTGACCAGTTTGGTTAATGTGGTGGTCATTGTGTTGTGGATTGACCATATTGACCAAATTTGACCAGTTGGGTCAAGGGTTGACCAGTTTGGTCAGTGTGGTGGTCATTGGGTCATGGATTGACCATTTTGACCTAATTTGACCATTTGGGTCAAGGGTTGACTAGTTTGGTCAATGTGGTGGTCATTCTATCATTGATTGATCATTTTGACCTAATTTGACCATTTGGGTCAAGGGTTGACTAGTTTGGTCAATGTGGTGGTCATTGAGTCATGGATTTACCATTTTGACCTGATTTGACCATTTGGTTCAAGGGTTGACCAGTTTGGTCAATGTGGTGGTCATTGGGTCATGGATTGACCATTTTGACCTAATTTGACCATTTGGGTCAAGGGTTGATTAGATCAGAGTTTTGCATTGCTGATTTGATCATTTTAACAAGTTATTAAGATTTGGGTTAATAAGGCTTCATTCGGGTTTTACCCTAAACGTTAGGGTTTAGTGACCATTGGTAAGATTTAGGTGGTCAATATTGGTAGATTCCTTTCTCAAAATGATTTATAAATGATCCTTAAAAAAAGTATGGTCAACAAACTCTTTGCTTTATAAATATATATTAGCTTTTAAATGATTCATCATAGAGTCCCAATCTTTTCTTCTCACATAAATTTTTAAGACTCTTAATATTTCAAAAATACAGTTTTTTTTTTTACTTTAAGTAGTCAACGATAGTCCAATCCTCTAATATTAAATATCTTAGCCCATAAAGTTAACCTTCACTACTAAAAACTTTCTTTTAAATCTCACTATGAAATTTAAATAAAATTAAGAATTTAGTTATCTAAAGTTAAGCTCTACTATCTGAAGCCATGTTGAAGTTATTTTGAAAATATTTTTAATTGAGAACACATAACAGATAATCTTTCCTCCCACAAACTTAAGTTTTTTAGTATATATCGAACTAGTAAACGAGAGAGAAAAATAATAAGAAAACTAACCTTTTTGTGCCGAGCTTTTGATACTTTTGAAACTATGCAGATATTAATAAAAAAATTAAACTAGCAGGCATAAAAAAGTTTGAAGTTTTGTTACATATAATACAAAAGATTTTCAGGGTGAAAAAAATTTAAAAACATAAACTTTAAACATTTAATACAAACATACAACCGTTACAAATTCAATCAAGAATAATAAACAAACAAATACAATTTCATCACAACTTTACTAGCACAATAAAGTACAATCACCACACACATCAATCACATTAAAGCAAATAAAAAACACATAAGTTTACACATCAATAATAAACTAAGAGAACACTACTTTACGAGTCATCCTCTCCTTCTTCTTCTGCTTCTTCCACTTCTTCCACTTCAGGCTGGTATGGAATATAGCGGGGGAAAGTAGGAAATATCACACCAGATTCACCCCTCATGAATCTCATCTGAGCATTATGGTAAGCTATATCATACTCAACTCTTCTCTTCTAATAATCATCATTAATATTATTTCTTATTTTTAATTCACCAATTCTATTATGAAGCCTCACAATATCAGCCCGTTATATCATTAACTACTCCATAACATCAGAAAGAGTAGGATTTATGGAGGTAGAGGTATATCATGACTAGTAGAGGGAACATCACTACTCTTACTTTCAGCCTCGATTGTACATGAGTTTAATAAGTACGAATGTCGGTGATCCACCTAAAAATTACCTATTTTTAGTGTAGATTTTATGCTCACTTTATGCATATTTTTGTCTTCAAGTATAAAAATATATGATTTTAGAGAAAATAAGGCAAAAACAATGTAATTTGAAGCCAAAATGTGCAAAGAAGAAAATTGTGACCCAACACATATTGATTTGTCTTTCTATGCTTAATATCTTTTACATTTCTTACATGTTTGAATGAAATTACACTTTGAAGAAAGGTTATTTTTATCTTTATCTTGTAGGTGAAGATGTTAGGAACGCAACGCAACTGAAACGGGGCAAAACAGAGTTGAAACGAAGCCAATATGAGCGAAACAGTGAAGTAGCACACAGGGTGGCGCCTAGGCGCCAGAACGCGCGCCTGGGCGCTAGTGACGAGGAGAAAATGGCGCCTAGGAGCTAGATACGGGCGCCTAGGTGCCAGACACAGCAGAAAGATATTGGGGACGGTTATTGGACGGTTTTGTGTGGTTCCAAAGCATTCTAGAAGCCTCTAGAAAAAATCCTACATGTCATCAAGTAATACAATGAATCTAGACACACTAGAGCAGTCTTTTAAATGAAGAGGTGCATCTCTTAAGTGAAGGGGTGCGACCCTTCACATAAATAATCTCACGCCTAGGCGCCACAGTTACTTTCTAGAATATTCAACGAATTTGGATGAATTTTAAAGAGATGCATGAAGCAACCCTTGGTCATTTTCGAAGCTCTATAAATAGGAATTAATTCTGCAATCAAATAGAGTCCTTTTAGAGTCCTTTTAGAGTCCTTTTGGAGAGTCATTTTGGGTTTGTTTTACATAAGGTTCATAGGGTTTGAGTGTGTATAGTTTAGCATGAGTGTGGAGATGTAGATTTCTACATTTTTTGGGGAGATTGGTGAGGAATTTTGAGAGCTTTATGTAAGGAATGTACGAGCGGCACATGGATCGGCAGGAGACTTTGGTGGAGAGATTTTCTGCTCTCTTTCAAAAGGAACAAGCTAAGTATTGTGTTCTTCATTTCTTTGTATTTGCTGTAAACATTTTCTAGTGGATTTCCTTTAATTTAAATAAAGTTTTTTGTTGTGTTTTATCCATGCTTCCTAAGTACTTTCCTTTATTCTTTCTTTTAAAATAAAGTAGTGGCATGTGTAGGAAAATTACTTTTATGATATAATTATCTATTAGATACTTCTATGTGACAGATAGTTGCATAAATATAATATAGTACTAATGAAATAAGTTTCTTATTGGCACTTAATTTATTACATAATTCTATCAATCCTTTTACTTCTTATGTCATTATCTTCATTTTACTTTTCTTTTGCAATGAAATAGATGCATGTTTAAGAATCTAGATTGCATAGATATTTTTCTTATTTTAGTAATGATGGTATTTTCATTGGATCTTAATTTAATTTTCAAATTGATCACTTGTAATGTTAAAATCTGTGGAGAATTCTTAAGATCTGACCGTGGGCTAAGATTTCTTAACTAGTGATTACAACATTTCTCTTGAAAAGGTAGATTGTAAATCCTTGAAAGGGGAGGTGCAAATGGAAAGGGAGATAATCTTTGAAGGGCGTAAAATTGATTATGTTTTTAGAGTGATAGACTAAATTTTATCAATTTGGTTTAAGAAGAGGTGACGGATCACTAGTAGGCCCGACCATAGGCACCCTGGGGGAATCTATAAGTGAGAGCCTAGAATTCGTCCTTACAACTAATAATACATCCTGATCCAATCTTTAAAAACTAGCCAATGTTCTTTATGCCTGGACCAAAGGGCAACAAATATATATGCTCCTATTTGTCACTATTAGATTAAATTCTAAGCATTTCTTTCCTACACATTATCTAGGTAATTGTGAGAGAAAGGTAGTCTTTAACATCTCAAAATTCTCAAAACCAATTTATCCAGATAAGTTATCTGTTTATTTTAAATTTTCATTTAGTAATAGTTATTAGAAAAACCATTTTAATTGACATTCAAAATTAAGGCCTTATAGAATCAGACTAGAATTATCCTAAAGGATTTCTTACCTCGCTTCTCTGTGGGATTGATACTTGGGTTTTAAAAGAAAGCCTTATATTACTTGAAACGACACGTATACTTGTGTAGTACCCCTAGTGTGTAAAATATTTTCTAATATTATATCATTTAAGGTTTTTCACCCTAGTCACTATGTATAAATTGGGTCAAGTTTTTGGCCATCTATTGGAAGTTAATTTACTGCGTAATTGCGGGTCGAGTCAAGTTTTTGGCCCCGTTGCCGGGGAAGCTTTAGTAAGAACTTTTAGGAGAATTTTAGTTAAAGTTGTAAGAATTAGATTTGGAATTTATTGTATTATAATATCATGTGTTTAATTATTGTGAGTTTATTTTAAAATAAAATCCAAAATACAAAAAATATTTTTGAGATCTGTCCTATTAGTTAAGTCTTTAAATTTTTATGCGTAGTTCAGCTGCCGCAGACCTTAAATTTTATGACTCAGAATTAGAGAAAACTTTTAGGAGGATGGCTAATCATAAAAGACTCCATGAATTTAATGGAGAAATGGCGGATCAACAATGTAATAAATATTTAAATTTAGATTATAATGCTAGGCAAGGAACCATTATTATTCAGGAAAATTTTTTTGGACAATGGATGGAAACTGGCCATGAGATACATAATCCTTATTTTG
This sequence comes from Papilionanthe hookeriana x Papilionanthe teres, assembly GCA_022702705.1. Lineage (NCBI taxonomy): Eukaryota > Viridiplantae > Streptophyta > Magnoliopsida > Asparagales > Orchidaceae > Papilionanthe > Papilionanthe hookeriana x Papilionanthe teres. The sequence goes on along the minus strand of CM040425.1, from coordinate 136,484,469 downwards.
TTTTTTACAACCAAGGTTGGGAAAATTAGTCAAATTTTAACTGGAATACTAATTTTGGAGGAGAAAGCCAATTTTGGGAAGATAATCAATTATGTGATTAAAAGAATCAGGACAACTTTAATGATGGATTTTCCTTTCCTTATAGATGTAACTCCAACCTACAAGATGAAGAGAATGAATTACTGTTAGAAAACCTTGTTAATGAAATGGCAATTCAATTGGAAAGTTAAGAGGTCGCATTACGGATTATAGAAAACCAACTGGGTAGATTATTAACGCTATTAACAGTTATCCCTTGAAGATTTTACCTTATGATCCTGAGATAAATTTTAAGCATATGAATGATGAGCAATATAAAGATATCGTACTAAGACTTAAAAGATAATTTAAGGATATGATTCAAAAGAACTTTGAGTTGAGAAACGAGGATAAGGAGATTGAAAGACCAATGGAAGAAATTCCTAAGGAATTAGAAAACCTTATTTCCTCAACTAAGACAAATATAGAAAGATCACCTTCATCATTTACTCAGTACCAAGGAGCATAAATAGAAGATAACTTGAATCAGAAGAGCAATCTAAAAGAATTTGATTCAGAATCTGAACCAGCTAGAGAGAATCCAATCCAAAATTTGGTAGATCTTGAACTATCTTATATAAATCCATTTCTTATGAATTTTGAAGAAGATATAATATGCAAATTATTAGAAGTATATTGGACCTAGGAAGAAACTTGGGGAATAATGATCTAAATCAATCTGAAATGGAAGAGCTGAAAAAATAAAATAAAATTTGAGGATTTCATAGGAATTCCTGGATTTGGAAAAGATTTGGCAATTAATCAAAGATTACTTAAATGGAATTTTGATCTAGGAGGAATCATTTCTCAGGCTGATGATGTTAAACCAAGCGCTTTATGGGAGGCAACCCATAGTTATCAGTGTGGTTTGATTTAGTATGATTGTGAGTCATGTTTGTTAGTGTTTTAGTGTGTTTGCTTTAGTGTGGATTGATCTGCTTGGATTGTTAGCGAATAAAATTGATCTTTATGTGTCATTATGAATTGATCAGTTTGATTGATATTTGGATTGTTGTAGTTAAATTTGATCATTTTGGGTGTCATGAAGGAAGTGATTCCTTAACTTTTTATGGATCCATCTTAATTTCTATTACCACTTTTCTCTGACCTTGTTTTCATTTGGTAGGAGTCATGAAACTATTTAATTAGTAACCTATAGATTACCTTACACTATCCTTATAATTGTTAGAGGTGTTTACTTAAAGGGATAAGGTGATGCCTGATGTTGGTGCTCGAGAGTCAAAATATTTGAGATAATAGTATCCTTGGGGTTAGACTCTATTAAATCATTTATAAGTACCCAATTTATTAGTGTAGTGATTCCGTTAGAAATCAGAAGTATGTTAGTGAGATGCGATGAGTTAAAGGAAGAGTTGACCTCATTTATCATGTGTGTATGTGTTTGTGTTACAACAATTTAGAGATTTGAAGAACACTTAAATATATATTGCTATGCCGATGTTTGTCCTGCTTTTTAGGCCTTTCTTTAGTTTAATTTTTTCTAGCATGTTTAGTTTAGATTTACTTTCTATTAGAAATTTTTCTGTCCTGATGAATACTTGTAGATGTTTTTTATAGACATTTGAGGTAGATAAAATTTTTGTACTATTTTTCTTCCTGCTTATATTTTTGTACTGAATGCTATACATGTTAAAAATTAAGTTTGGGGGTAGGAAGAAAAATATATTTTAAAGTTAGTATACTTCCTTTTTGTTTAATATTATTGCAAGCTTGTTTTAGGCTAGATTTACTTTCTCCTGCAGTCATTCTATCCTGATTATGCATGTATAGAAATTTGATAGGATGTTGTAGTAGTTAGTATATTCAGCTTTTCTTCCTCCTACATTTTATGGAATTAATTGCAAAATATTTTAAAATTCGAATTTGGGGGCGGATGAAAAATAATTTTCAAAAACTTAAATTTTATTTGTTCTAAAAAATGCTATAAATAAATTTGATTTTTGAATGAAAAATAATTATGTGTATGAAGTTATATTAGGGAAATAAAATTTTGAATATAGAAATGAATAAGAGAATTTAGTTAAAATCTATAGTGGTGATGAAAAATTTAAAGTTAAAATTTTCTTTGTGAAGAAATGATAAATATTGTAAAACTGTCTATAGTAGGAAGAGTTGTATTTTAGAGAAATAGAAGAATTAGACTTTTGTTTTCAATATTTAAATTTTTTTTATTGAAAAATAATTTTCAAAACTGTTGATATATTTCTAAGTAAAAGATATATATCTACCTTATGCATTAGAAAAGGAAGGGTGGAATTCAAAATTATTAAAGGCCTATCTAGATATATTAATCCTTGCCTGAGAAAAGAAAAGTAAAGTATGAAAAAGAAAAGAGAAAGTAAAAGAAAAGAAAAAGAGAAAATAAAATAAAATAAAATAAAATAAAAGAAAAGTATAGTATGTGAAAAAGGAAGGAGATGCTTGAGGATTAAAGGGCCTAATCAAAAATTGGTTCCACACTTGAGCTTTTTAAAGTATAAGATTTGAAAAAATCTTAAGCTTAAAAATATAATAAAGTTAGTATAATTATTTTTAAGAAAGATTTTTAAGTAAAAAAATATAAAATGTCTAGCTCCTATATTTTGAAAAATCTAAAAGTATTTCTGAATTAGATAGCAACACGTATTTTTATATTCTTTTATCTAAGAGATTTCTAAACTTTAATTTAGTCTCATTTACTTAATTTTTTTTTCTAAATTGGACTACTACATTTCTAGAATAAATTTTAGAAACTCCTAAAGAAAATCATACTCATGATTTTCTTGTTTGGTTTTATATGCTATAGTGTTACTTGAGGACAAATAACGTTTAAGTTTGGGTGAATTGATCCACCTAAAAATTACCTATTTTTAGTGTAGATTTTATGCTCACTTTATTAACATTTTTAATGATAAACACTTTAAAAGAAGGAATTTTGCATATTTTTGTCTTCAAGTATAAAAATATATGATTTTAGAGAAAATAAGGCAAATATAATGCAATTTGGAGCCAAAATGAGCAAAGAAGAAAATTCTGACCTAGCACATATTGATTTGTTTTTCTATGCTTAATCTCTTTACATTTCTAACACATTTTTGAATAAAATTACACTTTGAAGAAAGATTATTTTTAAGTTTATCTTGTAGGTGAATATGTTAGGAACGTAACACAACTAAAACGGGGAGAAATTGAGTTGAAACAAAGCCAAACGAAGCAAAACGGTGAAGCTGCGCACAGGGTGGCACATAGGCACCAGAACTGGCGCCTGGCCGCTAGTGACGACGAGAAAACAATGCCTAGATGCCGGAAACGGGCGCCTAGGTGCCAGACACAGCCAGAAACATTTTGGGGACAGTTATTGGATAGTTTTGGGTGGTTCTAAAGCGTTCTAGAAGCCTTTTGATGAAATCCTACATGTCATCAAGTAATACAATGAATCTAGACACATTAGAGTGATTTTTAAATGAAGAGTTGCATCCCTTAAGTGAAGCGGTGCGACCCTTCACACAAATGATTTGACGCTTAGGCGCCATAGTTACTTTCTAGAATATTAAATGAATTTGGATAAATTTTGAAGAGATGCCTGAAGCAACCCTTGGTCATTTCCGAAGCTCTATAAATAAGAATTAATTCTACGGCCAAAGAGAGTCCTTTTAGAGTCCTTTGGGAGAATCATTTTGGGGTCATTTTACAAAAGGTCCATAGGGTGTGAGTGTGTATAGTTTAGCATGAGTATGAAGATGTACATTTCTACATTTTCAGGAGAGATTGGTGAGGGATTTTGAAAGTTTTATGTAAGGAATGTACGAGCGGCACATGGATCGGTGGGAGACTTTGGTGGAGAGATCTTCTTTTTTCTTTCAAAGGGAAAAAACTAAGTATTGTGTTCGTCATTTCTTTGTATTTGTTGTAAACATTTTCTAGTTGATTTCCTTTGATTTAAATAATTTTTTCTGTTGTGTTTTATTCATGCTTCCTAAGTACTTTAATTTACTCTTTCTTTTAAAATAAAGTAGTGGCATGTGTAAGAAAATTATTTTTATGATATAATTATCTATTAGATGTTTCTAGGTGATAGATAGTTGCATAAATATAATATAATACTAATGAAATAAGTTCCTTGTTGGCACTTAATTTATTACATAATTCAATCAATTCTTTTACTTCTTATATCATTATCTTCATTTTACTTCTCTTTTGAAATGAAATAGATGCATGTTTAAAAATCTAGATTTGCTTAGATATTTTCTTATTTTATTAATGTGATGTTATTTTCATCGGAACTTAATTTACTTTGCAAAATGATTGATACACCTAAAATATATAGCTTTTTTATGCACATTTTTATATCTATTTTTGATGATATTGCACTTTATTGGAAGGTATTTTGTGTTTTTCTTGCAGGTATGATGAAAATGAGTGATTATGATGAAAGGAGCAAAATTGAATCAAATTTGGAGCAAAAAAATGAAAAAAAATAAAAAATTGGACTTTGGCGGCCAAGCGCCACCTGGTCGGCGCTTAGGCGCCATAGTTAAAAATCGAATTTTCTTCATTTTTGACACCAATTTCAAGGGGTGTTTGAAGCAACTTTTGGTGGTGACTTCCTTAACTTCCCATGGGTGGAAACTTTGAATGAAGGGATGCATCTTTTGGGGGATACATTGAATCGGGACATAATTTGAAGAGACACCAAAGCACCTTTTGGATTATTATTAAAATTATGTCATGTAATTTGGGAGAGAGTCTTGTAAGAAGGAGTCCTCTTCTAGTTTCAAAGAGCCTTTTTTAGTTTTACTTTAAGTCTTTTGTTGTTTATAGTTTTTAAAATTTTTTTAGAGTTTGTTAGTTTAGTTTTAAAAGGAGAAAGGGATGGTGTGAAATCTTCTTTCCACCAATTTTCTTTCATCAATTTATCTAGTTTTTATTGAAGTCTAAATTCAAAGGAGTCAGGAGAGTTGGGCGCCAACGTCTATAGTGTTGTCCTGTGGGAAGTCAAGTTTCAAAAGAACTTCCAGAGTCTTGTGGAGAGGATTTTCAGATAAGTGTTTACTTCTATTTTTATATTTAGTTTTTCTTGTTGTGTTTTCTTTATGATTTTTATTTTCAAATCAATGTGTGCTTGTGTTTTCTCCATGATATGTGAGTAGTTTTCTTTATATTTTTCTTTCTTAAATGAAGAAGTAATTAAATTATGTAGGATTGTTGTGGAATGTATAGGTGTTTAAAGTTGGAATAAGTTTTGAAGATTTAATTCCATGAAATTAATTTACTTCTTAATTTTTCTAGTTAAGATGTTAAAATTTTTTGTGAGATTATGTAAGATACAATGCGATATTGTCTCAAAAAACAATTGGTAAAAATCACATGCAATTGTATGGGTGAGAACTGTAGTCCATATAATTGAATGCAAATATAATAGGAGATATGTTTTTAATGGGGAGTAAAATTAAAGGTCTTTAGAGTGACAGGCTAAAGCCCCCTAATTTGGTTTGATATTTTAAATTTTGTTATGAGAAGTTAGTCCCCAGGTGGAGGGAATCGAGGGAACTCTAGAGTGAGAGCTGGTATATTCCCTGCCTAACCATGTTCAAAATTTTAAAATTTCAAATTAACCAATGTTCTTTATAGAACCAAGTATGGGTAAAGAATAAATTTGCTTTTATTTTTCACAACACATTTAAATACTTCCACAACAATACTTTCATAAATATTACTGCTTTATAAGAGAAAGAAAAAGATATTTTATTTCATATGTTTTATATCATGTTTTAAAGTTCTTAAAATTTTCATTTCCTACTTAGCTTTTTATAAAAAATACCAAAAAATTTTTTCAAACTTTAAAAATCAAAACATACTTTCAAAAGTCATTTAATAAGTAAAAATATAATTTTCTTATTTCTTCAAGGAGTTTTTTACATTTCCCTGTGGGTTCGATATCTCGGGGCTTAATCAGAAAGTTCTATATTTCTTGATAAACGATACGTATACTTACGTAGTATCCCACATTATAAAATCATATTTTTTATATAAAACATAAGCAAAAATATCTGGGGATCAAGGTTTTGGCTACCGTTGTCGGGGAAATTAATTAAAACTGCATTTTTAAAGAAAATTAAGAAAAATTTAAACTTTTAATTCTCTTTGTTTTTGTTAGTGTGTTGTGTTTTATTTTATTTTATTTTATTTTTGTACGTGTAGTTCAGGTTCTGAGGGACTTGTGCCTTATGATTTTGAATTAAAAAGAACTATCAGAAAAATAAAAAAAATTAAAAATTCTGAAAAAGATAAAGATATTCAAGAAATGGCAAATCATCAAAATCAAAATGTTGGCAACCATCAAGAATTCAGATATTTAAGAGATTATGCTAACCCTACAATGGATGAACTTCATGGTAGTATTCAACATCCTGCTGTAGTTGCTAATTCCTTTGTGCTTAAACCTGCTATTATCTAAATGGTGTCTAATAATCAGTTTGGGGGAGCAACAACTGAAGATCCTAATTTGTATCTTGTTAATTTTCTAGAGTTGTGTGCTACTTTTAAATATGATGGTGTTTCAGATGATGCTATTAGACTCAGATTTTTCCTTTCTAACTAAGGGATAAAGACAAGATATGGTTAAATTCGTTAGCATCTGGATCTATCAGAACTTGGGTTGATTTAGCACAAAAATTCCTTACTAAATATTTTCCACCATCGAAGACTACAAAGTTGAGAAATGATATTACATCTTTTTGTCAGTTTGAAGGTGAATCAATATATGAAGCATGGGAAAGGTTTAAAAATCTCCTCAGGAAATGTCCACATCATTCGATACCAGATTGGTTAATAATTCAAACCTTTTACAATGGATTAGTTCGATCTCTTAGATCAATTATCGATGCTGCTTCTGGTGGATCATTAATGTCTAAACAGTTTTCTGATGCTTATGCTTTAATTGAAGAAATAGCTACTAATAATTTTCAATGGCCTTCTGAAAAGTTAAATCCTAAAAAGGTAGCCAGTGTTCATGAAAATGATGCTTTTGCAATGTTAGCAAATCAAGTTGCTGCAATTTCAAGGAAGATAGACCAATTTGGGATGAATTTTTCTCAGCCAAATTCCATGATTGAAGAAAATTCATTAGGCCAAATGGTTGATTCTTATTCTTCACCAGAAACTTTGAATGTTATAAGCAATCCTAATAACCCATATTCCAAATATTATAACCCAGGTTGGAAGAATCATCCAAACTTTAACTGGAATACCAATAATTAGGCTGGTATTAATCAACAATTGAGGAACCACCAATTAAACCCATTGGGGAACTGGAACAACCAAGTAAATAAAAATTATAGATTAACCTATCCTCCAGGTTTTAACAATGCTTTACAATTAAAGGAGAAGAAGTTGTCTATTGAAGAAGTGATGTCAAATATGGGAAATTAATTTCAAATTCAAGGGGAAACTATTAGAAATATCGAAAATCAATTGGGGCAAATTGCAAATTCATTAAGTAATAGATCCCAAGGAATGCTTCCAAGTAATACTGAAGTGAATCCAAGAGAAACAAATAAAGAGCATGTAAAAGCAATTAAACTGAGAAGTGGAAGAGAGTTGGAAGGCAGAGTTCAGAAAGAAACTGAAGTAGAGAAAGAAGAGATTGAAGAACCAAAAGAGGACACTCCGAAAGGTTTGGAAAGACCAATTTCTAGACCAAAGGTTGATTTGGAAAAGCCACCACCTCTATTTCCTCAGAGACTTTGTCAACAAAAAATGGATAAACAATTTTCAAAATTGTTGGAGATATTTAAGAAGCTTACCATTAATATTCCATTCGTTGAAGCCTTAGAACAAATGCTGAGCTATGTGAAATTTATGAAGGATATTCTTAACACAAAGAGTAAGTTTGAAGATAATGATACGGTTGCACTTAGTGAGGTGTGCAGTGAAATAATTCAGAAGAAGCTTCCTGAAAAGCTTAAAGATCTTGGTAGTTTCACAATTCCATGTGCAATCGGAGATAGATTCTATGGAAAAGCTTTATGTGATTTGGGTGCAAGCATTAACCTTATGCCTCTATCAGTATTCAATAGACTGGGATTAGGAGAACTAACCCCAACTACTATAACTCTGCAATTAGCAGATCGTTCCATCAAATATCCAATAGGAGTTATAGAAGATGTTTTAGTTAAAGTGGATCAATTTATTTTTCCTGTTGATTTCATTGTGCTTGATATGGAGGAAGATAAAGAGATACCCATCATTTTGGGAAGACCTTTCCTAGCCACATGCGAAGCAATGATAGATGTGTGATAAGGGGAATTAACAATGAGGGTTAATGATCAAACTGTTATATTCAATATTTCGAAAACGATGAAATATCCTGCAAGAGGTAAAGATGATGAATGTTATAGGATGAATGTTATCAGATATTTGAGTGAATTTCATTTCAAGTCAACTTATGAAGAAAAATCTGAAGGAGAAGAATTAGAACATAGGCAAGAAGAGGAGTTACATCATTCTGATGATTTTCAAGAGGAAGAATTAAATTATGTTCATGAGTGACCAAAGAAAAATGTATAAAAAAGTTCATACCGATTTTATATTAATTTTTGATGATATTTCACTTTAAAGAAAGGTATTGTCTATGTTTTTTTTTTGCAGGTATGAAGATTTATACATAATGGAGCAAAAGATGAGAAAAGGATCGAATCTGGAAAAAAAGTACCAAAAGAGACAAAAGTTGAACTTCGCCGCCGACAGCGAGGAATAGGCCACAGATGGCGTGTTTTTTCTGAGAGCATGCAAATATATTATAAAGGATCCCGCCGACAGTGAGATCGAGCCTGCCGACAGCTAGCCTGAGTAGTTGGCCTATGTTCTAGAAGCCTGCAGAAGGTGAGAAGGTCGGTTCAAGCAAGATTCATTAAATTTGGACGCTTTTTGAAGAGGTGCATAAGCAACCTTTGGAAATGTTTCTCCCTCTTTAAAAAGAGACCAATTTAGGCAAATTGAGTGTCCTTTTTGAGTGTCTTTTTAGTGTCTCCAAAGTATCATTAGTGTGTGTAAGTGTGTTCTAGAGAGTATAATAGTGAGTTTAGTTGAGTGTGTTGTACAAGAAGGAAGAGTCGAGAGGAACTTCGAGGAGTCACTGGCGGGAGAAAAATCGAGATAAGTTGTGTTTATTATTTTGTAACTTTGATTTTTATATGAAATCCAAGTTTTGTGTTATTCTTCTTATGCACTCTGAGTAGTCTTCTCTGTCTTTCTCCTTGTTTTGAGATTTTGTGAAATGGAAAATTGAATTAGTTGTGCCTAAAATATTCAATAAAAATTGTGATAATCTTTTTACTTAAATCTTAATTTACTTTCGATCTGACGATTGATCCGTTAAAATCTATTGATTTCACAACTAAAGTAAAGATTACATCTGAGATTTAGGGAGGTCAAAGTCCTTGAAAGGAGGGTGCAAATAAATAGAGAATTATTATTTATCGGGCGTAGAATTGGAGATTTTATAGTGACAGACTAAAATACTCTATTCGGTCCTATCGTTTGGGTGATGAAGTGTAGATTTTAACCCTCAGGCGAGGGGAACGTGGGAGCTCCGAAGTGAGAGCTGGTATCCAACCAGCCGAGCCGCAGATTCAGTAACCAAGCATAGAATTAGTCAATATTCTTTATGCCTGGACCAAAGGGTAAAGAATAGGAATGCTCCTATTTGACACAATATAATTATAACTAATTTCATTGTCCATTCACTTAATTCTCTTAACAAGGGGAGAGATACTTTTCTATATTGAAACTTCCCATTCAAGATTAGTAGTAGAATTTAGTATAATTGTTCTTTATTTACGTTTACTAGATAGTAATTTCAACTACTGTAATTAGTTTATAATCTCTAACTTCTCTGTGGGATCGATATCTAGGACTCCATTAGAGCCCTGTATTACTTGAACGATATGTATACTTGCATTAATAAGGGGTAACTTTGCTATTATTGAATATTATCTTATTTTTACATTTGTTAAATCTTATAAATTGACGCACCAACACCCCCGCATGTCAAGTTTTTGGTGTTGTTGCTAGGGAAATAAAGTAATTATTAATGTAATTAGTAAAATAATTATTAAAATAATTACTAGAGTAACAAACTATTTTAAAATTACTTAAGTTTTAATTTATATTGTGTATGCGCAAACTTGGAACCGAAAATTTAATACCTTACGATTCGTAATTAGATGAAAATAGAAAAGAGAAATCATAAATTTAAATCAAATGGCAAATAATTCAGCAATTGAAAATACAAATTAACCGAGACCTTTAAGAGATTACGCTAGCCCTACATTAGATGAAATTCACTTAACTATCTAAAACCCTGATGTAGCGGCTAATTCATTTGAGCTTAAACATGCAATTATCTAAATGGTACGGAATAATCAATTTAGTGGTTCACCAAACGAAGATCCTAATTTACATCTCGCTAGTTTTTTAGAACTTTATGCTACTTTTAAATATGACGGAGTATCTAATGATGATGTTAGACTTAGGCTTTTTCTTTTTTCTTTAAGGGATAAGGCTAAGATGTGGTTAAATTCATTCGCACCTGGATCTATTAGAACTTGGGGAGCATTATCACAAAAATTTCTATCCAAATACTTTCCTCCTTCAAAAACTGCTAAGCTTAGAAATGATATAACCTCTTTTAGTCAGTTTGACGGAGAATCGATATACAAAGCTTGGGAGAGATTTAAAGATCTTCTTAGGAAATGCCCACATTATGCGTTACCAGATTGGTTAATTATTCAAACTTTTTATAATGGATTAGTAGGATCTCTTAGATCTATTATTGATGCTGCCACTGGTGTTCATTAATGTCAAAATCATTTGATGAAGCTTATTCATTAATTGAAGAAATGGCTACCAACAATTTTCAATGGCCTTCTAAAAGGCTAAATCCTAAAAAAATAGCTAGTATCCATGATTCTGATGCAATATCTATGTTGGCTTCTCAGATTGCTGCTATATTTAAAAAATTAGATCATTTTGGAATGAATTATTCACCTACTATAATAGAATAAAATTCATCTGGGCAATTTGTGGATGTTCAACCTTCTTATGAAACTTTAAATGCTATTAATAATAAACCCAATATTCCTTATTCAAATTATTATAATCCTGGTTGGAAGAATCATCCAAATTTTAATTGGAATAACAATTCTACTAATCAACAATGGGCGAACAACTCAGTAAACCCATTAGGAAATTCATCTAACCAAGGAAATTCTAATTATAAACCTTCTTATTCACCTGGTGTTGACCTCATTTTTGATGAGGTCTTCTCTTCTTCTCTTTAGTACTTAGGATCTAGCCTTAGGCTTTTCTTTGACTATCTTAGAGGATTAGAATTGGGACCCACCTTTTAGAAATTCAAACTATTTCTAAACTCCCTGCCAAACTCCACAAACTTGACTATAGACCCCTAATCACCTAGAGGGTTGAAATCAAATGTGGAAGTTTAAAGGATGAGTTCTATAGGACTCTTTGGCCTTAGGGCCCTTACTGAGTGGCCTGAGTGCAGTGAAGGGGCTGACTTACACTACACCTACACACTACACTTCCACACACCTCCTAAAACTACACCCATACCCAACTTGACCTCCGACTCATGTAGGTGATTCACATGGATGGTCGCTTAACCCACTAAGCCCTTGGCTAAGAGGGTTAGGAACAACATAGTGGATGCCTCAAATGAGTCCCTTCATGGCTCATATGGGCTTGATATGGCTTCATGGCTCAACCAAAATGACTTCTTTCCACTTACATCCACCCAATCTTCAATTTTCCAAATTTTCAATTTTTGACCCCCGGGACCCTAAACCCTTGAAACTACCCAAATTTCTCAAAAATTTCCAAATTACCCAAAATTCTCCAAAATCAATCCCAAACATTTCCACATCACTTAAATTGATCATCCATACCCAAAAATACCAAAAATTCCAAGAAAACCTCCCAATACCCTCCGAATACCCAAAATACCCCTCTTGACCCAAAAATCCAAAAATTCAGAAAATTCCCAGAAAATTCTAGAAAATCCCAAATATTCCCAATTTCATTTTGTTCAACTACACTATGGGCCAATTTGGTCAATTTACCCCACTTTTATCAAAACCCCCGATTTGACCCATTTTAACCTAAAGTGAACCCGATGTCAAACCAAACCTACCCGATTGACCCAAATTCTGGTCCAATTCAATTCTAAACTTCAATTCAACATTCCCAACACCAATCTAGACCAAATCCAAGTCTAATTTGATTGACATTTGGATCCAATTTCACTTTTGGCCTTAAAGCCCGATTTGGACCCATGACCCGAAACTTAACCCAAACTCACCCAATTCAACTCCAATTAACCCCAAACCTTTTCTAAATCTTCCTTAACATTCCCACAAACAAAACACTAACATGATTTGCCCAAAAATTAGACCCAAATCCCACTCAAATTCAACCCAAAGCTAAAAGGCCCATTTTTGACCTAAACCCAAACCTAACCCAAATGAGCCCAAACCCCAAAATCAAAACCCAACCAAAGTCAAAACCTCTTTGAAACACTCCCATAAATATTTCTCAACATTAATTTTACATCAATTTCAACCCTAGCCCAACATTGGCCCAACTTAGCCCACTTGGACCCATATAGGCCCACTTACCAAATAAACCCAAATTCAAACCAATTCAACTCCAAATCACACCAAATTGACTCCAAGCCCTTCATAGAACATCCATAAACCAATTATGACATTTATTTGACAAGGCCTTTCACAAAATCTTTACCCAAATGCCCATCCTAAAATCAAAAAGCCCATTTCCCTTAAACTTTCCTAAAAGCCCACTCCCTTAGATTCAAAGCCTAAATTCATCCAAAGCCCACATGACACTTCCTTTCATCATCCATTTAATCAAAATCACCCCTAAGTTTCAAAATCATCAATTAAACCATTCCAAATCAAGCTTCATACAAATTTTCACCAAAATATCCAAAATTCTTAAAACCCATTTTTATGAAATTGGTAAACTTTTCCACAAGCGAAGACAAGCCATACGAAGCCATGGACAAGCCACATGAAGCCATGGAGAGTTTGACATGTGATCAAGCCATTAATGGAAAAAGGAGGACCCCCTTTCCTAATCCTTCTTAAGCCTTTTTTTACCTTAAGCATGTCACACTCTAAACCATGCTTTGCCACCTAATCCTTGATGGAGACTCCACCGCACATGGGAGATTGACCCACGACCTCCTCGGCCCAGAAACCAGGTCTTGGGGAGGTGCACCCAACCCATTTGCATGGGTTGACCAAAATAAGCTAAAATAGCCCATTCCCCTTTCTACTTTGATTCAACCACTTTACACATGTCAAACCTCGATTGAATGCACCAAACCCCGGCCACGACCCACAGAACAAGATGGTGACCGGTGCCGGCCAGGCCACCGAGGCCGCCGGAAAACACCATGGCCGAGACCTTGGGAGGAGCCAAACTTTGGAATTCTCCCTTGCTGAGGCTGCCCCATGCCTAGTGGTCACCATGGCTGTTCTTCTCCTCACGGAGCGGCGATCCCGAAGCCCTAACTTCCCACAGGAGGCCCTCCGCCCCTCTCTGATTTAAACCCCTCGCCCTCTCGGCCATGGAGAGGTGCTTGAACCGGACCTTGCTGAAACTACGCCAAAATTGTTCCAGACTCCTCCCCACACACAAAGCACTTGATCCCCAGTGAGATCCCCCTGCCATTTCTTCTGCTGCGAGCTCGATTTCGAGTTGAAATTCCACCCAAAACCGGGACACTTCTCCACAGTGAGCCAATCCCCAAATTGATTGGTTCTACACCTTCACCAGACCAAGGGAAGGTTTCCACCAGCAAAAGCCCCATCTCCAGGCCACCCAGTTGCTCGAGCCTCCAAGCTTTGTGATCGAGCTTGGTCGAAATCACATCTAGACGATTCACCAGACCAGGAGACTTCATGCGGAGCTTGCCGAGATCCGATCGAAGGTGCAACAACTCTCGGATCGAAGCTACACTTCTACGAGCAAAGGTATGAACTAATTCTTCATCCCGAGCTTCGGAGATTCTCCATTTCAAATGCCTTAATTTCGATGCGTGATAACCGTATAGATGTGTTCGTCTCTTCGAAGACGAATCCATAGAGCATAAGAGCATGAAAATCCGTTGAGTATCGAGTGAGATCTTAGGGATTTAGTGTGGACGGCTCTCGGGTGAGGACACTTGGGGACGATGAACGGATGCCGTCCATTTAATACACGCGCGGACGGACGGCCGAGGATCGCGTCGGATCGAGAGGACGGAGCGATACGGCGGGTCCGGGAGCGGCCGACGCGGATGGCGGCGTCGAATGGGAGTGCGCCACGCGGCACTTCGGAGGCTGCAGATGTTTTGCTTGGCGCCGCGTGGATAAGTAGAAAATTAGGGGTATTTTCTATTTATTTAATTCCCTAAACTTCAAAAATTCATAACTTTGTGTAGGAAAATCATAAAAATAAAATAAAAATACCCTCTTGTTCGGTGAACAGAGGAGAATAATGTGGAAAAGAAATTAATTAATTTTGTCCAGTATTTTATTTTTAATTAATTATTTATTCCCTGCATTGTTTTAATTCTCCATGCATGTATACAATTCACCATGGCATGAGACCATAGGGCTTTTGAAGCCTCTGAATTTGGGAACATTCCCAAATTTTCCAAAGTCGAGGCCATCTCTGTGAAAAGTTATTGATTTTTCAAATTCATGTCACTATTTAGAGTATTTTAATTCCAATAAATAGCATGTTGTGAAATAAATTCTAGGAAAATTTGGTGATGTTCCTTATGACCAGAGAACCCTAGGAAAAATAGGACTTGGGTTAATTCACTTAAGATAACCCTAATTGGCTTAAACACCCAAAATAGGTCTCTAATTAATTAGAGCTAACCATACATCAAATTGACTTGAAATCAATTCTCCACTGATCTTTAGGATCAGAGGAACCCACCATAAAAATTTGAGGTCAATTGGACTTGGTTAGCCCCACTAATTGGATTGATTAAGCCACTTAGTCATTTTAAACTTTAAAAATTCATAACTTTCAAAATACCTTTCAAAAATTTACCAAATTGGTTTTGGAGCCTCTCTGATATCAGGGAAATTTAAGAAAATTAAAATTTCAATTTTCTAAAAAAGTTGATTTTTAATATTATTTTAATATTTTTAATAATTAAAAAATAATAAAAATCACAAAAATAATAAAATTCACCAAAGTGTCACATTTTGAATTTTAATCACTTAGGAACAAACCCCATATTTTTCCTAGGTCTATTTAGTGAGAAATTAAATTTTAAAGCTCTAGGGTAATTTTAAAATTAAAAAAATGTATTTTCTAGCATTTTCACCAAAATAATTATAATAAATGAAAGAAAAATCAGAAAATTGTAAAATTTGATTCTCTAATTTCCTTGATATCAGAGAGAATTTTAAAAATTATAAAACTTATTTTTCAACATTTATTTTATTTTTAAATTAATTAATACTCCAGAACTTAAAATAATTCTAATAAATAAAATATAATTCAAAAAATTACAAAATTTGGTCTAGGTGGTCCTCTGGTCATTAGGAATGTCCCCTAATTTTCTTAAGGACAGAAACTTACCCTTGATCATGTTATCAAATTTTCCTTGAAAATCTCTATTTTCTACTAAAAATAATTATATAAATAAATTAAATACAGAAAAATCACATTTTCTCCTCTCATGTCTTTATTGACATATGAGTGAAGTCACATAAAAATTTCAAGTTCATTTGAGTTCAATTTAGTGAGTTATAAAATTATTGAGCTTAAAGGGCAAGATGGTAATTAAAATTTTAACCCTTAATTAAAACTTTAGGTTTAATAAAAAAAATTAACAAGTAAAATATTTGATTCGAACCTGACTTGGATGATTGAAATTTAATAATTAAAGGGTAGAAAACCATTAAGCAATTTAAAATGATTAAACCTTAATTAAATAATTGATTAAATTTGGAAGAATAATAAAATTGGAATTATTAAAATAGGGATATTATTAGGAAGAGATTTATTCTTTAATTTAAAAATCCCTAAATTTCATCATCTCATTAATATTCAACTCTTAATTAAAATGATAACTCAAATTTGAAATATTAAAAGACTTAATCATTAAACTAAAATTAAATCATTAAACTCCTTGAAAATTTCAATTAAAATTAAATTAAATTAAATTAAAAATTAAATTAAATTAAGTAAATTAAATTAAAATTAAATTAAATTAAATTAAGATTAAAAGTTGAATTAAATTAAATTAAATGAATTAAATAAATTAAATTAAATAAATAAAATTAAAAATTAAATTAAATTAATTAAATTAAATAAAATTAAATAAATGAAATTAAATTAAATTAAATTAAATTAAATTAAATTAAATTAAATCAAATTAAATTAAATTAAATTAAAAATTAAATCAAATTAAATTAAATTAAATTAAAAATTAAATCAAATCAAACTAAATTGAATTAAATTAAATTAAATTAAATTAAATTAAATTAAATTGAATTAAGTTGAATTAAATAACATCACCTAAGACATAAAGAACTCAAAAATAAATCTAAAATAACTTGAACACTATTCCAAACTTAAATCATTAATTTGAACTTAAAATTTGCATCACAAATCATTAAGTATCATTTTGCCCTAGGAGCTTTAGTTATCATAACTCCTAAACAGAATATAAAATGAAATGTTACTTCACTTATAGGATATTCAAATGCCCTAGTTCACTGAGCAAGTTAACAAAAATTGAAAACCTCGAACGATCGATTCATTTATATAACTAAATTCATTTGGACTTAAAACGATCCTAGAAATATTGAAAAGATGTTTAGGACCCTTCCTAAGCACTTCCTCAATATGATAGGATATTTATAAGAACAATTGAACTTAGTTATTCTTTGATGAAGAAAATCGTCCTCAGAACTAAAAAAAGAACCTAGACGTCATAGGGAATGACTAGGCTATAGGATTAGGAACTTGGTAGAAAACCATAACCCCTTCCCTTAGCTTTACCTAGGAAATTGCTATGAATGCTTAAATGCTCTAAATTGTATTTTAAGTGCGGCTTGGGATGACGGGAAGACCCTCCGAGTACGCTTTTATTTTATTGCAATTTATTTAATTGCATCGTACTTATTTTTCTTGCATGATAAACAACGAGTTGCATGAAAACCCACACCTTTAGGACAGAAACCAAAAGCTGAAACCCATAACTAAATTAAAAGACACTACAAGATAAAATTCACCTCCACGACATTTCAAAATATAAGACAACTCAAAATTTAATCACAAACAGAACACAAAACTACAACTACAACTAAATTAAAACGTCTCGTTGGATGATCGGGAATACCTCGGATGATGTAACCTACGTGTTGCTAACGGGATTTCCCACGGTCTAAATGAAAGTGTGGAACTCATTCGGTTGAGTTTAGCAAATTCATCCGGACTAAGTGAATCCGATAAAAATAATGATGCCGGAAGGATGGAACCGTGGGATCTTAACCGGTGTTGTTATAATCAACTTTAAGATTTGTTTTAATTAAAACACAAAAAAAAAAACACTTGGAAATTAAGACTTCTCTAAACCAAAACACTTTTCTCATCCCCTGATTTATGATTTCTAAAACTAAACCTCTACAACAACAAGGAGCTCGGAGCATGGTGGGCAGCACGGCCATCGTCGTCAACAAAACTTGAATCTACTTCAGCAAAACTTTCCTAGAATTAAATAACAAAGCCATAGGACTTCGAGGTAGTTTGTCTAGTGCAACATAAATCCTCAACTCTTCGTTAGGCATTTGCATTGCAAATTAAGCCCTAATCGGTTTTAGGATTCCGAGGTAGTCGTTCGATACGACATAAACCCTCACATCTTCCAAGCAATTTGTATGATTCTATCATATAAATATAAGCCCTAATTAACTAAAGTTGGCAAGATTAAAACATTAAATAAACATTAGGACTTTCCTAAATCCAAGCGAAACAATAGGATAGTCGGGAAATTACCGAAGTCAGCTTCGAATCCGTAATTTCTCCTACTTTTCTTCCTTTGAATTTCCAAAACAAAATGTTCCAAACTTGATCCGTTCCCTATTGAAACCCAAAATTCAATCCCTTGAAAACTTAAGCTTTGAAATTCTTGAGAGCAGAATTATTGATTATTATCGAGAGTTTTCTTAGGTGATTCCTGTCACTTAAGATGTAATTAACTATAGGGGCTTGCCCTTATAGGGAACTTTAAGAACCCAGGTAATATAAACCACTGCTTAATTCATTTATATTAAGCGAGGGAACTTGTCGGCTTATAAAATTGGTTCGCGAGACCAAACGGATGGCACAAACCTTTCTAGTTTATTTAATCGAGCCCCATCATCGAGCGGTGTGTCTATTCTTCGGGATAGATACACGGTTTGTGGTGCGGCGCTCGTTTATATAAGCTATTCGGGATGTGAGATCAGTTTGATTTCATATCTTAAAATTTTCAAATTTAAAATTATTTTCAAAATCAAATACTACTTATTTCAAATTATTTATTTAAATTAAATTAAAAATTCGCCGACAACTTCTGTTAGGCGACCCCTTTTAAAAATATCACACAACCTAAAAATATATGCCGACAACTTCTGGCGACTCCGCTGGGGAAAGTTCCTCTCTCCATTTTAATCAGACAATTCTGCTTTCAAAAATCGGTAGTGCATCCATGTCCCTTATGGATCAAACTACCCTTCTTTCCGTTAGGTTACTATGTTCATTTCTACCTTGAACAAGTATAACCAACATTCTCTCGGATTTAGGAGCCACTTATTTAGACACCCCTAAACGGAGAGGTTCCGAGATCCTTTTACCTCATTTCGAGGTGGGGTGGACCCCGATAGGTGTTAGTTTAGGAGTGATCCTTCGAGTCGAGAAGTCTTGCTTAAGACTCTCTTTTCCCTTCCAACTCCGATTCGATTCCTTACCTTCTCTACACCTTTGAACACTCCGTTCTAAATAAACAAACCCTCTAATAAGTGATTCTTTTAATAAGTGATTCCTTCTTATAAATACATGAACAAGAATGAGTTCGGACTCTTTTCAATTCCTTTCTTTTCGTCCTAAAGAAAAGAAGCATAACTTAGGATCGACAACCGGAATCTACCTGCGAAATGGAAGCCCCGAAGCTGATTTTCTCTTTTACCAATGGATTGGACCTCGCTGTCCATAAGGATGAGCTGCCCGACAATGGAATCATCCGATTTGGACAAGGATTTGAAAACACGAACGTCGAGATCACCGACGTCTCCCTCTTTGCATCGATGAACAAGGTATCCGACGGCGAGGCCGTCGCACGAGTTCAACCTTAGGTCGACCCAAGAATTCCCTCCTCTGCAAAAGATCCCGACTAAGAGGAGTACCGATGTCCATAGAAGGACCGTTATCTCTACCCCCATCTGGTCTAGTTGTTTCGCACCTACCCCGACTTTTGCCAAATCGAAGGGGAAAGAAATCCGAATTATGATGGACTGTTACCGTGGAGGGTACGGATCTTCTGTAAGACCTTCGTTTTCGAAATCGGGTCCGGTTCGAAGATTCCGTCGCCGACGAGGACCCGAAGAAGAAACGAAGTAGAAGGATCGCTAGAGAAGCCGGAGCTGCTGAGATTGCTTTCCTAGAAGAAATTCCGAAGCTGCCGGAATATACACCGCTGCTGAATACATACCACTCTTGGGGGAAGCGGGTTTCATCCTCTCTCCATTGCGAGAAGATGAAGAAAATATTCGCAAGATTCTTTGCCACATTACCACGACCGCATATTACAACGATAGCCGCAAGAAAAGAACTAGAACTACGCCGTTTGCTCGACTGCAGACTTTGGTAGAAAAGTTAGCAAAGAAGGAAAAGTGCCCCGTATCGGAAATTCTACGAAGGATAGGGCGGGTGCCAGTCAAATCCCGTCTTGGGCCCCGAGTAGAACCTGCCATCATGACAGAAAAGCCAAGTAAAAGAATGAAGGCTAGTCCACCTGTTGTCGTCTCAGGATTACAGATTAGGGAGGATACCACCTTCCGGCATTTGGCCGACGGACCATCCGGTCCTAGACCTTCTGTCGCCGAAGGATGGTATGGCGTCCCACTACTTGGGCGATTGAGATTGAAACGACGGCCGAGAAAGAAAGTCTCGCCAGGAGACTTGAGTCTGAAGAAAGTGCTACCGCGATGAAGGGGACTCGTGAGAAAGAGACCCGGCAGCTATCGCACGACAACCACGAAGACACACAGAAAGCCCCGCTAGAAGATGCCATGGAAAAGTTGAGAACCGATATCCGACGATTGGCAAAAGAAAGAGAAGAAAAGTTCAGAGACGAGATTGATTCATCGGAATTCATGGACGACGAATACGCAGAAATCAACATGGTTGAGACATGAGCTTCAGCAGCTTCACAAGGTGCTCCTGCAGCCAGCGAAGAGAGGAGCCGGAGCCGATGAGAAGGCGGCTTCGGGAGAAAGACGACACGATCGCTCGAATGGCGAAAAGGATGGAAGAGATGGCCGTAGCTCCGGCCACTCTCCGAGTCGAGTACAACCACATAGAGAGACACCCCCGGAGGTCATTCACATTGTAGACGGAGGAAAGGAGATTACGTCCGTCAATGGGGATGATCGAGTGAAAAAGGATACAACACAAAGTATGATTCCCGAAAAGGATATCAAGAACTTGGTGGAACGAGCGAGTGCGAGAAGCCTTAGCACAATCAAAGAGCGGGACATCCATTCGGACGGGTAGACCTTACCCGGAAGAATTCGACGGCTGTCCAATACCCGAAAGGCTTCGTACCACCTCCGTTCAAGACCTTCGACGGAGCCGGAAACCCCCGACGGCATGTGGCACACTTTCGTGCCGGTTGTTGCAATGCCGGCGGGAGCGATGCATTACTCTTCCGACGGTTCGTCGGCGGTCCGTCGGGAATCGCCTTCGGCCGGTATGCGAGTTACCAAATGGTTCGGTGAAAACATTCTCGGAGCTAGAGAACCTCTTCATCGAGCGATTCGCCGGAGCTCGACACCACATCACTATAGGCGATTTAGTGGTAGAAGCGGAAGCCGAATGAAACTTTGGTAGATTACATACTTCGATGGAGGAACTTAAGCATGAAGTGTGAACCACAATCGCAAGAACGAGCATGCGGTCGGCATTTTACTAAAAAGCATCCATGGCCCGATAGCACTTCTCCTCGAGGATTTACTATTAAGACTTTCGAGAAGTTGTTAAGCAAGGCCGGAAGCTTGCAAGAGGAGGCAAAGCAATTAAGTTTCACCGATAAAACGGATAAACAAAAGCTCGTAAAGACTTTTGAAAAGAAATCCGGGATCGTTGCAGCGGTTGACAAAGGCAAGCAACCGATGCAAATACCACCGAACGGCCGCAGGCAACCACAACGGAATTACCGGCAACCCCGGCCCGGCTATCGGTCATCTCCGCGGTATGAACAACCGCCTCGTCCGCAACGTACATTAAGAGAGCTTTTGAGCGAGAGAATATCCGTTCAAGAATGAAGCAGATGCCGAAAATGTTCCGTAGTCGATGAAGACTCCGGATTTCCGGTCCGCGAGCCTAAAAGACCGAGAGGAAGTCAACAAGAAAGGTGATCCCAACTTTTGCCCTTACCACCGGATGCTTTGGCACAAAATAGAAGATTGCATTACCTTCAAAAGTTGGCTCGATGACAACTGCGGAAAGGGAATATAACGATCCGAAGGAGTACATGAAGGAACCCCGAAAGGAGGTTCCGTCAATGTTGTCTCGACCGATCCCATCATTCCGATAGATCCCTATACGGCCGACGATGGATGGACTACCGCTTGGACGAGGTCTTCGAAAAGATTTTAGACGAGCATCCAAACCGCTTCGGTACGAGCTTCGATTCGAGTTTGAAACCCGTTAAGCCGGTACTATCACTTGCGATAGAAGAACCACCTCGACGAGAGACGATTGAAGAAAAGAAGAAAATCGACGAAGAAGAGAAGACCGAGGCACCTAAGGCTAGACTAAGGGCTGCTTATCCTAGGATAGTTGTTTCCGATTCGGGGAGAAATCCCTCGAACCCACGACTCCGTATGATTATCTACTCACTTCGGTGGGATCATATAATGATAAGGGTGATGGCGTTGGCTACGTTTTGACTCGTTTCTAACGATTACGTAACTAACGATAATCCGGATATCGATTTCGATACCAACGACAATTCTCAAATCATACACGATCTCGACGAGCAAAATAACGAAGAAGACATCCATCGAGGAGGCTACGAGAGTTCAACAAGCAACGAATCTATTTGCGAGTTTCGAGGAGCTCCGATCACGATAGAGTTAGAGCCTTCGGACTGCGAAGCTAATCCGGAAGAGCCTGTCATTCCGATTCAAGAAGAGACACCGGCAAGCTCAACAATAGATTTAGAAGTAATTACAGAGGTCAACTTAAGGAGTGGAAAAGTTCTACCTCCGAGAATGGGTCCAAAAGACAAAGGAAAGCAGGTGGTTGTCCAGGAAGAACCAACCCCGGCAGAAGAAATACCCATTCGAGAAGAAGCAGAGACACATGAAAACAAAGTGGACTACGACGTGCTAGCCCATCTTAGGAAACTACCGGCCAAGCTGAGCATCTACGACGCTCTCATCTTATCGAGGAGATGAGAGAAGCTCGATCAAGGCCTTACTTGATCCGAAATTTGTTTAGCTCGAATGGCCGGAGATTCCTTAGATGAGGTTTGCTCGTTAAAGGAACAACGAGGTGTTACCTTCACGGACAATGACCTACTACTTGGAACGACGAGATCACGACCGACCGTTGTACATTTCGGTTACAATTGGGAAATTTACACTCTCCGGAGTATTGGTGGATCCGGGAGCATCAATCAATATAATGAATCTTCGAACGCTAGCATACTTGGAAATTGATGCTCGGGAACTCGAAGCCGACAAAATGTTATTAAGAGGATTCGACCGAGAAAGGAGAAAGAGCCCTCGGCTCAATAACACCTGCTAATGAAGACCGG
This sequence comes from Papilionanthe hookeriana x Papilionanthe teres, assembly GCA_022702705.1. Lineage (NCBI taxonomy): Eukaryota > Viridiplantae > Streptophyta > Magnoliopsida > Asparagales > Orchidaceae > Papilionanthe > Papilionanthe hookeriana x Papilionanthe teres. The sequence goes on along the minus strand of CM040425.1, from coordinate 136,461,257 downwards.
TGACTTAGCAAAGACAACCGCGAAATTTCACATAATTGATTCGAAACGTCATTCAACGCTCTACTGGGCCGACCATGGATACATGAAAACGAGGATGGTACCATCATCTCTACATCGGTGCATCAAATACTACGATGGAGGGGAACGAGTGCATCAAAGGTGACTTACAACCATTCTCCGTACATGAAATTGGAATCCACGAGGATGCGACTTATTATGCACCACCGAAGAAAACGATCTTCTCCAGGAGATACCATAACAAATGAAGCAAAGAAAGTTCGGGACAACGAAGAACCCGAAGTTCTAGTCCAACGATCACTCACCGCTCCCTTACGGCGAGATGGTGAAGGTTTCTCCACAACTCGCATCCGAGGTCGAGGCCGGGGACGAGGTCGTGGTAGAGACGTTAGGACGATTGGACGGAGGAAACCAACCATCAATGTTGATTGGGAAGATAGTTCGAAGAAGAAAAAGAAATCAAACAAGAAGCGACGACAATAAGTCGGAAGAAGCCACAATTCGAATCCCTCTCGAAGATGAAAGAAACGAAGAATATAAATCAATGTACGAGAAGATTAACCACTACGTACATACTATGACCACGACCCCGATCCATGCTAATAAGATCGAGGGTATGGAGGTCAAAGAGGTACGTAGCGATGGTGCGAAGCCCATCAAATTCTACCGTGGTGCTTCTTCCTCCAAAGCGAAAGTAATGTACAATTTGAAGATGCTACTTCATCGAAATTAATGGAATTGCCTTTTGAGTGGTACTCTCCACTGTGTTCAAAATTTAATTCAACGTGGTTTCTTACCTCGACGAGTGGACAAAAGGTCAATCACAACGTTTTGAAAATTTATGGAATAACTCCGGCCGTCCACCCAACTCGAAACATGGTCTCGGATTCGGCACAGTAGGGTCAGTTGATGATACTGAATTTTGCTTGGTTGTCACTTGCGGATCTAATGAAAACTGTATGGAAACTACGGACGAACTCGAAGATTTACAAATTGGAGACGCTCCACCAGAATTCGAAGAAGAAATCAAATCTACAATAGATGAGTTAACGGAAGTTAACTTAGGTACTAGCGAAGAGCCTAGACCTACCTTTGTTAGCTCCTTACTCGATAAAGAAGACTCGAAGAAATAATCAAGTTATTAATGGAATTTAAAGACTGTTTTGCTTGGAGCTACGATGAAATGCCGGGATTAGCTCCGGAGGTCGCGATCCATAAGCTAGGAGTGAATCCTGCTTCCGTCCCGGTCGGACGAGGTCCCAGAAGAATGCGTCTAGAAATTGAACAGCAAGTCATAGCTGAAGTTAAAAAGCTAATAGACGCTAAATTTGTCCTTGAAGAACAATACCCGACTTTGTTAGCCAACGTAGTACCAGTCAGGAAGAAGAATGGTCAGATCAGAATTTGTGTGGATTTCAGAGATTTAAACAAGGCATGTCCAAAAGACGAATTCCCTCTACCGATCCCGAATTAATGATCGACATTGCTTCAACACATGAAATATTCTCATTCATGGATGGATCTTCGAGGATACAACCGGATAAAAATGGCTCCGGAAGACGAAAAGCTTACGACGATTCGAACGCCGATCGGAGTATTTTGCTACACCGTGATGCCATTCGGATTGAAGAACGCGGGAGCAACCTACCGAGAGAGCAATGACAAGAATTTTTGATGATCTCATCCATAATCAAGTCGAATGCTACGTGGACGATGTGGTCATCAAAAGCAAAGTAAAGGACAACCACTTGTATGATTTGAGAATTGTTTTCGAACGATTAAGACAATTTAACCTTAAGATGAATCCCTTAAAATGCGCCTTCGGCGTCACCTCCGGGAAATTCTTAGGATTCGTTGTCCGACATCGTGGAATTGAAATCGACCCGGAAAAGATTAAAGCCATCTTAGAAATGCCACCTCCCAGAACCTTAAAACAACTACGATCTTTTCAAGGGAAGTTGGCATATCTTCGACGCTTTATCTCAAACTTGTCAGGTAGGTGTCAGCCTTTCTCGGCACTAGTTAAAAAGGATGCCAAATTTATTTGGGAAGAGAAAAGCCATAGGACTTCGAGGTAGTTTGCCTAGTGCAACATAAATCCTCAACTCTTCGTTAGGCATTTGCATTGCAAATTAAGCCCTAACCGGTCTTAGGATTCCGAGGTAGTCGTCCGATACGACATAAACCCTCATATCTTCCAGGCTATTTGTATGATTTTATCATATAAATATAAGCCCTAATTAACTAAAATTGGCAAGATTAAAACATTAAATAAACATTAGGACTTTCCTAAATCCAAGCCAAACAATAGGATAGTCGGGAAATTACCGAAGTTCGCTTCGAATCCGTAATTTCTCCTACTTTTCTTCCCTTGGATTCCCAAAATATAATGTTCCAAACTTGATCCATTCCCTATTGAAACCCAAAATTCAATTCTTTGAAAACTTAAACTTTAAAATTCTTGAGAGCAGAATTATTGATTATTATCGAGAGTTTTCTTAGGTGATTCCCGTCACTTAAGATGTAATTAACTATAGGGGCTTGCCCTTATAGGGAATTTTCAAGAACCTGAGTAATATAAACCCTGTTTAATATTTTCATATTAAGCGAGGGAATTTATCGGCTTATAAAATTGGTTCGCAGACCAAACGGATGTCACTGAATCTTCTAGTTTATTTAACCGAGCCCCACCATCAATCGGTATGTCTATCCTTAGGGATAGATACACGGTTGCGGTGCGGTGCTCGTTTATATAAACTATTTGGGATGTGAGATCGGTTTGATTTCATATCTTAAAATCTTCAAATTTAAAATTATTTTCAAAATCAAATACTACTTATTTCAAATTATTTATTTAAATTAAATTAAAAATTCGCCGACAACTTCTGTTAGGCGACCCCTTTTAAAAATATCACACAACCTAAAAATATATGCCGACACCTGGATTTAATAATAACTCTCAATTTAAGGAAAAGAAGTTATCTATGGAAGAATTGATATTAAATATGGGTCAGCATTTACAGAATCAAGGAAATCAGTTACAAATTCAAGGAAACCAATTACAAAATCAAGGAACTGCTATAAAAAATATTGAAACTCAACTTGGGCATATCGGTACTGCGCTTAAAAACAGAATTCCTGGAACTTTTCCTAGTAATGTGGAAATTAATCCTAAAGACCAAGGAAAAGAACAAATCAAAGTGATACAGTTACGAAGTGGAAAAGAATTTGAAACAAGAGTACAAAAAGAAATAGAAATTTAGAAAGAGAAAGTGGAAACTGAAAAAGAAAAGGATCAGCAAGATTAAGATTTAGAATATCCACTAATACCAATGAAAATTTATGTAGAAAAACCACCACCACCATTTCATTAGCGATTAAAGAAACATAAAAAGGATAAACAATTTTTTAAATTCCTTGAAATTCTGAAGAAATTAACGGTGAATATTCCCTTTGTATAAGTATTAGAACAAATGCCCAATTATGTGAAGTTTATGAAAAATTTTTTAAACAAGAAGAGAAAGTTCACAGACAATGAAACTGTTGCACTTAGCGAAGAGTGTATTGCAATTATTCAGAAAAAGCTTCATGCGAAACTAAAAGATCCTGGTAGTTTCACTATACCTTGTGCTATTGGAGAAAAATTTTATGGAAAAGCTTTATGTGACTTGGGAGCCAGCATTAATCTTATGCCTCTATCAATTTTTAAAAGATTAGGTTTGGGAGAAGTCTCACCTAGTTCAGTAACTCTTCAGTTAGCTGATCGTTCAGTGACATATCCTAAAGGAGTTATCAAAGATGTGTTAGTAAAAGTGGATAAATTTATCGTTCATATAGATTTTATTGTTTCAGATATGGAGGAAGATAAAGAAATACCCATAATTTTAGGAAGACCCTTCTTAGCTACTAGAAGAGCTATGATTAATGTTCAAAAAGGAGAATTAACTATGAGAGTAAATGATCAAGAAGTAACTGTCAACATTGCAAAATCAATGAAATACCCTGCTATTGAAAAAGATGATGAATGTTTTCGAATGAAAATTTTTTAGCATCTGCAAAATGAACATTTTAAAGAATACTTTGAAGATAAATAAGAAATAGAAAAAGCAGAATTATTTGAAGAAGCAGAAAATAAAGAATTTGACTATATACAAGAATGATTTGAGATGCTGGATATTACAGAAAATGCTGAAAAGAATATAGTTTCGTCAATTATAAAACCTCCTGAACTTGAGTTAAAAATTTTACCTACTCATTTGAAGTATGCATTTTTGGGAAATTCTTTAACTTTACTGGTTATTATATCAGCAGAATTAAACGAATTACAAGATCAAAAACTTTTAGACACATTAAAGAAGTATAAGAAAGATTTTAGTTGGACCCTAGCAGATATTAAAGGAATTAGTCCTTTAATCTGTATTCACAGAATTATTTTGGATAATGAACATAAACCAAGAGTTGATCCCTAAAGGAGATTAAACCCCATGATGAAAGATGTAGTCAAGAAAGAGATATTAAAATGGTTAGACAATAGAATTATATATCCTATTTCGGACAATGCTTGGGTAAGCCCAATTCATTGTGTTCCTAAGAAAGGAGGAGTGACTGTTGAAGCTAATAAAAATAATGATTTGACACCTATCAGACAAGTTACTGGATGGCGTATATGTATTTACTATAGAAAATTAAATTCGGCCACTTGGAAAAATCACTTCCCTTTACCATTCTTGGATCAAATGTTGATAGACTTGCTGGGCACAAATACTTTTATTTTTTTAGATGGATATACTGGCTACCATCAAATTGCCATTGCTGCTGAGGATCAAGAGAAAACTACATTTACTAGTCCTTATGGAACTTTTGCTTTTCGAAGGATGCCTTTTGGATTATGTAATGCACCTGCAACATGTCAGAGTTGTATGATATCTATATTTAGTAAATTAATTGATGATGGAATAGAAGTATTTATGGATGATTTCTCTATATTTGGAACATCATTTGACGCATGCTTGGATCATCTTGAAAAAGTTTTGGAGCTATGCGAAAAAGCTAATTTAGTTCTAAATTGGGAGAAATGTCAATTTATGGTTGCAGGAGGAATTTTATTAGGGCATAAAATTTCGGAAAATGCCATGGAAGTAGACCCAGCAAAAATTCAAGTTATAGCTAAATTACCACCTCCTACTACAGTGAGAGGGTAAGAAGTTTTCTTGGACATGCTGGTTTTTACAGATGCTACATAAAATATTTTTCAAAAATTACCAAACCTCTATGCCAACTTTTAGAAAAGGACAAGAAATTTGAATTTACTAAAGAATGCTTAAATGCTTTTGAATTATTAAAGGATAAATTAATCACAGCATCTATAATAGTTTCACCTAATTGGGAGAAACCATTTGAACTTATGTGTGATGCTAGTGATTATGCTATAGGAGCTATTCTTGGACAAAGATATGATAAAATTTTTAAAGTTATATACTATGCTAGTAAAACTCTTAATAATGATGAAATTAACTCTACAGTTACAGAAAAAGAATTATTAGCAATTGTATATGCTTTTGATAAATTTAGATCTTATTTAATTGGAACTAAATGTATTGTGCATATTGATCATTCTGCTATTAAATATTTAATGCAAAAGAAGGATACCAAACCAAGATTATTTAGATGGATATTACTGATGCAAGAATTTAATTTTGAAGTAATAAATAGAAAGGGAACTGATAATCAAATTGCAGATCATTTATCAAGATTAGAATATCGCGAATTATCTGACACTGACAATGAAATTACAGACAGTTTCCCTGATGAACAACTTTACAATATAAATGAGTGGAAAATACCTTGATATGCTGATATAGTTAATTATATTGTAAGTGGTATTTTACCACCTATGCTAACTCTGCAACAACAGAAAAAATTCATTCATGATGCTAAATCATATTTTTGGGATGAACAATATTTATATAAGCAATGTAAGGAGCTTATTATAAGAAGATGTGTGCCTTATGAAGAATCTGAACAGATTATTCAAAAATGTCACGATTCTGATTTTAGAGGACATTTCGGGACTGACAAAACTGCACATAAAATTTTACAAGCTGGATTTTATTGGCCTAATCTTTTTAGAGATGTTTATAGATATATCAAAACTTGTGATAAATGCCAACGAGCAGGTACATATCTAGAAGAAATGAAATGCCTCTAAATTTCATATTAGAAGTTGAAATTTTTTATGTTTGGGGATTAGATTTCATGGGACCATTTTTTCCTTCATTTGGAATCTCATATATATTAGTTGTTGTTGATTATGTTTCTAAGTGAATTGAAGCACAGGCCTTACCTCGTTGTGATGCTAAGAGTGTTTCAAAATTTATAATGAAAAGCATTTTCACAAGATACGGAATGCCGAGAGTGATTATCACTGACGGAGGATCCCATTTTAGGAATAAATATATTCATAGATTTGCAGAAAAATTTAATATTATTTATAAAATATCTACTGCTTATCATCCACAGACCAGTGGATTAGCTAAAGTTTCTAATTAAGAAATTAAGCCAATTTTAGAAAAGACTATAAACCCTAGTAGATTAGATTGGTCCTTAAGACTAGACACTACATTATGGGCATACAGGACTGCTTATAAAACTCAGATTGGAATGACTCCTTACAAACTTATTTATGGAAAGACTTGACACTTACCAGTTGAATTAGAGCATAAAACATATTGGGCGATTAAAGAATTTAATTATAATTTGAAAGATGCTAGAGAGAAGAGATTGTTGCAGATGAATGAATTAGAGGAATTAAGGAATGAATCTTATAATAACGATAGAATCTATAAAGAGAAAATGAAGATATGGCATGATCGGAAGATTAACCAAAAGAATTTTGAACTAGGACACAAGGTATTGTTGTATAATACAAGGCTAAAATTATTTCCTGGAAAATTGAAATCTCGATGGTTAGGACCTTTCACTATAACTCAAGTATTTACATACGGAGCTGTTGAAATTGAAGATCCAAAGACTGGAAACAGATTCAAAGTAAGTGAACACAGATTAAAACCATATTTTGAGGGTAAAAGACCAAAATTTAAAGAGGTTTTAATGCTCAGTCAACCTGATTAACACCTTGAATAGGTCGGACTAACGATGTTAAACCAAGCGCTTTATGGGAGGCAACCCATAATTATCTTTATATGCAATAATAGTATATCTGTTTGATTGATTGATAGTTTGTGGTATGAATGAATTCTACTACTCGAATTTATCCTTATGATCATCATGATAATTGGATCCATAGAAAAATTTGGAACACATTCTAACCAGAGCGAAACTGGGCAATTTTTACCTTGGCCACAGACGGCAAGATTGAGCCCGCCGACGGTGAGTTTTTCCTGCCAAGTTCAGTTTGAGTTATTAAAGAATCCCGCTGACGGCAAGATCGACGCCGCCGACGGTGAGTTCGGTGAATGGACGGTTTAGGGAGTTATTTTGACGGTTTCTGGCGATTTTAAGTGGTTTTAACTCTTTAAAAACTCCTAGAACTCAAATTCTAAACTATTTATCTCCTAAAAATGAATTGAAACTCCACACCCTGAAATCCCTAGATCTCGTGTGTTCAATAGAAGAAAATTTATCAGTTGCGAGGCCCAGCGAATCTTCAATAAGGTAATGATGAAAAAGGGATTGATCAAGGAACGAGGATTCGTGAATCAAGGATTGGAGAATTTGACGACGCATATCGAAGAGATGATTGTGCGACGATTTTGGGAAGTATTGTGCTATAACACCACTGAAGTAATCATCCCTGTGGTAAAAGAATTCTATTCCAATCTACACGGAATCAACAACAGAGTCATCTATGTGCGAGGCAGATGGGTAACTTTTACTCCTTCTAGAATTAATGAGTTATATTCGATAAAGAATACACCCATTTGCCACTACTCCAACTTTGTCCCTATAAGGAATAATATGAATGAGATCTATCGTTACTTGACTAATGAAGTGGAAAATTGGGAAACAAGAGAAAACGGGTATGTTAGTTTTTCTGCATCACTTCTAAACCCGTTTCTAAACACTAGCACTTCTTTATTTCCTCAAAACTGTTACCCACTATGAGGGTCAATAAAGTTTCTAAGGAGTGTGAGATTCTGAACTATTGTATTCAAGCAGGACTACCAATTGATGTTGGTTTGATTATTGTGAAGTCTGCTTTAGGCCTGATTGTTCATGGATCAATTTATGGGCTTGGACATCCTTCTACAATTTTTGCACTCTACAGTCAGTACCATGTTGCCGGCATATTTTTAGGTTGTGTTGTATTTTAGAAAAAGGGGTCGCCTACAGAAATTGTTGGTGAATTTTAGATTTTAAATTTAATTTTAAATATATATATATATATATTTTAGAAAGTAGCATTTGATTTTGAAAATAATTTTAAGTTTGAAAATTTTAAGATATGAAATCAAACTGATCTCACATCCCAAATAGTTTATATAAACGAGCACCGCATCAAAAAGCGTGTATCTATCCCGAAGAATAAACACACTGCTTGATGATGGGACTCGATTAAACAAACTAGAAGATTTGTGACATCTGTTTGGTTTGCGAACCAATTTTATAAGCCGACAAGTTCCCCTGCTTAATATTAAGGAATTAAGCAGGGTTTATATTACCTGGGCCTTAAAGTTCCCTATAAGGGCAAGCCCCTATAGTTAATTACATCTTAAATGATGGAAATCATTTAAGAAAACTCTCGATAATGATCAGTGGTTTTTCTCTCAAAAATTTTAAAGTTTAAGGTTTTCAAAGGATTTGAGTTTTGGAAATTTCAATAGGGAATGGATCAAATTTGGAATAATTTATTTTAAGAGTCCCAAAGGAAGGGAAGTAGGAGAAGCTGAGGATCCAAGAAGAATCTTGGCAACTTCCCAAACTATCCTATCGTTTGGCTTCAATTTGGGAGTTTATTTAAGGTTTCAATCTTGCCAATTTTAATTAACTAAGACTTATATTTGTATGATATAATCACACAAATAGCCTCGAAGATGTGAGGGTTTATGTCGTACCAAATGACTACCTCAGAATCCTAAGACCGGTTAAGACTTAATTTGCACAATATGATTATGAAAATGCCTAATGAAAGTTGAGGATTTATGTTGCACTAAGAAAACTACCTCGAAATCCCATGGCTTGGTTATTTAAACTAAGGAACGGGTTTTGCTGATGTAGACCCGAGTTTTGCTGATGACGATGGCTGTGCTGCCCACTATTCTCCAAGCTCCTTGTTGTTGTCGCAGAGGTTTAGTTTTAGAAGGTGAAAATCAGGAGATGAGAAAAGTGTTTTGGTTTAGAAAAGTCTTAAAGTCCAAATGTCTTTAATGTTTTATTAGGGGAATCTTAAAGTTGATTATAACAACACCGGTTAAGATCCCACGGTTCCATCATTATGGCGCCGTTATTTTTATCGGATTCACTTAGTCCAGATGAATTTGCTAAACTCAACTGAATGAGTTCCACACTTTCATTTAGACCGTGGGAAATCTCGTTAGCAACACGTAGGTTACATCATCCGAGGTATTCCCAATCATCCAACAAGACGTTTTAATTTAGTTATAATTGTAGTTTTGTGTTTTATTTATGATTAAATTTTGAGTTGTTTTATATTTTTGAATGTTGTGGCAGTGGATTTTATCTTGTTGTGATTTTTAATTTAGTTTTGGGTTTCGGTTTTGTGGCTATCCTGAAGGTTTCAGTTTTCATGCAGGGTGTCAATCTTGTTTAACATGCAAGAAAAGTAAAGTGCAGTACCAGTAAGTAAATTGCAATAAAATAAAAGCGTACCTGGAGGGTCTTCCCGTCAATCCAAGCTACACTTAGAGCACATGTTATGGCATTTATATATATTTTCAAGAAAACACCTAGGTAAAACAAAGGGAAGGTTTTGGTTGTCTATCAAAGTCCTAATCCTATAGCTAGTCAATTCCTATGACGTCTAGGTTCTTTTGCTTTTGTGGAAGATTTTCTTCATCAAAGAACAATTGAGTTCAATTGTTCTTCTAAAATATCTCATCATGTTGAGAAAGTTCTTAGGACGAGTCCTAAACATCTTTTCATTACTTCTCAGATTATTTTGAGACCAAATGAATTTTATTGTACTGGTGAATTAATCATCCAAGAATTCAATTAAATTTTGCTTCTTGCTGAGTGAATTAAGATATTTGATTTTCCTGACATTTCACTTAATGCTCCATTTAAGAGTTATGATAACAAAAGCCTTTAAGGGCAAATTAATTTATTAAAGATTTTAATGATTTAAAATTGGAATTGATGATTTAAAGTGGTTTAATTTTGTTATGAAATCTTAATAATTTTAAGTTTGGAATAGTGTTCAAGTTGTTTTAATTTAATTAGATCTTTATATTTTAAATGATATCAATGTATTAGATTAATTTGGGTTGAATGAGGTGTTTAGATTATTCAATTTTGATTTTAATGATTTAATTTTAATTTAATTGAAATATTTTAGGTTAATTTTTAATTGGTTTGATTTTTTATGTTTTTAATTAATTATGAATTATTTTTTAGGTTGATTTTGATGGTTCAAGTTTGTTTTAGATTTGTTTTTTTTAAGTGATTTAAAATTAATTTTAATGTTTTAAATTTATTTCAATTTGATTGTTAAATTACTTAATGTTTTAAACTTTTAATTTGATTAAGGATTATTTTCCTTTTAATTATTTAATTATTAATTTCAATTATCATTTTTGAGTTTTATTAAGAGTTGAATATTATTAAAGTTATTCATTTAGGGATTTTTAAATTAAAGAATTGATATCTTCTTAAATCATATCCCTAATCTTAATAATCCAAATTTTAACTTATTCTTCCAGAATTCAAATTGTTTAATTAATTAAAATTTACTTTAAATATTTTCAAGATGAATAATGGGTTTCTACCCCTTAATTTCCTAGGTTTCAATCATCTAATGAAAATTTTAAAATCAGATATTTTACCCTCCCTTGATTAAACCTAAATATTAATTAGGGTTAAAATTCTTTAATTACCTTTATGTCCTTTTAAGCATGTTCATTTCATAACTCATCAAATTAAGCACAAATGAACTTAAAATTTTTATGTCACCTTACTCACATGTCAATTAAGACATTAGAGGAGAAAATGTGATTTTTCTGAATTTTATTTAATTTATATAGTTATTTTTGTGAAAAATAAGGGTTTTCAATGAAAATTCAACAACATGAACAAGGTAAGGTTTCTGTCCTTAGGAAAATTATGGGGTGTTCTTACTAACCGGAGGACCACTTGGACCAATTTTGGTGATTTTTTAAATTATATTTTATTTTTTATAATTATTTTAAATTTTGGAGTGTTACTTAATTATAAAATGAAATTAAAATTGAAAATTAGATTTTATATTTTTTATAAATCTCTCTGACCTCAAGGAGTTCAGAGAAATAAATTTTATATTTATCTAATTTTTCTTTAATTTATTAGAATTAATTTAGTGAAAATGTAAGGAAATTCATTTTTTAATATTAAAAATTGTTTTAAGCCTTTAAAATTCAATATCTTAACCTAGAGACTTGGGAAAAATATTTGGTTTATTCCTAAGTGATTAGGAGGCCAAATATGACATTTTCATGATTTTTAATATTTTTGTGATTTTTATTATTATTTTTTAATTATTAAAATATTAAAATATGGTGAAAAATGAAGATTTTTAGAAAATTCCAATTTTAATTTTCTTAGACTCCTCTGATATCAGAGAAGCCCCAAAACCAATTTGGTGAATTTTTGAAATGTATTTTTAGAGTTATGAATTTTTAAAGTTTAATTTTGGTCATATAACTTAATTAGTCCATTTAGTGGGGTTAATCATTTCCAATTGATCTCAAATTTGTATGTGAGACTCCTCTGACCCTAAAGATCAATGGAGAATTATTTTCAAGTGATTTTGATGTGTGGTTAATCCTAATTAATTAAAATTTATTTTTGGGTGTTTAGACAAATTAGGATTACTCTTAATGAATTAACTTAAAACATAATTTTCCTAGGGTCCTCTGTTCCTAAGATACCTCCCTAAATTTTTATAGAATTTTCTAAGAAATATGCTAATTACTAGAATTAAAATACCAGAACACGCACAAAAAATTGGAAAATCAATAACTTGCCATAGAGGTGGCCTCGGACCTTGGAAAATTCAGGGAATGTTCCCAAGATCAGAGGCTACAAAAGCTCTATGGTCTCGTGCCGTGGTGAATTGTCTATGCAAATGGAGAATTAAAACATTGAAATTAGTAAATAATTAATTAAAAATAAAATATTCATCAAATTAACTCAATTCTTTTTCCACATTATTCTCCTCTATTCACTGAGAAAGAGGGTATTTTTAGTTTATTTATATATTTTTTCTATGCAAAGTTATGGATTTTTGAAGTTCTAGGTAATTAATAAATCAAAAAATACCCTATTTATCTACTTATCCACGCGGCGCCGTCTCATCCTCGGCAGCTCCGAATGCCCACGCGTCGCCTCCCTATTCGACACTGCCATCTGACTCAGCGCTCCAGGGGCCCGCGCTTCATGTCCCGTTCACTCGTCCGGTGCGATCTGCACCGTCCATTTGATACACGCTCGATCCAACGGCGGCCGATCATCGTCTCCGCCCGGTGTGTCCCGAGACCCTTCCACACTCAAACCCTAAGATCTCTCTCATTTCTCAATGGATTTTTGTGTTCTATGCTCTATGGATTCGTCTTGAGGAGACGAACACATCCATACGGTTTATAGGCTATGAAATTAAGTCAAGCAAAATAGAGAATCGCTGGAAGCTCGGGAGGAAGAAGGGGTCCATACCTTGGCTTTGAGAAGTGAAGCTTCAATCAAAGAGTTGTGGCACCTTCGATTGCACCCAAGGAAGCTCCAGATAAAGGCTCTAGCTCTGGGGAATTGCCTAGTTATGAAAGTGACCAAGGCCGATTTCAAAGCTTGGCCGATAGAGAGGATGGCTGGCCTGGTGAGAGGGCTTTCACTAGGGAACTCCTTCTCTATGTCTTTTGCAGGTGTGGGTGAGTTTAATTTGATTTTGGTGGAGGTTTCAGAGTTGTCCTGGTTTTTGGGTGGATTTTTTACTGAGCAATTGAGCTCTGTTAATGGGGATTAGGGCAAAGGGACACTGGGAATCAATTGCTCGGGTTAGGAGAAGGTCCTGGAGCAATTTTTGTGGAGTTTTGTTAAGCTCTAGTTCATCACCTTGTTTGACCGAGAAGGTGGTGGGTTTAAATAGGCATGGCTGGAGGGCCTCCCAGGGGGAGTTAGGCCTTGGGAACAGCTGCTCTATGCAAGGGAAGAACATCCATGGAGTCCAATTGAGTTGGGACAGCTCAGCCAGGTGAATTTGAATTTTTGGATACAAATAAAGCTCTCGGCCATGCTATTTTCCGGCGACTGTGGTGGCTGGCCGGCCAAGCATGGGTTACCATCATGGTCACTGAGGTCAGGGTTTGAATTTGGTGCAAGCAATGGAGATTGGCCATGTGTAAAGAGCTTGGTTCAAAATGGAATGGGGAAGGGGCTCTTTTGGACTTGGTTTGGTGAACCCATGGAAATGGGCTTGGTGGACCCACCAAGGTCTGATTTGGGCTGAAGGGAATCAGGTAAGTCAGCTAGCTTAGTGGGGAGAAGTCACTATCTAGGCATATTTAAGCTTAAGCATGGTTTAGGGGAAGCATGAAAAGGTTTAATCACTCTTAAGGTAATCATTAAAGGACTCCCTCATTTTGCCCAATATGGTATGGTCACATGAACACCACTCACATGGCTTGCATGGGGCTTAAGGATGGCTTCATGGCTAGCCTATGGCTTGCCCATGGCTTGGCTCAATTTCATGAAAATGGATTTTGGGATTTTTGATGGATATAGGGGGAAATTGGCATGAGGCTTGATTTGAAATTATTTGAATATTGATTTAGGACTTAGGGATGATTTCAATGATGGGAAATTCACATGGGCTTTAGAATAATTTTTGGGCCTTTTAAATTTGATGAAAATGGGCTTTTAAAGTCTTTAGGAAAGTGATCTTTTAGATTTTAAAAAATGGGCTTTTGGATGAATGTTTTGTGAAGTACTATGCCAAATAAATGTTGGGTTTAGTTTAGGGATGTATCATGAGTGATTTGGAAAAGGTTTGGTGTCATTCGGAGTTGAAATGTGTTCAATTTGGGCCTTTTTAGTAATGGGGTCAAAATAGATCAAATTGGGCAAACTTGGGCTAAGGTTGGCGCAATGTTGGGTTTGATGTAAAATTAATGTTGAAAAATGTTTATGGGGGTGTGACAAAGAGTTTTCAACTTTGGATGGGCTTTGGTTTTGGGATTTGGGCCTATTTGGATTCATGGTGGGCTTTAGGCCAAATTGGGGATTTTTTATTTGGGTGAGATTTTAGTAAAGTTTAGGTTCAAATTTTGTGCAAATCAAATTAGTGTCTTGTTTGTGGGGGTGTTAGGAAGGTTTTAAAAAAGATTTGGGGCTAATTGGAGTTGAATTGGGTTGGATTGGGTTAGGTTTAGGTCATGGGCCAAAATTGGGCCTTAGGCTTCAAATTGAAATTGGATCCAAATGTTCATCAAATTGGGCTTGGATTTGGTCTAAATTGGTATTTGGGATATTGAATTGAAGTTTAGAATTGAATTGAATCAAAATTGAGGTCAATTGGGCTGGTTTTGTGGGACATTGGGTCGACTTAGGTTAAAAATTGGTTAAATTGGAGGTTTTGGTAAAATTGGGTTAAATTTGAAAAATTGGCTTATGGTGTAGTTGAAAAAAATGAAATTGGGAATATTTGGGATTTTTTGGGAATTTTCTGAATTTTTGGAATTTTTTGGGTTAAAAGGGTATTTTGGGTATTTGGAGGGTATTGAGGGGTATTTTTGGAATTTTTGGTATATTTCACAATGGATGATCAATTTGAGTGGGGGGAAATGTTTAGGATTGGTTTTGAGGAATTTTGGGTAATTTAGGCAATTTTGCAAATTTTGGGCAATTTCAAGGGTATTTGGTAGGTTTGGTAGGTTTAGGGCCCCGTGGGTCAAAAAATTAAAATTTTGGAAAAATGAAGATTGATCAAGTGTGAGTGAAATGAAATCATTTTGGTTGAGCCAAGAAGCCATATTAAACTCACAAAGGCCATGAGAGGACTCATTTTAGACATTCACTATGTTGTTCCTAACCCTCTTAGCCAAGGGCCTAGGGGTTGAGGTCCATCCATATGAGTTACCTACATGAGTCAGGGAGTCAAATTGGTTTAAGGTAGTTTTAGGGTTTGGAATGTGTGTGTGTGTGGGAGTGTGGTGTGTGTAAGCTTACCCTCACCAGACCAGACCACCTAGAGTAATCCTAAGGACAAAGAGTCCTATAGGAAACTCATCCTTTAAACCTCCACATTTAATCTTAACCCTCCAAGAGGCTTAGGGTTTTACAATCAAACTTGTGGGGTTTGAAGGGAGTCAAGAAGTGTTTTAAATTTCTAAGTGGTGGGTTCCATCTCTAGTCCTCTAGGATAGTCAAAGGGAAAGCCTAAGGCTAGATCCTAAGTACAAAGGAGAGAGATCAGACCTCATCAAAAATGATGTCAACAAATGGACCCCCAATAAGTGTGGTGTGCTAACTAAGCACACCGCGCGTATTGGCGTTGACAAAAAAGATCAACAGAACCAACACAGACGTCTAAGTGACACACTTAGAATGAAGTATAAAAAATTAATTACCGCTGGGGAGTAACAGGTAGACCTCCAAGATTGAAGATTCTAGAACTCTCGCTGGGGAAGAGAAATGGAGGTGAATTATATATCACAAGATCTAGAGAGATTCGATTTTAGATTCGTTTCATTTTCTGTTTCATGTTTTAATTTGTGAGTTTGGATTTTGGTTTGAGTTTCAATTTGGATTGAAGTTCGATTCAAGATTAATTTCAAGAGGGATTTCGTGGAAATCCTGGATTTGAGGTGAGCATCGGAACCTAGGTTTCAACCTCGAGATTTGAAGAGAATTAGAATTCAGGCTCTAGCCTCGAGAAGAGAGTTGGAGTTTGAAGAGAACTAGAATTTAAGCTCTAGCCTCGAATAAGAGAGTTGGAATTTAGGCTCCAACCTCGAAAAATGAAAGAGAGCTAGAAGTTCGGCTCTAGCCTTGAAGAAGAGAGTTGGAATTTAGGCTCCAACCTCAGAAATTGAAAGAGAGCTAGAAGTTCGGCTCTAGCCTCAAAGAAGAGAGTTGGAATTTAGGCTCCAACCTTGAAAACTGAAAGAGAGCTAGAAGTTCGGCACTACCCTTGAAGAGAACTGGAAGTTTGTCTCCAACCTCGGAAATTTGAAAGAGAGCTAGAAGTTCGACTCTAGCCTTGAAGAGAACTGGATGTTCGGCTCCAGCCTTGAATGTTTGAAAGAGATCTAGAAGTTTAACTCTAGCCTCGAAGAGAACTGGAATTTTGGCTCCAACCTCAGAAATTTGAAAGAGAGCTAGAAGTTCGTCTCTAGCCTCGAAGAGAACTGGAAGTTCAGCTCCAGCCTCGAAAATTTGAAAGAGAGCTAGAAGTGCGGCTCTAGCCTCAAAGAGAAATGGAAGTTCGGTTCCAGCCTCAGAATTTTGAAAGAGAACTAGAAGTTCGACTCTAGCCTCGAAGAGAACTGGAAGTTTGGCTCCAGCCTCGGAAATTTGAAAGAGAGTTAGAAGTTCGGCTCTAGCCACGAAGAGAATTGGAAGTTCAGCTCCAGCCTCAGAAATTTGAAAGAGAGCTAGATGTTCGGATCTAGCCTCGAAGAGAACTGGAAGTTCAGCTCCAGCCTCGGAAATTTGAAAGAGAGCTAGAAGTTCGGCTCCAGCCTCAAAAATTTGAAAGAGAGCTCGAAGTTCGGATCTAGCCTCGAAGAGAACTGGAAGTTCGGCTCCACCCTCGAAAATTTGAAAGAGAGCTCGAAGTTCGGCTCTAGCCTCGAAGAGAACTGGAAGTTCGGCTCCAGCCTCAGAAATTTGAAAGAGAGCTAGAAGTTTGGCTCTAGCCTTGAAGAGAACTGGATGTTCGGCTCCAGCCTCAGAAATTTGAAGGTGAGCTAGAAGTTCGGCTCTAGCCTCAAAGAGAACTGGAAGTTCTGCTCTAGCCTCGAGAATTTGAAAGAGAGCTAGAAGTTCGGCTCTAGCCTCGAAGAGAACTGGAAGTTCGGCTCCAGCCTCGAAAATTTGAAAGAGAGCTAGAAGTTCGGCTCTAGCCTCGAAGAGAACTGGAAGTTTGACTCCAGCCTCAGAATTTTGATCTGTATGAAAAGGGACTCAATCTTATGCCATTAGAACTAAATAAAACAAAGTTCGTGACTCCGTGTCAATAGGACTAGTCGATCCTCTAACATACAGGGGAAGGAGAATTGAAAGGTTGGAATTGAAGGATTCAGAATGAAATTCAGTCTGAGGTTTAGATTTGTTTTATTTGTTTTTTAGTAATTCGATTTCATTTTTTTCTATTTAGAGTTCTTGTTAATTTGGAGTTTATTTTGACATTCAAATTATTAAAAAGGAGTTCCTTATTCATTTTCTTTCTCTTTTCGTTCTTTGTTCGAAGTTCATTTAGCTTAATGG
The DNA here is from genome assembly GCA_022702705.1 of Papilionanthe hookeriana x Papilionanthe teres. Taxonomy (NCBI): domain Eukaryota; kingdom Viridiplantae; phylum Streptophyta; class Magnoliopsida; order Asparagales; family Orchidaceae; genus Papilionanthe; species Papilionanthe hookeriana x Papilionanthe teres. Next base: position 136,443,587 of record CM040425.1, on the reverse strand, counting down.
CGTTTCCCAGTCAATTTGCATAAAAAGAGGTGAAGGCAGAACATTTCATGATCATTCTCATTCCAATCTGCTGAAAATACATCATACAACTTGATCCAAAACATGATGATATTTTCTTCAGAAATTCAGTGTCTCAAACAATCCTCATAAATCCAAAACGGATTGTGTAAGATTCTTGTTGATTCTTCAAAAAGCATTTGTCAAAATCCATGTCTGAATAGTAAGATACATGGACAATAACATCACCTTCCAAGCCACCCTTGGCAGGAATGTCGTACGGATGTGCATTGGAGGTGTGCTATCTCCCATGTAACTCACAGCTCGTAGGGTCAGAGACTCTCTAACTCTGGATATGGCTGAGAAATTAAAAGGCATCTTACTGTCGTCCATCCTTCTGAAGGTGATGGAGATTCGTTCAACAAGCACTCCTGGAATGTAATGTTTTGCTATGTCCGCTCCATTTCCTTTTAATACCATGACAGAACCTACCGGTAGTGGTATTTCCACCGGTCCTCGGAATTTTCAGGGGCCTGTTATCCGGAGGTCAGATCCGAACATGATATTACACTGGTTGACAAAAGAGACTATGCAGAAAGGTCTGACAAAGTCATGATGGTCTATGTGTAGAGGTATGCAGTCGCCCTCCTTGTAAATGTTAATGATGCAGCTATTGGGTATGCAATCTGCAGGCAATACCCTCCATGTCACCATTCTCTTTACCATTCTTTTGATAATTCTTGGCATCGGATCCACCTCACTGTGAAGGAGTATCCCAGGTGGATTTCCTTCTCTGTCTTCTGCGAAGTTGTAGCAACACCCGCACTGGATAGTAACTCTTACTTTTCCCGGCATCCATCTTCGGGGCTCTGAATAGGGTTTCTCCCTCAGACGACCGCTCAGTCCATTTTCTGAAGCTCGATAATGCAGTCCATAATCTGCTGTTGTTCGTAATCTAAGAACACTTCCTTATGCAGCTCAAGACCTTGCAAGATGTTGACCCTCTTGCCTCGAATTCTCTCGAAGTATTCAAAAATTTTCTTTTCAACTTACTGTAATTTCTCCAGCTCATATTTCGGGATTATTTGAAGTCCTCGGGGTCTGGTAACATACTGTGGGATGTACGGCTCAACCCCAGCACGCTATCCTGTATGTCTCGGCTCCTCGGGGATAGTCTCTATCGGGACATCCTCCGGGGTTGCTTTCGCAACAAGACTCTTCAAAACTGGTAGCTCTGTCTGGCGTCGTGGTACTGATTCTATTTCTGCTCTTCTTGGAATTTCTTTTATCTTTTATGCTGTTCTTGGAGTTGGTCTCCACTTTTCTGGCTCCTGATGAACCGATTTCTTCGAAGTATTTGTATTGACGGTAGCAACTATCTCTTCTTGTTGATCTGCTGCCAGCTTAGTCAGCATCTTGCGAATGCGACGGTTCTTGTTTCTTCGTTGAGTAGGAGTGAGAGTGGCTCTCCTCACCCCTTAAATTTCTGTAGGCATGGCGCTGACAAGCCTGCCTTTTGTTGTAGGAACCATCGATTTAACTTTCTTGTCTTCTCCCGTTACATGAGCGGCGTTTGCTTTTCTTTTCTTGCTAGTAGATGGTTGACTCGGGCCACCTAATTTCATCACTGTCTGACTGTGGAACTCTTCTCGATCAATTGGAGTCCAATCAGTTTCTTCATATTGTAGCCCGACCGGTGTGAAATCAGAATCTATTTCAATCACGGCTCCATCCTTCATCCTCTTTTCATTGAGTGCTAGAATCATGTCATTCTTAAAGTTCAGAACCAACCGCCCGTTCGACATTTCCCTGCAAAAAATAAGGAAACGATCAAGGGCTGTACTAAGAACAAGAATAATAAGAAAACATTTATTAATGAAAAATTTTATTTATTTCTTTTAAATTTTAAAGGAAGTAGGAAGAGATGAGGAAAGATCAGGAATGAATTGATTTAAAAGAAAAGATCAAAATTTTATCGTTTCACATATTTTCTTTTTAACATATTTTTTTGTCAATGATTTTTTTTTATCTTATCATCCATTTTTCTTATATTTTGATTTCTGACCCAGTTACGAATGATTACTCCACCCGTGTTTCTAGGAATGGGAATTCATTCTTTGAAACATCAGGTCGCGTAATACTTCTTCAAATATAGTCCATTAATTGGAAGCGTAGGTCGTTCTCCACGACAGTTAACAAGCTGGTAGGAACCCCCTAAGTAGACTGTCTCAACCACGAATGGCCCTTCCCAAGTTGATTGAAATTTACCTCCTATCTTGCCGTGTGCAAGAATAGGTCTTCTGAGTACTAGAACCAAATCAGCGACTTTGAACGTCCTTGGGCGGACCAGTTTATCATGGGCCTGGATCATCTTGGCTTGATACAGTTCCAAATTTTGCTGCGCTGAAAGTCGTTTCCCTTCTAAGCTTTCCAATTCTTCCAGTCATAATTTGGCATTTTCTTCTGTAGTTATCTTATTCGCAACTGCAATTTTGAGTGATGGAAGCTGAACCTCCAAGGGTAAGACGGCTTCGGACTTGTACACTAAAGCAAAAGTTGTAGACTGAGTAGGGGTTCTGAATATCATTCTGTAGGCCCACAAAGATTCTAACAACTTCTCATGCCAATTTCTTTTGTTTTCATCCAAAATTTTCTTTAATATTCGGACGAGCGTTTTATTAAAAGCTTCGACCAAGCCGTTTGCTCTTGGATAGTAGATCGTTGAATAGCGCCAGTCGATCCCGTGTCTTTTGACAAAATTGTTGATTTTCGTACTCTTGAACGCGGACCCATTATCTGAAATGATCCTGCGCGGTACCCCGAAACGGTAGACAACTTGATTCTTGAAGAACTGCAACACATGATGTGCTTTCACTTCTCTGAGCGGTACTGCTTTTGCCCATTTGGAAAAGTAATCTATAGCTACAAGAATGAAGCGATGTCCTCCTGAAGAAGGCAGTTCTATCGGGCCCACGATATCTATGCCCCAACACTCAAATGGCCATGACACAATTGTCGGATGTAGCACATTCGGAGGCTGATGTAGAACCACTCCATGCACTTGGAACTGTTGAAAACTCTTAGCGACCTTCATGCAATCGGTCATCATCAAGGGCCAGTAGTACCATAGTCTTTTAATTTTTATATTCATCTTCGGACCTGACTGGTGAGCGCCCAAAGCCCTGAGTGCACTTCCTTAACAATTTTACGAGCCTCCTACTCGCTCAGGCACCTTAGCCACATCTGATCGAAAGACCTTCTGTATAATGTATTGTTCATTAATGCGTAAGACAAAGTTCTTTTCTTAATCTGATGAGCCAATGACTTATCGTCCGATAGGTTTCTTGTTTGCAAGTAGTCTATTAGCGGCTGACGCCAGTCTTCTGCATTGTCTGTTAATGCCGCAATTGTTTCTTCCTCTTTTCTTGACTCGTGTATCGTGTCCATGTCAAGCTGTGTGAGAACCTGATGTCCCTGAGCTGACACTTCAACTGATTCATCCTGCAAGCAGGCAAATTCTTTTGCAAGGCGGGCTAACGCATTTGCAAGAGCATTTTCTCTCCTGGGAATCTTTTAGATCGTTACATTCAGAATCTGCTCTAACAATTTTATGGAAAACTGAAAGTACTGCTCTAGTCTTAGCTTTAGAATTCTGTATTGTCCTGCGACCTGTTGAATTATCAACTGAGAATCCCCATAGATGTTGATATCCGTTATTCCCATCTGAATGGTTAATTCCAATCTGGTTATAAGGGCTTCATATTCTACTTCGTTGTTTGTACATGGTTCTGTTAAGTGGTAAGAGTACCTTAAAATCCCCGCTCCGGTGTTATAAATATTAGTCTGATTCCTGCTTTACCGGGCACTATCGTTTGCAATTCTTTATTTCTCTGTGCTGAAGATGCTCCGTCAAAGTACAGTTCCCAACATCAATCGTTGGGGTCTTCTAGGCTCATTACCTGTTCGTCTGGCAAGCCGTCGATGAGTGGCGATTCTGCCGGTAAAGGGTGTGCTACGAGGAAGTCTGCTAGGACTTGTCCCTTTACGGCACGAAGCGGCACGAAAGTTTCATCGAATGGCAATAGTATCATTGACCACCTGACAAGTCTATCGGAAAGCATCGGACGAGTCAGCAAATATTGCAATGATTAACTTTCGAGATAAGGTTGACCTTATGAGAAATCATGTAATGCCTGAGTTTTTGAGCGGCGAATATCGGGGCCAAAAAATGCTTCTCAATCGGGGGATACTTTACTTCCATCAGAATTAGACGACGACTTAAGTAGTAGAGGGCGTTTTCCTTCCCCTCGTCATTGACACAGGCTAGCGAGGCTCCGAGGAGTCGTCTAAAGCTGCGGTATAAAGTATCAACGGTCTACCCGAGACTGGGGCTGCTAAGATAGGAGGTGTCATTAAATATTGTTTGATGTCATTGAAGGCATGTTGACGTTTGGAGTCCCAAGTAAACTTGGCATCCTTCTTAACCAAAGCATAAAAAGGCTGACACCTTCCTGACAAATTCGAAATAAAGTGTCGAAGATATGCCAACTTCCCTTGAAAGGATCGTAATTGTTTCAAGGTTTTGGGAGGCGGCATTTCTATGATAGCTTTAATCTTTTCTGGATCGATTTCAATTTCATGATGTCGGACAACAAATCCTAAGAATTTCCCAGAGGTGACGTCGAAGGCGCATTTTAAGGGATTCATCTTAAGGTTATATTGTCTTAATCGCTCGAAAACAATTCTCAAATCATACAGGTGATCTTCTTTCAGTTTTCTTTTGATGACCACATCATCCACGTAGCACTCGACTTGGTTATGAATGAGATCATCAAAAATTTTCATCATAGCTCTTTGGTAAGTTGCTCCTGCATTCTTCAGTCTGAATGGCATCACTGTATAGCAGTATATTCTGATTGGCGTTCTGAAGGCTGTGAGCTTTTCGTCTTCCGGTGCCATCTTTATCTGGTTGTATCCTGAAGATCCATCCCTGAAAGAGAAGACTTCGTACGTTGAGGCGATGTCGATCATTAATTCTGGGATTGATAGTGGGAATTCATCCTTTGGACATGCTTTGTTCAAATCTCTGAAATCCACGGAGATTCTGATCTGTCCATTCTTCTTTCTGACTGGTACCATGTTGGCTAACCAAGTTGGATATTGTTCTTCACGGATGAATTTAGCGTCTATTAGCTTCTTAACTTTAGCTATAACTTGTTGTTCAATTTCTAGACGCATCCTTCTTGGAGCTTGCCTGACTGGAACAACAGTGGAATCCACTCCTAGTTTGTGATGTGTGACTTCTGGAGCTAATCCCGGCATTTCATTGTAACTCCAAGCAAAACAGTCCTTGAATTCCATCAGTAGCTTGATCATTTCTTCAGAGTCTTCTTTATTGAGTAAGGAGCTAACAAAGGTTGGCTTAGGCTCTTCGCTAGTACGTAAGTTAACTTCCATTAACTCGTCTATTGTAGATTTAATTTCTTCTTCGAATTCTAGTGGAGCATCTCCAATTTGCAGATCTTCGAGATCATCTGAGGTTTCTAAGCAGACTTCATTAGACTTGCAAGTGACAACCAAGCAAAACTCTGAGTCGTCAACTGATCCTACCGTGCCGAATCCGAGACCGTGCTTTGAATTGAGAGGCCGACCAACATTATTCCATAATTTTTCAAAGTGTTGTGATCTACCTTTTGTCCATTGTTTAGATAAGACACCACGTTGAATAAAATTCTGAACACAGGGAGATTACCACTCAAAAGACAATTCTGTTAATTCAGAAGAAGTAACATCTTCAGATTGTACATCATTTTCAGTTTTGGAAGAAGAAGCACCACGGTAGAATTTGATCGGCTTAGCACCACCACCATGCACTTCCTTGACCACCATACCCTCGATCTTATTAGAATGGATCGGGGTCAGGGTCATAGTATGTACATAATGGTTAATCTTCTCGTACATTGATTTGTATTATTCATTCTTTTCATCTTCGAGAGAGATCTTGAACTGGGGTTTCTTTTGATTTACTGTTGCTGCTTCTTTCTTGATTTCTTCTTCTTCGGAACTATTCTCCCAATCAACGTCGATGACCGGTTTCTTCTGTCCAACTGTTCCAACGTCTCTTCCTCCACCTCGTCCCCGGCCTCGATCTCGTGTACAAGTTCTGGAGAAACCTTCACCATCTCGCCGTAAGGGAGTGGTGAGTAACTGTTGGACTAGAATTTCAGGTTCTTCGTCATCTCGAACTTCTTTTGCTTCATTTGGTACGGTATTTCTGGAGAAGATTGTTTTCTTCGGAGGCGCGTAATAGGCTGCATCTTCATGAATTCCTATCTCGTGTACGGAGAATGGTTGCAAGTCACCCTTAATACACTGTTCTCCTCCTTCGTAATACTTTATGCACTGGTGCAGAGACGACGGTACCATCCGATTTTCATGGATCCATGGCTGACCCAGTAGAGCGTTGAACGATGTCTTAGAATCAATTATGTGGAATTTTGCGGTGTCTTTGCTAAATCACCGGTCTTCATTAATAGTGTTATCAATCCAAGAGCTCTTTCTCCCTTCTGATTGAACCCTCTTAATAACATCTTATCTGCTTCGAGGTCACGAGCGTCAATTTCCAAATATGCCAACGTCCGAAGGTTCATTATGTTGATTGATGCTCCTGGATCAACCAATACTCTGGAGAGCGTAAACTTTCCAATAGTGACTGAAATCTACAACGGTCGGTTGTGATCAGCTGTTCCAAGTAGCAGATCATTGTCCGTGAAGGTAACAGCTCACTGTTCTTTTAATGAGCAAACCTCGTCTAAGGAATTACAGGCCATTTGAGCTAAACAAATCTCTGGATCAAGTAAGGCCTTGATCAGAGTTTCCCTCATCTCCTTTGACAGGATCAGAGCGTTGTAGATGCTCAGTTTAGCTGGTAGCTTCCTAAGATGGGCTAGCACGTTATTATCCACTTTATTACCATGTTCCTCGATTTCTTCCCGAACGGGTAATTCTTCTGTTGGGGTTGGCCCCTTTTGAGCAACAACCTGCTTTCCTATATCCTTTGGACCCATTCTCGGAGGTAGAACTTTTCCGCTTCTTAGGTTGACTTCAGTTACTTTTTCTGATGACTCTACCGGTGTCTCCTCTTGAATCGGAACAACTGGCTTTTCTGGAATTTCTTTGAAATTTGATAACTCTAATTCTATAGTGATTGGAGCTCCTCGGAATTCACAAATAGATTCGTTTCTTGTTGAGCTTTCGTAGCCATCTTTGTGAGCTTCTTCTCCTTCACCGTGGTCATCGAAGTTTAGTATGATTTGAGAATCGTTTATTGTATTGGAATCGAGATCCGGATTAGGTTGGTTGTCGCTAGTTACGTAATCGTTAGAAACAGTTAAAACGTAGCCAACACCAAAACTCTTATCATTATAAGATCCCGCCGGGGCAAGCAAATAATCATACGGAGTCGAGGTCGAGGGATTTCTCCCCCGAATCGGAAACAACCATCCTAGGATAAGCAGCCCCTAGTCTACCCTTCGGAACCTCGGTCTTCTTTTCTTCCACGATCTTGTCCTCCTTCTAAGGCGGTTCTTCGATAGCAAGCGATAGTGCCGGCTCGACATGTTTCAAACTTTAAGTTGAAGCATGCACCGAAGCATTCTGGATATGATCCAAGATTTTCTTTGAAGACATTGTCCAGACGGTATTCCATCCATCATCAGTCGTGTATGGGTTTATCAGAACAATAGTATCCGTTGAAATGACATTGATGGAACCTCCTTTTTGGGGTTCCTTCATGTATTCCTTTGGGATCATTATGTTCCCTCTTCGGAGATTACCTTCGAGCCAATTCTTAAAACTGAAGCAGTCTTCAATCTTGTGTCCAATCATCCGGTGGTAAGGGCAGTAGTTTGGATGATCTTTCTTGTTGACTTCTTTTGGCTTTTTGGGCTCTGGTAATTGAAAATCAGGTGTCTTCATCAAGTTGTGAAACATCTTAGCTACTGCTTCCGTCTTGAATGGATATTCCTTTTTCAGAAGTTCCTCCAGGGGACGTGATGAAAAAGGTAGTGGTTGACTATGCTGCCATGGCTGGTGGCGCGGTCGAGGTTGTTGATAGCCCTGCTGAGGTTGCTGATAAATCTGTTGTGGTTGTTGGTAAGTCCGTTGCGGTGGTTGATAACTATGTTGTGGTTGCTCTAGCTGTATCTGCACTGGCTGCTTGCCTTTATCTACTGCCGCGACGATTCCGGATTTCTTTTCAAATAATTTTACAGGCTTCTGCTTGTCAATCTTGTTGACAAAACTCAGCTACTTTGCCTCCTCTTGCAAGCTCCGGCCTTACTAAGCAACTTCTCGAAAGTCTTGATAGTAAATCCTTTAAGGAGAAGTGCTATCGGGCCATGGATACTTTTCAGTAAAATACCGATCGCATGTTGTTCCTGAAGTTGTGGTTCACACTTCATGCTTAAGTTTCAACATCGAAGTATGTAATCTACCAAAGTTTTATTCAGTTTCTGTTGCTCCACCACTAAATCACCGATAGAGATGTGGTCCCGAGCTCCGGCAAACCGCTTAACGAAGAGGTTTTCCAATTCTGAAAAGGTCTTAACTGAGCCATTTGGCAATTCTGCATACCAATCGAAGGCAATCCCTGACAGGCTGCTGAGAAACTATCGAAAGAGTAAAGCATCACTCCCACCGGCATTGCAACAACTAGCACGAAAATGTGCGACATGCTGCCGGGGGTTTCCCGTTCCATCAAAAGTCTTGAACTGAGGTGGTACAAAGCCTTTTGGGTATTGGACCGCATCGAATTCCTCAGGGTAAGGTCTACCCGTCTGAATAGAACCTCGCTCTTAGACAGTGCTAAGGCTTCTCGCACCTGTTGTTCTACCATGTTTTTGATATCCTTTTCAGGAATCATGCTTTGTGCAGAATCCTTTTTCGTTTGTTCAACTCCATTAACAGATGTGATCTCTTTTCCTCCGTCCACAACATGGATGATTTCCGGGGGTATTTCTTTCTGAGGTTACACCTGACTCTGGAGAGTGGCTAAAGCGGCAGCCATCTCTTTCATCCTTTTTGCCATTTGGGAAATTGTGTTATCCTTCTCTTGAAGTTGTGCTCTCATCACTTCCGGTTCTTCCCTTTCTGAAGCTGACGGAGTGCCTTGCGAAGCTGCCGATGCTCGGGTCTCGACCATATTAATCTCGGCGTACTCTTCATCCATAAATTCTGATGAATCTACTTCAGTTTCCAATTTTTCTCCTCTTTCCTTTGCCAACCTTCGGATGTCCGTTCTTAGTTTTCCTATTGTATCCTCAAGTGGTCTCTTCCAAAGGGTTTCACGGTTGTCATGTGATGACTGTTGGACTTCTTTCTCGGGAGTTTATTTTAATGCAGTAGCACTTCTTCAGATTTTGGCTTTCTGACGAGACTCTTCTTTCCAGAACATTGTGCTTGTATCGGTTCAACAATGATAGGTCGCCACACCATCCTTCTTGCAGTAGAAGGCCTAGGACCAGATGGTCTGTCGGCTGTGCGTCGGTAGGTGGTGTCCTCCCTAATATGGTGTCCCGATACGACAACAGGCGAACTAGCTCGCACTTTCTTCCTTGGCCTCTCCGGGATAGTGACGGGGTTCACTTGCGGTCCGAGGCGGGATTTGACTGGTACTCGTCCCATTCTTCTTAAGATCTCTGATACGGGGCACCCTTCTTTCTTAGCTAGTTTCTCTACTACAGATAGCAGTCGTGTAAACAGCGTAGTCTTGACCCTCTTCCTCTTACAGTCACTATAGTGTGCAGGTCGGGGTAATGCAACGGAGATCCTCTGGATATCTTCCTCATCCGATGCAGCAGAGAGTGGGTGAAACCTACTTCCTTCCAACAAGGGTGAAATTTCAGGTAGTTCTTCTTCTTCCTCAGGAATCTCTTCCAGAAAAACAACTTCAGCAGTCTTAGCCTTCTCGATCCTGGCGATCTTTCTACTCCTATTTCTTCTCTGAGTCCGAGTCAGGGGTGTAAACTTTGAACTGGACCCAATTCCGAGGACAGAAGGTATTGTAGGAAAATCTGTACCCTCCACGGTGGCAGGCTCATCACAGACTTGAATTTTCTTTCTCTTCAATTTGGCAGGAGCCGGGGTAGGTGCAGAGATGAGCAGACCGGTGGGGGTAGAGATCACAGTCCTCTTATGAATAATGGTGTCTCTTTCAGCTGAGATTTTTCGTAGAGGAGGGAACTCTTGAGTCAACTTCAGATTGAACTCAATCACGGGTTCCTCAGTTTCTGACACTTTGTCCATTAGTGTGAAGAGGCTTACGTCAGCAAGCTTAATATCTATATTGTCGAATCCTTGTCCAAAACGGATGATTCCATTGTCGGGGAGTTCATCCTTTTAATCGGCGAAGTCCATTCCATTGGTGAAGGAGAAAATTAACTTTGTTGCAGTCATTTTCTGCAGGGTAAATTCCGAACGTTAGTCCCGGATTATGCTTCCTTTTGTCGCAAAACTTAAGACGGGAAAGAAAGAGTCCGAACACATTTTAGTTTATCTTAATGTATTTGCAATTCAAAATAATTCGTTTATTAAAGGTTGTTTATCAGAGGATTTGTTTGTTAGGAACAAAAACGATTAAAGGAGGAAGGTTAAAAGAAAAGGTAAAGGATTCAATTCAGAATTGGAAAGGAATAAAGTCTCGTAAGATTTCTCAACTTAAAAGATCGCTCCTAGGATAACACCTATTGGGGGTCCACCCCACCTCAGAAAGAGGCAAAAAGGATTTCAGAACCTCTCTGTTTAGGGGTGACTAAACAGTGGCCCCAAAATCCAAAAGGAGTTGACTATACCCGTTCAAGACAGAAATGAACATGGTATGCCAATGGAAAGAATGGTAGTTTCGTCCAAAAGGGGTATGGACTCACTACTGATTTATGAAAGCAAAACCATTTGATCAAAATGGCGAGAGGAACTAGTCCCCAGCAGAGTCGCCAGAAGTTGTCGGCATATTTTTAGGTTGTGTTGTATTTTAGAAAAAGGGGTCACCTACATAAATTATCGGCGAATTTTAGATTTTAAATTTAATTTTAAATATATATATTATTTAGAAAGTAGCATTTGATTTTGAAAATAATTTTAAGTTTGAAAATTTTAAGATATGAAATCAAACCGATCTCACATCCCAAATAGTTTATATAAACGACCACCGCATCACAAACCGTGTATCTATCCCGAAGAATAGACACAATGCTTGATGATGGGGCTCGATTAAATAAACTAGAAGATTTGTGACATCCATTTGGTCTGCGAACCAATTTTATAAGCCGAAAAGTTCCCCTACTTAATATAAAGGAATTAAGCAGTTTATATTACCTGGGTTCTTAAAGTTCCCTATAAGGGCAAGCCCCTATAGTTAATTACATCTTAAATGATGGGAATCTTTTAAGAAAACTCTCAATAATGATCAGTGGTATTGCTCTCAAGAATTTCAATGTTTAAGGTTTTCAAAGGATTTGAGTTTTGGAAATTTCAATAGGGAATGGATCAAATTTGGAACAATTTATTTTAAGAGTCCCAAAGGAAGAGAAGTAAGAGAAGCTGAGGATCCAAGAAGAATCTTGGCAACTTTCCAAACTATCCTTTCATTTGGCTTCAATTTGGGAGTTCATTTAATGTTTCAATCCTGCCAATTTTAATTAATTAAGACTTATATTTGTATGATATAATCACACAAATAGCCTCGAAGATGTGAGGGTTTATGTCGTACCAAACGACTACCTCGGAATCCTAAGACCGGTTAGGACTTAATTTGCACAATATGATTATGCAAATGCCTAACGAAAAGTTGAGGATTTATGTTGCACAAAGAAAACTACCTCGAAATCCTATGGCTTGGTTATTTAAACTAAGGAACAGGTTTTGCTGATGTAGACCTGAGTTTTGTTGATGACGATGGTCGTGCTGCCCACTATGCTCCAAGCTCCTTGTTGTCACAGAGGTTTAGTTTTAGAAGGTGAAAATCAGGAGATGAGAAAAGTTTTTTGGTTTAGAAAAGTCTTAAAGTCCAAATGTCTTTAATGTTTTATTAGGGGAATCTTAAAGTTGATTATAACAACACCGGTTAAGAACCCACGGTTCCAACATTCTGACACCGTTATTTTTATCAGATTCACTTAGTCCAGATGAATTTGCTAAACTCAACTGAATGAGTTCCACACTTTCATTTAGACCGTGGGAAATCCCGTTAGCAACACGTAGGTTACATCATCCGAGGTATTCCCGATCATCCAACAAGATGTTTTAATTTAGTTATAGTTGTAGTTATCTGTTTTGTTTGTGATTAAATTTTGAGTTGTTTTATATTTTTGAATGTTATGGCGGTGGATTTTATCTTGTTGTGATTTTTGATTTAGTTTTGGGTTTCAGTTTTGTGGCTATCCTAAAGGTTTCAGTTTTCATGCAGGTTGTCAATCTTGTTTAACATGCAAGAAAAGTAGTGCAGTACTGGTAAGTAAATTGCAATAAAATAAAAGCGTACTTGGAGGGTCTTCCCGTCATTCCAAGCTACACTTAGAGCACATGTTAAGGCATTCATATATATTTGCAAGAAAACACCGAGGTAAAACTAAGGGAAGGTTTTGGTTGTCTATCAAAGTCCTAATCCTATATCTAGTCAATTTCTATGACATCTAGGTTCTTTTGTTTTTGTGGATAATTTTCTTCACCAAAGAACAATTGAGTTCAATTGTTCTTCTAAAATATCTCATCATATTGAGAAAGTGCTTAGGACAAGTCCTAAACATCTTTTCAATACTTCTGAGATTATTTTGAGTCCAAATGAATTTTATTGTGCTGGTGAATTAATCATCCAAGAATTCAATTAAATTTTGCTTCTTGCTCAGTGAATTAGGATATTTGATTTTCCTGACATTTCACTTAATGCTCCATTTAAGAGTTATGATAACGAAAGCCTTTAAGGGCAAATTAATTTATTAAAGATTTTAATGATTTAAAATTGGAATTGATGATTTAAAGTGGTTTAATTTAGTTATGAAATCTTAATAATTTTAAGTTTGGAATAGTGTTCAAATTGTTTTAATTTAATTAGATCTTTACATTTTAAATGATTTTAATGTATTAGATTAATTTGGGTTGAATGAGGTGTTTAGATTATTCAATTTAGATTTTAATGATTTAATTTTAATTTAATTGAAATATTTTAGGTTAAGTTTTAATTGGTTTGATTTTTTATGTTTTTAATTAATTATGAATTATTTTTTAGGTTGATTTTGATGTTTCAAGTTTGTTTTAGATTTGTTTTTTAAGTGATTTAAAATTAATTTTAATGTTTTAAATTTATTTCAATTTGATTGTTAAATTACTTAATGTTTTAAACTTTTAATTTGATTAAGGATTATTTTCCTTTTAATTATTTAATTATTAATTTCAATTATCATTTTTGAGTTTTATTAAGAGTTGAATATTATTAAAGTTATTCATTTAGGGATTTTTAAATTAAAGAATTGATATCTTCTTAAATCATATCCCTAATCTTAATAATCAAAATTTTAACTTATTCTTCCAGAATTCAAATTGTTTAATTAATTAAAATTTACTTTAAATAATTTCAAGATGATTAATGGGTTTTCTACCCCTTAATTCTCTAGGTTTCAATCATCTAATGAAAATTTTAAAATCAGATATTTTACCCTCCCCCTGATTAAACCTAAATATTAATTTGGGTTAAAATTCTTTAATTACCTTTATGTCCTTTTAAGCATGTACATTTCATAACTCATCAAATTAAGCTCAAATGAACTTAAAATTTTTATGTCACTTTACTCACATTCAATTAAGAGATTAGAGGAGAAAATGTGATTTTTCTGAATTTAATTTAATTTATATAATTATTTTTGTGGAAAATAAGGGTTTTCAATGAAAATTCAACAACATGACCAAGGTACGGTTTCTGTCCTTAGGAAAATTATGGGATGTTCCTACTGACCAGAGGACCAATTTTGGTGATTTTTTAAATTATATTTTATTTATTATAACTATTTTGAATTTTGGAGTGTTAATTAATTATAAAATGAAATTAAAATTGAAAAATGGATTTTATATTCTTTCATAAATCTCTCTGACCTCAAGGAGTTCAGAGAAATAAATTTTAAATTTTCTGATTTTTCTTTGATTTGTTAGAATTAATTTAGTGAAAATGTAAGGAAATTCATTTTTTAATATTAAAAATTGTTTTAAGCCTTTAAAATTCAATATCTTAACCTAGAGACTTGGGAAAAATATTTGGTTTGTTCCTAAATAATTAGGAGGCAAAATATGACATTTTCAAGATTTTTAATATTTTTGTGATTATTATTATTATTTATTAATTATTAAAATATTAAAATATGGTGAAAAATGAAGATTTTTAGAAAATTCTAATTTTAATTTTCTTAGATAACTCTGATATCAGAGAAGCCCCAAAACCAATTTGGTGAATATTTGAAATGTATTTTTATAGTTATGAATTTTTAAAGTTTAATTTTGGTTATATAACTTAATTAGTCCATTTAGTGGGGTTAAGCACTTCCAATTGATCTCAAATTTTTATGTGAGACTCCTTGGACCCTAAAGATCAGAGGAGAATTATTTTCAAGTGATTTTGATGTGTGGTTAAGCCTAATTAATTAAAATTCAGTTTTGGGTGTTTAGACCAATTAGGATTACTATTAATGAATTAACTCAAACCATAATTTTCCTAGGGTCCTCTAGTCCTAAAATACCTCCCTAAATTTTCCTAGAATTTTCTAAGTAACATGCTAATTACTAGAATTAAAATACCAAAACAGGCACAAAAACTTGGAAAATCAATAACTTGCCATAGAGGTGGCCTCTGACCTTGGAAAATTCAGGGAATGTTCCCAAGATCAGAGGCTACAAAAGCCCTATGGTCTCATGCCATGGTGAATTGTCTATACAAATGGAGAATTAAAACATTGAAATTAGTAAATAATTAATTAAAAATAAAATATTCATCAAATTAACTCAATTCGTTTTTGACATTATTCTCCTCTATTCACTGAGCAAGAGGGTATTTTTAGTTTATTTTTATGATTTTTCTATGCAAAGTTATGGATTTTTGAAGTTCTGGGAAATTAATAAATCAAAAAATACCTATTTATCTACTTATCCACGCGGCGCCGACTCATCCTCGGCAGCTCCGAAAGCCTAAGTGTCGCCTCCCTATTCAATGCTGCCATCTGACTCAATGCTCTGGGGGCCCGCGGTTCATGTCCCGTTCACTCGTCCGACGCGATCTACACCGTCCATTCGATACACGCTCGATCCAACGGCGACCGATCATCGTCTCCTCCTGGTGTGTCCCGAGAGCCGTCCACACTCAAACCCTAAGATCTCTCTCATTTCTTAATGGATTTTCATGTTCTTATGCTCTATGGATTCATCTTGAGGAGACGAACACAACAATATGGTATATAGGCTATGAAATTAAGTCAAGCAAAATAGAGAATCGCTGGAAGCTCGGGAAGAAGAAGGGGTCCATACCTTGGCTCTGAGAAGTGAAGCTTCAATCAGAGAGTTGTGGCACCTTCGATTGCACCCAAGGAAGCTCTAGATGAAGTCTCTAGCTCTGGGGAATTGCCTAGGTATGAAAGTGACCAAGGCCGATTTCAAAGCTTGGCCGATAGAGAGGATGGCTGGCCTGGTGAGGGGGCTTTTACTGGGGAACTACTTCTCTTGGTCTTGTGCAGGTGTGGGTGAGTTTAATTTGATTTTGGTGGAGGTTTCAGAGTTGTCCTGATTTTTGGGTGGATTTTTGACTCAGAATCTGAGCTCTGTTAATGGGGATTAGGGCAAAGGGACATTGGGAATCAATTGCTCTGGGTTAGGAGAAGGTCCTGGAGCAATTTTGGTGGAGTTTTATTAAGCTCTAGTTCATCACCTTGTTTGACCAAGAAGGTGGTGGGTTTAAATAGGCATGGCTGGAGGGCCTCCCAGGGGGAGTTAGGGCTTGGGAACGGCTGCTCTATGCAAGGGAAGAACAGCCATGGAGTCCAATTGAGTTGGGACAGCTTAGCCAGGTGAATTTGAATTTTTGGATCCAAATAAAGCTCTCGGCCATGCTATTTTCCGGCGACTGTGGTGGCTGGCCGGCCAGGCATGGGTTACCATCATGGTCAGTGAGGTCAGGGTTTGAATTTGGTGCAAGCAATGGAGATTGGCCATGTGTAAAGAGCTTGGTTCAAAATGGAATGGGAAAGTGGCTCTTTTGGACTTGGTTTGGTCAACCCATGGAAATGGGCTTGGTGCACCCACGAAGGTCTGATTTGGGCTGAAGGGAATCTGGTAAGTCAGCTAGCTTAGTGGGGAGAAGTCACTATCTAGGCATATTTAAGCTTAAGCATGGTTTAGGGGAAGCATGAAAAGGTTTAATCACTTTTAAGGGAATCATTAAAGAACCCCCTCCTTTTGTCCAATATGTTATGGTCACATGAACACCACTCACATGGCTTGCATGGGGCTTAAGGATGGCTTCATGGCTAGCCTATGGCTTGCCCATGGCTTGGCTCAATTTCATGAAAATGGATTTATGGATTTAGGGAGAAATTTGCATGAGGCTTGATTTGGAATTATTTGATTATTGATTTAGGACTTAGGGATGATTTCAATGATGGGAAATTCACATGGGCTTTAGAATAAGTTTTGGGCCTTTTAAATTTGATGAAAATGGGCTTTTAAAGTCTTTAGGAAAGTGAGCTTTTAGTTTTTAAAAAATGGGCTTTTGGATGAAAGTTTTGTGAAGGACAATGCCAAATAAATGTTGGGTTTAGTTTAGGGATGTATCATGAGTGATTTGGAAAAGGTTTGGTGTCATTTGGAGTTGAAATGGGTTCAATTTGGGCCTTTTTAGTAATGGGGTCAAAATGGATCAAATTGGGCCAACTTGGGTTAAGGTTGGGCCAATGTTGAGTTTGATGTAAAATTAATGTTGAAAAATGTTTATGGGGGTGTGACAAAGAGTTTTCAACTTTGGATGGGCTTTGGTTTTGGGATTTGGGCCTATTTGGATTCATGGTGGGCTTTAGGCCAAATTGGGGATTTTTTATCTGGGTTAGATTTGAGTGAAGTTTGGGTTCAAATTTTGGGCAAATCAAGTTAGTTTTTTGTTTGTGGGGGTGTTAGGAAGGTTTTAAAAAAGATTTGGGGCTAATTGGAGTTGAATTGGATTGGGTTGGGCTAGGTTTAGGTCATGAGCGAAAATTGGGCCTTAGGCTTCAAATTGAAATTGGATCCAAATGTTCATCAAATTGGGCTTGGATTTAGTCTAAATTGGTATTCGGGATACTGAATTGAAGTTTAGAATTGAATTGAATCAAAATTGAGGTCAATTGGGTTGGTTTGGTGGGACATTGGGTCCACTTAGGTTAAAAATGGGTTAAATTGGGGGTTTGGTAAAAGTGGGTTAAATTGGCAAATTTGGCTTTTGGTGTACTTGAACAAAATGAAAATGGGAATATTTGGGATTTTCTGAGATTTTTTGGGAATTTTCTGAATTTTTGGAATTTTTTGGGTTAAAAGGGTATTTTGGGTATATGGAGGGTATTGATCTATAAAAAAATACCTATTTCTTTATGTCTTAATTCTTATTAATTTCTAAGAATATTATGCTTTAATGAAAGGTATTTTTTGTGTTTTTGGATGTAGGTGATGTAAAAAGGACTAAAAAGGAAAAAGGAGCAAAAAGGAGCAAAAAGGAGCAAAAATGATAAAAAATGTAACAAAATACAAAAAGTATAAAAAAATATGGCCTGGCGCCTAGGCACCAGTAGTTGGCGCCTAAACGCCAGACTCGATACAGAAACTATTAAGTTTTTGACAACGTTTTGAACGATTATTTTGACGGAGTGAGCGGTTATTGGACATTCTAGAAGACTGGCAGTTGTTCTTTGATAATACGACATGTGATACATTGTATTTGGACGCTCCAAAACGGTTTTAATCACGAAGAGGTGCGAGCCAAAGTGAAGTGGGGCAAAGAACTGGACGCGGTGTCCGGCGCCTAGGCGCCAGACAGACCTTCTAGAAGATTCATTGAATGTGGACATGTTTTGAAGAGGTGCCTCAAGGAAACCCTTGAAGCCTATAAATAAGGGTCCATTTCTTCAGAAAACGTGCCCCTCCCATTGTAACCCTTTATCTTATCCACTTTAGGATCTCTCATCCTTAGAGAGAGAAATAGAGAGAGAAATTTAGGGCCAATTTTGTTTAGTTTAGTGTGTTTATTTTCAAGTTGTTGCATCCGGAGTTCATTACACTGTGGAGTCAGTAGGAATCAGAAGATCTGTAGAAGGAATATTTGAGATAAGTATTTCATATTTGATTCAAAGTTTATTTATTATATTTTGCTGTTTATATTCAATGTATTCTGAGTAGTTAGTTCACTTTTTTCCTTCAATTTTGAAGAGATAGATAAGATAATATAAAGATTCGATGGAGAATTGAAATTCAAAATATTTTCAAAACATTGTGATGACATTAATACCTGATCTTACTTTACTTTTTAAATTGGCCATTTAAATTGTTAAAACCTGTTGAAGAGTTTTTGAGACCTTGAAGAAGAAGAACTCTTAACTTGTAAATGTCACATGAATCCTTGGATAATCGAAGGCCATGTGCGGGCTATTCAAGGTGAAGTGCAAATAAATAGGAAGATAAGATTTAAAGGGCGTAGAATTGATAAGTTTTTAGAGTGACAAACTAAATTCTTATAATTTGATTTATAGATTAGGAAAGCGTCACTAGTAGGGCTGACCATAGCCACCCTTGGACATCTAGTAGTGTGAGTCTAGATTAACCCATTCTACTAACAATACATCCGGACCTGATCTGTAAATTAGCCAATGTTCTTTGCGCCTGGATCAAAGGGTAAAGAATAAGAATGCGTCTATTTGGCACAAAACCATTAATCAAATTCTCCAACGAATCTTAAATTATCTTAAAAATCTTGGATTAATTGAAGGAAAGAAAGTTGTTTATTTTATATAGTTTTCATAAATCATTTCTTATTATTGTTTTCTTTATTTGCATCTAGTAAATTAATAATAATTTATAGTTAAATTAAAGGATAAAAGATATTTTTGAAATATAATATTTAGAAAATTATTAGTATAATTTTTCCCTGTGGGATCGATACTGGGGTTATAAAAGAAAACCCTATATTTCTTGAAACGATACATATACTTGCGTAGTACCCCTAGTGTGTAAAATATTT
The DNA here is from genome assembly GCA_022702705.1 of Papilionanthe hookeriana x Papilionanthe teres. Lineage (NCBI taxonomy): Eukaryota > Viridiplantae > Streptophyta > Magnoliopsida > Asparagales > Orchidaceae > Papilionanthe > Papilionanthe hookeriana x Papilionanthe teres. Next base: position 136,424,302 of record CM040425.1, on the reverse strand, counting down.
TCTAAAATTTACAATATTTTGATTTTATACACTAGCCGCTAATTATAAATTGGGTCGAGTTTTTGGCCATCTTTTGGAAGCGAATATTACTGCGTTATTAATTTTTGAGCCTGGACAAGAAGTATTACTGTTTAATTCTCCTTTAAAACTTTTTCCTGGAAAATTAAGATCTAAATGGATTGGACCCTATATTGTTGAGAAAGTATAACATTATGGAGCTGTGGATATTAAAGAACCCAAAATAGGAAATATTTTTAAAGTAAATGGATTAAGATTGAAGCCTTATTTGGGAGATATTAAAAAGATTTATAAAGAGGCTTATGAATTGAGTCAACCTAATGAAAGGTATTTTTTAAGTCGGGCTGACGACGTTAAACCAAGCGCTTTGTGGGAGGCAACCCATAATTATTTTGTGTTATGAGTGTTTTTGTGTTTTAATGTAAGGTTATGTCTCGATCTTGATTAATTTTATATTACTTTAGAAAAGTTTGATGCTTATAAGTCTTTGTTGACTTAAGTCGAAAATTATTTTAAAGTATGTAAGATTTAAAAATTGGATCACTCTATTTTGAATATGAGTAAAAAGGAGATCAAGTTAACCTTCATTATGATTGTTTACAATGTGAGTTATTGAGTCTAAATTACTCTTACCAGTATAATATAACTATCTTGGAGAACGAAATTTTGAAATTTAACGATTAGGCGAAATGGAGTTGAACATAGTTCCGGTGCCTAGGCGCCAGAGTTCGGCGCCTAAGCGCCAGAATCAACTATGTATCAATAGGTCCGGGGCCTAGGCGCCAGATTCGGTGCCTAAGCGCCACGGTTACTGGGTCGTGAAAAAACCAAAAATTTTTCAGTTTTTCACACGATTTTCCCTTTTAAATCAATCTTTCTTCTTCCCTAACCATCAAGCAATCAAAATTACGTCCCTTGCACTTCATTCTTGAGAGATTTGAGAAAATTTTGAAGAAATGGAAGGAAGAAATCATGGAGAAGAAGCTAGGGACAAGGTCTCAAAGGATCCTCAACCCTACTTCAATGGTTTCATCGCTATAAGTTTAGAGAAAATTTCTAGTCGTTTGGATAAGCTTGAAGCGGAGTTTAAAAGCATTGAAGATTGCCTTCATGAGATGTTTCATCAAATTGAACATCTAGAATGACAAATGAAACTTCAATTTGATCATTTTGCGACTTATCAAGATGCTCAAGTTGAAATGTATGAAAAGAACAAGTGGATTGACGAAAAGACGGCTACGGATTTCCCGAGAGCGTTAGTGTTCTTTCCAAGTGGAATACACAATTTCCCTAGTGAAGATTAGAATATTCTGGTAATGAGATAGTTATTATATGGTTTGTTGAGTCGTTGTATCGATTTAGAGAATCTATTGTGTTTGTTTGTGTATTTGCTTTCATGTTCAATGTGTGTTGTTTTTGCTTAGAAATTGTTGTGCTTGAGTGTGTATTAGGAACTTGAATCAAATATAATAATTATTTGGAATGTATTGACTCAATATTGAAGATTATAAATGGAATTTAGTGAGTTTGATTTAAACTGTTTGTTTGATTGGTGGATTAAATATTTAATTTTTATAAATTTTTGAAAATGTTGTGAAAGTTAGAAATTGAAGCCCTATTCTGATATGAGTAATTAGAAGTTGAATTTATGAATTTTGGTGGAAAATTAAAATTTTAAAATAATTTTTTGTGAAAGGCGAGTCTGGCGCCTAGGCGTCAGAATTCGGCGCCTAAGCACCAGTTCGGCCTGTACCCAAAAAATTACTTAAATAACCCCCAAAAGCCATTTTTGACGCCTAAGCTTCATCTTCTTCCCCATTTTCGTGAAAATACACCTTTTAGATCCATTTTGAGGTCAAAACATCAAGGATTTGAGAGCGAAACCACTCGATTTCTTCGTCTCAAGGTCAGATCTACACTTTAAACCATTTATTTTCGATTTTCACCATAGATTTCCCTAGTTTAGCTAAGAACCGAAATTTTGAAAAAAAATTTTTGATTTTTAGTAATTTCTTTGGATTTTTAAACTTATTTTAAGTTTTATAAACTTAAAAAGAGTTTAAATCTTTGATTCCTAAATTTATTCTTGTTTTCTTTCACGTTTATATGACTCCAAAATCTAAACGCGGGAAGGCACGAGATAACTTTGATAGCAGCAAATTTTCTACTGCGGTTGTGCATTTTTGCTTCCATGAATTTGCGACGTCCAGAAAGTTCATTTCAGAACGAAGTTTCTATCATACTGGAGAAATGATCGAAAACACTATCGTTGCGCACAATTGGCAGCGATTCTGTTATTTCACTTCTTTATTCTTTGTTATCACTATTGTTCGAAAATTTTATGCAAATTTTACGGATGCCGAAAGATTATGAAGTCTTTGTCGGAGGAATCGGAGTAGGATTTAGTCCTGAAAGAATCAATATATTCTATGGCTGCCACCAACTATTGAATGCTTATTATTACGGATTATCATCATCCGAGGGTGATTTGGATATGATCATTGCTTATTTGACTGACGATACTGGATCTTGGAAAATCAGGAATGGAAAAAGGGTAAACTTCAAATCCTCCAAATTAAATGATATTTCTAAAGCATGGCACTACTTTATTTCTACAAGATTGTTACCTTCCAACCACCTGAGTGAAGTGACTAGAGATCGAGCGATCTTAAACTACTGCATTCACGAGAGGAAGCCTATTGATGTCGGCAATATTATTTATGATTTTGTGGATTCTACTATGAGATCCAGCACTTCTGTTGGATTGGGATTCCTATCTCTGATTTATTCACTATGTGTTAGTAATGGAGTCACTGCAGATATTTCTGAGGAGATGTTAAAGTCTACCTAGCCAATTGGGCAGGAGAGTGTTAGTATCCATGATCGTCTTCAAGGGAAGAGATCGAGCGCTCCTTCTACTTCTGCACATACTCTAGGTAGACCTTCTACTTCTCGACTCTCTACTTCGCCGAGCCACCATCGAGTTTCGGGAATCGATGCATGATCGGTTTATAGAGCGACGATAGGAGTTATTTCAAACTCACTTGCGGGATTGATACTATCGATAGGAAACTTAATCATTTATCCGATTATACCCGAGAGGAAGAGAAGTTATGATGCTGAGTATGATGAAGCCCTAGTCGAGTTACGAAGGGTGAACATGATGTTAGTTTCCCTACTTTTCCTAGTTTCACACCATTTGTTGATCCTAAGGACGTAGAATTTTCCTTTGGTGATGATGATGATGATGATGAGGCTACAGCTAGTGACTAGTAGTTATAGATCTTTATGATGTGCTACTCTGTTATTTTGTTTTGTTTGGATTGTTTGTTTAGTTTTGTGTTTGATGTATGTTAATTTGTTTAAATATCTGTGTGGATTAATTAGTGTTAAGATTCTGTTGTCAAAATATTCTTAGTATATTGTGTTGAGACTGAAGTTAGAGTTAATTTATATGTTTGTTTTAGTTTACTATTTAGTACATTGTAATTTTGCTCTGCTTTAATTTTGTTTCAAATTTAGTATCGTCATAAAATTAGCCTGCTTACTTTTTATACATGCTTCAATTTTATCTTAATTATTCATAAAAGCATGAGTAGAATAAATTTTTCTTTTTAATATTGTTTTTACATACTTATAAAAATTCTTATGATTTTCTTTCTCTCATACTTTCAAATTATCATAGTATACCAAAACTTAAGTTTAGGGGAAGGGAAAATACATTCAAATTTAAATTTTATTTGTCCTTAAAGAGCTAATATTTTCTTAAAAATAAAAACTTCTTAACATAACTTAAGGAATGAAGAATTTATTTGAGATCACTTTTATTTTTAAAATTATAAACAATTTAGTGAAATTAACCAAAATTTTACTAACTTTGATTGATTTTAAGAATAGAATTATTTAACTTAAAGAAATATAAGATTAAAGAAATTTTCTATTCATGATAGAAATAATAGAATTTTAGAAATATTAAGTAATAAAAAATTATCACTTGAAAAAGAAAAGATTGGAAATCTTTTTGAATTCTTATTTATGTTATAATAATTAAGTGGAAATGTATAAGTTTTGAAAATATAAGTTAAGGATAGTGAAGTTCAAAACCATTAACAGGCTATCCAGATATAGTAATCCTCTATATATATATATATAAAAAGAAAAAAAAAAAAAAAAGAAGAGAGGAGAAGCTTGAGGAAATGCCTAATAAAAAATTGTCTTCACTTGAATTATCTTATAGGAAGAAAACTAGTTACATATTTTACTTAATTTTTATACATGAATATTTATTTAGAAATGATTTTTCAAGAAGATCTTTTTCTTGTAAATAATCTATGAGATCTTAATATAATAGACTTCTATTATTTTCAAAATGAATGAAAAGTTTGAAATCTTATGATTTGGTAGTTAAATATTCTTTAAATTCTTAAAATTAAACCTAGTTAGTGAAATTGGGTTAATAATTTACTAAAAACTTTATAAAATAAAAAATTATCAGGAATCTTAAATATTTATTCTTTATTCCAAAGGTTATATATTTTATACAGTAGAAAGAGTTACTTGAGGACAAGTAACATTTAAGTTTGGGGGATTTTGATCTATAAAAAATACCTATTTCTTTATGTCTTAATTCTTATTAATTTCTAAGGATATTATGCTTTAATGAAAAGTATTTTTTGTGTTTTTGGATGTAGGTGATGTAAAAAGGTCTAAAAAGGAAAAAAAAGAGCAAAAAGGAGAAAAAAGGAGCAAAAAGGATAAAAAATGAAGCAAAATACAAAAAGTATAAAAAAATATGGCCTGGCGCCTAGGCGCCATAAGTTGGCGCCTAAGCGCCAGACTCGATACAGAAACTGTCAAGTTTTTTACAACGTTTTGAATGGTTATTTTGAATGAGTGAGCGGTTATTGGACATTCTAGAAGACTGACAGTTGTTCCTTGATAATAGGTAATGTGATACATTGTATTTGGACACACCAAAACGGTTTTAATCGCGAAGAGGTGCGAGCCAAAGTGAAGAGGTGCGAAGAACTGGACGCGGTGTCCTGTGCCTAGGCGCCAGATAGACCTTCTAGAAGATTCATTGAATGTGGACATGTTTTGAAGAGCTGCCTCAAGGCAACCCTTGAAGCCTATAAATAGGGGTCCATTTCTTCAGAAAACGTGCCCCTCCCATTGTAACCTTTTCTCTTATCCACTTTAGGATCTCTCACCCTTAGAGAGAGAAATAGAGAGAGAAATTTAGGGCCACTTTTGTTTAGTTTAGTGAGTTTATTTTCAAGTTGTTGCATCTGGAGTTCATTACACTTGTGGAGTCGGTAGGAATCGGAAGATGCTGTAGAAGGAATATTTGAGATAAGTATTTTATATTTGATTCAAAGTTTATTTATTATGTTTTGTTGTTTATATTCAATGTATTCTGAGTAGTTAGTTTACTTTTGTTCCTTCAATTATGAAGAGATAGATAAGATAATATAAAGATTCGATGGAGAATTTAAATTCAAAATGTTTTCAAAACATTGTGATGACATTAATACCTGATTTTACTTTACTTTTGAAATTGGCCATTTAAATTGTTAAAACCTGTTGAAGAGTTTTTGAGACCTTGAAGGAGAAGAACTCTTAACTTGTAAATGTCACATGAATCCTTGGGTAGTCGAAGGCCATGTGCGGGCTATTCAAGGTGAAGTGCAAATAAATGGGAAGATAAGATTTAAAGGGCATAAAATTGATAAGTTTTTAGAGTGACAGACTAAATTCTTATAATTTGATTTATAGATTAGGAAAGGGTCACTAGTAGGGCCGACCATAGCCACCCTTAGACATCTAGTAGTGTGAGTCTAGATTAACCCATTCTACTAACAATACATCCGGACCTGATATGTAAATTAACCAATGTTCTTTGCGCCTGGATCAAGGGATAAAGAATATGAATGCTTCTATTTAGCACAATACCATTAATCAAATTCTCCAACGAATCTTAAATTATCTTAAAAATCTTGGATTAATTGAAGGAAAGAAAGTTGTTTATTTTATATAGTTTTCATAAATCATTTTCTTATTATTGTTTTCTTTATTTGCATCTAGTAAATTAATAGCAATTTATAGTTAAATTAAAGGATGAAAGATATTTTTGAAATATAATATTTAGAAAATTTATTACTATAATTTTTCCCCGTGGGATCGATACTGGGGTTATATAAGAAAACCCTATATTACTTGAAACGATACGTATACTTGCGTAGTACCCCTAGTGTGTAAAATATTTTCTAAAATTTACAATATTTTGATTTTATACACTAGCCGCTAATTATAAATTGGGTCGAGTTTTTGGCCATCTTTTGGAAGTGAATATTACTACGTTATTGCGGGTCGGGTCAGGTATTGAGGGGTATTTTTGAAATTTTTGGTATATTTGGCCATAGATGATCAATTTGAGTGGGGGGGGGGAAATGTTTAGGATTGGTTTTGAGGAATTTTGGGTAATTTAGGTAATTTTTCAAACTTTGGGTAATTTCAAGGGTATTTGGTAGGTTTGGTAGGTTTAGGGCCCCGGGGGTCAAAAAATTGAAATTTTGGGAAAATGAAGATTGATCAAGTGTGAGTGAAATGAAATCATTTTGGTTGAGCCAAGAAGCCATATTAAACTCCCAAAGTCCATGGGAGGACTCATTTTAGACATTCACTATGTTGTTCCTAACCCTCTTAGCCAGGGGCCTAGGAGTTGAGGTCCATCCATATGGGTTACCTACATGAGTCAGGGAGTCAAATTGGTTAAAGGTAGTTTTAGGGTTTGGAATGTGTGTGTGTGGGAGTGTGGTGTGTGCAAGCTTACCCTCACCAGACCAGGCCACCCAGGGTAATCCTAAGGCCAAAGAGTCCTATAGGAAACTCATCCTTTAAACCTCCACATTTGATCTTAACCCTCCAAGTGTCTTAGGGGTTTACAACCAAACTTATGGGGTTTAAAGGGAGTCAAGAAGTGTTTTAAATTTCTAAGTGGTGGGTTCCATCTCTAGTCCTCTAGGATAGTCAAAGGGAAAGCCTAATGCTTGATCCTAAGTACTAAGGAGAGAGATCAGAACTCATAAAAAATGAGATCAACAAATGGACCCCTAATAGGTGTGGTGTGCTAACTAAGCACACCGCGCGTATTGGCGTTGACCGAAAAGATCAACATAACCAACACAAACGTCTAAGTGACACACTTAGAACGGAGTATAGGAAATTAATTTCTGCTGGGGAGTAACAGGTAAACCTCCAAGACTGAAGATTCTAGAACTCTCGCTGGGGAAGAGAAAAGGAGGTGAATTCTAGATCACAAGATCTAGAGAGATTTGATTTTAGATTCGTTTCATTTTCTATTTCAAGTTTTAATGTGTGAGTTGGGATTTTGGTTTGAGTTTCAATTTCGATTGAAGTTCGATTCAAGATTTATTTCAAGAGAGATTTCGTGGAAATCCCGGATTTAAGGTGAGCATCTGAACCTAGGTTCCAACCTCGGGATTTGAAGAGAATTAGAATTCAGGCTCTAGCCTCGAGAAGAGAGTTGGAATTTGAAGAGAACTAGAATTTAAGCTCTAGTCTCGAAGAAGAGAGTTGGAATTTAGGCTCCAACCTTGGAAATTGAAATAGATCTAGAAGTTTGGCTCTAGCCTCGAAGAAGAGAGTTGGAATTTAGGCTCCAACCTCGGAAATTGTAAGAGAGCTAGAAGTTCGGCTCTAGCTTTGAAGAGAACTGGAAGTTCGGCTCCAGCCTCAGAAATTTAAAAGAGAGCTAGAAGTTCGGCTCTAGCCTCGAAGAGAACTGGAAGTTCGGCTCCAGCCTTAGAAATTTGAAAGAGAGCTAGAAGTTTGGCTCTAGCCTTGAAGAGAACTGGAAATTCGGCTCTAGCCTCGAAAATTTGAAAGAGAGCTAGAAGTTTGGCTTTAGCCTCGAAGAGAAGTGGAAGTTCGGCTCGAGCCTCCAAAATTTGAAAGAGAGCTAGAAGTTCGGCTATAGCCTCAAAGAGAACTGGAAGTTCAGCTCCAGCCTCAGAAATTTGAAAGAGAGTTAGAAGTTCGGCTCTAGCCTCGAAGAGAATTGGAAGTTCGGCTCCAGCCTCGAAAATTTGAAAGAGAGCTAGAAGTTCAGCTCTAGCCTCGAAGAGAACTGGAAGTTCGGCTCCAACCTCAGAAATTTGAAAGAGAGCTAGAAGTTCGGCTCTAGCCTCGAAGAGAGCTGGAGCCGAGAAGTTCGGCTCTAGCATCGAAGAGAACTGGACGTTCGGCTCCAGCCTCGAAATTTTGAAAGAGAGCTAGAAGTTCGGCTCTAGCCTCGAAGAGAACTGGAAGTTCAGCTCCAGCCTCGGAAATTTGAAAGAGAGCTAGAAGTTTAGCTCTAGCCTCGAATAGAACTTGAAGTTCGGTTCCAGCCTCCGGAATTTGAAAGATAGCTAGAAGTTAGGCTCTAGCCTCGAAGAGAACTGGAAGTTCGGCTCCAGCCTCAGAAATTTGAAAGAGAGGTAGAAGTTCGGCTCTAGCCTCGAAGAGAATTGGAAGTTCGGCTCCAGCCTTAGAAATTTGAAAAAGAGCTAGAAGTTCGTCTCTAGCCTTGAAGAGAACTGGAAGTTCGGCTCCAGCCTTAGAAATTTGATCTGTATGAAGAGGGACACAATCCCATGCCATCAGAACCAAATCGAACAAAGTTCGTGACTCCGTGTCAATAGGACTAGTCAATCCTCTAAAACACAGGGGAAGGAGAATTGAAAGGTTAGAATTGAAGGATTTAGAATGAAAATTAGTCTGAGGTTTAGATTTGTTTTATTCGTTTTTTTGAGATTTGATTTCATTTTTTTTTTCTATTTAGAGTTCGTGTTAATTTGGAGTTTATTTTGACATTCAAATTCTTAAAAAGAAGGAGTTCCTTAATCATTTTCTTTCTCTTTTCATTCTTTGTTCGAAGTTCATTTAGCTTAATGGCGTCTCCTAGTAAATTTGCACAAAAAGAGGTGAAGGCATAACATGACATGATCATTCTCATTCCAATCTGCTGAAAATACATCATACAACTTGATCCAGAACATGATGATATTTTCTTCGGAAATTCAGTGTCTCATACAATCCTCATAAATCCAAAACGGATTGTGTAAGATTCTTGTTGATTCATCCAAAAGCATTTGTCAAAATCCATGTATGAATAGTAAGATACATGGACAATAACATCACCTTCCAAGCCACCCTTGGTAGGAATGCCGTACGGATGTGCATTGGAGGTGTGTTATCTCCCATGTAACTCACAGCTCGTAGGGCCGGAGACTCTCTAACTCTGGATCTGGCTGAAAATAAAAAGGCATCTTACTGTTGTCCATCCTTCCGAAGGTGACGGAGATTCGTTCAACAGGCACTCCTGGAATGCAATGTTTTGCTATGTCCGCTCCATTTCCTTTTAATACCATGACGGAACCTGCCGGTAGTGGTATTTCCATCGGCCCTCGAAATTTTCCCGGGCCTGCTATCCGGAGGTCACATCCAAACATGATATTACACTGATTGACAAAAAAGGCTGTGCAAAAAGGTCTGACAAAGTCATGAAGGTCTATGTGTCGAGGTATGCAGTCGCCCTCCTTATAAATGTTAATGATGCAGCTATTGGGTATGCAATCTACAGGCATTACCCTCCATGTCACCATTCTCTTTACCATTCTTTTGATAATTCTTGGCATCAGATCCACCTCATTGTGAAGGAGTATCCCTGGTGGATTTCCTTCTCTGTCATATGCGAAGTTGTAGCAACACCCGCACTGGATAGTAACTCTTCCTTTTCCTAGTATCCATCTTCGGGGCTCTGAATATGTTTACTCCCTCAGACGACCAGCTCGGCCCATTTTCTGAAGCTCGATAATGCAGTCCATAATCTACTGTTGTTCGTAATCTGGGAACACATCCGTATGCAGCTCAAGGCCTTCCAAGATGTTGATCCTCTTACCTCGAATTCTCTCGAAGTATTCAAAAGTTTTCTTTTCAACTTGCTGTAATTTCTCCAGCTCTTATTCTGAGATTTTCTGAAGTCCTCAGGGTCTGGTAACACACTGCGGGATGTACGGCTTAACCCCAGCACGCTCCCCTACATGTCTCGGTTCCTCGGGGATACTCTCTGTCGAGACATCCTCCGGGGTTGCTTTCGCAACAAGACTCTTCAAAACTGGTAGCTCTGTCTGGCGTCATGGTACTGATTTTATTTCTGCTCTGTTTGGAATTTCTTTTATCTTTTCTATTGTTCTTGGAGTTGGTCTCCTCTTTTCTGGCTCCTGACGAACCGATTTCTTCGAAGTATTTGTATTGACGGTAGCAACTGTCTCTTCTTGTTGATCTGCTGCCAGCTTAGTCAGCATCTTGCGAATGCGACGGTTCTTGTTTCTTCGTTGAGTAGGAGTGAGAGTGGCTCTCCTCACCCCTTGAATTTCTGTAGGCATGGCGCTGACAAGCCTGCCCTCTGTTGTAGCAACCATGGATTTAACTTTCTTGTCTTCTCCCATTGCATGAGCGGTGTTTGCTTTTCTTTTCTTGCTAGTAGACGGCTGACTCGGGCCACCTAATTTCATCAATGTCTGACTGTGGAACTCTTCCCGATCAATCGGAGTCCAATCAGTTTCTTCATATTGTAGCCCGGCCGGTGTGAAATCAAAGTCAATTTCAATCACGGCTCTATCCTTCATCCTCTTTTCATCGAGTGCTAGACTCACGCCATTCTTAAAGTTCAGAACCAACCGCCCGTTCGACATTTCCCTGCGAAAAATAAGGAAAGGATCAGGGGATGTACTAAGAACAAGAACAATAAGAAAACATTTATTAATGAAAAATTTTATTTATTTCTTTTAATTTTTAAAGGAAGTAGGAAGAGATGAGGAAAGATCAGGAATGAATTGATTTAAAATAAAAGATCAAAATTTTATCGTTTCACATATTTTCTTTTTAACATATTTTTTTATTAATGATTTTTTTTTTATCTTATCATCCATTTTTCTTATATTTTGGGTTTGGACCCAGTTACGAATGATTACTCCACCCATGTTTCTAGGAATGGGAATTCATTCTTCGAAACATCAGGTCGCGTAATACTTCTTCAAATATCATCCATTAATTGGAAGCATAGGTCGTTCTCCATGACAGTTAACAAGCTGGTAGGAACCCCCTAAGTAGATTGTCTCAACCACGAATGGTCCATCCCAAGTTGATTCAAATTTATCTCCTATCTTGCGGTGTGCAAGAATAAGTCTTCTGAGTACTAGAACCAAATCGCAGACTTTGAACGTCCTTGGGCGGACCAGTTTATCATGGGCCTGGATCATCTTGGCTTGATACAGTTCCAATTTTTGCTCCGCTGAAAGTCGTTTCCCTTCTAAGCTTTCCAATTCTTCCAGTCGTAATTTGGCATTTTCTTCTGTAGTTATCTTATTCGCAACTACAATTTTGAGTGACGGAAGCTTAACCTCCAAGGGTAAGACGGCTTCTGACCCGTACACTAAAGCATAAGTTGTAGACTGAGTAGGGGTTCTGAATGTCGTTCTGTAGGCCCACAAAGCTTCTAACAACTTCTCGTGCCAATTTCTTTTGTTGTCATCCAAAATTTTCTTTAATATTCAGATGAGCGTTTTATTAAAAGCTTCGGCCAAGCCATTTGCTCTTGGGTAGTAGATCGTTGAATAGTGCCAATCGATCCCCTGTCTTCTGACAAAATTGTTGATTTTCGTACTCTTGAACGCGGACCCATTATCTGAAATGATCCTGCGCGGTAACCCGAAACGGTAGACAACTTGATTCTTGAAGAACTGCAACACATGATCCTACTGCTTTCACTTCTCTGAGCGGTACTGCTTCTACCCATTTGAAAAAGTAATCTGTGGCTGCAAGAATGAAGCGATGTCCTCTTGAAGAAGGTGGTTCGATTGGGCCCACGATATATGTGCCCCAACACTCAAATGGCCATGACGCAATTGTCGGATGTAGCACATTCGGAGGCTGATGTAGAACCACTCCATGCACTTGGAACTGGTGACAACTCTTGGTGACCTTCATGCAATCGGTCATCATCGAGGGCCAGTAGTACTCTAGTCTTTTAATTTTCATCTTCATCTTTGGACATGACTGGTGAGCACCACAAAGCCCTGAGTGCACTTCCTTAACAATTTCACGAGCCTCGTACTCTCTTAGGCACCTTAGCCACATCTGATCGAAAGACCTTCTGTATAATGTATTGTTTATTAATGCGTACGATAGAGTTCTTTTCTTAATCTGATGAGCCAATAACTTATCATCTAGTAGGTTTCCTGTTTGCAAGTAGTCTATTAGCGGCTGACGCAAGTCTTCTGCATTTTTTGTTACTGCCGCAACTGTTTCTTCTTCTTTTCCTGACTTGTGTTTCGTGTCCATGTCAAGCTGTGAGAGAACCTGACGTCCCTGAACTGACACTTCAACTGATTCACCCTGCAAGAGGGCTAACGCATCTGTAAGAGCATTTTCTCTTCTGGGAATCTTGTAGATCGTTAAATTCGGAATCTGCTCCAACAATTTCATGGCATACTGAAAGTACTGCTCGAGTCTTGGCTTTGGAATTCTGTATTGTCCTGCGACCTGTTGAATTATGAACTGAGAATCCCCATAGATGTTGATATACGTTATCCCCATCTAAATGGTTAATTCCAATCCAGTTATAAGGGCTTCGTATTCTGCTTCATTGTTTGTACACGGTTCTATTAGGTGGTAAGAGTACCTTAACATCCCCCGCTCCGGTGTTATAAATATTAGTCTGATTCCTGCCTTACCGGGCACTATCGTTTGCAATTCTTTATTTCTCTGTGCAGAAGATGCTCCGTAGAAGTACAGTTCCCAACGTCGATCGTCGGGGTCTTCTAGGCTCATTATCTGTTCGTCTGGCAAGTCGTCGTTGAGAGACGATTCTGTCGGTAATGAGTGTGCTGCGAGGAAGTCAGCTAGGACTTGTCCCTTTACGGCACAAAGCGGCATGAAAGTTATATCAAATTGCAATAGTATCATTGACCACCTGGAAAGTCTGCCGGAAAGCGTCGGGCGAGTCATCAAATATTGCAATGGACTAACTTTCGAGATAAGGTTGACCTTATGAGAAAGCATGTAATGCCTAAGCTTTTGAGCGGGGAAGATCAGGGCCAAACAATGCTTCTCAATGGGGGGATACTTTACTTCTGTCGGAATTAGACGACGACTTAAGTAGTAGAGGGTGTTTTCTTTCCCCCGTCATTGACCTGGGCTAGCAGGGCTCCAACGGAGTCGTCTAAAGCTGCGGTCTAAAGTATCAACGGTCTACCCGAGACTGGGGCTGCTAAGACAGGAGGTGTCATTAAATATTGTTTGATGTCATTGAAGGCATGTTGACATTTGGAGTCCCAAGTAAACTTGGTATCCTTCTTAAAAAAAGCATAAAAAGGCTGACACCTTCCTGACAAATTCGAAATAAAGCGTCGAAGATATGCCAACTTCCCTTGAAAGGATCGTAATTGTTTCAAAGTTTTGGGAGGCGGCATTTCTATGATAGCTTTAATCTTTTCCGTATCGATTTCAATTCCATGATGTTGGACAAAAAATCCTAAGAATTTCCCAGTGGTGACGCCGAAGGCACAATTCAAGGGATTCATCTTAAGGTTATATTGTCTTAATCGCTCGAAAATAATTCTCAAATCATACAGGTGATCTTCTTTCAGTTTTCTTTTGATGACCACATCATCCATGTAGCACTCGACTTGGTTGTGAATGAGATCATCAAAAATTCTCATCATAGCTCTTTGTTAAGTTGTTCCTGCATTCTTCAGTCCGAATGGCATCACTGTGTAGCAGTATATTATTATTGGCGTTCTGAAGGTTGTGAGCTTTTCGTCTTCTGGTGCCATCTTTATCTGGTTGTATCCTGAAGTTCCATCCATGAAAGAGAAGACTTCGTGTGTTGAGGCGATGTCGATCATTAATTCTGGGATTGGTAGTGGGAATTCATCCTTTAGACACGCTTTGTTCCAATCTATAAAATCCACGCATATTCTGATGTCCATTCTTCTTTCTGACTGGTACCACGTTGGCAAACCAAGTTGGATATTGTTCTTCACAGACGAATTTAGCATCTATTAGCTTCTTAACTCCAGCTATAACTTGTTGTTCAATTTCTAGATGCATTCTTCTTGGAGCTTGCCTGACTGGAACGACAGTGGAATCCACTCCTAGTTTGTGAACTGCGACTTCTGCAGCTAATCCCGGCATTTCATCGTAACTCCAAGCAAAACGGTCCTTGAATTCCATTAGTATCTTAATCATTTCTTCGGAGTCTTCTTTATTGAGTAAGGAGCTAACAAAGGTCGGCCTAGGCTCTTCGCTAGTACCTAAGTTAACTTCCATTAACTCGTCTATTGTAGATTTAATTTCTTATTCGAATTTCGGTGGAGCATCTCCAATTTGCAGATCTTCGAGATCATCTGGGGTTTCTAAGCAGACTTCATTAGTCTTGTAAGTGACAACCAAGCGAAACTCTGAGTCGTCAATTGATCCTACTGTGCCGAATCCGAGACCGTGCTTTGAATTGGGCGGCCGACCGGCATTATTCCATAATTTTTCAAAGTGTTGTAATTGACCTTTTGTCCATTATTTAGGTAAGACACCACGTTGAATTAAATTTTTAACATAGGGAGAATATCACTCAAAAGACAATTCCATTAATTCAGAAGAAGTAACATCTTCAAATTGTACATCATTTTCAGTTTTGGAAGAAGAAGCACCACGGTAGAATTTGATCGGCTTAGCACCACCACCATCACTTCCTTGACCACCATACACTCGATCTTATTAGAATGGATCATGGTCAGGGTCATAGTATGTACATAATGGTTAATCTTCTCGTACATTGATTTGTATTCTTCATTCTTTTCATCTTCGAGAGAGATCTTGAGTCGGGATTTCTTTTGATTCTTGTTGTTGCTTCTTTATTGATTTCTTCTTCTTCGGAACTATTCTCCCAATCAACGTCGATGACCGGTTTCTTCTGTCCAACTGTTCCAACGTCTCTTCCTCGACCTCGTCCCCGGCCTCGACCTCGAGTGCGAGTTCTGGAGAAACCTTCACCATCTCGCCGTAAGGGAGTGGTGAGTAACTTTTGGACTATAATTTCAGGTTCTTCGTCATCCCAAACTTCTTTTGCTTCATTTGGTACGGTATTTCTGGAGAAGATTGTTTTCTTCGGAGGCGCGTAATAGGCTACATCTTCATGAAATCCAATCTTGTGTACGGAGAATGGTTGCAAGTCACCCTTAATACACTGTTCTCCTCCTTCGTAATACTTTATGCACTGGTGTAGAGATGACGGTACAATCCGCTTTTCATGGATCCATGGCCGACCCAGTAGAGCGTTGAACGATGTCTCAGAATAAATTATGTGGAATTTTGCGGTTGTCTTTGTTAAATCACCAGTCTTCATTAATAGTGTTATTGATCCAAGAGCTCTTTCTCCCTTCTGATTGAACCCTCTTAATAACATCTTATCTGCTTCGAGGTCACGAGCGTCAATTTCCAAATATGCCAACGTCCGAAGATTCATTATGTTGATTGATGCTCCTGGATCAACCAATACTCTAGAGAGCGTAAACTTTCCAATAGTGTCTGAAATGTACAACGATCGGTTGTGATCAGCTGTTCCAAGTAGCAGATCATTGTCCGTGAAGGTAACACCTCACTGTTCTTTTAACGAGCAAACCTCGTCTAAGGAATTACTGGTCATTTAAGTTAAACAAATCTCTGGATCAAGTAAGGCCTTGATCAGAGTTTCCCTCATCTCCTTTGACAGGATCAGAGCATCGTAGATGCTCAGTTTAGCTGGTAGCTTCCTAAGATGGGCTAGCACGTTATAATCCACTTTATTACCATGTTCCTCGATTTCTTCCCAAACGGGTAATTCTTCTGTTGGGGTTGGCTCCTCCTAAGCAACCACCTACTTTCCTTTATCCTTTGGACCCATTCTCGGAGGTAGAACTTTTCCGCTTCTTAGGTTGACTTCAGTTACTTGTTCTGAATCTGGTGGTGACTCTACCGGTGTCTCCTCTTGAATCGGAATGACTGACTTTTCTGGAATTGCTTCGGAATCTGATAACTAATTCTATAGTGATTGGAGCTCGTCGGAATTCACAAATAGATTCGTTGCTTGTTGAGCTTTCATAACCATCTTTGTAAGCGTCTTCTCCTTCACCATGGTCATCGAAGTTTAGTATGATTTGAGAATCGTTTATTGTATCAGAATCGATATCCGGATTAGGTTGGTTGTCGTTAGTTACATAATCGTTAGACACAGTCAAAATGTAGCCAACACCAAAACTCTTATCATTATAAGATCTCGCCGGGGTGAGCAAATAATCATACAGAGTCAGAAGTTCAAGGGATTTCTCCCCCGAATTGGAAACAACCATCCTATGATAAGCAGCCCCTAGTCTACCCTTCGTTACCTCAGTCTTCTTTTCTTCCACGATCTTCTCCTCCTTCTGGGGCGGTTGTTCGATAGCAAGCGATAGTGCCGGCTCGACATGTTTTAAACTTTGAGTTGAAGTGCGCACCGAAGCGTTCTGGATATGATCCAAGATTTTCTCTGAAGACTTTGTCCAGACGATATTCCATCCATCGTCGGTCATGTATGGGTTTATCGGAACAATAAGATCCGTTGAAATGACATTGATGGAACCTCCTTTTTGGGGTTCCTTCATGTATTCCTTCGAGATCGTTATGTTCCCTCTTAGGAGATTACCTTCGAGCCAATTCTTAAAAGTGAAGCAGTCTTCAATCTTGTGTCCAATCATCCGGTGGTAAGGGCAGTAGTTCGGATGATCTTTCTTGTTGACTTCTTCTGGCTTTTTGGGCTCTGGTAATTAAAAATCCGGTGTCTTCATCAAGCTGCAAAACATCTTAGCTACTGCTTCCGTCTTGAATGGATATCCCTTGTTTAGAAGTTCCTCCAGGGGACGTGATGAACGAGGTAGTGGTTGACTATGCTGCCATGGCTGGTGGCTCGGTCGAGGCTGTTGATAGCCCTGCTGAGGTTGCTGATAAATCTGTTGTGGTTGTTGGTAAGTCCGTTGCGGTGGTTGATAACTAGGCTGTGGTTGCTCTGGCTGTATCTGCACTGGCTGCTTGCCTTTATCTACTGCCGCGACGATTCTGGATTTCTTTTCAAATGCTTTTACAGGCTTCTGCTTGTCAGTCTTGTCGACAAAACTCAGCTGCTTTGTCTCCTCTTGCAAGCTCCCGGCCTTGCTAAGCAACTTCTCGAAAGTCTTAATTGTAAATCCTTTATGGAGAAGTGTTATCGGGCCATGGATACTTTTCAGCAAAATACTGATCGCATGTTGTTCCTGAAGTTGTGGTTCACACTTCATGCTTAAGTTTCTCCATCGAAGTATATAATCCATCAAAGTTTCATTCGGTTTCTGTTGCTCCACCACTAGATCACCAATGGTGATGTCGTGCCGAGCTCTGGCAAACCGCTTAACGAAGAGGTTTTCCAATTCTAAAAAGGTCTTAACTGAGCCATTTGGCAGTTTTGAATACCAATCAAAGGCAATCCCTGACAGACTGCTGACAAACTGTTGAAAGAGTAAAGCATCGCTCCCACCGGCATTGTAGCAACTAGCACAAAAATGTGCGACATGCTGCCGAGGGTTTCCCGTTCCATCAAAAGTCTTGAACAGAGGTGGTACGAAGCCTTTTGGGTATTGGACCGCATCAAATTCCTCAGGGTAAGGTCTACCCATCAGAATAGAAGCTCTGCTCTTAGACAGTGCTAAGGCTTCTCGCACCTGCTGTTCTACCATGTTTTTGATATCCTTTTTGGGAATCATGCTTTGTGCATAATCCTTTTTCGGTTGTTCATCTCCATTAACAGATGTGATCTCCTTTCCTCCGTCCACAACATGGATGATTTACGGGGTTATTTCTTTCTGAGGTTGCACCTGACTCTGGAGAGTGGATAATGTGGTAGCCATCTCTTCCATCTTTTTTGCCATTTGGGAAATTGTGTTATCCTTCCCTTGAAGTTGTGCTCTCATCACTTCTAGTTCTTCCCTTTCTAAAGCCGACCGAGCGCCTTGCAAAGCTGTCGATGCTCGGGTCTTGACCATATTAATCTCGGCGTACTCTTCATCCATAAATTATGATGAATCTACTTCAGTTTCCAATTTTTCTCCTCTTTCCTTTGCCAACCGTTGGATGTCCGTTCTTAGTTATCCTATTGCATCCTCAAGTGGTCTCTTCCAAACAGTTTCGCGGTTGTCATGTGATGACTGTTGGACTTCTTTCTCAGGAGTTTCTTTTAATGCAGTAGCACTTTCTTCAGATTCTGGCTTTCTGACGAGACTCTTCTTTCCAGAACATTGTTCTTGTATCGATTCAGCAATGATAGGTCGCCACACCATCCTTCTTGCAGTAGAAGGCCTAGGACCAGATGGTCTGTCGGCTGTGCATCGGTAGGTGGTGTCCTCCCTAATATGGTGTCCCGATACGACAACAGGCGAACTAGCTCACACTTTCTTCCTTGGCCTCTCCGGGACAGTGACGGGGATCACTTGCGGTTTGAGGCGGGATTGGACTGGCACTCGTCCCATTCTTCTTAAGATCTCTGATACGGGGCACCCTTCTTTCTTAGCTAGTTTCTCTACTACGGCTCGCAGTCGGGTAAACGGCGTAGTCTTGGCCCTCTTCCTCTTACAGTCACTATAGTATGCAGGTCAGGGTAATGCAGCGGTGATCCTCCAGACATCTTCCTCATCTGATGCAGCAGAGAGAGGGTGAAACCTACTTCCTTCCAATAAGGGTGAAATTTCAGGTAGCTCTTCTTCTTCCTCAGGAATCTGATCCAGAAAAACAACTTCAGCAGCCTTAGCCTTCTCGATCCTAGCGATCTTTCTGCTCCTATTTCTTCTCTGAGTCCGAGTCAGGGGTGTAAACTTTGAACTGGACCCAATTTTGAAGATAGAAGGTATTGAAGCAAAATCTGTACCCTCCACGGTGGCAGGCTCATCACAGACTTAAAATTCCTTTCCCTTCAATTTGGCAGGAGCCGGGGTAGGTGCAGAGATGACCAGACCGGTGGGGGTAGAGATCACAGTCCTCCTATGAATAGTGGTGTCTCTTTCAGCTGGGATTTTTCGTAGAGGAGGGAACTCTTGAGTCGACTTCAGATTGAACTCAATCACGGGTTCCTCAGTTTCTGACACTTTGTCCATTAGTGTGAAGAGGGTGACGTCAGCGAACTTAATATCTGTATTGTCGAATCCTTGTCCAAAACGGATGATTCCATTGTCGGGCAGTTCATCCTTTTAGACGGCGAAGTCCATTCCATTGGTGAAGGAGAAAATAAACTTTGGTGCAGTCATTTTTTGCAGCGTAAATTTCAGATGTCAGTCCCGGATTATGCTTCCTTTTGTCGCAAAACTTAAGACGGGAAAGAAAGAGTCCGAACACATTTTAGTTTATCTTAATGTATTTGCAATTCAAAAGAATTTTTTTATTAAAGGTTGTTTATCAGAGGATTTGTTTGTTAGGAACAAAAATAATTAAAGGAGGAAGGTTAAAGGAAAGGTCAAGAATTCAATTCAGAATTGGAAAGGAATAGAAAGTCTCGTAAGATTTCTCAACTCAAAAGACCGCTCCTAGGCTAACACCTATTGGGGGTCCACCCCACCTCAGAAAGAGGCAGAAAGGATTTCAGAACCTCTCTATTTAGGGGTGTCTAAATAGTGGCCCCAAAATCCAAAAGGAGTTGACTATACCCATTCATGACAGAAATGAACGTTGTATGCCAACGAAAAGAATGGTAGTTTGGTCCAAAAGGGGTATGGACTTACTACCGATTTATGAAAGCAAAACCATCTGATCAAAATGGCGAGAGGAAATAGTCCCCAGCAGAGTCACCAGAAGTTGTCGACATATTTTTAGGTTGTGTTGTATTTTAGAAAAAGGGGTCGCCTACTAAAATTGTCGGCGAATTTTAAATTTTAAATTTTATTTTAAATATAAATATATATATATATATATATATATATATATATATATATATATATATATATATATATATATAATTTAGAAAGTAGCATTTGATTTTGAAAATAATTTTAAGTTTGAAAATTTTAAGATATGAAATCAAACCAATCTTACATCCCAAATAGTTTATATAAACGAGCACCGCATCACAAACCGTGTATATATCCCGAAGAATAGACATACTGCTTGATGATGGGGCTCGATTAAATAAACTAGAAGATTTGTGACATTTGTTTGGTCTGCGAACCAATTTTATAAGCTGACAAGTTCCTTTGCTTAATATAAAGGAATTAAGCAGGGTTTATATTACCTGGGTTCTTAAAGTTCACTATAAGGGCAAGCCCCTATAGTTAATTACATCTTAAATGATGGGAATCATTTAAGAAAACTCTCGATAATGATCAGAGGTTTTGCTCACAAGAATTTTAAAGTTTAAGGTTTTCAAAAGATTTGAGTTTTGGAAATTTTAATAGGGAATGGATCAAATTTGGAACAATTTATTTTAAGAGTCCCAAAGGAAGAGAAGTAGGAGAAATTGAGGATCCAAGAAGAATCTTGGCAACTTCCTAAACTATCCTATCGTTTGGCTTCAATTTGAGAGTTTATTTAATGTTTCAATCCTGCCAATTTTATTTAATTAAGACTTATATTTGTATGATATAATCACACAAGTAGCCTCGAAGATGTGAGGGTTTATGTCGTACCAAATGACTACCTCAGAATTCTAAGACCGGTTAGGACTTAATTTGCACAATATGATTATGCAAATGCATAACGAAAAGTTAAGGATTTATGTTGCACTAAGCAAACTACCTCGAAATTCTATGGTTTGGTTATTTAAACTAAGGAACGGGTTTTACTTATGTAGACCTAAGTTTTACTTATGACGATGGCCGTGCTGCCCACTATGCTCCAAGCTCCTTGTTGTTGTCGCAGAGTTTTAGTTTTAGAAGGTGAAAATCAGGAGATGAGAAAAGTGTTTTGGTTTAGAAAAGTCTTAAAGTCCAAATGTCTTTAATGTTTTATTAGGGAAATCTTAAAGTTGATTATAACAACACCGGTTAAGATCCCACGGTTCCATCATTCCGGTATTGTTATTTTTATCGGATTCACTTAGTCCAGATGAATTTGCTAAACTCAACTGAATGAGTTCCACACTTTCATTTAGACCGTGGGAAATACCGTTAGCAACACGTAGGTTACATCATCTGATGTATTCCCGATCATCCAACAAGATGTTTTAATTTAGTTATAGTTGTAGTTTTGTGTTTTGTTTGTGATTAAATTTTGAGTTGTTTTATATTTTTGAATGTTGTGGCGGTGGATTTTATCTTGTTGTGATTTTTAATTTAGTTTTCAGTTTCAGTTTTGTGGCTATCCTATAGGTTTCAGTTTTCATGCAGGGTGTCAATCTTGTTTTACATGCAAGAAAAGTGAAGTACAGTACCGGTAAGTAAATTGTAATAAAATAAAAGCATACCTGGAGGGTCTTCCCGTCATTCCAAGCTACACTTAGAGCACATGTTAAGTCATTTATATATATTTGCAAGAAAACACCTAGGTAAAACTAAGGGAAGGTTTTGGTTGTCTATCAAAGTCCTAATCCTATAGCTAGTCAATTCCTATGACGTCTAGGTTCTTTTGTTTTTGTGGATGATTTTCTTCATCAAAGAACAATTGAGTTCAATTGTTCTTCTAAAATATCTCATCATATTAAGAAAGTGCTTAGGACGAGTCCTAAAAATCTTTTCATTACTTCTGAGATTATTTTGAGTCCAAATGAATTTTATTGTACTGGTGAATTAATCATCCAAAAATTCAATTAAATTTTGCTTCTTGCTCAGTGAATTAGGATATTTAATTATCCTATGAGTAAAGTGACATTTTACTTAATGCTCCATTTAAGAGTTATGATAACGAAAGCCTTTAAGGGCAAATTAATTTATTAAAGATTTTATTGATTTAAAATTAGAATTGATGATTTAAAGTGGTTTAATTTAGTTATGAAATCTTAATAATTTTAAGTTTGGAATAGTGTTCAAGTTGTTTTAATTTAATTAGATCTTTACATTTTAAATGATCTCAATGTATTAGATTAATTTGGGTTGAATGAGGTGTTTAGATTATTCAATTTAGATTTTAATGATTTAATTTTAATTTATTTGAAATATTTTAGGTTAGTTTTTAATTGGTTTGATTTTTTATGTTTTTAATTAATTATGAAGTATTTTTTAGGTTGATTTTGTTGTTTCAAGTTTGTTTTAGATTTGTTTTTTTAAGTGATTTCAAATTAATTTTAATGTTTTAAATTTATTTCAATTTGATTTTTAAATTACTTAATGTTTTAAGCTTTTAATTTAATTAAGGTTTATTTTCCTTTTAATTATTTAATTATTAATTTCAATTATCATTTTTGAGTTTGATTAAGAGTTGAATATTATTAAAGTTATTCATTTAGGGATTTTAAATTAAAGAATTGATATCTTCTTAAATCATATCCCTAATCTTAATAATCCAAATTTTACCATATTCTTCCAAAATTCAAATTGTTTAATTAATTAAAATTACCTTAAATATTTTCAAGATGATTAATGGGTTTCTACCCATTAATTCCCTAGGTTTCAATCATCTAATGAAAATTTTAAAATCAGATATTTTACTCTCCCCTTGATTAAACCTAAATATTAATTAGGGTTAAAATTCATTAATTGCCTTTATGTCCTTTTAAGCATGTTCATTTCATAACGCATCAAATTAAGTTCAAATGAACTTAAAATTTTTATGTCACTTTACTCACATGTCAATTAAGACATTAAAGGAGAAAATGTGATTTTTCTGAATTTATTTTAATTTATATAATTATTTTTGTGAAAAATAAGGGTTTTCAATGAAAATTCAACAACATGACCAAGGTAAGGTTTCTGTCCTTAGGAAAATTATGGGATGTTCCTACTGACCAGAGGACCAATTTTGGTGATTTTTCAAATTATATTTTATTTATTATAATTATTTTGAATTTTGGAGTGTTAATTAATTATAAAATGAAATTAAAATTGAAAAATAGATTTTAATGTTTTTCATAAATCTCTCTGACCTCAAGGAGTTTAGAGAAATAAATTTTATATTTTTCTGATTTTTCTTTAGTTTATTAGAATTAATTTAATGAAAATGTAAGGAAATTCATTTTTTAATATTAAAAATTGTTTTAAGCCTTTAAAATTCAATATTTTAACATAGAGACTTGGGAAAAATATTTGGTTTGTTCCTAAGTGATTAGGAGGAAAAATATGACATTTTCATGATTTTTAATATTTTTGTAATTTTTATTATTATTTTTTAATTATTAAAATATTTAAATATGGTGAAAAATGAAGATTTTTAGAAAATTCCATTTTTAATTTTCTTAGACTCCTCTGATATCAAAGAACCCCCAAAACTAATTTGGTGAATTTTTTAAATGTATTTTTAGAGTTATGAATTTCTAAAGTTTAATTTTAGTCAAATAACTTAATTAGTCCATTTAGTGGGGTTAATCACTTCCAATTGATCTCAAATTTTTATGTGAGACTCCTCTAATCATAAAGATCAGTGGAGAATTGTTTTTAAGTAATTTTAATGTGTGTTTAATCCTAATTAATTAAAATTCAGTTTTGGGTGTTTAGACCAATTAGGATTACTCTTAATGAATTAAGTTAATCCATAATTTTCCTAGGGTCCACTGGTCCTAAGATACCTCCCTAAATTTTTTTAGAATTTTCTAAGCAACATGCTAATTACTAGAATTTAAATACCAAAACAGGCACAAGAACTTGGAAAATCAATAACTTGCCATAGAGGTGGCCTCTGACCTTGGAAAATTCAGGGAATGTTCCCAAGATCAGAGGCTACAAAAGACCTATGGTCTCATGCCATGGTGAATTGTCTATGCAAATGGAGAATTAAAACATTGAAATCAGTAAATAATTAATTAAAAATAAAATATTCATCAAATTAGCTCAATTCTTCTTCCACATTATTCTCCTCTATTCACTGAGCAAGAAAGTATTTTTAGTTTGTTTTTATGATTTTTTTATGCAAAGTTATGGATTTTTGAAGTTCTGGGTAATTAATAAATCAAAAAATACCCTATTTATCTACTTATCCATGCGGCGCCGACTCATCCTCGGCAGCTCCGAAAGCCCACGCATCGCCTCTCTATTCGACGCCGCCATCTAACTCAGCGCTCCGGGGGCCCGCGGTTCATGTCCCGTTCACTCGTCCGACGTGATCTGCACCATCCATTCGATACACGCTCGATCCAACGGCGGCCGATCATCGTCTCCGCCTGGTGTGTTCCGAGAGCCGTCCACACTCAAACCCTAAGATCTCTCTCATTTCTCAATGGATTTTCGTGTTCTATGCTCTATGGATTCGTCTTGAGGAGACGAACACATCCATACGGTTTATAGGCTATGAAATTAAGTTAAGCAAAATAGAGAATCGTTGGAAGCTCGAGAGGAAGAAGGGGTCCAGACCTTGGCTTAGAGAAGTGAAGCTTCAATCAGAGAGTTGTGGCACCTTCGATTGCACCCAAGGAAGCTCCAGATGAAGTCTCTAGCTCTGGGGATTTTCCTAGGTATGAAAGTGACCAAGGCCGATTTCAAAGCTTAGCTGATAGAGAGGATGGCAAGCCTGGTGAGGAGGCTTTCACTGGGGAACTCCTTCTCTAGGTCTTGTGCAGGTGTGGGTGAGTTTAATTTGATTTTGGTGGAGGTTTCAGAGTTGTCCTGGTTTTTGGGTGGATTTTTGACTGAGAAAATGAGCTCTATTAATGGGGATTAGGGCAAAGGGACACTGGGAATCAATTGCTCTGGGTTAGGAGAAGGTCCTGGAGCAATTTTGGCAGAGTTTTGTTAAGCTCTGGTTCATCACCTTGTTTGGCCTAGAAGGTGGTGGGTTTAAATTGGCATGGCTGGAGGGCCTCCCAGGGGGAGTTAGGACTTGGGATCAGCTGCTCTATGCAAGGGAAGAACAGCCATGGAGTCCAAATGAGTTGGGACAGCTCAGCCAGGTGAATTTGAATTTTTGGATCCAAATAAAGCTCTCGGCCATGGTGTTTTCCGGTGAATGTGGTGGCGGTCCGGCCAGGCATGGGTCACCTTCATGGTCAGTGAGGCCAGGGTTTGAATTTGGTGCAAGCAATGGAGATTGGCCATGTGTAAAGAGCTTGGTTCAAAATGGAATGTGGAAGGGGCGCTTTTGGACTTGGTCTGGTCAACCCATGGAAATGGGCTTGGTGCACCCACCAAGGTCTGATTTGGCTGAAGGGAATCAGGTAAGTCAGCTAGCTTAGTGGGGAGAAGTCACTATCTGGGCATATTTAAGCTTAAGCATGGTTTAGGGGAAGCATGAAAAGGTTTAATCACTCTTAAGGGAATCATTAAAGGACCCCCTCCTTTTGCCCAATATGGTATGGTCACATGAACACCACTCACATGGCTTGCATGGGGCTTAAGGATGGCTTCATGGCTAGCCTATGGCTTGCCCGTGGCTTGGCTCAATTTCATGAAAATGGATTTTGGGATTTTTGATGGATTTAGGGGGAAATTGGCATGAGTCTTGATTTGTAATTATTTGATTAATGATTTAGGACTTAGGGATGATTTCAATGATGGGAAATTCACATGGGCTTTAGAATAAGTTTTGGGCCTTTTAAATTTGATGAAAATGGGCTTTTAAAGTCTTTAGGGAAGTGAGCTTTTAGATTTTAAAAAATGGGCTTTTGGATGAAAGTTTTGTGAAGTACCATGCCAAATAAATGTTGGGTTTAGTTTAGGGATGTATCGTGAGTGATTTGGAAAAGGTTTGGTGTCATTTGGAGTTGAAATGGGTTCAATTTGGGCCTTTTTAGTAATGTGGTCAAAATGGATTAAATTGGGCAAACTTGGGTTAAGGTTGGGCCAATGATGGGTTTGATGTAAAATTAATGTTGAAAAATGTTTATGGGGTGTGACAAAGAGTTTTCAACTTTGGATGGGCTTTGGTTTTGGGATTTGGGACTATTTGGATTCATGGTGGGCTTTAGGCCAAATTGGGGATGTTTTATTTGGGTTAGATTTGAGTGAAGTTTGGGTTCAAATTTTGGGCAAATCAAATTAGTGTTTTGTTTGTGGGGGTGTTAGGATGGTTTTAGAAAAGATTTAGGGCTAATTGGATTTTAATTGGATTGGGTTGGGCTAGGTTTAGGTCATGGGCCAAAATTGGGCCTTAGGCTTCAAATTGAAATTGGATCAAAATGTTCATCAAATTGGGCTTGGATTTAGTCTAAATTGGTATTGGGGATAATGAATTGAAGTTTAGAATTGAATTGAATCAAAATTGTGGTCAATTGGGTTGGTTTGGTGGGACATTGGGTCCACTTAGGTTAAAAATGGGTTAAATTGGGGGTTTTGGTAAAAGTGGGTTAAATTTGCAAAATTGACTTATGGTGAAAATGCAATTAGGAATATTTGGGATTTTCTGGGATTTTTTGGGAATTTTCTGAATTTTAGGAATTTTTTGGGATAAAAGGGTATTTTGGGTATTTGGAGGGTATTGAGGGGTATTTTTGAAATTTTTGGTATATTTGGCCATGGATGATCCATTTGAGTGGGGAGAAATGTTTAGGATTGGTTTTGAGGATTTTTGGGTAATTTAGGCAATTTTGCAAATTTTGGGCAATTTCAAGGGTATTTGGTATGTTTGGTAGGTTTAGGGCCCCGGGGGTCAAAAAATTGAAATTTTGGAAAAATGAAGATTGATCAAGTGTGAGTGAAATGAGATCATTTTGGTTAAGCCAAGAAGCCATATTAAACTCACAAAGGCCGTGAGAGGACTCATTTTAGACATTCACTATGTTGTTCCTAACCCTCTTAGCCAGGAGCCTAGGGGTTGAGGTCCATCTATATGAGTTACCTACATGAGTCAGGGAGTCAAATTGGTTAAAGGTAGTTTTAGGGTTTGGAATGTGTGTGTGTGGGAGTGTGGTGTGTGCAAGCTTACCCTCACCAGACCAGGCCACCCAGGGTAATTCTAAGGCCAAAGAGTCATATAGGAAACTCATCCTTTAAACCTCCACATTTGATCTTAACCCTCCAAGTGGCTTAGGGGTTTACAATCAAACTTGTGGGGTTTGAAGGGAGTCAAGATGTCTTTTAAATTTATAAGTGGTGGGTTCCATCTCTAGTCCTCTAGGATAGTCAAAGGGAAAGCCTAACGCTAGATCCTAAGTACTAAGAAGAGAGATTAGACCTCATCAAAAATGAGGTCAACACAAGTTTCATATGAAGCCTTTGAGAAGGTACTTCTGCCTTGGAAACCTTTAGATCCAACTGATATGTTTCCTACACTGGATGATGATAACTATGGAGCCATTATTGTCGATCAAACATCTCAGAGTTCTTTTTCAATTAGGCCCTTGGCTGATAAAACGGATATGATCTTACGGAAACTCAAAGGGCTGGAAAAAGAGGTACAAAACGTGATGACTTCAATTAATAACATCTCTGACCTATTTGATCATATTGACTGGAGGATGAAAGAACACTTCAATCATTCTGGAAATCTTGAGGCTAGTTTCATACGGCTTATGAGAAAGAAAGGATGGATAGAAAAAGATTCTACTGAAGAGTTTCCTTACAGACCCTTCTACAATCTTTTCGTTCATTTACGTTCAATGAGTGATATCAGAGATGAGTTTAGTACTGAGCCTGATGAGTAGAATACGTTCGTATATGCTTATGTGTTGAATTAGTTTGAATTTAATTTTGTGTAATCTGCACTTTTTGTTTTTTTACATTTTGATATTTGATCTCAGTATAGATGAGATTATGTATAGTTTGTTTGTTTTCAGCACTTTGAATATTATGGTTTGGATTACGACTAAATTTTATGTATACCTTGTTATAATGTTTTGTATGAATATTGTAAACACATGGATTTTATATAAAAATTGTGATGTTTTGTGTTGTGTGAATTTATTTGAGTTAAAATAATATCTAATCAAAGAAAAATAAGTTTAATCGATTGATCGGAAATTAACGAGGTGAGAAATGAATTAAAAATTACAAAAATTAAAATTTTAAATTTTAAAAAAGCCCGCCGACAGTGCCCTCAACGCCGCCGATGGCGGCTTTTTCCAGAGACTTAAGCCTATTAAAATTAATTAGCCCACCGACGGTGAGATTTTTCCTGCTGACGGCGAGGACCCAAAAAATGCCTTTATTTGACCAGTCAACTGCCACTATTCATCGTCCCCTTCCTCTAAACTTTAAAAAAACCGACCTAGGGATTGAGAGATCTTGGATTTGGAGCATTTTCAATCAATTTTGACACCGGATTTCATCTTCAATCCCATGCAAAAATTTTTTATTTTCACCATGTATTTCTTCCACATTTAGGAATTTTGGAAAAATCAAAATTTGGAGAAAATTGTTGAAAGAAATCCATGGAATTCATTTTAGATTACTTTAAGTCACCTTTGTAAGCCATTCTAGTGTTATTTTGGAATTTAGTTGAGATTTTTGTAAATTTGATAGATCGAGAAATGGCTCCACGATAAAAGAGGCGACTTGACTTTGACAAGACACGATTTGTGAACGCTAAGGCTTAGTCAAGATACAACTCTATCATGAAAGCAAAAAAATGCATCCAGGATAAAGTTTTTAAGAATTGAGGAGGAGAAGTGGAACAGATAATTAAAGAGCGAAGACGGGAAAATTTTTGTTATTCAACAAACAGAGCTGCAGTAGAAGTTGTAAAAGAATTTTGCGCCAACATGACTCAGATAGAAGATGGACCTATAAAGGTTAGAGGATTTTTAGTTGATTTTAATGTTGCTTGGATAAATTCTTTCTATGAAGTGCAAGATCCTCATACCAACGATTATGATACGTTTGGAACAATGGAAGGACCGCTGGAGGATGTGATTAACTTTCTCAAAGATGGGAAAGGGACTTGAAAAATGAAGCAGCGTGAATGGGTAAACTTCCCTCTTTCTATGTTGAATACAACCTCTAAGGCTTGACACTATTTTATTTGCTCTACTTTTCTACCTACTTATCATCATAGTGAAGTTTCAAGGGATAGAGAAATTCTGAATTTTTGTATTCAGAACAACAGAAGTATAAATGTGGGAAATATTATTTATAAAAACATATTAGCCATTGCAAAAAGTGAAACAGGAGTAGGACTAGGACATTTTAGTTTAATTTATGCACTCTGCCAGTTGTCTGGAGTAGAGGCTGGAGATGATGAGGAATGAGTTGAACCTATGAAACCCATTACAAAGGCTAATATAAAAACTTATGAATCCCACGAAGGATGGAGATCTTGGACTAGGAGCTCTGCACCTTCGACTAGAAGGGATATTCCCTCTACTAGTTTTGACCCTCCTACCTATAGTTCTCCTACACTTTATGACTTGATGAATGAACTGACTCTGCAGCAGAAAAGTTTTGAGAAGATTGATGAAAGGTTGGAGCATATAGATCAGAGGATTGATAGATTAGAGCGGAGGGACGATTATGACAGTGAATATCTCCAGAGGCATTCTGAGTTTGAAATAGCTTACTATGATGCTGAGAATTGCTATAGTAGAGGGGAGCTTGATGTTATATTTCCTGAGTGCCCTCGTTATACTCACTACCAACCTACTCCACCTGTTGAACAAGGAGATGAGGATATAGTTTGGGATTTTGATGCTGAAGATTAGATTCTATGATTAGATACTAGTGTTATGTGTTTGTCTGTTTTCTTCAATTTAGTATTGTTGTTTAGTTTATGTATTTTGATTATTATGTTGTGTAAATCATTTAAACTATGTTGTGTAAATTAAATTTATGTAGCTTTAAATTTTCATATTTCAGACAGTGATTGTAACTCTGAAATTAAATTAGTAAAATATATGTGGATGTCGTGTTAATTGTGCTTACTTCATTAATAGGTAAAGTAATTAAATTAAATGTAGTAAGAAATTGTGTTAGTATTTTGTACTTATTTCAAAATTTCCTTACCCAGCAAATTCTCTAAATGTTATATGTGAGTAGAAAGTCTTAAAAGTACAGGTTAAAGTGATGAGAGGAACTGCGAGAACTTGCAAAAGAAATACCTAAAATACCGAAGGTATGATTTAAATTTACAGATATTTTTTCTTTCCACCTATATGATTAGATAGAAAAATTTAAGTTTGGGGGAGGGAAAAACAAAACTTAACTATTAAATGTTCTCAATTAAATATTAAAAAAAAATTATTATAAAAATGATTTTCTGTAGTGAATTTAATTCAGTAAAACTAGAATTAATTTATTTAACTATTATAGAAGGTTAAAAAAAATATTTTTAGTGATTAAACTAATTGTGTGGATTAAAATATTTAGAATAAGAGGATAAGAAAATAGTTAACTATTTAAAGTATGGAAAACTATATATTAAAATATTAAATTCTTAAGTATTTAGTTGAGAAAGAAAAGATTGAAACTCGAATAAATATAAGGTAAAGAAATATTTTAAGTTTCAAATTTAGGAAGAGGAAAGTGAAGTTCAAATTATTAACAGGCTATCCAGATATAGTAATCCTCACTTGAAAAAGAAAAAAGAAGGATTGCAAATTAATCCCTAAAAAGAAAAGAAAAAAATATATTGGATTGAAATACAATCCAAATAAAAAGAAAAAGTAAGTGAGGAGAAGCTTGAGGAGATGCCTTATCCAAAATTGGCTTCATTTGAATCAACCTAATGGGTATACTCAGTTACATTTATGAACTTATTATATGGATTGGTATTTTACTAAGTAGTGTTTTCATGAATTTTCTATCATCTGAATATCCTAAGTAATTTAATATTGTAACATATAGTCATTCTTGAAATAAATAGAAGACTAGAAGTCTTAAACTTGATGACTAAATAACCTTACATCTATAGAATTAATTTAATTATCTTAAAATCTTTCTAATAAGCTTTACTATAATGTTTATTTAAATCAAATTCATAGTTTTTCTGAATTAAAACTTTAATACAAATAATCATTACTTTTATGTAGTATCAAGATTACTTGAGGACAAGTAATAGTTAAGTTTGGGGGATTTTGACCAAAGAAAAATGTATAAGAAATTCATACCAATTTTATATTAATTTTTGATGATATTGCACTTTAAAGAAAGGTAATTTTTATGTTTTTTTGCAGGTATGAAGATTTATAGATAATGGAGCAAAAAGATAAGAAAAGGATCGAATCTGGAATAAAAAGGACCAAAAGAGACAAAAGTTAAACTTGGTCGCCGACGAAGAGGAATAGGCCGCCGATGACGTACTTTTCCCGAGAGCATGCAAATTTATTATAAAGGATCCCGCCGACGGCAAGATTGAGCCATCCTACAGCTAGCCTAAGCAATTGTTCTATGTTCTAGAAGCCCGCCGACGGCGCCAACGAGCACGCTAATGGCGAGAAGGTTGGTTAAAGCAAGATTCATTGAATCTAGATGCTTTTTGAAGAGGTGCATAAGAAACCTTTGGAAATATTTATCCCTCTTTAAAAAGAGACGAATTTAGGCCGAATGAGTGTCCTTTTTTAGTGTCTTTTTAGTGTCTTTAGTGTCTCCAAAGTGTCATTAGTGTGTGTACGTGTGCTCTAGAGAGTATATTAGTGAGCTTAGTTGAGTGTCTTGTACAAGAAGGAAGAGTCAGAGGAACTTCAAGGATTCTGCTTCGGGAGAAAAATCGAGATAAGTTGTGTTTATTATTTTGTAACTTTAATTTTTTTATGAAATCCAAGTTTTGTGTTATTCTTCTTATGCACTCTGAGTAGTCTTCTCTGTCTTTCTCTTTGTTTTGAGATTTTGTGAAATGGAAAATTGAATTTGTTGTGCCTAAAATATTCAATAAAATTTGTGATAATCTTTTTACTTAAATCTTAATTTACTTTCAATTTGGCCAATTGATCTGTTAAAATCTGTTGATTTCACAACTAAAGTAAAGATTACATCCGAGATTTGGAAAGGTCAAAGTCCTTAAAAGGAGGGTGCAAAAAAATAGGGAAATATTATTTATCGGGCGTGGAATTGGACATTTTCGAGTGACAGATTAAAATCCTCAATTCGGTCTTATCGTTTGGGTGCTGAAGTGTAGATGTTAGCCCTCAGATGAGGGGAACGTGGGAGCTCCGAAGTGAGAGCCGGTATCCTCCCAGCCTAGCCGCAGATTCAGTAACCAAGCATAGGATTAGTCAATATTATTTATGCCTGGACCAAAGGTAAAGTATTTGAATGCTCTTATTTGACACAATATAATTCTAACTATTTTGATTATTCATTCACTTAATTCTCTTAACAAGGGGAAAGATACTTTTCCATATTGCAACTTCCCACTCAAGATTAGTAGTAGAATTTAGTATAATTGTTCTTTATTTACGTTTACTAGATAGTAATTTCAAGTGCTGTAATTAGTTTATAATCTCTAACGTCTCTGTGGGATTGATATCTAAGACTCCATTAGAGCCCTGTATTACTTGAACGATACGTATACTTGCGTTAATAATGGGTAACTTTGCTATTATTAAATATTGTCTTATTTTTACATTTGTTAACAGTTACAAATTAACGCACCAACACCCCCGCATGTCAATGAGAATTTTGAATTGTTGGATATGACTGAAAAAGATGAATCTTATGGTCCATCAATTGAAAAACCTCCCGAACTTGAGTTAAAATTGCTTCCTAATCATTTGAAGTATGTTTTTCAAGGTGAGTCCTCAACCTTGCCTATTATACTTTCATCTCAATTGACTGAAAAAGAAAAAGAGAGTTTGCTTGAAATTTTGAAGAAGTACAAGAAAGCTTTTGGATGAACAATTACTGATATTAAAGGAATTAGTCCTTCAATTTGTATGCACAGAATTCTTATGGAAGATAATTGCAAACCTCGGGCTAATCCCCAAAGGAGATTAAATCCTATCATGAAAGATGTTGTTAAGAAAGAAATTTTGAAGTGGTTGGATGCTGTAATTATCTACCCTATTTCAGATAGTGCATGGGTTAGTCCTATTCACTATGTTCCTAAGAAAAGAGGAGTAACTGTGACTGTTAATGAAAATAATGAAATGATTTCAACAAGACAAGTTACAGGGTGGCGAATATGCATTGATTATAGAAAATTAAATCTTGCCATAAGGAAAGATCATTTTCCACTCCCATTTACGGATCGAATCTTTGGATGAATCTGGTTGGGCATAAATACTTTTGTTTTCTGGATGGATATACTGGTTACCACCAAATTCAAATTACTCCTGAGAATCAAGAGAAAACTACGTTTACCAGTCCTTATGGTACGTTTGCTTTTCGAAGAATGCCCTTTGGTTTATGTAATGCCCCTGCTACATTTCAGAGATTTATGATGGCTATTTCCTGTGATTTAATTGAAAAAGGGATTGATGTTTTTATGGATGACTTTTCAGTGTTTGGAATTTTATTTGAATCATGCTCAGAACATTTGTCCAAAGTTCTAAAACGCTGTGAAAAAACTAATTTAGTCCTTAACTGAGAAAAAATGCTAATTTATGGTAGCATGAGGAATTGTATTGGGACATCAGATTACAGAAAGATGTTTGGAGGTAGATCCTGCAAAATTCAAGTGATCTCTAATTTACCTTGCCCGACCAATGTCAGGGGAATCAGAAGTTTTCTGGGACATGCTGGATTCTACGAGGGTTACATTAAAGTCTATTCAAAGATTACAAAACCTTTATGTCGTTTACTGGAAAAGGATGCAATTTTAATTTTGATGATAATTGCCTAAAAGCTTTTGAAACATTAAAAGAAAAATTAATCACTACACCTGTCATAATTTCACTAAATTAGGAAAAACCGTTTGAATTAATGTGTGGTGCTAGTGATTATGCTATTGGAGCTGTTTTAGGTCAGAAATATGATAAAATTTTTAAAGTTATTTATTATGCTAGTAAAACTCTTAATAAAGCTCAAATTAATTATACCACTATTGGGAAAGAGTTATTAGCTCTTTTATTTTCCCTTGATAAATTTTGATCATATTTAATTGGAACTAAATGTATGGTGAATACTGATCATTCTGCTATCAAATATTTAATGAAGAAGAAGGATGCAAAGCCAAGATTGACTAGATGGATTCTTCTTTTGCAAGAATTTGATTTTGAGATAGTAGATAGGAAGGGTTCTGAAAATCAAATTGCTGATCATTTGTATAGGCTTGAAAATGAAAAATCTCTCTGTGATGCTGAAGAAATTAATGAATATTTTCCTAATGAAAAATTATTCACTGTTAATGAGTGGCGTGTTCCGTGGTATGCCGACATAGTAAACTTTATTGTCAGTAATACTATACCCTATGGTTTGACATACCAGGAAGAGAAGAAATTTCTATCTGATGCTAAGACTTATTTTTGGGATGACCCATTTTTATATAATTAAGAAAAGGATCTTACAATTCAAAGATGTGTACCTTTGGAAGAGTCTTATGAAATTATTCAAAAATGTCATGATTCTGATTATGGGGTACATTTTGGAGTTGAAAGAACTGCATATAAATTCTTTCAATCTGAATTTATATTAAGGATGTGAATGCTTATATTAAAAATTGTGATAGATGTCAGCGTGTAGGCAATATTTCTAGATTTAATGAGATGCCCCTCAATTATTTGATTTTTAGGGATTAGATTTCATGGGTCCATTTTCACCATCTTTCGGAAATGTTTATATTTTGATAGCAGTAGACTATGTTTCCAGATGGATTGAAGCTATTAGTTTACTTAGATGTGATGCTTAAAGTGATGCAAATTTTTTAAGAAATAATATATTTTGCAGATTTAGAATACTGAGAGTAATCATAACTGATAGGGGAAGTCAATTTAAAAATGCAATTATTGAGAAGTTAACAAAGAAATATCATATAAATCATCGCATTGCTACTGCTTATCATCCTCAGACAAGTGGTTTGGTTGAATTATCCATTCGTGAAATTAAAAGAATATTGGAAAAGTATGTTAATCCAAACAGAAAGGATTAGTTAATCAATCTAGATTATGCTTTGTGGGGCTATAGGACTGCCTACAGAACCCTTATAGGAATGTCCCCATATAGTCTGATTTTTGGAAAAGCTTGTCATTTGCCTATTGAACTTGAGCATAAAGCATATTTGACTATTAAAGATTTCAATTATAATTTGAAAGATACTGCTGAGAAGAGATTATTACAATTAAATGAGCTTGAAGAGATAAAGAATGAATCTTATGAAAATGCTAAGATTTATAAGGAAAAGATGAAGTTATGGTATGATCGGAAGATTCTTACTAAAAATCTTATGCCAGAACAAAAAGTTTTGCTGTATAATGCCAGATTGAGAATTTTTTCTAGAAAACTTAAGTTCAGGTGGATGGGTCCATTTTTTGTAATAAAAGTTTATTCCTATAGAGCTGTGGATATTGAAGATCCTAAGACTGAAAAAATATTTAAAGTTAACGGTCATAGAATTAAACCTTATTTTTCAGTCGATCAACTTAAATCTGGTGAGAACCTAATGTTGAGTCACTCTGAATGAGTTCTGGGTATGTCAGGCTGAAGACGTTAAACAAAGCACTTTGTGGGAGGAAACCCATAGTTACCGGTGTGCTTTGCTTTATGTTTCTATTGTGTGCATTGTTTGGTTTGTTTTTATATTTTGGTGGTAGTATTTAGGAGTTTTTATGTTATAGTAGTGTTTATTTGACCTTATTTTATGACTTATAGGAGTCGGAATGAAATTTTGGACATTTGACAGACCTGTGCTAAATTAAGCACTGGCGGCTAAGCGCCGCCTAGTTGGCGCTTAGGCACCGAAGTTATAAAGCATGTGATAAATGAGGTTCTAGAAGCCTTTATCGTGGGGAAGTGGTTTTTGAAGTTATTTTGGAGTTTTAAAACGTTTAAGGGTGGTTCATGCACTTCTAAAGTCTATAAAAAGACCCTAGATTAAGAGAAACATTTGCCCCAAGTCCTATTTTCATTGCTGAGTCTTAAGAAGAGTGTTTTGAGTGCATCATGTCTTTCTGGGAGAATGAGATAAAAAAGAAATTGAATTATGACAAGAGTAAGTTTATTAGTGACAGTGCTAAAGAGTTATTCAATGAATTTCTCGCCGTTAGTATTCAAGGAATTCCAGAAAAGATTGCAAAGATCGAAGCCCTAGTGACTTCAATCGAAGCAAAGATTAATGAAACTAATGCACATTTGGAGCATATAGGATGGTAACTCAAGATGCAATT
This sequence comes from Papilionanthe hookeriana x Papilionanthe teres, assembly GCA_022702705.1. Taxonomy (NCBI): domain Eukaryota; kingdom Viridiplantae; phylum Streptophyta; class Magnoliopsida; order Asparagales; family Orchidaceae; genus Papilionanthe; species Papilionanthe hookeriana x Papilionanthe teres. The sequence continues at coordinate 136,387,926 of CM040425.1, read as the reverse complement.
CAGTAATACAAGTCACGTGGAAGAAGTAGATAAAGCGATGTTCCTAAAGAACAAGTGGTTAAAAGAAGAAGATGTAAGAGTGTTCAATCATCACGCGTCCTATCAGATTTATATTTCAGAAGGGTCAAATGGAAATAATAGTGTTTCTAGATATATTCCGCCTACTGGAGAGTGGAATTAAATGTTATTTTGATCTTGTGGTTTGTTTTAAGTATCTTATGTTTTATGTGTTTGATGTTTTAAGTGTTTAATGTTTTATGTTTGTGTTCTGTTGCACTTTAATGTGTGATTATTACATCTTAGTAATGTAAACATATCTTTATGACAATCAAGTTTGGGAATTTAATCCAAAGTGTTTGGATAGAAATTTTTATTTTGTATTAAGTGTGATTTGTTTATAATGAATATAAGTTTGTGTTTATGTGAAACTTGATTGGAATCGATGGATAATAAAATTTGAAATTGGAGTATTGGGAAATGTATGGGGGAGAGACAATTATTTTGAGAAGATTAAGGGTGATCAACTAATTAGTTTAGTATTTTCTTAATGGTGAAAATCTAGGCATTGGCGGCTAAGCGCCAGAGTGCCGGCAGTTAAGCTCCAAATTTCGAGGGCTAAGCATCGAAGGCCTCGCGCTTAGGTGCCGGTTCGCAAAAATTGATTTTCAGCAGTTAAAACCCAAAGATCACCATTTTTAACTACCCCTATCGTCTTCAACCTCTGATTTTTGTGAAAAAGGAGCCTAGGGCATCAATATATTGGATTATTTCAAAGCCGATCTTAAAAAAAATTGTTAGATTTGGATTCCTTAAGGTAAGAGCACTACTTCTAAGTAAAGTTTTTTATTTTCACCATGTATTTTGAGTAAATTTTGGAAAATCCTAAAATCACTATTCATGGTGAAAATTTGAGGAAAAGGATGAGAAATTATTTGGATTTAGTGGAAATTACTTTTTGAAGTTAATTTAACAAGTTTAGTTTGATTTTGGAATTTATGGTGAATTTTTTTCGTAAATATTTAGAGATGGCTCCAAAGTCAAAGCGCGCGAGAGAAAAGACAAAATTTGATTCTGATAAGTTTGTTAGTGCAAGGACTGAGGAACGATATTTTGATGCACAACAGTCACGTAAATTGATTTCTGAGTGTGTGTTCTGTAAGCTAGGAAAAGTTATTGAGGAGATGATTTCTAGAAGGAATTGGGAGATTTACTGTTGCTTCTCCGCTGTCACTATTGTTTCTATGGTCAGAAATTTTTATGCGAACTTACATGCAGCAGAAGAGAACTTGGTGATGGTGAGAAGGCAAGAAGTACATTTTACATCTGCAGTAATCAATACTTTTTATCAACTGCCTCCTGATATGTTTTGTTTTTATTCTATCATCCTACTGAGGGAGAGTTAGAGGAGATTATAGTATTTCTGACTGACGGAAGAGGCTTATGGAAGATCACAAATGATAGAAGAGTAAATTTTTAAGCCTCTAAGTTAAATGCCATTTCTAAAGCATGCCATTATTTTATCTCATCTAAGCTTTTGCCCTCAAGCCATACTAGTGAAGTTGCAAGGGAGAGAGCAGTTCTGAACTATTGCATTCAACAAGAGAAGCCTATAGATATTGAAGCAATCATTTATGATTACATTTTGAATTGCTCCAGATCCACCACTACTGCAGGTATGAGATTTCCTTCCTTGATCCATTCATCATGTGAGCAATCTGGAGTGAAATTTGAAACTTGGGAAGAGGACCTTCAGCATTTGAAACCAATTACCAGTGTAAACGTTGGTGCTTACACTGTACATTTAGAGTTTGGCTGGAGAGAAGGATTTGGTAGGGCTTCTACTGCTTCTACTGCTTCTACTTTCCATGCTACTACTTCGCAAGCTTCATCATCTAGGGATTCACAGACTGGTTTGTTAAGAAAGATTTTGAATAAGGTGAGTCTTACTCGTGAGCATATTAGGGACATGGATGGTAAAATGGATAATATGGAAAGATATATTGTAAAACATGATTAATATGAGGAGAATTATCAGCATTATTAGGATATATTGATTAAAGGTAATTTGAGTGCTGAAATTTCCCCTCATTCATTCTATATACCTTATGTGCCATCCAGAGATTGGAACGAGCAAGATGAGGATGATGATGAGGATGATTAGTAGATTTGTTTTTTCTAATGTGTTACTGAGTTGCTGTTGATGTACTGATGTATGTTGTGTCTTGTTTTTTAATTTGATGTTGTGTTTGTGGTGTGAACTCTGCTAGTATGTTGATTGTTGTTGGACTGCTATTTTTGCATATTCAGATGTATCTTTGTTGGATTGATATTCTATATGTTGTTTTGTGTGAAATATGTGTAGTGTTAAATGTTTTAATTTGTACTTCATGTCAGAGTTTTTATAGTGTGTACTTTAATTCCAAAATCGTTAGGAGAATATGGAACACTATTAAAAACTATTATTTAAAAACTGCATGTTTAAAACTTTTAAAAATCTACTACTACCATTTGTTATCTAGTATTGGTGTGATTTCAGTTATTTTCAGTTGGTGTACTTTTTCTTTGAAACCTCCACTATTTAACGAAAAACTGAAAAAATTGAATTTGATTTCTTTTTACTCCTATTTTTAAATTGTTATACTTGCATATTTAGGATATTAAGATTCCTGCAAGAATGTTATGGTTAGTTTTTAATTCTAACCCATGTATCATTTCTTATGCTTAAATGTTTTATTCTAACTAAAAATTAATGTTTGGGGGCGAATTTTAAAAAAAGAATATTTTTCAAAAACCTTAAATTTTATTTGTTCTCAAGAATACTGAAAAGTAATTTGATTGTTGATTAAAAACAATTATGTATATGAAGTTATGTTAGGGGAACAAAATTTTGAATATAGAAATGAATAAGAGAATTTAGTTAAAATTTATAATAATAATGAAAATTTTAAAGTTAAAAGTTTCTTAGTAAAGAAGTGTTAATTATAGTTCAACTATCTTTAGTATGAAATGTTGTATTTTTGGATAAATAGAAGATTTGACTTTTATTCTTCAAAGCTTAAATTTCTTTTATTGAGGAGTGTTGACCTCATTTTTGATGAGGTCTTCTCTTCTTCTCTTTAGTGCTTAGGATCTAGCCTTAGGCTTTTCCTTTGACTATCTTAGAGGATTAGAATTGGGACCCACCCTTTAGAAATTCAAACCACTTCTAAACTCCCTGCAAACTCCACAAACTTGACTGTAGACCCCTAATCACCTAGAGGGTTGAAATCAAATGTGGAAGTTTAAAGGATGAGTTCCTATAGGACTCTTTGGCCTTAGGACTGCCCTGGGTGGCACAGTGCAGTGAAGGGTTGACTTGCACACACACTACACCTACACACTACACTTTCACACACTTCCTAAAAACACACCCATACCCGACTTGACCTCCGACTCATGTAGGTGATTCACATGGATGGTCCTTAACCCTAAGCCCTTGGCTAGAGGGTTAGGAACAACATAGTGAATGCCTCGAATGAGTCCCTTCATGGCTCATGTGGGCTTGATATGGCTTCATGGCTCAACCAAAATGATTTTATTCCACTTACATCCACCCAATCTTCAATTTTCCAAATTTTTAATTTTTGACCCCGGGACCCTACACCGTTAACTTACCCAAAGCCCTGAATAGCCCAAATTTCTCAAAATTTCCAAATCACCCAAAATTCTTCAAAATCATTCCCAAACATTTCCACATCACTCAAACTGATCATCCATAACCAAAAATACCAAAAATTCCAAAAATACCTCCCAATACCCTCCAAATACCCAAAATACCCCTCTTAGCCAAAAAATCCAAAAATTCAGAAAATTCCCAGAAAATTCCAGAAAATCCCAAATATTCCCAATGTCATTTTGTTCAACTACACCATGGGCCAATTTTGTCAATTTACTCCACTTTTATCAAAATCCCCAATTTGACCCATTTTAACCCAAAGTGAACCCAATGTCAAACCTAACCTACCCAATTGACCTAAATTCTGGTCCAATTCAATTCTAAACTTCAATTAAACATCCCCAACACCAATTTAGACCAAATCCAAGCCCAATTTGATTGAAATTTGGATCCAATTTCACTTTTGGCCTTAAAGCCCAATTTGGACCTATGACCCAAACCTAACCCAAACTCACCCAATTCAACTCCAATTAACCCCAAATCTTTTCTAAACCTTCCTTAACATCCCCATAAACAAAACACTAACATGATTTGCCCAAGATTTTGATCCAAACCCCACTCAAATTCAACCTAAAGCTAAAAGGCCCATTTTTGACCTAAACCCAAACCTAGCCCAAATGAGCCCAAATCCCAAAATCAAAACCCAACCAAAGCCAAAACCTCTTTGAAACACTCCCATAAACATTTCTCAACATTTATTTTACATCAATTTCAACTCTAGCCCAACATTGGCCCAAGTTAGCCCAATTTGACCTACATAGGCCCACTTACCAATTAAACCCAAATTCAAACCAATTCAAGTCCAAATCACACCAAATTGACTCCAAACCACTCATGACACATCCCTAAACCAAACTCAACAATTATTTGGCCCAAGCCTTTACTAAAATTCCATCCTAAAATTCATTTTAAAATTCAAAGGCCCACTTTCTTAAAAGGCCCATCCAAGACAAATTCAAAAGCCCAAAGTCCATAACAAAGCCTACATGAAATTCCTCTCATCATCCCTTTGATTTAAAACACTTCCTAAGTTCTAAAATCTATCACCAAATAAATCCAAATCAAGCCTTATGACAATTCTCCTTAAATCCATCAAAAATTTCAACATCCTTCCTCATGAAAGTTGACTAAACTTTTCCCAAGCCAAAGATGAGCCATGAAGCCATGCATGAGCCACATGAGAGCCATGGGATCTACTTTCCACCTCACCATACCCAAGATGGCAAGAGGAGGAGGCCCTTTCCATATTCCCTTAAAGGGATTAGCCACTTCCATGACTCCACTAAACCTTGCTTAAACTTAATTGTACTTGGATGGTGACCCTTCCCCACTAATTATGCTTGAACTAAACCACTTTATCTTCAGCCCAAACTAGCCATGGGAAGGTGCACCTAGCCCAATCCATGCATTTGACCAATTTGAGCCAAAATACACCCTTACCCCATTCCACTTTGATTCAAACCCTTTACACATGGCAGCCACCAATTGCCTTCACAGAACATCGAGCCACGACCCACTTGAACCCGAGGGTGACCCATGCACAGCCGGCCGGCCACCGGGCCGCCGGAAAACACCATGGCCGAAAGCTCACATGTGAGCCAACATTGAAATTCTCCATTGCTGACTTGTCTCGACCCGAATGGATAGCATGGCTGTTCTTCTCTTGACCTAAGCAGGTGATCCAAAGCCCTAACTCTCCCTGGGAGGCCCTCCACCCTCTCCTATTTAAACACCACCCCCTCACGGCCATGAAAGAGAGTTGCACTAAACCTTGCCGAAACTTCGCCAAAATTTTCCAAACCCTTCTCCACCCTTAGAGCGGTTGATCCCCGGTGTCAATTTGCCCTAATCCCCACTGACAAAATCCGATTTCTCAGCCGAAATTCCACCCAAAACCGGGACACTTCTCCACGGTGGATCAATCCTCGAATTGATTGGTCCTACACCTTCACCGGACAAAGAGAAGGTGTCCACCGGCGAAAGCCCCATCTCCGGAGCCACCCGGTTGTTCCGGACTCCAAAGGTTGTGATCGGCCTTGGTGGAAATCACACCTAGGCAATTCATCGCATCCCAGGGCTTCATCCCTAGCCTCCTGCGGCTCCAACGAACGTGCCGAACATCTCCGATCGAGGCTTCACCTCTCGAGCAAAGGTATGAACTAATTCTACATCCCGAGCTTCGGAGATTCTCCATTTCAAATGCTTTAATTTCAATGCATGATAACCGTATAGATGTGTTCGTCTCTTGAGACGAATCCATGGAGACATAAGAACATGAAAATCCATTGAGTATCGAGTGAGATATTAGGGATTTAGTGTGGACGGCTCTCGGGTGAGGACATTTGGGGACGATGAACGGATGTCGTCCATTTAATACACGCGCAGACGGACGGCTCAGATTAGGTCGGATCGGCAGATGATACGCGGAAGGCGGGACCCGGGCTGTTGACTCAAGCGGCGGCGTCGAATGGGAGCGCGCCACGCGGCACTTCGGAGGCTGCGATGTTTCGGCGGCGCCGCGTGGATAAGTAGAAAATTAGGGGTATTTTCTATTTATTTAATTCCCTAAACTTCAAAAATTCATAACTTTGTGTAGGAAAATCATAAAAATAAAATAAAAATACCCTCTTGCTCGGTGAACGAGAGAAGAATAATGTGGAAAAGAAATCATTTAATTTCATCAAGTATTTTATTTTTTATAATTTATTTACTCTCTGCATACATTTAATTCTCCATGCATGTATACAATTCACCATGGCATGAGACCATAGGGCTTTTGAAGCCTGCGAATTTGGGAACATTCCACTGAATTTTCCAAAGTCGGAGGCCATTCTATGAAGAGTTATTGATTTTTCAAATTCATGTCACTGTTTTGAGTATTTTAATTCCAATAAATAGCATGTTGTGAAATAAATTCTAGGAAAATTTGGTGATGTTCCTTATGACCAGAGAACCACAGGAAAAATAGGACTTGAGTTAATTCACTCGAGTTAACCCTAATTGGCTTAAACACTCAAAATAGGCCTCTAATTAATTAGAGTTAACCATAGATCAAATTGACTTGAAATCAATTCTCCACTGACCTTTAGGATCGGAGGAACCCACCATAAAAGTTTGAAGTCGATTGGACTTGGTTAGCCCTATTAATTGGGTTGATTAAGCCAGTTTAGTCATTTTAAACTTTAAAAATTCATAACTTTCAAAATACCTTTCAAAAATTCACCAAATTGGTTTTGGAGCCTCTCTGATATCAAGGGAATTTAAGAAAATTAAAATTTCAATTTTCTAAAAAAGTTGATTTTTAATATTATTTTAATATTTTTAATAATTAAAAAATAATAAAAATCACAAAAATAATAAAATTCACCAAAATGTCACATTTTGAATTTTAATCACTTAGGAACAAACCCCATATTTTTCTTAGGCCTATTTGGTGAGATATTAATTTTTAAAGTTCTAGGGTAATTTTGAAATTAAAAAAATGTATTTTCTAGCATTTTCACTAAAATAATTATAATAAATCAAAGAAAAATAAAAAAATTGTAAAATTTGGTTCTCTGGAATCCTTGATATCAGAGAGAATTTTAAAAATTATAAAATTCATTTTTCAACTTATATTCTATTTTTAAATTAATTAATACTCCAGAACTTAAAATAATTTTAATAAATAAAATATAATTCAAAAAATCACAAAATTTGGTCCAAGTGGTTCTCTAGTCATTAGGAATGTCCCATAATTTTCTTAAGGACAGAAACTTTTCCTTGATCATGTTATTAAATTTTCCTTGGAAATCTCTATTTTCTACCAAAAAATAATTATATAAATAAATTAAATACAGAAAAATCACATTTTCTCCTCTCATGTCTTTATTGACATATGAGTGAAGTCACATAAAAATTTCAAGTTCATTTGAGTTCAATTTAGTAAGTTATGAAATTATTAAGCTTAAAGGGTAAAGTGGTAATTAAATTTCTTTTAATCCTTAATTAAAACTTTAGGTTTAATAAAAATTAACAAGTAAAATATTTGATCCTAATCTGATTTGGATGATTGAAATTTAAATAATTGAAGGGTAGAAACCCATTAAGCAATTTAAAATGATTAAACTTTAATTGATTAAATTTGGAAGAATAATAAAATTGGAATTATTAAAATAGGGATATTATTAGGAAGAGATTTATTCTTTAATTTAAAAAAATCCCTAAATTAATCATTTCATTAATGTTTAATTTTTAATTAAAATGATAATTCAAATTTAAAATATTAAAAGACTTAATCATTAAACTAAAATTAAATAATTAAACTCTTTAATTAAAATCAAAATGAATAAAATTAAATTAAAAAATTAAATTAAATTAAATTAAATCAAATTAAAAATTAAATTAAAAAAATTGAATTAAATTAAGAATTAAATTAAATTATATTAAATTAAATTAAATTAAAAATTAAATTAAATTAAATTAAATTAAATCAAATTAAATTAAAAATTAAATCAACTCAAATTAATTTAATGTAACATCAAACCAAACTAAATTGAATTAAATTAAATTAAATTAAATTAAAAACTAAATTAAATTAAATTAAATTAAATTAAATTAAATTAAATTAAATTAAAAAGTAAATTAAATTAAATTAAATTAAATTAAACTAAATCATATTACATTAAATTAACTTAAGTTAAATTAAATTAAATTAAACCACATTACATTAAATTAAGTTAAATTAAATTAAATTAAATTAAATATAAAGACATGAAGAATTCAAAAATAAATCTAAAATAACTTGAACACTATTCCAAACTTAAATCATTAATTTGAACTTAAATTTGAATCACAAATCATTAAATATCATTTTGCCCTTAGGAGCTTTAGTTATCATAACTCCTAAACAGGATATTAAATGAAGTGTTACTTCACTTATAGGACATTCAAACATCCTAGTTCACTGAGCAAGTTAACAAAACTTGAAAACCTCGGACGATCGATTCATTTACATAATTAAATTCATTTGGACTTAAAACAATCCTAGGAATATTGAAAAGATGTTTAAGTGCAGCTTGGGATGACGGGAAGACCCTCCAGGTACGCTTTTATTTTATTGCGATTTACTTTACGGTAATTTATTTAATCACATCGCACTTATTTTTCTTGCATGATAAACAACAGTTGCATGAAAACCTACACCTTTAGGACAGAAACCAAAACTGAAACCCATAACTAAATTAAAAGTCATTGCAAGATAAAATTCACCGCCACAACATTTCAAAATATAAGATAACTCAAAATTTAATCACAAACAGAACACAAAACTACAATTACAACTAAATTAAAACGTCTCATTGAATGATCGGGAATACCTCGGATGATGTAACCCACGTGTTGCTAACGAGATTTCCCACGGTCTAAATGAAAGTGCGGAACTCATTTAGTTGAGTTTAGTAAATTCATCTGGACTAAGTGAATTCGATGAAAATAACGGTGTCAGGATGACGGAACCGTGGGATCTTAATTGGTTACGTTTAATCAACTTTAAGATCTGTTTTAATTAAAACACAAAAACACTTGGAAATTAAGACTTCTCTAAACCAAAACACTTTTCTCTTCCCCTGATTTATGATTTCTAAAACTAAACCTCTGCAACAACAAGGAGCTCGGAGCATGGTGGGCAGCACGGCCATCGTCGTTAGCAAAACTGAAATCTACATCAGCAAAACATTCTTAGAATTAAACAACAAAGCCATAGGACTTCGAGGTAGTTTGCCTAGTGCAACATAAATCCTCAACTCTTCGTTAGGCATTTGCATGATCATATCATGTAAATTAAGCCCTAACCAGTCTTAGGATTCCGAGGTAGTCGTCCGATACGACATAAACCCTCATATCTTACAGGCTATTTGTATGATTTTATCATACGAATATAAGTCCTAATTAACTAAAATTGGTAGGATCAAAATACTAAATAAACATTAGGACCTTCCTAAATCCAAGCCAAACAATAGGATAGTCGGGAGATTATCGAAGTTCACTTCGAATCCGTAATTTCTCCTACTTTTCTTCCCTTGAATTCCCAAAATAAAATGTTCCAAACTTGATCCATTCCCTATTGAGATTCAAAAATTCAAATTCTTTGAAAACTTAAACCTTGAAATTCTTGAGAGCAGAATTATTGATTATTATCGAGAGTTTTCTTAGGTGATTCCTGTCACTTAAGATGTAATTAACTATAGGGGCTTGCCCTTATAGGGAATTTTAAAGAACCCGAGTAATATAAACCTCGTTTAATGTTTTCATATTAAGCGAGAGGAATTTGTCGGCTTATAAAATTGGTTCGCGGACCAAACGGATGTCACAAATCTTCTAGTTTATTTAACCGAGCCCCACCATCAAGCGAGTGTGTTTATCCTTAGGGATAGATACACGGTTTGTGATGCGGTGCTCGTTTATATAAACTATTTGGGATGTGAGATCGGTTTGATTTCATATCTTAAAATCTTCAAATTTAAAATTATTTTCAAAATCAAATACGACTTTCTAAATTATATCTATATTTAAATTAAATTAAAAATTCGCCAACAATTTCTGTAGGCGACCCCCCTTTTAAAATACAACACTCAACCTAAAAATATGCCGACAAGGAGTAATTTTCAAATACTATTATTATGATTTTTAAGTGAACAATGTATATCAGACCTATATTTTAAATGAAGGGGTGTAATTCAAAATCATTAAAGGTCTATCCAGATACAGTAATCCTTGCCTTATAAAAAAAAGTGAAAAAAGTGAAAAAAGTGAAAAAAGTGAAAAAAGTGAAAAAAGTGAAAAAAAAAGAAAGTATGTACAAAGGGAGGAAAAGCATGAGGATTTAAGGGTCTAATAAAAAATTGGTTCCATACCTAAAGTATTAAATATAAGTTCTGAGAAAATCTAAAGCTTAAGGTTATAATATAGTAAGTAAAATTATTTTCAAATAAAGATTTTTAAGTGAGAAAAATAGGTGTGTGAATCCAATATTTTGAAGAATCTACAAGTATTTCTGAATTAAATAGAAACCTATATTTTACATTATCCTTTACTTAAGAACATTCTAAACTTTAAGTTAATCTTAATTACTAAATTTTTTTCTGAATTGGACAATTCCATTTCTAGAACAAATTTTTGTTACCTTCCTAAGAAACTCATTACATAATTTGTAAGCTAAAATTTTCTATGTGATTAAGAGTCACTTGAGGACAAGTAACATTTTAAGTTTGGGGGATTTAGATACACCTAAAATATATAGTGTTTTATGCACATTTTTATACCTATTTTTTGATGATATTGCACTTTAATGGAAGGTATTTTGTGTTTTTCTTACAGGTATGATGAAAATGAGTGATTATGATGAATGGAGCAAAATTGGATCAAATTTGGAGCAAAAATAATGAAAAAAATAAAAAATTGGACTTTGGCGGCTAAGTGTCGTCTGGTCGGCGCTTAGACGCCACAATTAAAAATTGAATTTTCTTCATTTTTTGTGCCAATTTAAAGGGGTTTTTGAAGCAACTTTTGGTGGTGACTTCCTTAACTTCCCATGGGCAGCAAAGTTGAATGAAGGGATGCATCTTTTGGTGGATACATTGAATCGAGACATAATTTGGAGAGACACCAAGGCACCTTTTGGATTATTATTAAAATTATATCATATAATTTGGGAGAGAGTCTTGGAAGAAGAAGTCCTCTTCTAGTTTCAAAGAGTCTTTTCTAGTTTTACTTTAAATTTTTTGTTGTTTATTGTTTTTAAAAGTCTTTTAGAGTTTGTTAGTTTAGTTTTAAAAGGAGAAAGGATTGGTGTGAAGCCTTCTTTCCACCAATTTTCTTTCATCCATTTAGCTAGTTTTTATTGAAGTCTAAAGTCAGAGTTGGAGTCAACAGAGTTGGGTGCCAACCTCTGTAGTGTTGTCCTGTGGAAAGTCAAGTTCCAAAAGAACTTTCGGAGTCTTGTGGAGAGGATTTTCAAATAAGTGTTTACTTCTATTTTTATATTTAGTTTTTCTTGTTGTGTTTTCTTTACGATTTCTATTTTGAAATCAATGTGTGCTTGTGTTTTCTCCATGAGATCTTAGTAGTTTTCTTTATCTTTTTATTTCTTAAATGAAGAAGTAATTAAATTATGTAGGATTGTTATGGAATGTATAAGTGTTTAAAATTGGAATAAGTTGTGAAGATTTAATTCCATGAACTTAATTTACTTCTTAATTGGCCAGTTAAGATGTTAAAATTTGTTGTGAGATTATGAAAGATCCAATGTGGTATTGTCTCAAATAACATTTGGTAAAAATCACATGCAATTATATGGGTGAAAATTATAGTCCATATAATTGAATGCAAATATATTAGGAGATATGTTTTTAATGGGAGTAAAATTAGTGGTCTTTAGAGTGACAGGCTAAAGCCCCCTAATTTGGTTTGATATTTTAAATTTTGTTATGAGAAGTTAGCCCCAAGGTGGAGGGAATTGAGGGAACCCTAGAGTGAGAGCTGGTGTCTTTCCTGCCTAACCATGTTCAAAATTTTAAAATTTCAAATTAACCAATGTTCTTTATAGAACCAAGCAAGGGTAACGAATAAATTTGCTCCTATTTGTTACAACACGTTTAAATACTTCCACAACAATACTTTCATAATTATTACTGCATTATAAGAGAAAGGAAAAGATTTTTTATTTCCTAGTGTTTTATATTGTGTTTTAAAGTTCTGATAATTTTCATTTCCTACTTAGCTTTTTATAAACAATACCAAAAACAATGTTCAAACTTTACAAATCAAAACATACTTTCAAAAGTCATTTAAAAAGTAAAAATATAATTTTCTTATTTCTTTAAAAAGTTTTTACATTTTCCTGCGGGTTCGATATCTCGGGGCTTAATCAGAAAGTCCTATATTACTTGATAAACGAAACGTACACTTGCGTAGTATCCCATATTATAAAATCATAATTTTCATATCTAAAATGTAAGCATAAATATGTGGGGATCACTGATCACTTGTAATGTTGAAATCTGTGGAGAATTCTTAAGAACTGACCGTGGGCTAAGATTTCTTAACTAGTGAGTACCACATTTCTCTTGGAAAAGCAGAATGTAAATCCTTGAAGTGGGAGGTGCAAATAGATAGGGAGATTATCTTTGAAGGGCATAAAATTGATTATGTTTTTAGAGTGACAGGCAAAAATCTATCAATTTGGGTTAAGAAGAGGTAACGGGTCACTAGTAGGCCCGACCATAGGCATCCTGGGGGAATCTAGAAGTGAGAGCCTAGAATTCGTCCTTACTACTAATAATACATCCTGATCCAATCTTTAATAACTATCCAATGTTTTTTATGCCTGAACCAAAGGGTAAAGAATATATATATGCTCAAATTTTTCACTACTATATTAAATTCTAAGCATTTCTTTCCTACACATTATCTAGGTAATTGCAAGAGAAAGGTAGTCTTTAACATCTCAAAATTCTCTAAACCAATTTATCCAGATAAGTTATCTTTTTATTTTAAATGTTCATTTAGGAATAGTTATTGGAAAACCCATTTTAATTAACATTCAAAATTAAGGCCTTATAGAATTAGCCTAGAACTATCCTAAAGGATTTCTTACCTCGCTTCTCTGTGGGATCGATACTTGGGTTTTAAAAGAAAGCCCTATATTACTTGAAACGATACGTATAGTTGTGTAGTACCCCTAGTGTGTAAAATATTTTCTAATTTTTATATCATTTAAGATTTTGCACACTAGTCGTATTTATAAATTTGGTCAAGTTGTTGGCCATATTTTAAAAGTTAATTTACTGTGTAATTGCAGGTTGGGTCAGTTGGCCATACTGATAGGCGTTAAAGGATGGACCAAATCTTCCCTACTATCAACTCAACTTCTGATTGTGAACATAATGTGTAAATCAGGACAGGTTGACGTAATCCTTTAGTGGTTTCTTCTTTAGCTAAAGTATGGATACTCTTATTAAAATTTGCACCAATTTTAATCATTTTTATATTTTGAATACAGTAATTCAAAATAGCTCTATCTCTTATAACTTTGCAATTATAATAGGTAGGTAGTACTCTTACAGAAATAAAATAGTGCAGGCTTTATATGCGACATTTAACAAAGAAGCGGGAAATTTTATCTTTTGCCTTTGCTTCGTTTTCCAATCCCATTTTCCATCAGTGAGAAAAGTAATTACCTCATTTAAATCAGCATCCATGTTACCAAAGTATTCATACTCCCAGAATGAAGTATCCCTCAATTGGTAGAAAGTTTTGATTCGATTAGTAGTAACTTCTACCATTATTCCTCGAACAAGCATGTGATATTCTTCAGTCCACAACAGATTAGCATAAAATTACTACATATACAATTGCAATGGAAGAAAAAATAATAGAATATTTCCCAGTATCGAGCAGTAATTACAAGTTGCACAACTCCACCCTGAATTTGAAATGCTCAATCTTGTATTTAGATTTTACTTCGCAGGATAGAGTTGAAGTGGTATTGTGCTTTAATATTTACAAACTTCTTTTCATCAAAATCCAACTTCCTCTTCCCCTTACTCATCCTTGGAGACATTTAAAAATTTCTTTAAAATGTGAAAATGAATCCAAATAAATTCCAGTTATTGCAATGTAGTAAGCTCTAAAGACAATCTAATAGGTAAGAACTTTACACCATGGATTATCTTAAAGCTTTCTTTAAAAACTACAAAATTTTAGATTTCCCCAATTTAGGAGATTTTCATGGTGAAAATCAAAACTTTTTAGTTCAAAGTAGGGCTCTTATCAAGAGAAGATGAGATCCAACCTCTTAAAGCCTTAAAATCGCCTCTAGTCCAAATGAAAGCAAGCCTCATGCGCAGGTTTTGGCCTTGGCAAGAGGTTAAAGATGGTCAAAATGAGGTCAACTACTTAAATTCACGGTTTTAAGAGGATCTGGAGAGTTTCAAGTTTTGAGCGACGTCGGTGCCAGATCAATATTCTAGTTCCATTTTTTTGTGATTTCGATCATTTTTAAGTTACATCGACATCTAGTTAGCCTTTTTAAGCATCTATTTTCCTAATTAAGTGATCAACTAATAAAAATTTACACAAATAACACAAAACATCACTTTATATATAAAATCCACTATTACAAATATTCACATATAAATCAATCTTCCACATAATAATTTAGTGTCGCAATTAAACCACAAACCCTAACACTAAAAACTAAACATAGACTCAAATTCTAAGTATAATAAATCTAATACCACACAATAAAACAAGCTAAATTCTAAACACATCTAAGTATAATAAAGTTCAAAACACCAAATACTAGATAAAATATAGAGAATCACTACTCCTCATCAATGTCAGCACTATCTTCTCCTCTGATATCTCCCATGAATTGGAAGTGCACGAAAAAATTGTAGAAGGGTCAATACGGAAATTTGTCAGTTGAATCCTCTTTAGTCCTATCCTTTTTCTTCATCAAATGTATCAAGCCTTCTTCGATACACCCAATATGACTGAATTGATCATTCAACCTCTAATCCAAATGATCAAATAATTCAGAAACATTATTAATTGCATTCATAAGATTTTGTACATCTTTCTCCAGTTTGTTGATTTTCTTCAAAATCAACTGCAAGCTTTCATGAAAGTGAGCTTGAATAGGTAGTGAACTCTGAGATGGTTGGTCCACAATTAAGCTTAGATCATTCTCACCCAAATTGCTTGGCAATCATAAATATTAGTTTGGTCCATGGGCTTCCAAGGGAGAAGAACTTTTTCCCAATTTTCATATGGCACTTGTGACTGGATACAGAGAAGAATTATAGTGGAAGGATGTTCCAAACCATAATTTGATCCATGAGCAATCAAGCCTAAAACATATTTCACAATTATGGTACCAACATCAACAGGCCTTCCTATTTGAATACAACAGTTCAGTATTGCATTCCTTCAACACTTTACTAATTTTCATAGTTGAGAGTAATTTCAAAGATATAAAGAAATTCCATTGCTTCAACACAGGATTCAAATAGGAAGTAGAGAAATTTACATACCTATTGTCTCTTATCTCCAAATCTTCACTTTCATCCGTCAAATATCGATAAATTTCATTCATGTTGTCTCTTGTAGGGCCAAAATTTGGGTAATGAAAAATTGGCACATTTTCTATCATGAATAGTTCATTAATCTTTGTAGGAGTTAATGGTGTCCACTTACCTCGCACAGAGATGACTCCTTGGTTGATTCCATGAAGATTTGCATAAAATTCCTTCACCACAAGAATGACTACTGCGGTAGTAGTGTAGCAAAACACTTCCCATTGCCTCTGCACAATAATTTCTTCTACTCAAGTACTTGGAGCATTCAAACCATAAATTACAAAGGCTTGTTCCATGATTAGCCTCCTCTTCACAAGAACTTTGTCGCAAAGTCACTGCGCCTCAAAACTAGTGAACTTTCTCCTATTGAAAACTCTAAATCTTGGAGATCCTAAAGAGTTGGAAGAAATGGGGTGTTAATTTTGGAAAATACTTTTTGTTTTTTGGAGTTTAAGTGGTTTAAATTGAGTTTGGAGAGTTATAAGGGTGAAAATTTAGCTTAAAATCGCCAAAATCCGCCATTAGAAACTCCAAAAACCGTAACTCATTCAGTCAGTGCTGTTAGCACTGGATAGGGCACCGTCAGTGCCCGCACTCCACAATCAGTAATGTATTCTGTAAAAAGCACCGTCGATGACCATTCTGGCGCCGTTGGCACCAGAACGCAGCTTTTCTCCAAACTTCATTTTACTCTAAATAAATTCTGAATCTTTGATACAATCCAATAATTATCATCATTTATGATATTTATGAGTGGGTAGGATTCATACATAAAATTAACTAATAATAATATCGGCTATAATCAACTCAAGCAAACTAAATAACAAAGATAACTATGAGTTGTCTCACATAAAGCGATTAGTTTAACGTCGTCAGCCTGATAAACTTTAGTTTTATTCAAGATGACTTAACATTAAAACCTTTTAAAATTTGGTCGAGACCCCTCAAAATATGGTTTTAATCTGTGCCCATTAACATTAAATATCTTCTAGTTTTAGGATCTTCAATATGAACAGCTCCAAATTGATAAAATTTTGTAATAGTGAAAGGTCCTATCTGCCTAAGACTTTAGTTTTCCAGGAAATAATCTCAATCTTGTATTATATAACAAAACTTCCTGCCCATGTTCAAATTTCTTTCTAGTAATCTTCTGATCATGCCATATCTTCATTCTCTCCTTATAAATTTTATTGTTACCATAAGATTCATTTCTAATTTCTTCCAATTCATTAAATTATAATAATCTTTTCTCACCGACAACTTTTAAATTGAAATTAAACTCTTTTATTGCTCATTATTCTTTGTGATCCAATTCTACTGGTAAATGACAAGTCATTCCGAAAATCAGTCTATAAGGAGACATTACTATAGGAGTTTTATAAGCAGTCATATATGCTCATAATGTAGTATCTAATCTAGCAGAACAATCTAATTTATGGGTATTTATAGTTTTCTCCAAAATTCATTTAATTTCATGATTAGATACTTCAGCTAAACCACTAGTTTAGGGATGATAAGTGATTGAGATTCTATGCATAATATTATATTTTTCAGCCAATCTCTGATTTAAATTCCAAAAATGAGATCCACCATCAGTAATGATAACTCTCAGCATTCCATTTCTTGTAAAAATATATTTCATTAAATATCGTGAAACACTTCTAAGAGTAACATCTGGGTAAAGCTATTGCTTCAATTCATTTTGATGCATAACCTACTGCAATGAATATATATATTCCCAAATGAAGAAATAAATGGTCCCATAAAATCTAATCCCCAAACATGAAAGATCTCAACTTCCAATGTAAAATTTAGGGGTATTTCATTTCTTTTAGAAATATTACCTATTGACTGGCATCGATCACATGTTTTAAATTATCTATTAACATCCTTAAAAAGAGTAGGCCAATAGAATTCAGATTATAAAATCTTATGTATAGTTTTATCAATTCCAAAATGTCCTCCAAATTCATAATCATGACATCTCTGAATAATTGGTTCATTTTTTCATAAGGCACACATCTTCTAATAACTAGATCCTTACATTGTTTATATAAATATGGGCCATACCAAAAGTAAAATTCGACATCATACATATGTTTCTTTTGTTGTTGCTTTGTTAATTCAGGCGGTAAAATATCACTCACAATATAATTCACAATATCAACATACCAAGGAAAATATTCCATTCCTTAATATTATAAAATTGTTCATCAGGAAAAATTTCTATAATTTCATCTTCATAATCAGATAATTCATGTTGTTCCAGCCAAGATACATGATCAGCTATTTGATTTTCATTTCCTTTTCTATCCACTATCATGATGTCAAATCTTGCATTAGAGGTACACATCTGATTAATTTTGGTTTAGTATCATTCTTTTGCATTAAATATTTAATAGAAAAATGGTCTATACGCACTATTCTTTTAGTCCTAATTAAATGCGACCTAAATTTTTTGAAAGCATAGACAATAGTTGATAACTCTCTTTCAGTAGTGATATAATTAATTTGAGTTTCATTAAGTGTCTTACTAGTATAGTATATAAGTTTAAAAATTTTATCATACCTTTGCCCCAAAGCAGCTCATTGCATAATCACTGACATCACACATTAGCTCAAAAGGCTTATCCCAATTAGTTAAAACTATCATAGGAGCAGTGATTAATTTTTCTTTTAATAATTAAAATGCATTTAAAACTCTTTATTACAATCAAATTTATTATCTTTTTCTAAAAGTTGGCACAGAGGCTTAGTAATTCTTGAAAAATCTTTATTATATCGCATGTAGAAACCAACATATCCTATAAAATTTCTAACCCCTCTCACAGTAGTAACAGGTAGTAGTTTCGTGATGATTTGAAGTTTTGCAGGGTCTACTTCCATGCCATGTTCAAAAATTTTATGCCCAAGTACAATTCCTTATGCAACCATAAATTGATACTTCTCTCAATTTGGAACTAAATTTGTCTTTTCGCATAACTCCAAACTTTTTCTAAATTATTTAAACAAGCATCAAATGAAGTTCTAAATAAAGAAAAATAATCCAATAAAACTTTTATTCCATTATTAATCATATTACTAAATATTGATATAATACATCTTTGAAATGTTGCACGTGCGTTACATAATCCGAAGAGCATTCTTTGAAAAGTAAATTTTCCATAAGGACTAGTATATGTGGTATGTTCTTGATCCTCGGGAGCAGTTTTATTTGATGATAGCCAGTATATCCATCTAAAAAGCAAAAGTATTTTTGCCCAACAAGCCTATCTAACATTTAGTCTAGAAAAGGTAAATGAAAGTGATCTTTCATAGTGGTGGCATTTAATTTTTATAATCAATACAGATTCGACAACAAGTGACTTGTCAAATAGTTATTAATTCATTTATTTCATTCGTATCAACTGTAACTCCTCATTTCTTAGGAACATAATGAATTGGACTTACCATCATTGGATTTAATCTCCTTTGTCGATCAGCTTTAGGTTTATGTTGTTCATCTAATAAAATTCTATGCATACATATCGAAGACTTGATTCCTTTAATCTTACTTAAAGTCCAACCATAAGCTTTTCTGTATCTTTTTAATGTTTCTAATAACATATTTTTTTGTAAATCATTTAGAACTGAGGATACAATAACTGGTAGCGAATATAATTCTCTGATCTTGACTCCCCTAAATAATTATTTATATGTATTTTTAGTTTAGTCACAAAGTATAATTAGTTTAATATGAAGGCAGCAAATCTATACGCAAATATACGTATCATTCAAGTCATGCAGGGCTCTAGTGGAGTCCTGGTTATCGATCCCACATAGATGAAGAAAATCATTAAAGTATTGCACAAAAATCCAACATTCAAATTATAATGCACGTAAAGTAAATAGTAAAGTTACTAAAGTTTAATGGTGTGCGAGATTATAAAATCTCTAAAGTACTATCTACTCTTCAAATTAAAGTTAACTCCTACTAAACTATGTTTTGTATTGATGTGTTCTAATTTAAAGAAATTGTTCTCCCCCTTACAATGATGTTATGGTGAGTAAATGATAAAGATTAGTGAAAATCTTGTATTATTCCAAATAGGAGCATGCCTATTCTTTACCCTCTTTCGAGTGCTACAATGAACATTGGCTAATCCTAAGTTTAGTCCCTAAATCCCTTGAAGTTCCTTTGAATCTGTTTCTCTCGTCAAAAAAACACACAAATCTCTCTTAGAATAGCAAGGAAGAAGCAATATCTCACTTTCCCTCTCCTCCTGCAACTCTTTGAGAAGAATCCCTCACAAAACAACACTTTTACACCAAACCATAAACTCTAAACTCTCTACAACTACAATAATCTAACTTCTCCATACTAATCTACTACTATTTTCTCGCTCCAAATTAGCTTTATAAATAGACTAAGGATGAGTTTGCTAAGAGATTTCTCATAGAATCCCTCCATAGGTCGTCTAAATACATTGACTCTGGCCTCCACCGACATTGGGCACAGTCAATGACCTATCTGGGTGACGTTGGCACCCAGAGCGCTTAATTAACTGGATCACTCTATAGAAAGGTGCCATCGGTGCCAAAATACAGTTTTCTAGTTTTTGCCTTTTTTCGCTCCAAGTTTGTTCCTTTACGCTTCTTTTTGCTCCAATTACCTAAAATCATTATACCTGCAATAAAACATGAAAAATACATTCCTTTAAAGTACAATATCACCACAAATAAGTAGAAAACATATATGAAAAATCCAATATTTTTTTGGTACATCAAAATCCCCAAAACTGAACTATTCCTTGTCCTCAAGTAATCCTTTTACTACATAAAAATATGACTCATAGTAGTGAACTTTACTTAAAGAATACTATGATTTTTATTTAAATGAATATACTAGTGAGACTTAAAAATTTTTTCAGTAACATAGGTCAAAACTATAGGTGTAAGAATATTTAGAAATCAAGTATAAGAATTCTAGCCTCATATTCATTTCAAGAATAACCATAATTTGTCACATTAAGGGTGCTTCAAAGGATCGTATAAAAAAAAAAGTCATGAGAACTCTATTAGTAAGGATGCTAATACTTAAATATGAATTTAGAAATGCAACTAAGCTCTTCCTTTAAGTTGATTCAAGTGAAGCTAATTTTTTATTAAGCATCTTCTCAAGCTTCTTCTCACATGCATTTTCTTTTTCTTTCTTTTCTTTTTTCTTTTTGGAATTGATTTTCAATCCTCTTTTTCTTTTTTTATTCTTTTTTTTTCTTTTCTTTTCTTGTGAGGATTACTATATTTAGATAGCCTTTAATAATTTTGAAATTCACTCTCCTCCTCCTAAAGTTGAAACTTCTAACATCTCTTTGCTTTATAGATATATATTGGCTTTTAAATGATTCATCATAAAGTCCCCATCTTTTCTCCTTACATAAACTTCTAAGACTCTTAATATTTCAAAAATATAGTTTTCCTTACCTTAAATAGTCAACTATAATCTAATCCTCTTATACTAAATATCTTAGCCCCATAAAGTTAAGCTTCATTACTAAAAAATTTCATTTACATCTACTATGATATTTAAATGTAATAAAAATTTTAGTTATCCAAAGTTAAGCTCTACTACTTGAAGTCATGTTAAAGTAATTTTGAAAATATATTAAATTGAGAACAAATAATAGTTATTCGCCTCCCCCAAACATAAGTTTTTCAGTATATATCAAATTAGTAAATGAGAGAGAAAAACAAAAAGAAAACTAACTTTTTTATGTCGGGCTTTTGATACTTCTGAAGCTTTGCAGATATTAATAAAAAATTTAACTAGCAGGCATAAAACTACTAGATGCATTGTTTCATATAATATATCAGAGATTTGCAATGTGAAGAAAATTCAAAAACATAAACTTTAAACATCTAATACAAACATATATCCATTATAATTTCAATACAACTAATAAACAAACCAACACAAGTTTCATTTCAACTTAAGTAACATAATAGAGCACAATCACTACACATATGAACTACATAAAAGTAAATAACAAACACATAAGTATTCACATTAATAACAAACTGAAATAATACTACTCTACCAAACATCCTCTCCTTCTTCCTCTCCTTCTTCTTCCTATTTAGGTTGGTATGGAATATTGCGGGAGCAAGTATGAAATAAAACACCAGATTCTCCCCTCATGAATCTCATCTGAGCATCATGCTAAGCTATATCATACTCAACTCTTCTCCTCTGATTATCATCATTAATATTATTTCTTGTTTCTATTCCATCAATTCTGCTATGAAGCCTCACAATATCACCCTGTTGTATCATCAACTGCTCTATAACATCAAAAATAGTAGGAGTTTTGGAGTAGAAGGTATATCATGACTAGTGGAGAGAATCTCACTACTCTTACTTCTAGCTCTCCATCCTACATGAGATTCATAAGTGTGAATGTTGGACTTATTGGCCATCTCTTCACTATTATCAACCTTAACTCCTAATTGTACAAATAATGCGTAAATCAAAGCAGGATCTCCTAATTCTCCAGACATTTCTCTTTTAGCTATAGTCTGAATACTCTTATAAATAATTGCACCAATATAAATCATCTTCATATTTTGAATACAAAAATTCAAAATAGCTCTATCTCTAAAAATTTCACTATAATGATAGGTAGGTAGTAATCTTGCAGAAATAAAATAATGTCAGGCTTTAGATGCAACATTTAAAGTAGAAGCAGGAAAATTATCTTTTGCCTTTGCTTCATTCTCCATTCCCCTTTTCCATTAGTAAAGAAAATTAATTACCTCTTTTAAATCAGCCTCCATGGTACCAAAGGATTCATACTCGCAGAATGGATTATCCCTTAATTGGTAGAAAGCATTGATTTATTCAGGGGTAAACTCTACCATTTATCCTCTAACAAGCACATATTCTTTTTCAGTCCACCGCACGTTAACATAAAATTCATGGACTACAACTGCAACTGCATTGGCAAAAAAATAACAAAATTTTTCCCCGTTCCGATCAGCAATTACCTGTTCCACAACTCCACTCGAACATTAGAATCCACGATCCTGTATACACTTTTTACTTTGGAGGCTAGAGTTGAAATGGTATGGTGCTATGATATTTACAAATTTATTTAATCAAAATCCAACTTCCTCTTCCCCTATAACATCCTTGGAGCCATTTCAAAATTTCTAGAAAATGTGAAAATAAATCCCAATAAATTCCAAAGTTTTCAATGCAGAAGAATCCAAAGTCAAATATAATAGGTAAGAACATTTCACCTTGGATTATCTCAAAGATTTCTTCAGAAATTTCAAATTTTCGTATCTTCCCAATGTAGGATATTTCCATGGTGAAAATCAAATCATTTTATTTTAAAGTAGAGCTCTTACCAAGAGAAGATGAGATCCAAACTCTAAAAGCCTTGAAATTGCCTCAACTCCAAATGCAAGCAATCCTTAGGAGCAGTTTTCGGCCTTGGCAAGCAAGCCCTAGGTTGAAGGTGCTCAAATAGGGTCAATTTCTTAAAATTGCTACTTTAAAAGTTCCACGTTATGTTTCGGGTTTTGGGCACCATCGGTGCCAGACTGATTTGTGAGTTCCCAAAATTTACTGCGATTTCGATTGTTTTTATGTTACGAAGACATCCAATTAGCCTTTTAAGCATCTAGTTTCAGAGTTTATATGATTAATTAATACAAACATTACATAAACAACACAAAACATCACTTATAGACATATATAATTTACTATTACAAACATCCACATATAAATCATTTTACCACATAATAATTCAGCGTCGCAACTAAGCCACAACAATCTAATGCTGAAAACTAAATATAAACTCAAATCCAAAGCATAATAAATCTGAAATCACACAAAAAGCAAGCCAAATTCTAAAGACATCTAAGCATAATAAATTTCAAACACTGAATACTAGATAAAATAGAGAATCACTACTCCTCATCAATGTTAGCGCTATCTTCTCTAATATCTCCCATGAATTTGTGGTGCATGAATAAATTGTAGAAGGGTTGATATGGGAATTCATCAATCGAATCCTCTTCAATCCAAGCTTTTTTCTTCATGAAATGTATCAAGCCTTCTTCAATACACTCAGTATGATTGAATTGTTCCTTCATCCACCAATCCAGATGATTAAATAATTCAGAAATATTATTAATTGCATTCATAATATTTTGGACCTTTTTTCCGTAGTTTCTTGATCTACTTTAGAATCAATTGCAAACTTTCAGGAAAGCGAGGTTGAATAGGTAGTAAACTCTGAGATGGTTGGTCTACAATTATGCTCAGATCATTTTAATCCCCAGTTGCTGGATAGTCATAAATGTTAGTTGGGTCCATGGGCTTCCAAAGAAAAAGCACTTTTTCCCAGCTTTCATGTGGCAGTTGTGACTGGCTATAGATAAGAAATATAGTGGAAGGATGTGCCAAAACATAATTTAATTCATGCATAATCAAGCCCAAAACAAATGTCATAATTATGGTGCCAATATCAATAGGATTTCCAGTTTGAATACAATAATTCAGTATTGCACTTTCCTTCTTCACTTTACTAATTTTTATGGCTGGGAGAAATTTTGAAGATATAAAAAATGACATTACTTTGACACAAAATTCAATAAGGTAGTAGCGAAATTTACATACCTGTTGTCTCTTATCTCCCAATCTTCACCTCCATCCGTCAAATATGGATAGATTTCGTTCATGTTGTCTCTCGTAGAGGAAAATTTTTTTATAATGATAGATTGACACATTATCTATCATGTAAAGTTCATTAATCTTTGTAGGAGTGAATGGTATCCACCTACCTCGCACAAAGACAACTATTTGGTTGATTACAAGAACATTTGCATAAAACGCATTTACCACAGCAATGACTACTGCGGTAGTAGTGTAGCAAATCACTTCCCATTGCCTATACATAATAATTTCTTCTTCTTAAGTACTAGGAGCATTCATACCTCGATTGAGAAAGCATTGTTCTTTGATTAGCCTCCTCTCTATAAGAAGTTCATCGCAAAGTCGTTTCGCCTCAAAACTAATGAATTTTTTTCCTGTTGAAAACTATTAATCTTAGAGATTCCAATGAGTTGGATGCCATGGAATGCAAATTTTGAAACTAACTTTTTCCTTTTCTGGAGTTCATGGGTTTTAACATGCTTTTGAGGAGTTATAAGGGTGAAATCCCCGCTCAAAACTACTAAAATCTGCCATTTGAAACTCCAAAAATTGTAACTCATTCTGTAAGTGTCATCGACACTGGATAGAGTACCATCAGTGCCCAAGCCCTAAAATTAGACAATGCTCTATAGAAACATGCATTGTCGGCACTCATTCTGGCACCGTCGGAGCCAGAACACAGCCTTGCTCTAACTTTATTTTAGTCCAAATAAACTCTGAATCTTCGATATAATCCTATATTTATCACCATTTAGGACATTTATGAGTGAGTAGGACTTAAATATACGATTAAATAATAATAATATCATCTATATTCAAATAAAAAAAAATTAAGCAAGAAAGATAACTATGGGTTGCCTCCCATAAAGTGCTTGGTTTAACGTCGTGAGCCCGATAAGCATTAGTTTTATTCAGAATGACCTAACATTAAAGCCTCTTTAAAATTTGGTAGTGACCTCAAAATATGGTTTTAGTCGATGCTCATTAACTTTAATTATTCTTCCACTTTTAGGATCTTCAATATCGACAGCTCTAAATTGTTAAGCTTTTAGAGGAAGTTCCTATCTACCTAGACTTTAGTTTACTAGGAAATAATCTCAATCTTGTATTATATAACAATACTTTCTGTCTAGGTTCAAATCTCATTCTTATAATCGTCCGAACACGAGATATCTTCATTTTCTCCTTATAAAATTTATCATTATTATAAGATTCATTTATAATCTCTTCTAATTCATTACGTTATAATAATGTTTTCTCACCAGCATCCTTTAATTTAAAATTAAACTTTTTAATCGCCAAATATGCTTTATATTCCAATTCTACGGGTAAATGGCAAGTCATTCCAAAAATTGGTCTATAAGGAGATTCCGATAGGAATTTTATAAGCTGTCCTATATGCCCATAATGCTGTATCTATTCTAGCAGAACAATCTAATTTGTGGGGATTTATACATTTTCCATAATTCATTTAATTTTGTGATTAGATAGTTCAGATAAACCACTTGTTTGGGGATGATAATCGATTGAGATTTTATGCATAATATTATATTTTTAAGTCAATCTCTGAATCAGATTATTTATAAATGAAATCCACCATCAGTAATGATAACTCTCGACAATTCATATCTTGTTAAAATATTTTTCATTAAAAATTTTGAAACACTTTGAGCATCACACCTGGGTAAAACTATTGCTTCAATCCATTTTGATACATAGTCCACTGGCAATCAATATATATATATATATATATATATATATATATATATATATATTAGGAAAAGGAAAAATTCATTCAATAAAAGAGGTTAAATACATCTGATGAAGGGAAGTTTAACCAAATCCCCAAGAAATAAAAGCCTTAGAGGCTCAAAAGGTGTAACAGAAAAAACAATATTGCTAGTTGTTGCAGCAGTTTTGGCTAACCAATTGGCAGGTTGGTTACCCTCTCTAAATATACGAGACCATTTGAGTGTAAACGAACCAAAAGTAGAGAGAATATTCCTCAGTAAATAAACCAAATTCCAGGGAGGAGGAGAGAGCCCTTGCAGAATATTAATCACTTGTTGGGAGTTAGACTCTATCCAAACATAATGATAATTGAGAGCTTTAGCAGTTAACAAAGCCCAATTTACAGCCTGAAGCTCGGATTCCAAGGCTGAAGAAGAGAAAATGGGTACTTGAAAAAACCACAATACTTGACCAAGAGAGTTTCTGCATACAACACCAATCCCAACAAATGATGAGGTGAAACTGCCATCAATATTGATTTTAATCCATGGCATGGAAGGCAGAGACCAATTCAGCAAAATAGCTTTTCTTTTATTGGGGTTATCCAGCATAGAGTTTTTGCTTATGAAGCTACAACAATTCACCACAACAGTATTGATAAAACAAGGTTTGTTCTTATATTTTGCCTGGTTTCTGGCCATCCATACAAACCAACAGATGACAAAAGAAATATGGTACCAATGCTTCTCCTTCCAGTCCTCCTAGCAAGCTTCAAATGATATCCAATTGTGTCTAAACTGATAGATCTTTAGTTGGTGTAAGACAACATTCCACACTTGGTTGGTTAAAGAGCAATGAAGGAATAAATGAGAAAAAGTTTCTTCATGAGAGTGACATAACCAGCATTGAGATGCGGTTCTCAACCCTTTTAACTTCAAAATATTATCCAAAGGAAGATACTTATGGAATAATCTCCAACAGAACAAGGACATTGAGGGATACAAATGCCTGGTCCAAATCTTCTCTCCCCAAGTAGTGTCAGGCCATGAGGTAAAGGATTTGTGTATCAAAGTGTTAAAAGATGGTTTGGTGGATTGCTTTAGCAAAATTTTATCAGGTCTAGTGGAGTCAATAGGGATGGCAAGAATCTGTTGCACACTATCCTCATCCAGTACACCTCTATGTAAGTTCACATCCTACTGGTCCTCTACCCAGAAATCAGAGACAGTTAGTTGATGATTAAAATCATTGGTGAAAGAGAAGTGACCATTAGGAAGCCAATGATCATAATAAAAATTGATGTTCCCAGCTCCAACCTCCCAGCTAAAAAGTTGATTAGCAGCTTCCCTCACCTTCAGTAAACCATTCCAGTATTTAGAGTCTCCCAGCTTTGGCAGAACAGCATTAGGATGTAATTTCCTGCAATATTTCTCCTTTACGTATCTAGCCCACATAGTATCTTGTTGTCTAAATTTGATCCACTGTTTACAGTAATAAAGGTGGCTCATCTGTTGGAAGCTTTTGATTCCCAATCCCCCAACTTTTGTAGGTTTACATAGTATGTTCCAAACAGTCCAATGGGTTTGCTTGTACTGCCCTTCCCAAAGAAATTTATTAAAGATAGCTTCAATCATTTTTTTAGTACTCCATTTCATTCTAACCATTTGCATAGTATAGAGAGGGTAGGTTGATAAAATACTCTTTAGCAAAGTTAATCTACCTCCATTAGACAGGAAAGTATTGGTCCAGCAGTTAAGAGCTGAAGAAATTTTGTAAA
Source organism: Papilionanthe hookeriana x Papilionanthe teres (assembly GCA_022702705.1). Classification (NCBI taxonomy): domain Eukaryota; kingdom Viridiplantae; phylum Streptophyta; class Magnoliopsida; order Asparagales; family Orchidaceae; genus Papilionanthe; species Papilionanthe hookeriana x Papilionanthe teres. The sequence goes on along the minus strand of CM040425.1, from coordinate 136,359,883 downwards.
CCACCTCACCATACTGTGATTGTTTTCTCCTGCCTTTAATCAACTGCACCCCTAGATATTTTAAAGGAAGCTCAGCAGCTGCAAAGCCAGTAAACTCTTTCAACCAATTCTGATGTTTGTACTGTTTACCTGCCAAAAACTGGCATTTCCTCCTATTTAGCTCAAGACTAGCCACTTGTGAAAGATGATCTAGCATCCTAATGTTTTTCTGATGGCCTGCTTACTACCATTGGTAAAAAGGATTACATCATCTGCATAAGCCAGATGACTTATAATTTGGGAGAAGCTATGCTTATAATTAAGATAGGGATAGTTATTATGAGCTGCATTAAGAATCCTGGAAAGATAATCAAAGGCCAAAATGAAAATGGTAGGGGAAAGAGGATCTCCTTGCTTTAACCCCCTACCTGCATTAAAGAACCCATTGCTGCTGCCATTCACTAAGACACTATAATAAGCACTAGCAAGCCATCTCTGAATTAAGTTGCAGAAAGAGGGGTGAAAACCTTGAGCTTTTAACACCTAATCGATGAATTGCCAACTAATAGAGTCATAAGCATTTTTGAGATCAAATTTAAAGATGATGTTCTGCCCCCTACAGCCTTTATCAATATCAAGTAGCAATTCTTGAGCAAGTAAAAATTATCAGTGATATTTCTTCCCTGCACAAAAGCAGATTGGTTAGAACTAATCAAATGATTAAGGTGAAGTTGTAATCTCCCAACAATGATCTTGCTTTTAACTTTAGAAAAAGTAGAAGTGAGACTGATAGGTCTGAAATCAGTCCAGATTAATTTTTGGGTGTCTTTAGGAATAAGAGCAATGCTAGTAGTAGCAAAGTACTTTGGTAGTTCTGTTCCAAAGAAAAAGGATTGAACCACCTTAATAAGATCAGTGCTCACAATGTCCCAAGATTTAATGTAAAAAGTAGAGGCGAATCCATCTGGTCCAGCAGTCTTATTTCCATCAATACTTTTCAATGCTTGTAGAATTTTAGCTTCATCAGGCAGTAAGGTTAAATTAAGCTGTTGTACATATGCAGAATTTCCAGAAAATACCTCAGCAATAAAGGAAGAGGGGGAGGTGGGGTGGGCAGCTAACTGAGATTGAAAGTACTGCACAGTATGAGATAGCCTGTTGATCAGTTACCCAGATTCTAAGAATTGCATTAATCTTCCTCCTGTGTTTAATCATTGCATGAAAATACTTAGTATTTCTATCCCTAAATAGATGTCTATTGACAACAGCTTTTTGTTTTAAAAATAATTCTTCCCTTTCCAAAGCTTGTAAAAATTGAGTTTGTGCAGTGATCGGCTCCTGAGTACGATCCCAACCCTGGTCTTGATTAGCTTCCAATAATTGTACTTTAATGTCAACATTCCTTACTTGTTGAAACACATTGCCAAAGCCGTGTTTATTCTAGTTCCTTAAATGATATGCCACATTTTTTTGTAACCTCCAAAATTTAATAATTGGATTGCAGATAGGATAATCTAGAATTGTCCAAGCTATTTTCACTTCCTTTAAGAAGTTAGAGTGTTCACACCACACATTAAAGAATCTGAAGGGGGAATAACCTTTATAAGGGCAAAAGGAAATTTGAATCAAAAGAGGTGAATGGTCAGAAGTTGATCTATGAAGGTGATGAACCTGAGTGATAGGAAAGGTATTCAACCAAGAGTCATTTGCCATGATTCTGTCAATTCTCTCCAGAAGTTTTCCCCTCTGCCAGGTAAAAGGAGACCCAATGAAACCCATATCAAAAAGACCAGTTGTAGTTATATTCTGTGAGAATTGTAGCATGGATTGTAAATCAAGAGTTCTACCACCCTTTTTTTCACTAGGATCTCTGATGCAATTAAAGTCTCCTCCAACAATCCAGTTAGAAGGGTTATGAGCATTGATATTAATCAGCTCAGCCCATAAAGAAGACCTGTCAGTGTTAGTACAACCAGCATAAACAAAAGTTGCAAAGCCATTGAATTGATCCAACCCAAAATGAAGGTGTAAAAACTGATAGTTATCCATCACAATATTACAAATCAATTCCTTCTTAGTAAAAACCCATATCTTATTGTTACAATTAGACTAAAAATGGAATCTAGGGAATTTTTTTGTAATCTTAGGGATATTAGTATGCACCAAGGGTTCCAACAAAGCAAAAATCCAAAGTTTGTGAGTCCTGTTTAACTGTAGGAGTCTATTATGGGTGCCAGAACTAGAAACACCCCTAACAATCCAACAAAGAAGATTAATCTTGGTAAAAAGCCTTACTAGCCCTTGTTATCCTAGGGGGAGTGGCTGAAGAGTTTTCCATACCAATTATGTTTGATTTAGACAAATTTTGTAGCTCCATAGTGTCTTTTCTCCTTCTCCTACTTTTCTGTTGAGACCATACTCCTTCTGCTGCTGTAGTTAGCTCATCAAGCACAAGCTGAACTGGGTCACCAGCAATTGGATCTTTAGGAGTTATAAAAGTATCACCTGCATCAGAACTGAAAGGTACAACTTCTTCTTCAGGGGAGTGGAGCTCTAAGGAACTGTGTTGGATTTGTGCAACCTCATTAGAAGGATCTCTAAATTTAATAACCTGATCAGCATACTGCCCAGCAGCATCCCCACCAGTTCTAGATGGGACTAAATTTAATAATTTGTCTTGTTGTGGTAATGACTGTTCTTCCTAAATAGTATCAGCCAGTAACTCTACTGTTTTGGGAAGAGCTGATACACCCACCTGAATTGGGCCTAGTGGAATAACTTGAGGGGCTGAAGTTTGCACAGTAGTCTTTGTGCCTTTATTAACCACATTGTAAAGTCTGAGTTCTGGATGCAGTTTGAAACATTGCTCTAAAGTATGACCAAATAAATGGCAATGCTTACAATAAAGTGGTTGGTACTCCATGACAATGGGTTGCCAATACCCATTGTTTGTAGTGCCTAGCCAAAAACCATCAATATAAGGCTGAGTAATATCCCTTTCCACCAGAAATCTAGCATTGGAAATCCTTGTAACATTAGCAGATGGTATATCAAGCTTTAGTGGCCTCCCCATTGAGTCATCAATATCAAAAATAATCCTGTGATTATTGAAAGGAAGCTTAAGGTTAGGTAGGCTGAACCACACTGGAACAATTGGTGGTTCTTTGGAAGGATCAAAGTCCAATGTCCATTTCAGTAGCTTCATAGGTTTCCCATCTATCATAATGACCTTCTTGGAAAAAAATTGGGCATAATCCTCCTCCAAGGCGAGCTACAGCATAATATGTCTTCTATCAAAGACTCCTATTTTCCAGCTACCCACTAGTTTGAAGTCATCCACAGCTTTTCGAAGAATGTCCAGCATAGGGTGTCCAAACTGATACTTCCCAACTAATGTGAATCTATAAGGCTCAGAGAGTATAGCAAGTTCCTCCTCAGTAAAAATTAGTGCTAGCTTCCCAGCCTTCTGAGTACATTTTCTGATGAATTCACATTCGGCCTTACCTTCCATAGCATCATGGAATAACTGGGGAAAAAACAGTTTGTCCCCAAGTTTGGTTCCTCCTTCCTTTCTAACAATTACTTCAGCAAATGTGCCCCTCCTAACAAAGTTAGGATCAGCTCTAGTAAGATCTGTTGCCATGATTCAATGGAATAGTACCACTCCAAAAATTCAAAAAAAGAAATGCCCGGGAATGAAAATATCACTCCCAAACCAGCACCAGAGAAACTTGAAAGGAATGTAGGCTTCCTTCTTCCTCCTAGATACCTTCTCCACCCCAGTAGGCAGCGCCGCCACCAGAACAGCTACCAACTCCATTGAAACCCTAGCAGAGCACAAATAGCCGCCACCTCCATCTTATATATATATATTCCTAAATGAAGGAATAAATGGTCCCATAAAGTCTAACCCCCAAACATCAAAGATCTCAACTTCCAATGTAAAATTTAGGGGCCATTTCTTCTAGAAATATTACCTACTCACTAACATCGATCATATATTTTAATATATATATATATATATATATATTAACATCTCTAAAAGAAGTAGACCAATAGAATCCATATTGTAAAATCTTATGTGTAGTCTTGTCAGTTCCAAAATGTCCCCCAAATTCAGAATAATAGCATCTCTGAATAATTGGTTCAATTTCTTCATAAGGCACACATATCCTAATAACAAGGTCTTTACAATGTTTATATAAATATGAGTCATCCCAAAAGTAAAATTTGGCATCATTATTGTTGTTGCATTGTTAATTCAGGTGGTAAAATTTCACTTACAATATAGTTCACAATATCAACATACCACAGTAAATTCCTCACCATAATATTATAAAGTTATTCAGTAGAAAAAGTTTTTGAAATTTCATCTTCAAAATAAGATAATTCATGTTGTTCCAACTTAGATAAATGATTAGTTATTTGATAATCAGTTCCTTTTCTATCCACTATCATAAAGTTAAATTCTTGCATTAGAAGTACCCATCTGATTAATCTTGATTTAACATTCTTCTTTTGCATTAAACATTTGATTGCAGAGTGGTTTGTATGCACTATACATTTAGTCCCAATTAAATACGATCTAAAATTTTCAAAAACATATATAATCACTAACAACTCTCTTTCAGTAGTGGTATAATTGATTTGAGGTTCCTTAAAAGTTCTACTAGCATAGTATATAACTTTGAAAATTTTGTCATACCTTTGTCCTAGAACAACTCCAATCACATAATCACTGACATCACACATTAGTTCAAATGGTTTCTCCCAATCAGGTGAAACTATTATAGGGGCAGTAATTAATTTTTCTTTTAATAATTCGAAGGCATTTAAACAATCTTCATTAAAATCAAATTTTTTATCTTTTTCTAAAAGTTGGCATAGAGGCTTAGTAATTTTTGAAAAGTATTTAATATATCACATGTGGAAACCAACATGTTCTAAAAAGCTTTTAAGCCTTCACATGGTAGTAGGAGGTGGTAGTTTCGTGATGATTTGAATTTTTGCAAGGTTTACTTCCATGCCATATTCAGAAATTTTATGCCCAAGTACAATTCCCCTGCAACCATAAATTGACATTTATCCCAATTAAGAACTAAATTTGTTTTTTTACATAACTCCAAAAATATTTCTAAATTATTTAAGCAAAAATCAAATGAAGTTCCCAATACAGAAAAATCATCCATAAAAACTTATATTCCATTATTAATCATATTACTAAAAATTGACATCATACATCTTTGAAATGTTGCAAGTGCGTTACATAATCCAAAGGGCATTCATAAAAAAGTAAATGTTCCATAAGGACTAGTAAATGTGGTCTTTTCTTGATCCTCAACAGTAATTAATATTTGATGATAGCCGATATATCCATCTAAAAAGCAAATTTATTTGTGCCTAGTAAGCCTATTCAACATTTGGTCTAGAAAAGTTAAAGGAAAGTGATCTTTCCTAGTGGCGATATTTAATTTTCTATAATCAATAAAGATTCATCAACCAGAGAGTATTCTTGTGGTTATTAATTCATTTTTTTCATTTGTCTCAACTGTCACTCCTCCTTTCTTAGGTACACAATGAATTGGACTTACCCACACACTATCTGAAATAAGATATCTAATTCCATCATCCAACCATTTTAAAATTTCTTTCTTTACTGCTTCCTTCATCAATGGATTTATCTCTTTTGAAGATTAGCTTTAGGTTTATAATGTTCCTCCAATATAATTCTATGTATACCGATCGAAGGAATGATTCCTTTAATATCAGCTAAAGTCCAACCAAAAGCTCTTTTATATCTTTTTAATGTATCTAATAATTTCTTCTCTTTTAAAACATTTAAATCCGAGGATACAATAACTGGTAATGTAAATATATCTCCTAAGAACACATACTTTAAATGGTTAGGAAGTACTTTCATCTCAAGTTTAGAAGGTTTTATGATAGATGGAATTAGATTTTGTTATCTTTTTCTGTAATATCCAACATGTCATATCTTTCCTGAACACAATCCAGTTCTTCATTATCTATCTCATAATATTTATCTTCCATTTCATTTTCATCCTCGCATTTCAAATCTTCTTGCTCCTTTTTTTCTTCAAACTTTTCCTTAGAATGCTCATCATTTAAATAGTCACAAATTTCCATTCAGAAGCATTCATCATCTTTTTCTATTCCAGGGTATTTCATATCTTTTGATAAATTTAATTTTACCTCTTGACCATTTACTCTCATAGCTCATTCTCCTTTTTTAACATCTATCTTAGCTCTTCCAAATGCAAAGAATGGTCTTCCCAAAATGATAGGAATTTCTTTATCTTCCTCCATATCTAAAACAATAAAATTACCAGGAAAGATAAATTTATCAACCTTTAGTAAAACGTCTTCTACAACTCCTTTAGGATAAGTAATAAAACGATCAACTGACTGAAGAGTTACATAACTAGGGGAAATTTCTTCTATCCCCAACCCTTTTAAAGTTGATAGATTCATGAGATTAATACTGGCTCCCCAAATCACATAAGGCTCCTCCAAAAATTTTTTCTCCAATAGCACAAGATATAGTGAAGCTACCAAAATCATTGAGTTTTTTAGGAAGCTTTTTCTGAATAATTGTGCTTAAGTCTTTGATAAAGACAATCTTATTATCTGTAGACTTCCTTTTCTTATTTAATGCATCCTTTGTAAACTTCAAATAATGAGGCATTTGTTCTAAGGCTTCAACGAAGGGAAGGTTTACTGTTAATTTTTTAAGAATTTCTAAGAATTTTAAGAATTTTTTATCTATTTTTGGTTGTTTAGTCTTTGAGGAAATGAAGGTGGTGGTCTTTCTATAGTAATTTCATCAGTTTAAGCGAATATTCTAGTTTTGGATATAAACTATCATTATTTTTTTCAGTTTCCACCTTCTCTTTTTCAACTTCAACATCTTTTTTCACTCTTAATTCCAATTTTTCTCCACTTCTTAACTATATAGCCTAAATTTGTTCTTTAGATTGATCTTTTGTGTTAATTTCAACATTACTAGGAAAAGTTCCTGAAGGTTTATTACTAAGTGCAGTAGCAATATGTCTTAATTGATTTTCAATATTTTTAATAACAGCTCCCTAACTTTGTAATTGGTTACCTTGACTTTGTAATTGGTTTCCTTGACTTTGTAATTGATTACCCATGTTTAATATCAGTTCTTTTCATAGGCAATTTCTTTTCCTTAAATTGCGGGTTACTATTGAAATCTGAAGGATAAAAAGGTCTACAGTTAATGTTTCCCTGGTTGTTCGAATTTCCCAATGAGTTCACAAAATTGTTCCCCCACTGCGGATTAACTAAAGTACAGTTATTATTCTAGTTTAAGTTTCAGTGGTTTTTCCAACCATGATTATAATAATTAGAATAAGGATTGTTGGTTCTATTATTAATAGCATTGAAAGTCTCATAAGATTATTAAGAATCTATTATTTGTCCTAATGAATTTTCCCCTAACACCTGAGGCATTGAGAATAGTTCATTCTGAATTGATTTATTTTCTTTGAAATAACAACAATTTGAGAAGCCAACATAGATATTGCATCAGAATCATGAATACTAGCTAATATTTTTTTATTTACCCATTGAATGGGCCATTGAAAAATGTTAGTAGTCTTCTCTTCCATTAAATAATATGCCTCAATTAATGATCCACCAACAACAACGTTAATAATCGATCAAAGAGATCCCACAAATCCATTATAAAATGTTTGAATTTATAACCAATCTGATAAAGAATGATGCGGACACTTTTTAAAAAGATCTTTAAATCTTTCCCAAGCTTCATATATTGATTCGCCTTCAATTGATAGAAATATGTCATATCGTTTCTAAGCTTAGCACTTTTTTATGGAGTGAAATATTTTGACAAATTTTTTTTTATAGTTCTCCCCAAGTTCTGATAGATCTAGGTGTTAACAAATTTAACCACACCTTAGCTTTATTTCTTAATGAAGAAGGAAAAAGTCTAAGTCTGATAGCATTGTTCGATAGTCTATCATATTTAAATATAGCACACAATTCTAGAAAACTAGCAAGATATAAGTTAGGATCTTCATTCAATGTTCCACCAAATTGATTATTTTGTACCATTTAGATAATAACAGGTTTAAGTTCAAATGAATTAGTAGCTACATCAGGATTTTGAATAGTTGAGTAAATTTCATGTACTGTAGGGTTAGCATGATCTTTTAAAGGTCTAGGATGATGTTCATTTTCAATTCTTTGATTATCTAAATTGTTCGCCATTTTGTTCAAATTATTAGATTCTTTTTGATGTTTTCAAATCTTCTAATAGTACGTTCTAACTCTAAATCATAAGGCACTAAAACTTCATATTCATTACTACGCATACACAATTACCATAGTCACACATAAAAGCAAGAAAACACACACAATTACAAATTATGAAACAAAGGCTTTCAGTTACTACTAAATTTACTATTGTCCCCTGACAAAGGATCAAAAAAATTAATGCTACTATCTTAAATAAGTATTTATAAGTATTTTCACTTCAATCACAAAGTATAATCAGTTTAATAAGAAAGTAGCCAATCTATACACAAGTACACGTATCGCTCAAGTAATACAAGGCTCTGGTTAAGTCGTGGTTATTGATCTCATAGGGAAGAAGCAAATCTTTAAAGCATAACACAGAAGTCCAATATTCAAATTAGAATGCACGTAAAGTAAATACTAAAGTTACTAAGTTTAAAGATGCTAGAGATTCTAAGATCACTAAAGTATTTTCTAAACTTCAAATTAAAGTTAACTTCCACTACACTAAGTTTTGTATTGAATGGTTCAAATTTAGAGAAAGTGACCTCCCCCTTACAATGATGTTATTGTGAGTGAATACTAAAGATTATTGAAAATCTTGTATTGTACCAAATAGAAGCATACCTATTATTTACCCTCTTCGTTATAAATAACATTGGCTAATCATAGGTTTAGTCCCTAAATTCGTGGTTAGGCTAGGAGGATACTGGTTCTCACTCCAGAGCTCCCACTTCCCTTTGCCTGAAGGCTAACTCTCACTTAAGTTTCCAAACACTAGGACCAAATTGGGGATTTTAGTCTGTCACCCTAAAATCTCCAATTCTATATCAAATAAACCATATTTCCCTTTGCACCCAACCCCCATGAACAACATCACTCATTCAAGGACTTTGAATGTAATATTTAATTTTTCTGTACAAACATAGTCCTTTCAAATCATGTGTTTCACAACATATTTTAACAATTAAATTATCCAGATCAAAAAGTAAATGAAGTATGAAGTGAAAAATCATCACAAACTCTTAACATTCATATGACACATCCAATCTAAATCATCACTTCACCATTTATCTTTGTAAGGAAAAAGAAGAAGAAAATTACTCATAATTTATGAGGAAGATACGACAAAACAAGGATTATATATAAAAGCAAAGTCATACAAATAGTAAGAAGTAAACACAACTTATCTCAATTTCTTCCCCAAGAAAATCCCTTGATGTTCCTTTAAATCTCTTTCTCTCTCCATAACAACACTCAATTCTCTCTTAAAATAGTAAGGAAGAAGCAATCTCTCACTTTCCCTCTCCTCCTACAACTCTTTGAGAAGAATCCCTCACAAAACAACACTTTTACACCAAACCCTAGACTCTAAACTCTCTACAATTACAAAACTCTGACTTCTCCACACTCACACATTAATCTACTGCTTCTTGGCGCCAAATTCGCTTTAAAATAGCCCACGGACGAATTCCTCAAGAGATGCCTCAAGGATCCCTCGAAATGTTGTAAAAAAACATTGAATCTGGCCTCCACCGACATTGGGTGCCGTCAGTGCCTAGAATGCTTATTTAACTGGGTCTCTTTGTAAAATGGCACACTCGGTGCCCATTCTGGTGTCGTCAGCGCCAGAATATAGTTTTTTGGTTTTTGCTATTTTTCGCTCCAAATTCTTTGCTTTTTGCTTCTTTTTGCTCCAATTACCTAAAATCATCATACCTGCAGCAAAACATGAAAAATATCTTCCTTTAAATTGCAATGTCATAAAAAATAAATACAAAATATGTATGAAAAATTCAGCATATTTTTTGTGCATCATTCTCTTAAGAACACATACTTTAAATGGTTAGGAAGTATTTTCATCTTAAGTTTAGGAGATTTTATGATAGATGGAAGTAGTCATTTGTTATCATTTTCTGTAATATCTGACATCTCAAATATTTCTTGAGCAAAATCCAGTTCTTTATTATCTATCTCATCATATTTATCTTCCATTTCAATTTCATCCTAGCATTTCAAAGTTTCTTACTCTTTGTTATCTTCAAACTTTTCTTTAAGATGATCATCCTTTAAATAATCACAAATTTCCATTCAAAAGAAATCATCATGTTTTTCTATTGCAGGGTATTTCATTAATTTTGGAATGTTAAATGTTACCTCTTCATCATTTACTCTTATAGTTAATTCTCCTTTATGAAAATCTATCATAGCACTTCATGTTGTAAGGAATGGTCTTTCTAAAATTATAGGAATTTCTATATCTTCCACCATATCTAAAACAATAAAATCCATAAGAAAGAAAAATTTACGAACATTTACTAATACATCTTCTACAACTTCTTTAGGATAAGTAATAGAATGATCAACTAATAGAAGAGTTACAGAAATAGGGGGAATTTCTCCTATTCCCAACCTTTTAAAAGTTGATAGATGCATGACATTTTTACTGGCTCTCAAATCATATAATGCACTTCCAAAAATAATTTTACCTACAACACAAGGTATAGTGAAGCTACTAGGATCTTTAAGTTTTTAAGGAAGCTTATTCTGAATAATTATGCTACACTCTTCACTGAGTGCAATAGTCTCATTATATGTAAACTTCCTTTTCTTATTTAGTATATCATTCATAAATTTACATTGTTAAGCATTTTTTCGAAGGCTTAAACGAAAGGAATGTTTACAGTTAATGTTTTTAATAATTTCTAAAAATTTTAAAATTTTTATTTCTCTTTTGTTGTTTCAATCTTTAAGGAAAAAAATGTGGTGTTCTTTCTATAGTACTTTACATCAGATTAAGCAGATATTATAAATCTGGATATATACTATCGTTACATTTTTCATTTTCCACCTTCTTTTCTTTAACTTCAGCCTCTTTTTGCACTATTGTTTCCAATTCTTTCCACTTCATAATTGTATATCTTTAATTTGTTCCTTACATTGATCCTTTGGTTTAACTTCAACATTACTAGGGAAAGTTCCTGAAGGTCTATTACTAAGTGCAGTAGCAATATGTCCTAATTAATTTTCAATATTTTTAACAGTAGTTCCCTGACTTTTTAATTGATTACCATGACTTTGTAATTGATTACCTTGACTTTGTAATTGATTGCCCATGTTTAATTTCAATTCTTCCATAGACAATTTCTTTTCTTTAAATTGCAGGTTACAATTGAAACCTCGAGGATAAGAAAGTTCAAAGTTAGTGTTTCCTTGGTTGTTCGAATTTCCCAATGGGTTCACAGAATTGTTCAGTCACAACAAAATTTATGAAATAAAGGTTTTCAATTACTACTAAATTTACTGTTATCTTTCCAACAACGGCGCCAAAAAACTTGATCGCGACTGTCTTAAATTAGTATTTAATAGGTATTTTTATTTCAGTCACAAAGTATAATCAGTCTAATAAGAAAGCAACCAATCTATACACAAGTATACTTATCACTCAAGTAATATAAAGCTCTAGTGGAGTCCTGGTTATCGATTCCACAGGGAGGAAGCAAATGTTTAAATCGTAGCACAAAAATCCAATACTACAATGCACAGAAAATAAATACTTAAGCTGCTAAAGTTTAATGATGCTAAAGATTCTAATATCACTAAAGTACTTTCTAAAGTTTGAAATAAAGTTAACTACCACTACACTAAATTTTGTATTGAAAGCATCAAATTTGGAAAAACCTCCGCCTTACAATGATGTTCTGATGAGTGAGTGATAAAGATCAGTGAATATCTTGTATTGAGCCAAATAGGAGCACAACTATTCTTTACCCTCTTCTGAGTGCTATAAAGAACATTGGCTAATCTTAGGTTTAGCCCCTAAATCCATGGCTAGACTGGAAGGATACTTGCTCTCACTCTAGAGCTCCCACTTCTCTTCACCTGAAGGCTATTTCTCGCTTTAGTTTCCAAACACTAGGACCGAATTGAGGATTTTAATCTGTCATATGAAAATCTTTAATTCTAAGCCCAATAAACCATATTCCATATTTATTTTCAACCAACCCCCATGAACTACATCCCTCATTTAAGGAGATTTATAGTAATCTTCACTTTTACTGCAGAAAGCTAGTCTTTTCGGATCTTATGTTTCACAACATATTTTAACAATTAAATTGGCTAGCTCGAAAAGTAAATGAAGTATGAAGTGAAAAATCATCACAATTTATTAAAAATCACATGGCACATTCAATCTAAATCATCACTTCATCATTTATCATTATGAGGAGAAAGACAAAGAAATCTACTCAGAATTCATGAGGAAGGTACAACAAAACAATGATTTTATATATAAAAGCAAAGTCATACAAACAATAAGAAGTAAACACAACTTATCTCAATTTCTTCCCAAAGAAAATACTTGGAGTTCCTTTGAATCTCTTCTCCTCTTCACAAAAATACACAATTCCCTTTTAGAAAAATAAGGAAGAAGCAATCTCTCACATTCCTTCTTCTCCTACAACTCTTAAAGAAGAATCCCTCACAAAACAACACTTTTCAAACCAAACCCTAGCCTCTAAACTCTCTACTCACTTCCTCTCTACTTCTCTCCACTCACGCAACAGTCTAATAGCACTCATACACCATGCACTCACTCTTTTTCTGGCACCAAATTTACTTTGAAATGGCCTAGGGACGAATTCCCCAAGAGATGCTTCAAGAATCCCTCCAAAAATCCAGATACATTGAATCTGGCCTCCACCGACAATTGGGTGTCGTCAGCACCATTTTTGGGCATCATTTGCGCCCAGAGCATTTTTAATCTAGTGTTCTCTAGATTTGGGCACCGTCAGCGCCCATTCTGGCGCCGTACAAATGAATTTTTCTTTTTTCTCTCTAAATCATTTCTTTTCGTTTCTTTTTGCTCCAAATGTCTGAAATCATCATACGTGTAACAAAACATTTAAATATATTCCTTTAAAGTGCGATATCACAAAAAACGAGTACAAAAAATATATATATAATCTAACATATTTTTGGTGCATCACCAGGGCATCCATAGAGACAAAAAGTGACGTTATCTAGGCTGGGCCAACCAATTAAGGTAAAAGTTATGCCAACCAAGCCAAGGCAGCCAGTCGAGGCAAAAGTGATGTTGACCAGGTGGGGTGGCAGATCACAGTATAAAGTGTGATGTAAGAAATAAAACATGTTATTGTGCAAGTGATCATAATCAATAGAGAGCCAAACTTGTGTTAACGATCTCACATAGGGAACTGCCGGCATATTTTTAGGTTATGTGTTGTATTTTGAAAAGGGGTCGCCAAAAAGAAACTGTCAACGAATTTTTTTAGATTTTTAATTTAATTTAAATATATATATATATATATATAATTTAGAAAGTAGTGATCTATAAAAAAATACCTATTTTCTTATTTCTTAATTCTTATTAATTTCTAAGGATATTATGCTTTAATGAAAGGTATTCTTTGTGTTTTTGGATGTAGGTAATGTAAAAAGATCTAAGAAGGAAAAAGGAACAAAAAGGAGCAAAAATGGAGCAAAATACCAAAAGTGTAAAAAAATATGGCCTGGCGCCTAAGCGCCAGACTCGATATGAAAACTGTCAAGTTTTTGACAATGTTTGATCAGTTATTTTGATGGAGTGAGAGGTTATTGGACATTCTAGAAGGCTGGCAGTTGTTCCTTGATAATAGGACATGTGATACATTGCATTTGGACGCTCCAAAATGGTTTTAATCGCGAAGAGGTGTGAGCCAAAGTGTAGAGTTGCGAAGAACTGGACGCGGTGTTCGGCGCCTAGGCGCCGATTCCGGCCCCTAGGCGCCAGACCGACCTTCTAGAAGATTCATTGAATGTGGACATGTTTTGAAGAGGTGCCTCAAGGCAACTCTTGAAGCCTATAAATAGAGGTCCATTTCTTCAGAAAATGTGCCCCTCCCATTATACCCCTTTCTCTTATCTACTTTAGGATCTCTCGTCCTTAGAGAGAGAATTAGAGAGAGAAAATTAGGGCCACTTTTGTTTAGTTTAGTAAGTTTATTTTCAAGTTATTGCATCTAGAGTTCATTACACTATGGAGTTAGTAGGAATCAGAAGATCTGTAGAAGAAATATTTGAGATAAGTATATTTTTATATTTGATTCAAAGATTAATTATCATGTTTTGTTATTTATTTTCAATGTGTTCTGAGTAGTTAGTTACTTTCTTACATCAATTATGAAGAGATAGATAAGATAATATAAAGATTCGATGGAGAATTAAAATTCAAAATAATTTCAAAACATTGTGATGAAATTAATACCTGATCTTACTTTACTTTTTAAATTGGTCGTTTGAATTGTTAAAACCTATTGAAGAGTTTTGAAACCTTGAAGGAGAAGAACTCTTAACTTGTAAATGTCACATGAATCCTTGGGTAGTCGAAGGCCATGAGCGGGCTATTCATGGTGATGTGCAAATAAATAGGAAGATAATATTTAAAGGGCGTAGAATTGATAAGTTTTTAGAGTGACAGACTAAATTCTTATAATTTGATTTATAGACTAGGAAAGGGTCACTAGTAGGTGTTGACCTCATTTTTGATGAGATCTCCTCTTCCTCTCTTTAGTACTTAGGATCTAGCCTTAGGCTTTTCCTTTGACTAATCTTAGAGGATTAGAATTGGGACCCACCACTTAGAAGTTCAAACCACTTCTTAACTCCCTGCAAACTCCACAAACTTGATTGTAGACCCCTAATCACCTAAAGGGTTGAAATCAAATGTGGAAGTTTAAAGGATGAGTTCCTATAGGACTCTTTGGCCTTAGGACTGCCCTGGGTGGCCTGTTCTGGTGAAGGGGCTGACTTGCACACACACTATACCTATACACTACATTTTCACACACCTCCTAAAACTACACCCATATCCAACTTGACCTGACTCATGAAGGTGATTCACATGGATGGTCCTTAACCCCTAAGCCCTTGGCTAGGAGGGTTAGGAACAACATAGTGGATGTCTCAAATGAGTCCCTTCATGGCTCATGTGGGCTTGATATGGCTTCATGGCTCAAACAAAATGATTTCATTCCACTTACATTCACCCAATCTTCAATTTTCCAAATTTTCAATTTTTGACCCCGGGACCCTACACCCGCTACTTTAACCCAAAACCACTTAAAACTACCCGAAAATTTGCAAAATCACCTAAATTACCCAAAATTCCTCAAGATCAATCCCAAACATTCCCACATTACTCAAATTGATCATCCATACCCAAAAATACCAAAAATTCCAAAAATACCTCCCAATACCCTCCAAATACCCAAAATGCCCCTCTTAGCCAAAAAATCCAAAAATTCAGAAAATTCCCAAAAAATTCCAGAAAATCCCAAATATTCCCAATTTCATTTTGTTCAACTACAGCATGGGCCAATTTTGTCAATTTACCCCACTTTTGTCAAAACCCCCAATTTGACCCATTTTTAACCCAAAGTGAACCCAATGTCAAACCAAACCTACCCAATTGACCCAAATTCTGGTCCAATTCAATTCTAAACTTCAATTCAACATCCCCAACACCAATATAGACCAAATCCAAGCCCAAAGTGATTGGCATTTGAATCCAATTTCACTTTTGACCTTAAAGCCCAATTTGGACCCATGACCCAAACTTAGCCCAAACTCACCCAATTCAACTCCAATTAACCCCAAATCTTTTCTAAACCATCCCTAACATCCCCAAAAACAAAACACTAACATGATTTGCCCAAAATTTGGAACCAAACCCCACTCAAATTCAACCCAAAGCTAAAAGGCCCAATTTTGACCTAAACCCAAACCTAACCCGAATAAGCCCAAACCCCAAAATCAAAACCCAACCAAAGCCAAAACCTCTTTGAAACACTCCCATAAACATTTCCCAACATTTATTTTACATCAATTTCAACCCTAGCCGAACATTGGCCCAAGTTAGCCCAATTTGACCTATATTGGCTCATTCACCAAGGAAGCCCAAATTCAACCCAATTCAAACCCAAATCACTCCAAACTTACTTCAAATCACTCATGACATATCCATGAGCTAAACCCAACATTTGTTTGGCCCAATCCTTCACAAAATTCCCATTCATAAATTTATTTTCAAACCAAAAGCCCATTTTCTTAAACCTTCCTAAAGGCCCAAACTTCATGCTAAAGCCCATATGACAAATTCTTCTCATCATACCCTTAATTAAAATCATCCCTAAGTTCAAATCAATCATCAAATGGTTCCAAATCAAGCCATATGCCAAATCCCATCAAATCACTCCTAAATTACCAAAATTCATAAAAACCTCATTCATGAAAGTTGACTTAGCTTTTTCCGAGCCAAAGGTGAGCCATGAAGTCATGCATGAGCCACATGTGAGCCATGAAAGCCTTGGACACTTCACCATACCCAAAATGGCAAGAAGAGGGGACCCTTTAAGGATTCTCTTAAGAGTGATTAACCACTCCCATGTCTCCCCTAACTCTTGCTTAAGCTTAATTGTACTTGGATTGTGACTTGACCCCACTAATCAAGCTGATCCAAGTGACTTTCCCTTCAGCCCAAATTGGCCTTGGAGGGTGAACCTTACCCAAAACCAAGGGTTGACCCATTTAGACCCAAAACTAGCCCTTTCCCATTCCACTTTGATTCAAACCCTTTACACATGTCCATGGCTAATTAACTCGCACAAACCTCCAGCCACGACCCACTCGGACACGAGAGTGACCCATGCCTGCGGCCGGCCGCTCGGGTCGCCGGAAAACACCATGGCCGAGACCTCGGGAGGAGCCGAACTTGGAATTCTCACTCGCCGAGCTGCCCCATGCCCAATGGCCACCATGGCACGTTCTTCCCTTAGCCTAGCAGTCGATCCCAAGCCCTAACTCCCCCGGGAGGCCCTCCACCCTCTCTTATTTAAACACCACCCCTTCTCGGCCATGAGAGGGGCTGAACAAAAACCTTAAGGAAACTGCGCCAAAATCAATCCGGACCACTCTCCACACATAGAGCACTTGACTCCCATCGGATTCCGGCCTCAATTCCCTCCAGTGAGCTCGATTTTGAGCTCGAACTTCAGCACAAAAACCGGGACACTTCTCCACGGTGGATCAATCCCCAAATTGACGGTCCTACACCTTCACCGGACCGAGAGGAGAAGTTTCCCACCGAAAGCCCCATCTCCGGAGCCACCCGGTTGTTCCGACCTCCAAGCTTTGTGATCGGGCGTGGTCACTTTCATAGCTAGGCAATTCACTGGGCCGAGGGACTTCATCCGGAGCTTGCTTGGACCCGATCGAAGGTGACACGACTCTCGGATCGAAGCTTCACTTCTGCGAGCAAAGGTATGGACTCACTCTTCTTCCCGAGCTTACAGAGATTCTCCATTTAATTTGAGTCAATTTAAATACATGTTTACCATATGGATGTGTTCGTCTCCACAAGACGAATCCATAGAGCATAAGAACACGAAAATCCGTTGAGAATCGAGTGAGAAATTAGGGTTAGAAGGTTGACGGTCACGGGTGCACACCAGTCGTAGATGATGATCCTGAGCCGTCGGATCGAGCGTGTATCGAGTGGACGGTCTGGATTGAGTCGGACAGCGCGTTGGTACGTGACCCGCGGGGCCCTGGATCGCTGAGTCGGATGACGGCTCCGAATCAGGAGACACCGCGTGGAGCTTCGGAGATGCCTAGGTTGACGCGGCGCCGCGTGGATAAGTAGGAAATTAGGTTTATTTTCTTATTTATTTAATTCCCTAAACTTCAAAAATGCATAACTTTGTGTAGAAAAATCAAAAAATTAAAATAAAAATACCCTCTTGCTCAGTGAACAGAGGAGAATAATGTGAAAAAGAAATCATTTAATTTCATCAAGTATTTGATTTTTAATAATTTATTTACTCTCTGCACATTTTCAATTCTCCATGCATGTATACAATTCACCATGGCATGAGACCATAGGGCTTTTGAAGCCCCTGAATTTGGGAACATTCCCTGAATTTTCCAAAGTCAGAGGCCATCCCTATGAAGAGTTATTGATTTTTCAAATTCATGTTACTGTTTTGAGTATTTTAAATCTAATAATTAGCATGTTGTGAAATAAATTCTAGGAAAATTTGGTGATGTTTCTTATGATCAGAGGACCTAGTAAAAATAGGTTTTGAATTAATTCACTTGGAATAACCCTAATTGGCTTAAACACCCAAAATAGGTCTTTAATTAATTAGAGCTAATCATGCATCAAATTGACTTGAAATCAATTCTCCACTGACCTTTAGGATCAGAGGAACCCACCATAAAAATTTGAAGTCGATTAGACTTGGTTAGCCCTACTAAATGGGTTGATTAAGCCATTTCGCCAATTTAAACTTTAAAAATTCATCACTTTCAAAATACTTTTAAAAAATTTACCAAATTGGTTTTAGAGCCTCTTTGATATTAGGGGAATTTAAGAAAATTAAAATTTCAATTTTCTAAAAAAGTTGATTTTTTGTATTATTTTAATATTTTAATAATTAAAAAAAATAAAAATCACAAAAATAATAAAATTCACCAAAATGTCACATTTTGAATTTTAATCACTTAGGAATAAACCCCATATTTTTCTTAAGTCTCTATGATGAGATATTAAATTTTAAAGCCCTAAGGTAATTTTAAAATTAAAAAATGTATTTTCTAGCATTTCCACTAAAATAATTCTAATAAATCAAAGAAAAATAAAAAAATTGTAAAATTTGGTTCTTTGATTTCCTTGATATCAGAGAGATTTTTGAAAAATATAAAATTCATTTTTCAATCTTTATTTTATTTTTAAATTAATTAATACTCCAAAACTCAAAATAATTATAATAAAAATAATATAATTCAAAAAATCACCAAAATTGGTCCAAGTGGTCCTCTGGTCATTAGAAATGTCCCATAATTTTGTTAAGGACATAAACTTTCCCTTGGTCATATTATTAAATTTTCCTTGGAAATCCCTATTTTCCACCAAAAATAATTACATAAATAAATTAAATACAGAAAGATCACATTTTCTCCTCTCATGTCTTTATTGACATATGAGTGAAGTCACATAAAAATTTCAAGTTCATTTAAGCTCAATTTAGTGAGTTATGAAATTATTAAGCTTGAAGGGCAAAATGGTAATTAAAATTTTAACCCTTAATTAAAACTTTAGGTTTAATAAAATTAAAGAGTAAAATATTTGATTCTAATCTGACTTGGATGATTGAAATTTAAATAATTAAAGGGTAGAAACCTATTAAACAATTTAAAAATAATTGAAATGAACTTTAATTAAATAATTGATTATATTTGGAAGAATAATAAAATTGGAATTATTAAAATAGGGATGTTATTAGGAAGAAATTTGTTCTTTAATTTAAGAATCCCTAAATTAATCATCTCAATAATATTTAATTCCTAATTAAAATGATAATCCAAATTTAAAATTTAAAATGCTAAAAGACATAATCATTAAATTAAATTAAAGTTAAATTATTTAAATTAAATCCTTTTAAAATTTCAATTAAATTAATACTTTAACAATTAAAATTAAATCATCTTTAAAACATAAAAAATAAAAATATTAAATTAAAATTAAAAATAAAATTAAATTTAAATTTAAATTAAATAAAATTAAATTAAATTAAATTAAAACATATTAAATTAAATCAAATTAAATCAAATTAAATTAAATTAAGTTAAATTAAATTAAATTATATTATATTATATTAAATTAACTTAAATTAAATTAAATTAAATTAAACCACATTAAATTAAATTAAATTAAATTAAATTAAATTAAATTAAATTAAATTAAATATAACATCACTTAAGACATAAAGAATTAAAAAATAAATCTAAAATAACTTGAACACTATTCCAAACTTAAACCCATTAATTGAAATTAAGTTAAATCATAAATCATTTGAACATCCATTTGCCTTCGAAAGCTCTTGTTGTCATAACTCCTAAATGGAGTGTTAAGTGAAGTGTTACTTCATTCATAAGATATTCAAATGTCCTAGTTCATCGAGCAAGATAACAAACTTGAACTCCCGGACGATTAATTCATTTGTATAATTAAATTCTCTTAGACTTAAAATAATCCTAAAAGTATTGAAAAGATGTTTAAGACTCGTCTTAAGCACTTCCTCGATATGATAGGATATTTATAAGGAAAATCGAACTTAATTGTTCTTTGATGAAGAAAATCGTCCTCAAACCCAAAATACAAGAACACAGACGTCATAGGAGGTGACTAGGCTATAGGATTAGGAACTTGGTAGAAAACCATAACCCTTCCATTAGCTTTACTAGGAACTTGCTCTAAATGCTTAAATATTCTAATTGTGTTTTAAGTGCGGCTTGGGATGACGGGAAGACCCTCCAGGTACGCTTTTATTTTATTGCGATTTATCTTATGGTAATTTATTTAATCGCATCACACTTACTTTTCTTGCATGATAAACAATCGTTGCATGAAAACCCACACCTTTAGGATAGTCCCTAAAACTGAAACCAAAACTAAATTAAAAGTCATTACAAGATAAAATTCACCGCTACAACATTTCAAAATATAAAACAACTCAAAATTTAATCACAGAAAAAACAACAAAACTACAACTTCAACTAAATTAAAACGTCTTGTTGGATGATCGGGAATACCTCGGATGATGTAACCTACGTGTTGCTAACGGGATTTCCCACGGTCTAAATGAAAGTGTGGAACTCATTCAGTTGAGTTTAGCAAATTCATCTGGACTAAGTGAATCCGATAAAAATAACGATGCCGGAAGGATGGAACAGTGGGATCTTAACCGGTGTTGTTATAATCAACTTTAAGATTTGTTTAATTAAAATATAAAAAAAAAACTTGGAAATTAAGACTTTCTCTAAACCAGAACACTTCTCTCATCTCCTGATTTATGACTTCTAAAACAAAACCTCTGCAACAACAAGGAGCTCGGAGCATGGTGGGCGGCGACGGCCATCGTCATCGCGAAACACGAGTCTACTTCAGCAAAACTTTCCTTAGAATTAAATAACCAAGACATAGGACTTCGAGGTAGTTTGCCTAGTGCGACATAAATCCTCGACCTTACGTTAGGCATTTGCATAATCATGTTATGCAAATTAAGCCCTAGCTTGGTTTTAGGATTCCGAGGTAGTTGTTCGGTACGACACGAAACCCTCACATCTTCGAGGCTATTTGTATGATTATGTCATACTAATATAAGTCCTAATTAATTAAAATTGGCGGTATTACAACATTAAATAAACTCTCGAATTGAAACCAAACAACAGGATAGTTTGGGAAGTTACCAAGATTCTTCTTGGATCCTCAGCTTCTCCTACTTTTCTTCCATCGGACTCCTGAAAATAACTGTTCCAAATTTGATCCATTCCCTATTAAAATTCCAAAATTCAATCCTTTGGAAACTTAAACTTTGAAATTATTCAGAGCAGAACTACTGATTATTATCGAGAGTTTTCTTAGGTGATTCCCGTCGCTTAAGATGTAATTAACTATAGGGGCTTGCCCTTATAGGGAATTTTAAGAACCCGAGTAATATAAACCACTGTTTAATGTTTTCATATTAAGCGGGGGAACTTGTCGGCTTATAAAATTGGTTCGCGAGACCAAACGGATGTCACAAATCTCCTAGTTTATTTAATCGAGCCCCATCATCGAAGCGATCAGTACTATTCTTCGGGATAGATACACGGTTTGTGGTGTGGCGCTCGTTTATATAAACTATTTGGGATGTGAGATCGGTTTGATTTCATATCTTAAAACTTTTAAACTTAAAATTACTTTCAAAATCAAATGTTATCTTTTAAACTATATATATATTTAAATTAAATTGGAAATATGAAGATTCGCCGACAATTTCTGTAGGCGACCCCTTTTCAAAACACATAACCTAAAAATATGCCTACAATTTCTGGCGACTCCGCTGGGGGAAGTTCCTCTCTCCATTTTTAATCAGATAGTTCTGCTTTTAAAAATCGGTAGTGTATCCATGTCCCTAATGGATCAAACTACCCTTCTTTACGTTGGAATACTATGATCATTTCTACCTTGAACGAGTATAGCCAACATTCTCTCGGATTTAGGAGCCACTTGTTTAGACACCCCTAAACGAGAGAGGTTCGAGATCCTTTTACCTCATTTACGAGGTGGGGTGGACCCCGATAGGTGTTAGTTTAGGAGTGATCCTTCGAGTCGAGAAGTCTTGCATAAGACTTTCTTTTCCTTTCCAACTCGAATCGGATTCATTACCTTCCCTACACCTTTGAACATTCCGTTCTAAATAAACAAACCCTCCAATGAATGAATCTTTTAACAAATAACTCCTTCTTATAAATACATGAACAAGAATGTGTTCGGACACTTTTCGATTCCTTTCTTTTCGTCCGACGAGAAGAAGCATAACTTGGGATCGACAATCGGAATCTACCTCGCGAAATGGAAGCCCCAAAGTCGATTTTCTCCTTCACCGATGGACTCGGACTTCGCTTGTTTACAAGGATGAACTGCCCGACAATGGGATCATCTGGTTTGGACAAGGATTCGAGAACACAAATGTCAAGATCGCTGACGTTACCCTTTTCGCGCTGACAAACAAAGTATCTGAAACTGAAAGACCCTTGATCGAGTCAACCTTAAGTCAACTCGAGAGTTTCCTCCCTGCAAAGGGTTCCAGTGAGAGGAGTACCGCTGTCCGTAGAAGGACCGTTATCTCTACCCCCACTGGTCTAGTCGTCTCCGCACCTACCCGGCTCCCGCCAGCCGAAGGGGAAGGAAGTTCGAATTTGTAACGAGCATGTTACCGTGGAGGGTACTGATTTCCGTGCAAGACCTTCGTTTTTGAAATTGGGTCCGGCTCAAGGGTTCCACCCCTAACACGGACTCAGAGGAGAAACAGAGGCAGGAAGATTGCCAGGAAGGCCAGATCTGCTGAAGTTGCTTTCTTAGAAGAAATCCCTGAGTACACACCATTACCTGAATACATACCATTGCCTGAATATACACCCCTTTTGGAAGGAAGTAGATTCCATCCCCTTTCCGCCGCAGCTGACGAGGAAAATGTCCGCGGGATTGCCTCCACATTACCTCGACCTGCATACTATAGCGACAACAGAAAGAAAAGGGCTACGATTACACCATTTGCCCGACTACAGACTATGATTGAGAAGTTAGCAAAGAAAGAGAAATGCCCTGTATCGGAGATCTTAAGAAGAATAGGACGGGTGCCGGCCAAATCCCGTCTTGGGCCACGAGTAGAACCTGCTATCACTGCAGAAGAGCCGAATAAGAAGATGAAGGCTAGTCCACCTGTTGTTGTTTCAGGTTTACAGATCAGGGAGGATACCACCTTCCAGCATTCGGTAGACGGTCCATCCGGTCCTGGGCCTTCTACTGCTAGAAGGATGGTATGGCGTCCCACCACCGACCGATTAAGACCGAAACAACGACTAGAAAAGGAAAGTCTCGTCGGGAGACTTGAGTACGAAGAAAGTGCTACCGCGATGAAGGGGACTCATGAGAAGGAAACCCGACAATTATCACATGACAAGCGCAAGGATGTACGGAAAAGACCACTAGAAGATGCTTATGGAAAAGTTAAGGACTCGATATTCGACGATTAGCAAGGAGAGAGAAGAGAAATTCGGAGATGAAATTAACTCGTCGAGTTCATGAATGATGAGTATGCGAGAAATTAACATGGTTGAAACACGAGCTTCGTCGGCTTCACAAGGTGCCCCTGCGGCCAGCGAAAGAGAGGAACCGGAAGTAATGAGGAGGCGGCTTCAAGAGAAAGATGATATGATCGCCCGAATGGCAAAAAGGATGGAAGAAATGGGCGTAGCCCTAGCCACTCTCCGGAGTCAAGTCCAACCCCAAAGAGAAACACCCCCGAAGTCATTCACATTGTAGACGGAGGAAAGGAGATTACATCCGTCAACGGGGATGATCAATTAAAGAAGGATGCAACACAAAGCATGATTCCGGAAAAGGATATCAAGAGCTTAGTGGAACGGCGAGTGCGAGAAGCCTTGGCACAATCGAAGAGCGGGAAATCCATTCGGACGGGTAGACCTTACCCGAAGAATTCGATGTTGTCCAATATCCAAAAGGCTTTGTACCACCTCTGTTCGAGACCTTTGATGGAACCGGAAACCCTCGGCGGCATGTTGCACATTTTCGTGCCGAGTTGTTGCAACGCCGGCGGAAGTGATGCATTACTCTTCGGACAATTTGTCGACGGCACGTCGGGGATCGCCTTTGATTGGTATGCGGAATTGCCGAACGGTTCGGTGAAGACATTTTCGGAATTAGAGAACCTCTTCATCGAGCGATTTGTCGGAGCTCAGCACCACATCACTATAGGTGATTTAGTGGTAGAGAAGCAGAAGCCGAACGAAACTTTGGTGGACTACATACTTCGATGGAGGAACCTAAGTATGAAGTGTGAGCCGCAGCTACAAGAACAACATGCAGTCGGCATTTTACTAAAAATCATCCATGGCCCGATAGCACTTCTCCTCAAGGGATTTACTATTAAGACTTTCGAGAAGTTGTTAAGCAAGGCCGGAAGCTCGTAAGAGGAGGCGAAGCAATTAAGTTTCACCGACAAAACGGACAAACGAAGCACGTGAAAACTTTTGAAAGGAAGTCCGGGATCATTGCGGCGATCGACAAAGGCAAGCAACCGATACAAATATCGTCGAACGGCCGCAGTAACCTCGACGAATTACCAACAACCCCGAGCCCGGCTATCGAGTCATCTCGATAGTATGAACAACCGCCTCGTCCGCAACGTACTTTAAGGGAACTTCGAGCGAGGAGTATCCGTTCAAGAATGAGGCGATCGCCGAAAATGTTCCGCGAGTTTGATGAAGACTCCGGATTTCCAACTACCGAGCCTAAGAGAACGAAGAAGTCGACAAGAAAGGTGATCCCAACTTTTGCCCTTACCACCGGATGCTTGGGCATAAGATAGAAGATTGTATTACCTTCGAGAGTTGGCTCAACGACAATCTTCGGAAAGGGAATATAACGATCCCGAAGGAGTACATGAAGGAACCCCGGAAAGGAGGTTCCGTCGATGTTATCTCGACGGATCTCATTGTTCCGATAGATCCCTATACGATTGATGATGGATGGACTACCGCTTGGACAAAGTCTTCGAAGAAGATTTTGGATCACATCCAAACCGCTTCGGTGCAAGCCTCGATTCGAGTTCGAAACACTGTCGAGTCGACACTATCACTTGCGATAGAAGAACCACCTCAACAAGAGACGGCGAAGAAAAGAAGAAAATTGACGAAGAAGAGAAGGCCGAGGCTCCTAAGGCTAGACTAGGGGCTGCTTATCCTAGGATAGTTGTTTCCGATTCGGGGGAGAAATCCCTCGAACCTCTGACTCTGTATGATTATCCGCTCACTCCGGTGGGATCTTATAATGATGAGGGTTATGGCGTTGGCTACGTTTTGACTGTTTCTAACGATTACGTAACTAGCGACAATCGACCTAATCCGGACGTCGATTCCGATACAAATAGCAATTCTCAAATCATACACAAGCTCGACGATCATAATGACGAAGAAGACATCCACCAAGGAGGCTACGAGAGTTCAACGAAGCAACGAATCTATTTGCGAGTTTCGAGGAGCTCCGGTCACGATAGAGTTAGAGCCTTCGGACTCCGAAGCTAATCCAGAAGAACCTGTCATTTCGATTCAGAAGGACACATCAGCAAACTCAATACTAGATTCAGGAGAAATTACAGAAGTCAACTTAAGAAGTGGAAGAGTTCTACCTCCGAGAATGGGTCTAAAGGACAAAGGAAAGCAGGTGGTTGTTCAGGAAGAACCAACCCCGGCAGAGGAAATACCCATTCGGGAAGAAACCAAGACACATGGAAATAAAGTGGACTACAACGTGCTAGCCCATCTTAGGAAACTACCGGCCAAACTGAGCATCTACGACGCTCTCATTTTATCAAAGGAGATGAGAGAAACTCGATCGAGGCCTTACTTGATCTAGAAATTTGCTTAGCTCGAATGGCCGGAGATTCCTTAGATGAGGTTTGTTCGTTAAAGGAACGACGAGGTATCACCTTCACGGACAATGACCTACTACTTGGGACGGCGGACTACAACCGACCGTTGTACATTTCGATTACAATTGGGAAGTTTACACTCTCCGGAGTATTGGTGGATCCAGGAGCATCAATTAATATAATGAATCTCCGAACGCTAGCATACTTGGAAATTGATGCTCGCGAGCTCGAAGCGAACAAAATGTTATTAAGAGGATTCAACCAGAAAGGAGAAAGAGCCCTCGGCTCAATAACACTGCTAATGAAGACCGGTGACTTAGCAAAGACAACCGCGAAATTTCACATAATTGATTCAGAAACGTCATTCAACGCTCTACTGGGCCGACCATGGATACATGAAAATAGGATGGTACCATCATCTCTACATCAGTGCATCAAATACTACGATGGAGGGGAACAGTGCATCAAAGGTGACTTACAACCATTCTTCGTACATGAAATTGGAATCCATGAAGATGCGACTTATTACGCACCCCAGAAGAAAACAATCTTCTCAGGAGATACCATAACGAAATGAAGCAAAGGAAATTTGGGACGATGAAGAACCCGAAGTTCTAGTCCAGCGATCCACTCACCACTCCCTTACGACGAGATGGTGAAGGTTTCTCCACAACTCGCATCCGAGGTCGAGGCCGGGGACGAGGTCGTGGCGAAGACGTTAGGACGAGTTGGACGAGAGGAAACCAGCCATCAATGTTGAATGGGAAGATAGCTGCGAAGAAGAAAAAGAAATCGAAGCAAGAAGCAGAGACAATAAGTCGGAAGAAGCCACAATTCGGGATCCTTCTCGAAGATGAAAAGAACGAAGAATATAAATCGATGTACGAGAAGATTAACCACTATGTACATACTATGACCACGACCCCGATCCATTCTAATAAGATCGAGGGTATGGTGGTCGAAGAGGTACGCGACGGCGATACAAAGCCCATCAAGTTCTACGTGGTGCTCCTTCCTCCAAAGCCGAAAACAATGTACAATTTGAAGATGCTACTTCATCGAATTAATGGAATTACCTTTTGAGTGGTACTCTCCCTGTGTTCAAAATTTAATTCGGCGTGGTTTCTTACCTCGACAATGGACAAAAGGTCGATCACAACATTTTGAAAATTTATGGAATAACTTCGGTCGTCCACCCGATTCAAAGCATGGTCTCGGATTCGGCACGGTAGGATCGGTTGACGATGCCGAATTTTGCATGGTTGTCACTTGCAAGTCTAATGAAGGCTGCATGGAAGCTACGGAAGAACTTGAAGATTTACAAATTGGAGACGCTCCACCGAGTTCGAAGAAGAGATCAAATCTACAATAGATGAGTTAACGGAAGTTAACTTAGGTACTAGCAAAGAACCTAGACCTACCTTTGTTAGCTCCTTACTCAACAAAGAAGACTCCGAAGAATTAATCAAGTTATTAATGGAATTTAAAGACTGTTTTGCTTGGAGCTACGATGAGATGCCAGGATTAGCTCCAGAGGTTGTAGTCCATAAGCTAGGAGTGGATCCTACTACATTCCGATCGGACGAGGTTCCGGGAGAATGCGTCAAGAAATCGAACGGCAAGTCATAGCTGAAGTTAAAAAGCTAATAGATGCCAAATTTGTCCGTGAAGAACAATACCCGACTTGGTTAGCCAATGTGGTACCAGTCAGGAAGAAGAATGATCAGATCAGAATTTGTGTGGATTTCGAGAGATTTAAACAAGGCATGTCCAAAATATGAATTTCCTCTACTCGATCCCGAATTAATGATCAACATCGCTTCAACACATGAAATATTCTCATTCATGGATGGATCTTCGAGATACAACCGGATAAAAATGGCTCCGGAAGATGAAAAACTTACAACATTCGAACACCGATCGGAGTATACTTGCTACACGGTGATGCCATTCGGATCGAAGAATGCGGGAGCAACCTACCGAGAGCAATGACAAGAATTTTTGATGATCTCATCCACAATCAAGTCGAATGCTACGTGGATGATGTGGTCATCAAAAGCAAAGTAAAGGAAAACCACCTGTATGATTTGAGAATTGTTTTCGAACGATTAAGACAATTTAACCTTAAGATGAATCCCTTAAAATGTGCCTTCGGCGTCACGTCCGGGAAGTTCTTAGGATTCGTTGTCCGACATCGTGGAATTGAAATCGACCCGGAAAAGATTAAAGCTATCTTAGAAATGCCGCCTCCCAAAACCTTAAAACAACTACGATCTTTTCAAGGGAAGTTGGCATATCTTCGACGCTTTATCTCGAACTTGTCAGGTAGGTGTCAACCTTTCTCGGCACTAGTTAAAAAGGACGCCAACTTTATTTGGGAAGAAAAATGCCAGAGGGCCTTTGAGGACATTAAACAATATTTAATGACACCTCCTGTCTTAGCGAGCCCAGGTCTCGGGTAGACCGGCGATACTTTATACCGCGGCTTTAGACGACTCTCTCGGAGCCCTGTTAGCCTGGGTCGATGATGAGGGTAAAGAAAATGCTCTTTACTATCTAAGCCGTCGTTTACTTCCGACGGAAATAAGGTATCCCGCAATTGAAAAGCATTGTTTGGCCACGATCTTCGCCGCTCAAAAGCTCGGGCACTACATGCTTTCTCATAAGGTCAACTCGATCTCGAAATTTAATCCATTGCAATACTTGATGACCCGTCCAACGCTTTCCGGCGGACTTGCCGGATGGTCGATGATATTATTGCAATTCGATATAACTTTCGTGCCTCTTCGTGCCGTAAAGGGACAAATCCTAGAAGACTTCCTCGCAGCACACCCTTTGCCGGCAAAATCTCCTCTCAATGACGACTTGCCAGACAAACAAATAATGAGCTTAGAAGACCCTGATGATCGACGTTGGGAATTATATTTCGATGGAGCATCTTCAGCACACAAAGACGAAGAATCGCGAGTGATAGTGCCTGGTAAGGCAGGGATCGGATTAATCTTTATAACACCGGAGCGGGGGATGTTGAGATACTCCTACCACTTGACGAGCCGTGTACGAACAACGAAGCGAGAATACGAAGCCTTAATAACGGGATCTGGAATTAACTATTCAAATGGGGATAACAAACATCAACATCTACGGGGATTCGGAGTTAATCATTCAACGGATCGCAGGACGAGTACAAAATTTTAAAACCAAGACTCGAGCGATATTTCCGAGTATGCCATACGGTTGTTGGAACAGATTCCAAATGTGACGATCTACAAAATTCCCGGAAAAGAAAATGCTTTAGCAGATGCGTTAGCCCGCCTCGCAAAAGAATTTTCACCGCTTGCAAGATGAATCGATGGAAGTGTCGGTTCACGGACGTCGGGTCCTATCACGGCTCGACATAGACACAATACACAAATCGAGAAAAGGAGAAGAATCAGTTGCAGCGGTGATAGAAAACACGAAGATTGGCGACGGCCATTAATGGACTACCTACAAACGGAAAAACTACCGGACGATAGGTCGTTAGCCCATCGGATCAAGAAAAGAACTGCGTCCTACGCATTAATAAACAATATATTATACGAAGGTCTTTTGATCGGATGTGGCTAAGATGCCTAAGCGGGTCCGAGGCCCGTGAAATTGTTAAAGAGGTGCATTCGGGACTCGCGTGGCGCTCACCGGTCGGGTCCGAAGATGAAAATGAAAATTAAAAGACTAGGCTACTACTCGGCCCTCGATGATGACCGATCGCATGAAAATCGCCAAGAGCCGTCACCAATGCCAAGTGCACGGAGTGGTTCTACACCAACCTCCAAATGTGCTACACCCGACAATTGCGTCGTGGCCGTTTGAATGTTGGGGCACAGATATAGTGGGTCCGATAGAACCACCATCTTCAAAAGGACATCGTTTCATTCTTGTGGCTACAGATTACTTTTCCAAATGGGCGGAGGCGGTTCCACTCGGAGAAGTGAAAGCACACCACGTGCTACGGTTTTCAAGAACCAAGTTGTCCATCGTTTCGGAGTGCCACGCGAGATCATCTCAGATAATGGGTCAGCATTCAGAAGCACGCAAATCAACAATTTTGTCAGGAAACACGGAATCGACTGGCGGTATTCAACAATTTACTACCCAAGAGCAAACGGCCTTGCTGAGGCTTTTAATAAAACTCTCGTTCAAATTTTAAAGAAAACTTTGGACGACAATAAGAGAAATTGGCACGAGAAGTTGTTAGAAGCCTTGTGGGCCTACCGGACAACCTTCAGAACTCCTACTCAAGCTACACCTTACGCTCTGGTGTATGGGTCCGAGGCAGTGTTACATTTAGAGGTCCAACTTCCTTCACTCAGAATTGCAGTTGCAAACAAAATCACGACGAAGAGAATGCCAAATTACGACTAGAAGAATTGGAAAGCACGGAAGGAAGAGACTTGCAGCGCGACGGAATTTAGAATTATACCAAGCTAAGATGGTTCGAGCTCATGACGAGCCGGTCCGCCCAAGAACCTTCAAAGTTGGTGACTTAGTTCTCATTCTCGAGAGACCTATCCTTGCACACCGCAAGATAGGAGGAAAATTTGAACCCACTTGGGAAGGACCGTTTGTTGTTGAGGCAGTCTACTCAGGAGGCTCCTACCAGCTAGTGAACTGCCAAGGGGAACGACATATGCTTCCGATCAACGGACGATATTTGAAAAAGTATTACGCTACCTGATGTTTCGAAGGAATGAATTTTTCATCCCTAGAAGCACGGGTGAAGTAATTACTTATGACTGGGTCCGAACCCAAAAATAATAAAAATGTGCTAAAATAAATAAAATCATGATAATAAAGTTTTCCTTGTTTTATTTTCCAAATCAAAATCTCTTTCCTAATCTTATCCCACTTCATTTCTGTGGAATTTAAAAATACAAGAAGTAATAATAAAAAAAAACTGTCTTTAATAAACATTTTCTCAATGTTCTTGTTCTTAGTACAGCCCCTGATCCTTTTCCTTGTCTTTTCGCAGGGAAATGTCGAACGGGCGGTTGGTCACGAACTTTAGAAATGGCGTAAGCCTTGCACTCGACGAAAAGAGGGTGAAAGATGGAGCGATAATCGAGATTGACTCGGACTTCTCACCGGCGGGCTCGCAATACGAGGAAAGTGACCGGGTCCCGAGTTGACCGAGAGGAACTGCCCGATCGGACGATAATGAAAGTGGGTGGCCCAAGCCACCAATCCGGCAGACAAGAAAAGGAAAACAAACACTCGAAGAGGACAAGAGAATCAAGTCCGTGGTCGCTACAGCAGAGGGCAGGCTTGTCAGCGCCGCGCCCACAGAGATTCAGGAAGTACGATAAGCTACTCTCACGGCAACTCAACGAAGAAATAAAAATCTCCGTATCCGCAAGATGTTAACTAAATTAGCCGCAGACCAGCACGACGAGGCTGTTGCTACTGCCAGTACATACACTTCAAGGACACCGGTTCACCAGGAACCTGAAGAAAGGAGGCCGGCTCCGAGGATAACGAGAAGAGACCGGGGGAATCTCAAGAAGAACGAGAAGAAAGAAGGCTACCACGCCGTCGGATAGAGTCACCGTATGCATAACCTTGTTGCGGAAGCAACCCCGGAGGATGTCCCGACGGACACCATCCCCGAGGAGCCGAGGTATGCAGGAGAACGTGAAGGGATTGAGCCATATATCCCACAATACGTCACCAGGCCTCGCCATTTGCAAATTATTCCAGAATACGAGCTAGAAAGGATGCAAAATGTCGAGAAGAAAACTTTTGAATACTTCGAGAGAATCAGAGGCAGGAGGATCAATATACTAGAAGGCCTCGAGCTACATACAGACGTGTTCTCAGACAATGAACAACAACAAATCGTGGACTGCATCCGGGATTTGAAAAGAATGGGTCGAGCAGGTCGCCTAAGAGAAAACACTTACTCAGAACCCCGGAGATGGATGTCAGGGAAAGGTAGAATTACCATACAGTGTGGATGCTGCTACAACTTCGCAGAAGACAGGAAAGGAAACCCACCGGGAATACTCCGTCATGGCCAGGTGGATCCAATGCCATTAGTCATCAAAAGGATGGTAAAAAGAATGATAACATGGAGGGTACTGCCAGCAGATTTCATACCCAACAGTTGCATCATTAACATTTATAAGAAGGGTGACTGCATACCCCCGCACATAGATCACCACGACTTTGTCAGACCTTTTTGCACAGTTTCTTTTACGAACGAGTGTAATATCATGTTCGGATCCGACCTCCGGATAGCGGGCCCGTGTGAGTTCCGAGGGCCGATAAAGATACCATTACCGGTAGGTTCGTCATGATGCCGAAGGGCAACGGAGCGGATGTCGCTAAACATTGCATACCAGGAGTACCGGTGAAGCGGATCTCGGTTACTTTCGGAAGGATGGATGACGGGAAAGCACCTTACCACTTCCGGACCGGACCGGAGCTAGAGAGCCTCCGGCCTTACGAGCCGTGAATTACATGGAAAATATCACACCTCCAACGTACATCCATACGGCATCCTTGCCAAGGATGGCTTGGAAGGTGATGTTATTGACCATGTACCTCACTATTCAGACATGGATTTTTGACAGATGCCTTTTTGGATAGATCGATAAAGATCATACATAGTCCGTTTTGAGTCTATATGGATTGTATGAGATGTATTCCAGATCGAGTTGTATGATGTATCTTCAGCATGATTGGAATGAAAGTGACCATGTCACATTTTTGGCCTTCACCTCTTTTGTGCAAGTTGATCGAGAAACGCCATTAAAGTTAAATGAACTTCGAACAAAGAACAGAAAAGAAACAAAAAGAATAAAAGAAAAATTTCCTTGAAAATCTAAAAAATAATAAACTTCAAATTCACGATAAAATAAAATTTGAATCGTTAAAAGACAAACAAAATGACCACAAATTTTAAATCAAATTTCAAATTCGATCTTCCAGATCTCAAATCAAATATCAATCAAATTTCAAATTCAATCTTTCCAGATCTCAAATCAAATCTCAATCAAATTTCAAATTCAATCTTTCTAAATCTCAAATCAAACCTCAATCAAATTCAAACTCAACCTTCCAAATCTGAAATCCAATCCGTTCTACTCTCTCCCTTCTCTGGGATGGAAGCGGTTGATTCCATTGACACGGATCGAATCTGATGGCGAGGAATTGCATCCAATCCAAACCAGTAACTTCCGATCAACTCTTTTGAATGAGATATGTAGCATCTACATATTCCCTCCTAATCTATTTCCTTCCATGAAAGTCTTTTACAACTTTCATGAAATTCTCGAAACACCAAAATTCCACACTTTTCAAATCAACACTACAAATCTTTACAAAATCGATTACCATTCAAAGTCAAATTCTTGGGGTTGAGGATTTTACATCCGAGACTGCATTGCTTTAGGATTCTTTCCCTATCGCAATGAAATACATCAAAATCAAATTCTTGGGGTTGAGGATTTTACATCCGAGATCTGCATTGCTTTAGGATTCTTTCCCTATCGCAATGAAATACATCAAAATCAAATTCTTGGGGTTGAGGATTTTACATCCGAGACTGCATTGCTTTAGGATTCTTTCCCTATAGCAATGAAATACATCCAAATCAAATTCTTGGGGTTGAGGATTTTACATCCGAGACTGCATTGCTTTAGGATTATTTCCCTATAGCAATGAAATACATCAAAATCAAATTCTTAGGGTTGAGGATTTTACATCCGAGACTGCATTGCTTTAGGATTCTTTCCCTATAGCAATGAAATACATCAAAATCAAATTCTTGGGGTTGAGGATTTTACATCCGAGACTGCATTGCTTTAGGATTCTTTCCCTATCCAATGAAATACATCCAAATCAAATTCTTTGGGTTGAGGACTTTACATCCGAGACTGCATTGCTTTAGGATTCTTTCCCTATCGCAATGAAATACATCAAAATCAAATTCTTGGGGTTGAGGATTTTACATCCGAGACTGCATTGCTTTAGGATTCATTCCCTATCGCAATGAAATACATCCAAATCAAATTCTTGGGGTTGAGGATTTTACATCCGAGACTGCATTGCTTTAGGATTCTTTCCCTCTTGCAATGAAATACATCAAAATCAAACTCTTGAGGTTAAGGATTTTACACCCAATACCGCATTGCTCTAAGATCTCTCCTCATTGTAATGATTCGATCCAATCAATCCAATTTTCTTTTGAGGTTGAAGATGTTACATCTAAAACCACAAAATTCCAATTTTCATTTCAAGTTCAAATCCCTTCAAATTAATTTTGACAAATTTCAATTTAAATTGAAACTAAAATTGAAATCTAAACTCACACATCAAAAACTTAAGCCAAAGAAAAATGAAATCTAAATCGAAATCCCCCAGATCGTGTGATTTGGGATTCACCTCCTTTTCCTTTCCCCAGCAAGGGTTCAGGAATCTCCAGTCTCAGAGAGATACTTGACACTCCCCAGCGGAAACTCTCCTACTCTGTCCTAAGTTTATCACTTGGACTTTTGTGTTGGTTTCGTTGATCGCTTCGGTCAACACCAATACACGCGGTGTGCTGGGTTAGCACACCACACCTATTGGGGGTCCATTTGTTGACCTCATTTTTGATGAGATCTCCTCTTCTTCTCTTTAGTACTTAGGATCTAGCCCTAGGCTTTTCCTTTGACTAATCTTAGAGGATTAGAATTGGGACCCACCACTTAGAAGTTCAAACCACTTCTTAACTCCCTGCAAACTCCACAAACTTGATTGTAGACCCCTAATCACCTAAAGGGTTGAAATCAAATGTGCAAGTTTAAAGGATGAGTTCCTATAGGACTCTTTGGCCTTAAGACCTGCCCAGGTGGCTCGGTGCAGTGAAGGGGCTGACTTGCACACACACTACACCTATACACTACATTTTCACACACCTCCTAAAACTACACCCATATCCAACTTGACCTCCTGACTCATGAAGGTGATTCACATGAATGGTCCTTAACCCCTAAGCCCTTGTCTAGGAGGGTTAAGAACAACATAGTGGATGTCTCAAATGAGTCCCTTCATGGATCATGTGGGCTTGATATGGCTTCATGGCTCAAACAAAATGATTTCATTCCACTTACATTCACCCAATCTTCAATTTTCCAAATTTTCAATTTTTGACCCCAGGACCCTACACCCGCCTACTTAACCCAAAACCCTTAAACTACCCAAAAATTTGCAAAATCACCTAAATTACCCAAAATTCCTCAAGATCAATCCCAAACATTCCCACATTACTCAAATTGATCATCCATACCCAAAAATACCAAAAATTCCAAAAATACCTCCCAATACCCTCCAAATACCCAAAATGCCCCTCTTAGCCAAAAAATCCAAAAATTCAGAAAATTCCCAGAAAATTCCAGAAAATCCCAAATATTCCCAATTTCATTTTGTTCAACTACATCATGGGCCAATTTTGTCAATTTACCCCACTTTTGTCAAAACCTCCAATTTGACCCATTTTTAACCCAAAGTGAACCCAATGTCAAACCAAACCTACCCAATTGACCCAAATTCTGGTCCAATTCAATTCTAAACTTCAATTCAACATCCCCAACACCAATATAGACCAAATCCAAGCCCAATTTGATTGGCATTTGAATCCAATTTCACTTTTGACCTTAAAGCCCAATTTGGACCCATGACCCAAACTTAGCCCAAACTCACCCAATTCAACTCCAATTAACCCCAAATCTTTTCTAAACCTTCCCTAACATCCCCAAAAACAAAAAACTAACATGATTTGCCCAAAATTTGGACCCAAACCCCACTCAAATTCAACCCAAAGCTAAAAGGCCCAATTTTGACCTAAACCCAAACCTAACCCAAATAAGCCCAAACCCCAAAATCAAAACCCAACCAAAGCCAAAACCTCTTTGAAACACTCCCATAAAAATTTCCCAACATTTATTTTACATCAATTTCAACCCTAGCCGAACATTGGCCCAAGTTAGCCCAATTTGACCTATATTGGCTCATTCACCAAGGAAGCCCAAATTCAACCCAATTCAAACCCAAATCACTCCCAACTTACTTCAAATCACTCATGACACATCCATGAGCTAAACCCAACATTTGTTTGGCCCAATCCTTCACAAAATTCCCATTCATAAATTTATTTTCAAACCAAAAGCCCATTTTCTTAAACCTTCCTAAAGGCCCAAACTTCATGCTAAAGCCCATATGACAAATTCTTCTCATCATACCCTTAATTAAAATCATCCCTAAGTTCAAATCAATCATCAAATGGTTCCAAATCAAGCCATATGCCAAATCCCATCAAATCACTCCTAAATTACCAAAATTCATAAAAACCTCATTCATGAAAGTTGACTTAGCTTTTTCCAAGCCAAAGGTGAGCCATGAAGTCATGCATGAGCCACATGTGAGCCATGAAAGCCTTGGACACTTCACCATACCCAAAATGGCAAGAAGAGGGGACCCTTTAAGGATTCTCTTAAGAGTGATTAACCACTCCCATGTCTCCCCTAACTCTTTCTTAAGCTTAATTGTACTTGGATTGTGACTTGACCCCACTAATCAAGTTGATCCAAGTTACTTTCCCTTCAGCCCAAATTGGCCTTGGAGGGTGAACCTAACCCAAAACCAAGGGTTGACCCATTTAGACCCAAAACTAGATCTTTCCCATTCCACTTTGATTCAAACCCTTTACACATGTCCATGGCTAATTGACTGCACAAACCTCCAGCCCTGACCCACCTGGACCTGAGAGTGACCCATGCCTGCCGGCCAGCCGCCTGGGTCGCCGGAAAACACCATGGCCGAGACCTTGGGAGGAGTCAAACTTGGAATTCTCACCTGCTGAGCTGCCCCATGCCCAATGGCCACCATGGTTGTTCTTCCCTTGGCCTAAGCAGCTGATCCCAAGCCCTAACTCCCCCTGGGAGGCCCTCCACCCTCTCCTATTTAAACACCACCCCTTCTCGGCCTTGAGAGGGGCTGAACAAAAACCTTAACGAAACTCTACCAAAATCAATCCAGACCACTCTCCACACATAAAGCACTTGATTCCCACTGGATTCCAGCCGCAATTCCCTCCAGCTGAGCTCAATTTTGAGCTCAAACTTCAGCACAAAAACCAGGACACTTCTCCATAGTGGATCAATCCCCAAATTGACTGGTCCTACACCTTCACCAGACCAAGAGGAGAAGTTTCCCACTCGAAAGGCCCATCTCCGAGCCACCCGGTTGTTCCGGCCTCCAAGCTTTGTGATCGGCTGTGGTCACTTTCATAGCTAGGCAATTCACCGGGCCAAGGGACTTCATCCGGAGCTTGCTTGGACCCGATCGAAGGTGACACAACTCTCGGATCGAAGCTTCACTTCTGCGAGCAAAGGTATGGACTCACTCTTCTTCCCGAGCTTACGAGAGATTCTCCATTTCATTTGAGTCAATTTAAATACATGTTTACCGTATGGATGTGTTCGTCTCCTCAAGACGAATTCATAGAGCATAAGAACATGAAAATCCGTTGAGAATCGAGTGAGAAATTAGGGTTAGAAGGTTGACGGTCACGGGTGCACACCAGTCGTAGACGATGACCATGAGCCGTCGGATCGAGCGTGTATCGAGTGGACGGTGCGGATTGAGTCGGACAACGCGTTGGTACGTAACCCGCGGGGCCTCGGATCGGCGAGTCGGATGGAGGCGCCGAATCGGGAGACGCCGCGTGGAGCTTCGGAGATGCCAGGTTGACGCGGCGCCGCGTGGATAAGTAGGAAATTAGGTTTATTTTCCTATTTATTTAATTCCCTAAACTTCAAAAATGCATAACTTTGTGTAGAAAAATCGGAAAAATAAAATAAAAATAGCCACTTGCTCGATGAACGAGAGGAGAATAATGTGGAAAAGAAATCATTTAATTTCATCGAAGTATTTGATTTTTAATAATTTATTTACTCTCTACACATTTTCAATTCTCCATGCATGTATACAATTCACCATGGCATGAGACCATAGGGCTTTTGAAGCCCCCGAATTTGGGAACATTCCCCGAATTTTCCAAAGTCGAGAGGCCATCCCTATGAAGAGTTATTGATTTTTCAAATTCTTGTTACTGTTTTGAGTATTTTAAATCTAATAATTAGCATGTTGTGAAATAA
This sequence comes from Papilionanthe hookeriana x Papilionanthe teres, assembly GCA_022702705.1. Taxonomy (NCBI): domain Eukaryota; kingdom Viridiplantae; phylum Streptophyta; class Magnoliopsida; order Asparagales; family Orchidaceae; genus Papilionanthe; species Papilionanthe hookeriana x Papilionanthe teres. The sequence continues at coordinate 136,321,368 of CM040425.1, read as the reverse complement.
ATTCTAGGAAAATTTGGTGATGTTTCTTATGATTAGAGGACCCTAGTAAAAATAGGTTTTGAATTAATTCACTTGGAATAACCCTAATTGGCTTAAACACCCAAAATAGGTCTTTAATTAATTAGAGCTAATCATGCATCAAATTGACTTGAAATCAATTCTCCACTGACCTTTAGGATCATAGGAATCCACCATAAAAATTTGAAGTCAATTGGACTTGGTTAGCCCTACTAAATGGGTTGATTAAGCCATTTAGCCAATTTAAACTTTAAAAATTCATAACATTCAAAATACTTTTCAAAAATTCACCAAATTGGTTTTGGAGCCTCTCTGATATTAGGGAAATTTAAGAAAATTAAAATTTCAATTTTCTAAAAAAGTTGATTCTTTGTATTATTTTAATATTTTAATAATTAAAAATAATAAAAATCACAAAAATAATAAAATTCACTAAAATGTCACATTTTGAATTTTAATCACTTAGGAACAAACCCCATATTTTTCTTAAGTCTCTATGATGAGATATTAAATTTTAAAGCCCTAAGGTAATTTTAAAATTAAAAAATGTATTTTCTAGCATTTCCACTAAAATAATTCTAATAAATCAAAGAAAAATCAGAAAATTGTAAAAGTTGGTTCTCTGATTTCCTTGATATCAGAGAGATTTTTGAAAAATATAAAATTCATTTTTCAATCTTTATTTTATTTTTAAATTAATTAATACTCCAAAATTCAAAATAATTATAATAAAAATAATATAATTCAAAAAATCACCAAAATTGGTCCAAGTGGTCCTCTGGTCATTAGGAATGTCCCATAATTTTTTTAAGGACATAAACTTTCCCTTGGTCATATTATTAAATTTTCCTTGAAAATCCCTATTTTCCACCAAAAAAAATTACATAAATAAATTAAATACAGAAAAATCACATTTTCTCCTCTCATGTCTTTATTGACATATGAGTGAAGTAACATAAAAATTTTAAGTTTATTTAAGCTCAATTTAGTGAGTTATGAAATTATTAAGCTTGAAGGGCAAAATGGTAATTAAAATTTTAACCCTTGATTAAAACTTTAGGTTTAATAAAATTAAAGAGTAAAATATTTGATTCTAATCTGACTTGGATGATTGAAATTTAAATAATTAAAGGGTAGAAACCTATTAAACAATTTAAAAATAATTGAAATGAACTTTAATTAAATAATTGATTAAATTTGGAAGAATAATAAAATTGGAATTATTAAAATAGGGATGTTATTAGGAAGAAATTTGTTCTTTAATTTAAGAATCCCTAAATTAATCATCTCAATAATATTTAATTCCTAATTAAAATGATAATCCAAATTTAAAATTTAAAATGCTAAAAGACTTAATCATTAAATTAAATTAAAGTTAAATTATTTAAATTAAATCCTTTTAAAATTTCAATTAAATTAATACTTTAACAATTAAAATTAAATCATCTTTAAAACAAAAAAAATAAAAATATTAAATTAAAATTAAAAATTAAATTAAATTAAAATTTAAATTAAATAAAATTAAATAAAATTAAATTAAAACATATTAAATTAAATCAAATTAAATCAAATTAAATTAAATTAAATTAAATTAAATTAAATTAAATCATATTATATTAAATTAAATTAAATTAAATTAAATTAAATTAAACCACATTAAATTAAATTAAATTAAATTAAATTAAATTAAATTAAATTAAATTAAATTAAATATAACATCACCTAAGACATAAAGAATTCAAAAATAAATCTAAAATAACTTGAACACTATTCCAAACTTAAACCCATTAATTGAAATTAAGTTAAATCATAAATCATTTGAACATCCATTTGCCCTCGAAACCTCTTGTTGTCATAACTCCTAAATGGAGTGTTAAGTGAAGTGTTACTTCATTCATAAGATATTCAAATGTCCTAGTTCACTGAGCAAGATAACAAACTTGAACTCCCGGACGATTAATTCATTTGTATAATTAAATTCTCTTGGACTTAAAATAATCCTAAAAGTATTGAAAAGATGTTTAAGACTCGTCTTAAGCTCTTCCTCGATATGATAGGATATTTATAAGGACAATCGAACTTAATTGTTCTTTGATGAAGAAAATCGTCCTCAAACCCAAAATACAAGAACCTAGACGTCATAGGAGGTGACTAGCTATAGGATTAGGAACTTGGTAGAAAACCATAACCCTTCCCTTAGCTTTACCTAGGAACTTGCTCTAAATGCTTAAATATTCTAATTGTGTTTTAAGTGCAGCTTGGGATGACGGGAAGACCCTCCAGGTACGCTTTTATTTTATTGCAATTTATCTTATGGTAATTTATTTAATCGCATCGCACTTACTTTTCTTGCATGATAAACAACTGTTGCATGAAAACCCACACCTTTAGGATAGTCCCTAAAACTGAAACCAAAACTAAATTAAAAGTCATTACAAGATAAAATTCACCGCTACAACATTTCAAAATATAAAACAACTCAAAATTTAATCACAAACAAAACAACAAAACTACAACTACAACTAAATTAAAACGTCTTGTTGGATGATCGGGAATACCTCGGATGATGTAACATACGTGTTGCTAACGAGATTTCCCACGGTCTAAATGAAAGTGTAGAACTCATTCGATTGAGTTTAGCAAATTCATACGGACTAAGTGAATCCGATAAAAATAATGATGCCGGAAGGATGGAACCGTGGGATCTTAACCGGTGTTGTTATAATCAACTTTAAGATTTGTTTAATTAAAATATAAAAAAAAAACTTGGAAATTAAGACTTTATCTAAACCAGAACACTTCTCTCATCTCCTGATTTATGACTTCTAAAACTAAACCTCTGCAACAACAAGGAGCTCGGAGCATGGTGGGCAGCACGGCCATCGTCATCAGCAAAACCTGAGTCTACTTCAGCAAAACTTTCCTTAGAATTAAATAACCAAGCCATAGGACTTCGAGGTAGTTTGCCTAGTGCAACATAAATCCTCAACCTTCTGTTAGGCATTTGCATAATCATGTAATGCAAATTAAGCCCTAACTGGTTTTAGGATTCCGAGGTAGTTGTTCGGTACGACATAAACCCTCACATCTTTGAGGCTATTTGTATGATTATGTCATACTAATATAAGTCCTAATTAATTAAAATTGGCAGTATTACAACATTAAATAAACTCTCAAATTGAAACCAAACAACAAGATAGTTTGGGAAGTTATCAAGATTCTTCTTGGATCCTCAGCTTCTCATACTTTTCTTCCATCAGACTCCTGAAAATAACTGCTCCAAATTTGATCCATTCCCTATTGAAATTCCAAAATTCAATCCTTTGAAAACTTAAACTTTGAAATTCTTGAGAGCAGAACTACCGATTATTATCGAGAGTTTTCTTAGGTGATTCCCGTTGCTTAAGATGTAATTAACTATAGGGGCTTGCCCTTATAGGGAATTTCAAGAACCCATGTAATATAAACCCTGTTTAATGTTTTCATATTAAGCAGGGAACTTGTCGGCTTATAAAATTGGTTCGCAGACCAAACGGATGTCACAAATCTCCTAGTTTATTTAATCGAGCCCCATCATCAAGCAGTCTGTCTATTCTTCGGGATAGATACACGGTTTATGGTGTGGCGCTCGTTTATATAAACTATTTGGGATGTGAGATCGGTTTGATTTCATATCTTAAAACTTTTAAACTTAAAATTACTTTCAAAATCAAATGTTATCTTTTAAACTATATATATATTTAAATTAAATTGGAAATATGAAGATTCGCCGACAATTTCTGTAGGCGACCCCTTTTCAAAACACATAACCTAAAAATATGCCGACGAGTAGGGCCGACCAAAGCCACCCTTGGACATCGAAGTGTGAGCCTAGATTAACCCATTCTACTAACAATACATCCGGACCTATTCTATAAATTAGTCAATGTTGTTTGCACCTGGATCAAAGGGTAAAGAATAGGAATGCTTCTATTTGGCACAATACCATAAATCAAATTCTCCAACGAATATTAAATTATCTTAGAAATCTTAGATTAATTGATGGAAAGAAATTTGTTTATTTTATATAGAATTCATAAAATCATTATCTTATTATTGTTTTATTTATTTGCATCTAGTAAATTAAATAGTAATTTATAATCAAATTAAAAGATAAAATAAAAATATTTTTACTATTTTATTTCGCTTCCACGTCATAGAAAATTTATTTCTATAAATCTTCCCTGTGGGATCGATACTGGGGTCTTTGTTTAAAAACCCTATATTACTTGAAAAGATACGTATACTTGTGTAGTAACCCTAGTGTGTAAAAATATTTTCTAAATTATATTAATTTTATACACTAGCCGCTATTTATAAATTAAGTCAAAGCTTTTAGCTATCTCTTGGAAGCGAATATTACTGTGTTATTGCGGATCAGGGTCAAGTTTTTGGCGCCGTTGCCGGGGATCGAAAAGGAAGTAAAGAAGAAAGAAATAGAATAGAAAGAACAATTAGAAAAATTAAAAAGGGAAAACAAATTCAAAAATTTCATGAAATGGCTACTTTACAAAATCCAATTGAACTTAATGATCAAAATGTTTATAAACCATTAAGGGATTATTCTAACCCTACAGTTGATGAACTTCATAATACTATTCAAATACCCACTGTAGATGTCAATTCTTTTGAACTTAAACCGTCTATTATTCAAATGGTGCAAAACAATCAATTTGGTGGATCACCAAATGAGGATCCAAATTTACATCTTGTTAGTTTTTTAGAACTTTGTGTTACCTTTAAATATAACAATGTTTCTAATGATGTTATTAGACTTATATTCTTCCCTTTTTCTTTAAGAGATAAAGCAAAGATGTGGTTAAACTCATTAGCGACTGGTTCTATTAAAACATGGGCTGAAATGGCACAAAAATTCCTTGCTAAATATTTTTCTCCTTCTAAATCTGCTATATTAAGAAATGATATTACTTCATTTAGTCAATTTGATGGGGAGAGAATATATGAAACTTGGGAAAGATTTAAAGAACTATTAAGAAAATGTCCTCATCATGCTTTACCTGATTGGTTGATTATTCAAACATTTTATAATGGATTAATTGGATCTTTAAAATCAATTATTGATGTTCTTCTTGGAGGTTCTTTAATATCTAAATCATTTGAAGAAGCTTACACTTTAATTGAAGAAATGGCTAATAATAATTTTCAATGGCCTTCAGAAAGGATTAACCCTAAAAAGATGGCCAGTATTCAAGATAATGAAGCCTTTTCTATCTTAGCTTCACAAGTTGCAGCAATGTCTAAGAAATTAGATAATTTTGCAATTAATATTTTGCATAATAACTCGCTAATATTGAAGATTCTCAAGCTATTGAAACTTTACAAGCTATTGCGAAGTAAAAATAATCCTTATTCAAATTATTATAATCTTGGGTGGAAAAATCATCCTAATTTTAACTGGAATAATTCACAACAACAATGGGGTAATAATCAATCTCATCCCATTGGAAATTGGAATAATCAAGTTAATTCAAATTATAAACCTCCTGGATTTAATAATCAACAGAAAAAGTTATCAATAGAAGAATTAATTATGCAAATGAATAATCAATTATAAAATCAAAATACTGCTATTCGTAATATTGAAAATCAAATGGAGCAAATTGCTACTTTAATTAATAACAGACCTGTAGGAACAATGAGAATTACCATGAGAATCAATGATGTGCAAAAAGGAGAATTAACCATGAGAATCAATGATCAAGAAATTAAATTCAATGTTCTTAAATCAATGAAGTACCCTAATAAAGAGAAATGTTATCGAATGGATATAATTGATTATTTAATTGAAAAACATTATCAAGAAAAATGTAAAGTTATTTCTGAAGAATAGTTTGAATTTTTAACTGATGAAGAAGAAGTAGTAGAAGAAGAAGAGACTCATTTTATTAAAGATAATTGGAAAACTTTAGACATACCCTCAACTAAAAAAGCTCCTGAACTGGAATTAAAAATGTTACCTTCCCATTTAAAATATGCGTTTCTTGGAAATTCGTTAAATTTACCTGTTATTATTTCTTCTGAACTGAGTAAAGATCAAGAAGAAAAATTACTAGGTGTGTTAAAGAATTATTAGAAAGCTTTTGGTTGGACTATTGCTGATATAAGAGGAATAAGCCCTTCCATTTGTATGCATAGAATTTTAATGGAAGAAAATTTTAAACCTACTATAGAATCGCAAAGAAGACTAAATCCTATCATGAAACAGGTTATTAAAAAAGAAATTATGAAGTGGTTAGATGCTGGTATTATTTATCCTATTTCAGATAGTCAATGAGTAAGCCCTATTCATTGTGTTTCAAAGAAAGGAGGTGTAACTGTCATTGTTAATGATAAAAATGAACTTATTCCTACAAGACAAGTTACTGGATGGCGAATTTGTATTGACTAAAGGAAATTAAATAAAACCACTAGAAAGGATCATTTTCCTTTACCTTTCTTAGATCAAATGCTCGATAAATTAGCTGGAGACTCATATTTCTGTTTTCTGGATGGATATTCTGGTTATCATCAATTACTTATTACTCCTAAGGACCAAGAAAAGACAACATTTACAAGTCCTTATGGAACATTTGCTTTTAGAAGAATGCCTTTTGGTTTATGTAATGCACTCGCAACTTTTCAAAGATGTATGATGTCAATATTTTGTGATTTGATTGACAAAGGAATTGAAATATTCATGGACGATTTTTCAGTCTTTGGAACTTCTTTTGAATCTTATTTGGAAAACATAGCCAAAGTTTTGAAAAGATGCGAAAAAACAAGTTTAGTTCTTAACTGGGAAAAATGTCAATTCATGGTCACAGAAGGCATTGTACTTGGTCACAAAGTATCACGAAAATGGATGGAAGTAGATCAAGCAAAAGTGAAAATTATTGCTGAATTGTAACCACCTACTACTGTTACTGATGTGAGAAATTTTCTAGGTCATGCTGGATTTTATAGAAGATATATAAAGGATTTTTCTAAAATTGCTAAACCTCTTTGTCATTTATTAGAAAAAGATGCACAATTTGAATTTAATGAAGAATGTATTAATGCTTTTAATAATCTAAAAGAAAAATTAATAACTGCACCTATCATTGTTGCACTTGATTGGAATAAATCTTTTGAATTAATGTGTGATGCAAGTGATTTTGCAATTGGAGCTGTATTAGGACAAAAATATGAGAAAGTTTTCAAAGTTGTATATTATGCTAGTAAAACTCTCACTGAAACAAAAAGAAATTACACTACCACTGAGAAAGAGCTTCTAGCTATAGTATATGCCTTTGATAAATTTAGACCTTATCTTCTTGGTACTAAATGCATAGTTCGTACCGATCATTACGCTTATTAAATATCTAATATCTAAGAAGGATTCTAAACCTAGACTTATAAGATGGGTTTTACTTCTACAAGAATTTGATTTTCAAATAGTAGATAGTAAAGGAACTGAAGACCAAATTGCTAATCATTTGTCTAGAATTAAAAATGATATTATTTCAGAAGAAAATATAAATGAGAAATTCCCTGATGAATCTTTATATGTTATTCAAAGATACAAAACACCATGGTATGCTGATATTGTTAATTATTTAGTTAGCAAAATTTTGCCTTATGACTTGGATAACAAATTTATTAAGAAATTTAAATATGACGCTAAATCTTATATTTGGGAAGAACCTCATTTATTTAAAATTGGTAAAGATTCTATGATTCGAAGATTTGTACCTTATGAGGAAACTTTTGCTATTATTCAAAAATGTCATGATTCTGATTTTGGAGGACACTTTGGCATAGATAAAACTGCATTTAAAATTTTAAATTCTTGATTTTATTGGCCTACCTTATTTAAAGATGTGAGACAATATGTGAAAACATGTGATCGATGTCAAAGGATGGGAAATATATCTAGGAAAGATGAAATGCCTTTAAACTGTATATTGGAAGTTGAAATTTTTGATATATGGGGATTAGACTTTATGGGACCATTTGTTCCATCATCTATAAAAATTTATATTTTATTAGCAGTTGATTATGTTTCAAAGTGGATTGAAGCTATTGCTTTACCAAACTGTGAATCCAAAAGTGTTTCAAAATTTCTAAAGAAAATGATATTTTTAAGATTTGGAATGCCTAAGGTAATTATCACTAATGGTGGAAGTCATTTCGGGAATATAAGAATTCATTCATTACTACAAAAATTTGGAATCAAACATAGAATTGCAACTTCTTATCACCCTCAAACTAGTGGAATGGCTGAAGTATCAAACAGAGAAATTAAAAGAATTTTAGAAAAGACTGTTAATCCTAAAAGAACTGATTGGGTTGATAGACTTGATTCTGCATTATGGGCTTATAGAAAAGCTTATAAGACACCAATCGGAATGTCACCTTACCGGATAATTTATGGTAAACATTGTCACTTACCTGTAGAACTTGAACATAAAGCTTATTGGGCGATAAAGGAGTTTAATTTTAATTTGAATAATGCAGGAAAAAAATGATTATTGGAACTAAATGAGATGGAAGAAATTAGAAAAGAATCGTATGAAAATGCGAGAATTTATAAAGAGAAAATGAAGATGTTGCATGATAAGAAAATTTTCGAAAAAATTTTTGAGCCTGGACAAAAAAGTATTACTATTTAATTCTCGTTTAAGACTTTTTCCTGGAAAATTAAGATCTAAATGGATTGGACCTTATTTAGTTGAGAAAGTATACTATTATGGAGCAGTGGATATTAAAGATCCCAAAACTGGAAATTTTTTTAAAGTAAATGGATTAAGATTGAAGCCTTATTTGGGAGATATTAAGAAGATTTATAAAGAGGCTTATGAATTGAGTCAACCTGATTAAAGATTTACTTAAGTCGGCTGACGACGTTAAACCAAGCGCTTTGTGGGAGGCAACCCATAATTATCTTGTGTTTTTGTATTTTGATGAAAGGTTATGCCTCGATCTTGATTAATTTTATATTACTTTAGAAAAATTTGATGCTTATAAGTCTTGGTTGACTTAGGCTGAAAATTATTTTGAAGTATGTAAGAATTAAAAATAGGATCACTCTATTTTGAATATGAGTAAAAAGGAGATCAAGTTAACCTTCATTATGATAGTTTACAATGTGAATTATCGAGTCTAAATTACTCTTACCAGTATAATTTACCTATCTTGGAGAACGAAATTTTGAAAATTTGACGATTAGGCGAAACGGAGTTGAACATAGTTCCGGCGCCTAGGCGCCAGAATTCGGCGCCTAAGCGCCAGAAGCAACTATGTGTCAATAGGTCCGGCGCTTAGGCGCCAGATTTGGCGCCTAAGCGCCACGGTTACTAGGTCGTGCAAAAACAAAAAATTTTCAGTTTTTCACACGATTTTCCCCTTTAAATCAACCCATCTTCTTCCCTAACCATCAAACAATCAAAATTACGTCCCTTACATTTCATTCTTGAGAGATTTGAGAAATTTTTGAAGAAATGGAAAGGATAAATCATGGAGAAGAGGCTAGGGACAATGTATCAAGGGATCCTCAACCCTACTTCAATGGTTTCATCGCTGTAAGTTTAGAGAAAATTTATAGTCGTTTGGATAAGTTTGAATAAGATTTTAAAAGGATTGGAGATCACCTTCATGAGATGTTTCATCAAGTTGAACATCTGTTGACCTCATTTTTGATGAGGTCTTCTCTTCCCTCTTTAGTGTTTAGGATCTAGCCTTAAGCTTTCCTTTGACTATCTTAGAGGACTAGAATTGGGACCCATCCCTTAGAAATTTGAACCACTTCTTGCCTCCCTGCAAACCCCACAAGCTTGATTGTAGACCCCTAATCACCTAGAGGGTTGAGATCAAATGTGAAGGTTTAAAGGATGAGTTCCTCATAGGACTCTTTGGCCTTAGGACCACCCCAGGTGGCTTGGTCTGGTGAGGGTTGACTTACACACTCACTACACTCACACTCTACACTCTCACACACACAATCCAAATCCTAAAACCACACCCATACCCAACTTGACTCCTTGACTCATGAAGGTAATTCGTATGGATAGACCTTAACCCCTAAGCCCCTGGTTAAGAGGGTTAGGAACAACATAGTGAATGCATCAAATGAGTCCTCTCATGGCTCATATAGGCTTAATATTGCTTCATGGCTCAACCAAAGTGCTTCCATTTCACTCATATTTGATCAATCTTCTTTTTTTCAAAATTTCAATTTTTGATCCCGGGGGCCCAACACCCATCAAACCTACTAAAAGCCCTTAAAATTGCCCAAATCCTCCAAAATTTCCAAATCACCCAAAATTACTCAAAATTAACCTTGAACATTTCCTCACCAATCAAATTGATCATCCATAGCCAGAGATACCAAAAATTCCAAAAATACCCCCCAATACCCTCCAAATACCCAAAATGCCCCTCTTAGCCAAAAAATCCAAAAATTCAGAAAATTCCCAGAAAATTCCAGAAAATCCCAAATATTCCTAATTTCATTTTTTCCAACTACACCATGGGCCAATTTTGTCAATTTATCCCACTTTTACCAAAACCCCCAATTTAGCCCATTCTTAACCCAAGTGAACCCGATGTCGAACCAAACCTACCCAATTGACCCCAATTTTGGTCCAATTCAATTCTAAACTCCAATTCAATATCCACAATATCAATCTAGACCAAATCCAAGTCCAATTTGATTGACATTTGGGTCCAATTTCACTTTTGACCTTAAAGCCCAATTTGGACCCATGATCCAAACTTAGCCCAAACCAAACCAATTCAACTTCAATTGACCCCAAACCTTTTCTAAACCTTCCCTAAAATCCCCATAAACAAAAAACTAACATATTTTGCCCAAAATTTGGACCCAAACCCCACTCAAATTCAACCCAAAACCAAAAAGCCCAATTTTGACCTAAACCCAAACCTAACCCAAATAAGCCCATGTCCCAAAAACAAAACCCAACCAAAGTTGAAACCTCTTTAAAACACTCCCATAAACATTTCCCAACATTAATTTTACATCAATTTCAACCCTAGCCCAACATTGGCCCAAGTTAGCCCAAATTGACCTACATTGGCCCATTTACCAAAGGAACCCAAATTCAACCTAATTCAAACACAAACCACCTCAAATTCATTTCAAATCACTCATGACACATCCCTAAACTAAACCCAACATTTATTTGGCATGCCCCTTTGCAAAATTTTCATCTAAAGGCCCACTTCTAAAGGACATTCAAAAGCCCATTCCTAACCAAACTCAAAAGCCCAAGCCCATCCTAAAGCCCACATTATAATCTCATCTCATCCTCACTTAATTAAAATCATTCCTAAGTCTTAAATCAGCAATCAAATCTTTCTAAACAAAGCCATATGACAAACCATCCAAATTTTACACCAATTTACCAAAATTTCTAAAACCCTTTTTCATGAAATTGACCAAACTTTTTCCTAAGCCAAAGATGAGCCATGAAGCCATTCTTGAGCCACATGCAAGCCATGTGAGTTGTTGACATGTGACCTTACCACATTGGGCAAAAAGAGGAGTTCCTTTAAGCACTTCCTAAAAGCCATTAACCTTACTTATGATTCCCCTTAACCCAAATTTAATCTAAATATTCTTGGATGGAGACTTCTCCACTTAAGACCAGTGACCCAACTGATTCACCCAGCCCAAAACCGAGGTCATAGGGAGGTGAACCAAGCCCAAAATCATGGGTTGACCAATTTGAGCCCAAAATGAGCCCTTACCCTTTCCATTTCAAGCCATCCTCTTTACACATGGCAAAGCTCGATTGCTACGCAAAACCTCCAGCCACGACCCACCGGACTCGAGGGTGACCCATGCCCTGCCGGCTAGCCGCCCGGATCGCCGGAAAACACCATGGCCGAGACCTTGGGAGGAGCCAAACTTTTCAATTCTGCCTTGCTGAAGTGTCCCATCCCAATTGAACACCATGGCTGTTCTTCTCTTGCATGGAGCAGCTGATCCCAAGCCTTAAACCCCCTGGGAGGCCCTCCACCCTCTCCTATTTAAACACCACCTCCTCTCGGCCATGAGAGGTGCTGAACCAAAACTTACTGAAACCCTACTAAAATCATCCCAGATCACTCTCTACACATAGAGAACTTGATCCCCACTAAAATCCCCCTGCCATTTCCCCTCTGTGGGTTCAATTTTAGAGTTGAAATCCAAGCTCAAAACCAGGACACTTCACCACAGTGAGCCAATCTCCAAATTGATTGGTCCTACACCTTCACGAGACCTAGAGGAGAAGTTCCCCAGCAAAAGCCCCCTCACCAGGCCAGCCATTGCTTCCAGCCTCCAAGCTTTGTGATCGGGCTTGATCGAAATCATACCTAGACAATTCACCGAGCCGAGGGACTTCATCCGGAGCTTGCTTGGACCCGATCGAACGTGACACAACTCTCAGATCGAAGCTTCACTTCTCTGAGCAATGGTATGGACTCACTCTTCTTCCCGAGCTTACAGATATTCTCCATTTAATTAGAATCAATTTTAATGCATGTTTACCGTATGGATGTGTTCATCTCTTCAAGACGAATTCATAGAGCATAAGAATACGAAATTCCGTTGAGAATCGAGTGAGAAATTAGGGTTAGAAGGTTGACGGTCGCGGGTTCACACCAGTCGTAGACGATGACCAGGAGCCGTCGGATTGCGCGTGTATCAAGCGGATGGTCAGGATCGCGCCGGACAGCGCAATGGTACATGAACCGCGGGCCCCTGGAGCACTGAGTCGGATGGCAGCGTCAAACCAGAGAGCGCCGCGTGGCTGTTCGGAGATGCTAAGGTTGACGCGGCGCCGATTCGGATAAACTGAAAAATAGGGATTTTTCTTATTTATTTAATTACCATAACTTAGAAAATTCATAACTTTGTGTAGAAAAATCCTAAAAATAAAATAAAAATACCCTCTTGCTCAATGAACAGAGGAAAATAATGTGGAAAAGAAATCAAGTAATTTCATTAAGTATTTTATTTTTAATGATTTATTTACTCTCTGCATTTTTTTAATTCTCCATGCGTATAGGAAATTCACCATGGCATGAAACCATAGGGCTTTTGAAGCCTCTGAACTTGGGAACATTCCCTGAATTTTCTAAGGTCAGAGGCCATCCCTATGAGAAGTTATTGATTTTTCAAGTTCATGTTACTGTTTTGAGTATTTTAATTCCAATAATTAGCATGTTGAGAAATAAATTCTAGGAAAATTTGGTGATGTTGCTTGTGACCAGAGGGACCTAGGAAAAATAATTTTTGAGCTAATTCACTTTGAACAGCCCTAATTGGCCTAAACACGCAAAATTGAATTTTAATTAATTAGGGTTAACCACTCATCAAATTAACTTAAAAACAATTCTCCACTGTCCTTTAGGGATAGGAGAACACAACATAAAAATTTGAAACCAATTGGACTTGATTAACCCACCAAATGGGTTGATTAAGCCTCTTAAGTAATAATGGGTAAAATTAAACTTTAAAAATTTATAACTCACAAAATACTTTTCAAAAATTCACAAAAATGGTTTTGGAGCCTCTCTGATATCAGAGGAACTTAGGAAAATTAAAATTGTAATTTTCTAAAAAAAAAGTTGATTTTTATCATTATTTTAATATTTTTAATAATTAAAAAATAATAAAAATTATAAAAATATTAAAAATCACCAAAATGTCACATTTTGAATTCTAATCATTTAGGAACAAACCAAATACTTTTCTTAAGTCCCTAGGGTAAGATATTGAATTTTAAAGGCTTAATGTATTTTTTTTAATATTAAAAATGTATTTTCCAACCTTTTCACTAAAATAATTCTAATAAATCAAAGAAAAATCAGAAAAATATAAAATTTTTTTCTCTGGACTCCTTGAGGTTAGAGAGATTTAAGAAAAATATAAAATTCATTTTTCAACTTTAATTTTATTTTAAAATTAATTAATTCTCCAAAACTAAAAATATAATTATAATAAATAAAATAAAATTCAAAAATCACCAAATTTAGTCCAAATGGTCCTCTGGTCATTAGGAACATCCCATAATTTTCTTAAGATAGAAACATTTCCTTGGTCATGTTATTGAATTTTCCTTGAAAACCCCTATTTTCTACAAAAAATAATTATATAAATAAATTAAATGCAGAAAAATCACATTTTCTCCTCTAATGTCTTAATTAACATGTGAGTGAAGCCACATAAAAATTTCAAATTCATTTAAGCTCAATTTAGTGAGTTATGGAATTATTAAGCTGGAAGGGCAAAATGGTAATTAAAATTTTAACCCTTAATTAAAACTTTTGGTTTAATAAAATGAGAGAGTAAAATATTTTATCCTAATCTGATTTGGATGATTGAAATTTAAATAATTAAAGGTTAGAAACCCATCAATCATTTTTAAGATTAATTAGAGTAAACTTGAATCAATTAATTTATGAAATTTGGAAGATTAATAAAAATTGAAATTATTAAAATAGGGATATTATTAGGAAGACATTTATTCTTTAATTTAAAAATCCCTAAATTAATCACCTCAATAATATTTAATTCCTAATTAAAATGATAATTCAAATTCAAAATTTAAAATACTAAAAGACTTAATCATTAAATTAAATTAAAATTAAAACATTTAAATTAAATCCTTCCAAAATTTCAATTAAATTAATACTTTAACAATTAAATTAAATCATCTTTAAAACATAAAAAATAAAATATTAAATTAAAATTAAAATAAAATTAAATTAAAATTAATATTAAATTAAATTAAATTAAATTAAATTGAATTAAATATAACATTACCTAAGACATAAAGAATTCAAAATAAATCTAGAACAACTTGAACACTATTCCAAACTTAAACCCATTAATTAAAATTAAATTAAATCACAAAATCACTTAAACATCGATTTGCCCTCAAAAGCTCTTGTTGTCATAACTCCTAAACGGAGTATTAAGTGAAGTGTTACTTTATTTATAGGATATTCAAATGTCCTAGTTCACTGAGCAAAAGAACAAAACTTAACTAAACTCCTGGATGATTAATTCACTTGTATGATTAAATTCTCTTGGACTTAAAACAATCCTAGAGGTATTGAAAAGATGTTTAAGACTCGTCTTAAGCACTTCCTCGATATGATAAGATATTTATAAGAACAATTGAACTTAATTGTTCTTTGATGAAGAAAATCGTCCTAAACCAAAATACAAGAACCTAGACGTCATAGGAGATGACTAGCTATAGGATTAGGACTTTGGTAGACAACCAAAACCTTTCCCTTAGCCTTACCTAGGTACTTGTTAAAATATTTAAATGCCTTAACATGTGTTTTAAGTGCAGCTTGGAATGAAAGGAAGACTCTCCAGGTACGCTTTTATTTTATTGCAATTTACTTTATTGCAAATGCGCTTTACTTTTCTTGCATGATAAACAACTGTTGCATGAAAACCAAAACCTTTAGGGTAGTCCCTAAAACTGAAACCAAAATTAAATTAAAAATCATTAAAAGATAAAATTCATCGCCACAACATTTCAAAATATAAAACAACTCAAAATTTAATCACAAACAGAACACAAAACTACAATTGCAACTAAATTAAAACGTCTCGTTGAATGATCGGGAATACCTCGGATGATGTAACCCACGTGTTGCCAACAGGATTTCCACGGTCTAAATGAAAGTGTGCAACTCATTCAGTTGAGTTTAGCAAATTCATCTGGACTAAGTGAATTCGATGAAAATAACGGTGCCGGGATGACGGAACCGTGGGATCTTAATCGGTTCTGTTTAAACAATTTTAAGCTTTGTTTTAATTAAAATATTAAAAAAACACTTGGATTTCAAGATTTTCTCTAAACCAAGACACTTCTCTCATCTCCTGATTCATGACTTCTAAAACTAAACCTCTGCAACGACAAGGAGCTCGGAGCATGGTGGGCAGCACGGCCATCGTCATCAGCAAAACCTGAGTCCACTTCAGCAAAATTGTCTTAGAATTAAATAACCAAGCCATAGGACTTCGAGGTAGTTTTCCTAGTGCGACATAAATCCTCAAATCTTCGTTAGGCATTTGTATGATCATATCATGTAAATTAAGCCCTAACCGGTCTTAGGACTCCGAGGTGATCGTTCGGTACGACATAAACCCTCACATTTTCTAGGCTGATTGTATGATTATGTCATACGAATATAAGTCCTAATTAACTAAAATTGGTAAAATTGAAATATAAGATAATATTAGGATTTTCTCAAATCTAAGCCAAACAATAGGATAGTCGGGAAGTTGCCAAGATTCCTCTTGGATCCTCAGCTTCTCCTTCTTCTCTTCCTTTGGACTCCTAAAATAAACAGTTCCAAATTTGATATATTCCCAATTGAAATCTCCAAAACTCAAATCCTTTAAAAACCTTAAACTTTGAAATTCTTGAGAGCAAAACCACTGATCATTATCGGGAGTTTTCTTAAATGATTCCCGTCATTTAAGATGTAATTAACTATAGGGGCTTGCCCTTATAGGGAACTTTAAGAACCCAGGTAATATAAACCACGCTTAATTCATTTATATTAAGCGGGGAACTTGTCGGCTTATAAAATTGGTTCGCGGACCAAACGGATGTCACTAAATCTTTTAGTTTATTTAATCGAGCCCCATCATCGAGCGAGTGTGTACATTCCTCGAGATAAATACACGGTTTGTGGTGCGGTGCTCGTTTATATAAACTATTCGGGATGTGAGATCGGTTTGATTTCATATCTTAAAACTTTTAAATTTAAAATTACTTTCAAAATCAAATACTACTTTTCAAATTATTTATTTAAATTAAATTAAAAATTTGCCGACAATTTCTGTAGGCGACCTCTTTTCAAAAATACAACACATAACCTAAAATATGCCTACAACTTCTGGCGACTCCGCTGGGGACTAGTTCCTCTCTCCATTTTGATCAGATGGTTTTGCTTTCTTAAATCGGTAGTGAGCCCCTGCCCCTAGTGGACCAAACTACCATTCTTCCGTTGGAATACCCCGTTCATTTCTGTCTTGAACGAGTATAGCCAACTCCTCTTGGATTTAGGAGCCACTGTTTAGACACCCCTAAACGGAGAGGTTCCGAGATCCTTTTACCTCTTTTCTGAGGTGGGCTGGACCCCCAATAGGTGTTAGTTTAGGAAGCGATCCTTCGAGTCGAGAAGTCTTTCTTTTCCTTTGAACATTCTTTTTGCATAAGACTTTCTTTTCCTTTCCAATTCTGAATCGGATTCCTTACCTTCTCTACACCTTTGAACATTCTGTTCCTAATAAACAAAACCTCTAATGAATAACTCTTTTAACAAATAATTCCTTTTTATAAACACATGAACAAAAATGTGTTCGGACTCTTTTCGATTCCTTTCTTTTTGTCCTGATGAGAAGAAGCATAACTTGAGACTGACAATCAGAATCTACCTTGCAGAAAATGTACGCCCCAAAGCTGATTTTCTCCTTCACCAATGGATTGGACTTCACTTGTTTACAAGGATGAGTCTGCCCGACAATGGGATCATCCGGTTTGGACAAGGATTCGAGAACACAAATGTCAAGATCACTGACGTTACCCTTTTCACACTTACAGACAAAGTATCTGAAACTGAAACACCTTTGATCGAATTCAACCTCAAGTCAACTTAAGAGTTCCCTCCCCTGCAAAGGGTTCCAGCTGAGAGGAATACTACTGTCCATAGGAGGACTGTTATCTCTACCCCAGCTGGTGCTAGTCGTCTCCGCACCTACCCCGGCTTCCGCCGAGCCGAAGGGAAGGAAGTTCGAATTTGTAACGAGCATGTTACCGTGGAGGGTACGGATTTCCGTGCAAGACCTTCTATTTTTGAAATTGGGTCCAGCTCGAGGGTTCCACCCCTAACACGGACTCGGAGAAGAAACGAGAGGTAGGAAGATTGCCGGAAAGGCCAGAGCTGCTGAAGTCGCATTCTTAGAAGAAATCCCTGAGTACACACCACTACCTGAGTACATACCATTTCCTGAGTATACACCGCTTTTGGAAGGAAGTAGATTCCATCCCCTTTCCACTGCAGCCGACGAGGAAAATGTCTGCAAGATTGCTTCTACATTACCTCGACCCGCATACTATAGCGACAGCCGAAGGAAAAGGGCTAGGGTTGCACCATTTGCCCGACTGCAGACTGTGATAGAGAAGTTAGCAAAGAAAGAGAAATGTCCTGTATCAGAGATTTTAAGAAGAATAGGGCGGGTGCCAGCCAAGTCCCGTCTTGGGCCGCGAGTAGAACCCGTTTTCGCCACAAAAAAGCCGAATAAGAAGATGAAGGCTAGTCCACCTGTTGTTGTTTCAGGTTTACAGATCAGGGAGGATACCACCTTCCGAGCATTCGGCCAGACGGACCATCCGGTCCTGGGCCTTCTGGCTGCTAGAAGGATGGTATGGCGCCCTACTACTGGCCAATTGAGACCAAAACAACGACCTGAAAAGGAAAGTCTCGTCAGGAGACTCGAGTCCGAAGAGAGCGCCACTGCAATGAAGGGGACACCCAAAAAGGAAACCCAACAGCCATCGCATGATAACTGCAAAACCGCACAAAAAAGACCATTGGAAGACGCTATGGAAAAACTAAGAACCGACATTCAATGATTAGCAAGAGAAAGAGAAGAAAAGTTTGGAGATGAAGTTGACTCGTCGGAGTTCATGGATGATGAATATGTGGAGATCAACATGGTTGAAACACGAACATCGTCAGCTTCGCAAGGTGCCCCGGCAGCTGCGGAGAGAGATGAACCGGAAGCATTAAGAGTACAAATTCGAGAAAAAGATGATTCAATCTCTCAAATGGCAAAAAGGATGGAAGAGATGGCTGCAGCTCTAGCCACTCTTAAGAGCACAAATAAGAGAGTCAGGCTCAACCCCCAAGAGAAACACCTCCATAAGTTATTCATATTACAGACGGAGGAAAAGAGATCACATCCGTTAACAGAGACGATCAGTTGAAGAAAGATTCTACCCAGAATATGATTCCAGAGAAGGACATCAAGAACATGGTGGAACGAGCGAGTGCGAGAAGCATTAGCACGGTCCCAAGAGCGGAGCATCTATTTAGACGGGTAGACCTTACCCGAAGAATTCGATGCGAGTACAATACCCGAAAGGCTTCGTACCACCTCTCGTTCAAAACTTTTGATGGTACGGAAACCCTTGACGACATGTTGCACATTTTCGTGCTAGTTGTTGCAACGCCGGTGGAAGTGACGCCTTACTCTTCCGACAATTCGTCAGCAGCCTGTCAGGGATCCCCTTCGATTGGTATGCAGAGTTACCGAAAGGTTCGGTAAAGACATTTTCAGAATTGGAAAACCTCTTCGTGAAACGGTTTGTCGGAGCTCAGCACCATATCACCATCGGTGACTTAGTGGTGGAGAAATAGAAACCGAACGAAACTTTAGTGGACTACATACTTCGATGGAGAAATCTAAGCATGAAGTGTGAGCCACAGCTACAAGAGCAGCATGCAGTCGGTATCTTGCTTAAAAGCATTCACGGCCGATAGCACTTCTCCTTAAGGGATTTACAATTCGGACTTTCGAGAAGTTGTTAAGCAAGGCCGGAAGCTTGCAAGAGGAAGCGAAGCAACTAAGTTTCGTCGACAAACGGACAAACGAAGCTCGTGAGGACATTTGAAAAGAAATTCGGGATCGTCGCTGCAGTCGATAAGGGCAAGCAGCCAATGCAAATACAGCCGGAGCAGCCGCAGCCCAGCTACCAACAACCTCAATCTGGTTATCAGCCAACTCAACAACATGAGCAACCGCCTTGCCCACAGCGCACGTTAAAGGAGCTTATAAACAGAGAGTATCCATTCAAGAATGAGGCAGTGCCAAAGATGTTCCGCAGTTTGATGAAGACTTCTGATTTTCGACTACCAGAACCCAGGAAGCCAGAAGAAGTCAACAAGAAAGACCATCCCAACTACTGTCCTTACCACCAGATGCTTGGACATAAGATAGAGGATTGCATCACCTTCAAAAGTTGGCTTGACAATAATCTCCGAAAAGGGAACATAACGATCCCAAAGGAATACATGAAAGAACCTCAGAAAGGAGGTTATGTCAATGTTATTTCAATGGATCCCATTGTTCTGATAGACCCTTACACGACCGATGATGGATGGAGTACCGCTTGGATGAAGTCATCGAAGAAAATTTTGGATCGCATCCAAACCGCTTCGGCGCATGCTTCAACTCGAGTACGAAGCACATCGGCCGGCGGCTGTCGCTTGCAATTGAAGAACCGCCCCAGGAAGAAAGGATCATAGAAAAGAAGGAGATCGAAGAAGAAGAAAGGACCGAGGCTCCTAAGGCTAGACTAGGGGCTGCTTATCCTAGGATGGTTGTTTCCGATTCGGGGGAAAAATTCCTCGAACCTCTGACTCTGTATGATTATTTGCTCGCTCCGGCGGGATCTTATAATGATAAGAGTTATGGCGTTGGCTACGTTTTGACTGTTTCTAATGATTACGTAACTAACGACAACCAATCTAATCCGGATCTAGATTCCGATACCAATAACAATTCTCAAATCATACACGACCTCGACAATCACGATGACAAAGAAGAAATTCACTAAGAAGGCTACGAAAGTTCAACAAGCAATGAATATATTTGTGAATTCCAAGGAACTCCAATCACAATAGAGTTAGAGCTTTCAGATTTCGAAGCGACTCCAAAAGAACACTGTCATGCCGATTCGAAAGGAGACACCGATAAACTCGGTACCGGACTCGGAAGAAATCACGAAGTCGACTTAAGGAGCGGAAAGGTTCTACCTCCAAGGATGGGTCCAAAAGACAAAGGAAAGCGGTGGTTGTTCGGGAAGAATCAACCCCAGCAGAAGAATTGCCCATTCGGGAAGAAGCTGAAACACATGGTAACAAAGTGGACTATAACGTACTAGCCCATCTTAGGAAACTACCAGCTAAACAGAGCATCTACGACGCTCTCATTTTATCAAAAGAGATGAGGGAAGCTCTGATCAAGGCCTTACTTGATCCAGAGATTTGTTTAGCTCAGATGGCTGGAGATTCCTTAGACGAGGTTTGCTCGTTAAAGGAACGACGAGGTGTTACCTTCACGGACGGTGATCTACTACTTGGGACGGCCGATCATAACCGACCGTTGTACATTTCGATCCACGATCGGAAAGTTTACGCTCTCCGGAGTATTGGTGGATCCAGGAGCGTCAATCAACATAATGAACCTTCAGACGTTAGCATACTTGGAAATTGACGCTCGCGAGCTTGAAGTGGACAAGATGTTACTAAGAGGATTCAACCAGAAAGGAGAAAGAGCCCTTGGATCAATAACACTATTGATGAAGACCGGTGACTTAGCAAAGACAACCGCAAAATTCCACATAATTGACTCTGAGACATCGTTCGACGCTCTCTTGGGCCGACTAGTGGATCCATGAAAATCGGATGGTACCATCGTCTCTGCATCAGTGCATAAAATACTACGAAGGAGGAGAACAGCGCATTAAAGGTGATTTGCAACCTTTCTCCGTACATGAGATTGGAATCCATGAAGATGCAGCTTATTACGCACCTCCAAAGAAAACAATCTTCTCCAGAAACACCGTGCCAAATGAAGCAAGAGAAATTCGAGACAATGAAGAACCTGAAGTTCTAGTCCAACAGTCACTCACCACTCCCTTACGGTGAGATGGTGAAGGTTTCTCCAGAACTCGCATCCGAGGTCGAGGCCGGGGACGAGGTCATGGAAGAGACACTGGGACAGTTGGACAGAAAAAGCTGATGATCAACGTTGATTGGGAAAACAGCTCTGAGGAAGAAGAGGAAATCAAGAGAGAAGCAGTTACAATAAACCAGAAGAAACCACAATTCAAAATTTCTCTCGAAGATGAGAAGAACGAAGAATACAAATCGATGTACGAGAAGATTAATCACTATGTACACACTATGACCACGACCCCGATCCGATCCTAATAAGATCGAGGGTATGGTGGTCAAAGAAGTACATAGCGAGCGGTGCAAAGCCAATCAAATTTTACCGTGGCACTTCTTCTTCCAATACCGAAAACAATGTACAATTTGAAGATGTCACTTCTTCCGAATTAATGGAATTAACTTTTGAGTGGTACTCTCCCTATGTTCAAAATTTAGTTCAGCGTGGTGTCTTACCTCGACAATGGACAAAAGGACGATCACAACACTTCGAAAAATTATGGAATAATGCCGGTCGGCCTCCCAATTCAAAACATGGTCTCGGATTCGGCACAGTAGGTTCAGTTGACGATATGGAATTTTTTTTCGTTGTCACTTGCGAACCTAATGAAGACTGCTTGGAAACTATAGAAGAGCTTGAAGATCTGCAAATTGGAGACGCTCCACCAGAGTTCGAAGAAGAAATCAAATCCACAATAGATGAGTTAATGGAAGTTAACTTAGGTACTAACGAAAAGCCTAGACCAACCTTTGTTTGCTCCTTACTCAATAAAGAAGATTCCGAGGAAATGATCAAGCTATTAATGGAATTCGAGGATCTGTTTTGCTTGGAGTTACGACGAAATGCCGGGATTAGCTCCGAAGTCGCAGTTCACGGGCTAGGAGTGGATCCTACTTCCGTTCCGATCGAACAAGCTTCCGGAAGAATGCGTTTGGAAATTGAACAACAAGTAAAAGCCGAAGTTAAGAAGCTAATCGACGATAAATTTGTCCGTGAAGAACAATACGCTACTTGGCTGGCCAATGTGGTACCAGTCAGGAAGAAGAATGGTCAGATCAGAATCTGCGTGGATTTCAGAGACTTGAACAAAGCATGTCCAAAGGATGAATTTCCACTGCCAATCCCAGAATTAATGATCGACATCGCCTCGACACATGAAATATTCTCTTTCATGGATGGATCTTCAGGATACAACCAGATAAAGATGGCACCAGAAGACGAAAAGCTCACGACATTCAGAACAACAATCGGAGTGTATTGCTACACAGTAATGCCATTCGGACTAAAGAACGCAGGAGCAACATACCAAAGAGCGATGACAAAGATTTTCGATGATCTCATTCACAACCAAGTTGAGTGCTATGTGGATGATGTGGTCATCAAAAGCAAACTGAAGGAAGATCACCTGTATGATTTGAGAATTGTCTTCGAGCGACTAAGGCAATACAACCTTAAGATAAATCTCTTAAAATGCGCCTTCGGCGTTACCTCCGGGAAATTCTTAGGATTTGTTGTCCGACATCGCGGGATTGAAATTGATCCGGAAAAGATTAAAGCTATCTTAGAGATGCCGCCTCCCAAAACCTTAAAACAGCTACGATCCTTTCAAGGGAAGCTGACATATCTTCGACGCTTTATCTCGAACTTGTCAGGTAGGTGTCAGCCCTTCTTGGCATTAGTTAAAAAAGATGCCAAATTCGTTTGGGAAGAGAAAAGCCAACGGGCCTTCGAGGACATTAAGCAATACTTAATGACACCTCCTGTCTTAGCAGCCCCAGTCTCAGGTAGACCGTTGATACTTTATACCACGGCTCTAGACGACTCCCTTGGAGCCCTGCTAGCCCAGGTTAATGATGAGGGAAAAGAAAATGCTCTCTACTACTTAAGCCGGCGTTTGATTCCGATGGAAGTAAAGTATCCTCCAATTGAGAAGCATTGTTTAGCCCTAATCTTTGCCGCACAGAAACTCAGGCATTACATGCTCTCTCATAAGGTCAACCTCATCTTGAAAGTTAATCCGTTGCAATATTTGATGACCCGTCCAACACTTTCTGGCAGACTTGCCAGGTGGTCGATGATACTATTGCAATTCGACATAACTTTCGTCCTCTTCGTGCCGTAAAGGGACAAGTGCTAGGCCGACTTCCTTGCGGCGCACCTTTCTGCGCGATTCGCCTCTCGATGACGATTTACCAGACGAACAAATAATGAGCCTAGAAGACATTGATGATCGACGTTGGGAACTATACTTCGACAGAGCATCCTCAGCACAGAAAGACAAAGAACTGCAAATGATAGTGCCCGGTAGGCAGGAATCAGACTAATCTTTATAACACCGGAGCGGGGGATGTTAAGATACTCCTACCACTTAACAGAGCCGTGCACAAACAACGAAGCAGAATACGAAGCCCTCATAACAGGAGTAGAACTGACCATTCAAATGGGAGTAAAAATATCAATATCTACGGAGATTCTCAGTTGATCATTCAACAGGACGCAGGACAATACAAAATTTTAAAGCCAAGACTCGAGCAATACTTTCAATATGCCATGAAACTGTTAGAACAAATTCCGAATGTAACAATCTACAAGATCCCCAGAAGAGACAACGCTCTCGCAGATGCGCTAGCTCACCTTGCAAAAGAATTTGCACCGCTCGCAAGATGAGTCGGTTGAAGTGTTAGTTCAAGGACGACGAGTCCTATCACAGGCTCGACATGGATATGATACGAAATCGGAAAAAACAGAGGAATCAGTTGCAGCAGTGACGGAAAACACAGAAGATTGGCTTCAACCGCTAATAGACTACCTGCAAACAAGGAAATTACCAGACGATAAGTCATTAGCACATCAAATCAAGAAAAGAGCTCTGTATTACAGATTAATAAACAGTACATTATACAGAATGTCTTTTGATCAAATGTGGTTAAGATGCCTGAACGGGTCCGAGGCTCGTGAAATTGTCAAAGAAGTGCATTCAGGACTTTGTGGCGCTCATAAGTCGGGTCCAAAAATGAAGATGAAAATTAAAAGACTAGGGTATTACTGGCCCTCAATGATGACCGAATGCATGAAGATTGCCAAAAGTTGTCACCAGTGCCAAGTACACGGAGTGGTTCTACACCAACCTCCAAACGTGCTACATCCGACAATTGCGTCGTGGCCATTTGAGTGTTGGGGCACAGATATAGTGGGTCCGATAGAACCACCTTCTTCAAGAGGACATCGCTTCATCCTTGCAGCTACAGACTACTTTTCTAAATGGGCAGAAGCAGTTCCACTCAGAGGAGTAAAGGCACACCACGTGCTACAGTTTTTTAAAAATCAAGTCGTCTACCGTTTCGGAGTACCGCGCAGAATCATTTCAAATAATGGGTCCGCATTCAGAAGTACAAAGATCAACAATTTTGTCAGAAGACATGGAATCGATTGGCGATACTCAACAATCTACTATCCAAGAGCAAACGGCTTGGCCGAGGCTTTTAATGAAACTCTCGTTCAAATTTTAAAGAAAACTTTGGATGACAATAAGAGAAATTGGCACGAGAAGTTGTTAGAAGCCTTATGGGCCTACAGGACGACTTTCAGGACTCCTACTCAGTCTACACCTTACACTTTAGTGTACGGGTCCGAGGCCGTTTTACCTTTGGAGGTCCGACTTCCATCACTCGGGATTACGATTGCAAATAAAATTACTACAGAAGAAAATGCCAGATTACAACTGGAAGAACTGGAAAACTTGGAAGGAAAAAGACTTGCAGCGCAACAAAATTTGGAACTGTACCAAGCTAAGATGATCCAGGCCCATGATAAACTGGTCCGCCCGAGAGCTTTCAAGGTTGGTGACTTAGTTCTTGTTCTCAGAAGACCTATTCTTGCACATCGCAAGATAGGAGGCAAATTTGAACCGACTTGGGAAGGGCGGTTTGTGGTCGAGGCGAGTCTACTCAGGAGGCTCCTACCAACTTGTGAATTACCAAGGAGAACGACAAATGCTTCCAATCAATAGACGATATTTGAAGAAGTATTACGCAACCTGATGTTTCGAAGGGTGGCCTCTAAAATAGAGTCTTATCCCTAGAAACACGGGTGAAGCAATCACTTTGTGACTGGGTCCGAACCCAAAAACATAAAAATGGATAAAATAAAAAAAATGTGCTAAAAATAAAATATGTGAAAATCATAATAATAAAGTTTTACCCTTCCTTTCAAATCAAATCTTTTTCCTGATCTTTCTTTATCTTTTCCTACTTTCCTTAAAAAATTAAAATTGGAATAAGTGAATAAGAATCTTCAGTGATAAATACTTTCTTAATGTTCTTGTTCTTAGTACAGCCCCCGATCCTTTCCTTGTTTTCTTCGCAGGGAAATGTCGAACGGGCGGTTGGTCCTAAACTTTAAAAATGGCGTGAGTCTCGCACTCGATGAAAAGAGGGTGAAGGATGGAGCAGTGATAGAAATTGATTCTGACTTCACACCAGCCAGCCTATAGTATGAAGAAAATGACTGGGTCCCAGTGGACCGAGAGGAACTTCATAGCCAGACAGTAATGAAGATGGGCGGCCCAAGCCGCCAATCCAGCAACAAGAAACGAAAGGCGAACACCGAAGAAAGCAAGAAAATCAAGTCAGTAGTTGCCACGGTAGAAGGCAGGCTCGTCAGCGCCGCACCCACAGAAATTCAAGAAGTGAGGAAAACTACGCTCACAACTACTCAAAGAAGGAATAAGAATCACTGTATCCGCAAGATGTTGACTAAACTTGCAGCAGATCAACACGAGGAAACAGCCCCCTTCATAGACACACACATTTCAAAGATACCGGTTCGGCAGGAACCAGGAAGAAGAAAGTCAACGCCGAGAGAATCAGAACAGATCGGAGAAATGCTAAGAAAGACAGAGATAGAATCGAGTGCCTCGACGCCGGGCGGAGAAACCATATCCGAAGAACCTTGTTGCGAAGCAACCCGGGAGGATGTCCCGACAGAGACAATCCCCGAGGAGCCAAGGTATGCGAGGAGAACGTGACGGGATTTAGCCATACATCCCGCAATACGTTACTAGGCCTCGTCACTTGCGGATCATCCCAGAATATGAACTAGAAAGAATGCAAAATGTTGAGAAGAAAACTTTCGAATACTTTGAAAGGATTAGAGGCAAAAGAATCAACATTTTGGAAGGCCTCGAGTTACACACAGGTGTATTCTCAGAGTACGAGCAACAACAGATTGTGGATTGCATTTTAGAACTTCAGAAGATGGGTCGAGCAGGCCGTCTGAGAGAAAAGACTTATTTGGAACCCCGGAAATGGATGCCAGGGAAAGGAAGAGTCACAATACAATGCGGATGTTGCTATAACTTGGACAGAAAAGGAAATCCACCAGGGATACTCCGTCACGGTGAGGTGGATCCAATGCCGAGGATAATTAAAAGAATGATGAAAAGAATGATAACGTGCATACCTAACAGTTGCATCATCAACATTTATCAGAAGGGCGACTGCATACCTCCACACATAGACCACCATGACTTTGTCAGGCCTTTCTGCACAGTTTCGTTCGTCAACCAATGCAATATCATGTTCGGATCTGACCTCCGGATAGCAGGCCCAGGTAAGTTCCAAGGGCCGGTGGAGATACCACTTTCGGTAGGTTCCGTCATGATATTACAAGGAAATGGAGCAGACATTGCAAAGCATTGCATACCGGGAGTACCAGTGGAGCGGATCTCCGTCACTTTTAGAAGGATGGACGACGAGAAGGCACCATACCACTTCCAGCCAGATCCAGAATTGGAGAATCTCCGGCCCTACGAGCTGTGAGTTACATGGGAAATAGCACACCTCCAATGCACATCCATGTGGCATTCCTGCCAAGGTTGGCTTGGAAGGTGATGTTATTGACCGTGTATCTCATTATTCAGACATGGATCTGACAGACACTTTTTGGATGGATCCACAAGAATCATACATAGTCCGTTTTGAGTCATGGATTGTATGAAAAATATTTCAGATCGAGTTGTATGATGTATCTTCAACAAGATTGGAATGAAAGTGACCATATCACATTTTGCCTTCACCTCTTTTTGTGCAAATTACTGGGAAACGCCATTAAAGTTAAATGAACTTCGAACAAAGAACAGAAAAGAAAAAGAAAATAAATAAGAACTCTCTTCCATAAAAATCCAAACATTAAAATGAATTTCAAATCCACATGAACACCAAATAAACAATAACAAAAAAATGGGATAGTTAAAGAACAAACAAAACAAATCTAAAGCTCAAATTGAATTCCAGTTTACGTCCATCTTTTCAAATCCTCCAATCCTTCTTTAAATCGAGGTCTATTCCAGACCTCCTCGGAAACCCTCTCTCGGGATGATTTCAGGATCACGAGGAATCTTCACATTGATTCGGATGGCATAGGTTCGTACCCATCGCCAAGCAATCAGACTTTGATTGATTCCCGTGGGATATGGAACACTTTCATATCTCATTTCGATCTCAGCATAATCCAAATCTCAGCAAAATTCTTCATAGTCACAGCATAAATCAAATATCAACAAAATTTTTCACAACCACTGCATAAACCAAATCTCAGCATTCGGGATAGGCCTCCGCCCTACTCCCATCTCAGCATTCGGGATAGGCCTCCGCCCGACTCCCATCTCAGCATTCGGGATAGGCCTCCGCCCTACTCCCATCTCAGCAATCGGGATAGGCCTCCGCCCCACTGCCATCTCAGCAATCGGGATAGGCGTCCGCCCTAGCAATCGGGATAGGCTTCTGCCGTACTCCCATCTCAGCAGTCGGGATAGGCCTACGCCCTATTCCCTACTCAGCAATCGGGATAGGCCTGCGCCCTACTCCCATCTCGATGTCGGGATAGGCCTCCGCCCTACTCCCATATCGCCCATCTCGGCGATCGGGAGAGGCCTCCGTCCTACTCCCATCTCGACGATCGGGATAGGCCTCCGCCCTACTCCCATCTCGGCATTTGGGATAGGCCTCCGCCCTACTCCCATCTCGGCGATCGGGATAGGCCTCCGCCCTACTCCCATCTCAGCATTCGGGATAGGCCTCCGCCCTACTCCCATCTCAGCAATCGGGAGAGGCCTCCGCCCTACTCCCATCTCAGCGTTCGGGATAGGCCTCCGCCCTACTCCCATCTCAGCAATCGGGATAGGCCTCCGCCCTACTCCCATCTCAGCATTCGGGATAGGCCTCCGCCCTACTCCGCCTATCCGCCCTACTCCCTTCTCAGCAATCGGGATAGGCCTCAGTCCTACTCCTTTCTCAGCAATCTCAAAATTTGATCCTCTCATCAAGAAATTGAAATTAAAACACTCTGCTTTTCGGATAGGCTTTGTCCTATTCTTCCTCAGCATTTGGGATAGGCTCAGTCCTAATCCTTCTCAGCATACACATTGGAATAGGTTTAGTCCTACTTCCTCCTCAGTATACAAATGCATTCGGGTGGGCCTCCTCCCTACTCTTTTCTCCGCATAAAACCAAAATTGAAACTCAAATCAGAATTCAAACTCAAAATTAAAACTTGAGATAAAAAATGAAACGAATCTAAAATCTAATCTCTTGAAATCTTGTGATCTGAAATTCACCTCCTTTTTCCCTAGTGAGAGTTCTAGAATCTTCAGTCTTGGA
Organism: Papilionanthe hookeriana x Papilionanthe teres; assembly: GCA_022702705.1. NCBI lineage: Eukaryota > Viridiplantae > Streptophyta > Magnoliopsida > Asparagales > Orchidaceae > Papilionanthe > Papilionanthe hookeriana x Papilionanthe teres. The sequence goes on along the minus strand of CM040425.1, from coordinate 136,291,896 downwards.
GATTTACCTGATACTCCCCAGCGAAAATTCTTCTACTTCGTCCTAAGTTTGTCACTTGGACATCTGTGTTGGCTTTGTTGATCTCTTCGGTCAACACCAATACGCGCGGTGTGCTTGGTTAGCACACCACACCTATTGGGGGTCCATTTGTTGACCTCATTTTTGATGAGGTCTTCTCTTCCCTCTTTAGTGTTTAGGATCTAGCCTTAGGCTTTTCCTTTGACTATCTTAGAGGACTAGAATTGGGACCCATCCCTTAGAAATTTGAACCACTTCTTGCCTCCCCGCAAACCCCACGAAGCTTGATTGTAGACCCCTAATCACCTGAGGGTTGAGATCAAATGTGAAGTTTAAAGGATGAGTTCCCTATAGGACTCTTTCGCCTTAGGACCACCTTGGGTGGCTTAGTGCAGTGAGGGTTGACTTACACACTCACTACACTCACACTCTACACTCTCACACACACAATCCGAATCCTAAAACCACACCCATACCCAACTTGACTCCTTGACTCATGAAGGTAATTCATATGGATGGACCTTAACCCCTAAGCCCCCGGTTAAGAGGGTTAGGAACAACATAGTGAATGCCTCGAATGAGTCCTCTCATGGCTCATATAGGCTTAATATGGCTTCATGGCTCAACAAAAGTGCTTCCATTTCACTCATATTTGATCAATCTTCTTTTTTCAAAATTTCGATTTTTGACCCGGAGCCCTACACCCATCAAACCTACTAAAAGCCCTTAAAATTGCCCAAATCCTCCAAAATTTCCAAATCACCCAAAATTCCCCAAAATTAACCTTGAACATTTCCTCACCATTCAAATTGATCATCCATAGCCAGAGATACCAAAAATTCCAAAAATACCCCCCAATACCTCCAAATACCCAAAATGCCCTCTTAGCCAAAAAATCCAAAAATTCAGAAAATTCCAGAAAATCCCAGATATTCCCAATTTCATTTTGTCCAACTACACCATGGGCTAATTTTGTCAATTTACCCCACTTTTACCAAAACCCCCAATTTAGCCCATTCTTAACCCAAGTGAACCCAAAGTCAAACCAAACCTACCCAATTGACCCCAATTTTGGTCCAATTCAATTCTAAACTCAAATTCAATATCCAAAATATCAATCTAGACCAAATCCAAGTCCAATTTGATTGACATTTGGGTCCAATTTCGCTTTTGACCTTAAAGCCCAATTTGGACCCATGACCCAAACTTAGCCCAAACCAAACCAATTCAACTTCATTTAACCCCAAACCTTTTCTAAACCTTCCCTAAAATCCCCATAAACAAAAAACTAACATATTTTGCCCAAAATTTGGACCCAAACCCCACTCAAATTCAACCTAAAACCAAAAAGCCCAATTTTGACCTAAACCCAAACCTAACCCAAATAAGCACAAGTCCCAAAAACAAAACCCAACCAAAGTTGAAACCTCTTTGAAACACTCCTATAAACATTTCCCAACATTAATTTTACATCAATTTCAACCCTAGCCCAACATTGGCCCAAGTTAGCCCAATTTGACCTACATTGGCCCATTTACCAAAGGAACCCAAATTCAACCCAATTCAAACCTAAACCACCTCAAATTCATTTCAAATCACTCATGACACATCCCTAAACTATACCCTACATTTATTTGGCATGCCCCTTTGCAAAATTTTCATCGAAAGGCCCACTTTTAAAGGACATTCAAAAGCCCATTCCTAACCAAACTCAAAAGCCCAAGCCCATCCTAAAGCCCACATTACAGTCTCATCTCATCCTCACTTAATTAAAATCATTCCTAAGTCCTAAATCAGCAATCAAATATTTCTAAACAAAGCCATATGACAAACCATCCAAATTTTACACCAAATTACCAAAATTTCTAAAACCCTTTTTCATGAAATTGACCAAACTTTTTCCCAAGCCAAAGATGAGCCATGAAGCCATTCTTGAGCCACATGCAAGCCATGTGAGTTCTTGACATGTGACCTTACCACATTGGGCAAAAAGAGGAGGTCCTTTAAGCACTTCCTAAAAGCCATTAACCATACTTATGATTCCCCTTAACCCAAATTTAATCTAAATATTCTTGGATGGAGACTTCTCCACTTAAGACCAGTGACCCAACTGATTCACCCAGCCAAAACCGAGGTCATGGGGAGGTGAACCAAGCCCAAAATCATGGGTTGACCAATTTGAGCCCAAAATGAGCCCTTACCCTTTCCTTTTCAAGCCATCCTCTTTTCACATGGCAAAGCTCGATTGCTGCACAAACCTCCAGCCACGACTTACCTGGACCCGAGGGTGACCCATACTGCTCGGCCGACCGCTGGATCGCCGGAAAACACCATGGCCGAGACCTTGGGAGGAGCCAAACTTTTCAATTCTGCCTTGCTGAAGTGTCCCAACCCAATTGAACACCATGGTTGTTCTTCTCTTGCATGGAGCAGCTGATCCCAAGCCTTAAACCCCCCTGAGAGGCCCTCCACCCTCTCCTATTTAAACACCACCTCCTCTCGGCCATGAGAGGTGCTGAACCAAAACTTACTGAAACCCTGCCAAAATCATCCCATATCACTCTCTACACATAGAGAACTTGATCCCCACTGAAATCCCCCTGCCATTTCCCCTATGTGAGTTCAATTTCAGAGTTGAAATCCAAGCTCAAAACCAGGACACTTCACCACAGTGAGCCAATCTCCAAATTGGTTGGTCCTACACCTTCGCCAGACCAAGAGGAGAAGTTCCCCAGCAAAAGCCCCCTCACCAGGCCAGCCATTGCTTCCAGCCTCCAAGCTTTGTGATCGGGCTTGATCGAAATCATACCAAGACAATTCACCGGAGCCGAGGACTTCATGCGGAGCTTGCTTGGACCCGATCGAAGGTGACACAACTCTCAGATCGAAGCTTCACTTCTCTGAGCAAAGGTATGGACTCACTCTTCTTCCCGAGCTTACAGAGATTCTCCATTTAATTGGAATCAATTTTAATGCATGTTTACCATATGGATGTGTTCATCTCTTCAAGACGAATCCATAGAGCATAAGAACACAAAAATCTGTTGAGCATCGAGTGAGAAATTAGGGTTAAACGGTTGACGGTCACGGGTTCACACCAGTCGTAGACGATGACCAGGAGCCGTCGGATTGCGCATGTATCGAGCCGACGGTCAGGATCGCGCCGGACAGCGCAATGGTACATGAACTGCGGGCCCCTGGAGCGCTGAGTCGGATGGCGGCGTCAAACCAGAGAGCGCCGCGTGGCTGTTCGGAGATGCTAAGGTTGACGCAGCGCCGATTCGGATAAATAGAAAAATAGGGATTTTTCTTATTTATTTAATTACCAAAACTTAGAAAATTCATAACTTTGTGTAGAAAAATCCTAAAAATAAAATAAAAATACCCTCTTGCTCAGTGAACAGAGGAGAATAATGTGGAAAAGAAATCAAGTAATTTCATTAAGTATTTTATTTTTAATGATTTATTTACTCTCTGCATTTTTTTAATTCTCCATGCATATAGAAAATTCACCATGGCATGAAACCATAGGGCTTTTGAAGCCTCTGAACTTGGGAACATTCCCTGAATTTTCCAAGGTCGAAGGCCATCCTATGAGAAGTTATTGATTTTTCAAGTTCATGTTACTGTTTTGAGTATTTTAATTCCAATAATTAGCATGTTGAGAAATAAATTCTAGGAAAATTTTGTGATGTTGCTTGTGACCAGAGGTACCTAGGAAAAATAATTTTTGAGCTAATTCCCTTTGAACAACCCTAATTGGCCTAAACACCCAAAATTGAATTTTAATTAATTAGGGTTAACCCACTCATCAAATTAACTTAAAAACAATTCTCCACTGTCCTTTAGGGATAGGAGAACACCACATAAAAATTTGAAACCAATTGGACTTGATTAACCCCACCAAATGGGTTGATTAAGCCTCTTAAGTAATAATGGGTAAAATTAAACTTTAAAAATTTATAACTCACAAAATACTTTTAAAAAATTCACAAAAATGGTTTTGGAGCCTCTCTGATATCAGAGGAACTTAGGAAAATTAAAATTGTAATTTTCTAAAAAAAAAGTTGATTTTTATCATTATTCTAATATTTTTAATAATTAAAAAATAATAAAAATTATAAAAATATTAAAAATCACCAAAATGTCACATTTTGAATTCTAATCATTTAGGAACAAACCAAATATTTTTCTTAAGTCCCTAGGGTAAGATATTGAATTTTAAAGGCTTAATGTATTTTTTTTAATATTAAAAATGTATTTTCCAACCTTTTCACTAAAATAATTCTAATAAATCAAAGAAAAATCAGAAAAATATAAAATTTATTTCTCTGGACTCCTTGAGGTTAGAGAGATTTAAGAAAAATATAAAATCGATTATTCAACTTTAATTTTATTTTAAAATTAATTAATGCTCCAAAACTAAAAATAATTATAATAAATAAAATAAAATTCAAAAAATCACCAAATTTAGTCCAAATGGTCCTCTGGTCATTAGCAACATCCCATAATTTTCTTAAGGACATAAACATTTCGTTGGTCATGTTATTGAATTTTCCTTGAAAACCCCTATTTTCTACAAAAAATAATTATATAAATAAATTAAATGCAGAAAAATCACATTTTCTCATCTAATGTCTTAATTGACATGTGAGTGAAGCCACATAAAAATTTCAAATTCATTTAAGCTCAATTTAGTGAGTTATGGAATTATTAAGCTGGAAGGGCAAAATGGTAATTAAAATTTTAACCCTTAATTAAAACTTTAGGTTTAATAAAATGAGAGAGTAAAATATTTTATCCTAATCTGATTTGGATGATTGAAATTTAAATAATTAAAGGATAGAAACCCATCAATCATTTTTAAGAATAATTAGAGTAAACTTGAATCAATTAATTAATGAAATTTGGAAGATTAATAAAAATTGAAATTATTAAAATAGGGATATTATTATGAAGACATTTATTCTTTAATTTAAAAATCCCTAAATTAATCACCTCAATAATATTTAATTCCTAATTAAAATGATAATTCAAATTCAAAATTTAAAATACTAAAAGACTTAATCATTAAATTAAATTAAAATTAAAACATTTAAATTAAATCCTTCCAAAATTTAAATTAAATTAATACTTTAACAATTAAATTAAATCATCTTTAAAACATAAAAAATAAAATATTAAATTAAAATTAAAATAAAATTAAATTAAAAATAATATTAAATTAAATTAAATTAAATTGAATTGAATTAAATATAACATTACCTAAGACATAAAGAATTCAAAATAAATCTAAAACAACTTGAACACTATTCCAAACTTAAACCCATTAATTAAAATTAAATTAAATCACAAATAACTTAAGCATCAATTTTCCCTCAAAAGCTCTTGTTGTCATAACTCCTAAACGGAGTATCAAGTGAAGTGTTACTTCACTTATAGGATATTCAAATGTCCTAGTTCACTGAGCAAAAGAACAAAACTTAACTAAACTCCTGGATGATTAATTCACTTGTATGATTAAATTCTCTTGGACTTAAAACAATCCTAGAGGTATTGAAAAGATGTTTAAGACTCGTCTTAAGCACTTCCTCAATATGATAGGATATTTATAAGAACAATTGAACTTAATTGTTCTTTGATGAAGAAAATCGTCCTTAAACCAAAATACAAGAACCTAGACGTCATAAGAGATGGCTAGCTATAGGATTAGGACTTTGGTAGACAACCAAAACCTTTCCCTTAGCCTTACCTAGGTACTTGTTAGAATATTTAAATGCCTTAACATGTGTTTTGAGTGCAGCTTAGGATGACGGGAAGACCCTCCGAGTACGCTTTTATTTTATTGCAATTTACTTTATTACGAAATGCACTTTACTTTTCTTGCATGATAAACAACTCGTTGCATGAAAACCAAAACCTTTAGGGTAGTCCCTAAAACTGAAACCAAAATTAAATTAAAAATCATTACAAGATAAAATTCACCGCCACAACATTTCAAAATATAAAACAACTCAAAATTTAATCACAAACAGAACACAAAACTACAATTGCAACTAAATAACGTCTCGTTGAATGATCGGGAATACCTCGGATGATGTAACCCACGTGTTGCTAACGGGATTTCCCACGGTCTAAATGAAAGTGTGGAACTCATTCAGTTGAGTTTAGCAAATTCATCTGGACTAAGTGAATTCGATGAAAATAACGGTGCTGGGATGACGGAACCGTGGGATCTTAATTGGTTCTATTTAAACAATTTTAAGATTTGTTTTAATTAAAATATTAATAAAGCACTTGGATTTCAAGATTTTCTCTAAAACAAGACACTTCTCTCATCTCCTGATTTATGACTTCTAAAACTAAACCTCTGCAACAACAAGGAGCTCGGAGCATGGTGGGCAGCACGGCCATCGTCATCAGCAAAACCTGAGTCTACTTGCAAAAGCTCGTCTTAGAATTAAATAACCAAGCCATAGGACTTCGAGGTAGTTTGACTACTGCGACATAAATCCTCAAATCTTCGTTAGGCATTTGTATGATCATATCATGTAAATTAAGCCCTAACCGGTCTTAGGACTCCGAGGTGATCGTTCGGTACGACATAAACCCTCACATTTTCTAGGCTGATTGTATGATTATGTCATACGAATATAAGTCCTAATTAACTAAAATTGGCAAAATTGAAATATAAGATAAAATTAGGATTTTCTCAAATCTAAGCCAAACAATAGGATAGTCGGGAAGTTGCCAAGATTCCTCTTGGATCCTCAGCTTCTCCTACTTCTCTTCCTTTGGACTCCTAAAATAAAGCTTGTTCCAAATTTGATATATTCCCGATTGAAATCTCCAAAACTCAAATCCTTTGAAAACCTTAAACTTTGAAATTCTTGAGAGCAAAACCACTGATCATTATCGAGAGTTTTCTTAAATGATTCCCGCCATTTACGATGTAATTAACTATAGGGGCTTGCCCTTATAGGGAACTTTAAGAACCCGAGTAATATAAACCTCGCTTAATTCATTTATATTAAGCGGGGAACTCGTCGGCTTATAAAATTGGTTCGCAGACCAAACGGATGTCACAAATCTTTTAGTTTATTTAATCGAGCCCCATCATCAAGCAGTGTGTCTATTCCTCGAGATAAATACACGGTTTGTGGTGCGGTGCTCGTTTATATAAACTATTAGGGATGTGAGATCGGTTTGATTTCATATCTTAAAACTTTTAAATTTAAAATTACTTTCAAAATCAAATACTACTTTTCAAATTATTTATTTAAATTAAATTAAAAATTCGCCGACAATTTCTGTAGGCGACCTCTTTTCAAAAATATAACACATAACCTAAAATATGCCGACAACTTCTAGAATGGCAAATGAAACTTCAATTTGATCATTGTGCGGCTTATCAAGATGCTCAAGTTGAAATGTTCGCGAAGAACAAGTGGATTGATGAAAAGACGGCTACGGATTTTCTAAGAGCGTTAGTATTCTTTCCAAGTGGAATACACAATTTCCCTTGTGAAGATTAGAATATTCTGGAAACGAGATAGTTATTATGGTTTGTTCAGTTGTTGTATCGATTTAGAGAATCGATTGTGTTTGTTTGTGTATTTGCTTTCATGTTCAATGTGTGTTGTTTTTGCTTTGAAATTGTTATGATTGAGTGTGTATTAGGAACTTGAATCAAATGTAGTACTTATCTGAATGTATTGAGTCAAAATTGAAGATTTTAAATGGAAATTAGTGAGTTTGATTGAAAACCTTATGTTTGATTGGTGGATTTAATATTTAATTTTTATAAATTTTTGAAAAATGTTGTGGAAGTTAGAAACTGAAGCTTTACTCTAATATGAGTAATTGGAATTTGAATTTATAAAATTTGGTGGAAAAATAAATTTAAAAAAAAAAAATTTGTGAAAGGCGAGTGGCGCCTAGGCGCCAGAATTCGGCGCCTAAGCGCCAGTTCGGCTTGTACCCGAAAATTTACTTAAATAACCCCCAAAAGCCATTTTTGACGCCTAAGCTTCATCTTCTTCCCCATTTTTGCAAAAATACATCCTCTAGATCCATTTTGAGGTCAAAATAACAAGGATTTGAGCGCGAAACCACTCGATTTCTTCGTCTCAAGGTCAGATCTACACTTTAAACCATTTATTTTTTATTTTCACCATAGATTTCCCTATAAGAACCGAAAATTTGAAAAAAATATTCAATTTTTAGTGATTTCTTTGGAATTCTAAACTTATTTTAAGTTTTATAAACTTAAAAAGAGTTTAAATCTTTGATTCCTAAATTTGTTCTTGTTTTCTTTCATGTTTAGATGGCTCCAAAATCTAAACGCGGGAAGGCACGAGATAAATTTGATAGCGACGAAATTCTCTATCTGCGGTCGCGCATTTTCGTTTCCATGAATTTGCGACATCCAAAAAGTTCATTTCTGAACGAAGTTTCTACCATCCTGGAGAAATGATCGAAAACACTATTGTTGCGCACAACTGGCAACGATTTTGTATTTTTACTGCTGTTGTTGTTATCCCGATTGTTCGAGAATTTTATGCAAATTTTCTGGATGCCGTGGATTATGAAGTCTTTGTCAGAGGTATCGGAGTAGGATTTAGTCCAGAAAGAATCAACATATTTTATGGCCTGCCACTCACTATTGAGTGTTATTGTTCTGGATTATCACCATATGAGGGCGATTTGGATATGATTATTACTTATCTGACTAACGGTACTGGATCTTGGAAGATCAGGAACGGAAAGAGGGTAAACTTCAAATCCTCTGAATTAAATGGTGTATCTAAAGCATGACACTACTTTATATCTGCAAGATTATTACCTTCCAACCACCTGAGTGAAGTGACTAGAGATAGAGCGATCTTAAATTATTGCATTCAGGAGAGGAAGCCTATTGATGTCGGGAGCATTATTTATGATTCGTGGAGTCTCTCGCGAGGTCCAACACTTCGTTGGATTGGGATTTCCATCTTTGATCTACTCACTATGTGTTAGTAATGGAGTCACTGCTCGATATTTCGAGGAGAAGCTGAAGTCTACTAAGCCGATTGGGCGGGGAGAGTGTTAGTATCTATGATCGTCTTCGAGGGAAGAGATCGACCGCTCCTTCTACTTCGCACATACTTCGGGTAGACCTTCGACTTCTAGACCCTCTACTTCTGCCGAGCCATCATCGGATTTCGGGAATCGATGCATGATCGGTTTTTAGAACGACGGCGGGAGTTATTTCAAACTCATTGCAGGATTGATACTATTGACAGAAAACTAGATCATTTATCTGATTATACCCAGAGGAAGAGTAATTACGATGCTAAGTATCATGAAGCCCTAGTCAGATTTCTGAAGGGTGAACATGATGTTAGCTTTCCTACTTTTCCTAGTTTCACACCCTTTGTAGATCCTAAGGACGTAGAATTTTCCTTTGGTGATGAAGATGATGATGAGGCTACGGCTAGTGATTAGTAGTTATAGATTTCTTTGATGTGCTACTCTGTTAGTTTGTTTTATTTGGATTGTTTGTTAGTTTTGTATTTGATGTATGTTGATTGTTTAGTGTTAGGATTCTGTTGTGTTGAGACTGAATTTAGACTTAATTTATATGTTGTTTTAGTTTAATGTTTAGTATTTAATTATTTTGCTCTATTTTAATTCTGTTTCAAATTTAATATCATCATCAATTAGCTGCTTACTTTTTATACACATGCTTTAATTTATTCTTAGTTATTCATAAAAGCATGATTAGAAGTTAATTTTTCTTTTTAAGATTGTTTTTACATACTTATTAAAAATTCTTATGATTTTCTTTCTCTCATACTCTCAAATAATCATAGTATACTAAAACTTAAGTTTGGGGGAAGGGAAAATCCATTCAAAATTAAAATTTTATTTGTCCTTAAAGAGCTAATATTTTCATAAAAATAAAAATAAAAAAACTTTTTAACATAACTTAAGGAATGAAGAATTTATTTGAGATCACTTTTATTTCTGAAATTATAAACAATTTAGTGAAAGTAACCAAAATTTTACTTACTTTGATTGATTTTAAGAATAGAATTATTTAACTTAAAGAAGAATGAGATAAAGATTTTTTCTATTCATGGTAGAAATAATAGAATTTTAGAAATATTAAGTAATAAAAAATTATCACTTGAGAAAGAAAAGATTGGAATTCTTTTTGAATTTTTATTTATGTTATAATAATTAAGTGGAAATGTATAAGTTTTGAAAATATAAGTTAAGGATAGTGAAGTTCAAAACCATTAACAAGCTATCCGGATATAGTAATCCTATATATATATATATATATATATATATATATATATATATATATATATATATATATATATATATAAAGAGAGATAGAGAGGACAAGCTTGAGGAAATGCCTAATAAAAAATTGGCTTCACTTGAATTATCTTATAGGAAGAAAACTAGTTACATATTTTACTTGATTTTTATACATAAATATTTATTTAGAAAAGATTTTTCAAGAAGATCTTTTTCTTGTAAATAATCTATGAAAGCTTAATATAATAGACTTCTTTTATTTTCAAAGTGAATGAAAAGTTTGAAATCTTATGACTTGGTAGTTAAATATTCTTTAAATTCTTAAAATTAAACCTAGATAGTGAAATTGGGTTAATAATTTACTAAAGACTTTATAAAATAAAAAAATTATAAGGAATCTTAAATATTAATCTTTTATTTCCAAAAGTTATATATAATGTAGTAAAAAGAGTTACTTGAGGACAAGTAACATTTAAGTTTGGGGGATTTTGATCTATAAAAAAATACTTATTTCCTTATGTCTAAATTCTTATTAATTTCTAGGGATTTTATGCTTTAATGAAAGGTAATTTTTGTGTTTTTGGATGTAGGTAATGTAAAAAGATCTAAGAAGGAAAAAGGAGTAAAAAGGAGCAAAAATGGAACAAAATACCAAAAGTGTAAAAAAATATGGCCTGGCGCCTAGGCGCCAGAAACTGGCGCCTAGACGCCAGACTTGATATGAAAACTGTCAAGTTTTTGACAACGTTTGATCAGTTATTTTGACGGAGTGAGCGGTTATTTGACATTCTAGAAGGCTGACAGTTGTTCCTTGATAATAGGACATGTGATACATTGCATTTGGACGCTCCAAAACGGTTTTAATCGCGAAGAGGTACGAGCCAAAGTGAAGAGGTGCGAAGAACTGGACGCGGTGTCCGGCGCCTGGCGCCGGATTCGGCGCCTAGGCGCCGAGCCAGACCTTCTAGAAGATTCATTGAATGTGGACATGTTTTGAAGAGGTGCCTCGAGGCGACTCTTGAAGCCTATAAATAGAGGTCCATTTCTTCGAGAAAACGTGCCCCTCCCATTGTACCCCTTTCTCTTATCTACTTTAGGGTCTCTCGTCCTTAGAGAGAGAATTAGAGAGAGATATTTAGGGCCACTTTTGTTTAGTTTAGTAAGTTTATTTTCAAGTTATTGCATCTGGAGTTCATTACACTGTGGAGTTAGTAGGAATCAGAAGATCTGTAGAAGAAATATTTGAGATAAGTATATTTTTATATTTGATTCAAAGTTTATTTATCATGTTTTGTTATTTATTTTCAATGTGCTCTGAGTAGTTAGTTACTTTCTTACTTCAATTATGAAGAGATAGATAAGATAATATAAAGATTCGATGGAGAATTAAAATTTAAATAATTTCAAAACATTGTGATGACATTAATACCTGATCTTACTTTACTTTTTAAATTGGCCGTTTGAATTGTTAAAACTCGTTGAAGAGTTTTGAAACCTTGAAGGAGAAGAACTCTTAACTTTTAAATGTCACATGAATCCTTGGGTAGTCGAAGGCCATGAGTGGATTATTCATGGTGAAGTGCGAAATAAATAGGAAGATAAAATTTAAAGGGCGTAGAATTGATAAGTTTTTAGAGTGACAGACTAAATTCTTATAATTTGATTTATAGATTAGGAAAAGGTCACTAGTATGGCCGACCATAGCCACCCTTGGACATCTAGAAGTGTGAGCCTAGATTAACCCATTCTACTAACAATACATCCAGACCTATTTTGTAAATAAGTCAATGTTCTTTGCGCCTGGATCAAAGGTTAAAGAATAGGAATGCTTCTATTTGGCACAATACCATAAATCAAATTCTCTAACAAATATTAAATTATCTTAGAAATCTTAGATTAATTGAATGAAAGAAAGTTGTTTATTTTATATAGAATTCATAAAATCATTATCTTATTATTGTTTTCTTTATTTGCATCTAGTAAATTAAATATTAATTTATAATCAAATTAATAGATAAAATAAAAATATTTTTATTATTTTATTTTGCTTCCACTTCATAGAAAATTTATGTCTATAAATCTTCCTTGTGGGATAGATACTGGGGTCTTTGTTTAAAAACCCTATATTACTTGAAACGATACGTATACTTGCGTAGTACCCCTAGTGTGTAAAAATATTTTCTAAATCATATTAATTTTACACACTAGCCGCTATTTATAAATTAAGTCAAAGCTTTTGGCTATCTTTTGGAAGCGAATATTACTGCGTTATTTGCGGATCAGGGTCAAGTAGCATTTGATTTTTGAAAATAATATTAAGTTTGAAAATTTTAAGATATGAAATCAAATCGATCTCACATCCCAAATAGTTTATATAAACGAGCACCACACCACAAACCGTATATCTATCATGAAGAATAGACACACTGCTTGATGATAGGGATCGATTAAGTAAACTAGAAGATTTGTGACACTCGTTTGGTCTGAGAACCAATTTTATAAGCCGACAAGTTCCCCTGCTTAATATAAATGAATTAAGTAGGGTTTTTATTACCTTGGTTCTTAAAGTTCCCTATAAGGGCAATCCTCTATAGTTAATTCAATCTTAAATGACGTGAATCATTTAACAAAACTCTCGATAATGATCAGTTTTTTTGCTCTCAAGAAATTCAAAGTTTAAGGTTTCAAACAAATTGGATTTTGGAATTTTTAATAGGGAATGGATCAAATTTGGAACAATTATTTTGAGAGTCCAAAAGAAGAGAAGTAGGAGAAGCTTAGGATCCAAGAGGAACCTTGGCAACTGACCCGACCGCAAATAATGCAGTAATTTATGCTTCCAAAAATATGTTATAGCCACTACTTTGACCCAATTAATAATAGCGGCTAGTGTATATAAATATAATTTTATGGAAAATATTTTACACACTAGAGGTACTACGCAAGTATATGTATCGTTTCAAGTAATATAGGGCTTTAAATAAAGACCCCAGCATCGATCCCACGAGGAGGTTTAAAGATTTTTAAATAGTTTAATTTTATTTTTATGTATTTCTTTTAAAGTAACAAATTTAATATTTAATTTACTAAATGCAGAAATAAAGCAGTACTAAAATAATGAGTGATGTAAATAATAATAAGCAAACAACTTTCTTCCTTTCAATTAATCCAAGACTTTTTAGATAATGTAATATTCGTGGAGAATATAAATTTATGGTATTGTGCCAAATAGAAGCATTCATATTCTTTACCTTCGCTTGATAGTATAAAGAACATTGGCTAATCTATAGATCAGGTCTGGATGTATTGTTAGTAGAATGGGTTAATCTAGGCTCACACTACTAGATGTCCAAGGGTGGCTATGGTCGGCCCTACTAGTGACCCTTTCCCTTACTATAAACCAAATTAAAAGAATTTAGTCTGTCACTCTAAAAACTTATTAATTCTATGCCCATTGAATAATATTTTCCTATTTATTTGCACTTCACCTTGAATAACCCGCACAAGGCCTTCGACTACCTAAGGATTCATGTGATATCTACTAGTTAAGAATTCATCTCCTTCTAGGTCTCAAAATTCTTCAACAGATTTTAACAACTTAAATGGCCAATTTGAATAGTAAATTAAGATCCGGTATTAATATCATCACAATATTTAAACATATTTAGTTTTTAATTCTCCAACGAATTTTATATTATCTTATTTATCTTTTCATAATGGAAACGAGAAAGTAAAGTAACTACTCAGAAAACATTGAATTTAAATAACAATACATATAAATAAAACTTTGAATTATATTACAAATACTTATCTCAAGTGTTTCTCCAACTGAACCTCTGATTCCTTCTGACTCCAAAGAGAAATAGACTTCAAAAGCGCCAACTCTTCCAAACTCTCAATACGAACTCTAAATAAAATAAACACACTAATTTATGAAAGAAAGCAAACTGAAAGTGTGGCCCATATTTAAAAATATCTCTCCGATTGGGGGGCTCTTTTACGTAGAAATAGCCTCCTATTTATAGGCTTCGAGGGTTTCCTAAAGCATCTCTTCAAAATGTGTCCAAGTTCGATGAATCTTCTAGAAGCGTGTCCAGCGCTGGCGCCGGACTCGCGTCCGGTTCTTCGCACCTCTTCACATTGGATCGCACCTCTTTGCGATCCAAACCATTTCCGAGCGTCTAGATACAATGTATCACATGTCCTATAATCCAGGAATAAGCGTCGATCTTCTAGAAGGTACGATAACCGCTCTAACCGTCAAAATAACTGCCCAAAGTAGTTACAAAATCGTAACTATTTTTGTATCGAGCTGGCGCTTAGGCGCTGGATTCTGGCGCCTAGGCGCCAAACCCATTATTTTGGCAATTTTGCATTTTGGCTCCATTTTTTGCTCCTTTTTGCTCATTTTTGATCCTTTTTCCTTCTTGAACATTTTTGCATCACCTATATCCAAAAACACAAAAATACCTTTTATTAAAGCATAATATCCTTAAAAATTTAATAAAAATCAAGGCATAAAAATAGGTATTTTTTTCATGGATCAAAATCCCCCAAACTTAAACGTTACTTGTCCTCAAGTAACCCTTTTTACTATATAAAATGTATAACAATTGGAATAAAAGGTAAATATTTAAGATTCCTTGTAATTTTTGATTTTATAAAGGCTTTAGTAAATCATTAACCAAAATTCACTAACTAAGTTTAATTTTAAGAATTTAAAGAATATTTAACTACCAAATCGTAAGACTTTAAAAATTTTACATTCATTTTGAAAAATATTTGTAGTTTATTATATTAAGATCACATAAATTATTTGCAAGAAAAAGATCTTCATGAAAATCTTTTCTAATAAAGATGCATGAATAAAAATTAAGTAAAATATGTAATTAGTTTTCTTCTTATAAGATAATTCAAGTGAAGCCAAATTTTGATTAGGCATCTCCTCAAGCTTCTCCTCTCTTTTTCTTTTCACAGTGAGGATTACTATATCTGGATAGCCTGTTAATGATTTTGAACTTTACTATCCTTAACTTATATTTACAAACTTATACATCTTCACTTAATCACTATAATATGAATAGTTTTCAAAAAGACTTTCAATCTTTTCTTTTTCAAGTTATAATTCTTGATTTCTTAATACTTCTAAAATTCAATTATCTCTACCATGAATAGCAAAAAATTCTTAATCTTAATCTTCTTTAAGTTGAATTATTCTATTCTTAAAATCGATCAAAGTTATTAAAATTTTGGTTAAGTCTACTAACTTATTTATAATTTAAAAAATTTAAGTGATCTTAAATAGATTTTTCATTCCTTATGTTATATTAATATATATATATATATATATATATATATATATATATATATATATATATATATATATATATATATATATATTTTAAAGGAAAGGGCAATGGAGGCCCCTACATGTTGAGAAGCAAAAGAATTACAAAATTGGTAGAAGGGCTTGCAGAACTAACAAAATAATCTAAAGGCAGCCCCTACCAAGACAAAACCTCCAGGAGATGATACCACATGAGTGAAACAAGGTCATAACGAAGTACGGATGACGGTCGGCTCAAAAGGAGGAGCCGAGACAGGGCCGAGCGACAAGGCGAAGTTAGTTGTTCGGCTCGAGATGAGGGATATTCGGCGGATCTCCGGCAATTAGTTGTGCGAGAAATGGAGATGGAGTGGTGGAAAGAGCAAGGTTGGAGGTGAGAACTCCCATATTAGCAATCCAATCAGGTGGCTTGTTCCCTTCCCTAAAAATGAGCTGAAGCCGAACATGCACCTTAGTAGTGAGAAGTTTGATCTTATGAGCCCAGAAATTAGTTGTCCGAGTTGATGGCTTGCACATTATGTGTAGTGTTTGTTGATACAAGTGTTACCGGCTCCATAAAATCACATTCCACGATGAG
Source organism: Papilionanthe hookeriana x Papilionanthe teres (assembly GCA_022702705.1). Lineage (NCBI taxonomy): Eukaryota > Viridiplantae > Streptophyta > Magnoliopsida > Asparagales > Orchidaceae > Papilionanthe > Papilionanthe hookeriana x Papilionanthe teres. Next base: position 136,275,643 of record CM040425.1, on the reverse strand, counting down.
AGGAGACCGGTTAAGGTGGACGACCGGACCTTAATGCCCGATAGACGGCTTGAAGTTCGCATCCGAGGCATCACGAGCAACAATAGGGGCCATAAAATAGAGTAAACATTTACCCTTGTGATTTCGAATATGCCCCCGATGCCACCCTGTGCGAGTTTATAGCGGTCATCGGTGTTCACCTTTATCCGAGTTTTGGGTTGGGGGAAACCGAAAAACTTTAGTAATTACAGGGGAAGTGGTTCTGGGAGAGAAGTTTTGGGAGCAAATGTTGGGGAAGTTTTTAAACTTGATTAGCTTAAGTACATAAGAGAGACAATGACTAGTAACAGTTTTAACATCTTGAGGGGTGTTATCAAAAGTAGCCTTATTTCTAGCCATCCAAATGAACCATGCAATGAGTAGTGGAATAGCAGTATTCCCGACGTTCACACGATCTTGCCGGCAAGTAACCGGATGATTCCAATGTAACTATAGAGTATTTAAATTGGTGTGCTTGGAGGAGCCGAGTCCAAACCTCGTTGGGAGAAATTACAAGCATAGAAAAGGTGGTTGATTGATTCTTCCTCCATATGACATAATCTGCGACGGGAAGGGCCTCTCGATCCCTTGAGTTTGAGGATATCATCGGTGGGAAGGATGTTCTCGAAGCGGTCTCCAGCGAGAAAAATGCCATAGAAGGGGATAAGAACTTATTCCAACGAGATCTCACCCCGAGGTACACTCTCCCGGTGTACAAGTTTATCATAAATCTCCTTGGAGAAACTTTGATTTTTGTTAGTTACGTAAATAGTGTCGGGCTTGGACTCGTCAGAATGGTATGGTATTAACCTTGTTAGGCGAGGAATCGGTGAGGATGGAGTGGAGGAAAGGAATAGACCAGTGGTCCTCCTCCCGAGCAATCGACAACCAAGAGGTTAATGTCCACTAGCGAGTGTGTGTGGTTGGAGCCGGTCATGAGGACACCACCGATCCAACCAAAAATTGATCTTGCCTTTGCCAAGCTGCCATAAATACGAGTTTTCGGCTTCTCGCTTAATTTTCATCATGGCTTTCCGGATTCTAGAGTCACCCGGTCTAGCGAGAGGCCGATGAGGGGTGAATGTGTCTGCGGTATTTACCATTAAGATATAAAGCCCGAGAGAGAGGTTTGAGCCTTGAAATTAATCCAAAGTTTGCGATGGTTTATTTTGAGTAGGTGACTTAGACACTTGAAGCCTAGTCCACCGGCCCAAAGAGGTTTGGCCGGTTTCCTCCAAGCGACTTGATGAGATCCGTTTGCCTTTACCGACCCATAAAAAGTGGTTGAAAAGTCTGTTTCCAACTGGGTTTGAGTACTCTTTTTCATAGTAGTCATTTGCATGAGGTAATTTGGCAAAGTAGTTAGGATGCTTTTGAGTAAGGTAATCCTCCCTCCGAGTAGATAGGTATAGGTGTGTCCGATTAGATAAGTAGTTACAAATCCTTTGTTGAACCTCATCAAAATGGTTTTTCTTGCTTACGCAGGTGCTTAGATGGACCCCGAGGTACTTGATAGGAAGGTTGGTGCTGGTGAAACCTGTGTGATTAAGAATCCAGGTGCTTAGCCTCTCGGGACACCCTTTTGGAGAAAAGGATCCGACATTTAGCTCGTTAAACTTGAGCCCAGATTGATTTTGAAACATTTGAATGCGATTCGGATATATTTAACAGCCTTCTTGGATGCATTGGAGAAAATCATGAGGTCATCTGCATAAATCAGGTGAGAAATTGTGATATTTGAGCTATGGTGAAAGTTTACCAGGGGGTGATGCTTGTATAATTGATTGATCATGGAAGAGAAATAATCCATTGCAATAATAAAGAGAGTTGGGGAGAGGGGTCCCCTTGCTTCGATCCCACGGTAGCGAGTGAAGGGTCCCCAAGCCAGAGCCATTAACCGGAATAGAATGGGAGTTGTTGTGAAGCCATCTATGAACCGGGTTGCAAAAGCAGGGTTGAAGCCTTTAGCTGCTAACACATCCAAGATGAAATCCCAATTGATTGTGTCATAAGCCTTTTGGATATCAAGCTTGTAGATTAAGTTTCCCCCCCTGCATTTTTTGTTGATGTCCAATAATAACTCATGAGCTAACAGAACATTATCAGAAATAGATCTACCTTTAATGAAGGCAGTCTGATTTAGGTTGATAATCTTATTTAGGTGAGGTTGAATCCTTAGGACCAGGATTTTGCTGATCACTTTGCTGATCACAGAAGTCAGGTTTATGGGCCTGAACTTATCCCAGGTATTCAATTCATTGTGTTTAGGAATCAGCACAATGGTTGAAGAATTAAAATGATAGATCATATCTTTGCCAAGGAAGAAGCTGGTAATGGCATTGGTAATTTCAGATTTGATAATGGGCCAAGCTTTCTTGTAGAAATCTGCAGTAAAACCATCCAACTCTGCTGATTTGCTGATGTCAATGCTCTTAATAGCCTCCCAGATTTCAGCCTCAGTAGGGGGCTCAGCTAAGGGCAGTGCATTAATATACTGGTAGTGTTCAGCAAGAATGTTGGTGGAGATGTTATCTCTGTCGGGGTTGTTAAAAGAAAGAAGTTGCTGAAAATGTCCGAGAGCACTTCGCGCAATAGCCATTGTGTCGGTTAGCTAATTTCCCTCATCATCCTTAATTTTATGGATGATGTTACGGCTTCTTTTGTATTTGATATAAGCATGGAAGTATTTTGTATTTCGTCCCCTTCGAGAAATGTTTCTGCTGAAGCTTTTTGTTTCGAGTACATATCTTGTATGTCGATAGCATTGGACAAATGAGCTCGAGCGACCACTAGAAGTTCGGAATCCGCACCCCTTAAGACTTGTTGTTCCAGTCTAATCACCTCCTTTTCGGCATCCATCACGATGGAAAAAACATCACCAAATTCGGTCCATCCCCAATGCTTGAGAGCCTTGCTGGTCTTCGGATGTAATAGCCCCAGATTAGTCCAAGGATCGGGATGAGCTTCCCCTTGCCAGTGATGGTAAATCAGATTAAGAAGCTTGGGGTGGGTGGACCAAAAGTTTTGGTATCTGAACGGGGGGCTGGAGAATCTGTGGGGGGCAGCAGAGATGGTGAGTAAAAGTGGTCTATGGTCAGAACACAGAAATGGGAGATGGTTAATGGAAGTAAGGAGGAAGTTGGAGTGCCAAGCTTCATTAACAAGGAATCTATCTAACCTTTACCAGATTTGGCCTCTCTTCCGGGTAAAAGGATGGCCCTTATAGCTCTAGATCAAAGAGGCCGAGAGAGGTGAATGTTTTCCTTAAAAGAGTTAAGTCGGCTAAGAATGGGTGGCCTTCCCCGGATTTTTCGATTGGGGTGGTAATAGAGTTAAAATCACCTCCCACCAACCAAGGGTGATCAATAGAGCTGCTGAAGGTGATGATGTGGTTCCACGAGTCAATTTTGTCTTGTTTCTTACAACCGAGCATAGATGAAAGTGGCACATATTTTGTGATTTGCAAATTGGAGGGATAGATGGAGAAATTGGTAGTTGTCCATGAGTACTGACCAAGTAACCTCAGATCTGCAAAGAAGCCAGATCTTATTATTTGTATTGGAGTATAAAGTAAAGCTTACGAATTTTTTTAAAATTTTTGATGGGTTTTGATGAACCATGGGTTCCAAAAGAACAATACACCAAGGGGTGTATTTTTTGTTTAGGTTAATAAGTCTTTTGAGGGATTGGGGGCGAGGCTACCCCCTAATGTTCCAACAAAGGAGGTTTATCATGAGGATTAGGGAGGGGGAGGGGAAGAAGATGCGTGGGAACTAGATGCTAGTTCTTCCCCTAGTAAGAGGGGGTAGGGGAAAAATCCCTGAAGGTTGAGGTTGAGGATATTGAGATTTTTTGCAATTCAAATTTATTCTTTTTCTTTTTTTTGGAAAATAAATCTCCCATTCTTCCTCCATAGAATCATTAGTAGCCTTAAGCTTATTGGGGGAGGGGGGGAGGAAGGTGGAGGTAGGATTGAGGGAAGGGGCTATGTGTGGGGTAATTTTAGGTGGGGGAAGGCTGGGGGCAGCGGTATGATTGGGGGATGTGGGGAAGCCCGATGGGGTGGCATTGGGAACAATAGCGAGGGGTGGGGGATCTGCTTGTTCCACAGGAAACTCGGTGTGGAAGGGGTAGGAGATCGGTTGTACCCACATTAATGCGGGAGCTAGAGTCGATCCTGAGGCCGAGCGGTAGATCTCACGATAGGTGGATGCGGTTTGAAGCATTTATCGGTGGTATGGCCAAACATTCGCAGTGTGTGCGATAGTAGGGTCTTTGTTGCATGATGACCTCCTGCCGGTGTCCTTCTTCAGCGAGAACCCACCCGATTTTGTGAACTTCGGGAAGGGTTATATCCCTCTCAATTTGTATCCTTGCATATTCGGGTTTAGTCCTATGTAGAGATGTTGGGTCCAATCTTAGGGGGTCCCGATGGCCCTCCCGATACGAAAAGAGTCTGCTTGGTTGAAATATACGTAGGGAAGGGCGGGGAGTTTAAACCAAATAGGGACTATGGGGGGCTCTTTACTAGGATCAAAATCCGGGGTCCATTTCGAAGCTTCATTTCCATTCCTGCTATGGTGACAACTTGTTTAGCAAATAATTTGGCATAATCTTCCTCTCGAATTCGGGTTTATAAGAAGGTGTCTCCCATCTAGTAATCCAAGCTTCCAAGTCTTGCTTGAAATTAAGTGATTCAAAATAGTTTTTGACCGGCTCCATCTTAGGATGGCCTAAAGCAAATTTTCCTATCAAAGTAAGTTTCACTTCATCATTCGAGAGATTCCGGCTCTTGGGGGGTGAAGAATACGACGGGAAACCATCTTTAACACCTAGTGGTTTGATGAAAGGGCAGGTTCCCTTCCCGACGACGGCATCATGCATGGATTGTGGGAAAATCAAAGAAGCAGAATCAGAGGTAGCAGAACCACGACCAACAGCCCCAGCATAAGAGTTTTTGGCCCAGTCCAGATTAGTTTGGATATCAATAGGGGTTGTCATGGGAGTCAAACTCACCTAACCAGCAGCAGTAACTTGAAAAAGGACCAGAACCCACAACCACCAACACCAAAAGGAAGGTTCGGGAGAGCAAAACACGAGTCCGGAAAACCAATGTAACGATAAATTTAAACGAAGAAACACCGGGAAGATGGAAAATGATCCGGTAAGCTCGGCCTCGAGTCCACGAGAGCTAGGAAATCTTCACGGTAGCAATGTAGGTGAGACCCCCTTACCTTAGCCACCGGCCAGCAGGCGCGCCACGGCAGGGTCATGCCGATAACACTAGCGAGCAAGAAAGTCCTCGACGCCATATATATATATATATATATATATATATATATATATATATATATATATATATATATATATATATATATATATATATATATATTAAAGAAAATATTAGCACTTAAGGACAAATAAAATTTTAATTTGCATGTATTTTCCCTTCCCCAAAACTTAAGTTTTGGTATATCATGAAAAATTCTAAAGTACGAAAGAAAGAAAGGCATAATTTAAAAAGGAATTTTATAAGTATGTAAAAACAGTCTACAAAGAAAAATTTACTTCTACACATGCTTTTTATGAATATCACTGAAATAATGAAGCATATATAAAAGTAAGCATGTTTAATTTTTATATCAGTAGCTAAATTAAACGACTATACTAATCACAATAACAGAAACAGAACATCATCAATAACTAAATAGTACGACAATCATCAGTACAGCTAACATCAACAAAACATCAAACAAACATAAACCAAGCATACTACTAAGTCTAACACACAGATAAATAAAACAAGAACATAATCTCGACAATCTAATCATCACTCGCAGTCTCCTCCTCATCATCATCATCGACACCAAAGGAAAAATCCTCAGTCTTCTTCGGATCATAAGGTGTGAATCTAGGACAAGTAAGGAACTGAAAAGACTGTTCTCCCTTTAGGAATCTAACAAGAGCTTCATCATACTCAGCATCATAATTGCTCTTCCTTAGGTTAAAATCAGCAAGATGATCAAATTTCGCATCGGTCTCAACTATGTGAAAATTAGCTAAGAGTAACGCATTCTGCTGCTCTGAATACCTCTCATCCATAGTCTCCCAAAAACTAGGTGGTGGTGTAGCAGAAGTAGAAGGTCTAGAAGTAGAAGCTCTACCTGGAGCAGGTATAGAAATAGAAGGAGCATTAGATCTCTTCCAACGAAGACAATCATTAATACTAACACTCTCCTGCCCAATAGGCTTTGTAGTCTTCAGCTTCTCCTCAGAAAAAGCAGCAATAACTCCATCGCTCACGCATAAAGAATATATCAAATATAGGAATCCTAATCCCACAGAAGTGCTGGATCGTGCAATCGACTCCACAGAATCATAGATAATGTTGCCAACATATATCGGCTTCCTTTCCTGAATACAATAGTTCAGGATAGCTCTATCTTTGGTAACTTCACTCAGGTGGTTGGAAGGAAGTAGTCTAGCAAAAATAAAATAGTGTCAGGCCTTTGAAATACCATTCAACTTAGAAGATTTAAAGTTTACCCTTTTGTCGTTCCGGATCTTCCAAGCTCCAGTGTCGTCAGTCAGATATGCAATGATCATCTCCAGATCACCTTCAGATGGAGATAAAACAGAATAGTAGCACTCGATGGTAAGTGGTAGGCCGTAGAAAATGTTGATCCGTTCCAGAGTAAATCCCACTCTGACACCTTTAACGAAGACTTCATAGTCTTCCGCATCCATAAAGTTGGCATAAAACTCTCGTACGATAGGAATAATAGAAACGATAGTGAAATAACAGAATCACTGTCAGTTGTGTGCAACGATCATGTTCTCGATCATCTCTGCAGGATTGCAAAAACTGCGTTCCGAGATAAATTTCCTCGATGACGCAAATTCGTGGTAATGAAAGTGCGCTGCCGCAGTAGCGAATTTGCTGCGATCGCAATTTTCTCGTTCTTTTCCATGCTTAGATTTAGGTGCCATCTAAACGTGAAAGAAAACACAAATAAATTAAGGCATCAAATAAACTAAACTCTTTTAAGCTTGAGAAACTTAAAATGAGTTTAAAAATCCATGGAAAAATTTCTAAAAATAAAAAAATTTCTCCAAAATTTTGGTTTTTAGCAAAAATGGGAAAAAACATGGTAGAAATAAAAAATAAATGGATTAGAAGGTAGATCTGACCTCAAGATGAAGAAATCGAGTGATTTCGGGCTAAAAAAGTGAAGATTTGGCCTCTAGATGGATCTAAGGGGTAGGTTTTCGTGAAAAAGGGAAGGGTATGAAGCTTAGGCGTCGGCAATGGCTAATGGTGGTTTAAATCCTGATTTTCGATTAGCAGGCCGAACCGGCGCCTAGGCGCCAGACTCGCCTTTCAAAAAAATCATTTTAAAAATTTAATTTTCCACCAAAACTAACAACTTCAACTTTTAATTACTCATATAAGAGTAATGCTTCAGTTTCCAACTTCCAAAATATTTTCCAAAAATTATCAAAAATTATAATTTAAATCCACCAATTAAACACAAGTTTAAGTTAAAATCTTCTAATTCCATTCATAATCTTCAATTACGAGACTCGATACATTACGAGATAAGTATAATAATAAGATTCAAGTCCTAACAAACAATCAAACAACACAATTTCAAAGCAAATACAACACACATTGAACAATAAAACAAACACATAAACAACACATTCGATTTACCAAATCGATGCAACAACATACTAGATAAATTCTTGATCTAACCACATTTACTATCTAATCTTCAAATTTAAAATTTCCATTCTCATCGCAATGAAGATTACTCGGCCTACTTGGGAAGAACACTAACGCCCTTGGAAAATCCGTAGTTGTTTTCTCATCGATCCATTTGTTCTTCACATACATCTCCACTTGAGCATCTTGATAGTCCGCTAGATGATCGAATTGAAGCTTTGCCTGCCATTCCAGATGCTCGATTTGATGATACATCTCATGGAGGTGATCTCCAATACTTTTGAATTTCGCTTCAAACTTATCTAGGCGACTCGAAAACTTGTCCAAACGTACAACAATAAAACCTTTGAAGAAAGGTTGAGGATCCTTTGAACTCTTATCTCTAGCCTCTTCTCCATGATTTCTTCTCTCCATTACTCCAAAATCTTCTCTTATCTCCTCAAGAATGAAGTGTAAAGGTCGTATCTTTGGTTTCTTAGGGATTGGGAACGAAGATGGGGTAGTTTATAGGAGAAAATCATGTGAAAAACAGAAAATTTTTGGTTTTTACACGACCCAGTAAGTGTGGTGCTTAGGCGCCAAATTTGGCGCCTAGGCTCTGGACCCATCGATACACAGTCTACTCTGGCGCTTAGGCGTCGGATTCTGGCGCCGGAACCATGTTCGACTCCATTTCGCCTAACGTCAAATTTCAAGGTTTCGATCTCTAAAATAGGTAAATTAGAATGGTAAGATCAATATAGACTCGGTAATTAAAATTAACTCAAATTATAAACAATCATAATGAAGGTTAACTTGATCTCCTTTTTACTCACATACAAAATGGAGTGATCCAAAGTCTAAACTTTATATACTTTGAGATAATCTTTAGCTTAAGTCAATAAAGACTTGTTAGCATCCAATTTTCTAAAGTTATATAAAATTTAGTCAAGACCGAGGCATGAACTTACATTTAAAATGTAAAAACACACAAAAATAACTATGGGTTGCCTCCCACAAAGCGCTTGGTTTAACGTTGTCAGCCTGACCTAATTAAGTCTTTAATCAGGTTGACTTAACTCGTGAGCCTCTTTATAAATCATTTTTATGTCTCCCAAATAAGGCTTCAGTCTTAATCTGTTAACTTTAAAATTTTTCCCATTTTGGGGTCTTTAATATCCACAGCTCCATAATGGTATACTTTCTCAATTATATATGGTCCCATCCATTTAGATCTTAATTTTCTAGGAAAAAGTCTCAAACGAGTATTAAATAATAATACTTCTTGTTCAGGCTCAAATAATTTTCCTGAAATCTTTTTATCATGTAATATATTCTTTTTCTCTTTATAAATCTTTACATTTTCATATGACTCATTTCTTATTTCATCCATCTCATTTAATTGTAATAATCATTTTTTCTGCGGTATTCAAATCAAAATTAAACTCCTTTATCGCCCGATAAGCCTTATGTTCAAGTTTAACGGGTAAGTGACAATGTTTACCATAAACTAACCGGTAAGGTGACATTCGATTGGTGTCTTATAAGTTATTCTATAAGCCCATAATGCGAAATCAAGTCTATCAACCTAATCGGTTCTTTTAGAATTAACGAGTTTTCTCAAAACTCTTTTAATTTTTACGTTTTGATACTTCGGTTATTCCACTTGTTTGTGGTTGATAAGCGTTTGCGATTCGTGTTTGATTCCAAATTTTTCTAGTAATGATTGAATTCTTATATTTACGAAATGACTTCCACCATCTGTGATAATTACCTTAGGCATTCCAAATCTGGTAAAAATAATTTTCTTTAAAAAATTCAAAACACTTTGGGAATCACAGTTAGGTAAAGCTACAGCTTCAATCCACTTTGAAACATAATCAACTGCTAATAAAATTTAAATCTTTCCAGATGATGGTACAAATGGTTCCATAAAGTCTAAACCCCATATATCAAAAATTTCAACTTCCAATATATAGTTTAAAGTTATTTCATCTTTCCTAGATATATTTCCCATCCTTTGACATCGATCACATGTTTTCACATATTGTCTCACATCTTTGAAGAAGGTAAGCCAATAAAATCCTGAATTTAAAATTTTAAATGCAGTTTTATCTACTCCAAAGTGTCCTCCAAATTCGGAATCATGACATTTTTGAATAATAGCAAAAGTTTCTTCAAATGGTACACATCTTCGAATTACAGAATCTCTTCCCAATTTAAATAAATGAGGTTCTTTCCAAATATAAGATTTTGCATCATTTTTAAATTTCTGAATATATTAGTTATTCAATCCATAAGGTAGAATATTGCTAACTAAATAGTTAACTATATCCGCATACCAAGATGTTTGGCATCCTTGAATAACATATAAATGTTCAATAAGAAATTTCTCATTTATCTTTTCTTCAATAATAAAATCATTCATAATTCTAGATAAATGATCAGCAATTTGGTTATCAGTTCCTTTTCTATCCATTATTTGAAAATCAAATTCTAGTAGAAGTAAAACCCATCTTATCAGTCTAGGTTTAGCATCTTTTTTTAACATTAAATATTTAATAGCGGAATGATCAGTATGAACTATGCATTTCGCACCAAGAAGATAAGGTCTAAATTTATTAAAGGCATAGACTATAACTAAAAACTCTTTCTCAGTAGTGGTGTAATTTCTTTGAGTTTCAGTAAGAGTTTTACTAGCATAATATATAACATTAAAAATATTCTCATATTTTTGTCCCAATATAGCTCCAATTGGAAAATCACTTGCATCGCACATTAATTCAAAAGGTTTATTCCAATTAGGTGCAATAATTATAGGTGTAGTTATTAATTTTTCTTTTAAAATGTTGAAAGCATTAACACAGTCTTCATTAAATTCAAATTTAGCTTCTTTTTCCAATAAATGACAAAGAGGTTTAGTAATTTTAGAAACATCCTTTATATATCTTCTATAGAATCCAGCATGTCCCAGAAAACTTCTCACATCAGTAACAGTAGTAGGTGGTTGCAGTTCAACAATAATTTTAACTTTTCTTGATCAACTTTAATCCCTTTTTGTGAAATTTTGTGACCAAGTACAATGCCTTCTGTGACCATAAATTGACATTATTCCCAGTTAAGAACTAAGTTTGTTTCTTCACATCTTTTCAGAACTTTGTAAATATTTTCCAAACAAGATTCAAAAGAATTTCCAAAAATTGAAAAATCGTCCATAAATATTTCAATTCCTTTGTCAATCAAATCACAAAATATTGACATCATACATCTTTGAAAAGTTGCAGGTGCATTACATAAATCGAAATGCATTGTTCCAAACGCAAATGTTCCATAAGGACTTGTAAATGTTGTTTTCTCTTGGTCCTCAGGAGTGAAAGGTAATTGATGATAACCAGAATATCCATCCAGGAAACAGAAAAATGAGTGTCCAGCTAATTTATCAAGCATTTGATCCAAGAAAGGTAAAGGAAAATGATCCTTCCTAGTGGTGTTATTTAATTTATGATAATCAATGCAAATTCGCCATCCAGTAACTTGTCTTGTAGGAATTAGTTCATTTTTATGATTGACAATGACAGTTACTCCTCCTTTCTTCGGAACATAATGAATAGGACTCACCCATTCACTATCCAAAATAGAATAAATAATTCCAGCATCTAACCATTTTAAAATTTCTTTTTTAACAACCTCTTTCATGATAGGATTTAATCTACTTTGAGGTTCAATAGTAGGTTTAAAATCTTCTTCGATTAAAATCCTATGCATACAAATGGAAGGGCTTATTCCTCTTATATCAACAATAGTCTAACCAAAAGTTTTCTTATAATTCTTTAACACTCCTATTAATTTTTCTTCTTGATCTAAGCTTAGTTTAGAAGAAATAATAATAGGCAAAGTTAATGAATTTCCAAGAAAAACATACTTTAAATGTGCAGGTAACATTTTTAATTCCAGTTCAGGGGCTTTTTTAATCGAGGGTAAAAGTATATCATTTTGAGTTTTGTCCGAAATTTCCCAGTTATCTTTAATATAATGAGTTTCTTTAGATAATTCTTCTTCTTTTAATTCTTTATTTTCGTCAGTTAATAATTCAATTTTTTCTTCAGAAATGACTTTACATTTTTCTTGATAATGTTTTTCAATTATATAATCAATAATATCCATTTGATAACATTTTTCTTTGTTAGGGTACTTCATTGATTTAAGGACATTGAATTTAATCTCTTGATCAATAACTCTCATAGTTAATTCTTCTTTTTGCACATCAATCATAGCCCGTCCGGTAGCTAGAAAAGGTCTCCCATATCTTCTTCCATATCAAGTACAATGAAATCCACAGGGAAAATAAATTTATCCACTTTAACAAGAACATCCTCTATAACTCTTTTAGGGTAAGTGATAGATCTATCAGCTAACTGAAGGGTTACAGTGGTGGGAGAAATCTCTCCTAAATTTAACCTTCGAAAAATAGAAAATGGCATGAGATTAATACTTGCTCCTAAATCACATAAAGCTTTTCCACAAAATTTTTCTCCAATAGCACAAGGTATAGTGAAACTTCCAGGATCTTTAAGTTTCCGAGGTAATTTCTTTTGAATTATTGCACTACATTATTCACTTAATGCAACAGTTTGAAAAGCTTCAAATTTTCATTTCTTACTTAAAATATCCCACATAAATTTTGCATAAGTTGGCATCTGTTCCAAAGCTTCAGCAAAAGGTATGTTAATGGTATGTTTCATAAAAAATTAAAAGAACTTAGAAAATTGAAGATCAAGCTTCTGCTGTTTTAGTCTTTGAGGAAAAAGGTGGTGGTGGTTTTTCAACTTCCACATTGATAGGAATAACAGTCTGATCTTTACTAGGAGAAGGAGTTTCTTTAAATTTTTCAATCTCTTCGATCTCAATCTCATTTTCAATTTCATCACGAATTCTTTCTTTTAATTCCTTACCACTTCTAAGTTGTACGGCTTTAGCTTGTTCATGTTCTTTTCCGAGTTTATTTTGGATTGATTTCAACATTACTAGGAAGTGTTCTTGGAGGTTTGTAATTAATTAAATTAGCAATTTGTCCCATTTAATTCTCAATATTACTAATAGCAGTGTTTTGATTTTGTAATTGATTACTCAGTTGTAAAGTTAATTCTTCTATAGTTAACTTTTTCTGTTGATTATTAAATCCAGGAGGTTTATAGTTTGAATTTACTTGATTGTTCCAATTTTCAGTTGGATAAGATTGATTATTACCCCATTGTTGTTGTGAATTATTCCAGTTAAAATTAGGGTGATTTTTCCATCCAGGATTATAATAATTTGAATAAGGATTATTTTTACTAGCAATAGCTTATAAAGTTTCAATAGTTTGAGAATCTTCCATATTAGCATAATTGTTATGTGATACATTGATAGCAAGATTATCTAATTTCTTAGATATTGCAGCCACTTGTGAAGCTATGATAGAAAAGGCTTCATTATCATGAATACTTGCCATTCTTTTAGGATTAACCCTTTCAGAAGGCCATTGAAAATTATTGTTAGCCATTTCTTGATTAAAGTATAAGCTTCTTCGAATGATTTAGCCATTAAAGAACCTCACCTAACAGACATCGATAATTGATTTCGGTGATCCAATAAGTCACGTTATAAAATGTTTGAATAATTAACCAATCAGGTAAGCATGATGAGGACACTTTCTTAATAGTTCTTTAAATTTTTTCCAAGTTTCATAAATTGTCTCCCCGTCAAATTGACTAAATGAAGTAATATCATTTTTTAATTTAGCAGTTTTAGAAGGAGGAAAATATTTAGTAAGGAATTTTTGTGCCATTTCAGCCCATATTTTAATAGAACCTGTTTCTAATGAGTTCAACCACATTTTTGCTTTATCTCTTAAAGAGAAAGGAAAGAGTTTAAGTCTAACAACATCATCAGAAACATTGTTATATTTAAAGGTAGCACAAAGTTCTAAAAAACTAGCAAGTTGTAAATTTGGATCCTAATTTGGTGTTCCCCCAAATTAATTATTTTGAACCATTTGAATAATAGATGGTTTAAGCTCAAAAGAATTAGCATCTACGACAAGTATTTGAATACTTATTATGAAGTTCATCAGCTTGTAGGGTTAGCATAATCCCTTAAAGAATTATAAACATTTTGTTCATTAATTTCAATTGGATTCTAAAAATTGTTATGTAAATTAGCTATCTCTTGATATTTTTTAATGTGTTTTCCTTTTTTAATTCTTCTAACAGTTCTTTCTAATTTAGAATCTAAAGGTAATAATCCTTCAGATCCAGAACTACGCATAAAAAGTAAATAAAAAGTAAAATAGCAAGAAATAAAATCTCTAATAACTTTTTTCTTATTTTTGTTCTTATAAATGTTTTTGTATTTTATATTATTGTATTCTGACAATAAAAGAAATAAATAAAATAAAATATTTAAAATCTACAAATTTGCCTCTGCGGCAACGGCGCCAAAAACTTGACCCGACTGTAAATAACGCAGTTATTTATGCTTCCAAAAATATGTTATAGCCAATACATTGACCCAAATAATAATAGCGGCTAGTGTATATAAATACAATTTAATGGAAAAAATTTTACACACTAGAGGTACTACGCAAGTATACGTATCATTTCGAAGTAATATAGGGCTTTAAATAAAGACCCCAGAGTATCGATCCACGAGGAGGTTTATAGATTTTTAAATATTTTAATTTTATTCTTATGTATTTCTTTTAAAGTTACAAATTTAATATTTAATTTACTAAATGCGATAATAAAGCGATTACTAAAATAATGTGTGATGTAAATAATAATAAGCAAAAAACTTTCTTCCTTTCAATTAATCAAAGACTTTTTAGATAATGTAATATTCGTGGAGAATATAAATTTATGGTATTGTGCCAAATAAAAGCATTCCTATTCATTACCTTTGCTCGATAGTATAAAGAACATTGGCTAATCTATAGATCAGGTCTGGATGTATTGTTAGTAGAATGTGTTAATCTAGGCTCACACTACACAGTTTTAGCAGAGGAAGCCTATTGATGTCAGGAGCATTATTTATGATTCTGTGGAGTCTACTGCGAGGTCCAGCACTCTTGTTGGATTTGGATTTCCATCTTTGATCTACTCACTATGTGTTAGTAATGGAGTCATCTGCGATATTTCGAGGAGAAGTCGAAGTCTACTAAGCCGATTGGGCGGGAGAGTGTTAGTATCCATGATCGTCTTCGAGGGAAGAGATCGACCAGCTCCTTCTACTTCGCACATACTTCGGGTAGACCTTCGACTTCTAGACCCTCTGCCTGTCGAGCCACCATCGGATTTCGGGAATCAATGCATGATCGAGTTTTTAGAACGACGGCGGGAGTTATTTCAAACTCAGCTGCGGGATTGATACTATTGACAGAAAACTAGATCATTTATCTGATTATACCCAGAGGAAGAGTAATTACGATGCTGAGTATCATGAAGTCCTAGTCAGATTTCTGAAGGGTGAACATGATGTTAGCTTTCCTACTTTTCCTAGTTTCACACCCTTTGTAGATCCTAAGGACGTAGAATTTTCCTTTGGTGATGAAGATGATGATGAGGCTACAGCTAGTGATTAGTAGTTATAGATTTCTTTGATGTGCTACTTTGTTAGATTATTTTATTTGGATTGTTTGTTAGTTTTGTATTTGATGTATGTTGACTGTTTAGTGTTAGGATTCTGTTGTGTTGAGACTGAATTTAGACTTAATTTATATGTTGTTTTAGTTTAATGTTTAGTATTTAATTATTTTGCTTTGTTTTAATTCTGTTTCAAATTTAATATCATCATCAATTAGCTGCTTACTTTTTATATACATGCTTTAATTTATTCTTAATTATTCATAAAAGCATGATTAGAAGTTAATTTTTCTTTTTAAGATTGTTTTTACATACTTATTAAAAATTCTTAAGATTTTCTTTCTCTCATACTCTCAAATTATCATAGTATACTAAAACTTAAGTTTGGGGGAAGGGAAAATCCATTCAAAATTAAAATTTTATTTGTCCTTAAAGAGCTAATATTTTCATAAAACTAAAAATAAAAAAAAATTTTAACATAACTTAAGGAATGAAGAATTTATTTGAGATCACTTTTATTTTTGAAATTATAAACAATTTAGTGAAAGTAACCAAAATTTTACTAACTTTGATTGATTTTAAGAATAGAATTATTTAACTTAAAGAAGAATGAGATAAAGAATTTTTCATTCATGGTAGAAATAATAGAATTTTAGAAATATTAAGTAATCAAAAATTATCACTCGAAAAAGAAAAGATTGGAATTCTTTTTGAATTTTTATTTATGTTATAATAATTAAGTGGAAATGTATAAGTTTTGAAAATATAAGTTAAGGATAGTGAAGTTAGAAAACCATTAACAAGTTATCCAGATATAGTATATATATATATATATATATATATATATATATATATATATATATATATATATATATATATATATATATATATATAAAGAGAGATAGAGAGGAGAAGCTTGAGGAAATGCATAATCAAAAATTGGCTTCACTTGAATTATTTTATAGGAAGAAAACTAGTTACATATTTTACTTGATTTTTTTACATAAATATTTATTTAGAAAAGATTTTTCAAGAAGATCTTTTTCTTGTAAATAATCTATGAAAGCTTAATATAATAGACTTCTTTTATTTTCAAAGTGAATGAAAAGTTTGAAATCTTATCATTTGGTAGTTAAATATTCTTTAAATTCTTAAAATTAAACCTAGATAGTGAAATTGGGTTAATAATTTACTAAAGACTTTATAAAATAAAAAATTATAAGGAATCTTAAATATTTATCTTTTATTTCCAAAAGTTATATTTTATGTAGTAAAAAGAGTTACTTGAGGACAAGTAACATTTAAGTTTGGGGGATTTTGACCTATAAAAAAATACTTATTTCCTTATGTCTAAATTCTTATTAATTTCTAAGGATATTATGCTTTAATGAAAGGTATTTTTTGTGTTTTTGGATGTAGGTAATGTAAAAAGATCTAAGAAGGAAAAAGGAGTAAAAAGGAGCAAAAATGGAGAAAAATACCAAAAGTGTAAAAAATATGGCACGGCGCTAGGCGCCGAGCGCGCGCTAGACGCCGGACTTGATATTAAAGCCGTCGAGTTTTTGACAACGTTTGATCGGTTATTTTGACGGAGTGAGCGGTTATTGGACATTCTAGAAGGCTGACGGTTGTTCCTTGATAATAGGACATGTGATACATTGCATTTGGACGCTCCAAAACGGTTTTAATCGCGAAGAGGTGCGAGCGAAAGTGAAGAGGTACGAGGAGCTGGACGCGGTGTCCGGCGCTGGCGCCGGATTCCGGCGCCTAGGTGCCGGACCGACCTTCTAGAAGATTCATTGAATGTGGACATGTTTTGAAGAGGTGCCTCGAGGCAACTCTTGAAGCCTATAAATAGAGGTCCATTTCTTCGGAAAACGTGCCCCTCCGATTGTACGCCTTTCTCTTATCTACTTTAGGATCTCTCGTCCTTAGAGAGAGAATTAGAGAAGAAATTTAGGGCCACTTTTGTTTAGTTTAGTAAGTTTATTTTCAAGTTATTGCATCCGGAGTTCATTATACTTGTGGAGTTAGTAGGAATCGGAAGATACGTAGAAGAAATATTTGAGATAAGTATATTTTTATATTTGATTCAAAGTTTATTTATCTTGTTTTGTTATTTATTTTCAATGTGCTCTGAGTAGTTAGTTACTTTCTTACTTTAATTATGAAGAGATAGATAAGATAATATAAAGATTCGATGGAGAATTAAAATTTAAAATAATTTCAAAACATTGTGATGACATTAATACACGATCTTACTTTACTTTTTAAATTGGCCGTTTGAATTGTTAAAACACTGTTGAAGAGTTTTGAAACCTTGAAGGAGAAGAACTCTTAACTTGTAAATGTCACATGAATCCTTGGGTAGTCGAAGGCCATGAGCGGGCTATTCGTGGTGAAGTGCAAATAAATAGGAAGATAAAATTTAAAGGGCGTAGAATTGATAAGTTTTTAGAGTGACAGACTAAATTCTTATAATTTGATTTATAGACTAGGAAAAGGTCACTAGTAGGGCCGACCATAGCCACCCTTGGACATCTAGAAGTATGAGTCTAGATTAACCCATTCTACTAACAATACATCTAGACCTATTCTGTAAATAAGTCAATGTTCTTTGCGCCTGGATCAAAGGGTAAAGAATAGGAATGCTTCTATTTGGCACAATACCATAAATCAAATTCTCTAACGAATATTAAATTATCTTAGATTAATTGAATGAAAGAAAGTTGTTTATTTTATATAGAATTCATAAAATCATTATCTTATTATTGTTTTCTTTATTTGCATCTAGTAAATTAAATATTAATTTATAATCAAATTAATAGATAAAATAAAAATATTTTTACTATTTTATTTCGCTTCCACTTCATAGAAAATTTATGTCTATAAATCTTCCCTGTGGGATCGATACTGGGGTCTTTGTTTAAAAACCCTATATTACTTGAAACGATACGTATACTTGCGTAGTACCCCTAGTGTGTAAAAATATTTTCTAAATCATATTAATTTTATACACTAGCCGCTATTTATAAATTAAGTCAAAGCTTTTGGCTATCTTTTGGAAGCGAATATTACTGCGTTATTGTCGGCATATTTTTAGGTTATGTGTTGTATTTTTTGAAAAGGGGTCACCTAACGAAATTGTCGGCGAATTTTCATATTTTAAATTTAATTTAAATATATATATATATAATTTAGAAAGTAGTATTTAATTTTGAAAAACGATTTTTAAATTTGAAAGTTTTAAGATATGAAATCAAGCCGATCTCACATCCCGAATAGTTTATATAAACGAACACCGCATCACAAGCCGTGTATCTATCCCGAAGAATGGACATCTTGCTTGATGATGGGGCTCGATTAAATAAACTAAAAGACTTGTGACATCCGTTTGGTCCTGCGAACCAATTTTATAAGCCGACAAATTCCCCAGCTTAATATAAATGAATTAAGCGGGGTTTATATTACTCAGGTTCTTAAAGTTCCCTATAAGAGCGAGCCCACTATAGTTAATTACATCTTAAATGACGGGAATCATTTATGAAAACTCTCGATAATGATCAATGGTTTTGCTCTCAAGAATTTCAAAGTTTAAGGTTTTCAAAGGATTTGAGTTTTTTAGAAATTCAAAAGGGAATGACTCAAAATTTGGAACGATTTATTTTTGAGAATCCAAAGGAAGAGAAGTATGAGAAGCTGAGGATCCAAGAAGAATCTTGGCAACTTCCCAAACTATCCTATTGTTTGGCTTTAGATTTGGGAAAATCCTAATATTATCTTATATTTCGATCTTGCCGATTTTAATTAATTAGGACTTATATTTGTATGACATAATCATACGATCGGCCTCGAAGATGTGAGGGTTTATGTCGTACCGAACGACTACCTCGGAGTCCTAAGACCGGTTAGGGCTTAATTTACATGACATGATCATGCAAATGCCTAACGACGAGTTGAGGATTTATGTTGCACTAGGCAACCTACCTCGAAGTCTTATGGCTTGGTTATTTAATTCTAAGAAAAGTTTTGCTGAAGTAGATCCGAGTTTTGCTGATGACGATGGCCGTCTTTGCCCACCATGCTACGAGCTCTTTGTTGTTGCGAGAGGTTTAGTTTTAGAAGGTGAAAATCGATGGATGAGAAAAGTGTTTTGGTTTAGAGAAAATCTTAAAATCCAAGTGTTTTTAGTATTTTAATTAAAACAAATCTTAAGGTTGGTTAAACAGAACCGATTAAGATCCCACGGTTCCGTCATCCCGTCACCGTTATTTTCATCGAATTCACTTAGTCCAGATGAATTTGCTAAACACAACTGAATGAGTTCCACACCTTCATTTAGACCGTGGGAAATCCCGTTAGCAACACGTGGGTTACATCATCCGAGGTATTCCCAATCATTCGATGAGACGTTTTAATTTAATTGCAATTGTGTTTTTGTGTTCTGTTTGTGATTAAATTTTGAGTTGTTTTATATTTTGAAATGTTGTGGCGGTGAATTTTATCTTGCAGTGATTTTTAATTTAGTTTTGGTTTCAGTTTAGGGACTATCCTAAAGGTTTTGGTTTTCATGCAACAGTGTTTATCATGCAAGAAAAGTACGAGTAAATTGCAATAAAATAAAAGCGTACACTGGAGGGTCTTCCCGTCATCCCAAGCTGCACTTAAAACACATGTTAAGGCATTTAAATATTTCAACAAGTACCTAGGTAAAGCTAAGGGGAAGGTTTTGGTTGTCTACCAAAGTCCTAATCCTATAACTAGTCATCTCCTACGACGTCTAGGTTCTTGTGTTTTGGTTTAAAGATGATTTTCTTCATCAAAGAACAATTAAATTCAATTGTTCTTATAAACATCCTATCTTATTGAGGAAGTGCTTAAGACGAGTCTTAAACATCTTTTCAATACCTCTAGAATTGTTTTAAGTCTAAGAGAATTTAATTATACAGGTGAATTAATCATCTGGGAGTTTAACTTTTGTTCTTTTGCTCAGTGAACTAGGACATTTGAATATCCTATAAGTGAGGTGACAATTCACTTGATACCTCATTTAAGAGTTATAATAACAAGAGCTTTAAAAAGGGCAAATCAAATTAATAAATACTTTGATGATTTAAACTTAATGATTTAATTTTAATTTTGACTTAATTATAAAAAATTAGTTTAAGTTTGGAATAGTGTTCAAGTTATTTTAGATTTAATTCTTAATGATTTCATTTAGGTTTGTTATTAAATGATTTTAATTTAATTTAATTCTATTTTAATTTAGTTTTTGATTTAATTTAATTTAATTTAATTTTATTTTGATTTAATTTGACTTAATTTAACTTCAATTTGATTTTAATTTAATTCAATTTAATTCAATTTTTCATTTAAATTTAATTTTAATTTAATTCAATTTAATTTTATTTTTATTTAATTTAATTTCAATTTAATTTAATTTTAATTTCAATTTTAATTTAATTGAGATTATTCTTTTAATTTTCTTTTTAAATATTATTGAAGTGATTTATTTAGGGATTTTAAAATTAAAGAATAAATATCTTCTTAAATAATATCCCTACTTTAATAATTTCAATTCTCCATTAATCTTCCAAATTTAATTAATTAATTAATTAAGGTTTACTTTAATTATTTCTAAAATGATTGGTGGGTTTCTACCCTTAACCCTTTAAGTTTCAATCATCCAAAATCAGTTTAAATCAAATATTTTACCCCCCCCCCTTTTTGATTAATCCTAAAATTTTAATTAAAAGTTGAAAATTTTAATTACCATTTTGCCCTTCAAGCTTAATAATTCTATAACTCACTAAATTAAGCTCAAATGAACTTGAAATTTTTATGTGACCTCACTTACATATCAATTAAGACATTAGAGGAGAAAATGTGATTTTTCTGTATTTAATTTATTTATGTAATTATTTTTAATGGAAAATAGGGATTTTCAAGGAAAATTCAATAACATGACCAAGGAAATGTTTCTGTCCTTAAGAAAATTATGGGATATTCCTAATGACCAGAGGACCATTTGGACCAATTTTGGTAATTTTTTGAATGATATTTTATTTATTATAATTATTTTTAGTTTTGGAGCATTAATTAATTTTAAAATAAAATTAAAGTTGAAAAATGGATTTTATATTTTTCATAAATCTCTCGGATCTCAAGGAGTTCAAAGAAATAAATTTTATATTTTTGTGATTTTTCTTTGATTTATTAGAATTAGTTTAGTGAAAAGGTTGGAAAATACATTGTTTAATATTAAAAATTACTTTAAGCCTTTAAAATTCAATATCTTACCCTAGGGACTTGAGAAAAATATTAGGTTTGTTCCTAAATGATTAGAATTCAAAATGTGACATTTTGGTGATTTTTAATATTTTTATGATTTTTATTATTTTTTAATTATTAAACATATTAAAATAATGATAAAAATCAACTTTTTTAGAAAATTATAATTTTAATTTTCCTAAGTTCCTCTGATATTAGAGAAGCTCCAAAACCATTTTTTGTGAATTTTTGAAAAGTATTTTGTGAGTTATGAATTTTTAAAGTTTAATTTTACCCATTTTTGCTTAAGAGGCTTAATCAACCCATTTGGTGGGGTTAATCAAGTCCAATTGGTTTCAAATTTTTATGTGGTGTTCTCCTATCCCTAGAGGATAGTGGAGAATTGTTTTAAAGTTAATTTGATGAATGGTTAACCCTCATTAATTAAAGTTCAATTTTGGGTATTTAGGCCGATTAGGGTTGTTCAAAGTGAATTAACTCAAAACTTATTTTTCCTAGGTCCCTGCGGTCACAAGAAACATCAACAAATTTTCCTAGAATTTATTTCTCAACATGCTAATTATTGGAATTAAAATACTCAAAACAGTGACATGAACTTGAAAAATCAATAACTTCCCATAGGGATGGCCTCTGACCTTGGAAAATTCAGAGAATGTTCCCAAGTTCAGAGGCTTCAAAAGCCCTATGGTCCCATGCCATGATGAATTGCCCATGCAAATGGAGAATT
Source organism: Papilionanthe hookeriana x Papilionanthe teres (assembly GCA_022702705.1). Lineage (NCBI taxonomy): Eukaryota > Viridiplantae > Streptophyta > Magnoliopsida > Asparagales > Orchidaceae > Papilionanthe > Papilionanthe hookeriana x Papilionanthe teres. The sequence goes on along the minus strand of CM040425.1, from coordinate 136,253,283 downwards.
AAAACAATGCAGAGAGTAAATAAATCATTAAAAATAAAATACCTAATGAAATTATTTGATTTCCTTTCCACATTATTCTCCTCTGTTCACTGAGAAAGAGGGTATTTTTATTTTATTTTTAGGATTTTTCTACACAAAGTTATGAATTTTTGAAGTTCTGGGAATTAAAAAATAGAAAATAGCCTATTTTCCTACTTATCCACACGGCGCCGCGTCAACCTCGGCAGCTCCGAAGGGGGTGCGTGTCGCACTGTGATTGGGCGCCGCCATCTGAGTCAGCCATCGCGGGACCCGCCTTTCACGTAACATGTTCTGGTCCGACGCGATCTGAGCCGTCCACCCGATACACGCGCGATCCGACGGCTCCCAGTCATCTTCTACGACTGGTGCGAACTCGTGGCCGTAGACCTTCTAACCCTAATTTCTCACTCGATTCTCAATGGATTTATGTGTTCTTATGCTCTATGGATTTGTCTTGAAGAGACGAACACATCCATACGGTAAACATGCATTGAAATTAACTCAAACTAAATGGAGAATCTCTGTAAGCTCGAGTGGAAGAGTGAGTCCATACCTTTGCTCAGAAAAGTGAAGCTTCAATCTGAGGGTTGTGTCACGTTCGATTGGGTCCAAGCAAGCTCCAGATGAAGTCCCTTAGTCTGGTGAATTGTCTAGGTGTGATTTCGACCAAGCCCGATCACAAAGCTTGGAGGCTGGAAGCAATGGCTGGCTCGGTGAGGAGGCTTTTGTCGGGAAACTTCTCCTCTTGGTACGGTGAAGGAGTAGAGTCAATCAATTTGAAGATTGACTCAACGTGGTGAAGTGTCCTAGTTTTGGGCTTGGATTTCAACTCTGAAATTGAGCTCACAGAGAGGAAATGGCAGGGGGATTTCAGTGGGGATCAAGTTCTCTATGTGTAGAGAGTGGTCTGGGATGATTTTGGCAGGGTTTCAGTAAGGTTTGGTTCAGCACCTCCTCCATGGCCGAGAGAGGTGGAGTTTAAATAAGTCGGTCGGAGGCTCTCCCGGGGGAGTTAGGGCTTGGGATCGAGCTGCTGCGAGTGAGGAGAAGAACAGCCATGGTGGCCATTGGGCATGGGACAACTCAGCAGGTGAGAATTCCAAGCTTGGGCTCACATGGGAGCTCTCGAGTGTGGTGTTTTCCGACGGCCCAGGTGGCTGGTCGGCAGGCATGGGTCACCCTCAGGGTCAGGTGGTACAGGGCTGGGGTTTAGTGTAGGGAATTGGCAATGGCCATGTGTAAAGAGTTTGAATCAAAGTAGAATGGGGTAAGGGTGTATTTTGGCTAAGTTTGGTCAAATGCATGGATTGGGCTAGGTGCACCTCCCCATGGCTAGTTTGGGTTGAAGATAAAGTGGTTTAGGTCAGCTTAATTAGTGGGGAAGGGTCACCATCCAAGTACAATTAAGTTTAAGGAAGGTTTAGTGGAGTCATGGAAGTGGCTAATCCCCTTAAGGGAATATGGAAAGAGCCTCCTCCTCTTGCCATCTTGGGTATGTTGAGGTGTCCAAGGCTTTCATGGCTCCCATGTGGCTCATGCATGGTTTCATGGCTCACCTTTGGCTTGGGAAAAGTTAAGTCAACTTCATGAAAAAGGGTTTTAGAAATTTTGGTTATTTAGGGGTGATTTGATGGGTTTTAACATATGGCTTGATTTGGAATTATTTCATTATGGACTTAGAACTTAGGGGACGGTTTTATCAAATGGATGATGATAGAGGATTGTCATGCGGGCTTTAAGATGGATTTTGGGCTTTTTGAAATCATTTTGGATGGGCTTTTTAGGAAGGCTTAAGGAAGTGGGCCTTAGGTTTGAAAATAAATTTATGGATGGGAATTTTGTGAAGGATTGGGCCAAACAAATGTTGGGTTTATTTTAGGGATGTGCCATGATTGATTTGAAGCAAGTTTGAGGTGGTTTGGGTTTGAATTGGGTTGGATATGGGCTTCTTTGGTAAAGGGGTCAACATAGGTCAAATTTGGCTAATTTGGGCCAATGTTGGGCTAGGGTTAAAATTGATGTAAAATTAATGTTGGGAAATGTTTATGGGAGTGTTTCAAAGAGGTTTCAACTTTGGTTGGGTTTTGGTTTCGGGACTTGGGCTTATTTGGGTTAGGTTTGGGTTTAGGTCAAAATTGGGCTTTTTGGTTTTGGGTTGAATTTGAGTGGGGTTTGGGTCCAAATTTTGGGCAAATTATGTTAGTGTTTTGTTTGTGGGGATGTTAGGGAAGGTTTAGAAAAGGTTTGGGGTCAAATGGAGTTGAATTGGTTTGGTTTGGGCTAAGTTTGGGTCATGGGTCCAAATTGGGCTTTAAGGTCAAAAGTGAAATTGGATTCAAATGTTAATCAAATTGGACTTGGATTTGGTCTAGATTGATATTGTGGATGTTAAATTGAAGTTTAGAATTGAATTGGACCAAAATTGGGGTGAATTGGGTAGATTTGGTTTGACATTGGGTTCACTTGGGTTAAGAATAGGCTAAATTGGGGGTTTTGGTAAAAGTGGGGTAAAATGACAAAATTGGCCCATGGTGTAGTTGGAAAAAATGAAATTGGGAATATTTGGGATTTCTGGAATTTTCTGGGAATTTTCTGAATTTTTGGATTTTTTGCTAAGAGGGGCATTTTGGGTATTTGGAGGGTATTGGGGGTATTTTTGGAATTTTTGGTATTTTTGGCTATGGGTGATCAATTTGATTGGTGAGGAAATGTTCAAGGTTAATCTTGGGGAATTTTGGGTGATTTGGAAGTTTTGGTGGATTTGGGCAATTCTAAGGGCTTTTAGTAGGTTTGGTAGGTGTAGGGTCCCTGGGGCCAAAAATTGAAATTTTGGAATAATAAAAATTGATCAAATATGAGTGGAATGGAATCACTTTGATTGAGCCATGAAGCCATGTTAAGCCTATATGAGCCATGGGAGGACTCATTTGAGGCATTCACTTTGTTATTCCTAACCCTCTTAACCAGGGGCTTAGGGTAAAGGTCCATCCATATGAATTACCTACGTGAGTCAAGGAGTCAAGTTGGGTATGGGTGTGGTTTTAGGATTTGGATTGTGTGTGTGAGAGTGTAGAGTGTGAGTGTAGTGAGTGTGTAAGTCAACCCTCACCGGACAAGCCACCCGGGGTGGTCCTAAGGCCGAAAGAGTCCTATAGGGAACTCATCCTTTAAACCTTCACATTTGATTTCAACCCTCTAGGTGATTAGGGGTCTACAATCAAGCTTGTGGGGCTTGCAGGGAGGCAAGAAGTGGTTCAAATTTCAAAGGGATGTGTCCCAATTCTAGTCCTCTAAGATAAGCAAAGGAAAAGCCTAAGGCTAGATCCTAAACACTAAAGAGGGAAGAGAAAACCTCATAAAAAATGAGGTCAACAAATGGACCCCCAATAGGTGTGGTGTGCTAACCAAGCTCACCGTGCGTATTGGCGTTAACCGAAGAAATCAACAAAACCAAAACAGATGTCCAAGTGACAAACTTAGGACGAAGTAGAAGAATTTCCGCTGGGGAGTATCAAGTAAATCTCAAAGACTGAAGATTCCAGAACTCTCGCTGGGGAGAAAGGAGGTGAATTTCAGATCACAAGATTTCAAGATATTGGATCTTAGATTCGTTTCATTTTCTATTTCAAGTTTTAATTATGAGTTGGAATTTCGATTTGAGTTTCAATTTTGGTTTTATGCGGAGAAAAGAGTAGGGCGGAGGCCCACCCGAGTGCATTTGTATGCTGAGAAGGAAGCAGGACTGAACCTATTCCAAATGCTGAGGAAGAATAGGACAAAGCCTATCCGAAATGCGAGTGCTTTAATTTCAATTTCTTGCTTGAGAGGATCAAATTTTGAGATTCTTTGAGAAAGGAGCGAGACTCGTGCACTATCCCGAAGTCTTGAGAATTGCTAAGATGGGAGTAGAGCGGGAGCCTATCTCGAATGTCGAGATTTCGCTGAGATGGAAGTAGGGTCGAAGCTTATCCCGAATGCTTGAGATTCTTCGAGATGGGAGTAGGGCGGAAGCCTATCCCGAATGCCGAGATTTCTTGAGATGTGAGTAGGGCGGAAGCCTATCCCGAATGCCGAGATTCTTCGAGATGGGAGTAGGGCGGAGGCCTATCCCGCTATCCCGAATGCTGAGATTGCTGAGATGGGAGTAGGGCGGAGGCCTATCCCGAATGCTGAGATTTGCTGAGATAGGAGTAGGGCGGAGGCCTATCCCGAATGCTGAGATTTGCTGAGATGGGAGTAGGGCGGAAGCCTATCCCGAATGCTGAGATTGCTGAGATGGGAGTAGGGCGGAGGCCTATCCCGAATGTCGAGATTCTTCGAGATGGGAGTAGGGCGGAGGCCTATCCCGAATGCTGAGATTTGCTTAAGATGGGAGTAGGGCGAAGCTTATCCGAATGTCGAGATTGCTTGAGATGGGAGTAGGGCGGAAGCTTATCCCGAATGTCGAGATTTGGATTATGCTTGAGATCGAAATGAGATATGAAAGTGTTCCATATCGAAAGTCTGATTACTTGGCGAAGGGTACGAACCTATGCCATCCGAATCAAATTGAAGATTCCTCGTAATTCTGAAATCATCCCGAGAGAGGGTTTCAAAGGAGGTCCGAAATAGATCTTGATTTGAAGAAGGATTGGAGGATTTGAAAAGATGGACGTAAACTGGAATTCAATTTGAGCTTTAGATTTGTTTTGTTTGTCCTTTAACTATCCCATTTTTTATTGTGGTTTATTTAGTGTTCATGTGGATTTGAAATTCTTTTTAATGTTTGGATTTTTATGAAGACAGTTCTTATTTATTTTCCTTTTTCTTTTCTGTTCTTTGTTCGAAGTTCATTTAACTTTAATGGCGTTTCCCAGTCAATTTGCAGAAAAAGAGGTGAAGGCAAAATGTGACATGGTCACTTTCATTCCAATCTTGTTGAAGATACATCATACAACTCGATCTGAAATATCTCTCATACAATCCATGACTCAAAACGGACTATGTATGATTCTTGTTGATCCATCCAAAAAAATGTCTGTTAAATCCATGTCTGAATAATGAGATACACGGTCAATAACATCACATTCCAAGCCATCCTTGGCAGGAATGCCACATGGATGTGCATTGGAGGTGTGCTATTTCCCATGTAACTCACAGCTCGTAGGGTTAGAGATTCTCCAATTCTGGATCTGGCTGGAAGTGGTAAGGTGCCTTTTTGTCGTCCATCCTTCTAAAAGTGACAGAGATCCGCTCCACTGGTACTCCCGGTATACAATGCTTTGCGACGTCTGCTCCATTTCCTTGTAAAATCATGACGAAACCTACCGGAAGTGGTATCTCCACCGGCCCTCGGAACTTACTCGGGCCTGCTATCCGGAGGTCAGATCCGAACATGATATTGCATTGGTTGACGAACGAAGCGTGCGGAAGGTCCGACAAAGTCGTGATGGTCTATGTGTGGAGGTATGCGGTCGCCCTTCGATAAATGTTGATGATGCAAGCTGTTGGGTATGCGGTCTGCGCGATACCCTCCACGTTATCATTCTTTTCACCATTTTTTTAATTATTCTCGGCATTGGATCCACCTCACCGTGACGGAGTATCCCTGGTGGATTTCCTTTTCTGTCCTCCGCGAAGTTATAACAACATCTGCATTGTATTGTGACTCTTCCTTTCCCTAGCATCCATTTCCGGGGTTCCGAATAAGTCTTTTCTCTCAGACGGCCTGCCCGACCCATCTTTTGAAGTTCTAGAATGCAATCCACAATCTGCTGTTGCTCGTACTCTGAGAATACACCTATGTGTAACTCGAGGCCTTCCAAAATGTTGATCCTTCTGCCTCTAATTCTTTCAAAATATTCGAAGGTCTTCTTCTCAACATTTTGCATTCTTTCTAGTTCATATTCTGGGATGATCTGCAAGTGACGAGGCCTAGTAACGTATTGCGGGATTTATGGCTCTATCCCGTCACGTTCTCCTGCATACCTTAGCTCCTCGGGGATTGTCTCTGTCGGGACATCCTCCAGGGTTGCTTCATCAACAAGGTTCTTCAGATACGGTATCTCTATCTGACGTCGAGGCGATCTCTCTGCCTCTGATCTTCTCAGAGTTTCCCTTATTCTTTCTGTTGTTCTTGGAGCTTGTTCTCTCTTTTCAGGTTCCTGATGAACCGGTATCTTTGAAATGTGTGTGCTAGCGAAGGTGGCTGTTTCCTCGTGTTGATCTGCTGCTAGTTTAGTCAACATCTTGCGGATACGAAGATTGTTATTCCTTCTTTGAGTAGCAGTGAGCGTAGCTCTCCTTACTTCTTGAATTTCTGTGGGTGCGGCGCTGACGAGCCTTCCCTCTGTCGTGGCAACTACTGACTTGATTTTCTTGCTTTCCTCAGTGTTTGTCTTTCTTTTCTTATTGCTGGATTGGCGGCTTGGGCCACCCATCTTAATCACTGTCTGGCTATGAAGCTCTTCTCGGTCCACTGGGACCCAATCATTTTCTTCATACTGTAGGTTGGTCGGTGCGAAGTCAGAATCAATTTCTATCACTGCTCCATCCTTCACCCTCTTTTCATCGAGTGCGAGACTCACGCCATTTTTAAAGTTTAGGACCAACCGCCGGTTCGACATTTCCCTGCGAAGAAAACAAGGAAAGGATCAGGGGCTGTACTAAGAACAAGAACATTAAGAAAGTATTTATCACTGAAGATTCTTATTCACTTATTCCAATTTTAATTTTTAAGGAAAGCAGGAAAAGATAAAGAAAGATCAGGAAAAAGATTTGATTTGAAAGGAAGGGTAGAACTTTATTATTATGATTTTCACATATTTTATTTTTAGTACATTTTTTTTTATTTTATCCATTTTTATGTTTTTGGGTTCGGACCCAGTCACAAAGTGATTGCTTCACCCGTGTTTCTAGGGATAAGACTCTACTTTAGAGGCCACCCTTCGAAACATCAGGTTGCGTAATACTTCTTCAAATATTGTCCATTGATTGGAAGCATTTGTCTTTCTCCTTGGTAATTCACAAGTTGGTAGGAGCCTCTCGAGTAGATCGCCTCGACCACAAACGGACCCTTCCCGAGTCGGTTCAAATTTGCCTCCTATCTTGCGATGTGCGAGAATAGGTCTTCGAGAACAAGAACTAAGTCATCGACCTTGAAAGTTCTCGGGCGAACCGGTTTATCATGGGCTCGGATCATCTTAGCTTGGTACGGTTCCAAATTTTGTTGCGGCTACAAGTCTTTTCCCCTCCAAGCTTTCCAGTTCTTCCGATCGTATGTCGGCATTTTCTTCGTAGTAATTTTATTTGCAGCTGAAATCTCGAGTGATGGAAGCTGGACCTCCAAAGGTAAAACGGCCTCGGAACCGTACACTAAAGTGTAAGGCGTAGACTGAGTAGGAGTCCTGAAAGTCGTTCTGTAGGCCCATAAGGCTTCTAACAACTTCTCGGGCCAATTTCTCTTGTTGTCATCCAAAGTTTTCTTTAAAATTTGAAGGAGAGTTTTATTAAAAGCCTAGGCCAAGCCGTTTGCTCTTGGGTAGTAGATTGTTGAGTATTGCCAATCGATTCCATGTCTTCTGACAAAATTGTTGATCTTTGTACTTCTGAATGCGGACCCATTATCTGAAATGATTCTGCGCGGTACTCCGAAACGGTAGACAACTTGATTTTTGAAAAATTGTAGCACGTGGTGCGCCTTTACTTCTCTGAGTGGAACTTCTTCTACCCATTTAGAAAAGTAGTCTGTAGCTGCAAGGATGAAGCGATGTCCTCTTGAAGAAGGTGGTTCTATCGGACCCACTATATCTGTGCCCCAACACTCAAATGGCCACGACGCAATTGTCGGATGTAGCACGTTTGGAGGTTGGTGTAGAACCACTCGTGCACTCAGCACTGGCGACAACTTTTGGCGATCTTCATGCGATCGGTCATCATCGAGGGCCGTAGTACCCTAGTCTTTTAATTTTCATTTTCATTTTCGGACCCGATCGATGAGCGCCACAAAGTCCCGAATGCACTTCTTTGACAATTTCACGAGCCTCGGACCCGTTCGGGCATCTTAACCACATTTGATCAAAAGACCTTACGTATAATGTATTGTTTATTAATGCGTAAGACGAGCTCTTTTCTTGATTTGATGTGCTAATGACTTATCATCCGGTAATTTCCCTGTTTGCGGGTAGTCATTAGCGGTGACGCCTTGATCTTCGTGTTTTCCGTCACTGCTTGCAATGTGATTCCTCCACTTTTTCGATCTACTATATCATATCCATGTCGAGTTGTGATAGGACCTGTCATCCTTGAACTGACACTTCAACTGACTCATCTTGTAAGCAGGCGAATTCTTTTGCAAGGCGAGCTAGCGCATCCGTGAGGGCATTTTCTCTTCTGGGGATCTTGTAGATTGTTACATTCGAGATTTGTTCCAACAGTTTCATGGCATACTGAAAGTATTGCTCGAGTCTTGGCTTTAAAATTCTGTATTGTCCGGCGACCTGTTGAATGATCAACTGAGAGTCTCCGTAGATATTGATATCTATTATTCCCATTTGAATGGTCAGTTCTAGTCTCATTATGAGGGCTTCGTATTACGCTTCGTTGTTTGTGCACGGCTACGGTAAGTGGTAGGAGTATCTTAACATCCCCCGCTCCGGTGTTATAAAGATTATTCCGATTCTGCCTTCTACGGGCACTATCGTTTGCAATTCTTTGTCTTTACGTGCTGAGGACGCTCCGTCGAAGTATAGTTCCCAACGTCGATCATCGGTGTCTTCTAGGCTCATTATTTGTTCGTCCGGCAAGTCGTCGTTGAGAGGCGAATCCGTCGGTAAAGGGTGTCGTCGCAAGGAAATCAGCTAGAACTTGTCCCCTTACGGCACGAAGAGGAACGAAAGTTATGTTGAATTGCAATAATATCATCGACCACCTGGCAAGTCTGCCAGAAAGTGTTGCACGGGTCATCAAATATTGTAACGGATTAACTTTCGAGATAAGGTTGACCTTATGAGAGAGCATGTAATGCACGAGTTTACGTGCGGCGAAGATCGGGGCCAAACAATGCTTCTCGATTGGAGGATACTTTACTTCCATCGGAATCAAACGACGGCTTAAGTAGTAGAGAGCATTTTCTTTTCCCTCATCATTGACACAGGCTAGCGGGGCTCCGAGGAATCGTCTAGAGCCGTGGTATAAAGTATCAACGGTCTACACGAGGTCGAGGTTGCTAAGACAGGAGGTCTCATTAAGTATTGTTTAATCTCCTCGAAGGCCCGTTGGCATTTCTCTTCCCAAACGAATTTGGCGTCCTTTTTAACTAATGCCGAGAAGGGCTGACACCTACGACAAGTTCGAAATAAAGCGTCGAAGATATGCCAGCTTCCCTTGAAAGGATCGTAGGTTGTTTTAAGGTTTTGGGAGGCGGCATCTCTAAGATAGCTTTAATCTTTTCCGGATCAATTTCAATCCGCGATGTCGGACAAAAAATCCTAAGAATTTCCGGAGGTAACGCCGAAGGCGCATTTTAAGGGATTCATCTTAAGGTTGTATTGCCTTAGTCGCTCGAAAACAATTCTCAAATCATACAGGTGGTCTTCCTTCGGTTTGCTTTTGATGACCACATCATCCACATAGCACTCAACTTGGTTGTGAATGAGATCATCGAAAATCTTTGTCATTGCTCTTTGGTATGTTGCTCTGCGTTCTTTAGCCCGAATGACATTCTTGTGTAGCAATACACTCCGATCGGTGTTCGAATGCCGTGAGCTTTTCGTCTTCCGGTGCCATCTTTATCCGGTTGTATCTCGAAGATCCATCCATGAAAGAGAATATTTCATGTGTCGAAGCGATGTCGATCATTAACTCTGGAATTGGTAGTGGAAATTCATCCTTCGGGCATGCTTTGTTCAAGTCTACGAAATCCACGCGATTCCGATCGACCATTCTTCTTCTCGGTCGGTACCACATTGGCTAGCCAAGTAGGGTATTGTTCTTCACGGACAAATTTAGCGTCGATTAGCTTCTTAACTTCGGCTATTACTTGTTGTTCGATTTCCAAACGCATTCTTACGGAAGCTTGTCGATCGGAACGAAGTAGGATCCACTCCTGACTGTGAAGCTGCGACTTCGGAGCTAATCCTAGCATTTCGTCGTAACTACGAAGCAAAACGAGTCCTTGAATTCCATTAATAGCTCGATCATTTCTTCGAATCTTCTTTATTGAGTAAGGAGCTAACAAAGGTTGGTTCAGGATTTTCATCTAGTACCTAAGTTAACTTCCATTAACTCATCTATTGTAGATTTGATTTCTTCTTTGAATTCGGTGGAGCGTCTCCACTTTGCGGATCTTCGGGCTCTTCCGTAGTTTCCAAGCGAGTCTTCATTAGGTTCGCAAGTGACAACCAAACAAAATTTTGTATCATCAACTGAACCTACTGTGCCGAATCCGAGACCATGTTTTGAATTGGGAGGCCAACCGACATTATTCCATAATTTTTCGAAGTGTTGTGATCGGCCTTTTGTCCATTGTCGAGGTAAGACACCACGCTCGAATTAAATTTTGAACACGGGGAGAGTACCACTCAAAAGGTAATTCCATTAATTCGGAAGAAGTGACATCTTCAAATTGTACATTGTTTTCAGTATTGGAAGAAGAAGTGCCACGGTAAAATTTGATTGGCTTTGCACCGCTGCTATGTACTTTTTTGACCACCATAACCTCGATCTTATTAGACTGGATCGGGGTCAGGGTCATAGTGTGTACATAGTGATTAATCTTCTCGTACATCAATTTGTATTCTTCGTTCTTCTCATCTTCAAGAGAAATCTTGAATTGTGGTTTCTTCCGGTTTATTGTAGCTACTTCTTTCTTGACTTCCTCTTCTTCCTCAGAGCTGTTCTCCCAATCAACGTTGATCATCGACTTTTTCTGTCCAACCGTCCCAGTGTCTCTTCCACGGCCTCATCCCCGGCCTCGACCTCGGATGCGAGTTCTGGAGAAACCTTCACCATCTCGCCGTAAGGGAGTGGTGAGTGACTGTTGGACTAGAACTTCAGGTTCTTCATTGTCTCGAATTTCTTTTGCCACATTTGGCACGGTGTTTCTAGAGAAGATTGTTTTCTTCGGAGGTGCGTAATAAGCTGCATCTTCATGGATTCCAATCTCATGTACGGAGAAAGGTTGCAAATCACCTTTAATGCACTGTTCTCCTCCTTCGTAGTATTTTATACACTGATTCAGAGACGATGGTACCATCTGTTTTTCATGAATCCACGGCCGGGCCAGTAGAGCGTTGAATGATGTCTCAAAGTCAATTATATGGAATTTTGCGGTTGTCTTTGCTAAGTCACCGGTCTTCATCAACAGCGTTATTGATCCGAGGGCTCTTTCTCCTTTCTGGTTGAATCCTCTTAAACATCTTGTCCGCTTCAAGGTCGCGAGCATCAATTTTCAAGTATGCTAGCGTCCGAAGATTCATTATGTTGATTGACGCTCCCGGATCCACCAATACTCGGAGAGCGTAAACTTCCCGATCGTGATCGAAATGTACAACGGCCGGTTATGATCGGTCGTCCCGAAGTAGTAGATCACCGTCCGTGAAGGTAACACCTCGTCGTTCCTTTAACGAGCAAACCTCGTCTAAGGAATCTTCGGCCATCCGAGCTAAACTAATCTTCCGGATCAAGTAAGGCCTTGATCGAGCTTCCCTCATCTCTTTTAATAAGATGAGAGCGTCGTAGATGCTCGGCTTGGTTGGTAGTTTCCTAAGATGGGCTAGCACGTTATAGTCCACTTTGTTACCATGTGTCTCGCTTTCTTCCCAAATGGGCGATTCTTCTCGCTGGGGTTGATTCTTCCCGAACAACCACTCGCTTCCTTTGTCTTTTGGACCCATTCTCGGAGGTAGAACCTTTCCGCTCCTTAAGTTGACTTCTGTGATTTCTTCTGAGTATGGTACTGAGTTTACTAGTGTCTCCTTTTGAATCGGCATGACGGGTTCTTCTGGAGTCGCTTCGGAATCTGAAAGCTCTAACTCTATCGTGATTGGAGTTCCTTGGAATTCACAAATAGATTCATTGCTTGTTGAACTTTCGTAGCCTTCTTGGTGAATGTCTTCTTTGTCATCGTGATTGTCGAGGTCGTGTATGATTCGAGAATTGTTATTGGTATCGAAATCGAGATCCGGATTAGATTGGTCGTCGTTAGTTACGTAATCGTTAGAAACAGCCAAAACGTAGCCAACGCCATAACTCTTATCATTATAAGATCCCGCCGAGCGAGCAAATAATCATACGTGAGTCGGAGGTTCGAGGAATTTTTCCCCCGAATCGGAAACAACCATCCTAGGATAAGCAGCCCCTGAGTCTAGCCTTAGGAGCCTCGGTCTTTTCTTCTTCTTCGATCTCCTTCTTTTCTATGATCTTTTCTTCCTGGGCGTTCTTCAATTGCAAGCGATAGCGCCGCTCGACAGTGTTTCAAACTCGAATCGAAGCACGCGCCGAAGCGGCTTAGATGCGATCCAAAATTTTCTTCGATGACTTCGTCCAAGCGGTACTCCATCCATCATCGGTCGTGTAAGGGTCTATCGGAACAATGGGATCCGTTGAAATAACATCGACGTAACCTCCTTTCCGGGGTTCTTTCATGTATTCCTTCGGGATCGTTATGTTCCCTTTTCGGAGATTGTTGTCAAGCCAACTTTTCAAGGTGATGCAATCCTCTATCTTATGTCCAAGCATCCGGTGGTAAGGGCAGTAGTCGGGATGGTCTTTCTTATCGACTTCTTCCGGCTTCCCGGGTTCCGGCAGTCGAAAATCCGAAGTCTTCATCAAACTGTGGAACATCTTTGGCACCGCCTCATTCTCGAATGGATATTCTCTATTTATAAGCTCCTTTAACGTGCGCCGTGGGCGAGACGGCTGATCATATTGTCGAGTCGGCCGATAACCGGATTGAGGTTGTTGGTAGTTTTGTCGAGGTTGTTGATAGCTGGCCGCATGTCGCTCCGGCTGTATTTGCATTGGCTGTTTCGCCCTTATCGACTGCAGCGACGATCCCGGATTTCTTTTCAAATGTCTTCACAGGCTTCTGTTTGTCTGTTTTGTCGACGAAACTTAGTTGCTTCGCTTCCTCTTGCAAGCTTCCGGCCTTGCTTAACAACTTCTCGAAAGTCTTAATCGTAAATCCCTTAAGGAGAAGTGCTATCGGGCCGTGAATGCTTTTAAGCAAGATACCGACTGCATGCTGCTCTTGTAGTTGTGGCTCACACTTCATGCTTAGATTTCTCCATCGAAGTATGTAGTCCACTAATGTTTCGTTCGGCTTCGTTTCTCCACCACTAGATCACCGATGGTGATATGGTGCCGAGCTCCGCAAACCGTTTCACGAAGAGGTTTTCCACTTCGAAAATGTCTTTACCGAACCATTCGGTAACTCGCGTACCAATCGAAGGCGATCCTCGACGAGCCGCCGACGAATTGTCGAATAATAAGGCGTCACTTCCACCGGCGTTGCAACAACTAGCGCGAAAATGTGCAACATGCCGTCGAGGGTTTCCGTACCATCGAAAGTCTTCGAATCGCAGGTGGTACGAAGCCTTTGGGTATTGTACCGCATCAAATTCTTCGGGGTAAGCTCTACCCGTCTCGAATAGATGCTCCGCTCTTAGACCGTGCTAAGGCTTCTCGCACTCGCCGTTCCACCATGTTCTTGATGTCCTTCTCTCGGAATCATATTCCGGATAGAATCTTTCTTCGGCCGATCGTCTCCGTTAACTGGATGTAATCTCTTTTCCTCCGTCCGTAATATGAATAACTTCCGGAGGCGTTTCTCTGGGGCCGAGCTCGACTCGAAGAGTGGCTAGTGGCCGCAGCCCATCTCTTCCATCCTTTTTGCCATTTGAGAGATTGTATCATCTTTTTCTCGAATTTGTGCTCTTAATGCTTCCGGTTCATCTCTCTCCGCAACTCGCCGGGCACCTCGCGAAGCCGACGATGCTCGTGTCTCAACCATGTTGATCTCCACATATTCGTCATCCATGAACTCCGACGAGTCAACTTCATCTCCAAACTTTTCTTCTCTTTCTCTTGCTAATCGTTGAATGTCGGTTCTTAGCTTTTCCATAGCGTCTTCCAATGGTCTTTTTCGTGCGGTTTCGCAGCTTATCATGCGATGGTCGTTGGGTTTCCTTCTGGGAGTCCCTTTCATCGCAGATGGCGCTCTCTTCGGACTCGAGTCTCCCGACGAGACTTTCCTTTTCGTGTCGTTGTTTCGGTCTTAATCGCCGCAAGTAGGACGCCATACCATCCTTCTAGCAGCAGAAGGCCTAGGACCGATGGTCTCGTCTGCCGAATGCCGGAAGGTGGTATCCTCCCCGATCCGTAAACCCGAAACAACAACAGGTGGACTAGCTTTCATCTTCTTATTCGGCTTTTCCGTGGCGATAACGGGTTCTACTCGCGGCCCAAGACGGGACTCGGTCGGCACCCGCCCTATTCTTCTTAAAATCTCTGACACAGGACATTTCTCTTTCTTTGCTAACTTCTCTATCACAATCTGTAGTCGGGCAAAGGGTGTAATCCTAGCCCTTTTCTTTCGGCTGTCGCTATAGTATGCGGGTCGAGGTAATGTAGAAGCAATCTTGCGGACATTTTCCTCGTTAGCTGCGGTGGAGAGGGGATGGAATCTACTTCCTTCCAAAAGCTGTGTATACTCAGGCAATGGTATGTACTCAGGCAATGGTGTGTACTCAGGGATTTCTTCCAAGAAAGCTACTTCAGCAGCTCTGGCCTTTTTGGTAATCTTTCTACCTCTGTTTCTTCTCTGGGTCTGTGTTAGGGGTGGAACCCTTCAGTTGGACCCAATTTCGAAAACAGAAGGTCTTGCACAGAAATCTGTACCCTCCACGGTAACATGCTCGTTACAAATTCGAACTTCCTTCCCCTTCGGCCGGCGAAGCCGGGTAGGTGCGAGACGACTAGACCAGTGGGGGTAGAGATAACGGTCCTCCTATGGACAGTAGTATTCCTCTCACCGGAAACCTTCGCAGGGAGGGAACTCTCGAGTCGACTTAAGGTCGAACTCGATCAAAGGTCTTTCGCCGTATACTTTGTCCGTAAGTGTGAAAATGGTAACGTCGCTGATCTTGACATTTTTGTTCTCGAATCCTTGTCCAAACCGGATGATCACATTGTCGGCCACTCATCCTTGTAAACAACGAAGTCCAATCCATCGGTGAAGGAGAAAATCAGCTTTGGGGCGTACATTTTCTCGTAGGTAGATTCCGATTGTCGATCCCAAGTTATGCTTCTTCTCATCAGGACGAAAAGAAAGGAATCGAAAAGAGTCTGAACACATTTTTTTTGTTCATGTATTTATAAAAAAGAGTTATTTGTTAAAAGAGTCATTCACTAGAGGGTTTGTTTATTAGGAACAGAATGTTCAAAGGTGTAGAGAAGGTAAGGAATCCGATTCAGAATTGGAAAGGAAAAGAAAGTCATATGCAAGACTTCTCGACTTGAAGGATTGCTCCTAAACTAACACCTATCGGGGTCCACCCCACCTCGAAAAGAGGCAAAAGGATTTCGTAACCTCTCTGTTTAGGGGTGTCTAAACAGATGGCTCCTAAATCCGAGAGGTGTTGGCTATACTCGTTCAAGACGTAAATGAACGGGGTATTCCAATGGAAATAATGGCAGCTTGGTCCACTAGGGGCATGGACTCACTACCGATTTATGAAAGCAAAACCATCTGATCAAAATGGAGAGAGGAACTACTTCCCCAGTGGATTCGCCAGAAGTTGTCGGCATATTTTAGGTTATGTGTTGTATTTTTTGAAAAGGGGTCGCCTAACAGAAATTGTCGGCGAATTTTCATATTTTAAATTAAATTTAAATATATATATAATTTAGAAAGTAGTATTTGATTTTAAAAAATGATTTTTAAATTTGAAAGTTTGAAGATATGAAATCAAACCGATCTCACATCCCGAATAGTTTATATAAACGAGCACCGCATCACAAACCGTGTATCTATCCCGAAGAATGGACACACTACTTGATGATGGGGCTCGATTAAATAAACTAAAAGACTTGTGACATCCGTTTGGTCTGTGAACCAATTTTATAAGCCGACAAATTCCCCTGCTTAATATAAATGAATTAAGCAGGGTTTAAATTACCTGGGTTCTTAAAGTTCCCTATAAGGGCAAGCCCTGTCGGCATATTTTTAGGTTAGTGTGTTGTATTTTGAAAAGGGGTCGCCTACGGAAATTGTCGACGAATTTTCATATTTTAAATTTAATTTAAATATATATATATTGTTTAAAAGATAATATTTGATTTTTGAAAGTAATTTTAAGTTTAAAAGTTTTAAGATATGAAATCAAACCGATCTCACATCCCAAATAGTTTATATAAATGAGCAACGCACCACAAACCGTGTATCTATCCCGAAGAATAGACACACTGCTTGATGATGGGGCTCGATTAAATAAACTAGAAGATTTGTGACATCCGTTTGGTCTGCGAACCATTTTATTTGCTCGACAAGTTCCCCCGCTTAATATGAAAAAAATTAAACGGGGTTTATATTACTCGGGTTCTTAAAATTCCTATAAGGGCAAGCCCCTATAGTTAATTACATCTTAAGTGACGGGAATCACCTAAGAAAACTCTCGAAAATAATCAGTAGTTCTGCTCTCAAGAATTTCAAAGTTTAAGTTTTCAAGGGATTGAATTTTGGAATTTCAATAAGGAATGGATTAAGTTTGGAACATTTTATTTTGGGAATTCAAAGGAAGAAAGGTAGGAGAAATCACAGATTCGAAGCGAACTTCGGTAATTTCCAGACTATCCTATTGTTTGGCTTGAATTTAGGAAAGTCCAAATGTTTATTTAATGTTTTGATCTTGCCAATTTTAATTAATTAGGACTTATATTCGTATGACATGATCATACAAATAGCCTCGAAGATGTGAGGGTTTATGTCGTGTCGAACGACTACCTCGGAGTCCTAAGACCGGTTAGGGCTTAATTTGCAATGAAAATGCCTAACAAAAAGGGTGAGGATTTATGTTGCACTAGGCAAACTACCTCGAAGTCCAATGGTTTGGTTATTTAATTCTAAGAAAGTTTTGCTGAAGTAGACTCAGGTTTTGCTGATGACGATGGCCGTGCTGCCCTCCATGCTCCGAGCTCCTTGTTGTTGCAGAGGTTTAGTTTTAGAAGGTTGTAATCAAAAGAGAAGAGAAGAATTTGGTTTTAGAAATCTTAAAGTCCAAGTGTTTTTTTTATGTTTTAATTAGAACAAATCTTAAAGTTGATTATAACAACACCGGTTAAGATCCCACGGTTCCATCCTTCCGGCATCGTTATTTTTATCGGATTCACTTAGTCCATATGAATTTGCTAAACTCAACTAAATGAGTTTCACACTTTCATTTAGACCGTGGGAAATCCCGTTAGCAACACGTAGGTTACATCATCCGAGGTATTCCCGATCATCCAACAAGACGTTTTAATTTAGTTGTAGTTGTAGTTTTGTTGTTTTGTTTGTGATTAAATTTGGAGTTGTTTTATATTTTGAAATGTTGTGGCGGTGAATTTTATCTTGCAATGACTTTTAATTTAGTTTTGGTTTTGGTTTTAGGGGTTATCCTAAAGGTGTGGGTTTTCATGCAACAGTTGTTTATCATGCAAGAAAAATAAAGTGCATTTGCAATAAAGTAAATTGCAAGGAAGTAAATTGCAATAAAATAAAATCGTACTTGGAGGGTCTTCCCGTCATCCCAAGCTGCACTTAAACACAATTTAGAACATTTAAGCATTTAAAGCAAGTTCCTAGGTAAAGCTAAGGGAAGGGTTATGGTTTTCTACCAAGGTCCTACTCCTATAGTTAGTTATCTCCTATGACGTCTAGGTTCTTGTGTTTTGGTTTGAGGACGATTTTCTTCATCAAAGAACAATTATGTTCAATTGTTCTTATAAACATCCTATCATATTGAGGAAATGCTTAAGACGAATCTTAAATATCTTTTCAATACCTCTAGGATTGTTTTAAGTCCAAGAGAATTTAATTATACAAAATGAATTAATCATCCAGGAGTTCAAGTTTTGTTATCTTGCTCAGTGAACTAAGACATTTGAATATCCTATGAGTGAAGTAACACTTCACTTAACACTCGTTTAGGAGTTATGACAATAAGAGCTTTTGAGGGCAAATTAATATTCAAGTGATTTGTGATTTAAATTAATTTCAATTAATGGGTTTAAGTTTGGAATAGTGTTCAAGTTGTTTTAGATTTATTTTGAATTCTTTATGTCTTTAGTGATGTTATATTTAATTCAATTTAATTTAATTTTAGTTTAATTTAATTTAATTTGGTTTAGTTTTACTTTCAATTTACTTTAATTTAATTTAATTTAGTTTAATACATTTTAATTTAATTTAATTTAATTTCATATGTTTTAATTTAATTTTATTTTATTTAATTTAATATGTTTTAATTTAATTTAAATTTAATTTAAATTTTTAATTTTAATTTAATATTTTATATCTCTTTTTTTTATATTTTAAAGATGGTTTAATTTAATTATTAAATTATTAATTTAATTGAAATTTTGGAAGGATTTAATTTAAATGTTTTAATCTTTAATTTAATTTAATGATTAAGTCTTTTAATATTTTAAATCTTGAATTTGGATTATCATTTTAATTAGGAATTAAATATTATTGAGGTGATTAATTTAGGGATTTTTTTAGATTAAAGAATAAATCTCTTCCTAATAATATCCCTATTTTAATAATTCCAATTTTTTTATTATTCTTCCAAGTTTAATTAATCAATTGATTAAGGTTTATTCTTAAAAAAGATTGATGGGTTTCTACCCTTAATTATTTAAATTTCAATCATCCAAATCAGATTAGGATCAAATATTTTACTCTTTCATTTTATTAAGCCTAAAGTTTTAATTAGGGGTTAAAATTTTAATTACCATTTTGCCCTTCAAGCTTAATAATTCCATAACTCACTAAATTGAGCTTAAATGAATTTGAAATTTTTATGTGACTTCACTCATATGTCAATCAAGACATTGGAGGAGAAAATATGATTTTTCTGTATTTAATTTATTTATGTAATAATTTTTAGTGGAAAATAGGGATTTTCAAGGAAAATTTAATAATATGACCAAGGGAAAGTTTCTATCCTTAAGAAAATTATGGGACATTACTAATGACCAGAGGACCACTTGGACCAATTTTCGTGATTTTTTGAATTATATTATTTTTATTATAATTATTTTAAGTTTTGGAGTATTAATTAATTTAAAAATAAAATAAAGGTTGAAAAATGAATTTTATATTTTTCAAAAATCTCTCTGATATCAAGGAAACTAGAGAACCAATTTTCATAATTTTGTGATTTTTCTTTGATTTATTAGAATTATTTTAGTGGAAATGCTAGAAAATATATTTTTTTATATTTTAAAATTACCTTAGGGCTTTAAAATTTAATATCTCATCATAGAGACTTAAGAAAAATATGGGGTTTGTTCCTAAATGATTAAAATTCAAAATGTGACATTTTGGTGAATTTTATTATTTTTGTGATTTTTATTATTTTTTAATTATTAAAAATATTAAAATAATGTAAAAAATCAACTTTTTTGGAAAATTGCAATTTTATTTTTCTTAAATTCCCCTGATATCAGAGAGGCTCCAAAACCAATTTGATGAATTTTTGAAAAGTATTTTAAAAGTTATGAATTTTTGAAGTTTAGGTTTGGCTAAATGGCTTAATCCACCCATTTGATAGGGCTAACCAAGTCCAATTGACTTCAAAATTTTATGGTGGGTTCCTCTGATCCTAAAGGTCAGTGGAGAATTGATTTCAAGTTAATTTGATGTATGATTAGCTCTAATTAATTAAAGCTCCATTTTGGGTGTTTAAGCCAATTAAGGTTATTACAAGTGAGTTAACTCAAAAACTATTTTCCCTAGGGTCCTCTGGTCATAAGAAACATCACCAAATTTTCCTAGAATTTATTTCACAACATGCTTATTATTAGAATTAAAATACTCAGAATAGTGACCTAGATTTGAAAAATCAATAACTCTTCATAGGGGCGGCCTCTGACTTTGGAAAATTCAAGGAATGTTCCCAAATTCATAGGCTTCAAAAGCCCTATGGTCTCATGCCATGGTGAATTGTATACATGCATGGAGAATTGAAATAGTGCAGAGAGTAAATAATTAATTAAAAAGAAAATACTTGATGAAATTAAATGATTTCTTTTCCACATTATTCTCCTCTATTCACTGAGCAAGAGGGTATTTTTATTTTATTTTTCTTATTTTCCTACACAGAGTTATGCATTTTTGAAGTTTAGGGAATTAAATAAATAAGAAAATCCCTATTTTTCTACTTAAGTGACGCGGCGCTAGCTCAACCTCGGCAGCTTCGAACGCACACGCGTCATCTTCTGATTCGGCACCGCCATCCGACTCAGCACTCCAGGGCCCCGCGGTTCACGTACCATCGCGCTGTCCGGCTCAATCTAGACCGTCCGCTCGATACACGCTCGATCCGACGGCTCCCAGTCATCGTCTACGACTGGTGTGCACCCGTGACCGTCAACCTTCTAACCCTAATTTCTCACACGATTCTCAACGGATTTTCGTGTTCTTATGTTCTATGGATTCGTCTTGAGGAGACGAACACATCCATACGGTAAACCTGTATTGAAATTGACTCAAATTAAATAGAGAATCTCTGTAAGCTCGGGAAGAAGAGTGAGTCCAAACCTTTGCTCAGAGAAGTGAAGCTTCGATATGAGAGTTGTGTCACCTTCGATTGGGTCCAAGCAAGCTCCAGATGAAGTCCCTTGGGCTGGTGAATTGTCCGAGTATGATTTCGACCACAGCTCGATTACAAAGCTTGGAGTCTGGAACAGATGGGTGGCCTGGAGAGGGGGCTTTCACTGGGGAACTCCTTCTTTTGACCTTGTGTAGGTGTGGGTGAGTTTAATTTGAATTTGGTGGAGCCTGTTTTTTGGTGGAATTTTGGCTGAGAAATTGATCTCTGTTGGTGGGGATTAGGGCAAATTGTCACTGGGGATCAACTGCTCTAAGTGTGGAGAGTGGTCTGGAGCAATTTTGGCAGAGTTTCAGTAAGGTCTGGTTCAGCACCTCTCATGGCCGAGAGGAGGTGAGGTTTAAATAGGAGAGGGTGGAGGGCCTCCTAGGGGGGTTTAAGGCTTGGGATCAGCTGCTTAGGTCAAGGGAAGAACAGCCATGGTGGCCATTGGGCATGGGGCAGCTCAGCAAGGGAGAATTGAATTTTTTGGCTCCTTCCAAGGTCTCGGCCATGGTGTTTTCCAGCGGCCTGGTGGCTGGCCGGCCAGGCACTGTTCACCATCTTGTACAGGTGGGTCAGGGCTGGGGTTTAGTGCAATCAATTGGACATGGACATGTGTAAAGGAGTTTGATTTAAATGGAATGGGAGAAGGCTCATTTTGGCTTGGTTTGGGTCAACCCATGGAAATAGGCTTGGTGCACCTCCCCAAGACCTGATTTTGAGCTGAGGGAATCATTTAGGTCAGCTTAGAAGGAGTGGTGAAGTCTCCATCCATGGTGAGGTGGCTAAGCATGGTTTAGTGTGTGACATGCTTAAGGTAAAAAAGGTTTAAAAGAGTTTAAGAAAGAGATCCCCTCTCTTGCCATTAATGGTTTGGTGAGGTGGAAAGTAGATTCCATGGCTCTCATGGCTCCCTTGGGGCTCATGCATGGCTTCATGGCTCATCTTTGGCTTGGGAAAAGTTTGGTCAATTTCATGAAAAAGGCTTTAAATATTTTGGTAATTTAGGGGTGATTTTATGAGATTTGGCATATGGCTTGATTTGGATTTATTTTATCATGGATTTAGAACTTAGGAGATGGTTTTATCAAATGGATGATGATAGAGGATTGTCATGTGGGCTTTGGGCCATTTGAAATTATTTTTGATGGGCTTTTAGGAAGGCTAAGGGGATGGGCCCTTTAGGTTTAAGAATGAATCCATGGATGGGAATTTTGTAGAAGTTTGGGCCAAATAATTGTTGGGTTTGGTTTAGGGATATGTCATGAGTGATTTGAAATGAGTTTGGAGTGATTTGGGTTTGAATGGGGTTGGATTTGGGCCTCTTTGGTAAATGGGCCAATGTTGGTCAAATTGGGCTAACTTGGGCCAATGTTGGTCAAATTGGGCTAACTTGGGCCAATGTTGGGCTAGGGTTGAAATTGATGTAAAATTAATGTTGGGAAATGTTTATGGGAGTGTTTCAAAGAGGTTTTGACTTTGGTTGGATTTTGATTTTGGGGTTTGGGCTTATTTGGGTTAGGTTTGGGTTTAGGTCAAAATTGGGCCTTTTAGCTTCGGGTTGAATTTGAGTGGGGTTTGGGTCTAAATTTTGGGTAAATCATGTTAGTGTTTTGTTTGTGGGGATGTTAGGGATTGGTTTTGAGGAATTTTGGGTATTTGGAGATTTTTTTGGAAAATTTGGGTAATTTCAAGGGTTTTGGGTACGCTCGGCGGGTGTAGGGTCCCGGGGGTCAAAAACTAAAAATTTAGAAAATTGAAGATTGGGTAAATGTAAGTGGAATGAAATCATTTTTGTTGAGCCATGAAGCCATATCAAGCCCACATGAGCCATGAAAAGACTCATTTGAGGCATTCATTATGTTGTTCCTAACCCTCTTAGCCAAGGTCTTAGGGGTTAAGGACCATCCATGTGAATTACCTTCATGAGTCAAGAGGTCAAGATGGGTATGGGTGTGGTTTTAGGAGGTGTGTGAAAGTGTAGTGTACAAGTGTAGTGTGTGTATAAGTCAGCCCTCACTGCACTGGGCCACCTGTGGCGATCCTAATGGCCAAAGAGTCCTATAGGAACTCATCCTTTAAACTTTCACATTTGATTTCAACCCTCTAGGTGATTAGGGGTCTACAATCAAGTTTGTGGAGTTTGCGAGGAGTTAAGAAGTGGTTTGATTTTCTAGGTGGTGGGTCCCAATTCTAATCCTCTAGGATAGTCAAAGGAAAAGCCTAAGGCTAGATCCTAAGTACTAAAAAAGGAAGAGAAGACCTCATCAAAAATGAGGTCAACAAATGGACCCCCAATAGGTGTGGTGAGCTGACGGAGCGCACCGCGCATATTGGTGTTGACCGAAAGGATCAACAAACCAACACAGATGTCCAAGTGACAAACTTAGGACAAAGTAGAAGTGTTTCCGCTGGGGAGTGTCAAGTATATCTCTGAGACTGGAGATTCCTGAACTCTCGCTGGGGAAAGGAGAAGGAGGTGAATCCCAAATTACATGATCAGGGGGAATTTCGATTTAGATTTCAATTTGTTTCAGTTTAAATTTTGATGTGTAAGTTCAGATTTTAGTTTGAGTTTCAATTTAGATTGAAGTTTGTCAAAATTAATTTGAAGGGATTTGAACTTGAAATGAAAATTGGAATTTTGTGGTTTTAGATGTAACATCTTCAACCTCAAAAGAAAATTGAATTGATTGGATTGAATCATTACAATGAGGAGAGATCTCAGAGCAATGCGGTATTGGATGTAAAATCCTTAACCTCAAGAGTTTGATTTTGATGTATTTCATTGCAATAGGGAGAGAACTTAAAGCAATGCGGTCTCGGATGTAAAATCCTCAACCCCAAGAATTTGATTTTGATGTATTTCATTGCGATAGGAAAGAATCCTAAAGCAATGCGTCTCGGATGTAAAATCCTCAACCCCAAGAATTTGATTTTGATGTATTTCATTGCGATAGGGAAAGAATCCTAAAGCAATGCAGTCTCGGATGTAAAATCCTCAACCCAAAGAATTTGATTTTGATGTATTTCATTGCGATAGGGAAAGAATCCTAAAGCAATGCAGTCTCGGATGTAAAATCCTCAACCCCAAGAATTTGATTTTGATGTATTTCATTGCGATAGGGAAAGAATCCTAAAGCAATGTAGTCTCGGATGTAAAATCCTCAACCCCAAAAGTTTGATTTTGATGTATTTCATTGCGATAGGGAAAGAATCCTAAAGCAATGCAGTATCGGATGTAAAATCCTCAACCCTAAGAATTTGATTTTGATGTATTTCATTGCGATGGGAAAGAATCCTAAAGCAATGCGAATCTCGGATGTAAAATCCTCAACCCCAAGAATTTGATTTTGATGTATTTCATTGCGATAGGGAAAGAATCCTAAAGCAATGCAAGTCTCGGATGTAAAATCCTCAACCCCAAAAGTTTGATTTCGATGTATTTCATTGCGATAGGGAAAGAATCCTAAAGCAATGCAGTCTCGGATGTAAAATCCTCAACCCCAATAATTTGTTTTTGATGTATTTCATTGCGATAGGGAAAGAATCCCAAAGCAATGCAGTCTCGGATGTAAAATGCTCAACCCCAAGAATTTGATTTTGATGTATTTCATTGCGATAGGGAAAGAATCCTAAAGCAATGCAGTCTCGGATGTAAAATCCTCAACCCCAAGAATTTGATTTTGATGTATTTCTTTGCGATAGGGAAAGAATCCTAAAGCAATGCAGTCTCGGATGTAAAATCCTCAACCCCAAAAGTTTGATTTTGATGTATTTCATTGCGATATGGAAAGAATCATAAAGCAATGCAGTCTCGGATGTAAAATCCTCAACCCCAAGAATTTGTTTTTGATGTATTTCATTGCGATAGGGAAAGAATCCTAAAGCAATGCAGTCTCGGATGTAAAATGCTCAACCCCAAGTATTTGATTTTGATGTATTTCATTGCGATAGGGAAAGAATCTTAAAGCAATGCAGTCTCGGATGTAAAATCCTCAACCCCAAAAGTTTGATTTTGATGTATTTCATTGCGATAGGGAAAGAATCCTAAAGCAATGCAGTCTCGGATGTAAAATCCTCAACCCCAAGAATTTGATTTTGATGTATTTCATTGCGATAGGGAAAGAATCCTAAAGCAATGCAGTCTCAGATGTAAAATCCTCAACCCCAAAAGTTCTATTTTGAATGGTAATGGATTTTGCAATGATTTGTAATGTTGATTTGAAAAGTGTGGAATTTTGGTGTTTCGTGAATTTCATGAGAGTTGTAAAAGATTTTTGTGGAAAGAAACAGATTAGGAGGGAATATGTAGATGTTACATATCCCATTCAAAAGAGTTGATCGAAAGTTGCTGGTTTGGATTGGATACAATTCCTCGCCATTAGATCCGAATGGAAAACCTCATGGCTCCGTGTCAGTGGAATCGACCGCTTCCATCCCAGCAAGGGAGAGAGTAGAATGGATTGGATTTCAGATTTGGAATGTTGAGTTTGAATCAGATTGAGATTTGATTTGAAATCTGGAAGGTTGAAGTTGAATTTGATTGAGATTTGATTTGAAATCTGGAAGGTTGAATTTGAATTTGATTGAGATTTGATTTGAAATCTGTGTTCATTTTGTTTGTCCTTTAACAATTCAAATTTGCTTTATCGTTCATTTAATGTTCATGTGAATTTGGCGTTCATCATTTTTTTTATTTAGATTTTTAAGGAAAGTTTTCTTTTATTCTTTTTGTTTCTTTTCTGTTCTTCGTTCGAAGTTCATTTAACTTTAATGGCGTTTCCCAGTCATCTTGCACAAAAGAGGTGAAGGCCAAAAATGTGACATGGTCACTTTCATTCCAATCAAGTTGAAGATACATCATACAACTCGATCTGGAATACATCTCATACAATCCATGTAGACTCAAAACGGACTATGTATGATCATTGTCAATCCATCCAAAAAGGCATCCGTCGAAATCCATGTCCGAATAGTGAAGTACATGGTCAATAACATCACCTTCCAAGCCATCCTCGGCAAGGATGTCGTATCGATGTGCGTTGGAGGTGTGATATTTTCCATGTAACTCACAGCTCGTAAGGCCGAGGCTCTCTAGCTCCGGGTCCGGCCGGAAGTGGTAAGGTGCTTTCCGTCATCCATCCTTCGAAAGTAACCGAGATCCGCTTCATTGGTACTCCCGTATGCAATGTTTAGAGACATCTCGCTCCGTTGCCCTTTAGTATCATGACGGAACCTACCGGTAATGGTATCTTTACCGGCCCTCGGAACTCACCCGGGCCTCGCTATCCGGAGGTCGGATCCGAACATGATATTACACTCGTTCGTAAAAGAAACCGTGCGTAAAGGTCTGACAAAGTCGTGGTGATCGATGTGCGGGGGTATACAGTCATCCTTCTTGTAAATGTTAATGATGCAACTGTTGGGTATGCAATCTACTGGCAGTACCCTCCATGTTATCATTCTCTTTACCATCCTTTTGATGACTAATGGCATTGGATCTACCTTGCCATGACGGAGTATCCCCGGTGGGTTTCCCTTCCTGTCTTCTGCGAAGTTATAGCAGCATCCACATTGTATTGTAATTCTCCCTTTCCCTAGCATCCATCTCCGGGGTTCCGAGTAAGTGTTTTCTCTTAGGCGGCCTGCTCGACCCATTCTTTCCAAATCCCGGATGCAGTCCACGATTTGTTGTTGTGCGTATTCTGAGAACACGTTTGTATGTAGCTTGAGGCCTTCTAGTATATTGATCCTCCCGCCTCTAATTCTCTCGAAGTATTCAAAAGTTTGCTTCTCGGACATTCTCGCATTCTTTCTAGCTCGTATTCCGGAATAATCTGCAAATGGCGAAGCCCGGTGATGTATCGTGGGATATATGGCTCAATCCCTTCGCGTTCTCCTCGCATACCTCGGCTCCTCGGGGATGGTCTCCGTCGGGACATCCTCCGGGGTTACTTCGCAACAAGGTTATGCATTACCGGTGGCTTTATCCGGTGGCGTGGTAGCCTTCCTTCTTTTGATCTTCTTAAGATTTCCCCGGTCTCTTCCGTTATGCTCGGAGCCGGCCTCCTTTCTTCGGAGTTCTCGGCGAACCGGTATCCTCGAAGTATATGCACCGGTAGTAGCGATCGCCTCGTCGCGCCGGTCCGCCGCTAGTTTAGTTAACATCTTACGGATACGGCGATTTTTATTTCTTCGTTGAGTTGCCGTGAGAGTAGCTCTTCGTACTTCCCGAATCTCTCGTGGGCGCGGCGCCGACAAGCTCCGCCCTCCGCTGTAGTGACTACGGACTTAATTCTTTTGTCCTCCTCGGTGTTTGTTTTCCTTTTCTTGCTCGCCGGGTTGGTGGCTTGGGCTACCCACTTTCATTATCGTCTCGATCGGGCGGCTCCTCTCGGTCAACTGGGACCCGGCCACCTTCGTCGTATTGCGGGCTCGCCGGTGTGAAGTCCGAGTCAATCTCTATTATCGCTCCATGTTTCACCCTCTTTTCGTCGAGTGCAAGGCTTACGCCATTTCTAAAGTTCAGGACCAACCGCCCGTTCGACATTTCCCTGCGAAAAGACAAGGAAAAGGATCAGGGATTGTACTAAGAACAAGAACATTAAGAAAATGTTTATTAGAGACAAAGTTTTCTTTCTTTCTTTTTTTTTTATTCTTCCTTTTGTATTTTTAAATTCAACAGGATTGAAATGGGAGAAGATCGAAAAAAGATTTTGATTTGGAAGAGAGGACAAAGAAAACTTTATTATCACGATTTTATTTATTTTAGCACATTTTTTTTTTTTGGGTTCGGACCCAGTCATAAGTAATTACTTCGCCCGTGCTTCTAGGGATGAAGAATTCATTCCTTCGAAACATCAGGTAGCGTAATACTTCTTCAAGTATCGTCCGTTGATCGAAAGCATATGTCTTTCTCCTTGGCAATTCACAAGCTGGTAGGAGCCTCCTGAGTAGACTGCCTCAACCACAAACGGTCCTTCCCAAGTGGGTTCAAATTTTCCTCCTATCTTGCGGTGTGCAATAATAGGTCTCTTGAGAACGAGAACTAAGTCACCAACTTTGAAGGTTCTTGGGCGGATCAATCTGTCATGGGCTTGAACCATCTTAGCTTGGTATAGTTCTAAATTCTGTTGCGCTGCAAGTCTTTTCCCTTCCAGGCTTTCCAACTCCTCTAGTCGTAATTTGGCATTGTCTTCTGTCGTGATTTTGTTTGCAACTGCAATTCGAGTGAAGGAAGTCGGACCTCTAAGGTTAACACCGCTCGGACCCATACACCGCAGCATAAGGTGTAGCTTGAATAGGAGTTCGAAGGTTGTCCGGTAGGCCCATAAGGCTTCTAATAACTTCTTGTGCCAATTTCTCTTATTATCGTCCAAAGTTTTCTTTAAAATTTGAACGAGAGTTTTATTAAAAGCCTCAGCCAGGCCGTTTGCTCTTGGGTAGTAAATTGTTGAATACCTCCAGTCGATTCCGTGTCTCCTGACAAAATTGTTGATTTGCGTGCTTCTGAATGCTGACCCATTATCCGAGATGATCCTGCGCGGCACTCCGAAACGGTAGACAACTTGGTTCTTGAAAAATTGTAGCACGTGGTGTGCTTTCACTTCTCTAAGTGGAACTGCCTCTGCCCACTTGGAAAAGTAATCTGTAGCCGCAAGAATGAAGCGATGTCCTTTTGAAGATGGCGGTTCTATTGGACCCACTATATCTGTGCCCCAACATTCAAATGGCCATGATGCAATTGTCGGATGTAGCACATTTGGAGGTTGGTGTAGCACCACTCTGTGTACTTGGCATTGGTGACAGCTCTTGGCGATTTTCATGCAGTCGGTCATCATCGAGGGCCAGTAGTACTCTAGTCTTTTAATTTTCATTTTCATCTTCGGACTCGACTGGTGAGCGCCACGCAGTCCCGAATGCACCTCTTTAACAATTTCATGGGCCTCGGACCCGCTTAGGCATCTTAGCCACATTTGATCGAAAGACCTTCCGTATAACGTGTTGTTTATTAATGCGTAAGACGGAGTTCTTTTCTAGATCCGATGGGCTAACGACCTATCGTCCGGTAGTTTTCCCGTTTGCGGTGTAGTCTATTAATGGCCGTCGCCAATCTTTTGTGTTTTTCGTCACTCGCTCGTAATCGATTCTTTTCTTTTTCTGATTTGTGTATTGTGTCTATGTCGAGCTGTGATAAGACCTGACGTCCGTGAACTGACACTTCCACTGATTCATCTTGCAAGCAGGCGAATTCTTTTGCGAGGCGGGCTAACGCATCTGTTAAAGCGTTTTCTTTCCTGGAAATTTTGTAGATCGTCACATTCGGAATCTGTTCCAACAACTGTATGGCATACTGGAAGTATTGCTCGAGTCTTGGCTTTAAAATTTTGTACTATCCGAGCGATCCGTTGAATGATTAACTCGCGAATCCCCGTAGATGTTGATGTTTGTTATCCCCATTTAAATAGTTAATTCCAGATCCGTTACGTGAGCTTCGTATTCGCTTCGTTGTTTGTACATGGCTCGTTAAGTGGTAGGAGTATCTTAACATCCCCTCGCTCCAGGTGTTATAAAGATTAGTCCGATTCCCGCCTTACGGGCACTATCACTTGCGATTCTTCGTCTTTGTGTCGTCGAAGATGCTCCGTCGAAATATAACTCCCAACGTCGATCATCAGGGTCTTCTAAGCTCATTATTTGTTCATCTGGCAAGTCGTCATTGAGAGGAGATTCTGCCGGCAAAGGGTGTGCTGTGAGGAAGTCTGCTAGGACTTGTCCCTTTACGACAAGAAGAGGAACGAAAGTTACATCGAATTGCAATAATATCATCGACCACCTGGCAAGTCTGCCAGAAAGTGTTGGTCGGGTCATCAAATATTGCAACTGATTAAATTTCGAGATCGGGTTGACCTTATGAGAAAGCATGTAGTGCCTGAGCTTTTGAGCGGCGAAGATCAGGGCCAAACAGTGCTTTTCAATTGTGGGATACTTTATTTCCGTCGGAAGTAAACGACGACTTAGGTAGTAAAGAGCATTTTCTTTACCCTCATCATTGACCTGAGCTAACAGGGCTCCGAGAGAATCGTCTAAAGCCGCGATATAAAGTATCAACGGTCTACCTGAGACTGGGGCTGCTAAGACAGGAGGTGTCATTAAATATTGTTTAATGTCCTCGAAGGCCTTCTGGCATTTCTCTTCCCAAATAAATTTGGCTTCCTTTTTAACTAATGCCGAGAAAGGCTGACACCTACCTGACAAGTTTGAGATAAAGCGTCGAAGATATGCCAGCTTCCCTTGAAAAGATCGTAGTTGTTTTAAGGTTTTGGGAGGCGGCATTTCTAGGATAGCTTTAATCTTTTCCGGTTCGATTTCAATTCCACGATGTCGGACAACGAATCCTAAGAATTTCCCGGAGGTGACGCCGAAGGTGCATTTTAAGGGGTTCATCTTAAGGTTAAATTGTCTTAATCGTTCGAAAACAATTCTCAAATCATACGAGTGGTTTTCCTTTACTTTGCTTTTGATGACCACATCATCCACGTAGCACTCGACTTGATTGTGGATGAGATCATCAAAAATTCTTGTCATCGCTCTCTGGTAGGTTGCTCCTGCGTTCTTCAGTCCGAATGACATTACTGTGTAGCAATATACTCCGATCGGCGTTCTGAATGCTGTATGTTTTTCATCTTCTAGAGCCATTTTTATCTGGTTGTATCCTGAAGATCCATCCATGAATGAGAATATTTCATGTGTTGAAGCAATGTCGATCATTAATCTCGGGATCGGTAGAGGGAATTCATCTTTTGGACATGCCTTGTTTAAATCTCCGAAATCCACACAAATTCCGATCCGACCATTCTTCTTCCCGACCGGTACCACATTGGCTAACCAAGTCGGGTATTGTTCTTCACGGACAAATTTGGCGTCTATTAGCTTTTTAACTTCAGATTATGACTTATTGTTCGATTTCTAGACGCATTCTTCTCGGACCTTGTCCGACTGGAACGAGTAGGATCCACTCCTAGCTTATGGATCGCGACCTCCGGAGCTAATCCTGGCATCTCATCGTAGCTCCAAGCAAAACAGTCTTTAAATTCCATTAATAACTTGATTATTTCTTCAGAGTCTTCTTTATTGAGTAAGGAGCTAACAAAGGTGGGTCTAGGCTCTTCGTTAGTACCTAAGTTAACTTCCATTAATCCATCTATTGTAGATTTGATCTCTTCTTCAAACTCTGGTGGAGCTTTTCCAATTTGTAAATCTTCAAGTTCTTCTGTAGCTTCCATGCAGTTTTCATTAGACTCGCTGTTGACCTCATTTTTGATGAGGTCTTCTCTTCTTCTCTTTAGTACTTAGGATCTAGCCTTAGGCTTTTCCTTTGACTATCTTAGAGGACTAGAATTGGGATCCACCATCTAGAATTTCAAACCACTTCTTAACTCCCCGCAAACTCCACAAACTCGACCGTAGACCCCTAATCACCTAGAGGGTTGAAATCGAGTGTGGAAGTTTAAAGGATGAGTTCCTATAGGACTCTTTGGCCTTAGGATCGCCTCAGGTGGCCTCGGTACAGTGAAGGGGCTGACTTACACACACACTACACTCATACACTACACTTTCATACACCTCCTAAAACCACACCTATACCTAACTTGACCTCCTGACTCATGTAAGTGATTCACATGGATGGTCCTTAACCCCTAAGCCCTCGGCAAGAGGGTTAGGAACAACATAGTGAATGCCTCAAATGAGTCCCTTCATGGCTCATATGGGCTTGATGTGGCTTCATGGCTCAACCAAAATGATTTTATTCCACTTATATTCACCCAATCTTCAATTTTCCAAATTTTCAATTTTCCAAATTTTCAATTTTTGGCCCCCCGGGACCCTACACCCGCCTAATCCACCAAATGCCCTTGAAACTTCCCAAAATTTCCAAAATCACCTAAATTACCCAAAATTCCTCAAGACCAATCCTAAACATTTCCTCCCCACTCAAATTGATCATCCATAACCAAAAATACCAAAAATTCCAAAAATACCTCCCAATACCCTCCAAATACCCAAAATACCCCTCTTAGCCAAAAAATCCAAAAATTCGGAAAATTCCCAGAAAATTCCAGAAAATCCCAAATATTCCCAATTTCATTTTGTTCAACTACACCATGGGCCAGTTTTGCCAATTTACCCCACTTTTATCAAAACCCCCAATTTGACCCATTTTAACCCAAAGTGAACCCAATGTCAAACCTAACCTACCCAATTGACCCAAATTCTGGTCCAATTCAATTCTAAACTTCAATTCAACATCCCCAACACCAGTCTAGACCCAATCCAAGCCCAATTTGATTGGCATTGGGATCCAATTTCACTTTTGGCCTTAAAGCCCAATTTGGACCCATGACCCAAACTTAGCCCAAACTCACCCAATTCAACTCCAATTAACCCCAAATCTTTTCTAAACCTTCCTTAACATCCCCATAAACAAAACACTAACATGATTTGCCCAAAATTTAGACCCAAACCCCACTCAAATTCAACCTAAAATCAAAAAGCCCAATTTTGACCTAAACCTCAAACCTAGCCCGAATAGACCCAAACCTCAAAATAAAAACCTAACCTAAGCCAAAACCTCTTTGAAACACTCCCATAAACATTTCCCAACATTAATTTTACATCAATTTCAACTTTAGCCCAACTTTGGCCCATGGTAGCCCATTTTGGCCCACCTTAGCCTCTTTACCAAAAGGCCCATATCCAACCCAATTCAAACCCAAATCACCTCAAATTTGTTTCAAACCACTCATGACACATCCCTAAACCAAACTCAACAATTATTTGGCCCAAGCCTTTACCAAAATTTCATCCCAAAATCCATTTTAAAATTCAAAAGCCCACTTTCCTAAACCATTTTAAAAGCCCATCTAAAACCATTTCAATGAGCCCAAAATCTACCACTAAAGCCCACGTGACATTTCCATTTGCCATCCACTTAATCAAAGCCATTCCCTAAGTTCTAATCACATCATCAAATAATTCCAAATTAAGCCTCATGCCAAATCACCCCTAAAACACCAAAATTTCTCTTAAATCCATTTCCATGAAATTGACTCAACTTTTCCCAAGCCAAAGACAAGCCATGCAAGCCATGGACAAGCCACATGGAGCCATGGAAGGTTTGGCATGTGACCATGCCATTAATGGTAAAAGGAGGGGCTCCTTTCCTAACCTTTCATTAAGCCTTTTTAACCTTATCCATGACACACACTAAACCATGTTTAGCCACCTCATCATGGATAGAGACCACACCATCCTCTCTTGGCTGACCCAATCGATCCTCTCAGCCCAAAATCAGGCCATGGGGAGGTGCACCCAACCCAAACCAATAGGTTGACCAAATTGAAGCCAAAATGACCCCTTCCCCATTCCATTTTAATTCAGCCACTTTACACATGGCAATTGCCAATTGCTTGCACCAAGTCCCAGCCCTGACCCACCTGACCTTGAGGGTGACCCATGCCTGGCCGGCCGGCCACCCAGTCGCCGGAAAACACCATGCCGAAACCTTGGGAGAGGCCAAGCTTTGAAATTCCATCTGCTGAGTCGCCCCACTCCAAATGGCCACCATGGTCGTTCTTCACATGCCAAGAGCAGCTGATCCCGGCCCTCGACTCCCCCAGGAGGCCCTCGACCATGCCTATTTAAACCCCTCACCCTCTCGGCCAAAGAAGGTGCTTGAACCAAAACCTTAAGGAAACTGCGCAAAATCATTCCGGATCACTCTCCACACATAGAGCACTTGATCCCCAGCTGAATTCCGGCCAGATTCCCTCCGAGTGAGCTCGATTTTGAGCTCGAACTTTAGCCCAAAACCGGGACACTTCTTCGCGGTGAGCCAATCCCCAAATTGATTGGTCCTACACCTTCACTGGACCAAGAGGAGAAGTTTCCCCTGAAAGCCCCATCTCCGAGGCCGCCCGAGTTGCTCCGGCCTCAAGCTTTGTGATCGAGCTGTGGTCACTTTCATAGCTAGACAATTCACCGGGCCGAGGGACTTCATGCGGAGCTTACTTGGACCCGATCGAAGGTGACACAACTCTCGGATCGAAGCTTCACTTCTCCGAGCAAAGGTATGGACTCCCTCTTCTTCCCGAGCTTCCAGAGATTCTCATTTTAATTTGAGTCGATTTAAATGCATGTTTACCGTATGGATGTATTCGTCTCTTCGAGACGAATCCATAGAAGCATAAGAACACGAAAATCCGTTGAGAATCGAGTGAGAAATTAGGGTTAGAAGGTTGACGGTCACGGGTGCACACCAGTCGTAGACGATGACCAGGAGCCGTTGGATCGCGCGTGTATCGAGCGGACGGTTCAGATTGCGCCGGATCAGAGAATGTTACGTGAACCGCGGATCCCGGGACGGCTGACTCAGATGGCGGCGCCCAATCACAGCGCGACACGTACCCCTTCGGAGCTGCCGATGTTTCGCTGGCGCCGCGTGGATAAGTAGATAAATAGGGTATTTAATGTATTTATTAAATATCAGAAACTTCAAAAATCCATATCTTTATGTAGAAAAATCACAAAAATAAAATAAAAATACCCTCTTGCTCAGTGAATAGAGGAGAATAATGTGGAAAAGAAATTAATTAATTTTGTCCAGTACTTTATTTTTAATTAATTATTTACTCCCTGCATTGTTTTAATTCTCCATGCATTCATACAATTCACCATGGCATGAGACCATAGGGCTTTTGAAGCCTCGAACTTGGGAACATTCCCTGAATTTTCCAAGGTCAGAGGCCATCTCTGTGAAAAGTTATTGATTTTTCAAATACATGTGGCTGTTTTGAGTATTTTAATTCCAAAAATTAGCATGTTGTGAAATAAATTCTAGGAAAATTTGGTGATGTTCCTTATGACCAAAGAACCCTAGGAAAAATAGGACTTGAGTTAATTCACTCAGATTAACCCTAATTGGTTTAAACACCCAAAATAGACCCCTAATTAATTAGAGTTAACCATAGATCAAATTGACTTGAAATTAATTTTCCACTGACCTTTAGGATCCGAGGAACCCACCATAAAAGTTTGAAGTCAATTGGACTTGGTTAACCTTACTAAATGGGTCGATTAAGCCATTTAGTCATTTTAAACTTTAAAAATTCATAACTTTCAAAATACCTTTCAAAAATTCACCAAATTGGTTTTGGAGCCTCTCTGATATCAGGGGAATTTAAGAAAATTAAAATTTCAATTTTCTAAAAAAGTTAATTTTTTAGTATTATTTTAATATTTTAATAATTAAAAAATAATAAAAATCACAAAAATAATAAAATTCACCAAAATGTCATATTTTGAAATTTAATCACTTAGGAACAAACCCCATATTTTTCTCAGGTCTATTTAATGAGATATTAAATTTTAAAGCCCTAGGGTAATTTTAAAAATTAAAAAAATGTATTTTCTAGCATTTTCATTAAAATAATTATAATAATTCAAAAAAAAATCAGAAAATTGTAAAATTTGGTTCTCTGGAATCCTTGATATCAGAGAGAATTTTAAAAATTATAAAATTCATTTTTCAACTTATATTCTATTTTTAAATTAATTAATACTCCAGAACTTAGAATAATTTTAGTAAATAAAATATAATTCAAAAAATCACAAAAATTGGTCCAAATGGTACTCTGGTCATTAGGAATGTCCCATAATTTTCTTAAGGACAGAAACTTTCCCTTGGTCATATTATTGAATTTTCCTTGGAAATCCTTATTTTCCACCAAAAATAATTACATAAATAAATTAAATACAGAAAAATCACATTTTCTACTCTAATGTCTTTATTGACATATGAGTGAAGCCACATAAAAATTTCAAATTCATTTGAGCTCGATTTAGTGAGTTATGAAATTATTAAGCTTGAAGAGGCAAAATGGTAATTAAAATTTTAACCCTTAATTAAAACTTTAGGCTTAATAAAATTAAAGAGTAAGATATTTGATCTTAATCTGATTTGGATGATTAAAATTTAAATAATTAAAGGGTAGAAACCTACTAAACAATTTAAAATAATTGAAATAAACCTTAATTAAATAATTGATTAAATTTGGAAGAATAATAAAATTGGAATTATTAAAATGGGGATATTATTAGGAAGAGATTTATTCTTTAATCTAAAGATCCCTAAATTAATCATCTCAAAAATATTCAATTCTTAATTAAAATGATAATTCAAATTTAAGTTTTAAAATGTTAAAAGACTCGATCATTTAAATTGAATTAAAGTTAAATTATTAAACTCTTTTTAAATTTTCAATTAAAATTAAAATTAAAAATAAAATTGAATTAAAAACTAAATTAAATCAAAATTAAAAAAATATAATAATAATAAAACTAAATTAAATTAAATTGAATAAATAAATTAAATTAAATTTAAAAAAATTAATTAAATTAAGTTAAATAAATAAATTAAATTAAATTAAATTAAATTAAATTAAAAAAAATAAATATAATTAAATTAAATTAAATTAAAACAAATTAAATTAAATTAAATTAAAACAAATTAAATTAAATTAAATAAATTAAATTAAATCAAGTTAAATTAAATTAAATTAATTCACATCAAGTTAAACTAAATTGGATTAAATCGAAATTAAATTAAAATTAAAACTAAACTAAATTAAATCAAATTAAATCAAATCAAAATTAAGTTAAATAGAATTAAATGACATCACACTAAGACATGGAGAATTCAAAATAAATCTAAAACAACTTGAACACTATTCCGAACTTAAATCCATTAACTAAAATTAAATCATAAACCATTTGAACATCCATTTGCCCTCAAAAGCTCGTGATGTCATAACTCTTAAAAGGAGCGTTAAGTGAAGTGTTACTTCATTCATAGGATATTCGAATGTCCTAGTTCATCTGAGCAAGACAACAAAACTTAAACTCTCGGACGATTAATTCATTTGTATAATTAAATTCATTTGGACTTAAAACAATCCTAGAAATATTGAAAAGATGTTTAAGATTCGTCTTAAGCACTTCCTCAATATGATAGGATATTTGTAAGAACAATTGGACTTAGTTGTTCTTTGATGAAGAAAATCGTCCTCAAACTAAAACACAAGAACCTAGACATCATAGGAGATGACTAGCTATAGGATTAGGAACTTGGTAGAAAACCATAACCCTTCCCTTAGCTTTACTAGGAACTTACTTTAAATGCTTAAATATTCTAACTGTGTTTTAAGTGCAGCTTGGGAT
The DNA here is from genome assembly GCA_022702705.1 of Papilionanthe hookeriana x Papilionanthe teres. Lineage (NCBI taxonomy): Eukaryota > Viridiplantae > Streptophyta > Magnoliopsida > Asparagales > Orchidaceae > Papilionanthe > Papilionanthe hookeriana x Papilionanthe teres. Next base: position 136,216,147 of record CM040425.1, on the reverse strand, counting down.
GACGGGAAGACCCTCCAGGTACGCTTTTACTTTATTGCGATTTACTTTACTGCAATTTATTTAATCGCGTTGCACTTTACCTTTCTTGCATGATAAACAACAGTTGCATGAAAACCTACACCTTTAGGACAGAAACCAAAACCGAAACCCATAACTAAATTAAAAGACACTACAAGATAAAATTCACCACCACAACATTTCGAAATATAAGACAACTCAAAATTTAATTACAAACGGAACAACAAAACTACAACTACAACTAAATTAAAACGTCTCATTGAATGATCGGGAATACCTCGGATGATGTAACCCACGTGTTGCTAACGGGATTTCCCACGGTCTAAATGAAAGTGCGGAACTCATTTAGTTGAGTTTAGCAAATTCATCTGGACTAAGTGAATTCGATGAAAATAACGGTGCCGGGATGACGGAACCGTGGGATCTTAATCGGTTCTGTTTAATCAACTTTAAGATTTGTTTTAATTAAAACATAAAAAAAAACACACTTGGAAATTAAGACTTTCTCTAAACCAGAACACTTCTCTCATCTCCTGATTTATGATTTCTAAAACTAAACCTCTGCAACAACAAGGAGCTCGGAGCATGGTGGGCAGCACGGCCATCGTCAACAATGAAAACCTGTGTCAACATCAGCAAAACTATTCTTTAGTTTAAACAACAAGCCATAGGATTCGAGGTAGTCCGCCTAGTGCGACATAAATCCTCACACGTTCCTTTAGGCCTTTGTACAGCCTTGTTGTGCAATATAAGCCCTAACTCGCTTTAGGATTCCGAGGTCGTCGTCCGATACGATGTAAATCCTCCTACCTTTCGGAGTTATTTGTATAATCGAGTGATTATGTAAATGTAATTCCTATAATTAATTGGCGGGATTGAAACTTAAATAAATTCACTTCCGAAATTCAAAGCCTAACATTAGGATAGTACGGGAAGTCACCGAAGTACACTTCGGGTACGTGATATCCCCTACTTCTCTTCCTTTGGACTCTAAAATAAAATGTTCCAAATTTGATCCATTCCTTATTGAAATTCTAAAATCCAATCCCTTGAAAACTTAAACTTTGAAATTCTTGAGAGCAAAACCATCGATCATTATCGAGAGTTTTCTTAAATGATTCCCGTCATTTAAGATGTAATTAACTTATAGGGGCTTGCCCTTATAGGGAACTTTAAGAACCCGGGTAATATAAACCACGCTTAATTCATTTATATTAAGCGGGGGAACTTGTCGGCTTATAAAATTGGTTCGCGAGACCAAACGGATGTCACAAACCTTTCTAGTTTATTTAATCGAGCCCCATCATCGAGCAGTGTGTCTATTCTTCGGGATAGATACACGGTTTGTGGTGCGGCGCTCGTTTATATAAACTATTCGGGATGTGAGATCAGTTTGATTTCATATCTTAAAATTTTCAAATTAAAATTATTTTCAAAATCAAATACTACTTTTCAAATTATTTATTTAAATTAAATTAAAAAATTCGCCGACAATTTCTGTAGGCGACCCCCCCTTTTCAAAATAAAACACATAACCTAAAAATATGCCGACACTCGCAAGTGACAACCAAGCAAAATTCAGTATCTTCAACTGATCCTACTGTGCCGAATCCGAGACCATGCTTTGAATTGGGTGGACGACCGGAGTTATTCCATAAATTTTCAAAATGTTGTGATTGACCTTTTGTCCATTGTCGAGGTAAGAAACCACGCTGAATTAAATTTTGAACATAGGGAGAGTACCACTCAAAAGGCAATTCCATTAATTCTGATGAAGTAGCATCTTCAAATTGTACATTATTTTCGGCTTTGGAGGAAGGAGCACCACGGTAGAATTTGATGGGCTTTACACCGCCGCTACGTACCTCTTTGACCACCATACCCTCGATCTTATTAGAATGGATCGAGGTCAGGGTCCTAGTATGTACATAGAGGTTAATCTTCTTGTACATCGATTTATATTCTTCGTTCTTTTCATCTTCGAGAGAGATCCTGAATTGCGGCTTCTTCCGACTTATTGTCGCTGCTTCTTGCTTGATCTCTTTTTCTTCTTTAGAACTATCTTCCTAATCAACATTGATGGCTGGTTTCCTCAATCCAACTTTCCTAACGTCTCTGCCACGACCTCGTCCCCGGCCTCGAACTCGGATGAGAGTTGTGGAGAAACCTTCACCATCTCGCTGTAAGGGAGTGGTGAGTGACTGTTGGACTAGAACTTCAGGTTCTTCGTCGTCCCAAACTTCCTTTGCTTCATTCGTTATGGTATCTCTGGAGAAGATTGTTTTCTTCGGGGGTGCGTAATAAGCTGCATCTTTATGGATTCCAATTTCATGTACGGAGAATGGTTGTAAGTCACCTTTGATGCATTGTTCCTCTCCATCGTAGTATTTGATGCACTGATGTAGGGATGATGGTACCATCCGGTTCTCATGTATCCATGGTCGGCCCGAGTAGAGCGTTGAATGACGGTTCGAATCGATTATGTGAAATTTCGCGGTTGTCTTTGCCAAGTCATCGGTCTTCATTAGCGGTGTTATTGATCCGAGGGCTCTTTCTCCTTTCACGGTTGAATCCTCTTAATAACATTTTGTCCGCTTCGAGCTCGCGAGCATCAATTTCCAAGTATGCTTAGCGTTCGAAGATTCATTATATTGATTGATGCTCCTGGATCCACCAATACTGCGGAGAGTGTAAACTTCCCGATTGTAGTCGAAATGTACAACGGTCGATTGTGGTTTGATGTCCCGAGTAGTAGGTCATTGTCCGTGAAGGTAACACCTCGCTGTTCCTTTAACGAGCAATCCTCATCTAAGGAATCTCCGGTCATTTGAGCTAAGCAAATTTCTGGATCAAGCAAGGCCTTGATCAGAGTTTCTCTCATCTCCTTTGATAAGATGAGAGCGTCGTAGATGCTTAGTTTGGCCGGTAGTTTCCTAAGATGGGCTAGCACGTTGTAGTCCACTTTATTTTCATGTGTCTCGGTTTCTTCCCGAATGGGTATTTCTTCTGCTGGGGTTGGTTCTTCCTGAACAACCACCTACTTTCCTTTGTCCTTTGGACCCATTCTCGGAGGTAGAACTCTTCCACTTCTTAAGTTGACTTCTGTAATTTCTTCTGAATCTGGTATTGAGTTTGCTGGTGTCTCCTCCTGAATCGGAATGACAGGTTCTTCTGGATTAGCTTCGGAGTCTGAAGGCTCTAACTCTATTGTGACTGGAGCTCCTCGAAACTCGCAAATAGATTCATTGCTTGTTGAACTCTCGTAGCCTCCTTGGTGGATGTCTTCTTTGTCATTGTGATCGTCGAGATTGCGTATGATTTGAGAATTGTTACTCGTATCGGAATCGACGTCCGGATTAGGTTGGTTGTCTCTAGTTACGTAATCGTTAGAAACAGTCAAAACGTAGCCAACGCTATAACCCTTATCATTATAAGATCCCAACGGAGTGAGCAAATAATCATACAGAGTCAGAGGTTCGAGGGATTTCTCCCCTGAATCGGAAACAACCATCCTAGGATAAGCAGCCCCTAGTCTAGCCTTAAAAGCCTCGGTCTTTTCTTCTTCATCATTTTTCTTCTTTTCTTCAATCGTCACTTGTTGAGGTGGTTCTTCTATCGCAAGTGATAGTGCCGACTTGACAGGTTTCGAACTCTGAATTGAGGCTCGCACCGAAGTGGTTTGGATGCGATCCAAAATCTTCTTCTAAGACTTTGTCCAGGCGGTAGTCCATCCATCATCAGTCGCATAGGGATCTATCGGAACAATGAGATCGTCGAGATAACATTGACGGAACCTCCTTTCTGGGGTTGTATTCCTTCGGGATCGTTATATTCCCTTTTCGAAGATTGTCATTGAGCTAACTTTTAAAGGTAATACAATCTTCTATCTTGTGTCCAAGCATCCGGTGGTAAGGGCAAAAGTTGGGATCACCTTTCTTGTCGACTTCTTCGGTCTCTTAGGTTCTGCGGTTGGAAATGCGGAGTCTTCATCGGATCGCGGAACATTTTCGGCATCGCCTCATTCTTGAACGGATACTCCTCGCTCGAAGCTCCCTTAATGTACGTTGTGGACGAGGCGGTTGTTCATACTTGTTGAGATGACCGATAGTCGGGTCGGGGTTCGTCGGTGATTCCGTTGAATTCTGTCGCGGCCGTTCTGACGGTATTTGTATTGGCTGCTTGCCTTTATCGACTGCTGCGACGATCCGGGACTTCTTTTCAAAAGTTTTCACGGGCTTCTGTTTGTCTATTTTGTCGGTGAAACTTAATTGCTTCGCCTCCTCTTGCAAGCTTCCGGCCTTGCTTAACAACTTCTCGAAAGTCTTAATAGTAAATCCCTTGAGGAGAAGTGCTATCGGGCCATGAATGCTCTTAAGTAAAATGCCGACTGCATGCTGTTCTTGTAGCTGTGGTTCACACTTCATACTTAGATTCCTCCATCGAAGTATGTAGTCTACCAAAGTTTCGTTCGACTTCTGCTTCTCTACCACTAAGTCACCTATAGTGATGTGGTGCTGAGCTCCGGCAAATCACTTGATGAAGAGGTTCTCTATTTCTGAAAATGTCTTCACCGAACCGTTTGGTAATTCCGCATACCAATCAAAGGCGATCCCCGATAGAGTCGTCGACAAATTGTCGGAAGAGTAAAGCATCACTTCCGCCGGCATTGCAACAACCGGCACGAAAATGTGCAACATGCTCGTCGAGGGTTTCCGGTTCCGTCAAATGTCTTGAACGAGAGGTGGTACGAAGCCTTTCGGATATTGGATGCGTCGAATTCTTTGGGGTAAGGCCTACCCGTCCGAATGGATGTCCCGCTCTTTGATTGTGCCAAGGCTTCTCGCACTCGCTCGTTCCACCATGCTCTTGATATCCTTTTCCGGAATCATGCTTTGTGTTGCATCCTTTTTTAATTGATCATCCCCGTTGACGGATGTAATCTCCTTTCCTCCATCTAAAATGTGAATAACTTCTTGGGGTGTTTCTCTTTGGGGTTGAACCTGACTCTGGAGAGTGGCTAGGGCTGCAGCCATCTCTTCCATCCTTTTTGCCATTTGGGCGATCGTATCATCTTTCTCTTGAAGGCTGCATCCTCATTACTTCGGCTCCTCTCTTCTGCGCGCTGCAGGAGCACCTTGTGAAGCCGACGAAGCTCGTGTTTCAACCATGTTAATTTCTGCATATTCGTCATCCATGAACTCTGACGAGTCGACTTCATCTCCAAATTTTTCTTCTCTTTCTCTTGCTAATCGCTGAATATCAGTTCTTAGCTTCTCCATAGCATCTTCTAGTGGTCTTTTCTGTACATCCTTGCAGTTGTCATGCGATAACTGTCGGGTTTCCTTCTCATGAGTCCCCTTCACTGCGGTAGCACTTTCTTCGGACTCAAGTCTCCTGACGAGACTTTCCTTTTCAGGTTGTTGTTTTAATCTTAATTGTCCAGTAGTGGGACGCCATACCATCCTTCTAGCAGCAGAAGGTCTAGGACCGGATGGTCTGTCAGCCAAATGCTGGAAGGTGGTATCCTCCCTAATTTGTAGTCCTGAAACAACGACAGTGGACTAGCTTTCATTCTCTTATTTGGCTTTTCCGCAGACGATAGCAGGTTCTACTCGCGGCCCAAGACGGGACTTGGCTGGCACCCGCCCCATCCTTCTTAAAATTTCTGACACAGTGCATTTTTCTTTCCTTGCTAACTTTTCTATTAGGGTTTACAGTCGAGCAAATGGTGTAATTCTAGCCCTTTTCTTACAGCCATCGTTGTAATATGCGGGCTGAGGCAATGCAGAAGCAATCTTGCGGACATTTTCCTCATCCTCTGCGGCAGAGAGGGGATGAAACCTACTTCCTCCTAAAAGTGGTATGTATTCAGGCAGCGGTGTATATTCGGCCAGTTCTGGGATTTCCTCCAGGAAAGCAACTTCAGCAGCTCTGGCTTCTCTAGCAATCCTTCTACTTCTGTTCCTCCTCTAAGTCCGTGTCAGTGATGGAATTATCGAGCTGGACCCGATTTCAAAAACGGAAGGTCTCACGAGAAGATCCGTACCTCCACGAGAACGGGTTCATCACAGCTTCCGAATTTCCTTCCCTTTGGTCCGGCGAGTAGCCGGGTAGGTGCGAGACAACTAGCACCGAGTGGGAGTAGCAACAACGGTCCTTCAGCGAACAACGAGTACTCCTCTCGGTTGGAATCTTTTGCGAGGAGGGAATTCATGAGTCGACTCGAGGTTAAACTCAATCGACGGCTTCTCGGCTTCCGGTACTTTGCTTGTGAGTGAAAAAAGAGTGACGTCGGGGATTTTGATGTCGGTGTCCCCGAATCCTTGTCTGAATCGAATGATTCCATTATTAGGTAGTTCGTCCTTGAACACAGCTAGGTTCAGTCCGTTGACGAAGGAGAAGATCAGTTTTGGGGCTTCCATTTCTGCAGGGCAGATTCCAAGTGTTAGTCCTCGAATCGTGCTTCTTCTTGTCGTAAAACTTATGACGAAAACGAAAGAGTTCGAACACATTTCTGTTTGTCTTAATGTATTTATGGTATTAAAAGAAAATTTATTTAGATAATTGTTTTTCGAAAAGATTTGTTCGTTAGGACAGAGAATTATTAAAAGAAGGAGAGTTGTAGGAAGGGTAAGAGGAATTGATTAGGAACTGGAAAAGGAAGAGAAATTCTTGTAGAAACTTCTCGACCCACAAGACCGCTCCTAAACTAATACCTATTAGGGGTCCACCCCACCTCAGAAATGAGGTAAAAGGATCTCGGAACCTCTCTGTTTAGGGGTGTCTAAACAGTGGCTCCTAAATCCGAGGGAATGTTGGCTATACTTGTTCAAGGTAGAAATGAACATAGTATTCCAACGGGAAGAAGGGTAGTTTGATCCACTAGGGACATGGATACACTACCGATTTTTGAAAGCAGAACTATCTGATTAAAATGGAGAGAGGAATTTTCCCCAGTGGAGTCGCCAGAAGTTGTCGGCATATTTTTAGGTTAGTGTGTTGTATTTTGAAAAGGGGTTGCCTACGGAAATTGTCGGCGAATTTTCATATTTTAAATTTAATTTAAATATATATATAGTTTAAAAGATAACATTTGATTTTTGAAAGTAATTTTAAGTTTAAAAGTTTTAAGATATGAAATCAAACCGATCTCACATCCCAAATAGTTTATATAAATGAGCACCGCACCACAAACCATGTATCTATCCCGAAGAATAGACACACTGCTTGATGATGGGGCTCGATTAAATAAACTAGAAGATTTGTGACATCCGTTTGGTCTGCGAACCATTTTATTTGCCGACAAGTTCCCCTGCTTAATATGAAAAACATTAAACAGGGTTTATATTACCTGGGTTCTTAAAATTCCCTATAAGGGCAAGCCCCTATAGTTAATTACATCTTAAGTGACGGGAATCACCTAAGAAAACTCTCGATAATAATCAGTAGTTCTGCTCTCAAGAATTTCAAAGTTTAAGGTTTCAAGGGATTGAATTTTGGAATTTCAATAAGGAATGGATCAAGTTTGGAACATTTTATTTTGGGAATTCAAAGGAAGAAAGGTAGGAGAAATCACAGATTCAAAGCGAACTTCGGTAATTTCCCGACTATCCTATTGTTTGGCTTGAATTTAGGAAAGTCCTAATGCTTATTTAATGTTTTGATCTTGCCAATTTTAATTAATTAGGACTTATATTCGTATGACATGATCATACAAATAGCCTCGAAGATGTGAGGGTTTATGTCGTGTCGAACGACTACCTCGGAGTCCTAAGACCGGTTAGGGCTTAATTTGCAATGCAAATGCCTAACAAAAAGAGTGAGGATTTATGTTGCACAAGGCAAACTACCTCGAAGTCCTATGGTTTGGTTATTTAATTCTAAGAAAGTTTTGCTGAAGTAGACTCAGGTTTTGCTGATGACGATGGCCGTGCTACCCACCATGCTCCGAGCTCCTTGTTGTTGCAGAGGTTTAGTTTTAGAAGGTTGTAATCAAAAGAGAAGAGAAGAATTTGGTTTTAGAAATCTTAAAGTCCAAGTGTTTTTTTTATGTTTTAATTAGAACAAATCATAAAGTTGATTTTAACAACACCGGTTAAGATCCCACGGTTCCATCCTTCCGGCATCGTTATTTTTATCGGATTCACTTAGTCCAGATGAATTTGCTAAACTCAACTAAATGAGTTCCACACTTTCATTTAGACTGTGGGAAATCCCGTTAGCATCACGTAGGTTACATCATCCGAGGTATTCCCGATCATCCAACAAGACGTTTTAATTTAGTTGTAGTTGTATTTTTGTTGTTTTGTTTGTGATTAAATTTTGAGTTGTTTTATATTTTGAAATGTTGTGGCGGTGAATTTTATCTTGCAATGACTTTTAATTTAGTTTTGGTTTTGGTTTTAGGGGCTATCCTAAAGGTGTGGGTTTTCATGCAACAGTTGTTTATCATGTAAGAAAAATAAAGTGCATTTGCAATAAAGTAAATTGCAAGGAAGTAAATTGCAATAAAATAAAAGCGTACCTGGAGGGTCTTCCCGTCATCTCAAGCTGCACTTAAACACAATTTAGAACATTTAAGCATTTAAAGCAAGTTCCTAGGTAAAGCTAACGGAAGGGTTATGGTTTTCTACTAAGGTCCTACTCCTATAGCTAGTTATCTCCTATGACGTCTAGGTTCTTGTGTTTTGGTTTGAGGATGATTTTCTTCATCAAAGAACAATTAAGTTCAATTGTTCTTATAAACATCCTAACATATTGAGGAAGTGCTTAAGACGAATCTTAAACATCTTTTCAATACCTCTAGGATTGTTTTAAGTCCAAGAGAATTTAATTATACAAAATGAATTAATCATCCAGGAGTTCAAGTTTTGTTATCTTGCTCAGTGAACTAAGACATTTGAATATCCTATGAGTGAAGTAACACTTCACTTAACACTTTGTTTTGGAGTTATGACAATAAGAGCTTTTGAGGGCAAATTAATATTCAAGTGATTTGTGATTTAAATTAATTTCAATTAATGGGTTTAAGTTTGGAATAGTGTTCAAGTTGTTTTAGATTTATTTTGAATTCTTTATGTCTTTAGTGATGTTATATTTAATTCAATTTAATTTAATTTTAGTTTAATTTAATTTAATTTGGTTTAGTTTTACTTTCAATTTAATTTAATTTAATTTAATTTAGTTTAATACATTTTAATTTAATTTAATTTAATTTAATATGTTTTAATTTTATTTTATTTTATTTAATTTAATATGTTTTAATTTAATTTAAATTTAATTTAAATTTTTTTAATTTTAATTTAATATTTTATATCTCTTTTTTTTTATATTTTAAAGATGGATTAATTTATTTATTAAAGTATTAATTTAATTGAAATTTTGGAAGGATTTAATTTAAATGTTTTAATCTTTAATTTAATTTAATGATTAAGTCTTTTAATATTTTAAATCTTGAATTTGGATTATCATTTTAATTATGAATTAAATATTATTGGGGTGATTAATTTAGGGATTTTTTTAGATTAAAGAATAAATCTCTTCCTAATAATATCCCTACTTTAATAATTCTAATTTTTTTATTATTCTTCCAAGTTTAACTAATCAATTGATTAAGGTTTATTCTTAAAAAAGATTGATGGGTTTCTACCCTTAATTATTTAAATTTCAATCATCCAAATCAGATTAGGATCAAATATTTTACTCTTTCATTTTATTAAGCCTAAAATTTTAATTAAGGGTAAAAATTTTAATTACCATTTTGCCCTTCAAGCTTAATAATTCCATAACTCACTAAATTGAGCTTAAATGAATTTGAAATTTTTATGTGACTTCACTCATATGTCAATCAAGACATTAGAGGAGAAAATGCGATTTTTCTGTATTTAATTTATTTATGTAATTATTTTTAGTGGAAAATAGGGATTTTCAAGGAAAATTTAATAATATGACCAAGGGAAAGTTTCTGTCCTTAAGAAAATTATGGAACATTACTAATGACCAGAGGACCACTTGGACCAATTTTGGGGATTTTTTGAATTATATTATTTTTATTATAATTATTTTGAATTTTGTAATATTAATTAATTTAAAAATAAAATAAAGGTTGAAAAATGAATTTTATATTTTTCAAAAATCTCTTAGATATCAATGAAACCAGAGAACCAAATTTCATAATTTTATGATTTTTCTTTGATTTATTAGAATTATTTTAGTGGAAATGCTAGAAAATATATTTTTTTATATTTTAAAATTACCTTAGGGCTTTAAAATTTAATATCTCATCATAGAGGCTTAAGAAAAATATGGGGTTTGTTCCTAAATGATTAAAATTCAATATGTGACATTTTGGTGAATTTTATTATTTTTGTGATTTTTATTATTTTTTAATTATTAAAAATATTAAAATAATGTAAAAAATCAACTTTTTTGGAAAATTGCAATTTTATTTTTATTAAATTTCCCTGATATCAGAGAGGCTCCAAAACCAATTTGATGAATTTTTGAAAAGTATTTTGAAAGTTATGAATTTTTGAAGTTTAGGTTTGGCTAAATGGCTTAATCAACCCATTTGATAGGGCTAACCAAGTCCAATTGACTTCAAACTTTTATGGTGGGTTCCTTTGATCCTAAAGGTCAGTGGAGAATTGATTTCAAGTCAATTTGATGTATGATTAGCTCTAATTAATTAAAGCTCCATTTTGGGTGCTTAAGCCAATTAGGGTTATTACAAGTGAGTTAACTCAAAAAACTATTTTCCCTAGGGTCCTCTGGTCATAAGAAACATCACCAAATTTTCCTAGAATTTATTTCACAACATGCTAATTATTAGAATTAAAATACTCAGAATAGTGACCTAGAATTGAAAAATCAATAACTCTTCATAGGGGTGGCCTCTGACTTTGGAAAATTCAAGGAATGTTCCCAAATTTAGAGGCTTCAAAAGCCCTATGGTCTCATGCCATGGTGAATTGTATACTTGCATGGAGAATTGAAATAGTGCAGAGAGTAAATAATTAATTAAAAATAAAATACTTGATGAAATTAAATGATTTCTTTTCCACATTATTCTCCTTTGTTTACTGAGCAAGAGGGTATTTTTATTTTATTTTTCTGATTTTCCTACACAGAGTTATGAATTTTTGAAGTTTAGGGAATTAAATAAATAAGAAAATCCCTATTTTTCTACTTAAGTGACGCGGCGCCAGCTCAGCCTCGGCAGCTCCGAATGCACACGCGTCGTCTTCTGATTCGGCGCCGCCATCCGACTCAGCGCTCCAGGGCCCCGCGGTTCACGTACCATCGCGTTGTCCGGCTCAATCCAGACCGTCCGCTCGATACACGCTCGATCCGACGGCTCCCAGTCATCGTCTACGACTGGTGTGCACCCGTGACCGTCAACCTTCTAACCCTAAGTTCTCACTTTATGCTCTATGGATTCGTCTTGAGGAGACGAACACATCCATACGGTAAACATGTATTGAAGTTGACTCAAATTAAATAGAGAATCTCTGTAAGCTCGGGAAGAAGAGTGAGTCCATACCTTTGCTCAGAGAAGTGAAGCTTCGATCTGAGAGTTGTGTCACCTTCGATTGGGTCCAAGCAAGCTCCGGATGAAGTCCTCAGGGTCGGTGAATTGTCCGGTATGATTTCGACCACGACCTGATTACAAAGCTTGGAGTCTGGAACAGATGGGTGGCCTGGAGAGGGGGCTTTCACTGGGGAACTCCTTCTCTTGACCTTGTGCAGGTGTGGGTGAGTTTAATTTGAATTTGGTGGAGAGTTGGGAGATGTCCTGTTTTTGGGTGGAATTTTGGTCGAGAAATTGAGCTCTGTTGGTGGGGATTAGGCAAATTGTCACCTGGGGATCAACTGCTCTAAGTGTGGAGAGTGGTCTGGAGCAATTTTGGCAGGGTTTCAGTAAGGTCTGGTTCAGCACCTCTCATGGCCGAGAGGAGGTGAGGTTTAAATAGGAGAGGGTGGAGGGCCTCCCAGGGGGGGTTTAAGGCTTGGGATCAGCTGCTTAGGTCGAGGAAGAACGACCATGGTGGCCATTGAGCATTGGGCGGCTCGGCAAGGGAGAATTGAATTTTTGGCTCCTCCCGAGGTCTCGGCCATGGTGTTTTCCGGCGGCACTGGTGGTGGCCGGCTGTGCACCGGTCACCATTTTGTTCGAAGTGGGTCGAGTCGGGGTTTAGTGCAATCGATTGGCCATGGACATGTGTAAAGGAGTTTGATTTAAATGGAATGGGAGAAGGCTCATTTTTGCTTTGTTTGGGTCAACCCATGTAAATAGGCTTGGTGCACCTCCCCAAGACCTGATTTGGAGCTGAGGGAATCATTTAGGTCAGCTTAGAAGGAGTGGTGAAGTCTCCATCCATGGTGAGGTGGGTAAGCATGGTTTAGTGTGTGACATGCTTAAGGTAAAAAAAGGTTTAAAAGGGTTTAAGAAAGAGATCCCCTCTCTTGCCATTAATGGTTTGGTGAGGTGGAAAGTAGATTCCATGGCTCTCATGGCTCCCATGGGGCTCATGCATGGCTTCATGGCTCATCTTTGGCTTGGGAAAAGTTTGGTCAATTTCATGAAAAAGGCTTTAAAAATTTTGGTAATTTAGGGGTGATTTGATGGAATTTGGCATATGGCTTGATTTGGATTTATTTTATCATGGATTTAGAACTTAGGAGATGGTTTTATCAAATGGATGATGATAGAGGATTGTCATGTGGGCTTTGGGCCATTTGAAATTATTTTTGATGGGCTTTTAGGAAGGCTAAGGGGATGGGCCCTTTAGGTTTAAGAATGAATCCATGGATGGGAATTTTGTAGAAGTTTTGGGCAAAATAATTGTTGGGTTTGGTTTAGGGATATGTCATGAGTGATTTGAAATGAGTTTGGAGTGATTTGGGCTTGAATGGGGTTGGATTTGGGCCTCTTTGGTAAATGGGCCAATGTAGGTCAAATTGGGCTAACTTGGGCCAATGTTGGGCTAGGGTTGAAATTGATGTAAAATTAATGTTGGGAAATGTTTATGGGAGTGTTTCAAAGAGGTTTTAACTTTGGTTGGATTTTGATCTTGGGGTTTGGGCTTATTTGGGTTAGGTTTGGGTTTAGGTCAAAATTGGGCCTTTTAGCTTTTGGTTGAATTTGAGTGGGGTTTGGGTCTAAATTTTGGGTAAATCATGTTAGTGTTTTGTTTGTGGGGATGTTAGGGATTGGTTTTGAGGAATTTTGGGTATTTGGAGATTTTTTTGGAAAATTTGGGTAATTTCAAGGGTTTTGGGTAGGCTCGGCGGTTGTAGGGTCCCGGGGGTTAAAAATTGAAAATTAAGAAAATTGAAGATTGGGTAAATGTAAGTGGAATGAAATCATTTTGATTGAGCCATGAAGCCATATCAAGCCCACATGAGCCATGAAGGGACTCATTTGAGGCATTCATTATGTTGTTCCTAACCCTCTTAGCCATGGGCTTAGGGGTTAAGGACCATCCATGTGAATCACCTTCATGAGTCAGGAGGTCAAGTTGGGTATGGGTGTGGTGTTAGGAGGTGTGTGAAAGTGTAGTGTATAAGTGTAGTGTGTGTGTAAGTTAGCCCTCACCTGACCAAGCCACCCAGGGCAGTCCTAATGGCCAAAGAGTCCTATAGGAACTCATCCTTTAAACTTCCACATTTGATTTCAACCCTCTAGGAGATTAGGGGTCTACAATCAAGTTTGTGGAGTTTGCAGGGAGTTAAGAAGTGGTTTGAATTTCTAGGTGGTGGGTCCCAATTCTAATCCTCTAGGATATTCAAAGGAAAAGCCTAAGGCTAGATCCTAAGTACTAAAAAAAGGAAGAGAAGACCTCATCAAAAATGAGGTCAACAAGCCCTATAGTTAATTATATATTAAATGACGGGAATCATTTAAGAAAACTCTCAATAATTATCAGTGGTATTGCTCTTAAGAATTTCAAAGTTTAAGGTTTTCAAAGGATTTGAGTTTTTTGGAAATTCAAAAGGGAATGGCTCAAAATTTGGAACGATTTATTTTTTAGAATCCAAAGGAAGAGAAGTAGGAGAAGCTGAGGATCCAAGAAGAATCTTGGCAACTTCCCAAACTATCCTATTGTTTGGCCTAGATTTGGGAAAATCCTAATATTATCTTATATTTCGATCTTGCTAATTTTAATTAATTAGGACATATATTTGTATGACATAATCATACAATCAGTCTCGAAGATGTGAGGGTTTATGTCGTACCGAACGACTACCTCAGAGTCCTAAGACTGGTTAGGGCTTAATTTACATGACATGATCATGCAAATGCCTAACGACGAGTTAAGGATTTATGTTGCACTAGGCAACCTACCTCGAAGCCCTATGGATTGGTTATTTAATTCTAAGAAAAGTTTTGCTGAAGTAGATCCGAGTTTTGCTGATGACGATGGTCGTTCTGCCCACCATGCTCCGAGCTCCTTGTTGTTGCAGAGGTTTAGTTTTAGAAGGTGAAAATCAATGGATGAGAAAAGTGTTTTGGTTTAGAGAAAATCTTAAAATCCAAGTGTTTTTAGTATTTTAATTAAAACAAATCTTAAGGTTGGTTAAACAGAACCGATTAAGATCCCACGGTTCCGTCATCCCGGCACCGTTATTTTCATCGAATTCACCTAGTCCAGATGAATTTGCTAAACTCAACTGAATGAGTTCCACACCTTCATTTAGACCGTGGGAAATCTCGTTAGCAACACGTGGGTTACATCATCTGAGGTATTCCCGATCATTCGACGAGACATTTTAATTTAGTTGCAATTGTAGTTTTGTGTTCTGTTTGTGATTAAATTTTGAGTTGTTTTATATTTTGAAATGTTGTGGCGGTGAATTTTAGCTTGCAGTGATTTTTAATTTAGTTTTGGTTTCAGTTTAGGGACTATCCTAAAGGTTTTGGTTTTCATGCAACAATTGTTTATCATGCAAGAAAAGTACAGTAAATTGCAATAAAGTAAATTGCAATAAAATAAAAGCGTACCTGAAGGGTCTTCCCGTCATCCCAAGCTGCACTTAAAACACATCTTAAGGCATTTAAATATTTCAACAAGTACCTAGGTAAAGCTAAGGGGAAGGTTTTGGTTGTCTACCAAAGTCCTAATCCTATAACTAGTCATCTCCTATAACGTCTAGGTTCTTGTATTTTGGTTTAAAGACGATTTTCTTCATCAAAGAACAATTAAATTCAATTGTTCTTATAAACATCCTATCATATTGAGGAAGTGCTTAAGACGAGTCTTAAACATCTTTTCAATACCTCTAGGATTGTTTTAAGTCCAAGAGAATTTAATTATACAAGTGAATTAATCATCCGGGAGTTTAAGTTTTGTTCTTTTGCTCAGTGAACTAGGACATTTGAATATCCTATAAGTGAGGTAACAATTCACTTGATACCTCATTTAAGAGTTATAATAACAAGAGCTTTAAAAATGGCAAATCAAATTATTAAATACTTTGATGATTTAAACTTAATGATTTAATTTTATTTTTGACTTAATTATAAAAAATTAGTTTAAGTTTGGAATAGTGTTCAAGTTATTTTAGATTTAATTCTTAATGATTTCATTTAGGTTTGTTATTAAATGATTTTAATTTAATTTAATTCAATTTTAATTTAGTTTATGATTTAATTTAATTTAATTTAATTTAATTTTGATTTAATTTGACTTAATTTAACTTCAATTTGATTTTAATTTAATTCAATTTAATTTAATTTTTAATTTAAATTTAATTTAAATTTAATTCAATTTAATTTTATTTTTATTTAATTTAATTTCAATTTAATTTTAATTTTAATTTTAATTTTAATTTAATTGAGATTATTCTTTTAATTTTCTTTTTAAATATTATTGAAGTGATTTATTTAGGGATTTTTAAATTAAAGAATAAATATCTTCTTAAATAATATCCCTACTTTAATAATTTCAATTCTCCATTAATCTTCCAAATTTAATTAATTAATTAATTAAGGTTTACTTTAATTATTCCTAAAATGATTGGTGGGTTTCTACCCTTAACCCTTTAAGTTTCAATCATCCAAAATCAGTTTAAATCAAATATTTTACCCTCCCCTTTTTGATTAATCCTAAAATTTTAATTAAAGGTTGAAAAATTTAATTACCATTTTGCCCTTCAAGATTAATAATTCTATAACTCACTAAATTAAGCTCAAATGAACTTGAAATTTTTATGTGACCTCACTTACATGTCAATTAAGACATTAGAGGAGAAAATGTGATTTTTCTGTATTTAATTTATTTATGTAATTATTTTTAATGGAAAATAGGGATTTTCAAGGAAAATTCAATAACATGACCAAGGAAATGTTTCCGTCCTTTAGAAAATTATGGGATATTCCTAATGACCAGAGCCATTTGGACCAATTTTGGTGATTTTTTTAATTATATTTTATTTATTAGAATTATTTTGAGTTTTGGAGCATTAATTAATTTTAAAATAAAATTAAAGTTGAAAAATGGATTTTATATTTTTCTTAAATCTCTCTGACCTCAAGGAGTTCAGAGAAACAAATTTTATATTTTTCTGATTTTTCTTTGATTTATTAGAATTATTTTAGTAAAAAGGTTGGAAAATACATTTTTTAATATTAAAAATTACATTAAGCCATTAAAATTCAATATCTTACCCTAGGGACTTGAGAAAAATATTGGGTTTGTTCCTAAATGATTAGAATTCAAAATGTGACATTTTGGTGATTTTTAATATTTTTATGATTTTTATTATTTTTTAATTATTAAAAATATTAAAATAATGATAAAAATCAACTTTTTTAGAAAATTATAATTTTAATTTTCCCATGTTCCTCTGATATCAGAGAAGCTCCAAAATCATTTTTTGTGAATTTTTGAAAAGTATTTTGTGAGTTATGAATTTTTAAAGTTTAATTTTACCCATTTTTGCTTAAGAGGCTTAATCAACCCATTTGGTGGGGTTAATCAAGTTCAATTGGTTTCAAATTTTTATGAGGTGTTCTCCTATCTCTAGAGGACAGTGGAGAATTGTTTTTAACTTAATTTGATGAATGGTTAACCTTAGTTAATTAAAGTTCAATTTTGGGTATTTAGGCCAATTAGGGTTGTTCAAAGTGAATTAACTCAAAACTTATTTTTGCTAGGTCCCTCTGGTCTCAAGAAACATCACCAAATTTTCCTAGAATTTATTTCTCAACATGCTAATTATTGGAATTAAAATACTCAAAACAGTGACATGAACTTGAAAAATCAATAACTTCCCATAGTGATAGCCTCTGACCTTGGAAAATTCAGGGAATGTTCCCAAGTTCAGAGGCTTCAAAAGCCCTATGGTCCCATGCCATGATGAATTCCCATGCAAATGGAGAATTAAAACAATGCAGAGAGTAAATAAATCATTAAAAATAAAATACCTAATGAAATTACTTGATTTCTTTTCCACATTATTCTCCTCTGTTCACTGAGCTAGAGGGTATTTTTATTTTATTTTTAGGATTTTTCTACACAAAGTTATGAATTTTTGAAGTTCTGGGAATTAAATAAATAGAAAATAGCTTATTTTCCTACTTATCCACGCGGCGTCGCGTCAACCTCGGCAGCTCCGAAGGGGGTGCGTGTCGCGCTGTGATTGGCGCCGCCATCTGAGTCAGCCGTCCTGGGACCCGCCTTTCACGTAACATGTTCTGGTCCGTTGCGATCTGAGCCGTCCACCCGATACACGCGCGATCCGACGGCTCCCAGTCATCGTCTACGACTGCTGCGAACCCGTTGCCATAGACCTTCTAACCCTAATTTCTCACTAGATTCTCAACGGATTTATGTGCTCTTATGCTCTATGGATTTTTCTTGAAGAGACGAACACATCCATACGGTAAACATTCATTGAAATTAACTCAAACTAAATGGAGAATCTCTGTAAGCTCGGGAGGAAGAGTCAGTCCATACCTTTGCTCAGAGAAGTGAAGCTTCAATCTGAGGGTTGTGTCACGTTCGATTGGGTCCAAGCAAGCTCCAGATGAAGTCCCTTGGTCTGGTGAATTGTCTAGGTATGATTTCGACCAAGCCCGATCACAAAGCTTGGAGGCTGGAAGCAATGGCTGGCCTGGTGAGGGGGCTTTTGCTGGGAAACTTCTCCTCTTGGTCTGGTGAAGGTGTAGAGTCAATCAATTTGAAGATTGACTCACAGTGGTGAAGTGTCCTGGTTTTGGGCTTGGATTTCACCTCTGAAATTGAGCTCACAGAGACGAAATGGCAGGGGGATTTCAGTGGGGATCAAGTTCTCTATGTGTAGAGAGTGGTCTGAGATGATTTTGGCAGGGTTTCAGTAAGGTTTGGTTCAGCACCTCCTCCATGGCCGAGAGAGGTGGAGTTTAAATAGAGCTGGCTGGAGGCTCTCCCAGGGGGAGTTAGGGCTTGGGATCAGCTGCTCTGGTGAGGAGAAGAACAGCCATGGTGGCCATTGGGCATGGGGCAACTCAGCAGGTGAGAATTCCAAGCTTGGGCTCACATGGGAGCTCTCGGGTGTGGTGTTTTCCAACGGCCCAGGTGGCTGGCCGGCAGGCATGGGTCACCCTCAGGGTCAGGAGGTCCAGGGCTGGGGTTTAGTGTAGGGAATTGGCAATGGCCATGTGTAAAGTGTTTGAATCAAAGTAGAATGGGGTAAGGGTGTATTTTGGCTAAGTTTGGTCAAATGCATGGATTGGGCTAGGTGCACCTCCCCATGGCTAGTTTGGGCTGAAGATAAAGTGGTTTAGGTCAGCTTAATTAGTGGGGAAGGGTCACCATCCAAGTACAATTAAGTTTAAGCAAAATTTAGTGGAGTCATGGAAGTGGCTAATCCCCTTAAGGGAATATGGAAAGAGCCTCCTCCTCTTGCCATCTTGGGTATGTTGAGGTGTCCAAGGCTTTCATGGCTCCCATGTGGGTCATGCATGGCTTCATGGCTCACCTTTGGCTTGGGAAAAGTTAAGTCAACTTCATGAAAAAGGGTTTTAGAAATTTTGGTAATTTAGGGGTGATTTGATGGGTTTTGACATATGGCTTGATTTAGAATTATTTCATTATGGATTTAGAACTTAGGGGATGGTTTTATCAAATGGATGATGATAGAGGATTGTCATGTGGGCTTTAAGATGGATTTTGGGCTTTTTGAAATCATTTTGGATGGGCTTTTTAGGAAGGCTTAAGGAAGTGGGCCTTAGGTTTGAAAATAAATTTATGGATGGGAATTTTGTAAAGTATTGGGCCAAACAAATGTTGGGTTTATTTTAGGGATGTGCCATGATTGATTTGAAGCAAGTTTGAGGTGGTTTGGGTTTGAATTGGGTTGGATATGGGCTTCTTTGGTAAAGGGGTCAACATAGGTCAAATTTGGCTAATTTGGGCCAATGTTAGGCTAGGGTTGAAATTAATGTAAAGTTAATGTTGGGAAATATTTATGGGAGTGTTTCAAAGAAGTTTCAACTTTGGTTTGGTTTTGGTTTTGGGACTTGGGCTTATTTGGGTTAGGTTTGGGTTTAGGTCAAAATTGGGCTTTTTGGTTTTGGATTGAATTTGAGTGGGGTTTGGGTCCAAATTTTGGGCAAATTATGTTAGTGTTTTGTTTGTGGGGATGTTAGGGAAGGTTTAGAAAAGGTTTGGGGTCAATTGGAGTTGAATTGGTTTGGTTTGGGCTAAGTTTGGGTCATGAGTCCAAATTGGGCTTTAAGGTCAAAAGTGAAATTGGATTCAAAAGTTAATCAAATTGGACTTGGATTTGGTCTAGATTGATATTTTGGATGTTAAATTGAAGTTTAGAATTGAATTAGACCAAAATTGGGGTGAATTGGGTAGATTTGGTTTGACATTGGGTTCACTTGGGTTGAGAATAAGCTAAATTGGGGGTTTTGGTAAAAGTGGGGTAAATTGACAAAATTGGCCCATGGTGTAGTTGGACAAAATGAAATTGGGAATATTTGAGATTTTCTGGAATTTTCTGGGAATTTTTTGAATTTTTGGATTTTTTGGCTAAGAGGGGCATTTTGGGTATTTGGAGGGTATTGGGGGGTATTTTTGGAATTTTTGGTATTTTTGGCTATGGGTGATCAATTTGATTGCTGAGGAAATGTTCAAGGTTAATCTTGGGGAATTTTGGGTGATTTGGAAATTTTGGAGGATTTGGGCAATTCTAAGGGCTTTCAGTAGGTTTTGTAGGTGTAGGGTCCCTGGGGCCAAAAATTGAAATTTTGGAATAATGAAGATTATTCAAATATGAGTGGAATGGAATCACTTTGACTGAGCCATGAAGCCATGTTAAGCCTATATGAGCCATGGGAGGACTCATTTGAGGCATTCACTATGTTGTTCCTAACCCTCTTAACCAGAGGCTTAGGGGTTAAGGTCCATCCATATGAATTACCTACGTGAGTCAAGGAGTCAAGTTGGGTATGGGTGTGATTTTAGGATTTGGATTGTGTGTGTGAGAGTGTAGAGTGTGAGTGTAGTGAGTGTGTAAGTCAACCCTCACCAGACCAAGCCACCCAGGGTGGTCCTAAGACCAAAGAGTCCTATAGGGAACTCATCCTTTAAACCTTGACATTTGATTTCAACCCACTAGGTGATTTGGGGTCTACAATTAAGCTTGTGGGGCTTGCAGGGAGGCAAGAAGTGGTTCAAATTTCTAAGGGATGGGTCCCAATTCTAGTCCTCTAAGATAGTCAAAGGAAAAGCCTAAGGCTAGATCCTAAACACTAAAGAGGGAAGAGAAGACCTCATCAAAAATGAGGTCAACAGTTATTTGCGGATCAGGGTCAAGTAGCATTTGATTTTTGAAAATAATGTTAAGTTTGAAAATTTTAAGATATGAAATCAAACCGATCTCACGTCCCAAATAGTTTATATAAAGGAGCACCACACCACAAACCGTATATCTATCACGAAGAATAGACACACTGCTTGATGATGGGGCTCGATTAAGTAAACTAGAAGATTTGTGACACCCGTTTGGTCTGAGAACCAATTTTATAAGCCGACAAGTTCCCCTGCTTAATATAAATGAATTTAGTAGGGTTTTTATTACCTCGGTTCTTAAAGTTCCCTATAAGGGCAATCTTCTATAGTTAATTACATCTTAAATGACGAGAATCATTTAACAAAACTCTCGATAATGATCAGTTATTTTGCTCTCAAGAAATTCAAAGTTTAAGGTTTAAAACAAATTGGATTTTGGAATTTTTAATAGGGAATGGATCAAATTTGGAACAATTATTTTGAGAGTCCAAAATAAGAGAAGTAGGAGAAGCTGAGGATCCAAGAGGAACCTTGGCAACTGACCCGACCGCAAATAATGCAGTAATTTATGCTTCCAAAAATATGTTATAGCCAATACTTTGACCCAAATAATAATAGCGGCTAGTGTATATAAATATAATTTTATGGAAAATATTTTACACACTAGAGGTACTACGCAAGTATATGTATCGTTTCAAGTAATATAGGGCTTTAAATAAAGACCCCAGCATTGATCCCACAAGGAGGTTTAAAGATTTTTAAATAGTTTAATTTTATTTTTATGTATTTCTTTTAAAGTTACAAATTTAATATTTAATTTGCTAAATGCAGAAATAAAGCAGTACTAAAATAATGAGTGATGTAAATAATAATAAACAAACAACTTTCTTCCTTTCAATTAATCCAAGACTTTTTAGAGAATGTAATATTCGTGGAGAATATAAATTTATGGTATTGTGCCAAATAGAAGCATTCCTATTCTTTACCTTCGCTTGATAGTATAAAGAACATTGGCTAATCTATAGATCAGGTCTGGATGTATTGTTAGTAGAATGGGTTAATCTAGGCTCACACTACTAGATGTCCAAGGGTGGCTATGATCGGCCCTACTAGTGACCCTTTCCCTTTCTATAAACCAAATTAAAAGAATTTAGTCTGTCACTCTAAAAACTTATTAATTCTATGCCCATTGAATAATATTTTCCTATTTATTTGCACTTCACATTGAATAACCCGCACAAGGCCTTCGACTACCCAAGGATTCATGTGATATCTACTCGTTAAGAATTCATCTCCTTCTAGGTCTCAAAATTCTTCAACAGATTTTAACAACTTAAATGACCAATTTGAAGAGTAAATTAAGATCCGGTATTAATATCATCACAATATTTAAACATATTTAGTTTTTAATTCTCCAACGAATTTTATATTATCTTATTTATCTTTTCATAATTGAAACAAGAAATTAAAGTAACTACTCAGAACACATTGAATTTAAATAACATTACATATAAATAAAACTTTGAATTAAATTACAAATACTTATCTCAAGTGTTTCTCCAACTGAACCTCTGATTCCTTCTGACTCCAAAGAGAAATAGACTTCAAAAGAGCCAACTCTTCCAAACTCTCAATACGAACTCTAAATAAAATAAACTCACTAATTTATGAAAGAAAGTAAACTGAAAGTGTGGCCCATATTTAAAAATATCTCTCTGATTGGGGGGGGCTCTTTTCTGTAGAAATAGCCTCCTATTTATAGGCTTCAAGGGTTTCCTAAAGCATCTCTTCAAAATGTGTCCAAGTTCAATGAATCTTCTAGAAACTGTGTCTAGCGCCTAGGCGCCGGACTCCGCGTCCAGTTCTTCGCACCTCTTCACATTGGATCGCACCTCTTCGCGATCCAAACCATTTCCAAGCGTCTAGATACAATGTATCACATGTCCTATAATCCAGGAATAACTGTCAATCTTCTAGAAGGTCCAATAACCGCTCTAACCGTCAAAATAACTGCCTAAAGTAGTTACAAAATCGTAACTATTTTGGTATCGAGCTGGCGCTTAGGCGCTGGATTCTGGCGCCTAGGCGCCAAACCCATTATTTTGGCAATTTTGCATTTTAGCTCCATTTTTTGCTCATTTTTGATCCTTTTTCCTTCTTGAACATTTTTGCATCACCTATATCCAAAAACACAAAAATACCTTTCATTAAAGCATAATATCCTTAAAAATTTAATAAAAATCAAGGCATAAAAATAGGTATTTTTTTCATGGATCAAAATCCCCCAAACTTAAACGATACTTGTCCTCAAGTAACCCTTTTTACTATATAAAATGTATAACAATTGGAATAAAACGTAAATATTTAAGATTCCTTGTAATTTTTTATTTTATAAAGGCTTTAGTAAATCATTAACCAAAATTCACTAACAAAGTTTAATTTTAAGAATTTAAAGAATATTTAACTACCAAATCGTAAGACTTTAAAAATTTTACATTCAATTCGAAAATATTTGTAGTTTATTATATTAAGATCACATAAATAATTTACAAGAAAAAGATCTTCATGAAAATCTTTTCTAATAAAGATGCATGCATAAAAATTAAGTAAAATATGTAATTAGTTTTCTTCTTATAAGATAATTCAAGTGAAGCCAAATTTTGATTAGGCATCTCCTCAAGCTTCTCCTCTCTTTTTCTTTTCACAGTGAGGATTACTGTATCTGGATAGCCTGTTAATGATTTTGAACTTCACTATCCTTAACTTATATTTACAAACTTATACATCTTCACTTAATCACTATAATATGAATAGTTTTCAAAAAGACTTTCAATCTTTTCTTTTTCAAGTTATAATTCTTGATTTCTTAATACTTCTAAAATTCAATTATCTCTACCATGAATAGAAAAAATTCTTAATCTTAATCTTCTTTAAGTTGAATTATTCTATTCTTAAAATCGATCAAAGTTATTAAAATTTTGGTTAAGTCTACTAACTTATTTATAATTTAAAAAATTTAAGTGATCTTAAATAGATTTTTCATTCCTTATGTTATATTAATATATATATATATATATATATATATATATATATATATATATATATATATATATATATATATATATACATACATATATATATAGGTTTTAAAGGCTTGAAACATCTACGGCAAGTTAATTTCGTAAGCTATGGATTTATTTACGGGAGCAAAATTCTCTTTGGGCTCAATTCATGAAAGGGAAATATTGTAGAAACACTCATCCCTTATCCTCTCAAATCAAAACAGGTATTTCTAGAATCTGGAAACATATGCTCATTAACAAAGAAACTGCTGAATCTCTCATATACTAGGAGTTGGGCAAGAATGACATCCTATTTTGGCAAGATAATTGGTGTCAAAGGGAACTGTTGGTTCCCCTACCCAATATTAACAAAGACTACTTCCCTATTTCTAGTTGTTGGGACAACATGAATTGGTCCATTCCTAAACTGAAACTTTTACTGGCTGATTCTGCTGTGGATTAGGTGGCTCAAATCCCTTTTGATAGGAATCAACTTGATAAACTCAGATGGATTAATGGTAAAAGTAGCAGCATTACCAAACATATTTATTCTAGTATCAACTCTTGGAATCGAGTCAGCTTGGGGCAATACTATATGGAACAAATATCTTACCCTCTCCATGTCCTTCCTCATTTGGAGAATCTTCCATGGGCTCCTCCCAACTGATGATATTCTAAAACTCAAAGGTTTGAGAGGCCCTTCCAAATGCCTCCTCTGTGCTGTAAATTCTAAAACTCTGAATCATCTCTTTTTTAAATGCTCCTTCTCTCAGGAGGTTTGGTCAGGTCTGATCAGCAAATTGAACATTAACCAGCTTCTGTTAGGTCGGCAAGATTTTCTGCTTCTCGGAATTCTCGGCGAAAGCTAAAGCCGGGGAGATCCCTTGTATTGTGGCTTGGTTCATTTGGATGCACAGAAATGGGGTTAAGTATGATGGGGTGCTTCATAAAGCTGATAAGGTAGTTACCCACTGCCTCACTTTTATCTCAAAATTGATTTCTGTTAAAATTTTTCCAAACATCTTACAGCCATCCTTGTCTGCTAATAGACCTATGCTTCACAAAGTCATTAGGATCTTTTGGAAAGCTCCTAGCCCTCCTTTTATTAAAGTCAATACTGATGGTGCCTTCACTAATCAGTTTGCTGGCATTGGAGGCATCTTCAGAGACCATACTGGGAAAGGTTTGCTCTTCTTCCAGGCTCCTACTACTGCAGCTGATCCATTGGAAGGTCGAATTGTTCTTGTTTTTGGGCTCTTCACAATGCTACACTCTTTCGGTGGTCATCTATCATTGTGGAGGGAGATTCTTATACCTTATTACGGTACTTTCGGAATGACCTTCTCCCTCCTTGGCACCATTCCACTTGGGTTTACAAAATCGGATCTTTGCTTGCCACGACTTCTCGTTCAATTTAATTTTATTTTCGGAGAAGGTAACGGACACTGCTAATTGGATTGCTAAAAAAGCCTTATCTTCCCAAGAGATAATGGTCTCTTCCACTCTACCTCCCAGCCTTCATCATCTCATCCAGTCGACTCTTTCCAAGCTCCTCATTTCAGAATTTTGGAGTAATGTCCCAGCTATTGTTACTCTCCCAGCACTTGCTAAAGGCTGTTTATAATTACTGTTGGTGCATTTACTGTTCTTTTAATTGGTTATTTTCTTTTTGGGCTTTTCTACTGGGCTGATTTTGGGAGAGGCCGATTACTCTCTAGTTTACTTTCACTTACTTGGTCTCCTTTCTTATTTTGGTGTGGAGTTGTAGTGGGTTATTTCTTCCCTGTGGGATCTCTTTTTGTAACTTCATACTTTTAAATCAACACGTAGGGAGCCAAGAGTAGCTCCTTCCCCCAAATATATATATATATATATATATATATATATATATTTAAAGAAAAGGAGCTACAAGAGACTCCCTACATGTTGAAATCTGAAAATGAAAAATTACAAAACACTGCCCAGTAACAACTCTACACCAAATAAAAATAACTAAGTGAGTTAAAATAAAAACTAGCCCCAAAGTAACAAAAACCAAGAATAAATATAGGGGTAAAAGAGAATGACTCGGGGAGCAAAATGAAGATGCTTGCAGATGGAAAGTGAAACCGCCGGCCGGAGACAATGGGACCAATTAAATAACAGGAGAAAGCAAAAGGTCGAGTTGCCCACAATTCGAAATAAGGTGCCTTTAAGCAATCGAATCCATCGGAAAATTCAGTGGGGGTAGGGGCGGTAGACACCATCACCTGTTGGGTAGAATTTGCATTTCTAGCTAGCCATTGAGCAAGTACGTTCCCTTCTTTATAGATATGGCTATACTTGATGTTGGAATGATGTGCAAAAGCTTTGATTTTATTAATCCAATACACATGCTTTGCCATTTTAAATGATGTTAATTAGGAGAAAACCGAGCAAGTTGTTGATTTTGCTTTAAGACATTGATTACAACGGCGGAATTATTTTCCATAATGATAAACTTCCGGTTGAATGCCATAGCAAGTTCAAGAGCCTTGCAAATTGCGACCGATTAGATTCCAAAGCATCTTCAACAATAACAGGAGATTGAAAATATGCAAGCCATCTTCCCTCATGATTCCTGAACAAACCACCACTGCCAGCCCCCTCAGTCGAGTAGGAACCATTAGTGTTGGCCTTGATTGAAGGGATGGGTGGGTACTTCCAGCAGAAAGTTTGAATGTGATATCTTGTAATGTGTTTTTTGTGTGAGGCCTTCAAAATGGCAGGGAAATTTTTTAGCTGGATCAGTTTTGTAAGAAAGGATATACAATTTCCCACCACGGTAGCTACCGTACTTTTACAATTGTCAAATTTGATAGAGTTTCTATGCATCCAAATAAACCAAGTAATCATAAGAGGAATGGTACCCATTTTGGACTTTTGCCAAGAGATCCAAGCACTGCAGAGATCCAACCGATCCGGAAGAATGGTGTTTATGCTAATCTCTCTAATGATCCCCTTCCACACCTCTTGGGAAAAGCTGCAATGGAAGAACATATGTTGAACGGACTCCTCCTCAACCCCACACGAGATAGCATTTTGAAGGTCCTCCGATCTCCTTTAGCTTTAGAATGTCATCTCGTTGGAAGAAGCTTGTGAAACACTCTCCGAGTGAGAAGAGACATTGAAGGGGTGAGGTATTTGTTCCGGATATTTCGCCCCAATTAACTTTAGGCCACTCATGGATCTTTAAATACATTTGTTTAGTAAGGTCGTGAGTAGTACCATTACTCCAAATAATTTTATCATGGTTGTTTCTATCAAATGGGATGGTGGCAATCTAGTTAGCGGACTCAACGAGTAACAAAATTCGAAGTACCCGTAAAGACCACTTCTCATTTTCCCAGCGAATTTGAAACGATGAAACGAGTTTTATCAATGTTTGGGATGGATTCCTTCATATGGGGAGGGCACCAATTGTCTTCCCGTAAATTTACTTGGCCATTACCCGGCTCCTGCCTATAAAGAGATTCAGCAATTTCCCTATTCTTCACCATATGTTTCCGGACTCTAGAAGCACCCAACTTTATAGTAACCTTAGAAGGATGGCAGTCTTTGTAATATTTTCCAATCAAGAAATTAGCCCAAAGAGAGTTCACGCTTCCGAATTGAATCCAGAGTTTGCAATAGTTAACTTTCTGCAGCTGTTGGATGCCTTTGAAACCCAAGCCCCCAGCCTCAATAGGTTTAGCCAATTTATTCCAAGCCATCCAGTGAATCTCCTTTCTGTTTCCAGTCCATAAGAACCTATTAAATAGACCTTCCAGTTGGTACCTGGTGCTTCTTTTCATTGTAGTCATCTGGAGAACATAATTAGGAAATGTGGTGAGAATGCCTGTGAAGGAGAGTGAATCTACCTCCGATAGATAAATAAGAGTTTGTCCAGCTTTTCCAATCGAGCCTTCACCTTTCCAATAATATCATCAAACCGAGTCCGCCTCGACCCTCCCTATAATGAGTCGCACTCCTAGATATTTCATAGGAAGGGAAGCTTTTGAGAAACCAAGTGTGATGCAAAATCCAAGTGAGTAACATTGGCATTGATATTCTTAGGAAAAATAATCTCACACTTAGCTTTGTTGAATCGAAGACCGTAAATGAGTTGAAAATGGTTTAGACAGTTGATCACTTGCTTGACAGCATTTTTTAAGGCCCTAGAGAACACCATGATGTCATCAGCATAAAGAAGGTGAGAAATAACAATGTTGGATTTGTGGTGGTATCTACCATGCTGAAGAGGAGCAATCTGATAATTGATGAGTCTAGACAGATAGTCCATGACCAAAATGAAGATAGAGGGGGATAGAGGGTCCCCTTGTTTAAGCCCCTAGTGGCTTCGAAAACCATCCCAACTCTGACCATTGATCAAAATGGAATGATGATTAAACTTAAGCCATTTCTTGATCAAAGCACAGAACTCCTCATTAAAACCTCTAGAGTGCAGAACCTGTAGTATAAAATTCCATTCCAAAGTATCATATGCTTTCTTAATATCAAGCTTATAAATCAAGTTGCCCCCCTACAAGGGTTGTCAAGATCTAAAAGCATTTCTTGAGCGAGAAGGACATTATCAGCAATGGTTCTACCAAGGACAAAAGCTGACTGGTTAGGGCTGATAATCTTATCCAGATGGGGTTGAAGCTCGCCAACAATGATCTTACTTATAATCTTACCGATAACAAGTGGTAAGGCCGAGAGGTCTATACTCGGTTCCGGTTTTGGGATCAGAGGTCTTGGGGATAAGAACCATGGTAGATGCATAGAAATAGTGTGGAATGTCCATACCTTGAAAATAGCTTTGAATAGCAGTACAAACTTCCATCTTGCAAATATCCCAAATCTTCTTGTAGAATTCTGAATTGTAGCCATCAGGCCCAGCAGCCTTTGAGTTATCAATAGAGTTGAGAGCGATCCGTATTTCATCTTGTGAAGGAACTTCAGTTAGTTGGAGTAGATGTGTGTAGTTGCTGACATCTTCAAACAGCCCACTGTCAATATCAGGAATGGAATCATCCTTAAAAGTAAGCAAATCTCTATAAAAATTGATAGCATTGTTGGCAATAGCAGCATTATCTCTAAGAATTTCTCCCTGATCAGTAGTAATAGAAAGGATAGTATTACTTTTTCTTCTAAATTTAATGCAAGCATGGTAATAATTAGTGTTCCTATCACCATCTTGGAATTTAATACAAGAAGCTTTCTGCTTAAGCATAAGATCCTGCCAGTTAATGTACTAAAGAAGCTTGTCTTGAGTTGCCATAAACTCAATTTTCTTACTTCCATCTTCCTGAGCCTCCATTTCCAGTTTTTGAAGGTCCCTTTCAATGCTGATAACACCTTTATTAATATCCCCAATAGATCCCCAGCTCCAACTTCTCAGCACTCTAGCAATTTTAATTTGAAGTTTTTGAAGTTTATCAAAAGGGTTGTTACAAATTACACCAACCCAGTTATTCTGAACAATGGTTTTGAAATTACTATGGGTAGCCCGAAGTTCGAAATGCGAAAGGGGGTCTCGTTGGTTGTTGGGGGGAGGAGCAATAGTGATGAGGATAGGTTTATGATCAGAACTAGCTAATTTTAAGTGAGTTATGTTGGTATGTAAGAAATTTTGATGCCAAGTGATGTTAGCCATGAACCTGTCCAGCCTTTCCCAAATACTGCCTCTCCTCCAAGTAAATTTATTGCTCTGATATCCAAGGTCAAACAGACCAGCATTCTGAATATTTTCATTAAAAAGATCCATAGTGTGTTGATTAGGGATTCTGCCTCCTCTTTTTTCATCAATAGAAGCAATGCAGTTAAAATACCCACCTACTATCCAGCTAAGATGCTCAGTCTTACTGATTTGCAGGAGCTCTTGCCAAAGTACTATTCTGTCTTTAGAGGTGCAACAAGATAAACAAAAGAGGCCGCCAACTTTATACCTTGCCAATTAAAATGAAAATGGGCCAATTGGGGTGATCCACTTGGAGAGTCCAATGGAGTTCTTTTCTACAAATGAGCCAAATTTTATTAGAGGAATTAGCATAAAAGGTGCAGCCAGGGAAATTTTTCAAAATTTTGTTTTGGGTTTTATTGACCATGGGTTCCAAAAGAATGATACACCATAGATTGTGTTTCTTGTATAAGTAGATAAGCCTTTTGAGGGATAAGGGGTGGGCAACCCCTCTAATGTTCCAGAGCAAGGCGGCTAAACATCCGGGCGTTTTGAGGTTGGTGATAAATGGTTTGTATTAGTTCGGATCTAGATCCGGTCCCCGCCCTCGTGGAGTCTAGAGGAGAGCCCAAATCTTTGGTAATTCTTTGATTGTCTTTATTTTGAAGTTCCAGCTTTTGTATCTCCGATGTATGTTTCTTCTTCTTCCTGGACAACCGGATTTACCGGGAGGCCTCCAATCTCTTTTGTTCTCCATCCATCAATAATCGGGGAGGGGTAAAACATCCGTATGCCGAGAAGCCGCCTCCACTTCGCAGCCCATCCGATCCAATCTTTCCATATGTAGCCCATCGCCAACCCGATTCAGGCTGATCTTTGTCCCCTTCGGCTAACAAAGGAGACTGCCGAAGAACTTCGGGGATTTTCTCCCACCGTGGTCTCTGTTGGTACATTGTGATCCTCCAGATGACTCGATTATCTTCCAAGATGATCACCGGGTCTTGCACATCTACGCTTTTTCTTTTCCCCATCTTTTTTAGTGTGGGTTTCAATCTATAGCATTTTTCTTTAAGGTGCCCAAACATCCTCGCAGGTGGGAACAAAAGGTTGGTTTGTTTTCCAAAACCACCTCTTGCCAAAAACCTTCTCCTTCATCCGAAATTGTGATCCAAATCTTGTCTAGCTCGTGTAGAGACACATCTCTTTCAATAAGAACTTTAGCCGCCGTCGGATTGCCCGAGCTCATGGGTTGGAGTGTCAACCCCGAGAGGTGTTCCCAAAGCTCTACCGATCCGAAATATGGCATTAGTATGGTATAGCCGTATAGGAAGATCGGGGAAAGAATACCATAAAGGTTTAAGTGGGGGTTCTTTAGCCGGGTCAAAACCCGGATACCACTTCATCAATTTCATTCTTGAGTTAGCTATGGTCAGAAACTCCATGCCTAACACTTTAGCATAGTCTTCCTCCCTTGTAAGCCTGATCAGTAAATGTCTACCATCTAGAACTCCTATCTTCCAATTACCCAAAAATTGAAAGTTTTCAAAATAACTCCTCACCAATTCCATTTTGGGGTGTCCAAATTGGAATTGGCCCACAATAGAGAATTTGATAGCCTCTCGCCATGGTGTTCATCTCTTGAGACGTAAAAATATAGCAGGTCCGCCTTCCTTAGAACCAAGTGGTCTCACAAAGGGGCAAACAGCCTTTACTCGTCGCCGCATCATGTAAAAGCCGAGGGAATGTTAACGAGCTCAACTCCACCGGTGTTATGACCTCTACTAACAGCAGAAGCATAAGAAATAGCAAAGAAGAAATGTTGGAACCGCCCATATCCAATGGAACGAAGAATCTCGCTTTGAAACAAACTAAACCCGGAAAACACTCTTTGGCTATCAAGACTCCCACCAGACAGACAACCTCCAAATAAAACTCCCGACCAAGAAAGGGAAGACCCACTTACCACTCCGACCACCACCGAGAGACACCGACTCGCCGTAGAACAGAGCCATCATCGCCAAAACCCTAGCAGAGCCCCAGCTCGCCAACTCCATCTATATATATATATATATATATATATATATATATATATATATATATATATATATATATATTAAAGAAAATATTAGCACTTAAGGACAAATACAATTTAAATTTGCATGTATTTTCCCTTCCCCAAAACTTAAGTTTTGGTATATCATGAAAAATTCTAAAGTATGAAAGAAAGAAAGCCATAATTTAAAAAAGAATTTTTTAAGTATGTAAAAACAGTCTACAAAGAAAAATTTACTTCTACACATGCTTTTTATGAATATCACTGAAATAATGAAGCATATATAAAAGTAAGCAGGTTTAATTTTTATATCAGTAGCTAAATTAAACGACTATACTAATCACAATAACAGTAAACGTAACATCATCAATAACTAAATAAGTACGACAATCATCGCATACGACTAACATCAACAAAACATCAAACAAACATAAACCAAGCATACTACTAAGTCTAACACACAGATAAATAAAACAAGAACATAATCTCGACAATCTAATCATCACTGACAGTCTCCTCCTCATCATCATCATCGACACCAAAGGAAAAATCCTCGACCTTCTTCGGATCATAAGGTGTGAGTCTAGGACAAGTAAGGAACTGAACAGACTGTTCTCCCTTTAGGAATCTAACAAGAGCTTCATCATACTCAGCATCATAATTGCTCATCCTAAGGGTAAAATCAGCAAGATGATCAAATTTCACATCGATCTCATCTATGTGAAAATTAGCTAAGAGTAACGCATTCTGCTGCTCTGAATACCTCTCATCCATAGTCTCCCAAAAACTAGGTGGTGGTGTAGCAGAAGTAAAAGGTCTAGAAGTAGAAGCTCTACCTGGAGCAGGTATAGAAATAGAAGGAGCATTAGATCTCTTACCACAAAGACAATCATAAATACTAACACTCTCCTGCCCAATAGGCTTTGTAGTCTTCAGCTTCTCCTCAGAAAAAGCAGCAATAACTCCATCGCTCACGCATAAAGAATATATCAAAGATGGGAATCCTAATCCCACAAAAGTGCTGGATCGTGCAATCGACTCCACAGAATCATAGATAATGCTGCCAACATATATCGGCTTCCTTTCCTGAATACAATAGTTCAGGATAGCTCTATCTTTGGTAACTTCACTCAGGTGGTTGGAAGGAAGTAGTCTAGCAAAAATAAAATAGTGTTAGGCCTTTGAAATACCATTCAGCTTAGAAGATTTAAAGTTTACCCTTTTGTCGTTCCGGATCTTCCAAGCTCTAGTGTCGTTAGTCAGATATGCAATGATCATCTCCAAATCACCTTCAGATGGAGATAAACAGAATATTAGCACTCGATGGTAAGTGGTAGGCCGTAGAAAATGTTGATCCGTTCCAGAGTGAATCCCACTCCGACACCTTTAACGAAGACTTCATAGTCTTCCGCATCCATAAAGTTGGCATAAAACTCTCGTACGACAGGAATAATAGCAACGACAGTGAAATAACAGAATCACTGTCAGTTGTGTGCAACGATCATGTTCTCGATCATCTCTGCAGGATTGCAAAAACTGCGTTCCAAGATAAACTTCCTCGATGACGCAAATTCGTGGTAATGAAAGTGCGCTGTCGCAGTAGCGAATTTGGTGCGATCGCAATTTTCTCGTTCTTTTCCATGTTTAGATTTAGGTGCCATCTAAACGTGAAATAAAACACAAATAAAATAAAGAATCAAATAAACTAAACTCTTTTAAGCTTGAGAAACTTAAAATGAGTTTAAAAATCCATGGAAAAATTTCTAAAAATCAAAAAATTTCTCCAAAATTTTGGTTTTTAGCAAAAATAGGAAAATCCATGGTAGAAATAAAAAATAAATGGATTAGAAGGTAGATCTGACCTCAAGATAAAGAAATCGAGTGATTTCGGGCTCAAAAACGTGAAGATTTGGCCTCTAGATGGATCTAAGGGGTAGGTTTTCATGAAAAAGAGGAAGGGTATGAAGCTTAGGCGTCGGCAATGGCTAATGGTGGTTTAAATCCTGATTTTCGATTAGCAGGCCGAACCGGCGCCTAGGCACCAGACTCGCCTTTCACAAAAATCATTTTAAAAATTTAATTTTCCACCAAAACTTACAACTTCAACTTGTAATTACTCATATAAGAGTATCGCTTCAGTTTCCAACTTCCAAAATATTTTCCAAAAATTATTAAAAATTATAATTTAAATCCACCAATTAAACACAAGTTTAAGTTAAAATCTTCTAATTCCATTCATAATCTTCAATTCCGGGCTCAATACATTACAAATAAGTATAATAATAAGATTCAAGTCCTAACAAACAATCAAACAACACAATTTCAAAGCAAATACAACACACATTGAACAATAAAACAAACACATAAACAACACATTCAATTTACCAAATCGATGCAACAACATACTAGATAAATTCTTGATCTAACCACATTTACTATCTAATCTTTAAATTTAAAATTTCCATTCTCATCGCAATGAAGATTACTCAGCCTACTTGGGAAGAACACTAATGCCCTTGGAAAATCCGTAGTCGTTTTCTCGTCGATCCATTTGTTCTTCGCATACATCTCCACTTGAGCATCTTTATAGGCCGCTAGATGATCGAATTGAAGCTTTGCCTGCCATTCCAGATGCTCGATTTGATGATACATCTCATGGAGGTGATCTCCAATACTTTTGAATTTCACTTCAAACTTATCTAGGCGACTCGAAAACTTGTCCAAACGTACAACAATAAAACCATTGAAGAATGGTTGAGGATCCTTTGTTCTCTTATCTCTAGCCTCTTCTCCATGATTTCTTCTCTCCATTACTCCAAAATCTTCTCTTATCTCCTCAAGAATGAAGTGTAAAGGTCGTATCATTGGTATCTTAGGGATTGGGAACGAAGATGGGGTAGTTTATAGGAGAAAATCATGTGAAAAACTGAAAATTTTTGGCTTTTACACGACCCAGTAAGTGTGGCGCTTAGGCGCCAAATCTGGCGCCTAGGCTCCGGACCCATCGATACACAGTCTACTCTGGCGCTTAGGCGTCGGATTCTGGCGCCTAGGCGCCGGAACCATGTTCGACTCCATTTCGCCTAACGTCAAATTTCAAAGTTTCGATCTCTAAAATAGGTAAATTAGAATGGTAAGATCAATATAGACTCAGTAATTAAAATTAACTCAAATTATAAACAATCATAATTAAGGTTAACTTGATCTCCTTTTTACTCACATACAAAATGGAGTGATCCAAAGTCCAAACTTTATATACTTTGAGATAATCTTTAGCTTAAGTCAATAAATACTTGTTAGCATCCAATTTTCTAAAGTTATATAAAATTTAGTCAAGACCGAGGCATAAACTTACATTTAAAATGTAAAAACACACAAAAATAACTATGGGTTGCCTTCCACAAAGCGCTTGGTTTAACGTCGTCAGCCTGACCTAACTAAGTCTTTAATCAGGTTGAATTAACTCGTGAGCCTCTTTATAAATCATTTTTATGTCTCCCAAATAAGGCTTCAGTCTTAATCCGTTAACTTTAAATTTTTTCCCGTTTTGGGGTCTTTAATATCCACAGCTCCATAATGGTATACTTTCTCAATTATATATGGTCCCATCCATTTAGATCTTAATTTTCCAGGAAAAAGTCTCAAATGAGTATTAAATAATAATACTTCTTGTCCAGGATCGAATATTTTTCCTGAAATCTTTTTATCATGTAACATATTCATTTTCTCTTTATAAATCTTTACATTTTCATATGACTCATTTCTTATTTATCCATCTCATTTAATTGTAATAATCATTTTTCCTGCAGTATTCAAATCAAAATTAAACTCCTTTATCGCCCAATAAGCCTTATGTTCAAGTTCAACAGTTAAGTGACAATGTTTACCATAAACTAACCGGTAAGGTGACATTCCGATTGGTGTCTTATAAGCTATTCTATAAGCCCATAATGCAGAATCAAGTCTATCAACCTAATCAGTTCTTTTAGAATTAACAGTTTTCTCTAAAACTCTTTTAATTTCTCTGTTTGATACTTCAGCTATTCCACTTGTTTGTGGGTGATAAGCGTTTACAATTCTGTGTTTGATTCCAAATTTTTCTAGTAATGATTGAATTCTTATATTTCTGAAATGACTTCCACCATCTGTGATAATTACCTTAGGCATTCCAAATCTGGTAAAAATCATTTTCTTTAAAAATTTTAAAACACTTTGGGAATCACAGTTAGGTAAAACTACAGCTTCAATCCACTTTGAAACATAATCAACTGCTAATAAAATTTAAATCTTTCCAGATGATGGTACAAATGGTCCCATAAAGTCTAAACCCCATATATCAAAAATTTCAACTTCCAATATATAGTTTAAAGTCATTTCATCTTTCCTAGATATATGTCCCATCCTTTGACATCGATCACATGTTTTCACATATTGTCTCACATCTTTGAAGAAGGTAAGCCAAAAAAATCCTGAATTTAAAATTTTAAATGCAATTTTATCTACTCCAAAGTGTCCTCCAAATTCGGAATCATGAGATTTTTGAATAATAGCAAAAGTTTCTTCAAAAGGTACACATCTTCGAATTACAGAATCTCTTCCCAACTTAAATAAATGAGGTTCTTCCCAAATATAAGATTTTGCATCATTTTTAAATTTCTTAATATATTTGTTATTCAATCCATAAGGTAGAATATTGTTAACTAAATAGTTAACTATATCCGCATACCAAGATGTTTGGCATCCTTGAATAACATATAAATGTTCAATAGGAAATTTCTCATTTATCTTTTCTTCAATAATAATATCATTCTTAATTCTAGATAAATGATCAGCAATTTGGTTATCAGTTCTTTTTCTTTCCATTATTTGAAAATCAAATTCTAGTAGAAGTAAAACCCATCTTATCAGTCTAGATTTAGCATCTTTTTTTGACATTAAATATTTAATAGCGGAATGATCAGTATGAACTATGCATTTGGCACCAAGAAGATAAGGTCTAAATTTATTAAAGGCATAGACTATAACTAAAAACTCTTTCTCAGTAGTGGTGTAATTTCTTTGAGTTTCAGTAAGAGTTTTACTAGCATAATATATAACATTGAAAATATTGTCATATTTTTGTCCCAATATAGCTCCAATTGGAAAATCACTTGCATCGCACATTAATTCAAAAGGCTTATTCCAATTAGGTGCAATAATTATAGGTGCAATTATTAATTTTTCTTTTAAAATTTTGAAAGCATTAACACAATCATCATTAAATTCAAAGTTAGCTTCTTTTTCCAATAAATGACAAAGAGGTTTAGCAATTTTAGAAAAATCCTTTATATATCTTTTATAAAATCCAAGCATGTCCCGTAAAACTTCTCACATCGATAATAAGTAGTAGGTGGTTGCAGTTCAAGCAATAATTTTAACTTTTTCGATCAACTTTAATCCCTTTTTGTGAAATTTTTCGACCAAGTACAATGCCTTCGTGACCATAAATTGACATTTTTCCCAGCTAAGAACTAAGTTTGTTTCTTCACATCTTTTCGTAACTTTGTAAATATTTTCCAAACAAGATTCAAAAGAAGTTCCAAAAATTGAAAAATCGTCCATAAATATTTCAATTCCTTTGTCAATCAAATCACAAAATATTGACATCATACATCTTTGAAAAGTTGCAGGTGCATTACATAAATGGAAAGACATTCTTCTAAATGCAAATGTTCCATAAGGACTTGTAAATGTTGTTTTCTCTTGGTCCTCGTGAGCGAAAGGTAATCGATGATAACCGTAATATCCATCCAGAAACAGAAAAATGAGTGTCCAACTTAATTTATCAAGCATTTGATCCAAGAAAGGTAAAGGAAAATGATCCTTCCTAGTGGCGTTATTTAATTTATGATAATCAATGCAAATTCGCCATCCAAGTAACTTGTCTTGTAGGAATTAGTTCATTTTTATGATCGACAATGATAGCTTACTCCTCCTTTCTTCGAACATAATGAATAGGACTCACCTATCGACTATCCAAAATAGAATAAATAATTCCAAGCATCTAACCATTTTAAAATTTCGTTTTTAACAACCTCTTTCATGATAGGATTTAATCTTCTTTGAGGTTCAATAAGTAGGTTTAAAATCTTCTTCGATTAAAATCCTATGCATACGGATGGAAGGGATTATTCCTCTTATATCGCGAATAGATTCAACCAAAAGTTTTCTTATAATTCTTTAACACTCCTATTATTTTTCTTCTTGATCTAAGCTTAGTTTAGAAGAAATAATAATAGGCAAAGTTAATGAATTTCCAAGAAAAACATACTTTAAATGTGCAGGTAACATTTTTAATTCCAGTTTAGGGGCTTTTTTAATCGAGGGTAAATATATATCATTTTGAGTTATGTCCGAAATTTCCCAGTTATCTTTAATATAATGAGTTTCTTTAGATAATTCTTCTTCTTTTAATTCTTCATTTTCGTCAGTTATTAATTCAATTTTTTCTTCAGAAATGACTTTAAATTTTTCTTGATAATGTTTTTCAATTATATAATCAATAATATCCATTTGATAACATTTTTCTTTGTTAGGGTACTTCATTGATTTAAGGACATTGAATTTAATCTCTTGATCATTAACTCTCATAGTTAATTCTTCTTTTTGCACATCAATCATAGCCCGTCCGGTAGCTAGAAAAGGTCTCCCTAAAATAATAGGTATTTCTTTATCTTCTTCCATATCAAGTACAATGAAATCCACAGGGAAAATAAATTTATCCACTTTAACAAGAACATCATCTATAACTCTTTTAGGGTAAGTGATAGATCTATCTGCTAACTGAAGGGTTACAGTGGCGGGAGAAATCTCTCCTAAATTTAACCTTCGAAAAATAGAAAATGGCATGAGATTAATGCTTGCGCCTAAATCACATAAAGCTTTTCCACAAAATTTTTCTCCAATAGCACAAGGTATAGTGAAACTTCCAGGATCTTTAAGTTTCCGAGGTAATTTCTTTTGAATTATTGCACTACATTCTTCACTTAATGCAACGGTTTGAAAAGCTTCAAATTTTCATTTCTTACTTAAAATATCCTACATAAATTTTGCATAAGTTGGCTTCTGTTCCAAAGCTTCAGCAAAAGGTATGTTAATGGTATGTTTCTTAAAAATTTCAAAGAACTTAGAAAATTGAAGATCAAGCTTCTGCTGTTTTAGTCTTTGAGGAAAAGGTGGTGGTGGTTTTTCAACTTCCACATTGATAGGAATAACAGTCTGATCTTTACTAGGAGAAGGAGTTTCTTTAGGTTTTTCAATCCCTTCGATCTCAATCTCATTTTCAATTTCATCCTGAATTCTTTCTTTTAATTCCTTACCACTTCTAAGTTGTACAGCTTTAGCATGTTCATGTTCTTTTCCAGTTTATTTTGGATTGATTTCAACATTACTAGGAAGTGTTCTTGGAGGTTTGTAATTAATTAAATTAGCAATTTGTCCCATTTAATTCTCAATATTACTAATAGCAGTGTTTTGATTTTGTAATTGATTACTCAGTTGTAAAGTTAATTCTTCTATAGTTAACTTTTTCTGTTGATTATTAAATCCAGGAGGTTTATAGTTTGAATTTACTTGATTGTTCCAATTTTCAGTTGGATAAGATTAATTATTACCCCATTGTTGTTATGAATTATTCCAGTTAAAATTAGGGTGATTTTTCCATCCACGATTATAATAATTTGAATAAGGATTATTTTTACTAGCAATAGCTTATAAAGTTTCAATAGTTTGAGAATCT
Organism: Papilionanthe hookeriana x Papilionanthe teres; assembly: GCA_022702705.1. NCBI lineage: Eukaryota > Viridiplantae > Streptophyta > Magnoliopsida > Asparagales > Orchidaceae > Papilionanthe > Papilionanthe hookeriana x Papilionanthe teres. The sequence continues at coordinate 136,176,774 of CM040425.1, read as the reverse complement.
TCCATATTAGCAGAATTGTTATGTGATACATTGATAGCAAAATTATCTAATTTCTTAGATATTGCAGCCACTTGTGAAGTTATGATAGAAAAGGCTTCGTTACCATGAATACTTGCCATTCTTTTAGGATTAACCCTTTCAGAAGGCCATTGAAAATTATTGTTAGCCATTTCTTCAATTAAAGTATAAGCTTCTTCAAATGATTTAGCCATTAAAGAACCTCCAGCAGCAGCATCAATAATTGATTTCAGTGATCCAATAAGTCCGTTATAAAATGTTTGAATAATTAACCAATCAGGTAAGCATGATGAGGACACTTTCTTAATAGTTCTTTAAATTTTTTCCAAGTTTCATAAATTGTCTCCCCGTCAAATTAACTAAATGAAGTAATATCATTTCTTAATTTAACAGTTTTAGAAGGAGGAAAATATTTATTAAGGAATTTTTGTGTCATTTCAACCCTTATTTTAATAGAACCTGTTGCTAATGAGTTCAACCACATTTTTGTTTTATCTCTTAAAGAGAAAGGAAAGAGTTTAAGTCTAACAACATCATCAGAAACATTGTTATATTTAAAGGTAGCACAAAGTTCTAAAAAACTAGCAAGTTGTAAATTTGGATCCTCATTTGGTGTTCCCCCAAATTTATTATTTTGAACCATTTGAATAATAGATGGTTTAAGCTCAAAAGAATTAGCATCTACAGCAAGTATTTGAATACTATTATGAAGTTCATCAACTGTAGGGTTAGCATAATCCCTTAATGAATTATAAACATTTTGTTCATTAATTTCAATTGGATTCTAAAAATTGTTATGTAAATTAGCTATCTCTTGATATTTTTGAATTTGTTTTCCTTTTTTAATTCTTCAAACAGTTCTTTCTAATTCATAATATAAAAGTAATAATCCTTCAGATCCAGAACTACGCATAAAAAGTAAATAAAAAGTAAAATAGCAAGAAATAAAATCTCTACTAACTTTTTTTTTATTTTTGTTTTTATAAATTTTTTTTGTATTTTATATTATTGTATTCTGACAATAAAAGAAATAAATAAAATAAAATATTTAAAATCTACAAATTTGCCTCCCCAGCAACGGCGCCAAAAACTTGACCCGACCGCAAATAACGCAGTTATTTATGCTTCCAAAAATATGTTATAGCCAATACATTGACCCAAATAATAATAGCGTCTAGTGTATATAAATACAATTTTATGGAAAAAATTTTACACACTAGAGGTACTACGCAAGTATACGTATCATTTCAAGTAATATAGAACTTTAAGTAAAGACCCCAGTATCGATCCCACGAGGAGGTTTATAGATTTTTAAATATTTTAATTTTATTCTTATGTATTTCTTTTAAAGTTACAAATTTAATATTTAATTTACTAAATGCAGTAATAAAGCAGTACTAAAATAATGAGTGATGTAAATAATAATAAGCAAAAAACTTTCTTCCTTTCAATTAATCAAAGAATTTTTAGATAATGTAATATTCGTGGAGAATATAAATTTATGGTATTGTGACAAATAGAAGCATTCCTATTCATTACCTTCGCTCGATAGTATAAAGAACATTGGCTAATCTATAGATCAGGTCTGGATGTATTGTTAGTAGAATGGGTTAATCTAGGCTCACACTACTAGATGTCCAAGGGTGGCTATGGTCGGCCCTACTAGTGACCCTTTCCCTTTCTATAAACCAAATTAAAAGAATTTAGTCTGTCACTCTCAAAACTTATTAATTCTACGCCCATTGAATAATATTTTCCTATTTATTTGCACTTCACCATGAATAACCCGCACAAGACCTTCGACTACCCAATGATTCATGTGATATCTACTAGTTAAGAATTCATCTCCTTCTAGGTCTCAAAATTGTTCAACAGATTTTAAAAACTTAAATGGCCAATTTAAATAGTAAATTAAGATCCAGTATTAATATCATCACAATATTTAAACATATTTAGTTTTTAATTCTCCAACGAATTTTATATTATCTTATTTATCTTTCCATAATTGAAACGAGAAAGTAAAGTAACTACTCAGAACACATTGAATTTAAATAACAATACATATAAATAAAACTTTGAATCAAATTACAAATACTTATCTCAAGTGTTTCTCCAACTGAAACTCTGATTCCTTCTGACTCTAAAGCGAAATAGACTTCAAAAGCACCAACTCTTCCAAACTCTCAATACAAACTCTAAATAAAATAAACTCACTAATTTATGAAAGAAGGTAAACTAAAAGTGTGGCCTTATATTTAAATTATCTCTCTGATTGGGGGGCGGGGGGGCTCTTTTCTGTAGAAATGGCCTTCTATTTATAGGCTTCTAAGGTTGCCTAAAGCATCTCTTTAAAATGTGTCCAAGTTCAATGAATCTTCTAGAAACTGTGTATGGCGCCTAGGCGCTGGACTCCGCTTCCAGTTCTTTGCACCTCTTCACTTTGGATCGCACCTCTTCGCGATCCATACCGTTTCCAAGCGTCTAGATACAATGTATCACATGTTCTATATTCCAGGAATAACTGCCAATCTTCTAGAAGGTCCAATAACTGCTCTAACTGTCAAAATAATTGCCCAAAGTAGTTAAAAAATTGTAACTATTTTGGTATCGAGCTGGTGCTTAGGCGCCGGATTCTGGCGCCTAAGTGCCGTAACCCATTATTTTGGCAATTTTGCATTTTGGCTCCATTTTTTGCTCTTTTTTGCTCATTTTTTATCCTTTTTCCTTCTTGAACATTTTTGTAACACCTATATCCAAAAACACAAAAATGCCTTTCATTAAAGCATAATATCCTTAAAAATTTAATAAAAATCAAGGCATAAAAATAGGTATTTTTTTCATGGATCAACAACTTCCTAAACTATCCTATTTTTTGCTTCAATTTGAGAATTTGTTTAATGTTTCAATCCTGCCAATTTTAATTAATTAGGGCTTATATTTGTGTGACACAATCATATAAATAGCCTCGAAGATGTGAGGGTTTATGTCATACCAAACGACAGAGTCCTAAGATCGGTTAGGGCTTAATTTGGATAATATGATTGTGAAAATGCCTAACAAAAAGTTGAGGATTTATGTTGCACTAGATAAATTACCTCGAAATCCTATGGCTTTGTTATTTAAAACTAAGAAAGGTTTTGCTGAAGTAGACCGAAGTTTTGCTGACGAAGATGGTCGTGCTGCCCACCATGCTCCAAGCTCCTTGTTGTTACAGAGATTTGGTTTTAGAAAGTGGCAATCAAGAGATGAGAGAAGTGTTTTAGTTTAGAAAAGTTGAAAATTGAGATGGCTTAGTATTTTAATTAAAACTAATCTTAAAGTTGATTAAATAGAACCGATTAAGATCCTACGGTTCCGTCATCCCGGGACCACTATATTCATCAGATTCACTTAGTCCAAATGAATTTGCTAAACCCAACTGAATGAGTTCCACACTTTCATTTAGACCGTGTGAAATCTCGTTAGCAACACGTGAGTTACATATCCGAGGGATTCCCGATCATCCAACGAGACGGTTTAATTTTAGTTGTAATTGCAGTTTTATTTTGTTGGTGATTAAATTTTGAGTTATTTAAACATGCTGGGTTCGATCATTTTCATGCATTTATAAGTACGGGAAAGTAAGACATTTAATAAATTGATGGATGTAAATTGCAATAAACTTAAATGCATACCTGGTGGGCACTCCTATCATTTTCACCTGCACTTAAAACACATGTTAAGGCATTTATATATTTACAACATATACCTAGGTAAAGCTAAGGGAAGGTTCTTGGTTGTTTACCAAAGTCCTAATCCTAATGCTAGTCACTTCCTATGACGTCTAGGTTCTTGTGTTTTGTTAAGGGTGATTTTCTTCACCAAAGAACTATGAAGTCTCAGTGTTCTTTTAAACATCCCGTCAAGTTAGAGAAGTGCTCGGAACTGAATTCTGAACATCTTCTTAATCATTGCAGCGAATATTTTAAGTTTAGTTAGTTTTATTGTGGTGATGAATTAACCACTCAGGTTACTCTTGCTCAGTGAACTTGGATTTTTTATTATCATTATGAGTAAGGTGACATTTCATTTAATGCTTCATTTAAGAGTTATAATAATGAAAGCCTTTAGGAGGCAAATCAGTTCATTAAAGATTTTAACCACTCTTAATTTAAAGTTTTGAGTGGAAGATTTAAAGTGATTTTTAATTTACTTATAAAGTTTTAGTTGGTCTTTTTAAATGTTTTAAAAGTTTTAAATTATTTTAAGTTGGAAAAGTATCTTTTGGTTCAGTTAAGTCTTTATGTTTTAAGTGATCTTAATATTTTAGATTAATTTTAATAATTTAAACTCGTTTCAAATTGATTTTCAAATAATTTCAAAATTAGTCCAAATATTCTTTAATTTAGTTATAAAATTTCAAAGAATCATTCTCTTCTCTTTTTAATTATTAGTTTCAATCATCATTATAGAGTCCCATTATTTGATGTATAAATAATATTTGATCAAATCGTTGTTTAGAGATTCAAATCTTTCTATATTCAAAATCCCTTAACCTTAATAATTCACCTCTAATTAACTTCCAATGTTTATATGATTTAATTAATAAAGGTTTCTTCTTTAATGTTCAAAGTGATTAATGAGTTTCTACCCTTTAATCTCTTATTTTACAATCATCCAATAATTACTTAAGATCAAATATTTTACCCCTCCCCTTTGGTTTAGCCTAAATTTTGGTTAGGGTTAAAATTCCTTAATTACCATTTTGCCCTTTTAAGCTTATTTATCTCATAACTCCCCAAATTAAGCTCAAATGATCTTGAAATTTTTATGTCACCTTCCTCACATGTCTATTAAGACATGAGAGGAGAAAATGTGATATTTTTGTTTTTTTAATTTAATTTATATAATTGTTTTAATAAAAATAGGGGTTTTCAATGAAAAATTCATAACATTATAAAAAGAAAGTTTCTATCCTTAGAAAAATTAAGGGAGGTTCCTATTAACTAAAGGATCACTTGGACCAATTTTGATGATTTTTTTAATTATATTTTATTTATTATAATTATTTCATGTTTTGGAGTATTAATTAATTATAAAATCAAATTAAAGTTGAAAATTGAGTTTTATATTTTTCTTAAATATCTCTGACCTCAAGGAGCACAAAGAAACAAATTTGATATTTTTCTAATTTTTCCTTGAATTTTTAGAATTATTTTAGTGGAAAGGTTAAGAAAATCATTTTTTAACATTAAAAATTACATTAAGCCTTTAAAATTCAATATCTTTGTTTTGGGACTTAGGAAAAATATTTTGTTGGTTCCCAAGTGATTAGGGGACTAAACAAAACATTTTTATAAATTTATTATTTTTGTGATTTTTATAATTTTTTAATTATTAAAATATTCAAAGTAGGGTTAAAAATAAAGATTTTAGAAAAATTCCAATTTTAATTTTCTTAAACTCCTCTTGTACTAGAGAGTCCCTAAGACCAATTTAGTGAATTTTTTAAAAGTATTTTAAGTTTTATGAATTTTTAAATTTTAAAAGTGGCCATGTTACTTAAAAACAACATTTAATGGGTTAAATTATTTTTAATTGATTTCAAACTTTTTAAGGGGGTCCCTCTGACCCTAGAGGTCAGTGGAGGATTAATTCAAATTATTTTGATTTTTAATTTACCTTAATTAATTTAATGTTGTTTTTAGGTTAGGTGAGCCATTAGGGTTATCCACAATTTTTTAAGTCACACCATAATTACCCTAAGTTCCTCTGGTCATTAGGAACCTATCCTAAGTTTTCTAGAATTTTCCAAACAGTATGATAATTATTTGAATTAAAATAGCAAAGCAAGCATAAATACTTGGAAAATAGATAACTCCATAAAGACATAGCCTCTGGCCTTGAAAAATTCAGGGAATATTCCCAAGATCAGAGGCTAAAAAAGTCCTATGGTCTCATGCCATGGTGAATTGTGTGTGTGAGTGAAGAATTAAAATACTCAGAACAGTATTAAATTAATTAAAAATAAAATACTTAACAAAATAGATCAATTCTTTTTCCACATTGTTCCCCCTTGTTCACTGAGTAAGAGGACTTTTTTAGTTATTTTTGTGATTTTTCTACACAAAGATATGAATTTTCAAAGATTCAGGGATTTAAATAATTCATAAAATTCGGAAGTTCCTACTTAACCACGTCGGCGCCAACTCAACCAACGGCAGGTTGGAGCTCCACGAGTCGCTTCCTGATTCGGTTCAGCCATCTGACTCAGTAGCCACGCGGCCCACGGTTCATGTTCTGTTACTCCATCCAGCGCGATCCTAGTCGTGCGTCCGATACACATCCAATCTAACGGTATCCGTTCATTGTCCCGACTGGTACGAGCCGAGAGCCGTCCATCTTCTAACCCTAAGATCTCACTCGATACTTAACCAAATCACATGCGGTTTCGTCCTACATGCTCGTCTAAGCAAGGGCTACACATCTATACGGCTAATGCGCATTGAAATTAAATCAAAACAAATAAGGAATTGCTGGAAGCTCAGGAGTAAGAGGAGTTTCCATACATTGGTTCAAGAGGTGAAGCCTCGATTGAATGTGCTTGGCACATTTGTTGGAGCTGGAGAAGCCTACGAATGAAGCCTCTGGTCTTGGTGAAATGCCTTGGTATGACTTCGTCCAAGTCCGTTTTCAAACTTTGGCCGATAGAACAAATAGTTGGTCTGGTGAGGGGGCTTTCACTAGGGATCTTCTTTTCTACCTCTGGTGAAGGTGTGGGAAGAGTTAATTTGGTTTCTGTGGAGATTTGGTGAGTGTCCTATTTTTTGGCATGAGATTGAACTCAAAAATTGAGTTCAACCAGTGGGGAAGAAGGCTGGAAGACAGTGGAGCTGAGCTTCTCTTGGCTGGGAGGATCTCTAGGAACAATTGGGAAGGGTTTTGTGAGAAAATTTTCCAACTCCCCTCTCACGGCTGAGAGGTGTGAATTATATGGCCAGGGCCATAGGGCTGAGCCAGGGCTCAATTGGTGGGTAGATTTCTCTGCTCAGGTGGAGGGCAGTGGAGCTCCAAGGTTTAATTTGGCTGAGGTGGCCAATTGGGTAAGTTTCGGTGTGCTTAGCCAAGTGGTGGCTCTCGGTTTTGACCCCCTCTGGTGACTAGGCTGGCCGGCAAGGACAGGGGAGCTGGTCTCAGGTTAGGTGAGTCAGGTGGCAGGGTTTAATGGTGATTAACCAGGTAAGGGGGAATTTAAGGTGAGGAAAAAGAGGATTTATCCATTTAAGGGAAGAGATCCCTTAAAATGGGGGACCCTTGGCCCATGGCTCACTTATCTTGGGCTAGGTGGATCTAGGGTGGTTCCTGGGGTTCAAATGGTGGCTGTGGATAGGTTGGTTCAGCCACATTTGGTTCAATTTGGTTAGGTTAGGCCATAAGTTCAACTTGGCTCACTTGGGTTTAGATTGAGCTAACTTGAGTTTGGGTTTGATTTGGGTCCAATTGTCTTGAGTAACATTGTAGAAATGATTGCCATGAAGAACTTTTATGAAGACATGAAATGGTTTTGAGTTTAATTGAAAGGTCAATTTAATGGGTTTTGGGGTTTTGGTTAATTTGGGCAAGGTTGGATCAAGTTGGGCCCAAGTTGGTTTAAGGTGAGTTTTAGACCCAATTTAAAGCTCTAAATGGTTTATGGGAATCTATTGAAAAGTTCCCAACATCAATTGGGAAGAAATTTTAAGGTTAGGCCAATCAATTTGGTAGATTTATGGCATGGATTCAAGTTAGGCCAAAATGGGATAATCTTCATTTCCAAATAGGTTTAGGTTAAGATTAGGCACAAATTGGGATAATTGAAAGTTGCATCGGTTTCATGGGAGTACCATGGAAGGTTTAGGATTGAAATTTGGGGATGACATTAGGTTAAATGGGGAATTTTTGGATTAATTGGGCAAAATTGGGGATTTGGATTTCAAATGGAATTGAACTCAAATGTGAATCAATTTGGGCTTTTATTTGGTTTAGATTAGTAGTGGGGATGTTTATTTAAAGTTTAGAATTGAAATTGGGCAAATTTGAGGTCAAATGGGTTGATTAGGTTTGATATTGGGTCCATTTAGGTTAAAAATTGCTCAAATTGGGGATTTTGATAAAAGTGGGTTATTTTGGCAAAATTGACCTATGGCGAGTTGAACAAAATGAAATTGGGAATATTTGGGATACTCTGGAATTTTCTAGGAATTTTTTGAACTTTTGGAATTTTGGGCTAAAAGGGTAATTAGGGTATTGGGAGGTTATTTGGAAGGTATTGGGGTATTATGGTGGTTTTGAGAGGTGGGAATTATTTCAAAATGATTTTTAGGATTTTTGAGAATTTTGGGTAATTTTTGGGAAATTTTGGAAGGTTTGGTGGTTGTAGGGGCAATTTACGTAATCTTAGGTAGGTTTGAACGAACCAATGCCAAAACCAAGAATTTTGGCAAAAGTGGAATTTGATTTTGGTTGAGAGGGTGAAAAAGCTTAAAGTGAGCCATGGACCAAGAAATGTCCATTTTGAACTCCTCATAGGTTGTTCCTAACTCTCTTAGCTAAGGGCTAGGGGTTTGGACTTAGCCACATGAGTGCTCCAATGAACCAGGAGTCAAGATTGGGTAAGGATGGTTCAGGGTTTAGGATAGGTGTGAAAGTGTAGTGTGTGTACCAGCCAGACCTCACCAAGACCAGGCCATCCAAGGCAGTTCTAAGGCTTAGACATCCTATCGGAATTCATCTTTGTTTTCCCACACATTGGTCCCAACCTTCCAAGTGACTTGGAGGTTGATGACCATCTATCTAGGATTCTATAAAAAAATCAAGATTTGGTTTGAATTTCTAAATGGTGGGTTCCATCTCTAGTCTTCTAGGATAGTCAAGGAGAAATCCTATGGCTAGATCTTAAGCACTAAAAGGAAAGAAAAAACCTCACCAAAAATGTGGTCAACAGGAACTTCTGATTTAGCACTTCGATGCAAGGATGATCCCCGAATATTTATTCTTAGGATTTTGATATTAAATTATTCATTAATTATTTATAATATGGAATACTACGCAAGTATATGTATTGTTTATCAAGTAATATAAGACTTTTTGTTTAAGCCCCGAGATATTGAACCCACAGGGAAATGTCTACAATTTTAAAGAAAAAATAAAAATAAAATTTTACTTTTTAAAATAATTTTGCAAAGTATGTTTAAGATATAAAGTTTTTCATATTTTTTTTTTGTATTTTCTTAATAAAAAGTAAAGCAAAAAACTAAAGTTAACACAACTAAAAAATAGTTTGAAAGCAAATGAGAATAAAATACCTTTTTCCTCTTTCAATGAGTCAGTAATAATTATGGAATTTCATTATGGAAGTATCTAAAATGTGTTGTTCCAAATAAAAGCAATTATATTCTTTACCCTTACATGGTTCTATAAAGAACATTGGATAATTTGATGTTTTGAAATCATGTAAATGGGTTAGGCAGGGAAGACACTAGCTCTCGCTCTATAGTTCCCTCTATTCTCACCACCTTGGGGCTAACATCACATAACAAAATTTAAAACATCAAACGAAATTAGGGGGTGTTGACCTCATTTTTGATGAGGTCTTCTCTTCTTCTCTTTAGTACTTAGGATCTAGCCTTAGGCTTTTCCTCTGACTATCTTAGAGGACTAGAATTGGGATCCACCATCTAGAATTTCAAACCACTTCTTAACTCCCTGCAAACTCCACAAACTTGATCTGTAGACCCCTAATCACCTAGAGGGTTGAAATCAAATGTGGAAGTTTAAAGGATGAGTTCCTATAGGACTCTTTGGCCTTAGGACCGCTTCACAGGTGGCCCGGTGCAGTGAAGGGGCTGAATTACACACACACTACACTCATACACTACACTTTCATACACCTCCTAAAACCACACCCATACCTAACTTGACCTCCGACTCATGTAGGTGATTCGCATGGATGGTCCTTAACCCCTAAGCCCTTGGCTAAGAGGGTTAGGAACAACATAGTGAATGCCTCAAATGAGTCCCTTCATGGCTCATATGGGCTTGATGTGGCTTCATGGCTAAACCAAAATGATTTTATTCCACTTATATTCACCCAATCTTCAATTTTCCAAATTTTCGATTTTTGACCCCAGGACCCTACACCCGCTTAACCTACCAAATGCCGCTCAAACTACCCAAAATTTCCAAAATCACCTAAATTACCCAAAACTCCCCAAAATCAATCCCAAACATTTCCACATTACTCAAATTGATCATCCATACCCAAAAATACCAAAAATTCCAAAAATACCTCCCAATACCCTCCAAATACCCAAAATACCCCTCTTGACCCAAAAATCCAAAAATTCAGAAAATTCCTAGAAAATTCCAGAAAATCCCAAATATTCCCAATTTCATTTTGTTCAACTACACCATGGACCAATTTTGTCAACTTACCCCACTTTTATCAAAACCCCCAATTTGACCCATTTTAACCCTAAGTGAACCCAATGTCAAACCAAACCTACCCAATTGACCCAAATTCTGGTCCAATTCAATTCTAAACTTCAATTCAACATTCTCAACACCAATTTAGACCAAATCCAAGTCCAATTTGATTGACATTTGGATCCAATTTCACTTTTGGCCTTAAAGCCCAATTTGGACCCATGACCCAAACCTAACCCAAACTCACCCAATTCAACTCCAATTAACCCCAAATCTTTTCTAAATCTTCCTTAACATTCCCACAAGCAAAACACTAACATGATTTGCCCAAAATTTAGACCCAAACCGCACTCAAATTTATCCCAAAGCTAAAAGGCCCAATTTTGACCTAAACCCAAACTTAACCCAAATGAGCCCAAATCCCAAAATCAAAACCTAACCAAAGCCAAAACCTCTTTGAAACACTCCCATAAACATTTCCCAACATTAATTTTACATCAATTTCAACCCTAGCCCAACATTGGCCCAAGTTAGCCCAATTTGACCTATATTGGCCCATTCACCAAAGGAGCCCAAATTCAACTCGATTCAAACCCAAATCACTCCCAATTTGCTCCAAGTCACTCATGACACATCTATGAGCTAAACCCAACAATTATTTGGCCCAAGCCTTTACCAAAATTTCATCCCAAAATCCATTTTAAAATTCAAAAGCCCACTTTCCTAAACCATTTTAAAAGCCCATCTAAAACCATTTCAAAGAGCCCAAAATCTACCCTAAAGCCCACATGACATTTCCATTTGCCATCCACTTAATCAAAGCCATTCCCTAAGTTCTAATCACATCATCAAATAATTCCAAATCAAGCCTCATGCCAAATCACCCCTAAAATACCAAAATTTTTCTTAAATCCATTTCCATGAAATTGACTCGACTTTTCCCGAAGCCAAAGACAAGCCATGCAAGCCATGGACAAGCCACATGGAGCCATGGAAGGTTTGACATGTGATCAAGCCATTAATGGCAAAAGGAGGGCCCCCTTTCCTAATCCTTCTTAAACCCTTTTTTACCTTAAGCATGTCACACACTAAACCATGCTTAGCCACCTCACCATGGATGGAGACTTCACCACTCCGTGGCTGCTGACCCAAGTGACTCTTTTCAGCCCAAAACCAGACCTTGGGTGGTGCACCTAGCCCAAAAGGATGGGTTGACCCAAACCTAGCCAAAATGGCCTCTTCCCCAATCCATTCCAAGCCATCTCCTTTACACATGGCAAGGCCCAATTGACTGCACTAAACCCCGACCCCGACTCACTGGACTACGAGAGTGACCCATGCCTGCTGGCCGACCGCTCGGGTCACCGGAAAACTCCATGGCCGAGAGCTCACATGTGAGCCCAAGCTTGGAATTCTCACTGTCGAGCTGCCCCATCCCCGATGGCCATTGTAGCTGTTCTTCCCTTGACTTAAGCGGCTGATCCCAACCATTAAACCCCCCGGGAGAGCCTCCGACCATGCCTATTTAAACCCCTCACCCTCTCGGCCAAAGGAGGTGCTTGAACCAAACCTTAAGGAAACTGCGCAAAATCATTCCGGATCACTCTCCACACATAGAGCACTTGATCCCCACCGAATTCCAGCCCCGATTCCCTCCGGTCGAGCTCGATTTTGAGCTCGAACTTTAGCCCAAAACCGGGACACCTCTTCGCAGGTGAGCCAATCCCCAAATTGATTGGTCCTACACCTTCACTGGACCAAGAGGAGAAGTTTCCCACCGAAAGCCCCATCTCCGGGCCACCCGAGTTGCTCCGGCCTCTAAGCTTTGTGATCGGTTGTGGTCACTTTGATAGCTAGACAATTCACTGAGCCGAGGGACTTCATCCGGAGCTTACTTGGACCCAATCGAAGGTGACACAACTCTCGGATCGAAGCTTCACTTCTGCGAGCAAAGGTATGGACTCCCTCTTCTTCCCGAGCTTCCAGAGATTCTCATTTTAATTTGAGTCGATTTAAATGCATGTTCACCGTATGGATGTGTTCGTCTCTTCAAGACGAATCCATAGAGCATAAGAACACGAAAATCCGTTGAGAATCGAGAGAGTTCTTAGGGTTAGAGTGTGGACGGTCACGGGATCGTACCAGTCGTAGACGATGACCAGGAGCCGTCGGATCGCGCGTGTATCGGATGGACGGCTTGGATTGCGTCGGACCGGCAGATGGTACGTGAAACGCGGGGCCCCGACGAGCGAGTCGGATGGCGGCGCCGAACCGAGGAGCGACGCGTGTCGATTCGAGCCGCCGAGGTTGAGTCGGCGCCGCGTGGATAAGTAGATAAATAGGGTATTTTTCGATTTATTTAAATACCGAACTTCAAAAATCCATATCTTTGTGTAGAAAAATCACAAAAATAAAATAAAAATACTCTCTTGCTCGGTGAACGAGAGGAGAATAATGTGGAAAAAAATTAATTAATTTTGCCCAAGTACTTTATTTTTAATTAATTTTTTAATCCCTGCATTGTTTTAATTCTCCATGCATTCATACAATTCACCATGGCATGAGACCATAGGGCTTTTGAAGCCTCGAACTTGGGAACATTCCACCGAATTTTCCAAGGTCGGAGGCCATCTCTGCGAAAAGTTATTGATTTTTCAAATGCATGTGGTCGTTTTGAGTATTTTAATTCCAAAAATTAGCATATTGTGAAATAAATTCTAGGAAAATTTGGTGATGTTCCTTATGACCAGAGAACCCTAGAAAAAATAGGACTTGAGTTAATTCACTCAAAATAACCCTAATTGGCTTAAACACCCAAAATAGACCCCTAATTAATTAGAACTAACCATACATCAAATTGACTTGAAATCAATTCTCAACTGACCTTTAGGATCAGAGGAACCCACCATAAAAATTTGAAGTCAATTGGACTTGGTTAGCCCCACTAAATGGGTTGATTAAGCCATTTAGTCATTTTAAACTTTAAAAATTCATAACTTTCAAAATACCTTTCAAAAAATTCACCAAATTGGTTTTGGAGCCTCTCTGATATCAGGAGAATTTAAGAAAATTAAAATTTCAATTTTCTAAAAAAGTTAATTTTTTAGTATTATTTTAATATTTTAATAATTAAAAAATAATAAAAATCACAAAAATAATAAAATTCACCAAAATGTCATATTTTGAAATTTAATCACTTAGGAACAAACCCCATATTTTTCTTAGGTCTATTTAATGAGATATTAAATTTTAAAGCCCTAGGGTAATTTTAAAATTAAAAAATGTATTTTCTAGCATTTTCACTAAAATAATTATAATAAATCAAAGAAAAATAGGAAAATTATAAAATTTTGTTCTCTGGAATCCTTGATATCAGAGAGAATTTTAAAAATTATAAAATTCATTTTTCAACTTATATTCTATTTTTAAATTAATTAATACTCCAGAACTTAAAATAATTTTAATAAATAAAATATAATTAAAAAAATCACAAAAATTGGCCCAAGTTGTCCTCTGGTCACTACGAATATCCCATTATTTTCTTAAGGACAGAAACTTTCTCTTGGTCATATAATTAATTTTTCCTTTGAAATTCCTATTTTCCACCAGAAAGAATTACATAAATAAATTAAATACAGAAAAATCACATTTTCTCCTCTAATGTCTTTATTGACATATGAGTGAAGTCACATAAAAATTTCAAATTCATTTGAGCTCAATTTAGTGAGTTATGAAATTATTAAGCTTGAAGGGCAAAATGGTAATTAAAATTTTAACCCTTAATTAAAACTTTAGGCTTAATAAAATGAAAAGGTAAAATATTTGATCTTAATCTGATTTGGATGATTGAAATTTAAATAATTAAAGGGTAGAAACCTACTAAACAATTTAAAATAATTGAAATAAACCTTAATTAAATAATTGATTAAATTTGGAAGAATAATAAAATTGGAATTATTAAAATAGGGATATTATTAGGAAGACATTTATTCTTTAATCTAAAGATCCTTAAATTAATCATCTCAATAATATTTAATTCTTAATTAAAATGATAATTCAAATTTAAGTTTTAAAATGTTAAAAGACTCAATCATTTAAATTGAATTAAAGTTAAATTATTAAACTCTTTTTAAATTTTCAATTAAAATTAAAATTAAAAATAAAGTTAAATTAAAAAAAAATTAAATTAAATTAAAATTAAATTAAAAAAATAATAAAACTAAATTAAATTAAATTGAATAAATTAAATTAAATTAAATAATTAAATTAAATTAAATTAAGTTAAATAAATAAATTAAATTAAATTAAATTAAACTAAATTAAGTTAAAAAATGTTAAATTAAATTAAATTAAATTAAATGAAATTAAATTAAATTAAATTAAATCAAATTAAATTAAATTAAATGAAATTAAATCAAATTAAATTAAATCAAGTTAAATTAAATTAAATTAATTCACATCAAGTTAAACTAAATTGGATTAAATCAGAATTAAATTAAAATTAAAACTAAATTAAATTAAATTAAATTAAATTAAATTAAGTTAAGTTAAATTGAATTAAATATAACATCACCTAAGTCATAAAAAATTCAAAATAAATCTAAAATAACTTGAACACTATTCCAAACTTAAATCATTAATTTGAACTTAAATTTGAATCACAAATCATTAAATATCATTTTGCCCTTAGGAGCTTTTACTATTATAACTCCTAAATGGAGTATCAAGTGAAATGACACTTCACTCATAAGGATATTCAAACATCCTAATTCATCGAGCAAGAAATAAAACTTAACTCAAACACCCTGGATGATTAATTCACTTGCACAATAGAATTCATTTGGACTTAGGACAATTCCCGAAATATTGAAAAGATGTTTAAGATTCGTCTTAAACACTTCCTCAATATGATGGAATATCCTTAAGAACAAATTGAGCTTAGTTGTTCTTTGGTGAAGAAAATCATCCTTAAAACCAAAATTGAAGACCTAGACGTCATAGGAATGACTAGCTATAGGATTAGGATTTTGGTAGAAAACCATAACCTTTCCCTTAACTTTACCTAGGAAATTGCTATAAATGCTTAAATGCTCTAAATTGTATTTTAAGTGCAGCTTGGAATGACGGGAAGACCCTCCAGGTACGCTTTTATTTTATTGCAATTTATCTTATTGCAATTCATTTACTCGTGTTGCACTTTACCTTTCTTGCATGATAAACAACAGTTGCATGAAAACCTACACCTTTAGGACAGAAACCAAAACTGAAACCCATAACTAAATTAAAAGACACTACAAGATAAAATTCACCGCCACAACATTCAAAATATAAAACAACTCAAAATTTAATCACAAACAGAACAACAAAACTATAACTATAACTAAATTAAAACGTCTCATTGAATGATCGGGAATACCTCGAATGATGTAACCCACGTGTTGCTAACGGGATTTCCCACGGTCTAAATGAAAGTGCGGAACTCATTTAGTTGAGTTTAGCAAATTCATCTGGACTAAGTGAATTCGATGAAAATAACGGTGCGGGATGACGGAACCGTGGGATCTTAATCGGTTCTGTTTAATCAACTTTAAGACCTGTTTTAATTAAAATATTAAAAGACGCATAGAAATTAAGACTTTCTCTAAATCAAAACACTTCTCTCATCTCTTGATTTATCACCTTCTACAACTAAACCTCTGCAACAACAAGGAGCTCGGAGCATGGTGGGCAGCACGGCCATCGTCATCAGCAAAACCTGAGTCTACTTCGACAGAAACTTTCCTTAGAATTAAATAACCAAGCCGTAGGACTTCGAGGTAGTTTTCCTAGTGCAACATAAATCCTCAATTCTTCGTTAGGCGTTTGCATGATCATATCATGTAAATTAAGCCCTAACTGGTCTCAGGATTTCCGAGGTAGTCGTCCGATACGACATAAACCCTCACATCTTCGAGACTATTTGTATGATTTTATCATACAAATATAAGTCCTAATTAATTAAAATTGGCAAGATCAAAACATTAAATAAACATTAGGACTTTCCTAAATTC
Organism: Papilionanthe hookeriana x Papilionanthe teres; assembly: GCA_022702705.1. Classification (NCBI taxonomy): domain Eukaryota; kingdom Viridiplantae; phylum Streptophyta; class Magnoliopsida; order Asparagales; family Orchidaceae; genus Papilionanthe; species Papilionanthe hookeriana x Papilionanthe teres. The sequence goes on along the minus strand of CM040425.1, from coordinate 136,160,263 downwards.
AAGCCAAACAATAGGATAGTCGGGAAATTACCGGAGTTCGCTTCGAATCTGTGATTTCTCCTACCTTTTTTCCTTTGAGTCCCCAAAATAAAATGTTCTAAATTTGATCCATTCCCTATTGAAATTCCAATATTCAATCCCTTGAAAACTTAAACTTTGAAATTCTTGAGAGCAGAACTATTGATTATTATCGAGAGTTTTCTTAGGTGATTCCCGTCACTTAAGATGTAATTAACTATAGGGGCTTGCCCTTATAGGGAATTTTAAGAACCTGAGTAATATAAACCTCTGTTTAATGTTTTCATATTAAACGGGGAATTTGTCGGCTTATAAAATTGGTTCGCGGACCAAACGGATGTCACAAATCTTCTAGTTTATTTAATCGAGCCCCATCATCAAGCAATGTGTCTATTCTTCGGGATAGATACATGGTTTGTGATGCGGTGCTCGTTTATATAAACTATTCGGGATGTGAGATCGGTTTGATTTCATATCTTAAAACTTTTAAACTTAAAATTATTTTCAAAATCAAATGTTATCTTTTAAACTATATTTAAAATATAAAAAAATTCGCCGACAATTTCTGTAGGCGACCCCTTTTCAAAACACATAAACCCAAAAATAAGCCGTACAGGGGGCTTTAGCCTATCACTCTAAAGTCCACTAATTTTACTCCCCATTAAAAACTTATCTTTCTATTTATTTGCACCCAACCATATGGACTACAATTCTCATCCAAACAATTGCATGTGAGTCTTTCCAATTGTTTATTGAGACACTACCACATTGGTTCTTACATGTTCTCATAACAAATTTTAATATCTCAATTGGCCAAATCAGGAGGTAAATGAAGTGCAAGGTAGTGAATCATCACAACTTCTTCCAACATTGAAATCCTATACTTCACACAACTTCCTTCCATAATTTAATTACTTCATCATTTAAAAGGAAAAAGATAAAGAAAACTACTCAGAATACATAGAGAAAACACAATAACAACTTGATTTGAAAGTAGAAATCATAGTGAAAACACAATAATTCTTACTTTAAAACTAAATGTAAAACAAAGTTAAACACTTATATGAAAGTCATCTCCACTAGACTCTTGAAGTTCCTATTAAATAATGCTTTCCCTTTACAAGATACAATAGAGGTTGGCATCCAACTCCGTTGACTCCGAATCTCTATTCTACTCTTAATAAAAACTAGATACAATTGATAATAATAGTGGTGAAGTGGAAAGGTGTGCTCTCAATAACTCTCTAACATAAACTCTACTCTTAACACTAATCACACCCTCCAACAACAACCATTTTACTGATCTTCAAGTTTTCTTTTTAAAATTTACCAAAAGGTGCCTTGGAGTCTCCTCAATATATGTCAAGATTCAATGTATCTATCAAGAATACATCCATCCGTTTAAATTTAAATGAAATTTGGTGCTGATGGGAAGTTAGTGAAGTTTAAACCAAATGATGCTTCAAAAACCCCTTAAAATTTGCGCCAAAATCAAATAAAATTCGTCACTTAAAATTCAAGGGTCCGGCGCTTAGCCGCTGGAGGCCAATTTTGCACACCTTTAAATTTTTGCTTTAAATTTGATCCTTTATTGCTCCTTCCATCATAGTCTGTCATTTTAATCATACCTGCAAGAAAAAAACAAAAATACCTTCCATTAAAGTGCAATATCATCAAAAATAGGTACAAAAATGTATTTAAAAACACTATATATTTTAGGTATATCAAAATCCCCCAAACTTAAATTGTTACTTTTCCTCAAGTGACACTTAATCACAAAGAAAATCTTAACATGCAAATTATGTAAATGAGTTTCTTTAGGAAGGTTTCAAAATTTTGTTCTAGAAATGAAATAGTTCAATTTAGAAAAGAAAATTTAGTAAATGAGACCAACTTAAAGTTTAGAATGTTCTTAAGTAAAGGATAACGAAAAATATTAGTTCCTATAATTCAAAAATACTTGTAGATTCTTTAAAATATAGGATTCAAACATTTCATCTTCCTCACTTAAAAATTTTCATTTGGAAAAAATTTTACTTACTATATTATAACCTTATGCTTTAGATTTTCTCAAAACTTTTATTTTAAACTTTAGGTATGGAACCAATTTTTGATTACGCCCTTAAATCCTCAAGCTTCTCCTTTCTTTTTACATACTTTTTTTTTTCCTTTTTTCTTTTTCCTTTTCTTTTTCTTTTCTTTTTTATCTATTTTTTTAAGGCAAGGATTACTGTATCTGGATAGGCCATGAATGATTTTGAATTCTACCCATTCATTTAAAATAAAAGTTTGATATATATCTTTCACTTAAAAGCCATAATAATATTGTTGAAAATTATTTTTCAATAAAAGAAATTTAAGCTTTGAAAAAAAAAGTCAGATATTCTATTTGTCCAAAAATACAAAACTTCTTACTAAAGATATTTTAACTATATTTAACATTTCTTTACTAAGAAAATTATAACTTTAAAATTTTCATCGTTAGTATAAATTTTAACTAAATTCTTTTAATCATTTATATATTCAAAATTTTGCTTCCCTAATATAACTTCATATACATTATTATTTTCAATCAAAAATCAAATTTTATTTAAATATTCTTGAAAACAACTAAACTCTTTTTAAAAAAATTTGTTTTTAAATTCCTCCCAAACTTTAGTTTTTAATTAGGATAAAACGTTTAAGCATAAAAAAGATACATGAGTAAGAATTAAAAAACTAGAATAACATGCTTGCAGGAATTTTAATAATCTAAATATGCAAGTATAACAGTTTAAAAAAAAGGAGTAAAAAGAAATATAATTTAGTTTTTCAGTTTTTCATAATATAGAAAATTCAAAAGTTTAAAGGACTTCTAAAGTAGTGGAGGTTTTCAAAGTAAATACACACTAAAATAAATCACAATATAAAAACATTTACTACCACAAACACATCACATATTGCATCATAAAACATCAATCCAACACACAGACATTTGAATGTGCATAATAGAAATAGTCCAACTATAATCTACACAACATCAGAGTCCATAGCAAAATACATCACATCACATATGAGAACATTAAATAAAAGCATCACAACACATAAGAAAATCAAATAACAACATCAAAAACTCAACACAACAATCCTAATCATCATCATTTTCATTCCAGTATATAGATGAAATATAAGGTATATGAAAAGGATGATGGGGCATCTCAGCACTATGATCTCCTCTAATCACTCTGTCCATATACTGCTGATAATTCTCCTCATATTTATCATGTTTTACAATATACCTTTCAATATTTTCAATCTTACCATCCATATCTCTAATATGCTCTCTAATAAGACTTACCTTCTTCAAAATCTTCTGTAATAATCTAGTTTGTGAATCTCTAGAGGATGATGCATGTGTAGTAGAAGCATGAGAAGTAGAAGTAGTAGAAGCAGAAGCACTGGAAGCTCTAACAGATACTCCTTTCCAGCTAAATATTGAATGTACAGTGTAAGTGTTCACGTTTACACTGGTAATAGGTCTAAGTGGCTGAAGAACCTCTTCTCATGTTTCAAACTTAACACCAAACTGCTCACAAAGTGAATAAAATAGAGATGGAAATCCCATACCTGCAGTACTAGTAGCTCTGCCACAGTTTAAAATATAATAAGAAATAATAGCCCCAATATCTTACGGCTTTCTGATCCACTGAAATTTTAATAGATTTTTATTTTTCATTTCATACCCATTTTTGATGATATTGCACTTTAAAGAAAGGTATTTTTGATAATTTCATGCAGGTACAATGATTTTAGGCCTTTGGAGCAAAATAAAGCAAAAAGGAGCAAATTTAGAGCAAAAAAAGGATAAAGTATATTTTATTGAACTAGCGCCGAACAGCACTGTCACCAGTGCCGGACAGCACCAGTTTCCAGAGTGTTACGACATTTTGAGGGAATAATGTGCCGAACGGCGCTCCTACCACCGCCAGACAGTGCCCTACCCGATTTTGAACTAGATTCAATGTATTTTGCCAGATTTTGAAAGGTTGCTTGAAGAAACTCTTGGGAATTCGGTTTTGGCTGAATGTAAACACTTTTGGAGCCACATTTCAAACGGGGAAAGAAAGGAAGAGAAGAGTTTAGAGTTTAGAGAGTGAGTTCTTTCCATCTTGTGTAGGAAGTTAGGTTTGTGTTTTTCTCTTCTATGGAGTGTGATAGGAGAGGGAAAGTGAGATTTCTTCTTCCTTACTATTCTAAAGAGAGAATTGTGTGTTGTTGTGAAGAAAGAAGAGGAGTCAAAAGAATTCCTTTAGATTCGCTTGGGGAAGAGTTTGAGATAAGTTGTCTTCACTTTACTCTGTATGTATGATGTTGTCTTTATATATGAAATCCATGTTTTGTCATCTTTTACTCATGAGTCTTTAATAGATTTATTTGTCTTTCTACTTTTCATGTGATGTTTTGATGCTGTGAAATGGAAATGATGTGCTGATTTATTATGAAGAATTTGTGATGACCTTTTCCCTTAGAACTTCATTTACTTTTTGATCTGACCAATTGAATTGTTAAAACTTATTGGGAAACATATGTTCCAAAAGGATTATGAGTTCCACAATAAAAGTGAAGGTCACATTAAAATTCCATGAATGGTGAAGTTTATGTGGGTTGAGTGAAAATAAATAAGGAAATATATTTTGATGGGCGTAGAATTGGAGATTTCAGAGTGACGGGCTGAAATCCTCAATTTGGTTCTATGTTTTGAAATTGAAGCAAGAGTTAGCCTTCAGGTGAAGGGAAGTGGGAGCTCTGGAGTGAGAGCCAGTATCGTCCCACCCTAACCACCGATTTGGGGACTAAACTTAGGATTAGCCAATGTTCTTTATACGATGAAATATGGGTAAAGAATAGGAATGCTCCTATTTGACACAATTCATTTGCATCACTGATCTGTGTCACAATAATCATCACATTATGAATGGAAAGGAGGAAGACTCTTTCTTGCAATTGAATTTTTTTATAAATTTAGTCTTGCATTAGTTTAACTTGCTAAAGTTTAGATTGTGCTTTGGTAGATATAGTAGCTGAACCTGTTTGTCTTTACTCTAAGAAATAAACCACTTACAATTGTGATGTGATTCGATAAGAGATTTATGTACTACGCCATAAAATTAAAGCCTCCTTGTGAGATCGATATTCGAGCACTCCACTAGAGCCCTGTATTACTTGAGCGATACGCATACTTGAGCCCTGTATTAATTGTGTGACTCATTATCATTTAAATCAATTTATATATATATATATATCAAAATCTAAGTTCATTAATTTTTGCAAATTAAAAGAGTCACACCAAGTTTTTGGCTCCGTTGCTGGGGAAGGTAAGGTAAATAAAAAGTAACTGTTAAAATTTATTTTTGTAGTATTGGAAATCATATATTTGAATTGCAAGTCATAGTTGTGTGTATCTTTTATTGTTAGTGTGTGTTTATTGTGTTTGTAAGCGTAGTATCAGATCTATAGGTTTAGTGCCTTACGATTCTGAATTAGAGCGTACTATTAGAAAATTTGAAAATAACAAAAACAATCTACAAATCCTCACAAAATGACGAATAATTTAAACAATCAAAATGAAAATATACCAAGACCTTTATGTTTTTATGCTAATCCAACAGCAGATGAAATTCTCTTAACTTTTCAAAATCCTGATATTGATGCTAATTCATTTGAGCTTACACCTGCTATTATCTAAATGGTACAGAATAATCAATTTGGAGGAACACCTAATGAAGATCTTAACTTACATCTCGCTGGTTTTCTAAAACTTTGTGCTACTTTTAAATACGTTGGAGTGTCAAACGATGCTGTTAGACTTAAACTTTTTCCTTTTTCACTTAGGGATAAGGCTAAGGCGTGGTTAAATTCGTTATCACCTGGATCTATTAGAACTTGGGGAGAGCTTTCACAAAAGTTTCTGTGAAAATATTTTCCTCTTTCCAAACCTGCTAAGTTGAGAAATGATATCACATCTTTTAGTCAGTTTGGTGGAGAATCCATATATGAAGCTTGAGAAAGATTTAAAGATCTTCTGAGGAAGTGTCCACACCATGCTTTACCAGACTAGTTAATAATTCAAACTTTCTATAATGGATTAGTAGGATCATTGAGATTGATTATTGATGCTGCTACAGGTAGATCATTAATGTCAAAATCTTTTATTGACGTATATTCGTTAATTGAAGAGATGGTTACTAATAATTTTTAATTGCCCTCTGAGCAGGTAAATCCTAAGAGAGTAGCCAATATTCATGATTCTGATGAGATAACTATGATAGTCTCTCAAATTGTTGTACTTTCTAAGAAAATAGATCAATATGGAATGAATTATTCTCAAACACCTCCAGTGTTAGAAGAATATTCATCAGGACAGATGATAGACTCTCAAATATCTTATGAAACCTTGAATGCTATACAAAATAAAGTCAATAATCCTTATTTGAATTATTATAATCCTAGTTGGAGGAATAATCTGAAGTTCAACTGGAATAATACCAATGTTATCGTTAACCTGCAATGGGGAAACAATTCTATGAATCCCGTTGGAAATCTGAACAACCAAGGAAATACCAATTTTGGACCTTCTTATCCTCCTGGTTTTAATAGTAATCAACAATTTAAGGAAAAGAAGTTGTCTACTAAAGAAATGATTCTGAATATGGGTAATCAAATTCAAGCTCAAAATGTTGTGATGAAGAACATTGAAAATCAATTGGGACGTATGTTTACTGCGCTTAATAATAGACCTTCAAGGAATCTTCCTAGCAATGCAGAGATCAACCCAAAAGATCAAAACAAAGAGCAAATTAAGGCTATTCAATTAAGGAGTGGAAAAGAATTGAAATCAAGAGTTAAAAAAAAAGTCGAAGTTGAAAGAGAGGAAGTGAACATTGAGAAAGGTTCTAATAAGATATATCCAGACGAATATCTAATAGAACCAATGAAGATAACTATTGAAAAATCACCTCATGATTTTCCTTAAAAAATAAAGAAATAGAACTGAGATAACAAATTTGTAAAATTTTTGGAAATTCTTAAAAAATTAAGGATTAATATTCCCTTTGTTGAAGCATTAGAGCAGATGCCTGATAATGCAAATTTTATGAAGGATATTCTTAAAAGGAAGAGAAAGTTTAAAGAAAATGAAAATGTTGCACTTAGCGGTGAGTGTAGTGCAATTATCCAGAAAATGCTTCTTGAAAAAATTAATGACCCAGGTAGTTTCACTATCCCGTGCGCTATAGGTGAAAAATTTTTCGGAAGAGCTTTATGTGATCTTGGAGCTAGTATTAATCTTTTACCTTGATCAACTTTCAAAAGATTGGGAATAGGAGAAATTTCACCTACATCTGTGACTCTTCAACTGGCTAATCGTTCTATCACTTATCCTAAAGGAGTTATGGAAGATGTAATAGTGAAGGTGGATAAAATTATCTTTCCTGTGGACTTTATTGTATTAGATATGGAGGAAGATAAAGAAATTCCAATTATTTTGGGAAGACTATTTCTTGGTACTGGGAGAGCTATGATTGATGTCCAAAAAAGAGAATTAACTATGCGAGTTAATGACTAAGAGGTAACTTTCAATATTCTGAAATCTATGAAGAACCCTTCAACTGAAAAAGATGATGAGTGCTATCGAATGGAAGTTTGTGATTATTTGAGAGAAGATTATTTCAAAGAAGTATTTGAAGAAAATCTGGGATGTGAGGATGAAAATGAACGTGAAAATGAAGATGATTTGGATGATATGAAGAATGAAAAGTTAGACTTTGTTCAGGAAAATTTTGAAAGATTGGATACTCTAGAAAATGGAGATAAAAGTTTGATTCCATCTATCATTAAATCCCCTGAACTTGAGCTGAAAATTCTTCCTAATCATTTAAAGTAGATGTTTATAGGAGAATCATCTACCATATCAGCCATTGTATCTTCAGATTTAAATTAAAATCAAGAACAAAAATTAGTCGAAACTTTAATAAGATATAAAAAAGCTTTTAGTTGGTCCATAGCTGATATTAAAGGAATCTGTCCTTCGATCTGTATGCACAGAATTTTATTGCATTAACAACACAAACCAAGAGTTGATCCACAAAGGAGATTGAACCCAATAATGAAAGAAGTTGTTAAAAAAGAGATATTAAAGTGATTAGATGCTGGAATAATATATCATATTTCTGATAGTGTTTGGGTGAGCCCAATTCATTGTGTTCCGAAGAAAGAAGGAGTGACTATTGATGTAAATGATCGAGATGAAATTTTACCCACAAGACAAGTCACTGGTTGACGAATATGTATTGATTATAGAAAATTAAATGCTGCCACCACAAAAGATCACTTTTATTTACCCTTATTAGACCAAATGCTAGACAGAATTGCTGGACACAAGAATTATTGCTTTTTAGATGGATATACTGGTTATCAACAAATACATATTGCTCCTGTGGATCAAGAGAAAACTACATTTACTAGCCCTTAAGGAACTTTTGCTTTTAGAAGAATGCCCTTTGGATTATCTAATGCACTTCCAACATTTTAAAGATGTATGACATTCATATTTAGCAATTTAATTGATGATGAAATAGAAGTGTTTATGGATGATTTCTCAGTATTCGGAGATTCATTTGATGCAAGTCTATAAAACTTAGAAAAAATTTTAGAGGTATGCAAGAGAATAAATTTAGTCCTAAACTGGGAAAAGTGTCAATTTATGGTTGTAAGAGGAATTGTGCTTAGGCATAAAATATCTGAATATGGCATGGAAGTAGATCCTGCGAAAATTCATGTTATAGAAAAATTACTACCTCCAACAACTGTGAGAGGGGTAAGAAGCTTTTTGGAACATGTAGGATTCTGCAGGCTATATATCAAAGACTTTTCAAAAATTTCTAAGCCTCTATGCCAACTTTTGGAAAAAGAGACAAAGTTTGATTTTAACGATGAATGTTTAAAATCTTTCTATTTATTGAAGGAAAAATTAATTATTGCACCTATAATAGTTTCACCTGATTGGGAGAAATCATTTGAACTAATGTGTGATGCTAGCGTTTATGCTATTAGAGTCGTTTTAGGGTAAAGACATGATAAAATGTTTAAAGTTATATACTCTGCTAGTAAAACTCTTACTGCTACTCAAATTAATTACACTACTATTGAGAGAGAGTTATTAGCAATTGTATATGCTTTTGAAAAATTTAGATATTACTTAATCAGAGCTAAATGCATAGTGCATACTGATCATTCTACTATTAAATACTTAATGAAAAAGAAAGTTGCAAAAGCAAGACTGATTCGATGGATGCTTTTAATGTAAGAATTTGATTTTGAGATCGTTAATAGAAAAGGGGTTGATAATCAAATAGTTGATCATTTATCTAGAATTGAACAACCTAATTTGGATGATTTTGAAAAGGAAATTACTGAAACTTTTCCTGGTGAGCAATTATGTAACGTTATTGAAGGAAATTTAACATGGTATGCTGATATTGTGAACTACATTGTTAGTAATATTTTACCACCTGATTTAACAATGCAACAACAGAAAAAATTTAAGCATGATGCTAAATTTTATTTCTGGGATGATCCTTATCTGTACAAGCAATGTAAATATCTTATTATTCGGAGATGTGTGCCTTATGATGAAACTGAAAAGATTATTCGAGAATGTCATGATTCTGAATTTGGATGACATTTCAGAATTGATAGAATTGCACATAAGATTTTGTAATCTGGATTTTATTGGACTACACTTTTTAGAGATGTTTATAAATTTATCAAAACTTGTGATTGATGTTAGAGAATAGGTAATATATCTAGAAGAAATGAAATGCCTCTCAGCTTTACTCTGGAAGTTGAAATTTTTTATGCATGGGGATTAGATTTTATGGGACCTTTTATGCCTTCATTTTTAAATATATATATAACAACTGTTGTTGATTATGCATCAAAATGGATTGAGGCAATAGCTTTACCTAGGTGTGATCCTAAAAGTGTTTTGAGGTTTTTAATGAAAAATATTTTCACAAGATATGGAATGCCTAGAGTAATCATCACTGATGGAGGATCCCATTTTAAGAATAATCTAATTCAAAGATTGGTGGAAAAATAGAATATTATGCATAGAATCTCTACAGCTTATCATCCCTAAACTAATGGTTTACCAAAGGTATCTAATCGTGAAATTAAATGAATTATGAAGAAAGTCATTAATCCTAAAAAATTGGATTGGTTTGCTAGATTAGATACTGCTTTATGGGCATACAAAACTGCTTATAAAACTCTTATACGAATGTCCCCTTACAGATTAATCTTTGGAAAAACCTGTCACTTGCTAGTTGAATTAGAAAATAAAGCATATTGGACGATAAAAAAATTGAATTTTAATTTGAAAGATGCTAGTGAGAAGATACTATTGCAATTGAATGAATTGGAAAAATTCAGAAATGAATCATACGATAATGATAGAATATAAAAGGAAAGAAGAAAAATATGGCATGATCGGAAGATTGTCAAAAAGGAATTTGAACCAGGACAAAAAGTTTTATTATATAATACAAGATTGAAATTATTTCCTGGGAAACTAGAATCTAGATGGACAGGACCTTTCATTATCGTAAAAGTGTATCATTTGGAGCTGTGATTATCGAAGACCCTAAATCTGGAAGAATATTTATAGTTAATGGCCAAAGATTAAAACCATATTTTGAAGGTAATAGACCTAATTTTAAGTAGGTTTTAATGTTGGATCAACCTGAATAACTGAAAGATATGTAGGGCTGACGACGTTAAACCTAGCGCTTTGTGGGAAACAACCCACAGTTATTGATGTGCGGCTTATTTTTAGGTTGTGTTGTATTTTAGAAAAAGGGGTCGCTTACAGAAATTATCGGCGAATTTTCAAATTTTAAAGTTAATTTAAATATAGATATATTTTGGAAAGTAGCATTTGATTTTGAAAATAATTTTAATTTTGAAAATTTTAAGATATGAAATCAAACATATCTCACATCCCAAATAGTTTATATAAACGAGCACCACACTACAAACCGTGTATCTATCCCGAAGAATAGACACACTGCTTGATGATGGGGCTCGATTAAATAAATTAGAAGATTTGTGACATCTGTTTGGTCTGCGAACCAATTTTATAAGCCGATAAGTTCCCCTGCTTAATATAAAGGAATTAAGCAGGGTTTATATTACCTGGGTGCTTAAAGTTCCCTATAAGGGCAAGCCCCTATAGTTAACTACATCCTAAGTGACGAGAATCACTTAAGAAAACTCTCGATAATGATCAGTGGTTTTACTCTCAAGAATTTCAAAGTTTATGGTTTTCAAAGGATTGAATTTTGGAAATTTCAATTGGGAATGGATCAAATTTGTAACAGTTAATTTCAGGAGTCCAAAGGAAGAGAAGTAGGAGAAGCTAAGGATCCAAGAAGAATCTTGGCAACTTCCCAAACTATCCTATTATTTGGCTTCAATTTGGGAGTTTATTTCATATTATAATCTTGCCAATTTTAGTTAATTAGGACTTATATTCGTATGACATGATCATACAAATAGCCTGGAAGATGTGAGGGTTTATGTCGTACCGAACGACTACCTCGGAGTCCTAAGACCGGTTAGGGCTTAATTTACATAACATGATTATGCAAATGCCTAACGAAAGGTTGAGGATTTATGTTGCACTAGGAAAACTACCTGGAAATCCTATGGCTTCGTTATTTAATTCTAAGGAAAGTTTAGCTGAAGAAGACACAGGTTTTGCTGATGACGATGGTCGTGCTGCCCACTATGCTCCAAGCTCGTTGTTGTTGCAGAGGTTTAGTTTTAGTAGGTGAAAATCAGGAGAAGAGAGAAGTGTTTTGGTTTAGAGAAATCTTAAAGTTCAAATGTCTTTAATGTTTTATTAGGGGAATCTTAAAGTTGATTATAACAACACCGGTTTAGATCCCACAGTTCCATCATTCCGGCACCGTTATTTTTATCGGATTCACTTAGTCCAGATGAATTTGCTAAACTCTACTAAATGAGTTCCACACTTTCATTTAGATCGTGGGAAATCCCGTTAGCAACAATAGGTTACATCATCCAAGGTATTCCCGATCATCCAACAAGACGTTTTAATTTAGTTATAGTTGTAGTTTTGTTGTTCTGTTTGTGATTAAATTTTGAGTTGTTTTATATTTTGAAATGTTGTGGCAGTGAATTTTATCTTGTTGTGACTTTTAATTTGGTTTTGGGTTTTAGTTTTGTGGCTATCCTAAAGGTTTTAGTTTTCAGGCAACAATCTTGTTTAACATGCAAGAAAAGTAAAATACAGCTTATATGAATAGATTGCAATAAAGTAAATCGCAATAAAATAAAAGCGTACTTGGAGGGTCTTCTCGTCATCCCAAGCTGCACTTAAAACACATATTAAGGCATTTAAATATTTATAACAAGTACCTAGATAAAACTAAGCGAAAGGTTTTGGTTGTCTACCAAAGTCCTAGTCCTATTGCTAGTCATCTCCTATGATGTCTAGGTTCTTGTATTTTATTTAAGGATGATTTTCTTCATCAAAGAACAATTAAATTCAATTTTTCTTCTAAAACATCCCATCATATTGAGGAAGTGTTTAGGAAGAGTCCTAAACATCTTTTCAATATTTTTGGGATTATTTCTGAGTCCAAGTGAATTTAATTGCACTGGTGAATTGATCATCCAGGAATTTAGTTTAATTTCTTGCTCAGTGAATTAGAATGTTTGATTATCCTATAAGTTAAGTGACATTTCACTTGATGCTTTACTTAAGAGTTATAATAATGAAAAGCTTTAAGGGCAAATTAAATTATTAAAGATTTTAATGATTTAAAATTGGAATTGATGATTTAAAGTGATTTAATTTAGTTATGAAATTTTAATAAATTTAAGTTTGGAATAGTGTTCAAGTTGTTTTACCCTTAAGTGTTTTAAACCATTTGAATTGAAAGAGGAGTTTAAATTATTTAATTTAGACTTTAATGATTTAATTTTAATTTAATAATTTAATTTTAATTCAATTGCAATATTCTGGATTAAATTTTAATTGGTTTGATTATTATTTTATTTAATTAAGAATTTATTTTTATGAAATTAATTTTTAATGTTTCAAATTTGTTTTAAACCTACTTTCAAGTGTTTTTTGAAATTAATAATTTTTTTTAGATTTATTTCAATTTAATTATCAAATTATTTAATGTTTTAAGTTTTAATTGAATTAAGGTTCACTTTCCTTTTAATTATTTAATTATTAATTTCAACTATCACTTTAAATTTAATTAAAAGTTAAACATTATAAAAGTGTTTCATTTAGGGATTTTAGTTTATGTTATTATAATCTCTCTAAATTATATCCCCATTTAAATAATCTAAATTTAACTTATTCTTCCAAAATTCAGATTATTTAATTAATTAAGGTTTACTTTAAATATTTTCAAGATGATTAATGGGTTTCTACCCCTTAATTTTCTTAGTTTCAATCTTCTAATGAAAATTTTAAAATTAGATATTTTACCCTCCCCTTGATTAGACCTAAATATTAATTAGGGTTAAAATCCTTTAATTACCTTTATGCCCCTTTATGTTTATTTATTTTATAACTCACTAAATTAAACTCAAATGAAATTGAAATTTTTATGTCACTTTACTCATATGTCAATTAAGATATTAGAGGAAAAAAATGTGATTTTTCTGAATTTAATTTAATTTATATAATTATTTTAATGAAAAATAGGGATTATCAATGGAAATTCAACAACATGACCAAGGAAGGGTTTCTGTCCTTAAGAAAATTATGGGAAGTTCCTAATAATTAGAGGACTACTTGGACCAATCGTGGTGATTTTTTAAATTATATTTTATTTATTATAATTATTTTGAGTTTTAGAGTGTTAATTAATTTTAAAATAAAATAAAGGTTTAAAATTAAGTTTTATATTTTTATTAAATCTCCCTGACCTCAAGGAGTTCAGAGAAACAGAGTTTATAATTTTCTAATTTTTCTTTGATTTATTAGAATTAATTTAGTGAAAAATTTAGAAAATTCATTTTTTAATTCAAAAATTATTTTAAGCATTTAAAATTCAATATCTTTACTTTGAGACTTGGGAAAAATATTTGGTTTGTTCCTAAGTGATTAGGAGGTGAAATATGACATTTTTATGATTTTTAATATTTTTATGATTTTTATTATTTTTTTATTATTTAAATATTAAAATAAGGTAGAAAATGATGATTTTTAGAAAATTTTAATTTTACTTTTCTAAGACTCCCCTAATATCAAAGAAGCCCCAAAACCAATTTTGTGAATTTTTAAAAAGTGTTTTTGGAGTTATGAAATTTTAAAGCTTAATTTTGGTTATGTGACTTAATTAATCCATTTAGTGGGGTTAAACATTTCCAATTGATTCCAAATTTTTATGTGAGCTCCCCTTGATCCTAAAGATCAGTGGAGAATTAATTTCAAGTTATTTTGATGTGTGGTTAACCCTAATTAATTAAAATTCAATTTTGAGTATTTAGGCTAATTAGGGTTATTCTTACTGAATTATGCCTAACCATAATTATCCTAGGGTCCTCTGGTCCTAAGAAACTTCACCAAATTTTTCTAGAATTTATTGAGCAATATGCTAATTATTGGAATTAAAAAACCAAAACAGTGACATAAACTTGAAAAATACATAACTTGCCATAGAGATAGCCTCTGACCTTGAAAAATTGAGGGAATGTTCCCAAGATCATAGGCTTCAAAAGCCCTATGGTCTCATGCCATGGTGAATTGTGTATGCAAATGGAGAATCAAAATACTCAAAATAGTATATAATTAATTAAAAATAAAATACTCATCAAATTAACCCAATTCTTTTTTCACATTGTTCTCCTCTGTTCACTGAGCAAGAGAGTATTTTTATTTTATTTTTTCTATGAAAAGTTATGATTTTTTGAAGTTTATGTTCAAAAATAAATTAAAAATCCAATTTCCCTCTCAAACTATCGCTATCAAGGGGGGACCACGTGTCGCTCCATGATTTGCTGGCGTGTTTCTGCTTATGGATGAAGCTCCCGTCCGACTGCATCTCGGTCGTCCGTGCGATACACATGTGATCGGATGGCTACTGCTCCTCTCTCCTAGTTCTATTCACCCCTTGATATCTCACTCGTTTCTCAACGAAATTGAGTGAATTTGTTTTTAAAATGATCGTCTAATCGAGTAGCACACATCTATATGGTTATGATATACATAAAACATGTGAATATTTATAGAAATTTAAAATAAGCTTGGTAGGAGGAGAAAAAATTTGATACCTTTGTCCAAGAGGTGAGGCCTCAATTGGAAATGGTTGGATTGAGCTTAGAAGTGCTTGGAGAAGCTTTGGGAACAATTTGGCAAGGTTTTCCCAAGGTAATCTTTGCATCTCTTCTCTTTGGCCATGAATGGAGCTTAAATAGAGGAGTTTAAGTTCAAATAGGTCAAAGCATGAGGTTGGGCTTGGTTCACCTTTCCATGGTCTGATTTGGGCTGAGAAGAGCTCCCTTGATTCAGCTTGATTAGTGGGGAGAAGTTACAATCCAAGTACACATAGGCTTAAGCATGGGTTAGGGGAGACATGGGAGTGCTTAATTACTTTAAGGGAATCAAGAAAGAGGCTCCTCCTCTTAACCAATATGGTATGGTCACATGAACACCACTCACATGGCTTGCATGGGGCTTAAGCATGGTTTCATGGCTAGCCTATGGCTTATCCATGTCTTGGTCAATTTTCATGAAAAAAGGTTATTTGGAATTTTTTGAAAACTTTAGATTTTTTGATTGGTTTTGTCATGATGCTATTTGGGTTTAATCAAAATGACGGGTTTTGAACTTAGGGGTGATTTAAATCATAGGGAATGATGAGGGAAAATTTCATGTGGGCTTTGGAATGAAATTTGGGCTTTTGAATTTGTTGGAAGTGGGCTTTTAAAAAGGTTTAAGGAGGTGGGCTTTTAGGTTTGAAAACAAATTGGTAGATGGAAAGTTTGTAAAATATTTCGTCAAACAAATGTTGGGTTTAGTTTAGTTATGTGTCATGAGTGATTTGGAACAAATTTGAAGTGATTTTGAATTGAATTGGGTTTAATTTGGGTCTATTTGGGTTAGGTTTTGGTTTAGGCCAATTTAGGAGATTTTGACTTTGGGTTAGGTATGGGTGGAGTTTAGGTTAAAATTTGGGGCAAATCTAGTTAGTGTTTTGTTTGTGGGGATAATAGGAAGGTTTTAGAAAAGATTTGGGGCCAATTAGAGTTGAATTGGGTTAGTTTGGGCTACGTTTAGGTCATGGGCCAAAATTGGGCCTTAGGCTTCAAATTGGAATTGGATCCAAATGTCAATCAAATTGGGCTTGGAATTAGTCTAAATTGATATTGGGGATATTGAATTGAAGTTTAGAATTGGATTGGATCAAAATTGAGGTCAATTGGGCTCGTTTAGTGGGACATTGGGTCCACTTAGGTTAAAAATGGGTCAAATTGGGGTTTTGGTAAAAGTGGGTTAAATTGACAAAATTGGCTTATGGTGTAGTTGAACAAAATAAAATTAGGAATATTTGGGATTTTTTGGAATTTTCTGGGAATTTTTGGAATTTATGGATTTTTGGTTAAAAAAAGGGCATTTTGGGTATTTGGAGGGTATTGGGGGGTATTTTTGGAAATTTTGGTATATTTGGCTAAGGATAATCAATTTGAGTGGGGAGAAATATTTAGGACTAATTTTGCAGAATTTTGGGTAATTTAGCCAATTTTGCAAATTTTGGGTAGTTTCAAGGGCATTTGGTAGGTTTGGTGGGTGTAGGGCCCAAGAGGTCAAAAATTGAAATTTTGGAAAAATGAAGATTGATCAAGTTTGAGTAGAATGGAATCACTTTGGTTGAGCCATGAAGTCATATCAAGCCCATAATAGCCATTAGGGGACTCATTTTAGGCACTCACTATGTTGTTCCTAACCCTCTTAGCCAAGGGCCTAGGGGTTAAGGTCCATCCATATGAATTACCTACATAAGTCAGGACGTCAATCTAGGTATGAATGGTTTTAGGATTTGGAATGTGTGTGAAAGTGTAATGTGTGCAGGTCAACCCTCACCAGAATAGGCCACCCAGGGTAGTCCTAAGGCCAAAGAGTTTTATAGGGAACTCATCTTTTAAACCTCCACATTTGATCTTAACCCTCCAAGTGACTTAGGGGTTTACAATCAAACTTATGGGGTTTGCAGGGAGTTAAGAGGTGTTTAAATTTCTAAGTGGTGGGTTCCATTTCTATTCCTCTAAGATAGTCAAATGGAAAGCCTAAGGCTAGATCTTAAATACTAAGGAGAGAGAAGAGAAAAGACCTCATCAAAAATGAGGTCAACAAATGGACCCCCAATAGGTGGGGTGTGCTAACCAAGCACACCGCGCGTATTGGCGTTGACCAAAGAGACCAACAAAACCAACACAGACCTCTACGTGTCACACTTGGAACAAAGTAGAAACAAATTTTCGCTGGGGAGTATCGAGTATATCTCCAAGACTGGAGATCCCTGAACTCTCGCTGGGGAAAAGAGAAGGAGGTCAATTCTAGATCATAAAATCTGGGGAAATTTGATTTTGATTTCATTTCTTTTTGTATTCCGAGTTTTTTTTTTAATGTGTGAGTTTAGATTTCGATTCGTTCTGAGTTTCAATTTCGATTGAGGTTTAATTTAAAATCAATTCAAGGAAATCTGGATTTGAAATGAGAATTGGAACCTAGGTTCCAACCTTGGGATTGCGAAGAGAACTGGAATTTAGTTTCCAGCCTCGGAGTGAGAATTGGAGTTTAAGTATCGATTAAAAAGGATGAGAATCAGAATTTAGGTACTGATCTCGAAATAAGATATGGAATTTGGTACTAGTCTCGAAAGGAGAGAGTTGAAATTTGGTATCAACCTCGGGAAGAGAGTAGGAATTTTGTACCGACCTTGAAAGGAGAGAACTGGAATTTGGTACCAGTCTCGAAGGTTAAAAGAGAACTGGAATATGGTTCCAGTCTCAAAGGTTTAATGAGAACTGGAATCTGGTTCCACTCTCGAAGGTTTAAAGAGAACTGGAATTTGGTTCCAGTCTCGAAGGTTTAAATAGAAATGGAAACTGGTTCCAATCTCAAAGGTTTAAAGAGAAATGGAAACTGGTTCCAATCTCAAAGGTCTAAAGAGAAATGGAAATTGGTTCCATTCTCGACGGTTTAAAAAGAATTGGAAAATGGTTCCAATCTCGAAGGTCTAAAGAGAAATGGAAACTGTTTCCAATCTCGAAGGTCTAAAGAGAAATGGAAACTGGTTCCAATCTCGAAGGTCTAAAGGAAATTGGAATCTGGTTCCATTCTCGAAGGTCTAAAGAGAATTGGAAACTAGTTCCAATCTCGAAGGTTTAAAGAGAATTGGAAACTGGTTCCAATCTCGAAGGTCCAAAGAGAAATGGAAACTGGTTCCAATCTCGAAGGTCTAAAGAGAATTGGAATCTGGTTCCAATCTCGAAGGTTTAAAGAGAATTGGAAACTGGTTCCAATCTTGAAGGTTTAAAGAGAATTGGAAACCAGTTCCAATCTCGAAGGTCTAAAGGGAATTGGAATCTGGTTCCAATCTCGAAGGTCTAAAGAGAATTGGAAACTGGTTCCAATCTCGAAGGTTTAAAGAGAATTGGAAACTAGTTCTAATCTCGAAGGTCTAAAGAGAATTAGAAATTGGTTCCAATCTTGAGAAATGGAAACTGGTTCCAATCTCGAAGGTTTAAAGAGAAATGGAAACTCGTTCCAATCTCGAAGGTCTGAAGAGAATTGGAAACTGGTTCCAATCTCGAAGGTCTAAAGAGAATTGGAATCTGGTTCCAATGTCGAAGGTTTAAAGAGAATTGTAAACTGGTTCCAATCTTGAAGGTCTAAAGAGAATTGAAATCTGGTTCCAATCTCGAAGGTTTAAAGAGAATTGGAAACTGGTTCCAATCTCCAAGGATGGAAACTGGTTCCAATCTCCAAGGCCTAAAGAGAAATGGAAATTGGTTCCAATCTCGAATGTTTAAAGAGAAATGGAAACTGGTTCCAATCTCGAAGGTTTAAAGAGAATTTGAATCTGGTTCCAATCTCGAAGATCTAAAGAGAAATGGAAACTGGTTCCAATCTCGAAGGTCTAACTTTATTGGACACTGGTTCCGATCTCGAAGGTCTAAAGAGAATTGGAATCTGGTTCCAATCTCGAAGGTCTAAAGAGAATTGGAAACTGGTTCCAATCTCGAAGGTCAAAAGAGAATTGGAAACTAGTTCCAATCTCGAAGGTTTAAAGGGTTGAAATTTTCTGTGGAGATTTGAGTTTAGCGGAAGATTTGGCATGAGACGTGAAAGTGTTTCACATCCCAAGAGGATCGATCAAAGTCTGATTACTTGGCGAAGGATATGAATCCATGCCATCAGAACCAAATCGAAAGTTTTCGTGGTTCTGTGTCAGTAGACTCAGTTGACCTTCTCAAAAGAGGAAAGGAAATACGGAGAGTCAAAAAGAGATTTGAGAATAGTTGTAGGCTAGGGATTTCAGATTCAGGAATTTGTCTTAGTTGCTTGTTATGATTTGATTTTAGCTTAATTTTCAATTTAGAGTTTGTGTTTATTTAGAGTTTGTGTTTACTTGTAGTTTGTTTTGACATTCAGATTTTTTAAAAGAGTTCTCATTTATTTTTGTTTTCCTTTTGTTCTTTGTTCGAAGTTCATTTAATTAGAACCAACCGCGCGTTCGACATTTCCCTGCGGAAAACAAGGAAAGGATCAGGGGCTGTACTAAGAACAAGAACAGTAGAAAAATAATTTGTTTATTAATGAAGAGCTTTTTATTCATTTATTTTAAATTTAAATAGGAGTAGGAAAAAAAAGATGAAGAAAGATCAAGAGTGAGACTCGATTTGAAAAGAAGGATAAAAAACTTTATTATCATGATTTCACATGTTTTCCTTTAACATTTTTTTAAACTATTTTCATTATCATCCACTTTTTTTATTTATATTTTTGGGTTCGGACCAAGTCATAAGTAATTATTGTGCCCGTGCTTCTAGGAATGAGGATTCATCCTTCGAAACATCAGGTTGGATAATACTTCTTTAAATATCGTCCATTAATTGGAAGCAGAGGTCGCTCTCCACGGCAATTTACAAGCTGGTAGGAACCTCCTGAGTAAACTGTCTCGACCATGAATGGCCTTTCCCAAGTAGGTTCAAATTTACCACCTATCCTGTAATGTTCAAGAATAAGTGTTCTGAGAACCAAAACCAAGTCACCGACTTTGAATGTCCATGGACGGACTAATTTATCATGGGCCTCGATCATCTTGGCTTAATACAGTTCCAAATTCTGCTGTGCTGAAAGTCTTTTCCCTTCAAAGCTTTCCAACTCTTCTATTCGTAGTTTGGCATTTCTTCTGTAGTGATCTTGTTTGCAACTGCAATTCTGAGAGACGGAAGCTGAACCTCTAAGGGTAGAACGGCTTCGGACCCGTTCACTAAGGCATAAGGCGTAGACTGGGTGCGAGTTCTGAAAGTCGTCATGTAGGCCCATAAGGCTTCTAACAACTTCTCGTGCCAATTTCTCTTATTGTCGTCCAAAGTTTTCTTTTGGATTTGGACGAGAGTTTTATTAAAAGCCTCGGCCAAGCTATTTTCTCTTGGGTAGTAGATTGTTTAATAGCACCAGTCGATCCCGTGTCTTCTGACAAAATTGCTGATCTCCGTGCTCTTGAACGTGGACCCATTATCTGAAATGATTCTGCGCGGTACTCCGAAACGGTAGACAACTTGATTCTTGAAGAACTGCAACACATGATGTGCCTTTACTTCTCTGAGCGGTACTGCTTCTGCCCACTTAGAAAAGTAATCTGTAGCTGCAAGAATGAAGCGATGTCCTCTTGAAGAAGTCGGTTCTATCGGACCCATGATATCTGTGCCCCAACACTCAAATGGCCACTACGCGATTGTCGGATGTAACACATTTGGAGGTTGATGTAGAACCACTCCATGCACTTGGCACTAGTAACAACTTTTGGCAATCTTCATGCAATCGGTCATCATTGAGGGCCAGTAGTACCCTAGTCTTTTAATCTTCATTTTCATTTTCGGACCCGACTGATGAGCGCCGCAAAGTCCTGAGTGTACTTCTTTAACAATTTCACGAGCCTCGGACCGCTCAGGCATTTTAGCCACATCTGATCGAAAGTCCTTCTGTATAACGTGTTGTTTATTAATGCGTAAGAAAGTACTTTTCTTGATTTGATAGGCTAACGACTTATCGTCCGGTAGGTTTCCTGTTTACAAGTAGTCTATTAATGGTTGCCTCCAATCTTCTGTAACTTCTGTTATTGCTGCAACCGATTCTTTTTCTTTTGCTTCTGATTTGTGTTTTGTATCCATGTCGAGCTGTGAGAGAACCTGTCGTCCTTGAACTGTCATTTCAACTGAATCATCCTGTAGGCAGGCAAATTCCTTTGCAAGGCGGGCTAACGCATCCGCGAGAGCATTTTCTCTTATGGGAATCTTATAGATTGTTACATTTGGAATCTGCTCCAATAATTTCATGGCGTACTGGAAGTATTGTTCGAGTCTTGGCTTTAGAATTCTGTATTGTCCGGCGACTTGTTGAATTATCAACTGATAATCACCATAGATGTTGATGTCTGTTATCCCCATCTGAATGGTTAACTCTAGTCCGGTTATAAGGGCTTCGTATTCTGCCTCGTTGTTTGTACACGATTCTGTTAAGTGGTAGTAGTACCTTAACATCTCCCACTACGGTGTTATAAAGATTAGTCCGATTCCTGCCTTACCGGGCACTATCATTTGCGATTCTTTATCTTTCTGTGCTGAGGATGCTCCGTCGAAGTACAGTTCCCAATGTTGATCATTGGGGTCTTCTAGGCTCCTTATTTGCTCGTCTGGCAAGTCGTCGTTGAGAGGCAATTCTGCCGGTAAAGGGTGTGCTGCGAGGAAGTCTGCTAGGACTTGTCCCTTTACGGCACGAAGCGGAATGAAAGTTATATCAAATTGCAATAGTATCATTGACCACCTGGCAAGTCTGCCAGAAAGTGTCGGACGGGTCATCAAATATTGCAACGGATTAAACTTCGAAATAAGGTTAACCTTATAAGAAAGCATGTAGTTCCTGAGCTTCTGTACAGCGAAAAATCAGGGCCAAACAGTGCTTCTCAATAGGAGGATACTTTACTTCCGTCGGAATTAGATGACGGCTTAGGTAGTAGAGAGCATTTTCTTTTCCCTCGTCGTTGACCTGGGTTAGCAGGGCTCCGAGAGAGTCGTCTAGAGCTGCAGTATAAAGTATCAACGGTCTACCCGAGACTGGGGCTGCTAAAATAAGAGGTGTCATTAAATACTGTTTGATGTCATTGAAGGCATGTTGACATTTGGAGTCCCAAGTAAACTTGGCATCTTTCTTAACCAAAACAGAAAAAGGCTGACACCATCTTGACAAATTCGAGATAAAGCGTCGAAGATATGCCCATTTTCCTTGAAAGGATTGTAGTTGTTTCAAGGTTTTGGGAGGTGGCATTTCTAAGATAGCTTTAATCTTCTTTGGATCGATTTAAATTCCACGATGTCAAACAACAAATCCTAAGAATTTCACAGAGGTGACGCTGAAGGCGCATTTCAGGGGATTCATCTTAAGGTTATATTGTCTTAATCGCTCGAAAACAATTTTCAAATCATACAAATGATCTTCCTTTAATTTGCTCTTGATGACCACATCATCTACGTAACACTCGACTTGGTTATGAATGAGATCATAAAAAATCCTTGTCATTGCTCTTTGATAAGTTGCTCCTGCGTTCTTTAATCCAAACGATATCACTGTGTAGCAGTATACCCCTATCGGCGTTCTGAAGGCTGTAAGCTTTTCTTCTTTCGGTGCCATCTTTATCTGGTTGTATCCCGAAGATCCATCCATGAAAGAAAAGACTTCATGTGTTGAAGCAATGTTGATCATCAACTCTGGAATGGGTAGCGGGAATTCGTCCTTTGGACATGCTTTGTTTAAATCTCTGAATTCTACGCAGATTCTGATCTGACCATTCTTCTTTCTAATTGGTACCACATTGGCTAACCAAGTTGGATATTGTTCCTCATGGACAAATTTAGCATCTATTAGCTTCTTAACTTCAGTTATAACTTGTTCAATCTCTAGACGCATTCTTCTCGGAGGTTGTCTAACTGGAACGGCAGTGGGATCCACTCCTAGTTTGTGAACTGCAACTTTTGGAGCTAATCCTGGCATTTCATCATAACTCCAAGCAAAACAGTCCTTGAATTCCATCAATATCTTAATTATCTCTTCGAAGTCTTCTTTATTGAGTAAGGAGCTAACAAAGGTCAGCCTAGGCTCTTCACTAGTACCTAAGTTAACTTCCAGTAACTCGTCTATTGTAGATTTAATTTCTTCTTCGAATTCTGGTGGAGCATCTCCGATTTGCAGATCTTCAAGATCTTCTGAGGCTTCCAACCAGACTTCATTAGGCTCGCATGTGACAACCAAGCAAAATCATGTATCGTCAACTGATCCTACTGTGTCGAATCCGAGACCATGTTTTGAATTGGGAGGCCAGCTGGCATTGTGCCATAATTTTTTAAAATGTTGTGATTGACCTTTTGTCCATCGTCGAGGTAAGACACCACGTTGAATTAAATTTTGAACACATGGAGAGTACCACTCAAAAGCCAGTTCAATTAGTTTAGATGAAGCAACATCTTCAAATTGTACATCATTTTCAGTTTTGGAAGAAGAAGCACCACGGTAAAACTTGATTGGTTTAGTACCACCACCATGCACTTCCTTGACCACCATACCCTATCTTATTAGAATGGATCGAGGTTAGGGTCATAGTATGTACATAATGATTAATCTTCTCGTACATTGATTTGTATTCTTCATTCTTTTCATCTTCAAGGGAGATCTTGAACTGTGGTTTCTTTTGATTTACTGTTGCTGCTTCTTTCTTGATTTCTTCTTCTTCGGAACTAGTCTCCCAATCAACGTCGATGACTGGTTTCTTCTGTCCAACTGTTCTAACATCTCTTCCACGACCCCGTCCCCGGCCTCGACCTCGGGTACGAGTTATGGAGAAACCTTCACCATCTCGCCGTAAGGGAGTGGTGAGTAACTGTCGGACTAGAATCTCCAGCTCTTTATCGTCTTGCACTTCTTTTGCTTCATTTGGTAAGGTGTTTCTGGAAAAGATTGTTTTCTTCGGAGGCGCATAGTAGGTTGCATCTTCGTGAATTCCGATTTCATGTACGAAGAACGGTTGCAAATCACCTTTGATACATTGTTCTCCTCCTTCATAATATTTTATGCACTGGTGCAGAGATGACGGTACCATCCGATTTTCATAAATCCATGGCTGACCCGGTAGAGCGTTGAACGATGTCTCAGAATCAATTATATGGAATTTTTCGGTTGTCTTTGCTAAGTCATCTGTCTTCATTAGTATTGTTATCGATCCAAGAGCTCTTTCTCCTTTCTGATTGAACCCTCTTAATAACATCTTGTCTGCTTTAAGTTTGCGAACATCAATTTCCAAATATGCTAACGTTCGAAGGCTCATTATGTTGATTGATGCTCCCGGATCAATCAACACTCTGGAGATCGTAAACTTTCCAATAGTGACTGAAATGTACAACGGTCGATTGTGATCAGCTGTTCCGAGTAGTAGATCATTGTCCGTGAAGGTAACACCTCGTTGTTCTTTCAACGAGCAAACCTCGTCGAAGGAATTACCGGCCATTTGAGCTAAACAAATTTTTGGATCAAGTAAAGCCTTGATCAGAGTTTCTCTCATCTCCTTTGACAGGATCAGAGTGTCGTATATGCTTAGTTTGGCTGGTAGCTTCCTAAGATGGGCTAGCACTTTATAGTCCACTTTATTACCATGTTCTCCAATTTCTTCCCGAATGGGCAGTTCCTCTGCTGGGGTTGGCTCTTCCTAAGCAACCACCTGCTTTCCTTTATCTTTTGGACCCATTCTCAGGGGTATAACTTTCCCACTTCTTAAATTGACTTCAGTTATTTCTTCTGAATCTGGTGTTGAATCTGCCGGTGTCTCCTCTTGAATTGGAATGACTGGCTCTTCTGGCGTTGCTTTGGAATCTGATGACTCTAATTCTATTGCGATTGGAGCTCCTCAAAATTCACAAATAGACTCGTTGCTTGTTGAGCTTTCGTAGCCATCCTTGTGAACATCTTCTCCTTCTTCGTGGTCATTGAGGTTTAATATGATTTGAGAATTGTTATTTATATCGGAATCGAGATCCAGATTAGCTGGGTTTTCGTTACTTACGTAATCATTAGAAACAGTCAAAACGTAGCCAATGCCAAAACTCTTATCATTATAAGATCCTGTGGGGGTGAGCAAATAATCATACAGAGTCAGAGGTTCGAGGGATTTCTCCCCTGAATCGGAAATAACCATTCTAGGATAAGCAGCCCCTAGTCTACCCTTCGGAGCCTTGATTTTCTTTTCTTCTACGATCTTCTCTTCTTTCTGGGGCGGTTCTTCAATCGCAAGCGATAGCACCGGCTCGGCAGGTTTCAAACTTTGAGTTGAAGCGTGCACCGAAGCGTTCTGGATGTGATCCAAAATTTTCTTTGAAGACTTTGTCCATACAGTACTCCATCCATCATGAGCCGAGGTAGGTGCAGAGATGACTAGACTGGTGGGGGTAGAGACAACAGTCCTCCTACGAATAGCAGTACTTCTTTCAGCTGGAACCTTTTGCAGGGGAGGGAATTCTTGAGCCGACTTCAGGTTGAACTCATTTACATGCTTCTCAGTTACTGGCACTTTGTCCATTAGTGTGAAAGAGTAACGTCAGCGAACATAATATCTGTATTGCCAAATCCTTGTCCTAAACAGATGACTCCATTGTCGGGCAGTTCATCCTTATAGACGGCGAAGTCCATTCCATTGAAGTAGAAAATTAACTTTGGGGCAGTCATTTTCTGCAGGGTAGATTCTGAGTATTAGTCCCGAATTAAGCTTCCTTTCGTCACAAAATTTAGAATGAAAAAGAAAGAGTTCGAACACATTTTTGTTTATCTTAGTGTATTTACGATTTAAAAGAGTTTGTTTATTAAAAGGGTTGTTTAATAGAAGATTTATTTGTTAGGAACGAAATGTTTAAAGAACAGAGGTTTATAGAAAAGGAAGGGACCCGGTTTGGAATTGGAAAGGGAGAGTAATTCTCGTAAGGCTTCTTAACTCAAAGGACTGCCCCTAAGCTAACACCTATTGGGGTCCACCCTACCTCAGAAAAAAGAGGTAAAAGGATTTCAGAACCTCTCTGTTTAGGGGTGTCTAAACAGTGGCTCCTAAATCCGAGAGAAGTTGACTATACTTGTTCAAGATAGAAATGAACGTGGTATGTCAGCGGAAGAAGGATAGTTTTGGTCCACTAGGGATATGGACTCACTATCGATTTATGAAAGCAAAACCATCTAATCAAAATGGAGAGAGGAACTAGTCCCCAGCGGAGTCGCCGAAGTTGTGCGGCTTATTTTTAGGTTGTGTTGTATTTTAGAAAAAGGGGTCGCCTACAGAAATTGTCGGCAAATTTAAAATTTAAAATTTAATTTAAATATAGATATATTTTGGAAAGTAGCATTTGATTTTGAAAATAATTTTAAGTTTGAAAATTTTAAGATATGAAATCAAACCGATCTCACATCCCGAATAGTTTATATAAACGAGCACCACACCACAAACCGTGTATCTATCCCGAAGTATAGACACACTGCTTGATGATGGGGCTTGATTAAATAAACTAGAAGATTTATGACATCCGTTTGGTCTGCGAACCAATTTTATAAGCCGACAAGTTCCCCTGCTTAATATAAAAGAATTAAGCAGGGTTTATATTACCTGGGTTCTTAAAGTTCCCTATGAGGGCAAGCCCCTATAGTTAATTATATCCTAAGTGACAAAAATCACTTAAGAAAACTCTCGATAATGATCAGTGGTTTTACTCTCAAGAATTACAAAGTTTATGGTTTTCAAAGGATTGAATTTTGGAAATTTCAATTGGGAATGGATCAAATTTGTAACAGCTAATTTCAGGAGTCCAAAGGAAGAGAAGTAGGAGAAGCTGAGGATCCAAGAAGAATCTTGGAAATTTCCCAAACTATCCTACTGTTTGGCTTCAACTTGGGAGTTTATTTAATATTATTATCCTGCTAATTTTAGTTAATTAGGACTTATATTCGTATGACATGATCATACAAATAGCATGGAAGATGTGAGGGTTTATGTCGTACCGAACGACTACCTCAGAGTCCTAAGACCGGTTAGGGCTTAATTTGCATAACATGATTATGGACATGCCTAAGGAAAGGTTGAAGATTTATGTTGCACTAGACAAAATACCTCAAAATCCTATGGCTTGGTTATTTAATTCTAAGGAAAGTTTAGCTGAAGAAGACATAGGTTTTGCTGATGATGATGGTCGTGCTGCCCACTATGCTCCAAGCTCCTTGTTGTTGCAGAGGTTTAGTTTTAGAAGGTGAAAATCAGGAGAAGAGAGAAGTGTTTTTGTTTAGAGAAATCTTAAAGTTCAAATGTCTTTAATGTTTTATTAGGGGAATCTTAAATTTGATTATAACAACACCGGTTAAGATCCCACGGTTCCATCATTCCGGCACCGTTATTTTTATCGGATTCACTTAGTCCAGATGAATTTGCTAAACTCAACTAAATGAGTTCCACACTTTCATTTAGACCGTGGGAAATCCCGTTAGGAACACGTAGGTTACATCATCTGAGGTATTCCCGATCATCCAATAAGACGTTTTAATTTAGTTATAGTTATAGTTTTGTTGTTCTGTTTGTGATTAAATTTTGAGTTGTTTTATATTTTGAAATGTTGTGGCGGTGAATTTTATCTTGTTGTGACTTTTAATTTAGTTTTTGGGTTTCAGTTTTGTGGCTATCCTAAAGGTTTTAGTTTTCATGCAACAATCTTGTTTAACATGCAAGAAAAGTAAAATACAGCTTATATGAATAGAATGCAATAAAGTAAATCAAAATAAAATAAAAGCGTAACTGGAGGGTCTTCTCGTCATCCCAAGCTGCACTTAAAACACATGTTAAGGCATTTAAATATTTATAACAAGTACCTAAATAAAACTAAGGGAAAGGATTTGGTTGTCTACCAATGTCATAGTCCTATTGCTAGTCATCTCCTATGACGTCTAGGTTCTTGTATTTTATTTAAGGATGATTTTCTTCATTAAAGAACAATTAAATTCAATTGTTCTTCTAAAACATCCCATCATATTGAGGAAGTGTTTAGGAAGAGTCCTAAACATCTTTTCAATATTTTTAAGATTATTTCTGAGTCTAAGTGAATTTAACTGCACTGGTGAATTGATCATCCAGGAATTTAGTTTAATTTCTTGCTCAGTGAATTAGGATGTTTGATTATCCTGTAAGTAAAGTGACATTTCACTTGATTCTTTACTTAAGAGTTATAATAATTAATTTAAGGGCAAATTAATTTATTAAAAATTTTAATGATTTAAAATTGGAATTGATGATTTAAAGTGATTTAATTTAGTTATGAAATTTTAATAAATTTAAGTTTGGAATAGTGTTCAAGTTGTTTTACCCTTAAGTGTTTTAAACCATTTGAATTGAAAGAGGAGTTTAAATTATTTAATTTAGACTTTAATGATTTAATATTAATTTAATGATTTAATTTTAATTTAATTGCAATATTCTGGATTAACTTTTAATTAGTTTGATTATTATTTTATTTAATTAAGAATTTATTTTTATGAAATTTATTTTTAATGTTTCAAATTTGTTTTAAACTTACTTTCAAGTGTTTCTTGAAATTAATAATTTTTGTTTTAGATTTATTTCAATTTAATTACCAAATTATTTAATTTTTTAAGTTTTAATTTAATTAAGGTTCACTTTCCTTTTAATTATTTAATTATTAATTTCAACTATCACTTTAAATTTAATTAAAAGTTAAACATTACTAAAGTGTTTCATTTAGGGATTTTAGTTTAAGTTATTATTATCTCTCTAAATTAAATACCCATTTAAATAATCCAAATTTAACTTATACTTCCAAAATTCAAATTATTTAATTAATTAAGGTTTACTTTAAATATTTTCAAGATGATTAATGGGTTTCTACCCCTTAATTTTCTTAGTTTCAATCTTCTAATGAAAATTTTAAAATCAGATATTTTACCCTCCCCTTGATTAGACCTAAATATTAATTAGGGTTAAAATCCTTTAATTACCTTTATGTCCCTTTAGGTTTATTTATTTCATAACTCACTAAATTAAACTCAAATGAACTTGAAATTTTTATGTCAATTAACTCATATGTCAATTAAGACATTAGAGAAAAAATGTGATTTTTTTGGATTTAATTTAATTTATATAATTATTTTAATGAAAAATCGTGATTTTCAATGGAAATTCAACAACTTGACCAAGGAAGGGTTTTTGTCCTTAAGAAAATTATGGGAAGTTTCTAATGACAGAGGACCACTTGGACCAATTTTGGTGATTTTTTAAATTATATTTTATTTATTATAATTATTTTGTGTTTTAGAGTGTTAATTAATTATAAAATTAAATAAAGGTTAAAAATTAAGTTTTATATTTTTCTTAAATCTCTCTGACCTCAAGGAGTTCAAAGAAATAAATTTTATAATTTTCTGATTTTTCTTTGATTTATTAGAATTAATTTAGTGAAAAGGTTGGAAAATTCATTTTTTAATTCAAAAATTGTTTTAAGCATTTAAAATTCAATATCTTTACTTTGAGACTTGGGAAAAATATTTGGTTTGTTCTTAAGTGATTAGGAGGTGAAATATGACATTTTCATGATTTTTAATATTTTTGTGATTTTTATTATTTTTTTATTATTTAAAATATTAAAATAAGGTAGAAAATGAAGATTTTTAGAAAATTTTAATTTTAATTTTCTAAGACTCTACTAACATCAGAGAAGTCCTAAAAACAATTTGGTGAATTTTTAAAGTGTATTTTTGGAGTTATAAATTTTTAAAGTTTAATTTTGGTTATGTTACTTAATTAATCCATTTAGTGGGGTTAAACATTTCCAATTGATTCCAAATTTTTATGTCAGGTCCCCCTGATCCTAAAGATCAGTGGATATTTGATTTCAAGTTATTTTGATGTGTGGTTAACCCTAATTAATAAAAATTTAATTTTGAGTATTTAGGCTAATTAGGGTTATTCTTAATGAATTAAACCTAACCATAATTATCCTAGGGTCCACTGGTCCTAAGAAACTTGCCCAAATTTTTCTAGAATTTATTGAACAATATGATAATTATTGGAATTAAAATACCAAAACAGTGACATAAACTTGAAAAATACATAACTTGCCATAGAGATAGCCTCTGACCTTGAAAAATTCAAGGAATGTTTACGAGATCAGAGGCTTCAAAAGCCCTATGGTCTCATGCCATGGTGAATTATGTATGCAAATGGAGATTCAAAATACTCAAAATAGTATATAATTAATTAAAAATAAAATACTCATCAAATTAACCCAATTCTTTTTTCACATTGTTCTCCTCTGTTCACTGAGTAAGAGGGTATTTTTATTTTATTTTTTCTATGAAAAGTTATGATTTTTTGAAGTTTATGTTCAAAAATAAATCAAAAATCCAAATTCCCTCTCAAACTATCGCTATCAAGGGGGGCCACGTGTCGCTCGGTGAGCGGTCGGCACGTTTACGCTTATGGATGAAGCTCCCATCCGATCGCATCTCGGCCGTCCGTGCGATACACATGTGATCGGACGACTACTTGCTCCTCTCTCCTAGTTCTATTCACCCAAAATCGTCTACATTCAAACCTTGATATCTCACTTGTTTCTCAATGAAATTGAATGAATTTTTTTTAAAATGATCGTCTAATCGAGTAGCACACATCTATACAGTGATGATATACTTAAAGCATGTGAATATTTATAGAAATTTAAAATAAGCTCCGTTGGAGGAGAAAAAATTTGATACCTTTGTCCAAGAGGTGAGGCATCAATTGGAAATGGTTGGATTGAGCTTAGGAGTGCTTGGAGAAGCTTTGAGAACAATTTGGCAGAGTTTCCCCAAGGTAATCTTTGCATCTCTTCTCTTTGGCCATGAATGGAGCTTAAATAGAAGAGTTTAAGTTCAAATTGGTCAAAGCATGAGGTTGGGCTTGGTTCACCTTTCCATGGTTTGATTTGGCCTGAGAAAAGCTCCCTTGATTCAGCTTGATTAGTGGGGAGAAGTCACAATCCAAGTACAATTAGGCTTAGGCATGGGTTAGGGGAGACATGGGAGTGCTTAATTACTTTAAGGGAATCAAGAAAGAGGCTCCTCCTCTTGCCCAATATGGTATGGTCACATGAACACCACTCACATGGCTTGCATGGGGCTTAAGGATGGCTTCATGGCTAGCCTATGGCTTGTCCATGGCTTGGTCAATTTTAATGAAAAAAGGATATTTGGAATTTTTTGAAAACTTTGGATTTTTTGATTGGTTTTGTCATGATGCTATTTTGGTTTAATCAAAATGATGGGTTTTGGACTTAGGGGTGATTTAAATCATAGGGAATGATGAGGGAAAATTTCATGTGGGCTTTGGAATGTAATTTGGGCTTTTGAATTTGATGGAAGTGGGCTTTTAAAAAGGTTTAAGGAGGTGGGCTTTTTGGTTTGAAAACAAATTGGTAGATAGAAATTTTGTAAAAGGTTTGGTCAAAAAAATGTCAGGTTTAGTTTAGGGATGTGTCATGAGTGATTTGGAACAAATTTGATGTGATTTTTAATTGAATTGGGTATAATTTGGGTCTATTTGGGTTAGGTTTGGGTTTAGGCCAAGTTAGGGGATTTTGACTTTGGGTTAGGTTTGGGTGGATTTTAGGTTAAAATTTGGAGCAAATCTAGTTTGTGTTTTGTTTGTGGGGATAATAGGAAGGTTTTAGAAAAGATTTGAGGCCAATTGGAGTTGAATTGGGTTAGTTTGGGCTAGGTTTAGGTCATGGGCCAAAATTGGGCCTTATGCGTCAAATTGTAATTGGATCCAAATGTCAATCAAATTGGGCTTGCATTTGGTCTAAACTGATATTGGGGATATTGAATTGAAGTTTAGAATTGGATTGGATCAATATTGAGGTCAATTGGGCTGGTTTAGTGGGACATTGGGTCCACTTGCGTTAAAAATGGGTCAAATTGGGGGTTTTGGTAAAAGTGGGTTAAATTGACAAAATTGGCTTATGGTGAAGTTGAACAAAATGAAATTGGGAATATTTGGGATTTTCTGAAATTTTATGGGAATTTTTGGAATTTATGGATTTTTGGTTTAAAAAAGGGCATTTTAGGTATTTGGAGGGTATTGGGGGGTATTTTTGGAAATTTTGGTATATTTGGCTAAGGATGATCAATTTGCGTGGAGAGAAATATTTAGGACTGATTTTGAGAAATTTTGGGTAATTTAGCCAATTTTGCAAATTTTGGGTAGTTTCAAGAGCATTTGGTAGGTTTGGTGGGTGTAGGGCCCCGGAGGTCAAAAATTGAAATTTTGGACAAATTAAGATTGATCAAGTTTGAGTAGAATGGAATCACATTGGTTGAGCCATGAAGCCATATCAAGCCCATAAGAGCCATGAGGGGACTCATTTTAGGCACTCACTATGTTGTTCCTAACCCTCTTAGCCAAGGGCCTAGGGGTTAAGGTCCATCCATATGAATTACCTACATAAGTCAGGAATCTAGCTAGGTATGAATGGTTTTAGGATTTGGAATGTGTGTGAAAGTGTAATGTGTGCAGGTCAACCCTCACCAGACCAGGCCACCCAGGGTAGTCCTAAGGCCAAAGAGTCCTATAGGGAACTCATCTTTTAAACCTTCACATTTGATCTTAACCCTCCAAGTGACTTAGGGGTTTACAATCAAACTTTTGGGGTTTGCAGGGAGTTAAGAGGTGTTTAAATTTCTAAGTGGTGGGTTCTATTTCTAGTCCTCTAAGATAGTCAAAGGGAAAGCCTAAGGCTAGACCCTAAGTACTAAGGAGAGAGAAGAGAAAATACATCATCAAAAATGAGGTCAACAATTGAGTGTTTGCTTTATCTGATGTGCTATTTGTGTTTGTTTGTTGTTGAATTAAGTCTTATTCTTCCTTAATTATCATTTATAATATTTATGAAATGAATCGAATCAAAATTTGGAAAAATTTTGAACAAAGTGAAGTTTGGCAAATTTGAACTAGCGCCGAACGACGCTGATATCAGCACCGAACAGTGCCGCTGTTCAGAAAATCGTTTCTCGTCTTTAAAATCTGAGTTTTGGTGATTCTAGGTGGTAAATCCTCCATTAGAACTTCCAAAAACCGCCTCTAGATGCTGGAACATTCAGAGGAACAAAGAGGAAGACCCACTCTAAATGGATTCCGACTCAATCGAAATTCAAAGATTTCAAGAGTTCAACCATAGAAAGTTCGTAAGTTTTGAGGTGCAACGACTTTTCAACAAAAATATCTCGAAAATGAGATTGATTAAGGAGCGAGGCTTTGTAAATTGAGGTATGATTTCTCCTACAAATATAATTAATGAAATTATTGTTCAGAGGCATTGTGAAGTATTTTGTTATACTACTACCACTGTAGTTGTTCCGGTTGTGAAGGAGTTTTATGCAAATCTTCATGGAATCAACTAAGGATCAGTTTATGTGCGAGGTAGGTTTTTCGCATTTACTCCTGCAAAGATTAATGATTTATGCATGATAGAGAATGTGACATTCCGCCACTATTCAAATTTTGCCCAGACGAAGGACAATATGAATGATATATACAAATATCTATTGGATAAAAGTAATGAATGAGAGATAAGAGATAGCAGGTATGTATGTTTCTCGACCACACTGTTAAATCCTACGTTGAAACACTTACATTACTTCATTTGTGCAAAATTTGTCCCAACAATGACAATCAGAAAGGTAACTAAGGAGTGTGTTATTCTGAATTATTGTATTCAAATGGGAATACCTATTAATGTTGATTTGATAATTGTTAAGTCTATTTTGGGATTGATCGTTCATGGATCAAAGTATGGGCTTGGAAATCCTTCCACCATATTTCTTCTCTGCAGTCAATCACAAGTGCCATATGAGAACTGAGAAAGAGTAATTCTACCTTGGAAGTTTATAGACAAAGCACATGCATATAATAACCAGGAAATTGGTGATATGAATGATATGAGCATTATTGAAGATCAACCATCTCAAAGGTCAACACCTATTCCTCCTTATTTTACTGAAAGTTCACAGATCATCTTGAAGAAAATCAAGAAATTGGAGAAGGAAGTACAACATCTAATAAATGCAATCAACAATCTTTCTGATTTCTTTGATCATCTGGATTGGAGAATGAAGGAGCACTTTGATCATTCTAGATATCTTGAAGGAAGTTTGATGCGATTGATGAGAAGAAAAGGTTGGATTGAACAGGATTCTACTGAAGAATTCCCATTTTGTCTATTTTACAATTTATTTGTCCATGTTCAATCGATGGGAGATCTTAGAATTGATAATAGTTCGGAGGAAGAATGAAAACTTGATTAGTGTATTTATGTGTTTGTGTATCAGGTTGCTTTGTTTTTCTTTACTTTATCTGGTTTGAATGTTATAATTGGACATGATTGTTTTTTTAGTTTTTAGCGTTATTATGTTGTGGTTGTGTGCGGCGCTGAATTTAAGAATATATGGCTTAAAAATATGTAATGTTTAGTGTTGTTTGTATTTGTATGACTCATGGATTTTATATATGAAAGTAATGTTATGTTTTGTTTGTGTTAAAAAATATCATTTGCTAAGGCTTTAGGATGTTATTCAATGCTTAATTAGACTAATTAGACATCGGAGCAAGTTTGAAATGATCGAAATTGCAAAAGAAAGTTAGAAGCCAAGTTTTGAACTGGCACCGATCAACGCAAAAAGTTAGAGAGTTTGGCCATTTTAGAAGAATAATGCGCTGAACGGTGTTTCTTCCAGCGCTGGACACCGCACGAACTCGGAAAATGCTAGAAACTCCAAATTTTTGCAATTTAAGCCTGGGACCCACCATTTCTGCCTAAAACTATTTCTTCAACCTCCAGCCAAGGACGATTTTTGTGCCTAGGGCTTACTAGCATTTGGATTTGAAGCGATTTCGTTGCCGGAAAAGTTTGGATTTCATCTTCTCTTGGTAAGAGCTACACTTTAACCTAAAATTTTTTGATTTTAACTGTGGAAATCTCCTACAATAGGAAGATTTGGAATTTTTAAGTTTTTAGAGAAACTTTGGAGATTTTTCATGGATTTTGAGTTCTTATCCATTTAAATTTGCCTTAGAGTCGATTGCATTGTAATTTTAAAATTGATTTGAAAAATTTTGATATTTTTAGATAGATGGCTCCAAGATTGGCTAAGGGGAAAAGGAAATTTGAATATGATGAAAGCAGATTTGTGAATTTCAAAGCGTATTCACTTTTTAGTATGTTCCTTAGCAATAAGAAATGTATTCATGAAAGAGCCTTTGAAAATCTTAGAGGAATGCTTGAAGAACTGATTGCTAATCATAAATGGGAGATTTTTTGTTATTTTACTGCAAATGCGATGTGGGGTATTGTTTGAAAATTTTATGCTAATTTGTATTATTCTGAGAGTGAATTTAATCTAGTTAGAGACCAAATGGCTGAATTCACTCCTGCCAGCATAAATGCATTTTATCAGTTGAGAGCACCCTACCATTGTGAATATGAAAATTTTTCTATCACGAATCAAGCATTGGATGAGATTACTAACTTTTTGACTGATGGAAAAGGGGAATGGTAAATTAAGCGGAAGATGAAAGTTAATTTTCTCTTTTCTACTTTGAATCCTGTATCAAAAGCCTGGTATTATTTCATTTCTGCAAGACTGTTACCTACCAACCATCACAGTGATGCTACAGTTGATAGAGCTGTTCTGAATTATAGTATTCAGAACATGAAGAATATAAATATTGGGGCTATTATTCATAAAAGTATTTTGACAAGTTCAAAAGGAGAGACTACAGGAGGACTAGGACACCCCAGTTTGATTCATGCTCCATGTATTCAGGCAGGTGTAATAATTGAAGATAATGATGAGGTAATCCAGCCCCTAAAGCCTATTAACTAATTAAATTTGAAAACTTATGAAGCCCATGTAGGATGAAAATTGAGTAAGAGAGCTGATGAGACTTTTTTTAGTCGACATAAACCATCTACATCTAGGGAGCTGATCCGCCTTAAACTTACTTAGAATTTTATATCAAATTTTTATTAATATTTCAAGGATATTTCGCTTTAATGAAAGGTATTTCTTATGTTTTGGTTGCAGGCACAACAAATTGAGTTTATGAAGAAAAAGAGTTAAAAAGGAGCAAAAATGAGCCAAAAAGAGTAAAAATGCAAAGAGGCTGATTTTGGCGCCATGCGCCAAATCTGGCGCCTACGCGCCAGACACAGCAGATTGATTCGAGGGATTTCTTGACGGTCATTGGATTGTTATTGAAACTTTCAAACCAATCTAGAAGCCTCTAAACATTTTCCAACATGTTATAAACCAGATACAATAAATATAGACATGGGAGAGCAGTTATTAAAGGAAGAGGTGCGACCTAAATGTGAAGGGATGCGTCCATTCGCATAGAAATCCTACTCCCTAGGAGCCAGAACTGGCGCCTGGGCACCACAGTTAATTTCCAGAACATTCATTAAATGTGGACAAACTTTGAAGAGGAGTCTTAAGCAACTCTTGGTCATTTTTGGAGATCTATAAATAGAGGACCATTTCTACAGCAAGGGAAGAGTAGAGAGCACGAGTAGTGTGTGTAGTGTGTGAGGGAGAATTAATTATCAAATAATTAAGTGTGTTAAGTGCCTTCTTCTTTTCTTCTTCTTTATTTTAATGAGTGTTTAGTGTGAATTCAAGAGTCAAAGTCCTATTAGAGTCTGTGGAGTAAAAAAAACTTCAAAGGAGTGATTGGATTACATTCCAGATAAGTATTTTTATCTTGTTTCTTAAGTTTAGTACTTTGGATTTGAGTTATATGAATATGATTTGTGGTGTAATTTCTATGCTTTCTAAGTAGTCTTCTTTTCTTTCTCCCTGCGAATATGAAATGAATTAATAACATATTTAAATCAAATTTGAGAACTCAATTTCCTATTTTCTAAAAAAATGTGATGATATTGTACCTAATCTTAATTTACTTTAAAAATTAGCCTCTAGTATTGTTAAAAACTGTGGAAAATTCTTAAGATCTGACAGTGGGCTAAGAATTTATAACTTGTATGTATCACATTTCTCTTAAAGGGGAGGTGCAAATAAAAAGGGAGATAATCTTTAATGGGCGTAGAATTGATTTTTATTTTTTGTATGATAGGCTAAATACATTCCATTTGGTTCTACAAAAGACGTGACGACTCACTATTAGGCCAGACCATAGGCATCCATTCGGGGGACAACCTAGAAGTGAGAGTCTAGAAATTCATCCCTTTCTACCAATAATACATCCTAATCCAATCTTTAAAAACTAGCTAATGTTTTTTATGACATGGACCAAAGGTAAAAGATATATATGCTCCTATTTGTTACAAAACTACTTTTTTAAAGTTCTCAACTAATTTTAACTGCTTATTAATTATGGAATATTTTGTATGGGGAAAGAATCTTTGTTTATTGTTTTATCACTTACTAATTTTCATATTCTGCATATTTTAATTAGTTTTAAATTAAAAGATTTTAATTAGTAGTTTTCTTTCTTTCAACTATATTAATCCTCGTGGGATCGATATCTGGGGTTTTTAAAAGAAAACTCTATATTACTTGAAACAATACGTATACCTGCGTAGTACCCCTAATGTGTGAATTATATTTAATTATAAAAAGTTTAATCTTTTATTATCGTACATTAGCTGCTTAATCAGATTTGGGGTCAAGTTTGGCCATAATTTAGTAAGCTAACTTACTTACGCAATTGCGGTTGGGTCAAGTTTTTGGTGTCGTTGTCGGGGATTACATCTAATTAAAAGAAAGCAAATCAATATATATATAAAAATAAACTATATATATATATATATATATATATATATATATATATATATATATATATATATATATATATATATATATTTAAACAAAACAAACAAAAACATATATTTAAATAAATTAAATATCTTTCTCATATTTTTATGCAAAGTTCTAGAACTAAAGAATTAATACCTTATAATTCTGAATTATAGCGTACTATAAGAAAAATTAGAAAGGAGAATAGATTTCATAATATGCAAGAAATGGCTAATATACCTTAAAATAATATTGATCAAAATATTGAAAATGAAAATCAAAATCAGCAAAGACCTTTAAGAGAATATGCTAACCCTACAGCTGATGAAATTCATCTAAGCATTCAATTACCTACTGTAGCTGCAAATTCTTTTGAATTAAAACCTGCAATTATACAAATGGTTCAAAATAATCAGTTTGGAGGGTCTCCTATTGAAGATCCTAATATACACCTAGCTAATTTTCTAGAACTTTGTGGCACCTTTAAATGTGATCGTGTTTCTGATGATGCTATTAAACTTAGGCTTTTTCCATTTTTCTTTCTAAGATTTGGTTAAATTCTTTAGCAACAGGATCTATTAAAACTTGGGGAGAAATGGCTAATAAATTTTTAGCTAAATATTTTCTGTCATCGAAAACTGCAAAACTTAGAAATGATATAACTTCATTTACTCAACTTGATGGGGAAACTATTTCTGAAGCTTGGGAACGATTCAAAGAACTTCTTAGAAAATGCCTACATCACTCTTTACCAGACTGGTTAATTATACAAACATTTTATAATGGATTAATAGGTTCTCTTAAATCTATTATTGATGCTGCTACTAATGGTTCTTTAATGTCTAAATCATTTGATGAAGCTTATTCATTAATTAAAGAAATGACAACTAATAATTTCCTATAGCCTTCTGATAGGATTAATCCTAAAAGAGTGGCTAGTATTCAAGAAAATGAAGCCTTTTCGATTTTAGTTTCTCAAGTGACTGCTATATCAAAGAAATGGATAACTTGTCTCATTTATCACACTTAAATGATAATTCAGAAAATGCTGATGAATATCAAACTTTAGAAACATTGCAACTTATTACAAGTAAAACTAATAACCCATATTCTAATTATTATAATCCAGGTTGGAAGAATCACCCCAGTTTTAATTGGAATAATGCAAATCCTCAATGGGGTAACAACCAACCTATCACAACTGGAAATTGGAATAATCAAAATAATTCTAATTATCAACCTTCTTATCCTCTTGGCTTTAATAATCAGCAATTTAAAGAAAAGAAATTGTCGATAGAAGAATTAATTTTACAAATGGGGAGTCAATTGCAAAGTCAAAAAGCTGCAATAAGAAATATTGAAAATCAAATGGGGCAAATTGCAAATGTTATAAATAGTAGACCAAAAGGAACACTACCTAGCACTATTGAATTAAATCTAAGAGAAAATGGAAAAGATCCTGAGCAAATTAAAGCTGTGTTACTTAGAAGTGGAAAAGAACTAAGGGATGGAAAAGAGTAAGATTTAGAAAGAAACTGAAGTGGTAGAAGTTTAGAAACCTAAAGAACAACTACCTGAAATTGAGAAGCAACTGCCATCTCAAGATGAATATGAAAAATATCCACTTTCATTTCCACAATGACTTAATCAGCAAAAACTAGATCAACAATTTTTTAAATTTTTTGAGGTATTCAAAAAGCTGACTATTAATATCCCATTCGCTAAAGCTTTGGAACAAATGCCTAAGTATGCAAAGTTTATGAAAGACATTCTTAACAAAAAAAGAAAATTTGAAGCTTTTGAAACTGTAGCACTAAGTGAAGAATGCAGTGCAATTATTCAGAAAAAACTTCCACAAAAACTAAAAGATCCTAGAATTTTTACAATACATTGTGCTATAGGAGATAGATTTCAAGGAAAATCCATATGTGATTTAGGAGCTAGTATTAATCTCAACCCTTTATCCATCTATAAGAGATCGGATATAGGAGAAATTTCTCCTACAACTGTAACCTTGCAATTAGCATACCGATCTATTACTCACCTTAGAGGAGTAATAGAAGATGTTTTGGTAAAGGTGGATAAATTTATTTTCCCTGTTGACTTTATAATTCTGGATATGGAAGAAGATAAAGATATTCCTATTATCCTAGAAAGACCTTTTCTTGCTACCGGGCGTGCTATGATTGATGTGCAAAAAGGGGAGTTAGCCATGAGAGTTAATGATCAAGAAGTAACAGTTAATGTTCTTAAATCAATGAGGTATCCTAACAAGGAAAAGTGTTATAGAATGGACATTTTGGATTACATTATTGAACAACATTTTCAAGAAAAATGTCATATTCATTTTAAAGAAGAAGAATTTACAGACCCTGAAAATTTAAGTGATGAAAGAAATTCTGAAGAAACAGAAGTAAGAGAAGTTCATTACATTAATGATAATTGTGAAATATTAGATACTTCTGAACGTAGTGAATTCAAACCATCTATTGAAAAGGCTCCTAAATTGGAATTAAAAGAATTGCCATCTTATTTGAAATATGCTTTTTGAGTGAATTCATTAACTTTACCTGTTATTATATATTATGAATTGACTGCTAATCAAGAAGCAAAACTGCTTGAAGTATTAAGAGAATATAAAAGAGCTTTTGGATGGACTATAGCAGAAATTAAAGGAATCTGTCCTTCAATTTGTATGCACAGAATATTACTAGAAGATGACAGTAAACCCAGAGTTAATCCTGAGAGAAGATTAAATCCAGTTATGAGGGAAGTTGTTAAGAAGGAAATGCTTAAATGGCTGGATGCTGGTGTTATATATCCAATATCAGATAGTCTTTGGGTAAGTCCTATTCACTGTGTTCCCAAGAAAGGAGGAGTAACTGTTGTTAAAAATGAGAATAATGAATTAATACCTACTAGACAAGTCACTGGTTGGCGAATTTGTATTGATTATAGAAAACTAAATGATGCCACCAGGAAAGATCATTTTCCTCTTCCAATATTAAATCAAATGCTAGATAGATTAGCTAGACATTCTTATTTTTATTTTCTGGATGGACATTCTAGGTGTCATCAAATACTTATTGCTCCAGAAGATCAAGAAAAGACTACATTTACAAGTCCGTATAGAACTTTTTCTTTTCGAAGAATGCCTTTTGGATTATGCAATGCACCTACTACTTTTCAAAGGTGTATGATGGCTATTTTTTGTGACTTAATTGAAAAAGGAATTGAAATTTTTAAGGATGATTTATCTATATTGGGAACTTCTTTTGATTCTTGCTTATATATCTTGTCAAAAGTGTTGAAACGCTGTCAAGAAACAAATTTAGTTCTGAATTGGGAGAAGAGCCAATTTATGGTCACGGAAGGAATTGTACTAGGTCATAAGGTTTCTAAAAATGGTATGGAAGTTGATCAAGCAAAAATTCAAGTTATTGCTGGATTAAACCCCCAATTTCTATTATTGGTAAGATGTTTTCTTAGACATGCTGGATTTTATAGAATATATATTAAAGATTTTTCCAAGATTACAAAACCTCTACGCCATCTTTTAGAAAAAAGATACTAAATTTGAATTTGATGAAATTTTCCTAAAAGCCTTTAATTTGTTAAAAGAGAAATTAATTACTGCACCTATCATTAATTCACCTAATTTGTAAAAACCATTTGAATTAATATGTGATGCAATTGATTATGCTATTGGGGCCACTTTATGACAGTGGTATGATAAGATAATTAAAGTTATATATTATGTCAGAAAAAATCTTAATGAAGCACAAATTAATTACACTACTACTGAGAAAGAGCTATTGGCCATAGTATATGCTTTTGACAAATTTCGATCATATTTACTTGGGAATAAGTGTATAGTACATATAGACTACTCTGCTATTAAATATCAAATGACAAAAAAGAAGCTAAACCAAGATTGATTAGATGGATTCTTCTGTTGCAAGAATTTAACTTTCAAATAGTTGATAGAAAAGGCCTCATAATCAAATTGCCGATCATTTATCTTGAATTGAAAATACTGAAATGAATGATAAGAAAGAAATAAACAAATATTTTTCTGATGAACAAATTTAAACTATTTCTGCAGGATTGATCCCATGGTATGCTGATATAGTTAATTATTTAGCTAGTAGCATTATGCCGTATGGATTAGATCTGTATCAGAAAAAGAAATTCTTACATGATGTTAAATTTTATTTTTGGGATTATCCCTATCATTTTAAACAATGTAATGATTCTATTATACGAAGACGTGTTCCTTAAGAAGAAACCTATGAGATTTTTCAAAAATGCCACAACTCTGAATTTGGTGGACATTTTAGAATTGATAAAACTGCTTTCAAAATTTTACAATCTGGATTTTATTGGCCTAAATTATTTAGGGATGTTAACAATTTTGTAAAATCTTGTGATCGATGTCAACACATAGGCAATATTTCTAGAATAAACGAAATGCCACTAAATTTCACTTTGGAAGTGGAAATTTTTTATGTCTGGGGTTTAAATTTCATGGGACCTTTTGTGCCTTCTTCAGGAAAAATGTATATTTTATTAGTTGTTGATTATGTTTCAAAATGGATTGAAGCAATTGATTTACCTCAATGTGAAGCTAAAGTGTGGAAAAATTTTTAACTAAAAATATTTTCACTTGATTTGGAATGCCACGAATAATCATCATTGATGGTGAAGTCACTTAATGAATTGTTTGATTCAGAGATTATTGAGCAAATTTAGAATCAAACAACAAAATTTCAACAGCCTATCATCCCTAAACTAGTGGATTAGAGAAAATATCAAATCGGGAGATTAAAAGTATTTTAGAAAAAATGGTTAATCCAAAGCGAACTAATTGGGGTGATAGACTTGATGATGCATTATGGGCTTATAGGACTTCTTATAAAACTTCTATTGGAATGTCACCTTATAAGCTCATTTATGGAAAACCATGTCATTTACCTGTTGAACTGGAACATAAAGCTTATTAGGCAATTAAAAAGTTTAATTATAATTTAAGAGATGATGAAGATAAAAAATTATTACAATTTAATGAACTAGATGAGATGAGAAATGACTCTTATGAAAGTGCTCGAATTTATAAAGACAAAATGAAGATTATGCACGATAAAAGAATATTAAGAAAGAATTTAAGCCTAGACAACAAGTTTTATTATACAATTCAAGATTAAAATTTTTTTTTCAGGAAAATTAAAATCCAAATGGATAGGGCCATATGTGGTTGAGAAACTTTACCCTTACGGAGTTGTGGGTATTAAAAATTTAAAAACTGATTTAGTAATTAAGGTGAATGGACATAGATTGAAGCCCTATTATAAAGAAAGCATGACATCTTTTAAAGATGTTCTATATTTAACCTAATCAGAATAAAATGTTGTTTAAGTTAGGCTGACAACATTAAACCAAGTGCTTTATGGGAGGCAACCCATAATATGTTTCTATTTCGAGTTTGAT
The DNA here is from genome assembly GCA_022702705.1 of Papilionanthe hookeriana x Papilionanthe teres. Classification (NCBI taxonomy): domain Eukaryota; kingdom Viridiplantae; phylum Streptophyta; class Magnoliopsida; order Asparagales; family Orchidaceae; genus Papilionanthe; species Papilionanthe hookeriana x Papilionanthe teres. The sequence continues at coordinate 136,116,513 of CM040425.1, read as the reverse complement.
TGTGTGTTATATGTGACTACACTTAGTTTAGTATGGAACCTAGGAGAATTCGACAAATGTCAAACATGTGATTTTTAGGATTATGACGCCTAGGCACCAGAACTGGTGGCTAAGCGCCAGATACCTGTGATCTTGGTGCCTAAGCACCCAAATTGGCGCCTAGGCGCCACAGTTTCTGGATCATGGAAAAACCACTCCAATGAAGTTTTTGCACATTATAATCTATTTAAATCACCATACCTTTGTCCCAAACCTTCAAGCCATCAAAATTTTTGACTAAAACATTTCTTTAGAGAGAAGAAAGAGTTTTGATTGCTACCATGGAGAGATTAAACATTGGAATTGATGGAAAGGAGAAGTTTGTACATAAGGATTCACAAATTTATTTTAATGGCTATCTAGCCATGACTCTGGAGAAGTTATGTGATCGCCTTGAGAAGATTGAAGAAGAGTTAAATCTAGTTGGAGGGAGATTGCATGAGATGTTCTACCAAATTGAGCACATTGAATGGCAAATGAAAGTTCAATCAGATCATTTGGCATGCTTTGAAGATTATCTGGTAACAATGTACGCTAAGAATAAATGGATTGATGAAAAGACAGCTTCAGAATTTCTTCGAGTCCCTTTCTTCCCTTCCTTTGTTCGTAGTGAATTTCCTTGTGAAACTAATGAAGTTTCTGATGTGAATCCATGAAATTATGGAGAAATAGGTGGAGAGATTGAATGTGATTGTTAATGTGTGTTGTGATTTGAAATTGTTTTATGTGGAGATGTTTATGAGTGCTTATGTGTTTGTGAGATATGAGTGTTTGTTCTTGATATTTATTTTCTGTATTTTTTGAGCCTTATCTTGAAGATCTGGAATGAAATAAAATGAAGTAAAGTTTGGATTGTTATTTGTTAGATATTTGGAATGTTATCTTTAAATTTGGAACATATTGGATTTTTTTGAATATTATTTTTTGGAAGATGTTTGATGAAGATTAACAATTGATTTTAGGCTTATAGATGTTAAAATCACCTAAAATAAAAAATATAAAAATCTAAAAAAAAAAATCAGAATGTTTGGTGATTCTGGCGCCTAGGCGCCAGATCTGGTGCCTAAGCGCCGGTTCACCTAGACCGAAATTCAGCCTTTAAAACCGACCCAACACCATTTTCACACCTAAGCTTTATCTTCTTCCTCCATTTTTACGAAAATCAAATCTAGGGTTCCATTTTGAGCAATATTTAAAGGATTTCGATGCGTATTAACTTCAGATTACAACTTCTCGAGGTTAGATCTATGTTTTAATTTAATTTTTACCATGGATTTTTCTACTTTTGCATAGTGCCAAAATTTTTTAAAAAAAATTTGATTTTTGGAAGGAAAATCCATGGATTTAAGTTTGATTTAGTGAGGTTAGTTTTTATTTAGTGTGATTTTATATTTTTTGAGATTTATTTGGAATTATTTGCAAATTTTAGGAATGGCACCAAAATCAAAGCGGGGTAAGAAGCATAGCGAATTTGATCAAACAAGGTTTACTTGTGCGAGTGCACAAGATCGTTACAATGAATTTGCTATTATTCACAAGTTCATAGTAGAAAGAAATTTTTATCATTCCGGTGGATTGATCAAGCATATTATTACTGCCAGAAAGTGGGAGCAGTTCTGCTATTTTTCTGCGGTAGCAATTATTTCTTTAGTTTGGGAGTTCTATGAAAATTCTCTCGAAACAACCGATTTTGAAGTTTCTGTGAGGGGGACAACAGTTGAATTCACTCCGGAAGTGATCAACATGTTTTATGGCCTGCCTCCAGTGACAGATTGTTTCTGTGATACTTTTACTTTTGAGGGAGAACTATATGAGATTTTGGCTTATTTGACTGATGGAAGAGGATTCTGGAAAATAAGAAACAATAAACAGGTAAATTTCTCCTCTTCGAAGCTTAGTGCTACTTCTAAATCCTGGAATTATTTTATTTTTGCTCATCTCCTTCTGTCAAACCACTTAAGTAAGGTGACGAAAGAAAGAGCTATTCTGAACTACTGCATTTAAGAAATGAAGCCAATAGATGTGGGAGCCATTATTTATGATGTGATTAGCACTTCTGCTAGAGGAAGTGTTATTTCTGATTTAGGCTTTCCGGCTCTCATTTTCTAGATTTGCAAGAATGCTGGTGTTTCTTATTCTATTTCTGAAGAGCAGCTTAAGTCGTTAAAGCCGATAGGAAAATCTCATGTTCATATTTATGGGAAGACTAAGAGTCAATGTACTGGAGCGTATTCTTCTTTTGTGCCTTCTACTTCTGCTTCTATGCCATCTACTTCTACATCTGAGCCTCCACCTGATGTGAGGAACACTATTTGTCAGAGATATTTTGAGCATCAAAGTGATATATTCTTGATTGAATGCAAAGTAGATGAAATGGATAGCAAATTAGATCATGTATCTGACTATATACAGAGGAAGAGTGACTATGATGGCGAGTATAATGAAGCACTGGTAAAATTTTTGAAAGGTGATAGGAATATTGAATTTCCTACATGTCCTAAATTCACCTCATGGATCAACCCCAGAAGTCCTATTCCTGATGATTCTTCTGACGATGAGGAGGCGACTGAGGATGATTAGACTTTATATTTGCTTTGCCTTACTGCTATGCTTGTTATGTCTGTTTATTACTTTTCATATATTATTGTACTGATTGAGAACTTGTAGTAACTCTATTTTATGTTTTTTGTTGTTGGATTGCTTAGACTAGGCCATTTTATGCTCTTGTTGTTTTTATTATAACACATTTGTTTTTAAATATTAAAATGTTCATGTGTTACTTATTTAGCAACTCTTTTATATATCTATTCCTGCTGATACTAGTACTAATTTAAATACCTTTAAATGTTATACCTTTTCTTCCTTCTCAGTTTAAAATTTTATAGTGAAAAATGTTTTAAAAACCTTATTCAAAGAACTATGTTTGGGGGAGGGAAATGAACTTAAATTTAAATTTTACTTGTCCTTAGTAAACAATATTTTCAAAATTAATAACATAACCTATGGAAAAAAAATTAATATAAGATGGATATACTATTGTTTTCATAAATGTTATAATAAACTTATAAAAGTATTTTTAAATAACAAAGGATAATTCTAAAATTGTAATTATTTAATAAAAAAGGTATTAGAATTTTAATTCAAATATATAAATTAAAAATGTTGTATTTTTGAAAGTATTAAGGAATCTAAATATTTACTTGAGAAGATGTAATTGAAACTCTATGAAAAATATTTTTTCTAAACACATATTCATTAAGTGAAAAATGTGTTAAGTCTTTAAATATAAGTTAAGGATAGTGAAGTTCGAAATCATTAACAGGCTATCCAGATATAGTAATCCTCACTTAAAAGAGAAAAAGAAAAGAAGAAAGAAAAAAAGATTGAAAACAATCCCTGAAAAAGAAAAGAAAAGTATAAAGGTTTGGAAAGCAATCTAAAATATGAAAAGAAAAAGAAAAGTGAGGAGAAGCTTGAGGAAAAGCCTAAATCTAAAATTGGCTTCACTTGAATTATCTTATAGGAGGAGACCTAATGCAAATTTTTACTTAAAGTCTTATGTATAAGCATCCTTACTAGTAGAGTTATCATGAAAATCTCTTTCCTGTAATTTATCTACATGTTCTTAATATGACAAACTGCAATTATTTTTTGAAATAGATAGGACAAGAAAGTTCTTAACATTTGCATATTAAATATTTTGCATATTTTGATTTTAGCCTAAGTTATTTAAAAAGCTTTTTAAGTTTCTTTATATTATTTATAAAAAAAAAAAATTATAGAAGTCTTAAAGGAAATTTTCTCCATAGATTATAATTTTAAGTATTAAAAGGTTACTTGAGCACAAGTAACGTTTAAGTTTGGGGGAATTGATCTGCCTTAAAATTACATAGAATTTTATATCAAATTTTTATTAAAATTTTAAGGATATTAAGCTTTAATGAAAGGTATTTCTTATGTTTTGGTTGCAGGTACAACAAATTGAGTTTATGAAGAAAAAGAGTTAAAAAGGAGCTAAAATAAGCCAAAAAGAGTAAAAATGCAAAGAGGCTGATTTTGGCGCCTAGGCGCTAGACACAACAGATTGATTCTAGAGATTTCTTAACTGTTATTGGATGGTTATTGACGCTTTCAAACCAATCTAGAAGCCCCTAGACATTTTCCCACATGTTATAAACCAGATACAAAGAATATAGGCACTAGAAAGCAATTATTAAACGAAGAGGTGTGACCTAAATGTGAAGGGATGCGTCTATTCGCGCAGAAATCCTGGCACCTAGGCGCCATAGTTAATTTCTAGAACATTCATTGAATGTGGATGAATTTTGAAGAGGTTTCTTAAGTAACTCTTGGTCATTTTTGGAGATCTATAAATAGAAGACCATTTTTACAGCAAGGGGAGAGTAAAGGACGCGAGTAGTGCGTGTAGTGTGTAAAGGAGAATTAATTAGCAAATAATTAAGTGTGTTAAGTGCCTTCTTCTTTTCTTTTTTGTTATTTTAGCGAGTGTTTAGTGTGAATTTAAGAGTCAAAGTCCTGTTAGAGTCTGTGGAGTCAGAGAAACTTCAAAGGAGTGCTTGGATTACATTCCAGATAAGTATTTATATCTTGTTTCTTAAGTTTAGTACTTTGGATTTGAGTTATATGAATATGATTGGTGGTGTAATTTTTATGCTTTCTGAGTAGTCTTCTTTTCTTTCTCCCTACGAATATGAAATGAATTAATAACAGATGTAAATTAGATTTGAGAATTTATATTCCTATTTTCTAAAAATTTACGATGATACTGTACCTAATCTTAATTTACTTTTCAAATTGGCCTCTTGTATTGTTAAAAACTTTGGAGAATTCTTAATATCTAACCGTGAGCTAAGAATTCTTAACTTGTATGTATCACATTTCTCTTAAAAGGGAGATGCAAATAAATAGGGAGATAATCTTTAATGGGCGTAGAATTGATTTTTATTTTTAGTGTGACAGGCTAAATACAATTAATTTGGTTCTACAAAAGATGTGATAGGTCACTAGTAGGCCAGACCATAGGCATCCATTCTGGGGGGAGGGGGGCACCTAGAAGTGAGAGTCTAGAAATTCATCCCTTTCTACTAATAATACATCCTAATCCAATCTTTAAATACTAGCTAATGTTCTTTATGACCTGGGCCAAAGGGTAAAGGATATATATGCTCCAAATTGTCAAAAAACCACATTTTTAAAGTTCTCAACTAATTTTAACTGCTTATTAATCATGGAATATTTCATATGGGGAAAGAATCTTTATTTATTATTTTATTACTTGCTAATTTTCATATGTTGCATATTTTTGTTAGTTTTAAATTAAAGATTTTAATTAATAGTTTTCTTTCTTTTAACTATATTAATCCTCGTGGGATCGATATCTAGGGTTTTTAAAAAGAAGACTACGTATTACTTGAAACGATATGTATACTTGCGTAGTACCTCTAATGTGCGAATTATATTTAATTATCAAAACTTTAATCTTTAATTATCATACATTAGCCGTTTAATCGGATTTAGGGTCAAGTTTGGCCATAATTTAATAAGCTAATTTACTTACGTAATTGGGGTTGGGTCGGGAGCCTACTCTGCATGATGTTATGGATGAATTGGAAAGGTTAAACACCGCAGTAGAGGGACTAGAAGTAAGGAACAAAATTAATGATGATTGTCAATCTGCGGTGGAGAGAATATGAGATAGTTTATCATGATGCACATATGAGAATTTTCGGGGAGACAACGATGCTTGTACTTCTACTTACCCTCAGTATACTCCATACCAGCCTGAGGAACCTGATGACGGTGGAGCTCCTGCAGAAGATGAAGATTGGTAGTTTATGTATTTTTATTTTTATTTTTCATTAAAATTTGTGATGTATTTGTGTTTTGTATTTGTGATGTATCTGAGACTCCTTATGATTTGTATCTAAGATGTTATATGTGTGTTGGATGTACTTGTAGTAGACTGTGTTGTTGATTTGTGATGTATGTGATGTGATAGTGAAGTTTTTATGAGTTTGGATTGCTAGTTTAATCTGTACAAGTAACAGTTGGATGCTAATGTTATGTGCACTGTTTAATGTGTTTAAACTTCTTCTTTATAAACTTATAACCCATATTTGTGTATAGAAATGCTTCTTAATTGTTTCGAGTCTCATTGTTCTACTTTATGAAGAAACATCTGCTTGAAACTCCAAGGTACGAAAAACAAGCATATTGAGGTATAAGTTATATTTTGATTTTTTTCTTTCTTCTACGAAAAATATATTCAAAAATCTAATTTTGGGGGAAGGGAAAGAATTAACTGTTAAATTTTCTCTTTTAAAATTATTTTAAAAAATTAGTAACATGATTTCTGTAATAGAGCTCAATTTCGGATAACTGTATTTTGATTTTATTTAAGTATTTTATAAAATTTAATTAAAGTGTTTGGTAATGAAAAGTAATTTGTAATGTAAGATATTTGGTATAAGAGAATAAAGCTATAGTCAACTATTCAATGTAAGAAAAACTGTATGTTTGAAATATTAAGAATCTTAAAATTTTATGTGATAGGAAAGGATTGAGACTCTATGATGAATCATTAATAAGCTAAAGAAGTGCCTATAAGGTAAAGGAATATGGTAAGTTTCAAATTTAGGGTGAGAAGGTGAAGTTCAAAATCATTAAAGGCTATCCGGATACGATAATCCTCCGTGAAAAGAAGAGAAAAGCAAAAATCAAAAGAAAAAGAAGATAAAAATAAAAGCAAAAGAAAAAGAAAAGAAAAGAGAAGTGAGGAGAAGCTTGAGGAGATGCCTAATAAAAAATTGGCTACACTTGGACCTACACTAAAGGGAAAAAACATAATTACTTATCCCGAACTTATATGTACAGATTAGCATCTTTACTAGTAGTGCTCTAATAAACATCTTTTCATGTAATCCTTTTAAGTGCCATAATAGAACAATCTACAGTCATTTTTGAAATGAATAGAAAGCTAGAACTCTTAGACTTGATTACTAGATATTCTTACACCTACAGAATTTACTTGAATTATTCAAACATCTTTCTAAAAATTTTACTATTGTACTTATCTAAATCAAAATTATGGTATTTTAGAAAGAAAGTTCATTGCAGTTGAACATAGTTTTATGTATTAACTAGAATTACTTGAGGACAAGTAATAGTTAAGTTTGGGGAATCTTGATCCACTAATTTAATAGATTTTTATTATTCATTTCTTACTCGTTTTTGATGATATTGCACTTTAAAGGAAGGTATTTTTGATGATTTCATGCAGGTATAATGATTTTAGGCCTTTAGAGCAAAAAGAAGCAAAAAAGAGAAAATTTGGAGCGAAAACGGACAAAAGTGCATTTTATTGAACTAGAGCCGAACCACGCTGTCACCAGCGCCGGACAGCGTCAGTTTCCAGAGAGTTACGATGTTTTGGGGGAATAATGCGCTGGACAGTGCCCTATCCTGATTTTGAACTAGATTCAATGTATTTGATTGGATTTTGAAAGGTTGCCTAAGGAAACTCTTGGGAATTCGGTTTTGGACGAATTTAAACACATTTGGAGCCACATTTCAAAGGGGGGAAGAAAGGAAGAGAAAACTTTAGAGTTTAGAGAGTGAGTTCTTTCAATATTAGGTAGGAAGTTAGGTTTGTGTTTTACTCTTCTATGGAGTGTGAGAGGAGAGGGAAAGTGAGAGATTTATTCTTCCATACTATTCTAAAGAGAGAATTGTGTGTTGTTGCGAAGAAAGAAGATGAGTCAAAGGAATTCTTTGAGATTCGCTTAAGGAAGAGTTTGAGATAAGTTGTCTTTACTTTACTCTGTATGTATGACGTTGTTTTTATATATGAAATCCATGTTCTGTCATGTTTTGCCTCATGAGTCTTGAGTAGATTTCTTTATCTTTATCCTTTTCATGTGCTGTGTAGATGTTGTGAAATGGAAATGATGTGTTGATTTATTATGAAGAATTTGTTATGACCTTTTCACTTAGAACTTTATTTACTTTTTGATATAGCTAATTGAATTATTAAAACTTGTTGGAAAACATATGTTCCGAAAGGATTATGAGTTCCGCAACAAAAGTGAAGGTCACATTTAAACTCCATGAATGGTGAAGTTCATGGGGTTTGAGTGTAAATAAATAGGGAAATATATATTGATGGGAGTAGAATTGGAGATTTCAGAGTGACAGGATAAAATCCTCAATTTGGTCCTAATGTTTAGAAATTGAAGCGAGAGTTAGCCTTCAAGTGAAGGGAAGTGGGAGCTCTGGAGTGAGAGCCAGTGTCCTCCCAGCCTAACCACAGATTTAGGGACTAAACATAGGATTAGCCAATGTTCTTTATACGCTAAAATATGGGTAAAGAATAGGAATGCTCCTATTTGACACAATACATTTGCATCACAGATTTGTGTCACAATAATCATCACATTATAAATGAAAAGGAGGAAGACTCTTTCTTGCAACTAAACTTTGTTATAAATTTAGTCTTGCGTTAGTTTAACTTGCTAGAGTTTAGATTGTGCTTTGATAGATATAGTAACTGAACCTGTTTGTCTTTACTCGAAGAATTAAACTACTTGCAATTTTGCTGTGATTCGATAAGAGATTTCTGTGCTACGCCATAAAAGTAAAGCCTCCCTGTGGGATCGATATTCCGGGACTCCACTAGAGCCTCGTATTACTTGAGCGATACGTATACTTGCGTTAATTGTGTGACTCATTATCATTCAATATATAAATATAAATATATATATATATATATATATATATATATATATATATCTAAATTCAAGTTCATTAATTTTGGCAAATTAAAAAAGTCGCACCACTTTCCCTGCCGATTACAATGGTTCGGAAAAGCTCTCTCCTTGTAACTTCACTAACATGACTTGAAGGCAAAAGCTTAGATGAGATAAAGTAATGCCATGCCTTTGAAGTGACATTTAATTTTGAGGCTTGAAAATTCACTCTCCTTTCATTTGTAATCTTCCACAAACCTCTTCCATTAGTAAGAAAGGTCATAATCTCATCTAACTCTCCCTCAGAAGGATTATAATTAACATTAAAAAAAAACATCGCAGGACATAATCGGTAAAAGTATTAATTACCACAGGTGAAAGTCCACTTGTTGCCCCCTAACCATCACCAAATTATCTTCTGCTGCTGGCAAGTTAGCATAGAACTTTCTCACCACAGAAACAACTGCAACAGCGGTGAAGAAACAATATCTTTCTCAATTCCTTCTAGCAATCATCTTCTCAATATCTCCTCCTGGCTTGCTAAAAACAAGTACTGGAATAAAATTCCATGATGTAAGTGCATCGACTTAACGATTCTCTGCTCTAGAACTGAGAAATTTGTCAGACTCAATTTTACGTTTTTCTTTCAAGTTCTTTGACTTTGGAACCATCTCTAAAAATACACAAAAAATTCATCATAAATTCCTAATTTAAACCAAACATGTTGACTCAACTTTCAAAGGCAAACTCCACTAAATTGAAGAAAATTTCTCATGCTTTTCTCAAAATTTCACCATGAATAGTGTTTTTTAGATTTTTCACTAATGTACTCAAAATATAAGGTAAAAATAAAAAAATTTTACATAGGAGTAGTGATCATACCTTAAGGAATTCAAATCCAAAAAATTTTGACGAAATCAGCTCTAAAATGATCCAAATAGTGATGCCCTAGGCTCATAATTTGCGAAACCGAGAGGTTGAAAGTGATGGGGGTATTAAAAATGGAAAATTTTGGGTTCTTAACTGCAGAAAATTGATTTTCATGAACCGGCGCCTATGTACAAGGCATACAGTGCTTAGCCACAAGATCTGGCGCTTATGCGCCATCGGTTTGACACTTAGGCGCCAGTGCCCAAATTTTGACAATTAAGTTAATTCCATCAAAAATCCAAGTTTATCACCTTTAATCTCTTCAAATAATTATTTCTCCCCTTAGACTCTTCTAATACTCCAAAAGTACTCTTTAATTCCAATGATTCTACACAAATTTCACACAAACACAATCTTATATTACTTAAATATCCAAACACACTTAATATAAACTACAAATTTCTCTCCAAAAACTTTGGATGAAATTACTTAATACATAAGTTCAAACACATGTAATTAAACACAAACTTACATCATTGAGATGTAACAAATATATGTAAAATGCAACAAAACACAAACATAAAAAAACACACTTAAAACACTAAACACACATAATCAAACCACAAGATCACACATAATTTAATTCCAATCTCCATTAGGTGGATTATATCTAGAACCACCATTAGATCCATTTGAACCGTATGGAATGTAAATCTGATAAAACAGGCGATGATTAAAAGCTCTTACATCTTCTCCCTCTATCCATTTGTTCTTCAATTCCATATCTCTATTCACTTCTTCCACATGACTTGTATGACTGAATTCCATTTTGAGTTGCCATCCAATGTGCACTAAATGTGCATTAATATTATTTACCTTTGCATCAATAGACTCAACATTGGCCTCGATCTTTGTAATTCTTTCTACTATTCCTTGGATACTCACAGCCATAATCCATTATGTAACTCTTGCGCACTATCACAAATAAAATTCTTCTTGTTGGCATCCTCTTTCTTCTTAACTTTGCTCTCCCAAGAATACATTTTTGCACTCAAAATACTCTTTTTATGACTCAGGAATGAAAATAAGAACTGAGGGAAGTACCTCATAAATTCAGAGCCATTTTATAGACTTGTGAAGGCACAAAGCCGACCCTAGACGTGTTAAAATTCCTTAATAACTCTAAATCTACTCACCCATGATTTAGGCTTCTAGAACCTCATTTTTCACATTTTTTATAACGGTGGCGCCTATGCGCCAACCAACGATGCATAGCCGCCAGTGTACATTTTTGCACAGTTATGCTAAACGTCAAAATCTTTATTATGACTCCTCTAAGTCATTAAATAAGGTCAAATAAATACTACTATAACATAAAAACTCCAAAATTCTACCACATTTCTCAAATCGGACCAAATAAAAGCACACATAGCAAACATAAAACAAAGCACACCGATAAATATGGGTTGCCTCCCACAAAGCGCTTGGTTTAATGTCATCATCCTGACTTACCCAGAGCTTATTCTGAGTGACCCAACATCATATTCTCATCAGGTTTAGATTGATCGACTAAAAGGTAACGTTTAAGTCTATGACCATTCACTTTAAATATTTTTCTAGTCTTAGGAACTTTAATATACACAACTCCAAAAAAATAAACATTCATCACCATAAATGGGCCTGTCCACCTGGACTTAAGTTTTCCAGCAAAAATACTCAATCTAGCATTATATAGTAAAAATTTTTTGCTCAATATTTTTTGGAAGAATATTCCAGTCATGTCATAACTTCATATTTTCTTTGTAAATCTTAGCATTTTCATAAGATTCATTCCTTATCTCTTCAATCTCAATTAATTACAACAATCTCTTTTCTCCAGCATCTTTCTAATTAAAATTGAACTCTTTAATAGACCAATATGCTTTATGCTTAAGTTTAACTCATAAATGACAAGATTTTCCAAAAATTGGCCTATATGGGGACATTCCTATAGTAGTTCTATAGGCAGTACTATAGGCCAACAAAGCATAATCCAATTTGATTGACCAATCCTTTCTATTTGGATTAACAGTCTTTTCCAATCTTCTTTTAATTTCATGATTGGATAATTCAACCAAACCACTTATCTACGAATGGTAAGTAGTAGCAATGAGATGGTTAATTTGATATTTCTTTACAAGCTTTTATGTAATCGCATTTCCTAAATAACTTCCCCCATCAGTTATGATTACTCTTCGTATCCCAAATCTGCAAAATATATTCTTATTTAAAAACTTTACAACAATTTGAGCATCACATCAAGGTAAAGCAACAACTTCTATCCATTTATATACATAGCTACTGCTATCAAAATGTAAGTATTTCCAAAAGATGGTATAAATGTTCCCATAAATCTAATCCCCAAACATCAAATATTTCAACTTCCAACATATAATTGAGGGGTATCTCATTTCTTATAGAAATATTGCCTACACATTGACATTGATCATAATTTTTAATATAAACATTAACATACTTAGAAATTGTAGGCCAAAAAAATCTAGATTGTAAGATTTTATATGTTGTATTTTTAACTCCAAAATGTCCTCCATAATCAGAATTACGACATTTTTGAATAATTTCATAAGTTTTTTTCTAAAGGCACACATCTTGGAATAATCAAATCCTTTCCTTGTTTATATAAAAATGGGTCATCCCAAAAATAAGTCTTAGCTTCAGATAGAAATGTCTTCTTCTCTTGGTATGTCAAACCATAGGGTAAAATATCGTTGACAATAAAGTTTACAATGTCGGCATACCACGGAACACACTACTCATTAACAACGAATAATTTTTCATCAAAAAAATTTTCATTAATTTTTTCTGCGTTATAGAGAGATTTTTCAGTTTCAAGCCTAGAAAGATGATCAGCAATTTATTTATCAGTACCCTTTCTATCTACTATCTTGAAATCAAATTCTTGCAAAAGAAGAAACCATCTAATCATCTTGGTTTTGTATCATTCTTCTTCATTAAATACTTAATGGCAGAATGATCAATATGCACCACACATTTCATTCCAATTAAATATGATCTGAATTTATCAAAGGCAAATACTATAGCTAATAACTCTTTCTCAGAAGTAGTATAATTAATTTGAGCTTCATTAAGAGTTTTACTAGCATAGAAAACCACTTTAAAAATCATATCATATTTCTGATCTAAAACGACTCCAATAGCATAATCACTAGCATCACACATTAATTCAAAAGTTTTTCCCAGTTAGGTGAAACTATAAAGGGTGTAGTGATTAATTTTTATTTTGAAGTTTCAAAAGCTTTTAAGCAATCATCATCAAAATTAAAAATCACATCTTTTTCCAATAAACGGCACAAAGGTTTTGAAAATTGTGAAAAGTCTTTAATATAACACCTGTAAAATCCAGTATGTCCCAGAAAAATTCTAATTCCCCTTACATTAGTTGGGCAAGGTAAATTAGAGATCACTTGAATTTTTTCAGGATCAACATCCATACTAATTTCTGATATACGATGTCCCAAAACAATTCCTCCTGCTACCATAAATTGGCATTTCTCCCAGTTAAGGACCAAATCAATTTCTTCACAACATTTTAGAACTTTAGACAGATGTTCTAAACATGATTTAAATGAAATTCCAAACACTGAAAATTCATCCAAAAAACTTCAATTCCTTTTTCTATTAGATCACCAAAAATTTTCAGCATACATCTCTAAAATGTAGCAGGGGCATTACACAAACCAAAGGGCATTCTTCTATAATGTTCTTTATGACCTGGGCCAAAGGGTAAAGGATATATATGCTCCAAATTGTCAAAAAACCACATTTTTAAAGTTCTCAACTAATTTTAACTGCTTATTAATCATGGAATATTTCATATGGGGAAAGAATCTTTATTTATTATTTTATTACTTGCTAATTTTCATATGTTGCATATTTTTGTTAGTTTTAAATTAAAGATTTTAATTAATAGTTTTCTTTCTTTTAACTATATTAATCCTCGTGGGATCGATATCTAGGGTTTTTAAAAAGAAGACTCTGTATTACTTGAAACGATATGTATACTTGCGTAGTACCTCTAATGTGCGAATTATATTTAATTATCAAAACTTTAATCTTTAATTATCATACATTAGCCGTTTAATCAGATTTAGGGTCAAGTTTGGCCATAATTTAATAAGCTAATTTACTTACGTAATTGGGGTTGGGTCAGGAGCCTACTCTGCATGATGTTATGGATGAATTGGAAAGGTTAAACACCAGAGTAGAGGGACTAGAAGTAAGGAACAAAATTAATGATGATTGTCAACTGCGGTGGAGAGAATATGAGATAGTTTATCATGATGCACATATGAGAATTTTCAGGGGAGACACTGATGCTGTACTTCCTACTTACCCTCAGTATACTCCATACCAGCCTGAGGAACCTGATGACGGTGGAGCTCCTGCAGAAGATGAAGATTGGTAGTTTATGTATTTTTATTTTTATTTTTCATTAAAATTTGTGATGTATTTGTGTTTTGTATTTGTGATGTATCTGAGACTCCTTATGATTTGTATCTAAGATGTTATATGTGTGTTGGATGTACTTGTAGTAGGATCGTGTTGTTGATTTGTGATGTATGTGATGTGATAGTGAAGTTTTTATGAGTTTGGATTGCTAGTTTAATCTGTACAAGTAACAGTTGGATGCTAATGTTATGTGCACTGTTTAATGTGTTTAAACTTCTTCTTTATAAACTTATAACCCATATTTGTGTATAGAAATGCTTCTTAATTGTTTCAGGTCTACTGTTCTACTTTATGAAGAAACATCTGCTGAAACTCCAAGGTACGAAAAACAAGCATATTGAGGTATAAGTTATATTTTGATTTTTTTCTTTCTTCTACGAAAAATATATTCAAAAATCTAATTTTGGGGGAAGGGAAAGAATTAATTGTTAAATTTTCTCTTTTAAAATTATTTTAAAAAATTAGTAACATGATTTCCTGTAATAGAGCTCAATTTCAGATAACTGTATTTTGATTTTATTTAAGTATTTTATAAAATTTAATTAAAGTGTTTGGTAATGAAAAGTAATTTGTAATGTAAGATATTTGGTATAAGAGAATAAAGCTATAGTCAACTATTCAATGTAAGAAAAAGCTGTAAGTTTGAAATATTAAGAATCTTAAAATTTTATGTGATAGGAAAGGATTGAGACTCTATGATGAATCATTAATAAGCTAAAGAAGTGCCTATAAGGTAAAGGAATATGGTAAGTTTCAAATTTAGGGTGAGAAGGTGAAGTTCAAAATCATTAAAGGCTATCCAAATACAGTAATCCTCCGTGAAAAGAAGAGAAAAGCAAAAATCAAAAGAAAAAGAAGATAAAAATAAAAGCAAAAGAAAAAGAAAAGAAAAGAGAAGTGAGGAGAAGCTTGAGGAGATGCCTAATAAAAAATTGGCTACACTTGGACCTACCTAAAGGGAAAAAACATAATTACTATCCTGAACTTATATGTACAGATTAGCATCTTTACTAGTAGTGCTCTAATAAACATCTTTTCATGTAATCCTTTTAAGTGCCATAATAGAACAATCTACAGTCATTTTTGAAATGAATAGAAAGCTAGAACTCTTAGACTTGATTACTAGATATTCTTACACCTACGAATTTACTTGAATTATTCAAACATCTTTCTAAAAATTTTACTATTGTACTTATCTAAATCAAAATTATGGTATTTTAGAAAGAAAGTTCATTGCAGTTGAACATAGTTTTATGTATTAACTAGAATTACTTGAGGACAAGTAATAGTTAAGTTTGGGGAATCTTGATCCACTAATTTAATAGATTTTTATTATTCATTTCTTACCTGTTTTTGATGATATTGCACTTTAAAGGAAGGTATTTTTGATGATTTCATGCAGGTATAATGATTTTAGGCCTTTAGAGCAAAAAGAAGCAAAAAAGAGAAAATTTGGAGCGAAAACGGACAAAAGTGCATTTTATTGAACTAGAGCCGAACCACGTCGTCACCAGCGCCGGACAGCGTCAGTTTCCAGAGAGTTACGATGTTTTGGGGGAATAATGCGCTGGACAGTGCCCTATCCTGATTTTGAACTAGATTCAATGTATTTGATTGGATTTTGAAAGGTTGCCTAAGGAAACTCTTGGGAATTCAGTTTTGGACGAATTTAAACACATTTGGAGCCACATTTCAAAGGGGGGAAGAAAGGAAGAGAAAACTTTAGAGTTTAGAGAGTGAGTTCTTTCAATATTAGGTAGGAAGTTAGGTTTGTGTTTTACTCTTCTATGGAGTGTGAGAGGAGAGGGAAAGTGAGAGATTTATTCTTCCATACTATTCTAAAGAGAGAATTGTGTGTTGTTGCGAAGAAAGAAGATGAGTCAAAGGAATTCTTTGAGATTCGCTTAAGGAAGAGTTTGAGATAAGTTGTCTTTACTTTACTCGTATGTATGACGTTGTTTTTATATATGAAATCCATGTTCTGTCATGTTTTGCCTCATGAGTCTTGAGTAGATTTCTTTATCTTTATCCTTTTCATGTGCTGTGTAGATGTTGTGAAATGGAAATGATGTGTTGATTTATTATGAAGAATTTGTTATGACCTTTTCACTTAGAACTTTATTTACTTTTTGATATAGCTAATTGAATTATTAAAACTTGTTGGGAAACATATGTTCTGAAAGGATTATGAGTTCTGCAACAAAAGTGAAGGTCACATTCAAACTCCATGAATGGTGAAGTTCATGGGGTTTGAGTGTAAATAAATAGGGAAATATATATTGATGGGAGTAGAATTGGAGATTTTAGAGTGACAGGCTGAAATCCTCAATTTGGTCCTAATGTTTAGAAATTGAAGCGAGAGTTAGCCTTCAGGTGAAGGGAAGTGGGAGCTCTGGAGTGAGAGCCAGTGTCCTCCCAGCCTAACCACAGATTTAGGGACTAAACATAGGATTAGCCAATGTTCTTTATACGCTAAAATATGGGTAAAGAATAGGAATGCTCCTATTTGACACAATACATTTGCATCATGATTTGTGTCACAATAATCATCACATTATAAATGAAAAGGAGGAAGACTCTTTCTTGCAACTAAACTTTGTTATAAATTTAGTCTTGCGTTAGTTTAACTTGCTAGAGTTTAGATTGTGCTTTGATAGATATAGTAACTGAACCTGTTTGTCTTTACTCGAAGAATTAAACTACTTGCAATTTTGCTGTGATTCGATAAGAGATTTCTGTGCTACGCCATAAAAGTAAAGCCTCCCTGTGGGATCGATATTCCAGGACTCCACTAGAGCCCTGTATTACTTGAGCGATACGTATACTTGCGTTAATTGTGTGACTCATTATCATTCAATATATAAATATAAATATATTATATATATATATATATATATATATATATATATATATATATATATATATATCTAAATTCAAGTTCATTAATTTTGGCAAATTAAAAAAGTCGCACCACTTTCCCTGCTGATTACAATGGTTCAGAAAAGCTCTCTCCCTTGTAACTTCACTAACATGACTTGAAGGCAAAAGCTTAGATGAGATAAAGTAATGCCATGCCTTTGAAGTGACATTTAATTTTGAGGCTTGAAAATTCACTCTCCTTTCATTTGTAATCTTCCACAAACCTCTTCCATTAGTAAGAAAGGTCATAATCTCATCTAACTCTACCTCAGAAGGATTATAATTCACATAAAAACAAAACATTGCAGGACATAATCAGTAAAAATTATTAATTACCGCAGGTGAAAGTCCACTAGTTGCCACCTAACCATCACCAAATTATCTTCTACTGCTGGCAAGTTAGCATAGAACTTTCTCACCACAGAAACAACTGCAACAGCGGTGAAGAAACAATATCTTTCTCAATTCCTTCTAGCAATCATCTTCTCAATATCTCCTCCTGGCTTGCTAAAAACAAGTACTGGAATAAAATTCCATGATGTAAGTGCATCGACTTAACGATTCTCTCGCTCTAGAACCGAGAAATTTGTCAGACTCAATTTTACGTTTTTCTTTCAAGTTCTTTGACTTTGGAACCATCTCTAAAAATACACAAAAAATTCATCATAAATTCCTAATTTAAACCAAACATGTTGACTCGACTTTCAAAGGCAAACTCCACTAAATCGAAGCAAATTTCTCATCCTTTTCTCAAATTTTCACCATGAATAGTGATTTTTAGATTTTTCACCCATGTACTCAAAATATAAGGTAAAAATAAAAAAAATTTTCTTAGGAGTAGTGATCATAGCTTAAGGAATTCAAATCCAACAAATTTCGAGGAAATCGGCTCTAAAATGATCCAAATAGTGATGCCCTAGGCACTTAATTCTCTTAACCGAGAGGTTGAAAGTGATGGGGGTATTAAAAATGGAAAATTTTGGGTTCTTAACTGCAAAGAATTGATTTTCGTGAACCGACGCCTATGTACAAGCCATACAGTGCTTAGCCGCAAAATCTGGCGCTTATGCGCCATCGGTTTGACACTTAGGCGCCAGTGCCCAAATTTTGACAATTAAGTTAATTCCATCAAAAATCCAAGTTTATCACCTTTAATCTCTTCAAATAATTATTTCTCCCCTTAGACTCTTCTAATACTCCAAAAGTACTCTTTAATTCCAATGATTCTACACAAATTTCACACAAACACAATCTTATATTACTTAAATATCCAAACACACTTAATATAAACTACAAATTTCTCTCCAAAAACTTTGGATGAAATTACTTAATACATAAGTTCAAACACATGTAATTAAACACAAACTTACATCATTGAGATGTAACAAATATATGTAAAATGCAACAAACACAAACATAAAAAAAAACACACTTAAAACACTAAACACACATAATCAAACCACAAGATCACACATAACTTAATTCCAATCTCCATTACGTGGATTATATCCAGAACCACCATCAGATCCATTTGAACCATATGGAATGTAAATCTGATAAAACAGACGATGATTAAAAGCTCTTACATCTTCTCCCTCTATCCATTTGTTCTTCAATTCCATATCTCTATTCACTTCTTCCACATGACTTGTATGACTGAATTCCATTTTGAGTTGCCATCCAATGTGCACTAAATGTGCATTAATATTATTTACCTTTGCATCAATAGACTCAACATTGGCCTCGATCTTTGTAATTCTTTCTACTATTCCTTGGATACTCACAGCCATAATCCATTATGTAACTCTTGCGCACTATCACAAATAAAATTCTTCTTGTTGGCATCCTCTTTCTTCTTAACTTTGCTCTCCCAAGAATACATTTTTGCACTCAAAATACTCTTTTTATGACTCAGGAATGAAAATAAGAACTGAGGGAAGTACCTCATAAATTCAGGGCCATTTTATAGACTTGTGAAGGCACAAAACTGACCCTAGACGTGTTAAAATTCCTTAATAACTCTAAATCTACTCACCCATGATTTAGGCTTCTAGAACCTCATTTTTCACATTTTTTATAACGGTGGCGCCTATGCGCCAACCAACTGTGCATAGCCGCCAGTGTACATTTTTGCACAGTTCTGCTAAACGTCAAAATCTTTATTATGACTCCTCTAAGTCATTAAATAAGGTCAAATAAATACTACTATAACATAAAAACTCCAAAATTCTACCACATTTCTCAAATCGGACCAAATAAAAGCACACATAGCAAACATAAAACAAAGCACACCGATAAATATGGGTTGCCTCCCACAAAGCGCTTGGTTTAATGTCATCATCCTGACTTACCCAGAGCTTATTCTGAGTGGCCCAACATCATATTCTCATCAAGTTTAGATTGATTGACTGAAAGGTAACGTTTAAGTCTATGACCATTCACTTTAAATATTTTTCTAGTCTTTGGAACTTTAATATACACAACTCCAAAAGAATAAACATTCATCACCATAAATGGGCCTGTCCACTGGACTTAAGTTTTCCAGCAAAAATACTCAATCTAGCATTATATAGTAAAAATTTTTTGCTCGATATTTTTTGGAAGAATATTCCGATCATGTCATAACTTCATATTTTCTTTGTAAATCTTAGCATTTTCATAAGATTCATTCCTTATCTCTTCAATCTCAATTAATTACAACAATCTCTTTTCTCCAGCATCTTTCTAATTAAAATTGAACTCTTTAATAGACCAATATGCTTTATGCTTAAGTTTAACTGGTAAATGACAAGCTTTTCCAAAAATTGGCCTATATGGGGACATTCCTATAGTAGTTCTATAGGCAGTACTATAGGCCAACAAAGCATAATCCAATTTGATTGACCAATCCTTTCTATTTGGATTAACGGTCTTTTCCAATCTTCTTTTAATTTCATGATTGGATAATTCGACCAAACCACTTATCTACGAATGGTAAGTAGTAGCAATGAGATGGTTAATTTGATATTTCTTTACAAGCTTTTATGTAATCGCATTTCCTAAATAACTTCCCCATCGAGTTATGATTACTCTTCGTATCCCAAATCTGCAAAATATATTCTTATTTAAAAACTTTACAACAATTTGAGCATCACATCAAGGTAAAGCAACAACTTCTATCCATTTATATACATAGCTACTGCTATCAAAATGTAAGTATTTCCAAAAGATGGTATAAATGTTCCCATAAATCTAATCCCCAAACATCAAATATTTCAACTTCCAACATATAATTGAGGGGTATCTCATTTCTTATAGAAATATTGCCTACACATTGACATTGATCATAATTTTTAATATAAACATTAACATACTTAGAAATTGTAGGCCAAAAAAATCCAGATTGTAAGATTTTATATGTTGTATTTTCAAGTCCAAAATGTCCTCCATAATCAGAATTATGACATTTTTGAATAATTTCATAAGTTTTTTCTAAAGGCACACATCTTGGAATAATCAATTCCTTTCCTTGTTTATATAAAAATGGGTCATCCCAAAAATAAATCTTAGCTTCAGATAGAAATGTCTTGTTCTCCTGGTATGTCAAACCATAGGGTAAAATATCATTGACAATAAACTTTACAATTTCGACATACCACGGAACACACTACTCATTAACAACGAACAATTTTTCATCAGAAAAATTTTCATTAATTTTTTCTGCATTACAGAGAGATTTTTCAGTTTCAAGCCTAGACAGATGATCGGCAATTTATTTATTAGTACCCTTTCTATCTACTATCTTGAAATCAAATTCTTGCAAAAGAAGAAACCATCTAATTATCTTGGTTTTGAATCATTCTTCTTCATTAAATACTTAATAGCAGAATGATCAATATGCACCACACATTTTGTTCCAATTAAATATGATATGAATTTATCAAAGGCAAATACTATAGCTAATAACTCTTTCTCAGAAGTAGTATAATTAATTTGAGCTTCATTAAGAGTTTTACTAGCATAGAAAACCACTTTAAAAATCATATCATATTTCTGATCTAAAACAGCTCCAATAGCATAATCACTAGCATCACACATTAATTCAAAAGTTTTTCCCAGTTAGGTGAAACTATAAAGGGTGTAGTGATTAATTTTTATTTTGAAGTTTCAAAAGCTTTTAAGCAATCATCATCAAAATTAAAAATCACATCTTTTTCCAATAAATGGCATAAAGGCTTTGAGAATTGTGAAAAGTCTTTAATATAACACTCTGTAAAATCCGAGTATGTCCCGAAAAATTCTAATTCCCCTTACATTAGTTGGGCGAGGTAAATTAGAGATCACTTGAATTTTTCGGGATCAACATCCATACTAATTTCTGATATACGATGTCCCAAAACAATTCCTCCTGCTACCATAAATTGGCATTTCTCCCAGTTAAGGACCAAATCAATTTCTTCACAACATTTTAGAACTTTAGACAGATGTTCTAAACATGATTTAAATGAAATTCCAAACACTGAAAATTCATCCAAAAAACTTCAATTCCTTTTTCTATTAGATCACCAAAAATTTTCAGCATACATCTCTAAAATGTAGCAGGGGCATTACACAAACCAAAGGGCATTCTTCTAAAAGTAAATGTATCATAAGGACTGGTAAACGTTGTTTTCTCTTGATCCTCAGAAAAAATTTGAATTTGGTGGTAACCAGTATATCCATCAAAAAAATAAAAGTATTTAGGCCCATCCAGTCTATCCAACATCTGATCTAGAAAGGGAAGTGGAAAATGATCTTTCCTGGTGACAAGGTTTAATTTTATATAATCAATGCATATTTGCCATCCTCTAACTTGTCTTAAATGTATTATTTCATTCTTTTCATTCACAGTTATAGTAACTCCTCCTTTCTTAGGTACACAGTGAGTATGGCAAACATATGCACTATCTGAAATAGGGTAGATAATTCCAGCATCCAACCACTTTAAGATTTCTTTCTTAACAACTTCTCTCATGATAGTATTTATTCTCCTTTGAGGATCAGCCTGAGGTTTACAGTTATCCTCCATAAGGATTCTATGCATACAAATTGAAGGACTGATTCCTTTAATATCAGCTATTGTCCATCCAAAGGCTTCTTATATTTCTTCAAAATTTCAAGCAAACTCTCTTCTTCTCTTTCATTTAATTGAGAGGAAATTATATTGGCAAGTTGATAAATCATCTAAAAAAGCATCCTTTAAATGATTAGGAAGCATCTTTAAATCAAGTTCAGGAGGGTTTTCAATCGATAGACCAAAAGATACATCTTTTTCAGTCATGTCCAACATTTCAAAATTTTCATGAACATAATTTAAATCTTCCTCATGAAAATCTTCAGAATCTGGTCATCCCTCTTCTTACTTGTGTTCTAATTCTTTACTTTCAGATTTTTCTTCATAAGTTGACTTGAAATGACATTCACTCATATATTTGAAAACATCCATCCTATAACCTTTATCATCTTTACCTCTTGCAGGGTATTTCATTGACTTTGAAATATTGAATGTAACAGTTTGATCATTAACTCACATCATTAATTCCCCTTTTTGCACTTATATCATGGCTCTGTTTGTAGCTAGGAAAGGTCTCCCTAAAATTATGGGTATCCTTTATCTTCCTCCATATCCAACACCATGAAATCAACAGAAAAAATAAATTGATCCACTTTCACCAAAACATCTTCTATAACTCCTTTTGGATATATGATTGAACGATCAGCTAATTGCAAAGTTACAGTAGTAGAGGTTATTTCTCCTAATCCCAGTCTTTTGAATATTGATAACGACATAGGGTTAATGATTGCACCCAAATCACATAAAGCATTTCCAAAAAATCTGTGTTGCACATGAAATTGTGAAACTTTCAGGATCTTTAAGTTTTTCAGGAAGCTTTTTCTAAATTATTGCACTGCACTCTTCACAAAGTACAACAGTCTCATTATCTTTAAACTTTCTCTTTTTGTTGAGAATATCCTTCATAAATTTCACATAGCTTGGCATTTGTTCTAAGGCTTCAGCAAATGGAATGTTGATTGTAAAAAAATTGCTTATCCAATTTTTGTTGTCGAAGTCTCTGAGGAAATGGAGGTTGTAGCTTTTCTAAATTAACCTAAAGTGGAGAAATAGGTCTTTCCCAACCTTTCAGAGCGTCCACTTTTGGTTTTTCAATTTCTCTTTTCTTTACTTCAGTCTCTTTTTGAACTCTACCTTCCAAATCTCTTCCACTTCTCAACTGAATAGCTTGTACTTGCTCTTTAGTCTTGTCTCTTGGATTTATTTTAGTATTACTAGAAAGCGTTCCTTAGGATCTATAACATAATAAATTGGCAATCTGTCTCAATTGATTCTCAATATTTCTGATTGTAGCTTCTTGACTTTGTAATTGATTTCCCATTTGTAACACCACTTCCTCCATAGACAACTTCTTCTCCATAAATTGTGGTATTGTTAAAACCTGGAGGATAGGTTGGTCTATAATTATTATTCCGTTGGCTATTCCAGTTTCCCAATGGGTTCACTTGGTTGTTCCCCCATTTGTGAGTACTACCACCCTAATTGTTGTTATTCCAGTTATAGTTTGGATGATTTTTCCAACCTGGGTTATAATAATTGGAGTAAGGGTTATTAGGCTTACTTATGGCATTCAAGGTTTCTGATGAAGTTTGAGAATTAACCATTTGGCCTAATGAACTTTCTTCAATCATGGAAGTTGGCTGAGAAAAAGTCATCCCAAATTGGTCTATCCTTCTTGAAATTGCAGCAACTTGATTTGAAAGCATCACAAAAGCATTATTTTCATGAATGTTGGCTATCTTTTTAGGATTTAACCTTTCAGAAGGCCATTGAAAATTATTAGTACTCATTTCTTTAATTAAAGCACAAGCATCAGCAAACTGTTTAGACATCAATGAACCACCAGCAGCGGCATCGATAATAGATCTAAGAGATCCAACTAATCCATTATAAAAGGTCTGAATTATTAACCAATCTGGTATCAAATTATGCGGTCACTTTCTTAAGAGATCTTTAAAATGTTTCCATGCTTCATATATAGATTCCCCTTCAAAATGAATAAAATATGTGATATCATTTCTAAGCTTCGCAGTCTTTGATGGTGTAAAATATTTAGCAAAGAAGTTTTGTGCTAAATCACCCCAAGTTCTGATAGATCCAGGTGCTACCAAATTTAACCAAATCTTAGCTTTATCCCTTAGTGAAAAAGGAAAAATTCTAAGTTTAATAACATCATCCGAAACACCATCGCATTTAAAAGTAGCGCACAATTCTAGAAAATTAGCAAGATGTAAATTATGATCTTTAGTTGGTGCTCCCCCAAACTGATTATTAGATACCATCTAGATAATAGCAGTTTTAAGTTTAAATGAATTAGCAGCTACAACAAATACTACCATGAAGTTCATCCACAGTAGGGTTAGTATAATCTCTTAAAGGTCTAAATTCTTGATTGAGTTCAACATTTTGATGATCTTGATTTGCCATTTCTTGAATATTTTTATCTTTTTCTGTATTTTTAATTTTTTGATTTTTCTAATAGTTCTCTCTATTTCATAATCGTAAGGCACAAGTCCCTCAAAACCTGAACTACGCATACACAATTAACAAAATAAAATTAAACACACTAACAAATATAATGAAAAGTAAAAAACTTAATTTTTCTTAAATTTTCTTTAAATGATATTTTAATTAATTTCCTAGGCAAAAGTGCCAAAAACTTTATCCTTTTTCAAATATTTATGCTTACGATTTAGATATGAAATTATTCTTTAATTATTAATAATATGGGATACTACGCAAGTATATGTATCGTTTATCAAGTAATATAGGACTTTTTGATTAAACCTCGAGATATCGAACCCACAGAGAAATTTCTAAAATTTTAAAGAAATAAGAAAAATTACTTTTTACTTTATAAAATGATTTTGTAAAGTATGTTTTAAGATATAAAGTTTTTCAAATTTATTTTTGGTTCTTTCTAAATAAAAAGTAAAGAAAACAACTAAAGTTAACACAACTATAAAATAGTATGAAAGCAAATGAGAATAAAATATCTTTTTCCTCTTTCAATGAATCACTAATAATTATGAAATTTTATTGTGGAAGTATCTAAAATGTGTTCTGCCAAATAGAAGCAATTATATTCTTTACCCTTACTTGGTTCTATAAAAACATTGGTTAATTTAATGTTTTGAAATCATGTAGATGGGTTAGGCAGGGAAGATATTAGCTCTCACTCTAGAGTTCCCTCGATTCCCTCCACCTGGGGGCTAATGTGAGATAACAAAATTTAAAACATCAAACCAAATTAGAGGGCTTTAGCCTATCACTATAAATTCATCTAATTTTACTCCCCATTAAAAACATATCTTCCTATTTATTTACACCTAACCATATGGACTACAATTCTCATCCATACAATTGCATGTGATTCTTTCCGATTGAGACAATATCGCATTGGTTCTTACATGTTCTCACAACAAGTTTTAACATCATAATTGGCCAAATCAAGAGGTAAATGAAGTGCAAGGTAGTGAATCATCACAACTTCTTTCAACATTGAAATCCTATACTGCACACAACTTCCTTCCATAAGTTAGATACTTCATCATTTAAAGGGAAAAAGATAAAGAAAACTACTTAGAATCCATGGAGAAAACACAATCACAACTTAATTTGAAAGTAGAAATCATAGTGAAAACACAATAAGTCTTACTTTAAAACCAAATGTAAAACAAAGTTAAACACTTATCTGAAAATCCCCTATGCAAGACTCTTAAAGTTCCTTTTAAACTTTTCTTTCCCTTTACAAGATATAATAGAGGTTGGCGCCCAACTTCGTTGACACTGAATCTCTATTCTACTCTTAATAAAAACTAGATACAATTGATAATAAAAGTGGTGAAGTGGAAAGGTGTTCTCTCAATTACTCTCTAACATAAACTTTACTCTTAACACTAATCACACCCTCCAACAACAACCATTTTTCTGATCTTCAAGTCTTCTTTTTCAAATTTTCCAAAAGATGGCTTGGTTTCTCTTCAAAATATGTTCAGATTCAATGTATCCATGAACAATGCATCCATACGTTCAAATTTTAAATGAATTTTGGCACTGATGGGAAGTTAGTGAAGTTTAAACCAAAATATACTTAAAAAACCCTTTCAAATTTGTGCCAAAATCAAATAAAATTCATCACTTTAACTTTGGTGCCTATGCGCCAAGGGTCTGGCGCTTAGCCGCCAGAGGCCAATTTTGCACACCTTTCAATTTTTGCTCTAAATTTGATCCTTTCTTGCTTCTTTCATCATAGTCAGTCATTTTAATCATACCTGCAAGAAAAACACAAAAATACCTTTCGTTAAAGTGCAATATCATTAAAAATAGGTATAAAAATGTATTTAGAAACACTATATATTTTAGGTATATCAATGACATAGCTGTCTTCTACATTGGTGAGGTGTGTGAGCAGTTTCAACTCTGTGTCTCCGAAAGAGAAACTCTCCACAATTGTTATAGAATGGGCTAGCTACAATGCTTTTCCCATTTCAAAACTCTTAATAATTTTGCAAGGTGAGCCAGCTACAAAAATTTTCTCACATTGTGAAATCTAAACATCGCAACCCTCCAAGGAAGGTCGGGGAAAGCCTAAATAAGGGGAAATCAGAATTCCAACTCACTAGAATTTTATCCTATATATTGTAAAGTGAGATCATTCAGCTCGTCATAGGACTTGACAATGCACAAAATTTCTATCCTAGGGCTTCCTTTAGAAAATCAATGATCAATCCAAGAGAGTTTGTCCAAGCTGACTAGTGTTAGTCCGCCAACTCAGCTAATGAGGGAAACTGAACCCACAACGCATATCTTAAACTTTTTCTAAGGTTAAATAAGAAGGAAGAACACGGTGGTTGATAAGGTTATACCGTCACAATGGTTCTTTAATGTTCAGCAAAGTCTAGGAAAAAGCTCTTCTCATAGTAGGAGAGAAGCCCACCCATGTCCTTCCCTTAATTAATGATGAAACTAATGTTGCTAGAGAGAAGGATGAAGCATGCTCTTTGCTTGCAAAAATTGTCAGCGTCCGGATCACATGCCGATGTACCTCGCAAGATATGCACGAAAAAAGTGAAAGAGCGAGTGATGATAAGAGAGTATGAAAGTACATGCAATAGATATTCCGAAAATACAAAAACATGTCAACACATACCTTTACTAGGATTGGATGCCCGATAAGGTGTTGTGGCTTTAGCCAAAGTGAAAGGATGTTGATGAAGGGAGGCAGCTAGGTCAGACATTGCCGATAGGTTGCATTTAGGCAGCTCAAGCCACCAACTAAAAAGGAGAAGCAACAAAAGGCTAATGGGATGGAAAAGGAGAGCAGTGTAACGGCGTGACACTGCTAGGTCCTTGAGCTAAACTGAATTACGGATATGTTTAAGGTGAGGGAGTCTCTGAACCGTGAGACCCCTTAGTGCATTGAGCAGAAATGGCCCTTGCAGAGATACATAGGTGATGCCACCAGCTAAAGAGAGCCACTAACATGAGGAGGTTGACAAAGTGCCAGTGGTAGCAAGGGGGCAGAACCTAAGGTGCAGACAACTAAGGCATCACAGAATCTCAATAAGAGAAGGGAAGTTGCAGATTTCTTACCAACTAAGAGGAGATTGTGTGGTGAGAGGTTCATTAGTGGGAGAGATCTTGGAAGGGAGGACCATTGTCAGAGGCTGCATGCGTGAGATTCGATGCGAGAGGGGAGCTCAGTCGTACGAGAGAGAGAGAGAGGGAGACCGGTGCCAGTTTTGTGAGTGGAAGAGGAAGAGCAAACCGAGTTTCTAGTGTTGAGGTATTTTACCAACATCTAGAGGGAGGTCGATAAGGCTCACCTGCCATAGAGGGAGCGAGGTAGCGGATGTCGCAAGAGTGAGCAGGGACAGTGTGCGTTAGCTTGCACTTATCAAGAGGGGGTGGATGCTCTTGCATGAGAGATAAAGGATTTTTGTATTATATCTATTTTAATATTTATCATTTAAAAGCCTTGATTTGTGCATTACTGGCTCTCATGAAAACATAGCGAAATGGGTATCCTACTTAGGTAAAATCAATGTTTTGGACGCGCTCATGCAATCCATTTCGTCATCCAAAGTCATCTGAAATGGCCAAGGTCTAACAAAATGATCTTGGCAGTGTGCTCGTCAATACACGTCGAAGGCTCTAAATTAGATTTTTTGCACTACGAGAATTAAAGTGTGCATTAATACATGCTTCAGAGCACTCGAGCTGACATCCTACTCTTGTAACATAAAAAATTGATGCCAACATTGACCTTGGAGAACTTGCTAATGTAGCATTGTTAGAAACTAACATGTTCTAAGAAACTATTAACTCCTCTCAAAAAAGTAGGTGAGGAATGTTTCACTATCATCTAAATCTTTGATGAATCTACTTTCATTCTCCTTTAAAAAATTTTGTATCCCAAAGTATTGCTTTAGTTACCATAAATTGATAAATTTCACAGTTCAATACTGTGCGTGTCTCCTCATACCTCTAAAATACCCTACTAAGATTATTATGGAATGAGACAAAGGATGGACCAAAAATAGAAAAATCATCCATAAAAATCTCGATACATTTCTTTATCAAATCACAAAAAATAGGTATCATGCAGAGCTAAAACATGGTAGGTGCATTGTAGAGTCTAAATGGCATCCTTCTAAAAGTAAAAGTCTTATAAGGGCTCAAGAATGTATTCTTATCTTGGTCCACAAGAGTTACAGGAATCTGATGGAACCTTGTATAGCTATATAAGAAGCAAAAAAAAAAGGGTGATCAATTAGTTTATCCAACATTTGGTCAGGGAATGCAAGGGGATAAAATTTTTTTCTTGTGACAGTATTTAATTTCATATAATGAGTAAGTATTTATCACTCTATGGCATTTCTCATAGGTATCAACTTGTTCTGCTCATTATCTAGAGGAGTCACCCCTCTCATTTTGGGTAAACAAAGGATTAAACTAACCTAAGCACTATCTGAAATGGGGTAAATAATGCCTGCTTCTAACTATTTAATAATCTCCTTATTATATATTCTTTCATTTATGAGTTAATCCTATATATACCTAAAATATATAATATTTTATGCACATTTTTATACCTATTTTTGATGATATTGCACTTTGATGGAAGGAATTTGTGCGTTTTATTTTCAGGTACACTTAAATGGACCAAATATGTCAAAAGGAGTGAAAAATGATCAAATTTGAAACAAAAATGAAGAAGCTGTTAAAATGAACTGGGGCGTCTAAGCGCCCAGATTTGGCGCCTAAGCACCAGCAGACAAAGAAGGCCACACCTGCGCACCAAAACCCTGCGCTTAAATTCCATGTTGGTACTTTTCAATTTTAAAGAATTTTTTGCTAATTTTAAAGAGGTGTTTGAGGTATCCTTTGGTACAAACGTGGTTAACTGATCAAGGGCGCCAAAACATATTCAAATTTCACTTGAAAGGATGCATCTCTTGGGTAGATTCATTGAATATAGACAACCTTTGAAGAGACACCAAGTTACATTTTGAGAAAATATAAAAGGACTTGAAAAGAAGTGTGTGGAGTGTGTAGAGAGGACAATTAGAAGTAGAATTAGTGTGTTTTTGCTGAGTTTAGAGAGTAAGGAGTTGTAGGATTCATACTTAGGGTTTCTTGACACTTTTATCATTCCTTAGTGAAAGAGAAGGTTAGTAGGGATTCCTAAATAAAAATCCATTGTTGTAGAGAGATTTAAACCCTCTTGCGTCGGGCGACTGATCCAAGTGAGTCCTGTAAGACTAAGGAAGAGATTCATAGGAACTTCAACAGTTTGGTGGAGAGGAACTTGAGATAAGTTTTTATCTTTGTACTTCATTTGGTTTTAATTGAGACTTCTTCTATTTTCTACATGGTTACTACTTATAAAAATATTTGTTGTTGTGTTTTCTCCATAGATTTTGAGTAGTCTTTTTTATATTTATCCTTAAAATGAAAAGTAATTAAGTGTTGGTTGAAAGTTGTGGAAATATTGATCTTTAATGTTGGAAGAAGTTGTGTTGATTTAATTCATGCACTTCATTTACTTATTGATTTTGCCAGTCATGATGTTAATATTTACTGTTAGAACATGTAAGATCCTAGTAGTTCATTTAATGTTGTGCATGAGATTGTATGGATGAGAAAGTAATTCGTATAATTTTGTGCAAATAAATAAGGAAATATACTTTGATGGGTGTAGAATTAGAGACTTTAAGATAATAGACTAAAGCCTCTAATTTGGTTTATTTCTTTAGGTTTTGATGCAAGATTTAACCCCTAGGTAGAGGGAAAGGAGGGAACTCTAGAGTGAGAGCTAGTATCTTCCCTACCTAACCAGTCTTCAAAATTATTCAAACTTTAAACTAGCCAATGTTCTTTATAGCATCTCTAGTAAGGGTAAAGAATAAAATTGCCCAATTTGGAGCAACAAATTTTGAATATTTCCACAACAGAATTCCTGTACTTATTACTTATTCATGATAAGGAAAAATATATTTTTTTCTATACTTCTTTAATCTTACAAAATCTTGTTCTAGTTAGTAAATTAAAAGAATCCCATTTTAAAGTTTTGTGTTATCTGAAACTGTTTAAGTAATAGACTTTTTTAATTAGAATTTACGATCTAAAAACATTTTTATCTTTTATTATCTGTAATTTTGTATTGTGGGATCTATATTTCAGAGCTTAATCAGAAAGTCCTACATAATTTGATAACAATACATATACTTGCATAGAATCACTTAATTAAAGTATTACTGTTGCATTCTTATTTACATCATAATCATGTTTTAGTGTCGTTATGAAGAAGGAGATTTTTATTAAAAATATAAGTATGATCTTTTTAACATAAGCATAATTTTACCAGTATTTGTCTGGTAGTTAAAAGTGTCGGGATCACATTTTTGGCGCCATTGTCGGGGAAGAAGAGAAAAAATCAAATTGTCTTTAGATTTGAATTTAAAAGATAAATTAAAAAGAAATTTTAGAAAAACAAAATTTATATTTTTAAAAAGCCTTATTTAAACCTTATATGTTTATGTGTTTTGTTTTTTGTTTTTATTATTGTGTTGTAATAGTTTATACGAAGTTTAGGTTTTGAAGGACTTGTACCATACGATTCTGAATTAGAACAAACAATTAGAAAAATTAAAAATATTAAAACTACAAAAAAATTCAAAATTTTCAAGAAATGACAAATCAAATTAATTAAAATGCTGAAATTCATCATGAATTATACACTTTAAGAGATTATGTAAAACCTTCAGTGGATGAACTTCATGGTAGTATTCAAAATTCTGTTGTAGCTGCTAATTTATTTGATTTTAAGCATGTTATTATCCAAATGGTATCTAATAATCAATTTGGGGCATCACCAACTAAATTTCCAAATTTACATCTTGCCAATTTTCTAGAATTGTGTGCTACATTTAAATATAATGGTGTTTTTGATGATGATATTATGCTTAGGCTTTTTTCCATTCTCACTTAGAGATAAGGCTAAGATATGGTTGAATTCCTTAGCACCTGGATCTATCAGAAGTTGGGGAGATTTTGCACAGAAATTCCTTGCTAAATATTTTCCACCATCAAAAACTGTGAAGCTTAGAAATGAAATTGCATATTTTTGTCTATTTGAAGAGGAATCTATTCACGAAGCTTATGAATGATTTAAAGAAATCCTAAGAAAGTGTCCACACCATGCTATGTCAGATTGGTTAATTATTCAAAACTTTTATGATGGATTAGTTAGATCTCTTAGATCTATTATCGATGCCACTGCTGTCAGTTCATTAATGTCAAAATCATTTCTTGAAGTTTATGCTTCAATTAAAGAAATGGATACTAATAATTTTCAATGGGCTTCTGAGAGGGTACATCATAAAAAGGTAGCAAATATTCATGATTTTGATGCTTTTGTCATGTTAGCAAATCTAGTTGTTACAATCTCAAGGTAGATAAACCAATTTGGAATGAATTTTTTTCAACCAATTCCAATGATCGAAGAGATTTCATTAGGCCAAATGGTGAATTCTCAAACATCAATTGAGACTTTGAATGCTATAAATAATAAATGAAATAAACCATATTCAATCTACTATAATCTTGGTTGCAAAACCCATCCTAACTTTATCTGGAATAATAATTCAGGTGGTACTAATCAGTAGTGGGAAAGCAACCAAGTAAACCCATTGAAGAACTGGAACAACCAAGGTAATAGTAATTACAGCCTACTCATCCCTAATAAATATATGTGCACCAAAAACTTGACTTCACACCGAATATATTTGTTGATGATTTAGATATGAAAATTATGATTTTATAATATGGGATATTATGCGAATATACGTATCTTTTATCAAGTAATATAGGACTTTCTGATTAAGCCCCGAGATATCGAACCCACAAAGAAATATAAAAACTTGTTAAAGAATTAAAAAAATTATACTTTTACTTTTTTTAATGACTTTTGAAAGTATGTTTTGACTTGAAAAACATGAAAATTGTTTTTGGTATTTTTAATTAAAGCTAAGCAGTTAATGAAAATTATCAGAACTTTAAAATGCGGTATAAAATACTAGGAAATAAAATATCTTTTTCTTTGTCTTATAAAGTAGTAATAATTAAGAAAGTATTGTTGTGGAACTATTTAAATTTGTTGTGACAAATAGGAGCAAATTTATTCTTTACCCATACTTAGTTCTATAAAGAAGATTGGTTAATTTGAAATTTTAAAATCTTGAACATGGTTAGGTAGGGAACATACTAGCTCTCACTCTAGAGTCCCTTAATTCACTCCACCTAGGGGTTAACTTCTCATAACAAAATTTAAAATGTCAAACAAATTAGTGGGCTTTAGCCTGTCACTCTAAAGACCTCTAATTCTACTCCCCATTAAAAACATATAACCTAAGCATTCAATTATATTGACTACAATTCTCATCTATATAATTGGATATGATTTATACCATTTGTTGTTTGAGACAATACTGCATTTGATCTTACATAATCTCACAAAAATTTAACATCTTAACTAGCCAAATTAAGAAGTAAATTAAGTTCATGGAATTAAATCTTCACAACGTATTCCAACTCTAAACACTTATACATTCCACAACAATCCTACATAATTTAATTAATTCTTT
Organism: Papilionanthe hookeriana x Papilionanthe teres; assembly: GCA_022702705.1. NCBI lineage: Eukaryota > Viridiplantae > Streptophyta > Magnoliopsida > Asparagales > Orchidaceae > Papilionanthe > Papilionanthe hookeriana x Papilionanthe teres. The sequence continues at coordinate 136,083,148 of CM040425.1, read as the reverse complement.
ATTTAAGAAAGAAAAATATAAAGAAATCTACTCATAATTCATGGAGAAAACACAAGCAAAACATTGATTTGAAAATAGAAATCATAAAGAAAGCACAACAATAAAAACTAAATATAGAAAACAGAAGTAAACACTTATCTGAAAATCCTCTCCATAAGACTCCAGAAGTTCCTTTAAAACTTGACTTTTCACAGGACAACACTACAGAGGTTGGCGCCCAACTTTGTTAACTCCAACTCTGACTTTAGACTTAAAAAAAAACTAGATAAATGGATGAAAGTAAATTGGTGGAAAGAAAGTTTCACACCAAAATAACTAACTCAAAACAATAAAATACTGAAAGTAAATCTCTTTAAACTAGAAGATGAAACTGAAAACTAGAAAAGACTCTTGAAAACTAAACTAAAAGACTAACTCTCACTAAAGACACACACTTATACACACTCATGATATAACTTTAACAATAATCCAAAAGGTGCATGTTGACCTCATTTTTACAATGAGTCAATACCTTTTGACCTAAAAAGTCAACTTTGGTCAAAATGGTCAATCTAGACCCAATGACCAACCCTGTTGACCCAATAGGTCAACCATTTTACCTAAAAAGTCAACTTTGGTCAAAATGGTCAATCCAGACCCAATGACCAACCCTATTGACCCAATAGGTCAACCTTTTGACCTAAAAAGTCAACTTTGGTCAAAATGGTCAATCTAGACCCAATGGCCAACCCTGTTGACCCAATAGGTCAACCTTTTGACCTAAAAAGTCAACTTTGGTCAAAACAGTCAATCTAATAGGTCAACCATTTGACCTAAAAAGTCAACTTTGGTCAAAATGGTCAATCCAGACCCAATGACCAACCCTGTTGACACAATAAGTCAACCTTTTTACCTAAAAAGTCAACTTTGGTCAAAATGGTCAATCTAGACCCAATGACCAACCCTGTTGACCCAATAGGTCAACCTTTTGACCTAAAAAGTCAACTTTGGTCAAAATGGTTAATCTAGACCCAATGACCAACCCTGTTGACCCAATAGGTCAACCTTTTGACCTAAAAAGTCAACTTTGGTCAAAATGGTCAATCTAGACCCAATGACCAACCCTGTTGATCCAATAAGTCAACATTTTGACCTAAAAAGTACACTTTGGTCAAAATGGTCAATCCAGACCTTATGACCAACCCTGTTGACCCCACAGGTCAACCTCTTTACCCAAAATGACAAATTTGGTCAAAATGGTCAATCCTGACCCAATGATCAACCCTGTTGACCCCATAGGTCAACCCATGACGTAAAAAAGTTAATTTTGGTTAAAATGATCAATTTTTGACCAAATAACCGATTATTAACCCCATGACATGTTTAAGACTCCAAAATGACAAAATTAATCAAATACTTAATTTCAAAATTATTTTGATTAATTAAATTGACTAATAATTTAATTTTCAATATTTTAATTAATGACAAAATTAATTAAAATGAAATATTAAATTAAAAGTCATAAAATGATAAAATACAACAAAAAGAAATAAAAATGACAAAATTAATCAAATAATTAATTTCAAAAGTTTTTTGATTAAATAAATGACTAATGTTTTAATTTTTAAAATTTTAATAAATGACATTATTAATTAAAATGAAAAATTAAATTAAAAATCTAGAAAATAATAAAATGCACAAATTAATTAAAAACAATGAAATTAATCAAATAATTAATTCCAAAATTATTTTTTCTTAGTAATGGACCATTAATTTAATTTTCATATTTTAATGACATAATTAAGTTAAAAAGACATGAAATGAGACAAAATCCAACATTAAATAAAAATTAATCAAATAATTAATTTGGAATTATTTTCAAATTAATTAATGAAATAGTTTTCAATAATTTTAATTAATGACATAATTAATTAAAATGGAAATTAAAAAAAAGACATAAAATGACATTTTGACATATGACATCACATGTGACATAAAAATTTCCTATTATTAATTTTAAATTAAAATTAAATTATGGGGAGTCATTAATAAGTCCACCATGACATGGTTAACACTCCACTAAACGCATAACTCATCACCTTTAACCTAGGTTAAGAGTTATCATAATATTTTTATGATGGTTAGGCTTAAGTGTCACCTTCCCATCAACTCACCCATTTGCATGAGATGAGGTGGCTAGCCACTTTAAAAATAATTTTGATCGCTACCCTAAGCATCCAATGAGAAAGGAGGTTAGCATGGACTAAACATTAACCATGGTAAAATTAGGTAATGATGAAAACATGCATGAAATGAGTCATGAAGCTTATTTGTCATGCTCCAATTAAATCCTAAGTGACATGGTGAATGAAGAAGTGCTTTCATACTTTGAGTCATCACTCACCTTCTCCACAACCAATGGGAGAGAGAAAAAAATTTAAATCCATGGTTAAGTGCAATCATGGAAAAAGCATGCATGAGGTGAGTAAGAGGGTTAAGTGTCACCTTTCCCCTAAATCTAAAGCATGACTTGGATGAACAAATATTCAGACCAAATATGAAATTCCCTCCACCTCATAGATGAGCCAATGGAAGCAAGCCAAATAAAGAGTTAAGCTTTCACCATAGCTAAACTCAATATGAGTTAACCTTGGGGAAGTGAATTAAACTTATCCTCTAGTTGAAATTCAATCCTCAGCAATCATGACATCAGATAACACCTCCCCTAAATGGATTTAAGCTTAGCCAAGCCTCCCCATGGCTATATATACCCCATACCCGAACCAATAGAGAAGAAGAGAAAAATTGGTAGAGACCCATAGGCTGCTCAAACCACTTGGTCCCCAACACAAAAATTCATCCTAGGAACCTTAGCAATCTATCCCAACCAAACCCAAGCCATAGGGTTAGCTCAATCAAGCCAATTTGATCCAAAACCAAAATCAGCCCAAATTAGCCACTTTCCCAAAATTCTCATCCAAGGCTAGCTATAAAACCAAATTGGAGCAGTAAAGATCTTCCTTGGGAGTCCTAGAAGCCAGCCATAAGGTCTGATCAAGCTTGATACACTTGTGGCCAATGTATGGAATTATTTTCCCCAAAATAATTCATGCTTTTGAAATATCATAGGTTTTACTAGCCCAGAAATGTATCATCACCATATAGATACAATCTATACGTCCAGATGATTCCATAGGTTCAAAAATCACTCAATTTCGTTAAGAAATGAGTGAGATATTAATGTTTGAAGTTTAATGGTCGGAAATAATTCGAATTTTCCCTCGAATTATCTCAGTTGTTCGTCCCCGTGTTTTGGAACGGACGGCACTGATCGATTCCCCCCGTGTCCGCTGTTTTGCACCGAGCATGGTATCCTCCCGCTTCTTCGACACGTACAAGGACACGCGTCGCCGACCGGATTTTCAAGAATTAAAAATTCCAAAAAACCTTAAAAACATCAAAAATTGATATCTTTTGATCTAGAGGTCACAAGAATAAAATAAAAATATCTCTGGAAAGCTCTTGAAGAGAGGAAAATTATGAGACCAAAATCATAATTTTATTCTCAATATTTAATTTTTAATTAATTAATTACTCTCTGGAGTATTTTAATTATTAAAAATTATTCATAAGTCAGAAAATTATGAAATTTTCTGGGATCAATCCTTAGGTCTTTAAGGACATTCTGTGATTTTTCCTAGGCTAAGGGAACTCTCTAACACAAGAATTTCTAATTTTTGCAAGATTTTATAATTATTTCTAATAATAATTATAAAAATTAAAAATAAAATGAACAAAAATCAGAAATTGGTTTAGTGACTTAAATAAACAAATTCAAACCTAAAAATGACAATTTCCAACCTTTGAAAAATCAAAATGACATTTTAACCTCTTAGGGTAAAATTGTAAATTTTCAAATTTACATATTAAAAAAATCCATAGGTTTGAAGGATTGTGTTGACCACATTTTACAATGAGTCAATGCCCTTTTGACCTAAAAAATCAACATTGGTCAAACTGGTCAAACCAGTCCTAATGACCTACACTGTTGACCCCATAGGCCACTCTTTTGACCTAAAAAGTCAACATTGGTCAAACTGGTCAAACCAGACCTAGTGACCTACACCGTTGACCCCATAGGTCACCCCTATGACCTAAAAAGTCAACTTTGGTCAAACTGGTCAAACCAGACCTAATGACCTACACTGTTGACCCCATAGGTCACTCTTATGACCTAAAAAGTCAACATTAGTCAAACTGGTCAAACCAGACCTAGTGACCTACACCGTTGACCCCATAGGTCACCCCTATGACCGAAAAAGTCAAATTTGGTCAAACTGGTCAAACCAGACCTAATGACCTACACCTTGACCCCATAGGTCACCCTTATGACCTAAAAAGTCAACTTTGGTCAAACTGGTCAAACCAGACCTAATGACCTACCCTGTTGACCCCATAGGTCAACCCTATGACCTAAAAAAGTCAACTTTGGTCAAACTGGTCAAACCAGACCTAATGACCTACACTGTTGACCCCATAGGTCACCCCTATGACCTAAAAAGTCAACATTGGTCAAACTGGTCAAACCAGACCTAGTGACCTACACTGTTGACCCCATAGGTCACCCTTATGACCTAAAAAGTCAACTTGGTCAAACCAGACCTAGTGACCTACACTATTGATCCCAGAGGTCACGCCTATGACCTAAAAAGTCAACTTTGGTCAAATTGGTCAAACCAGACCTAGTGACCTACACCGTTGACCCCATAGGTCAACCCTATGACCTAAAAAGTCGACTTTGGTCAAACTGGTCAAACCAGACCTAATGACCTACCCTGTTGACCCCATAGGTCAACCCTATGACCTAAGAAGTCAACTTTGGTCAAACTGGTCAAACCAAACCTAATGACCTACCCTGTTGACCCCATAGGTCACCCTAATGACCTAAAAAGTCAACCTTGGTCAAACAGGTCAAACCAGACTAAATGACCTACCCTGTTGACCCCATAGGTCAACCCTATGACCTAAAAAGTCAACTTTGGTCAAATTGGTCAAACCAGACCTAATGACCTACCCTGTTGACCCCATAGGTCAACCCTATTACCTAAAAAGTCAACTTTGGTCAAACTGGTCAAACCAGACCTAATGACCTACACTGTTGACCTCATAGGTCAACCTTTTGACCTAAAAAGTCAACTTTGGTCAAATTGGTCAGACCAGACCTAATGACCAGTCCTGTTGACCCATAAATCAACCTTTTCACCCACTAACACATTTAAAACACCACAATGACAAAATCACAGACATTGGACATCTTAAAATCAATTTGACCAATTTGGGCTAACTTGGGTCAACCCATGTCAAAATTGGTCAACACTTATCTATTTTAATTAAAATAGATAAAAAATGACATAAAAATGACAAAATTAATCAAATAATTAATTTCAAAATTATTTTGATTAATTAAAATGATTAATGATTTAATTTTCTACATTTTAATTAAATGACATAATTAAAATGAAAATTAAATTAAAAATCATAAAATGACATAAAATGACAAAAATAATCAATTAATTAATTTGAAATCATTTTCAATTAGTAAATTGATTAATCAAATAATTTCCACCAATTTTAATTAATAAAAAGAAATTAATTAAAATGGAAATTAAAGGGGAGGATGAAAGTACAAGTGGGCTTTTCATATTTAATTGGGCTAATTCATTTTAAAAGCCTCTTTAACATATAAAAAGTCCATTTTAAAGTTTATTCTAAAGCCCATCCTAAAGCCCATCCTAAAGCCCATCATCCATGGCTTAACCCTCATGGTTATGCATGGAATGAGGTGTCATCACCTCCCTCATTCCCTCCTCAAGGTGGCCGGCCAACATAGGGCCAAAATGACCACCACCCAAGCCACCCAATGAGGAGAAAACCTCACATGTAACCTCTCTTTACCATGGTAAATGGAAATGATGAAGGTTAGGCTATAGGCTAGGTTATGTGTCATCACTTCCTAAGCTCATGGATTGAGTTGTAAGCTCCTTAGCAAGCCTTGCAACACCTCACCATTCACCTCCCACAATGGCCAGATGGACATGAGACAAAATGATAATATTTACCATGAAATACTTAGAGAGAAAAATCTAAGCTTATCTCCTGCCAAATGATCACCCAATCAGCATGTAGGGGAGATAAGTAATGCCCAAGAACAGCCTAACTCAAGCCAACTCCATCATTTGGCTATAAATAGAGCCCTTGGCCTAAACTAGCTAAGGAGGAAGAAAATATTTAGTGAGACCTATAGGCTGCCCAAATCCTCCTGCTCCCAACATAAAAGTTCTTCCTAAGAGTCCCCACTATCTTTTAGGAGTGAAACCCGGCCACGAGATCTAACCCATTTGAGCCAATTTGAGCCATTTTCAAAATTAGCCCAAATCAGGACCAATTCCCAAATTCCTCTCCAACCACAACTTCTGGAACAAATTGTTGCTTCCACAATCTTCTCTTGGGGTCCAAGAAGACAACCATAGGGTCTGATCTGACTTGATCCACTTGTGGCCAAGGTATGGAATTTATATTTGCAAAATAATTCATGTTTTAATAAATCATGTATTTTTCTAGCTCAAAAGTGTATCATCACCGTATGGATTGATACTACTTGTCGAGATGAGCATTTTAAAAAAAACATCACTCAATTTCGTCAAGAAATGAGTGAGATATTAATGTTTGAAGTTCAATGGCTACGGAATTTCGGGATTAAAATCCCGAATTTTCTGCGCCGTCCGATCCGGCGCCTTTAGAACAGACGGCGCAGATCTGCGCCGAACAGAGCCCACGGTCCGATCCGTTGCACGGGATCTTCCCGCCCGTTCGACGCGTCCGAGGACACGCGTCGACGGCGGGAAGGTTTGGCGGCGCCGAATTAAAAAAAAAAAATTTTTTTTTTTATTCCCTAAACTTCAAAAATTCATATCTTTCTAACCAGAGGTCCTAAAAATAAAATAAAAATATATCTGGAAAGCTCTTGACGAGGAGAAAATTATGAGACTAAAATCATAATTTTATTCTCAGTATTTAATTTTTAATTAATTAAATACTCTCTGGAGTATTTTAATTATTAAAAATTATTTACAAATCAAAAAATTATGAAATTTCGAGGCATTTATCTTTATGTTCTTAGGGATCTTCCATAACCTTTCTAAGGACAGAAAACATGCCTAGGGCACTTTTCTTGAATTTTCAAGTTTCATGGTAATTATTTCAAATAATAATTATTAAACTTTGAGAATTAAGAAAATAAAAATGCAAATGACTAGAAATGTTAGGGTAACAGACAATAACCCTAGGAAAAATATTTCTAAGCCATAAAAATCATTTTCAAAGGCATTTTGAAATTTAGGGATAAAATCATTTATTAATCAAATAATTTTAATCCCAAAATAACCCTTTTAATAAATTAAATTATTTTCATCAATAAAAACTTTGAAAATGATTTTAGTCTATGATAGGCTAATAATGAACTTCATTTGAGTCTAAAATGACGAGATTAGATTCAATTAGGGTTTAAAATGACATTAATCATTAAACCTTACCTAAATTAGGTTTAATAAAATTTAAACTCTATTAATTAAGTTTAAGGACACACTAAACTTAATTAATCATTAAACCTTACCTAAATTAGGTTTGATAAAATTTAAACTCTATTAATTAAGTTTAAGGACTCACTAAACTTAATTAATCATTAAACCTTACCTAAATTAGGTTTGATAAAATTTAAACTCTATTAATTAAGTTTAAGGACACACTAAACTTAATTAATCATTAAACCTTACCTAAATTAGGTTTAATAAAATTTAAACTCTATTAATTAAGTTTAAGGACACACTAAACTTAATTAATCTATTAAACCTTACCTAAATTAGGTTTAATAAAAATTAAACTCCTTTAATTAAGTTTAAAGACACACTTAAACTTAATTAACCCATTAAACCTTACCTAAATTAGGTTTAATAAAAATTAAACTTTTTTTTAATTAAGTTTAAGGACATATTAAACTTAATTAACACAAAACTAAACTCCCTTAATTAGGTTTAAAGACATACTAAACCTAATTAACCTCCTTAAACATAAGGTTTAATCATACCTAAACCCTAATTAGGTCTAACCCTTGGACACTAATTAAACCATTAAGCCTTAACTAACTAAGGTTTAATCATACCTAAACCCTAATTAGGTCTAACCCTTAGACCTAATTAAACCTTTAAGCCTTAACTAACTAAGGTTTAATCATACCTAAACCCGAATTAGGTCTAACCCTTAGACCTAATTAAACCTTTAAACCTTAACTAACTAAGGTTTAATCATACCTAAACCCTAATTAGGTCTAACCCTTAGACCTAATTAAACCATTAAGCCTTAACTAACTAAGGTTTAATCATATCTAAACCCTAATTAGGTCTAACCCTTAGACCTAATTAAACCTTTAAGCCTTAACTAACTAAGGTTTAATCATACCTAAAACCTAACCTAATTAAACCTTTAAGCCTTAACTAACTAAGGTTTAATCATACCTAAACCTAATTAGGTCTAACCCTTAGACCTAATTAAACCTTTAAGCCTTAACTAACTAAGGTTTAATCATACCTAAACCCTAATTAGGTCCAACCCTTGGACTCAATTAAACCATTAAACCTTAACTAACTAAGGTTTAATCATACCTAAAACCTAATTAGGTCTAACCCTTAGACCTAATTAAACCTTTAAGCCTTAACTAACTAAGGTTTAATCATACCTAAACTCTAATTAGGTCTAACCCTTAGACCTAATTAAACCTTTAAGCCTTAACTAACTAAGGTTTAATCATACCTAAACCCTAATTAGTGTCTAACCCTAGACTCAATTAAACCATTAAGCCTTAACTAACTAAGGTTTAATCAAACCTAAACCCTAATTAGGTCTAACCCTTAGACCTAATTAAACCTTTAAGCCTTAACTAACTAAGGTTTAATCATACCTAAACCCTAATTAGGTCTAACCCTTAGACTTAATTAAACCATTAAACCTTAACTAACTAAGGTTTAATCAAACTTAGACCAAACCCTTAGGTTCAACCTGACATGAACCTAAACCAAACTTAAACCTAACTTAAGCCTGATCTACATTAGACTTAAGTCAAACCAAACTTAGGTTCAACCCACACTGAACCTAAATCAAACTTAAACCTAACTTAAGCTCGATCTACGTTAGACTTAAGTCAAACCAAACTTAGGTTCAACCCACACTGAACCTAAATCAAACTTAAACCTAACTTAAGCCTGATCTACATTAGACTTAAGTCGAACCAAACTTAGGTTCAACCCACACTGAACCTAAATCAAGCTTAAACCTAACTTAAGCTCGATCTACATTAGACTTAAGTCAAACCAAACTTAGGTTCAACCCACACTGAACCTAAATCAAACTTAAACCTAACTTAAGCCTGATCTACATTAGTTTGAAACCTAACTTAAGCCTGATCTACATTAGACTTAAGTCAAACCCAACTTAGGTTCAACCCACATGAACCTAAATCAAACTTAAACCTAACTTAAGCCTGATCTACATTAGACTTAAGTCAAACCAAACTTAGGTTCAACTCACATGAACCTAAATCAAACTTAAACCTAACTTAAGCCTGATCTACATTAGACTTAAGTCAAACCAAACTTATGTTCAACCCACACTGAACCTAAATCAAACTTAAACCTAACTTAAGCCTGATCTATATTAGACTTAAGTCAAACCAAACTTAGGTTCAACCCACACTGAACCTAAATCAAACTTAAACCTAACTCAACTTGAGTCCAACCTAACTTGAACTCAAGTTAACCAAAACCTTAGGTTCAACCCACATTGAGCCTAACCTAAACCTACCTAACTTGACTCCAACCTAACTCGAACTCAAGTTAACCAAAACCTTAGGTTCAACTCACATTGAACCTAACCTAAGCCCAACCCAACTTAAACTCAAGTTAACCTAAACTTTAGGTTCAATCCACATTGAACCTAACTCAAATATAACCCAACTCGAGATCAATCTAACTTGAACTCAAGTTAATCCAAAATCTTAGGTCCAATCCCTATTAAACCTAACTTAAATTCAAACATGACCTAACTTGAGTTCAATCCAACTTGAACTCAAGTTAATCTAAATCTTAGGTCCAATCCATATTGAACCTAAATTCAACCTAAACCAAAGATAAGTCTAATCTATATTAGACTTAAATCAAACCCAACTTGAGTTCAATACCTAATGAACTTAAGACAATCCTAAATCTAAGTCTGACAAAAATAGACTTGATTAAGACTTAAACCTTACCTAAAATGGATTTGAATGGTCTATAATTCTAATTAAGTCTAATTTATTAGGCTTGATTAACCTTTAAATCCTATTTAAACAAGGTTTAAAATTTAATTAAGTCCATCCAAAACCAAACCTTTTAACTTAAGTTCGGACGGACATGAACTCAAGTTAATCAAATTCAATCAACATTGAATTTAACTTAGATTCAATCAGACATGAATCCAAGTTAATTCAATCAATATTGAATTTAACTTTAAACCTTTTAACTTAAGTTCAAACAGACATGAACTCGAGTTAATCAAATTCAATCAACATTGAATTTAACTTAGGTTCAACCAGACATGAGCCCAAGTTAGTTCAATTAGTATTGAATTTAACTTTAAATCTTTTAATAAACACGAACCTGAAATTTAAGCTCAAACTCAAGATCAATTCAACATAATTTGACATTCTAAAATTGACATAATCAACATAAATCTGATGTTGACGTAATCAACGAAAATTTGACATTTCAAAAACAACATGATTAGCATAAAGTTGACATTTCAAAAACAGCTTAACATTCTGTGATATTATTTCTGACGATATCTTCTTCGCAGAATGAAGACAATAAATTCCGTTTAGATTTTCTTTGCATTTTATAGGGTGTGCTAACTCTGTTTTGCAGGACGCCGACGACGGAATATCAACAACATTGACAACAAAACAAAACTTTTAGGTTAGACATATAACCTGAAACTTTTCAACAAAACAACAACATTGACAACAAAACAAAACTTTTAGGTTAGACATATAACCTGAAACTTTTCAACAAAACAACAACATTGACAACAAAATAAAACTTTTAGGTTAGACATATAACCTGAAATTTTGCAACACAACAACGACATGATAACAAAACCAGAACCTTTAGGTTAAACATAATACCTAAAGTATTCAATAACATAATATAACGACATTTAGGAGTGATAGTGGGTACATCTCTCCTTAAAAGAAATCTTCTAGAAAACAAATGATTAACATTAATCAGAAGTTTTCTTAAACAATCGAGAATTGTTTAAGATGTAATTAACTATAGAGGCTTCCCTCTATAGGAGATCTAGAAGAACCCAAAACAGAAATCTCTGGTTTACCTTGATTTTCTTAATATGAAAATTCTAGAATACATTATTCTAGAATATCCTCATATAAGAATTATCATAAACACCTTTTTCTACTATTAGTCCTAAAAATTCTCTAAATCCTTCATAGGATTTATACGAATAAAATTAGGCTAATATTAGATGGCGACTCCTTGACATTGACATGATATATGGGATGGCGATGACATGACATCATCAACAAAAACCACGAACCACATCCCACCGTGGTCGTGACGATACAATATATGTATTTCCCTTCCTTCCATCGCCACCAAGAGAGTGGCGACTCCGCTGGGGAGAATCTTTCTTCTCATCTTTTGTTATCATTTGTTTTCATTTCAAAATTTTAAAAATAAAAGTTCCCAGTTTATAAATAAGTCAATAATATTCGTTTTTCTTGAAATTACAGAAAAATCGCAATGGAGTCTCCGAATTCGATCTTTTCTTACTTTCAAGGCTTTGACACACCAATAGAGGAAAATCCTCCCTTCTATCATAATGATTATGGATTATTTAGTGAAACGGAATTCATATTAGATAATCCATATCAAACTGATTCTCAATCTTTTCAAGAATTTGGCTTGCAACCTTATGAAGACTTTCTGAATTTTACAGACAATTTACCTGAATATACACCTGAAGAGCCTTACACCCTTGAAGAAATGAAAAGACAGAGTGATAAGAAAGGAAAACAAGTTCACGAGGAAGATGATGTTCCACCATCATCTATATATGAAATCGGATCTTCTTCAAGGAACGTTCATGAAACTCCTTCATTTAAAAGAAAGAAAAGGTGGAACGAAAACGATAATTTTGAAACACCCGAATTTCAACGAATATTTTTGGAAATCCTTCATTTTTAGAGGAAAATCAATATATTCCAATTCTGTTGAATACACTGACAATTCCTTTCAACCTAAAAGATCTCCCCCATTTCGTGCTGTACATTCAGTGTTTAAGAGATTAGCACGAAAAGAAAAATGTTCATTATCTAAGTTATTAGATAAGATGGGTTGTGCAGTCTCCAACACCATGAAAAGGAGAATTTTAGCAATGGGAAATTCTGATTATCAAGAGACTGATTATCAATTCCCAATTGATGAACATTGTGTTCGAGTGCCAATAAAATTTCGACTGGGCCCTAGAATAAGAGATGTAGTCGTCACCAATGACAAAACTCGATATGACAATTTAATGTCAGAAGCAGAAAATACAACTGCTAAAATGACAGACTTGATCCAGATGCTACAAAAAGCAAATTATCCTTATACTGGATATGATACACCACCTGAGAATTCTCGCCCTATACTTGAAAATAACGTATGGAGACGAAAATCGTCTGAAAGAAATTCTGATACCACCAACACTCCTGCAAATAATTCACAAGAAGAGATTTGCAGAAAACATTCTACAAAATCATTTCAGGAGAGATTAAAGAAATTAAAAGAAGATATTAAACAACTTTCAAGACAAGAAAGAAAAAATACTTCTGAAAGTTCCAATGAGAATGTTACCAGTGTTAACATGGTAGAAACCCGATCTGCTTCCTTAGCACGAGAATCAAATGAAGAGGAATTGCGAGAGGTGATACGACAACGAGATGAACAAATAAGTCGTATTGAACAAAGAATGGAAGAACTGGTAGCGACTTTGCAAAAACCACCAGCAGACCCTTCTCCAGCTATTGAAATCATTAGACCGGAGGCTATTCACATCCTTGAAAGCAGAGAAGAACTGATGGATGTTGAGGAAAGCACTCGAAAGAGAAAGAATTCTCCTCATAATGAAACTTCAGAAAAGGATATTACAAAAATAGTGGAACAAAAGATTAAAGAAACAATGGCTCTGGCAAAAGCTGGAGCATTAACTCCAAAGGGTAGGCCATACCCAGAGGAATTTGATTCTGTTCAATATCCTAAAGGTTTTGTTCCTCCTGTCTTTAAAATGTTCGATGGGACGGGAAATCCCCGACAACATCTGGCACATTTTAGAGCAAGCTGTTGTAATGCTGGAGGAAATGACGCTCTCCTATTTCGACAATTTGTTAACAGTCTCACGGGAGTTGCCTTCGACTGGTATGCAGAACTTCCCAATGGATCTGTCAAAACTTTTGTAGAGCTTGAAAGCCTTTTTATTCAACGCTTTGCAGGAGCACAACATCACACCACTGTTGGTGATCTGGTGGTAGAAAAACAAAAACCAGGAGAAACCTTGGTAGATTATATTTTACGTCGGAGAAATCTCAACATGAAATGTGAACCACAATTACAAGAACAACATGCTGTTGGAATACTGCTAAAAAATATCCATGGTCCTATAAGCATTCATGCTTAAAGGATTTACGATAAAAACTTTTGAAAAATTACTCAGTAAAGCTGCCAATCTTCAGGAAGAGGTTAAGCAGATGAGTGTAATGGAGAAAACTGAAAAGACAAAAACTATCAAAACTTTTGAAAAGAAACCTGGAAATATTGCAGAAAAAGGGAAACAGGTGATGCAGATCCAACCGGAGCAAAAGAAGCAACAACAAAATCCTTCGACATCACAGACATCACCTCAATTACAACTTCAACAACCAATCCCAGTATCAACTGAGAAGAAAACAATGGCTCAAAGAATGAATAAAGTATATTCATTTAAAACGAAGCCGTCGGTAAAATATTTCGTAGCTTGCTTAAAATACCTGAATTTAAGCTACCAGAAGCTAAAAGGCCAGCAGATATTGACATGAAGGACAATCCTAATTATTGTCCTTATCACAGGATGCTCGGACATAAAATTGAAGAATGTTTTGTCTTCAAAGACTGGTTAGAGCGTAATTTCAAAGATGGAAATATAGTCATTCCAAAAGAATACTTGAAAGAACCTGAAAAGGGATCAGTCAATATGGTTTCGATAGAGGAACTTAATCCTAAAAACAAGAATAGCATTTCTGAAAAGATCTTTGCTAAATACCAAGTTACAAAATCTCCCAAGAAAGAAAAGAAAAAGAAAATCAAGAAAATGAAAAAGATTAGAGGTCTTCCAGACATAGGGGCTGCAACTCCTTTTGTACCTTCTAGTTCATTTCACTCTTGTACTAGGATAGTTATGTCGGCCGAAGGACGAAAAATCCTTAAGCCAATAACTTTGTATGACTTTCTTTTTATCATGAATAATAACAATCCTAGTTTTGCGTACATTTTATCCATTATGGATGATGCTTCTGAGAATGACCATTTGAATTCTAACCCTATAGACAATGCTCAAATCGTATATGATCAATCTAAAGACAACCAAACAAATGAAAACGAAAATGAGAAATCTGACAATGACACAAATGAAGATGACATTGCTACGCTTCAATTATAAGGAATTCCGATTTCTATAGGATTGGAGTCCTCAGACTCAGAAACGAATGAATCGGACAATCAACTTGAAGAAATAGTTGAAATTAACTTGAGAAGTGGAAAAATCTTACCTCCTTGGATAACTCCACAAGAAAAAGAAAAACAAATAATTACACCAGATAAGATCACTCCTCCAATATATCCTCGAACTTCTGAAGGAAGTAAGGATGATCTTCACAATAAGGTGGATTATAAAGTACTGGCTCATTTGAGAAAATTACCCGCAAAATTAAGCATTTATGACGCTCTCATACTTTCCAAAGAAATGAGAGAATCATTAATAAAGGCTCTTTCAGACCCTGACATTTGCTTAACTCAACTTGCCAGTACTACCCAAAACGAAGCCTACTCATTAGAGGAATCAACAAAGATTACCTTCTCTGACAATGACTTGTTGCTCCGAACAACTGAACATAATCGTCCACTATTTATTACAGTAAACATCAATGACACGATACTTTCAAGAGTTCTTATTGACCCAGGTGCTTCAATCAACATTATGAATCTGAGAACTCTTGCATACTTAGACATTGATGCCTCTCAACTATCAAGGGATACGATGATGTTAAGAGGATTCAATCAACAAGGAGAACGAGCCCTTGGATCAATAACATTGCTCTTAAAAATTGCCGACTTGGCAACGACAGCAAAATTTCACATTATTGATTCAGACACCTCTTTTAATGCCTTACTTGGCAGACCATGGCTCCATGAATATAAAATGGTACCCTCTTCATTACATCAATGTATCAAATATTTACGAAAAGGACGAGAATTTCGTATTATAGGAGACCCGCAACCGTTTTCAATCCATGAAATCGGTATACATGAAGATGCAGCATATTATGCTCCTATAAATAAAGTAATATCTTCCAAAGAGACAACGGTAAATATGGAATAAAAGAACAAAGAAAAGAAAATAAATGAAAAAGATTTTTCTTCAATAGAGACAAAAGAGGCTAATTTCCGTCAGACTCGCACTCGAGGTCGAGGCCGAGAACGAGGACGAAAGAGAGAAGATCCAATTGTCACAATGAAGAAACCACTGAAATTCAAAATCCACCTGTATTCTGAAGAAGAAACGATGTCTGTGGTTGCAAAGGAACCCCAATTCAAAATATCTTTAGAAGAAGAAGACAAAGAGAAACAATTTGAATCCATGTATGACAAAATCAATCATTATATACATTCTATGACTCTAACTCCAATCTCCACTTCTAAGATTGAGAATTTAATAGTCAAAGAAGTATATAATGATGACAAAAGGCCAATTAAGTTTAGACTTGGCTCTACTTCTTCTTGTACTAAAGATGATGTAAAAATAGAAGATGGAAATCTTCCACAATCAATGAAAATTCCTTTTGAGTCTGTATTCTCCTTGGGCACGAAAATTCATTCAAAACGAGTTTAATGCTCAAACAATGGTCTTTAAAACAACCGCATTTCATTGAACAAATGTGGAATGATAATAAACGAAATTCTAACTCTAAAAAAGGTGTTGGATTTGGAGTTTTGGGACCATTAGATGATACGAAATTTTGTTTGATCGTCACGCGAAGAATGTGATTCCGAAATATTGCTCGATCTTCCAATTGAAAATGCTCACCCGGAGTTGGAAGAAGAAATTAAATCGACAATTGATGAACTAAAAGAAATAAATTTAGGAACTAATGAAAATCCAAAACCGACTTTTATTAGTTCATTCCTTAATGATGAGGAAATAAAAGACATAACTCAATTGTTGATGGAATATAAAGACTGTTTTGCCTGGACTTATGACGAAATGCCTGGTTTATCTCCAGAAATTGCAGTCCATAAACTTGGGATAGACCAAATCATGAACCCAGTTAAACAAGCTCCGAGAAGGATGCGTGTCGAAATAGAGCAACAAGTTATTGCGGAAGTCAAGAAATTGATAGAGGCTGACTTCATACGAGAAGAAAACTATCCAACATGGCTAGCCAATGTGGTGCCTGTTAAAAGAAAAATGGACAAATAAGAGTCTGCATAGACTACAGGGACTTGAATAAAGCATGTCCAAAAGATGAATTTCCTTTACCAATTCCTGAATTAATGGTTGATATTGCATCAAAATATGCAATATTTTCTTTCATGGATGGATCATCAGGATATAACCAAATAAAAATGTTTTCGGAAGACGAAGTAAATACAGACTTTCCGAACACCCGTCGGCATATATTGTTATAAGGTTATGCCATTTGAATCGAAAAATGCTGGTGCAACCTATCAAAGAGCCATGACACGGATTTTTGATGAACTAATACATAATCAAGTCGAATGTTATGTCGACGATATGGTTGTCAATAGTAAACAAAAAGATGATCATATATACGATTTGAGAATTGTCTTTGAACGACTACGACGTTATAATCTTAAAATGAACCCTTTAAAGTGCGCCTTTGGTGTCACTTCAGGAAAATTTTTAGGATTTGTAGTTCGACATCGTGGGATAGAAATTGATCCTCTCAAAATTGAAGCTATTCTAAATATGCCTCCTCCTAAAAATCTAACTCAATTGAGATCCTTCCAAGGGAAATTAGCATACATACGACGTTTCATTTCCAATCTATCGGGTAGATGTCAACCCCTTACTCGCCCTTACTAGAAAGGATGCCAAATTCGTGTGGGATGAAAAGTGCCAACATGCCTTTGAAGACATTAAACAATATTTGACAACCCCTCCTCGTCTTAACGACCTCTGTATTAGGAAGACCTTTAATCCTTTACACCGCGGCATTGGACAATTCACTTGGAGCTTTACTAGCACAAGTAAATGATGAAGGAAAAGAAAATGCGTTATATTACTTGAGTCGTTGTTTACTTCCAACGGAAATAAAATATCCGACAATTGAGAAGCATGGTTTAGCCTTGATCTTCGCAGTTCAAAAGCTAAGACATTATATGTTTTCTCATAAAATAACTCTTATTTCAAGAGTTAACCCGTTACAATATTTAATAACACGACCGACACTTTCTGGGAGATTAGCAAGATGGGCAATGATCTTGTTACAATTCGACATAACATTTGTACCACTACGTGCTATTAAAGGACAAATCCTAGCAGATTTCATAGCGGCACACCCAATTCCAACAGGATCACCCCTTAATGACGATCTGCCTGATGAACAAATATCAGAAGTAAAAAATTCTAACATGCAACGATGGGAACTCTACTTTGACGGAGCATCGTCTGCATGGAAAGACAAAGATAAGCAGACAATCATACCAGGCAAAGCCGGAGTAGGATTAATTTTCATTACTCCAGACAAAATGATGATGCCCTTTTCCTATCATTTGACAGAACCATGCACGAATAACGAAGCTGAATATGAAGCGCTCATAACCGGTCTAGAATTGACAATATTAATGGAAATTGAGAATATTGATATCTATGGAGATTCCCAGTTAATTATCAATCAAATTGCTGGTAAATACAAAATTTTGAAACCACGACTTGAGCAATATTCCCGTTACACTCTGAAATTACTTCAACAAATTCCTGATGTAACATTCTTCTTAATCCCGAGACGAGACAATTCTCTAGCGGATGCTCTGGCAAAACTTGCAAAGGAATTTGCGTGTCCGAGAAGAAGATGACATACCGATTTCTATAAAAGGACGACAAGTTCTTTCTCAAATTGATATGGATAATTTGCATAAAATCGGTGAAAATATGACAATGGCAATAAATGACGAGAAGGATGATTGGCGACAACCAATCATCAAATATTTACAAACCGGAGAATTGCCTCGAAAATAGTTCTATTGCCAACCAAATTAAACAAAGAGCATTATCATATGCTCTAATAAATGACATCCTTTACAAACGATCTTTTGATCAAATGTGGTTAAGATGTTTAAACCAAATTGAAGCTTGAGAGATTGTTAAAGAAGTTCATTCAGGTTTATGTGGTGCACATCAATCTGGGCCCAAAATGAAAATGAAAATAAAAAGAATGGGTTATTATTGGCCAACAATGATGACAGATTGTCTTGATATCGCAAAGAAATGTCATCAATGTCAAATACATGGAGTAGTTTTACATCAACCTCCAAATGTCCTACATCCAACTATTGCATCATGGCCATTTGAATGTTGGGGTACTGACATAGTGGGCCCTATAGATCCTCCATCCTCCAAAGGCCATAAATTTATTCTAGTAGCTACTGACTATTTTTCTAAATGGGCAGAAGCAATACCCCTTCGAGAAGTCAAGGCAGAACAAGTTCTCCACTTCTTCAAAACCCATATCGTTTATAGATTTGGGATTCCTCGAAGAGTCATATCAGATAATGGGTTGGCCTTCAAAAACACAAAAATGAGTCACTTCATCCAGAGGCATGGGATTGACTGGAGATATTCCATAATCTATTACCCTAAAGCCAATGGATTAGCTGAAGCTTTCAATAAAACATTGGTGCAAATCTTGAAAAAGACATTAAGTAATAGCCCAAGACGATGGCATGAACGACTAATAGAAGCTTTATGGGCTTATAGAACTACATACCGAACTCCAACACGGTCTACACCATTTGCTTTGGTATATGGTTCCGAAGCCATTTTGCCTCTAGAAGTCCAAATTCCTTCTCTCAGAATCGCGATAACTGATAAGATAACTGAAGAAGAGAATGTCAAGTTGCGACTTGAAGAACTTGAAAATTTGGAGGGCAAGCGTTTGCAAGCCCAACAAAATCTTGAATTATATCAAGCAAAAACGATACGAGCTCACGGCAAACTAGTTCGTCCTAGAACTTTTCGAATCGGTGAATTAGTTTTAGTTCTTCGAAGACCTATACTAGCTCATCAAAAGATAGGTGGCAAATTCGAACCCATATGGGAAGGTCCATATGTAATTGAAAAGACCTATTCCGGAGGATCTTACCAATTGGTGGATTGTCAAGGAGAAAGAATCCTACCTCCAATCAATGGGCGTTTTCTAAAGAAATACTACGCGACATAAAAAAAAAAAGGGGAAAGAAATGAATAAAAACTTATTTATAAACTGGGACAATAAATTCTCCTTTCAAAAAAAAAAAAAAAAAGAAAAAAATCATCTTTGATGTTTTGTGACATCTCTTTCATTTGTTAAACAAACATTTGAAAATCTGAAATGATATTCTGTCTTGATATTTTCAGGAAAAATGCCTGAAGACAGATTATTTTTCTCATTCCGAAATAATATGACTTTTGCCTTGGACCGTCGACATATAGACGCGGGGACCAGAGTTCACTTTGATTTCGACCTATTACAGGTTGAATCCATATATCATGGATCGTTACTTTATTTGGTGAATCACAGTGAAGTTAATCTGCAAACACCTTTGATAGAATTTAAACTCCGACAACCCGAAGAATATGACTTCACAATCAGTGATAGCTCAGATGAAGCAGAATTCATGATTGCCCCTGTGCAAGGAGCATCAACATCGGGGACCAAAAATCCAACGACAGGATTCACCAGATCGCAAAGACGAAATCGTAATAAACGACTAAAACAACAAAAACAATTACAAGAGAAACAAGACATGGAAAATATGAGTCTGTTAAAATCACTGACTATCGATACTCCTTTTGAGGAAATAATATTGGAAACAACAAATCCAGACCTTACAGAAAAAGAGGATGGCAAAGCAGTCGTCACTCCACCATCGGTCACACCTGCTCAATATTTGAGGGTATCCGACGAAAAGAATCACTCAGAGGAAGAGATACGACGAATTCGTGCCATTGAGTGGAGAACCTTCGAACAATATAAATATGTGAATAAAAGAACAATCAATATTCTGGATGGTCTTAAACTTTTTACCAGAATATTTGATGAGACTGCACAAGCTGCTATCATCAACCACATCATAGAAGCCCGAGATCATGGTAGGGCTGGACGCCTTCAAAGGAGGACCTATTCTAAACCTAGTAAATGGATTCGAGGTAAGGGTAGGCAAACCATTCAATATGGATGTTGCTATAACTATGCAAGAGACAGAGAAGGAAATCTTCCTGGGATTCTACGACATGAACAAGTCGACCCTTTACCCGTTGTGATAATCCAAATTATCAGACGACTCGTCACTTGGGGATCATACCTGCAGATTGTGTTCCCGATAGCTGCATCATTAATATGTATGATAAAGGGGATTGTATCCCTCCTCACATCGATAGTCATGATTTAGAAAGACCATTTTGTACTCTCTCTTTAATGAATCGCTGCTCCGTGATATTCGGAAGAGAGATACAAATTTTGGGACCCGGAGAATTTGAAGGGACATGCCGCGTCCTTTTAACCCGAGGATCAGTTCTTCGTTCCAAGGGAACGGTGCAGATTTTGTGAAACACTGCATACCCAGTGTCAACAAGCCATGAATCTCCATTACCTTGCGACGAATGAAACCTGACAAACGACCGGATGGATATCAACCGATACCAGAACTCGAAGGACTGAAGCCTTTGGAACTGCTGTGATTCCATAAATGTCTGAACACCTGAAACATGTTCGACCAACGGTGTTTTGGAGTGTAGGACGTTTATGGACGATCTGATAATCTCCAAATCTACAACATGATCTAAAGAACTCCCGACAAATAATATATCTATAGTTATCGATGTATGATATATCGGTAGCTGTTGACATGTAAAATATCAGTAGTTTGTTGCAAGTACGTATTATATGATATGTACATATGTATGTACTGTAAGCTTTTGTTTGCAATAAATATGTACTGGTGACTTTTTTTATGGAAATAAAATAAAGAGTTGAAGGAAAATATATCCCCATTGTCTGTGATATGTCGATAGGTCCTGAAATCAATAAATGACAAAATGAATAATTTATGATAATTAAACATGAGAATTAACTTTCGACCTATATAGGTCAAAACCCCAGCGGAAATTCCCACTAACAATATTAATGAGTTCGCCACTCTCCCCGGTTATTGGATATAAGTCCTTTCCTGATACGGAAATTACGGCTTTCCTTTAACCAAATCTTGATATCAAAATTTTGAGGAAAATAGAAAATGACATCTATTTTCTCTCTTCGGTTATTGGATGTAAGTCCTTTCCTGACACGGAAATCATGGCTTTCCTCTAACCAAATCTTGATATCAAAATTTTGAGGAAAATAGAAAATGACATCTATTTTCTCTCTTCGGTTATTGGATGTAAGTTCTTTCCTGACACGGAAATCATGGCTTTCCTCTAACCAAATCTTGATATCAGAATTTTGAGGAAAATAGAAAATGACATCTATTTTCTCTCTTCGGTTATTGGATATAAGTCCTATCCTGATACGGAAATTACGGCTTTCCTTTAACCAAATCTTGATATTAAAATTTTGAGGAAAATAGAAAATGACATCTATTTTCTCTCTTCGGTTATTGGATGTAAGTCCTTTCCTGACACGGAAATCATGGCTTTCCTCTAACCAAATCTTGATATCAAAACTTTGAGGAAAATAGAAAATGACATCTATTTTCTCTCTTCGGTTATTGGATATAAGTCCTTTCCTGACACGGAAATCACGGCTTTCCTTTAACCAAATCTTGATATCAAAACTTTGAGGGAAATAGAAAATGACATCTATTTTCTCTCTTCGGTTATTGGATGTAAGTCCTTTCCTGACACGGAAATCATGGCTTTCCTCTAACCAAATCTTGATATCAAAACTTTGAGGGAAATAGAAAATGACATCTATTTTCTCTCTTCGGTTATTGGATGTAAGTCCTTTCATGACACGAAAATCATGGCTTTCCTCTAACCAAATCTTGATATCAAAACTTTGAGGAAAATAGAAAATGACATCTATTTTTTCTCTTCGGTTATTGGATATAAGTCCTTTCCTGACACGGAAATCACGGCTTTCCTTTAACCAAATCTTGATATCAAAACTTTGAGGGAAATAGAAAATGACATCTATTTTCTCTCTTCGGTTATTGGATGTAAGTCCTTTCCTGACACGGAAATCATGGCTTTCCTCTAACCAAATCTTGATATCAACACTTTGAGGAAAATAGAAAATGACATCTATTTTCTCTCTTCGGTTATTGGATATAAGTCCTTTCCTGATACGGAAATTACGGCTTTCCTTTAACCAAATCTCGAAATCGACATTTTGAGGGAAATAGAAAATGACATCTATTTTCTCTCTTCGGTTATTGATATAAGTCCTTTCCTGAAGTGGAAATCACGGTTTTCTTTTAACCAAATCTTGATATCAAAACTTTGAGGGAAATAGAAAATGACATCTATTTTCTCTCTCCGGTTATTGGATATAAGTCCTTTCCTGACACGGAAATCACGGCTTTCCTCTAACCAAATCTTGATATCAACACTTTGAGGAAAATAGAAAATGACATCTATTTTCTCTCTTCGGTTATTGGATATAAGTCCTTTCCCGACACGGAAATCACGGCTTTCCTCTAACCAAATCTTGATATCAACACTTTGAGGAAAATAGAAAATGACATCTATTTTCTCTCTTTGGTTATTGGATATAAGTCCTTTCCTGACACGGAAATCATGGCTTTCCTCTAACCAAATCTTGATATCGACATTTTGAGGAAAATAGAAAATGACATCTATTTTCTCTCTTCTGTTATAGGATATAAGTCCTTTCCTGATACGGAAATCATGGCTTTCCTCTAACCAAGTCTTAACATTGACATTTTGAGAAATGGAAAATGACATCCATTTTCTCCCTCCTGTTATAGGGTATACGTCCTTTCTCGACACGGAAATCACGACATTCCTTTAGCAAAATATCAACATCGACATTTTGAGAAATGAAATATGACGTTCATTTTTCCTCCCAATAAATTTCTTTTCAAATACAAGAAGAAAATCTTAAACCAACATAAAAGACATCTGACATCCTCTGAGAGCGATACGATATCCCCTCCTTTTCCTAATCATTATGAAGCATCTCTTAGACCAATTCGGTCAACGCCAATATGTGCAGAATACTTATATAGTATTCTACACATATTGGGGGCCCTTTTGTTGACCTCATTTTACAATGAGTCAATGCCCTTTTGACCTAAAAAGTCAACATTGGTCAAACTGGTCAAACCAGACCTAATGACCTACACTATTGACCCCATAGGTCACTCTTATGACCTAAAAGTCAACATTGGTCAAACTGGTCAAACCAGACCTAGTGACCTACACTGTTGACCCCATAGGTCACCCCTATGACCTAAAAAGTCAACTTTGGTCAAACTTGTAAAACCAGACCTAATGACCTACACTGTTGACCCCATAGGTCACTCTTATGACCTAAAAAGTCAACATTGGTTAAACTGGTCAAACCAGACCTAGTGACCTACACCGTTGACCCCATAGGTCACCCCTATGACCTAAAAAGTCAACTTTGGTCAAACTCGGTCAAACTGCACCTAATGACCTACACCGTTGACCCCATAGGTCACCCTTATGACCTAAAAAGTCAACGTTGGTCAAACTGGTCAAACCAGACCTAATGACCTACCCTGTTAACCCCATAGGTCAACCCTATGACCTAAAAAGTCGACTTTGGTCAAACTGGTCCAACCAGACTTAATGACCTACACTGTTGACCCCATAGGTCACTCCTATGACCTAAAAAGTCAACATTGGTCAAACTGGTCAAACCAGACCTAGTGACCTACACTGTTGACCCCATAGGTCACCCTTATGACCTAAAAAGTCAACTTGGTCAAACCAGACCTAGTGACCTACACTGTTAACCCCAGAGGTCACCCCTATGACCTAAAAAGTCAACTTTGGTCAAATTGGTCAAACCAGACCAAGTGACCTACACTGTTGACCCCATAGGTCAACCCTATGACCTAAAAAGTCAACTTTGGTCAAACTGGTCAAACCAGACCTAATGACCTACCCTGTTGACCCCATAGGTCAACCCTATGACCTAAAAAGTCAACTTTGGTCAAACTGGTCAAACCAGGCCTAATGACCTACCCTGTTGACCCCATAGGTCACCCTTATGACCTAAAAAGTCAACCTTGGTCAAACTGGTCAAACCAGACCTAATGACCTACCCTGTTGACCCCATAGGTCAACCCTATGACCTAAAAAGTCAACTTTGGTCAAATTGGTCAAACCAGACCTAATGACCTACCCTGTTGACCCCATAGGTCAACCCTATGACCTAAAAAGTCAACTTTGGTCAAAGTGGTCAAACCAGACCTAATGACCTACACTGTTGACCTCATAGGTCAACCTTTTGACCTAAAAAGTCAACTTTGGTCAAATTGGTCAGACCAGACCTAATGACCAGTCCTGTTGACCCATAAATCAACATTTTCACCCACTAACACATTTAAAACACCACAATGACAAAATCACAGACATTGGACATCTTAAAATCAATTTGACTAATTTGGGCTAACTTGGGTCAACCCAAGTCAAAATTGGTCAACACTTATCTATTTTAATTAAAATAGATAAAAAATGACATAAAAATGACAAAATTAATCAAATAATTAATTTCAAAATTATTTTGATTAATTAAAATGATTAATGATTTAATTTTCTACATTTTAATTAAATGACATAATTAAAATGAAAATTAAATTAAAAATCATAAAATGACATAAAATGACAAAAATAATCAATTAATTAATTTGAAATCATTTTCAATTAGTAAATTGATTAATCAAATAATTTCCACCAATTTTAATTAATAAAAAGAAATTAATTAAAATGGAAATTAAAGGGGAGGGATGAAAGTACAAGTGGGCTCTTCATATTTAATTGGGCTAATTCATTTTAAAAGCCTCTTTAACATATAAAAAGTCCATTTTAAAGTTTATTCTAAAGCCCATCCTAAATCCCATCCTAAAGCCCATCATCCATGGCTTAACCCTCATGGTTATGCATGGAATGAGGTGTCATCACCTCCCTCATTCCCTCCTCAAGGTGGCCGGCCAACATAGGGCCAAAATGACCACCACCCAAGCCACCCAATGAGGAGAAAACCTCACATGTAACCTCTCTTTACCATGGTAAATGGAAATGATGAAGGTTAGGCTATAGGCTAGGTTATGTGTCATCACTTCCTAAGCTCATGGATTGAGTTGTAAGCTCCTTAGCAAGCCTTGCAACACCTCACCATTCACCTCCCACAATGGCCAATGGACATGAGACAAAATGATAATATTTACCATGAAATACTTAGAGAGAAAAATCTAAGCTTATCTCCTCGCCAAATGATCACCCAATCAGCATGTAGGGGAGATAAGTAATGCCCAAGAACAACTTAAGGCAAGCCAACTCCATCATTTGGCTATAAATAGAGCCCTTGGCCTAAACTAGCTAAGGAGGAAGAAAATATTTAGTGAGACCTATAGGCTGCCCAAATCCTCCTCGCTCCCAACATAAAAGTTCTTCCTAAGAGTCCCCACTATCTTTTAGGAGTGAAACCCGACCACGGATCTAACCCATTTGAGCCAATTTGAGCCATTTTCAAAATCCGCCCAAATCAGGACCAATTCCCAAATTCCCCTCCAACCACAACTTCGGAACAAATTGCTGCTTCCACAATCTTCTCTTGGGGTCCAAGAAGACAACCATAGGGTCTGATCTGACTTGATCCACTTGTGGCCAAGGTATGGAATTTATATTTGCAAAATAATTCATGTTTTTAATAAATCATGTATTTTTCTAGCTCAAAAGTGTATCATCACCATATGGATTGATACTACTTGTCGAGATAAGCATTTTAAAAAAAAATCACTCAATTTCGTCAAGAAATGAGTGAGATATTAATGTTTGAAGTTCACTGGCTACGGAATTTTGGGATTAAAATCCCGAATTTTCTGCGCCGTCCGATCCGGCGTCTTTGGAACAGACTGCGCAGATCAGCGCCGAACGGAGCCCGCGGTCCGACCCGTTGCACGGGATCTTCCCGCCCGTTCGACGCGTCCGAGGACACGCGTCGACGGCGGGAAGGTTTGGCGGCGCCGAATTTAAAAAAAAAAAAAAAATTTTTTTTTTATTCCTTATACTTCAAAAATTCATATCTTTCTAACCAGAGGTCCTAAAAATAAAATAAAAATACCTCTAGAAAGCTCTTGAATAGGAGAAAATTATGAGACTAAAATCATAATTTCATTCTCAGTATTTAATTTTTAATTAATTAAATACTCACTGGAGTATTTTAATTATTAAAAATTATTTACAAATCCAAAAATTATGAAATTTCGAGGCATTTATCTTTATGTTCTTAGGGATCTTCCATAATTTTTCTAAGGACAGAAAACATGCCTAGGGCACTTTTCTTGAATTTTCAAGTTTCATGGTAATTATTTCAAATAATAATTATTAAACTTTGAGAATTAAGAAAATAAAAATGCAAATGACTAGAAATGTTAGGGTAACAGTACAATAACCCTAGGAAAAATATTTCTAAGCCATAAAAATCATTTTCAAAGGAATTTTGAAATTTAGGGATAAAATCATTTATTAATCAAATAATTTTAATCCCAAAATAACCCTTTTAATAAATTAAATTATTTTCATCAATAAAAACTTTGAAAATGATTTTAGTCTATGATAGGCTAATAATGAACTTCATTTGAGTCTAAAATGACGAGATTAGATTCAATTAGGGTTTAAAATGACATTAATCATTAAACCTTACCTAAATTAGGTTTAATAAAATTTAAACTCTATTAATTAAGTTTAAGGACACACTAAACTTAATTAATCATTAAACCTTACCTAAATTAGGTTTGATAAAATTTAAACTCTATTAATTAAGTTTAAGGACTCACTAAACTTAATTAATCATTAAACCTTACCTAAATTAGGTTTCGATAAAATTTAAACTCTATTAATTAAGTTTAAGGACACACTAAACTTAATTAATCATTAAACCTTACCTAAATTAGGTTTAATAAAATTTAAACTCTATTAATTAAGTTTAAGGACACACTAAACTTAATTAATCTATTAAACCTTACCTAAATTAGGTTTAATAAAAATTAAACTCCTTTAATTAAGTTTAAAGACACACTAAACTTAATTAACCCATTAAACCTTACCTAAATTAGGTTTAATAAAAATTAAACTTTTTTTTAATTAAGTTTAAGGACATATTAAACTTAATTAACACAAAACTAAACTCCCTCAATTAGGTTTAAAGACATACTAAACCTAATTAACCTCCTTAAACATAAGGTTTAATCATACCTAAACCCTAATTAGGTCTAACCCTTAGACCTAATTAAACCATTAAGCCTTAACTAACTAAGGTTTAATCATACCTAAACCCTAATTGAAGTCTAACCCTTAGACCTAATTAAACCATTAAGCCTTAACTAACTAAGGTTTAATCATACCTAAACCCTAATTAGGTCCAACCCTAGCACCTAATTAAACCTTTAAGCCTTAACTAACTAAGGTTTAATCATACCTAAACCCGAATTAGGTCTAACCCTTGGACCTAATTAAACCTTTAAACCTTAACTAACTAAGGTTTAATCATACCTAAACCCTAATTAGGTCTAACCCTTAACCTAATTAAACCATTAAGCCTTAACTAACTAAGGTTTAATCATATCTAAACCCTAATTAGTGTCTAACCCTTGCACCTAATTAAACCTTTAAGCCTTAACTAACTAAGGTTTAATCATACCTAAAACCTAACCTAATTAAACCTTTAAGCCTTAACTAACTAAGGTTTAATCATACCTAAACCTAATTAGGTCTAACCCTTAGCACTCCAATTAAACCTTTAAGCCTTAACTAACTAAGGTTTAATCATACCTAAACCCTAATTAGGTCTAACCCTTAGACCTAATTAAACCATTAAACCTTAACTAACTAAGGTTTAATCATACCTAAAACCTAATTAGGTCTAACCCTTAGACCTAATTAAACCTTTAAGCCTTAACTAACTAAGGTTTAATCATACCTAAACTCTAATTGTAGTCTAACCCTGTACCTAATTAAACCATTAAGCCTTAACTAACTAAGGTTTAATCATACCTAAACCCTAATTAGGTCTAACCCTTAGACCTAATTAAACCATTAAGCCTTAACTAACTAAGGTTTAATCAAACCTAAACCCTAATTAGGTCTAACCCTTAAACCTAATTAAACCTTTAAGCCTTAACTAACTAAGGTTTAATCATACCTAAACCCTAATTAGGTCTAACCCTTAGACTTAATTAAACCATTAAACCTTAACTAACTAAGGTTTAATCAAACTTAGACCAAACCCTTAGGTTCAACCTGACATGAACCTAAACCAAACTTAAACCTAACTTAAGCCCGATCTACATTAGACTTAAGTCAAACCAAACTTAGGTTCAACCCACACCGAACCTAAATCAAACTTAAACCTAACTTAAGCCTCGATCTACGTTAGACTTAAGTCAAACCAAACTTAGGTTCAACCCACACCGAACCTAAATCAAACTTAAACCTAACTTAAGCCTCGATCTACATTAGACTTAAGTCAAACCAAACTTAGGTTCAACCCACACTGAACCTAAATCAAACTTAAACCTAACTTAAGCCTGATCTACATTAGACTTAAGTCAAACCAAACTTAGGTTCAACCCACATGAACCTAAATCAAACTTAAACCTAACTTAAGCCTGATCTACATTAGACTTAAGTCAAACCAAACTTAGGTTCAACCCACACTGAACCTAAATCAAACTTAAACCTAACTCAACTTGAGTCCAACCTAACTGGAACTCAAGTTAACCAAAACCTTAGGTTCAACCCACATTGAACCTAACCTAAACCTACCTAACTTGAGTCCAACCTAACTCGAACTCAAGTTAACCAAAACCTTAGGTTCAACTCACATTGAACCTAACGTAAACCCAACCCAACTTAAACTCAAGTTAACCTAAACTTTAGGTTCAGTCCACATTGAACCTAACTCAAATATAACCCAACTTGAGATCAATCTAACTTGAACTCAAGTTAATCCAAAGTCTTAGGTCCAATCCCTATTAAACCTAACTTAAATTCAAACATGACCTAACTTGAATTCAATCCAACTTGAACTCAAGTTAATCTAAATCTTAGGTCCAATCCATATTGAACCTAAATTCAACCTAAACCAAAGATAAGTCTAATCTATATTAGACTTAAATCAAACCAAACTTGAGTTCAACTCCTAATGAACTTAAGACAATCCTAAATCTAAGTCCGACAAAAATAGACTTGATTAAGACTTAAACCTTACCTAAAATGGATTTGAATGGTCTATAATTCTAATTAAGTCTAATTTATTAGGCTTGATTAACCTTTAAATCCGATTTAAACAAGGTTTAAAATTTAATTAAGTCCATCCAAAACCAAACCTTTTAACTTAAGCTCAGACAGACATGAACTCAAGTTAATCAAATTCAATCAACATTGAATTTAACTTAGATTCAATCAGACATGAATCCAAGTCAATTCAATCAATATTAAATTTAGCTTTAAACCTTTTAACTTAAGTTCAAACAGACATGAACTCAAGTTAATCAAATTCAATCAACATTGAATTTAACTTAGGTTCAACCAGACATGAGCCCAAGTTAGTTCAATTAGTATTGAATTTAACTTTAAATATTTTGATAGACACGAACCTGAAATTTAAGCTCAAACTCAAGATCAATTCAACATAATTTGACATTCTAAAATTGACATAATCAACATAAATCTGATGTTGACGTAATCAACGAAAATTTGACATTTCAAAAACAACATGATTAGCATAAAGTTGACATTTCAAAAACAGCTTAACATTCTGTGATATTATTTCTGACGATATCTTCTTCGCAGGATGAAGACAAGAAATTCCGTTTAGATTTTCTTTGCATGTTATAGGGTGTGCTAACTCTGTTTTGCAGGACGCCGACGACGGAATATCAACAACATTGACAACAAAACAAAACTTTTAGGTTAGACATATAACCTGAAACTTTTCAACAAAACAACAACATCGACAACAAAACAAAACTTTTAGGTTAGACATATAACCCGAAACTTTTCAACAAAACAACAACATCGACAACAAAACAAAACTTTTAGGTTAGACATATAACCCGAAATTTTGCAACACAACAACGACATGATAACAAAACCAGAACCTTTAGGTTAAACATAATACCTAAAGTATTCAATAACATAATATAACGACATTTAGGAGTGATAGTAGGTACATCTCTCCTTAAAAGAAATCTTCTAGAAAACAAATGATTAACATTAATCAGAAGTTTTCTTAAACAATCGAGAATTGTTTAAGATGTAATTAACTATAGAGGCTTCCCTCTATAGGAGATCTAGAAGAGCCCAAAACAGAAATCTCTGGTTTACCATAATTTTCTTAATATGAAAATTCTAGAATACGTTATTCTAGAATATCCTCATATAAGAATTATCATAAACACCTTTTTCTACTATTAGTCCTAAAAATTCTCTAAATCCTTCATAGGATTTATACGAATAAAATTAGGCTAATATTAGATGGCGACTCCTTTACATTGACATGATATATTGGATGGCGATGACATGACATGATCATCAAAAACCACGAACCACATCCCACCGTGGTCGTGACGATACAATATATGTATTTCCCTTCCTTCCATCGCCACCAGATTGCTTTGAATGACCTAATCCTAATCCTTAGGTTTAATTCTTAATTAGACCTAGTGTAAAACTAAGCCTTAAAAACAATTGGGCTAAGTCACATCCCTGAAGCTTTGGGTTCAACCTAAGTGAACTTACATCTTCTAAATACTTAGGTTCAACTTACATGAATCTAAGTCAAAATTAAAAATATTTGGGTTTAATCAAAATGGACCCAAACCAAACATTAGACACCTAGGTCCAACTCATATGAACCTAAATCCAAATCAAAACCTAACCTATGAATTAGGTTAAACCCATATAAATTCAAACCTCATCCAAACCAATTAGGTCTAAGACACTAATTAGACCTAATTAAACCAAGTTAGATCTTAACCACATTAGGTTTAACATAATAAACCCTAATTAGGTCTAAGACACTAATTAGACCTAATAAACCAAGTTAGACCTTAACCACATTAGGTTTAGCTTAATAAACCCCAATTAGGTCTAAGACACTAATTAGACCTAATTAAACCAAGTTAGACCTTAACCACATTAGGTTTAGCTTAATAAACCCCAATTAGGTCTAAGACACTAATTAGACCTAATTAAACCAAGTTAGACCATAACCACATTAGGTTTAGCTTAAAAAACCAATTAGGTCTAAGACACTAATTAGACCTAATTAAACCAAGTTAGACCTTAATCACATTAGGTTTAACTTAATAAACCCTAATTAGGGCTAAGACACTAATTAGACCTAATTAAACCAAGTTAGACCTTAACCACATTAGGTTTAACTTAATAAACCCCAATTAGGTCTAAGACACCAATTAGACCAAATTAAACCAAGTTAGACTTTAAACCACATTAGGTTTAGCTTAAATAACCCCAATTAGGTCTAAGATAATAGTTAGACCTAATTAAACCAAGTTAGACCTTAACCACATTAGGTTTAGCTTAATAAACCCCAATTAGGTCTAAGACACTAATTAGGCCTAATTAAACCAGGTTAGACCTTAACCACATTAATTTTAGCTTAATAAAACCCAATTAGGTCTAAGACACTAATTAGACCTAATTAAACCAAGTTAGACCTTAACCACATTAGG
Organism: Papilionanthe hookeriana x Papilionanthe teres; assembly: GCA_022702705.1. Lineage (NCBI taxonomy): Eukaryota > Viridiplantae > Streptophyta > Magnoliopsida > Asparagales > Orchidaceae > Papilionanthe > Papilionanthe hookeriana x Papilionanthe teres. Next base: position 136,050,587 of record CM040425.1, on the reverse strand, counting down.
TTTAGCTTAATAAACCCCAATTAGGTCTAAGACACTAATTAGACCTAATTAAACCAAGTTAGACTTCAACCACATTAGGTTTAACTTAATAAACCCCAATTAGGTCTAAGACACCAATTAGACCTAATTAAACCAAGTTAGACCTTAAACCACATTAGGTTTAATTTAATAAACCCCAATTAGGTCTAGGACACTAATTAGACCTAATTAAACCAAGTTAGACCTTAACCACATTAGGTTTAACATAATAAACCCCAATTATGCCTAAGACATCAATTAGACCCCATTAAACCTTATTAAGCCTTAATCAAGTTAGGTTTAACTCCATAAACCCTAATTAAGTCTAATCTAATTAGACTTAATTAACCCTTAAGCTTTACTTAAATTAGGCTTAAGTAACCTTTAAACCCTTATTAAGTCCAATCCAATTAGACTTATTTAACCCCTAAGCTTCACTTAAATTAGGCCTAGGAAACCTCTAATCTCCAATTAAGTCTAATCTAATTAATCCTTAAGCCCTATTTATAATAGGTTTAAGTAATTCATTAACCTTAATTAAACATAATTAAATTATGTTTAATTAGTCCCTAAACCATAGGCTCAACTCATGTTGAACCTAACTTAAATTAAAATTAACCAAACTTGAGTTCAACCTAACATAAACTCAAGTTAACCTAAACCTTAGGTTCAACCCACATTGAACCTAACTTAACTTAAACTTAACCAAACTTGAGTTCAACCTAACTTGAACTCAAGTTAACTTAAACCTTAGGTTCAACCCACATTGAACCTAAATTAACTTAAACTTAACTAAACTTGAGTTCAACCTAACTTGAACTCAAGTTAACCTAAACCTTAGGTTCAACCCACATTGAACCTAACTTAACTTAAACTTAACCAAACTTGAGTTCAACCTCACTTGAACTCAAGTTAACCTAAACCTTATGTTCAACCCACATTGAACCTAACTTAACTTAAACTTAACTAAATTTGAGTTCAACCTAATTTGAACTCAAGCTAACCTAAAACCTTAGGTTCAACCCATATTGAACCTAACCTGAACCTAACTAAACTTGAGTTGAATCTAACTTGAACTAAAGTTAACCTAAATCATAGGTTCAACCAAAAATTTAACTTGAATTCAACATAAACCCAAGTTAATTTAAACTTTAGGTTCACCCTATGTTGAATATAACTTAATTCTAAATTAATTTAAACATCAAGACAACTAAAATTTCAAATTAAGGATCTAACCTTAATTTAAAATTTAAATCAAATTCCAAATTTAAATCAATCTCAAAATATAAAATCAAAAATTAAGTTCAATTAAATTAAACTTAAATTGAATTTATTTGAACATTAAGTTTAAAAATATTAAAATTCAAATTAAGTTTAAATTAAACTTAATTGACCTAAAGAATCAAATGACATTGAATCTAAACCTGACAAATAAATCTAATAATTAGATTTAAATATGTTTAATTCCTTTAAAATGTGCTAACTCTGTTTTGCGGGATAACTAAAATGACGATAATTTCGTTTAGATTTCCTTTGCATGTTATAGGGTGTGCTAACTTTGTTTAGCAGGATGACATGGAAAACAAAACAAAAAAACCTTTTACGATAGTCATCAAACATAACATTTTCAACAAAACAAAACAAAGTAACGACATGGAAAACAAAAACAAAAACTTTTAGGATAGTCACCAAACATAACATTTTCAACAAAACTAAACAAAGTAACGACATGGAAAACAAAACCAAAACTTTTAGGATAGCCACTAAACATAACATTTTCAACAAAACGAAACAAAATAACGACATGGAAAACAAAACTAAAACTTTAACCATAAAATGATAAATATGACATAACATTTAGGATTGATAATGAGTACATCTCTCCTTAAAAAAAGAAAATTTTAGAAAACAAATGATCGACATTAATCAGAAGTTTTCTTGAGCAATTAAAAATTGTTTAAGATGTAATTAACTATAGAAACTCGCTTCTATAGGAGGTTTAAAAGAACCCACGATAGAAATCTCTGGTTTTTCACGATTTTCTTTATATGAAAATTATAGGATATGTTATTCTAGAATATTCTCATATAAGGATTATCATAAACATCCTTTTCTACTATTAGTCCTAAATTCTTCAAATCTTTCATAGGATTTATAGCAATAAAATTAGGCTAATATTAGACAAATTGGCGACTCCTCAACATTGACATCCATCCCTTTCTTTTTATCGCCGCCAAGAGTTTTTGGAGACTCCGCTGGGGAGTATCTTTCTTCTTATCTTTTGTCATCATTTGTTTTCATTTCAAATTTTAAAATAAATTCCTAGTTTATAAATAAGTCAATAATATTTATTTTTCCTTAAATTTTAGAAAAATTGCAATGGATTCTCCGAATTCCATCTTTTCTTATTTTTAATACTTCAACATACTAATAGAGGAAGATCCTTCCTTTTATTAAAATGATTATGGATTATTTAGTGAAACGGAATTTACATTAGATAATCCATATCAGACTGATATACAATCTTTTAAAGACTTTGACTTACAATCTTATGAAGACCTTTTAAATTTGACAGAAGACTTACCTGAATATATACCTGAAGAACCTTATACACTTGAGGAAATGAGAAGACAAGCTGATAAAAAAGGAAAACAAGTTTACAAGGAAGATGATGTTCCACCATCGTCTGTGTACGAAGTTGGATCTTGTTCAAAGAACATTCATAAAACTCCTTCATTCAAAAGAAAGAAAAGGTGGGACGAAAATGATAATTTTGAAACACCTGAGTTTCAACAGAATATTTTTGGAAACCCTTCCGTTTTAGAAGAGAATCAATATATTCCAATTCCTGTTGAATACACTGATAATTCCTTTCAACCTAAAAGCTCTCCTTCAATTCGTGCTATATATTCAGTGTTTAAAAGAATAGCATGAAAAGATAGATGTTCAGTATCTAAATTATTAAACAAAATGGGTTGTGCAGTCTCCAATACCATGAAAAGAAGAATTTTAGCAATGAAAAATCCTGACTATCAAGAAATTGGCTATCAATCCCCAACTGATAAACATTGTGTTCGAGTGCCAGTAAAATTTTGATTGGGCCCTAGAATAAAAGATGTGGTAGTCACAAATGACAAAGCTAGATATGATGAATTGATGTCAGAAGCAAAAGATACAACTGCTAAGATGTCGGATCTGGTCCAAATGCTACAAAAAGCAAATTGTCCTTACACAGGTTACGATACACCACTTGGAAATTCTCATCCTGTACTTAAAAATAATGTATGGAGACGAAAATCGTCTGAAAGAAATTCAGATACCACCAATACTCCTACAAATAGTTCACAAGAAGAAACTTGCAAAAAACATTCTACAAAATCATTTGAAGAAACATTAAAAAAATTAAAAAATGACATCAAACAATTCTCAGTATGGAGAAAAGAAAATGATTCTCATAATTTCAATGAAAATGTTGCCAGTGTTAACATGGTAGAAACACGATCTACTTCCTTAGCACAAGAATCAATTGAAGAGGAGGCAACAAATGAATTACGAGCGGTTATACGACAACGAGATGAACAAATTAGTCGTCTTGAACAAAGAATGGAAGAGTTGGAAATAGCTTTACAAAATCCTCCAACTAACCCATCACCAGCCATTGAAATTATCAGACCAGAGGCTATCCATATTCTTGAAAACAAAGAAGAACCAGTAGATATCGAGGAAAGCACCCAAAAGAAAAAGAATTCCCCTCATAGTGGAATTCCAGAAAAGGATATTACACAACTTGTGGAACAAAAAATCAAAGAAACAATGGCTCAGGTGAAAGCTGGAGCATTAACTCCAAAGGGTAGACCATACCTAGAGGAATTTGATTCCGTTCAATATCCTAAAGGTTTTGTTCCTCCTATCTTTAAAATGTTTGATGGAACGGGTAATCCCTGACAACATTTAGCACATTTTAGAGCAAGCTGCTATAATGCTAGAGGAAGTGATGCTCTCTTATTTCGATAATTTGTTTACTGTCTTATAGGAGTTGCCTTTGACTGGTATGCAGAACTCCCCAATGGATCTGTCAAAACTTTTGTAGAACTTGAAAGCCTCTTTATTCAACGTTTTGTAGGAGTACAACATCACACCATAGTTGGTGACTTGGTGGTAGAAAAACAAAAACCAGGAGAAAGTTTAGTGGATTATATTTTAAGCTGGAGAAATCTTAGCATGAGATGTGAGCCACAAGTACAAGAGCAACATGCTGTTGGAATATTGCTTAAAAATATTCATAGTCCTATAGCATTTATGCTCAAAGGATTCACAATAAAGACATTTGAAAAATTACTCAGTAAAGCTGCTAATCTCCAAGAAGAAGCAAAACAAATGAGTGTAACAGAGAAGACTGAAAAGACAAAAACTGTCAAAACATTTGAAAAGAACATGGAAATGTGGTAGAAAAAAGTAAACAGGTGATGCAGATTCAACCAGAACAAAAGAAACAACAACGAAAATATCCGTCAACATCACAAACATTTCCTCAACTACAACTTCAACAACTGATTTCAGTACCAGCAGAAAAGAAAACAATGGCTGAAAGAATGAATAAAGAATATCCATTCAAAATTGAAGCTGTCAGCAAAATATTTCATAGTCTGCTTAAAGTACCCAGAAGCTAAAATGCCGGCAGAAATTGACATGAAAAACAACCATAATTATTGTCCTTATCAAAGAATGCTTGGACATAAAATTGAAGAATGTTTTGTCTCCAAAGACTGGTTGGAACGTAATTTTAAACATGGAAATATAGTAATCCCTAAAGAATATTTGAAAGAACCTGAAAAAGGTTCGGTCAATATGATTCGGTAGAAAAACTTAGTCCTGGAAACAAGGATAGCACTTCTGAAGAAATCCTTGCTAAATATCAAATCACAAAGTCTGCCAAGAAAGAAAAGAAAAAGAAAAATAAGGAACCAAAAAAGACCAGAGATCTTCCAAATATAGGGGCTGCAACTCCTTTTGTACCTTCTAGTTCATTTCCCTCTTGTACTAGGATAGTTATATCGGGTGAAGGACAAAAAGTCCTCGAACTGATAACTTTGTATGACTTCCTTTTTACTACCATGAATAATAACAATGCTAGTTTTGCTTATATTTTGTCTATTTTGGGTGATGCTTCTGAAAATAATCATTTGAATTCTAACCCTGTAGACGATACTGAAATCGTATATGATCAACCCAAAGACAACCAAAATAATGAAAATACAGATGAAAAATCTGACAATGATGAAAATGAAAATGACATCGCTACACTTCAACTACAAGGAACTCCGATTTCCATAGAATTGGAATCCTCAGATTCAGAGACAAAAGAGTCGGATAATCAACTTGAAGAAATAGTTGAAATTAATTTGAGAAGTGGAAAAATCTTACCTCCTAGGATGACTCCACAAGAAAAAGAAAAACAAATAATCACATCAGAGAAGATCATTCCTCCAATACATCCCCAACTCCCTGAAAGAATTAAGGATGATCTTCATAACAATGTGGAATATAACGTACTAGCTCATTTGAGAAAATTACCTACGAAGTTAAGCATCTATGACGCTCTCATACTTTCTAAAGAAATGAGAGAATCATTAATAAAGGCTCTTTCAAATCCAGATATATGCTTAATTCAACTTGCTAGTATTACCCAAAATGAAGCTTACCCATTAGAAGAATCAATGAAGATTACCTTCTCTGACAACGACTTGTTGCTCGGAATGACTGAACACAATCGTCCACTATATATTACAGTGAACATAAACGATACAATACTTTCAAGAGTTCTTATTGATCCAGGTGCTTCAATCAACATTATGAATTTGAGAACTCTTGCATACTTAGACATTGATGCCTCTCAACTATCAGGGATACGATGATGTTACGAGGATTTAATCAGCAAGGAGAATGAGCTCTTGGATCAATAACATTACTCTTAAAAATAGCCGACTTGCCAACAACAGCAAAATTTCATTTTATTGATTCAGATACCTCTTTTAATGCCTTACTTGGCAGACCATGGCTTCATGAGTATAAAATGGTTCCTTCATCACTACATCAATGTATAAAATATCTACGAAAAGGACAAGAATGTTGTATTATAAGAGATTTGCAACCATTTTCAATCTATGAAATTGGTATACATGAAGATGCAGCATATTATGCTCCTATAAATAAAACAATGTCTTCCAAAGAATCAATGGTGGATGTGGAAGAAAAGAACAAAGAAAAGCAAATAAATTAAAATGATCATTCTTCTTCAATAAAAACAAGAAGAACTAATTCCCGTCAAACTCAAACTCGAGGTCGAGGACGAGGATGAGGACAAGGGAAGGAAGATCCAATCGTCACGATTGAAGAAGCCATCGAAATTCAAAATTCACCTGGATTCTGAAGAAGAAACAACATATATGGTTTTGAAGGAACCTCAATTCAAAATATCTCTAGAAGAAGAAGACAAAGAAAAATAATTTGAATCTATGTATGACAAAATCAATCATTATATACATTCTATGACTCTGACTCCAATCTCCACTGCTAAGATTGAGAATCTAATAGTAAAAGAAGTATGTAATGATGACAAAAAGCCAATTAAGTTTAGACTTGGCTCTACTTCTTCTTGTACTGAAAATGATTTAAAAATAGAAGATGAAAATCTTCCAAAGTCGATGAAAATTCCTTTTGAGTTGTATTCTCCTTGGGCACAAAAATTTATTCAAAATAGTTTAATGCTCAAATAATGGTCTTTAAAACAACCACATTTCATTGAACAAATGTGGAATAATAATAAACGAAATTCTAACTCCAAAGAAGGTGCTGGATTTGGCACTCTGGGACCATTAAATGACAAAGAGTTTTGTCTGGCCATCACTGGAGAATATGATTCTGAACTATTATCTGATCTTCCAATTGAAGATGCTCCTCCATAATTGGAAGAAGAAATTAAATTGACAATTGATGAACTAAAAGAAATAAATTTAGGAACTGATGAAAATCCAAAACCAACTTTTATTAGTTCATTCCTTAATAACGAGGAAGCAAAAGACATAACTCAATTGTTGATAGAATACAAAGACTAGTTTACTTGGACTTATGACGAGATGCCTGTTATATCTCCAGAAGTTGCAGTCCATAAACTTGGGATAAATCAAATCACCATCCCTGCAAGCTCCGAGAAGGATGCGTGTTGAAATAGAGCAAAAAGTCATTGCAGAAGTGAAGAAATTAATAGAAGCTGACTTAATACGAGAAGAAAATTATCCAACATGGTTGGCCAATGTGGTGCCAGTTAAAAAGAAAAATGGTCAGATAAGGGTTTGCATAGACTTCAGGGATCTGAACAAAGCATGTCCGAAAGATGAATTCCCTTTAACAATTCCTAGATTAATGGATGATATAGCATCAAAACATGCAATATTCTCCTTTATGGTTGGATCATCAGGATATAACCAAATAAAAATGTTTTCGGAGGACGAAGCAAATACAGCTTTTCGAACACCCATGGGGATATATTGTTATAAGGTTATGCCATTTGGACTAAAAAATGCCGGTGCAACCTATCAAAGAGCCATGAAACGGATCTTCGATGAATTAATACATAATCAAGTCGAATGTTATGTGGACAATCTAGTTTTCAACAGTACACAAAAAGATGATCATATATACGATTTGAGAATTGTCTTTGAACGACTATGAAAATACAATCTTAAAATGAATCCCTTAAAGTGCGCCTTCGATGTCACTTCAGGAAAATTTTTAGGATTTGTAGTTCGACATCGTGGGATAGAAATTGATCCTCTCAAAATTGAAGCTATCCTAAATATGTCTCCTCCTAAAAATCTAACCAAATTGAGATCCTTTCAAGGAAAATTAGCATATATACGACGTTTCATTTCCAATCTATCGGGTAGATGTCAACCTCTTACTGCCCTTACTAGAAAGGATACCAAATTTGTGTGGGATGAAAAATGCCAGCACGCCTTTGAAAACATCAAACAATATCTAACAACCCCTCCTGTCTTAGCAGCCCCTGTATTAGGAAGACCTCTAATTCTTTACACCGCAACGTTGGACAATTCCCTTGGAGCTCTATTAGCACAAGTAAATGACGAGGGAAAAGAAAATGTATTATACTATTTAAGTTGTTGTTTAGTTCCGACAGAAATATAATACCCGACAATTGAGAAGCATTGTTTAGCCTTAATCTTCGCAGTTCAAAAACTAAGGAATTATATGCTTTCTCATAAAGTAACTCTTATTTCAAGAGTTAACCCATTACAATATTTAATAACACGACCGACACTTTCTGGGAGATTAGAAAGATGGGCAATGATCTTACTCCAATTTGACATAACATTTGTACCGTTACGTGCTGTTAAAGGACAAATCCTGGTAGATTTCTTAGCAGCACATCCAATTTCAACTAGATCACCTCTTAATGATGATTTGCCTGATGAAGAAATATCAAAAATAAAAAATTCCAACGTGCAACGATGGGAACTCTATTTTGACGGAGCATCATCTGCATGGAAAGACAAAGACAAACAGACAATTATACTAGGCAAAACAAGAGTAGGATTAATTTTCATTACTCCAGACAAAATGATGATGCCTTTTTCCTATCATCTGACTGAACCATGCACAAATAATGAAGCTGAATATGAAGCGCTCATAACCGGTCTGGAATTAACGATATTAATGGAAATTAAAAACATCGATATTTACGGAGACTCCCAGCTGATTATCAATCAAATCGCTGGCAAATATAAGACTCTGAAACCTTGACTTGAACAGTATTCTCGTTACACTCTGAAATTACTTCAGCAAATTCCTGACGTGACATTTTTCTTAATCCCAAGACGAGACAATTCTCTAGCAGACAATTTGGCAAAACTTGCAAAGGAGTTTGCCTGTCCAGAAGAAGACGATATACTGATTTCTATAAGAGGACGACAAGTTCTTTCTCAAATTGATACGGATAATCTGCATAAAATCGGTCAAAACATGACAATGACAATAAATGACAAAAAGGATTATTGGTGACAACCAATCATTCAATATTTACAAGATGGAAAACTACCTGAAAACACTTCTATTGCCAACCAAATCAAACAGAGAGCATTATCATATGCTCTAACAAATGATATTCTTTATAAACGATCTTTTGACCAAATTTGGTTAAGATGTTTAAACCAAGTCGAAGCTCAAGAGATCATTAAGGAAATCCATTCAGGTTTATGTGGTGCACATCAATCTGGACCCAATATGAAAATGAAAATAAAAAGAATGTGTTATTATTGGCCGACAATGATGGTCGATTGTCTTGACATTACAAGGAAATGCCATCAATGTCAGATACATGGGATAGTTTTACAACAGCCTCCAAATGACCTACACCCAACTATTGCATCTTGGCCATTTGAATGTTGGGGTACCGATATAGTGGGTCCTATAGATCCTTCATCATCTAAGGGACATCAGTTTATTCTAGCAGCTACTGATTATTTTTCCAAGCGGGCAGAAGCGATACCACTTAGTGAAGTAAAGGCAGAAAGTTCTTCATTTCTTTAAGACACATATCGTTTATAAATTTGGAATTCCTGGAAGGGTCATATCAGACAATGGATTGGCCTTCAAAAACATGAAAATGAATAACTTTATCCAAAGACACGGGATTGATTGGAGATATTCGACAATTTATTATCCTAAGTCCAATGGATTAGCCGAAGCTTTCAATAAAAAATTGGTTCAAATCTTGAAAAAGACATTGAGCAACAGCCCGAGACAATGGCATGAGCGATTAATAGAAGCTTTATGGGCTTATAGAACTACATACCGAACTCCAACACGGTCTACACCATTTGCTTTGGTATATGGTTCTAAATCTATTTTACCATTGGAAGTCCAAATTCCTTCTCTCAGGGTTGCGATAACAAATAAAATAACTCAAGAAGAAAATGCCAGATTACGACTTGAAGAACTTGAAAGTTTAGAAGGCAAGTGTCTACACGCTCAACAAAATCTCGAACTATATCAAGCAAAAATGAAACGAGCCCATGACAAATTAGTTCATCCTAGAACCTTTAAAATCGGTGAATTAGTCTTATTTCTTCGAAGACCTATACTTGCTCACCGAAAGGTAGGCGGTAAATTTGAACCAATATGGGAGTGCCCGTACATAATTGAAAAGACATATTCTGGAGGATCCTACCAACTGGTGGACCGTCAAGGAAAAAGAATCCTGCCTCCAATCAATGGTCGTTTCCTGAATAAATATTACGCAACATAAAAAAAAATGAATGACGACTTATTTATAAACTGGGACAATAAATTTTTCTTTTCAAAATCATCTTTGACCTTTTTTTTATATCTTATAACATCTGTTTCATTCATTAAACAAATGTTTAAAAGGCTAAAATGTTATTTTGTCTTATTATTTTCAGGAAAAATGCCTGAGGTTAGATTGTTTTTCTCATTCCAAAATAACATGACTTTTGCCTTGGACTACCGACATATAGACGAGGGAACTAGGATTCACTTCAACTTTGACCTATTACAAGCTGAGTCTATGTATCACGGATCACTACTCTACCTGGTCAATCATAATGAAATTAAGATGCAGACACCTTTGATAGAGTTTAAACTTCGACAACCTGAAGAGTAAGATTTTGAGGTCAGTGATAGCTCGGACGAGCATGAGTTCATGAACACTTCAGTACGAGGAGCATCTACATCTGGCGTAAATAATGTGGCGACGGGACTTACTCGAGCACAGAGACGAAACCGTAATAAACAGTTAAAATGTCAAAAACAAATGCAAGAGAAACAAAATATGGAGGACATTAGTCAATTGAAAACTCAAACTATTGACACTGCGTTTGAGGAGATACACTCCGCATCAGAAATGACAAACTTGGACCTTGCAAAGAGAAACAAGAATGAAAAAGTGGTTATCACTTCACCCTCACTTACATCTACTCAAAACCCCAAGATGTTAAATAAGAAAGATGATAAAAAGGAACATTTCGGAGAAGAAGTACGACGGATTCGTGCTATTGAATGGAGAACTTTTGAACAGTACAAACATATGAACAAAAGAACAGTGAACATTCTGGATGGCCTCAAATTGTTCACCAGAATATTTGATGAAGATGAACAAGCCGCCATTATCGATCATATAATAGAAGCCCGGAACCAGAGCAGAGCTGGGCGTCTTAAAAGAAAAACTTATTCTGAGCCTAGTAAATGGATTCGAGGCAAAGGAAGGCAGACCATTCAATACGGGTGCTGTTATAATTATGTGAAATACTGAGATGGAAATCTTCCCGGAATCCTACGATATGAACGAGTCGATCCTCTGCCCACTATAATAATTCAAATTATTAGACGTCTTGTCACTTGGGGGATCATACCCGTAAACTGTATTCCTAATAGTTGCATTATTAACATATATGATGAAGGAGACTGTATCCCTCCCCACATTGACAGTCACGATTTCGAGAGACCATTTTGCACCATGTCATTAATGAATCGTTGTTCCGTCGTATTTGGAAGGATGGTCTGACAGTATCGGAGGTTATGCTATGATATGGAAGCTTTTGATATATGATATGTCAGTGTTTTGTAGCATGCGTGCTATATGATATGTACATATATCTACTGTTAACTTATTTTCCTGCAATGGTGTGTACTAGTGACCCTTTTGTACATTATCTTTGGAAATAAAATAAAATGTTGGAAAAATGTTCCCCATTGTCTGTGATGTGTCGGCAGGTCCTAAAAATAATAAAATAAATTTTTAATGGTAAAATGAATAACTTGTGATAGCTAAACATGAGAATTATCATTCGACCTATACAGGTCAAACCCCAGCGGATATCCCCACCAAATGTGTTAGTGAGTTCGCCACTCCCTCTAGTTATTGGATGTAAGTCTCTTCCTGATACGGAAATCATGGCTTTCCTTTAACTAACTTTGACATTTTGAGAAATGGAAAATGACATCCATTTTCGCTCCGGTTATTGGATGTAAGCCCTTTCCTGACACTGAAATCATGGCTTTGCTCTAACAAAATCTTGACCTTGACATTTTGTGAAATGGAAAATGATATCCATTTCTCTTTCCAGTTAGATGTAAGCCCTTTCCTGACACAGAAATCATGGCTTTCCTCTAACCAAATCTTGACAATGACATTTTGAGGAATGGAAAATGACATCCATTTCTCTTTCTAGTTATTGGATGTAAGCCCTTTCCTGACACGGAAATCATGGCTTTCCTCTAACTAAATCTTGACATTGACATTTTGAGAAATCGAATATGACATCCATTTTCACTCCGGTTATTGGATGTTAGCTCTTTCCTGACACGAAAATCATGGCTTTCCTCTAACCAAATCTTGACATTGACATTTTCAGAAATGGAAAATGACATCCATTTCTCTTTTCGGTTATTGGATGTAAGCCCTTTCCTGACACGGAAATCATGGCTTTCCTCTAACCAAATCTTGACATTGACATTTTGAGAAATGGAAAATGACATCCATTTCTCTTTCCGGTTATTGGATGTAAGCCCTTTCCTGACACATAAATCATGGCTTTCCTCTAACCAAATCTTGACATTGACATTTTGAGAAATGGAAAATGACAACCATTTCTCTTTCCTGTTATTGGATGTAAGCCCTTTCCTGACACGGAAATCATGGCTTTCCTCTAACCAAATCTTGACATTGACATTTTGAGAAATGGAATATGACATCCATTTTCTCTCCAGTTATTGGATGTAAGCCCTTTCCTGACATGGAAATCATGGCTTTCCTCTAACCAAATCTTGAGATTGACATTTTCAGAAATGGAAAATGACATCCATTTCTCTTTCCGGTTATTGGATGTAAGCCCTTTCCTGACACAGAAATCATGGCTTTCCTCTAACCAAATCTTGACATTGACATTTTGAGAAATGGAAAATGACATCCATTTCTCTTTGCGGTTGTTGAATGTAAGCCCTTTCCTGACACGGAAATCATGGATTTCCTCTAACCAAATCTTGACATTGACATTTTGAGAAATGGAATATGACGTCCATTTTCTCTCTGGTTATTGGATGTAAATCCTTTCCTGACACGGAAATCATGGCTTTCCTTTAACTAAATATCGACATTGACATTTCGAGAAATGGAATATGACATCCATTTTCTCTCCCCAATTATCGGATATAGGTAGCTTTCCAGACATGAAAAGGATGTTCCTTCTCAGAACAAACATATGAGATATATGAGATTCCATAAGAACGAGATGACACCCATTCCTTTCCTGATTTTTATGAGACATCTCTTTAGATCACTTCGGTCAACGCCAATATGTGCAGAATAATTATACAGTATTCCACACATATTGGGGGCCCTTTTGTTGACCTCATTTTTACAATGAGTCAATACCTTTTGACCTAAAAAGTCAACTTTGGTCAAAATGGTCAATCTAGACCCAATGACCAACCCTGTTGACCAAATAGGTCAACCTTTTGACCTAAAATGTCAACTTTGGTCAAAATGGTCAACCTAGACCCAATGACCAATCCTATTGACCCAATAGGTCAACCTTTTGAGCTAAAAAGTCAACTTTGGTCAAAATAGTCAATCCACACCCAATGACCAACCCTGTTGACTCAATAAGTCAATCTTTTGACCTAAAATGTCAACTTTAGTCAAAATGGTCAATCTAGACCCAATGATCAACCCTGTTGACCCAATAGGTCAACCTTTTGACCTAAAAAGTTAACTTTGGTCAAAATGGTCAATCTTGACCCAATGACCAACCTTGTTGACCAATAGGTCAACCTTTTGACCTAAAAAGTCAACTTTGGTCAAAATGGTCAATTTAGACCCAATGACCAACCCTGTTGACCCAATAGGTCAACCTTTTGACCTAAAAAGTTAACTTTGGTCAAAATGGTCAATCTAGACCCAATGACCAACCTTGTTGACTCAATAGGTCAACCTTTTGACCTAAAAAGTCAACTTTGGTCAAAATGGTCAATCCATACCCAATGACCAACCCTGTTGACCCAATAAGTCAACCTTTTGACCTAAAAAGTCAACTTTGGTCAAAATGGTCAATCCAGACCCAATGACCAACCCTGTTGACCAAATAGGTCAACCTTTTGACCTAAAAGTCAACATTGGTCAAAATGGTCAATCTAGACCCAATGACCAACCCTGTTGACCCAATAGGTCAACCTTTTGACCTAAAAAGTCAACTTTGGTCACAATGGTCAATCTAGACCCAATGATTAACCCTGTTGACCCAATAGGTCAACCTTTTGACCTAAAAAGTCAACTTTGGTCAAATTGGTCAATCTAGACCCAATGACCAACCCTGTTGACCTAATAAGTAACCTTTTGACCTAAAAAGTCAACTTTGGTTAAAATGGTCAATCCAGACCTTATGACCAACGCTGTTGACCCCACAGGTCAACCTTTTTACCCAAAATGACAATTTTGGTTAAAATGGTCAATCCTTACCCAATGACCAACCCTGTTGACCCCATAGGTCAACCCATGACCTAAAAAAGTTAATTTTGGTTAAAATAATCAATTTTTAATGAAATAACCGATTATTAACCCCATGACATGTTTAAGAATCCAAAATGACAAAATTAATCAAATAATTAATTTCAAAATTATTTTGATTAATTAAATTGACTAATAATTTAATGTTCAATATTTTAATTAATGACATAATTAATTAAAATGAAATATTAAATTAAAAGTCATAAAATGATAAAATACACCAAAATGAAATAAAAATGACAAAATTAATCAAATAATTAATTTCAAAATTATTTTGATTAAATAAATGACTAATGATTTAATTTTTAAAATTTTAATTAATGACATAATTAATTAAAATGAAAAATTAAATTAAAAATCTTAGAAATGATAAAATGCACAAATTAATTAAAAATAATGGAATTAATCAAATAATTATTTCCAAAATTAATTTTGATTAATTAATGAACTGCTAATTTAATTTTCATATTTTAATGACAATTAAATTAAAAAAGACATGAAATGAGATAAAATCCAACTTTAAATAAAAATTAATCAAATAATTAATTTGGAATTATTTTCAAATTATCTAACGAAATAATTTCCAACAATTTTAATTAATGACATAATTAATTAAAATGGAAATAAAAAAAGACATAAAATGACATTTTGACATTTGACATCACATGTGACATAAAAATTTCATATTATTAATTTTAAATTAAAATTAAATTACGGGGAGTCATTAATAAGTCCACCATGACATGGTTAACACTCTACTAAACCCATAACTCATCACCTTTAACCTAAGTTAAGAGTTATCATAATATTTTTATGATGGTTAGGCTTATGTGTCACCTTCCCATCAACTCACCCATTTGCATGAGATGAGGTGGCTAGCCACTTTAAAAATAATTTTGATCACTACCCTAAGTATCCAATGAGAAAGGAGGTTAGTGATCACAGAAAAATAAGTTAAGAAATTCAGACCTATTTTTTATGAAATTGCATTTTAAAGAAAGGTATTTTCTTTATTTTATTGCACGAATGAAGATTTAGAAGTGATGGAAGAAAAAAGCATGAAATGGAGCGAATTTGGATCAAAAAGGAAGAAATTCATGCAAAATGAACTAAGCCACTTACGGCGAGATCGAACCCGCCGACGGCGAGATTATAAAGAAAATTTCTGTACGATTTATAACTACCTCATTGACAGCGAGCCCGAGCCCACCGACAGCGAGCCCGAGCCCGCCGACAGCGAGATTGCGCAGTTTGAAGACCTTCTAGAAGCCCCGCTGACGGCGAGGTCGTTTCTCGCCGACGGCGAGACTGTTCAAAATGCCAGATACATTGAACCTGGACGCTTTTTGAAGAGGTGTTTAAGTACCCCTTGGACCTTTGTCTACCTCTATAAATAGAGGACGAATTTTAGTATGTTGTGTGTCTATTTTAGGAGTCTTAGAGTATTCTATTAGTGTGCTTTTGAGTCTAACTTGAAGTTTAGTGTGAGTAAGTGTAAGTAGTGGGTTAAGAAGTGTGTTGTACTAGAAGGAAAAGTCAAAGGAACTTCAAGGAGTCTGCTTGGGGAGGAAATTGAGATAAGTATCTTTGTTTATTGTTGTTAACTTTAAATGAATTCCTTGCTTTGTTTAATTCCCATGCATTCTGAGTAATTTTCTTAGTCTTTCTCCTTGTTTATGAAATTATGTGAATTGATGATGTTAAATAGAAGTGCCTAATATATTAAAATAAATTGTGATAATCTTTTACTTAAAAATTAATTTACTTTCAATCTGTCCAATTGATTTGTTAAAATATGTTGAATTATCATCTATAGTAAAGATTACATCCAATATTCAGGGAAGTCAAAAGCCTTGGAAGTAGGGTGCAAATAAATAGGGAAATATTATTTATCGGACGTAGAATTGGACATTTTAGTGTGACAGACTAAAATATTCAATTTGGTCCTATTGTTTGAGAGTTGAAGTGTAGATGTTAGCCCTCAGGTGAGGGGAACGTGGGAGCTCTAAAGTGGCAGCCAGTATCCTCCCAGCCTAGCCGCAGATTCAGTAATCAAGCTTAGGACTAGTCAATGTTCTTTGCACCTGGACCAAAGGATAAAGAATAGGAATGCTCCTATTTGTCACAAGATAATAAAGAATAAAATCTATTTGAATTCATCATTCACTTAAGTTTCTAAAAACAAGGGGAAAGACACTTTTTCTGAAATCTTTAATTCAACTTTATTTAATGCATTAGTTTACTTTAGATCGCTTTAGTTAAGTATTCTAAATTCCGTATACTATATTAGTAAGTAAATCCTTTAAATTTAGTCGTTACAAATCTAGTAAAACTTCCTCGTGGGATCGATAACTGAGGACTCCACTAGAGCCCTGTATTACTTGATACGATATGTATACTTACGTAGAATCCACATTATACTTTCCATCATAAAATTAAATATATATATTAAGAGGGATCAAGTTTTTGGTGTCGTTGCTATTTTTGTAAACATCAAAAAGTGGGTCAAGTTTTTGGCGCAGTTGCCGGGGAAATAAAGAAATTATTTACTAGAGTAACGGACTATTTTAAAATTTATTTTACAAAATTTTATGCGTAAATTTGGAAACAAAAATTTAATACCTTACGATTCAGAATTAGAGCGTACAATTAAAAGAATTAGAAAACAAAAAAGAGAAATTATAAATTTAACACAAATGGCGAATATTCCTGAAAATGAAAATATCAATCAATAGAGACCATTAAGAGATTATGCCAACCCTACATTAGATGAAATTCATTTAACTATTCAAAACCCTGATGTAGCTGCTAACTCATTTGAACTTAAACCTGCAATTATCCAAATGGTACAAAATAATCAATTTAGTGGTTCACCTACTGAAGATCCTAATTTACATCTTGCTAGTTTTTTAGAACTATGTGCTACTTTCAAATATGAAGGAGTATCTAACGATGCTATTAGACTTAGACTTTTTCCTTTTTCTTTAAGGGATAAGGCTAAATTGTGGTTAAATTCGTTAGCACTTGGATCTATTAAAACTTGGGGAGAGTTATCACAAAAATTTCTATCCAAATATTTTCCACCATTTAAAACTGCTAAGTTTAGAAATGATATAACTTCTTTTAGTAAGTTTGATGGAGAATCAATATATGAAGCTTGAGAGAGATTTAAAGAACTTCTTAGGAAATGCCCACATCATGCGTTACCAGATTGGTTAATTATTCAAACATTCTATAATGGATTAGTAGGATCTCTTAGATCAATCATCGATGCTGCTGCTGGAGGATCATTAATGTCAAAATTATTTAATGAAGCCTATGCACTAATCGAAGTAATGGCCACCAATAATTTTCAATGGCCTGCTGATAGAATGAATCCAAAAAAGATAGCCAGTATTCATGAAAATGATGCAATATCTATGTTAGCTTCGCAAATCGCTGCTATATCTAAAAAGTAGATCATTTTGGAATGAATTACTCTCCAACTATATTAGAAGAAAACTCATCTGGACAACTTATAGAATCTCAACCTTCATATGAAACTATGAATGCTATTAATAATAGACCCAATAATCCTTATGCGAATTATTATAATCCTGGATGGAAAAATCATCCTAATTTTAATTGGAATAATAATACAACTAATCAACCATGGATGAAAAACATAACACAACCATTAGGAAATCCTTCTAACCAAGGAAATTCTAACTATAAACCTAGTTATCCACCTGGATTTAATAATAATAACCCTCAATTTAAAGATAAAAAAGTATCTATAGAAGAATTAATATTAAATATGGGTCAACATTTACAAAATCAAGGAAATCAATTACAAAATCAAGGAAATCAATTACAAATACAAGTAAACCAATTACAAAATCAAGGAACAGCTATTAAAAATATTGAAACTCAACTTGGACATATCGCTACCGCACTTAATAATAGAATACCTGGAACAATTCCTAGTAATGTGGAAATCAATCCCAAAGACAAAGGAAATGAACAAATTAAAGCGATACAAACGAAGTGGAAAAGAATTAGAACCTCGAATTCAGAAAGAACTTGAAAGACAAAAAGAGGAAGTGGAAATCGAAAAGGAAAAGAATCAACAAGATCCGAACTTAGAAAATCCTTTAATACCAATGAAAATTTCTGTTGAAAAACCTCCACCACCATTTCCACAACGACTAAATCAACATAAAAAAGATAAATAGTTTGCTAAATTCCTTGAAATTCTGAAGAAAATAATAATAAATATTTCCTTTCGTAGAAGCTTTAGAACAGATGCCAAACTATGTAAAATTTATGAAAGATATTTTAAATAAAAAAAGAAAATTTATAGATAATGAAACGGTCGCACTTAGTGAGGAGTGTAGTGCTATTATTCAGAAAAAACTTCCTGAAAAATTTAAAGATCCTGGTAGTTTCACTATACCCTGCGCTATTGGAGAAAAATTCTATGGAAAAGCTTTGTGTGACTTAGGAGCAAGCATCAATCTAATGCCTCTATCAATTTTTAAGAGATTAGGATTGGGAGAAATTTCACCTACTTCAGTAACCCTTCAGTTCGTTGATCGTTCTATTACATATCCTAAGGGAGTTATTGAAGATGTTATAGTAAAAGTGGATAAATTTATCTTCCCAGTACATTTTATTGTTTTAGATATGGAAGAAGATAAAAAAATTCCTATCATCTTAGGAAGACCATTTTTAGCCATGGGGAAAGCTATGATTGATGTTCAGAAAGGAGAATTAACTATGAGAGTAAATGACCAAGAAGTTACTTTTAATATTGTTAAATCAATGAAATATCCTGCGCTAGAAAAAGATGATGAGTGTTTTCAAATGGAAGTACTCGATCATTTACAAAAAGAACATTTTAAGGAATATTATGAAGAAAAATTAGAAAAAGAAAATACTGAATTAATTGAAAAAGCCGATATAAATGAAGAACTAGATTATATTCAAGAGAAATTTGAATTTTTGGATAATACAAAAAACACTGAAAAAAATATAGTTCCATCGATTATTAAACCTCCTGAACTTGAGTTAAAAATATGACCTAATCATTTGAAATATGCTTACTTAGGTAATTATTCAACTCTACCAGTTATTATTTCATCTGAATTAAATGAATCTCAATAACAAAAACTTTTAGATACCTTAAAGAAATATAAGAAAACTTTTGGTTGGACTTTAGCAGATATTAAAGGAATTAGTCCTTCAATCTGTATGCATAGAATTATTTTAGATAATGAACATAAGCCTAAAGTAGATCCCCAAAGGAGATTAAACCCGATAATGAAAGAAGTAGTCAAGAAAGAAATTTTAAAATGGTTAGATAATTGTATTATATATCCTATTTCTGACAGTGCTTGGGTAAGCCCAGTTCACTGTGTGTCTAAGAAAGGAGGAGTGATCGTAAAAGCTAATGAAAATAATGATCTTATCCCTATAAGATAAGTTACTGGATGGTGAATATGTATTGATTATAGAAAATTAAACACAGCCACCAGGAAAGATCACTTCCCTTTACCATTTCTAGACCAGATGTTAGATAGATTAGCAGGACATAAGTATTATTGTTTCTTAGATGGATACAACGGTTATCATCAAATACAAATTGCTCCTGAGGATCAAGAGAAAACTACATTTACTAGTCCTTATGGAACTTTTGCTTTTCGAAGGATGCCTTTTGGATTATGTAATGCACCTGCAACATTCCAGAGATGTATGATGTCTATATTTAGTAAATTAATTGATAATGGAATAGAAGTATTTATGGAAGATTTCTCTGTATTTGGAACATCATTTGAGACATTCTTAAATCATCTTCAAAAAGTACTTGAAGTATGTGTGAAAACTAATTTAGTTCTTAATTGGGAGAAATGTCAATTTATGGTTGCAGGCGGCATTGTATTAGGGCATAAAATTTCGGAAAAAGGCATGGAAGTAGACCCTGCAAAAATTCAAATATAGCTAAATTACCACCTCCAACTACGGTGAAAGGGGTAAGAAGTTTTCTTGGACATGCTGGATTCTACAGACGTTATATAAAAGATTTTTCAAAAATTACTAAACCTCTATGCCAACTTCTTAAAAAGGAAAAGAAATTTGAATTTACAACTGAATGCCTGAATGCTTTTGAATTATTAAAAGATAAATTAGTTACAACACCTATAATAGTTTCACATAATTGGGAGAAACCATTTGAGCTTATGTGTGATGCTAGTGATTATGCTATAAGAGCAGATCTTGTGCAAAGATATGATAAGATTTTCAAAGTTATATATTATGCTAGTAAAACTCTAAATGATGCTGAAATAAATTATACGATTATCGAAAGAGAATTATTAGCAGCTTGTATATGCTTTTAATAAATTTCGGCCTTTTCTAATAGGAACTAAATATATTGTGCATACCGATCACTCGCTATAAAATATTTAATGCAAAATAAGGATTCTAAACCAAGATTAATTAGATGGATGTTATTAATACAAGAATTTGATTTCGAGATCGTTAACAAAAAGGGAACCGATAATCAAATTGCTGATCATTTATCAAGATTAGAATATCATGAATTATCTCGATACCGATAATAAAATTATAGCATGCTTTTCCGATGAACAACTTTATATTATAAATGAGTGGAAAATACCTTGGTATGCTGATATTGTAAATTATATTGTAAGTGACATTTTACCACCTATGTTAACTTTGCAACAACAGAAAAAATTCATTCATGATACTAAAACATACTTTTGGGATAAACCATACTTATATAAGCAATGTAAGGATCTAATTATTAGAAGATGTGTGCCTTATGAAGAAACTGAACCAATTATTCAAAAATGTCATGATTCTGATTTTGGAGGACATTTGGGACAGATAAAACTGCGTATAAAATTCTACAATCTGGATTCTACTGGCCTACTCTATTTAGAGATATATACAGATGTATAAAAACCTGCGATTAATGCCAAAGAGTAGGAAATATATCAAGAAAAAATGAAATGCCTCTGAACTTTATATTAGAAGTTGAAATTTTTGATGTTTGGGGATTAGATTTCATGGGACCTTTTATTCCTTCATTTAGAAACTCATATATATTAAGTAGTCGTTGATTATGTTTCCAAATGGATTGAAGCACAAGCTTTACCTAGGTGTGATGCTAAGAGTGCTTCAAAGTTTTTAATGAAAAATATTTTTACTAGATTTGGAATGCCGAGAGTGATTATCACTGACGGAGGAACTCATTTTAGAAATAAATATATTCACAAACTAGTATAAAAATATAATATTATTCATAAGATATCTATCGCTTATCATCCACAAACTAGTGGATTAGTCGAAGTTTCTAATCGAGAGATTAAGCGTATTTTAGAAAATTCCGTAAACCCTAATAGATTGGATCGGTCTATAAGACTAGACACCGCATTATGGGCATACAGGATCGCTTATAAAACTCCAATTGGAATGACTCCTTACGAGCTTATATATGGAAAAACTTGCCACTTACCGATTGAATTAGAACATAAAGCATATTAGGCGATTAAAGAATTTAATTATAATATGAAAGAAGTCTAGTGAGAAGAGATTGTTGCAATTAAATGAATTAGAAGAATTAAGGAATGAATCATATGATAATGATAGGATTTATAAAGAAAGGATGAAATTATGGCATGATCGGAAGATTAATCAGAGAAATTTTGAACCAGGACAAGAAGTTTTGCTATATAATACTATATTGAAATTATTTCCTGGGAAATTGAAATCTCGATGGTTAGGACCTTCCACTATAACTCAAATATTTTCATATGGAACTATAGAAATTGAAGATCCAAAAATAGGACATAGATTTAAGGTAAACGGACATAGATTAAAATCATATTTCGAAGGTAGAAGACCAAATTTTAAAGAGGTTTTAATGCTTAGTCGACTCCGATTACTAACCGAAATTAGGTCGGGCCGACGACGTTAAACCAAGCGCTTTATGGGAGGCAACCCATAGTAGTCTTTTATTTTAATTATATACAAATTAGTGAGTCTGTAATATTAAAATAATCTTACTATTTAATTTTTAATTAGAATCATCACAAATTCAAACCTATATGATGAGATCAGAAAATATTCTGGACTGTGAGCGAAATGGGCAATTTTACCGAATCTCGCCGACAGCGAGCCCGAGCCCGCCGACAGTGAGATCGTGTGCCATATCTTAAAATCAGTTTTATAACTAGCTCGCCGACGGCGAGACAGTTGAAAAATTGGTCTCTTAAGTTTTATGTGCAGTTTTGGACGGTTCTAAAGCCATTTATTTGTAGAAAACCATTCCAAATTCATTTTTACACTGTTTTCTTCCCTAGAAACGACTAGAGACCATTCCTTTCAATCCAAAATGGCCACCAAACTCTTAGAAACCACAAAAATTGGAGTTTTCAACCGAAGAAAATTTGTCAGTTCGGAGGTGCAGCATATTTTCAACAAAGTTTTGATGAAGAAGCAACTTATTAAAGAAAGGGGATTTGTCAACAGAGAAGTAGAGAATTCCACCACAAAAATTGAAGAAATGATCACGCAGCGGCATTGGAAGGTATTTTGTTATACGA
Organism: Papilionanthe hookeriana x Papilionanthe teres; assembly: GCA_022702705.1. Classification (NCBI taxonomy): domain Eukaryota; kingdom Viridiplantae; phylum Streptophyta; class Magnoliopsida; order Asparagales; family Orchidaceae; genus Papilionanthe; species Papilionanthe hookeriana x Papilionanthe teres. The sequence goes on along the minus strand of CM040425.1, from coordinate 136,027,361 downwards.
CATCCGCTGTAGTTATTCCTGTAGTTAAAGAGTTTTACTCTAATCTACATGCGATCAACAATGGAAGTCTCTACGTCAGAGAAAGATGTGTAACATTTACTCCTTCAAGGGTAAATGAATTATTTTCTATAGAGAATAACCCTCTCTGTCATTATTCAAACTTTGTTCCTTCAAGATCAATATGAACGAGATTTATAAATACCTGACCGACGAACCTGATGATTGGGAGTTGCGCAAAGACGGGTATGTCAGTTTCTCTGCATCACTTCTTAACCCTGTCTCGAAGCTTTGACATTTCTTTATCTCATCAAAATTATTACCCAGGATGAGGGTAAATAAGGTTTCAAAGGAATGCGCTATATTAAATTACTGTATTCAAATTGGACTACCTATCGATGTTGGATCAATTATAGTAAAGTCTGCATTGGATTGATTGTGCATGGGTCAGTTCATGGACTTGGACACCTATCGACTATATTTTCTTTATGCAGTCAGTACCAAGTTTCTTATGAGGCGTGGGAAAAGGTACTTTTTCCATGGAAACCACTCGATCCTACGGATATGTTTCTAACTTTGGATAATAATGACGAGATTACCATTATTTCTGATAGAGCATCACAGAACAATCCTTTAGTGAGGCCCCTTGCTGATAAAACAAATTTCATTCTGAAAAGATTAAAGGATTAGAGAAAGAATTGCAAAATGTGATGAATTCCATCGATAATATCTCCGATATGTTCGATCACATTGATCGGAGGATGAAGGAGCACTTTGATCATACTGGACATCTGGAGGCTAGTTTTATTCATTTACTGAGACAGAAAGGGTGGATTGATGAAGAATCTATTGCAAAATTCCCTTTCAGGCCTTTCTACAATCTATTTGTGCACCTGCGTCACATCGGGAATATCAGAGAGGATGTTAGTTCAGAAACTGAAGAGTAGTAAAAATTTCTATCTTATGTTATATTAATGTGTATATATGTGTTGATTTTGATTTAGATTTTACTATGAGTCGAACTTTAATTTGATCATCTTGGATTATATGAGATTATAGATTTATTATTGTGTCTCAGCATTTAGTGTATAGTGGTTTGGATTGCGATGCTGAGTATTATGGATTTGGACATTTAAGTTAAGTATGTTGTTCGTTGTTACTGTGAAGTTTGTAAGTCTCATGGATTTCATATATAAAGTTATATTGTTTGTGTTGTGTGAACTTTTTGTGAATATAAGTATCTAATCTTCATACTAAATTATCAAATTAAGTGATCGGAAGATTAATTAGGGCCAAATTGAGGTTGAAAATGATTTAAGAATTTCAAAAATTTAAATTTGTTTTGGGAGCTCGCCGACGGCGAGAATTAGCCCGCCGAGAGCGGGATAAAAGTCGCTGACAGTGAAAACGATCTCGCCGACGATGGATTTTTCCTGAAACTTTTGCCTTTGTCAATTAATTAGCTCGCCGACGGCGAGAAAAATCTCACCGACAGCGAGATCGCGAAATGTCCTATATTTGACCAGTCAACCGACACTATTCGTCATCCCCTTCCTCAAAACTTCGAAAAACCGACCTAGGGCTTGTGGAATCTTGGATTTGAAGCGATTTCAACACTTTTTGACACCGGATTTCATCTCCCCTTGGTAAGTGCTTCACTCCTATGCAAAAATTTTTTATTTTCACCATGAATTTCTTCTACATTGAGGATTTTGGAAAAATGTTGAAATGTGAAGAAAAGACTTGGAAGAAATTCATGGAACTTGATTTAGATTAATTTTAGTAACTATTGGAAGCCATCTTAGTAATATTTAGAAATTTAGTTAAGATTTTTGCAAATTTCACGGATAAAAAAATGGCTCCACGACAAAAGAGAAGAATGGATTACGACGAAACTCGTTTTGTGAATGCAAGGCACAATCAAGATATTTTCATAATATTCAAGCGTAACATGCATTCAAGATCGAGTTTTCAAAAGTCCTGGAGGAGAAGTTGAGCGAATAATTAAAGAAAGAGGATGGGAAAATTTCGTTTCATGACCAACGAGCCATTGTAGAAGTGGTAAAGGAATTTTATGAGAACTCGACACAGTCGAAGATGCACCAGTTAAGGTTAGAGGATTTTTTGTGGAATTCAGCGCTGCAAGAATAAATGCTTATGAAGAGATACGAGACACCTACACCAGTGAGTATGATACATTTGGAACTATGAAAGGACCACTGGAATAGGTGATCGACTTTCTCACTGACGAGAAAGGAGTTTAGAAGATAAAGCAGCGAGAACGGGTAAACTTCCCTCTTTCTATGTTAAATGCGTCATCTAAAGCCTGGCACTATTTTGTTTGTTCTACTTTGTTACCTACTTACCACCATAGTGAGGTAACAAGAGATAGAGCAGTTCTGAATTTCTGTATTCAGAACCAATAAAGTATTAATGTGGGAAGTGTAATTTATAAGAATATATTAGCCACCTCAAGATGTGAAAGTGGAGGAGGACTAGGACATCCAGGTCTTATCTATGCACTCTGCCAATTATCTAGGGTAGAGGTAAGAGATGATGAGGAATGGGTTGAGCCTCTGAAACCCATTACTCTGGCTAATATTAAGAAATATGAATCCCACGAAGGATGGAGATCTGGGATGAGGAGTTATATGCCTTCTTCAAGTAGGATATTCCCTCTACTAGTTATGATCCACCTCAATATACCACCCCTACCCTTCAAGATTTGATGAATGAGATGACTTTACAGCTTAAAAGTTTTGAGAAAATAGAAGAAAAACTGGAGCATATGGACCAAAGGATTGGAGGCTTGGAGAGAAGACATGATTATGATAGTGAATATCTCCAGCTACATTCAGAGTACGAAATTGCATATTATGAGGCTGAACGTCGATATAGGAGTGGTGAGTTAGATGTTGTTTTTCCTGAGTGCCCCCGCTACACACAGTATCAGCCTTCTCGACCTTCTCGACTCGGAGATCAGGGAGATGATATAGTTTGGGATTTTGATGCTGAAGATTAGAGACTTTGTTTAGTTTGTTTAGATTAATTGTTATTTTGAAAACTTTATTGTTCTGTGTGTAATTATTCTGTACTTTCTGTGGACTGTGGATTTGGTGTGTTTGTTTGTTTGCTTATGCTGTAATGTTAGACTTTTTATGTGTGATAAGTTAGTTTGCAATTTTTCTTTTAAATAGGATGTTAGTTTTTCTTTAATGTGTTGTTTAAGTTTTTATAAGTTATGAACTTTTAATATGTTTAGATTGTTTTAATATGTTTAAAGTAGGTTAATTGATTGTATGTGTAGTAATAGATTAAGTTTTCATTTGTTGTGTTTTATACTTATTAAAAATTTCTTATCCCAGCACTTTCTTTTAAATACTATATATGTGGAAGAATACTAACAGTACAGGTTCTTTAAATAATGAAAAAGCCTGCAAAAATTTCAAGAAAAAGAAATACCTAAAGCTCAAAGGTATGATGTAAATTCATTTGTATATTTTCCTTTTCACCATTTAGAAATAGATAGAAAAATTTAAGTTTGAGGGAGGAAAAATACAAATTTAATTATTAAATTGTTCTCAATTTCTATTTTCAAAAAAAAAATTATTACTATTTGATTTTCTGTGATAATTTTTAATTCAGTAACTTGAATTAATTTATATAATTATTATAGAAAGTTGAATAGAATATTTCTAGAAATCCAAATTAATTTAATAGAATAAGATATTTGGTTAAAAGGAATAAGAATATAGTAAACTATTTAAAGTAAGGGAACACTATATTCTAAATTTGAAATTCTTAAGTATTTAAGTGAAAAAGAAGAGATTGAAACTCAATGAAGTAAAGGCTATGAAATACATATAAGCAAATAAATATTTTAAGTTTCAAGTTTAGGAAGAGAAATTTGAAGTTCAAAATTATTAACAGGCTATCCAGATACAGTAATCCTCACTTGAAAAAGAAAAAGAGAAGGATTGAAAATCAATCCAAAAAGAAAAAAAAGAAAAGAAAAATATAAGTGAGGAGAAACTTAAGGAGATGCCTAATCAAAAATTGGCTTCAATGGAATCAACCTAAAGGGTAAAACTCAAATATATTTCTAAACTTATATATATGGATTAGTATTTTACTAAATAGTGTTTTCTTGAACTTCCTATCATCTAAATATCTTAAGTAAATTACTCTTTCAAATATAGTGTTTCCTAAAATAAATAGAGAGCTAGATATCTTAGATCTGATAACTAAATAATCTTATATCTATAAAGTTAATTTAATTACTTAAAAATATTTCTATTTAACTTTACTATAGTATTATTTTAATTTAATTCATAGTTGAGTTGAATTAAAAATTCTATTACAAAAATCATTGTTTTTATTTAGTATAAAAATTACTTGAGGACAAGTAATAATTAAGTTTGGGGGATTTTGATCACAGAAAAATATGTTAAGAAATTCATACCTATTTTTTATGAAATTGCACTTTAAAGAAAGGAATTTTCTTTATTTTATTGCAGGAATGAAGATTTATAAGTAATGGAAGCAAAAAGCATGAAATGGAGCGAATTTGGATCAAAAAGGAAGAAATTCATGCAAAATGAACTAAGCCGCCGACGGCGAGATCGAACCCGCCGACGTCGAGATTATAAAGAAAATTTCTAAAGGATTTATAACTACCTCGCCGACAGTGAGCCCAAGCCCGCCGACAGCGAGATCGCGTGGTTTGAAGACCTTCTAGAAGCCACGCTCACGGCGAGGTCGTTTCTCACCTACGGCGAGACTGTTCAAAATGCCAGATACATTGAACCTGGACGCTTTTTGAAGACGTGTTTAAGTACCCCTTGGACCTTTGTCTACCTCTATAAATAGGGGACGAATTTTAGTATGTTGTGTGTCTATTTTAGGAGTCTTGGAGTATTCTATTAGTGTGCTTTTGAGTCTAAGTTGAAGTTTAGTTTGAGTAAGTGTAAGTAGTGAGTTAAGAAGTATGCTGTACTAGAAGGAAAAGTCAAAGGAACTTCAAGGAGTCTGCTTGGGGAGGAAATTGAGATAAGTATCTTTGTTTATTGTTGTTAACTTTAAATGAAATCCATGCTTTGTTTAATTCCCATGCATTCTAAGTAATTTTCTTAGTCTTTCTCCTTGTTTATGAAATTATGTGAATTGATGAAATTAAATAGAAGTGCCTAATATATTAAAATAAATTGTGATAATCTTTTACTTAAAACTTAATTTACTTTCAATCTGGCCAATTGATTTGTTAAAATATGTTGAATTATCAACTATAGTAAAGATTACATCCAATATTCAGGGAAGTCAAAAGCCTTGGAAGTAGGATGCAAATAAATAGGGAAATATTATTTATCGGACGTAGAATTGGACATTTTAGTGTGACAGACTAAAATATTCAATTTGGTCCTATTGTTTGAGAGTTGAAGTGTAGATGTTAGCCCTCAGGTGAGGGGAACGTGGGAGCTCTGAAGTGGCAGCCAGTATCCTCCCAGGCTAGCCGCAGATTCAGTAATCAAGCATAGGACTAGTCAATGTTCTTTGCACCTGGACCAAAGGGTAAAGAATAAGAATGCTCCTATTTTTCACAGTAAAATAAAGAAAAAAATCTATTTGAATTCATCATTCACTTAAGTTTGGAAAAACAAAGGAAAAGATACTTTTTCTGAAATCTTTAGTTCAACTTTATTTAAAGCATTAGTTTACTTTAGATCGCTTTAGTTAAGTATTCTAAATTCCGTATACTATATTAGTAAGTAAATCCTTTAAATTTAGCTGTTACAAATCTAGTAAAACTTCCTTGTGGGATCGATAACCAGGACTGCACTAGAGCCCTGTATTACTTGATACAATACGTATACTTGCGTAGAATCCACATTATACTTTCCATCATAAAATTAAATGTATATATTAAGAGGGATCAAGTTTTTGGTGCCGTTGTTATTTTTGTAAACATTAATAAGTGGGTCAGTTAGCATGGATTAAACATTAACCATGGTAAAATTAGGTAATGATGAAAACATGCATGAAATGAGTCATGGAGCTTATTTGTCATGCTCCTATAAAATCACTCACCTTCTCCATAACCAATGGGAGAGAGAAAAAATTTAAACCCATGGTTAAGTGTAATCATGGAAATACCATGCATAAGGTGAGTAAGAGGGTTAAGTGTCACCTTTGCCCTAAATCTAAAGCATGACTTGGATGAACAAATATTCAGCCCAAATATGAAATTCCCTCCACCTCATAGATGAGCCAATGGAAGAAAGCCAAATAAAGAGTTAAGCTCTCACTATAGCTAAACTCAATATGAGTTAACCTTGGGGAAGTGAATTAAACTTATCCTCCAGCTGAAATTAAATCCTCAGCAATCATGACATCAGATAACACCTCCCCTAAATGGATTTAAGCTTAGCCAAGCCTCCGCATGGCTACATATACCCCATACCCGAACCCATAGAGAAGAAGAAAAAAATTGGTAGAGACCCATAGGCTGCTCAAACCACTTGGTCCCCAACACAAAAATTCTTCCTAGGAACCTTAGCAATCTATCCCAACCAAACCCAAGCTATAGGGTTAGCTCAATCAAGCCAATTTGATCAAAATCCAAAATCAGCCCAAATTAGCCACTTTCTCAAAATTCTCCTCCAAGGCTAGCTATAAAGCCTAATTGGAGCAGCAAAGATCTTCCTTGGGAGTCCTAGAAGCCAACCATAAGGTCTGATCAAGCTTGATACACTTGTGGCCAAGGTATGGAATTATTTTCCCCAAAATAATTCATGTTTTTGAAATATCATAGGTTTTACTAGCCTAGAAATGTATCATCACCGTATAGATACAATCTATACGTCCAGATGATTCCATAGGTTCAAAAATCACTCAATTTCGTTGAGAAATGAGTGAGATATTAATGTTTGAAGTTTAACGGTCAGAAATAATTCGAATTTTCCCTCGAATTATCTCCGTCGTTCGTTCCCTTGTTTTGGAACGGACGGCGCTGATCGATTCCCCCCGTGTCCGCTGTTTTGCACCGCGCACGAGATCCTCCCGCTTCTTCGAAGCGTACGACGACACGCGTCATCGGCCGGATTTTCTGGAATTAATAAATTCCAGAAGACCTTAAAAACTTCAAAAATTGATATCTTTTAATCCAGAGGTCACAAGAATAAAATAAAATTATCTCTGGAAAGCTCTTGAAGAGAGGAAAATTATGAGACCAAAATCATAATTTTATTCTTAATATTTAATTTTTAATTAATTAAATACTCTCTGGAGTATTTTAATTATTAAAAATTATTCATAAGTCAGAAAATTATGAAATTTTCAGGGAACAATCCTTAGGTCTTTAAGGACATTCTGTGATTTTTCCTAGGCTAAGGGAACTCTCTAACATAAGAATTTCTAATTTTACAAGATTTTATAATTATTTCTAATAATAATTATAAAAATTTAAAATAAAATGAAAAAAAATCAGAAATTGGTTAAGCGACTTAAATAAACGAATTCAAAACTTAAAATGACAATTTCCAACCTTTGAAAAATCAAAATGACATTTTAACCTCTTAGGGTAAAATTGTAAATTTTCAAATTTACATATAAAAAAAACCCTTAGGTTTGAAGGATTGCTTTGAATGACCTAATCCTAATCCTTAGGTTTAATTCTTAATTAGACCTAGAGTAAAACTAAGCCTTAAAAACAATTGGGCTAAGTGACTTCCCTGAAGCTTTGGGTTCAACCCAAGTGAACTTACATCTTCTTCTAAATACTTAGGTTCAACATACATGAATCTAAGTCAAAATTAAAAATATTGGGGTTTAATCAAAATGGACCTAAACCAAACTTTAGACACCTTGGTCCAGCTCATATGAACCCAAATCCAAATCAAAATCAAACCTATGAGTTAGGTTGAACCCATATAAATTCAAACCTCATCCAAACCAATTAGGTCTAAGACACTAATTAGACCTAATTAAACCAAGTTATACCTTAACCACATTAGGTTTAGCTTAATAAACCCCAATTAGGTCTAAGACACTAATTAGACCTAATTAAACCAAGTTAGACCTTAACCACATTAGGTTTAGCTTAATAAACCAATTAGGTCTAAGACACTAATTAGACTTAATTAAACCAAGTTAAACCTTAACCACATTAGGTTTAACTTAATAAACCCCAATTAGGTCTAAGACACTAATTAGACCTAATTAAACCAAGTTAGACCTTAACCACAGTAGGTTTAGCTTAATAAACCCCAAATAAGTTTAAGACACCAATTAGACCTAATAAAACCAAGTTCGATCTTAACCACATTAGGTTTAGCTTAATAAACCCCAATTAGGTCTAAGACACTAATTAGACCTAATTAAACCAAGTAAGATCTTAACCACATTAGGTTTAGCTTAATAAACCCCAGTTAGGTCTAAGACTCTAATTAGACCTAATTAAACCAAGTTAGACCTTAACCACATTAGTTTTATCTTAATAAACCCCAATTAGGTCTAAGACACTAATTAGACCTAATTAAACCAAGTTAGACCTTAACCACATTAAGTTTAGCTTAATAAACCCCAATAAGGTCTAAGACACTAATTAGACCTAATTAAACCAAGTTAGACTTTAACCACATTAGGTTTAACTTAATAAACCCCAATTAGGTCTAAGACACCAATTAGACCTAATTAAACCAAGTTAGACCTTAAACCACATTAGGTTTAATTTAATAAACCCCAATTAGGTCTAAGACACTAATTAGACCTAATTAAACCAAGTTAGACCTTAACCACATTAGTTTTAACATAATAAACCCCAATTATGTCTAAGACATCAATTAGACCCCATTAAACCTTATTAAGCCTTAATCACATTAGGTTTAACACCATAAACTCTAATTAAGTCTAATCTAATTAGACTAAATTAACCCTTAAGCTTTAACTAAATTAGGCTTAAGTAACCTTTAAAACCTAATTATGTCCAATCCAATTAGACTTAATTAACCCCTAAGCTTCACTTAAATTAGGGCTAGGTAACCTCTAAAGTCCAATTAAGTCTAATCTAATTAATCTTTAAGCCCTATTTATAATAGGTTTAAGTAATCCATTAACCTTAATTAAACATAACTAAATTATGTTTAATTAGTCCCTAAACCTTAGTTTCAACTCATGTTGAACCTAACTTAACTTAAAATTAACCAAATTTGAGTTCAACCTAACATAAACTCAAGTTAACATAAACCTTAGGTTCAACCCACATTGAACCTAACTTAACTTAAACTTAACCAAACTTGAGTTCAACCTAACTTAAACTCAAGTTAACTTAAACCTTAGGTTCAACCCACATTGAACCTAACTTAACTTAAACTTAACCAAACTTGAGTTCAACCTAACTTGAAATCAAGTTAACCTAAATCTTAGGTTCATCCCACATTGAACCTAACTTAACTTAAACTTAACCAAACTTGAGTTCAACCTAACTTGAACTCAAGTTAACTTAAACCTTAGGTTCAACCCACATTGAACCTAACTTAACTTAAACTTAACCAAACTTGAGTTCAACCTAACTTGAACTCAAGTTAACCTAAACCATAAGTTCAACCCACATTGAACCTAACTTAACTTAAACTTATCCAAATTTGAGTTCAACCTAATTTGAACTTGAGCTAACCTAAAACCTTAGGTTCAACCCATATTGAACCTAACCTGAACCTAACTAAACTTAAGTTCAATCTAACTTGAACTCAAGTTAACCTAAATCTTAGGTTCAACCCAAAATTTAACTTGAATTCAACATAAACCCAAGTTAATTTAAACTTTAGATTCACCCTCTGTTGAATATAACTTAATTCTAAATCAATTTAAACATCAAGACAACTAAAATTTTAAATTAAGGATCTAACCTTAATTTAAAATTTAAATTAAATTCCAAATTTAAATCAATCTCAAAATATAAAATCAAAAATTAAGTTCAATTAAATTAAACTTAAATTGAATTTATTTGAACATTAAGTTCAAAAATATTAAAATTCAAATTAAGTTTAAATTAAACTTAATTGACCTAAAGAATCAAATGACATTGAATCTAAACCTGACAAATAAATCTAATAATTATATTTAAATATGTTTAATTCCTTTAAAATGTGTTAACTCTGTTTTGTAGGATAACTAAAACGACGACAATTTCATTTAGATTTCCTTTGCATGTTATAGGGTGTGCTAACTTTGTTTTGCAGGATGATATGGAAAACAAAACAAAACTTTTAGGATAGTCATCAAACATAACATTTTCAACAAAACAAAACAAAGTAACGACATGGAAAATAAAATAAAAAACTTTTAGGATAGTCACCAAACATAACATTTTCAACAAAACTAAACAAAGTAACGACATGGAAAACAAAACCAAAACTTTTAGGATAGCCACTAAACATAACAATTTCAACAAAACAAAACAAAATAACGACATGGAAAAGAAAACTAAAACTTTAACCATAAAATGATAAATATGACATAAAATTTAGGATTGATAGTGGGTACATCTCTCCAAAAAAACATTTAGAAAACAAATGATCGACATTAATCAGAAGTTTTCTTGAACAATTAAAAACTGCTTAAGATGTAATTAACTATAGAAGCTCGCTTCTATATGAGATTTAAAAGAACCTATGATAGAAATCTCTGGTTTTTCACGATTTTCTTTATATGGAAATTCTAGGATATGTTATTCTAGAATATTCTCATATAAGGATTATTATAAACATCCTTTTCTACTATTAGTCCTAAATTCTTCAAATCCTTCATAGGATTTATAGGAATAAAATTAGGCTAATATTAGACAAAATGGCGACTCCTCAACATTGACATGCACCCCTTTCTTTTTATCGCCACCAGTGCCTTGGTGTCTCTTCAAATCATGTCTTGATTCAACGTATCCACCAAAAGATGCATCCCTTCATTCAAATTTGCCTCCTATGGGAAGTTAAGGAATTCACCACCAAAAGTTGCTTCAAACACCCTTTGAAATTGACGCCAAAAATGAAGAAAGTTCGATTTTTAACTGTGGCAGCTAAGCGTCGACCAGGCGGTGCTTAGCCGCCAAGGTCCAATTTTTTATTTTTTATTTTTTTGCTCCAAATTTGATCCAATTTTTGCTCCTTTCATCACAATCACACATTTTCATTATACCTACAAGAAAAACACAAAATAGCTTTCATTACAGTGCAATATCATCAAAAATAGATATAAAAATGTGCATAAAAATACTATATATTTTAGGTGTATTAAAATTTCCCAAACTTAAAATGTTACTTGTCCTCAAGTGAGTCTTAATCATATAGAAAATTTTAACATGCAAATTATGTAATGAGTTTCTCAGGAAGATAACAAAATTTTGTTCTACAAATGAAATAGTCCAATTTAGAAAAAAATTTCAGTACTGAAGACCAACTTAAAGATTAGAAAGTTCTTAGGTAAAGGATAATGTAAAATATAGTTTTCTATCTAATTCAGAAATATTTATAGATTCTTCAAAATATTGGATTCACACATTTATTTTTCTTACTTAAAAATCTTTATGTGAAAATAATTTTACTTACTATTTCATAAACTTAAGCTTTTGATTTTCTCAGAACTTATATTTTATACTTTAGGTATGGAACCCCTTAAATCCTCAAGCTTCTCCTTTCTTTGTACATACCATTTTTCACTTTTTTCTCTTTTTTGCTTTTTCTCTTTCTTTTTCTTTTCTTTTTCTTTTTCCTTTTTTTCCTACTTTTTTTCTATTTTTTATAAGGCAAGGATTACTATATCTGGATAGACCTTTAATTATTTTGAATTCCACCCTTTCATTTAAAATAAAGGTCTGATATACATCTTTCACTTAAAAATCATAATAACAGTATTTGAAAATTACTCCTCAATAAAGAAATTTAGACTTTGAAGAATAAAAGTCAAATCTTCTATTTATCCAAAAATACAATATTTCTTACTAAAGATAGTTAAACTATATTTAACACTTCTTTATTAAGAAATTTTTAAATTTAAATTTTTCATTATTACTAAAAATTTTAACTAAATTCTCTTATTCATTTCTATATTCAAAATTTCGTTCCCCTAATATAATTTCATATACATAATTGTTTTCAATCAAAAATCAAATTAATTTTATGTTTTCTTGAGAACAAATAAAATTTTAGGTTTTTAAAAATTTTCTGTTTTTTTTTAAATTCCCCCAAACTTTAATTTTTAGTTAGGATAAAACATTTAAGCATAAGAAATGATACATGGGTGAGAATTAAAAACTAAAATAACATGCTTGCAGGAATCTTAATATCCTAAATATGAAATTATAATAATTTAAAAATTGGAGTAAAAAAAAATCAAATTCAAAAAAAAAAATTTAGTTTTTCATTAAATGGAAATTCAAAATTTCAAAGGACTTCTACAATAGTGGAGGTTTTCAAAGCAAATACACACCAACTGAAAATAACTGAAATCACACCAATACTAGATAACAAATGGTAGTGGTAGATTTTCAAAAGTTTTAAATATGCAATTTTAAATAATAGTTTTTAATAGTGTTCCAAATTCTCTTAACAATTTTGGAATTAAAGTACACACTATAAAAACTCTGACACAACATAACATTAAAACATTTACTACTACACGTATATCACACAAAACAACATATAGAATATCAATCCAACACAGATACATCTGAATATGCAAAAATAATCTAACTATAATCAGCATATTACCATAGTTCACACAACAAACACAATATCAAAATAAAATACAAGACATAACTTACATCAGTTCATTAACAAAGACTCAATAACACATAAAACAAAATCAACTAATCATCCTCATCATCATCATCATCATCATCTTGTTCGTTCCAATCTCTGGATGGCACATAAGGTATGTAGAATGGATGAGGGGGCATCTCAGCACTCATGTCACCTCTGATCAATCTGTCCAAATAATGCTGATAATTCTCCTCATATTCATCGTGTTTAACAATATATCTTTCCATATTATCCATTTTATCTTCCATGTCTCTAACATGCTCACGAGTAAGACTTACCTTCTTCAGAAACTTTCTTAACAAACCAGTCTGTGAATCTCTAGATGATGATTCTCTCGAAGTAGTAGCACGAGAAGTAGAAGCAGCAGAAGTAGAAGCAGAAGCAGTAGAAGCCCTACCAAATCCTCCTCTCCAGCCATACTCTGAATTTACAGTGTAAGCTCCAACGTTTACACTGGTAATTGTTTCAAAGGCTGGAGGACTTCTTCCCAAGTTTCAAATTTCACTCCAGATCGTTCACATGATGAATGGATCAAGGAAGGAAATCCCATACCTGCAGTAGTGGTGGATCTGGAGCAATTCAAAATGTAATCATAAATGATTGCTCCAATATCTATAGGCTTCTCTTGCTGAATGCAATAGTTCAGAGCAGGTATCTCCCTTGCAACTTCACTAGTATGGCTTGAAGGCAACAGCTTAGATGAGATAAAATAATGTCATGCTTTAGAAATGACATTTAACTTAGAGGCTTAAAAATTTACTCTTCTATCATTTGTGATCTTCCATAAACCTCTTCCGTTTATCAGAAATGCCATAATCTCATCTAACTCTCCCTCAGTAGGATGATAGATCGAGTAAAAAAAAAACATATCAGGAGGCAGTCAAAAAAAGATATTGATTACCACAGATGTAATATGTACTTCTTGCCTTTTCACCATCACTAAATTTTCTTCTGCTGTAGGTAAGTTTGCATAAAAATCTCTGACCACAGAAACAACAGCAACAGCGGAGAAGCAGCAGTAATTTTCCCAATTACTTTTAGCAATCATCTCCTCAATAACCTCTCCTGGCTTACTAAATACATGCTCAGAAATCAATTTACGTGACTGTAGTACATCAACATAACATTCCTCAGCCCTTGCACTAACAAATTTGCCAGAATCGAATCTCGTCTTTTCTCTCGAGTGCTTTGACTTTGGAGCAATTTCTAAAAATTTACAAAAAATTCACCATAAATTCCAGAATCAATCTAAACTTGATAAATTAACTTCCAAAAGTAATTTCCACTAAATCCAAGCAATTTCTCATCCTTTTCCTCAAATTTTCATCATGAATAGTGATTTTAGGATTTTCCAAAATGTGCTCAAAATACATGGTGAAAATAAAAAATTTTTACTTTAGAGTAGTGCTCTTACCTTAACAAATCCAAATCTAACAATTTTTGTTGAAATCGACCTTCAAACGATCCAAAATGTTGATGCCTTAGGCTCCCTTTCGCGAAAGTTAGAGGTTGAAGACGACATGTATGTTAAAAAATGGCGATTTTCTTGTTTTAACGGCTAAAAACCAATTTTCGAGAACCGGCGACTAAGCACGAGGCTTCGGCGCTTAGCCGCGAAATTTAGCATGTAAGCACCGACAATCTTTCACTTAGCTGCCAGTGCCATCACAATTAAGAAAATGCACTAAACCACTTAGTTAATCATCCTTAATCTTCTCAAAATAATTGTCTCTTACTCAGTAATCTCCAATACTCCAATTTCAAACTTTAATATCCATCAATTCCAATTAAGTTTCACACAAACACAAACTTATATTCATTAAAATCAAACCAAACTTAATACAAACTAAAAATTTCTATCCAAACACTTTGGATAAAATTCCCTATATACAAATGGACTCACTAAGCATAATGATAAGTTTACATCACTAAGATGTAACAATCACACATTAGAGTGCAACAAATCACAAACATAAAACAATAAACACTTTAAAACATCAAACTCATTAAACATAAAATACTTAAAAAAAATGACAAAATCAAACTAACATTTAATTCCACTCTACAATAGGCAGAATATATCAAGAACCACTATTATTTCCATTTGACCCTTATGGAATATAAATCTGATAGAAAGGATGATGATTGAACACTCTTACATCTTCTTCTTCTAACCACTTGTTCTTCAGGAACATCGCCTTATCCGCTTCTTCCACGTGACTTGTATGATTGAATTACATCTTGAGTTGCCATCTCATATGCTCCAAATGTGTGTTAGTTTCATTGATCTTTGCTTCCATTGAAGTCACTCGGGCTTCGACCATTGCAATCTTTTCTGCAATTCCCTGAACACTAACGGCAAGAAATCGATTGAATAACTCTTTATCATTATCACTAATAAACTTACTCTTGTCAAACTCCTCTTTCTTCTAAATCTCATTCGCCCAGGAAGACATGATGCAAACACTCTTCTTAGGACTCAGAAATGAAAATAGGACTTGGGGCAAGTGTTTCTCTTAATTTGGGCCTTTTTATAAACTTTAGAAGTGCATAATCCCACCCTTTAAAGTTTAAAAACTCCAAAATAACTTCCAAACCCACTTCCCCATGATCTAGGCTTCTAGAACCTCATTTATCAAATGTTTCATAACTTCGGCGCACAAGTGCCAACTAGGCGGCGCTTAGTCGCCAGTGCTCAATTTAGCACAAGTCTGACAAATGTCCAAAATTTCATTCCGACTCCTCTAAGTCATAAAATATGGTCAAATAAACACTAATATAACATAAAAAACTCTAAAATACTACCACCAAAACATAAAAACAAACCAAACAAAGCACACAAAGCAAACATAGAGCAAGCACACCCATAATTATGGGTTGCCTCCCACAAAGCGTTTGGTTTAACGTCTTCAGTCTGACATACCCAGAACTTATTCTAAGTGACCCAACATCAGATTCTCATTAGATTTAATTTGATCGACTGAAAAATAAGGTTTAAGTCTATGACTGTTAACTATAAATATTTTTCCAGTCTTAGGATCTTGAATATCCACAGCTCCATAGGAATAAACCTTTATCACAATAAATGGATCCATCCACCTGGACTTAAGTTTTACAGAAAAAATTCTCAATCTGGCATACAACAAAACTTTCTATCCTGGCACAAGATTTTTAGTAAGAATCTTCTGATCATGCCATAACTTCATCTTTTCCTTATAAATCTTAGCATTTTCATAAGATTCATTCCTTATCTCTTCAAGCTCATTTAATTGCAATAATCTCTTTTCAGTAGCATCTTTCAAATTATAACTGAACTCTTTAATAGCCCAATATGCTTTATGCTCAAGTTCAATAGGTAAATGACAAGCTTTTCAAAAAATCAGCCTATATGGGGACATTCCTATAGGGGTTCTGTAGGCAGTCCTATAGGCCCACAAAGCATAATCCAATTTGATTGACCAATCCTTTCTGTTTGGATTAACAGTCTTTTCCAATATTCTTTTAATTTCACGATTGGATAATTCAACCAAACCACTTGTCTGAGGATGATAAGTAGTAGCAATACGATGATTTATATGATATTTCTTAGCTAACTTATCAATAATCGCATTTTTAAAATGACTTCTCCCATCTGTAATGATTACTCTTGGCATTCCAAATCTGCAAAATATATTATTTCTTAAAAACTTTGCAACACTTTGAGCATCACATCGAGGTAAAGTAATAGCTTCAATCCATTTGGAAACATAATCTACTGCTATCAAAATATAAATATTTCTGAAAGATGGTGTAAATGGACCCATGAAATCTAATCCCCAGACATTAAATATTTCAACTACCAACATATAATTGAGGGGCATTTCATTTTCTCTAGAAATATTGCCTACACGCTGACATCTATCGCAATTTTTAATATAAGTATTCACATCCTTAAAAATTGTAGGCCAATAAAATCCAGATTGTAAGATTTTATATGTAGTTCTTTCAACTCCAAAATGTCCCTAATAATCATAATCATGACATTTTTTAATAATTTCATAAGTCTTTTCTAAAGGTATAAATCTTCGAATTATAAGTTCATTTCCTTATTTATATAAAAATGGGTCATCCCAAAAATAAGTCTTAGCATTAGACAGAATTTTTTTCTTTTCTTGGTATGTCAAACCATTGGGTATAATATTACTGACAATAAAGTTTACTATGTCAGCATACCACGGAACGCGCCACTCATTAATAGTGAATACTTTTTCATCAAGAAAATGTTCATTAATTTCTTCAGCATCACAGAGAGATTTTTCATTTTCAAGCCTGGACAAATGATCAACAACTTGATTATCAGAACCCTTCCTATCTACTATCTCAAAATTAAATTCTTGCAAAAGAAGAATCCATCTAATCAATCTCAGCTTCGCATCCTTCTTCTTCATTAAATATTTGATAGCAGAATGATCAGTATGCACCACACATTTAGTTCCAATTAAATATGATCGAAATTTATCAAAGTCAAATTCAATAGCTAATAACTCTTTCTCGATAGAGGTATAATTAATTTGAGCTTCATAAGGAGTTTTATTAGCATAATAAATAACTTTGAAAATTTTATCATATTTCTGACCCAAAGCAGTACCAATAGTGTAATTATAAGCATCACACATTAATTCAAAAGGTTTTTCCCAATTTGGTGAAATTATAACAGGTGCAGTGATTAATTTTTCTTTTAATGTTTCAAAAGCTTTTAGGCAATCATCATCAAAATAAAAAATTACATCCTTCTTCCAATAATCGGAATAAAGGTTTTGTAATCTTTGAAAATTCTTTGATGCAACACCTGTAGAATTCAGCATGTCCCAGAAAACTTCTAATTCCCCTTACATTGGTCGGGCAAGGTAAATTAGAGATAACTTAAATTTTTGCAGGATCTACCTCCAAACCTTTTTTCTGAAATTCGATGTCCCAATACAATTTCTCTTGCTACCATAAATTGGCATTTTTCCCAGTTAAGGACTAAATTAGTTTCTTCATCGTGTTTTAGAAATTTAGTCAAATGTTCTAAACATGATTCAAATGAAATTCCAAACACTGAAAAGTCATCCATAAAAACTTCAATCCTTTTTTCAATTAAATCACAGAAAATAGCCATCATACATCTCTGAAATGTAGCAGGGGCATTACATAAACAAAAGGGCATTCTTCTAAAAGCAAACTTACCATAAGGACTGATAAATGTAGTTTTCTCTTGATCATCATGAGCAATTTGAATTTGGTGCTAACCAGTATATCCACCCAAAAAATAAAAGTATTTATGCCCAGCCAGTCTATCCTGCATCCGATCCAGAAATGGGAGTGGAAAATGATCTTTCCTTGTGGCAAGATTTAATTTTCTATAATCAATGCATATTCGCCATCCTATAACTTATCTTGCTGGAATCATTTCATTCTTTTCATTAACAGTCACAGTTACTCCTCCTTTCTTAAGAACATAGTGAATAGGACTAACCCATGCACTATCTGAAATAGGGTAGAAAATTCCAGCATCCAACCACTTCAAAATTTCTTTCTTAATAATATCTTTCATGATAGGATTTAATCTCCTTTGGGGATCAGCCCGAGGTTTGCAATTATCTTCCATAAGAATTCTGTGCATACAAATTGAAGGACTGATTCCTTTAATATTAGCAATTGTCCATCCAAAGGCTTTCTTATACTTCTTCAAAATTTCAAACAAACTCTCTTCTTCTTTTTCAGTCAATTGAGATGAAATTATAACAAGCAAGGTTGAGGATTCGCCCAGAAAAACATACTTCAATGATTAGGAAGTATTTTCAACTCAAGTTCAAGAGGTTTTTCAATTGATGGACCATAAGATTCATCTTTTTCAGTCATATCCAACAATTCAATATTTTCATGAACATAATTTAATTATTCCTCCTGAAAATCTTCAGAATGATGTAACTCCTCTTCTTGCTTATGTTCCAATTCTTCTCTTTCAAGATTTTCTTCATAATTTGACTTGAAATGACATTCCCTCAAAATCTGATAACATCTATCCTTTAACATTCATCATCTTTACCTATTGTAGGATATTTCATCGATTTAGAAATATTGAATGTAACAATTTAATCATTTACCCTCATCGTTAATTCTCATTTTTGCACATCTATCATTGCTCTGCCTAGGGCTAGGAAAGGTCATCAAAAAATGATGGGTATCTCTTTATCTTCCTTCATATCAATTATAATGAAATCAATAGGAATTAGTCTCCGATTGCACATGGAATTGTGAAACTACTAGGATCATTAAGTTTTTCAGGAAACTTCTTCTGAATTGTTGCACTGCACTCCTCACTGAGTACAACTGTCTCATTATCTTCAAACTTCCTCTTTTTGTTGAGAATATCCTTCATAAATTTCACATAGCTCGGCATTTGTTCTAATGCTTCAGCAAATGGAATATTAATGGTAAGCTTCTTAAATATCTCTGAGAATTTTGAAAATTGCTTGTCCAATTTTTGTTAACAAAGTCTCTGAGGAAATGGAGGTGATGGCTTTTCCAAATCAACCTTAGGTGAAGAAATTAGTCTTTCCAAACCTTTCGAAGTGTCCTCTTTTGTTTCTTCAATCCCTTCTTTCTCTACTTCAGTTTCTTTCTGAACTCTACCTTCAAACTCTCTTCCACTTCTCAGTTGAATTACTTTACATGCTCTTTATTTTTATCTCTTGGATTCACTTCAGTATTACATGGAAGCATTCTTTGGGATCTATTACTTAATGAATTTGTAATTTGCCCCAACTGATTTTCAATATTTCTGATGGTTGCTCCTTGAATTTGCAATAGATTTCCCATATGTGACACCACTTCTTCAATAGATAACTTCTTCTCCTTTAATTGTAAAGCATTGTTAAAGCCTGGAGGATAGGTTTGTCTATAATTATTATTTCCATGGTTGTTCCAATTCACCAAAGGGTTTACTTGGTGGTTCCCCCATTGTTGATTAATACCACCCTAATTATTGGTATTCCAGTTAAAGTTTGGATGATTCTTCCAACCTGGGTTATAATAATTGGAATATGGGTTATTAGGCTTACTTATAGCATTCAAAGTTTTTGGTGCAGTATAAGAATCAACCATTTGGCCTAATGAATTTTCTTCAATCATAAAATTTGGCTAAGAAAAATTCATCCCAAATTGGTCTATCTTTCTTGAAATTGCAGCAACCTGATTTGCTAATATTGCAAAAGCATCATTGTCATGAACACAGGCTACCTTTTTAGGATTTACCCTTTCAGAAGACCATTGAAAATTATTAGTAGCCATTTCTTTAATTAAAGCATAAGCATCAGAAAAATGTTTAGACATTAATGATCCACTAGCAGCAGCATCAATAATTTATCTAAGAGATCCAACTAATCCACTGTAAAAGGTTTGAGTTATTAACCAATCTGGTATCGAATTATGTGGACACTTACTGAGGAGATCTTTAAATCTTTCCCATGCTTCATATATTGATTCACCCTCAAATGAACAAAAACATGTAATATCATTTCTCAACTTCGCATTTGATGGTGGAAATATTTAGCAAGGAATTTTTTTGCTAAATCACCCCAAGTTCTAATAGATTCAGGTGCTAACGAATTTAACCATATCTTAGTTTTATCCCTTAGTGAGAAAGGAAAAATTCTGAGTCTAATAGCATCATCTGAAACACCATCATATTTAAAAGTAACACACAACTCTAGAAAATTAGCAAGATGCAAATTAGTATCTTCAGTTGTTGCTCCCCCAAATTGATTATTAGACATCATTTGGATAATAGAAGGTTTATGTTCAAAGGAATTAGCAGCTACAGCAGGGTGTTGAATACTACCATGAAGTTCATCCACTGTAGGGTTAGCATAATCTCTTAAAGGTCTGAATTCTTGATGGATGCCAACATTTTGATTTTGATGATTTGTCATTTCTTGAATATTTTTATCTTTTTCAGAATTTTTATTTTTTTTATTTTTCTGATAGTTCTTTCTAATTCAGAATTGTGAGGCACAAGTCCCTCAGAACCTGAACTACGAATACAATTATAAAATAAAACAAAACACAACACACTAACAAAAATAAAGAAAAGTAAAAATTTAAATTTTTCTTAATTTTCCTTAAAAATGCAGTTCTAATTAATTTCCCCGGCAATAGCACCAAAAACGTGATCCCTGATAAATATATGTGCACAAAAAACTTGATTTCACACTGAATATATGTGCTGATGATTTTGATATGAAAATTA
Organism: Papilionanthe hookeriana x Papilionanthe teres; assembly: GCA_022702705.1. Taxonomy (NCBI): domain Eukaryota; kingdom Viridiplantae; phylum Streptophyta; class Magnoliopsida; order Asparagales; family Orchidaceae; genus Papilionanthe; species Papilionanthe hookeriana x Papilionanthe teres. Next base: position 136,006,283 of record CM040425.1, on the reverse strand, counting down.
TGATTTTATAATATGGGATACTACGCAAGTATACATATCGTTTATCAAGTAATATAGGACTTTCTGATTAAGCCCCGAGATATCGAACCCATAGGGAAATGTAAAAAATTTTTAAAGAATAAAGAAAATTATAATTTTACTTTATTTAATGACTTTTGAAAGTATGTTTTGATTTGAAAAGCTTGAAAATTATTTTTGGTATTTTTAATTAAAGCTATGCAGTAAATGAAAATTATCAGAACTTTAAAATGCGATATAAAATACTAGGAAATAAAATATCTTTTTCTTTCTCTTATAAAGCAGTAATAGTTATGAAAGTATTGTCGTGAAAGTATTTAAATGTGTTGGGAAAAATAGGAGCAAATTTATTCTTTACCCTTACTTGGTTCTATAAAGAACATTGGTTAATTTGAAATTTTAAAATCTTGAACATGGTTAGGCAGGGAAGTTACTAGCTCTCACTCTAGAGTTCCCTCGATTCCCTCCACCTGGGGGCTAACTTCTCATAACAAAATTTAAAATATCAAACCAAATTAAGGGGATTTAGCCTGTCACTCTAAAGAGCTCTAATTCTACTTCCCATTAAAATATATCTCCTAAGAATTAAAAAATATTGACTACAATTCTCATATATATAATTGGATGTGATTTATACCATTTATTGTTTGAGACAATACCGCATTGGATCTTACATAATTTCGCAACAAATTTAACATCTTGCTGGACAAATTAAGAAGTAAATTAAGTTCATGCAATTAAATCTTCACAAAGTATTCCAACTTTAAACACTTATACATCCCAAAACAATCCTACATAATTTAATTACTTTTTTATTTAAGAAAGAAAAAGATAAACAAAACTACTCAGAATTCATGGAGAAAACACAAGCAAACATTGATATGAAAATAGAAAACATAAAGAAAGCACAAAAATAAAAGCTAAATATAGAAAATAGAAGTAAACACTTATCTGAAAATCCTCTCCACAAGACTCCGGAAGTTCCTTTCAAACTTGACTTTTCATAGGACAACACTATAGAGGTTGGCGCCCAACTCTGTTGACGCCAACTCTGACTTTAGACTTCAATAAAAACTAGATAAATGAATGAAAGTAAATTGGTGGAAAGAAAGTTTCACACCAAACTAACTAACTCTAAATAATAAAAGACTGAAAGCAAATCTCTTTAAACTAGAAGATGAAACTGAAAACTAGAAGAGACTCTTGGAAACTAAACTAAAAGACTAACTCTCACTAAAGACACACACCTATACACACTCATGATATAACTTTAATAATAATCCAAAAGGTGCCTTGGTGTCTCTTCAAATCATGTCCTGATTCAACGTATCCACCAAGAGATGCATCCCTTCATTCAAATTTGCCGCCTATGGAAAGTTAAGGCAGTCACCACCAAAGGTTGCTTGAAACACCCCTTGAATTTGGCATCAAAAATGAAGAAAATTTGATTTTTAACTGTGGCGGCTAAGCACTGAACAAGCGGCACTTAGCCGCCAAGGTCCAATTTTTCATTTTTTATTTTTTTTTGCTCCAAATTTGATTCAAGTTTTGCTCCTTTCATCATAATCACTCATTTTCATTATAACTACAAGAAAAATAAAAAATACTTTCCATTACAGTGTAATATCATCAAAAATAGGTATAAAAATGTGCATAAAAACATTATATATTTTAGGTGTATCGCCTACCTATCCTTCAGGTTTCGATAATAATCCATAATTTAAGGATAAGAAGTTGTCTATAGAAGAAGTGGTTTTACAAATGAGAAATTAGTTACAAAGTCAAGGAGCTGCTATAATAAAATTGAGAATCAGTTGAGACAAATTGCAAATTCATTAAGTAATTGAACCCAAGAAATACTTCCTAGTAATACAGAGGTTAATCCTAAAGACCAGAATAAAGAACAAGTAAAGGCTGTTCAACTTAGAGTTAGAAGAAAGTTCAAAATTAGATTGAAGTAGAGAAAGAAGAAATTGAAAAATCTAAAGTGGATGCACCAGAAGATTTTGAGAGACCTATTTCTCCACTTAAGATTGATTTAGAAAAACCGCCACCACCTCTAATTCCTTAAAGACTTCATCAACAAAAGCTGGATAAACAATTTTCATAATTTATGAAAATCTTTAAGAAGTTTACTATTAATATTCATTTTGCTAAAGCTTTAAAACAAATGCCAAGCTATGTGAAGTTTATGAAGGATATTTTGAATAGAAAAAGAAAGTTTGGAGATAATGAGACTACTGAACTTAGTGAGGAGTGCAGTGCTATAATTCAGAAAAAACTTTCTGAAAAGCTTAAAGATCCTGAAAGCTTCACAATTCCATGTGCAACTGGAGATAGATTTTTTGGAAAAGCTTTATGTGATTTGGGTGCTTGTATTAACCTTATGACATCATCGATATTTAAAAGACTCTGATTAGAAGAAATATCTCCTACAACTGTAACCTTGCAATTAGCAAATCGTTATATCACATATCCTAAAGGAGTTGTGGAAGATATTTTGGTGAAAGCGGATTCATTTCTTTTATTTATTGATTTCATTGTGTTAGATATGGAGCAAGAAAAAAATATACCTATCATTTTAGGGAGACCTTCCTAGCAAAATGGGAAATTAACTATGTGTGTTAATGATCAAACGATTACTTTTAATATTTCCAAATTAATGAAATACCTTGCAAAAGGTAAAGATGATGAATGTTTCAAGATGGATGTAATGAGATATCTTAGTGAATGCCATTTCAAAACAACCTATAAAGAGAACTCAGAAATAAAAGAATTGGAAAACGAGCAAGAACAGGAATTAAAACATGTTATAAATTTTATTGAAGAAAATTTAAATTTTGTTCAAGAAAGTTTTGAAATTTTAGACATGACAAAAAAAGATAAATCTTTTTGTCCATCAATTGAGAAACCTCATGATCTTGATTTGAAGTTACTTCCTAAGCATTTAAAATATGTCTTTTTAGGTGATTCTTCAACTTTGTCAGTTATAATTTCCTCGAACTTAAATTTAGAAGAAGAAAATTGTTTGCTGAAAATCTTGAAGAAATATAAGAAAGCATTTAGATAGACAATTATTGATATTAAATGAATCATTCCTTCAATTTGTATGCATAGAATCCTAATGGAAGAAAATAACAAACACTGGACTGATCCTAAATAGAGATTAAATTCCATTGTGAAAGAAGTTCTCAAGAAAGAAATTTTAAAGTGGTCAGATGCTGGGATTATTTATCCTATTTCGGATAATGCATGGGTTAACCATATTCACCGTGTTCCTAAGAATGGAGGAATAACTGTAACTGTAATGAAAAGAATGAAATAATACAATTCAGACAAGTTACAGGATGGCAAATATGCATTGACTTTTGAAAATTAAACCTTTCCATGAGGAAAGATCATTTTCCATTACCCTTTCTGGATCAAATGTTGGATAGATTAGCTGGGCATAAATATTTTTATTTTCTGAATGGATATACTGGTTACCACCAAATACAAATTGCTCTAGAGGATCAAGAGAAAACAATATTTACTAGTCCTTATGGTTCTTTTGCTTTAAGAAGAATGTACTTTGCTTTATGTAATGCCCCAGCTATATTTCAAAGATGTCTGATGGCTACTTTCTGTGATTTAATAAAAAATGGAATTGGAAGTTTTTATGGATAATTTTTCAGTGTTTGGAACTTCGTCTGAATCATGTTTAGAACATTTATCACAAGTTCTTAAACATTGTGAGGAAACAAATTTAGTCCTTAATTGGGAAAAATGCCAGTTTATAGTAGCAGGAGGAATTATTTTGGGACATCACATTTCAAAAAAAAAGTTTGGAAGTAGATCCTGCTAAAATTCAAGTGATAACAAATTTACCTCATCCAACAAATGTGGGGAAATTAAGTGTTTTTTTGGGAATGCTGGATTTTGCAAGCGATATACTAAAGATTTTTCAAAAATTGCTAAGCCACTATGCCATTTGCCATAAAAATATGTAATTTTCAATTTTTATAAGGATTGCTAAAAAGCTTTTGAACTTTTAAGAGAAAAATTAATCACTTCACCAGTTATTGTTTCATCAAATTGGAAAAAACCATTTGAATTATTGTGTGATGCAAGTGATTATATTATTGGAACTATTTTGGGACAAAAATATGATAAAATTTTCAAAGTAATTTTCTTTGTTAGTAACTTTTGATGAAGCTCAAATTAATTATACCACAACTGAAAAGGAGTTATTAGTAATAATATTTGCCTTTGAAAACTTTAGATCATATTTAACTGGAACTAAATGTGTGGTGCATATAGATCATTCTGCTATTATGTATTTAATGAAAAAGAAAGATGCAAAACCAAGACTGATAAGATGTTTTTTCTTTTGCAAGAATTTGATTTTAAAATAGTAAATAGAAAGGGTACTGATAATCAAAATGTTGATCATCTGCCCAGGCTTAACTATGAGAAATCACTTTGTTCTGAAGAAGAAATTAATGAAAATTTTCCAGATGAAAAATTGTTCAATATTAATGAATGCGTGTTCCATGGTATGCAGACATTGTGAACTTTCATGTTAGTAATATTTTACCTTATGGTCTGACCCACCAACAAAAGATGAAATACATATCGGAAACTAAGACTTATTTTTGGGAGGACCCATTTTTGTATAAACAGGGGAAGACTTTAATTATGCTAAGATGTATGCCTTTAGAAGAGCCTTTTGAAATTATCCAAAAATGTCATGATTCTGATTTTGTGGGACATTTTGGTGTTGATAAAACAACATATAAAATTTTGCAATCTGAATTTTATTGGCCTACTATCTTTAAAAATGTTAATGCTTATATGAAAATGTGTGATCGGTTTCAACTGTAGGTAATATTTTTAGAATAAATGAGATGCCACTCAATTATATTTTGAAATTTGAAATATTTTTCATTTTGGGATTAAATTTCATGGGACCATTTAAACCATGTTTTGGAAATTTATATATATTGTTAGCAGTAGACTATGTATCTAAATGGATAGAAGCTGTTGTTTTACCTCGATGTGACGCCCAAATTGTCGCAAAGTTCTTAAAAATGAATATATTTTGTAGATTTCGAATGCCAAGTGTTATCATAACTGATGGGGGAAGTCATTTCCAAAATACGTTAAAAGAAACATTATTGAATTAATATCATATCTATCAGCGAATTTCTACTTCTTATCATCCTCAGGCAAGTGGTTTGGCTAAAGTTTCCAATCAAGAAATCAAAATAATTTTGGAAAAATCTATAAATCCAACAAAAAATGGATTTGTCAGTCAAACTTGATTTTTCTTTGTGGGCTTATAGAACTGCATATAGAACTGCTATAGTAATGTCACCATTCAGGTTAGTTTATGGGAAAGCTTGTCATCTAACAATGGAACTTGAGCATAAAGCTTTGTTGACCTCATTTTTGATGAGGTCTTCTCTTCTTCTCTTTAGTACTTAGGATCTAGCCTTAGGCTTTTCCTTTGACTATCCTAAAGGATTAGAATTGGGGCCCACCACTTAGAAATTCAAACCACTTCTTAACTCCCTGCAAACTCCACAAACTTGACTATAGACCCCTAATCACCTAGAGGGTTGAAATCAAATGTGGAAGTTTAAAGGATGAGTTCCTATAGGACTCTTTGGCCTTGGGACCGCCCAGGTGGCCCGGTCCGGTGAAGGGCCGACTTACACACACACTACACCTATACACTACACTTTCACACACATCCTAGAAACACACCCATACCTAACTTGACCTCCCGACTCATGAAGGTGATTCACATGGATGGTCCTTAACCCCTAAGCCCTCGCGCAAGGGTTAGGAACAACATAGTGGGTGCCTCAAATGAGTCCCTTCATGGCTCATGTGGGCTTGATATGGCTTCATGGCTCAACCAAAATGATTTCATTCCACTTACATTCACCCAATCTTCAATTTTCCAAATTTTCAATTTTTGACCCCCGGGACCCTACACCCGCCTAGCCTACCCAATGCCCTTGAGACTACCCAAAATTTGCAAAATCACCTAAATTACCCAAAATTCTCCAAAATCATTCCTAAACATTTCCTCACCAATCAAATTGATCATCCATAGCCAAAAATACCAAAAATTCCAAAAATACCCCCCAATACCCTCTAAATACCCAAAATACCCCTCTTAGCCAAAAAATCAAAAAATTCAGAAAATTCCCAGAAAATTTCAAAAAATCCCAAATATTCCTAATTTCATTTTGTTCAACTACACCATGGGCCAATTTTGTCAATTTACCCCACTTTTATCAAAATCCCCAATTTGACCCATTTTTAACCCAAAAGTGAACCCAATGTCAAACCAAACCTACCCAATTGACCCAAATTCTGGTCCAATTCAATTCTAAACTTCAATTCAACACTCCCAACACCAATGTAGACCAGATCCAAGTCCAATTTGATTGACATTTGAATCCAATTTCACTTTTGGCCTTAAAGCCCAATTTGGACCCATGACCCAAACCTAATCCAAACTAACCCAATTCAATTCCAATTAACCCCAAATCTTTTCTAAACCTTCCTTAACATCCCCACAAACAAAAAACTAACATGATTTGCCCAAAATTTAGACCCAAACCCCACTCAAATTCAACCCAAAGCTAAAAGGCCCAATTTTGACCTAAACCCAAACCTAACCCAAATAAGCCCAAACCCCAAAATCAAAACCCAACCAAAGCCAAAACCTCTTTGAAACACTCCCATAAACATTTCCCAACATTTATTTTACATCAATTTCAACCCTAGCCCAACATTGGCCCAAGTTAGCCCAATTTGACCTATATTGGCCCATTCACCAAAGAGGTCCAAATCCAACCCAAACCTAGCCCAAACACTTCAAATTTATTCCAAATCATTCATGAAACATTCCTAAACAAAATTCAACACTTATTGGATCCAATCCTTTGCAAAATTCTCATCCTAAAATAAAAAAAAACCCACTTCCCTAAATCACTTTAAAAGCCCACCTTCACTAAATTTCAAAGGCCCAAAGCCCACATGACAACCTTATATCATCATCCATTAGATGGAACCATCTCCTAAGTTCTAAACCCATGATAAAATAAATCCAAATTAAGCCATGTGCCAAATCCCATCAAATCACTCCTAAATTACCAAAATTTCCAAATTCCATTTTCATGAAATTGACCAAGCTTTTCCCCAAGCCAAAGACAAGCCATGAAGCCACATGCAAGCCATGGACAAGACACATGAAATCATGGATGGTTTGACATGTGATCAAGCCATTAATGGCAAAAGGAGGAGCCTCTTTTAAGCTCCCTTAAAAAGGTTTTAACCCTTTTAATGCTTCACCTCAATCCATGATTAATCAAAATATTCATGGATGGTGACTTCTCTACCCTTTTCTAGCCGATTCACTCGATCCTCCCTCAGCCCAAATCAGCCATGGAAGGGTGCACCAAACCTGCAATGGTGGGTTGACCCATTTGGACCCAAAATGAGCCTCTCCCCATACCATTTTAATCCAAACCCTTTACACATGTCCATGGCCAATTGATTGCACAAACCTCCAACCCTGACCCACCTGGACCTGAGGGTGACCCATGCCTGCCGGCCAGCCGCCTGGGTCGCCGGAAAACACCATGGCCGAGACCTTGGGAGGAGCCAAACTTTGGAATTCCACCTTGCTAAGTTGCCCCATGCCCAATGGCCACCATGGCTGTTCTTCCCTTGACCTAAGAAGCTGATCCCAAGCCCTAACTCCCACTCGGGAGGCCCTCCACCCTCTCCTATTTAAACCTCACCTCCTCTCGGCCATGAGAGGTGCCGAACCGTACCTTACCGAAACCCCCGCCAAAATTGCTCCGCATCACTCTCCATACTAAGAGCAGCTTGATCCCCAAGTGACAATTTGCCCTAATCCCCACCAACAGAGCCCAATTTCTCAGCCAAAATTCCACCCAAAACCAGGACACTTCTCCACAGTGGATCAATCCCTAAATTGATTGATCCTACACCTTCACCAGACCAAGAGAAGAGGTCCACCAGCAAAAGCCCCCTCTCCAGGCCACCCATCTGTTCCAGACTCCAAGCTTTGTGATCGGGCTTGGTCGAAATCATACCTAGACAATTCACCAGGCCAAGGGACTTCATCTGGAGCTTGCTCGGACCCAATTGAAGGTGACACAACCCTCGGATCGAAGCCACACTTCTCCGAGCAAAGGTATGGACTCACTCTTCTTCCCGAGCTTACAGAGATTCTCTATATAATTTGAGTTAATTTCAATACATGTTTACAGTATGGATGTGTTCGTCTCCTCAAGACATATCCATAGAGCATAAGAACACGAAAATCCATCGAGAATCGAGTGAGAAATTAGTGGTTAGAATGCCGACGGTCACGGGTGCACACCGCGTCATGAGACGATGACCGGGAGCCGTCTGGATCGAGCGTGTATCGAGCAGACGGTCTGGATTGAGCCGGACAGTGCGATGGTTCGTGAACCGCGGGGCCCTGGAGCGCTGAGTCGGATGGCGGCGCCGAATCAGAAGATGACGCGTGTGCGTTCGGAGCTGCCGAGGTTGAGTTGGCGCTGCGTCACTTAAGTAGAAAAATAGGATTTTTTTTCTTATTTATTTAATTCCCCAAACTTCAAAAATGCATAACTTTGTGTTGGAAAATCAGAAAAATAAAATAAAAATACCCTCTTGCTCAGTGAACAGAGGAGAATAATGTGGAAAAGAAATCATTTAATTTCTTCAAGTATTTTATTTTTAATTAATTATTTACTCTCTGCACTATTTCAATTCTCCATGAATGTATACAATTCACCATGGCATGAGACCATAGGGCTTTTGAAGCCTCTGAACTTGGGAATATTCCCTGAATTTTCCAAGGTCAGAGGCCATCCCTATGAGAAGTTATTGATTTTTCAAATTCATGTTACTATTTTGAGTATTTTAAATCCAATAATTAGCATGTTGTGAAATAAATTCTAGAAAAATTTTGTGTTGTCTCTTATGACTCGGAGGACCCTAGGAAAAATAGGTTTTGAATTAATCCACTTGGAATAATCCTAATTGGCTTAAACACCCAAAATAGGTCCTTAATTAATTAGAGCTAATCACACACCAAATTGACTTGAAATCAATTCCCCACTGACTTTTAGGATCAGAGGAACCCACCATAAAAATTTGAAGTCAATTGGACTTGGTTAGCCCTACCAAATGGGTTGATTAAACCATTTAGCCAATTTAAACTTTAAAAATTCATAACTTTCAAAAACTTTTCAAAAATTCACCAAATTGGTTTTGGAGCCTCTCTGATATTAGGGGAATTTAAGAAAATTAAAATTTCAATTTTATAAAAAGTTGATTTTTTGTATTATTTCAATATTTTAATAATTAAAAAATAATAAAAGTCACAAAAATAATAAATTCACCAAAATGTCACATTTTGAATTTTAATCATTTAGGAACAAACCCCATATTTTTCTTAGGTCTATTTAATGAGATATTAAATTTTAAAGCCCTAAGGTAATTTTAAAATTAAAAAATGTATATTTTTAGTATTTCCACTAAAATAATTCTAATAAATCAAAGAAAAATTAGAAAATTGTAAAAATTGATTCTCTGATTTCCTTGATATCAGAGAGATTTTTGAAAAATATAAAATTCATTTTTCAACCTCTATTTTATTTTTAAATTAACTAATACTCCAAAATTTAAAATAATTATAATAAAAAGAATATAATTCAAAAAATCACCAAAATTGGTCCATGTGGTCCTCTGGTCATTAGAAATGTCCCATAATTTTCTCAAGGACAAAAACTTTCCCTTGGTCATATTATTAAATTTTCCTTGGAAATCTCTATTTTCCACCAAAAATAATTACATAAATAAACTAAATATAGAAAAATCACATTTTCTCTTCTCATGTCTTTATTGACATATGAGTGAAGTCACATAAAAATTTCAAGTTCATTTAAGTTCAATTTAGTGAGTTATGAAATTATTAAGCTTGAAGGGCAAAATGGTAATTAAAATTTTAACCTTTAATTAAAACTTTAGGCTTAATAAAATTAAAAGAGTAAAATATTTGATCCTAATCTGATTTGGATGATTGAAATTTAAATAATTAAAGGGTAGAAACCTACTAAACAATTTAAAAATAATTAAAATCAACCTTAATTAAATAATTGATTAAATTTGGAAGAATAATAAAATTGGAATTATTAAAATAGGGATATTATTATGAAGAGATTTGTTCTTTAATTTATAAATCCCTAAATTAATCATCTCAATAATATTTAATTCCTAATTAAAATGATAATCCAAATTTAAGATTTAAAATGTTAAAAGACTTAATCACTAAAGTTAAATTATTTAAATTAGACCCTTTTAAAATTTCAATTAAATTAAAATTAAAAATAAAATTAAATTAAAATTTAAATTAAATTAAATTAAAAATTCAAATTAAATTAAATCAAATTAAATTAAATTAAAATTAGATTTAAATCAAATTAAATTAAAAATTCAAATTAAATTAAATCAAATTAAGTTAAATTAAATCAAATTAAATTAAAAATTTAAATTAAATTTAAATTAAATTAAATTAAATTAAATTAAATTAAAGTAAGTTAAATCAAATTAAATTAAATCAAATTAAATTAAATTAAATTAAATTATGTCAAATCAAATTAAATTGAATTAAATTAAATTAAATAATAGAATCAAGTTAAAATTAAAATTAGATTAAATTAAATTAAAATTAAAACTAAACCAAATTAAAGTTAAATTAAATTGAATTAAAAAATAACATAACCTAAGACATAAAGAAATTCAAAATAAAGCAACTTGAACACTATTCCAAATTTAAACCTGTTAACTGAAATTAAATCATAAATCATTTGAACATCAATTCGCCATCGAAAGCTTTTGTTGTCATAACCCCTAAACAGAATGTTAAATGAAGTGTTACTTCACTTATAGGATATTCAAATGTCCTAGTTCACTGAGCAAGATAGCAACAAAACTTGAATTCCTGGACGATTAATTCATTTGTATGATTAAATTCATTTGGACTTAAAACAATCCTAGCAATATTGAAAAGATGTTTGAGATTCTTCTTAAACACTTTCTCAATATGATAGGATGTTTATAAGAACAACTGAACTTAATTGTTCTTTGATGAAGAAAATCGTCCTCAAACAAAAACACAAGAACCTAGACGTCATAGGAAATGACTAGCTATAGGAGTAGGACCTTGGTAGAAAACCATAACCCTTCCCTTAGCTTTACCTAAGAACTTGCTTTAAATGCTTAAATATTCTAATTGTGTTTTAAGTGCAACCCAGGATGACGGGAAGACCCTTCAGGTACGCTTTTATTTTATTGCAATTTACTTTCTTGCAATTTACTTTATTGCAAATGCGCTTTATTTTTCTTGCATGATAAACAATTGTTGCATGAAAACCCACACCTTTAGGATAGCCCCTAAAACTGAAACCAAAAATAAATTAAAAGTTATTGCAAGATAAAATTCACCGTCACAACATTTCAAAATATAAAACAACTCAAAATTTAATCACAAACAGAACACAAAACTGCAATTACAACTAAATTAAAACGTCTTATTGGATGATCGGGAATACCTCGGATGATGTAACCTACGTGTTGCTAACGGGATTTCCCACGGTCTAAATGAAAGTGTGGAACTCATTTAGTTGAGTTTAGCAAATTCATCTGGACTAAGTGAATCCGATAAAAATAACGATGCCGGAAGGATGGAATCGTGGGATCTTAACCGGTTTCGTTATAATCAACTTTAAGATTTGTTTTAAATAAAACATAAAAAACACTTGGAAATTAAGAATTTCTCTAAACCAAAACACTTCTCTCATCTCCCGATTTATGACTTCTAAAACTAAACCTCCGCAACAACAAGGAGATCGGAGCATGGTGGGCAGCACGGCCATCGTCATCGCAAAACCCGAGTCTACTTCAAGCAAAATTTTCTTAGAATTAAATAACTAAGCCATAGGACTTCGAGGTAGTTTGCACTAGTGCAACATAAATCCTCAACCTTTTGTTAGGCATTTGCATTGCAAATTAAGCCCTAACCGGTCTTTGGATTTCCGAGGTAGTCGTCTGATATGACATAAACCCTCACATCTTCAAGGCTATTTGTATGACCATGTCATACGAATATAAGTCCTAATTAATTAAAATTGGCAAGAACAAAACATTAAACAAACATTAGGACTTTCCTAAATCCAAGCCAAACAATAGGATAGTCGGGAAATTACCGAAGATCGCTTCGAATCTGTAATTTCTCCTACCTTTCTTCCTTTGAATTACCAAAATAAAATGTTCCAAATTTGATCTACTCCCTATTGAAATTCTAAAATTCAATCCCTTGAAAACTTAAACTTTGAGATTCTTGAGAGCAGAATTACTGATTATTATCGACAGTTTTCTTAGGAGATTCTCTTAAGATGTAATTAACTATGTGGGCTTGCCCTTATAGGGAATTTTAAGAACCTGTGTAATATAAACCCTACTTAATTCATTTATATTAAGCGAGGGAATTTGTCGGCTTATAAAATTGGTTCGCGGACCAAACGGACGTCACAAATCTTCTAGTTTATTTAATCGAGCCCCATCATCAGGCAGTGTGTCTATTCTTCGGGATAGATGCACGGTTTGTGATGCGGTGCTCGTTTATATAAACTATTTGGCATGTAAGATCGGTTTGATTTTATATCTTAAAATTTTCAAATTTAAAATTATTTTCAAAATCAAATACTACTTCCTAAATTATATATATATTTAAATTAAATTTAAAATTTAAATTTCGCCGACAATTTCTGTTAGGCGACCCCTCTTTCAAAATAAAATACGCCAACCTAAAAATAAGCCGTACAAGCTTATTGGGCTATTAAGGAATTTAACTATAATTTGAAAGATGCAGGTAAAAAGAGATTATTGAAATTAAATGAGTTCAAAGAAATAAGGAATGAGTCTTATGAGAATGCCAAGATTTATAAAAATAAGATAAAAAAGTGGCATGATTTAAAGATTCTTACGAAATGTTTTGAGCTAGGATAGCAAGTTTTGCTATATAATGCAAGATTGAGATTATTTTTAGGAAAACTTAAGTCCAGATGGATGGGTCCATTTATTATTATAAAAGTTTATATCTATGGAGATGTGGATATTTAGGATCCTAAAACCCTGAAGATTTTCAAAGTAAATGGTTATAGACTGAAACCTTATTTCTTAGGAGATCAGAGTAAAGTGAATGATTTTTTGATGTTGGGTCACACAGAATAAGCTCTGAGTACGTCGGGCTGATGACATAAAACCAAACGCTCTGTAGGAGGTTACCCATAAGTTGTCGATGTGCTTTTGATTTTGTAGTTGTTGTGTTTGTTTTAGAAAATTGTGGTAGTATTTTGAACTTTTAGTGATAATTTTATGGCTCTTAATGATGACTTAGACGTGTAAGAATGATTATTTAGTTTTTAGACGTGGGAAGTAGGTATAGACTGTAATGAAGCCTATAAATAGCATAGAAATGATGAGGGAACTTGCCCCTTTCAAAATTTCCATTCTTAAGTCTAAGAGAAGATAGATCTGAGTTGTTTAAGGAGTGCTAAGATAGTAAAAATTCTTCTTGGAAGAATGATTTGAAGAAAAATGAGGAAGCCATCAAGTAGAAGTTTGTAAGTCAAAGTGCGCAAGGGTTATATAATGGATTTCTAACCGTTAGTATTGAATAATAATAGTGAAAATTGCAAAAATTGAGGCTGTTGTGCCTTCAATTGCGGCAAAGGTAAATGAAACTAACACACAGTTAGCGCATATTGGTTGGGAACTCAAAATACAATTCAGTCATTCAAGTTATATTAAAGAAGCTGACAAGGCGATGTATCTGAAAAACAAGTGGATTGAAGAGGATTCTATCATAGTTCTTCATCATCTTTTGTTTTATCAAATATAAAAGCCACATGATTCAGAAGGAAAAACTAAAGTTCAAGGATATATTCCACCTAATGGAGAATGGAATTAAGTTCTATGTTTGGTTTGTTTACTTGTTTTTTTGTGTTTGTTTGTTTTAAGTGTTTAATGTAAGTTTCTCTTGTATTGTGAAGGAATTAGAGGGTATCCCAACAAAAAAAATTTGGACTGAGATTAGATATATTATGTGAGTTTGTACATGTTGAAATATGTTAATGAAAGTGTTTGTTTGTGTGAAAATATTTTTGTTATTGTGATCAAATCTAAGTTGTGAAATGTTGAAAATTATTGAGAAAAAAGAGAGGAGAAGGGGAAAAAATTGTTATAATGACTTATTTAAGATCATGTGAGGGTCGTCAACTTGGAAAAATTTGCATTTTAATCAAAGTTTGGAAATATCAAAATTTGTGCACTGGCGCCTAAGCGCCAAGACCCGCCCTTAAGCGCGAGCAAACCTGAGAGCCTCGCGCTTAAGTACCACAACAATTGTGCTTAAGTGTCAGTTCACTAAAACTAGTTTATGATGGTTTTAAGTGCCATGAACCGTCATTTTCTTCTTATTATATCATCTTCATCATTAGGCTTTCATGTTTTTACACCTAGGACATCTCTATAAGTGAAGATTTCTTAGCAGGTTCAAGCCAAATTTGTTGGATTTCATCTTGTTAATTTTAGATCTTCTATATTACGTAAAAATTTTTTATTGTGACCATAGATTTTGAGTTCATTATGGAAATTTCAAAAGTTTACTATTCATGGTGAAAATTTGATGAAAATTTGATGGATTTTACATGGACAAGTGGGTTTAAGCTTATAGAAGTTAGATCTAGTGAGTTTGAGTTAATTTCAGAATTTATTGTAACTTTTTGTAATTTTTAGAATGGTGCCAAAAATGAAAAGAAGCAAGGGGAAAGGTACATTTGATTCAAACAACTTTGTGAGTTGTAAGACTCATGATCTTTATGCTGAAGCACTTCAATCGAGGACGTTAATTCCTGAGTGATGATTTAAAAATCCAGGTGGTTTAGTAGAAGATCTAATTATTTACCGATAGTGGGATCGATTCTGTTATTTCTCTATTGTTACAGTGATCTCTGTAATTAGGGAGTTTTATGCAAATCTCCCTGAATTTGAAGATGATCTAGTGATAGTGAGAGCGAAGACAGTGGCATTTACACCTGAGTTAATCAATTCATTTTACCAACTACCTATGGATACTTTATGTTTTTATTCCAATTACAATCCTACAGAGGATGAGCTAAATGAATATATTTCTTTGTTTACTGCTGGAAGAGGTCTTTGGAAGATAACCAGTGGTAGAAGAGTAAATTTCTCTACATCAGAAATGGACGCCACAGCGAAAGCATTGCATTATTTTATTTCTGCTCGTTTACTCCCCACTAATCATCTTAGTAAGGTGAACAGAGAAAGGGCTAGTCTAAACTACTGTGTTCAGTGGTACAAGCCGATCAATATTGGATCTCTCATTTATTAGGTTATTACTAGTTTTGTGAGAGTCGTTACTACTACAGGTTTGGGATTCCCATCCTTAATCTTTTCTTTGTGTGAATAAGCTGGTGTTAAATATGATAGTTGGGAGGAGATTATTTAACCTTTGAAGCCTATTACTAGTGTGAACGTGAAGACTTATTATGAACGTTCAATTTTTGGCTGGAGAGAAGGACTATTTAGAATTTCTGATGCTTCTATGTCACATGTTTCTACATCTAGAGCTTTTACATCTCGTGGCAGATCCATGCATGATTATCAAACTAAACTGTTGTATACTATGATGGATAATGTTTATTATGCTATGGATAAGGTATTAAATCTTGAAAACTATGTTGATCATATTGATTCCTATTTACGGAGACATAGTGATTATGAGGAGAAATACAACACATGTATGGAGAAACTTGTTAGAGGTGATCAAAGTGTGATATTTCCTCCTTTTCCATGGTATACTCATTTTGATTCTACTGGTTTTTGGAAGGATGATGATGATGAAGGAGATGATGATGGAGATAAGGATGAGTAGAGATTTGAGTTGTATTAGGTTTTATTTAAGTTTTTAGTTGTGTTGATGTTTGAACTACTTTATGTGTTTTGTGGTTGTATTGAACATTAATGTTATTGTTTGTTGTAACGTGTATCTATGTGATGGTGATGTGGTAGTATGTATTTGAACTCTTTTATTTTAAAACTATTTTGGTTTTGTTGAACTTATTCTTGCTACTTTAGGAAGTTTAGATAGAGCTAACCTTCATTTAAAATTTAATGTTTAAATTGTTGTTTACTACCATGATTTTCTGTTATAATTGTGATATTATTTTAGTTTGTGAGATTTGCTTTTATTTTAGCCTCCACTGCATAGAAGTCTTTTAAATCTCTTAAGTACTAGAATCAAAATGAGCTATGATCATTTCTACTTTTGCTTTTAATTTTTTTTACCTGCATAATTAGGCTATGAAAATTCCTGTAAGCATAATGTTTTTATTTTTCATTCCTGTCTTTATATATTATATACTAAAATTTTTAATCTTTGTAAAAACTTAAGTAGGGGGGGGGGATGAAAAATCAATTTTCAAAACTTAAAATTTATTTGTTCTCAAGTATGCTAAAAAATGCTACAAGTGTTTCTAAATTAGATAAGAGCTCATATTTTCATACTTTTTAACTTTAGAAAATTTCTAAACATTAAATTATTCTCATTCACCAAAGTTTTTTCGAAGTCGGAATACTACATTTCTAGAACAATATTTTAGAATCTCCTAAAAAACCCATTCACATAATTTGCTTATATTAGTTTTGAAAGATTATAGTGTCACTTGAGGACAAGTAATATTTTAAGTATAGGGGAATTTGATATACCTAAAATATATAATATTTTTATGCACATTTTATACCTAATTTTGATGATATTGCACTTTAATGGAAGGTATTTGTGTGTTTTTCTTTCAGGTACACTTAAATAGACCAATTATGTCAAAAGGAGTGAAAAATGATCAAATTTAGAGCAAAAATGAAGGTGGTGTTAAAATGAACGGGGGAACCTAAGCACCCAGATCTGGCGCCTAAGCACCATCAAACAAAGATTCCCGCGCCTAAGGGCCAAAACTTTGTGCTTAAGTGCCTGATAGTTACATTGAAATTTTAAAGAATTTTTGGCAAATCTTGAAGAGGTTTTTGAGGCATACTTTGGTACAAACATAGGGAATTAATCAAGGGTAACAAAATACATTCAAATATCACTTGAAAGGATGCATCTCTTGGGTAGATTCAATGAATATGGACACTTTCTGAGGAGATACCAAGGCACGTTTTGAGAAAATATAAAAGAAGGACTTTAAGAGAAGACTGTAAAGTGTGTATAAAGGAATGTTAGAAAGTAGAATTAGTGTGTTTTGACAAAGTTTATAGAGCGTTGAAGGATTCTTACTTAAGGATTCATGACACTTTTCTCATTCTTAGTGAAAGAGAAGGTGAGTAGGGATTCCTATGTAAAAATCCATTGTTGTATAGAGATTTAGACCCTCTTGGGTGGGGAGACTAGTCCAAGGGAGTCTTGTAATAGAAAGGAAGAGATTCAAAGGAACTTCAAGAGTTTGGTGGAGAGGAACTTGAGATAATTTTTTATCATTGTACTTAATTTGATTTTAATTGAAACTTCTTGTGTTTTCTACATGTTTTCTACTTTTAAATCTTTTTGTGGTTATGTTTTATCCATGGATTCTATGTAGTCTTCTTTATCTTTAAATTAATTAATTATTGGAGGAATGTTGTAGAAATATTGATCTTTATTGTTGGAAGAAGTTGTGTTGATTTTATCCTTGCACTTCATTTACTTCTTGATTTGGTCAATCATGATGTTAATATTTGTTGTAAGAACATGTAAGATCCTAGTAGATATTATCTCAATCAACAATAATTAGGAATCACATGGGATTGTATGGATGAGAAGGTAACTCATATAATTTTTTGCAAATAAATAGAGAAATATACTTTGATGGATGTAGAATTAAAGACTTTAGGGTGACAGACTGAAGCCTCTAATTTGGTTTATTTCTTTAGGTTTTGATGCGAGAGTTAGCCCCCAAATGGAGGGAATGGAGGCAATGTGGGTAACTACCTATTGGAGCCAAATTCAATTCAAATTACTCTTGAATGGATGCATCTCTTGGAAGATACGTTGAATCCGAACACAATTTGAAGAGATATGAAGACACCTTTTCAAAAAGTATAAAAATAGGACTTGAAGACTTGAAATATGGTTGTTGTTGGAGGGTGTGGTTAGTGTTTAAGAATGAGTTTTATGTTAGAGGGTTATTGTGGAACTCACCTCTTCACTTCACCATCTTTACGTCATTTTATATAGTTTGTTTTAGGAGTAGAATGGACATTTAGAGTCTACGGAGTTGGGCACGACCTCTAAAGAGTATTGTAAGGGAAAGCAAAGTTTTTAAAAGGAACTTCAAGAGTTTTGTCGAGAGGATTTACGGATAAGTCTTTATCTTTGTATTAAATTTGGTTTTTGATTAAGCCTCCTTATGTTTTTACTATGATTTCTACTTTTAAACCAAGTTGTGATTGCATTTTCTCCATGAATTCTTAGTAGTTTTCGTTATGTTTTTCTTTAAAGTGATGACGTAATTAAGTTATGAAAGTATGTTGTGTGAAGTATACTATTTCAATGTTGCAAGAAGTTGTGATTATTCAAAACCTTGCACTTTATTTACTTCTTGATTTGGCCAATTAAGATGTTAAAATATATTGTGAGCACATGTATGTTCCAGTCTGGTATTTTCTTAGTCACCAATTGGAATGAAGCACATGAAATTGTATGGGTGAGAATATAATTCATATGGTTGAGTGCAAGTAAATATGAGGATATACTTTGATGGGTGTAAAATTAGAGGACCTTAGAGTGATAGGCTAAAGCCCCCAATTTGGTTTATGTTTTGATAAGATATGTTAGCCCTCAGGTGGAGGAAATCGAGGAAAATTTAGAGTGAGACCTAGTATCTTTCCTACCTAACCCGTCTTCAAGATTTTTAGAACAGTAAATTAACCTATGTGCTTTATAGCATCTCTAGTAAGGGTAAAGAATATAATTGCTCCTATTTGGCACAACACATTTAGTATACTTCCACAACAAAATTTCATAACTTGTTACTGAATTATAAAAGGAAAAAGAAATTTTATTTGCATTTGCTTACATCTTTTAAATTTTAGTTGAAGTTATTGTTTGCTTTTATTTTAAATTAAAAAATTAACAAAAAGAATCAATTTTTATTCCTAAAATATTATCTTTACTTTGAGTAAGATCTTTCTTTAAAATAGTAAAAAGTAAACTTTCTTATTTTTATTTATTTATCACTTTCCCTGTGGGTTCGATATCTCGGGGCTTAATCAAAAAGTCCTATATTACTTGATAAATGATATGTATACTTTCGTAGTATCCACATATAAAATCATTAAAAAGGAGTATTAATTTATATATATATCGTAAGCATAAATATTAGTGGATCAAGTTTTTGGTGCCGTTGCCGGAGAAAGAAATTTAATAAAGAAAATAATTAAAAAAAATTGCTTTATACTTTTTAAAGTCTTATTTAAACTTATTAGATTTAATTTAGGAATTTTTTTTTATTTTTTGTGTTTTATTATTGTGTATGCGTAGTTCAGGTTCTGAAAGGCTTGCGCCTTACAATTCTGAATTAGAAAGAGCTATAAGAAAGATCAGAAAAATAAAAATATAGAAAAAGACAAAAATATTTAAGAAATGGCAAATCAAAATAATCAAAATGCTGAAATCCACCAAGAATTTAGACTTTTAAGAGATTATGCTAACCCTACAGTAGATGAATTTCATGGAAGTATTCAAAATCCTGTTGTAGTGGCTAATTCATTTAAACTTAAACCTGTTATTATCCAAATGGTATCTAATAATCAGTTTGAGGGAGTACCAACGGAAGATCCAAATTTACATCTTGCTAATTTTCTATAATTGTGTGTTACATTTAAATATGATGGTGTTTTGGATAATGTTATTAGACTTGGACTTTCTCCTTTTTGATTAATGGATAAAGCTAAGATGTGGTTAAATTTCTTAGCACCTGGATCTATCAGAACTTGGGGTGACTTAGCGCAAAAAATTTATGCTAAATTTTTTCCACCATCAAAGATTGTTAAGCTTAGAAATGGCATTACAACTTTTTGCCAGTTTGAATGGGAATCTATTTATGAATCATGGAAATGTTTTAAAGATCTCCTAAGAAAGTATCTACATTATTCTATATCAGATTGGTTAATAATTCAAACTTTTTATAATGGATTATTTAGATCTCTTAGATCTATTATTGATGATGCTATTGGTGATTCATTGATGTCTAAAAAGTTTAATGATGCTTATGCTTTAAATCAAGAAATGGCTACAAATAATTTTCAATTACCTTTTGAGAAGGTAAATCCTAAAAAGGTAGCCAGTATTCACGAATATGATGCTTTTGCTATGTTAGCAAATCAAGTTGCTACAATTTCAAGGAAGATAGACCAATTTGGAATAAATTATTCTCAACCAGTTCCAATGATTGAAGAAAGTTTATTAGGCCAAATGGTAGATTCTCAATCCTCTTTAGAAACTTTGAATGCCTTAAACAAGTCTAATAACCCATATTCTAATTATTATAACCCAGGTTGAAAGAATCATCCAAAATTTAACTGGAATACCAATAATCAAGGTTGTAGTACTCAAAAATGGGGGAATAATCAAGCAAACCCATTGGGGAATTGGAACAACCAATGGAATATTAATTATAGACCTACTTTTTCTCCTGGTTTTAACAGTGTTTCACAATTTAAGGAGAAGAAATTGTCTATAGAAAAAGTGATGTTACAAATGGGAAATTAATTGTAAAGTCAAGGAGCTATAATTGGAAATATTGAGAATTAATTGGGACATATAGACAATTCATTAAGTAATAGATCCCGAGGAATTCCTTCCTAGTAATACAAAGATAAATCTAAGAGACAAAAATAAAGAGCAAGTAATGGTTATTCAATTAAGAAGTGGAAAAGACTTGGAAGTTAGAGTTCAAAAATAAATTGAAGTATAGAAAGAAGAGATTGAAGAACCAAATGAGGACGCTCAGAAAGGTTTGGAAAGACCTGTTTCTCTAACAAAAATTGACTTAAGAAACTTACAATTAATATTCCATTTGCTGAAACCTTAGAACAAATGCCAAGATATGTGAAGTTTATGAAGGATATTCTAAACCGAAAAGGAAAGTTTGAAGTTAATGAGACTATTGCACTTAGTGAAGAATGCAATGCAATAATTTAGAAGAAGCTTCCTGAAAAACTTAAAGATCCTGGTAGCTTTATAATTCCATGTGCAATCAGAGACAAATTTTATGGAAATGCTTTAAGTGATTTGGGTGCAAGCATTAACCTTATGTCATTATCTATATATAAAAAATTAAGATTAGGAGAAATAACCCCTACTACTGTAACTCTGCAGTTAGCAGATCATTCGATCACATATCCTAAAGGAGTTATAGAAGATGTTTTAGTAAAGGTAGATCAATTTATCTTTCCTGTTGATTTCATTGTGCTGGATATGGAAGAAGATAAAGAAATACCTATTATTTTGGGGAGATCTTTTCTAGCTATAGGAAGAGAAATGATATATATGTAAAAATGAGAATTAACTATGTGTGTCAATGATCAAACTGTTACATCTAATATTTCAAAATCAATGAAATATCCTGCCAGAGGTAAAGATGATGAATGTTTCAGGATAGACGTGATAAAATATTTGAGTGAGTGTCAATTCAAAACAAATTATGAAGAAAAATTTGAAAGTGAACAGTTGGAACATGAGCAAGAAGGCGAAACACAACATTCTAATGATTTTATTAAGGAAGACATAAATTATATTAAAGAAAGTTTTTAATTTTTGGACATGATGAAGAATGATGATTCTTTTTATCCTTCGATTGAAATACCTCCTAAAGTTGAATTGAAGTTACTTCCTGAACATTTAAAATATGCATTTTTAGGTAATTACTCAACTTTACCTGTTATAATTCCTTTAAATTAACTTTAGAAGAAGAAGAGAGTTTTCTTGAAATTCTAAAGAAATATAAGGAAGCCTTGGGATGGACCATAGCTAATATTAAAGGAGCCAGTCCTTCAATTTGTATGTACAGAATCCTTTTGGAAGAAAATTTTAATGTGCTTGGATGCTGGAACTATCTGCCCTATTTCAGATAGTGCATAGGTTAGTCCTATTTCGCTGTGTTCCTAAGAAAGGAGGAGTAATACTAACTGTTAATGAAAAGAATGGATTAATACCATTAAGTTAAGTTACAGAATGGAGAATATGCATTGATTATAGAATAAGTCTTTCTACCAGGAAAGATCATTTTCCACTTCTCTTTCTTGATCAAATGTTGTATAGACTAGCTGAGCATAAATATTTTTGTTTTCTGGATGGATATATGGGATATCACCAAATACAAATTTCTCCTGAGGATTAAGAGAAAATAACTTTTACTAGTTCTTATGGTACGTTTACTTTTAGAAGAATGCCCTTTGGTTTATGTAATGCCCCTACTACATTTCAAAGATATATGATGAAAATTTTATGTAATTTTATTGAAAAAGGAATTAAAGTATTTATGGACAATATTTGTTGCTTGGAATTTCATTTAAATAATGTTTAGAACATTTATCTAAAGTTTTGAAATGCTGTGAAGAAACAAATCTAGTCCTTAATTGGGAAAAATGCCACTTTATGGTAGCAGGAGGAATTGTTTTGGGACTTCCAATTTCAGAAAAGGGTATGGAAGTAGACCCCACAAATTTGAAGTGATTGCTAATTTACCTTGTCTAACAAATGTAATGGAAATTAGGAATTTTTTAGGACATGCTAGATTCTACAGGTGTTATATTAAGGACATTTCAAAAATTGCTAAGCCTCTATGCCAGTAATTGGAAAATGATGCCATTTTTTTATTTTAATGAAGAGTGCCTAGAAGCTTTTGAATTATTAAAGGAAAGATTAATCACTGCATCAATTATTATTTCACCAGATTGGGAAAAACCTTTTGAATTAATGTGTGATGCAAGAGTTGTTTTAGGACAAAAACATGATAAAATTTTCAATATGCTAGTAGAACTCTGAATGAAGCTCAAATCAGTTATACCACAAGTGAAAAAGAGTTACTAGTGGTAGTATATGTTTTTGATAAATTCAGATCATATTTTATTGGAACTAAATCTGTGGTGCATAATGATCATTCTTTTATTAAATATTTAATGAAAAAAAGGATGCAAAACCAAGACTGATACGATGGTGTTGGCATCAATTTTTGATGTCACGAGTGTAGGGTGTTCATCTGCATGACTCAGGATAGCCTAAGGCTCGTCGGTAACATCGGTAGTCCAGACACCAACCCGGGAACTTTCAGCACGTGTTGAGGGGCACGTAGCCAGGACCATTCCGCCAGGCTTTGGCTTTCGCTAGGAAAAGGGCGTCCGGCATTTCACATAACAGATGACTTTGGTCGGGCCGACAGGTGTTACTCGTCGCGTCACGCAAATTAACTCAAATTTGGTCCGCCTACCGGTGAGCTTGTTCGGATGACCCCGAACGACGAAACGGACCTCACGAGTGTGTCCGGGACGTCGATATTACCTGGGAAGGACATCCGCTTCGCTGCGAGGTCGCACACGGACTTAAGATATGTGAATTATTCTTTTTGGACAATTGCTCAAAAAGTGGTCCGAACGACTCCGAACAAACCCCGAATGACGAAATGGGCCATACCACTGCATCTGAAATGTCATTTTTATCTAAGGGGGACGTTCATTTCATTACGATGACGTGTTCAAGTGAAAAAATATGGGGAGGATAATTAAATTATTATTATTATTCTGAAATAATAATAATCTTATATACATATTAAAACTCTCTCATACGCGTGATCAAAAAAACTAATAAGGGTAATATATATATATATATATATATATATATATATATATATATATATATATATATATATATATATATATATATATATATATATATATACACACAATAAACTATGCTACTAGGCATGCAGCTATCCGGAAAGGAGGGCTGGGCACCATCCTATTAAACTATTATCACATGTGTACTCACACCTCACCCTAACATATATATATACTTTGATAGATTCACTAAAAAATTTCCTGGTTATACTTTTCTAGCTAATTGTTCCAATAAAATTTGGTTACTCTATAGAAAAGAGCTGAAAATTAATATCTTGTTTAATCACTCTCAGTTGTTGCATTTTCACTTTGAATTGGATCAGTTCAATGGCTTTGCTTCTTTTATATATGCTGCTACTCTGAATGCTGACAGGATTGATTTATGGAATATTTTACATCATATTAGTAGTTCAATGACTGATGGCTGGATTGTTGGTGGGGATTTCAATTCCATTGCACACCCTAGTGAGAAAAAGGGTGGGAGAAATCCTAATCTAAATGCAATGCTGAACTTCACTAATAATATTACTTCAGCTAATCTTTTTGATATTGGATTTGAAGGATCTCCTTTTACATGGAGGAGAGGTAATATTTATGAAAGAATTGACAGAATTCTGGTTAATCAACTTTGGTTGAACATGTTCCCTATTACTAAAGTTAAGCACCTTACAAGGCTAAACTCTGATCACTCTCCTTTACTGATTACATGTGCTCTTTCTCTAATTGTTAAGAATTTAGTTTTTAGATACCTTAATGTTTGGTCTTCTCATCCTGATTATAATCAATTAATTGCTGATAATTGGAAAGCTCCTTTGCAAATATTTTATTCGATCCTCTTTCTAAGCTTTGGCAATTACACAAAAGGATTGCTAATAAGTCGAAACATTGGAATAGAGTTGTTTTTGGAAATGTACATCGGAAAGTTACTGAAGCCGAAGCTATGGTTACTGATTTAGAAAAGCTGGTTGAGGATGGTTTAGATTCTGATTATAATCTAAATGAAGCATATAGTAGATTAAACTCAACTATTATGAATGAAGAACTCTTCCTTCAACAAAAAGCAGTCATCAATTGGTTTAAGCATGGAGACGAAACTCAAAATTTTTTCATGCAGCCATTAAGTTTAAAAGATCTGTTAATGTGATATTGAAGATTAAATCTGCTGATAATACATGGTTATTCAACTCTATGGATATTGCTAATGATGCTATTGCTTATTTTTCCAAACTATTCTCTTATCAGCCTGTGAATTCTGCTGCTTATTCTCCTAATCTCATAAGATCTGATTTCAGTAATATTAATATGGATTATTTGGTTCAACCTCCTGATGCTAATGAAGTTTTTGAGGCTCTTAAAACAATTGATGGAGATAAGACAGCTGGGCCAGATGGATTTACAGCTGACTTTTATAAAAAAAATTGGTTGATTATCAAATCTGATGTGGTCTTGGCAATACAAAGTTATTTTCTGGGAAATGATCTCCCTAAGTATTTTGCTTCCAATACTATTGTTTTAATCCCTAAGGATAAAAGAAAGTCCAACTGGCAAGGATTTCGGACCCATTAGCTCTATCTTCCACCTTCTCCAAAATCATAAGTAAAGTCTTAGTTGCACGGTTACAGACCTTTATTGGAGAATCTCATTTACGAAAATCAAGGTGCTTTCATAAAGGGAAGATGCATATGTGATAATGTTCTTTTAGCACAAGAAGCGTTAACTGATATTGATAAATGCTCGCAGAGGATCAAATATTGTTTTTAAATTGGATATTGCTAAGGCTTTTGATTCCATCGATTGGACTTTTATTCTTAATGTTCTTGCAGATAGAGGATTCAGCTCTAACTTCTGTAATCTCATTTATAGATGGTTAAACAATAATTATTACAGTGTGCTTATAAATCGTTTTACCCATGGATTCTTTAAATCTGGAAGGGGCATTAGACAGGGAGATCCACTGTCACCTTATATTTTCATCCTTGTTTTTGATTATCTCTCAAGAATGCTGAATCATATGCAGTTTACTCATCAGTACACTCAATATCAACATAGATCTACTCATTTAGTCAGCCATTTAGCCTATGCTGATGATGTAATAATTTTCTCTAATGGAAGTAAACAATCTATTAAATGTCTCATGAATGTTTTGTCTGATTTTGAAGAAATTTCTGGAATGGTTTTTAACAAAGCTAAATGCCAATTTCTTACAAGTTCTAGAATTATCGCCCGGATGAAAAATTGGATTTCGGATTTCACTAACTATAGAGAAACTCAATATCCTCTAAAGTATCTGGGTTTCCCTCTAATCAAAGGAAGAAAGAAACTTTCTCACTATGATGATATCATTGCTAAAATATCTTCTCAACTTATATGTTGGTCCAACTCTTTTTTATCCAATGGTGGAAGATTAACACTTTTAAAGAGTGTGTTAACTGCATTTCCTCTTTATATAATGCAGATGATAAAAATGAAGAAGAGTACACAGAAAATGCTTTCTATTATGTTTAATAAATTTGTTTGGAAAGGACAACATAAGCAAATGCATTGGACCAATTGGGAGAAGTTATGTAAGCCTCTTGATTGTGGTGGCTTAGGTTTTAAAAGCTTTCAGCATCTCGGCTTTACATTCTACCGCAAGCAATGGATTAACTTCGGAGCACAAAAGTCATTGTGGGCAAGATTTATGCATGCTAAATATTGTCTTAACAATCATCCTTCTCAAGTCGGCCTTAAACCCGGAGATTCTAAAAGCTGGAAGGAGCTACTTAAAGTTAGATTCCATGCTGAAAAGATGTTCATATGGGAAATAGTAATGGTCAAATTAGCTTCTGGTTTGATAATTGGCTGTTTAATGAGTCCTTTCAAGCACATTTTAATCCAAATTTTCCTATTCGACTCATTGCTGACTGTTGGAGTGATGGCATTTGGAATTTGCATAAATTTCAAGAATATGTCCCTGCAGATTTTCATAATATGATTTTAAATACTCCTTTTCATATTGGTAAAAAAGATAGACTGATCGTCAAAAAGCCTCATAATTATAGTTTATCTAAATTCATTTATCAAACCTCTTTTAATTGGCAAAAAAATGATCGGGGTGCTAAACTTTGGAATAAATACATCACACCTTCTATGTCCTTTTTCTGTTGGAAGTTGTTTAAAGAGATGCTGCAACGAGATGATATTCTTAAACTTAAAGGACTTAGACTTCCATCCAGGTGTCATTTGTGTCATTGTGATGAAGAGACCATTGGGCATATCTTTTTACATTGCAGCTGGGCAAAAGAGGTATGGAAAGGTGTGTTAACTGTTATGGGATTGTAAACTCAGTTTTCTCCTTGGAGTTCTATTAAGGCTTGCTGGGAAAATTGGAAAACTTCTCCTTATTATTTCATCCCTTTTGTGATTTTCTGGTTTTTATGGCTAGCCAGGAATGATTTAATTTTCAATAATAAGGTGTTCTCTTTTGATCTTGTCATCAGAAATTGTATTACTTTTCTTAGTAAGATTCAGAATTCTGTTCTTTCTTCAACTCAAGGCATCAAAAACAAAGTTATGCTTGCTATATGGAGACCACCTAAGAATCCATGGCTTAAAATTAATATTGATGGGAGCTTTAAAACTTCTTCGAGTTGGTATTGGAGGCCTATGCAGAAATTATAAAGGACATTGTATATGGTTTTTCTCAGCACCTATTATTGCATTTAATGCTTTGGAAGCTGAAGCAATTGCTGCCTTTTGGGGTTTAAAAATTGCTATTATGCAACATCATCACTTTGTTCACTTGGAAATGGATTCTCTGTATTTATTACAAATCATATTGTCTCAAGTTGATGTACCTTGGTTTCTTCAGATTTGGTCGAACAAAATTAACCTTCTCTCTTCATCTATCACAATTCTATGGAGCCATACTTATAGGGAGGGAAATCAACCTGCTAATTGGCTAGCAACCAAGGCTTCTTCTTCTCATGATGTTATTTATAGTGCCAATTACTCTTCCTTTCCTTTATTTAGTTCTCTTTTGCATGGGGATTTAATTGCAATCCCACATGTTAGATGTAAGACGAGTTTCTTAAATAATATTTTTGGTTTTTTGGTAAAATATATATATATATATATATATATATATATATATATATATATATATATATATATATATATATATATATATATATATATAATATACACATTTTTTCAGCATGGTGGCGTCTCCTTAGGCTCTACTAGGGTTTGGACTGTGATGGATCTGTCCTGGCGGTGGCTCCCTCTCCCTACAGGCGTTTGGAGGTTTTGGTGGTCTACTGGGGATCTGGTGAGTAGTGGTGTTCTTTGCTGTGAAGGAGTTGTGTTGTTAGTTTTGAAGGGGTGCTTCTCGGGCTCTTTTTGTTTGAATTGTTGTTACTGTTCCATTGGATTGATTCCTGGTGGGCTCCTTTGAGGCATTTATTCTGGTGTCTCTGTCTTTTTGGTAGCTGTGTGCTTCATTTAATGGCTAGTTCCAGTGCCATTAATGCTCCCCTTTCTTATGCCTCTGCTGTTAGCAAAGGTACCTCTTCAAAGGCTGTGGAACATCTGACTTTCCCTCAATTCCTGCATGATGCAGCTGCTGGGAAATCAGAATGCCCCTTTGTCAGACCTTTGGGTTCAAAGGATGGTAGACCTGCTGTTTTATTTACCTCCCAGGAGATGAGCTCTCTGGCAGATGCTATTAAGTTCTCTATTGTGGGACAATTCCAATTTGGTCACCCCAAATTGGAATCAGTCAGAAGACATTTTGAAAATTTCCAGTTTTTTGGGCAGTAGAAGTTAGTGGTGTTGGATGGTAGGCACCTGCTAATCAGGTTATCAACCGAGGAAGATTATGCTAGAGTTCTGGGCATGGAATTTATGTATATTGCAAACTCTCAAATGAAGTTAATGAAATGGTTTCCATGATTTGATCCTGCCAAAGAACGACCATTAAAACCTCCATGGTTTACTTTTCCAAATCTACCAATTCTGCTATATCACACCCATGCTTTATTTCAAATAAGTAGAGCTCTGGGAACACCACTAAGGGTTGACCCTCCTACACATGATCTGGGAAATCCAGCTGCAGCAAAAGTTTTAGTTGAAAGGGATGTTTCTCTCCCAGAACTAGACAAAATATGGATCACTATCTCTGATGATGGAGAGGGTTTTTGGCAAGAGGTTGTCTTAGAAAACAAACCAATCTTTTGCCATCATTGTAGAATGTTTGGCCATCCAAAAGAAAAATGCTATAGATTGAAACCTTCCAATAAGAGGGCAGAAAAAAGGAAAACAGTGGAAAATCAGATATCAGAGAATATTCAAATGAACAACACAGCAGCACAGGGGAACATTCATGAAAAGGAACATTTGACTGAAAAACCAGCTGAAGGGGGACACCATCTAGCAGAACCACTGGAACCTACTGTGGCTAGTGAACTGCAGCCCTCGCAGCAGCGAACCACTCGGAACCTGCCGAGGTTAGTGAACCGTAGCCTTCGTAGTTCTAAGCCCACCTCTCTCTCAACTAGAAGAAGAACAAAGGAAATTGGAGTCATCCTGGCAAATTCAGAAGTCAAGAAAAAGAAGAAAAATCCCACTGAGCTGCAAAAATTAGCAGCTCAAACCCAGGAACCACCTAAAAACAAAAGGGCACTTGGCTCTCTCCTGGACTCCTCAAGGGGTAGAACAAGATCAAGATCAAGATCTTACTCTACTCATTCATCTCCAATCTCAAGACCTCCCGATGATCAACTGTTTATGCTTGAACATTAGAGGGGTGGCTCACCCCCTATCCATTAAAAGATTATTACATTTATACAAGAAACACCAACTATGGTGTATGATCATTTTGGAACCTATGGTGTACAAAAATCAAACAAAAATTCTTAATAAATCCCATGGTTGTACCTTTTTTGCTAACTCCTCAAACAAAATTTGGCTTATCTGCAGAAAAGAATTACACTGGACAATCCAGGTAGATCATCCACAATTAGCTCATTTCCACTTTAACTTGATGGGGAACAATTTTGCTGCCACCTTTGTTTATGTCGGATGTACTAAAGCTGATAGGAGGGAGCTTTGGAATGAGATTACTGAAATCAGCAAGGTTTAGAACCTCAACTGGATAGTGGGAGGGGATTTTAACTGTATTGCTTCTGCAGATGAAAAGAGGGGTGGAAGAATTCCTAACCAGACTAAGATTGCTGAATTTAATGATAATATCAAACAGGCTATTTTGTTTGACCTTGGCTTTCTGGACAACAAATTCACATGGAGAAGAGGAGCCATTTGGGAGAGACTTAATCAATTTTTGGCCAATGATTCCTGGTACCAAAACTTTCTACATACCTCCATCACTCATCTCAACTTTGCTGGATCTAATCATAAACCCCTTCTCCTCACTATTTCCGCACCCTCCACCCATCATTCTTCTCCCCCTTTTAGATACCTGAACTTTTGGTCTACTAATCCAAATTTCAATTCCATCATTACTGAAAACTGGACCGGGATCAGTTGCTCAAATCCTTTTACCAAACTTCTGAACCTTCAATTAAAACTGTCTAAAGCATTGAGAAAGTGGAGCTGGAAATCCATTGGGAATGTCTTCCAGGGTGTCATTAATACAGAGTTGGCAGTTACTAGATTGGAAGATGAGGCTCAGGCTGACGAGAACAAATATAAAGATATTGTGGCTGCACAGGAGAAATTACTTACCTACATTAACTGGCAGGAACAACTTCTAAGATAGAAAGCTTCCATCACCAAATTTAAGGAGGGGGATAGGAACACAAAGTACTACCATGCTTGTATCAATTATAAAAGGAAGTGTAATACTATCCTGTCTATTGTGACTGACCAGGATGTGACTCTCAGGGAAGGTTCTGACATTGCTTCCAATGCAGTAACTTTTTTCCATGATCTTCTTACTTACAAATAGTGCTCCAACCTCTCCATTGAAAGCAATCTGTTTGAAGATGTCCACAATTACACTAACTCTCTCAAACTTACTGATATCCCATCACAGAAAGAAATCTGGGAGGCCTTGAATTCAATTGACAGCTCTAAAGCTGCAGGTCCTGATGGATTCAATTCTGATTTTTATAAGAAAGACTGGGGGATCTACAAAAATGATGTTACTACAGCAATCCAAAGTTTCTTTCATGGCCTGGATCTTCCACAGTATTTCCATGCATCCAGCATTGTACTTGTCCCAAAAACCACAACACCTAAAACCTGGAATCATTACAGAGCAATTAGCCTCACCACTGTCATTAGCAAAATTATCAGCAAAGTGATTGTTAGAAGATTACAACCACATCTAAACAAGGTGATCAGCCCTCACTAGTCTGCATTTGTCCAAGGCATATCCATCTCTGACAATGTTCTACTTGCCCATGAGTTACTCCCTGACCATTTACACACCAGGGGCTTTCCTGCTGATTTCTGCTTACTGATAAAGAGATGGCTGAAGTTTAACCACCACTCCATTCTGGTAAATGGTCAGTGTTGGGGAGATTTCCAAGCCACAAGAGAGCTTAAGCACGGAGATCCCCTCTCCCCTTCCATTTTCATCATTGTTATGGACTGTTTATCCAGGTTCCTTGAAGCAAAGGTCACCCCCTTCCATTATGCCAGATACCATCACAGGTCCAATGTGGTAATTTCTCATTTATTATATGTTGATGATATTATGATCTTTTCAAGGGCTTCCAAGAATGCTGTTAAAAAGGTTTTTCACTGCCTTAATAATTTCCAGAAGGTTTTAGGTCTTCAATTTAATAATGCTAAATGTGAGCTAATTTTTCCTAAGAAAATTACTGCTGCTGTGACTCACTGGACTCTTCTGTACACTGGCTTCTCTAAGGCCAGCCTCCCTTTGAAATATTTAGGGGTGCAACTGATTAAAGGGGGGGCAAGCAGACTCACTTTGAGGAAATTAATGGCAAAGTGAACACTCAACTATCTAACTGGACAACCTCTTTTTTATCATCTGGGGACAGAATTACCCTCCTTCACAGCATCCTCACAACCTTCCCAAACTATGTTCTTCAAATTCAAAACCCAACTTGAGAGAATTTTCAACAAATTTTTATGGTATGGACAAAGAAGGCAGATCCATTGGGCTAGCTGGCAGAAACTGGCCAAGCCAGTTGAAGCTGGGGGTCTGGGTTTTAAAGGTTTACAACACTTGCAGAAAGTGAACTTTTGCAAATTATGGGTTCAATTAAGACAGCAAATTTCCCTGTGGTTAATCTTCATGAAAGGCAAATACTGTAAAGATAGTCACCCCAGTTCGGCACAAATCAAGCCTGGTATTTCTAGGATTTGGAAACACATGCTGATCAACAGAGAATTAGCTGAATCTTTATATTGCTGGGAGCTGGGTAATGGGCAAGTGCAGCTCTGGCATGATAACCGGTGCCCCCTCAGATGAAACAGTCTCTCCCAAACTCTAACAAATAGCTCTTTCATGTAGCTAGCTGCTGAGATAATATGCAATGGTCTAAAACTAAGCTTCTGAATGTTTTAAATATTTCATATGCTCATCAAATCTCTACCCTTCCATTTGACAGAACTAAATCTGATAAAATTGTTTGGTTTAATGGTAAACTACACAGTCTCACCAAACATATATATCTTAAAATCTATGATGGGCCTCCCTGTAGATGGGGTAGGAATATCAGGAACAAGTACCTCACACCCTCAATGTCATTTTTTTGCAGTAGATTGTTACATAACCTGCTTCCCACTGATGATATACTCAAACTAAAGGGGATCAGAGGGCCTTCAAAGTGTTATCTTTGTGGGACTAATGCTGAATCTTTACAGCACCTATTTTTTGCATGCAGCTTCTCTCAGGAGGTGTGGAAGGGAGTCATTAGTCTTATCAACATCAACACTCTCCTCCTTGATTGGACTGATATTCATAAGTATTGGATTTACTGGAAGAAAGCAAAGGTGGGAGACTTTCCTTTTATCATTGCATGGTTTATTTGGATGCATAGAAACAGTGTGAAGTATGAAGACAAGACATGTAGAGTCTTAACTGTTGTGGGGAACTGCCATTCTTTCTTAACCAAACTCATCCAACTGAAAAAGTTCCCTAACATACTTAAGAAGCCTGTAAATGATCTCCCTAAACTGTCTAAAATTATTCTCATCTACTGGAAAGCTCCAACACACCCCTTTATCAAAGTCAACACTGATGGGTCTTTCACTGATAGGGATGCTGGCTGTGGGGGTGTGTTCAGGAATCAAAATGGTAAATGTCTCTGTTTCTTCCAGACAACTATTTTTGTTAAAGATTCTCTTGTTTCTGAACTTGTTGCAGTTTTTTGGGCCCTTGAGCTAGCTAACTCTTTTCAGTGGCATTCTTTAATTGTGGAAAGCGATTCAGCAATTCTATTACAGTACATGCAGAATATCTCTCACCCACCTTGGCACCATTCTATCTGGATAAACAAAATTAAAGCTCTCTCCCAAAATTTCAATATCAAGTTTGAGTTCATTTTTAAAGAAGGAAATAGGCCGGCAAATTGGCTTGCTAGGAAAGCCAGTTATTCACAGCAAGTTTCTGTCTCCTCTGACCCCCCATCCCAGCTATACTTTCTTATGGAATCAGATAGAAGGAATGCACCTTATTTCAGAGTAGTTTGACATCTTGGCTACTATTAAGTTTTCTTTGCCTCTTTGTATCTGTTGTGATCTCCTCAACTTGGAGCATAAAATTTTCGTGGAGGGATGGTGTTATTATTTGTTTTCTTTGGTTAGTGAGTCTCAGAGTTGTTTTGTTGGGGGGAATTTGGGATAGGAAGTCTCCTTTGGTTTTTTTCTATTTGGTTTTCCTTAATTTTGATCTGAGGTAATTTTTTTTACACCTCAGATTTTTTACTTCCTGACTAACAAGTAGGGAGCTTTTAGCTCTTTTCTCCAATATATATATATATATATATATATATATAAAGAATTGCAAAATGATTGGGTGGTGCAAAAAAGTAAAAAGAAAAAATCACTGGAATTGAAGCATCTTTCAGAAGCCAATATCTTACCTTCAAGTGCCTCTACTCCTTCCTTCTTAAGGCTGACTAGAGGAGGAAGAGTAATGATAAATAATTAAATTCATCTGTTGGAATATTAGGGGAGTGACAAATCCTGGCTCTCTTAATAGATTACTATGTCTAAACATGATTCATAAATTTTGGGTGTTGGTACTACTTGAACCACTGGTGAAATCTAATATTGAAAGATTTACCAATAAACTTAAAGGCTTTAATTTTATTTCTAACTCTTCCAATAAGATTTAGATATTTTGTAGGAAAGAATTAAAAATTGACATCTTGAAGGATCACTCTCAATTTCTGCACTTTCATTTTGAGCTTGAATATTTCAGTGGTTTTGCAACTTTTATTTATGTTGGTTCTTCCATCAATGAAAAAAAGGAGCTTTGGGATCATCTACATATTATTGGACAGAATGTGAACCAAGGTTGGCTTGTTGGGGGGGACTTTAATTCTATTGCTCACCCTGAGTGAGAAGAAGGGTGGTAGAGTTCCTAAGTTACAAGATTTGCTTACTTTTTCCAATCATATAAAGGAAGCTAATATATTTGATCTTGGTTTTGATGGATCCCCCTTCACTTGGAAAAGAGGTAATATTTATGAAAGGATTGATAGACTTTTAGTTAATCAAGCTTGGTTGGGTATGTTACCCATTTGCAAGGTGCAACATCTAGCCAGAACTGGTTCTGATCATAATCCTTTGTTAGCTACTTTTTCTACTCTACCTACTGTTACAAATAAGTCTTTTAGATTCTTAAATGTCTGTTCTACTCATCCTACTTTTCATAAAGTCATTGAGGATAATTAGGTCTGTCCTCAGGTTTTCTCAAAAGCTAGTTCTATGATTCAACTATGGCAAACTCAAAAGGCTTTAGCTAAGGTCCTTACTGATTGGAACTGGTGTGTCTTTGGCAACCTAGCACAAAACATCATCAAGGCTGAAAATCATGTTAAAGCTATGGAGATAGAGGTGGAGTTAGGGAATTGTGTTGAATCTCAACTGTATGATGCCAATGATAAACTAAGTACTGCTATAGCAAATGAGGAGTTATTTCTGCTGCAAAAGGCTTCTGCTAATAAGTTTCTTTATGGTGATCGAAATTCCAAATATTTCCATGCTGTCATCAAATATAGAAGATCACTTAATTCAATTCTTAAAATAAAGTCTGAACAAAAGGGATGGTTATATGATTCTCAGGATATTGCTAATGATGCCATAGGGTACTTTCAGCAACTCTTTTCCTTTAAATCCACAAATGTTGCCTTATTCTCTGCTGAATTACTGCAGGATGGAATGTTCAAAGGAAATGGTAACGAGCTTACTCAGATTCCTAATGAGGAGGAGATTTTTAATGTTATTAATTCTATGGATGCAAATAAAACTGCTGGGCCTGATGGATTCTCATCAGAGTTCTATAAGAGCCATTGGAGTATAATCAAAGGCAAAGTTATTCCTGTTGTTCAATCTTTTTTTCAGGGAGAGGAGCTTTCTAAATATTTTGCTGCATCTTCTATTATTCTCATTCCTCAAGCTAAGATCAAATCTACTTGGAATGATTTCAGACCCATTTGCATTACCTCTATTTTTTCTAAAATTCTCAGCAAGATCATTGTGGAAAGACTTCAGACTTCTCTACCTAATCTGATCTCAGCCAATCAATCTGCCTACATTAAGGGAAGGAATATCTCTGATAATGTGTTGTTAGCCCAAGAACTTCTTACTGATATTGACAAATCTTGTGGGGGCTCTAACATAGTTATTAAACTTGATCTCTCTAAAGCATTTGATTCCATCAGTTGGGTTTTTGTTCTGAAGGTACTTGCAGCTAGAGGTTTTGGAGCTGATTTTTGTAGCCTGATTTCTAGATGGCTTAATAATAATTATTACAGTCTTTTGATCAATGGTAAGAGCAAAGGTTTCTTTCAATCTGGTAGAGGAATTAAGCAAGGAGATCCCTTATCACCATACATCTTCATATTGGTTTTTGATTATTTTTCCAGAATGATGAATCAGTTGCAACTTAATCATTCCCATTCCTAATTCCAGCATAGATCTAATATTTTGGTAAGCCATTTGGCTTATGCTGATGATGTGATTGTTTTCTGTAATGGCAGCAAAAGTTCAATTAAACTTATTATGAAAACTTTATCCAGTTTTGAAGAAGTTTCTGGTATGGTTTTCAATAAGTCTAAATGTCAATATATTCCTAGCTCCTGTTTGAATGCAAATTTAAAGAACTGGATATCCGATTTTACTTGGGTTCAAAGAAGCAGGCTATCCATTTAGATACTTGGGCTTTCCTTTGATTAAAGGTAGAAGAAGGTTGTCACACTATGATGATGTTGTTACCAAGATTTCTTCTCGACTTCATTGCTGGTCTAACTCTTTTCTATCTAATGGGGGTAGAATAACTCTTCTTAAAAGTGTTTTATC
This sequence comes from Papilionanthe hookeriana x Papilionanthe teres, assembly GCA_022702705.1. Classification (NCBI taxonomy): domain Eukaryota; kingdom Viridiplantae; phylum Streptophyta; class Magnoliopsida; order Asparagales; family Orchidaceae; genus Papilionanthe; species Papilionanthe hookeriana x Papilionanthe teres. Next base: position 135,969,710 of record CM040425.1, on the reverse strand, counting down.
TTCCTTACCTCTTTAAATTCTTCAAATGGTTAAAATGAAGAAGAGTACTCAGCATTTGCTCTCCTTAATGTTCAATAAGTTTTTGTGGGAGGGTCAACATAAGCATCTTCATTGGTCAAGCTGGGAGAAGATTTGCAAACCTTTGGCTAATGGAGGTTTGGGTTTTAAAAGTTTTCATCATCTAAGTTTTGCTTATTTCTGTAAATAATGGATAAACTTTAGATCCAATTCTTCTTTATGGGCCATTTACATGCATGGAAAATATTGCTCTAACTCTCATCCAACTCAAACAATTTCTAAATTGGGTGACTCAAAAACTTGGAAGGAATTGTTAAAAGTTAGAGAGTATGCAGAACAACTTTTTGTTTGGGAAGTTGGTGATGGACAAATTGACTTTTGGAAAGATAATTGGTTATTTAATGAATCCCTCTTATCACAGTATAGTCAGTTTTCAGCAATCAAGAAGGTATCTGATAGTTGGATCAATGGATCCTGGAATAAAACTCGTTTTGCAGTCTCGTTGTTAATAAGGAAACCATGGAGAAAATTATAACTGTCCCTATTCTAAAGGATACAAAGGACAGAATACTTTCTAAGGTTCCTGTTTCTCAAAGCTTATCCAAATTCATTTGGCTTTCTAATGTCTCCTGCTCTACTAATGACTGGGGAAAGGCTATATGGAATAAATATATCTCTCCATCCATGTCTTTCTTTTGCTGGAAGCTTTTCAGAAAATTCTTGCCTACTGATGATATATTGAAATTAAAAGGTATTAGGGGTCCTTCTAGATGTGTCTTTTGTTGCTCTATGGAGGAATCCATCTTTCACCTATTCCTGAATTGCCCTGCTGTACAACATATATGGAGAAATGTTATTAGCAGCAGCTGTACCAAAATTCATTTTTCAGCATGGCATTCTATATCTGATTGCTTGGCGGGAATGGAAAGGGGCTGCTAATTTCTACATTCCTTTAATTGTATTTTTGGTTTATCTAGTCTTCTAGAAATGGTGTGATATTTGAAGATAAAGTATTTTCTTCTCAAAGGGTGGTCAATAACTGTTTGGTTTACTTATACAAGTTAAGGAAGCACCTTAATATAAATGTCCAACATGTCACAGCTAAGCCTATGCTAATTAAGTGGACTCCTCCTTCCTTTTCTTGGGTTAAAATAAATGTGGATGGAAGCTACAAAGATGGTGCTGCTGGCATTGGAATTCTTGGAAGAAATCATACCGGCAGATGCTTGTGGTTCCTAAGCAGCTCCTATTGAAGCTAACAATTCACTTATGGCTGAAGTTATAGCTATTTTTGGGGTCTCGAAAGTAGCTTTGATTTTCAATCATCCTTTTATTCATATTGAAACCGATTCAACTGTTCTACTCAATATATTAGTGAAAAAGGCTTCAGCTCCTTGGTACATTCAAGTCTGGATTAACAAAATTAATCAAATGACATCAGCTAGACCTATTTGGTGGAGTCATGTGTATAGAGAAGGAAATCAACCAGCAAATTGGCTTGCAACTAGAGCTTCTTCATCTAATTTACTTGTTTGTTGTCCTTATAATGGAACTTTTCATAGATCTTCTGAATTCTTTGCTTTTAGTTTACTTTTATATGGGGATCTTCTTTCTATTCCTCATTTGAGATGTAATAGACTTTCCTAGATAATAAAATATGTTCTTTCCTTAATATATATATATATATATATATATATATATATATATATATATATATATATATATAATGCACACACCATGCCTCATCACATCTATGATGGTTCAAAAGTCCATGATGGCATTCACTGGGATGGGTGCAACTGGTCCCTTCCCCATCTTAAAGCCATTTTACAGGACCACTCAGCTAATCAGATTTCTTCTATCAAATTTGAATATTCCTAACAAGGTCAGTTGGAGTAACCATTCAACCCAGAACATAACTAAAACTATATACAAAAGTCTATACAGTTAGACGCCAGTTTCCTGGGGAAACTCCATCTGGAATAAATTTTTGTCCCCCTCCATGTCTTTTCTGTGCTAGAGAACTTTCCATGGCCTCATCCCCACTGATGATATACTTAAACTGAAAGGCCTTAGGGGGCCCTCGAAATGTGTGCTTTGCCATCAGCAGGAAGAATATATCTCACATCTTTATTTTAATTGTTCCTTTTCCAAAACATTATGGCTGCAACAAACCAATGGCTGGGAGAACCAAACCTATAGATGGGAAGAATTTCATAAGCACTGGATGAATTGGAGAAATCAGAAAATCCATACTCTACACTCGCATTGTTATTTGGTTTCGTGGATGGCCGAAACGATGCCAAATTTGATGGGATCACCGCCACTCGTGGACAAAGTTGTCGGTAATTGTAAAACATATCTACACAAGATTATCAAACACAAAGGTTTCTCCAATCTGCTGCAAATTGAGCTCCCACCTGCTGTTGGTAAAAACGTTAAATTGGTTAGTTGGAACCCCCCTACTAGCCCAATCATCAAAATCAACATAGATGGCAGCTTCTCCAAGGACACTGCTGGAGTGGGGGGAGTTTTCAGGAACTCCCAAGGTAACTGCCTTCTTTTCTTCTATGCATATGTGGATGCTAGGGATGCCCTTAAAGCTGAATTCATTACTGTGGTGTATGCTTTGCATTTAGCCAAAATTGCCAACTGGTCGAATCTTTGGCTAGAAGTTGATTCCACTGTTCTCCTTAACACCCTGCAGCAAGATAAGTCTAGAACCTGGATGCAAGATTATTGGAGAAAACAAATAAACCAGGCTAAACCCTTTCAATTTACCATTTCTTCAATACTCAGGGAGGAGAATAAAGTGGCTAATTGGTTAGCAGTTATGGGGGCAAAAATCCAGCAGGTGTTAGTATCTACAACCTCCCCCCTCCCCATTGAACTCGAAATCTTAATTAGTGGTGACAAGCTGCAACTTCCACATCTTATAGTGGAGACATCCACATCATTTTAAGATGTTGGTGGTTCCATTTCTTTTACTTTATCCAGAAGGGAATGTCCCTATGATTTTCTTTTTTTGATTAGGGTGGTGTTGGGATTCACCCACCCACTCAACCAAAATATATATATATATATATATATATATATATATATATATATATATATATATATACACACACACACACACACACACACACACACACACACACACACACACACACACAAAAATCTTGTACTTTTGTTTGGGCTTTCTAGTTTTTCGGCCATTTGGAGTGGACTTCTTAGGTATTGATGTTAGATGGAGCCTTTCCATTAATGGTTTTTGTACTCTCCACTTGTTATTAACATGTAAGGAGCCCACTGATGCTCCTTTTTGAATATATATATATATATATATATATATATATATATATATATATATATATATATATATATATGATGGCGGCGGCTACCCTTGCTCTGCTAGGGTTCGGATCGTAATGGCCACTGCCTGGGCGGCGGCTGGTGACTTCGAAGGCTTCCGTGGTGGTGTGGTACCTTGGTGGGCTGGTGAGCGGTGACTTTCCTCCGAGGTGTCGGTTTTGGTGAACTAAGTTTTTGATAAGAAGCTTCCCGGGCTACTTCTTTTGAATCGTGTTACTCGTTCCATTGGTTTGGTAGCCGGTGACATCTCGCTGTCTCTTTTAATATCGTCTCTGGAACCGGTTATGGCTAGTTCCGAGTGCTTCCAAAGACCCCCAACTTATGCCTCTCGCTCTCGCAAAGGCATTTTACCTAAATCGATGGAACACCCGACATTCCCTCAAATCCTTCATGATGCCGCTCGCTGGAAGAGCAGAATGCCCTCTGATTAGACCTCTGGGTTCTAAAGATGGTAGACCAGCAGTTTTGTTCACCTCACAGGAGATGAATACCCTGGTCGATGCTATTAAATTTACCATTGTTGGACAATTCCAGTTTGGACATCCCAAAATGGAGTTGGTCAGGAGGTTTTTTGAGTCTTTTCAGTTGGTGGGTCAGTGGAAGATTGGGGTGATGGATGGTAGACACCTGCTCATTAGACTTTCTAAGGAGGAAGATTATGCAAGAGTGTTAGGTTTACAGGAGATAAAAATTGCAAACTCCACAATGAAGCTAATTAAATGGTACCCAGGATTTGATCCAGCTAAAGAGCCTCCCTTGAAACCTTTATGGTTTACTCTCCCAAATCTACCAATTCAGTTATATCATACACATGCTATTTTTCAGATTAGTAGGGCATTGGGAACACCCCGAGAGTTGATTCCCCAACACATGACATGGGCAACCCAAGCAGCAAGAAAAGTTCTGGTTGAAAGAGATGTTTCTCTACCGCAGATAGACAAAATATGGATTACCACTTCGGATGATGGAGAGGGGTTCCGGCAAGAGGTTGTCTTAGAAAATAAGCTCTGTCTTTTGCCAAAGACTGTAGGATGTTTGGCCATCTAAAGGAGAAATGCTATAGGCTCAAGCCAACTTATAAGAAACCAACTAAAGAGAAAGTAGGGAATTTCGGGCATCGGAGATGAATCAAGTTGAAACTTCAAAGCACTCGTGTGATTTCAAGTGACATGGTGTCACTGCCGGATACTTCCAATGATGTGATTCATATCCAAGGTGATGAGTCGGGCTCACTAGAACCATTGGGGGAGAATGAAATTCATCCAAGACCTGTTAATCTACCTCAGTCACACCTAGATAAGGAGCAAAGGAAAATGGAATCAGTATGGCAAATACAAAAGTCAAAGAAAAAGAAAAAATTGTCCAATGATCTTCAGAATTTTGCAGTTCAAGAACTGGAGATACCTGCAGGCTCCCCTAGGGACTCCTCGAGGATTCCTCAAGGGGAAGAGTCGTGACACGTTCCAGCATCCATTTCTAACCACTCATCACCAAATCCCAAACCCCCGATGATCAATTGTCTATGTTGGAATATTAGGGGAGTGGCACACCCCCACTCTATCAAAAGATTAATTCATCTTTATAAGAAACACCAACTCTGGTGTATGATCATTTTGGAACCTATGGTATACAAAAAGCAAGACAAAATTCTCTCCAAATTCCCTGGTTGCACTTTTTTTGCTAACTCCACCAATAAAATATGGTTAATCTGCAGAAAAGAGCTAATCTGGACTGTTCAGGTCGATCATCCACAGTTTGTTCACTTCCATTTCAGATTAGATGGTATGAATTTTGCTGCCACTTTTGTTTATGCTGGCTGCACCAAGACTGATAGAACAAACATTTGGAATGAGATTATTGAAATAAGTAAGGTGGAGGCACTCAGCTGGATTGTGGGAGGTGACTTCAACTGTATTGCTTCAACTTCTGAAAAGTTGGGAGGAAGAGTTCCAAACCAGAATATGCTTACTGAATTTAATGACAGGATTAACAAGGCAGGTTTATTTGATCTGGGATTTCTGGGCAGCCAATTTACTTGGAGGAGAGGTGCAATTTGGGAGAGATTGGATCGTTTCATGGCTAATGACTCATGGCATCAAAATTTCCTAAACACTACCATCACCCATCTTAACTTTGTCGGTTCGACCATAAACCACTTCTTATCACCATCTCCACACCTAAAACCCATAACACTCCTCCACCATTTAGATATATGAGTTTCGGTCCAATCTATCCTAAATTTATTAATATTATTCAGGATAACTGGAGAGGTAGCCCCAGCTCTAATCCTTTTATTAAACTTCAAAACCTACAAATACAGTTGGCCAGAGCACTGAGAATTTGGAACTGGGAGACTATTGGTGATGTGTTTCAGGGGGTAATTAAGGCTGAAATGGAAGTTAATAATGCTGAAATTGAAGCCCAGGGGGATGAGAATAAGTTTAAAGACTTTGTCACTGCTCAAGAGAAGTTGCTCACTTATCTAAACTGGCAGGACCAAATTCTAAGACGTAAAGCTTCTATTAACAAATTTATGGAGGGAGATAGGAACACCAAGTATTATCATGCATGTATCAAGTATAAAAGGAAGTGTAATGCCATCCATTCTATCATGACTGAACAGGGAACATTGCTCAGGAATGGCACTAATATTGTTAACAATGCTCATCAAATATTTTCAAAAGTCGTCGACTTTCCAACACTCGCTCTAGTAATCATATTGATCGCAATTTGTTTAATGATGTCTACCATTATACCAACACCCTTAAGCTCACCGATATCCCCTCCCAAGATGAAATTTGGATGGCCTTACAGTCCATCGACGGTTCTAAGGCTCGCTGGCCTCGATGGGTATAATGCGATTTTTATAAAAAAACCCGGGTAATTTGTAAAAATGAGGTATCGACTGCTATCCAAGGCTTTTTTAAAGGTATTGATCTCCCCAGTACTTCCACTCATCCACCATCGTGCTTATCCCCAAAAACACCGCACCAAAATCTTGGAACCATTACAGACCAATAAGTCTCACAACTGTCATCAGTAAAATGATTAGCAAAGTGATTGTTGGGAGATTACAACCACATCTAAACAAGATTATTAGTCCTCACCAATCTGCTTTTGTTAAAGGTAGATCAATTGCTGATAATGTCCTTCTTGCTCAAGAGTTAATGCTCGATCTTGATAAAACCCGTAGGGGGCAATTTAATATATAAGCTGGACATTAAGAAAGCATATGATACACTAGATTGGAATTTCATTCTTCAGGTATTACACATAAGGGGCTTCACTCCTGAGTTCTGTATGCTGATAAAGAGATGGCTGAAATTTAATAACCACTCTATCCTGATTAATGGCCAGAGTTGGGGTGGGTTCCAAGCTACCAGAGGTCTGAAACAGGGTGATCCACTATCCCCTTCCATCTTCATCATTGTTATGGACTATCTTTCCAGGCTAATTGAGGCTCAGGTTTCCCTTTTCAATATGCCGTATACCACCACAGTCGGATGTGATTATTTCTCACCTTTTATATGCTGATGATCTAATGATTTTTTCTAGGGCCTCAAAGATCGCTGTCAAAAAAGTTATCAATTGTCTGAAACATTTCCAAATTGTTTCTGGTCTGCACCTCAACAATGCTAAGTGTGAGCTGGTTTTTCCTAAGCAGATTAATGCAAATGCGTCTCATTGGATTACGAATTACACTGGTTTCTATAAAACTACTCTTCCATGGAAATATTTGGGGGTGATGCTTATTAAGGGCAGATCCAAACAGTTACACTTTGAGGAAATTATAGGTAAACTCAATACCCAGTTATCTAACTGGGCAAATTCTTTCCTATCTTCTGGTGGTAGAGTTACATTACTGCACAGTATATTAACAACATTCCCAAATTATGTCCTTCAAATGACCTGTATGAAGAAGAGCTCTAGAATCCAAATTGAAAGAATCTTTAACAGATTCTTATGGTCTGGTCAAAGAAAGCAGATGCACTGGGCTAGCTGGCAGAAAGTTACTAAACCTTTTGATGCTGGAGGTTTGGGATTCAAGGGATTACACCACCTACAGAAAGTTAATTTTTGTAAACTTTGGATTCAATTCGAACAACAGAAATTCCTTGTGGGCTATCTTTATGAAAGGAAAATATTGTAAAGATAGCCACCCCAATTTGGCTCAAATCAAACCTGGAATCTCCAGGATATGGAAACATATGCTCCTGAATAGAGACCTTGCTAAATCCCTATATTATTGGGAACTTGGGAATGGGAAAGTGCTCTTTTGGCAAGATAACTGGTGCCCTCCTGAAATGAAGAATGCCCTCCCTCATATTATTAAACAGCTGTTCCCAGTAGCCAGTTGCTGGGATAATCTGCATTGGTCACCCGCTAAGCTTCAGGAGCTGCTCACTGAGTCCTCAGCTCTTCAAGTGGCCTCCATTCCTATTGATACTTCTAAACCTGATAGAATCATTTGGCAAAAGGGTAAGCTCCACAGTCTCACCAAACACATCTACCTAAACATTTTCAATCGGCCTTCACTCAATCGGGGTAGGAAAATCGGAACAAGTATTTGACACCCTCCATGTCCTTCTTTATTTGGAGGACTTTTCACAACCTTCTTCCAACCGATGATATTCTCAAACTTAAGGGGCTTAGAGGGCCATCAAAGTGTTACTTATGTGGGGCTAATGTCTGAAACTATCCAAGCACTTATTCTTTAGCTGCAGCTTCTCACGGAGGTGTGGAAGGAGGTTCTCAAGTTTATTAAGATCAATACACTTACTCTTGAGTGGCGAGGAGTTAGCTACAAGTCGGTTGTCATGGCATAAAGCTAAAGTGGGTGATATCCCTCTTATCCTTGCTTGGTTTATATGGATGCACGAAACGAGTGTAAAATATGAAGACAAAAGGTGTAATGTCCTAACTCGTGGTGGGAAATTGCCACTCATACTTAAGCAAGCTCATCCTTCTAAAGAAGTATCATAATGTTTTCAATACTCCTCAGCAAGACTATCCAAAGCAATCTGAAATCATGTTAATTTACTGGAAAGCTCCAACCTACCCAATTATTAAAGTAAATACTGATGGGGCATTCTCTGATCAGGGATCAGGTTGTGGAGGTCTTTTCAGGGACTGGGATGGTCAATGTATTAGTTTCTTCCATACTCCCATTGCTCGCTGCCGATGCCCCGGAATCCGAATTAACTGCAGTCTTCGGGCCCTCGACTCGGCCACTTCTTGGTATTGGAGAGATCTTGTGGTAGAATGTGACTCTGCTCTTCTTATTCAATACATGCTGAATAACCTTCACCCATCGTGGCATCATGCCACTGGATCACCGAATTAAGACACTAGCTCGGCCAGATTAATATTAATTTCAATTTTATTTATAGAGAAGGCAATGAGCCGACTAATTGGCTTGTTAAGAGGGCTCTTTACTCCCGTGAAAGTTATTATCTCATCCGATACCCCTCCTCGACTATCTTTTCTTATTGAATCCGATCGAATTAAGGCCCCTCATTTCGCAGTGGTGGATATCTAATTCATTGGTTCCATAACTCCACCTTGGGTTTTGGCTCTCGCTAGTTTGTTGGGAGCTATTTACTCGTTTTGTTTTATCCTTTTCGATTTGTGTAAAGGAGTAGGAGTGTTAGAGGTTTTGGGGTTTTTGGGGCTGCTTGTCTTTTAGCGACCATTGTTTTGTTTTGTTTGATTTAGGCTGAGTTGTAAAGTCTGGTTGTTAATTATTAACATGTAGGAGCCCGTGGTTGCTCCTTTTCTCTAATATATATATATATATATATATATATATATATATATATATATATATATATTAAACTACTCCGTCTCATTACTACCCATATTTATCTCACGCATGAGACATAAAAAAATAATAATAATAATAATACATATATAATAATGATAACATCTTTCTATTAATACAAGGATTAATAAAGAGGGAGTTAATATTTAAACTCAGGTTTATCCAAAGGAAATAAGAAAGCACGCGTGCTTCTCCCCAAGTGTTAATAAATATTTATACTTTATGGGACATGAGGCCATGACAATGACTTGAGCCATAAAGAAAGTTTGGATTTCCCTCCCCCTATGATATCTGCCTCCTTCCAAAAAAAGTCTTAGCTATCCATTCTTTAAAGCTCACGCGGACAGCTCCCTAGGATGGCTGATCTATCACATGCTGCTTTCTAGAGAGCTACACTGAGCACATTTTTTCTTCTCTCACGTAGCCAACTCTCCCCTCTCACCACGTCACAACCCCTTCGTCGGACTTCCTACATCGCTAGAAAACACCGCCGGAGCATCTCCAGTCTCCGGCTGCAATCATCTGCTTCGTTTTCATCATCTTCTTCCTTTTTTTTCTTAACTTCAGGACAAATAAAAAAAAGAGAAAGAGGAAGCTATCATGAAACTCTATTGCTTGCTTCTTCTCCCTCGTGAAGCTCTCCCGCGCTCCTTCCCGGCTCTCTCACAATTCTCGGCCTCCTTCCTCTGCGACGCCGCCGCCGGTGAACTGCACCGCAGCTTCCACCGTCGATCGAGCTTGCCACCCGCAGTTCCCCGACTTCACCGGATAGCAGACGTCGTTGGTGTTTTAGGAGGTTGCAAGGACCTCTTACCGCGTGTGAAAACTTCCTCGATCATCGTCAGGAATCATGCAAACATTGCGGCGGTATAATTTCTTGAAACTTGCAATTTGCTTTATAGCCGGCCGTAGGTCGTAGTTTTTAGGCGTACGGGTTCGATCGCCCACACGGGGTGCATGCGCCGGTGTGAGCCGGTGCGGCGACGCGCCTATGTGATGGATCATCTGTTTCTGAGAGCTAGCCTTTAGGATAGGATTACTTTACATGTGAGGCCCAATCCCCTCCGAAAGCCGAGCGGATCTCATTTGCTTGCAAACCTTAGTACAGAAATCCCAAGGGTTGGAGCTCCTCTCGCTCCTCTTTGCTTTGGATGCGTCAATCCTCTTAAAAGAATCGAAAAACTAATCTTTGCAAAGTGAGAAAGTGTATGAAATTAGCTCATTTTTCAAAGCCTGGAGGTGTTGTGAAATCTGGAAAGAGCGTCGTCGCTAGTTCATTTTATGATGAGATGGAAAACTTCCCCTTGGAGATTTAAGGAGAAGTTCCCCACTTGCCTCACCAAAGAAAAGGTGGCAAACGCCATTTCTTTCCATGTACTGACCCTAGGTTCTTCCGGGCGAGGTTGTTAGCACGGGGATGGCTCCCTATCGCATGTGCATGCTTTCGTGTTGCATTTACACTTGCACATCTATATTGACATGTCGTACAACTGCATTTGCACGTTATCACTGACATATTCACATGTCATACTTCACACTTTGCACCACTTGCACCTCCGGTCGGCTATCCCGAATGATCGACAGCATGTGTACTTTGCATTTAGTGTTTATGTCTCGATCAGCCACCCCGGGCCGGTCGACGTTACTTGCACCTCGACCGAAAACGTCGGTCTTTTTAGCACAACACCTTGGCTCGATCGGATACCCCAACCCAGTCGACCTATGATTTATACCACTGCATGTGCTGCATGTGTATGTCTGGATCTTTGCATATTGCCGCACATAGGTTTAAACACATAACATTGGTCATATGTACGAGTTGCACATCCTTTCAGGTCGCTGCTGCCTCGGCACACCCTCTTTAGGCCGCTGCCACCACGGTACGCCCATCACCTCGGGCTGCTACCGCCATGGCACGCCCATCCCTTCAGATCACTGTCGCCTCGATACACCCACTTTGAGTCACTGCCTCATGGTACACTCGTCACTTGCATGTTTCGATCGGTTACATTTGCATTTTCCTGTTTGCATTAATAGTGAGCCAAACCCGTTAGGAGAGTGACTCCCGTGTCAGTCGCGATGCCTTAACGAGCGTCGTTTGTCGGATTAATCCCGGTGAGTTCTGCGAGTTAAGTCATCGGGATTGACATGAGTATGACTGTGATAAAGATCCAAAGGATCTAATTTGTGTCACATTTGCATGTTACGGGCTCGCAATTAATGGCCCTTACTCTAAAATATAAAATTATATATTTTCCTATTTATCACATTTATCGTATTTTTAAATTTAAGCATATAGCAAATTAGGCCGTTTGTGAGGCCGTCATTTTTAAAAGCTCATCCCGTGTGACACTTATTAGATTCTTTGGATCCTTAGGGTGGGGCCGGCATGGCGACCCCGCCAAAGTCATACTAAACCCAGACTTACCCCGCACATAGACTCTAGGTTAATGCACCTTTTGTTAGATGGTGTGCTAGGCTAGGATTTAGGGTGCTAGGTAGTCTTTTCGACACCTCTGACTATTGTTATGTGTTGTATTGTCTTGTGCTAGCCACGTGTCACCTTTTTTATTTTGTCGGTGTGCATGCATGTTTATTATATGTGATAGTATGTTAGGGTAATATTCTGCAGGAGCTGTGCCTATTTATACACTCACACAGGTGCTATCATGGGGGAGCCTATAATGATTTCTAACCCCTTGCTTGCAGGTGCTATTAGCTCCCCCAATTACAACGCACAGCTTATTATTTCATGTTGAATGGTGTGCCCACTAACACTTGTTTTATGCAGGTTGAGTCTTTATTTCCTTTTCTGGATGTATTTGATAGAGTCCTTAAGAAGTGTCTGTATCGAAAATAAGGTACGGGCACGGGTTTCGAGGCAGATGACTTACCGAACCACGTGACCAGGACCAGAGCAACGACTCGTGGCCCGTACCTTAAGTCTGAATCTTATACTTTTGTATAGATCTAGGATTGGGCATGTATATGCAAAGTCCGGCCGCCTTTATTGCTTTTCCTGGATTATGTTGCCGATCCAGCGGCATTTGGCCTCTTTTATTTATTCTTTTGGAGTGCTTTTCTGCTTTTCATGCATGACTTGCATGTTTGGATCGTTTTATATTGTTTCTTTCTGTGATCTGGGAAGCGCTTTATTTTATTTATTTCTTACCTTAAAGATCCTAATAAAATATTCAAGATAAATTAAAATTTAGGATTAAAAGATTCAAGATTTTAAAATCTGTCTTTACTTTCCTGCATGGCCTTCGGGCTAGTTTTAAAAACGGGTTGCATTGCATGGTTATCACCCAAGTCATACTTAATAGGGCCTCCATGCTTAGGATTCTCATAGATAATTGCATCATACTTGGATGTCCCGAGGAGAAGTAACCGTAATTCTTCAATCCGACTAACCCAGCATAATCTTGAATATGTGGTTGTCTAGTGCGCTTAGGATGTTAGGAGGCTCTCCGACTCAGACGGGGTACAAGTCCTCTTGTTGGAGTGTTTACAGCTTTGTAGCTGAACCTCCCCTTCTTTTTTTTCTCCCTGTGGCATCCTCGCCATTTCGGCAGGTGTGAGTCCCACCTCTTGGAACTCCAGCTTATAGTCATAGGATAGAGTTTCGTTTCTTTGACCTTAGGGCTACCGAGATCCCCCATGGAGGTCACAATTCATGGATTGTTGACCGGGGATCTCAAGACGTGTTGGGTCGACTACCTTCACGACTAGGTAGACTTAGGGTCCTAATGGCTTGGGATGATGGGTCTGTGGTACCCTGACTTGGCTACCTCTACCTTTTAGGAATACTCTTTCCTTCCTTTTGATTACCCCTGTTGAGCCATTTCACTCTTTTGTCTTCGTTGGCATCATCTCGATGGCCTGACGCCGATGAGCTGCCGCCCGTTTGGGATATGACGATTTGTCCTCTGCCCTTATGGCCCGGATGTGCTTTGACGTATTGGGATTCTCCGTTGGGATGATATGGTTCTTTCGCAGGTTTCGTATGCCGATGAGCCCGTTACTCCTATGTGGATAGTGAGAGATCCATTCTCCACCACATGTTCTAGCGGGAACTTTGAAAGCTTCGGAACATCGCCCTGTGATATAACCTCCTTTTGTAGCCCTGTGCTAGTTGGCACTACTGAGTAAGCAAATCCCTCTTGGATCAAGAGTATTCGCGGGTACACCCTAAGATATAATTAACATAGTGGGATGCGTCCCCTTAGGAGAACTCTTGGCCCCAAAACAGGCACCTACACCTGACTCTCTGGTTATGGGTAGTTTACGTAGGTATTCTTTCGCGGATATCAGTTTAAGGTGCATTCACCCGATGTGGTTTGGGCGAACACTCTTAACCTATCCTTGCGAGGTTTACCGCACGTAGGCTCTCCACATTTTGTGTTTTCTCTTGTTTGTCATTTTGTCGTATGTCCCTTTCTATTCGATTCCTCTCCATTTCGAAACACTTATTTGATTCGAGAGGGAGATTTATTCGAATGGGGGAAGTATACGACGATCGATAGACTGGCGACTCCTTCTAAAATAAAAGAGAGAAAAATTAACGAAAACAGAATGGCGACTCCGCTGGGGATGAGGCTTTCTCTTCAGCTCGGGGGTTTTTCTCTTGAGAATTCTATATATTCGCAATATCAGCAACTCCTTTGGGGAAGAATCTGCCTTGTCTCGTATATGTAGTTGTCTTGTCAGGTGTATGTGCCTATTCTGGGGAATTATCGAGGGTAGTACACTCTCTTCCTCTAAAGGGGTTTTGCTTACACTTTTGGTGACCTAGCTTCTTTCTTGTCGAGATGTCACTGTTGTGTCTTGTTAGACCTTGGACTTCAGATCCATACTTCAACTGCTATGGTTAGCCGCTTGAAGCACTTCTATCCTTTTTTCTACCCTCGATAGATCGGTCACTGCATTTTTGCATGCATCGATGTTGTTGTACTTTGTTTTGATTGATTTTCTTTGACCATTTTATCTTTTATGTTTTGTAATAGTTATCTCTTTCTGCTTGACAGGCATGAAGAGCGAAAAGATGGTTACGATTGCTACTGCTGGGGGAAACACTGTTTCCTTTTCCCCAAGTGTTAAAAGTGCTCCCGAAGGTACTATCACCTTCGATTCTTTTGAGCATCCTGTTCGGATTACCATAGGTAATCCTACGCCTGCTGAGGCGTCTGCTCTGTGCCCTCCCCCTCGAAAGGGGAGTCGTGCATATCAAGCTACTCCCGCTGCAGTAGCTCGTATCGAGCCCGCCTCTCCTACGAGGAAGAGGCCAGCCCCCGATAGCAATGCGCTGCAGCGCCCTTCAGTTTTTTCTAGGCTATCGGGTCGTTCTACTATGTTCTCACGATTGTCCCTGCCTTTGGCAGATGAATCTTCACGCGACACTGATGTCGCTACTGTTGTCCCTGTTGTGGGTTCGACACCTGTAGCTCCGGGTCCCTCTGAGGCTACTCCCGCTCTGAAGTTGGGCAGGAGGGCCCGGAGGACCAGAAACAGGTTGCTGCAATTCCAGCGGCAGGCCTCTTCTATTGTTCCGATTCTGGCCCAGGTGGAGTCATTAGTTCCTCTGGCTGAGAATCAGTTTGCTGCTCTTTTTAGTTGTGTAGACTATGTTCCCGCCAGAATTGCTCAGAGGTGCTCCCCGCCTCGTGACGCGAGTTCTCTTCGATCCACTACCCAGTTTGACCATTCTGCTACGGATTTTCTGACGAAGAAATCACCGGAGCAGTTACCTTCATGAGAGGACAGGGTCCAGTTCCTAGGGAGAAGCTCTTGGCTCGGATATCAGAAACATCTGAGCGTGTTATAGAGCAACTCTCAACTATTCCTCACCCACGACGACCACGTAGTAGGAGGTCGGGGTCCTCTCATCGGCCCACTACGAGGTCGAGGTATCTACGCTCCGCAGTACAGACCATCAAGCCCGTTCAGGAGTTCCGAGAGGCCCTAGATATGGAGCTTGATGGGGCTATTCCAGAGCTTGGGTCTGTTCCTTTTACCTCTACTTCTATAGCGGCAATGGTTGCAGCTCTTACTGTACCTCCTTCTGTTGATGATAATAAAAAAGGGCTTGTTTGCTTATTGTTCTCCTACTTTGAGTTAGTATTCTGCTGCTACTGTTTTTGGTAGTGGAGCGAGATCCGGGGTGTACCCCTGCCGATGCTCATCACACTCATACATTAGGAAGGGTTATTGCCCTCCCAAGAGGAAGTGGGTCCGAAAGGCTCCCACCGTTGCACCTCTCATAGTTTCACCTCCTGTTACAGAGACTATAGTCTCAATCCTAGGACAGGTTGTCCCCCCAGTTGATCACGACTTGGCGCTTTCTCGGATTAACCCCGAAGATGAGCCTGAATTCGATCCTGAGGATGATCTGTCCGGCGGACTTTCTGATATTCTTGAAAACTATCTTGAAGAGGATGATCTCCTTGAAGAGGAGCTTCATGATGTTGAGATGGCGAGACACCACGTTCTCGTAGTGACCACTCGTGGTCAAAGATCTTCTACAGATGACCCGTCACATGATCTCGAGGAGGCTGACCTTCATGAACCCGTCGAGGTTCAGAATGTCCCCACGATTGATCAAGGTAGTCTTACCCCATAGGAGACTATTGCCCTTTTACAAGGTCAGATAGCAATCCTCACAACGCATATTGTTGCATTACAGGCCGAACGGGCTGGGTCCGACGCAGTCTCACCCCCGACACAAGTAGAGATGGGTTTAGTGACACCTATCGTGCCACCTGAACCGGTGAAGCATGTACCTACCACATCTTCTAATGATGCTCACCACGAGCAAACACCTTCTGACTCGCATCTACAATCTTTGATAGATGCGAAAGTCAAGGCTGCCCTGGCAGCTCAGCAGGGAGAGGCCATAGTGCACCGAGGTAGGCCCTACCCGAGGCATATGAATATATACCGTATCCTTTAGGGTTTGTCCCTCCGCGTTTCAAATGTTTTGAAGGGGTTGGTAACCCGCATCAGCATATAGCACAGTTCCGAGCATTGTGTTGTAATATCAGTAATAATAACGCTTTGCTCCTTCGCCTTTTTGTCACTAGCTTAGGTGGATTTGCTTTTGAATGGTATGCTGATGTACCGAACGGCACTTTCAAGACGTTCGCCGAGCTGGAGGATACTTTTGTAAAATGCTTTACGGGGGCTCAACAACGAGTCACCCTCAATGACTTGATGTTGTCCCAACGAAAGCCTAATGAATGTTTAGTTGACTTTGTTATTCGTTGGCGAAATTTGAGCATGAAGTGTGAGCCACTTCTCCAGGAGCAGCATGTCGTGGCATTGATAATCGGTAAAATAGAGGGACACATTTCCGTATTACTGAAGATCACCTCTGTCAAGACTTTTGAGGAGCTGGTAGAGAAGCTGGTCAACCTGCAAGACACTGCAGGGGCTTTGGTCCTCAAAGGTGATGACAAAACTAAGGGAAAGAAGCATTTTTCAGTAGACCCTTCTAGAAAAACTAAAGAGAGTTTAACCTTGATGACAGTCGATGGTAGACTAAAAAGGCCTGTCCTGTCTGCCAAGCAAGCTCGCCCCTCTTCCTAAAGATGGAAGGGTCAGGCTTCAGAGCAAAAGAAATCTCTGTCTTATTCCTTCAAAAGAGATTGCCTTAAAAGGATCTTCAAGAACCTCCTCAAACAGGGAATGTATCTTCCCACTCCGCAGAAACCAGAAGAAGCAGAGAGGACTCAGGAACCTGATTACTGCCCATATCATAGGCACTTAGGCCATGTGCTTGAAGATTGTTATGTCTTCAAAAATTGGCTTGAAGCTCGCTATCAGGCAGGGGAGATAGAGATCCCAGAGCCGTACCTAGAGAAACCTCCTGCACGAGGATCGGCTAGAGTGATCACAGCTATTTCAGCCACTTCTGCTACCACTCTTACTACAACATGCAACGTTGATGTACTTCCTTTCTTTTTTGCTGATGATATAAGCTCAGAGTAGGAGCCTGTTCCCTCTGAAGCATTTTGTACCACTGAAGAAGCAATAACAGACGTTTCCGAGTATTTTTTTGTGTCGGTAGTTAGCTCTCATAATTCTGACGTAGAAAGTATTAGTGAAGGAAAGGAACAATATCCATTGTTACCCTCCTTTGATGGTGCTTACCGCATCCGTGACGACTTGAGCGATTCATCAGAAGATACAGGTGAGACACCTTTCCCTCAGGACTCTTCCGTAGAGCCCGTTTCCCTTAAGTGCCTCGTTGAAGGTGACCCCACTGGGTCCCCTGACAAGGATATCCAGGAAATCCGCCTGTGAAGCGGCAAGCTCCTTCCCCCGAGCGTGGCTAATCCTACCTCACTCAAGAATAATAAGGAGATCATCACCCAGGAAATAGATGATCCCCATGAAGCTCCTGCTCAGAGCAAGGAGGCTAAAAATCTTACTAGCAAGGTAGATTATATTGTGCTAGCACAACTGAAGAGGTTGCCGACATCATTAAGCATCTATGATGCCCTCCTTCTATCCTCCGAATTAAGAGAGACTTTAGTGAAAGTTCTTTTAGAGCCCGAAGTCTTCCATGCCTATTATGCCGAGGAGAGGATGAGGGAGTCGGACCTTCCACAGGATATAGCTACCGTCACCTTTTCCGAGGATGATTTATTGTTGGGCACTGCAGACCATAATCGCCCTCTGTACATAACAGCTATAGTATACGACACACCTTTGAACCTCATATTGGTTGATTCTGGTGCTTCCGTTAACATCATTCACGTGCGCACTCTGGAGTTGCTCTCATTAGGCACTCGAAGATTATGCTCTGATAAGATCATGTTAAATAGCTTCAATGAAAAGGGGCAAAAGACTCTAGGGTCCATAACCCTTCCTCTCCAATTTGGAGAATTCAAAAGTGAAGCCAAGTTTCACATCATTGATGGGAATACGTCATTTAGAGCCTTGCTCGGATGATCCTGGATCCACAAACATGGAATGGTACCTTCAACCCTCCATCAATGCATCAAATATATGCGCGGAAGAGAAGAGTTTTCAATCCTAGGTGACGTTCATCCATTCTCTGTGAATGAAGTTAGTGTATATGACGATGACGAGCATTATGTTCCTGATAGCAAGGCACCATTACCTTCTTCTAGTTCTGTGGGACGTTCGCGTGCCCCTCCTCCTCCTAGCCCTCGCTTAATCAAAGCCAAGGAGATAGAAAAGAAGGAGTCACGCACCCCACTTGTAACGGGGCCAATCAGAAGGCTCACTACTCTGCCCACCCCTATAGTTACGATATATATCAACTCTGATACAGATTATGAGGCAGAAGAAGCCCTCTAGATGGACACACTTGGATATTTACAAGGTGACACTACAGAGCTCTGATGAAGAGATCCTTTGGTCACCACCAGCGATGATGGTTCCTCGTCTGTGCAGATTGACGCTGACGGATGAGGTGCTCACTATCAACCCTGTACCACATGGGCATTATAGAGATCTGACAGCTGCACGTGCTTCCACAGTTGAAGAGCTCAAGACTTTTTATGTACCTCCTAGACCTGTGTCTAAGGAGAAAGGCATTTTGTTTTACAAAGTTGATTCTCATGTTACCATATCTGATGTAATGTCTTTCTATGATATGAATGAAAATGTAGAGGACATACCTCTTTCATATTATTGCTCGCCTCTCAATTCTAAATTGCAGATAATGGTTTATTGCCTGAAAGATGACTTGTCTGCCAAGCCAAATTGTGTAAGGCTATGTGGCAAAATAGGATACCCGGAGACAGATCCGGAATAGGATATGTCAAGAAGCGGGGTAATGTTAAAATTTCCAATGCTTCATGCAAAATGATCTCCTCACCTCGTGAAAGCCAGGGAGCCTTTCCCCATAATAAGAAAATTGAGGTCAAAGAGGCCCCTCCTGAGCTGGAGGATGGCGTCTCTTCGACCATTGACGAGTTGGTCGAAGTCAACTTAGGCACAATGAACGACCCTCATCCCACTTACGTTAGTAAGCTTCTGTCTGCCTCCATGGCCGCTAAAATTATGGAGATCCTCAAGGAGTTTCGGGACTGCCTTGCTTGGAGCTATTCCGAGATGCCCGGTTTAGCCCCAAAGGTTGTAGTCCACAATCTTTCTATTGATCCGAGTGTCTCTCCCGTAAAACAAACACCTCGGAGGATGCGGCCTGAGATTGAGTTAAAGGTTATTGAAGAAACCAAAAAGCTCATCGAGGCTGGCTTTATTAGGGAATTTTCTTACCCTACTTGGCTCGCAAACATCGTACCCGTTAGAAAGACGAATGGGCAGATACGAGTTTGCATTGAATTTCGGGACCTGAATAAGATTTGACCAAAGGACAACTTCCCTTTACCAATCGCGAAGTTGATGGTAGATGTCACCTCTACACATACGATGTTCTCCTTTATGGATGGCTTATCTGGATACAACCAGATCCGGATGGCTCCACAGGAAGAGCAACATACGGCGTTCCACACACCCATTGACATCTTCTGTTACAAGGTCATGCCTTTTAGGTCTCAAAAATGTTGGGGTAACCTATCAGCGTGCCATGACTCATATATTCGATGACCTGCTACATCATGAAGTCGAGTGCTATATCGATGATGTGGTTGTTAAAAGTCGTTCCGAAGAGGATCATCTTGCAAATCTAAGGAATGTCTTTGAAAGCCTTAGAAATTTTGATTTGAAGATGAACCCATTGAAGTGCGCCTTCGACGTCTCTTCATGGAAGTTTCTGGGCTTTATAGTCCAACACAGGGGTATAGAGATTGACCCAGGCAAAATCAAGTCCATCATAGAAATGGAACCTCCTAAAAGTTTAACGCAGCTACGCTCATTACAAGGAAACCACGCTTTCATTAGGAGGTTTATTTCGAATCTCTCTGGGTGTTGTCATCCCTTCTCTGCTTTGTCCAAGAAGGATGTCCGTTTCCATTGGGATAGAGCATGTCAAGATGCTTTTGATGACATCAAGCGTTACTTGCTCAATCCTCCAGTTTTGGCTGCTCCAGTCCCAGGAAAACCCCTTATACTCTACATCGCCGCTCTTGATGAGTCAGTAGGGGCTTTGTTGGCACAAGTCAATGAAGTCGGGAAAGAGTGTGCCTTGTACTATCTCAGCCGGCGCCTCATCCCGGCCGAAATAAAGTATCCACTAATCGAGAAACATTGTTTGTCGTTGATATTTTCAGTACAGAAGCTAAGACATTATATGCTCTCTCATCAAGTTGATCTGATCTTAAGGGTAAACCCCTTGCAATACCTCATGACACGCCCCACTATAGCTGGGAGATTGGTGAGATGGGCTATGATCTTATCACAGTTCAACATATCTTATGTCCCCGAATGAGCCGTCAAAGGACAAGCTTTGGTTGATTTTCTAGCGGCACATCCTGTCCCAGCTGACTCATCGCTGAATGATGACTTTCCAGACGAGCATCTGCTATCCATTGATTCACCTGAATGGGAGCTCTATTTTGATGGAGCATCTTCTCTGAAGGAAGACCCTTCAGGATCCCTCCCGAGGGTGAAGGCCGGCGTTGGTCTTATCTTTGTTTCCCCCGAGCATGGTATTCTTCGCTATTCTTATAGTTTGACAGAACCGCACACGAACAATGAGGCAGAATACGAAGCCTTAATCCTTGGTTTAGAATTAGCCATCCAAATGAGCATAACGAAGATCAATGTTTATGGGGATTCATAGCTCATTATCTGCCAAGTATTAGGAACTTACAAAGTTCTCAAGCCGGATCTCTTGATCTATCACAAGAGAGTTATGGCATTACTATAACACATCCCCAATGTCACTTTGGTTAGAATTGCTCGTTCACTAAACAGCAAGGCTGACGCTCTTGCTAAGCTTGCTAAGGAACTGTCCAGTCCTACTATCGATCCCGTGACAGTTGTGATCCAAGATAGGAGGGTCCTATCACCAGTCTCTCTTGAGCCCCTGAGTCTAGCCCCTCCGGGAGTAAAGGGTGTAGTCCTCTCTACTTCTGACGAGTCATCCGACGATTGGCGACAAGACATCACCTCATACTTGACGAAGGGCACACTCCCTGATGACCGCGCCCTCGCTACTCAGATACAAAAGAGAGCATTCTCGTTCACCATCTTAAATGACACCCCTTACCGACTCTCATCTGACCAAATGTGGCTACGATGTGTTGGGAAGGATGAAATTAAAAAAAATTTTGGTTGAAGTCCATGGCGGTCTTTGTGGATCCCATCAATCGGGCCCAAAGATAAAAGCCAAGATTAAAAGGCTTGGATATTACTGGCCCTCGATGACCATTGACTACATAGACTATGCCAAGCGGTGCCATCATTGCCAGGTTTTCAGTCCAGTACCTCACCAGCCCCCGAATGCACTGCATCCGACAGTGGCGTCTTGGCCATTTGAGGCCTGGGGGACTGATATCGTGGGGCCTATCGACCCTCCGTACTCTAATGGACATCGTTTCATACTTGCAGCCACAAATTACTTTTCTAAGTGGGCAGAAGCCATCCCTCTGAGGGAGGTCAAAGCTGACAACGTGCTGCATTTCCTAAAGAACAATATTGTGTATCGATTTGGTGTGCCACGTCGGATCATTTCTGACAACGGTTTAGCTTTCAAAAATACCATGATCAATCGATTTGCACGTCGACATCAAATCGATTGGAGATACTCCACGGTGTACTACCCGAGAACTAACGGCCTAGTTGAAGCATTCAATAAGACCCTGGTGAATCTCATGAAGAAAACCTTTTACGCTAACAAGAACAAATGGCATGAGAGGCTTTCCGAGGCATTGTGGGCCTATCGTACGACATACCGTGCCCCCACCAGCTCTACCCCGTACGCTTTGACATTTGGGTCCGAAGCAGTCCTTCCCTTGGAAGTCGAACTACCTTCGTTGTGGGTTGCTCTAAGCAACAACATCACCAGTAATGACAATATCCGACTCAGGTTGGAAGAGCTTGATAGTCTTGAGGGAGTTAGGCTACAAGCTCAACAAAATCTTGAGCTATACCGCGCTCGCATGGCCAGAGCTCATGACAAATTGGTGAGACCAAGGACCTTTGCGGTTGGAGACTTGGTGTTAGTTCTACGCCGCCTAATTGTGACTCACCGTCGAACACATAGCAAGTTCTAGCCTACTTGGGAAGGACCTTTCGTGATCGACAAAGTCTACGAAGGAGGAGCTTACATGCTGATCGATGCAGATGGATCTCATCCAATGCTCCCTATCAATGGGCGATACCTAAAGAGATACTTTGCTTAACTATTTTCCATGTACTCATCGGGCTTTATATATAAATTTGCATTTTGAAATACATGCACTTTGTAATTCGCATCTACTGAGAAATAAAAAATACGCATTTTTGTTATATCTTATTACATGAACTGCTTACGATTATTACCTTGCATATGCCGACATTTCTTGCGAGAGAAACCTTATTTTTTTCTCTTAATTAGATTGTTAGCTCGCATTTCAGGCAATGTGGAAGTCCTACGAGCGGCTTATATTTGGTGTGACCACCAACATCCCTAAGAGAAGCCTTGCACTTTCCCTTACTCTGTCTTTCGCCAAATCCGCTCTATTCGGATCTGAAGACGCTATTCCTGCTTGTCGTGGGCATGGTTGATATATACATCTCGTTCATTCCTATGAATGTGGATTACGTACCTGTCCCGCTCTCCTCAAATAAATGCGGTTGAAACTCTTTTACGGTGGCAGTTTAGCCTAAAAACTAGACAGTTATGTGGGAAAGATTTCATCATAAATTGACCCTACTCTTTCTCCACGACATGAATAACCCTTATCGCCACATGGGGAAAATGCATGTTGCATCGGCTACAAGATTTTGTTCATCTAGCCAATCCATGTCTAGGCGGAGTATCCTTTGCACCTGCATCAAAATCCCAAGTTGGGTCACCACGACAGGTGTTTTGATAGGAGCCCCCTCTTACACATGTTGGGCTACCCTTACCTTCCTCATATAAGAGCTACTCTGTCAGCCTATGAGGAATCTCCAACGAGAGTCCCGCCTAATAGACCCTTGATCGAGATAAGTTGCATTGGTTAGACTACCTTAGCTAGTCACTGACTCATGTACGATCGTGATATTTTGATATCCGACGATACCATGACGTTCCGTATGGTGAGGATTGCCTTGCTCTGTCTTACCGACCTGTCTTGGACTGCTATACCGCTTTGCTCAGCTAGCATTTGAAGTTTCTCGAACCTTATTATGTTCTAGTCGGTTCTTTCATGAGGTGTCTCATCTCATGATGATTCCTTGGCTCCAAATCCACCTCCTACAATGTTCCTTGAGCCTTACGACCTTAGAGTCTGCTCTATTATGAGAATATCTAGTCTTTTGACATCTTTAGCTTTGTCGCCACCTTTTTCATTGCCTCTCTAACCACACAACATTCTGGTCGGTTCCTCTATGAGAGCATGATAGACGACTCGGATTATTCAAAATTATCCAGCCTTCTCAATCTCGGCTCGAGTCCGGATATGTCAGACGTTTTAGTCACCGGATTGAGCCAGGGACGTATCACTCGATGGGAACCACAACAGATGCTTGGTTGATTTCTTACGAGGAGACATAATAGATGACTCGGGTTACATGAGATAACCCAGCCTTATCGCCCTGCAAATCCCTTAAGGTAGAATGTGAGCCCCTTGGCGTTTCTCCTTATTATAGCAGATGTTCAAGGTCACGTACCTCGGTCAGATCTCAGGATCGGATGAGAATCCTAGTGTTTTCCCTCCTGATACGATCACTTCTTACATCATTCGAGTTGGATATCAGTCTTTGGACATCCCTCCTATGCTTGTAAATAGATGACCTGAGTCCCACGAGATGACCGGGCCTTCTCGACTAGTTATACTGTTCAGTCACTGAACTAGTCACGGTTCTAGTTAGAATCCACCGGGCTCCTTAGCCTTCTGACTAAACTATGGGTGTTTCACTCGGCGGGAACCAAGGCAGATGCTTGGTCGGTTTCTTACGAGGAGACATATCAGATGACTCGGGTTACACGAGATAACTCAGCCTTCTTACCTTGCGTATTCCTTAAGGAAGGATATAAGTCCCTTGGCATTTCTCCTTATTGTTGCAGGTATTTGAAGCTTTGCGCTTCGTCCACCCTGTGGTTATGCCTTTACGGCCTCTGAACCACTATGATGGGTTATGCCTATACGGCCACTGAACCCATTCTTAGGTCGTACCTCTACGGCCTCCGAACCACTTTTCTGGGTCATGCCACTATTGCCTCTGAACCCACTGCCGGGGTGGATATAAGTCCCGTGTGTATTCCTCCTCATCCCCCTAGAAGTGGACATGGATCTCGTAGCTTTTCCTTCATAGGGTAATTGACTCTTTTTGGTGACTTAGGTTGTGTAGCCTCATCAATATCCTAGGCTTGATAAAAAATTGAGTAGCTTCCAACAAGTACACTGCGCCTTAAATGGCAACACACCTTTTGGGGGTCCTTTGTTGGCATCAATTTTTGATGTGACGAGTGTAGGGTGTTCACCTGCATGACTCAGGATAGTCTACTGCTCGTCCGTAACATCTGTAGTTCAGACACCCACCCGGAAACTTTCGGCACGTGTTGAGGGGCACGTAGCCAGGACCATTCCACCAGGCTTTGGCTTTCACTAGGAAAAGGGCGTCCGACATTTCACATATTAGATGACTTGGGTCGGGCCGACAGGTGTTACTCGTCACGTCACGCAAATTAACTCAAATTTAGTCTGCCTACTGGTGAGCTTGTTCAGATGACCCTGAACAACGAAACAGACCTCACGAGTGTGTTTGGGACGTCGATATTACCTGGGAAGGACATCCGCTTCGCTGTGAGGCCGTACACGGACTTAAGATATGTGAATTATTCTTTTTGGACAATTGCTCAAAAAGTGGTCCGAACGACTCCGAACAAACCCCGAATGACGAAATGGGCCACACCACTGCGTCTAAAATGTCATTTTTATCTAAGGGGGACGTTCATTTCATCACGATGATGTGTTCAAGTGAAAAAATATGGGGAGGATAATTATATTATTGTTATTATTCTATAATAATAATCTAATATACATATTAAAAATCTCTCATACGCGTGATCAAAAAAATAATATGGGTAATATATATATATATATATATATATATATATATATATATATATATATATATATATATATATATATATAGACACACACACACACACACACACACACACACACACACACACACACACACACACACACACACACACACACACACACACACATTAAACTATGCTACTAGGCATACAGCTATTAGAAAAGGAGGGCATATATACATTAAACTATACTACCTATATCACATCCTAGGCATGCAACTATCAGGAAAGGAGGGCTGGGCACCATCCTATTAAACTATTATCACATGTGTACTCACGCCTCACCCTAACATATATATATATATATATATATATATATATATATATATATATATATATATATATATATATATATATATATATATATATATATATAATATACACACCATGCCTCATTGCATCTACGATGGTTCAAATGTCCATCATGGCATTCAAAAAATAAATATATTTTAAGCTACCCTTGTATCATTACTACCCATATTTATCTCACACATGAGACATAAAAAAAAATAATAATAATATATATATATAATAATGATAACATCTTTCTATTAATACAAGGATTAATAAAGAGGGAGTTAAGATTTAAACTCAGGTTTATCCAAGGGAAATAAGAAAGCAAGCGTGCATCTCCCTTAAGTGTTAATAAATATATATACTTGATGGGACATGAGGCCATGACAATGAAGAGCCATAAAGAAAGTCTGGATTTCCCTCCCCCTATGCTATCTGCCTCCTTCCAAAAAAAAAAGTTAAAAAAAAAAAAAAAACTCTTAGCTATCCATTCTTTAAAGCTCACGCGGACAGCTCCCTAGGATGGCTGATCTATCGCATGCTGCTTTCTAGAGAGCTGCACTGAGCACATTTCTTCTTCTCTCACGGAGCCAACTCTCCCCTCTCACCACGTCACAGCCCCTTCGTCGGACTTCCTACGTCGCTAGCAAACACTGCCGGAGCATCTCCAGTCTCCGGCTGCAATCATCTGCTTCATTTTCATCATCTTCTTCCTTTTTTTTATTAGCTTCGGGACAAATAAAAAAAGAGAAAGAGGAAGCTATCGTGAAACTCTATTGCTTGCTTCTTCTCCCTCGCGAAGCTCTCCAGGGCTCCCTCCCGGCTCTCTCACGATGCTCGGCCTCCTTCCTCTGCGTCGCCGCCGCCGGCGAATTGTACCGCAGCTTCCACCGTCGATCGAGCTTGCCACCCGGAGTGCCCCGACTTCACCGGATAGCAGACATCATTGTTGTTTTAAGAGATTGCAAGGGCCTCATACCGCGCTCGATCATCGTCGGGCATCGTGCAAACATCGCGGCGGTATAATTTCTTGAAACTTGCAATTTGCTTTATAGCCGTCCGTAGGTGTAGTTTTTAGGCGTGCGGGTTCGATCGCCCGCACAGAGTGCGTGCGCCGGCGTGAGCCGGCGCGGCGACGCGCCTATGTGATGGATCGTCTGTTTCCTAGAGCTAGCCTTTAGGATAGGATTACTTTACATGCGTGGCCCAATCCCCTCCGAAAGCCGAGTGGATCTCATTTGCTTGCAAACCTTAGCACAGAAATCCCAGGGGTTGGAGCTCTTCTCGCTCCTCTTTGCTTTGGATACGTCAATCCTTTTAAATGAATCGAAAAACTAATCTTTGTAAAGTGAGAAAGTGTACGACATTAGCTCATTTTGCAAAGCTTGGAGGTGTTGTGAAATTGGGGATGAGATGGAAAACTTCCCCTTGGAGATTCAAGGAGAAGTTCCCCACATGCCTCACCAAAGCAAAGGTGGCAAACGCCATTTCTTTCCATGTATTGACCCTAGGTTCTTCCGGGAGAGGTTGTTAGCACGGGATGGCTCCCTATCGCATGTGCATGCTGTTGTGTTGCATTTACACTTGCACATCTATAATGACATGTCGTACAACTGCATTTGCACGTTATCACTGACATATTCACATGTAATACTTCAAACTTTGCACCACTTGAACCTCCGGTTGGCTATCCCGAATGATCGACAACATGTGTTCTTTGCATTTAGTGTTTATACCTCGATCGGCCACCCCGGGCCGGTCTACATCACTTGCACCTCGACCGACCACATCGGTCTTTTTAGCACAACACCTTGGCTCGATCGGACACCCCAACCCAGTCGACCTATCATTTATACCACTGCATGTCCTGCATGTGTATGTCTGCATCTTTGCATATTGTCGCACATAGGTTTAGCCACATAACATTGGTCATATGTATGAGTTGCACATCCTTTCGGGTCGCTGCCGCCTCGGCACACCCTCTTTGGGCCGCTGCAGCCACGGCAAGCCCATCACCTCGGGCCGCTGCCGTCATGGCACGCCCATCCCTTCGGGTCACTTTCACCTCGATACACCCACTTTGAGTCACTGCCTCATGGTACACTCGTCACTTGCATGTTTCGATCGGTTACATTTGCATTTGCCTGTTCGCATTGATAGTGAGCCAGACCCGTTAGGAGAGTGACTCCCGTGTCAGTCACGATGCCTTAACGAGTGTCATTTGTCGGGTTGATCCCGGTGAGTTCCGCGAGTTAAGTCATCAGGATTGACACGAGTATGACTGTGCTAAGGATCCAAAGGATTTAATTTGTGTCACATTTGCATGTTACGGGTTTGCATTTAATGTCCCTTACTCTAAAATATAAAATTATATATTTTCCTATTTATCACATTTATCGTATTTTTAAATTTAAGCATATAGCAAATTAGGCTGTATATGAGGCCGTCATTTTTAAAAGCTCATCCCGGGTGACACTTATTAGATTCTTTGGATCCTTAGAGTGGGGCCGGCATGGCGACCCCGCCAAAGTCATACTAAACCCAAACTTACCCCGCACTTAGACTAGGTTAATGCACTTTTTATTAGATGGTGTGCTAGGCTAGGATTTAGGGTGCTAGGTAGTCTTTTCGACACCTCTGGCTATTATTATGTGTTGTATTGTCTTGTGCTAGCCACGTGTCACCTTTTTGATTTTGTCGGTGTGCTTGCATGTTTATTATGTGTGATAGTATGTTAGGGTGATTTTCTGCAGGAGCTATGCCTATTTATACACTCACACAGGTGCTATCATTGGGGAGCCTATAAGGATTTCTAAACCCTTGCTTGCAGGTGCTATTAGCTCCCCCAATTACAAGGCACGGCTTATTATTTCACGTTGCATGGTGTGCCCGCTAACACTTGTTTTATGCAGGTCGAGTCTTTATTTCCTTTTCTGGATGTATTTTCTAGTCCTTAGGAAGTGTCTGTATCGGAAATAAGGTTCGGGCACGGTTTCGAGGCGGATGACCCACCGAACCACGTGACCAGGACCAGAGCAAGGACTCGTGGCCCGTACCTTAAGTCCGAATCTTATATTTTTGTATAGATCTAGGACCGGGCATGTATATGCGGAGTCCGGCCGCCTTTGTTGCTTTCCCTGGATTATGTTGTCGGTCCAGCGGCATTTGACCTCTTTTATTTATTCTTTTGGAGTGCTTTTCTGCTTTTCTTGCATGATTTTCATGTTTAGATCATTTTATATTATTTCTTTCTGTGATCTGGGAAGTGCTTTATTTTATTTATTTCTTACCTTAAAGATCCTAATAAAATATTCAAGATAAATTAAAATTTAGGATTAAAAGATTCAAGATTTTAAAATCTGTCTTTACTTTCTTGCATGGCCTTCGGGCCGGTTTTAAAAACGGGTTGCATTGCATGGCTATCACCCAAGTCATACTTAATAGGGCCTCCATGCTTAGGATTCTCTTAGATAATTGCATCATACATGCATGTCCCAAGGAGAAGTCCCCGTACTTCTTCAATCCGACTAGCCCAGCAAATTCTTGAATATGTGGTTGTCTAGTGCACTTAGGATGTTAGGAGGCTCCCCGACTAGCCCAACATCCTCTTGTTGGAGTGTTTACGGCTTTGTAGTTGAACCTCCCCTTCTATTTTTCTCCCTGTGGCATCCTCGCCATTTCGGCAGGTGTGAGTCCCACGTCTTGGAACTCCAGCTTATAATCATGGGATAGAGTTTCGTTCCTTTAACCCTAGGGCTACCGAGATCCCCCGTGGAGGTCACAATTCATGGATTGTTGACCGGGGATCTCAGGACGTGTTGGGTCCACTACCTTCATGACCGGGTAAACTTAGGGTCCTAATGGCTTGGGATGATGGGTATATGGTACCCTGACTTGGCTACCTCTACCTTTTAGGAATACTCTTTCCTTCCTTTTGATTACCCCTATTGAGCCATTTCTCTCTTTTGTCTTCGTTGGCATCATCTCGATGGCCTGACGCCGATGAGCTATCACCCATTTGGGATACGATGATTTGTCCTCTGCCCTTATGGCCCGGATGTGCTTTGACGTATTGGGATTCTTTGTTAGGATGATATGGTTCTTTCGCAGGTTCCGTATGCCGATGAGCCTGTTACTCTTGTGGGGATAGTGAGAGATCCATTCTCCACCCCATGGTCTAGCGGGAACTTTGAAAGCTTCGGAACATCCCCCTATGAAATAACCTCCTTTTGTAGCCTTGTGCTAGTTGGCACTACTGAGTAAGCAAACCCCTCTTGGATCAAGAGTATTCTCGGGTACACCCTAAGATGTAATTAACTAAGTGGGATGCGTCCCCTTAGGAGCACTCTTGGCCCCAGAATAGGCACCTACACCTGACTCTCTGGTTATGGGTAGTTTACGTAGGTATTCTTTCGTAGATATCGGTTTAAGGTGCATTCGCTTAATGTGGTTTGGGCGAACACACTTAACCTATCCTTGCGAGGTTTACCGCACGTAGGCTCTCCACGTTTTGTGTTTTCTCTTGTTTGTCATTTTGTCTATTTTCCCTTTCTATTCGATTCCTCTCCATTTCGAAACTCTTATTTGATTTGAGAGGGAGATTTATTCGAATGGGGGAAGTATATGACGATCAATAGGCTGGCGACTCCTTCTAAAATAAAAGAGAGAAAAATGAACGAAAACAGATGGATTCTTTTTTTATAAGAATTTAACTTTGAGATAGTAGATAGGAAGGGTGTTGATAATCAAATTGCTAATCATTTATTCTGGCTTTATAATGAAAAATCTCTCTTTTTTTATGAAATAAATGAACATTTTCCTGATTAAAATTATTCACTATTAATGAGTGGGGTGTTCCATAGTTTGCAGACATAGTGAACTTTATTGTTAGTGACACATTACCCTAAGGATTGACATACTAACAGAGGAAGAAATTTTTTATCTGAAGCTAAGACTTATTTTTGGGATGACCTATTTTTATATAAACAACGAAAGGATCTAATTATTCGAAGATGTGTGCCTTTAGATGAAACTTATGAAATTATTCAAAAATGTATTGATTTTGATTTTGGGTGACATTTTGGTGTTGATAAAACTGCATATAAATTTCTGCAATCTGGATTTTATTAGCCTACAATTTTTAAGGATGTGAATTCTTATATTAAAAATTGTGATTGAAATCAGCGCGTAGGAAATATTTCTAGAAGAAATGAAATGTCACTCAATTATATATTGGAAGTTGAAATATTTGACATTTGGGGACTAGATTTCATGGGACCAACTATACCATCTTTCGGAAATTTATACATATTGATGGAAATTGACTATGTATCTAAATGGATAAAACCTATTGCTTTACCTCAATGTGATGCTCAAAGTACTGCAAAGTTTTTAGGAAATAATATATTTTGTAGATTTAGAATGCCAAGAGTAATCATAACTGATGGGGGAAGTAATTTTAAAAATGCAATTATGGAAAAATTAGTAAAGAAATATCATATCATCCATAAAATTGCTACTACTTATCATCCTTAGACTAGTGGTTTGGTTGAATTATCCAATCGTTAAATTAAAAGAATTTTAGAAAAATCTATTAATCCAAATAGAAAGGATTGGTAAATCAAACAGGATTTTGCTTTGTGGGCTTATAGGACTGCTTACAGGACTCCTATAAGAATGTCCCCACATAGACTAATTTTTGGGAAAGCTTGTCATTTACTAGTTGAACTTGAGCATAAAGCATATTGGGCTATTAAAGAGTTCAATTATAATTTGAAGGATGCTGGTGAGAAAATATTATTGCAATTAAACGAGCTTAAAGAGATAAGGAATGAAACATATGAAAGTGCTAAGATATATAAATAAAAGATGAAGATGTGGTATGATTGTAGGATTCTGAATAAAAATATTGAACCAGGACAACAAGTTTTGCTATATAAAGAAAGTTTGAGATTATTTCCTGGAAAACTTAAGTCCAAGTAGATGGGCCCATTTATTGTAAAAGTTTATCCTTATGGAGCTGGGGATATTAAGGATCCTAAAACTGAGAAAATATTTAAAGTAAATGGTCATAGATTGAAACCGTATTTGTTAGTTAAACACTTAAACTTGATGAGAATTTGATATTGGGTCACCTAAATTAAGTATTGGTTATGTCGGGCTGATGACGTTAAATTAAGCGCTTTGTGGGAGGCAACCCATAATTATCGGTGTGTTTTGCTTTAAGTTTGATTTGTGTGTTTTAATTGGTTTAAAATGAGTATTTTATGGTAGTATTTTGGCTATAATATATTAGTGGAGATCAACGTGACCTTAATTGACCATTTGGAGGAGCTAAAACGAGTTTTAAAATGTTTAACATACTTGTGCTAAATTGAGCACAGGCGGCTAAGCGCCAGCAGTTGGCTAAGGCACTAGAGTTATGAAAAACATGAAAAATGAGTTTCTAGAAGCAATTATAATGGGGAAGTTTCATGGCACGATTATGGAAGATTTTTGTATGTAGCAGGAAGGTTTTAAGCCATCTAAAGTCTATAAATAGAGATTAGATTAAAAGAAATTCATTACATTCCAAATTTCTATCCCAAAAACCTTAAGAAAGTGTTTTAATTGGAAAAATGTCTTCTTGCGAGAATGAAATGAAGAAAAAGGAGGATACCAACAAGATGAAGTTTGTTAGTGAGAGTGTGCAAGAGTTGTATAACAGATTTCTGACCGTTAGTATTCAAGGAATAGCAAGATTGCAAAGATATAGGCTAATGTTGCATCAATGGAAGCAAAGATAAATGATACAATTGCCCATTTAGCACATATTGGATGGAAATTAAAAATGCAATTTATTCATACAAGTTATGTTGATGAATCAACAAGGTGATGTATATGAAAAACAAGTGGATTAAAGAGAATTATATCAGATGTCTTCATCATCGTCCGTTCTATCAAATCTATATACCAAATGGTTCAGATGGAACTAATGGAGGTACTAGTTATGTTCCACCTAATGGAGACTAAAATTAAGTTCTATAGTGTATTTTGTGTTAGTTATTTGTGTTGTGTGTTTAATTACTTGTGTTAAGTGTTTGATGTTTTATGTATGTTGTGTGTTATTTTTTTTAAGTTTTTATGTTAGTGTTTAGTGTTTTGTTTGAGTGTTTTATTGTAAGACAATATAAGATCTTATCCAAGAATCTTGGAGTAAAGACTTGTGGTGTGTACTTGTAATTTGAATGGGATACTGCGCAAGTATAAGTATCATTATCAAGTGATATAGGACTTTCTATTTAAGCTCCGAGATATTGAACCTACAGGGAAAGTGTTAAACAAAGAAAACAAAAAATTAACTTTGTTCTTTTTAAGAAAGATCTTACTCAAACTAAAGATAATATTCTTGGAAATAAAAATTGATTATTTTTGTTAATTTTTATAATTTGAAAAAAAAGTAAATAAGAACTTTAACTAAACTTTTATAAGATGCAAGCAAATGCAAATAAAATATATTTTTCCTTTTTATGAATCAGTAACAATCATGGAAATTATTGTTGTGGAAATGTCTAAAATGTATTGTGTCAAATAGGAGAAATTATATTCTTTACCCTTACTAGAGATGCTATAAAGAATATTGGTTAATCTACTATTTTAAAAATATTGAAGACGAGTTAGGTAGGAAAGATACTAGCTCTCACTCTAGAGTTTCCTCGATTCCCTCCACATGAGGGCTAACATCTCGTATCAAAACATAAAACAATAAATTAAATTGGGGGCTTTAGCCTGTCACTCTAAAGTCCTCTGATTCTACACCCATCAAAGTATATCTTCTAATTTATTTTCACTTAATCATATGAATTACATTCTCATCCATATTATCTCATGTGATTCTTTTCAATTTTTGACTAAGGCAATACCATACCGGTTCTTACATGTTATCATAACAAATTTTAACATCTTAATTGGCCAAATCAAGAAGTAAATGAAGTGCAAGGTTTTGAATCATCACAACTTCTTCCAACATTGAAATCCTATACTTCACACAACATACTTCCATATCTTTATTACTTCATCATATTAAGGAAAAAGATAAAGAAAACTACTCAGAATTCATGGAGAAAATACAATCACAACTTAGTTTAAAAGAAGAAATCATAATGAAAACAAAAGAAGTTTTAATTAAAAAATAAATGTAATAACAAAGATAAAAACTTATCTGTAAATACTCTCCACAACACTCTTGAAGTTCCTTTAAAACTTTACTTTTTCTTACAATGCTCCTTAGAGGTTAGTGCCCAACTCTGAAGACTCCAAATCTCTAATCTAATCCTAATACAAACTAAATTTAACTAGAAGTGGTGAAGTGGAGTAGTAGTTAATGAAAGAACACTCTTACACTACTTACACACTCTACAACAAGCACACTAATACACTCTAATTTACTCTCTTACTAAACTCTCTAAAACCTCAAACCACACACACACACTGATCTTCAAGATTTCTTTTTAATAATTTTTCAATAGCTGCCTTCATATCTCTTTAATTTGTGTCCAGATTCAATAAATCTTCCAAAAGATGCATCCATTCAAGAGTATTTTAAATGAAATTTGGAGCCAATGGAAAGTTACCTACGTTCTCATCAAGAGATGCCTCAAAAAGCTCTTCAAAATTGCGCAAAAAAATTAAATAACTCTTCTTTTATAATTGTTGAACTTAAGCATGATATCCTGGCACATAGTCGTAGCTCATCTGGTGTGTAAGCTCCAACTTTGGGTGCATAGCCGCTAGGTCTTAGCGCGTAAGCGTAGGTTCCGGCACTTAGACGCCATAAATCATTTGTTCAATATTCTTCATTTTTTCTCTAAAATTGATCCTTTTTAACTTCTTTCATCACATTCATCCATTTAATCATAACTGCAAGAAAAATACATAAAATACCTTCCATTAAAGTGCAATATCATCAATAATAATTATAAAAATGTAGATAAAAAAACTATATTTTTATGCGTATCAGTCATGTACACTAGCTACTTAAGGTTAAATCTATCTAATAGACATTAGAAGTTATTAGTTATCACCTCCTCGATGAATGTGTAAGTTTTATCATGAGGTATGGACATCATAGAACCTTCTATCATGGCATCTATTATGGACCTAAGGGATCTAACAACCCAGTATAAAAAGTAACTAGTTGAGTAATGCATGGTGGGGAAACTTCCTAAGAAATTCCTTAATCCTTTTCCAGTCTTCATAGATAGATTCCCCATTGATTTGGCTAAAAGAGGTGATGTGGTTCCTATGTTTTGTCATTTTAGATGGTGGGAAGTATTTCACTATGAGTCTTTGTGCCCATTCATTCCAGATAATGATAAACCTAGGAGTGTTGCATTTCAGCCACATTTTATCTTTATCCTTTAGTGAAAAAGGAGAAATCTTAGGCCTAACAACATCATTTGATACATTGTTATAGAAAAACACGGGGTAAAGTTCAAGGAAACTCACTAAGTGAAGATTAGGATCTTCTGTGTATGTCGCCACAAACTGGTTATTTTGACTGAATAATGGCATGTTTAAGCTCGAATGTATTGGCTTCTATGGTAGAGGTGTTGATACTTAAATGAATTTCATCAACTATAGAGTTTGTAAATTTCATAAGTGGTATTAGCATTCTATTGAATATGGGAGCATTATTTTCATCTTACAGGATATGTTTCATCTCTCCTAGATTTTTTTGAAGTCTTTTAATTTTCTGAGTTTTCATACTAGTTAAGGGTCAAAGGGTTAAAGGTTCGAAGGTCTAGTCCTATGCATACACTACTAGGTTAACAAGTGGAGTGTTCCTAAACTACAGTTTTGAACAAGTCACACACACATTCAACTTAAAGCAGGTAAATTAGACAAACATGAAAAGATGAAAAAGTAAACTATTAACACATTTGCACTAGTAAAATTCAATTTACTTAAGTGTAACAAGAAATAAATAAGATGATGATTTTACATTTTTATAGAAGTACAAGAAATGGAAACTAATATGCAAATGATGGTGTAACACTACGATTTTCAACTCTAGACCCTAATGGTTAGACTAAAATTTTCCTAACATACAATTCAATGTTGCTCTCTGAAAATAGTGCCAAAAACTTTATACAAACCAAATGTTGTGACACATTAGAAAATCATGCAAAGATACGTGCCAACTCAAGAACTTTTATTCACCATATTAGGAAAAAAAGGGTGTAGTTCCTACTCATGCTTAAAGATAACAATGTTGACCTCATTTTTGGTAAGGACTTTACTCCCACTCAGTACTTAGAATCTAGCCATAGAGCTTCCTCTTAACTATCATAGAAGACTAGAGATGGAACCCACTAAATAGAAATTCAGACCACATCCTAGAGCTTTTTGAACCCTACATGGATGGTCATAAAGCTCCAACACTTGGAAGGTTAGGACCAACATGTAAGCATTCAGAGATGAGTTCCCATAAGACTGCCAAGCTTTAGGGTTAGCCCTAGGTGGTGTGGTCTTTGTCAACCCAGCACATACAATCACTTGAACCTATTCATCCAATCTCAAAATATTAAATCATTCACCTAATCTTCTTCCACACTTTTGGAAACTCATGTGGGTGGTACCCAAGCTTTTTGCCCTTGGCTAGGGTGAGGAGAACCAACATATGGAGTATCCAAAATGAACTGTACCCTTGTTCTCAGGGCTAAAAAAAGGGTAATTTTATGATTAGTAGCTTCAATAACTCCCAAATTCACCACAACACCAAACTTGGCCTTTTACCCCTAAATTTTCCCAATATTACCAAAATGCCCCTAAAACCCTAATTTTCTTAAAATTGTCCAAATTCTCAAATTCACCTTAAATGACATATCAAAATATCCTAAACCCCTTGATTCACCAAAATGCCCTATTTTTTTAAAATTCCGAAAATACCCCAACTTTGCCAAAATTACTAAAATGCCACTCATGGCTTAAAAATTGTCAAAATCTCCATATTTACTTCAAACCTCACCTAAATCAATTTGAAACCCCCCACATTGTCCAATTGCCCTAAATTTGCCAAATTTGACCCAATTGACCAATTTTGAGCCTAATTCCCAAATTTCCCCTAAATGCCTAAATTCTCCAAATCTCCCCCAATTTCCACCAAATTCATATCAATTTCACCCAATTTCAAATCCAAAATGTTCACTAACCTATAAAACACAAATTTGCACCAATTTGGAGCCAATTGAAATAACTCACAAACTCTAATTTCAACTTTTAGCCAAAATCCCCAATTTTACCACACCTCTAAATTTCATCAAATTAAACTCCATAACCAATCCATTCCCTCAATTTTGAATCTCAAATCTTCACAACACTCCCCTAGACTAATTTAAACCTTTAATTGGTCTAAACCCAAGCTCAAATTTATCCTAAATCCAACCCAAATCAAATCCACCTAAATTAACTCTAAGCCAAAATTCCATTAAATCAAGATTTACAATCAATTCAATTCTACCAAATTCATTTCCAAAATTCTTGATGACATCCATTTGGAGTAGTTGGACCCTTCAATTGATTTTTAAACCAAGCCCAAGTCAAGCTTAAAGCTAAGTTTTAGCCCAAACCCAAATTTTGAACTTAAAATTCAAATTAACCCAAACCATTGAAATTAACCAAGCTTAATTATCTCCTACCTTGATTAGCCTCCTTGGATGCTAATCAAATCACTAAGGACCCAATTGTGGAGCCATTGACTAAGGGTCACTTAAATTATGCAAACCCATCCCCTAATTTGGTTAAACTCTCTATCCCATGTAATTAGTCATCAAGCTCCAAGGTAATCACAATAAAAGCTTCCCTGACCATCCTTGAACCAGCTAGCCACCTCCCCTAACCTGGAGGCCGGCCTAGTCACCGGAGAACCCAAAAACAAGAAAGTCACCCTTACTTTGAACCCAAAATTGAGCCCATCCAATTTGGCAATCTCTAATTGGCCATTGGCGTAGCTCAGCCCTCCAGCCCAGCTTACTTGCACCAGCTAATCAAATTGAGGCCTCCCCTTTGGCTATGGCTATAAATTGACTCCTCCACGACCAAATTTTAAGAGTGCACCAATCCCTGGAGAAGCCCTGCCAAATTGTTCCCAGAGCTCCCCACCAACCCTAACTGCAATTCCACAATCCTCAGCCACTACATCCCACTATCCAAGCTCAATTTTAGAGCTAAAAAATAGGGCATTTCCTGGTCATCTCCCCAAACTCCACCAACCTTACGATTTATCAACCCAAAAGCTTCCCCAAACCACACGAGGAAGTTCCCCATCAAAATCTCCCTCTCCCAAGCTCTCTGCATCTGACTTCCACATAATCCGTACCACCCTCAATATGAACTCCTACTGGGACCTCAGCTTGGATCAAATCAACACCTTAAGGACCTTCGTCGGACTTCACTGAAGCTTCTACAAGCATCCAATTGAGGTTGCACCTCTTGGACTCAGGTGTACATCATTTTACTCCTCTTCTAGCTCGGTTTAAGCCTTTGTGAAGAAATTTTTAAATTCATATGCATGTGACTGTATAGATAGATTCATCTGGACTAGATGTAGGTGTAGCAACAAACTACATGCGAGTTCATTAATTATCGAGCAGAATCTTAGGATTTTAATGTGAACGATTCTCGGGTTATACCAATTGGGGATGAAGACTCAAGATCATTGGATTGCGAGTGTATCAAGCAGGCGGATCAAATAGAGTTAAACAGGACAATGGAATGTAAATCGTGAAGTTAACTCAGATGGCAGCATCAAATGGGAGCACATCGCGTGGGCTTTCGATGCTGTTGAGGAGGGACGTGCCATTGAGTTGGATAAGTAGGAAAATATCTTATTTTTTATTTTAATTAATTCAGAAAACATTAAAAATCCATAACTTGGTGTAGAAAATTCATAAAAAAAATTAAAATATCA
The DNA here is from genome assembly GCA_022702705.1 of Papilionanthe hookeriana x Papilionanthe teres. Lineage (NCBI taxonomy): Eukaryota > Viridiplantae > Streptophyta > Magnoliopsida > Asparagales > Orchidaceae > Papilionanthe > Papilionanthe hookeriana x Papilionanthe teres. Next base: position 135,931,088 of record CM040425.1, on the reverse strand, counting down.
CGCTCTTAGTGAACATAGGAGAAAATTATGAACCAAAAATTGAAATTATTTGCATTATATTTATTTTTAAACAAACTAAATGGCCTAAAACTTGTCTAAATCATAATTAATCAGCATGAGGTGTAATATGGAGGTTTTAAACTTCATATGCTTATGAGTGTTATTTGATTTTTTCAAGGTTACAGAACACCCCCTAAGAGTGAAAACCCTAATATACAATATTAACCACCTCTGTTTTAATTAAAATATTATAAAAATTAAAATATTAATAAAAAAACATAGAACTTCCTTTGGTATTCATTAAAGCTCATAATAAATTAAGAAAATAAATAATAATAAGGAAATCATAAAATTTAACCTCGTTAAGGATAACAAGTATATTAAACCCCTGTAAATTTTTTAAGCCCATTTGAATCACTCATAACCTAATAATCTATTTTCCAAGTAAAATGAGATTTTTACACTCAAATAAATATAATAATTAAAATACAACTTCAAAAATTATGAAATGTGCTTTGGGGTGATCCTTGTGACCAGGGACACCCAAGAAAATAAAATTAAGTTTTAAATAAAAATTTAATTTTTACTCTTTTTCTAATTTTTTAAATAATGAAAAAATGATTAAAATTACAAAAATATTGAAATACCCCAAATTGTCACAGATTGTTCCCTGATCATTTGGGACCAATTAAAATATTTTTCCTATTTTTCTAAATATTGTTATGCATTATTAAATGCCTAAAAAGTATTTTCCTTAATCTTGCATTAAAATAAATCCAATAAATAACAAAAATCACAAAAATATAAATTTTTTTGTGGATTCTTTGAACTCACATGAACTAAAGAAAAATATAAAAAGTAGTTTTCAAATCAAGTTGTATTTTTTGTTTAATTAATAAATAAAATCAGAAAATAATTATAAAAATTAAAATAAAATTCAAAATATCATGAAAATTAGTTTAAGTAGTCCTCTGACCCTAGGTGAACCTCCAATAATTCTTTGAAGGGTGAACCTCCAACAACCCTAATTTTGAACTAAAATAATTCTAAAAATAAAATAAAAATAAAAAAATTATAATTTCTCTACTGATATTTTAAGTGACTCATGAGTGAGGTAATATAATATTGTCAAAGTTATTTGAGTTAAATTTAAATAATTATGAAGTAAAAAGGCTTAAAGGGAAAAACAATAATTATGAGACTTAAAGCTCTAATTAACATCTAGGCCAAACTAAAGGGTAAATGGAAAATGAATAATCTTATTTAGTTCTCTTGGATAATTGAAACATGAGGGACTAAGAGGTAGAAACCAACTCACCAATTCTCCTTAATAAGGGTAAAATTATAATTTGGAAGATAATTGAAATTAGGTGACCCTAAGGTAAGGGATTTGATCTAGGAAGATTATAATCCACTAATCCTAAACCCCAACTCAATGGTTGAATGATAATATGATCTTTCAATAAGGATTAAATTCACTTCATTTAACATCTTCAAAATTACAAATTTTTTCAAAAAACTTAACGGCTTAGTAGTGAACCAGACTTAATTTTAGGTTGCTTAATGGGGTTTAGAAAAGAAAATATAAACCCTCTAGCAACACTTCTAGCCCAAATTCAATCAAGACCTTTAATAACTCAACTTGCTCTTAAGGGATTTCACCCACCTATTTCTCAAATAAAACATCAAATGAATGTCTAGTTACCCCACTCATATGACAATTAAAACATCAAAGTTCATTGAGCACAGGTCAGGAAAATCGTCATGAAACCCTAACTAAATTTTTTATGCTTAGTTGAACAATATAATTAGACTAATGGGCTTGAAATGATTCTAAAGGTTTTAAGAAGTTGTTCGGGGTTATGCCTAGAGCACTTCCTCAGCCCTTCGAAGTCTTATAGAAGAACAATTGGACTCATTATTCTTTGCTCAAGTAAATCATCATTAAAACCTATTAGGTACCCACAAGTTTATGGATTATGATCTCTTACTGAATTCAAATCATAATTTAATATATTCTATGATTGTTAACATTTCAGCTGACGCATCAGAAGATTCCAAGTATGCATTAGCAGTTATTTATTGTAATTCATACTGCTTTATTCACTGATGCTTTACTTCACTTTGCATGCTATACATGTGATAATTGCTAAACAAACAACTTTTAAAAACTAAAAAAAACTTTTTTAAAAAATTATATAAAAACATTTTCAAAAATAACGAAACAATAAAATACACTCCTTTTGGATTTTGGGAATCCCTCATGTGGTAACCTATGGTTGCTAAGGAGATTTCCCTAGTTTAAATAAGCTAAACAACTTGTTTAGACTAAGTAGATCCAAAAGAAAATTGTGGTGCTTGAATGAGGAAATTTTAGGGTCTTAATCGGTGTCGCTCAAATTAAATTAAAATCCCCTTAATAAGACACTTGAAGAACAACAACAACAAAACCAAAATATTGAAACATACAAGGTAAAACATTTCAAACCTTAGACTTTAGGAATGCTTCTTTGACGAGTAGCTTGGAGCAAACACCATGGGAAGAATGACAACAACATATATAAGAACATCTTCAAGTGAGAAAATAGGTCTACAACAACAAAACTTTCCTTAGAAATAAATAAAAAGTAATAAGACTTCGAAGTTTTTTTGCTAGCACAACGTAAATCCTCACCTTAGCTTTACGCCTTTGTACAACCATGATGTGCAACATAAGACCTAACTCGTCTTAGGATTATGAGGTTATCATTCAATACGATGTAAATCTTCCTATCTTATGGATCAGCTGTATGATTGTTATCATGCAAATGTAAGTTGTAAATATTAAAATTGGGAAAATGGAACCTTTAATAATTTTCTCAAAATTGAAGCCAAAACTATAGGATGGTTTGGGAGGTCACCAGAGGTTCTCCCTTTTATCTGTGACATCCCCTACCTTTTCACTCCTTTGGATTCTTAAAATAACCGTTACAATTTGATCATATCCCATTAGATATTTCCAAGACCATTATTGAAAACTTTAAACTTAGAAATTCTTGAGAGCAAGACCATTGATCTTTATCAAGAGTATTCTTTAGTGACTTCGATTATTTATGATGTAATTAACTATAGGGGTTCCCTCTTATAGAGAACTTTAGAGCCTAGTTTATATAAACCCTATCAAATCTTTTATATTAGATAGGGGAACTAGTCAGTCATCATAAAAGGTTTTCAGACCAAAATGAGTGTCATAAATTCTCTAGTTTATTTAACCGAGCCTTACCATTAAGTAATATGTCTGTTCCTCAGGATAGATGTATGGCTTGTGGTGTAGTGCTCGTTTATTTAAACTAATAAATATAAGGGATCGGTTCAGTCTAATATTTCTAAAATAAAAATGTTAACTTTCATAATTATACATATTTATAAATTAAATATATTTTAAAATGACCGAAAAACAAAAAACATACTCATTCATCAAAGTAATAAAAGTGCAACAAGTTTAAGGAGTTCACAAAAGCTTAGAAAAATACAACACAAATTACACCCTTTTACAGTGATGAAAAGATGTCATTGTATTCCTTTTCTATTGTTACTTATCCCCTCAACAATCTCCATTCACTTATTTTCTCCCTTCCAAATTTTATCACTCACGCTCCAAAAAAAAAGAACATTGAAAATGACTACAGAAGGAAATTCTAGAGAGCTTGTTCCATCTATCTTATTAGTTTATATCCATCTGTCATCCACCAATCACCTGCGGGCCCATTGGCTCTCACTGCATCATTGTTGAAGCCTCGGATCACCATCTAAGATGAATTGTCTTAAATTTCCTTGTAGATTGTGGAGTTCCAAAGTCTGAGGTCAAAGTTTCAAGCCTCAATATGAAGCACCAGCTGAGCGTGATCTGGAAGGGAGCATATAGGTGACCCAATCATTGGTGCTAGAGCTCCAAAAACTTATGGTAAGGGGTAATGGGTGCCCTTGCTCCCATTTTCTTAGTGCAAGAGTGCCAAGCTTAGTTTTGGCATGCGTATGAGAGGAAAAGGAGTGGTGCTCCTAAGCACCACTATGCTTGGTGCTAGATCGTCAAGCACTCAATTTGGGTTCTACTTTGAATAAGGAAGGTGCCATTTGATACCCCTTTTGAGCATAAGAGCATGAGACATTCAATTTGTTTAGTTATGGTGACACATAATTTTAATCCCAAAATTACTTTTTACCTGTGAATTGTACCAAAAATAACAAGAAAAATATAAAAAGACACAAATATATAAATTTGATTAAAAAAATTAAACAGTTATATCACAAAATTCACACGTATCACCAAGCATCCATAGTTTCTCATCTATTGTAATTAAGAGGAAAATACACTATTATTGTAGTTTCTTCCAACTCTCATCAATATTTTGGAAAAAAAAAAGAAAATAAAATCAATGGACCATGTTTTGGTTCTTTTCAAAATCAGAGTCATCGACTTAATTGATTTTCTTCTTCAATTTCTCTTTTCCAAGTAGCTGAAATGATTTTGATACGAGACGAGATTGGAAAGAGAGATGATATAATGAAGCTAGACAATATTAAAAGAATACCCAAGAAAATTCTCGATTAAAGGAGTTATGACTACATTTTTGTGATAAATAGTGAATAGGTAACCAAAAGGTTAAATATTCATCTTAAGGAGGAAAATCTCAATGCTTCAATGTCATACTGGGCCATAAGTGTATAGGGTGAATCAATTTAAGCCCTTATTTCTTGCCTGAAGTGTATGCTTAAAGATTTATAGATCTCTTGAGTTACTGGAAGATATGTATCAATGGAATATGGTCTCATAACATGCAAATAAATATTTGACATGTAAAACATCAAAAACTGAAGTGAGTGAGTGCACCAGTCTACGGCATGGAATGTCAGTTTTAATCTTGGTTTCCTCCCTTAATTGTGCTCCAAAGAATTATTGTGGATGTCTTGCGCTATGTGAAACTATGTATGAATGGAATATATATCATTCAGATGAACATACCACGTATGTGACGTCAAAATTGGTGCCAACATGTGCACGAGTTTAGACCCATGTTTCATGCTCTAAACAGACTTTGAGGAGACTCAATGGATGTCTTTAGCCGTGGGAAGATACATATTAAAGAAATAAGGTCCCACAACATTCAAGTGGTCATCATGGATGTGTGATATCAAAATTTGATACCAACAAACCAGCATTGTATTGGATCCTTTGTCGAATGATCTAATATGTTGCACTGGAAGAAAATCTGTCCATGTACATTACTAGCAAACCCGCCAAGCCCAGCTAAAGGCTCTTGCATCAGTTTACTCCCTTATTTTTTGAGAAGGTGATTTACCCGATAGTAATCATAAGTGCTTGACATAAGAACAATACAACACTAACCTTAATAACTTTTAGAATCACCATCAACTCAGGCACCAGTGGATGTGAAGGTCAGCACAAAAACTTGCCTCACAAATTGCAATGTATCTTAGAGGATGGGGAATAAGCTTGATCAGTTGCGAACATCACAACCATATCATTCAAAAAAATGATACATTTTTTGAAATATTATCAAGTCATCCTCCATGAGTGCCTATATATTTCTGCGTGTTTTATGTTTATAAGTACGAGTACACACAAGAGGTTTTACGCAAGTATATGTATCATTCAAGTAATACAGGGCTCTAATGGAGTTCCGTTAATCAATCCCACAAGGAAGCGAGGTAAGAGGTCCTTAGTCAAATTCTAGTCTACAATTATCATACTTTAGTTTGGAAGGTCGATATACGTGTTTTTTCTAACAAATAATCCTATAGGTAAGTTTTATGTTTAAAATAACTAATAACTACTCCTAAAGGAAAATATTAATTCTAAAAGATAACCCTTTTTGGATGAATTGCTTTGGTGAATTTTGAGATAATAAAATCTACTATTCTTATGTAGTGAACTGGATAATGTAAAGGAATGGGATGCATTAAATATTGTATATGCCAAATATGACCAATCCTATCCTTTACCCTCTTCCTAGTGCATAAAAAATATTAGCTAATCCTAGGTTTAGTCCCTAAATTTGTGGTTAGGTTGGGATGATATTGGCTCTCATTCCAGAGCTCCCACTTCCCTTCGTCTGAAGGCTAACTCTTGCATTAGTTTCCAATCACTAGGACCGAATTGTAAATTTTAGACTGTCACCCTAAAATCTCCAATTCTACTCCCATCAAAGTATATTTCCTTATTTATTTGTACTAAAACCCCATGAACTTCACAATCCAAGAATTACACCGCCCTCTCGGATCATAGCGCAATTACAATGAATTTAAACACTACAATGAGCTCATTTGTAATGTAAATGAAGTGCAAGTAAAAAACCATCACATTTATAATTAAAAATTCATCTAGCATGCATCCCAATATCCTAGACATGAATCATACTCTTTGCAAAAGAAAAGTAGAATGAAAACAATGGAATAATCTTCTTATTCCACCATTTCCAAAAAAGAAGAAATAGTAAGAAAAAGACATCACAAAGCACGAAGAAAACGCAAAAGGAAAACTTCATTTCATCAAAGCAAATCCCCTACATAAGTGTTTAAAAAATCATAATATAATGAAGAACATAATATTTAGCTTTTACCCCTTGAAAGAAAGATGAAAATCTCTCCTATAAAGTCTCCCGCTAATCCATGCAATGCAAGTACAAACCCTTACATATTCTCTCAAAATCTCCTCACCAATCTCTCATAAAAGGTTGAAATCTACATTTCTACTCCTATTCTAAGATCTCTAAACATTCTTCACATTCTTCCTAACTTCTATACCCTTTTTTAGCTTCAAATTCACTTTAAAATAGTGTAGGGATGAATTTTCCAAGAGGAGCTTCAAGAAACCTTCTAAAAAGCATCTTGATTCAATATATATGGCCAATAACCGCCCAAAATAGCGTCCAAACTGTCTCGAGCATCGTCGATGCTAAATAGGGCACTGTCAGCACCTAAAACTCATCATTCTCAGGATACTGGCACTTAATGCACCAGTTTGGTCGCCTTCGGTGCCCATTTTGTGCAGCTCCATGATTTTGCTTCATTTGGCTCCATTTAAGCTCTGTTTTGTCCCGTTTAAGTTGTGTTGCATTCCTAACATATAGCCCTACAAAACAATCATGTAAACAATCTTTTTTTAAAATGTAATATCATTCAAAAATATGTAAGAAGTGTAAAAGAGATTAAGGATAGAAAGACTTATCAAAATGTGCCAAGCCAAAATTTTGCTTTCTTGCTCTTCTTTGCTCCAAATTGCACCATTTTTGCTTATTTTTCTCCAAGAGTCAATTTAATTTACCTAAAATGAAAAACATACAAAATTTCTTCCTTTAAAGTGTAATATCATTAAAATTAAGCATAGAATGTATATGAAAAATCAAGCAGTTTTAGGTATGTCAAGTCCCCCAAACTTAATTGTTACTTGTCCTCAAGTAATACTATAACTTTAAAAACAAAATATGTTAACTTGTGGTTGTGGGTTTCAATAGATTTTCCCATAATTTCATCTCAGAAATGTAAGAATGTAACATAGGAGAAATTCTAGAAAATCAACCTAGGACTAGAGTGTAAGAATACCTCATATTCAACTTAGAAATTCTGATTTTCTATTTACTTCAAAATTTATTGAAACTTGTTAAACTAAAGTTTTATAAGAAGTATAAAAACAAAATTTAAGAAACTTATCTATACCCATTTGACCATTACCTTTTGAAATAATAATGAGATAAGGATTGTATTTAAGTATTTTTATTTAAAAAGATTCAAGTGAAATCAATTTTTGATTAGACATCTCCTCAAGCTTCTCCTCACATTTTTTTCACTTTTCTTTTTCTTTTTCTTTTTCTTTTTATTTTCCTTTTTCCTTTTTTTTTCTTTTGGAATCATTTTCAATCCACTTTTTTTTATGTGATGATTCCTATTTCTAGATAGACCTTTAATGATTTTGAATTTCACTATTCCCTTTCTCAAGTCCAAAACTCAAAACTTTCCCTCACTTTTTAAAAGTAATTATTAATTTGAAAAAGGTTTTAATAAAGGCTCAATTCTCATTAAGTATAAATCTAAGAATCTTATTTTTTTCAAATATTCAACTCCTTTCTACCATAAATAGCAAAATCATTTTTCTAATGTGTCCTATAAAATATCTTAACTCTAGAACAGTTTCATCACATAGGATTTCAACTAAGTTATTCTTTTAACATTTCTAAAATAAAAATTATTGTAACCTAAAGATAACACCACATGACACAAGTCATTTTAAAAGTGATATTAATTAAATATGGGCTACCGAAGACAAATAAATTTAGGATTTTTTAAAAATTTTTCTTCCCCCAAAACTTGGATTTTAAAATATTTTGCAATTAATTCCATAAACTATAACAGAAAGAAAAATAAAGGTTAATTCTAATTACTACTACAACATCCTATAAAATTTATATACATGTTTAATCATGATAGAATGACTATAGTAAAACATGCTTGCAATAATATTACACTAAAAGGTAGTATAGTCACTTTAAAACTTTATTTTTCTCCTACACCAAAACTTGATTTTTAACATATATAGCATTCAGTACAGATAATATAAGTAGGAGGAAAAATAGTTCAGAAATTCTATCTACCACAAATATCTATCAAAAACATCTACAATTATTAATTAGGATAGAACAATATGCATCATAAAGTAAATTAAAACTAAGCATGCCAAAATGAAATTGACTAAAAAAAAGTCTAACTAGCATAACTGGTATCAACATAGAAATATAAAAATGTTCTTCACGTTTTTCATAAAGTTGTAACACATAAACAAACACATATGATACAGGAGGTCAATTCTTACATTAACTCATCATATCTCACTAACTTACATCCAATTTTTAACGGAATCCCTACACAAACAAATTAGGTACTTTAGAATGATTTTATAGATTATAATCCCAGAGATAAGATTATCTCTGATATATTGGCTCCTAGGCACCAATCTCATGCATCATCTAATCCCTTTATGTAAGAACCTCTAACAGTAATAAATAGTGGTGTAAGATCATCCACATGTTATTCATCAAATAGGTTCATGACTCCTACCTAATGAAAACAAAGTCTGAGAAAGGAAGTAACAAAATTGAGATGGATCTATCACTATTCAAATTCATGATATTTCTTGTAAAACTCGAGTCCGGATGAGACCCAAGTCATAGTGGACTCATCAATCCAACTACTACAAGAGAACATATAAGTCTAACCATAATAAGAAGTTAAGGATTCACCTCCCTCGTGACAGACAAAGATCAGATCAAACTACTAACAATCCAAACATTCACCGATCATTAGTCAAGTTGATTAATCCATAATGTCACATAAAGATCAAGTCAATCCACTAACAATCCAAACATTCACCTATCATTAATCAAGTTAGTTAATCCACACAAAAGAAAACACAATACAACGCTAACAATCACAACTTTCAAGCATACTAAATCAAAGCACACTGATAACTATGGGTTGTCTCATATAAAGCGCTTGGTTTAACGTCGCCAGCTCGACAAATGATTTCTCCTGGATCAAAATTCCAATTAAGTAATTCTCGATCAATCGCCTAATCCTTTTCAGATCTTGGTTGATCCCCAAATATTTATGTTTATGCCTTATATATGAAATTATATTTTATACTTCTTCTCAATAATAATATCTCTTTCTTTACAACGACGCCAAAAAAATGATTTCAAAGTAAATAAGAGATTAACTTTATTTATTTATAAGATGGGATTCTATGCAAATATATGTATCATTTATCAAGCCTAGAGATATTGAACCCACAGAGAAATGTTTTAAAAATTTAAAGAAAGCAGAAAAAGAACTTTTTTACTTTTCAAAATGATTTTTTAAGTTATGTTCTATAAGTAGAAAGTTTAAATTCTTTTTCATAATTTTTAATAAAAAGTAAAGTAAGAAACTAAGATTATCAAGACTATTAAATGTTACGAAAGCAAATGAGAATAAAAAATCTTTTTCCTCTTCATGAATTAGTAATAATTATGAAATTTTTGTGTGGAAGTATCTAAATGTGTTGTGCTAAATAGGAGCAATTATATTCTTTACCCTTACTTGGTTCTATAAAGAACATAGGTTAATCTGATGTTTTGAAATCTTGAAGATGGGTTAGGCAGGGAAGATACTAGATCTCACTCTAGTGTTCCCTCTTCTCCCTCCACTTGGGGGCTAACATCTCATAACAATACTTAAAACATCAAACCAAATTGGGGGCTTTAGCCTGTCACTCTAAAGTCCTTTAATTCTACACCCAATCAAAAGTATATCTCCCTATTTATTTGCACTCATCTATATGGACTACAATTCTCACCCATATAATTTCATGCAATTCTCTCCAATTGTTGATTGAGATAATATCGTATTGGTTCTTACATGTTATCACAACAAATTTTAACATCTCAATTGGCCAAATCAAGAGGTAAATGAAGTGCAAGGTAGTTGATTCATCACAACATCTTCCAACATTAAACATCTATACTTCACACAACATCCATCCATAATTTAATTACTTCATCGTTCAAAATGAAAAAGATAAAGAAAACTACTTAGAGCTCATGGAGAAAACACAAATACAATATGATTTGAAAGTAGAATCATAGTGAAAACACAACAAGTCTTACTTTAAAACCAAATGTAAAAACAAAGATAAAAACTTATCCAAAAATCCTCTCCACAAGACTCTTGAAGTCCCTTTAAAACTTTTTCTTTCCCTTACAAACTCCTTAGGGGGTGGCGCCCAACTCTAAGGATTCACTCTCCTAAATTCCAACACAAACTTTGATAAAGTAAAACAAAAAAGTAAGGAAAGTATGGTAAGAAAAAGACTCTCTTTCTTCCTCTCTCTCCCTTCAACCACTTCAAGTTTTTCTCCAACTTCTCCTGCCAATAGTTCCTTTCAAAACTCTTCTCTTTTTCTGATCTTCAAGTCTTATTTTAATAATTTTTCAAAAGATGCCTTGGTGTCTCTTCAAATCATGTCCAGATTCAATGAATCTACCAAGAGATGTATCCATTCATTTGAATTTTAAATTAATTTTGGCGCCAGTGAGAAGTTAAGGAAGTTTAAACCAAAGGGTGCTTAAAAAATCCTTTCTAATTTGTGCTAAATTTAATTCAAATTGCATAGGTTAACTGCCGCGGCTATGCGCCAGCCCATGGCGCTTAGCCTCGAGAGGCTATATTTGCACACTTTTTATTTTTGCTCCAAATTTGATTTTTTTTTGCTCCTTACATCACAATCATTCATTTTAATCATACCTGAAAAAAAACATGAAAATACCTTCCCTTAAAGTGCAATATCATCAAAAATAGGTATAAAAATGTGCATAAAAATACTATATATTTTAGGTTATTCAAAATCCCCCAAACATAAAATATTACTTGTCCTCAAGTGATACTATTATCATATGTAAAAATTAAGCATGCAAATTATATAAATGAGTTTCTTTAGGATTACTTCAAAAAAAATTTCAAGAAATGAAGTAGTCCAATTTAGAAAAATTTAAGTAAATGAGACCAACTTAAAGTTTAGAAAATTCATAAATAAAGGATCATGAGAAAGATGAGTTCCTATCAAATTCAGAAATACTTATAAATTTTTCAAAATATAAGATTTAAGCATTTTATTTTCCTCACATATAAATTTTTTTTAGAAAATAATTTTACTTACTATATTATATTATTAAGCTTTAGATTTTTCTCCAAACATGTATTTAAAAAATTAGGTGTGGAACCAATTTTTGGTTAGGCTCTTAAATCCTCAAGCTTCTCCTTTATTTTTTTTTTCTTTTCTTTTCAGGCAAGGATTACTATATCTGGATAGGCCTTAAATGATTTTGAATTCCACCCTTCCATTAAATCAAAGGTTTGATATATATCCTTCTCTTAAAATTCATAATAATAGTGTTGAAAATTATTTTTCAATAAAAGAAATTTAAGTTTTGAAAAATAAAAGTCAAATCTTCTAATTTACCAAAAATATAACATTTCTTACTAAAAATAGATTCACTGTATTTAACATTTCTTTACTAATAAAATTTTAACTTTAAATTTTTCATCATCACTATAGATTTTAACTAAATTCTCTTACTCATTTTTTATTCAAAAATTTGCTTCCCTAATCTAACTTCAGATACATAATTATTTTCAATCAAAAATCAAATTTATTTATAGTATTTTTGAGAACAAACAAAATTTTAGTTTTTGAAAATTGTTTTTAAATTCCTCCCAAACTTTAAAATTTTAATTAGGATAAAAAATTTAAGCATAAGAAATGATACATGGGTAAGAATTAAAAACTAAAATAAAATGCTTACAGGAATCTTCATAACCTAAATATGCAAGTATAACAGTTTAAAAATAGAAGGAGTAAACAGAAATCAATTATAGTTTTTCAATTTTCATAAAATATAAATTTCAAAGAACATTTAAAGTAGTGGAGGTTTTCAAAGCAAATACACTTAAACTTAACAAAAATCACAACAATACTAGAAAATATATGGTAGCAAAATTTTGAAAAGTTTAAATATGTAATGTAAATAGTGGTTTTTAATAGTGTTATAAATTTCCCTAACAGATTTTGGAATTAAATTATACAATACTAAAAACACAATACACTATAAATAAATTGAAACATTTACTACTACAAACACATCACGACTTTACATCACAAATATCATAACTATCACAAAACATAAATCCAACATAGATATATCTGAATGTGCACAACAGTAATAGTCTAACTACAGTCCAAACATATCAGTGTTCACAACATAATACAACACACAATAAAAGTCCAAACATCACAAAACACATATACAAACATCACAGACTCATCATATAAAAAATCCTACTCATCATCTCCATCATCATCATCGTCTTCTCTAATCAGTGTATCCATATATTACTGATAAGTCTCCTCAAACTCTACATGTTTCTGAATATAACTCTCAATGTTTTCCACCTTCCCATCTATATCCTTAACTTGTTCTTTGGTTAGACTAACATTCTTTAAAATCTTCTGTAACAATTCAGTCTGCGAACCAGAAAACTGACCTCTAGATGATGATGCTTGCAAAGTAGAAGCACGAGAAGTAGAAGCAGCAGTAGCAGATGCACTGGGAGCTCTAACAGATCCTCCTTTCCAGCCAAATTCTGAATGTACAGTGTAAGTGTTCACATTTACATTGGTAATAGGTCTAAGTGGGTAAAGAAACTCTTCACAAGTTTCAAACTTTATACCAGACTGCTCACAAATTGAATGGATCAGGGAAGGAAATCCCATACCTGCAGTAGTGACAGTTCTGGCACAATTGATAATATAATAAAAAATAATCATTGCAATGTTTATCAACTTTTCCTCCTGAATACAATAGTTGAGAATAGCTCTCTCCCTCGTAAAGGTAATAATTTGAATGAGATAAAATAATGTCAAGCCTTGGAGGTGGCATTTAACATTGAGGCTTTGAAATTCACTCTTCAGTCATTTGTGTTTTTCCAGAGACCTCTTCCATCAGTAAGAAAAGACATAATCTCATCTAATTCCCCTTCGATTGCTTCAATTCCTAAGCCATTTCTAAAATTTGCACAAATATTCAACATAAATTCCAAAATCAAACTAAACTAGCTAAACTTAACTTCTAAAGGCAAAATCTACTAAATCCAAGCAATTTCTCAAGTTTTTTCTCAAACTTTCATCGTAAATAGTGATTTTCAAATTTCTCAAGAATTTACTCAAAATACATGGTGAAAATAAAAAATTTTGCTTAGGTGAAGTGCTTATATCTTGAGGAGTTGAAATCAAAAAAATTTCATCTAAAACGGCTATTAAATGATCAAAATAAGTGATGCCCTATGATGCCCAAATATTTATGCTTACAATTTAGATATGAAATTTATGATTTATAATATAGCATTCTAGGCAAGTATACATATCATTTATCAAGTAATATAAGATTTTCTGATTAAGCCCCGAGATATCGAAGCCACAGGTAAATGTGTAAAAATTTAAAGAAATAAGAAAAATAACTTTTTACTTTTTTAACTTATTTTTGTAAGTATGTTTTAAAGTTATAATTTCGAAAAGTTGTTTTTGATATTTTTAATAATAAGTTTAAGCAGGAAATGAAATTATCAATACTCTAAACACGATATAAAAGTTATAAGAATCAAATATCTTTTTCTTTCTTCAATGAATCGGTAATAATTATGGAATTTTATGTTGTGGAAGTATTTAAATGTATTGTGCCAAATAGGTGCAATTATATTCTTTACCCTTACTTGGTTCTATAAAGAAAATTGGTTAATTTGAAATTTTGAAATTTTGTAGATGGGTTAGGCAAGGAAGATACCAGCTCTCACTCTAGAGTTCCCTCTATTCCCTCCACCTGAGGGATAACATCTCATAACAAATTTTAAAATAATAAACCAAATTAAGAGGCTTTAGCCTGTCACTCTAAATTCCTCTAATTTTACTCCCCAATAAAGCATATCTCCCTATATATTTGCATTCAATCATATGGACTACAATTCTCACCCATATAATTGTATTTGATTCTTTTCGATTGTTGTTTAAGACAATACCACATTGGATCTTACATAATCTCACAACAAATTTTAACATCTTAATTGGCCAAATTAAGAAGTAAATTAAGTTCAAGGAATTGAATCATCACAATTTATTCCAGCATTAAACACTTATACATTCCACAACATTACTTCCATAATTTAATTACTTCATCATATAAGAAAAAAAAACATAAACTAAACTACTCAAATTTCAAGAAGTAAACACAAACAAAACTTGATATGAAAGCATAAACCATAATGAAAACACAACAATCTTACTTAAAAACAAAATGTAAAAACAAAGATAAATACTTATCTGAAAATCCTCTCCACCAGACTCTAGAAGTTCCTTTGAAATTTTGCTTTCCACAATACAAATCTACAGAGGTTGGCGCCCAACTCTGGTGACTCTAATAAAGACTTTAAACTTCAATAAAAACTAGATATAAGGATAAAAGAAAATTGGTGAGAAGTAGGCTTCACACCAAGCCCTTTTTCTTTTTTATTCTCTACTCTCTACTATAGAAAAGAAGAACTCTAAAACTTAACACACTCTAATAACCACTCTAATAACACACACTGAATAATAACCCTTTCAACACCCACACACACACACACTTGCAAATTATGAGGCTTCATTTTTATAATTTTTCAAAAGGTGCCTTGGTGTCTCTTCAAATCATGTCCAGATTCAATGTATCCACCAAAAGATGCATCCCTTCATTCAAATTTGCCGCCCAAAGGAAGTTAAGGAAGTCACCACCAAAAGTTACTTCAAACACCCCTTGAAAATGGTGCCAAAATTCATTTAAATTCGATTTTTAACTGTGGCGCTTAAGCGCCGGCACTTTGGTGCTTAGGCGCCAGAGGCCAAATTCCTTAAACTTCATAATTTTGTCCAGATTTGGTCCCTTTTCACTCCTTTCATCATAATTAACTATTTTCATCATAACTGCAAGAAAAACACAAAATATCTTCCATTAAAGTGCAATATCATCAAAAATAGGTATAAAAATGTGCATAAAAACACTATATATTTTAGGTGTATCACCCTAGAATGCTTATTTGCGAATTTGGGAGGTTGAAGGTGACAGTTGGGAGAATAATGTTAATTTTTGGGTTTTTATCACCTGTAAACAAGTTTTCATGAACCAACGCCTATGCTTGACATGACAATGCTTAGCCGCGAGTTCTGGTGCTTAACCGCCAAGGGTTTGGCATGTATCCGCAAGTGAGTAGATTTTGACTATTATGTTTAATCGCACTAATACGCCTAGTTAATTACCGTAAAAAAATTTAAATAATTACTTCTACCCCATACACACTTTTAACACTCCAAAATCACATTTTAATATCAATCAATTCAAAAAAAAATCACACAAACATAAATTTCATTAAAAACAAAACACTTAATACAAACTAAAAATTTCACTCCAAAATCCTTGGATGAAATTTTCCAAAACATTCATAACACATATAACTAGACACAAATCCACATCATTAAAATACAACAAACTTCTGACACAAACATTACAATAATCAAAAACATTAAACACTAAACATAGATAACTAAACCAAAAGACAACACTTGAATTTAATTCCACTCTCCTGTAGGCGGAATATATCCTGAACCAATATTAGTTCCATTTGAACTATCTGGAATGTAAATCTAATAAAACAAGAGATTGTTGGAAACTCTCAGTAAATCTTCTTCTATCCATTTGTTCTTCTGAAACATCATTTTATCTACTTCTTCCACATGACTTGTATGACTGAATTGCATTTTGATTTGCCATCCAATGTACGCTAAATGTGCATTAATTTCATTTACCTTTGCTTCGATTGAAGCCACATCAGCCTCAACCTTTGCAATCTTCTCTAGAATTCCTTGGATATCAATGGCTAAACCTATTGTATAACTCTTGCTCACTCTCACAAATGAACTTCTTCTTGTAAGCTTCCTCTTTCTTCCTAACTTTGCTCTCCCAAGAAGACATTTTGGCTCTCAAAACACCTTTCCCGAAGACTGAGAAGTGAAAATGAAAACTGGGGCTAGTATCTCTAAATTGCGGGCCTATTTATATACTTGGGAAGTCTCAAAAACTGACCCTAGACGTGTTTAAACTCCTAAATAACTCCCAAAACCACTTACCCATGATTTAGGCTTCTAAAACCACATTTTTCATGTTTTTTTGTAACTCCGGAACCTAAGCGCCAACTTCCAACGCATAGCCGCCAGTGCTCATTTTAGCACAGGTCTGCTAAATGTCCAAATATTCATTTTGACTCCTCTAAGTCATCAAATAAGGTCAAATAAACACCACTATAACATAAAAACTTCAAAATACTACCGCATTTTCTCAAATTAAACCAAACAAAAGCACACAAAAAAACTTAAAGCAAAGCACACCGATAATTATGGGGTGCCTCCCACAAAGCGCTTGGTTTAACGTCTTCAGCCTGACATACCCAGAGTTTATTCTGAGTGAGCCAACATCAGATTACCATCGAGTTTAGATTGATCGACTTAAAATAGGGTTTTAGTCTATGAACATTGATTTTGAATATTTTTCCAGTCTTAAGATCTTTAATATCCACAGCTCCATAGGGATAAACTTTCATCACAATAAATGGACCCATCCACCTGGACTTAAGTTTTCCAGCAAATATTTTCAGTCTAGCATTATATAACAAAACTTGTTATCCTGACTCAAGATTTTTAGTAAGAATCTTCTGATCTTGCCACAACTTCATCTTTTCTTTATAAAACTTAGCATTTTCATAAGATTCATTACTTTTTTCTTTAAGCTCATTTAATTGCAAAAATCTCTTTTCACCAGCATCTTTCAAATTATAATTGATCTCTTTAATAGTACAATATGCTTTATGATCAAGTTCAACTGGTAAATGATAAGCTTTCCTAAAAATTAGCCTATATAAGGACATTCCTTTAGATGTTCTGTATGCAGTCTTATAGGCTCACAAAGCATAATCCAGTTTGATTGACCAATCCTTTTAGTTTGGATTAATAGTCTTTTCCAATATTATTTTAATTTCATGATTAGATAATTCAACCAAACCACTTGTCTGTGGATGATAAGCAGTAGCAATGCGATGGCTAATATGATATTTCTTTACTAGCTTTTCCATAATCACATTTCTAAAATGACTTCCCCTATTAGTTATGATCACTCTTGGTATTCCAAATCTACAAAATCTATTCTTTCTTAAAAATTTTGCAACACTTTGAGCATCGCATCGAGGTAAAGCAAGAGCTTCTATCCATTTGGATACATAGTCTACTGCTATCAGAATGTATATATTTCTGAAAAATGGTATAAATGGTCCCATGAAATCTAATCCCCAAACGTCAAATATTACAACTTACAACATATAATTGAGAGCATCTCATTTCTTTTAGAAATATTGCTTACACGTTGTCATTGATCAAAATTTTTAATATAAGCATTAACATCCTTAAAAATTGTAGGCCAATAAAATCCAGATTGTAGGATTTTATATGCAGTTTTATCAACTCCAAAATGTCCCCCATAATCAGAATTATGACATTTTTGAATAATTTCATTAGTTTCTTCTAAAGGTACACATCTTAGAATAATCAAATCCTTTCCTTATTTATATAAAAATGGGTCATCCAATGATTAAGTATTACCTTCAGATAAAAATTTCTTCCTCTCTTGGTATGTCAAACCATAGGGTAAAATATCACTGACACTAAAGTTTACAATGTCGGCATACCACGGAACACGCCACTCATTGATAGTGAAAAATTTTTCATCAAGAAAATGTTCATTGATTTCATTTTCATTGTAGAGAGATTTTTCATAGTTAAGCCTGGAAAGATGATAAGCAATTTGATTATCAGCACCCTTCCTATCTACTATTTCAAAATCAAATTCTTATAAAATATAAATCCACCTTATCAGTTTCAGTTTTGTATTCTTCTTTTTCATTAAATATTTAATAGCAGAATGGTCAGTATGCACCACACATTTTTTTCCAATTAAAAATGATTTGAATTTATCAAAGGCAAATACTATTGCTAATTACTCTTTCTCGGTTATGGTATAGTTAATTTGAGCTTCATTAAGAGTTCTGCTAGTGTAGTAGATCACTTTGAAAATCCTATCATAATTTCGTTCTAAAACAACTCTAATAGCATAATCACTGGCAAAACACATTAATTCAAAAGTTTTTCTAAGTTTGGTGAAACTATAACAGGTGCAGTGATTAATTTTTCTTTTAATGATTCAAAAGCTTTTATGCATTCTTCATAAAAAAAAATTATATCTTTTTCCAGTAAACGACATAAAGGCTTTCAAATTTTTGGAAAGTATTTAATATTACACCTGTAGAATCCAGCATATCCTAAAAAACTTCTAATTGCCCTTACATTTATTATTGTGCGACTTTTTTAATTTACCAAAATTTATGAACTCAGATATATATATATATATATTGATTTAGTTTTATAATGAGTTGCACAATTAAATGCAAGTATATGTATCGCTCAAGTAATACAGGGCTCTAGTGGAGTCCTGGATATCAATCCCACAGGAAGGCTTTAATTTTATGGTGTAGCACAGAAATCACTTATCGAATCACAACACAATTGCAAGTAAGTTCAATTCTTAAAATAAAGACAAACAGTTTTAGTTACTATTCCTACCAAAGTATGTTCTAAACTTCTAGAAAGTTAAACTAACACAAGACTAAAGTTATAACAAAGTTCAGTTGTAAGAAAGAGTCTTCCTCCTCTCCAATTATAATATAATGATTATTGTGACATAAATTAGTGATGCAAATGTATTGTACCAAATAGGAGCATTCTTATTCTTTACCCTTTTCCAAGCGCCTAAAGAACATTGGCTAATCCTAAGTTTAGTCCCTAAATCTGTGGTTAGGCTTGAAGGATACTGGCTCTCACACTAGAGCTCCCACTTCCCTTTCCCTGAAGGCTAACTCTCTCTTTGGTTACTACACCCTAGGACCAAATTGATGATTGCAGCCTGTCACTCTGAAATCTCCAATTCTACACCCATCAAAGTATATTTCCCTTTATTTGCACTCAATCCCCACGAACTATGTATCTCATTCATGGACATTGATTGTGACCTTCACTTTTATTGTCGAACACATAATCCTTTCGGAACATATGTTTCCCAACAAGTTTTAACAATTTAATTGACAAGATAAAAAAGTAAATGAAGTTCCAAGTGAAAGGTCATCACAAATTCTCCATAATAAATTGGCACATCATTTCCATATCACAACATCAACACATCACATGAAAAAGAGGAAGAAAGAAATCTACTCAAGACTCACGAGGAAAAGATGACAACACATGGATTTTATAAATAAAAAGAACGTCATACAAACAGAGTAAAGAAAAGACAACTTATCTTAAACTCTTCCCCAAGCGAATCTCAAGGAATTCATTTGACTCCTATTCTTTCTTCACAACAACACACAATTCTCTCTTTAGATAAGTAAGGAAGAAAAAATCTCTCACTTTCCCTCTTCTCCTACACTACTTAGAAGAGGAAACACAAAACCTAGATTTCCTAAAAAAAATGAAAAGACACTCTCACCTCACTCTCTCTACAGTCTAAACTCTCCGCCCCCCTCTCTATAGTTGGCTCCAAAGTAGTTTAAATTTGGCCATAACTGATTTCCCAAGAGTTTTCTCATGCAACCCTCCAAAATCCGGCAAAATACATTGAATTTAGTTTTAGATCGAGATAGGGAATGCTTTGGTGCAGGATAGAGCGTCGTTCGGCACTGGTGACAGCGTCGTTCGGTGCTACTTCAATAAATTGCACTTTTGCCCCTTTTTGCTCCAAATTTGCTCCTTTTTGCTTCCTTTTGCTCCAAAGGCCTAAATTCAATGTACCTGCATGCAATCATGAAAAATACCTTTCTTCAAAGTGCAATATCATCAAAAACATGTATGAAATGAATAGTAAAAAGCTATTAAATTTTTAGTGAATCAAGATCCCCCAAAATTAACAATTACTTATCCTCAAGTAATTTTAGTTAATACATAAAATAATGATCCACTGCAATGAACTTTCTTTCTAGAATACCATAATTTTGATTTAGATGAGTACCATAGTAAAATTTTCAGAAAGATCTTTGAATAATTCAAGTAAATTTTGTAGGTGTAAGACTATCTAGTAATCAAGTCTAAGAGTTATATCCTTTTATTCATTTCAATAATGACTGTTGATTGTCCTATTAAGGCACTTAAAAGGATTACATGAAAAGAATTTTATGAGAACACTATTAGTGAGGATGCTAATCCATACATATAAGTTCAGGAAAGTAATTAGGTTTTTTCTTTTAGATAGGTCCAAGTGAAGCCAATTTTTTATTAGGCATCTCCTCAAGCTTCTCCTCACTTTTCTTTCTTTTCTTTTCTTTTCTTTTCTTCTTCTTTTCCTTTCTTTTCTTTTCTTTTCTTTTCTTTTGTTTTCTTTCAACTGAGGATTACTGTATCTGGATAGCCTTTCATAGTTTTGAACTTCACCCTTCTCACACTAAATTTGAAACTTACCACAATCCCTTACCTTATAGGCATTTCTTTAGCTTATTAATGATTCATCATAGAGCCTCAATACTTTCCTATCATATAAAGTTTTAAGATTCTTAATATTTCAAACATACAGTTTTTCTTACTTTGAATAGTTGGCTATAGTCCTATTCTCTTATACCAAATATCTTAGCCTACAAAATTACTTTTCATTACCAAATACTTTTATTCAATTTTACAAAATACTTAAACAAAATCAAAATACAGTTATCTGAAGTTGAGTTCTATCACAGGAAATCATGTTAATAATTTTGAAAATACTTTTAAATGAGAACAATTAATAGTTAATTTTTTCCCTCTTCCAAACTTAAATTTTTGAATATCAATACAATTAACATGGGAAGAAAGAAAAGATATAAACATATAACTCATACCTCAATATGTTGGGCTTTTCATACCTTTGAGTTTAAGCAAGTTTTTCTTCATAAAGTAGAACAGTAGGTCTGAAATAATTAAGAGCATTTCTATACACAGATATGGGTTAGAAATTTGTAAGGGAAGAAGTTTAAAAACATACAACATAACCTACGCACATAACATTGACATCCAACTATTACTATCACAGATTAAACTAACAAACCAAACACATGCAAACTCTACTATCACATCAAATACATCACAAATCAACATAAAGTCTACTACAAGTACAACCAAATACACATTACATCACAGATACTCATCAGAAAGAGTCTCAGGTACATTGATACCTGAATATTTATGCTTACGATTTATATATGAAATTTATGATTTATAATATGGCATTCTACGCAAGTATACGTATCATTTATCAAGTAATATAGGACTTTCTGATTAAGCCTAGAGATATCGAACCCACAAGGAAATGTGTAAAAATTTAAAGAAATAAGGAAAATAACTTTTTACTTTTTTAATTGATTTTTGCAACTATGTTTTAAGGTTTTAATTTCGAAAAGTTGTTTTTGATATTTTTTATAACAATTTTAAGCAAGAAATGAGATTATCAACACTCTAAACATGATATAAAAGTTATAAGAATCAAATATCTTTTTTTTTCTTCAATGATTCTGTAATAATTATGGAATTTTATGTTATGGAAGTACTCAAATGTATTGTGCCAAATAGGAGAAATTATATTCTTTACACTTAGTTGGTTCTATAAAGAAAATTAGTTAATTTGAAATTTTGAAATTTTGTAGATGGGTTAGGCAGGGAAGATACCAGCTCTCACTCTAGAGTTCCCCCCTATTCCCTCCACCTAGGGACTAACATCTCATAACAAAATTTAAAATAATAAACCAAATTAGGGGGCTTTAGCCTGTCACTCTAAAGTCCTCTAATTTTACTCCCCAATAAAGCATATCTCCCTATATATTTGCATTTAATCATATGGACTGCAATTCTCACCCATATAATTGCATGTGATTCTTTCTAATTGTTGTTCGAGACAATACCTCATTAGATCTTACATAATCTCACAAAAAAATTTAACATCTTAATTGGCCTAATCAAGAAGTAAATTAAGTTCAAGGAATTGAATCATCACAATTTAATTCAACATTAAACACTTATACTTTCCGCAACATTAATTCCATAATTTAATTACTTCATCATCTAAGTAAGAAAAAGATAAACTAAACTACTCAGATTTCTTGAAGGAAACACAAACAAAACTTGATATGAAAGCATAAACCATAATGAAAACAAAACTATCTTACTTAAAAACAAAATGTAAAAACAATGATAAATACTTTTCTAAAAATCCTCTCCACTAGACTCTGGAAGTTCCTTTGGAATTTTGCTTTCCACAATACAACTCTACAGAGGTTGGTTCCTAACTCTGGTGACTATAATAAAGACTTTAAACTTCAATAAAAATTAGGTATACGGATAAAAGAAAATTAGTGAGAAGAAGGCTTCACACCAACTCTTTTTTCCTTTCTTACTCTTTACTCTCTAATATTGAAAAGAAGAACTCTAAAACTTAACACACTCTAATAACACACTCTGAATAATAACACTCTCTACACCACAATAACAACACACATACACACACACACACACACACACTTGCATATTATGAGACTTCATTTTAATAATTTTCCAAAAGGTGTCTTGGTGTTTCTTCAAATCAAGTCCAGATTCAATGTATCCACCAAAAGATGCATCCCTTCATTCAAATTTACCGCCCAAAGGAAGTTAAGGAAGTTACCACCAAAAATTGCTTCAAACACCCCTTGAAAATGGTGCCAAAATTCATTTAAATTCGACTTTTAACCGTGGCACTTAAGCGTCGACATTTTGGCGCTTAGGCACTAGAGGCCAAATTTTTCAAACTTCATAATTTTGCTCCAAATTTGGTCCTTTTTCGCTCCTTTCATCATAATTAATTATTTTCATCATACCTGCAAGAAAAATACAAAATACCTTTCATTAAAGTGCAATATCATCAAAAATAGGTATAAAAATGTGCATAAAAACACTATATATTTTAGGTGCATCAAAATCCCCCAAACTTCAAATGTTACTTGTCCTCAAGTGACTCTTAACCATAAAAAATTTAACATGCAAATTATGTAAATGAGTTTCTTTAGAAAGGTTTCAAAATTTTGTTCTAGAAATGAAATAATCCAATTTAGAAAAAAAATTTAGTAAATAAGACCAATTTAAAGTTTAGAGAGTTCTTAAGTAAAGGATAATTAAAAAATAGGTATCTATCTAATTCAGAAATAATTGTAGATTTTTCAAAATATAAAATTCAAACATTTTATTTTTCTCACTTAAAAATTTTAATTGAGAATAATTTACTTACTATATTATAACCTTAAGTTTTAGATTTTCTCAAAAACTTATATTTTAAACTTTAGGTATGGAACCAATTTTTTATTAGGATCTTAAATCCTCAAGCTTCTCCTTTCTTTTCACATATTATTTTTCACTTTTTTCTCTTTTTCTTTTTCTTTTTTCTTTTCTTTTCTTTTCTTTCTTTTTTTTTATAAGGCAATGATTACTATATCTGGATAGGTCTTTAATGATTTTGAATTCAACCCTTCCATTTAAAATAAAGGTCTGATATTTATCTTTCACTTAAAAATCATAATAATAGAGTTGAAAATTATTCTTTAATAAAAGAAATTTAAGCTGTGAAAAATAAAAATCAAATCTTCTATTCATCCAAAAATACAACATTTCTTACTAAAGATAGTTTAATTATATTTAACATTTCTTTATTAAGAAAATTTTAACTTTAAATTTTTCATTATTACTATAAATTTTGACTAAATTCTTGTATTCAATTCTATATTCAAAATTTTGTTTCCCTAATATAACTTCATATACATAATTATTTTCAATCAAAAACCAAATTTATTTTAAGCATTCTTGAGAACAAATAAAATTTTAGGTTTTTGAAAACTTTAGTTCTTTAAACCCCCCTCCCCCAAACTCTAATTTGTAGTCAGAATAAAAATATTTAAGCATAAGAAATGATACATGAGTGAGAATTAAAAAACTAAAATAACATGCTTGCAGGAATTTCAATATCCTAAATATGTAATTATAACATCTTTAAAGATAAACAGGAATAAAAAGAAACTAAATTCAGTTCTTCATAAAAGAAAATTTTCAAAAGACTTCTACAGTAGTGGAGGTTTTCAAAGTAAATACACACCAACTTAACATAACTAAAATCACAACAATAGTAAATAATAATTGGTAGTAGATTTTGAAAAGTTTAAATATGCAATTTTCAAATAGTGGTTTTTAATAGTGTTCTAAATTTTCTAAAAAATTTGGAATTAATTTATACTCTATTAAAAAATTAAACACTAAATACACATCTAAACTTTTACTACTACACACATATCACAAATTACAACATAAACATTATTTTATAATAAAAACATCTGAATGTGCATAAAAAGAAATAGTCCAACTATGCTCTATACAAAATCAGAGTTCATATCATAAATACATTACACAACAATCTAACATAACATCACATATAAAAATATCAAAATAAAAACTTAACTACACATAAGAAATCAAAAATCAAAACAAACTAAACACAACAACTTTAATCATCATCCTCATCATCATCTTCTTCAGCCCAGTCTCTAGATTGCACATAAGGTATATAAAATGAATGAGCGGGCATCTCAGTACTATGATCCCTCTAATCACTTTATCCATGTACTGCTGATAATTATCCTCATATTCATCACACTTAACAAAATACCTTTCAATATTTTCAATTTTACCATCCATATCTCTAACATGTTCTCTGTTAAGACTCACTTTCTTCAAAATATTCTTCAATAGTCCAGTTTGTGAATCACTAGATGATGATGCTCTAGAAGTAGTGGCACGTGAAGTAGAAGCAGTAGAAGCAGAAGTAGAAGCAGTGGAAGTTCTAAATCCTCCTCTCCAACCAAACTCTGAATGTACAGTGTAAGCACTAACGTTTACACTAGTAATAGGTCTCAATAGCCGAAGAACTTCCTCTCATGTTTCAAACTTAACATTAGATCGCTCACAAATTGAATAAATTAAGGATGGAAATCCCATACCTAAAGTAGTAGCAGATCTTGCACAGTTCATCACATAGTCAAAAATAATAGCCCCTACATCAATAGGCTTTCCCAACTAAATACAATGATTCAGAACTGCTCTCTCTCTAGTAACTTCACTAGTATGACTTCAAGGCAACATTCTAAATGAGATAAAGTAATGTCATGCCTTTGAAATGGAATTCAACTTAAAGGCCAGAAAATTTACTCTTCTTTCGTTTGTTATCTTCCATAAACATCTTCCATCAGTCATAAATGATATGATCTCATCTAATTCTCCTTCAGTAGGATGATAATTAACATAAAAACAAAACACCGCAGGAGGCAAGTGGTAAAAGACATTGATTACCACAGGTGAAAAATGTACTTGTTCACCTCTAACCATCACCAAATTTTCTTCTGCTGCAGGCAAGTTTGCATAAAACTCTCTGACCACAGAAACAACAGCGACAGCTGAGAAGTAATAATAATTATCTCAATTTCCTCTAGTAATCATCTATTCAATAACTTCTCCTGGTTTGCGAAACACTTGTTCTGGAATTAATTTACATGACGACAGTGCGTCAACATACGTTCCTCAGCTCTTGCACTAAAAACTTTATTTGAATCAAATTTCGCTTTATCTTTTGATCGCTTTGACTTTGGAGCCATCTCTAAAAAAAATTTTTCAAAAATTTATCATAAATTCCAAAATCAAATTAAACTTGCTAATTTAACTTCCAAAGGTAATTTTCACTAAATCCAAGCAATTTTTCATGCTTTTCTCAAATTTCACAATAAATAACGATCTTAAGATTTTTCAATAAAGTACCCAAATGGTGAAAATAAAAAATTTTTACTTAGGAATAGTACTCATACCTCAAGGAATTTAAGTCTGACAAATCTCGTTGAAATCGGCTCTTAATTGATCCAACTTTAGGATGCCCTAAATCCTATTTCGTGACTTTGAGAGGTTGACGGTGACGGGAGGTGTTAAAAATGTAAATTTTTGGGTTATTAACTATAAAAAATCAGTTTTCGCGAACCGGCGCTTAAGCGCAAGGCTTCGGCGGTTAGCCGCGAATTCTGGCGCTTAGCCGCCAGCATTCTTATTTTCACAATTAATTTAAAAATTCACCAAACTCCTTGGTTAATCACCCTAAATCACTTTAAATGATAATTTCTCCCTTCTAAACTTTTCTAATTCTCCAATGAAAGTTAAATCTCCATCAATTCCAAACAAATTTCACACAAACACAAACTTTCATTAAAAACAATCACACTTAATACATACTAAAAATTTCTATCCAAACATTTTGGATGAAATTTCCCAATATACAATAATTCAAATATATCAAAACAAAGATAATTTTACATCATTAATATGTAATAAACACACATTAGTGTTTAATAAAACACGAACATATAACACTATACACTAAACACTTAACACATCAAACTACGATACTACATTATACTCAAATTAATTCCAATCTCCATTAGGTTGAATGTATCCAAAATCACTATTAGTTCCATTTGAACCATCTGGAATATAGATCAGATAAAACGGGCGATGGTTGAAAACTCTTACATCTTCTTCTTCTAATCATTTATTTTTCAGAAACATCGCCTTATCTGCTTCTTCCACATGACTTGTATGACTGAATTGCATTTTGTTAACATTCAATATACACTAAATGAGCGTTAGTTTCATTTACATGTGCTTCAATTGACTCCACATTGGCTTCAATCTGAGCAATCCTTTCTGCAATACCTTGAATACTAACTGTTAGGAATTCGTTATATAACTCTTGCGCACTTTTACTGATAAATTTTTTCTTGTTTGCTTCCTCATTTTTCTTAATTTCACTCTCCCAAGAAGACATTTTTGCACTCAAAATACTCTTCTTAAGACTCAGAAATGGAAATATAGACTTGAGCAAGTGTTTCTCTTAATCGAGGGCCTTTTATAGACATGGGAAGTGCTAAAACTGACCCTAGATGTTTTAAAACTCCAAAATAACTCCTAAAATCACTTCCCCACGATTTTGGCTTCTAGAAATTCATTTATAACATTTTTCTTAACTGCGGTGCTTAAGCGCCAACAAGGCGGCGCTTAGCCGCCAGTGCACATTTTTGCACAGGTCTGCCAAATGTCCAAATTTTTCATTCTGACTCTTTTAAGTCATCCTTTAATGTCAAATAAACACCACTATAACTATTCTCTTCAAAATGCTACCACATAACCATAAAAACAAATGAAACAAACCATACAAAGCAAACATAAAGCAAAGCACACTGATAACTATAAAGAAAAGCACACTAATAACTATGGGTTGCCTCCTACAAAGTGCTTCGTTTAATGTATTCAGCCTGACATACCCATAACTATTATGAGTAACCCAACATCAGATTCTCATCAAATTTAAGTTTATCGACTGAAAAATAAGGTTTAAGTTTATGACCATTAACTTTAAATATTTTTCCAGTCTTAGGATCTTGAATATCCACAGCTCCATAAGAATAAACTTTTATCACAATAAATGGACCCATCCATTTGGACTTAAGTTTTCCAGCAAAAATTTTCAGCCTTGCATTATGTAACAAAACTTTTTGTCCAGGTTCAAGATTTTTAGTAAGAATCTTCCAATCATGCCATAACTTCATTTTCTCTTTATAAATCTTGGCATTTTCATAAGATTCATTCCTTATCTCTTCAAGCTCAATTATTTGCAATAATATCTTCTCAGCAACATCCTTTAAATTATAATTGCACTCATTAATAGCCCAATATGCTTTATGCTCAAATTCAACAGGCAAATGACAAGCTTTTCCAAAAATTATCCTATATGGGGACATCCCTATAGGAGTTCTGTGAGCAGTCCTATAAGCGCACAAAGCATAATCCAGTTTGATTTAATAATCCTTTCTTTTTTCATTAACAGTCTTTTCCAATATTTTTTTATTTTCATGATTGGATAATTCAACCAAACCACTTGTTTGCGGATGATAAGCAGTAAGAATGTGATGGTTAATATGATATTTCTTTACAAACTTCTCCATTATCGCATTTCTAAAATGACTTCCTCCATCTGTTATGATTACTCTTGGTATTCCAAATCTGAAAAATATATTCTTTCTTAAAAACTTTGCAACACTTTGAGCATCACATTGAGGTAAAGAAACAGCTTCAATCCATTTGGATACATAGTCTACTGCTATTAAAATATAGATCTTTCCGAAATATGGTGTAAATGGTCTCATGAAATCTAATCCCCAAACATCAAATATTTCAACTTCCAACATATAACTAAGGGGCATCGCATTTCTTCTAGAAATATTGCCTACACGCTGACATCGATCAAAATTTTTAATATATGCATTAACATCTATAAAAATTGTAGGCTAATAAAATCTAGATTGTAAAATTCTATAAGCAGTTCTATCAACTCCAAAATGTCCCCCATAATCAGAATTATGACATTTTTGAATAATTTCATAAGTTTCTTCTAAAGGCACACATCTTCGAATGATCAAATCCTTTCCTTGTTTATATAAAAATGGGTCATCCCAAAAATAAGTTTTAGCATCAGATAAAAACTTCTTCTTTTCTTGGTATGTCAAACCATATGGTATAATATCACTTATAGTAAAGTTTACAATGTCAGCATAATACAGAATACACCATTCATTAATAGTGAACAATTTTTTGTCAGGAAAATGTTCATTAATTTTTTCAGTATCACTAAAAGATTTTTCAGTTTCAAGCTTGGATAGATGATCAGCAATTTTATTATCAGCACCTTTCCTATCAACAATCTCGAAATCAAATTCTTGCAAAAGAAGAATCCATCTAATCAATCTTTGTTTTGTATCTTTCTTCTTCATTAAATATTTGATAGCAGAATGATCAATATGCACTACACATTTAGTTCCAATTAAATATGATCGAAAGTTATCAAAAGAAAATACTATAGTTAATAACTCTTTCTCGGTAGTGGTATAGCCAATTTGAGCTTCATTAAGAGTTTTACTAGCATAGTAAATTACTTTGAAAATTTTATCATATTTTTGACCCAAAACAGCACCAATAGCATAATCACTAGCATCACACATTAATTCAAAAGGTTTTCCTAATTTAGTGAAATTATAATTGGTGCAGTGATTAATTTTTCTTTTAATGTGTTAAAAGCTTTTAGGCATTCATCATCAAAATTAAAAATTACATCCTTTTCCAATAAATGGCATAAGGGTTTTGAAATTTTTAAAAAGTCTTTAATGTAACGCTTATAGAATCCAACATGTCCCAGAAAACTTCTAATTCCCTTCACATTTGTTAAACAAGGTAAATTATAGATAACTTTAATTTTTGTAGGATCTACCTCTAAAATTTTTTCTAATATTCTATGTCCTAATACAATTCCTCCTACTACCATAAATTGGCAGTTTTCCCAATTAAGGACCAAATTAGTTTCTTCACGGTGTTTTAGAACTTTAGATAAATGTTCTAAACATGATTTAAATGAGCTTCCAAACACTGAAAAACATCCATAAAAACTTCAATCCCTTTTTCGATTAAATCACAGAACATAGCCTTCATACATCTCTCAAAATGTAGCAGGGTCATTACATAAACCAAAAGACATTCTTCTGAAAGCAAATGTACCATAAGGACTGGTAAACATTGTCTCAGGAGAAATTTGAATTTGGTGGTACCCAGTATATCCATCCAGAAAACAAAAGTATTTATGTCCAGCCAGTCTATCCAACATCTGATCTAGAAATGGGAGTGGAAAATGATCTTTCCTTGTAGCAAGATTTAATTTTCTATAGTCAATGCATATCCGCCACCTTGTAACTTGTCTTGTTGGTATAATCTCATTTTTCTCATTAACAGTCATAGTTACTCCTCCTTTCTTAAGAACACAGTGAATATGACTCACCCATGCACTATCTGAAATAGGGTAGATAAACCCAACATCCAACCATTTTAAAATTTCTTTCTTAACAACATCTTTTATAATAAGATTTAATCTCCTTTGAGGTTCAGCCCTAGGTTTACAATTATCTTTCATAAGGATTCTCTGCACACAAATTGAAGGACAGATTCCTTTAATATCAGCTATCGTCCATCCGAAGGCTTTGTTGTACTGGAATGATCACTGGAAATGTACTACAAATTGAAGGACTGTACTTCAAACAAACTCTCTTCTTTTGTTTTAGTTAATTGAGAGGAAATTATCACTGGAAAATTTGACTCACCTAAAAAAATATACTTCAAATGATCAGGAAGCAACTTTAATTTAAGTTTAGGAGGTTTTTTAATTGATGGACCAAAAGATTCATCTTTTTCAGTCATATCCAGCAGTTCAAATTTTTCATGAACATAATTTACATCTTCCTCATTAAAATCTTCAGAATGATGTAACTCCTCTTCTTGCTCATGTTCTAATTCACCTCTTTCAGATTTCTCTTCATAAACTGATTTGAAATGACATTCACTCAAATACTTGATAACATCCATTCTATAACATTCGTCGTCTTTACCTCTTGCAGGATATTTAATAGATTTTGACATATTGAATGTAACATTCTAATCATTAACTATCATTGTTAATTCCCCATTTTGAACATATATCATTGCTCTGCCTGTGTCTAGGAAAGGTCTTCCAAAAATTATGGGTATCTCTTTATCTTCCTCCATATCCAACACAATGAAATCAACAGGAAAGATAAATTGATCCACTTTTACCAAAACATCTTCTATAACTCCTTTAGGATATGTGATCAAACGATCTGCTAAATGCAGAGTTACAGTAGTTGGAGTTATATCTCCTAATCTTAGCCTTTTAAATATTGATAGAGGCATAAGTTTAATGCTTGCACCCAAATCACATAAAGCTTTTCCATAAAATCTATCTCCGATTGCACATTGAATTGTGAAACTACCAGGATCTTTAAGCTTTTCAGGAAGCTTCTTCTGAATTATTGCACTGCACTCCTCACACAGTGCAAATGTCTCATTATCTTCAAACTTCCTTTTTTGTTGAGAATATCCTTCATAAATTTCACATAGCTTGGCATCTGTTCTAAGGCTTCAGCAAATGGAATATTGATTGTTAGCTTCTTAAATATCTCCAAGAATTTTGAAAATTGCTTATCCAATTTTTGTTGATGAAGTCTTTGAGGAAATGGAGGTGGTGGTTTTTCCAAATCTTCCTTAAGTGGAGAAATAGGTCTTTCCTAACCTTTTTTAGCGTCCTCTTTTGGTTCTTCAATCTCTTCTATCTCTACTTCAATTTCTTTTTGAACTCTTCCTTCCAACTCTCTTCCACTTCTCCGTTGAATTGCTTTTACATGCTCTTTATTTTTATCTATTGGATTTACTTCAGTATTACTTAGAAGCATACCTTGGGATCTATTACTTAATGTATTGGCAATCTGTCCCAATTGATTTTTAATATCTCTTATTGTAGCTCCTTGACTTTGCAATTAAATTCCTATTTGTAACACCACTTCTTCAATAGACAACTTTTTATCCTTAAATTGTGAAGCATTGTTATAACTTGGAAGATAGGTTGGTCTATAATTATTATTTCCTTGGTTTTTCTAGTTTCCCAATGGGTTTACTTGGTTGTTTCCCCATTATTGATTAATACCACCCTGATTATTGGTATTCCAATTAAAGTTTAGATGATTCTTCCAACCTGGGTTATAATAATTAGAATAAGGGTTATTAGGCTTACTTATAGCTCTCATAGTTTCTGGTGAAGTATGAGAATCAACCATTTGATTTAATGAATTTTCTTCAATCATGACAATTGACTGAGAAAAATTCATTCCAAATTGGTCTATCTTCCTTGAAATTGCAGCAATATGATTTACTAACATCACAAAAGCATCATTTTCATGAATATTGGCTACCTTTTTAGGATTTAACCTTTTAGAAGTCCATTTCAACTTATTAGTAGCCATTTCTTCTATCAAAGCATAAGAATCAGTAAGCTGTTTAGACATCAGTGATCCTCCTACAGCAGCCTCGATAATAGCTCTAAGAGATCAAACTAATCCATTATAAAAAGTTTGAATTATTAACCAATCTGGTATCGAATGATGTGGACATTTTCTGATGAGATCTTTAAATCATTCTCATGCTTCATATATAGATTTTCCTTCAAACTGACAAAAAGATGTAATATCATTCCTAAGATTCACAGTCTTTGATGGTGGAAAATATTTAGCAAGGAATTTTTGTTCTAAATCACCCCAAGTTCTGATAAATCCAAGTGCTAACAAATTTAACTATATCTTAGCTTTATCCCTTAGTGAGAACGGAAAAGTATTAGTCTAATATAATCATCTGAAACACCATCATATTTAAAATTAGCACACAACTCTAGAAAGTTGTCAAGATGTAAATTAGGATCTTCAATTGGTTCTCCCCCAAACTGATTATTAGACACCATTTAGATAATAGCAGGTTTAAACTCAAGGGAATTAGCAGCTACAGAAGGGTGTTGAATACTACCATGAAGTTCATCCACTGTAGGGTTAGCATATTCTCTTAAAGGTCTAAATTATTGATGGATGTCAACATTTTAATTTTGATGATTTGCCATTTCTTTGATATTTTTATCTTATTCAGAATTATTAAGTTTTTTGATTTTTCTAATTGTTTTTTTTAATTCAGAATCGTAAGGCACAAGTCCCTCTGACCCTGAATTACGCATACACCGTTAAACAAAATAAAACAAAACACACTAAGAAAAGCAAATGAAAGTAAAAAATTTTAATTTCTTTTAGTTTTCTTTAAATAAAATTTTAATTAATTTCCCCCGCAACGACGCCAAGAACTTGATGCCCGAATATTTATGCTTACAATTTATATATGAAATTTATGATTTAAAATATGGCATTCTACGCAAGCATATGTATCATTTATCAAGTAATATAGGACTTTCTGATTAAGCCCCGAGATATCAAACCCACAAGGAAATGTGTAAAAATTTAAAGAAATAAGAAAAATAACTTTTTACTTTTTTAATTGATTTTTGCAAGTATGTTTTAAGATTTTAAGTGTGAAAATTTACTTTTGATATTTTTAATAACAAGTTTAAGTAAGAAATGAAATTATCAATACTCTAAACACGATATAAAAGTTATAAGAATCAAATATCTTTTTCTTTCTTCAATGAATCAGTAATAATTATGGAATTTTATGT
The DNA here is from genome assembly GCA_022702705.1 of Papilionanthe hookeriana x Papilionanthe teres. NCBI lineage: Eukaryota > Viridiplantae > Streptophyta > Magnoliopsida > Asparagales > Orchidaceae > Papilionanthe > Papilionanthe hookeriana x Papilionanthe teres. The sequence goes on along the minus strand of CM040425.1, from coordinate 135,897,087 downwards.
TGTGGAAGTATTCAAATGTATTCTGCCAAATAGGAGCAACTATGTTCTTTACCCTTACTCTGTTCTATAAAGAAAATTTGTTAATTTAAAATTTTGAAATTTTGTAGATGAGTTAGGCAGGGAAGTTACCAGCTCTCACTCTAGAGTTCCCTCTATTCCCTCCACTAGGGCCTAACGTCTCATAACAAAATTTAAAAGAATAAAACAAATTAGGGGGCTTTAGCCTGTCACTCTAAAGTCCTCTAATTTTACTCCCCAATAAAGCATATCTCCCTATATATTTGCATTCAATCATATGGACTACAATTCTCACCCATATAATTGCATGTGATTCTTTCCAATTGTTGTTTGAGACAATACAGCATTGGATCTTACATAATCTCACAACAAATTTTAACATCTTAATTGGCCAAATCAAGAAGTAAATTAAGTTCAAGGAATTGAATCATTACAATTTATTCCAACATTAAACACTTATACTTTTCACAACATTACTTCCATGATTTACTTACTTCATCATCTAAGAAAGAAAAAGATAAACTAAACTACTCAGATTTCTTGAAGTAAACATAAAGAAAACATGATATGAAAGCATAAACCATAATGAAAACACAATAATCTTACTTAAAAACATAATGTAAAAACAAAGATAAAAACTTATCTAAAAACCCTCTCCACCAGATTCTGGAAGTTCCGTTAGAATTATTCTTTCCACAATACAACTCTACAGAGGTTGGAGCCTAACTCTGGTGACTCTATTAAAGACTTTAATCTTCAATAAAAGCTAGTTATAAGGATAAATGAAAATTGGTGAGAAGAGGGCTTCACACCAACCCTTTTTCCTTTCTTACTCTCTACTCTCTACTATAGAAAAAAAGAACTCTAAAACTTAACACACTCTAATGGCACACTCTAAATAGTAACACTCTCTACACTACAATAACAACAACACACACAGACACACACATTCAAATTATGAGGCTTCATTTTAATAATTTTTCAAAATTTTCCTTTGTGTCTCTTCAAATCATGTACAGATTCAATGTATCCACCAAAAGATGCATCCCTTCATTCAAATTTTCCACCCAAAGGAAGTTAAGGAAGTTACCACCAAAAATTGCTTCAAACACACCTTAAAAATGGTGCCATTTATCTAAATTCTACTTTTAACTGTGGCGCTTAAGCACCGGCACTTTGACGCATAGGCGCCAGAGGCCAAATTTCTCAAACTTCATAATTTTTCTTTAAATTTGGTCCTTTTTTGCTCCCTTCATCATAATTAATTAGTTTCATCATACCTTCAAGCAAAATACAAAATACATTCCATTAAAGTGCAATATCATTAAAAATAGGTATAAAAGTGTGCATAAAAACACTATATATTTTAGGTGCATCATACATCACATATACAAAACATAAATACAAAATAAAATGAAAATAAAACTATAAAAGTATCAATCTTCATCTGTAGGAGCTCCACCATCATCAGGTTTTTCATGCTAGTATGGAGTATACTCAGGGTAAGTAGGAAATACAGTACTTTTCTCTCCCCTGAAAAATCTCATTTGTGCATCATGATAAGCTATCTCATATTCTCTCCACTGCACTTGATAATCATCATTTATCTAGTTCCTTACTTCTTATCCCTCTACTGTAGTGTTCAACTTTTCCATCTGATCCATAACATCATGCAGAGTAGGCTCCCTAGATGTAGATGGTCTCTCATGACTAGAAGAAGGCTCATCAGCTTCTTACTTCACTTCCATCCTACATGGGCTTCATAAGTTTTAAGATTTAATTTAGTGATGGGCTTCAAGTGATAGACTACCTCATCATTATCTTCAGTTGCTACACCTGACTTAATACACAAGGCATGAATCAGGCTGGGGTGTCCTAATCCACCAGTAGTTTCTCCTTTTGAACTCGTCAAAAAACTCTTATGAATGAATGCCCCAATATTAATATTCTTCATGTTCTGAATACAGTAATTCATAACAGCTCTATCTACAATAACCTCGATGTGATTATTGGTAGGCAAAAGTCTTGTAAAAATGAAATAATGCCAGGCTTTCGATACAGGATTCAAAGTAGAAAGGGGGAAATTAACTTTTAGTCTTTATTTAACCTTCCATTCCCCTTTTCCGCCAGTCAAAATGTTCAAAATCGTATCCAATGCTTCATTCGTAATAGGAAAATTTTTGTATTCACATGAAAAAGGCGCTCTTAACTGATAAAATGCATTAATGTGAGCAGGGGTGAAATCAACCATTTGTCCTCTAACTAGTATGTATTCACTCTCAGAATAATACAGATTTGTTTAAAGTTCTCTAACAATTTCGAGCATCGCTTCAGTAGTGAAATACCATAAAATCTCTCATTGACGATTCACAATAAGTTCTTCAAGCATACCTCCAGGATTTTCGAAAGCTTTCTCTTTAATACATTTCTTATTGCTAAGAAATGTACTAAAGCGTGAATAAGCCTTGAAATTCACAAATTTGCTTTCGTCATAATCAAACTTTCTCTTTCCTTTTGAAATTCTTGGAGCCATTTGTCTAAAATTATCAAATTTATCCAAATCAATTTTAAAATTGCAATGTAATGGACTCCAAGGTAAATATAAAAAGATAAGAACTCAAAATCCATGAAAAATCTCTAAAGTTTCTCCTAAAAAGTCAAATTTTCAAATCCTCCTAATGTTGGAGATTTCTACGGTCAAAATCAAAACAATTTAGGTTAAAGTGTAGCTCTTACCAAGAGAAGATGAAATCTAAACTTTTTCGGTCACAAAATCACTTCAAATCCAAATGCTAGTGAGCCCTAAGTGCGAAAATCAGCCTTAACTGGAGGTAGAAGACGATGGTTTGGGCAAAAATGGTGGGTCCCAGAGTTAAATCGAAAAAATTTGGATTTTTAGACCTTTTCCTGGTCTACCGTTGTCCGGCGCTAGTGACAGCGCCATTCGACACATTTTCTGCTCTTACGGCCAAACTCTATGTCTTTTGGAGCAGTCTAGCGCTAGTGACAGCACTGTTCAGCGCCAGTTCAAAAACTGGGCTTCCAACTTTCTTTTGCAATTTTGATCTTTTCAAGCCCGCTCCGACGTTTATTTAGTCTAATTAAGCATTGAATAATATTCTAGAGCCATGGTAAATGATATTTTTTTAATACAAACAACACAAAACATCACTTTCATATATAAAATCTAAGTTACAGACACATACACATTACACTAAATACTACACATCGTCAAGCCATATAATTCTGAAATTCAGCGTCAATCACAACCACAATGTAATAATGCTGAAAACTAAACAAGAAAGCAAATCCAAAAATAACATCCAAGCAAAGCAAAGTAATCAGTTCAAACACAAACATAGAAATACAATTATCAAGTCTTCATTCTTCCTCAGAACTATCATCAACTCTAAGATCTCCAATTGATTGAGCATGAACGAACAGATTATCGAACGAACAAAATGAGAATTCTTCAGTAGAATCTTCCTCAATCTAACCTTTCCTTTTCATCAACGGTGTCAAACCTCCTTCAAGATACCCAAAATGATCAAAGTGATCCTTCATTCTCCAATCGAGATGATCAAAGAAGTCAGATAGATTGTCGATTGCATTCATCAGGTGTTGTACTTCCTTCTCCAGATTATTAATTTTCTTCAAGATGAGCTGTGAACTTTTAGAAAAGTAAGGAGGAATAGGTGTTGACCTCTGTGATGGTTGATCTTCAAAAATACTCATGTCATTCATATCACCAACTGTCTGATTACTATATGCATCAGCTGGGTCTATAAGCTTCCAAGGTAGAAGTACTCTTTCCTAGCTCTCATATGGCACTTGTGATTGACTGTAGAGGAGAAATATGGTGGAAGGATGTCCAAGCCCATACTTTAATCCATGAACGATCAATCCCAAAACAAACTTAACAATTATCGAACCAACATCAATAGGCATCCCCATTTGAATACAGTAGTTCAAAATAGCGCACTCCTTAGTTACTTTACTGATTTTTATAGTTGGGAGCAATTTTGCACATATGAAATAATGTAATTGTTTTGACGTAGGATTTAACAGTGTGGTCGAGAAACTTACATACCTATTATCTCTTATCTCCCACTCATCACTTCTATCCGTCGGATATCTGTATATATCATTTATGTTGTCCTTCGTCGGGGCAAAACTTGAATAGTGGCAGAATGGCACATTCTCAATCTTGTATAAATCATTAATCTTTTCTGGAGTAAATGTGACAAACCTACCTCACACATAGACTGGTCCTTGGTTGATTCCATGAAGATTTGCATAATACTCCTTCACAATCGAGACAACTATGGCGGCAGTAGCTGAACATAGCACTGCCCAACGTCTCTGAATAATAACTTCATCAAATCTATTAGTAGGAGAATTCGTACCTCGATTCACAAAGCCTCACTCTTTAATAAACCTCATTTTTTAGATATTTTTGTTGAATAGACGTTGCGCTTCAAAACTAACGAACTTTCTACAGTTGAAAACTTGAAATCTTAAAGTTTCTATCGAGTCAAAATCCATTTGGATAAGATTTGGGATCTTCCTCTTCATTCCTTTGGTGGTTCCTACGTCTAGGGGCGGTTTTTGGGAGTTCAAGTGGAAGAATTTCCGCCTAGAACCACCAAAACTCAAATTTAAAGAAAAGAAACAATTTTCTGAACAGTGGCGCGGTCCGACGCTGATAACAGCGTCGTTAGGTGATAGTTCAAATTTTGCCAAACTTCACTTTGTCCAAATTCTTTCTAAACTTTGATTTGAATCATTTCTTAAATGTTGTTAAAGATAATTAAGGAAGAATAAGACTTAATTAAGTAACAAACAAACACAAATAACACATCAAACAAAGTATACACTCAATAACTGTGGATTGCCTCCCACAAAGTCCTTGGTTTAACGTCGTCAGCCCGTTATAACATAAACTTATTCAGGTTGATCCAACATTAAAACCTCTTTAAAATTAAGTCTATTGTCTTCAAAATATGATTTTAATCTTTGTCCATTGACTTTGAATATTCTTCCAGATTTAGGGTCTTCGATAATCACAGCTCTAAATTGATATATTTTTACGATAATGAAAGGTCATGTCCATCTAGATTTCAGTTTCCCATAAAATAATTTCAATCTTGTATTATATAATAAAACTTTTTGTCCTATTTCAAATTCCTTTTTAACAATCTTCCGATCATGCCATATTTTTCTTCTCTCCTTATATATTCTATCATTATCATATGATTCATTTCTGATTTCTTCCAATTCATTTAATTGTGACAGTCTTTTCTCACCATCATCATTCAAATTAAAATTCAATTTCTTTATCTCCCAATATGCTTTATATTCTAATTCAACTGGCAAGTGATAAGTTTTTTCAAAGATTAATTTGTAAGGGGACATTTCTATAAGAGTTTAATAAGAAATTCTGCATGCCCATAAAGTAGTGTTTAGTCTAGCAGACCAATCTAATTTCTCAGGATTAATAACTTTCTCAGAAATTTTTTAATTTCAAGATTTGATACCTCTGCTAAACCATTAGTTTGGGGATGATAAGCTGTAGGGATTCTAAGCATAATATTATATTTTTCCACCAATCTCGGAATCAGATTATTCTTAAAATGGGATTCTCCATCAGTGATGATTAGGCAATCCATATCTTGTAAAAATATTTTTCATTAAAAACCTCGAAACACTTCTAGCATCACACCTAGGTAAAGCTATTTCCTCAATCCATATTGATACATAATCAACAGCAATCAATATATATATTTCTAAATGAAGGTATAAATGGTCCCATAAAAACTAATCCCCAAGCATCAAAAATGTCAACTTCCAAAGTAAAATTAAAAGGCCTTTCATTTCTTCTAGATATATTACCTATTCTCTGACATCGATCACAAGTTTTGATAAATCTATAGACATCTCTGAAAATTGTAGGCCAATAAAATCCAGATTGCAAAATCTTATGTGCAGTTCTATCAATTCAAAAATGTCCTCTAAATTCATAATCATGACATTCTCGAATAATTCTTTCAGCTTCCTCATAAGGCACACATCTCCTACTAATAAGATCTTTACATTGCTTATACAGATAAGGATCATCCTAGAAATAAAATTTAGCATCACGCTTAAATTTTTTTTGTTGTTACATTGTTAAGTCAGGTGGTAAAATATTACTAATGATGTAGTTTACAATATCAGCATACCATGGTAAATTTCCTTCAATAATATTATATAATTGCTCATCAAGAAAAGTTTCCGTGATTTCCTTTTCAAAGTCATCCAAATTAGGTTGTTCAAGTCTAGATAAATGATCAGCTATTTGATTATCGACCCTTTTCCTATTAAAGATCTCAAAATCAAATTCTTGCATTAAAAGTATCCATCGAATCAGTCTTCATTTTGCATCCTTTTTTTGCATTAAATATTTAATAGCAGAATGATCAGTATGCACTATACATTTAGCTCCAATTAAGTAAGATCTAAATTTTTCGAAGGCATAAACGATCGCTAATAACTCTCTTTCTGTAGTGGTGTAGTTAATTTGAGCATTAGTAAAAGTCTTACTAGCATAGTATATAACTTTAAACATTTTTTCTTATCTTTACCCTAAAACAACTCCAATAACATAATTTCTAGCATCGCACATTAATTCAAATGGTTTCTCCCAGTCAGGTGAAACTATTATAGGGGCAGCGATTAATTTTGTCCTTTAATAGATCGAAAGATTTTAAGCATTTATCGTTAAAATCAAACTTCTTATATTTTTCCAAAAGTTGGCATAGAGGCTTAGTGATTTTTAAAAATTCTTTGATATATCGCCTGTAGTTATTACCCCTCTCATAGTTATTAGAGGTGATAATTTTTCTATACTTTGTATCTTCGCAGGATCTACTTCCACGCCATATTAAAATATTTTATGCCCAAGTACAATTCTTCCTGCAACCATAAATTGACACTTTTCCCAGTTAGGACTAAATTTGTTCTTTTGCATACTTCTAAAACTTTTTCTAAGTTGCATAGGCATTCATCAAATGAATCTCCAAATACTGAAAAATCATCCTTAAGCACTTCTATTCCATCATCAATTAATTTGCTAAAATTGGACGCCATACATCTTTGAAATGTTGCAGTGCATTACATAATCTGAAGGGCATTCTTCTAAAAGCAAAAATTCTATAAGGGCTAGTAAATGTAGACTTATCTTGATCCTCAGGAGCAATAGGTATTTGGTGATAACCGGTATATCCATCCAAAAAGCAATAGTACCTATGTCCAGTAAGTCTGTCTAGCTTTTGCTCTAAAAAATGGTAAAGGAAAGTGATATTTTCTGGTGGCGGCATTTAATTTTCTATAATCAATACATATTCGCTAACCAGTGACTTGTTTTGTCGGTATAATTTCATTTTGATCATTTATGTCAACAGTCACTCCTCTTTTCTTAGGAACACAATTAATTAAATTTACCCAAACACTATCAGAAATAGGATATATAATTCCAGCATCTAACCACTTTAAAATCTCTTTTTCAACCACTTCTTTCGTTATTGGGTTCACTCTCCTTTTTGTATTAACTCTAAGTTTATTTGTTCATTCAATAAAATTCTCTGCATACAGATCGATGGATTGATTCCTTTAATATCAACTATGGACAAACAAAAGCCTTTTTGTATCTTTTTAAGGTGTCTAATAATTTTTGTTCTTGATATTCATTCAAATCCGAAGATACAATGACTGGTAAAGTAGATGATTCTCCTAAAAACATATACATCAAATGATTAGGGATAATTTTTAGCTTAAGTTCAAGAGGTTTAATGATAGATGGAATTAAATTTTTATCTCTATTTTCCATAGTATCCAATCTTTCAAATCTTTCCTGAACAAATTCGAACTTTTCATTCTTCATATCATCCAAATCATCTTCACTTTCACTTTTTCATTCATCCTCACATTCCAGATTTTTTTCAAATACTTCTTTAAAATGATCTTCTCTCAAATAATCATATATTTCCATTTGAAATCACTCATCATCTTTTTCAGTTGAAGGGTATTTCATAGATTTCAGAATATTAAAAGTTACCTCTTTTTAATTGACTCTCATAGTTAATTCTCCTTTCTAAACATTGATCATAGCTCTCCTAGTAGCAAGGAATGGTCTTTCCAAAATAATTGAAATTTCTTTATCTTCCTCCATATCTAATAGAATAAAGTCCACAGGAAAGATAAATATATCCACCTTTACGAATACATCTTCCACAACTCCTTTAGAAAAAGTGATAGAACGATCAACCAGTTGAAGAGTCATATTCAGAATCATTTCTTTAGTAGAAAACTTCTTTTCCTTAAATTGTTGATTACTATAAAAACCAGGAGGATAAGAAGGTCTATAATTGGTATTTCCTTGGTTGTTCGGATTTCCAACTGGATTCATAGGATTGTTTCCCCATTGTGGGTTAACAACAACATTGGTGTTATTCCAATTGAAGTTTGGGTGATTCCTCTAACTAGGATTATAATAATACAAATAATGATTATTGACTTTGTTATTTATGGCATTCAATGTTTGATAAAACATTTGAGAGTCTATAATCCATCTTGATGAAGGTGTTGGAGAATAATTCATTCCATATTTATCTATTTGCTTAGAAAGTGCAGCAATTTGAGAGACTATCATAGTTATCGCATCAGAATCATGAATATTAGCTACTCTCTTAGGATTTACCCGCTCAGGGGGCCATTGAAAATTATTAGTAGTCATCTCTTCAATTAACAAATATGCTTCATCAAAAGGTTTAGACATTAATGATCTGCCAGCAGCAGCATCGATAATGAATCTCAAAGATCCCACTAATCCATTATAAAATGTTTGAATTATTATTCAGTCTGGTAAAGCATGGTGTGGACACTTTCTCAGAAGATATTTAAATCTTTCTCAAGCTTCATTTATCGATTCTCCATCAAACTGACTAAAAGATGTGATATCACTCCTCAACTTTGCAGTTTTGGAAGGAGGGAAATATTTCGATAGAAACTTTTGCGAAAGTTCTCCCCAAGTTCTGATAGATCCAGGTGCTAACAAATTTAACCATGCCTTAGCCTTATACCTTAATGAAAAAGGAAAAAGTCTAAGCCTAACAACATCGTTTGACACTCCATCATATTTAAAAGTAACACACAGTTCTAGAAAACTAGCGAGATGTTAAGGTCTTTTTTAAGTGTTCCTCAAAATTTATTATTCTGTACCATTTGGATAATAGCAGGTTTAAGCTCAAATGAATTAGCAACAACATCAGGGTTTAGGATAGTTAAGTGAATTTCATCTTTTGTTGGATTAACATATGCACTTAACGGTCTTAGTATATTTTTTTTATTGTTTAAGTTGTTCACCATTTTGTGAGGATTTGTATATTGTTTTTGTTGCTTTCAAATATTTCTAATAGTACGATCTAATTCAGAATCGTAAGGCACTAAACCTATATCCAATACTACGCATACAAACACAATAAACACCTAACAATAAACAAACACACACAATTATGACTTGTAATTCAAATATAAGATTTCAAATATTAAAAAATTAAATTTTAGCAGTTACCCTTCCTCCCCGGCAACGGCGCCAAAAACTTGGTGCGACTTTTTAAATTTGCCAAAATTTATGAACTCAGATTTTAATCACTTTCTCTGGGCTGGTAAAAGAAATCAGATTCACTGGGCTTGTTGGAAAAAACTGGCTAAACCTGTGTGGGTTGGTGGACTGGGTTTTAAAGGGTTACATCAAATGATTCAAGTGAATCTCTACAAATTATGTATCAAATTCAGAACTCAAGACTCCCTCTGGGCTAAGTTTCTGTTTGGAAAATACTGTAAACATACCCACCCTTCCTTGGTAATCCAAAAATTAGGGGACTCTAAATTATGGAGAGCAATGATAAAAAATAGGCAGCTGGCTGAACAACTATATATCTGGCATATTGGAAAAGGGAGTCTCAACTTTGGGTTAGATCACTGGTGTCCTCAAGATTGGTTACAACCTTGCACCCCTAATATCAACTTGAACCTTCAGGTAGCTGACTGTTGGGAGGGTGACAGTTGGTCCTTATCTTTGTTGCCAACCATACTGCAAGCCCCTTCTGTCCAGAAAATCATTACTGTGCCTTTTAACAGATCCAGACCTGATATTCCTGTGTGGAAAGCTCTTAAGAATCAAAGTTTTTCCAAGGCAATTTATGCTCAACTTTATCAATGGGAAAAAGTCCCCTGGGGAGATATCTTCTGTGATAAATATCTCTCCCCCTCTATGGCACTTTTTTGCTGGAGAGTATTCAAACACTTCCTACCTACTGATGACATTCTTAAGTTGAAAGGGCTTAGAGGGCCTTCTTGCTGCAGTTTATGCCATAAGGAGGAAGAATCTATTTCACACCTGTTCTTCACTTGTAGTTACTCCAAACAGGTCTAGAATGAACTGCTACAACATACTAACCTTAACACTCTCCATCTACAATGGGACAACCTCATCACCTACTAGACTGATTGGCACCAACTAGGTACCGCTGCACTACCTTTACTTACAGCTTGGTTCATTTGGATGGCCAGAAATAAGGAAATCTCTAAGGGTGTGTTAACTGAGGAGAAAATTGTGGCTAGACACTGTCTTTCTTACCTGCATAAGCTCATCAGATATAAAAACTTCCCTAATATTTGCTCCAATTCTATCTCCCTGACAATTCAGCCCCCTAAAATTCTCAAGTTTTTTGAATCCCACCTAATTACTGTTCAGTCAAAGTGAACACTGATGGAAGCTACAAAGTTGGGGCTCCTGGTATGGGAGGTATTTTCAGAAATCACCTGGGAAATTGCTTGCTGTTTTTCAATGCCCCCTTTATGGCAACAAATGCTTTAGAAACTGAACTACTTGTTGTTTATTGGGCTATGAAACTGGCTGTACTTTTTCAGTGGACTTACCTGATTGTTGAGGGGGACTCCCAAGAGATGATTCACATGATTGAAACTAACAGCACCACCACCTGGCATCATTCTTATTAGCTACACAGGATTCAACACCTCAAAACACAGCTCAAGGTTAGGTTTCAATTCACTTTCAGAGAAGTTAACAAACCTGCAGATTTGCTAGCAAGAGCTGGTGCCCTCTCCTCTAGGGTGACTCTTTCTACCTCCCCCCTCCCCAACTTAAGTTGTTGATTAAAAGGAGACCTCCTAGTAGCCCCCCACCTCAGAATTGATCAAAGTTGATGTTGTCAGAAGTTGGTTTGGGTTTGTTATTTCTCTGCTGCAGATTTATTTTTGTTCTTTGTATACATATATATCACATCTATATATATCTATACAAAATTTTGAATTTGAATTGGTTTTTGGGTGGAGTGATTTTTGGTTGTGACCCACTAGGATTCTTTGTTAGTTTGGGGCCCTCCTCCACTTTTTATGTACTTTCCTACTTACTCTAACATGTAGGGAGCCATTAGCTGCTCCTTCTCTTAAAAAATATATATATAAATATATAGCTGCTAGGATTGCTCTGCTAGGGTTTGGGGGTCAGGGATGACCCCCTGGCGGTGCTGCCGCTTCTCCCTGACTGGTTAGTACTCTCCTTCTGGTGGCTGGCTAGTTTGACTAGCTGAGGGTGTTTGGTGGCTTTGTGGCTTGGTTTGCTGTTGCCTTCCCCCTTCCCGGGCTCTTCCTTTTTGAATTTTTACTGTGTCATTGGTGTTTGTGAAGTGAACTTCTATTGCTGTCACTGCTTTTCTGGTGGCTGGGTTTGGCTTTTTTTTGGTTTTCTGTTTGTTTCTTTCTGGTTTTCTGAGCCTTTACTCCTTCTCTTCTAGCCTGGTTTGTGCTTTTCTGCTTCTCTGGTGCTGTCACTGTGGAGGTCTTTTAGTCCTAGCTGGGTGGACTTTTACATTTATAGCTGCTCCTGTGGAGCTCTCTACCAGGTTAGAGTGGGCCAAGGCCACCTATGCAGGACTGGTTGGCAGAGGACTCTCCTTTCTTAAAGACAACAGCTTCGTGATGCTGCTGCTGAAAAGGTTTCCTACCCATTTATCAACCCCATTGGTGTTAAAGAAGGTTGCCCAACTGTATTTTTCTCAGACCTTGATTTGGAAGCTTTAAATGAAGAAGTTAAACTCACACTCATAGGGAAATTTACTCTTGGCCATCCCAAAATGCAGCTGGTGAGAGCATACTTTGATTCCCTGGCCTTCATTGGCAACTAGAAAATGGGCCTCTTGGATGGGAGGCATCTCCTCATTCACCTCACCACTTAGGAGGATTATGTCAGACTTTTTGGCAAACAAATGGTTACCATTGCAGGCATGGACATGAAGCTCCTTAAGTGGACACCTGATTTTGATCCCAGCAAAGAACCCTCAATTGTTCCAATGTGGTTTCAATTTCCCAATCTTCCTTATAGATTCTTCAATCGAATGCCCTTTCCGGATTGGCGAGCTATTGGAACTCCTCGAGGATGGATGCCGCCACCTTCAACGAGCTAAACCTGAGGCTGCTAGGAAGCAAACTGAAAGGGATATCTCCTTACCTGAAATTAAGAGAATCTGGGTGGGTTCTTCTTCTGATAGCTGCTGGCAGGAAGTCATCATGCAGCAGAAACCATACTATTGTTGTCATTGCAAAATGATTGGACATACTATAGAAAAATGCTACAGACTCCACCCTCCCCTAAAGAAAATAAGTCCTGGTCATGGAGAAGGTACTGTTGTTAGCAGTCAGGTCCCCTTATCAACTAGCAATGTTAGTGTTCCTATTGAACTTCCCACAAGGATGAATGCTCTTGTATTACCTACTGATGGTGCTCTCCCCCTCCAAACCTTGATATCCAACCCTACTCAAATCCCCACCACATTCCTACATTTACTGTGGATGGTCCTGCTGTTAGCCCCACCACAACCCCCTCTAAATCTAATTCCATAACTCCTCCCAATAACTCGACCCCTCCACCCCCACCAATTATTCTCCCCAGTCCTGGTTCACCTTCCAAACCCACTTCAGTCATCCAGCCTTTCGTGGAGAAGCTAGCTTCTCCCTGGCCCCCCACACAGATGAACCCCAGGTTAACTTTGAGGTAATGGCACCCTCTCAGGAGATGTGTCTATCTATGGAAAATAAAATGGGGTCTGAATGGAAAATTCAGAAAGCTAAAAAGAAAAATAAGTTGGCCACTAGATTGTTGGAATCAGTGGTAATAAATAAAATGTAATTCAAAAAATCACCAAAATTGGTCCATGTGGTCCTCTAGTCAGTAGGAATATCCCATAATTTTTCTAAAGATAGAAACTTTACCTTGGTCATATCGTTGAATTTTCATTGAAAACCCTTATTTTTTTACAAAAATAAATATACAAATTAAATTGAATTTAGAAAAATCACATTTTCTCCTCTATTGTCTTAATTGACATGTGAGTGACGTGACATAAAAATTTCAAGTTCATTTGAGTTTAATTTAGTGAGTTATGAAATAGATAAGCCTAAAGGAGCATAAAGGTAATTAAACAACTTTAACCCTAATTAATACCTTAGGTCTAATCAAGGGGAGGGTAAAATATCTAATATTAATCTTCTTTTGGATGACTGAAACTTAGATAATAGAAGGGTAGAAACCCATTAAACACTTTGAAAATATCAAAAATGGAACATTAATTAATTAAATCATTTGAATCTCGGAAGAATAACCAAAATTTGGATTATTAAAAAATAGGGATATGATTTAAGAAGATATTACTTCTTTAATTTAAAAAAATCCCTAAATGAATCACTTTAATAATATTTAGTTTTTTTAATTAAATTTAAAGTGATAATTGAAATTAATAAATAAAATAAATTAAAAGAAAAGGAGTAACCTTTATTAAATTAAAAGCTTAAAACATTAAGTAATTTGATAATCAAATTGAAATAAATTTAAAACATTAAAATTAATCTCAAAGATCACTTGAAATCAAATCTAAAACAAATTTGAAACATTACAGAAAATCAACCTGAAAATTAATTCATAATTAAAAAAAAAATCAAACCAATTAAAAATTAACCTAAAATATTTCAATTAAATTAAAATTAAATCATGAAAATCTAAATTGAATAATCTAAACACCTCTTTTAACCCAAATTAATCTAATATATTGAGATGATTTAAAATGTAAAGATTTAATTAAATTAAAACAACCTGAACACTATTCCAAACTTAAAATTATTAAAATTTCATAACTAAATTAAACCACTTTAAATCATCAATTCCAATTTTTAATCATTAAAATCTTTAATAAATTAATTTGCCCTTAAAGGCTTTCGTTATCATAACTCTTAAATGAAACATCAAGTGAAATGTCACTTCACTCATAAGATAATAAAACATCCTAATTCACTGAGCAAGAGTTAAAACTTAACTAAAATTTCTGGATGATTGATTCACCTCTATGATGAAATTCATTTGGACTCGAAATGATCTCAAAAGTATTGAAAAGATGTTTAGGACTCGTCCTAAGCACTTTCTCAATGCAATGAGATCTTTTAAGAAGAAAAATTGAATTCAATTATTCTTTGGTGAAGAAAATCATCCTTAACAAAACAAAAGAACCTAGACGTCATAGGAATTGACTAGCTATAGGATTAGGACTTTGGTAGACAACCAAAACCTTCCGTTAGCTTTACATAGGCATGTTGACCTCATTTTTGGTGAGGTCTTTTCTCTCCTTAGTACTTCTTAGGATTTAGCCATAAGGTTTTCTCCTTGACTATCATAGAGGACTTAAATTGGGACCCACCCTTTAGCAATTTAGCTACTTCTTGACTCCTCTTGGGACCCCACTTGGATGGTTGCAAACCTCTAAGTCACCTTAGAAGGTTAAGACCACCATATGGGGAACCAATAGTGAGCTCCTATAAGGTTGTTCAAGCCTTAGGACTACCCTGGGTGGCCTGGTCCTGGTGAGGTCTAGCTTACACACACTGCACTCTCACACACACCATCCTTACCCATTTCTCCCCCCTGGTTCATTGGAACACTCATGTGGCTAAGTCCAAACCCCTAGCTCTTTGCCTAAGAGGGTTGGAAACAACCCATGAGATGTTCAGGGTGGACATTTCTTGGTCCATGGCTCACTTTAAGCTTCATCATAATCAAAATTCAACTTTTGCCAAATGCCTAGTTGTGACATTGGGTCCTTCAGACCTACCTAAAATTACTTAATTGCCCCAAATTTTCCAAAAATTCCCCAAAAATTATCTAAAATTCCCAAAAAACCTAAAAAACATTTTGAAACAACCCCCACCTTTTAAATTTACCCAAATACCCCGATATTCTCCAAAAAACCTCTTGATACCCTAAAATACCCTTTTGGCACAAAATTCCAAATATTCTAAAAATTTCCAGAAAATTCCAAAAAATCCCAAATATTCCCAATTTTATTTTGTTCAACTACACTATGGCCCAATTTTTCCAAAATATCCCACTTTTATCAAAATCCCCAAATTGACCCATTTTTAACCTAAATGGACCCAATGTCACACTAAACCAACCCATTTGACCTCAATTTTTCCCAATTTCAATTCTAAACTTTAATTCAACATCATTACTATCAATCTAAACCAAATCCAAGCCCAAAGCTTAGCAGACTTCCTAGCAGACTTATTTCGAAGGGCAAGTCCTAGCAGACTTCCTTGCAGCACATCCTTTGCCGGCAGAATCGCCTCTCAATGACGACTTGCCAGACGAGCAGATAATGAGCTTACAAGATCCCGATGATCAGCATTGGGAATTGTACTTCGATGGAGCATCTTCAGCACAGAAAAATAGAGAATCGCAAATGATAGTGCCCGGTAAGGCAGGAATCGGACTAATCTTTATAACACCGGAGCGGGGGATGTTAAGATACTCCAACCACCTAACAGAACCGTGTACAAATAACAAAGCAGAATACGAAGCCCTTATAACCAGATTGGAATTAACCATTCAGATGGGTATAACAGATATCAACATCTACGGAGATTCGCAGTTGATTATTCAGCAGATTGCTGGACAATACAGAATTCTGAAACCGAGACTCGAGCAGTACTTTCAGTATGCCATGAAACTATTGGAGCAAATCCCGAATGTAACAATCTACAAGATTCCCAGAAAATAAAATGTTCTTGTAGATGCGTTAGCCCGCCTCGCAAAAGAGTTTTCCTGCTTACAAGATGAATCAGTTGAAATGTCAGTTCAGGGACGATAGGTTGTCTCACAGCTCGACATGGGTACAATACACAAATCAGAAGAAGAAGAAACAATTGTACCAGTAACATAAAATACAGAAGACTGACAGTAGCCATTAATAGACTACCTGCAAACAGGAAACCTACCAGACGATAAGTCGTTAGCCCATCAAATCAAGAAAAGAACTCTGTCTTACGCATTAATTAACAATACGTTATACAGAAGGTCTTTGACCAGATGTGGCTAAGGTGCCTGAGCGGGTCCGAGGCTCATGAAATTGTTAAAGAAGTGCACTCAGGACTTTGTTGCGCTCATCAGTCAGGTCCGAAAATGAAAATGAAGATTAAGAGACTAGGGTACTACTGGCCCTCAATGATGACCGATTGCATGAAGGTCGCCGAGAGTTGTCACCAATGCCAAGTGCATGGAGTGGTTCTACATCAACCTCCAAATTTGCTACATCCAACAATCGCATCGTGGCCATTTGAATGTTGGGGCACAGATATAGTGGGTCCAATAGAACCGCCTTCTTCAAGAGGACATCGCTTCATTCTCGCAGCTACAGACTACTTTTCCAAGTGGGCAGAAGCCGTACCACTCAGGGAAGTGAAGGCACATCACGTGCTACAGTTCTTCAAGAATCAGGTTGTCTACCGCTTCGGGGTACCACGTAGAATCATTTCAGATAATGGGTCCGCGTTCAGAAGCACGAAGATCAACAATTTTGTCAGAAGACACGGGATCGACTGGCATTATTCAACAATCTACTACCCAAAAGCAAACGACTTGGCCGAGGCTTTTAATAAAACTCTCGTCCAAATCTTAAGGAAAACCTTGGACGACAACAAAAGAAATTGGCACGAGAAGTTGTTAGAAGCCTTATGGGCCTATAGAATAACTTTTAGGACTACTACTCAGTCTACGCCCTACAATTTACTGTACGGGTCCGAGGCAGTTCTACCCTTGGAGGTTCAGCTCCCATCACTCAGAATTGCAGTTGCGAACAGGATCACTACAGAACAAAATGCCAGACTACGGCTGGAAGAATTGGAAAACTTGGAAATAAAATCACTTGCAGCGCAACAGAATCTGGAACTGTATCAAGCTAAGATGATCCAGGCCCACGACAAACTGGTCCGCCCAAGGACATTCAAAGTTGGTGACTTGGTCCTAGTTCTCAAGAGACCTATTCTTGCACACCGCAAGATAGGAGGTAAGTTTGAACCGACTTGGGAAGGGCCGTTCGTGGTTGAGACAGTCTACTCAGGAGGTTCTTACCAGCTTGTGAATTGCCATGGAGAACGATTTATGCTTCCGATCAATGGACGATATTTGAAGAAGTATTACACAACCTGATGTTTCGAAGAATGAAATTTCATTCCTAGAAGCACGGGTAGAGTAATCACTTATAACTTGGTCCAAACCCGAAAGAAAATGAATGATAAAAATCATAAGAAAAAGAATGTATTAAAGGAAAACATATGCAATTGAAGTAATAATGAAATTTGGACTCTTCTTTGCGAGCCCAGCTCACTCCTGATCTTTTCTTATCTTCTCTTACTCTTATAAAATTTGAACTAACTAAATAAGAATTTTTCACTAACAAGTAAGTTTTCTTATTGTTCTCGTCCTGAGTACAACCCCTGATCCTTTCCTTATTTTCTTTACAGGGAAATGTCGAACGGGCGGCTGTTCCTGAACTTTAAGGATGGCGTAAGTCTTGCACTTAACAAAGAAGAGCTGAAAGCTGACGCTGTGATAGAGGTTGGCTCGGACCTTTCACAGCTGGAGTTGGAATATGAGGAAACTGCTTGGACTGCTGTGGATCCCGAACAGTCCCGTGGGAAGACAGTGATGAGGCTCAACAAGAAGGCTCCCCAAGATGCGAACAAGAAGAGAAAGATCAATATGATCGAGGAAAACAAGATGAAATTAGTGATAACGTCCGCACGAGGAAAGTTTTTCAGTGCTGCTCCTACCGAGATTCAGGGAGAGAGGAAAGCCACCCTGAACCCAACTCAGAGAAGAAACAAGAATCGCCGTATCACCAAGATGCTGAAGAAATTAATAGAAGAGCAGAACAAGGAAGAAACCCCGATGACTGTGGCATTTACCCCGAGGAGGCCAGTCCTCAGGAGCACCATAGCAGAGGTTGTCCCGGAGGAGGTTACTACAGAGCCTACACCTGAGATAGTGATGATCCCAGGAGAGCGTAACGGTGTGGAGCCATATATCCCACAGTACGTCACTAGACCACGGCAGCTGCAGATAATTTCAGAGCACGAATTAGAGATGATCCAGAGGGTGCGGAAGCAGAATTTTGAATACTTTCAGAGAATCAGAGGCAGATATGTCAACATCCTGAAAGGACTAGAGTTACATACAGATGTTTTCTCTCACTACGAGTTGAGTGAGATTGTAGACTACGTCAATGAGCTGAAGAAACAAGGTCGTGCAGGATGATTACGTAGCAGGACCTACTCCGAGCCAAAGAAATGGAAAAGAGGTAAGGGGAGGATTACTATTCAATTTGGATGTTGTTACAACTTCGCTGATGATAGGAAAGGGAATCCGCCAGGGATACTCCACTACGATGAAGTGGATCCAATGCCAGTTTTAATTAAGAAAATGATAAAAAGGATGGTGGCTTGGCGAGTCTTACCCGCTGATTGCATACCGAACAGCTGCATTATCAACATCTATGCAGAAGGAGATTGCATTCCGCCTCACACAGATCATATTGATTTTGTAAGGCCCTTTTGTAATGTTTCCTTCATAAACCAATGCAACATTATGTTCGGGATAGAACTCTGGATAATTGGTCCCGGAGAAATCTGAGGGCCGGTGGAGATACCTCTATCGGTAGGCTTTGTTCTCCTACTACAAGGAAATGGTGCAGATGTAGCAAAGCACTGCATACCGGGAGTTCCCTTCGAGCGAATCTCCATCACTTTCAGAAGGATGGACGAGAGTAAAATTCCGGTCTACTTCCAACTCGCACCTGTAACTAGAGAATTTGTAGCCCTATGAGCTGTAGGCTACATAGTAGTAGCACACCTTTAAAATACACTTACGTGTGATTCTCCTCCGGAAAGTGGCTTAGAAGGTGATGTTATTACCTCTGTAGTTTACTTTTCAGACATGGATGAATCAAGCAGACTATTTTGTCAGAGTACACGAAGATATCAATGCAGTCTGTGTTCAGATATATATATATATAAACTTTTGTAAAAGTTTGTTTTCAGAAGGATGTCATCAGAAATGTTTTGATGGAATCACCTGATGTATCCTCGACATTTTAGTGGAGATGAACTTTGTGTTTTACCTTCAGTTTTCTGCAATTTACTACAAACGCCACCAGATCTGAGTTTAACTCGGTTTAAAAAGAAAGTTAGACAAAGAACGATTTGAATGAAATAGTAGCAACAAAATAAAATTTGAATTCAAAGTCTGAATAAAACACAAACCAAAACTCAAAACAGATTAACTTAAAACTTCAAGATGTGAACCAAGTAAATCAATTAAAATCTGAATCAAAGTGAAATTTCAATCGAAAAATAAAACTAAAACAAAATCAAATCACCAAAAGCAATGAATAATGAAAATGAAATTCCCGAATCCGATATCCCCAGCTTCCGGCTGTTCTCAAAACCTTTTCGACTCTCTGCGATTTCTTCCCTTTTTGAGAAGGCCGACTGAGTCTACTGACACAGAACCATGAAATTTTCGATTTGGTTCTGATGGCATGGATTCATATCCTTCACCAAACAATCAACCTTCAATCAACTCTCTTGGGATGTGAAACACTTTGATGTCTCAATCAAATCTTACACTAAACTAAAATTTCCACAGAATCTTCAAAACCAAATCAATACCAACTTTTGGGATTAGTACCTAAATTCCAGTTCTCTCCTTTCGAGGTCGGTACCTAAATTCCGACTCTCCTTTCGAGATCGATACCTAAATTTTGATTCTCTTCCGAGACTGGTACCTAAATTCCAGTTCTCTCCTTTCGAGGTCGGTACCTAAATTCCGACTCTCTTTCCGAGATCGATACCTAAATTTTGATTTTCTTTCGAGTTTGGTACCTAAATTCCAGTTCTCTCCTTATGAGGTCGGTACCTAAATTCCGACTCTCTCTTCGAGATCATTACCTAAATTCCAGTTCTCTCCTTTCGAGGTCGGTATTTAAATTCCGACTCTCTTTCCGAGATCGATACCTAAATTTCGATTCTCTTTCGAGACTGGTACCTAAATTTCAATTCTCTCCTTTAGAGGTCTGTACCTAAATTCTGACTCTCTTTCTGAGATCGATACCTAAATTTCGATTCTCTTCCGAGACTGGTACCTAAATTCCAGTTCTCTCCTTTCGAGGTCGGTACCTAAATTCTGACTCTCATTTCGAGATCGATACCTAAATTTTGATTCTCTTCCGAGACTGGTACCTAAATTTCAGTTCTATCCTTTTGAGGTCGGTACCAAAATTTCGACTCTCTCTTCGAGATCAGAACCTAAATTCTGATTCTCATCCTTTGTGAGATCGGTACCTAAACTCTGAATCTCTTTTTGAGATTGATACCTAAATTTCAATTCTCACCTCTTTCGAGATCAGTACCTAAATTCTGATTCTCATCCTTTGTGAGGTCGGTACCTAAATTCCGACTCTCTTTTTGAGATTGATACTTAAATTTCAATTCTCATCCCTTCGAGATCAGTACCTAAATTCTGATTCTCATCCTTTGCGAGATCGGTACCTAAATTATTAATCTCTCTCCGAGGCTGGTACTTAAATTCTGGTCCTCATTCCTTTCGATCAGTACCTAAATTATGATCTTCTTTCCGAGGTTGGAGCCTAAATTCCAACTCTCTTCGTCGAGACTAAAGCCTAAATTCTAGTTCTCTTTCAAATTCCGAGGTTAGAACCTAGGTTCCGATTCTCATTCAAAATTCTGAATCTTAACGAAATCCACCTTAAAATCAATCTTAAATCAAACTTTAACTAAAATTGAAACTCAAATCAATTTGAAACTCAAAATTGAAACTTGAAATAAAAATAAAATGAATCTAAAATCTAATATCTCCAAGTCTTGTGATTTGGAATTCACCTCCTTTTTCCCCAGCGAGAGTTCAGGAATCTTCAGTCTTGGAGATTTACCCGACACTCCCCAGCGGAATTTTTCTGTGCTTTGTTCTAAGTGTGTCACTTAGTCATCTGTGTTAGTTTTGTTGATCTCTTCGGTCAACGCCAATACGCGCGGTGTGCTCCGTTAGCACACCACACCTATTGGGGGTCCATTTATTCACCTCATTTTTGGTGAGGTCTTTTCTCTCCTTAGTACTTCTTAGGATCTAGCCATAAGGTTTTCTCCTTGATTATCCTAGAGGACTAGAATTGGGACCCACCCTTTAGCAATTCAGCTACTTCTTGACTCCTCTTGGGACCCCACTTGGATGGTTGCAATCCTCTAAGTCACCTTAGAAGGTTAAGACCACCATATGGGGAACCAATAGTGAGCTCCTATAAGGTTGTTCAAGCCTTAGGACTACCCCGGGTGGCCCGGTCCCGGTGAGGTCTCGGCTTACACACACCGCACTCTCACACACACCATCCTTACCCATTTCTCCCCCCCTGGTTCATTGGAACACTCATGTGGCTAAGTCCAAACCCCTAGCTCTTTGGCTAAGAGGGTTGGAAACAACCCATGAGATGTTCAGGGTTAACATTTTTTGGTCCATGGCTCACTTTAAGCTTCATCATAATCAAAATTCAACTTTTGCCAAATGCCTAGTTGTGACATTGGGTCCTTAAGACCTACCTAAAATTACCTAATTGCCCCAAATTTTCTAACAATTCCCCAAAAATTACCCAAAATTCCTAAAAATCCTAAAAATCATTTTGAAACAACCCCCACCTTTTAAATTTACCAAAATACCCCAATACTGTCCAAATAACCTCTTGATACCCTAAAATACCCTTTTGGCACAAAATTCAAAAAATTCCAAAAATTCCCAGAAAATTCCAAAAAATTCCAAATATTCCCAATTTCATTTTGTTTAACTACACCATAGCCAATTTTGTCAAAATAACCCACTTTTATTAAAATTCTCAAATTGACCCATTTTTAACCTAAATGGACCCAATGGCACACTAAACCAACCCATTTGACCTCCATTTTGCCCAATTTCAATTCTAAACTTTAACTCAACATCATTACTATCAATCTAAACAAAATTCAAGCCCAATTGATTCAAAATTGAGTTCAATTCCATTTGAAATCCAATACCCCCATTTTAGCCTAAAGTGAACCCAAGCCCTAAACCTACCAAATTGATTAGCCAAACCCTAAAATTTCATCCCAATTGATGTTGAGAGCTCTTAAATAGATTCCCGTAGACCATTTGAAACTTTCAATTGGGTCTAAACCCCACCTTAACCCAACTTGGACCCAAGTTGATTCAACCCTCCCCAAATTAACCAAAATACCAAAATCCACCAAATTGACCTTCCAATTGAACTCAAAACCTCCCCACGTCTTCATGAAACTTTTTCATGCCAATCACCTCTTCAAAATTGCTCAAGTTAGCCCAACCCAAACCCAAATGAGCCAATTTGAAACTATGACCAAACCAAACCAAATTGAACCAAATGTGGCTAAACCAACCTATCCACAACCACTAAGTGAGCCCTAGGAACCACCATAGATCCACCTAGCCCAAGCTAAGTGAGAAATGGACCAAGGGTTCCCGATTTTAATGGATCTCTTCCCTTAAATGGACAAATCCACCTTTTGCCTCACCCCAAATCCCCCCTTGCCTGGTTTATCACAATTAAACCCTACTCCTTGGTTGACCTGACCCATGGCCAGCTCCCTTGTCCTTGTCGGCCGGCCTAGCCACCTGAGGAAGTCAAAACCGAGGGCCACCACCAAGTGAAACAAACCCAAACTCACCCAATTGGCCACCTCAGCCAAATCAAACATTGGAGTTCCTCTGCCCTCCACCTGAGCAGTGGAATCCACCCACCAATTGAGCCCTAGCTCAGCCCAATGGCCCTGGCCATTTAAGCACCTCTTCTCGGCCATGAAAAGGTGCTGAAGGGTGTTGAAATTTTTCTCAAAAAAACCTCACCAAATCACTCCCAGAGCTTCTCCCAGCCTAGAGAAGAAGAACCCCACTGTTCTCCTGCCCTGAATCCCCCGACCGAGCTCAATTTCTCGCCTAAAAATTAGGCCGAAATAGGACACTCTCTGAAACATCACCAAATCCAAATTAACTCTTCTGACACCTTCACCAGAGGTAGAGAAGGAGTTCCCCAGTGAAAGCCCCCTCTCCAGACCACCCAGTTGTTCCAGCCTCCAAGCTTTGTGATCGGGTTTGATGGAAGTCAAGCCTAGACATTTCACCACAGCTCCAGGCTTCATCCCTAGCCTCCTTGGAATCCAACAAACGTGCCGAGCCTCTCTGATAGAAGCTTCACTTCTCAGAGCTAAGGTATTGCCCTCTTCTTCGTCCCGAGCTTCCAGCGATTCTTCATTTTATTTAAGTCAATTTCAATGCATGTTTACTGTATGGATGTGTTCGTCTTCTCAAGATGAATCCATAGAGCATAAGAACTCAAAAATCCGTTGAGAATCGAGGGAGATATTAGGGTTAGAAGGTCGACGGCTCACAGGATGCACCAGTCGTAGACGATGACCAGGAGCCGTCCGATCGATTGTGTATCGGCTGAACGGCGGAGATCAAGTCGGACTAGAAGACGGAGCGAGACCACGGGACGCATGGCAGCTGACTCAGGTGGCGTCGTCGAATGGGAGCGCGACACGTAGAGCTTCGGAGCCACCGAGGTTGACGCGGCGCTGACTGGTTTAAGTAGGAAAATCTAATTTTTCTTATTTATTTAAATACCTGAAACTTCAAAAATTGATATCTTTGCATAGAAAAATCATAAAAATAAAAGAAAAATACCCACTTGCTCAGTGAACAGAGTAGAATAATGTGGAAAAGGAATTGATCTATTTTGTTGAGTATTTTATTTTTAATTAATTTAATACCATTTTGAGCATTTTAGTTCTCCATGTATGTATACATTTCACCATGGCATAAGACCATAGGAGTTTTGAAGCCTCTGATATTGGGAACATTCTCTGAATTTTTCAAGGTCAAAGGCCATCCCTGTGGTATGTTATGTATTTTTCAAGTTTATGTCACCATTTTTGACATTTTAATTCCAAAAATTAGCATGTTGTTCAGAAATTTCCAGAAAAATTTAGTGAAGTCCCTTAGGACCAGAGGACCCTAAGATAATTATGGTTTGAGTAAATTCATTAAAAATAATCCTAATTGGCCTAATCACTCAAAATTGATCTTTAATTAATTAGAGTTAATCACACATTAAAATAACTTGAAATCAATTCTCCACTGATCTCTAGGATCAGGGGAACCTCACATAAAAATTTGAAGTCAATAGGAAATGTTTAACCCCACAAAATGGATCAATTAAGCCACATAATCAAGATTAAGTTTTAAAAATTCATAACTTCAAAAATACATTTCAAAAATTCACCAAATTGATCTTGGGACTTCTCTGATTTCAGAGGAGTCTAAGAAAAATAAAATTGGAATTTTCTAAAAACTTTCATTTTTTAGCATATTTTGATATTTTTAATAAATAAAAAATAATAAAAATCATAAAAATAATAAAAATCATAAAAATAATAAAAATCATAAAAATTTTATATTTGGTTCCCTAATCACTTAGGAACCAATCAAATATTTTTCCTAAGTCTCTAGGTTAAGATATTTAATTTTAAAGCCTTAAAACATTTTTTTTTGAATTAAAAAATGTATTTTCTAGCCCTTCCACTAAATTAATTCTAATAAATCAAAGAAAAATCATAAAAATATAAAATTTGTTTCTCTGACTTTCTTGAGGTTAGAGAAATTTTTGAAAAATATAAAATCCATTTTTTATTTTTTATTTTATTTTATAATTAACTAACACTCCAAAACTTAAAATAATTCTAATAAATAAAATATAACTCCAAAAATCACTAAAATTGGTCCAAGTGGTCCTCTGGTCATTAGGAATATCTCATAATTTTCTTAAGGACAGAAACTTTACCTTGCTCATGTTGATGAATTTTCTTTGAAAATCCCTATTTTCCATTAAAAATAATTATATAAATAAATTAAATTCAGAAAAATCACATTTTCTCCTCTAATGTCTTAATTGACACGTGAGTGGAGTGGTATAAAAATTTTAAGTTCATTTAAGCTTAATTTAATGAGTTATAAAATAAATAAGCTTAAAGGGGCATAAAGGTAATAAAAGATTTTAACCCCTAATTAAAACTTTAGGTTTAATCAACATGGGGGTAAAATATCTGATTTTAATCTTCTCTTAGATGATTGAAACTTTGGGAAATTGAAGGGTAGGAACCCATTAATCACTTTAATAAAAAAATGAAACCTTAATTAATTAAATAATTCAAATTTTGGAAGATTAATTAAAATTGGATTATTAAAATAGGGATATAACTTAAGAAGATATTAATTCTTTAATTTAAAAATCCCTAAATAAATCACTTAATAATATTTAACTCTTAAACATAAGAGGATAAGTGAAATTAATAATTAAATGATTAAAAGTAAATAATTTTTTAATTTGTTTAAAACCTACATCATTAAATAGTCTAATAATTTGATTAAAACCTAAAATGTTAGATAATTAAAAAGTAAATTAAAATATTTGAAACTAATTAAAAAATCATTTCAAAACAAACATAAATCAAATTTGCAAATTTTAAATAATTTTAAGATAACTTACCTTAAAACATAATGTAAAAATTAAATTAATTAATATAATTAATCCAAATTAAATCATGAAAATTTAATAAATAATTTGAACACCTCTTTTGACCTAAGTTAATCTAAAAATTAAATTAACATAAGATTTTGATATCATTTATAAATGGTTTAACTTAAATGAAACAAACACCATTCTAAACTTAAAATCATTGATTAAAATTTCATAATTAAATCACATTAAAATAAATCATCAACTTTAACTTCAAATCATTAAAAATCTTTAACAAATTAACTTGCCCCTGAAAGCTTTAAATTATTATAACTAGTAAATGAAGCGTTAAGTGAAATGTCACCTCACTCATAGGATAATCAAACATCCTAGTTCACTGAGCAAAGGAACAAAACTTAACTAAACCCTTGGATGATCAATTCACCAGTACAATGAAGTTTATTTGGACTCAAAATAATCTCAACAGTATTGAAAAGATGTTTAGAATTCGTTCTAAGCAGTTCCTCGATACGGTGAGATGTTTTAAAGAACAATTGAACTTAATTGTTCTTTAATGAAGAAAATCATCCTAAACTAAAAATCAAGAACCTAGACGTCATAGGAAATGACTAGCTATAGGATTAGGATTCTGGTAGACAACCAAAACCATTCCTTTAGTCTTTACCTAGGTACTTGTTGAAATATTTAAATGCCTTAACATGTGTTTTAAAAGTGTAGCTTGGAATGACGGGAAGACTCTCCAGGTACGCTTTTATGTTATTGCAATTTACTTTATTGCACTGCGCTTTACTTTTATTGCATGTTAAACAAGATTGTTGCATGAAAACTAAAACCTTTAGGATAGCCACAAAATTGAAACCAAAACTAAATTAAAAGTCACTACAAGATAAAATCCACTGCCACAACATTTCAAAATATAAAACAACTCAAAATTTAATCACAAACAGAACAACAAAACCACAACTTTAACTAAATTAAAACGTCTAGTTGAATGATCGGGAATACCTCGGATGATGTAACCCACGTGTTGCTAACAGAATTTCCCACGGTCTAAATGAAAGTGTGGAGCTCATGCGGTTGAGTTTAGCAAATTCATCTGGACTAAGTGAATTCGATGAAAATAACGGTGTCGGGATGACGGAACCGTGAGATCTTAATCGGTTCTGTTTAAACAACTTTAAGATTTGTTTTAATTAAAACACTAAAAGACATTTGGACTTTAAGATTTCTAAACCATAACACTTCTCTCATCTCTTGATTTTCATCTTCTAAAACCAAACCTCTGCAGCAACAAGGAGCTTGGAGCATAGTGGGCAGCACGGCCATCTTCGTCAGCAAAACTTGTGTCTACTTCAGCAAAACATTCCTTAGAATTAAATAACCAAGTCATAGGACTTCGAGGTAGTTTGCCTAGTGCAACATAAATTCTCAACTTTTTCGTTAGGCATTTGCATAATCATGCTATTTAGACTAATCCCTAACCGATCTTAGGAGTCCGAGGTAATCGTTTGGTACGACATAAACCCTCACATCTTCAGGGCTATTTGTATGATTGTGTCATACGAATATAAGACCTAATTAACTAAAAATGGCAGGATGAAACATCAAATAAATTCTTCTCAAAATCAAAGCCAAATAGTAGGATAGTTGGGAAGTCTCCGAAGTTCACTTCAGATCCATGACATCCACTACTTCTCTTCCTTTGGATTCCGAAAAATAACTGTTCCTAATTTGATCCATTCCCTTTTGACTTTCCAATGTCCAATCGTGAAAACCTTAAACTTTGAAATTTCTTGAAAGCATAAACCACTGATCATTATCGAGAGTTTTCTTAAATGATTCCCATCATTGAAGATGTAATTAACTATAGGGGTTTACCCATAAAGGGAACTTTAAGAACTCAGGTAATATAAACCCTGCTTAATTCCTTTATATTAAGTAGGGGAACTTGTCGGCTTATAAAATTGGTTCGCAAACCAAACGGATGTCACAAATCTTCTAGTTTATTTAATCGAGCCCCATCATCAAGCAATCTATCTATTCTTCGGGATAAATACATGGTTTGTGGTGCGGTGCTCTTTTACATTAAACTATTTGGGATGTGAGATCGATTTAATTTCACATCTTATAATTTTTCAAATTTAAAATTATTTTCAAAATCAAATGCTACTTTCTAAATTATTTATATATTTAAATTAAAAATCTAAAAAAAAATAATAATAAAATATACACCGACATGTTTCTGGCGACTCCGCTGGGGACTAGTTCCTCTCTCCATTTTGATCAGATGTTTTTGCTTGCATAAATCGGTAGTAAGTCCATGCCCCTAGTGGATCAGACTACCATTCTTCCGTTGGCATACCTCGCTCATTTCTGTCTTGAACGGGTATAGTCAACTCCTTTTGGATTTTGGAGCCACTTTTTAGACACCCCTAAACAAAGAGGTTCAGGAATCTTCCTTTGATACCTCTCCGGAGAAGTGAGGTAGACCCCCAATAGGTGTTAGTTTAGGAGCGGTCCTTCGGATTGGCAAATCCTACGAGATTTTCCCTTCCTTTCTGAGTTCTGGATTGGGTCCTTTATCCTCTCTAATCTTCTCTCATTTTTAACGAATAAACTAACCGTCTAACAAACAAAACCTCTTTTAATCAAACTTAAATAAATTGTGTTCGGACTCTTTTTCTATTTCTTTCTTTTCGTCCTGACGAAGGAAGCATAATTCAGGACTGATACTCGGAACTTGCCTTGCAGAAGATGCCTTCCCTGAAGCTGATCTTCTCTTTCACCAATGGACTTGACATAGCTGTCTACCAGGACGAGCTGCCTAGCGATGCAATCATCCGCTTCGGACAAGGGTTTGACAATACGGACGTTAAATTTTCCGATGTTACTCTTTTCGCACTGATGAACAAAGTGCCTGAGACTGAAGAACCTATGATTGAGTTTAACCTGAAGTCAACTCAAGAATTCCCTCCCCTGTAGAGGGCCCCAGTTGAGAAGAACACTGTAGTTCACAAAAAGTTGACTGCTACCCCTAGAACTGTCGTCTCTACACCCACCAGTCTGGTCATTACTGCACCTACCCCGGACCCTGCCAAACTAAAGGGAAAGGAGGTACAAGTCAGTTATGAGCCTGTCACCGTGGAGGGTTCAGATTTCGCTGCGATGTCGTCTGTTTTTGAAATAGGGTCTGGTTCGAAGTATAGGCCCTTAACCCAGACACAGAGGAGGAATAAAAACAAGAAGTTTGCTAAGATCAAGAAGGTCGAGAAGCCGAAGCCGCCCGTCTTGAAAAATCCCCGAAGAGAAAGAGGAAGAACTGTCAGAATACTCACCACTGTTGGAAAGAAATAGATTCCACCCTCTCTCTACTGCATCTAATGAAGTAGATGCCAGGAAGATCATCGCTGCGTTACCCCGGCCTGCATATTACAGTGACAGTAAGAAGAAGAAGAAGAGCAGGGCTACACCGCTCACCCAGTTGCATGCGGAAGTCGAGAAATTAGCCAGAAAAGAAGGATGTCCTGTATTAGAGATTCTGAGAAGAATGGGACGAGTGCCAGTTAAGTCTTACCTCGGTCCGCGAGTAGAGCCTTCTATTGTTCCTGAAAGACCAAAGAAAAAGGTACGAGCTAGAGAGGAAGGCTCACTCGTTGTTGTATCGGGTCTCCATATTAGGGAGGACACCACCTACTTTCGCACCGCCGACGGACCCGCCGGTCCTAGGCCTTCTGCTACAAGAAGGACGGTGTGACGACCTATTATTGCTGAACCAATACAAACACAATGTTCTGGAAAGAGAAGTCTCACTGAAGATCCCAGATCTGAAGAAAGTGCCGCAGTAAAGGAAACTCCTGAAAGAGAGGTTCAACAGTCATCTCCTGATGACCATGAGATTGCTCAAAAAAGGCCACTTGAGGATGCCATAGGGCAACTAAGAATGGAGATCCGACGGCTAGCAAGAGAAAGAGGAGAAGAATTAAGGGACGAAGTGGATTCGTCAGAATTTATGGATGAAGAGTACGTTGAGATTAACATGGTTGAAACACGAGCATCGTCAGCGTCGCAGGGAGTTCCACCAGCTTTAGAAAGAGATGAGCCAGAATTAATGAGAGCACAGCTTCGAGAAAAAGATGATATGATTTCCCAGATGGCGAAAAGGATGGAAGAGATGGCTGCCGCCTTAGCCACTCTCCAGATTCAGGCCCAGCCTCAAAGAGAAATACCCCCGGAGGTCATCCATATAACAGATGGAGGAAAAGAGATCACATCTGTTAACGGAGATGATCAGCTGAAGAAAGAATCTGCACATAACATGATTCCCGAAAAGGATATTAAGAGCATGGTAGAACAGCAGGTGTGAGAAGCCTTAGCTCAGTCCAAGAATGGAACATCTATTCAGACGGGTAGACCTTACCTTGAAGAATTTGATGCAGTCCAATACCCGAAGGGCTTTGTACTACCTTTGTTTAAGACATTCGATGGAATGGGAAACCCCCAGCAACATGTCGCACATTTTCATGCCAATTGCTGCAATGCCGGTTGGAGCGACGCCTTACTTTTTCGACAGTTCGTCAGCAGTTTGTCAGGGATCGCCTTTAACTGGTATGCAAAATTGTCGAATGGATCAATCAAGACTTTTGCAGAATTGGAAAATCTCTTCGTTAAGCGGTTTGCCGGAGCTCAGCACCATATCACCATCGGTGATCTAGTGGTGGAGCGACAGAAACTGAACGAAACATTGGTGGATTACATGCTTTGATGGAGGAACCTGAGCATGAAGTGTGAACCACAGCTTTAGGAAAAGTATGCAGTCGGTATCTTGCTTAAGAGTATCCATGGCCCGATAGCACTTCTCCTTAAGGTATTCATCATTAAAACTTTCGAGAAGTTGCTTAGTGACCCGACCTGCAATTACGCAGTAAATTAACTTCCAAAAGATGGCCAAAAACTTGACCCGATTTATAAATAGCGGCCAGTGTGCAAAGTCTTAAATGATATAAAAATTAGAAAATATTTTACACACTAGGGGTACTACGCAAGTATACGTATCGTTTCAAGTAATATAGAGTTTTCTTTAAACACCTCAGTATCGATCCCACGAGGAAGTGAAGTAAGAAGTCTTTAGTCAAATTCTAGTCTACTACTAATAGTCCTTAGTTTGGAATGTCGATTAAAATTGTGTTTTATCTAGCAACTACTCCTAAATGCAAGTGTTAAATGTAATAGTAACTATAACTAAATGCAAATAATAATTCTAAAGATAACCCTTTTTGGATGAGTTGTTTTGGAGAATTTTGAGATATTAAAAACTACTATTCTTATTTAATGAAATAGATAATGTATAGGATTGAGATGCATTTAATATTGTATGTGCCAAATAGGAGCAATCCTATTCTTTACCCTTTGGTCCGTGCATAAAGAACATTGACTAATCCTATGCTTGGTTACTGAATCTGCGGCTAGGCTGGGAGGATACCGGCTGCCACTTCGGAGCTCCCACGTTCCCCTCGCCTGAGGGCTAACATCTACACTTCAGCACCCAAACAATAGGACCGAATTAAGGATTTTAGCCTCTCACTCTAAAATCTCCAATTCTGCGCCCGATTAATATTATTTCCCTATTTGTTTGCATTCAACTTCTATGAACTTCACCATTCATGGAATTTAAATGTGGTTCGTACTTAGTTGTAGAAAGCATAGCCCTCTCGGATCGTATGTTTTCACAACAAATTTTAACATTACAACAGGCCTTAATTGCAATGTAAATGAAGTGCAAGTAAAAACCATCACATTTATATTTAAATTAACTTCTAACATGCATCACAAAATCCTAAGCATGAATTCTACTCATTAGAAAAGAAAGTAAATTGAAAACAATGGCATAATCATCTCATGCCACTATTTCCAAAGAAGAAGAAAGAGTAAGAGAGATACGTCACAAAGCACTAAGAAAACGCAAAGGAAACTTCATTTAAACAAAACAAATCCACTACATAAATGTTTACAAAATCATAAGATAATGAAGAACAATACTTAGTTTTTTTCCTTTGAAAGAAAGAGGAAGATCTCTCCCACAAAGTCTCCCGTCGATCCATGCAATGCTCGTATAATCCCTTACAAATTCTCTCAAAAATCTCCTCTCCAATCTCTCCAAAAGGATAGAAATCTACATTTCTACTCTTAATCTAAGAATCCTAAACATTCCTCTAAGTTTTTCTCCAATTTTTTCTCTCTAATCTTCTCTTAATCTCCCCTTTTTCTAACCTATATTCGCCATTTTTAAAGAGTTTGGACGAATTCCCAAGAGTTTCCTTACGCACCCCTTCGAAAAGCGTCCAAATACGTCGAATATTGGCCCAAAACCGCCAAAAGTCGGTTTGTGGTCGTCCGGGCCGCTGTCGGCGAGTTCGAGCTCACTGTCGGCGAGCTTTTCGGCCACTTTTTGGTGGTCTCGTGAAAATCTCGCCGCCGGCGAGATCGATCTCGCCGTCGGTGAGATCGATCTCGCCGTCGGCGAGATGGCTCTGAGCAGCTCCACCGTTTCGCTCCGTTTGGCCCCGTTTTAGCTCCGTTTCGCCCCGTTTAAGTTGTGTTGCGTTCGTAAGAGATAGCCCTACAAAATAAACATAAAAACAACCTTTCTTTAAAGTGTAATCTTATTCAAAAATATGCAAAAAGTATAAAAGAGATTAAGCATCGAAAGGCTTATCGAAAGGTGTCAGGGCAGAATTTCATTTCTTGCTCATTTTTGCTCCAAATTGCACCGTTTTTGTTTCCTTTTGCTCCAATCGCCATTTCTTGTACCTAAAACCAAAAAACATACAAAATACCTTCCTTTAAAGTGTAATATCATAAAAAATAAGTAAAATGATATAGCAAAAAGCGTATATATTTTTGGCGTGTCAAAATCCCCCAAACTTAACTGTTACTTGTCCTCAAGTAACACTTTTACTACATAAAAATATATTTCAGGGCAATGTACTATTCACCTGTAAGACACTAAAATTTTTCATTTAAAAGAATATTTTGGTTAGACTTTTAAAAAGAAACTCAGTAACTCAGGTTAACACTACAAGTATAAGAATATTCGACGAATCAAGTCTAAGGGTTCTAGTCTTCTATTTATTTCAAGATAAATCATAATTTGTCACATTAAGAATGCCTTGAAAGATTATGTGTAAAATAAGTTCATGCAAACTTCATTAGAATGTAGGTTAATACTTTAAATATAAATTCAGAAATGAAATCAAGTTCTCCCTTTAGGGTGACTCAAGTGAAGCCAATTTTTTGATTAGGCATCTCCTCAAGCTTCTCCTCATAAATATTTTTCTTTGCTTTTTCTTTTTCTTTTTTTTTCTTTTCTTTTTCTTTCTTTTTTTTAATGAGGATTACTATATCTGGAGAGCCTGTAATGATTTTGAACTTCACTCTCCTCTTTCTAAAGTTCGAACTTGAAACACATCCTTACTTTATAATTAGGTATGAGCCTTATTATTCATCATAAAGTCAAAATCTCTTCTTAACACACAATACTTTAAGTCTCTTAACATTTCAAAAATACAGTTTTCTTATTTTAAATAGTTAACTATAATCAAATTCTTTCATACCAAATATCTTACCCTTATAAAATTAACTTTTATTACTAAAAACTTCCATCCAATCATTCCATAATATTCAAGTGAAATAAAAAGTTTTAGTTATCTCAAGCGAGTTTCAATTGCCAGAAGTTATGCTAATAATTTTTGGAAATATAATAATTGAGAACAAATAAGAGTTAATATTTTTCTTCCCCCAAACTTAAAATTTAAAATATTTTGCAACTAATTCCATAAAATATAGCAGGAAGAAAAAGTAAAGGTTGAATATACTTACTACTACAACATCCTATCAAATTCATATCATGCATAATCAGGATAGAATGACTGTAGGAGAAAGTAAATCTAGCCTAAAACATGCTTGTAATAAAATTACACTAAAAGGAAGTATTTTCACATTAAAAGTTTATTTTTCTTCCTAGCCCCAAACTTAATTTTTAACATATGCAGCATTTAGTACATAAAATATAAGCAGGAAGAAAACAGTTTAAAAATTCTATCTACCACAAATGTCTATCAAAACCCATTTACAATTATTCATTAGGACAGAATAATATGCAGCAGAAAGTAAATTTAAACTAATCATGTCAGAATGAAATTAACTAAACCAAAGTCTAACTAGCATAGCATGTATCAGCATGGGAATATAAAAATGTTCTTCAAGACCTAAATAAAGTTGTAACATAAACATAAACACACATATGATAAATGAGGTTAATTCATCCTTTAACTAAACCAATCTCACTACGTTACCTTCAATTTCTAACAGAATCACTACACTAGTAAATTAGGTACTTTAAAATGATTTTATAGATTATAATCCCAAAGATAAGATTACCCCTGATAAATTGGTTTCCGGACACCAATCTCAGGCATCACCTAATCTTTATAATTAAGCACCTCTAACAGTTATAAAGATAGTGTGAGATCATCCACATAGTATTCATCAAATAGGTTCGCGACTCCTACCTAATGAAAATAAAGTTGTAGAAAGGAAGTAACAAATTAAGATGGAATTATCAATGTTTGAAATTCATGATTTCTCTTGTAAAACTTAAGTCTGGGTGAGACCCAAGTCACAGTGGACTCGTTAATCCAATTACTACAAGAGAACAATTCTAGCCATAATAAGAAGTTAAGGAATCACCTCCCTCATAACACAGACAAAGATCAAATCAAACTACTAACAATCCAAACATCTACCAATAACAATCAAACTGATCAATCCACTATAAAGCAAATACAATAGATCACTAACAATCATGACTCTCAAGCACACTAAATCAAAGCACACAGATAACTATGGGTTGCCTCCCATAAAGCGCTTGGTTTAACGCCATTAGCCCGACAAATGATTCCACTTGGATCAAAATTCCATTTAAGTAATCCTCGATCAATCGCCCAATCATTTCCAGATCCAGGGATTCCTACAAAATTCTCAAGTTTTAATTTTTTATTCAGCTCTTCCTTTTCAAATGGATTTATATCATTGTTCCTCTTATTTCTTTCTAGATCCAATATTCTTCTATTAATTTTCTCAATCCGCATATTAATATCATCCTTGAAATTGATAAGAAATGGATCTTTATAAGATACTTCAATATCTTCCAAATTTTGGATCAGATTCTCTTTAGATAATTCAAATTTAAGATCAATATCTTCTATGTCACTCTTTTGATTCAAGTTATCTTCCAATTCTTCCCCTTTATAATTATTAAATGATGGAGGATCTATCTTAGTTGAGGAAATAGGTTTTTCTAATTCCTTAAGAATTTCTTCCAATGGTCTTCCAATATCCTTATCCTCTTTTCTCAACTCAAAGTTCTTTTGAAAGTTATCCTCAAATTCTCTTCCAAGTCTTAATTCAATAATTTTATCATGTTCATCATTTAATTTAGGTTTTTCTTGTGATTGAGTCGTATCTAAAGATATAAAGACTGGTGGTGTAGATGAATTCCTTAAATGGATAGGCTTTAAAATCGTATGGGGTACATCCATCTTAAGTTCATGAGATTTTTCAAGAGATGGAATTAAAAGTTTACTATTTTTGGTAGCGTCCATCATTTCACACCTCTCTTGAACATACATACAGTCTTCTTTACATAAAATTTTTGACTCATCATGAAAGTCTATTTCAATCTCATTTGTTATATTACTCTCAAAACTTTCTTGGAAATGGTTTTTACTTAGATAATCAATTTCATCCATCCAAAAACATTCATCATCTTTTCTCTCGGTTGGATATTTCATAGTCTTTAACACATCAAAAGTGACTTCATGGTCATTAATATTCATAGTTAACTCTCCTTTTTGCAGATCTATCATAGCTTGTCCAGTAACAAGGAAAGGTCTCCCTAAAATAATTGGAATTTCTTTATCTTCCTTAATATCTAATACAATAAAGTCCAAAGGAAAGATAAATTTATCCACTTTAACTAGCACATCTTTTATAACTCCTTTTGGATAAATGATAGATCGATCAGCTAACAGAAGGGTTACAGTAGTGGGAGAAATATCGATTAAACCTAACCTTCTAAATATAGATAGAGGCATCACATTAATGCTCACTCCTAAATCACATAAAGCTTTTCCACATAATTTTTCTCCAATTGCACAAGGAATTGTAAAGCTACAAGGATCTTTAAGTTTCCGAGGAAAATTTTTCTCAAGTATAACACTGCACTCCTCACTTAGTGCAACTGTCTCATAATCCCCAAATTTCCTTTTCTTATTTAATATATCCTTTATAAACTTTGCATAACTTGGCATCTGCTCCAAAGCTTCAGTGAAAGGAATATTTATCGTTAACTTCTTAAGTACTTTTATGAATTTTGAAAATTTGTTATCCAACTCATGCTGTTTAAGTCTTTGAGGAAATGGAGGTGGTGGTTTTTCCAAACTTATTTTAGTTGGAGATATTAATTTTTCCAGATCCTTAGAAACATGTTCTTCAGGCCTTTTAGTTTCCGTTGTTTCTCTCACAACATCTTTCTCTTTTCTAACC
The DNA here is from genome assembly GCA_022702705.1 of Papilionanthe hookeriana x Papilionanthe teres. NCBI lineage: Eukaryota > Viridiplantae > Streptophyta > Magnoliopsida > Asparagales > Orchidaceae > Papilionanthe > Papilionanthe hookeriana x Papilionanthe teres. Next base: position 135,860,413 of record CM040425.1, on the reverse strand, counting down.
ACATCCTCTATTTCTTTTCCATTTTTTTAATTGGACAGCTTCTATTTGTTTATTAGTATTCTCTTTAGGGTTGATCTCATTATTGCTAGGAAGTGTTCCTTGGGGTCTATTGCTAAGTGAATTAGCAATTTGTGCCAGTTGATTCTCTATGTTTCTAATCGCAGCATTTTGACTTTGCAATTGGTTTCCCATTTGCAATACCACTTCTTCCATAAACATTTTCTTATCCTCAAATTGTTGATCATTGTAAGAGTCTGATGGATATGAAGGTCTATAGTTTGTGTTCCCCTGATCATTCCAACTTCCATTATGATTTGCATGATTATTTTCCCATTTTAAGTTTCCACCATTAGTAGTACGATTCCAATTAAATTTAGGATGGTTCTCCCAACCTGGGTTGTAAAAGTTAAAATACGGGTTGTTTATGGTATTTAAAGTCTCATATGATAAGTTAGAATCAAACTTAGGCCCTAATGAACTTTCCTCACTTACATGAGTAAATTGAGGTAGGTTCATTCCAAATTGGTCCAACTTCCTTGATATTGCAGCAATCTGAGATGCTAGAATTGTAATCGTATCCGTATCATAAATACTAGCTACATTTTTATGATTTACCCATGTAGAGGGCCATTGAAATTCATTTGTAGCCATTTCTTCAATTAATGCATACGCTTCATCAAATGATTTTGACATTAATGATCCACCAGCGGCAGCATCAATTATAGACCTAAGGGATCCTACTAACCCATTATAAAAAGTTTGAATGATTAACCAATCGGGCAGAGCATGGTGTGGACACTTTCTTAGGAGTTCCTTAAATCTTTCCCAAGCTTCGTATATTGATTCACCTTCATATTGACAAAATGAGATAATATCGTTTCTAAGTTTAGTAGTCCTTGAAGGAGGAAAATACTTAGCTAAGAATTTCTGAGTTAACGCCTCCCAATTTTTAATAGAACCAGAGTGCTAAAGAGTATAACCACATTTTAGCCTTATCCCTTAGTGAGAAAGGAAAAAGCCTTAGCCTAACAAAGCATCGTCTGACATACCGTTATAACGAAATGTAGCACAAAGTTCTAGAAAATTTGATAAGTGTAAATAGGGATCCTCCAAAAGAGTTCCCCCAAACTGATTGTTCTGCACCAATTGGATAATTTCAGGATTTATTTCAAATGTGCCAGCTTCTACGACAGGGTTTTGTATACTAGAGTGAATTTCATCTGTCGTAGGATTTATGTAATCCCTCAATGATTTATGATGATTTTCCATGTAATTATCTTTAAAGTTTTTCATTTCCATTTCTAGTTTTTTGAGTCCTTTCTGTATTTTTATTTTTTTATTTTTTTCAAACTCGGGATCATAAGGCACAAGTCCTACAGATCCTTTGTTTCGCATACGTAACACAACAAATAATATATTAACAATTAAACAAATAAACGACGAAATATATTCAACACAACAAAATATTTTTACGAACACCATATTTTTCACACAAACAGTTTTTTCACAATACTTTTTCATACAACAAAACACTTTTCACACAAAACAGTTGTTACGACACTATGGTTTTCCAAGTCTAAGCCTAATTACTTCAACTAAAATTCTCCTAAAGTTCTTACCGAAGCTTCCCCGGCAACGGCGCCAAAAACTTGACCCGACCCGCAATTACGCAATAAATTAACTTCCAAAAGATGGCCAAAAACTTGACCCGATTTATAAATAGCGGCTAGTGTGCAAAGTCTTAAATGATATAAAAATTAGAAAATATTTTACACACTAGGGGTACTACGCAAGTATACGTATCGTTTCAAGTAATATAGAGTTTTCTTTAAAAACCCCAGTATCGATCCCACGAGGAAGTGAAGTAAGAAGTCTTTAGTCAATTTCTAGTCTACTACTAATAGTCCTTAGTTTGGAATGTCGATTAAAATTGTGTTTTATCTAGCAACTACTCCTAAATGCAAGTGTTAAATGTAATAGTAACTATAACTAAATGCAAATAATAATTCTAAAGATAACCCTTTTGGACGAGTTGGATTGGAGAATTTTGAGATATTAAAAACTACTATTCTTATTTAATGACATAGATAATGTATAGGAATGAGATGTATTTAATATTGTATGTGCCAAATAGGAGCAATCCTATTCTTTACCTTTTGGTCCAGGCATAAAGAACATTGACTAATCCTATGCTTGCTTACCGAATCGCGGCTAGGCTCGGGAGGATACCGACGCCACTTCGGAGCTCCCACGTTCCCCTCGCCCGAGGGCTAACATCTACACTTCGAAGACTCAAACGATAGGACCGAATTAAGGATTTTAGCCTGTCACTCTAAAATCTCCAATTCTGTGCCCGATTAATATTATTTCCCTATTTATTTGCATTCAACTTCTATGAACTTCACCATTCATGGAATTTAAATGTGGTTCGTACTTAGTTGTAGAAAGCATAGCCCTCTCGGATCGTATGTTTTCACAACAAATTTTAACATTACAACAGGCCTTAATTGCAATGTAAATGAAGTGTAAGTAAAAACCATCACATTTATATATAAATTAACTTCTAACATGCATCACAAAATCCTAAGCATGAATTCTACTCATTAGAAAAGAAAAGTAAATTGAAAACAATGGCATAATCATCTCATGCCACTATTTCCAAAGAAGAAGAAAGAGTAAGAGAGATACGTCACAAAGCATTAAGAAAACGCAAAGGAAACTTCATTTAAACAAAACAAATCCACTACATAAATGTTTACAAAATCATAAGATAATGAAGAACAATACTTAGCTTTTTTCCTTTGAAAGAAAGAGGAAGATCTCTCCCACAAAGTCTCCCGTCGATCCATGCAATGCTCGTACAATCCCTTACAAATTCTCTCAAAAATCTCCTCTCCAATCTCTCCAAAAGAATAGAAATCTACATTTCTACTCTTAATCTAAGAATCCTAAACATTCCTCTAAGTTTTCTCCAATTTTTTCTCTCTAATCTTCTCTTAATCTCCCATTTTTCTAACCTATATTCGCCATTTTTAAAGAGTTTGGATGAATTCCCAAGAGTTTCCTTACGCACCCCTTCGAAAAAGCGTCCAAATACGTCGAATATTGGCCCAAAACCGCCAAAAGTCGGTTCGTGGTCGTCCGGGCCGCCGTCGGCGAGTTCAAGCTCGCTGTCGGCGAGCTTTTCGGCCACTTTTTGGTGGTCTCAGGAAAATCTCACCGTCGGCGAGATGGCTCTGAGCAGCTCCACCGTTTCGCTCTGTTTGGCCCCGTTTTAGCTCTGTTTCGCCCCGTTTAAGTTGCGTTGCGTTCGTAAGAGATAGCCCTACAAAATAAACATAAAAACAACCTTTCTTTAAAGTGTAATCTCATTCAAAAATATGCAAAAAGTATAAAAGAGATTAAGCATCGAAATACTTATCGAAAGGTGTCAGGGCAGAATTTCATTTCTTGCTCATTTTTGCTTCAAATTGCACCGTTTTTGTTTCCTTTTGCTCCAATCGCCATTTCTTGTATCTAAAACCAAAAAACATACAAAATACCTTCCTTTAACGTGTAATATCATCAAAAATAAGTAAAATGATATAGCAAAAAGCGTATATATTTTAGGCGTGTCACTTAGCAAGGCCGGGAACTTGCAAGAGGAAGCAAAACAGCTAAGTTTCACCGATAAGACCGATAAGCAGAAGCCTGCAAAAGCATTCGAGAAGAAATTTGGGACCTTCGCAGCAGTAGACAAAGGCAAGCAGCCAGTGCAAATACGGCCAGAACAACCGCAACAGACTTATCAACACCCTCAACAGAATTATCAGCCTCAACAGAGTTTTCAGCCTCGACCGAGTTATCGATCACCGCGGTACGATCAACAGCCGTCTCGTCTGCTCCGCCCTCTGAAGGAACTGTTGAAAAAAAATACCCCTTCAAGACTGAGGCAGTGGCTAAGATGTTTCACATTTTGATGAAGATGCCTGACTTTCTGTTACCAGAGCCCTGGAAGCCTGAAGAAGTCGACAAGAAGGATCATCCGAACTACTGTCCCTACCATCGGATGATCGGACATGAAATCGAAGACTGCTTCACTTTTAAGAATTGGCTCGAGAACAACCTTCGACAAGGGAACATAACGATCTCAAAGGAATACATGAAGGAACCCCAAAAAGGAGGTTCCGTCAATGTTATCTCGGCAAAGCCTATTGTTCCGACGACCCGTACACGATCAACGATGGATGGAGTACTGTCTGGACGAAGTCATCAAAGAGAATTTTGGATCACATCCAAACTGCTTCGGTACGCGCTTCAACTCAGAGTTTGAAACCTGTTAAGCTGGTACTATCGCTTGCGATTGAAGGACCACCTCAGGAGGAGGAGAAGATCGTAGAAGAAAAGAAGACAGACGCTCCGAAGACTAGACTAGGGGCTGCTTATCCTAGGATAGTTGTTTTTGATTTGGGAGAGAAATACCTCGAACCTCTGACTCTGTATGATTATTTGCTCGCTCCGGCGGGATCTTATAATGATAAGAGTTTTGGTGTTGGCTACGTTTTCACTGTTTGTAACGATTACGTAACTAACGACAACCAACCTAATCCGGATCTTGATTTCGACACGAATAACGATTCTCAAATCATACAAAACCTAGATAACCACGACGAAGAGGAAGACGTTCACAAGGAAGGCTACGAAAGTTCAGTAAGTGACGAATCTATTTGTGAATTTCGAGGAGCTCCGATCACAATAGAGTTAGAACTGATAGACACCGAGGTAACTTCAGAAGAGCCAGTCGCTCCGATCCAAGAGGAGACACCGGTAGATCCAGATGAAATTACTGAAGTCAATCTAAGGAGCGGAAAGGTCCTACCTCTGAGATTAGGTCCAAAGGACAAAGGAAAGCAGGTGGTTACTCAGGAAGAGCCAACCCCAGCAGAAGAATTGCCCGTTCGGGATGAAATTGAACAGCCTGGTAATAAAGTAGACTATAATGTGCTAGCCCATCTTAGGAAGCTATCGGCCAAACTGAGCATCTACGAGGCTCTGATACTGTCAAAGGAGATGAGAGAATCTCTAGTCAAGGCCTTGCTTGATCCAGAAATTTTTTTAGCTCAAATGGCTGGTAATTTCTTCGACGAGGTTTGCTCATTGAAAGGACAACGCGGTGTTACCTTCACGGACGATGATTTACTACTTGGAACAAGACATCACAACCGACCGTTGTACATTTCAGCCGCATTGGAAAGTTCACACTCTCCAGGGTGCTAGTCGATCCGGGAGCATCAATTAATATAATGAACCTTCGAACGCTAGCCTATTTAGAGATTGATGCCCGCGATCTCGAGGCTGACAAGATGATGCTGAGAGGCTTCAACTAGAAACGAGAAAGAGCTCTTGGATCGATAACACTGTTAATGAAGATCGGTGAATTGGCCAAGACAACCGCAAAGTTCCACATAATTGATTCTGAGACGTCATTCAACGCTCTACTGGGCCGCCATGGATCCATGAGAACCGGATGGTACCGTCGTCATTACACCAATGCATAAAGTACTATGAAGGAGGACAAGAACAGTGTATCAAAGGTGACTTGCAACCATTCTCTGTGCATGAAATTAGAATTCACGAAGATGCAGCCTACTACGCGCCTTTGAAGGAAACAATCTTTTCCAGAAATGCTATACCAAATCAAGGAAAATAAACCCGAGACGACAAAGAACCTGAAATTCTTGTTCAATAGTTACTCACCACTCCCTTACGACGAGATGGTGAAGTTTTCTCGAGAACTCACACCCGAGGTCGAGGTCGGGGAAGATGTCTAGGAAGAAACGGTGGAATTGTTGAACAGAAGAAACCGGTCATCAATGTTGATTGGGAGAATAGCTCTAAAGAAGAAGAGGAAATCAAGAAAGAAGCAGGAACAGTAAACCAAAAGAAACCCCAGTTCAAGATCTCTCTCAAAGATGAAAAGAATGAAGAATGGAAAGCAAAGTACGAGAAGATTAACCACTATGTGCATAATATGACCCTGACCCCGATCCATTCTAATAAGATCGAGGGTATGGTGGTCAAGGAAATACATGGTGGCAGTACTAAACCAATCAAGTTCTACCGTGGTGCTTCTTCTTCCAAAACTGAAAAAGATGTACAATTTGAAGATGTTACTTCTTCTGAATTAATGAAATTGTCGTTTGAGTGGTATTCTCCCTGTGTTCAAAATTTAATTCAAGGTGGTGTTTTACCTAAACAGTGGTCAAAAGGTTAATCACAGTGCTTTGAAAAGTTATGGAAGAATGCCAGTCGGCCCTCAATTCAAAATATGGTCTTGGATTCGGCACAAGTAGGATCGACTGATGATACAGGATTTTGCTTGGTTGTCGCTAGTGAGCCTAATGAAGACTGCTTGGAAGTTTCAGAAAATCTTGAAGATCTACCAATCGGAGAAGCTCCTCCAGAATTTGAAGAAGAGATTAAATCTACAATAGACGAGTTAATAAAAGTTAACTTAGGTACTAGCGAAGAGCCTAGGCCGACCTTTGTTAGCTCCTTACTCAATAAAGAAGACTCCGAAGAAATGATCAAGCTATTAATGGAATTCAAGGACTGTTTTGCTTGGAATTATGATGAGATGCCAGGATTAGCTCCAGAGGTTGCAGTTCATAGACTAGGAGTGGATCCCGCTGTCATTCCAGTTAGACAAGCTCCCAGAAGAATGCGTCTAGAGATTGAACAACAAGTTATAGCTGAAGTTAAGAAGCTAATAGACGCTAAATTTGTCCGTGAAGAACAATACCCTACTTGGTTAGCCAATGTAGTACCGGTCAGAAAGAAGAATGGACAGAACAGAATCTGCGTGGATTTCAGAGATTTAAATAAAGCATGCCCAAAAGACGAATTCCCACTACCAATTCCAGAATTGATGAACGACATCGCTTCAACACATGAAGTCTTTTCTTTCATGGATGGATCATCAGGATACAATCAGATAAAGATGGCACCAGAAGATGAAAAGCTCACAGCCTTCAGAACGCCAATCGGAATATACTGGTACATAGTAAAGCCTTTCGGATTGAAGAACGCAGGAGCAACTTACCAAAGAGCAAACGAGGATTTTCGATGATCTCATTCAGAACCAAGTCGAGTGCTACGTGGATGATGTGGTCATCAAAAGCAAACTGAAGGAAGATCATTTGTATGATTTGAGAATTGTTTTCGAGCGATTAAGACAATTTAATCCTAAGATGAATCCCTTAAAATGCGCCTTCGGTGTCACCTCTGGGAAATTTTTAGGATTTATTGTTGGACATCGCGGAATTGAAGTTGATCCGGAAAAGATTAAGGCTATCTTAGAAATGCCGCCTCCCAAAACCTTGAAACAACTACGATCCTTTCAAGGAAAATTGGCATATCTTCGACGCTTTATTTCAAACTTGTCAGGTAGGTGTCAGCCCTTCTCGACATTGGTTAAAAAGGAGGCCAAATTCGTTTGGGAAGAAAAATGCCAGCGGGCCTTCAAGGATATTAAGCAATATCTAATGACACCTCCTGTCTTAGCAGCCCCAGTCTCGAGTAGACCGTTGATACTTTATACCGCGGCTTTAGACGACTCCCTTGGAGCCCTGTTAGCCCAGGTCAATGACGAGGGAAAAGAAAATGCACTCTACTACTTAAGTCGTCGTCTGATTCCGACGGAAGTAAAGTACCCTCCGATTGAGAAGCATTGTTTAGCCATGATCTTCGCCGCTCAGAAACTCAAGCATTACATACTTTCTCATAAGGTCAACCTTATTTGAAGTTCAATCCATTGCAATATTTGATGACTCGCCCGATGCTTTCTGATAGACTTGCTAGGTGGTCGATGATACTATTGCAATTCGATATAACTTTCGTTCCTCTTCGTGCCCTAAAAGGGCAAGTCCTAGCAGACTTCCTTGCAGCACATCCTTTGCCGGCAGAATTGCCTCTCAATGATGACTTGCCAGACGAGCAGATAATGAGCTTACAAGATCCTGATGATCAGCGTTGGGAATTGTACTTCGATGGAGCATCTTCAGCACCGAAAAACAGAGAATCGCAAACGATAGTGCCCGGTATGGGAGGAATCGGACTAATCTTTATAACACCGGAGTGGGGGATGTTAAGATACTCCTACCACCTAACAGAATCGTGTACAAATAACGAAGTAGAATATGAAGCCCTTATAACCGGATTGGAATTAACCATTCAGATGGGTATAACAGATATCAACATCTACGGAGATTCGCAGTTGATTATTCAGCAGATTGCTGGACAATACAGAATTCTGAATTTGAGACTCGGGCAGTACTTTAAGTATGCCATGAAACTATTGGAGCAAATCTCGAATGTAACAATCTACAAGATTCCCAGAAAAGAAAATGCTCCTGTAGATGCGTTAACCCACCTCGCAAAAGAGTTTGTCTGCTTACAAGATGAATCAGTTGAAATGTCAGTTCAGGGACGACAGGTTCTCTCACAGCTCGACATGGGTACAATACACAAATCAGAAGAAGAAGAAGAAACAATTATAGCACTAACAAAAAATACAGAAGACTGGCGGCAGCCATTAATAGACTACCTGTAAACAGGAAACCTACCGGACGATAAGTCGTTAGCCCATCAAATCAAGAAAAGAACTCTGTCTTACACATTAATTAACAATATGTTATACAGAAGGTCTTTTGACCAGATGTGGCTAAGGTGCCTGAGTGGGTCCGAGGCTCATGAAATTGTTAAAGAAGTGCACTCAGGACTTTGTGGAGCTCATCAGTCAGGTCCGAAAATGAAAATGAAGATTAAGAGGCTAGGGTACTACTGGCCCTCAATGATGACCAACTGCATGAAGGTCGCCGAGAGTTGTCACCAGTGCCAAGTGCATTGAGTGGTTCTACATCAACCTCCAAATGTGCAACATCCGACAATCGGATCGTGGCCATTTGAATGTCGGGGCACAGATATAGTGGGTCGAATAGAACCACCTTCTTCAAGAGAACATCGCTTCATTCTCGCAGCTACAGACTACTTTTCCAAGTGGGCAGAAGCCGTACCACTCAGGGAAGTGAAGGCAAATCACGTGCTACAGTTATTCAAGAATCAGGTCGTCTACCTCTTCGGGGTACCGCGCAAAATCATTTCAGATAATGGGTCCGCGTTCAGAAGCACGAAGATCAACAATTTTGTCAGAAGGAACGGGATCGACTGGAGTTATTCAACAATCTACTACCCAAAAGCAAACAGCTTGGCCGAGGCTTTTAATAAAACTCTAGTCCAAATATTAAAGAAAACCTTGGATGACAACAAAAGAAATTGACACGAGAAGTTGTTAGAAGCCTTATGGGCCTACAGAACAACTTTCAGGACTCCTACTCAGTCTACGCCCTACGCTTTAGTGTACGGGTCCGAGGCAGTTCTACCCTTGGAGGTTCAGCTCCCATCACTTAGAATTGTAGTTGCAAACAGGATCACGACAGAAGAAAATGCCAGACTACGGCTGGAAGAATTGGAAAACTTGGAAGGAAAATGACTTGCAGCGCAACAGAATCTGGAACTGTATCAAGCTAAGATGATCCAGACCCATGACAAACTGGTCCGCCCAAGGACATTCAAAGTCGGTGACTTGGTCCTTGTTCTCAAAAGACCTAATCTTGCACACCACAAGATAGGAGGTAAGTTTGAACCGACTTGGGAAGAGCCGTTCATGGTTGAGACAGTCTACTCAGGAGGTTCTTACCAGCTTGTGAATTGCCGTGGAGAACGATTTATGCTTCCAATCAATGGACAATATTTGAAGAAGTATTAAGCAACCTGATGTTTCGAAGAATGAAATTTCATTCCTAGAAGCACGGGTAGAGTAATCACTTATAACTTGGTCCAAACCCGAAAGAAAATGAATGATAAAAATCATAAGAAAAAGAATGTATTAAAGGAAAACATATGCAATTGAAGTAATAATGAAATTTTGACTCTTCCTTGCGAGCCCAGCTCACTCCTGATCTTTTCTTATTTTCTCTTACTCTTATAAAATTTGAAATAATTAAATAATAATTTTTCATTAATAAGTAAGTTTTCTTATTGTTCTCGTCTGAGTACAGCCACTGATTCTTTCCTTGTTTTCTTTTTAGGGAAATGCGAACGGGCGACTGTTTCTGAACTTTAAGGATGGCATAAGTCTTGCACAGAACAAAGAAGAGCTGAAAGCTGATGCTGTGATAGAGGTTGGCTCGGACCTTTCACAGCTGGAGTTGGAATATGAGGAAACCGCTGGATTCGTCGTGGATCCCGAACAGTCCTGTGGGAAGACAGTGATGAGGCTCTACAAGAAGGCTCCCCAAGATGCGAACAAGAAGAGAAAGATCAATATGATCGAGGAAAACAAGATGAAATCAATGATAACGTCCGCAGGAGGAAAGCTTGTCAGTGCTGCTCCAACCAAGATTTAGGGAGAGAGGAAAGCCATCCTGACCCAAACTCAGAGAAGAAACAAGAATCGTTGTATTGCCAAGATGCTGAATAAATTAACAGAAGAGCAGAACAAGGAAGAAACCCGACGACCGTGGCATTTACCCCGAGGAGGCCAGTCCTCAGGAGCACCATAGCAGAGGTTGTCCCGGAGGAGGTTACTACAGAGCCTACACCTGAGATAGTGACGATCCCAGGAGAGCGTGACGGTGTGGAGCCATATATCCCACAGTACGTCACTAGACCATGGCAGCTGCAGATAATTTCAGAGCACGAATTGGAGATGATCCAGAGGGTGTGGAAGCAGAATTTTTAATACTTTCAGAGAATCAGAGGGAGATATGTCAACATCCTGAAAGGACTAGAGTTACATACAGATGTTTTCTCTCACTACGAGCAGAGTGAGATTGTAGACTACATCAATGAGCTGAAGAAACAAGGTCGTGTAGGATGATTACGTAGCAGGACCTACTCCAAGCCAAAGAAATGGAAAAGAGGTAAGGGGAGGATTACTATTCAATTTGGATGCTGTTACAACTTCGCTATGACAGGAAAGGGAATCCGCCAGGGATACTCCGCGACGATTAAGTGGATCCAATGCCAGTTTTAATTAAGAAAATGATAAAAAGGATGGTGGCTTGGCGAGTCTTACCCGCTGATTGCTTACCGAACAGCTGCATTATTAACATCTATGCAGAAGGAGATTGCATTCCGCCTCACACAGATCATCATGATTTTGTAAGGCCCTTTTGTACCATTTCCTTCATCAATCAATGCAACATTATGTTCGGGACAGAACTCCGGATAATTGGCCCCGGAGAATTCCGAGGGCCGGTGGAGATACCTCTACCGGTAAGCTCTGTTCTCGTACTACAAGTAAATGGTGCAGATGTAGCCAAGCACTGCATACCGAGAGTTCCCTACGAGCGAATCTCCATCAATTTCAGAAGAATGGACGAGAGTAAAATTCTGGTCTACTCCCAACCAGACCCAGAACTAGAGAATTTGCAGCCCTACGAGCTGTAGGCTACATAGTATTAGCACACCTCTAAAATACACTTACGTGGGATTCACCTCCGGAAAGTGGCTTAGAAGGTGATGTTATTACCTGTGTAGTTTACTTTTCAGACATGGATGAATCAAGCAGACAATTTTGTCAGAGTACACGAAGATATCACTGCAGTCTGTGTTCAGATATATATATGAACTTTTGTAAAAGTTTCTTTTCAGAAGGGTGTCATCAGAAATGTTTTGATGGAATCACCTGATGTATCTTCGACATTTTAGTGGAGATGAACTTTGTGTTTTTCCTTCAGTATTGTGCAATTTACTGCAAACGCCACCAGATCTGAGTTTAACTTGGTTTAAAAAGAAAGTCGGACGAAGAACGATTTGAATGAAATAATAGCAACAAAATAAAATTTGAATTCAAAGTCTGAATGAAACACAAACCAAAACTCAAAACAGATTAACTTAAAACTTCAAGATGTGAACCAAGTAAATCAATTAAAATTCGAATCAAAGAGAAATTTCAATCGAAAATGAAACTAAAACAAAATCAAATCACTAAAAGTAATGAATAATGAAAATGAAATTCCCGAATCTGATATCCCTAGCTTCCGGCTGTTCTCGAAACCTTTTCAACTCTCTGGGATTTCTCCCCTTTTTGAGAAGGCCGACTGAGTCTACTGACACAGAACCACGAAATTTTCGATTTGATTCTGATGGCATGGATTCATATCCTTCACCAAACAATCAACCTTCAATCAACTCTCTTGGGATGTGAAACACTTTCATGTCTCATTCAAATCTTCCACTAAACTAAAATTTCCACAGAATTTTCAAAACCAAATCAGTAGCAGCTTTTGGGATTGGTACCTAAATTCCAGTTCTCTCCTTTCGAGGTCGGTACCTAAATTTCGACTCTCTTTTCGAGATCGATACCGAAATTTTGATTCTCTTCCGAGATTGGTACCTAAATTCCAGTTCTCTTCTTTCGAGGTCGGTACCTAAATTCTGACTCTCTTCTGAGATCAATACCTAAATTTTGATTCTCTTTCAAGACTGGTACCTAAATTCTAGTTCTCTCCTTTTGAGGTCGGTACCTAAATTCTGACTCTCTCTTCAAGATCAGTACCTAAATTCCAGTTCTCTCCTTTCGAGGTCGGTACCTAAATTCCAACTCTCTTTCCGAGATCGATACCTAAATTTCGATTCTCTTCCGAGACTGGTACCTAAATTCCAGTTCTCTCCTTTAGAGGTCGGTACTTAAATTCTGACTCTCTTTCCGAGATCGATACCTAAATTTCTATTCTCTTCCGAGACTGGTACCAGAATTCCAGTTCTCTCCTTTTAAGGTCGGTACCTAAATTTCGACTCTCATTTCGAGATCGATACCTAAATTTTGATTCTCTTCCGAGACTAGTACCTAAATTCCAGCTCTCTCCTTTTGAGGTCGGTACCTAAAATCCGACTCTCTCTTCGAGATCAGAACCTAAATTCTTATTCTCATCCTTTGTGAGGTCGGCACCTAAATTCCGACTCTCTTTTTGAGATTGATACCTAAATTTCAATTCTCACCTCTTTCGTGATCAGTACCTAAATTCTGATTCTCATCCTTTGTGAGGTCGGTACCTAAATTCCGACTCTCTTTTTGAGATTGATACTTAAATTTTAATTCTCATCCCTTCGAGATCAGTACCTAAATTCTGATTCTCAACCTTTGCGAGGTCGGTACCTAAATTCTGATTCTCTCTCTGAGGCTAGTACTTAAATTCCGGTCATCATTCCTTTCGATCAGTACCTAAATTCTGATCTTCTTTCCGAGGTTGGAGCCTAAATTCCAACTCTCTTCGTCGAGACTAGAGCCTAAATTCTAGTTCTCTTTCAAATTCCGAGGTTAGAACCTAGGTTCCGATTCTCATTCCAAATTCTGAATCTTTACGAAATCCACCATAAAATCAATCTTAAATTGAACTTTAACTAAAATTGAAACTCAAATCAACCTGAAACTCGAAATTGAAACTTGAAATAAAAATAAAATGAATTTAAAATCTAATCTCTCCAAGTCTTGTGATTTGGAATTCACCTCCTTTTTCCCCAGCGAGAGTTCAGGAATCTTCAGTCTTGGAGATTTACCCGACACTCCCCACCGGAATTTTTATGTGCTTTGTTCTAAGTGTGTCACTTAGTCATCTGTGTTGGTTTTGTTGATCTCTTCGGTCAACGCTAATACGCGTGGTGTGCTCCGTTAGCACACCACACCTATTGGGGGTCCATTTGTTGACCTCAAAATTCCAAAAATTCCAAAAATTCCCTAAAAATTCCAAAAAATCCCAACTATTCCAAATTTCATTTTGTTCAACTACACCATAGCCCAATTTTTCCAAAATAACCCACTTTTATCAAAATCCCCAAATTGACCCATTTTTAACCTAAATGGACCTAATGTCACACTAAACCAACCCATTTGACCTCAATTTTGCCCAATTTCAATTCTAAACTTTAATTCAACATCATTTCTATCAATCTAAACCAAATCCAAGCCCAATTGATTCACATTTGAGTTCAATTCTATTTGAAATCCAATACCCCCATTTTAGCCTAAAGTGAAACAATGCCCTAAACCTACCAAATTGATTAGCCAAACCCTAAAATTTCTTCCCAATTGATGTTGAGAGCTCTTCAATACATTCCCCTAGACCATTTGAAACTTTCAATTGGGTCTAAATTCCACCTTAACCCAACTTGGACCTAAGTTGATTCAACCCTCCCCAAATTAACCAAAATCCACCAAATTGACCTTCCAATTGAACTCAAAACCTCCCCACGTCTTCATGAAACTTTTTCATGGGAATCATCTCTTCAAAATTTATCAAGACATTTGGACCCAAATCAAGACCTAACTCAAGTTAGCCCAACCCAAACCCAAATGAGCCAATTTGAACCCATGACCAAACCAAACCAAATTGAACCAAATGTGGCTAAACCAACCTATCCACGGCCACTAAGTGAGCCCTAGGAACCACCCTAGATCCACCTAGCCAAAGCTAAGTGAGCCATGGACCAAGGGTTCCCCATTTTAAGGGATCTCTTCCCTTAAATGGACAAATCAACCTTTTAGCTCACCCCAAATCTCCCCTTTCCTGGTTTATCACTATTAAACCCTACTCCTTGGTTGACCTGACCCATGACCAGCTCCCTTATCCTTGCCGGCCGGCCTAGCCACAGGAGGGAGTCAAAACCGAGGGCCACCACCAAGTGAAACAAACCCAAACTCACCAAATTGGCCACCTCAGCCAAATCAAACCTTTGAGCTCCTCTGCCCTCCACCTGAGCAGTGGAATCCACCCACCAATTGAGCCCTAGCACAGCCCAATGGCCCTGGATATTTAAACACCTCTTCTTGTCCATGTGAAAGGTGTTGAAGGGTGTTGAAATTTTTCTCAACAAAACATCACCAAATCACTCCCAAAGCTTCTCCCAACCTAGAGAAGAAGAACCCCACTGTTCTCCTGCCCGAATCCCCCAGTCGAGCTCAATTTCTCAGTCGAAAATCAGGCTAGAAACAGGACACTCTCTGAAACTTCACCAAATCCAAATTAACTCTTCCCACACCTTCACCAGAGGTAGAGAAGGAGTTCCCCAGTGAAAGCCCCCTCTCCATACCACCCAGTTGTTCCAGCCTCCAAGCTTTGTGATCGGGCCTGGTGGAAGTCAAGCCTAGACATTTCACCACAGCTCCAGGCTTCATCCCTAGCCTCCTTAGACTCCAACGAACGTGCCGAGCCTCTCTGATAGAAGCTTCACTTCTCAGAGCTAAGGTATTGCCCTCTTCTTCCTCCCGAGCTTCCAGCGATTCTTCATTTTATTTAAGTTAATTTCAATGCATGTTTACCGTATGGATTTGTTCGTCTTCTCAAGATGAATCCATAGAGCATAAGAACTCAAAAATCTGTTGAGAATCGAGGGAGATATTAGGGTTAGAAGGTCGACGGCTCACGGGACGCACCAGTCGTAGACGATGACCAGGAGCCGTCCGATCGATTGTGTATCGGTTGAACGGTGGAGATCAAGTCGGACCAGAAGACGGAGCGGGACCGCGGGACGTGTGGCAGCTGACTCAGGTGGCGGCGTCGAATGGGAGAGCGACACGTAGAGCTTAGGAGCCGCCGAGGTTGACGCAGTGCTTACTGGTTTAAGTAGGAAAATTTGATTTTTCTTATTTATTTAAATACGTGAAACTTCAAAAATTGATATCTTTGCATAGAAAAACCATAAAAATAAAAGAAAAATACCCACTTACTCAGTAACAGAGGAGAATAATGTGGAAAAGGAATTGATCTATTTTGTTGAGTATTTTATTTTTATTTAATTTAACACTATTTTGAGCATTTTAATTCTTCATGCATGTATACATTTCACCATGGCATGAGACCATAGGGCTTTTGAAGCCTCTGATCTTGGGAACATTCTCTAAATTTTTCAAGGTCAGAGGCCATCCCTGTGGTAAGTTATTTGTTATTCAAGTTTATGTCACCATTTTTGATATTTTAATTCCAGAAATTAGCAAGTTGTTCATAAAATTCCAGAAAAATTTGGTGAAGTCCCTTAGGACCAGAGGACCCTAGTATAATTATGGTTTGAGTCAATTCATTAAAAATAATCCTAATTGGCCTAATCACTCAAAATTGAACATTAATTAATTAGAGTTAATCACAAATTAAAATAACTTGAAATTAATTCTCCACTGATCTCTAGGATCAGGGGAACCTCACATAAAAATTTGAAGTCAATTGGAAATGTTTAACCCCACTAAATGGATCAATTAAGCCACATAATCAAAATTAAGCTTTAAAAATTCATAAATTCAAAAATACATTCCAAAAATTCACCAAATTGATCTTGGGACTTCTCTGATATCAAAGGAGTCTAAGAAAAATAAAATTGAAATTTTCTAAAAACTTTCATTTTTGAACATATTTTGATATTTTTTATGAATAAAAAATAATAAAAATCATAAAAATAATAAAAATCATAAAAATGTCATATTTGGTCCCCTAATCACTTAGGAAACAATCAAATATTTTTCCTAAGTCTCTAGGTTAAGATATTTAATTTTAAAGCCTTAAAACATTTTTTTTGAATTAAAAGATGTATTTTCTAGCATTTCCACTAAATTAATTCTAATAAATCAAAGAAAAATCATAAAAATATAAAATTTATTTCTCTGACTTTCTTGAGGTCAGAGGGATTTTTGAAAAATATAAAATCCATTTTTTTAATTTTTATTTTATTTTATAATTAATTAACACTCCAAAACTTAAAATAATTCTAATAAATAAAATATAATTTAAAAAATCACCAAAATTGGTCAAAGTGGTCCTCTAGTCATTAGGAATGTCCCATAATTATTTTAAGGATAGAAACTTTACCTTGGTCATGTTGATGAATTTTCTTTGAAAATCCCTATTTTCCATTAAAAATAATTATATAAATAAATTAAATTCAGAAAAATCACAATTTCTCCTCTAATGTCTTAATTGACATGTGAGTGGAGTGGCATAAATATTTTAAGTTTATTTAAGCTTAATTTAATGAGTTATAAAATAAATAAGCTTAAAGGGGCATAAAGGTAATAAAAGATTTTAACCCCTAATTAAAACTTTAGGTTTAATCAACATGGGGGTAAAATATCTGATTTTAATCTTCTCTTAGATGGTTGAAACTTTGGGAAATTGAAGGGTAGGAACCCATTAATCACTTTAATAAAAAAATGAAACCTTAATTAATTAAATAATTCAAATTTTGGAAGATTAATTAAAATTGGATTATTAAAATAGGGATATAACTTAAGAGGATATTAATTCTTTAATTTAAAAATCGCTAAATAAATCACATAATAATATTTAACTCTTATACTTAAGAGGATAAGTGGAATTAATAATTAAATGATTAAAAGTAAATAATTTTTTAATTTGATTAAAACCTACATCATTAAATAATCTAATAATTTGATTAAAACCTAAAATGTTACATAATTAAAAAGTAAATTAAAATATTTGAAACTAATTAAAAATCATTTCAAAACAAACTTAAATCAAATTTGCAAATTTTAAAGAATTTTTAGATAACTTACCGTAAAACATAATGTAAAAATTAAATTAATTAATATAATTAATTCGAATTAAATCATCAAAATTTAATAAATAATTTGAACACCTCTTTTGACCTAAGTTAATTTAAAAATTAAATTAACATAGGATTTTGATATCATTTATAAAAGGTTTAACTTAAATTAATCAAACACCATTCTAAACTTAAAATCATTGATTAAAATTTCATAATTAAATCACATTAAAATAAATCATCAACTTTAACTTCAAATCATTAAAAATCTTTAACAAATTAACTTGCCCTCGAAAGCTTTAAATTATTATAACTAGTAAATGAAGCGTTAAGTGAAATGTCACCTCACTCATAGGATAATCAAACATCCTAGTTCACTGAGCAAAGGAACAAAACTTAACTAAACCCTTCGATGATCAATTCACCAGTACAATGAAGTTCATTTGGACTCAAAATAATCTCAACAGTATTGAAAAGATGTTTAGAATTCGTTCTAAGCACTTCCTCGATAAGGTGAGATGTTTTAAAGAACAATTGAACTTAATTGTTCTTTGATGAAGAAAATCATCCTTAACTAAAAATCAAGAACCTAGACGTCATAGGAAATGACTAGCTATAGGATTAGGGTTCTGGTAGACAACCAAAACCATTCCTTTAGTCTTTACCTAGGTACTTGTTGAAATATTTAAATGCCTTAACATGTGTTTTAAAAGTGTAGCTTAGAATGACGGGAAGACTCTCCAGGTACGCTTTTATGTTATTGCAATTTACTTTATTGCACTGCATTTTACTATTATTGCATGTTAAACAAGATTGTTGCATGAAAACTAAAACCTTTAGGATAGCCATAAAATTGAAACCAAAACTAAATTAAAAGTCACTACAAGATAAAATCCACCGCCACAACATTTCAAAATATAAAATAACTCAAAATTTAATCACAAACGTAACAACAAAACCACAACTTTAACTAAATTAAAATGTCTCGTTGAATGATCGGGAATACCTCGGATGACGTAACCCACGTGTTGCTAACGGGATTTCCCATGGTCTAAATGAAAGTGTGGAGCTCATTCAGTTGAGTTTAGCAAATTCATCTGGACTAAGTGAATTCGATGAAAATAACGGTGCGGGGATGACGGAATTGTGGGATCTTAATCAGTTCTGTTTAAACAACTTTAAGATTTGTTTTAATTAAAACACTAAAAGACATTTGGACTTTAAGATTTCTAAACCATAACACTTCTCTCATCTCTTGATTTTCATCTTCTAAAACCAAACCTCTGTAGCAACAAGGAGCTTGGAGCATAGTGGGCAGCACGGCCATCTTCGTCAACAAAACTTGTGTCTACTTCAGCAAAACATTCCTTAGAATTAAATAACCAAGCCATAGGACTTCGAGGTAGTTCGCATAGTGCAACATAAATCCTCAACCTTTTCGTTAGGCATTTGCATAATCATGCTATGCAGACTAAGCCCTAACCGGTCTTAGGAGTCCGAGGCAATCGTTTGGTACGACATAAACCCTCACATCTTTGGGGCTATTTGTATGATTGTGTCATACGAATATAAGTCCTAATTAACTAAAACTGGCAGGATGAAACATCAAATAAATTCTTCTCAAAATCAAAGCCAAATAGTAGGATAATTGGGAAGTCACCGAAGTTCGCTTCAGATCCGTGACATCGACTACTTCTCTTCCTTTGGATTCCGAAAAGTAACTGTTCCTAATTTGATCCATTCCCTTTTGACTTTCCAATGTGCAATCGTGAAAACCTTAAACTTTGAAATTTCTTGAAAGCATAAACCACTGATCATTATCGAGAGTTTTCTTAAATTATTCCCGTCATTTAAGATGTAATTAACTATAGGGGCTTGCCCTTATAGGGAACTTTAAGATCCTGAGTAATATAAACCCTGCTTAATTCCTTTATATTAAGCAGGGGAACTTGTCGGCTTATAAAATTGGTTCGCAAACCAAACGGATGTCACAAATCTTCTAGTTTATTTAATCGAGCCCTATCATCAAGCAATGTATCTATTCTTCGGGATAAATACATTGTTTGTGGTGCGGTGCTCGTTTACATTAAACTATTTGGGATGTGAGATCGATTTAATTTCACATCTTATAATTTTTAAATTTTAAAATTAATTTCAAAATCAAATACTAATTTCTAAATTATTTATATATTTAAATTAAAAACCTAAAAAAAATAATAAAATATATGCCGACAAGGCGTTTTCTTGCAAATTATATAAATGCTTTAGTATATGTTTTATGTGTAGCTTGGAATGACGGGAAGACCCTCCAGGTACACTTTTATTTTATTGCAAGTTACTTACATGTACTGCGCTTTACTTTTCTTGCATGTTAAACAAGATTGTTGCATGAAAACTGAAACCTTTAGGATAGCCACAAAACTGAAACCCAAAACTAAAATTAAAAGTCACAATAAGATAAAAATCACCGCCACAACATTGCAAAATATAAAACAACTCAAAATTTAATCACAAACAGAACACAAAACTACAACTATAACTATATTAAAAAGTCTTGTTGGATGATCGGGAATACCTCGGATGATGTAACCTACGTATTGCTAACGGGATTTCCCACAGTCTAAATGAAAGTGTGGAACTCATTCAGTTGATTTTAGCAAATTCATCTGGACTAAGTGAATCCGATAAAAATAACGGTGCAAGAATGATGGAACTGTGGGATCTTAACCGGTGTTGTTATAATCAACTTTAAGATTCCCCTAATAAAACATTAAAGACATTTGGACTTTAAAACTTTTCTAAACCAAAACACTTCTCTCATCTCCTGATTTTCACTTTCTAAAACTAAACCTCTGCAACGACAAGGAGCTTGGAGCACGGTGGGCAGCACGATCATCATCTTCAGCAAAACTCGGGTCTACTTCAGCAAAACCATTTCTTAGAATTAAATAACCAAGTCATAGGATTTCGAGGTTGTTTGCCTAGTGCAACATAAATCCTTAACCTTTTCATTAGGCACTTGCATAATCATTTTATGCAAATTAAGTCCTAACCGGTCTTAGGATTCCGAGGTAGTTGTTTGATACGACATAAACCCTCATATCTTCGAGGTTGTTTGTATGATTATGTCATACTAATATAAGTCCTAATTAATTAAAATTGGCAGGATTACAACATTAAATAAACTCTCAAATTGAAGCCAAACAAACAGGATAGTTGGGAAGTCACCGAGACTTGTCTCGAATCCGTGACATCCCCTACTTCTCCTCCATTGGATTCCTAAAATAACTGTTCCAAATTTGATCCATTCCCAATTGAAATTTCCAAAATCCAATTGTTTGAAAACCTTAAACTTTGAAATTCTTGAGAGCAAAATCACTGATCATTATCGAGAGTTTTCTTGAGTGTCTTCGGACATTTAAGATGTAATTAACTATAAGGGCTTGCCCTTATAGGGAACTTTAAGAACCCAGGTAATATAAACCCTACTTAATTCATTTATATTAATGAGGGGAACTTTTCGGCTTATAAAATTGGTTCGCAGACCAAACAAATGTCACAAATCTTCTAGTTTATTTAATCGAGCCCCATCGTCAAGCAATGTGTTTGTCCTTCGAGATAGATACACGGTTTGTGATGTGGTGCTCGTTTATATAAACTATTTAGGATGTGAGATATGTTTTATTTCATATCTTAAAATAATTTTAAACTTAAAGTTATTTTCAAAATCAAATGCTCTTTCTAAAACTATATATATATATATTTAAATTTAAATTAAATTTGAAATTCACCGACAACTTTTGTAGGCGACCCCTTTTCAAAACACAAACCTAAAAATATGCCGACAATTTCTGGCGACTCCACTGGGGACTAGTTCCTCTCTCCATTTTGATCAGATGGTTTTGCTTTCATAAATCGGTAGTGAGTCCATGCCCTTAGTGGACCAAATTACCATTCTTTCCGTTGGCATACCTCACTCATTTCTGTCTTGAGCGAGTATAGAAAACTCCTTTTTAGATTTTGGAGCCACTATTTAGACATCCCTAAACAGAGGTTCTGGAATCCTCCCACCTCCCCAAAGAGGCGAGGTAGACGCCCAATAGGTGTGTTAGAATAGGTCGCTCTATCAAATCGAGTTCGATGCGAATTCAACCTCCTCTAAATCTCGTACTGGGTCCGATACTTCATTCCTCTTTAGGTTTGACTTGTTGCAAACAGGTCAAACTGAAACTTCTCTCTAACAACCTTCTAATAAACTCTAAACAAAATAAAATTTTGTCAAAATTTTAAATCAAAATAAATCTTCTTAAAACCCATCGAATACACAATAATAAAACAAAATGCAGAATTTTGAAATAAAAAAATAGAAAAAAATTTCACACGAATAAATTTTAAAGACTGCCCAGTTTACAAGACAAGTGTGTTAACTTGAGTATTACCGCTGAAATTACAAGGCAGAGGAAGTCATTGACTTTTGAATATTCTTCAAAAGACGATCTATACATCCACTGAAGGTCTGTCCAACGACGAAGCTGCCAACAAGTTCAAATGCCATGGATTGACAAATAAAAATGATATGAGAAGGATAATAGGTCATGGGTCCCGACCCTTCCACCACAAAATAGTTAAAAGAGACAACGACTGGATAATAGGTAATGGGTCCCAACCCTCCCACCGCAGCAAAAATAAAAATAAAAAAAATTGATGATACGCTCAAGGACGTTCAAAGTTCTGCAGAAAGACAATCGAGAATGGAGTAATCCAAGGCAAAACATCCGGTGTTGTAACATGATTATGACTTCCGGGGAGAATGAAATTAATCCCCTAATGACTGGGACTGTCACTTTAAAGAATTCGGACTGGGTCCTAAGTAGGTTTCAAAATGAAACAGTGTGACTGAAATACGAGTAATTGATCTAGGATATCAAGGGTCTTTTAATTTTCTGCCATGTGATTGGGTCCAGACTTTTGAATGAGTTATAATATCACAGGATTCATGTTAAGAAACCATTTAGGATTTATTAATTAGGGGAGTTTCGACATTCAAATTCCTTAACAAAAATATGTCTTACCAGATGCAGTATTTCTCAGAAAACAAAAGGAGCAAAAAAAAATGTAAAGATTCAACTGAGGAGAAGCTTGAGGTGAGCACAAATCAAAAATTGGTGTCACAATCCAGACATTCTAAATCTTTAACATGTGCTCCACCAAATATAGTAATCCTCAATGAAAAAAAGAGCGAAAAGCTCAATCAAAAAAGAAGAAAAAAAAAGAAATAAGAAGGCTCCCTGAGAAGAAGCTTGAGGCAAGCATATAATCAAAAATTGGTGTCTTAATCCTCCCCCGATTAATAAAACTTGAAAGGCTACCTTAAGAAGTTTCCTTTGATATTATGCTTTGAAGAGAGTCAAGTGATTTTATGTCTTTTGGTCGGTCATTAATTGACTCAGAAATATCTTTGGACAATGAAAAATATTTCTATCACATTGTCGGCATTATTTTTTTAGGTTGTGTGTTTAATTTATAATTATATATAACTTAAAAGTAGCATTTGGTTTTGAAAAATAATTTTTAAGTTTAAAAATTTTAAGATATGAAATCAAATCGATATCACATCCCAAATAGTTTATATAAACGAGCACCACACCACCAACCGTGTATCTATCCCGAAGAATAGATACACTGCTTGATGATGGGGTTTAAATAAATAAACTAGAAGATTTGTGACATCTGTTTGGTCTGCGAACCAATTTTATAAGCCGACCAATTCCCCTGCTTAATATAAAGAAATTAAGCAGGGTTTATATTACCTGGGTTCTTAAAGTTCCCTATAAGGGCAAGCCCCTATAGTTAATTACATCTTAAATGACGGGAATCATTTAAGAAAACTCTTGATAATGATCATTGGTTTTGCTCTCAAGAATTTCAAAGTTTAAGGTTTTCAAACAATTGGATTTTGGAAATTTCAATTGGAAATGGATCAAATTTGAAACAATTTATTTCAGGAGTCCAAAGGAAGAGAAGTAGGAGAAGTTGAGGATTCAAGAAGAATCTTGGCAACTTCCCAAACTATCCTATTGTTTGGCTTCAATTTGAGAGAATTATTTAATGTTTCAATCCTGCCAATTTTAATTAATTAAGAATTATATTTGTATGATATAATCGCACAAATAGCCTCGAAGATGTGAGGGTTTATGTCGTACCAAACGACTACCTCGGAATCCAAAGACCGGTTAGGACTTAATTTACACAATATGATTATGCAAATGCCTAACAAAAATTTGAGGATTTATGTTGTACTAGGAAAACTACCTCGAAGTCCTATGGCTTGGTTGTTTAATTCTAAGAATGGTTTTGTTGAAGTAGACACATGTTTTGCTGATGACGATGGTCGTGCTGCCCGCTATGCTCCAAGCTTCTTGTTGTTGCTGAGGTTTAGTTTTAGAAAATTATAATCAAGAGATGAGAGAAGTTTTTTGGTTTAGAGAAATCTTAAAGTCCAAATGTCTTTAATTTTTAATTAGGGGAATCTTAAAGTGTATTATAACAACTCCGGTTAAGATCCCATGGCTCCATCATTCCAGCATCGTTATTTTTATCGAATTCACTTAGTCCAGATGAATTTGCTAAACTCAACATAATGAGTTCCACACTTTCATTTAGACCATGGGAAATCCCGTTAGCAACACGTAGGTTACATCATCCGAGGTATTCCCGATCATCCAACAAGACGTTTTAATTTAGTTATAGTTGTAGTTTTGTGTTCTGTTTGTGATTAAATTTTTAGTTGTTTTATATTTTGAATGTTGTGGCGGTGAATTTTATCTTGTTGTGACTTTTAATTTAGTTTTGGTTTCAGTTTTGTGGCTATCCTAAAGGTTTCAGTTTTCATGCAACAATCCTGTTTATCATGCAAGAAAAGTAAAGCGCAGTGCATGTAAGTAACTTGCAATAAAGTAAAAGCGTACCTGGAGGGTCTTCCCGTCATTCCAAGCTACACTTAAAACACATGTTAAGAGCATTTAAATGTTTATTACAAATACCTAGGTAAAGCTAAGGGAAGGTTCTGGTTGTCTACCAAAGTCCTAATCCTATAGCTAGTCAATTCCTATGACGTCTAGGTTCTTTATATTTTGTGGATGATTTTCTTTATCAAAGAACATTTAAGTTCAGTTGTTCTTCTAAAGTATCTCATCATATTGAGAAAGTTCTTAGGACGAATCTTAAACATCTTTTCAATACTTTTGAGATTATTTCGAGTCTAAATGAACTTTTATTGTAGAGATGAATCAATCATCCAAAAATATTTTGTCAAGTTTTAACTCTTGCTCAGTGAACTTAGGACATTTGATTATCCCATGAATGAAGTGACACCTCACTTGATGCTCCATTTAAGAGTTATAATGATAAAAGTCTTTAGGGGCAAATATACATTAAGAATTTCAACGATTTAAATTTAGAATGAATGGTTTAAGGTGATTTAATTTAGTTATAAAATTTTAATAAATTTAAGTTTAGAATAGTGTTCAAGTTGTTTTATTCTTAAGTGTTTTAAACTATTTGAATTGAAAGAGGAGTTTAAATTATTTAATTTAGACTTTAATGATTTAATTTTAATTTAATTGCAATATTTTAAATTAACTTTTAATTTGTTTGATTTTTTTTTAATTAAGAATTATTTTTGTGAAATTGATTTTGATGTTTCAAGTTTGTTTTAAATTTTTCTTTCAAGTGATTTTTGAAATTAATTTTTTTTAATGTTTTAAATTTATTTCAATTTAATTATCAAGTTATTTAATGTTTTATATTTTAATTAAGGGTTACCTTTTCTTTATTATTAATTTATTAATTTCAATTATCATCTTAAGTTTAATTAAGAGTTAATATAATTAAAGTGATTCATTTGGAGATTTTAGTTTAAGTGATTATAGTCTCTCTAAATTATATCCCCATTTTAATAATCCAAAATTTTTAATTATTCTTCCAAATTTCAAATTGTTTAATTAATTAAAATTTACTTTAAATATTTTCAAGATGATTAATGAGTTTCTACCCCTTAATTCCCTAGGTTTCAATCATCTAAGAAAGAATTAAGATCAAATATTTTACCCCCCCCATTTTGATTAAACCTAAAGTTTTAATTAGCGGTTAAAATTCTTAATTATTAATATGCCCTTTTAAGTTTAATTATTTCATAACTCATCAAATTGAGCTCAAATGAGCTTGAAATTTTTATGTCACTTCACTCATATTCAACTAAGACATTAGAGGAGAAAATGTAATTTTTCTAAATTTAATTTAATTTATATATTTATTTTAATGAAAAATAGGGATTTTCAATGAAAATTCAACAACATGACCAAGGTAAGGTTTCTGTCCTTAAGAAAATTATGGAATATTCCTAATGACCAGAGGACCACTTGAACCAATTTTGGTCATTTTTTGAATTATATTTTATTTATTATAATTATTTTGAGTTTTGGAGTACTAATCAATTATAAATTAAAATTAAAGTTGAAAAAATGGATTTATATTTTTCATAAATCTCTCTGACCTCAAGGAGTCCAGAGAAACAAATTTTATAGTTTTTTGCATTTTCCTTGATTTTTTAGAATTAATTTAGTGAAAATGTTGAAAAAATCATTTTTTAATTCAAAAATTGTTTTAGGGCTTTAAGATTCAATATCTTTACTTTGAGTCTTAGGAAAAAATATTTGGTTTGTTCCTTAGTGATTGGGAGGTGAAATATGACATTTTTATGATTTTTAATATTTTTGTGATTTTTATGATTTTTTAATTATTAAAATATTAAAATATGGTGAAAAATGAAGATATTTAGAAAATTTCAATTTTAATTTTCTAAGACTCCTCTGTTACCAGAGAAGTCCCAAAACCAATTTGGTGAATTTTTAAAATGTAGGAGTTATGAATTTTCAAAGTTTAATTTTACTCATGTGACTTAATTAATCCATTTAGTGGGTTAAACATTTCCAATCGATTCCAAAAATTTTTATGTGAGGTCCCTCTGATCCTAAAGATCAGTGGAGAATTGTTTTCAAGTTCTTTTGATGTGTGGTTAACCCTAATTAATTAAAATTCAGTTTTGAGTAATTAGGCCAATTAGGGTTATTCTTAATGAATTAACTCAAAACATAATTATCCTAGGGTCCTCTGGTCCTAAGAAACTTCCCCAAATTTTCCTAGAATTTTCTAAGCAATATGCTAAATAATGGAATTAAAATACCAAAAACAGTGACATAAAATTGAAAAATACATAACTTGCCATAGAGATAGCCTCTGACCTTGAAAATTTCAGGAAATGTTCCCAGGATCAGAGGCTTCAAAAGCCTTATGGTCTCATGTCATGGTGAATTTTCTATGCAAATGGAGAATTAAAATATTGAAATGAGTAAATAATTAATTAAAAATAAAATACTCGTCAAATTAACTCAATTCTTGTTCCACATTATTCTCCTCTGTTCACTGAGCAAGAGATTATTTTTATTTTATTTTTGTGATTTTTCTACACAAAGATATGGATTTTTCTAAGTTTCAGGCATTTAATTAAATAAAAAATTCCATATTTTCCTACTTATCCGACTCAGCGCCACGGCAACCTTAGCGTCTCCGAAGCTCCACGCGGCGCGCTCCCATTCGCCGCCGCCATCCGACTCAACGCCACGCGGCCCGCAGTTCACGTACTGTTCCTTGGTCCGATGCAATCTGAGCCGTCCAGTCGATACACGCTCGAACCAACGACGACTGGTCGTCGTCTCCGACTGGTGTGCACCCGTGACCGTCCACACTCAAACCCTAATATCTCCCTCATATCTCAATGGATTTTCGTGTTCTTATACTCTATGGATTCGTCTTGAAGAGACGAACACATCCATACGGTTTACATGCTATGAAATTAACTCAAACGAAATGGAGAATCGCTGGAAGCTCAAGTTAAAGAGAAGTCTCCATACCTTGGTTCAGGAGGTGAGGCCTCAATTGAATGTGCTCGGCACGTTCGTTGGAGCTGGAAGAGCCTAGGGATGAAGCCTCTGGCTCTGGTGAAAGGTCTAAGTATGAAAGTGACCAAGCCCAATTTCAAACTTTGGAGGCTAGAGCAATTAGGTGGCCTGGAGAGGGGGCTTTCACTGGGGAACTCCTTCTCTTGGTCCTGTGCAAGTGTGGGTGAGTTTTATTTGATTTTGGTGGAGGTTTGAGAGATGTCCTGTCCAGGCCTGAGAATGAGCTCCAAAATTGAGCTCAATCAATGGGATTTAGGGCAAGAGAACAGTGGGGATGGATTTCTCTTGGCTAGGGGAAGCTCTGTGAGGAGTTTGGAGGGATTCTATGAAGGTTTATTTCAGCCAACCTTTTGGCCGAGAGGGGGTGGCTGGTTTAAATAGCCATGGCCAGGGCTTCCCAAAGGCAATTGATGGCTGGGATCAGCTGCCTAGGGGAGGAGATGAAGAGCTGTGGTGGCCAATTGGAGTGGGGAACCTCAGCAGGTGAGAATTTGAAATTTGGCTCATTCCAAGCTCCTCGGCCATGGCGTTTTCCGGCGGCCTGGTGGCTGGCTGGCCAGAGTCAGTCACCATCTGACTCAGGGGAGTCATGGCTGGGGTTTGGTGCAGTCAATTGCCTTTGGACATGTGTAAAGGATTTGATTTAAGTGGAAAGGGGGGAAGGCTTATTTTGGCTTGATTTGGTCCAAGGCATGGTTTAGGCTAGGTGCACCTCCCCAAGGCTTGACTTTGGGCTGAGGGAGAATCATTTGGGTCAGCTAGGAAGGGGTGGTGAAGTCCCCATCCAAGGTGATGTGGCTAAGCTTGGTTCAGAGTGTAGAATAAATGGGGTTAAAAGGGCTTAATGAAGACTTAGAAAAGGCTCCCCTCTTCTTGCCATAAATGACTAGGTGAGGTGTCAAAACTCTCATGGCTTCATATGGCTTGTAAATGGCTCACATTTGGCTTACATTTGGCTTGGAAAAGGTTGGCTTGTTTCATGAAAAAGGGTTTTGGCATTTTTGATGAATTTAGGGGAAATTGGCATGTGGCTTAGTTTAGAAAAGTTTAATGATGAATTTGAAACTTAGGGAGTGACTTAAATCAAAGGGATGATGAGGTGAAAGTGTCATGTAGTCTTTGGATTGACTTTGGGCCTTTTGGATTCGGTGAAAATGGGCTTTTAGAATGGTTTAAGAAAGTGGGCCTTTAGGTTTGAAAACAAATTGGTGGATGGAATTTTTGTGAATGATTGGGCCAAACAAATGTTGGGTTTAGTTTAGGGATGTTTCATGAGTGATTTGAAACAAATTTGAGTTGATTTGGAGTTGAATTGGGTTTGATTTGGGACTTTTTTGGTAAAGGGGCCAAAGTGGGTCAAATTAGGCTAACTTGGGCTAAGGTTGGGTTAATGTTAGATTTGATGTAAAATTAATGTTGAGAAATGTTTATGGGAGTGTTACAAAGAGTTTTCAACTTTGGTTTGGCTTTGATTTTGGGATTTGGGCCCATTTGGGTTAGGTTTGGGTTTAGGCCAATTTAGGGGAGTTTGGTTTTGGGTTAGGTTTGGGTGGAGTTTAGGTTCAAATTTGAGGCAAATCAAGTTAGTCTTTTGTTTATGGTGATTTTAGGAAGGTTTTAGAAAAGATTTGGGGCTAGTTGGGGTTGAGTTGGGTTGGTTTGGGCTAGGTTTAGGTCATGGGCCAAAATTGGGCCTTAGGCTTCAAATTGAAATTGGATCCAAATGTTCATCAAATTGGACTTGGATTTGGTCTAAATTGATATTGGGGATATGGAATTGAAGTTTAGAATTGAATTGGATCAAAATTGAGGTCACTTGGGTTGGTTTAGTGGGACATTGGGTTCACTTTGGGTTAATAATGGGTCAAATTGGGGGGTTTTGGTAAAAGTGGGTTAAATTGACAAATTTGTCTTATGGTGTAGTTCAACAAAATGAAATTGAGAATAATCGGGACTTTCTGGAATTTTTTGGGAATTTTTGGATTTTTTGGATTTTTTTTGTTAGAATGGCATTTTGGGTATTTAGAGGGTATTGGGGGGTATTTTTGGAAATTTTGGTATATTTGGCTAAGGATGATCAATTTGAATGGTGGGAAATGTTTAGGATTGGTTTTGAGGAATTTTGGGTAATTTAGGTGATTTTACAAATTTTGGGTAGTTTCAAGGGCATTTGGTAGGTTTGGTGGGTTTAGGGTCCCGGAGGTCAAAAATTTAAATTTTGAAAAAATAAATATTGATCAAGTTTGAGTAGAATGGAATCACTTTGGTTGAGCCATGAATCCATATCAAGCCCATAAGAGCTATGAGAGGACTCATTTGAGGCATTCACTATGTTGTTCCTAACCCTTTTAGCCAAGGGCCTAGGGGTTAAGTTCCATCCATATGAATTACCTATATGAGTGAGGAAGTCAAGCTAGGTATGAATGGTTTTAGGATTTGGAATATGTGTGAAAGTATAATGTGTGCAGGTTAACCCTCACCAGACCAGGCCACCCAGGGTAGTCCTAAGGCCAAAGAGTCCTATACGGAACTCATCCTTCAAACCTCCACATTTGATCTTAATCCTCCAAGTGACTTAGGGGTTTACAATCAAACTTATGGGATTTGTAGGGAGTTAAGAGGTGTTTGAATTTCTAAGTGATGGGTTCCATTTCTAGTCCTCTAAGATAGTCAAAGGGAAAGCCTAAGGCTAGATCCTAAGTACTAAGGAGAGAGAAGAGAAAAGACCTCATCAAAAATGAGGTCAACAAATGGACCCCCAATAGGTGTGGTGTGCTAACCAAGCACACCGCGCGTATTGGCATTGACCGAAGAGATCAACAAAACCAACACAGATGTCTAAGTGACACACTTAGAACAGAGTAGAAATAAATTTCCGCTGGGGAGTATCGAGTATATCTCCAAGACTGGAGATCCCTGAACTCTCACTGGGGAAAAGAAAAGGAGGTGAATTCCAGATCATAAGATCTGGGGAAATTTGATTTAAATTTCATTTCATTTTCTATTCTGAGTTCTTTTAATGTGTGAGTTTAGATTTAGATTTGTTCTGAGTTTCAATTTCGATTGAGGTTTAATTTAAAGTCAATTCAAGGAAATCTGGATCTGAAATGAGAATTGGAACCTAAGTTCCAACCTCGGGATTGCGAAAAGAACTGGAATTTTGGTAGCAGCCTCGGAGTGAGAATCAGAGTTTAAGTATCGATTGAAAAGGATGAGAATCAGAATTTAGGTACTGATCTCGAAATAAGATCTGGAATTTGGTACCAGACTCGGAAGGAGAGAGTTAAAATTTGGTATCAATCTCGGGAAGAGAGTCAAAATTTGGTACCAACCTCGAAAGGAGAGAACTAGAATTTGGTTCCAGTCTCGAAGGTTTAAAGAGAACTGGAATCTGGCTCCAATCTCAAAGGTTTAAAGAGAACTGGAATCTGGTTCTAGTCTCGAAGGTTTAAAGAAAACTGGAATCTGGTTCCAGTCTCGAAGGTTTAAAGAGAACTGGAATCTGGTTCCAGTCTCGAAGGTTTAAAGGGTTGAAATTTGCTGTGGAGATTTAAGATTAGCGGAAGATTTGGAATGAGATGTGAAAGTGTTTGATGTCCCACGAGGATCGATCAAAGTCTGATTATTTGGCGAAGGATATGAATCCATGCCATCAGAACCAAATCGAAAATTTTTCGTGGTTCTGTGTCAGTAGATTCAGTCGACCCTCTCAAAAGAGGGAAGGAAATATGGAGAGTCAAAAAGAGATTTGAGAATAGCCGAAGGCTGGGGATTTTAGATTCAGGAATTTGTCTTAGTCGCATGTTGTGATTTGATTTGAGCTTGATTTTCAATAAATGGTTCACATTTATCTGGGGTTCATTTTGAAATTCAGATTTTTTTTTAAAAGAGTTCTCATTTATTTTTATTTTCCCTTTGTTCTTTGTTCGAAGTTCATTTAACTTAATGGTGTTTCCCAATCAATTTGCACAAAAAGAGGTGAAGGCAAAATATCACATAGTCATCTTCATTCCAATCTCTTTGAAATTACATCATACATCTTGCTCCAAAACATGATGATATTTTCCTTGAGAATTCAATATCTCATACAATCCATATAAATCCAACACGGATTATGTAAGATTCTTCAAGTTTCTTTTAAAAGCAGATGTCAAAATCCATGTATGAATAGTGAGATACATGGACAATAACATCGCCTTCCAAGTCATCCTTGGCAGGAATGACGTATGGATGTGCATTGGAGGTGTAATATTTCTCATGTAAATCACAGCTCGTAGGGCCAGAGACTCTCTAACTCTAGATTTGGCTGAAAGTGGAAAGGCATTTTTCTGTCATCCATTCTCCTGAAAGTGACGGAGATTCGTTCCACAGGCACTCCTGGAATGCTTAGACATTACATGCTTTCTCATAAGGTCAACCTTATTTCGAAGTTTAATCCGTTGCAATATTTGATGACCCGACCGACGCTTTCCGGCAGACTTGCCAGGTGGTCAATGATACTATTGCAATTCAATATAACTTTTGATCCTCTTTGTGCCGTAAAGGGACAAGTCCTGGCAGACTTCCTTGCAGCACACCCTTTACCGGTAGAATCACCTCTCAACGATGACTTGCCAGACGAGCAGATAATGAGCCTAGAAGACCCCGATGATTAGCGTTGGGAGCTGTACTTCGACGGAGCATCATTCGAGGAGCTGATTCTATTTCTGCTCTTCTTGGAATTTTCTTTATCTGTTCTGCTTTCCTTGGAGTTGATCTCCTCCTTTCCGGTTCATGACGAACCAATTTCTTCGGAGTATTTGTATTGACGGTAGCAACTGTCTCTTCATGTTGATCTGCTGCTAACTTGGTTAACATCTTGTGAATGCGGCGATTCTTGTTCCTCCGCTGGGTGGCAATGAGAGTTGCTCTCCTTACCCCTTGGACTTCTACGGGCATGGCACTGACAAGCCTGCCCTCTGCTGTAGCAACAACGGACTTAACTTTCTTGTATTCTCCTGTTCCAATAGGGGCGTTTAGTTTTCTCTTCTTACTGGCGGATTGCTAACTTGGGCCACCCACTTTCATCACTGTCTGGCTATGGAACTCTTCCCGATCAACCGGGGTCCAATCATCTTCCTCATATTGTAGCCTGGCTGGTGTGAAGTCAGAGTCAATCTCGATCACAGCTCCATCCCTCACCCTCTTTTCATCAAGTGCTAGACTCACGCCATTTCTAAAGTTCAGAACCAACAGCCCGTTCGACATTTCCCTGCAAAAAATAAGGAAAGGATCAGGGGCTATACTAAGAACAAGAACAATAAGAAAAACATTTATTAATGAAAAATTCTTATTTATCTCTTTTAATTTTTAAAGAAAGTAGGATGAGATGAGGGAAAGATCAGGAATGAATTGATTTAAAAGGAAAGATTGACATTTTATTATTACAATTTCACACATTTTTTTTTAAAGATTTTTGTTAATGATTTTCTTTTTTATCATCCATTTTATAATGTTTTGGGTTCGGACCCAGTCGCAAATGATTACTCTACCTGTGCTTCTAGGAATGAGACCTCATTTTTAAATTTCATCCTTCGAAACATCAGGTTGCATAATACTTCTTCAAATATTGTCCATTGATTGGAAGCATAGGGCATTCTCGACGGTAATTCACCAGTTGGTAGGAACCTCCTGAGTAGACTGTCTCGACCACGAATGGCCCTTCCCATGTTGGTTCAAATTTACCTCCTATCTTGCGGTGTGCAAGAATAGGTCTTCTGAGAACTAGAACCAAGTCACCGACTTTGAATGTCCTTGGACGGACTAGTTTATCGTGGGCCTGGATCATCTTGGCTTGATAAAGTTCCAAATTCTGCTGTGCTGAAAGTCTCTTTCCTTCCAAGCTTTCCAATTCTTCTAGTCGTAATTTGGCATTTTATTCTGTAGTGATCTTGTTCGCAACTGCAATTCTGAGTGACGGAAGCTGAAATTCTATAGGTAAGACGGCCTCGGACCCGTACACTAAAGCATAAGGCGTAGACTGAGTAGGAGTTCTAAAAGTCATCCTGTAGGCCCATAAGGCTTCTAACAACTTCTCGTGCCAATTTCTTTTGCCAATTTCTTTTGTTGTCGTCCAAGGTTTTCTTTAGGATTTTGATGAAGTTTTATTAAAAGCCTTGGCCAAGCCGTTTGCTCTTGGGTAATAGATCGTCCAATAACGCCAATCAATCCCGTGTCTTCTGACAAAATTATTGATCTTCGTACTCCTGAACGTGGACCCATTATCCGAAATGATTCTGCGCGGTACCCCGAAACGGTAGATGACCTGATTTTTGAAGAACTGTAGCACATGATGTGCTTTCACTTCTCTGAGTGGTATAGCTTCTGCCCATT
The DNA here is from genome assembly GCA_022702705.1 of Papilionanthe hookeriana x Papilionanthe teres. NCBI lineage: Eukaryota > Viridiplantae > Streptophyta > Magnoliopsida > Asparagales > Orchidaceae > Papilionanthe > Papilionanthe hookeriana x Papilionanthe teres. The sequence goes on along the minus strand of CM040425.1, from coordinate 135,826,430 downwards.
TGGAAAAGTAATATGTAGCTGCAAGGATAAAGCGTGTACCCTTGAAGAACGCGGTTCTATCAGACCCACAATATCTGTGCCCCAACATTCAAATGGCCACGACGCAATTGTCGGATGTAACACATTTGGAGGTTGATGTAGAACCACTCCATGTACTTGGCACTGGTGACAACTTTTGGCAACCTTCATGCAGTTGGTTATCATCGAGGGCCAATAATACCCTAGTCTTTTAATCTTCATTTTCATCTTCGGACCCGATTGATGAGCGCCACAAAGTCCTGAGTGTACTTCTTTAACAATTTCACGAGCCTCGGACCCGCTCAGGCATCTTAGCCACATCTGATCAAAAGACCTTCTGTATAACGTGTTGTTTATTAATGCATAAGACAGAGTTCTTTTCTTGATTTGATGGGCTATCGACTTATCGTCTAGTAGGTTTCCTGTTTGTAAGTAGTCTATTAGTGGCTGTCGCCAATCTTCTGCATTTTCTGTTACTACTGCAATTGTTCCTTCTTCTTTTCCTTCTGATTTGTGTATTGTATCCATGTCGAGCTGTGATTGGACCTCTCGTCCTTGAACTGACATTTCAACTGACTCACCCTGTAAGCAGGCAAATTCTTTTGCAAGTCGGGCTAACGCATCTGCGAGAGCATTTTGTCTCCTGGGAATCTTGTAGATCGTTACATTCGGAATTTGTTCCAACAACTTCATGGCATACTGAAAGTATTGTTCGAGTCTTGGCTTTAGAATTTTGTATTGTCCTGTGATCTGTTGAATTATCAACTGAGAATCTCCGTAGATATTGATATCTGTTATTCCCATCTGAATGGTTAATTCCAATCCTGTTATGAGGGCTTCGTATTCTGCCTCATTATTCGTACACGGTTATGTTAAGTGATAGGAATACCTTAACATCCCCCGGTCCGGTGTTATAAAGATTAGTCTGATTCCTGCCTTACCGGGCACTATCATTTGCGATTCATTATCTTTCTGTGCTGACGATGCTCTGTCGAAGTACTGCTCCCAATGCTGATCATCGGGGTCTTCTAGGCTCATTATCTGCTCGTCTGGCAAGTCGTCGTTGAGGGGCGATTCTGTCGATAAAGGGTGTGCTGCAAGGAAGTCTGCCAAGACTTGTCCCTTTACGGCACGAAGAGGAATGAAAGTTATATCGAATTGCAATTGTATCATTGACCACCCAGAAAGTTTGCCGGAAAGCATCGGTCAGGTCATCAAATATTGCAACGGATTAAACTTTGAAGTAAGGTTGACCTTATGAGAAAGCATGTAATGTCTGAGCTTCTGTGTGGCAAAGATCAGGGTCAAACAGTGCTTCTCAATAGGAGGATACTTTACTTCTATCGGAATTAGATGACGGCTTAGGTAATAGAGCACGTTTTCTTTTCCCTCATCATTGACCTGGGCTAACAGGGCTCGGAGAGAGTCGTCTAAAGCCGCAGTATAAAGTACTAACGGTCGACCCGAGACTGGGGCTGCTAAGACAGGAGGTGTCATTAGGTATTGTTTGATGTCATCGAAGGCATGTTGACATTTGGAGTCCCAAGTAAACTTGGCATCCTTCTCAACTAAAGCAGAAAATGGCTGACACCTTCCTGACAAATTCGAGATAAAGCGTCGAAGATATGCCAATTTCCCTTGAAAAGACCGTAGTTGTTTCAAGGTTTTAGGAGGTGGCATTTCTAAGATAGCTTTAATCTTCTCCGGATCGATTTCAATCCTACGATGTCGGACAACAAATCCTAAGAATTTCCTAGAGGTGACGTCGAAGGTGCATTTCAGGGGATTCATCATAAGATTAAATTATCTTAATCGCTCGAAAACAATTCTCAAATCATACAAGTGATATTCCTTTAATTTACTCTTGATGACTACATCATCCACATAACACTCGACTTGGTTGTGAATGAGATCATCAAAAATCCTCATTATTGCTCTTTGGTAGGTTGCTCCTGTGTTCTTCATTCCAAATGGCATCACTGTGTAGCAGTACACTCCAATTGGCGTTCTGAAGACTGTGAGCTTTTCATCTTCCGGTGCCATCTTTATCTGGTTGTATCCCGAAGATTCATCCATGAAAGAAAAGATTTCATGTGTTGAAGCGATGTCGATCATCAATTCTGGAATTGGTAGTGGGAATTCATCCTTTGGACATGCTGTATTCAAATATATGAAATCCACGCAGATTCTGTTCTGACCATTCTTCTTTCTGAATGGTACCACATTGGCTAACCAAGTCGGGTATTACTCTTCACGGACAAATTTAGCGTCTATTAGCTTCTTAACTTCAGCTATTACTTGTTGTTCAATCTCTAGACGCATTCTTCTCGGAGCTTGTCTGACTGGAACAACAGTGTGATCCACTCCTAGCCTGTGAACTGCAACCTCTGGAGCTAATCCTGGCATTTCGTCGTAACTCCAAGCAAAACAGTCTTTGAACTCCATTAATAGCTTGATTATGTTTTCGAAGTCTTCTTTATTGAGTAAGGAGCTAACAAAGGTCGGCCTAGGCTCTTCGCTAGTACCTAAGTTAACTTCCATTAACTCGTCTTTTGTAGATTTAATTTCTTCTTCAAATTCCGGTGGAGCATCTCCGATTGGTAGATCTTCGAGATCTTCTGAAGCTTCCAAGCAGTCTTCATTAGGCTCGCAAGTGACTACAAGCAAAATCCCGTATCGTCAACTGATCCTACCTTGCCAAATCCGAGACCATGTTTTGAATTGGGAGGCCGACTGGCGTTATTCCATAACTTTTCAAAATGTTGTGATTGACCTTTTGTCCATCATCGAGGTAAGACACCACGTTGAATTAAATTTTGAACACAGGGAGAGTACCACTCAAAAGGTAGTTCCATTAGTTCAGATGAAGCAACATCTTCAAATTGTACATCATTTTCAGTTTTGGAAGAAGAAGCACCACGGTAAAACTTGATTGGTTTAGTACCACCACCATGCACTTCCTTGACCACCATACCCTCGATCTTATTAGAATGGATCGGGGTTAGGGTCATAGTATGTACATAGTGGTTAATCTTCTCGTACATTGATTTATATTCTTCATTCTTTTCATCTTTAAGAGAGATCTTGAACTAAGGTTTCTTCTGACTTATCGTTGTTGCTTCTTTCTTGATTTCTTCTTCTTCAGAACTGTTCTCCCAATCAATGTCGATGACTGGTTTCTTCTATCCAACTGTTCCAACGTCTCTTCCACGACCTCATCCCCGGCCTCGACCTCGGATGCGAGTTCTGGAGAAACCTTCACCATCTCGCCGTAAGGGAGTGGTGAGTAACTGTTGGACTAGAATTTCAGGCTCTTCATCATCTTGCACTTCTTTTGCTTCATTTGGTATGACATTTCTGGAGAAGATTGTTTTCTTAGGAGGCGCGTAATAGGCTGCATCTTCATGAATTCCAATCTCGTGTATGGAGAATGGTTGCAAGTCACACTTGATACAATGTTCTCCTCCTTAGTAATATTTTATGCACTGGTACAGAGAGGATGGTACCATCCGGTTTTCATGGATCCATGGCCGACCCAGTACAGCGTTGAAAGATGTCTCAGAATCAATTATATGGAATTTTGCGGTTGTCTTTGCTAAGTCACCGGTTTTCATTAATAGTGTAATCGATCCGAGAGCTCTTTCTCCTTTCTGATTGAAGCCTCTTAGTAATATCTTATCTGCTTCGAGCTCACGAGCATAAATTTCTAAATATGCTAGCGTCTAAAGATTCATTATGTTGATTGATGCTCCCGGATCAACCCACACTCTGGAGAGCGTAAACTTTCCAATAGTGACTGAAATGTACAACGGGCAAACCTTGTCGAAGGATCATTATGTTGTGATCAGCTGTTCCCAGTAAAAGATCATTGTCTATGAAGGTAACACCTCGCTGTTCTTTTAACGAGCAAACCTCGTCGAAGGAATTACCGGCCATTTGAGCTAAACATATCTCTGGATCAAGTAGAGCCTTGATCAGAGCTTCCCTCATCTCCTTTGACAGGATCAGAGCGTCGTATATGCTTAGTTTGGCTGGTAGCTTCCTAAGATGGGCTAGCACGTTATAGTCCACTTTATTACCATGTTCCTTGGTTTCTTCCCGAATGGGCAGTTCCTCTGCTGGGGTTGGCACCTCCTGAGCATGCTTTCCTTTATCCTTTGGACCCATTCTCGGAGGTAGAACTTTTCCGCTTCTTAGGTTGACTTCAGTTACTTGTTCTGAGTCTGGTGCTGGATCTACCGATGTTTCCCCTTGAATTAGAACGATTGGCTCTTCTGGAGTTGCTTCAGAATCCGATAACTCTAATTCTATCGCGTATGGAGCTCCTCGAAATTCACAAATGGACTCGTTGCAAGTTGAGCTTTCGTAGCCTCCTTTCTGAACATCTTCTTCGTCGTAGTCATCGAGGTTGTGTATGAATTGAGAATCGTTATTTGTATTGGAATTGAGATCCGGATTAAGTCGGTTGTCGCTAGTTACGTAATTGTTAGAAACAATCAAAACGTAGCCAACGCCATAACTCTTATCATTATAAGATCCCGCCGGGGCGAGCAAATAACCATATAGAGTCAGAAGTTCGAGGGATTTGTCCCCCGAATCGAAAACAACCATCCTAGGATAAGCAGCCCCTAGTCTACCCTTCGGAGCCTCAGTTTTCTTCTCTTCTACGAACTTCTCCTCCTTCTGAGGTGGTTCTTTGATCACAACAGATAGCACCGGCTCGGCATGTTTCAAACTTTGAGTTGAAACGCTCACCAAAGCGGTCTGGATGTGATCCAAAATTTTCTTTGAAGACTTTATCCAGACGGTACTCCATCCATCATAAGCCGGGGTAGATGCATAGATGACTAGACCGGTGGGGGTAGAGACAATAGTCCTTCTACGAATAGGAGTACTTCTTTCAGCTGGATCCCTTTACAGGGGAGGGAATTCTTGAGTCGATTTTAGGTTGAACTCAATCAGGGGTTTCTCTGTTTCTGGCACTTTGTCCATTAGTGCGAAGAGAGTGACGTCAGCGAACTTGATATCTGTATTATCGAATCCTTGTCCGAAACAGATGATCCCATTGTCAGGCAAAACGTCAGTTCCGAATTATGCTTCCCTTTGTCGCAAAACTTAGGACGAAAAAAAAAGAGTCCAAACACATTTTCGTTTATCTTAGTGTATTTATGATTTCTAAGAGAATTCATTTATTGAAAGAGTTGTTTGTTAGGGGATTTGTTTGTTAGGAACAAAACAATTAAAGGAGGAAGGTTATAGAAAAGGTAAAGGACCCGATTCAGAATTGGAAAGGAAGAGAAAGTCTCGCAAAAAAACTTCTCAACCCGAGGGACCGCTCCTAAGCTAACACCTATTGGGGGTCCACCCCACCTCAGAAAAGAGGTAAAAGGATTTTGGAACCTCTCTGTTTAGGGGTGTCTAAACAGTGGCTCCTAAATCCGAGAGAAGTTGGCTATACCCGTTCAAGATAGAAATGAACGTGGTATGCCAATGGAAAGAATGGTAGTTTGCTCCACTAGGGACATGGATACACTACCGATTTATGAAAGCAAAACCATCTGATTAAAATGGAGAGAGGAACTAGTCCCTAGCAGAGTCGCCTGAAATATGTCGGCATTACTTTTTTAGGTTGTGTGTTTAATTTAAAATTATATATAACTTGAAAGTAGCATTTGGTTTTAAAAAATAATTTTTAAGTTTAAAAATTTTAAGATATAAAATCAAACCGATATCACATCCCAAATAGTTTATATAAACGAGCACCACACCACAAACCGTGTATCTATCCCGAAAAATAGATACACTGCTTGATGATGGAGCTTGATTAAATAAACTAGAAGATTTGTGACATCCGTTTGGTCTGCGAACCAATTTTATAAGCCGAAAAATTCCCCTGCTTAATATAAAGAAATTAAGCAGGGTTTATATTAACTGGGTTCTTAAAGTTCCCTATAAGGGCATGCCCTATAGTTAATTACATCTTAAATGACGGGAATCATTTAAGAAAAGTCTCAATAATGATCAGTGGTTTTGCTCTCAAGAATTTCAAAGTTTAAGGTTTTCAAACAATTGGATTTTGGAAATTTTAATTGGGAATGGATCAAATTTGGAACAGTTTATTTCAGGAGTCCAAAGGAAGAGAAGTAGGAGAAGTTGAGGATCCAAGAAGAATCTTGGCAACTTCCCAAACTATCCTATTGTTTGGCTTCAATTTGAGAGAATTATTTAATGTTTCAATCCTACCAATTTTAATTAATTAAGACTTATATTTGTATGATATAATCACACAAATAGCCTCGAAGATGTGAGGGTTTATGTCGTACCAAACGACTACCTCGGAATCCTAAAGACCGGTTAGGACTTAATTTGCACAATATGATTATTCAAATGCCTAACGAAAAGTTGAGGATTTATGTTGCACTAGGAAAACTACCTCGAAGTCCTATGGCTTGGTTGTTTAATTCTAAGAATGGTTTTACTGAAGTACACACACGTTTTGCTGATGACGATGGCCGTGCTGCCCGTTATGCTCCAAGCTTCTTCTTGTTGCAGAGGTTTAGTTTTAGAAAATGATAATCAAGAGATGAGAGAAGTGTTTTGGTTTAGAGAAATCTTAAAGTCCAAATGTCTTTAATGTTTTATTAGGGGAATCTTAAAGTTGATTATAACAACACCGGTTAAGATCCCACGGTTCCATCATTCCGGCATCGTTATTTTTATCGATTCACTTAGTCCAGATGAATTTGCTAAACTCAACTGAATGAGTTCTACACTTTCATTTAGACCATGGAAAATCCCGTTAGCAACATGTAGGTTACATCATCCGAGGTATTCTCGATCATCTAACAAGACGTTTTAATTTAGTTATAGTTGTAGTTTTGTGTTCTGTTTGTGATTAAATTTTTAGTTGTTTTATATTTTGAATGTTGTGGCGGTGAATTTTATCTTGTTGTGACTTTTAATTTAGTTTTGTTTTTAGTTTTGTGGCTATCCTAAAGGTTTCAGTTTTAGAGGACTAGAAATGGGACCCATCACTTAGAAATTCAAACACTTCTTGGCTCCCTTCAAACCCCACAAGTTTGATTGTAAACCCCTAAGCCACTTGGAGGGTTAAAATCAAATGTGGAGATTTAAAGGATGAGTTTCCTATAGGACTCTTTAGTCTTAGGATTACCCTGGGTGGCCTGGTCTGGTGAGGGTAAGCTTGCACACACCACACACACACATTCCAAATCCTAAAACTACCTTTAACCAATTTGACTCCCTGACTCATGTAGGTAACTCATATGGGTGGACCTTAACCCCTAGGCCTTTGGCTAAGAGCGTTAGGAACAACATATTGAGTTCCTCAAATGAGTCCTCTTATGGCTCTTATGAGCTTAATATGGCTTCTTGGCTTAACCAAAATGAAACATTTCACTCACACTTGATCAATCTTCATTTTTTCCAAAATTTCAATTTTTGACCCCCGGGACCCTAAACCCACAAAGCCTATCAAATGCCCTTGAATTGCCCAAAATTTGCAAAATTGCCTAAATTACCCAAAATTCCTCAAAATCAGTCCTAAACATTTCTCTCCAGTCAAATTTATCATCCATAGCCAAATATACAAAAATTCCAAAAATACCTCCCAATACCCTCCAAATACCCAAAATACCCTTTTAACCCAAAAATTCCAAAAATTCAGAAAATTCCCAAAATATTCTAAAAATCCCTAAATATTCCAAATTTCATTTTGTTCAACTATACCATAAGCCAATATTGCCAATTTGGTCCACTTTTCCCAAAACCCCCAATTTGACCCATTTTTAACCCAAAGTGAACCTAATGTCCCACCAAACCAACCCAAGTGACCTCAATTTTGATCCAATTCAATTCGAAACTTCAATTTCATATCTCCAATATCAATTTAGACCAAATCCAAGCCCAATTTGATGAACATTTGGATCCAATTTCAATTTGAAGCCTAAGGTCCAATTTTGGCCCACGACCTAAACCTAGCCCAAACCAACCCAACTCAACCCCAATTGGCCCCAAATCTTTTCTAAAACCTTCCTAACATCCCCACAAACAAAATAATAACTGGATTTGCCCCAAATTTGAACCTAAACTCCACCCAAACCTAACCCAAAACCAAAATCTCCTAAATTGGCCTAAACCCAAACATAACCCAAATAGGCCCAAATCCCTAAATCAAAGCCCAACCAAAATTGGAAACTCTTTGTAACACTCCAACCAAATAGGCCCAAATCCCTAAAAAGACCTCATCAAAAATGAGGTCAACAGTATGTTTTGTTGTTTTTTTTTTTTGTTGTATGTATATCAAATTGAAGAATTTGGAGTGATAGGAGCAAAAGGAACATAAATGGACCAAAATGGAGCATACTAGAGGAAAACGGGTCAAACAGGAGCATACCAGAGCAAAATGGGTCAAACCAGACACTTTTCTACTCGTGTCTAGCACCTAGGTGTCACTAGTTGGCGCATAGCTCCCAGGCAGTGGCGCCTATGTGCCAGAAATTTACGCATAGCCGCCAGTGACGGTTTTTGGCATAACTTCTAGAAGAAATGTTAGATTTGGATAATTTTCAAAGTGTTGCAAAGTGCATCTCTTAGGGAATTCATTGGGAATGATAAAATACACTTTCTAGAATATTTTAGGTTAGTTATAAGGAGTTATTGTGGAAGAGATGTGTCTCTTGGAGTGAAAAGGCACTTAAGGCACCCTTTGGAAGATTCATTGAATGTGTAATCTTTTTGAAAAGACGCTTAAGCATCTCTTGGAAAATTATAAAAACACTCTTGAACTCTTGAAGAATGGATGATTAGGAGAAGATTAGAAGAGGATAAGAAGGCTTAGAGAAGAAGTTAAGTCTTGGGCGTAAGCCCAAGTTGGGCGACAAGGTCAGAGAGAAAGAGAGAGTATGAGAGAATTCTTTCTTTTCTTTTCACTTTGTTCTTAGAGATGATTGGAAAGATATTGCTTTTGCTATACAAGGAGAGTTTGATTTCCATCAAAGATAAGTATTTTCATTGTATTTTGGTTTGAATTTGGTACTTTGTTTGTGTGGATTTAAAGTGTTGTTCAATGAAAAGTTCTTATTATTTCTCCATGTGTAGTGAGTAGTTTTATTTACTCATCCCTCTTACAATAAATTAGTATGCATGTGTAGGATATAGAATTGAGTAGAGTTAGAATATATTGTGATGATTTTACTTTGATCTTCATTTACATGTAAACTTGATCAACTTGCATGTTAAAATCTATTGTGAGAACATGTAAGAACCAATGCGGTATTGTCTCAGCCAACTATTAGTAAAAATCACATGAGATTATATGGGTGAGAATGTAGTCCATATGGTTGAGTGCAAATAAATAGAAAGATATATATGTTTAAGAGGTGTAGAATTAGAGGACTTTAGGGTGACAGACTAAAGCCCCTAATTTGGTTTGATGTGAAAAGTTTTATTATGAGATTTTAGGCCCCAGGTGGAGGGAGAAGAGGAAACTCTAGAGTGAGAGCTAGTATCTTCCCTGCCTAACCCATCTCAATGATTTCAAATCATCAAATTAACCTACGTTCTTTATAGAACCAATTAAGGGTATAGAATATAATTGCTCCTATTTTTCACAATCTCTCTAGCTACTTGTTTTACTTTTACACATGTCACTAATTTTATTGCATGAGAAAGATTACTTTTAATATATTAAACCCCACTTTCTGTTATTCACTAGGTATTTTAGTTTAAAAGTAGTATTGTAGTGATAATTTTTAGATATAATCAAAACCAAATTTTTATCGACCTTCCAAGCTAAGGAGTGTTATTTTAGACTAGAACTTCTCTTGAAAGCCACCGTGATTAATCGTGATCTCCATAGGATCGATGTTCAGGGCTTAATTAAAAAGCTCTACATTACTTGATAATGATATGTATACTTACGTAAAATCCCTACTATTTAAGAATATAACTGAAATTTTACTTTGCTTTGGGGTCAAGTTTTTTGCATTGTTGTAAAGGAATTAATTTAAACAAGAAAATTAATGGATTAAACTAACACATATTAATCGGGGATCATTAACTGTCGCGGCTATGCGCCAGCCCTTGGCGTTTAGCCGCCAGAGGCTAATTTTGCACACTTTATATTTTTGCTCCAAATTTGATCCTTTCTTTTTGTTCCTTTCATCATAATCATTCATTTTAATCATACTTGCAAGAAAAACATGAAAATACCTTCCCTTAAAGTGTAGTATCATCAAAAAAAGGTATAAAAGTGTGAATAAAAGCACTATATATTTTAGGTGTATCACAGTGACTCCTACAAAATCCTTAAATTTTAGTTTTTCATTCAGCTCTTCTTTTTTAGATTGATTCATATCATTGTTCCTCATATATTCTTTCTAGATCCAATATTCTTCTATTTATTTTCACAATTTGCATATTAATATCATCCTTGAAATTTATAAGAAACAGATCTTTATATGATAATTCAAGAACTCCTAAATTTTGGATCGGATTCTCTCTATATAATTCAGATTCTGGATCAAAATCTTCTATGTTACTCTTCTGTTTCAAATTATCTTCCAATTCTTCCCCTTGGTACTGAGTAAATGATGAAGGTGGTCTTTCTATATCTATCTTAGATGAGGAAATAGCTTTTTCTATTTCCTTATGAATGTTTTCTATTGGACTTTCAATATCCTTATCCTCTTTTCTCAACTCAAATTTCTTTTGAAATATATCCTCAAATTCTCTTTCAAATCTTAGTTCAAAAACTTTACATTGTTTATCATCCAATTCTGATTTTTCTTGTGATTGAGTCGAATCTGAAGATATAAAGACTGGTGGTGTAGATGAATTTCCTAAATATGTAGGCTTTTAAATTGTATGGGGTACATCCATCTTCAGTTCATGAGATTTTTCAAAAAATGGAATTAAAATTTTACTAGTTTTGGTAGTGTCAATCATTTAACATCTCTCCTAAACATACATACAATATTCTTTAGACAACATTTTCAACTCATCATGAAAGTCCAATTTGATCTCATCTGTTATGTTACTTTCAAAAATTTTTTTCGAAATGGTCTTTACTTAGATAATCAATTTCATCCATCCAAAAATAGTCATCATCATTTCTCTCAGCTGGATATTTCATAGTCTTTAACACATCAAAAGTGACTTTCTGGTCATTAATATTCATAATCAACTCTTCTTTTTGCATATCTATCATAGCTTGTCCAGTAACAAGGAAAGGTCTCCCCAAAATAATTTGAATTTCTTTATCTTCCTCCAAATATAATACAATAAAGTCCATAAGAAAGATAAACTTATCCACTTTAACAAGCACATCTTCTTTAACCCTTTTTGGATAAGTGATAGATCGATCAACTAACTGAAGGGTTACAGTACTGGGAGAAATATTGGCTAAACCTAACCTTCTAAATATAGATAGAGGCATCACATTAATTCTCACTCCTAAATCACATAAAGCTTTTCCACATAATCTTTCTCCAATTTCATAAGGAACTGCAAAGCTACAAGGATCTTTAAGTTTTTGAGGAAACTTTTTCTGTAGTATAGCGATGCACTCCTCGCTGAGTGCAACTGTCTCGTAATCCCCAAATTTCATTTTCTTGTTTAATTTTACCTTCATAAACTTTGCATAACTTGGTATTTGTTCTAAAGCTTCTATGAAAGGAATATTTATTATTAACTTCTTAAGTACTTTCATGAACTTTGAAAATTATTTATTGATACACCAAAAATATATTAGGTTTTTGCTATATAATTTGTACTCATTCTTGGTGATATTGCACTTTTAAGGAAGGTATTCTTCGTGTTTTGCTGCAGGTATGAAAGTTTTAGGTGATTGGAGCAAAGGAAGCAAACAAGAATGAATTTGGAGCAAAAAGAGGCAAAATGGAGAAAACAGACTTCTGACGCCACCGGCGCCAGAATGGGCACCGCCGGTTGATCACCATTAAAATTATCCAAATTTTTTTTATCATTTTTAACTAATATTTTTAGGATATTATGCTTTAATGAAAGTTATTTCATATGTTTTTGGTTGCAAGTACAAGAAAATAAGTTTATGAAGAAAAGAATCAAAAGGAGTAAAAGGAGCAAAAATGAGTCAATTAAAGAAAAGAAGAAAAAAGGGCTGACTCTGGCACCCAGGTGCCAGACTCAGCAGGGAATTCTAGAGCACTTGTGGATGACGGTTATTGATAACTTAGAAGCAATCTAGAAGCCTCTGGAAAATTTCTCATATGTTATAAACAAGATACAATGAACTTAGACACAAGGAATTAGTTATTCAATGAAGAGATGTGACTCAAAACCTAAAGGGACACGTCCATTCGCACAGAAGACTGGTGCCTAGGAACCACAGTTACCTTCTAGAATATTCAATGAATTTGGACAAATTTTGAAAAGGTTCCTGAAGCAACCCCTAGTCATTTTCGAAGCTCTATAAATAGAGGACAATTCTACAGCAAAGTGTGGTTGTTTGGAGTGTGTAAGTGTCATAAGAGTGAAAGGGGTGTGCCACTTCATTTAGAAAAAGAGTGTTTTGTGTTATTTACTTTTCCTTAGTGAGAGTTCAGAGTGTTGGAGTCTTGTAGAAGTTAGTCAAAGTCAGAGAAACTTCAAAGGATTGCTTGGATATCATTCCAGATAAGTATTTTTAATTTACTTCTTAAGTTATGTACATTGAATTTAAATTATATAAATATGGTTTGTGGTGTGAATCCTATGCTTTCTTAGTAGTCTTCTTATCTTTCTCCCTACAAATATGAAATGATTAAAATAAAATTTTGATTTAGTTTTGAGAACTTATTTTTCTTCATTAATAATTTTTTATGTTATTTTACTTGATTTTCATTTACACTACAACTTGATCACTTGTAATGTTAAAATCTGTGGAGAGTTATTAAGACTTGATTGTTGGCTAAGAATTCTTAATTTGTAAGTATCACTTCTCCCTTGGAAAGGTAGATGGTAAATCCTTAAAGGGGGGGTGTGAATAGACAAGGAGATAATCTTTAAAGGGTGTAGAATTGAACAGGTTTTTAGAGTGACATGCTAAATTCTATCAATTTGGTTTAAGAGGAGGTGACGGGTCACTAGTAGGCCCGACCATAGGCACCCACGGGGGGGAAACTAGAAGTGAGAACCTAGAACTTCATCCCTTAATACTAATAATACATCCTAATCATATCTTCTAAAACTAGCCAATTTTCTTTAGATGTTGTAACAAGGGTAAAGAATAATTATGCTCATATTCTTTACATTAACACATTATTTAAGTTCTCAAACTAAAGTAGATGTTTACTAATTATTAATATTTCTTATAGGGAAAGAATCTTTGTTTATTGTGTTGAAGAATTTAAACTATTATTTTACTTCCAACTGCTACTTTAAATAACTTGCATATTCTTACTTGAAAATTGATTAGTTTATAAATAGATTTTTATCTTTCTTTTCTTATTTAGTTGTAAATAATCTTCCCCATGGGATTAATATCTGAGGCTTAATTAGAAAGTCCTATATTACTTGAAATGATACGTATACTTGCGTAGTACCCCTAGTGTGCGATTTATATTTATCAAAACTTTAATCTTTAATTATTGTACATTAGCCGCTTAATCAGATTTGGGGTCAAGTTTGGCCATAATTTTATAAGTTATTTTACATGTGTAATTGCGGTCGGGTCAAGTTCTTGCCGCTGTTGCCAGGGAGGAAATCAAATATAAGCACTAAAAAGTAAATAATTAAGGAAAGATAAAAAATTTATTTTACATATCATATTTATATTTTAATTTTATTAAATAAGTAAATAAAATTTTCTAATTTCTTTTATGCAAAATTCAGGATCTGAAGGATTAATACCTTATGATTATGAGTTAGAACACAAGAATTAGAAAAGAAAGAAGAATTCATAATTTCCTAGAAATGGATAATATACCTCACAATAATATGCAACAAAATATTGCAGAAAATGAAAATCAAAATCAACATAGACCTTTAAGAGAGTATGCTAACCCTACAGCTGATGAAATTCATTTAAGCATTCAAATCCCTGCTGTAGCAGCAAACTCATTTGAACTTAAACCTGCAATTATACAAATGGTCCAAAATAATCAGTTTGGAGGATCTCCTACTGAAGATCCTAATTTACACCTTGCTAGTTTTCTAGAACTTTATGCTACTTTCAAGTATGATAATGTTTCTGATGATGCTATTAGGCTTAGACTTTTTCCTTTTTCTTTAAAGGATAAGGCTAAGATGTGGCTAAATTTGTTAGCAATTGGATCTATTAAAACTTGGGGAGAGATGGCGCAAAAATTTCTAGCTAGGTATTTTCTGCCTTCCAAAACTACAAAACTTAGAAATGATATAACTTCATTTACCCAATTTGAAAGAGAAACTATTTATGAAGCATGAGAACAATTTAAAGAACTTCTTAGGAAGTGTCCACATCATGCTTTACCAGACTGGCTAATTAAACAAATATTTTATAATGGATTAATAGGTTCTCTTAGATATATTGTATATGCTGCTGCTGGAGGCTCCTTAATGGCTAAATCATTTTATGAAGCTTATGCTTTAATAGAAGAAATGGATACCAATAATTTTCAATGGTCTTCTGATAGAATAAATACTAAACGAGTGGCTGGTATACAAGAAAATGAAGCCTTTTCTATTTTAGTATCTCAAGTTGCTGCAATATCTAAGAAATTAGATAGTTTGTCTCAATTATCGCATTTAAGTAATGATAATCTTAGAAGTACTGATTAATCTCAAACTTTAGAGACATTGCAAGCTATCGCTAGCAAAACTAAGAAACCTTAATTCAAACTACTATAATCCAGGTTGGAAGAATCACCCTAACTTAAATTGGAATAATGCAAATCAACAATGGGGCAATAACCAACCTAACCAAATTGCAAATTTGAATAATCAAGGTAATTCTAACTATCGACTATCTTATCCTCCTGGTTTTAATAACCAGCAAAAAGAAACTTTCTATAGAAGAATTAATTTTACAAATGGGTAGTCAGTTGCAAAGTCAAAATGCTACAATAAGAAATATTGAAATCAAATGGGACAAATTACAAATGCAATTAACAACAGACCACAGGGAACACTTCCAAGTACTACTGAAGTAAATCTAAGAGAAAATGGAAAAGATCAAGAGCAGATTAATGTTGTATTACTTAGAAGTGGAAAAGAACTAGGGGATGGAAAGGAAAATAAAATTCAAAAAGAGACTGAAGTGATAGAAGTTGAGAAACCTAAGAAAATGATTAATAAAAAAGAAAAACAATCTCATGATAAATTTGAAAAACCTCGACCCCCATTTTCATAATGACTGAAATAGTAGAAATTGGATCAACAATTTTCAAAAAATTTTGATGTATTCAAAAAGCCTACTATTAATATTCCATTTGCTGAAGTTTTAGAACAAATGCCTAAGTATGCTAAATTTATGAAAGATATTCTTAACAAGAAAAGAAAATTTGAAGCTTTTGAAATGGTTACATTAAGCGAAAAAATTAGTGCAATTATTTAGAAAAAGCTACCTCAGAAGCTTAAAGATCCTGGAAGTTTTACTATACCTTGTGCTATAGGAGATAAATTTCATGGAAAAGCTTTATGCAATTTAGGAGCAAGTATTAACCTTATGCCTTTATCCATTTTTAAAAGGTTGGATTTTGGAGAAATATCTCCTACTACTGTAACCTTACAATTAGCAGACCGATCTACTTCTCACCCAATAGGAATGATAGAAGACGTTTTGGTAAAAGTGGATAAATTTATTTCCCTGTAGATTTTATAATTATGGATATGGAAGAAGATGACGAGATTCCTATTATTTTAGGAAGACCTTTCCTTGCTACCGAAAGTACTATGATAGATGTACAAAAAGGGGAGCTAACTATGAGATTTAATGATCAAGAAGTAACATTCAATGTTCTTAAATCAATGTGGTATCATAATAATGAGAAGTGTTATAGAATGGATATTTTTTATTATATGATAGCACAACACTATCAAGAAAAATATCAGATCATTTCTAAAGAAGAAGAGTTCTTAGATCTTGAAGATTTAAGTGATGAAAATGATTCTGAAGAAGATATAAAAGATATTGATTATATAAATGAAAATTTGGAAAAATTAGATACAACTGAAAGTAATGAATTTAAACCATCAATTGAAAAGGCTCCTAAATTGGAATTAAAGGAAATACCCTCTCATTTAAAGTATGCCTTTTTAGGGAATTCATTAACTTTACCTGTTATTATATCTTCTGAATTAACTACAAAACAAGAGATGAAATTGATTGAAGTTTTAAAAGAGTATAAAAAATCTTTTGGATGGACAATAGCAGATATTAAAGAAATAAGCCCATCAATATATATGTACATAATACTATTGGAAAATGATAGTAAACCCAGAATTGAACCTCAAAGGAGACTAAACCCTATTATGAAAGGTGTGGTTAAGAAAGAAATGTTAAAATGGTTGGATGTTGGAATAATTTATCCAATATCTGATAGTCCTTGAGTTAGTCCTAGTCATTGTGTTCCAAAGAAAGGAGGAGTGACTGTTGTCAAAAATGAATATAATAAATTTATTCCAATAAGACAAGTTACTAGTTGGCGAATCTGTTTTAATTACAGAAAATTAAATACTACCACCAGAAAAGATCAATTTCCTCTTCCATTCTTAGATCAAATGCTGGATAGATTATCAGGTCATTCATATTTCTATTTTTTAGATGGATATTTTGGTTATCATCAAATACCTATAACTCCTGAAGATCAAGAAAAGACTACGTTTACAAGTCCTTGCAAAAATTTTGCTTTTCATTGAATGCCTTTTAGGTTATGTAATGCACCTGCTACTTTTTAAAGGTGTATGATGGCTATCTTTTCTGATTTAGTTGAAAAAGGAATTGAAATTTTTATGGACAATTTTTCTGTATTTGGAACTTCTTTTGATTCTTGTTTACATAATTTGATTAAAGTTTTAAAGTGTTGTCAAGAAACAAATTTAGTTCTCAATTGGGAGAAGTGTCAATTTATTGTTACAGAAAGAATTGTACTGGGACATAAAATTTCTAAAAATGGAATGGAAGTTGATCAAGCAAAAAATCAAATTATTACTGGATTGCAACCCCCAACTAATATAACTGGTATAAGAAGTTTTCTTGGACATGCTGGATTTTATAGAAGATATATTAAAGATTTTTCCAAGATTACTAAACTTTTATGCCATCTTTTAGAAAAAGATCTAAAATTTTATTTTGATAAAAATTTCCTAAATTCCTTCAATATATTAAAAGAAAAATTAATCACATCACCTTTCAAAGTTGCACCTAATTGGGAAAAACCATTTGAATTAATGTGTGATGCAAGTGATTATGCTATAAGGGCAGCTTTAGGACAAATATATGATATGTTGTTTAAAGTTATATATTATGCTAGTAAAACTCTTAATGAAGCTCAAATTAATTATGCTACTACTGAAAAAGAGCTATTGGCTAAGGTATATGCCTTTTATAAATTTTGATCATATTTACTTAGGAATAAATGTATTGTGCATACAGATCATTCTGCTATTAAATATCTGATGACAAAAAAGAAGCAAAACTGAGATTGATTATATGGATCCTTCTTTTACAAGAATTTGACTTTCAAGTAGTTAATAAAAAATGGTCTGATAATCAAATCGCCGATCATCCTTCAAGAACATAAAATGATAAGGAATTGAATGATAAGGAAGAAATTAATGATTGTTTTCCTGATGAACAACTTTATACTGTTTCTGATGAATTAATCCCTTAGTATGCTGATATAGTTAATTATTTAGCTAGTAACATTATACCATATGGATTAGATCATCAACAGAAAAAGAAATTCTTACATGATGTGAAATTTTACTTTTGGGATAATCCCTTTCTTTTTAAACACTGTAAGGATTCTATTATACGAAGATGTGTTCCTTATGAAGAAACTTTCGAGATTATTCAAAAATGCCACAACTCTAAATTTGGTGGGCATTTCGGAATTGATAAAACTGCTTTTACAATTTTACAATCCGGATTTTGTTGGCCAACATTATTTAAGGATGTTTACAATTACGTTAAATCATGTGATCGCTGTCAACGTATAGGCAATATTTCTAGGAGAGATGAAATGCCTCAAAATTTTAATTTGGAAGTGGAAATTTTTTATATCTGGTGTTTAGATTTTATGGGACCATTTATACCTTCTTCAGGAAAAATTTATATATTATTAGCTGTTGATTATGTTTCGAAATGGATTGAAGCTAAAGCTTTACCTCATTGTAATACTAAAAGTGTTGAAAAATTCTTAAATGAAAATATTTTTACCAAATTTGGAATGCCACGAATAATTATCATAGATGGGGGAAGTGACACATGAAGACTTTAATTATATATAATTAAATGCAAGAATTAGTTACCATTATAAGAAGATTTTAAGTTTCAGCAACGACACCAAAAACTTGATCGTGAGGGGCTTATATATATACAATAATTTATGAACTTAAATTTATATATTTATAATGATTTTGTAAAGTCCACGTACTCAACGCAGGTATACATATCATATCAAGTAATGCAGGGCTCTAGTGGAGCCCTAGTTATCGATCCCACAGGGAGGTTTTAAGTTGAAATAAAGTAAAAGATTCACAAGTTATAATAAAGCACCGAAATCCTATACTCTAATTAAATTTAAAGTTCAACACTTACTTCTACTACTACTATGCAAAAAACAGTAACAACTAACTAAACTACAATTAATTCTATTAACTTGAGAATAGAATTATCTAACAGACACAGTAAACTAAGTATTTGAAAGGTTTTTGATATATATGAGAAAAGTATTTTTCTTCATAATGTGTGAATATGATGTGCGGATTGATATGGATCAGTTATCTAATTTATTGTGCCAAATAGGAACATAGATGATTCTTTACCTTTAGAAGAGTACCCCCTCCTCTAAATAAGAAAAGAGCATTGACATATTCTAAGTTTAGTCATTAACTCTAAGGCTAGGCTGGAAGGATACCGGCTCTCACATCGGAGCTCCCACTCACCCTTCACCCGAAGGCTAACCTTTGATATTAATTACTAATCTTAGAACAAATTTGGGGATTTCAGCCTGTCACCCTGAAATCTCCACATTGAAGTCCTTCAAAACACATTTCCCTATTTATTTGCACACAATTCCCATGAACTACGCAATTCATCCATGGAAATTGAATGGATCTTTCATTATTGTTGTAGGACATTAAATCCTTTCAAACTTAATGGTTAACAACATATTTTAACATTTTAATTGGCCAAATCGAAGGTAAATTAAGTTCTATATGAAAAACCATCACAATTTCTTCAATACATTAAAAGCACATCAAATCCACATCAAAGCATCATCACATCTCTAAGCAAGAAGAAAGACGAAGAAGACTACTCAGAATTTATGGAGAAGATATAATAAAAGATGGATTTCATATATAAAAGAAAAGTTATACAAACCACAAAAGAAAATACAACTTATCTCTTTTTCTTCCCCAATGCAATCCCTTTGAAGTTCCTTTGAATCATTTTCTCTCTTCTTTACAACACTTGATCTCTCTTTAGAATGGAAAGGAGGAAGAAATCTCACACTTTAATTCTTCTCCTTCACTCCTTAGAGAAGAATTCCTCTCAAATCCTCACTTCTACACACTACTCTACTAAACCCTAACACTTAACACACACTAGAACACTAAGAGAGAGCAATAGAAGGTAAGAGAGCCCCCTTCTCTCGTCCAAAATTAGTTATTTAAGAGTTAGGGATGAAATCCCAAGTTTCCATAGGCATCCCTTCAAAATTTCGCCAAAACTCTCAAATTTTGAATTCCACCGACTTTGGGCGCCGACAGCGCCAGATAGGGCACCGGCGGCGCTCTATCGTGTCAATTAATTGTTGGACTCTCTGGATTTGGGCGCCGGTGGCGCCAGAACACTTTTTCACCATTTTTCTCCTTTTTGCTCCTTTTTGCTCTGAATTTGTTCTTTTTTGTATCTTTTCGTTCCAATCACCTAAAATCATCATACCTACAACAAATCATGAAAAATACCTTTCTTTAAAGTGCAATATCACCAAAAATGGGTAAAAATAGATTGCAAAAACTGTATATAATTTTGGTGCATCAAAATCTCCCAAACTTAAACTATTACTTGTCCTTAAGTAATCCTTTTACTACATAAAATATAACTCTAGACAATGTACTTTTTAACTGTAAGACATTAAAATTTTCATTCAAAAGAATATATTAGTTAGATTTTCAGAAAAAGTTTAGTAACTCAGGTCAACTTTAGAGGTATAAGAATATTCAGTAATCAAGTCTAAGAGTTCTAGTCTTTTATTTATTTCAAGATAAACCATAATTTGTCACATTAAGAGTGCCTTAAAAGAATATGTGAAAAAGGAGTTCATGCAAACTTTACTAGAATGTAGGCTAGTACTTTAAATATAAATTCAGAAATGAAATCAAGTTTTCCCTTTAGAGTGATTCAAGTGAAACCAATTTTTTAATAGGCATCTCCTCAAGCTTCTCCTTATAAACATTTTTCTTTCCTTTTTCTTTTCTCTTTTTCTTTTCTTTTCTTTTCTTTTTTTTGATTGTTTTTCAATCCTTCTTTTCTTTTCTTTTCTTTTCTTTTCTTTTCTTGAGGATTACTATATCTGGATAGTCTTTAATAATTTTGAACTTCACTCTCCTCTTTCTAAAGTTAAAACTTGAAATACCACCTTATTTTATAGTTAGGCACAAGCTTTATTATTTTTCATAAAGTCACAATCTCTTCTTAATACACAACACTTTATGTCCCATAACATTTCAAAAATACAGTTTTCTTTACTTTAAATATTTAACTATAATTGAATCCTTTCATACCAAATATCTTACTTCTATAAAATCAACTTTTATTACCAAAATTTTTCATCTTATCCTTCCATAATATTCAAGTGGAATAAAAAGTTTTAGTTATCTTACAATGAGGTTCAACTGCCTGAAGTTCTGCTAATAACTTTTGAAAATATAATAGTTGAGAACAAATTAAAGTTCAGTATTTCTCTTCCCTCCCCCAAACTTAAGTTTTTTAATAAATTTAAAACAGTTCAGAGTAGAAGAAAACTAAGCTCTTTGTGCTGGATTATGAAATCTTCAACAGCTATCTGGTATTAATTAAAATTTACAACTAGCAGGCATGAAACAATTAGTAGCAGTGATATAATAATTTTTAAATATTTGTATGGGTAAAAAGAAATTAACATTAAACATCCAAACATCCAACAAAACACTACAACAAGAAACAAACAATCACATTACTAACAGTACAGCTAACCGTTTTAAAACTTCAGTACAACATGACAATACAACATGAAAAGTAAATAACACTACATCACACAGTACAACACAGGGTTACACATCACATGAAAAGTAAATATCCACTACATCACATCAGTACAACACAACATAACAAGATCAACAGAAATAAAAAAAAAACAAACTATCTACCAGTCTCCATCATCAGGATCAGCAGCAGGGTCATCAGCAGGGTTAGGTCTATATGGCGTATAGCTAGGGCAAGTAGGAAAAACCACATCAGTCTCCCCCCTCATAAATCTGTTCTGAGCATCATAATAAGCAATATCAAACTCCACTCTCCTCTGTAGATAATCTTTGTTCACATCACTCATCGCCTCAAATACATCCATCAGACCATGGAGTCTATCCATACTAGTACTCTGTAGTCTCAGCTGCTCCATAATATCAAATAAGGTGGGCAGCTCAGATGTAGATGGAACATCATAACTCGTAGTAGGAATATCAGTACTCCTACGCTCAACTCTAGCTCCCACATGAGACTCATAAGTATGAATAATATTATTTATAATAGGTCTCAATGGTATAGCCACTTCCTCAGAACTACTGAACTCCACTCCAGGCTAAACACACAAAGCATGGATTAAAGCAGGATGACCTAATCCTCCAGTCGTCTCGCCTTTTGCAATCATCTAAATATTCTTGTAAATAATAGATCCAATATCAATCTTTTTCATATTTTGTATGCAGTAGTTCAGAATCGCTCTACCTCTAGTAACTTTGTTGTGGTGATAAGATGGTAATAACCTTGCATAAATGAAATAATGTCAGACCTTTGAAGCAACATTCAAAGTGGAGGCGGGGAAATTTATTAACTATTTTTGACTTATTTTCCATTCTCCTCGCCCGTCAGTCCGAAAAGTAATAACTTCTCTCATATTCGCCCTTCCAGTGTCAAAGCTTTTGTACTCACACACGAATGGTTCCCGAGTCTGATAGAAAGCATTGATGCGTTGAGGAGTAAACTCAACCATCTTTCCTCTAACAAGCACATACTCAGTCTTAATCCAGGGTAAATTCGAATAGAATTCTCGAACAACTCCCATAACAGCATTCACAGTGAAATAACAAAATCTTTTCCAATTTCGCTCTGCAATTAATTGTTCTACAAATCCGTCAGGACTATCAAAAGCTCGATCCTGGATACACTTCTTATTGTGAAGGATAGATTTATAGCGAAATTGGGCTTTGATATTGACGAATCTCTCCTCATCAAAATCTAATTTCCTCTTCCCCCTTGGAGCCATGTAAATTTCTAAAATTTGCAAGAAAATTCCAATAAAACCCAAATTCACAATGTATCAACTCCAAACACTATCTTAAATAAGTAAGAGCAAATTTCATCATGGAAATCTCAAAATCTCTCTAAAACTCCAAAAATTCCACCATAAGTAATGTGAGAGTTTCCATGATGAAAATCCAAAAATTTTAACTTAAAGAGAAGCTCTTACCAAGAGAAGTGCAAATCTGGTGTCGAAAAGCCTTGAAAACTCCTTAAATCTGGATCTAGCAAGCCCTAGATCTTCAAAATCGTGAAAATGGAGGAAGAAGAAGAAGGAAATAGAAAAATTTGCGGGTCCCAAGACAAAAATCGCGAAATCAAGGGTTTAAGACCTATTTTTGAATTCGGGCGCCAGCGGCGCTCGATAGGGCACCGGCAGCGCTTTATTTAAATATATGGGCCAAACTCTCTGGATTTGGGTGCCGGCGGCGCCAGTCCAAAATATTTTCTGGGTCCGAAAATTATTTTGTAATTTCGATCGTTTCGACGTCCACAATGATGTTTAACACTTCAATAAGCATTTACATCATCCCATAAGCAATAATTAATATAATTCTTCACACAAACAACACAACAATCTTATATATATAAAATCCAAGTTACATAAAGACACCAAATAAGTTCATTCAAACCAACTATTCTTAGATTTTTAGTGCAGTAAGTACTCTACGATAGGCAAGCACTAATATCTAAGCACACAATGAATATAAACACATCTAAATCCAAGTTCAAAGCAAAGCAAATACTACACAAACCAAACAAAACTAAGCAAAGCAAACTAAACACACAACATACATAAGTAGAATCCATCAAATTACTCCATATCAGTTTCAGAACTATCCTCTCCTCTAATATCTCCAATTGATTGCTAATGCACAAACAAGTTATAGAATGGACGAAATGGAAATTCGTCAGATGATTCCTCAGCAATCACCGCATTCTTCTTCATCAGATTGATCAATCCCATCTCAATTCGACTAGTGTGATTGAACCGCTCTTTCACTCTACAATCTATATGATTGAATAAATCAGAAATGTTATTGATCGTGATCATAAAATTTCATACCTCTTTCTCTAATTGTTTGATCCTCTGTAATATAATTCGGGAACCTTCAGAAAAGTAGGGTTGAATCGGCTGTGAAGTCTGCGTCGGTTGGTCAGTAAGTAGATTCATGTCATCTTCATCTCCAACTGTCTGGTAGTCGTAGAGATTGGTTGGATCAATAGGTCTCCATGGAAGAATAACCTTTTCTCAACTTTCATATGGAACCTGTGACTGACTACATAACAGGAATATGGTGGACGGGTGTCCAAGCCCATATTTAGAGCCATGCACAATTAATCCAAGTACTGATTTCACAATAAGATTACCAATGTCAACCGGCCTTCCAGTTTGAATGCAAAAATTCAAAATGGCGCTTTCCTTAGTCACCTTGCTTATCTTCAACGTCAGAAGCAATTTTGCCGAAATGAAGTAATGTCACTGCTTCGATAATGGATTGAGAGATATAGATGTGAAACTGATATATTCATTCTCCCTGATTTCCCATTCCTCATTCTCATCCATCAAATATCGATACACATCATTCATATTATCCTTCATGGCATTGAAATTAGAATAGTGGCAAATAGGAACGTTTTCAATCATGAAGAGATCGTTGATTCGTGCAAGAGTGAATTGCACGAATCTACCACGCACAAATACAAACCCTTAGTTGATCCCGTGAGGATTTGCATAGAATTCTTTCATGATGGGAACAACAACGGCGGCGGTAGTGAAACAAAGGACTTCCCAACGTCTCTCTTTAATAATTTCTTCAATTCTAGTTGTAGGATTATCCATACCTCGATTTATGAACCCCTTTCCTTGATAATCTAACTTTTCATCATCACTTTATTGAACAAACACTGCGCTTCAAAACTTATGAACTTCCTTCTATTGCAAATGCGAGATCGAGAAGTTTCAATGGCATATAAATCCATATGAATCGAATTGGTATTGGTGGTTTTCATTTTTCTGGAGTTAAGATGTCAAAAATGGAGTTTGGGGAGTTATAAGGACGAAGATCCAGCCAAAAATCGCCAAAAATCGTGTTTTGAAACTCAAAAACCGTCAAGCAGAACTTGGGCGCCGGCGGCGCTCAAACAGACAAGTTCAGTAGGGTAAAAATGATAGGGCACCGGCGGCGCCAGCGGTCAAAAACTTTAACCGAACTTCGTTTGATCCAAATTATTCCAATATCTTGATTTGATCCACTGTTTATCAACTTTTTAAGTTTTTAGGAGTAATTAGGATTCAGAAACAACTATTTAAAAAGCATAACTACAACAAACAAGCAAACATACCATAAAGATACATATGGGTTGCCTCTCATAAAGTTCTTGGTTTAACATCGTCAGCCCGACAAACCATTCAGTTAATCGAGATGACTCAGCATTAAAACCTCTTTGAAATCAGGTCGGAACCAGTCAAAGTAAGGCTTTAATTGATGCCCATTAACCTAGAAAATCTTTCCAGTATTTGGATCTTTAATATTAACAGCTCCAAAAGAATGAACTTTTACAACTATAAAAGGTCCTAACCATTTTGACTTGAGCTTTCCAGGAAATAACTTCAATTTTGTTTTGTATAATAAAACTTTTTGTCCAAATTCCAAGTACTTTTTCAATATCTTCCAATCATGCCATAATTTCATTTTCTTTTTATAAATCCTATCATTGTGATAAGATGCATTTTTAATCTCTTCCAATTCATTTAATTGCATAAATCTTTTCTCTCCAACGTTTTTCAAATTAAAATTTAACTCTTTTATCGCCCAATATGGTTTATGCTCCAATTTAACTGGTAAATGGCAAGTCCTACCAAACACTAATCTATAAGGAGACATTCCTATAGGAGTTTTAAAAGCAGTTCCATAAGCTCATAAAGCAGTATCTAATCGAGTAGACCAATCTAATTTATGATTATCCACAGTTTTCTCCAAAATTCTTTTAATTTCACGATTAAATACTTCTGCTAAACCACTAGTCTGGGGATGATAAGCAGTAGAGATTCTATGAATAATATTGTACTTCTCACTTAATCTCTTAATTTGATTATTCCTGAAATGAGATCCACCATCAGTTATGATCACTCTCGACATTCAATATCTTGTAAATATATTTTTCTTTGAAAATTTTGAAACGCTCCGAGCATCACATCTTGGTAAAGCAACAGCTTCAATCCATTTCGAGACATAATCAACAGCAACCAATATATATATATTTCCAAATGAAGTAGTAAATGATCTCATAAAATCTAATCCCCATACATCAAAAATTTCAACTTCCAAATTATAATTTAGAGGCATTTCATTTCTTCTAGATATACTACCTACTCTCTGACATCGATCACATGATTTAATATATCTATAAACATCTCTAAATAGAGTAGGCCAATAAAATCCAGATTGTAAAATCTTAAAAGCAGTTTTATCGACACGAAAATGACCTCCAAATTCAGAATCGTGACATTGTTGAATAATCAAATTTGTTTCTTCTTGCAGCACACATTTCCTAATAATCAGATCCTTACACTGTTTATATAGATAGGGCTCATCCCAAAAATAGAATTTTGCATCATATTTAAACTTCTTTTATTTTTGTCTTGTTAAATCAGGTGGTACAATATCACTTATAATATAATTCACAATATCAGCATAACAATACAAATTTCTTTCCATAATAGTATAAATTTGCTCATCAGGGAAAGTTTCTATAACTTCTTTTTCAAATTCAGATAATTTATCATTTTCTATTCTGGACAAATTATCGGCTATTTGGTTATCAGTTCCCTTCCTATCAACTATCATAAAATAAAATTCTTGTAGAAGAAGTATCTATCTAATGAGTCTAGGTTTTGCATCCTTCTTTTGCATTAAATATTTGATAGCCGAATGGTCTGTATGCACAATAATTTTAGTTTCAATTAAATAAGGTCTGAATTTTTCAAAAGAATATACTATAGCTAATAAATTTATTTTTGTTGTGGTATAATTAATTTGAGCCTCATTAAGAGTTTTACTAGCATAGTAAATAACTTTGAAAACTTTATCTTGCCTTTGCCCCAATGCTACTCTGATTGCATAATCACTAGCATCACACATCAATTCAAATGGTTTATCCCAATTGGGTGAAACAATTATAGGTGCAGTGATTAACTTTTCTTTTAGTAATTTGAAAGATCTTAAGCATTCATCATTAAAATCAAACTTTCTATCATTTTCTATAAGTTTGCACAAAGGTTTAGTAATTTTAGAAAAATCTTTAATGTATCTCCTGTAAAATCC
Organism: Papilionanthe hookeriana x Papilionanthe teres; assembly: GCA_022702705.1. Classification (NCBI taxonomy): domain Eukaryota; kingdom Viridiplantae; phylum Streptophyta; class Magnoliopsida; order Asparagales; family Orchidaceae; genus Papilionanthe; species Papilionanthe hookeriana x Papilionanthe teres. The sequence continues at coordinate 135,799,337 of CM040425.1, read as the reverse complement.
AGCGTGTCGTAAGAAACTCTTCACCTCTCTCAGAGTAGTGGGTGGCGGTAATCTCTCAATCACTCTAATTTTAGCAGGATCGACCTCCATACCATGTTCAGAAATTTTATGCCCAAGTACAATTCCTCCTGCAACCATAAATTGACATTTCTCCCAATTCAGAACTAGATTTGTTTTCTCACAAAGCTCCAAAAATTTTGCTAAGTTTTCCAAACAAATTTCAAATGAAGTCCCGAATACGGAGAAATCATCCATAAAAACTTTTATTCCATTATCTATCATACTACTGAAGATAGACATCATACATCTCTGAAATGTTGCAGGTGCATTACACAGTCCAAAAGGCATTCTTCGAAAAGCAAAGGTTCCATAAGAGCTAGTAAATGTTGTCTTTTCTTGATCCTCATGAGTAATAGGTATTTGGTGGTAACCAGTATATCCATCCAGAAAACATTAGTACTTGTGTCCAGCAAGTCTATCTAGCATTTAATCGAGAAAAGGAAGAGGAAAGTGATCTTTTCTGGTGGCGACATTTAATTTCCTATAGTCAATACAAATTCGCCATCCATTAATTTATCTTGTGGTTATAATTTCATTACTTTCATTTACTTCAACAGTCACTCCTCCCTTTTTCGGTACACAATGTGTTGGACTTACCCAAGCACTATCCGAAATAGGATAAATAATTCCAGCATCCAGCCATTTTAAAATCTCATTCTTAACTACTTCTTTCATTATAGGATTCAATCTTCTTTGCAGATCAATTCTCGGTTTATGCTCTTCATCTAATAAAATTATGTGCATACAAATTTTAGGACTAACTCCTTTAATATCTGCCAAAGTCCATCCAAAAGCTTTCTTGTATCTTTTTAAAGTTTCCAACAGTTTCTGTCCTCGATAATCATTTAATTCTGAAGATACTATAACTGGCCAATTGAACTGTTAAAATATGTTGTGAAATATTCAATCTGAAAGGACTAAGTGTTCTACAACAACAGTGGAGAATCCATTCAATGTCCATGAATGAGTTGTGTAGTTCATGGGAATTGAGTGAAAATAAATAGGGAAATATATTTTGATGGGCGTCAAATTGGAGATTTTAGATTGACAAGCTGAAATCCCCAATTTGGTCCTAAAGTTTGGAAACTAAAGCAAGGGTTAGCCTTTAAGTGAAGGGAAGTGGGAGCTCTGAAGTGAGAGCAGGTATCCTCCTAGCCTAACCTTAAATTTAGTGACTAAGCTTAGGATTTGTCAATGTTCTTTTCATACTTGGAAGAGGGAGTACCCTGATGAGGGTAAAGAATATAATTGCTCCTATTTGGCACAATACAAATTTATTATCAATCTATATTAATCACTCATTACAGACTCATTGCAAGAGGAAAGATACTTTTCTATATTAGAACCTTTCAATACAAAACTTAGTGTGTGTTAGTTAATCTTGTTTAAAAATTTAAAAAGTAATTGTAGTTAAGTTAGTCGTAGTTATCTTTGCACTAGCAACTTTAATAGTACTTGAACTTGCATTGTTAATTGAGTATTGGATTTCAAATCTTTGTTATATTTTGATAAAGTTCCTACCATCCTCTTGGGATCAATAACCAGGACTCCACTAGAGCTCTGTATTTCTTGAATGATACATATACTTGCATATGCGAGTGACTGCCTCATTATTAAATTGATCTTATTGTGAAACTGAACTGAAACTATCTTTTAAATATTAACTTTAGAGGAAACTCACCCTACACTAGTAGGTCGAGTCATTTATCTAACTTATGATGTGTAAGTCTTTGAGGAAATGGAGGTGGTGGTTTTTCAAATTGATTTTAGTTGAAGATATTAATTTTTCTAGATCTTTAGAAACATGTTCTTCGGGCCTTTTTGTTTCCTTTGTTTCTCTCACAACTTCTTTCTCTTTTCCAACCTCGTACTCAATCTCTTTTCCACTTCTTAATTGGACAGTTTCTACTTGTTCATTGATGTTCTCTTTAGATTTGATCTCAAAGTTGCTTGGAAGTGTTCCTTGGGGTATATTGCTAAGTGAATTATCAATTTTTCCCACTTGATTCTCTATGTTTTAATTGTAGTATTTTAACTTTGCAACTGGTTTCCTACTTGCAATACCACTTCTTCTATAGACATATTCTTATCCTCAAATTGTTGATCATTGTTAGCGTCCAGTGGATATGAAGTTCTATAGCTTGTGTTCCTCTGTTATTTCAACTTACATTAAGATTTTCATGATTATTTTCCCATTGTTGGTTTCCACCTCAGGTATTATTATTCCAGTTAAAATTAGGATAGTTCTTTCAACCTTAGTTGTAAAAGTTAGAATACATGTTGTTTATGGTATTTAATGTCTCATATAATAGGTTAGAATCAATCATATGCTCTAATGAACTTTCCTCACTTACAAGAGTAAATTGGGGCTGGTTCATTCCAAATTGGTCCAACTTCCTTGATATTGCAACTACCTGAGATGCAAGAATTACAATCGTATCTGTATCATGAACACTAGCAACATTTTTAGGATTTACCCTTGTAGAGGGCCATTGAAATTTATTTGTAGCCATTTCTTCAATTAATTCATACGCTTCATCAAATGATTTTGACATTAATGAACCACCACCACCAGCATCAATAATGGACCTAAGAGATCCTACTAACCCATTATAAAAATTTTGAATGATTAACCAATCTGGCAGAGCATGATGTGGACACTTTCTTAGGAGTCCTTAAATCATTCCTAGGCTTCGTATATTGATTCCCCTTTATACTGAAAAAATATGATAATATTGTTTCTAAGTTTAGTAATCCTTGAAGGTTGGAAATACTTAGCTAGGAATTTCTTAAGTTAACTCCTCTAAAATTTTAATAGAGCCGGGTGCTAAAGAGTATAACCACATTTTAGCCTTATCCCTTTGTGAGAAAAGAAAAAGCCTTAGTCTAACAACATCGTCAGACATGCCTGTTAACCTCATTTTTTATGAGGTCTTTTCTCTTCTCTCTCCTAGTACTTATGATCTAGCCTTAGGCTTTCCTTTTGACTATCTTAGGGGACTAGAAATGGAACCCACCACTTAGAAATTCAAACACCTCTTAACTCCCTGCAAACCCCATAAGTTTGATTGTAAACCCCTAAGTCACTTGGAGGGTTAAGATCAAATGTGGAGGTTTAAAGGATGAGTTCCCTATAGGACTCTTTGGCCTTAGGACTACCCTGGGTGGCGTAGTCTGGTGAGGGTTGACCTGTACACATTACACTTTCACACACATTCCAAATCCTAAAACATTCATACCTAGCTTGACTTCCTGACTCATGTAGGTAATTCATATGGATGGACCTTAACCCCTGTGCCCTCGGGCTAGAGGGTTAGGAACAACATAGTGAATGCCTCAAATGAGTCCTCTCATGGCTCCGATGAGCTTAATATGGCTTCATGGCTCAAACAAAGTGATTCCATTCTACTCAAACTTGATTAATCTTTATTTTTTCAAAATTTCAATTTTTGACCCCCGGGACCCTAAACCCACCAAACCTACCAAATGCCTTTGAAACTACCCAAAATTTGCAAAATCACCTAAATTACCCAAATTCCCTCAAAAACAATCCTAAACATTTCCCACCATTCAAATTGATCATCCTTAGCCAAATATATCAAAATTTCCAAAGATACCCCCTAATACCCTCCAAATACCCAAAATACCCTTTTAACCCAAAAATTCCAAAAATTCTGAAAATTCCCAAAAAATTCCAGAAAATCCCAAATATTCCTAATTTCATTTTTTTCAACTACACTATAGGACAATTTTGTCAATTTAACCCACTTTTACCAAAACCCCCAATTTGACCCATTTTTAATCCAAGTGGACCCAATGTCCCACTAAATCAACCCAATTGACCTCAACTTTGACCCAATCCAATTCTAAACTTTACTTCAATATCCCCAATATCAATTTAGACCAAATCTAAGCCCAATTGGATTAACATTTGGATCCAATTCCAATTTGAAGCTTAAAGCCCAATTTTGGCCCATGACCTAAACTTAGCCCAAACTAACCCAACTCAACTCCAATTAACCCCAAATCTTTTCCTAAACCTTCCTAATATCCCCAAAAACAAAACACTAACTAGATTTGCCCCAAATTTGAATCTAAACTCCATCCAAACCTAACCCAAAACCAAAATCCCCATTTTTGGCCTAAACCCGCCATAAACCCAAATGGGCCCAAATCTTAAAATCAAAGCCCAACCAAAGTTGAAAACTCTTTGTGACACTCCCATAAACATTTTTCAACATTAATTTTACATCAAATCTAACCTTAGCCCAACCTTAGCCCAAGTTAGCCCAATTTGACCCACTTTGGCCCCTTTACCAAAAAAGTTCCAAATCAAACCCAATTCACTTCAAATCACCTCAAATTTGTTTCAATACACTCATGACACATCCCTAAACTAAAACCAACATTTTTTTGGCCCAATCCTTTACAAAATTTCCATCCACCAATTTGTTTTCAAACCTAAAGGCCCACTTTCTTAAACCATTCTAAAAGCCCACTTCCACCAAATCCAAAAGCCCAAAAATTCATCCAAAGTCCATATGACACTCTTCTTCATCATGCATTCAATTAAAATCATCCCTAAGTCCTAAACAAATGATCACATAATTCTAAATAAAGCTTCATCCAAATCTCCACCAAAATATCCAAAATCCTTAAAATTCATTTTTATGAAATTGACCAAACTTTTTCCAAGCCAAATGTGAGCCATTGAGCCATGTACAAGCCACATGGAAGCCATGGAAGCCACTTTCCACCTCACCAAGCCATTAATGGCAAGAAGAGGGGATTCTTTCCTAATCCTTCAATAAGCCCTTTTAACCATATTCACGTCACACTCTAAACCAAGCTTAGCCACCTCACCATGGAAAGAGACCTCACCACTCTCTCTGGTCGACCCAAATGATTCCTCCCAGCCCAAAGTCAAGCCTTGGGGAGGTGCACCTAGCCTAAACCATGCGTTGGACCAAATCAAGCCAAAATTAGCCTCCCCCCTTTCCATTTAAATCAAACCTTAGACACTTGTCCAAAGCTAATTGACTGCACTAAACCCCAGCCCTGACTCCCCTGAGTAAGATGGTGACCTGACCCTGGCCGGCCAGCCACCAGGCCGCCGAAAAATGCCATGGCCGAGGAGCTTGGAATGAGCCAAAAATTCAAATTTCACCTGCTGAGTTGTCCCATGCCCAATGGCCACCACAGCTCTTCATCTCCTCCCCTAGGCAGCTGATCCCAGCCATCAATTGCCCCTAAGAAGCTCTAGTCATGGCTATTTAAACAAGCCACCCCCTCTCGGCCAAAAGGTTGACTGAAATCGACCTTCACAGAATCCCTCCAAACTCCTCACAGAGCTTCCCCTAGCCAAGAGAAATTCATCCCCACTGTTCTCCTGCCCTAAACCCCATTGATTGAGCTCAATTTTGGAGCTCAATTCTTAGCCCAGAATAGGACATCCCTGGAACCTCCACCAAAATCAAAGTAAACTCACCCACACCTGCACAGGACCAAGAGAAGGAGTTACCCAGTGGAAGCCCCCTCACCAGGCCAGCCATTCTCTCTGTCGGCTAAGCTTTGAAATCGGGCTTGGTAGAAGTTGTACTTAGACAATTCGACAGGGCCAGAGGCTTCATCCCCAGGCTCCTTCAACTCCAGTGAACGTGCCGAGCACACTCAGTTGAGGCCTCACCTCCTGAATCAAGGTAAGGACACTCCTCCTCCCCTAGATCTTCCAGCGATTCTCCATTTCGTTTGAGTTGATTTCAATGCATGTAAACCATATAGATGTGTTCGTCTCTTCAAGAAGAATCCATAGAGTATAAGAACACGAAAATCCGTTGAGAAATGAGAGAGATCATAGGGATTTAGTGTGGACGGTCACGGGTGCACACCAGTCGTAGATGATGACCAGGCACTGTCCGATCGCCTGTGTATCGAGTGGACGGCCCAGATTGTGTCGAATCGAAGGATGGAGCGAGACTACAGGCCGCGTGGCATCCGAGTCAGATGGCGGCGTCGAATGGGAGTGCGCCGCGTGGGCTTTCGGATCCACCGAGGTTGAGTCAGTGCCGCGTGGATAAGTAGATAAATATGAATTTTTTTGATTTATTTAAATATCCAAAAATTAAAAAATTCATATCTTTGTGTAGAAAAATCACAAAAATAAAATAAAAATATTTTCTTGCTCAGTGAGCAGAGGAGAATAATGTAAAAAAAGAATTGAGTCAATTTGATGAGAATTTTATTTTTAATTAATTATTTAATCATTTTAGTATTTTAATTCTCCATTTGCATAGACAATTCACCATGGCATGAGACCATAGGGCTTTTGAAGCCTCTGATCTTGGGAACATTCCGTGAATTTTTCAAGGTTAGAGGTTATCGCTATGGCAAGTTATGTATTTTTCAAGTTTATGTCACTGATTTTGGTATTTTAATTCCATTAATTAGAATATTGCTTAGAAAATTCTAGGAAAATTTGGGGAAGTTTCTTTGGAATAGAGAACCCTAGGATAATTATGTTTTGATTTAATTCATTAAGAATAACCCTAATTGGCCTAATTACTCAAATCTGAACTTTAATTAATTAGGGTTAACCACACATCAAAAGAACTTAAAAATAATTCTCCACTGATCTTTAGGATTAGAGGAGTCCCACATAAAAATTTGAAATCAATTGGAGGTAATTAACACCACTAAATGGATTAATTAAGTTACATGACCAAAATTAAACTTTAAAAATTAATAACTCCAAAAATACATTTTAAAAATTTACCAAATTGGTTTTGTGGGCTCTCTGATGTTAGAGGAGTTTAAAAAAATTAAAATTAAAATTTTCTAAAAATCTTCATTTTCTACCTTATTTTATTATTTTAAATAATTAAAAATAATAAAAATCATAAAAATAATAAAAATCACAAAAATGTCATATTTTGACTCCTAATCACTTAGGAACAAACCAAATATTTTTCCCAAGTCTCAAAGTAAAGATATTGAATTTTAAATGCTTAAGACAATTTTTAATATTAAAAATGAATTTTTCAACCTTTTCACTAAATTAATTCTAATAAATCAAGGAAAAATCAAAAAATTATAAAATTTATTTCTCTAAACTCCTTGAGGTCAGAGAGATTTATAAAAAAATATAAAACTTAATTTCAACCATTATTTTATTTTATAACTAATTAACACTCTAAAACTCAAAATAATTATAATAAATAAAATATAATTCAAAAAATCACCAAAATTGGTAGTCCTCTAGACTGTAGAAATATCCCATAATTTTCCTAAGGACATAAACCTTACCTTGATCATGTTGTTGAATTTTCATTGAAAACCCTTATTTTTCACAAAAAATAATTATGTAAATTAAATTAAATTCAGAAAAATCACATATTCTCCTCTAATATCTTAATTGACATATGAGTAAAGTGACATAAAAATTTCAAATTCATTTGAGTTTAATTTGATTAGTTATGAAATAAATAAGCCTAAAGGGGCATAAAGGTAATTAAAGGATTTTAACCCTAATTAACATTTAGGTCTAATCAAATGGGAAGGTGAAATATCTGATTTTAAAATTTTCATTAGAAGATTGAAACCTAGAGAATTAAGGGGTAGAAACCCATTAATCATCTTGAAAATATTTAAAGTAAATTTTAATTAATTAAACAATTTGAATTTTGGAAGAATAAGTTAAAATTTGGATTATTAAAATGGAGATATAATTTAGAGAGACTATAATAACTTAAACTAAAATCCCTAAATGAATCACTTTAATAATATTTAACTTTTAATTAAATTTAAAGTGATAATTGAAATTAATAATTAAGTAATTATAAGGAAAGTGAACCTTAATTAAATTAAAATTTAAAACATTAAATAACTTGATAATTAAATTGAATCAAAAAGAAAAAATCAATTTCAAAAATCACTTGAAAGCCAATTTAAAGCAAACTTGAAACATTAAAAATCAATTTCACAAAAATAAATTCTTAATTAAAAAAATTAAACCAATTAAAAGTTAATCTAGAATATTGCAATTAAATTAAAATTAAATCATTAAAGTCTAAATTAAATAATTTAAACTCCTCTTTCAATTCAAATGGTTTAAAACATTTAAGCACGAAATAATTTGAACACTATTCCAAACTTAAAATTATTAAAATTTCATAACTAAATTAAATCACTTTAAATCAGCAATTCCAATTTTAAATCATTAAATTCTTTAACAAACTAATTTGCCTCCTAAAGGTTTTCATTATTATAACTCTTAAGTAAAGCATCAAGTGAAATGTCACTTTACTTATAGGATAATCAAACATCCTAATTCACTGAGCAAGAAACAAACTAAACTAAGTTTTGGGAAGATTAATTCACCTGTGCAATAAAACTCAATTGGACTCAGAAATAATCCCAAAAATATTGAAAAGATGTTTAGGACTCGTCCTAAACACTTCCTCAATATGGTGGGATGTTTTAGAAGAACAATTGAATTTAATTGTTCTTTGATGAAGAAAATCATCCTTAACAAAATACAAGAACCTAGACGTCATAGGAGATGACTAGCAATAGGATTAGAAATTTGGTATACAACCAGAACCTTCCCTTAGTTTTACCTATGTACTTGTTATAAATATTTAAATGCCTTAACTTGTGTTTTAAGTGCAGCTCAGAATGATGAGAAGACTCTCCAGGTACGCTTTTATTTTATTGCAATTTACTTTATTGCAATTTATTTATATAAGCTGCACTTTACTCTTCTTGCATGTTAAACAAGATTGTTGCATGAAAACTAAAACCTTTAGGATAGCCACAAAACTGAAACTCAAAACTAAATTAAAAATTAATACAAGATAAAATTCACCGCCACAACATTCAAAATATAAAACAACTCAAATTTTAATCACAAACAGAACAACAAAACTACAACTATAACTAAATTAAAACGACTTGTTGGATGATCGGGAATACCTCGGATGATGTCACCTACGTGTTGCTAATGAGATTTCCCACGGTCTAAATGAAAGTGTGGAACTCATTCAGTTAAGTTTAGCAAATTCACCTGGACTAAGTGAATCCGATAAAAATAACAGTGCCGGAATGATGGAACCGTGGGATCTTAACCGGTGTTGTTATAATCAACTTTAAGATTCCCCTAATAAACTTTTAAAAACACCTGGACTTTAAAGACTTATAAACCAAAACACTTTTCTCATCTCCTGATTTTCACATTCTAAAATGAAACCTCTGCAACAACAAGGAACTTGGAGCATAGTGGGCAGCACGGCCATCTTCATCAGCAAAACTCGGGTCTACTTCATCAAAACCTTTTCCTAGTTTTAAATAACTAAGCCATAGGATTTCGAGGTAGTTTGCTTAGTGCAACATAAATCCTCACGTTTCTGTTAGGCATTTGTATAATCATTATACAAATTAAACCCTAACCGGTCTTAGGACTCCGAGGTAATAATTTGGTACGACATAAACCCTCACATCTTTGAGGCTATTTGTATGATTGTGTCATAAGAATATAAGTTCTAATTAATTAAAATTGGCAGAATTGAAACGTTAAATAATTTCCCAAATTGAAGCCAAACAATAGGATAATTTGGGAAGTTGTCAAGATTCTTCTTGGATCCTCAACTTCTCCTACTTCACTTCCTTTGGACTCTTAAAATAAACTGTTCCAAATTTGAGCTAATCCCATTTGAAATTTCCAAAATCCAATCCTTTGAAAACCTTAAACTTTGAAATTCTTGAGAGCAAAACCACATATCATTATCGAAAGTATTCTTAAGTGATTCCCGTCACTTAAGATGTAATTAACTATAGGGGCTTGCCCTTATAGGGAACTTTAAAAACCCAGTTAATATAAACCCTGTTTAATTCCTTCATATTAAGCAGGGAAATTTGTCGGATTATAAAATTGGTTCGCAGACCAAACGGATGTCACAAATCTTCTAGTTTATTTAATCGAGCCCCATCATCAAGCAATGTGTCTATTCCTCGGGATGGATACACTGGCTCAGGATGCGGTGCTCGTTTATATAGACTATTCGGGATGTGAGATCGGTTTGATTTCATATCTTAAAATATTTAAACTTAAAAATTATTTTCAAAACCAAATGCTACTTTCAAGTTATATATAATTATAAATTAAACACACAACCTAAAAATAAGCCGTACAATTTATGGCGACTCCGCTGGGGTCTAGTTCTTCTCTCCATCCTAATCAGATGGTTTTGCTTTCATAAATCGATAGTGAGTCCATATCCCTAGTGGACCAAACTATCATTCTTCCATTGGCATACCTCGTTCTTTTCTGTCTTGAGCAAGTATAGTCGACTCCCTTTTGGATTTAGGAGCCACTATTTAGACACCCCTAAAGAGAGAGGTTCCGAAATCCTTTTACCTCTTAAGAGGTGGGGTGGACCCCCAATAGGTGTTAGCTTAGGAGCGGTCCTTCGGATTGAGAAGCCTTACGAGAATTTCTCTCCCTTTTCAATTCCAAACCGGGTCCCTTCCTTTTATCTATAAACCTTCGTTATTTAAACATTTCGTTCCTAACAAACAAATCTTTTAATAAACAACCATTTAATAAACAAACTCTTTTAGATCGCAAATGCATTAAGATAAATGAAAATATGTTCGGACTCTTTCTTTTTCATCCTAAATTTTGTGACAAAAGGAAGCATAATTTGGGACTAATACTCAGAATTTACTCTGCAGAAAATGTCTGCCCCAAAGTTAATCTTCTCCTTCACCAACAGAATAAACTTCGTTGTTTACAAGGATGAGCTGCCTGACAATGGGATCATCCATTTTGGACAAGGATTTAACAATACAGAAATCAAGTTCGCTGACGTCACTCTTTTTACACTAATCGACAAAGTGCCAGAAACTGAGAAACCCATGCTTGAGTTCAACCTGAAATAGACTCAAGAATTTCCTCCCCTGCGAAGGGTTCCAGCTGAAAAAGATACCACTGTTCGTAGGAGGACTGTAATCTCTACCCCCACCGGTCTAGTCATCTCTACACCTGCCTCAATTCCCGCCCAACTGAAAGGGAAGGGAGTCCAAGTTTATAATGAACCTGCCACCGTAGAGGGTACGGATTTTGCCGCAATATCATCTCGTTTTGAAATCGGGTCCAGCTTCAAAGTTTACACCCCCGACTCGGACTCGCAGAAGAAACAGAGCGTAAAGATCGCCGAGTTCGAGAAAGCCAAAGCCGCCGAAGTTGCTTTTCTAGAGGAAATTCCCGAGGAAAGATAAGAGCCGCCCGAACATTCACCACTCGTTAGGAGGAAGTAGGTTCTACCCTCTCTCGCTGCACTCGATGAAGAAGATGCCCGGAGGATCGCTGTTGCGTTACCCCAACCTGCATATTACAGTGACAGCAAAAGAAAAAGAGCTAGGGCTACGTCGCTCACTCGACTGCAAGTTGTATTAAAGAAGTTAGCGAAGAAAGAGAGATGCTCCGTATCTGAGATTCTGAGGAGAATGGGACGGGTGCCAGCCAAATCCCGCCTTGGACCGCGAGTAAACTCGGTCATTGCTAAGGAAAACCTAAGAAAAAAGGCACGAGCCAACGAAAGGAGTTTTCCTGTTATTATATTGGGACAACATATTAGGGAGGACACCACCTACCTACGCACAGCCGATTGACCATCTGGTCCTAGGCCACAAACTACGAGAAGGATGGTGTGGCAACCTATTATTGGTGAACTGAAACCATCGGAGCATTCTGGGAAGAAAAGTCTCGTCAGGAGGCTTGAAGCTGAAGGAAGTGCTACTGCAATAAAAGAAACTCCCGGAAAAGAAGTTCAACGTCGTCACACGACAACCGCGAGACCGTGTGGAAGAGTCGAGGATGCTATAGGAAAGCTAAGGACGGATATCCGACTGTTGGAAAAAGAAAGAGGGGAAAAGTTGGAAAATGAAGTTGATTCCTCAGAAATTATGGATGAAGAGTATGTCGAGATCAACATGGTTGAAACACGAGCATCGTCAGCTTCGCAAGGTGCTCCGGCAGCTGCGAAAAGAGACGAACCGGAAGTGATGAGAGCACAGCTTCGGGAAAGAGATGACACAATTTCTCAAATGGCAAGGAGGATGGAAGAGATGGCTGCTGCTTTAGCCACTCTCCAAAGTCAGGTGCAACCTCAGAAAGAAACACCCCCAGAAATCATCCATATTGCAGATGGAGGAAAAGAGATAACATCCGTCAAAGGAGATGAGCCACCAAAGAAGGATTCTACACAGAATATGATTCCCAAAAAGGATATTAAAAACATGGTAAAACAGCAGGTGCGAGAAGCTTTAGCACAATCCAAGAGTGGAGCATCTATTCAAACGGGTAGACCTTACCCTGAAGAATTTGATGACGTCCAATACCCAAAAGGCTTCGTACCACCTCTGTTCAAGACTTTTGATGAAACGGGAAACCCCTGCGAAGATGTCGCACATTTTCGTGCTAGTTGTTGTAATGCCGGTGGGAGTGACGCTTACTCTTTCGTCGGCTCGTCGGCAGTTTGTCGTGATCGCCTTCGATCGGTACTCAGAATTGCCAAATGGTTCAGTTAAGACCTTTGCAGAATTGAAAAACCTCTTTGTTAAGCGGTTTGTCGGGGCTCGGCACCACATCACTATCGGTGATCTAGTGGTGAAGCACTAGAAACCGAATGAAACTCTGGTGGATTACATACTTGGATGGAGAAATTTAAGCATGAAGTGTGAACCACAACTTTAGGAATAGCGTGCGATCGGTATTTTGCCGATAGCACTTCTCCTTAAAGGATTTACAATCAAGACTTTTGAGAAGCTGCTTAGCAAGGTAGGGAGCTTACAAGTGGAAGCAAAGCAGCTAAGTTTCGTGGACAAGACTGATAAACAGAAACCGGTGAAAACATTCGAAAAGAAGTCCGGAATCGTCGCGATAGTAGATAAGGGCAAGCAACAAGACAGATACTAACGCGAGCGGCTACAGACCTAGATATCAACCACCGCAACGTACTTACCAACAACCTCGACAGAGGTTATCAACAGCCTCGACCAAGCTATCGAGCCGCCTCAAGCATTATGAACAACCGCCTCGTCCACAGCGTACCTCGAAAGATTTTCCGAATAAGGAATATCCATTTAAAATCGAAGCAAGTAGCGAAGATGTTCCGCAGCTTTAATGAAGACACCCAATTTTCAGCCTACCAGTAGCCCAAGAGGCCGAAGAAGTCAATAAGAAAGATCATCCAAACTATTGCCCTTACCACCGGATGCTCGGGCATAAGATAGCGGATTGCATCACTTTCAAGATTTAGCTTGACGAAAATCTCCGGAAAGGGAACATAACGATCCCGAAGGAATACATGAAGGAACCCCAAAAGGGAGGTTCCGTCAATGTTATTTCAAATGATCCTATTGTTCTGATAGACCCTTACACGACCCATAATGGATGGAGTACCATCTGGACAAAGTCTTCAAAGAAAATCTTAGATCATATCCAGAACGCTTCGATGCACGCTTCAACTCAAAGTTTGAAACCTGCCGAGCCGGTGCTATCGCTTGCGATCGAAGAACCGCCCAAGAAGGAAGAGAAGATCATGGAAGAAAAGAAAACCGAGGCTCTAAAGAGTAGACTAGGGGCTGCTTATCCTAGGATAGTTGTTTCTGATTCAAGGAAGAAATCCCTCGAACCTCTGACTCTGTATGATTATTTGCTCGCCCTAGCGGGATCTTATAATGATAAGAGTTTTAGTGTTGGCTACGTTTTGACTGTTTCTAACGATTACGTAACTAACGAAAACCAAGCTAATCCAGATCTCGATTCTGATATAAATAACGATTCTCAAATCATACTAAACCTCAATGACCACGACAAAGGAGAAGACGTTCACAAGGATGGCTATGAAAGCTCAACAAGCGACGAGTCTAATTGTGAATTTTGAGGAGCTCTAATTGCAATAGAATTAGAGTCATCAGATTCCGAAGCAACTGCAGAAGAGCCAGTCATTCCAATTCAAGAGGATACACCGGCAGATTCAGTACCAAAGACAGAAGTTAATTTAAGAAGCGGAAAAGTTCTGCCCCCGAGAATGGGTCCAAACGATGAAGGAAAGCAGGTGGCTGCTCAGGAAGAGCCAACCCCAGCAGAGGAACTGCCCATTCGGGAAGAAATTGGGGAACCCGGTAATAAAGTGGATTATAACGTGCTAGCCCATCTTAGGAAGCTACTAGCCAAATCGAGCATCTACGACGCTCCGATCCCGTCAAAGGAGATGAGGGAAACTCGATCAAGGCTTTACTTGATCCAGAAATTTGTTTAGCTCAAATGGCTGGTAATTCCTTAGACGAGGTTTGCTCGTTAAAAGAACAGCGGGGTAATACCTTCACGGACCATGATCTACTACTCGGAATGGCTGATCACAATCGACCGTTACACATTTCAGTCACTATCGTAAAGTTTACGCTCTCCAGGGTGTTAGTTGATCCGGGAGCATCAATCAACATAATGAGCCTTCGGACGCTAGCATATTTGGAAATTGATGCTCGTGAGCTTGAAGCAAACAAGATGTTATTAAGAGGGTTCGATCAGAAAGAAGAAAGAGCTTTTGGATCGATAACACTACTAATGAAAACCGGTGACTTAGCAAAGACAACCGTAAAATTCCATATAATTGATTCTGAAACATCATTCAACGCTCTACTGGGTCGGCCATGGATCCATGAAAACTGGATGGTACCGTCGTCTCTGCACCAGTGCATAAAATATTATGAAGGAGGAGAACAATGTATCAAGAGTGACTTGCAACCATTCTCCGTACACGAGATTGGAATTCATGAAGATGCAGTCTATTACGCACCTCCGAAGAAAACAATCTTCTCCAGAAATGTCATACCAAATGAAGCAAAAGAAGTGCAAGACGATGAAGAGCTCGAAATTCTAGTCCAACAGTTACTCACCACTCCCTTACGGCGAGATGGTGAAGGTTTCTCCAGAACTCGCACCCGAGGTCGAGGCCGGGGACGAGGTCGTGGAAGAGACGTTGGAACGGTTGGACAGAAGAAAACAGTCATCGACGTTGATTGGGAGAATAGTTCTGAAGAAGAAGAAATCAAGAAAGAAGCAGCGGCGATAAGTCAAAAGAAACCCCAGTTCAAGATCTCTCTCGAAGATGAAAAGAATGAAGAATACAAATCAATGTACGAGAAGATTAACCGCTATGTACATACTATGACCCTGAACCCGATCCATTCTAATAAGATCGAGGGTATGGTGGTCGAGGAAGTGCATGGTGGTGGTACTAAACCAATCAAGTTTTACCGTGGTGCTTCGTCTTCCAAAACTGAAAATGATGTACAATTTGAAGATGTTGCTTCATCTGAACTAATGGAACTGCCTTTTGAGTGGTACTCTCCTTGTGTTCAAAATTTAATTCAACGTGGTGTCGTACCTAAACAATGGACAAAAGGTCGATCACAACACTTCGAAAAATTATGGAACAATGCCAGTCGGCCTCCCAATTCAAAACATGGTCTCGGATTCGGCACGGTAGGATCAGTTGACGATACGAGATTCTGCTTGGTTGTCACTTGCGAGCCTAATGAAGACCGCTCGGAAGCTTCAGAAGATCTCGAAGATCTACCAATCGAAGATGCTCCGCCAGAATTCGAAGAAGAAATTAAATCTACAATAGACGAGTTAATGAAAGTTAACTTAGGTACTAGCGAAGAGCCTAGGCCGACCTTTGTTAGCTCCTTACTCAATAAAGAAGACTTCGAAGAGATAATCAAGCTATTGATGGAATTCAAGGACTGTTTTGCTTGGAGTTATGATGAAATGCCAGGATTAGCTCCAGAAGTCGCAGTCACTGTGCTAGGAGTGGATCACACTATCTGTTCCGACCGTACAAGCTCCGAGAAGAATGCATCCGGAGATCGAACAACAAGTTATACCGAGTTAAGAAGCTAATAGATGCTAAATTTGTCCGCGAGGAACAATATCCAACTTGGTTAGCCAATGTGGTACCACCAAAAAGAAGAATGGTCGGATCGGAACTGCGTGGATTTCGCAGATTTGAACAAAGCATGTCCAAAGGACGAATTCCCGCTACCCATTCCAGAATTGATGATCGGCATTGCTTTAACACATGAAGTCTTCTCATTCATGGATGGATCATCAGGATACAACCAGATAAAGATGGCACTAGAAGATGAAAAGCTTACAGCCTTCAGAATGCCGATCGGGGTATACTGCTACACAGTGATGCCATTTGGATTAAAAAATGCAGGAGCAACCTATCAAAGAGCAATGACAAGGATTTTTAATGATCTCATTCACAACCAAGTCGAGTGTTGCGTGGATGATGTGGTCATCAAGAGCAAACTAAAAGAAGATCACTTGTATGATTTAAGAATTTTTTTCGAGCGACTAAGACAATTTAACTTTAAGATGAATCCCTTGAAATGCACCTTCGGCGTCACCTCTGGGAAAGTCTTAGGATTTATTGTTCGACATCGTGGAATTGAAATCGATCCGGAGAAGATTAAAGCTATCTTAGAAATGCCGCTTCCCGAAACCTTGAAACAACTACGATCCTTTCAAGGAAAATTGGCATATCTTCGACGCTTTATCTCGAATTTATCAGGAAGGTGTCAGCCTTTTTCTACTTTGGTCAAGAAAGATGCCAAGTTTACTTGGGACTCCAAATGTCAACATGCCTTCGATGACATTAAACAGTATTTAATGACACCTCCTATTTTAGCAGCTCTAGGCCTCGGTAGACCGTTGATACTTTATACCACAGCTCTAGACGACTCTCTAGGAGCCCTGCTAGCCCAGGACAATTATGAGGGAAAAGAAAATACTCTCTACTACTTAATCCGTTGTCTAATTTCGACGGAAGTAAAGTATCCTCCTATTGAGAAGCACTGTTTGGCCCTGATCTTCACCGCACAGAAGCTCAGGCACTACATGCTTTCTCACAAGGTCAATCTTATTTCGAAGTTTAATCCATTGCAATCTTTGATGACCCATCCGACACTTTCCGGCAGACTTGTCAGGTGGTCAATGATACTATTGCAATTCGATATAACTTTCGTTCCTCTTCGTGCCGTAAAGGGACAAGTCCTGGCATACTTCCTTGCAGCACACCCTTTACCGGCAAATTCGCCTCTCAACGACGACTTGCCGTGACGAGCAGATAATGAGCCTAGAAGACCCTGATGATCAGCATTGGGAACTGTACTTCGACGGAGCATCTTCAGCACAGAAAGATAAAGAGTCACAAACGATAGTGCCCAGTAAGGCAGGAATCACACTAATATTTATAACACCGAAGCGGGGGATGTTAAGTTATTCCTACCATCTAACAGAACCTTGTACAAACAACAAGGCAGAATACGAAGCCCTTATAACCGGACTGGAATTAACCATTCAGATGGGGATAACATACATCAACATCTATTGAGATTCTCAGTTGATCATTTAACAGGTCGCCGGACAGTACAGGATTTTAAAACCAAGGCTTGAGCAGTACTTCCAATATGCCATGAAGTTGTTGGAGTTAATTCCAAATGTAACAATCAATAAGATTCCCAGAAGAGAAAATGCTCTCGCAGATGCGTTAGCCCGCCTTGCAAAAGAATTTGCCTGCTTACAGGGTGAGTCAGTTGAAATGTCAGTTCAAGGATGACAGGTCCTATCACAGCTCGACATGGATACAATACACAAATCAGAAGGAAAAGAAAAAGAATCAACAGAAGAAGAATGAAGTTATCGAAGATCGGCAAGAACCATTAATAGACTACTTACAAACAGGAAACCTACTGGACGACAAGTCGTTAGCCAATCAAATCAAGAAAAGAACTTTGTCTTAGGCATTAATAAATAATATGTTATACAGAAGGTCTTTTGATCAGATGTGGCTAAGGTACCTGAGCGAGTCTGAGGCTCGTGAAATTGTTAAAGAAGTACACTCAGAACTTTGTAACGCTCATCAGTCGGGTCCGAAAATGAAAATGAAGATTAAAAGACTAGGGTACTACTGGCCCTCAATGATGACCGATTGCATGAAGATTGCCAAAAGTTGTCACCAGTGCCAAGTGCATGGAGTGGTTCTACATCAACCTCCAAATGTGCTACATCCGACAATCACATCGTGGTCGTTTGAGTATTGGGGCACAGATATTGTTGGTCCAATAGAACCGCCTTCTTCAAGAGGACATCGCTTCATTCTTACAGCTACAGATTACTTTTCTAAGTGGGCGTGTAGCACCGATCGTAGAAGTGAAAGCACAACACGTGCTACAGCTTCTTCAAGAATCAAGTCGTCTACCGTTTTGGGGTACGCGCGTAATTATCTCGTATAACAGGTCCGCAATCAGAAGCACGAAGATCAACAATTTTTGTCAGAAGACACGGGATCGACTGGCGCTATTCAACAATCTACTACCCAAGAGCAAACTGCTTGGCCGAGGCTTTTAATAAAACTCTCGTCCAAATCCTAAATAAAACTTTGGACGATAACAAGAGAAATTGGCACGAGAAGTTGTTAGAAGCCTTATGGGCCTACAGGACGACTTTCAGAACTCCCACCCAGTCTACGCCTTACGCCTTAGTGTACGGGTCTGAGGCCATCCTACCCTTAGAGGTTCAGCTTCTGTCTCTCAAAATTGCAGCTGCAAACAAGATCACTACAGAAGAAAATGCCAAACTATAACTAGAAGAGTTGGAAAGCTTGGAAGGGAAAAGTCTTTCAGCACAGCAGAATTTGGAACTGTATCAAGGCAAGATGATCCAGGCCCATGATAAATTAGTCCGTCCAAGGACATTCAAAGTCGGTGACTTAGTTTTGGTTCTCAAAAGACCTATTCTTGCACATCGCAAGATAGGTGGTAAATTTGAACCGACTTGGGAAGGGCCATTCGTGGTCGAGACAACTACTCGAGAGATTCCTACCAGCTTGTAAATTGTCATGGAGAACGACCTATGCTTCCAATTAATGGACGATATCTAAAGAAGTATTACGCAACCTGATGTTTCGAAGGATGAATCCTCATTCCTAGAAGCACGGGCATAGCAATTACTTATCACTGGGTCCGAACCCAAAAATATAAAAAGTGGACGATAAAGAAAATCGTTTAAAAAAAATGTTAAAAGAAAAACATGTGAAATTATGATAATAGAGTTTTTATCCTTCCTTTCAAATCAAGTCTCACTCTTGATCTTTCTTCGTCTTTTCCTACTCCTATTTAAATTTGAAATAAACGAATAAAAGCTTTTCATTAATAAATAATTTGTTTTCTAGTGTTCTTGTTCTTGGTACAGCCCCTGATCCTTTCCTTTTTTTTCGCAGGGAAATGTCGAACGGGCGGTTGGTTCTGAACTTTAAGAATGGCGTGAGTCTAGCACTCGATAAAAAGAGGATGAATGATGGAGCCGCGATCGAGATCGAATCCGACTTCACACCAGCCGGCTACGAGACGAAGAAAATGAGTTTTTTGGTTGAGGAAAACTCACATGATTGAGCTTGATCTTGGTGCAATCAATTGGGTTATGCCATGTGTAAAGTCAAGGATTTAAAGTGGCATGGGTGTAAGGAGCATTTTTGGTCCAATTTGGGTCAATTCATGGTTTGGCTTGGTTCACTCACCAAGGCTTGATTTGAGCTGATGTGAGATCATTTTGGGTCAGCCTCACATATGTATTTTGAAGTCCCATCCAAGGTGAGGTGGCCAATTTTGGTTAAAGTGTATCATGAATGGGGTTAAAAGGTTGAGTGAGGCTTAAGAAAGGCTCCCCTCTCCTTGCCATAAGTGGCATGGTGAGGTGGAAAAGGCTCCCATGGCTTGCATATGGCTTATGCATGGCTCCATGTTCATTTGGCTTGCTCATGGCTTTGGGAAAAGGGTTGATACTTGCATGGAAAAGGGTTATTTGGAATTTTGAAAACTTTGGATTCCATTGATGGGATTTGTCATGATGCTACAAATGGGTTGATTTTCATGATGGTTTAAGACTTTGGTCAAATAGGATTATCAAAGGAATGATGAAGAAAGGTTCATGTGGAGGCTTGAAATGGACTTTGGGCTTTTAAAATTTGGTAAAGGTGGGCTTTTAGGAAGGTTTAAGGGAGTGGGCTTTTAGGTTAGAAAATGGGCTTTTGAATAGAAGAAAAAAATTTACAATGAACATACCAAATAAATGTTGAGTTTTGTCTAAGGATGTGTCATGATTGATTTGAAACAAGTTTGGAGTGATTTGGGTTTGAATTGGGTTGGATTTGGGCTTCTTTGTCAAAGGGGTTAATGTAGGTGGAATTGGGCTAACTTGGGCCAATGTTGGGCTAGGGTTGAAATTGTTGTAAAATTAATTTTGGGAAATGTTTGTAAATTGTTCAAAGAGGTTTTTGACTTTGGTTGGGTTTTGATTTTGGGGTTTGGGCTTATTTGGGTTAGGTTTGGGTTTAGGTCAAGATTGGGTCTTTTAGCTTGGGTTGAATTTGAGTGGGGTTTGGGTCTAAATTTTGGGCAAATTATGTTAGTGTTCTATTTGTGGGGATGTTAAGGAAGGTTTAGAAAAGGTTTGAGGTTAATTGGAGTTGAATTAGGTGAGTTTGAGCTAAGTTTGGGTCATGGGTGCAGGTGGGCTTTAAGGTCAAAGTGAAATTGGATTCAAAATGTCAATCAAATTGGGCTTGGATTTGGTCTAGATTAGTGTTGGGGATGTTGAATTGAAGTTTTGGGGCAGATTGGACAGAATTTGGGTCATTTGGGTAGGTTTGGTTTGACATTGGGTTCACTTTGGGTTAAAAATGGGTCAAAGTGGGATTTTGATAAAAGTGGGGGTAAAGAGTGACAAAATTGGCCCTTGGTGTAGTTAGAAAAATGAAATTGGGAATATTTGGATTTTCTGGAATTTTCTAGGAATTTTCTGAATTTTTTGGATTTTTTGGGTTAAAAGGGAGAATTTTGGGTATTTGGAGGGTATTGGGGGGTATTTTTGGAATTTTTGGTATTTTTGGCTATGGATGATCAATTTGATTGGTGAGGAAATGTTTAGGAATGGTTTTGGGGAATTTTGGGTGATTTGGAAATTTTGGAGGATTTGGGTAATTTCGGGGATTTGGAGTAATTTCAAGGGTTTGGGTAGGCTAGGCGGGTGTAGGGTCCACAGGGTCAAAAATTAAAAATTTGGAAAATTGAAGATTGAGTAATTTTAGTGGAATGAAATCATTTTGGTTGAGCCATGAAGCCGTATCGAACGCATGAGCCATGAAGGGACTCATTTGAGGCATCCGGCTATGTTGTTCCTAACCCTCTTAGCGAGGGCTTGGGGGTTAAGGACCATCCGCATGAATCACCTTCATGAGTCAGGAGGTCATGTTGGGTATAGGTGTGGTTTTAGGAGGTGTGTGAAAGTGTAGTGTATAAGTGTAGTGTGTGTGTAAGTCGGCCCTCACCGGACCGAGGCCACCCGGGCGATCCCTGAGCCAAAGAGTCTATAGGAACTCATCCTTTAAACTTCCACATTTGATTTCAACCCTCTAGGTGATTAGGGTCACAGTCAAGTTTGTGGAGTTTGCGGGGAGTTAAGAAGTGGTTTGAATTTCTAAGTGGTGGTCCCCGATTCTAGTCTAGGATTAGTCGGAAAAGCCTAAGGCTAGATCCTAAGTACTAAAGAAGAAGAAGACCTCATCAAAAATGAGGTCAACAAATGGACTGATAGGTGTGGTGTCTTATCCAAGCACACCGCGCGTGTTGGCCGAAGCGATCAACGAAACCAACACAAAAGTCCGAGTGGTAAACTTGGGACGAGTAGAAGAGTTTACGCACAGGGAGTGTCAAGTATATCTCCGAGGCAGAATCACACAGATTCTCGCTGGGGGAAAAGGAAAAGAAGGAGGTGAATTCAAATCCTGCATGATCTGGGAATTTCGATTTTAGATTTCATTTTGTTTCGGTTAAGTTTTGATGTGTAAGTTGATTTTAGCTTGAGTTTTAATTTAGATTGAAGTTTTTGTTAAAATTAATTTGGAGGGATTTGAATCTTGAAATGATGAATTTCGTGGTTTTAGATGTAACATCTTCAACCTCGAAAATTGAATTGATTGAATTAAATCATTCTGATGAGGAAAGAATGGAAGCAATGCGGTATTGGATGTAAAATCCTTAACCTCAAGAGTTTGATTTTGATGTATTTCATTGCAATGGGGAAGAATCCTAAAGCAATGCAGTCTCAGATGTAAAATCCTCAACCCCAAGAATTTGATTTTGATGTATTTCATTGCGATAGGGAAAGAACACAAAAAACGATACGATTATCGGATGTAAAATACTCGGCCCCGAAAGTTTGATTTTGATGTATTTCATTGCGATAGGAAAGAACCTAAAGCAATGCGATCTCGGATGTAAAATCCTCAACCCCAAAAGTTTAATTTTAGTGTATTTCATTGCAATAGGGAAATAATCCTAAAACGATGCAGTCTCGGATGTAAAATCCTCGACCCCGAATTTGATTTTGATGTATTTCATTTCGA
Organism: Papilionanthe hookeriana x Papilionanthe teres; assembly: GCA_022702705.1. Classification (NCBI taxonomy): domain Eukaryota; kingdom Viridiplantae; phylum Streptophyta; class Magnoliopsida; order Asparagales; family Orchidaceae; genus Papilionanthe; species Papilionanthe hookeriana x Papilionanthe teres. The sequence goes on along the minus strand of CM040425.1, from coordinate 135,776,742 downwards.
TAGGGAAATAATCCTAAAGCAATGCGATCTCGGATGTAAAATCCTCAACCCCAAAGTTTGATTTTGATGTATTTCATTGCAATGGAAAGAGATCCTAAAACGATACGTTCGGATATAAGAATCCTCGGCCCCAGTTTGATTTTGATGTATTTCATTGCGATAGGGAAAGAAAAGTCACAAAGCAATGTAGTCTCGGATGTAAAATCCTCAACCCCAAAGTTTGATTTTGATGTATTTCATTGCAATAGGGAAAGAATCCTAAAGCAATGCGATCTCGGATGTAAAATTCTCGACCCCGAAAGTTTAATTTTGATGTATTTCATTGCGATAGGGAAAGAATCTTAAATCGATACCGGTCTCGGATATAAAATCCTCAACCCCAAAGTTTGATTTTGATGTATTTCATTGCAATGGGGAAAGAATCCTAAAAACGTACGGTCTCGGATGTAAAATCCTCGGCCCAGTTTGATTTTGATGTATTTCATTGCAATAGGGAAGAATCCTAAAGCGAAGTACGGTCTCGGATGTAAATCCTCAACCCAAAAGTTTGATTTGATGTATTTCATTGCAATAGGGAAAGAATCCTAAAGCAATGCGGTCTCGGATGCAATGCGGTCTCGGATGTAAAATCCTCGGCCCAAAAGTTTGATTTTGAATGGTAATTGATATTACGAAGATTTATAGTGTTGATTTGAAAAGTGTGGAATTTTTGTGTTTTGAGAATTTCATGAAAATTGCAAAAGACTTTCATGGAAAAAAAATAGATTAGGAGGGAATATGTAGATGCTACATATCCGGGCCAAAAGAGTTGATTGAAAGTTCTTGGTTTGGATTAGATACAATTCCTCGCAGCTGAGTCAGGATCGAAAACCTCGTCGGCTCCATGTCGATGGAATGGTAACTTCCATCCCGAGACAAGGAGAGAGTAGAACGGATTGGATTTGATTTGGAGGGTTGAGTTTGAATTTGATTTGAGATTTGATTTAAGATCTGGAAAGTTGAATTTGAATTTGATTGAGATTTGAATTGAAATTTGGAAAGTTGAATTTGAATTTGATTGAGATTAATTGAGATTTGGAAGGTTGAATTTGAATTTGATTGAAGTTTGATTTGAAATTTGGAAAATCGAATTTGAATTTTTGATTTAAAATTTGTGTTCATTTTTGTTTGTCTTTTAACGATTTATCGTTCATTTAATGTTCATGTGAATTTGGCGTTCATCATTTTTTTATTTAGATTTTTAAGAAAAGTTTTCTTTTATTCTTTTTGTTTCTTCTGTTCTTTGTTCGAAGTTCATTTAACTTTAATGGCGTTTCCCGATCGACTTGCCTGAAAAGAGGTGAAGGCCAAAAATGTGACATGGTCACTTTCATTCCCGATCATGTTGAAGATACATCTTCTGACTCGATGCAGAATATGTCTCACGTAATCCATATAGACTCAAAACGGACTATGTATGATCTTTGTTGATCCATCCAAAAAAGGTATACGTCAAAAATCCATGTACGAATAGTGAGGTACATGGTCAATAACATCACCTTCCAAGCCATCCTTGGCAAGATCTTGGTATGGATGTACATTGGAGGTGTGATATTTCCCATGTAACTCACGGCTTCATGGGCGGAGGCTCTCTGGCTACGGTGCATTTGGGTGATAAGGTGCTTTCTGTCATCCATCCTTCTAAAAGTAGCGAGATCCGCTTCATTGGTACTCCCGGTATACGTGTTTAGCGAAATGCGCTTTCCGTTGCCCTTTAGTGACGCAGCGGAACCTACCGGTAATGGTATCTTCTTGCAGCCCTCGGAACTCACACAGACTGCTATCCGGAGGTCGGATCCGAACATGATATTACACTCGTTCGAGAAAAGCGTACGAGAAGGTCGACAAAGTCGTGGTGATACATGTGCGGTATGCGATCACCCTTCTTGTAAATGTTAATGATGCAAGCATTGGGTATACGGACTAGCTTTGGCCGGTACCCTCCATGCTATCATTCTTTTCACCATCCTTTTGATGACTAATGGCATTGGATCACACAGCCATGACGGAGTATCCCAGGTGGGTTTCCCTTCTGTCTTAACGAAGTTGTAGCGACATCCACATTGTATTGTAATTCTCCCCCTTCCACAGCATCCATCTCGGGGTTCGAGTAAGTGTTTTCTCTTAGGCGACTGCTCGACCCATTCTTTTCAAATCCGGATACGATCCCGATTTGTTGTTGTTCGTATTCGCAAAACACGTACGTATGTAGCTCGAGGCCTTCTAGTATATTGATCCTCACGCCTACGATTCTCTCGAAATATTCAAAGTTTGCTTCTCGACGTGCATTCTTTCTAGCTCGTGCAGGAATAATGCGCAAATGGCGGGGGCACGGTGGCCGTCTTTTGTGGGATATATGGCTCAATCCCTTCGCGTTCTCACACGCCTCGGCTCCTCGGGGATGGTCTCCGTCGGGACGTCCTCACGGGGTTGCTTAACAAGGTTATGCATTGCGAGTGACTTTATGCGGCGGCGTGGTAGCCTTCCTTCTTACGATCTTCTTGAGATTTCCACAGTCTCTTACGGTATCCTCGGAGCTATCCTTCTTTCTTGGGTTCTGGCGGCAGAAGTTATCCTTGAAGCATGTGCACGGCAGTAGCAGGCGCCTCGTCGCGGCCCAGTCGGCTAGTTTAAGTTAACATCTTGCGGATACGGCGATTTTTATTTCTTCGGCCGAGTTCTTTGTGAGAGTAGCTCTTGGTACTTCCCCGAATTTACGTGGGCGCCGGCGGCCGACGAGCTGCCCTGCGCCGTCGCGACTACAGACTTGATTTTCTTGTCTTCTTCGGTGTTTGTTTTCCTTTTCTTGCTGCTTGGATTGGTGGCTTGGGCCACCCACTTTCATTACGGTCGGTAGGCGGTTCTTCTCGGTCAATTGGGCCAGTCACATTTCTCGTAATTGCGGGCACTGTGATGCGAAGTACGAGTCAATCTCTATTATCGCTCCATCTTTCACCCTCTTTTCGTCGAGTGCAAGGCTTACGCCATTTCTAAAGTTCAAGACCAATGTTTGCCGGGTTAGGCATTTCCCTGTGAAAGACGAGGAAAAGGAGCGGGGCTGTACTAAGAACAAGAACATTAGAAAAATGTTTATTAGAGACGAGTTTTCTTTTTTATTATTACTTTTGTATTTTTAAATTCAACGGGAATGAAGTGGGGAAAAGATCGGGGAAAAGATTTTGATTTGGAAGAAAACAAGGAAAACATATTAATGATTTTATTTATTTTAGCACATTTTTATTATTTTTGGGTTCGGACCCGGTCTGCATCATTACTTCACCCGTGCTTCTAGGGATGAAAAATTCATTCTTTCGAAACATCAGGTAGCGTAATACTTTTTCAAGTATCGTCCGTTGATCGGAAGCATATGTCGTTCTCCTTGGTAATTCACTAGGCCGGTAGGAGCCTCACAGTGAAGTTGCCTCGGCCACAAACGGCCCTTCTAAGTGGGTTCAAATTTTCCTCCTATCTTGCGGTGTGCAAGGATAGGTCTCTTGAACGAGAACTAAGTCACCAACTTTGAAGGTTCTTGGGCGGACCGATGCAATGTGGGCTTGAACCATCTTGGCTTGACCTCAGTTCTAGAAGTGCTGTCTTTGTGACTGCCTTGAGTCTTTTTCCTTCCGGGCTTTCCAATTCTTCTAGTCGTAATTTGGCATTCTCTTCGTCTTGATCTTGTTTGCAGGCACATGATTAGAATTGAAGGGCGTGGACCTGCAAGGGTAACAGCATGGGACCATTACACAGAGCGTAAGGTGTAGCTTGAGTAGGAGTTACGAAGGTTGTCGGTAGGCCCATAAGGCTTCTAATAACTTCTCGTGCCAATTTCTCTTATTATCGTCCAAGGTTTTCTTTAAAATTTGAACGAGTTTTGTGTAAAGCCTCGACGGGCCGTTTGCTCTTGGGTAGTAAATTGTTGAATATCGCCGGTCGATTGCGTGTCTCTGACAAAATTGTTGATTTGTGTGCTTCGAATGCGGCCCGTATACGAGATTGATCCTGCCGCGACACTCCGAAACCGTAGACAACTTGGTTCTTGAGGTAGCAGCACGTAGTGTGCTTTCACTTCTACGAGTGGAACGCCTGCGCCGCTTGGAAAAGTAATGCGCTGACGCAAGAATGAAGCGATGTCCTTTTGAAGGTGGTGGTTATTGGACCTTATGTCATGCTAACATTCAAATGGCCACGATGCAATTGTCGGATGTAGCACATTTGGAGGTTGGTGTAGAACCGCTCAGGTGCACTTGGCATTGGTGGCCGGCTCTTGGCGATTTTCATGCGGTCGGTCATCATCGAGGGCCCGATGTATCTAGTCTTTTAATTTTCATTTTCATCTTCGGACGAGGCGAGTGAGCGCCACGAGTCTGAATGCACCTCTTTAACGATTTCGCGAGCCTCGGACCCGCTCGGGCATCTTAGCACGCACATCGATCGAAAGACCTTGTTGTATAATGTATTGTTTATTAATGCGTAGGACGAGTTCTTTTCTTGATGCGATGAATGCTGTTTCTATGCGTGCGGTAGTTTTCTGTTTGCGGGTAGTGCGTGTCATTTGCATCGCCAATCTTCGGTGTTTACATCCTTGTTGCAAGCTGATTCTTCTTCTTTTTCGATTTGTGTATTGTGTCTATGTCGGGCGCTGATAGGACGTCGAGTGAGCGGCACTTCAACGATTCATCTTGCAAGCGGACAAATTCTTTGCGGCGGGCTAACGCATACGCTAAAGCGTTTTCTTTTACGGGAATCTTGTAGATTGTTACATTCGAAATTTGTTCCAACGATTTCATGGCATCTTGGAAGTATTGCTCAGTCTTGGCTTTAAAATTCTGTATTGTCCGTGATGTTGAATGATGCTTGCGAATCCCCGTAGATGTTGATGTTTGTTATCACAATTTGAATAGTTAATTCTAGTCTGTTAAAGAGCTTCGTATTACGCCGTTGTTTGTACACGGTTCTGTTAAGTGGTAGGAATACCTTAACATCCCTCACTCCGGTGTTATAAAGATTAATCCGATTCCTTTGCCTTGCCGGGCACTATCACTTGCGATTCTTCTTCTTTGTGTGTGCGAAGATGCTGTCGAAATATAATTTAACGTCGATCATCGGGGTCTTCTAGGCTCATTATTTGTTCATCGCTTGAAGTCGTCATTGAGAGGAGATGCAGCAAAGTGTCTTGCGAGGAAGTACGCTAGGACTTGTCCCTTTATGGCACGAAGAGGCACGAAAGTTATATAGAATTGCAATAATATCATTGACCACGGCAAGTACGCGAGAAGCGTTGGACGGGTCATCGAGTATTACGTGGATTAAATTTCCGAATCAGAGTTGACCTTGAGAAAACATGTAGTGCTGAGCTTTTGACGGCGAAGATCGAGGAGCCAAACAATGCTTTTCAATTGGAGGATACTTTTATCTCGTTGGAAGTAGCGACGGCTTAAGTAGTAAAGAGCATTTTTCTTTACCTCATCATTGACACAGGCTAACGGGGCTCCGAGAGAAGTCGTCTAAAGCCGCGGTATAAAGTATCGACGGTCTCCCCGGGCCAGGCACGCTAAGACGGGGGAGGTGTGATTAAATATTGTTTAATGTCCTCGAAGGCCCTCGACATTTCTCTTCCCAAATAAATTTGGCGTCCTTTTTAACTAATGCGAAGGTGACACTACTGACAAGTTGAATAAGCGTCGAAGATATGCCAACTTCCCTTGAAAAGATAGTAGTTGTTTTAGGTGCAGGAGCGGCATTTCTAAGATAGCTTTAATCTTTTCCGGGTCGATTTCAATTCCGATGTCGGACAACGAATCCTAAGAACTTCCCGGACGTGGCCTTGTCATTTTAGGGATTCATCTTAAGGTTAAATTGTCTTAATCGTTCGAAAATAATTCTCAAATCATACGGATGGTTTTCCTTTACTTTGCTTTTTGACGACCACATCATCCACGTAGCATTCGACTTGATTGTGGATGAGATCATAAAAATTCTTGTCATCGCTCTGCGGTAGGTTGCTCTGTGTTCTTCGGTCCGAATGGCATCAACGCTTCTTTTGCAATATACTCCGATCGGCGTTACGAATCTTTTGTAAGTTTTCATCTTAAGGAGCCATTTTTATCAGTTTGTATCTGAAGATCCATCCATGAATGAGAATATTTCATGTGTTGAAGCAATGTCGATCATTAGTCTGGGATCGGTAGAGGGTGTCTTTTGGACTTGCCTTGTTTAAATCTCTAATCTTTTCTAAACCTTCCCTAACATCCCCATAAACAAAACACTAACATGATTTGCCCAAAATTTGGACCCAAACCCCACTCAAATTCAACCTAAAACCAAAAGGCCCAATTTTGACCTAAATCCAAACCTAACCCAAATAAGCCCAAATCCCAAAACCAAAACCCAACCAAAGTTGAAACCTCTTTGAAACACTCCCATAAACATTTCCCAACATTGATTTTACATCAATTTCAAACTTAGCCCAACATTGGCCCAAATTAGCCCAATTTGACCTACATTGGCCCATTCACCAAATCAACCCAAACTCAACCCAACAAACCCAAACCACCTCAAATTCATTTCAAATCACTCATGACACACCCCTAAACCAAACCCAACAATTATTTGGCCCAAACTTCTACAAAATTCCCATCCATGAATTCATTCTTAAACCTAGAGGCCCATCCCCTTTAGCCTTCCTAAAAGCCCATCAAAAATGATTTCAAAAGGCCCAAAATTCATCCAAAGCCCACATGACACTTCCCCTCATCATCCATTTAATCAAAGTCACCCCTAAGTTTCAAAATCATCATTAAACCATTCCAAATCAAGCTTCATGAAAATTCTCCACCAAAGTACCAAAATTCCTAAATTCTACTTCCATGAAATCAAGCCAAGCCATCCTAAGCCATAAGCAAGCCATGAAGCCATGCATGAGCCACATGGAAGCCATGAGAGCCTCTTTACATGTCACCATGCCATTTTGGGCAAAAGAAGGAGACCCTTTCCTTAATCTCCTAAAGTCATTAGCCTTAACCATGATTCCCCTTAACCCAAATTTAATCTAAATATTCTTAGAAAGAGACCTCACCACCTTTGACCAGCTGAACTAACTTATTCTCTCAGCCTAAAACTAGGTCATGGGGAGGTGAACCCAATCCAAACACATGGGTTGACCCAAACCAAGCCAAAATGGCCTCTTCCCCATTCCATTCCAAGCCATCCCCTTTACACATGGCAAGGCCCAATTGACTGCACAAACCTCCAGCCCTGACCCACCTGGACCTGAGGGTGACCCATGCCTGCCGGCCAGCCACCTGGATCGCCGGAAAACACCACACCCGAGGGCTCACATGTGAGCCAACATTGAAATTCCCCCTTGCTGAGCTGCCCCAAGTCCAGTGGCTGCCATGGCTGTTCTTCCCTTGACCTAAGCAGCTGATCCCAACCCAGCCTCTCCTATTTAAACACCACCTCCTCTAGGGCCATGAAAGGTGCTGAACCAGACCTTACTGAAACCCTGCCAAAATTGCTCCAGATCACTCTCCACACTTAGAGCAGTTGATCCCCAGTGACAATTTGCCCTAATCCCCACCAACAGAGCCCAATTTCTCGCCCAAAATTCCACCCAAAACAGGACATCTCCCAATTCTCCACCAAACTCAAATTAAACTCACCCACACCTGCACAAGGTCAAGAGAAGGAGTTCCCCAGTGAAAGCCCCCTCTCCAGGCCACCCATCTGTTCCAGACTCCAAGCTTTGTAATCGGCTGTGGTCGAAATCATACCTGGACAATTCACCAGCCCAGGGGACTTCATATGGAGCTTGCTTGGACCCAATCGAAGGTGACACAACTCTCAGATCGAAGCTTCACTTCTCAGAGCAAAGGTATGGACTCACTCTTCTTCCCGAGCTTACAGAGATTCTTTATTTAATTTGAGTCAATTTCAATACATGTTTACCGTATGGATGTGTTTGTCTCCTCAAGACGAATCCATAGAGCATAAGAACACAAAAATCCGTTGAGAATCGAGTGAGAAATTAGGGTTAGAAGGTTGACGGTCACGGGTGCACACCAGTCGTAGACGATGACTGGGAGCCGATGGATCGAGCGTGTATCGAGCGGACGGTCTGGATCAAGCCGGACAGTGCAATGGTGCATGAACCGCGGGCCCCTGGAGCGCTGAGTCGGATGGCAGCGCCGAATCAGAAGACAACGCATGGCCTTTCGGAGCTGCCGAGGATGGCATGGCGCCGCGTGGATAAGTAGGAAATTAGGGTATTTTTTGATTTATTTAATTCCCTAAACTTCAAAATGCATAACTTTGTGTAGGAAAATCAAAAAAATAAAATAAAAATACCCTCTTGCTCGGTGAACGGAGGAGAATAATGTGGAAAAGAAATCATGTAATTTCATCAAGTATTTTATTTTTAATTATTTATTTACTCTCTGCACTATTTCAATTCTCCATGCATGTATACAATTTACCATGGCATGAGGCCATAGGGCTTTTGAAGCCTCTGAATTTGGGAACATTCCCTAAATTTTCCAAAGTCAGAGGCCACCCCTATGAAGAGTTATTGATTTTTCAATTCTAGGTCACTATTCTGAGTATTTTAATTCCAATAATTAACATATTGTAAAATAAATTCTAGAAAAATTTGGTGATGTTTCTTATGACCAGAGGACCCTAGGGAAAATAGTTTTTGAGTTAACTCACTTGTAATAACCTTAATTGGCTTAAACACCAAAAATGGATCTTTAATTAATTAGAGCTAATCATACATCAAATTGACTTGAAATCAATTCTCCACTGACCTTTAAGATCAGAGGAACCCACCATAAAAGTTTGAAGTCAATTGGACTTGGTTAACCCTATCAAATGGGTTGATTAAGCCATTTACCCAAAATTAAACTTCAAAAATTCATAACTTTCAAATACTTCTAAAAAATTCACCAAATTGGTTTTGGAGCTTCTCTGATATCAGGGGAATTTAACAAAATTAAAATTGCAATTTTCTAAAAAAGTTGATTTTTGCATTATTTTAATATTTTAATAATTAAAAAATAACAAAAATCACAAAAATAATAAAATTTATTAAAATTTCACATTTTGAATTTTAATCACTTAGGAACAAACCCCATATTTTTCTTAAGTCTCTATGATGAGATATTAAATTTTAAAGCCCTAAGGTAATTTTAAAAAATAAAAAAATGCTTTTTCTAGCATTTTCACTAAAATAATTCTAATAAATAAAAGAAAAATCAAAAAATTGTAAGAATTAGTTCTCTGATTTCCTTGATATCAGAGAGATTTTTAAAAAATATAAAATTCATTTTTCAACCTTTATTTTATTTTTAAATTAATTAATACTCCGTAACTCAAAATAATTATAATAAAAAGAATATAATTCAAAAAATCACCAAAATTGGTCCATGTGGTCCTCTGGTCATTAGGAATGTCTCATAATTTTCTTAAGGACAGAAACTTTCGCTTGGTCATATTATTAAATTTTCCTTGAAAATCCCTATTTTTCACCAAAAATAATTACATAAATAAATTAAATACAGAAAATCACATTTTCTCCTCTAATGTCTTGATTGACATATGAGTGAAGTCACATAAAAATTTCAAATTCATTTGAGCTCAATTTAGTGAGTTATGGAATTAGTAAGTTTAAAGGGCAAAATGGTAATTAAAACTTTAACCTACAATTAAAAATTTTAGATTTAATTAAAAGGATGGGTAAAATATTTGATACTAAGTTGATTTTGGATGTTTGAAACTTAGGCAATTAAAGGGTAGAAACCTACCAAACAATTTGAAAATAATTAAAATAAACCTTAATTAATAATTAATTAAATTTGGAAGAATAATGAAAAATTGGAATTATTAAAATAGGGATATTATTAGGAAAAGATTTGTTCTTTAATTTAAGAATCCCTAAATTAATCGCGTCAATAATATTTAATTCCTAATTAAAATGATAATCCAAATTTAAGATTTAAAATGCTAAAAGACTTAATCATTAAATTAAATTAAAGTTAAATTATTTAAATTAAATCCTTTTAAAATTTCAATTAAATTAATACTTCAACAATTAAAATTAAATCATATTTAAAACATAAAAAAATAAAATATTAAATTATAATTAAAAATAAAATTAAATTAAAATTTAAATTAAATTAAAATCTGAAATAAAATTAAATTAAAATTTAATTAAATTAAAGTTTAAATTAAATTAAATTAAATTAAATTAAAATTAAAATTAAATTAAATTAAATTAAAATTAAATTAAATCACATTAAATTAAATTAAATTAAATTAAATTAAAGCATGTTAAATTAAATTAAATTAAATAAAAAATAAAATCAAGTTAAAATAAAATTAAAATTAAATTAAAAAAAATAAATTAAATTAAAATTAAAACTAAACCAAATTAAATTAAACTAAAATTAAATTAAATTAAATTGAATTAAAAATAACATCACCTAAGAGATAAAGAATTCAAAAATAAATCTAAAACAACTTGAACACTATTCCAAACTTAAACCCATTAATTGAAATTAAATTAAATCATAAATCACTTGAACATTAATTTGCCCTCAAAAGCTCTTGTTGTCATAACTCCTAAACGGAGTATTAAGTGAAGTGTTACTTCACTCATAGGATATTCAAATGTCCTAGTTCACTGAGCAAGATAACAAAACTTGAACTCCTGGATGATTAATTCATTTGTATAATTAAGTTCTCTTGGACTTAAAACAATCCTAGAGGTATTGAAAAGATGTTTAAGACTCGTCTTAAGCACTTCCTCAATATGATAGGATATTTATAAGAATAATTGAACTTAATTGTTCTTTGATGAAGAAAATCGTCCTTAAACCAAAACACAAGAACCTAGACGCCATAGGAGATGACTAGCTATAGGATTAGGACCTTGGTAGAAAACCATAACCCTTCCCTTAGCTTTACCTAGGAACTTGCTTTAAATGCTTAAATATTCTAAATTGTGTTTAAGTGCAGCTTGGGATGACGGGAAGACCCTCCAGGTACACTTTTGTTTTATTGCAATTTACCTTCTTGCAATTTACTTTATTACAAATGCACTTTACTTTTCTTGCATGATAAACAACTGTTGCATGAAAACCCACACCTTTAGGATAGTCCATAAAACTGAAACCAAAACTAAATTAAAAGTCATTACAAGATAAAATTCACCGTCACAGCATTTCAAAATATAAAACAACTCAAAATTTAATCACAAACAGAACAACAAAAGTACAACTACAACTAAATTAAAACGTCTTGTTGGATGATCGAGAATACCTCGGATGATGTAACCTACGTGTTGCTAACGGGATTTCCCATGGTCTAAATGAAAGTGTGGAACTCATTTAGTTGAGTTTAGCAAATTCATCTGGACTAAGTGAATCCGATAAAAATAATGATGCCGGAAGGATGGAACCGTGGGATCTTAACCGGTGTTGTTATAATCAACTTTAAGATTTGTTTTAATTAAAACATAAAAATCACTTGGAATTTATGACCTTCTCTAAACCAAAACATTTCTCTCATCTCCTGATTTATGACTTCTAAAACCAAACCTCTGCAACAACAAGGAGCTCGGAGCATGGTGGGCAGCACGGTCATCGTCATCAGCAAAACCTGAGTCTACTTCAGCAAAACTTTCTTAGAATTAAATAACTAAACCATAGGACTTCGAGGTAGTTTGCTTAGTGCAACATAAATCCTCAACCTTTTTGTTAGGCATTTGCATTGCAAATTAAGCCCTAACCGGTCTTAGGATTCCGAGGTAGTCTTTTGATACGATATAAAACCTCACATCTTCAAGGCTATTTGTGTGATCGCATCATACGAATATAAGTCCTAATTAATTAAAATTGGCAAGATCAAAACATTAAATAAACATTAGGGCATTCCTAAATTCAAGCCAAACAATAGGATAGTCGGGAAATTACCGAAGTTCGCTTCGAATATGTGATTTCTCCTACTTTACTTCCTTTGAATTCCCAAAATAAAATGTTCCAAATTTGATCCATTCCCTCTTGAAATTCCAAAATTCAATCCCTTGAAAACTTAAACTTTGAAATTCTTGAGAGCGGAACTACTGATTATTATCGAGAGTTTTCTTAGGTGATTCCCGTCACTTAAGATGTAATTAACTATAGGGGCTTGCCCTTATAGGGAATTTTAAGAACCCGAGTAATATAAACCCTGTTTAATGTTTTCATATTAAGCAGGGGAACTTGTCGGCTTATAAAATTGGTTCGTAGACCAAACGGATGTCACAAATCTTCTAGTTTATTTAACCGAGCCCCATCATCAAGCAGTGTGTCTACTCTCCAGGATAGATGTACAGTTTGTGGTGCGGTGCTCGTTTATATAAACTATTCGGGATGTGAGATCAGTTTGATTTCATATCTTAAAATTTTCAAAGTTCAAATTATTTTCAAAATCAAATACTACTTTTCAAATTATTTATTTAAATTAAATTAAAAATTCGCCGACAATTTCTGTAGGCGACCTCTTTTCAAAAATACAAAACACATAAACCTAAAAATATGCCGACAGTAACAATCCATTAAGAATATTTGAAAGGAACCTGAAAAAGGTTCTATCTATATGATTTCGGTCGATTTGTTTGTTCTAACCTATTCCTACGCAACTACCAATGAATGAAATGCCTCTTGGCTACTATTGTACTACTTTTGTTGTTGAAAGAAGATATTAGTATGATCAGTATTGGTATGAACCATCTCTCTTACTGCAATGAATGAAAGACAAGAAGTTTGTTTTTTCCAGAATTGTTCAATATTTGGAAAGCTCAAAGTTGGATATTTTGCTAAGACTACGACTTTAGAAAGAATGAAATTTATGCCCTAATGACTGGGTCCTTCTCTTTAAGGAATTCGAATTGAGTCCTAAGTAAATTTCAAAATGAAGCAGTGTGCTTGAAATACGAGTAATTGATTCGGGATATCAAGGGTCTTTTAATTTTCTGCCATGTGTATGGGTCTAGACTTTTGGATGAGTTATAATATCCCAGGATTCATATTAAGAGACATTTCAGAATTATTATTTAGGGGAGTTTCAACATTCAAAATCTTTAACAGAAATATGTCTTACTAGATACAGTAATTCTCAGAAAATAAAAAGAGCAAAAAAAAAAGAGAGGGAAACTTTTCTGTGAAGATTCAACTGAGGAGAAGCTTGAGGTGAGCACAAAATCAAAAATTGGTGTCCCAATCTAGACATTCAAAATCTTTAACATGTGCTCCACTAGATATAGTAATCCTCAATAAAAAAAAGAAGAAAAGAGAAGCTCAAAAAAGAAAAAAAGAAAAAGAAAAAGAAATAAAAAGGCTCACTGAGAAGAAGCTTGAGGCAAGCATATAATAAAAAATTGGTGTCATAATCCTCCCCCAATTAATAAAACTTGAAAGACTCCCTCAAAAAGACTCCATTGATATTATGCTTTGAAGAGAGTCATGAGATTTTATGTCTTTTAGTCGGTCATTAGTTGACTCAGAAATATCTTTGGACAATGAAAAATACTTCTATCACATGAGCATAAATTTTGAAATCTGCTTAGGCTCAGAAAGAAAGAATTAAAGTAGAGGGTCCTGTTATTAGCAATTGATGGAATTCAATCCTGAAGTCATATCATTCAACTCCAACATCAATTCAAAGAGCGTCAGAATGACTTCTTAAAGACAACTTGTACAATCCTTACAAATCAGTATCAAAGAAACGACGATCGTTGCGACAGAGCTACAAAGTTACAACATTTCCAGCTGTGGTGTCTGTAGAAATAACACATCTTTGTAGGTACTTGAAACGATATAATTCCAATAGTACCTCGAAGACTAGGTCATTTTCTACAAATGTTTTCGATCAGTGGACAATACCTTAAGGAGAACTGCGCATCGTGATGTTTCAAAGACAACCTCATTCTACGAAGCACAGATGCCGCACTTGCTTATGACTGGGTCCAAACCCTAACTAAAAAAAATAATAATAAAAAAATGAAAAATCATGAAACATAAATGAATAAAATAAAACTTCACGAAAAAAAACCAACAATAAATTCTCCAACAAATGACAACAAATAAATAAAAAAATGAAAACTAAAAACAAAATCGAATAAGATAACGAAACAAATTTTAAATCAAAATGAAACTTAAAATCAAAATGAAATCCAAAATCGAATTGAAATCTAAATCAAGATGAACTCAAATCATCAAAACAAAAAAAATGAATCTCATTGCTTTCGGATCTTCCCCATTGCAATGGTTCAAATCAAATATCAAATTTTAGAGGTTGAGGATTTTACACCAGATACCGCATTGCTTTTGGATCTTTCCCTATGCAATGGTTCAAATCAAAAATCAAATTTTAGAGGTTGAGGATTTTACATCCGATACCGCATTGCTTTAGGTTCTTTCCTTATCGCAATGGTTCAATTCAAAAAATCAAATTTTAGAGGTTGAGGAGCCCAGCATTCGATACCGCATTGCTTTAGGATCTTTCCCTATCGCAATGGTTCAAATCAAAAATCAAATTTTAGAGGTTGAGGATCCCAGCATCCGATACCGCATTGCTTTAGGATCTTTCCCTATCGCAATGGTTCAAATCAAAAATCAAATTTTAGAGGTTGAGGATCCCAGCATCCAATACCTCATTGCTTTAGGATCTTTCCTTATCGCAATGGTTCAAATCAAAAATCAAATTTTAGAGGGTGAAGATCCCAGCATCCGATACCGCATTGCTTTAGGATCTTTCCCTATCACAATGGTTCAAATCGAAAATCAAATTTTAGAGGTTGAGGATTTTACATCTGAAACCACATTGCTTTATGATTCCTTCTTATCGCAATGGTTCAAATTCAAAATTTCAAATATTAGAGGTTGAGGATCCCAACATCTGATACCGCATTGCTTTGCAATGACTCCTGTTAAATTTTAGGGGTTGAGGATCCCAACATCCGATACCGCATTGTTTTGCAATGATCTCCTTTCAAGTTCTAGAGGTTGAGGATCACAGCATCCGACACATAATTGCCTTAAGATCCTTTCCTATCGCAATGGTCCAAGTTAAAGTTCTCATCGTAGAACATCAATTCTTGAGGCTGGAGCTGAACTTCCAGTTCTCAAATCAATTCTCGAGGCTGGAGCTGAACTTCCAGTTCTCAAATCAATTCTCGAGGCTGGAGCTGAACTTACAGTTCTCATTTCAATTCTGAGGCTGGAGCCGAACTTCCATCTCTCATTCCAATTCGATCAATTCATTTTACCAAATTCAAACTTTTCTCGCGAACTTTCACAAATGGAATTATTTGAAACCTCAAATTCAGATTCGAAATCAACATTTTCAACTTAAATAAAATCACACATAAACTAAACCAAAAATCCAAACTCTAAATTCAAAATAAAATTCCAAACTCTAAATTCAAAACAAAATTCTAAACTTCAAATTCAAAAATAAAATTTCAAACTTAAAATTCCAAAATCCAAATCTTTAACTTAAATCTTGAAATTTTCAATCTTAAGCTATTAAATCAAATCGGATTGTGTCCCCTTTTAGAATGAGGATGTTTGAATTCTTTACTTCATTTTGAAGGATTTCACATTTCCTCCCTAGCAAGAGTCCGGTAGACTTCCATAGTGAAAATCCACCAGATACTCCCCAGCGGGAACTTTCTTCGCTCTCTCTGTTTATTCTGAGAGAGTTGTTTTTTACGTTTGTGTTGGTTCAGTTGATCTCTTCGGTCAACGCCAATACGCGCGGTGTGCTCCTTTAGCACACAACACCTATTGGGGGTCCATTTGTTGACCTCATTTATGGTGAGGTCTTTCTTTCGTCTTAGTGCTTAGGATCTAGCCATAGGACTTCTCTTTGACTATTCTAGAGGACTAGAAATGGAACCCACCACTTAGAAATTCAAACACCTCTTAACTCTTCTTGAACCCCACACAGATGACCATAAACTTCCAAGCCCCTTTGGAAGGTTAAAAGCCAAATGTGGAGGTTCAAGGATGAGTTCCAATAGGATACTTTGGCCTTAGGATTACCTTGGGTAGTTTGGTCTTGGTCAGGTCCAGCCTGTACACACAACACTCTCACACACATTCCAAACCCTAAGATCACTCTTAGCCAAGTTGGGTTCCTGACTCATGTAGGAAACTCATGTGGATGGACCTCAACCCCTAAGCCCTTGGCTAAGAGGGTTAGGAACAACATATTGAGTGCCTAAAATGAGTCCTCTCATGGCTCCTGTGAGCTTAACATGACTTCATGGCTCAACCAAAATGGTTTCATTTTACTCACATCTAATCAATCTTCATTTTTCCCAAATTTCAATGTATGAGCCACGGGGCCCCTAAACTCTCCAAAAATTACCAAATTGCCCCTGAAAAGGGCCCCGAAACTCAAAACTTTGCAATCACCCGGGCTCCTAAAAAAATCATTCCAGAGCATTCCTCTCGTCAAACTGAGAAGTTTGGCTGTAAACATGCAATGCTTCCGAGCTACTTTTGGGCCCCTCGCGGCCAAAATAGCCGATACTTAAAAAACGCTCCTAGGTTCATAAAACATTCCACATAAATAAAAAAATGACCCTGGACACTTTTGTTTGACTCCAAATTTCTTTCTAAACCACCTCGAGCCTTTAATTTAGCCTTTTGACCACTTACCCCCAAACTCCCCAAAATTACCAAAATGCCCTTCAGAGCCAAAAATTTCAAAAATTCCAAAAAATCACAAAAAATTCCAAAAAATCCATAATATTATCCACATCATTTTGTTCAACTATCACATACCCCAATTTTGTCAATTTAACCAAGTTTGATCAAAAACTCCAAATTTTCCTTTAAAGCACAAAATCGACCCTATGTCCAATTCGACCAAATTGATCATCCAATTCAATTCAAAATCACTCCAAATACTTTCCAAACTCTTCATAACACTTTCCTAAACCAACCTCAACATTCACCTAGCCCAAATTTTGACCCAAACCTAACCCAAACTCAAGCCCAAGTTTACCCCAAATTTAAAGGCCCAAAATCAAGCCCATGAGCTAAATCACTTCAATTAGCCCAAATCCACTAAAAAGCCCACATCCCAATTATCAATTTGTCATCCCTTTAATCAAATTCACTCCCTAAGTTCCAAATCAATCATCAAATAATTCCAAATGGAGTATCATGCCAAATCATCTCAAAATAAACAAAGAATTCAAAAATACCTTGCTCATGCAAATTGATCAAGCCTAGCTAAGCCAAATGCAAGCCATGAAGCTTGATGACAAGCCACTTGAAGCCATGTAAGAACTTTTCACCTCACCAAGCCATCAATGGCAAGGGAGGGGACCTCTTTCCAAACTCATGATTAAAGCCTTTTAGCCCTTTTATACTTCACTCTAACCCAAGCTTAGCCACATCATCATGGATGGTGACCTCTCACTACTAATCATGCTGAATAAAGGGTGCTTTTCTCAGCCCAAATCAGATCATGGAAAGGTGAACCAAGCCCAACCCCATGCTTTGACCAATTTGAACCCAAGCTCCTCTACTTAAGCTTCATTCATCGCCAAAGAGGAAGAAAAAGAAAGATTACCTTATGGAGACCCTGCCAAATTGTTCCCAAAGCTTTTCCAAGCATTCCTAAGCTCAATCAAACCATTTCCAATTGAGGCCTCACCTCTGGGACAAAGGTATCAATTTTTTTCTTCTCCAACCGAGCTTATTTTAAATTTCTGTAACTATTCACTTGCTTTAAGTATATCATCACCATATAGATGTGTGCTACTCGATTAGACGATCATTTAAAAAAATCACTCAATTTCGTTGAGAAACGAGTGAGATATCAAGGTTTGAAGGTGGACGATTTTGGGTGAATATGATTTTGGGTGAATATGAGTAAGGTGACATAAAAATTTCAAAGTCATTTGAGTTATATTTAATTGATTATGAAGTGAATAAGCCTAAGGGGCAAAATGGTAATTATTGAAATTTAGCCTTAATTAATATTTAGGCTTAATTATGGGTAATGGGTAATAAATGATCCTAATTAATCTCCTTAGATGATTGAAACATAGGGGTTTAAAGGGTAGGAACCAATTTTATCACTTTTCCAACATAAACAAAATGATTATAATTTCTTAAATTATTGAAAAATTGAAGTTAATTAAAATAGAATGTATTAAGTGAAGGGGTTTAATCTTGAAAGATATTAACTTATTAATCTTAACCCCTAATTAATGATAGAAATCAAATACCACTTAATATTAATTTAATAACTCATTAATAAAAATAAAGATAAATTAAATAATCAAATTAAAATAATTTCTAAGATAAATTAAATAACTAAATTAAAACAATTTCTAAGACAATTTGATAAAAAAAATAATTTTAAAATAATATAATTAATTAAATTAAAAATAATTTAAAAATGACATGATTAATTCAAAACAATTCAAAGTAAATAAAATTAATTTAAAACAATTTTAAAATAATTTAATCAACTTTAAATCACAATTAAATTAATATAATTGAATTAAAATCAACTTCAAATCGACGCGATGAAAATTAAATATAATTAAAATTAAAGTTAAAAACAATTTAAAAAAAACCAACAACTAAATCAACTTTTGAAATTACACAATCAAATTGAAATAACATAAGACAATTATAATTAAAATAAAATATTATAATTAATTGAAATCATTCTACTCAACTTCAAACAAGATGGTTAAGTTTCTTAATAACCTAACCTGCCCCTAAAGGCTATCACCCACATAACTCTTAAGTGAAACGCCAAGTGAATGTCACCTCTCTCATAAGATAATTAAAACATCTAAATTCACTAAGCAAGAGTCCAGACTCAACTAAACTTTTGGATGACCAATTCACCTGTACAATGAAATTCATTTGGACTCGAAATATTCCCAGAAGCCTTAAATAGATGTTTATGACCCGTCCTAAGCACTTTCTGAATATAATGGGATGTTTTGGAAGAAAAATTGAACTTAATTGTTCTTTGGTGAAGAAAATCATCCATAAAACACAAGAACCTAGACGTCATAGGAATTGACTAGCAATAGGATTAGGATTTTGGTAGACAACCAAAATCTTACCTTAGCTTTACCTAGGTATTTATTGCAAAATATTTAAATGCTTTGACACGTGTTTTAAGTGCAGTGGGAATGACGAGAAGACCCTCCAGGTATGCTTTTATTTTATTGCAACTTACTCTAATGCAATTTACTTACTCGTACTGCACTTTACTTCTCTTGCATGTTAAACAAGAATGTCACCCTGCATGAAAACTGAAACCTTTAGGATAGCCACAAAAAATGAAACCCAAAACTAAAAGTCACAACAAGATAAAATTCACCGCCACAACATTGAAAATATAAAATAACTCAAAACTTAATCACAAACAGAACAACAAAACTGTAATTATAACTAAATTAAAATGACTCATTGGATGATCGGGAATACCTCGGATGATGTAACCTACGTGTTGCTAACGGGATTTCCCACGGTCTAAATGAAAGTGTGAAACTCATTTAGTTGAGTTTAGCAAATTCATTTGAACTAAGTGAATCCGATAAAAATAACTGTGTCGGAATGATGGAACCGTGGGATCTTAACCAGTGTTGTTATAATCAACTTTAATATTCCTCTAACAAAATATTAAAAACACCTGGACTTTAAGACTTCTAAACCAAAACACTTCTCTCATCCCCTGATTTTCACCTTCTAAAACTAAAACTCTGCAATAACAAGGAGCTCGGAGCACGGTGGGCAGCATGGCCATCTTCGTCAGCAAAACTTGTGTCTACTTCAGCAAAACCTTTTCATAGTTTTAAAAAACCAAGCCATAGGATTTCGAGGTAGTTTGCCTAGTGCAACATAAATCCTCAACTTTTTGTTAGGCATTTGCATAATCATATTATGTAAATTAAGCCTTAATCGGTCTTAGGATTCCGAGGTAGTTGTTTCATACGACATAAACCCTCACAACTTCGAGGCTGTTTGTGTGATCATATCATACAAGAATAAGTCCTGATTAATTAAAATTGGCAGGATTAAAACATTAAATAAACTCTCAAATTGAAGCCAAACAAATAGGATAGTTGGGAAGTCACCGAGACTTGTCTCAAATCCGTGACATCCCCTACTTCTCCTCCATTAGATTCCTAAAATAACTGTTCCAAATTTGATCCATTCCCAATTGAAATTTCCAAAAGCCAATTTTTTGAAAACCTTAAAATTTGAAATTCTTTAGAGCAAAACCACTGATCATTATCGAGAGTTTTCTTAAATGATTCACGTCATTTAAGATGTAATTAACTATAGGGGCTTGCCCTTATAAGGAACTTAAAAACCCAAGTAATATAAACCCTGCTTAATTTCTTTATATTAAGCAGGGGAACTTGTCAACTTATAAAATTGGTTCGCAGACCAAACAGATGTCACAAATCTTCTAGTTTATTTAATCAAGCCCCATCATCAAGCAGTGTGTCTATTCTTCGGGATAGATACACGGTTTGTGGTGTGGTTCTCGTTTATATAAACTATTCGGGATGTGAGATCGGTTTGATTTCATATCTTAAAATTTTCAAACTTAAAATTATTTTCAAAATCAAATGCTACTTTCCAAATTATATATATTTAAATTAAATTTAAAATATGAAAATTCGCAGACAATTTCTGTAGGCAACCTCTTTTCAAAACACAAACCTAAAAGTATGCCGACAAATGCGTATGCTTCATCTAAAGGTTTTGACATTAATGATCCACCAGCAGCAGCATCTATAATCAATCTCAATGATCCCATTAATCCATTGTAAAATGTTTGAATTATTAACTAGTTTGGTAAAGCATGATGTGGGCACTTCCTAAGAAGATCTTTAAATCTTTCCCAAGCTTCATATATTGATTCCCATTCATACTGACCAAACAATGTGATATCATTTCTTAGCTTAGCAATCTTTCTTGGAGGGAAATATTTTGATAGAAAATTTTGAGAAAGTTCTCCCCAAGTTCAAATAGATCCAGGTGCTAACGAATTTAACCACAGCTTAGCTTTATCCCTTAATGAAAAAGGAAAAAGTCTAAGTCTGACACCATCACTCGACACTCTGTCATATTTAAAAGTAGCACACAATTCTAGAAAACTAGCGAGATGTAAATTTGGATCGTCATTAGGCGTTCCTCCTAATTGATTATTTTGTACCATTTGGATAATAGCAGGTTTAAGCTCAAGTGAATTAGCAGCAACATCAGGATTTTGAATAGTCACATGAATTTCATCTGTTGATGGGTTAGCATAATCTCTTAAAGGGCTTGGAAAATTTCCAATATCATTTCTTTGATTATCTTGATTATTTTCCATTTTGCAAGGATTCTCAGTTTGTTTCTGTTGTTTTCGAATTTTTCTAATATTACGCACTAGCTCTGAATCGTAAGGTACTAAACCTATAGATCCACTACTACACATATAAAATCACACAATTACTCTAAAAAGTAAACAAACACACAATTACACACTACAAAGTAAAGGTTTTTAGTTACTATATTATTAATAGATACCATTTATACCTTTCCCGGCAACGGCGCCAAAAACTTTATGGGAGGACTTTATATTATGCAAGAACTTATGATCCCAAATTTATATATTCAAAATGATTTTTTAAAGTCCAAACTTCAACGCAAGTATACGTATTGTATCAAGTAATATAGGGCTCTAATGGAGTCCTGGTTATCGATCCCATAGGGAAGGCATGTTCCTTACAATAAATAGTTTAGTACTGAAATACAAAACTCAAATCGCAATTAAAATTTAAGTTTACTTCTACTAACAAGATGCAGAAAACAGTAACAGTTAAGCAAACCACAATTACTTCTAATATCTTTAAACAGAATTAACTAACACGCACACTAAGCTTGGTATTTGAAAGGTTTTTATATATATGAAAAGTGTCTTTCCTCTTGCAATGAGTATATGATGTGTGAATGATATAAAATGATTATTTATTGTATTGTGCCAAATAGGAGCATAAATTATTCTTTACCCTCAAAAGATTACCCCCTCTTCCAAGCATGAAAAGGACATTGACATATCCTAAGTTTAGTCACTAAATCTAAGGCTAGGCTGGGAGGATACCGGCTGTCACTACGAAGCTCCCACTCACCCTTCACCTGAAGGCTTTAGTTACTAATCTTAGGACCAAATTGGGGATCTCAGCATGTCACCCTGAAACCTCCAATTTGAAGCCCATCAAAACACATTTTTCTATTTATTTGCACTCAATTCCCATGAACTACGCAATTCATCCACGAACTTTTAATGTATTCTTCATTATTATTATAGGTCACTCAATCCTTTCGGAATTAATGTACAACAACAAATTTTAACAATTTAATTGGACAGATCAAAAAGTAAATTAAGTTCGAAATGAAAAACCATCACAATTTCTTCAATACTTTAAAAGCACTTCAAATCCACATCATCACATCATCACATCTCTAAGCACGAAGAAAGACAAAGGAGACTACTCAGAATTCATAGAGAAGACACAATAAAACATGGATTTTTTATATGAATAAAAAGTCATACAAACCACAATAGAAAATACAACTTATCTCTTTCTCTTCCCCAAGCAAATCCATTGAAGTTCATTTGAATCCTTTTCTCTCTTCTTTGCATCACTAAATTCCATCTTTAGAATGAAAAGGAAGAAGTAATCTCTCACTTTACTCTTCCTTCACTCCTTATAGAAGAATCCCTCTCAAATCTTCACTTCCACTCTTCTCTTCCAAACCCTAACTCTAAACACACTTCTCCTCCACTCACACACACACACACACCAAAACCTCTCTTTTTTGTCCAAAAATAGTTGCATATATGTTAGAAATGAATTAACAAGAGTTTCCTTATGCATCCCTTCAAAAAGTGGCCAAAACTCGTCAATTTTGAATTGCACCGACATAGGGCGCCGGTGGTGCTCTATCGTCAATTAATTTTGGAGCTCTCAGGGAAATGGCGCTAGCGGCACCAGAAGGTATTTTCTCCCATTTTGCTCCTTTTCATTATGAATTCGTTCCTCTTTGCTTCTTTTTGCTCCAATCACCTAAAATCATCATACCCACAACAAATTATGAAAAATACCTTTCCTTAAAGTTCAATATCACCAAAAATGAGTAAAATTATATAGCAAAAACAGTATATATTTTTTGTGCATCAGTCATGAAATTTCCTTTTCTAAAGACATGAAAATACCCACTAAAATCTTAAGGGCTTAGTAGTGAGCTAGGCTTAATCAAAGGAATTAACTAACAAGAATTAGAAAAGAAAACATAATTAATCTTAAACTACCTTTTAAAACATTACAAGCCCATTAAAATTTGATAAATTCTTCCACAAGTTAATTTTGCCTCAAAAGGCCCACTCACATAATTCCTAAGTAAAGCACCAAATGATAATTACCCTGCCTTTCAGGATGACTAAAACATTGGCTCACTGAACATAAGGGTATGGAACAGATAAATCATTTAATAAAATTGTTAAGTCCAAATGAGCTCAAGGAAGCTCGAAAGTATTGTGAAATATATGTGTCTTTCTTGGATATTTCACAAGTATTCTGAAAATCCTGTAGGACTACTGTATCTATCATATTTATTAAATGAAAAATATCTCTCAAAATGAATAGAATTCACGGGGTTATGACCTAGTACTTTGTAGGCCTATGACGAACCTATCCATAAGGTTTTACTTCCCTGCAAAATATAAATGTTTATTGCAAGAATACTAAAGTTTCAGGTAGAGATGACGGGAAGACCTACCAGGTATGCTTTATTTTATTACAATTTACTTACCTGAACTTTACTGTACTTTCTTTCCTTGCAAATTTGCATGCTAAACAACAATGCCACCCTGCATGAAAACTGAAACCTTTTAGGATAGCCATAAAACTGAGACCAAAATCAAAATTAAAAGTCAAAATAAGATAAAATTCACCGTCACAACATTAAAAAATATAAAACAACTTTAAATTTAATCACAAATAAAAACAAAAAACCATAATTCTAACTAAATTAAAGAGTCTCATTGGATGATCGAGAATTCCTCGAAGGAGGTAACCTACATGTTGTTAACGAGGTTTCCCATGATCTAAATAAAAGTATGAAACTCATTAAGTTGAGTTTAGTAAATTTATTTGGACAAAGTGAATCCGATGAAAATAGTGGTGCCAGAATGATGGAACCGTGGGATCTTACCGGTGTCACTATAATCAACTTTAATGTTCTTATAATAAAATATTAAAACACCTCAATTTAAATATTTACTAAATATGACACTTCTCTTCTCTTCTCAATTGCCACTTTTGTAAACTAAACCTACTACAACGAGGAGGTTGGAGCATGCATAGTGGGCAGCATGGCCATCTTTAACAGTAAAACTTGTCTACATCAGCAAAACAATTCCTCAGAAATTAAAACAACAAGCCATAGGACTTCGAGGTAGCTTGCTTAGTGCAGCATAAATCCTCACCGTTTCTCTAGGCCCTTGCATAACTATGTTGTGCAACGTAAGCCCTAACTCGTCTTAGGATTCCAAGGTTGTCATCGGGTATGACATAAATCCTCCTGTCTTCCAGGCCATTAACATGATCAATATCAAGTGAATGTAAGTCCTAAATAATAAAATTGATAGGCTGAAATGCCAAATAAATATCCTAAATCAAAGCCAACCCATAAGATAGTTTGGGAAGACATCAAGTTTTTCCTTGAATCTATGTCCTTCCCCTAGCCTTCTCTCCTTTGATTTTTGATAAAATGAAATGTTCCAAACTTGAGACATTCACCCATTGAATTTTGACTATCGCATTTTCTTTGAAAACCTTACCTTTGGAAGTCATGAATATAATATTTCTTGATATATATCAAGAGTTTTTTTTTAGGTGAATTCAGCTATCTAAGATGTAATTAACTATAAGGGCTTGACCTTATAAGAAACTTAAAGACCCCAGATTAATATAAACCCTATCTAATTTCTTCATATTAGATAGGGGAAATTGTTGGTCAACAATGGTTCGTAGACCAAATGGATGTCATGAATTCTTTAGTTTGTTTGATCAAGCCTCATCCCAAGTCATGTATCTATTCTTCGGGATAGGTACATGTCTTGTGATGAAGCAGTTGATTATCTAAACTAACGTTTGTATGAATTCAGTTTGATTTCGTATCCGCCAAAATTAAAATATTATTTTCAAAATCCATATATATTAAACTAAATCTAAATTATATTTTATAAAAACTATATTTTAAACCCTTTCAAAAATTTCAACACCACACAAAAAAAATTTTAACGGCCGACAGACATGACTGAAAAAGATGAATCTTTTGGTCCATCAATTGAAAAACCTCCTGAACTTGATTTAAATATGCTTCCTAATCATTTAAAGTATGACTTATTAGGTGATTCCTTAACTTTTACAGTTATAATTTCCTCTCAATTAACTGAAAGAGAAGAAGAGAGTTTGCTTAAAATTTTGAAGAAATAAAAGAAAGCCTTTGGATAGACAATAGCTGATATTAAAGGAATTAGTCCTTCAATTTGTATTCATAGAATCCTTATGGAGAATAACTGCAAACCTCGAGTTGATCCTCAAAGGAGATTAATTCCTATCATGAAAGAAGTTGTTAAGAAAGAAATCTTAAAGTGGTTAGATGTTGGAATTATCTACCCTATTTCAGATAGTGCATGGGTTAGTCCTATTCACTATATACCAAAGAAAGGAGGAGTTACTATGACTGTGAATGAAAAGAATGAAATAATATCAGTAAGACAAGTTATAGGGTGGCGAATATGCATTGATTATAGAAAATTAAACTTTGCCATTAGGAAAGACCATTTTCACTTCCTTTTCTAGATCAGATATTGGATAGACTCACTGGGCATAAATACTTTTATTTTCTGGATGGATATACTGGTTACCACCAAATTCAAATTTCTCCTAAGGATCAAGTGAAAACAACGTTTACCAGTCCTTATGGTACATTTGCTTTTAGAAGATTACCCTTTGTTGTATGTAATGTCCCTACTACATTTCAGAGATGTATGATGGCAATTTTCTGTGATTTAATAGAAAAAGGAATTGTAGTTTTTATGGTTGACTTTTCAGTGTTTAGAATTTCATTTGAATCATGTTTAGAACATCTATCTAAGGTTTTGAAATGTTGTGAAGAAACTAATTTGGTCCTTAAATGGGAGAAATGCCAATTTATGATAGCAGGAGGAATTGTTTTGGGACATCGTATATCAAAAAATGGTATGGATGTAGATCCTGTAAAAATTCAAGTGATCTCTAATTTACCTTGCCCAACTAATGTAGGGGGAATTATAAGTTTTCTGGGACATGCTGGATTTTACAGGGGTTATATTGAAGACTTTTCACAAATTTTGAAGCTTTTATGCCATTTACTGGAAAAAGATGTGATTTTTAATTTTAATGATGATTGCCTAAAAGATTTTGAAACTTTAAAAGAAAAATTAATCACTGCACCTGTTATAGTTTCACCTAACTGGGAAATACCTTTTGAATTAATGTGTAATGCTAGTGATTATGCTATTGGAGCTGTTTTAGGTCATAAATATGATAATATTTTCAAAGTGATTTACTATGGTAAAACTCTTAATGAAGCTCAAATTAATTATACCACTACTGAGAAAGAGTTATTGGCTATAGTATTTGCCTTTGATAAATTCAGATCATATTTAATTGGAACTAAATGTGTGAGGCATATTGATCATTCTGCTATTAAGTATTTAATGAAGAAGAATGATACAAAACCAAGATTGATTAGATGGATTCTTCTTTTGCTAGAATTTAATTTCGAGATATTATAGGAAGGGTGCTGATAATCAAATTGTTGATCATTTGTCCAGGCTTGAAACTGAAAAATCTCTTTGTGATGCTAAAGAAATTAATGAACATTTTCCTGATGAAAGATTATTCACTATTAATGGGTGGTGTGTTTCGTGATATGCCAACATTGTAAACTTTATTGCCAGTGATATTTTACCCTATGGTTTGACATACCAGGAGAAGAAGAAATTTCTCTCTGAAGCTAAGACTTATTTTTGGGATGACCCTTTTTATATAAACAAGGAAATGATTTGATTATTCAAAGATGTGTGCCTTTAGAAGAAACTTATGAAATTATTCAAAAATGTCATAATTCTTAGTATGGATGACATTTTAGAGTTGATAAAACTGCATATAAAATCTTAAAATCTGGATTTTATTGGCCTACAAGTTTTAAGGATGTTAATGTATATATTAAAAATTTTGATCGATGTCAACGTGTAGGCAATATTTCTAGAAGAAATGAGATGCCTCTCAATTATATGTTGGAAGTTGAAATATTTGATGTTTGGGGATTAGATTTCATGGGACCATTTATACCTTCTTTTGGAAATACATACATTTTAATTACAGTAGAATATGTGTCGAAATGGATAGAAGTTATTGCTTTACCTCGATGTGATTCTCAAAGTGTTGCAAAGTTTTTAAATAAGAATATATTTTGTAGATTTGGAATACCAAGAGTAATCATAACTGATGGGGGAAGTCATTTTAGAAATGATATTATGTAGAAGTTAGAAAAGAAATATCTTATTAACCATCACATTGCTACTGCTTATCATCCGCAGACAAGTGGTTTGGTTGAATTATTCAATCATAAAATTAAAAGAATATTAGTAAAATCTGTTAATCCAAATAGAAAGGATTGGTCAATCAAATTGGATTATGCTTTGTGGGCCTATAGGACTGCCTACAGAACTCCTATAGGAATCTCCCCATATAGGCTAATTTTTGCAAAAACTTGTCATTTACCAGTTGAACTTGAGCATAAAGCATATTGGGCTATTAAAAAGTTCAATTTTAATTTGAATGATGCTGGAGAAAAGAGTTTATTGCTATTGAATGAGCTTGAAGAGATAAGGAATAAATCTTATGAAAATGCTAAGATTTATAAAGAAAAGATGAATTTGTGGCATGATCGAAAGATTCTTACTAAAAATCTTGAGCTAGGGAAAAACTTTTTACTATATAAAGTTAGATTAAGAATTTTTGCTGGAAAACTTAAGTCCAGGTGGATTGGCCCATTTAATGTGATGAAAGTTTATTCATTTGGAGCTGTGGATATTAAAGATCTTAAGATTGGAAAAATAGTTAAAGTGAACGGTCATAGTCTTAAACCTTACTTTTTCGTCGATTAATCTAAACCTGATGAGAATCTGATGTTGGGTCACTCAGAATAAACTCTGGGTATGTCAAGTTGATGACGTTAAACCAAGCGCTTTGTGGGAGGCAACTCATATTTATCAATGTGCTTTGGTTTATGTTTGCTTTGTGTTCTTTTATTGGGTTTGATTTGAGAAATATTGTAGCATTTTGGAGTTTTTATGTTATAGTGGTGTTTATTTAACCTTATTTGATGACCTAGAGGAGTCAGAATGAAAATTTTGACGTTTGGCAGAACTGTGCAAAAATGTGCACTTACGGTATGTGCCGCTGGTTGGCGCATAGGCGCTACAACTATAAAAAACATGAAAAATGAGTTTCTAGAAGCCTAAATCATGGGTGACTAATTTTTGGAGTTATTAAGGAGTTTTAAAACATCTAGGGTCGGTTTTAAGGCTTCCTATGTCTATTAAAAGGCCTTGAATTTATGAGATACTTGCCCCAATTTTATTTTCATTTCTGAGTCTTAAAAATAGTATTTTGAGTGCGAAAATGTCTTCTTGGGAGAGCAAAGTTAAGAAGAAAGAGGATGCCAACAAGAAGAAGTTTATTTGTGATAGTGCGCAAGAGTTATATAATGTATTTCTGGCATTGAGTATCCAAGGAATAACAAAAAGGATTACAAAGATCGAGGCTGATGTGGAGTTTATTGATGCAAAGGTAAATGAAATTAATGCACAATTAGCGCACATTGGATGGCAACACAAGATGCAATTCAGTCATACAAGTCATGTGGAATAAGCAGATAGAGAGATGTTTCTGAAGAACAAATGGATATAAGAAGAATATGTTAGAGTTTTCAATCATTGCTTGTCTTATCAGATTTACATTCAAGATGGTTCAAATGGAACTAATGGTGGTTCTAAATATAATCCACCTAATGGAGATCGAAATTAAATTATGTGTGGTCTTGTGGTTTAATTATGTGTGTTTAGTGATTTAAGTGTGTTTTCTTTCTTTTTTTAATTTTTGTGTTTGTTGCACTTTACATATGTTTGTTACATCTCAATGATGTAAATTTGTGTTTAATTACTTGTGTTTGAACTTACGTATTTGGGAATTTCATCCAAAGTGCTTGGATATAAATTTGTAGTTTGTATAAAGTGTGTTTTGATATTTAAGTAATATAAGTCTTTGTTTGTGTGAGATTTGTGTGGAATCATTGGAGATTAAAGTGTACTTTTGGAGTATTGGAAAAGTTTATGGGGAGAAATAATTATTTAAAGTGATTAAAGGTGATTAACTTGGATTTTTGATGGAATTAACTTAATTGCCAAAATCTGGGCATTGGCGGCTAAGCGCCAAGCCGACGACGCATAAGAGCCACATTTCGCGGCTAAGCGATGTTTGCCTTGCAGATAGGTGCCGGTTCGCGAAAATCGATTTTTTGCAGTTAAAAACCCAAAATTTTCCATTTTTAACACCCCCATCACCTTTAACCTCTCGGTTTTGCAAAATAGAAGCCTAGAGCATCACTAAATTGAATCATTTTAGAGGCAATTTCATCGAAATTTGTTGATTTGAATTCCTTAAGGTATGATCATTACTCCTAAGTAAAAAATTTTGATTTTCACAATGTATTTTGAGTACATTATTAAAAAATATGAAAATCACTATTCATGGTGAAAATTTGTGGAAAAGCATGAGAAATTGCTTGGATTTAGTGGAATTTGCCTTTGAAATTTGAGTTAACAAGTTTAGTTTAAATTTAGAATTTATGGTGAATTTTTTGTGAATTTTAGAGAAGGCTCTAAAGTCAAAATGCTCGAAAGAGAAAGCAAGATTTGATTCCGACAAATGTGTCCGTTCTCGAGCAGAGAATCGTTATGTCGATGCACTCTCATCGTGAAAGTTGATTCCAAAATGAGTTTTTAGCAAGCCAGGAGGAGATATTAAGGATATGATTGCTAGAAGGAATTGGAAAAGATACTGTTGCTTCTCCACTATTGCAGTTGTTTTTGTAGTGAGAGAGTTCTATGCTAACTTGCCAGCTGCTGAAGAAAATGTGGTGATGGTTAGGGGCCAACAAGTGGATCTTTCACTTGCGGTAATTAATACTTTTTACCGATTACCTCCTGCGATGTTTTATTTTTATGTAAATTATTATCCTTCTGAGGGAGAGTTAGATGAGATTATGGCCTTTCTTACTGATAGAAGAGGTTTGTGGAAGATTATAAATGAAAGAAGAGTGAATTTTCAAGTTGAAGCTACTTCAAAGGCATGACATTACTTCATCACATCTAAGCTTCTTCCTTCAAGTCATATCGGTGAAGTTATAAGGGAGAGAGTTGTTCTGAACCATTTTATTCAGTAGGGAAAGCCTTTAGACATTGGGGCTTTTATTTTTGATTATATTATGAACTGTGCTAGAGCTACTACTACTGCAGGTATGAGATTTTATTCACTGATTCACTCCATTTGTGAGCAGTTTGGTGTTAAGTCTGAAACATTGGAAGAGGTTCTTCAGCCACTTAGACCTATTACCAGTGTAAATATGAACACTTACACTGTACATTCAGTATTTGGCTAGAAAGGAGGATCTGTTAGAGCTTCCAGTGCTTCTGCTTCAGCTGCTTCTACTTCTCACAGTTGGGAGACCTGCTCTGAGGAGTAGTTTAGTGAAGAGTCAAGGTTTCAGAGAAACTTCCTGAGTCTTGTGGAGAGGATTTTCAGATAAGTTTTTACTTTTGTTCTTACATTTAGTTTTTAATTAATACTTGTTATGTTTGTTGTTTTTTTATGGTTTTTAATTTCAAATTAATGTGTTTTCATATTTTCTTAATGCATTCTGAGTAGTTTATTTTATCTTTTTCTTTCTTAAATGAAGAAGTAAGTAATTCATGAAAAATTGTTGTGGAATGTATATTTGTTTAAAGTTGGAAGAAGTTGTGAAGATTGATTCTATAAAATTTATTTACTTCTTAATTTGACCTGTTAAGATGTAAAATTTGTGGTGAGATTATGTAAGATCCAATACGGTATTGTCTCACAAAAGTTAGAAAGAATCACATGCAATTATATGGGTGAAAATTGTAGTTCATATAATTGAATGTAATATATTAGAAGATGTTTTAAAAAGGGGAGTAAAATTTGAGGATTTTTAGTGTAATAAGCTAAAAGCCCCTAATTTGGTTTGAAGTTTTGAATTTTGTTATGAGAAGTTAGCCCCTAGGTAGAGGGAAATGAGGGAACTCTTGAGTGAGAGCTGGTATCTTCCCTGCCTAACCATGTTCAAAATGATAAAATTTCAAATAAACCAATGTTCTTTGTAGAACCAAGTAAGGGTAAAAAATACATTTTCTTCTATTCATCACAACAAATTTAAATACTTCCACAACAATACTTTTATACTTATTACTACTTTATAAAGGAAAGAAAAAGATATTCTAGTTAATAGTGTTTTTCATACTGTGTTTACAATTATTATCATTTTAATTTCTTATTTGACTTTTATAAGAAAATTTTAAGAGTGAAATCAACTATCAAACTTTTTAAAATCAAAACATACTTTTAAAAGCTAATTAAAAAAGTAAAAAGATAATTTTCTTATTTCTTTAAAGATTTTTCACTTTCTCTGTGGGTTCGATATCTCGGGGCTTAATCAGAAAGTCTTATATTACTTGATAAACGATACGTATACTTGCATAGTATCCACATTATAAATCATAATTTTCATATCAAAATCATAAGCATATAATTATTCGGTGCGAAGTCAAGTTTTTGGCATCGTTGCCAATTTACATACCATAATTGTAAGTCTAAATATAGGGTGGATCAAGTTTTTGGCGCCATTGCCGGGAAAAGAAATTAATTAAAATTAAATTTTAAAGAAAATTAAGAAATTTTAAATTTTTACTTTACTTTGGTTTTGTTAGTGTGTTGTGTTTTGTTTTGTTTTATTATTGTATGCGTAGTTCAGGTTCTGAGGGACTTGTGCCTTACGATTTTGAATTAGGAAGAACTATCAGAAAAATCAAAAAAATTAAAATACAGAAAAAGATAAAAATATTCAAGAAATGGCAAATTATCAAAATCAAAATTTTGGCATCCATCAAGAATTAAGACCTTTAAGAGATTATGTTAACCCTATAGTGGATGAACTTCGTGGTAGTATTCAAAACTTTGCTATTGCTGCTAAATCTTTTGATCTTAAACCTGCTATTATCCAAATGGTGTCTAATAATTAGTTTGGGGGAGCAACAATTAAACATCCTAATTTACATCTTGCTAATTTTCTAGAGTTGTGTGCTACTTTTAAATATGATGGTGTTTCGGATGATGCTATTAGACTTAGACTTTTTCCTTTCTCACTAAGGGATAAAGCTAAAATATGGTTACATTCGTTAGCACCTGTATCAATTAGAACTTGGGGTGAACTGTCACAAAAATTCCTTGCTAAATATTTTCCACCATCTAAGACTGCTAAGTTGAGAATTGATATTACATCTTCTTGTCAGTTTGAAGGGGAATCAATATACGAAGCATGGGAAAGATTTAAAGATCTCCTCAGGAAATGTCCACATCATTCAATACCAGATTGGTTAATAAATCAAACTTTTTATAATGGATTAGTTGGATATCTTAGATCGATCATCGATGCTGCTGCTGGTGGATCATTAATTTCTAAAACATTTTCTGATGCTTATGCTTTAATTGAAGAAATGACTACTAATAATTTTCAATGGCCTTTTGAAAGGTTAAATCCTAAAAGGTAGCCAGTGTTTTTGAAAATGATGCTTTTACAATGTTAGCAAATCAAGTTGCTGTTTTTTCAAGGAAGATAGACCAATTTAGGATAAATTTTTCTCAGCCACATTCCATGATTGAAGAAAATTCATTAGGCCAAATGGTTGATTCTTATTCTTCACCAGAAACTGTGAATGATATAATTAAGCCTAACAACCCATATTCCACTTATTATAACCCAGGTTGGAAGAATCATCCAAATTTTAATTGGAATACCAATAATCAGGGTGGTGTTAATCAACAATGAGGGAACCACCAAGTAAACCCATTGGAGAATTGGAACAACTAAGGAAATAATAATAATAGATTAACTTATCCTTCAGGTTATAACAGTGCTGTACAATTAAAGGAGCAAAAGTTGTCTATTGAAGCAGTGGTGTCACATATGGGAAATCAATTACAAATTCAAGGAGCAACCATAAGAAATATTGAAAATCAATTGGGACAAATTGCAAATGCCTTAAGAAATAGATCCTAAGGAATGCTTCCAAGTAATCTTGAAGTAAATCCAAGAGAAAAGAATAAAGAACAAGTAAAAGAAATTTAACTGAGAAGTGGAAGAGAATTTGAAGATAGAGTTAAAAAAGAAACTGAAGTTGAGAAGAAAGAGATTGAAGAACCAAAAGAGGACGCTCCGAAAAGTTTGGAAAGACCTGTTTCTCCACCTAAGGTTGATTTAGAAAAACCACCACCTCCATTTCCTCAGAGACTTCATCAACAAAAGTTGGATAAGCAATTTTCAAAATTCTTGGAGATATTTAAGAAGCTTACTATTAATATTCAATTTGCTGAAGCCTTAGAACAAATGCCAAGCTATGCAAAATTTATGAAGGATATTCTTAACAAGAAAAGGAAGTTTGAAGATAACGAGACTGTTGAACTTAGTGAGGAGTGCAGTACAATAATTCAGAAAAAGCTTCCTAAAAAGCTTAAAGATCCTGGTAGTTTCACAATACCATGTGCAATCAAAGACAGATTCTACGGAAAAGCTTTATGTGATTTGGGTGCAAGTACTAAGCTTATGCCTCTATAAATATTCAAAAGACTGGGACTAGGAGAAATAACTCCAACTACTGTAACTCTGCAATTAGCAGATCGTTCGATCACATATCCTAAAGGAGTTATAGAAGATGTTTTGGTTAAAGTTGATCAATTTATTTTTCCTGTTGATTTTATTGTGTTAGATATGGAGGAAGATAAAAGATATACCTATAATTTTTGGAAGACATTTCCTAGCTACAGGCCGGGCCATGATAGATGTGCAAATAGGGGAATTAACGATGATGGCTAATGATCAGACTGTTACATTTAATATTTCAAAATCGATGAAATATCCTGCTAGAGGTAAAGAAGATGAATGTTATAGGATGGATGTTATCAAATATTTGAGTGAATGTCATTTCAAGTCAACTTATGAAGAGAAATCTGAAAGAGAAGAATTGGAACATAAGCAAGAAGAGGAGTTACTTGATTATGAAGATTTTCAGGAGGAAGATTTAAGGTATGTTCGTGAAAGTTTTGAATTGTTGGATTTGACTGAAAAAGATGTATTTTATGGTCCATCAATTGAAAAACCTTCTGAACTTGAGTTAAAAATGCTTCCTGATAATTTGAAGTATGTATTTCTAGGTGAATCCTCAACCTTGCCAGTTACAGAGGAAAGACATTGTTAAGAAAGAATTTAAAAGAAGAAGAGAGTTTGCTAGAAATTTTGAAGAAGCACAAGAAAGCCTTTGGATGGACAATTGCTGATATTAAAGAAATCGTCCTTCAATTTGTATGCACAGAATTCTTATGGAAGATAATTGCAAACCGCGGGCTGATCCCCAAAGGAGATTAATTCCTATTATGAAAGACATTGTTAAGAAAGAATTTAAAATGGTTGGATGCTGGAATTATCTACCCTATTTTAGATAGTGCATGGGTTAGTCCTATTCACTGTGTTCCTAAGAAAGGAGGAGTGACTGTGACTGTTAATGAAAAAAATGAAATAATACCAACAAGACAAGTTACAGGGTGGCTAATATGCATTGATTATAGAAAATTAAATCTTCCCACAAGGAAAGATCACTTTCCACTCCCATTTCTGGATCAAATGTTGGATAGACTGGCTGGGAATAAATACTTTTATTTTCTAGATGGATATACTGGTTACCACCAAATTCAAATTGCTCCTGAGGATCAAGAGAAAACTATGTTTACCAATCCTTATGCTACGTTTGCTTTTAGAAGAATACCCTTTAGTTTATGTAATGCCCCTACTACATTTCAAAGATGTATGACGGCTATTTTTTGTGATTTAATTGAAAAAGGGATTGAAGTTTTTATGGATGACTTTTCAGTGTTTGGAATTTCGTTTGAATCATGTTTAGAACATTTATCTAAGGTTTCAAAATGCTGTGAAGAAACTAATTTGGTCCTTAACTGGGAAAAATGCTAATTTATGGTAGCAAGAGGAATTGTTTTGGGACATCGGATTTTAGAAAGGGTTTGGAGATAGATCCTGCAAAAATTCTAGTTATATCTAATTTACCATTCCCAACCAATCTAAGGGGAATTAGAAGTTTTTTAGGACATGTTGGATTCTACAGGCGTTACATCAAAGACTTTTCAAAGATTACAAAACCCTTATGCCGTTTACTGGAAAAGGATGCAATTTTTATTTTTGATGATGATTGCCGCGAAGCCTTTGAAACATTAAAAAAAAATTTATCACTGCACCTGTAATAATTTCACCAAATTGGGAAAAACCTTTTGAATTAATGTGTGATGCTAGTGATTATACTATTGGTGCTATTTTAGGTCAGAAATATGATAAAATTTTCAAAGTTATTTATTATGCTAGTAAAACTCTTAATGAAGCTCAAATTAATTATTCCACTACTGAGAAAGAGTTATTAGCTATAGTATTTACCTTTGATAAATTTTGATCATATTTAATTGGAGCTAAATGTGTTGTGCATACTGATCATTCTGCTATCAAATACTTAATGAAGAAAAAAGATGCAAAACCGAGACTGTTAAGATGAATTTTTCTTTTGCAAGAATTTGACTTTGAGATAGTAGATAGAAAAGGCTGTGAAAGTAAAATTGTTTACCATTTTTCCATGTTTGAAATTGAAAAATCTCTCTGTGATGTTGAAGAATTAATTAACATTTTCTTGATGAAAAATTATTCACTGTTAATGAGTGGCGTGTTACGTGGTATGCAAACATAATAAATTTTATTGTCAGTGATATTATACCCTATGGTTTGACATATCAGGAAAAGAAGAAATTTCTATCTGATGCTAAGACTTATTTTTGGGATGACCCATTTTTATATAAAGAAGGAAAAGATCTTATAATTCGAAGATGTGTACCTTTGGAAGAGATTTTGGAAGTGATAAAACTGCATATAAAATCTTATAATTCAAAAATATCATGATTCTAATTATGGGGGATATTTTGGAAGTGATAAAACTGCATATAAAATATTACAATCTGAATTTTATTGGCCTACAATTTTTAAGGATGTGAATGCTTATATTAAAAATTGTGATAGATGTCAGCGTGTAGGCAATATTTATAGGAGAAATGAGATGCCCCTCAATTATTTGTTGGAATTTGAAATATTTGATGTTTGGGGATTAGATTTTATGGGACCATTTACACCATATTTAAAAAATGTTTATATTTTGATGGTAGTAGACTATGTTTCCAAAAGGATTAAAGCTATTGCTTTACCTTGATGTGATGCTCAAAGTGTTGCAAAGTTTTTGATGAAGAATATATTTTGCAGATTTGGAATACCAAGAGTAATCATAACTGATGGGGGAAGTCAATTTAGAAATGCTATTATTGGAAAGTTAGCAAAGAAATATCATATTAATCATCGCATTGCTACTGCTTATCATCCGCAGACAAGTGGTTTGGTTGAATTATCCAATCATAAAATTAAAGAATATTGGAAAAGACTGTTAATCCAAATAGAAAGGATTGGTCAATCAAACTTAATTATGCTTTGTGGGCCTATAGGTCTGCCTACAGAACCCCTATAAGAATGTCTCCATATAGGCTGATTTTTGGTAAAGCTTGTAATTTACCTATTGAAATTGAACATAAAGCATTTTAGGCTATTAAAAAGTTCAATTATAATTTGAATGATGCTGCTAAGAAGAGATTATTGCAATTAAATGAGCTTGAAGAGATAAGGAATGAATCTTATGAAAGTGCTAAGATTTATGAGGAAAATATGAAGTTATGACATGATCAGAAGATTATTACTAAATATCTTATGCCAGGACAGAAAGTTTTGCTGTATAATGCCAGATTGAGAATTGTTTCTAGAAAACTTAAGTCCAGGTGGATGGGTCCTTTTATTGTGATGAAAATTTATTCTTATGGTGCTGTGGATATTCAAGATCTTAAGACTGGAAAAATATTTAAAGTTAATGGAAATAGACTTAAACCATATTTTTCAGTCGAGCAATCTAAGTCTGATGAGAATCTAATGTTGAGTCACTCAGAATGAGTTATGGGTTTGTCAGGCTGAATACATTAAACCAAGCGCTTTGTGGAAGGCAACCCATATTGATCGGTGTGCTTTGATTTATGTTTATTTTGTGTGCTTTGTTTGCTT
Organism: Papilionanthe hookeriana x Papilionanthe teres; assembly: GCA_022702705.1. Taxonomy (NCBI): domain Eukaryota; kingdom Viridiplantae; phylum Streptophyta; class Magnoliopsida; order Asparagales; family Orchidaceae; genus Papilionanthe; species Papilionanthe hookeriana x Papilionanthe teres. Next base: position 135,739,006 of record CM040425.1, on the reverse strand, counting down.
TATTTGGTTTGGCTTTATGTTTTTAGTGGTAGTAATTTGGAGTTTTTAAACTAAATAGAGTTATTTGACCTTATTTGATGACTTGGAGGAGTCAAAATGAAAATTTGGACATTTGACAGACATGTGCAAAATTGAGCGCTAGCGGCTAAGCGCCGCCTAGTTGGCGCTTAGGTGCCGGAGTTACAAAAAAAAACTTGAAAAATGAGATTCTAGAAGCCTAGATCGTGGAGAAGACGTTTTGGAAGTTATTTTGGAGTTTTAAAACGTCTTGGGGTGGTTTTAGCACTTCTCAAGTCCATAAAAAGAACCTGATTTAAGAGAAACACTTGCCCCAAGTCGTATTTTCATTCTTGAGTCTTAAGAAGAGTATTTTCAGTACATCATGTCTTCATGGGAGAATGAGATTAAGAAGAAGCAAGATTTTGACAAGAGTAAGTTCATTAGTGACAGTGTTAAAGAGTTATTCAATGGATTTCTCGTTGTTAGTATTCAAGGGATTGCAGAAATGATTGTAAATATTGTAGCCCGAGTGACTTCAATGGAAGCAAAAATCAATGATACTAACTTACATTTGGAGCACATGGGATGGCAACTCAAGATGCAATTCAGTCATTGAAGATACGTGGAAAAAGTAGATAAGGTGATGTTTTTGAAGAAAAAATGGATTGAAGAAGAAGATATAAGAATGAACAATTATCGCCAGTTCTATCAGATTTATATTCCAGAAGGGTCAAATGAGAAAAATAGTGGTCCTGGATATAATTCGTCTATTGGTAAGTGGAATTAAGTGTGCTTTGTTCTTATATGTTTTGTTTAATATGTTTAGTGTTCTTATGTGTTTTGTTTGGTGTGTTTAGTGTTTATGTTTGAGTTTTAATTACGCCTTATGATGTGATAGTTACATCCTAGAGATGTAAACTTATTCGTTTGAGATTAAGTCTCTTGTATCTAGAGAATTTCATCCTATGTATGTGGATAGAAATTCTAGGATTGTATTAAGTGCTACGTTTGTTTTAATGAATATAAGTTTGTGTTTGTGTGAAATTTGTTTGGAATCGATGAATATTAAACATTTGAATTGGAATATTGGAAGATTTATAGGGAAGAGATAATTATTTTGAAGATATTAAGGGTGATTAACAAAGTGGTTTAAAGCATATACCTTAATTATGAAAATCTGGGTATTGGCGGCTAAGCGCAAGAGTGTCGGCGCTTAAGCGCCAGATTTCACGGCTAAGCGCCGAAGGGTTCGCGCTTAGGCGCCAGTTCGCAAAAACTGGTTCCCAACAGTTAAAAACTCGTGAATCACCATTTTAACTCCTTGTTCATATTTAACCCATCATTTTCACGCGAGAGAGAGTCTAGGGCATCCTTGGTTTGGATCATTTAAGAGCCGATCTCAACAAAAATTTTTAAATTTGGATTCCTTGAGGTAAGAGCACTACTCCTAAGTAAAAATTTTTGATTTTCACCTTGTATTTTGAGTACATTTTGGAAAATCTTAAAATCACTATTCATGGTGAAAATTTGAGGAAAAACTTAAGAAATTGCTTGGATTTAGTGGAAACAACTTTTGGAAGATAATTTAGCAAGTTTAGTTTGATTTTGAAATTTATGGTATATTTTTCGTGAATTTTTAAAGATGGCTCCAAAGTCAAAGCGCGTGAGAGGAAAGACGAAGTTTGATTCTGACAATTTGTTAGTGTGAGGGCTGAGGAATGATACGTCGATGCGTTGCAGTCACGTAAATTGATTCCTGAGAGAATGTTCAGTAAGCCAGGAGAAGTGATTGAAGATATGATTGCTAGCTGGAACTCGGAGAACTACTGTTGCATCTCCGCTGTTGCTGTTGTTTCTGTTGTTAGAGAATTCTATGCAAATTTGCCTACATCAGAAGAGAATTTAGTGATGATTAGGGGGCAAGATGTGAACTTTTCTTATGGGGTAATTAACACTTTATATCAACTGCCTCCTGCTATGTTTTTTTTTTATTCTAATTTTCATCTTACGGAGGGAGAGTTAGATGAGATAATGGGATTTTTGACTGATGGAAGAGGATTACGGAAAATAACAAATGATAGAACAGTGAATTTTCCTGCTTCCAAATTAAATGCCACTTCTAAGGCATGACATTATTTTATCTCTTCTAAACTATTGCCTTCAAGTCATACTAGTGAAGTGACGAGGGAAAGAGCTATTTTGAACCTTTGCATTTAGCAAGGGAAGCCTATAGACATTGGAGCTTACATTGTAAATTCAGAATTTGGCTGGAGAGGAAGATTTGGTAGTGCTTCTTCTGCTTCTGATGCATCTACTTCTCTTGCTACTACTTCACGTGCTTCATCATCTACCGATTTACAGACTGGTTGATTAAGAAAATTTTTGAAGAAAGTGAGTCTTACTCGAGAGCATCTGAAAGATATGGATGGTAAGATGGATAATGTGGAGAGATATATTTTAAAACATGATGAGTATGAGGAGAATTATCAGCATTATTTGGATAGACTGATTAGAGGTGATCAGAGTGCTGAGATGCCCCCTCATCCATTCTACATACCTTATGTGCCATCCAGGGATTAAAACGAGCATGATGATGATGATGAGGATGAAGAGTAGATGTATGTTGTTTGTTTTAGTTGTTGTGTTGTTGTGCTGTGTTATTGTGTACTTTGTCTAGTATTTTGTTTGATGATTATGTTGTGATGTGAACTCTGAAAGTAAGCAGATTGTAGTAGTACTATTTATTTATTATGCATATTCAGATGTATTGTTGTTGAATTGATGTTTTATATATTTCTTTGAGTGTAGTGTATGTGGTAGTAAATGTTTTAATGTGTATGTTGTACTAGAGTTTTTTTTAGGGGTGTACTTTAATTCTAAAACTGTTAGGAGATTAAAGAACACTACAGAAACTGCTATTTAGGAAACTGCATGCTTAAAAAATCTAAAAAAATCTACCACTACCATTAGCTATCAAGTATCAGTGTGACTTCAGTTGGTGTGTATTTGCTTTGAAAACGTCCATTACTGTAGAAGTCTTTTGAAATTTTTACTTTTCTTGTTATAAAAATAAAATGTTTTGAAAAGCTTAATTTGATTTCATTTTACTCCTGTTTTTTAAATTGTTATACTTGCATATTTGGGATATTTAAATTCCTATAAGCATGTTATGTTAGTCTTTAATTCTCATCCATGTATCATTTCTTATGCTTAAAATGTTTTATCCTAACTAAAAATTAAAGTTTGGGGGGGCATTTTAAAAATAAAAATTATTCAAAAACCTAAAATTTTATTTGTTCTCAAGAATACTTAAAATAAATCTAATTTATCGATTGAGAACAATTATGTATATGAAGTTATATTAGGGGAACAAAAATTTTGAATATAGAAATGAATAAAAGAATTTAGTTGAAAATTTATAGTAATCATGAAAAACTTAAAGTTAAACTTCTCTTAGTGAAGAGATGTTAAATATGGCTATCAATCTTTAGTAAGAAATTTTATATTTTTGGATAAATAGAAGATTTGACTTTTTTTCTTCAAAGCTTAAATTTATTTTATTGAAAAATAATTTTCAAATACTATTATTATGATTTTTAAGTGAAAGATATATATCTGACCTTTATTTTAAATGGAACGGGTGGAATTCAAAGTCATTAAAGGCTTATCCAGATACAATAATCCTTGCCTTAGAAAAAGAAAAAATAGGAAAAGAAAAAGAAAAACAAGAAAAAGAAAAAGAAAAGAAAAAGAAAAAGAAAAAGAAAAAGTGAAAACTAGTATGTAAAAAGGGAGGAGGAGCTTGAGGATTTAAGGGCCTAATAAAAAATTGGTTCCATACCTAAAGTTTAACATGTAAGTTCAGAGAAATTCTAAAGCTTAAGGTTATAATATAGTAAGTAAAATTATTTTCAAATAAAGATTTTTAAGTGAGAAAAATAAGATGTTTGAATCCTATATTTTGAAGAATTAACAAATATTTCTTAATTAGATAGAGACTTATATTTGTCATTTTTCATTCTTTAAGAACTTTCTAAACTTTAAGTTGATCTTAATTACTGATATTTTTTCAAAATTAGACAATTTCATTTCTAGAACAAAATTTTGTTATCTTTCTAAGAAACTCATTACATAATTTGCATGTTAAAATTTTTCTATGAGATTAACTGTCACTTGAGGACAAGTAACATTTTATGTTTGGGGAATTTTGATACACCTAAAATATATAGTATTTTTCATGCACATTTTTATACCTATTTTTGATGATGTTGCACTTTAATGGAAGGTATTTTGATTTTTTCTTGTAGGTATGATGAAAATGAGTGGTTATGATGAAAGGAACAAAATTAGATTAAATACGGAGGAAAAAAATGAAAAATGAAAATTTAGGCACTAGTGGCTAAGCGCCGCTGGGCCGGAGCTTAGCCGCCACAGTTAAAAATCGAGATTAATTTGAATTTAGCACCATTTTCAAAGGGGATGGGATGCAACTCTTTGTGGTAACTTCCATAACTTCCTTTGGGCGACAAGTTTGAATGAAGGGGTGCATTCTTTGGTGGATATATCGAATCTGGACACATTTTGAAGAGACACCAAGGCACCTTTTGGTTTAATATTTAAAGAGAGTCTTAGGAATGATTAAGGGGCTCTTCCCTTACATATTGAAGGGCTCTTCCATTACATTTTTAAGAGAGTTTTTACAGAGTTTTTATTGTATTTTCATTAGGAGTAGGAGTAGAGAGTAGAAAAGAGAAAAGGGTAGGATTGAAGCCTTCTTCTTCCGACTTATTTTCTTTCCTTTAGTTTAGTTTTTATTGAAGTCTGAAGTCTGTTTCTGAGTCATCAGAGTGGGGAGACCTGCTCTGAGGAGTAGTTTAGTGAAGAGTCAAGGTTTTAGAGGAATTTCCTGAGTCTTGTGGAGAGGATTTTCAAATAAGTATTTACTTTTGTTCTTACATTTAGTTTTTAATTAATACTTATTGTGTTTATTGTTTTCCTTATGGTTTTTAATTTCAAATTAATGTGCTTTTGTATTTTCTCAATGCATTCTGAGTAGTTTACTTTATCTTTTTCTTTCTTAAATGAAGATGTAAGTAATTCATGATAAATAGTTGTGGAATGTATATGTGTTTAAACTTGGAAGAAGTTGTGAAGATTGATTCTATAAAATTTATTTACTTCTTAATTTGGCCTGTTAAGATGTAAAATTTTGTTGAGATTATGTAAGATCCAATGCGGTATTGTCTCATAAAAGTTAGAAAGAATCACATGCAATTATATGGGTGAAAATTGTAGTTCATATAATTGAATGTAATATATTAGAAGATGTATTAAAAAGGGGAGTAAAATTAGAGGATTTTTAGTGTGATAGGCTAAAAGCCCCTAATTTGGTTTGAAGTTTTGAATTTTTTATGAGAAGTTAGCCCCCAGGTGGAGGGAAATGAGGGAACTCTAGAGTGAGAGCTTGTATCTTCCCTGCCTAACCATGTTCAAAATGATAAAATTTCAAATTAACCAATGTTCTTTATAGAACCAAGTAAGGGTAAAGAATACATTTGCTTCTATTTATCACAACAAATTTAAATACTTCTACAACAATACTTTCATAATTATTACTACTTTATAAAGGAAAGAAAAAGATATTCTAGTTAATAGTGTTTTTCATACCGTGTTTACAGTTATTATCATTTTAATTTCTTGTTTGACTTTTAAATGAAAATTTAAAGAGTTAAATCAACTAACAAACTTTTCAAAATAAAAACATACTTTCAAAAGCCAATTAAAAAAGTAAAAAGATAATTTTCTTATTTCTTTAAAGATTTTTCACTTTCTTTGTGGGTTTGATATCTCGGGGCTTAATCAGAAAGTCTTATATTACTTAATAAACGATACATATACTTGCGTAGTATCCACATTATAAAACATAATTTTCATATCAAAATCATAAGCATATAAATATTCGGTGCAGAGTCATGTTTTTGGCACCATTGCCAATTTATATACCATAATTGTAAGTATAAATATCGGGTGGATCATGTATGATGTATGGATTTTTATTTGTTGTTGTGTGTTTTGCTCCGGACTCTGATGTTGTGTAGATTATAGTTAGATTATTTCTTTTATGCACATTCAGATGTTTTATGTTGTAATATGTGATGTGTTTGTGGTACTATGTGTTTTTATGTGTTTCTAGTGTTTGAATTTTTAGTAGTGTCTAATTTAATTCCTATAAATATTAGAAATATTTAGAACATTATTAGAAACCACTATTTATATAGCATGTTTAAACTTTTCAAAATTTGCTACCATTTATTTTCTAGTATGTCGTGATTTGGGTTATGTTAAGTTGGTGTGTATTTGCTTTAAAAACCTCCAATATTGTAGAAGTCCTTTGAAATTTTGAAATTTCTATTTTATGAAAAACTGAAAAACTGAATTTGATCTACTGTTTACTTCTATTTTTAAACCGTTATACTTGTATATTTAGAATATTAAGATTCCTGCAAGCATGTTATTCTAGTTTTTTTAATTCTTACCCATGTATCATTTTTATGCTTAAATGTTTTATCCTAATAAAAAATTAAATTTTTGGGGAATTTAAAAACAAAATTTCAAAAACAAAAATTTTATTTATTCTAAAAAATACTTAAATAAAAATTGATTTTTGATTAAAAATAATTATGTATTTGAAGTTATATTAGTGAAGCAAAATTATAAATACATAAATGAGTAAGAGAATTTAGTTAAAATTTATAGTAATGATGAAAAATTTAAAGTTAATATTTTTTTAGTAAAGAAATTTTTAAATATAGTAAAACTATCTTTAGTAAAAAGTGTTGTATTTTTAGATAAATAGAATATTTGACTTTTATTTGTCAAAGCTTAAATTTCTTTTATTGAGAAATAATTTTCAACACTATTATTATGATTTTTAAGTGAAGGATATATATCAGACCTTTGTTGTAAATGAAAGGGTTTTAAAATCATTAAAGGTCAATCTAGATACAGTAATCCTTGCCTTAAAAAGAAAAAAAATAAAAGAAAAAGAAAAATAAAAAGAAAAAAGAAAAAAAAGAAAAGAGAGAAAAATTAGTATTTAAAAAGGAAGGAGAAGCTTGAGGATTTAAGGGCTAAATAAAAAATTGGTTCCATACATAAAGTTTAAAATATAAGTTTTGAGAAAATCTAAAGCTTAAGGATATAATATAGTAAGTAAAATTATTTCCAAATGAAAATTTTTAAGTGAGGTAGATGAAATGTTTGAATCCTATATTTTGAAGAATCTCCAAGTATTTCTGAATTAGATATGAACTAATATTTTTCATTATCCTTTACTTAAAAACCTTCTAAACTTTATGTTGGTCTCATTTACTGAAATTAATTCTAAATTGGACTATTTCATTTCTAGAACAAAATTTTGAAACATTCCTAAAGAAACTCATTTACATAATTTGCCTGTTAATATTTTCTGTGTGATGAAGTGTCACTTTAGGACAAGTAACATCTTAAGTTTGGGGGATTTTGATACACCTAAAATATATAGTGTTTTTAAATACATTTTTATACCTATTTTCGATGATATTGCACATTAATGGAAGGTATAGTTGTGTGTTTTTCTTGTAGGTATGATTAAAATGAGTGACTATGATGAAAGGAGCAAAAGAGGATCAAATTTTGAGCAAAATTTAAAGAATGAAAAATTTGACCTATGGTGGCTAAGCGCCGGACCCTTGGCGCATAGGCGCGACAGTTAAAAAATATGAATTAAATAAAATTTGGCGCCATTTTCAATGGGTGTTTGAAACAAATTTTGATGGTAACATCCTTAACTTCTTTTGAGTGGCAGATTTGAATGAAGAGATGCATTCTTTAGTGGATACATTGAATCTGAACATGATTTGAAGTAACACCAAGATATCTTTTGGAAAATTTTAAAAAGAAGACTTGAAGATAAAAAAAAATGTTGTTGTTGGAGGGTGTGATTAGTGTTAAGAGTAAAGTTTATGTTAGAGAGTTATTGAGAGCACACCTTTCCGCTTCACTACTTTTATTATCAATTGTATCTAGTTTTTTTTAAGAGTAGAATAGAGATTCGGAGTCAAAGGAGTTGGGCGCCAACCTCAATTGTATATTGTAAAGGGAAAGCAAAGTTTCAAAGGAACTTCAAGAGTCTTGTGAAGAGGATTTTCAGATAAGTTTTTATCTTGTTTTACATTTGGTTTTAAAGTAAGACTTATTGTGTTTTCAGTATGAATTCTACTTTCAAATCCAGTTGTGATCGTGTTTTCTCCATGAATTCTGAGTAGTTTTCTTTATCTTTTGCTTTTTAAATGATGAAGTACATAAATTATGGAAGGAAGTTGTGTGAAGTATATGATTTCAATGTTGGAAGAAGTTGTGATGATTCACTTCCTTGGACTTCATTTACCTCTTGATTTGGCCAATTAAGATGTTAAAATTTGTTGTCAAAACAGGTAAGAACTAATGTGATATTGTCTCAATCAATAATTGGAATGAATTACATGCAATTGTATGGGTGAGAATTGTAGTCCATATGGTTGAATGCAAATAAATAGGAAGATATGTTTTTAATATAGAGTAAAATTAGAGGACTTGAAAGTGACAGGCTAAAACCCCCCAATTTTGTTTAATGTTTTAAATTTTATTATGTAATGTTAGGCCCTAGGTGGAGGGAATAGAGGTAACTCTAGAGTGAGAGCTAGTATCTTCCCTGCCTAACCCATCTACATGATTTCAAAACTTCAAATTAACTAATGTTCTTTATAGAACCAATTAAGGGTAAAACATATAATCTCTTCTATTTGGCACAACACAGTTAGATACTTCCACAATAAAATTCCATAATTATTACTGATTCATTGAAAGAGGACAAAGATATTTTATTCTCATTTGCTTTCATATTTTATAATTGTGTTAATGTTAGTTGTTTGCTTTACCTTTATTCAGAAACTATCAAAAAAAAATTGAAAAAATTTATATCTTAAAACATACTTTACAAAATCATTTTAAAAAGTAAAAATTTATATTTCTTATTTCTTTAAAATTTTAGACATTTCCTTGTGGGCTCAATATCTCGAAGCTTAATAAAAAATTCCTATATTACTTGATAAATGATACGTATACTTGTGTAGTATCCCATATTATAAATAACTAAAGTATAATTTCATATCTAAATTGTAAGATAAATATTCGAGGATCAATGATCCAAATATTCTTCAGAAGGATTTTAAACATGGACAAAAGGTTTCACTATATAATACGTGATTGACATTATTTCCTAGTAAACTTAAGTCTAGGTGGTCAGAGCCATTTATTGTAGTCAAAGTGTATCCATTTGGTGGAACTGATATTAAGGATCCTAAAAATGGTAGGATATTTAAATTGAATAGACATAGAATTTAAATTGAAATAGGTGTAAATAAACCTATAATTAACGACGTTAATGCTGAGTTAACCTGTGTAATAATCTTACTTCGTTAGGTTGATGACGTAAAACCTAGCACTTTGTGGGAGGCAACCCAATGTATGTACTTGTGTGTCTATTTTTTTAGAGCATTATGATTATTATTATTGTGTGTGGTTTGATTGAACTTGTTTGTTGAACTATTTAGGTTGGTGATGGATTTGTTTGATTTTAGTAAGCCATATGAATGATGATACCTTAACTTCTTATTGAGGTTGGACTTATATTTGCTTTGTGTTGGTAGTTGTATTAACTAATCCACTATGTCTTAGTTCTCTTTTGAACTCAAGGATTTATTGGAGACATAATGATTTTGAACATAGGACATGTCAATCTCAATTCTACTACATTTTTTATCTCACATTGATTTTCATCAAGTGGGACATGAGGATGATCTTGACCTTAGTCTTACTTAGGTTCAATAAACTAGCTTGTAGAGAAACACGAGGTTGATCTTGATCTTTGTCTTAGTTACTATTAGAGGTGCATATTTTAGAGGATGAGGCAATACTTGAGGTTGACAACACATAAGACAACGTATTAGGAACAATGTTGTCTATAGGTTTGAACCTATTAAAATATCTAAAAGCACCCAATAGCTCTTTGTAAGGAGATTCCTTTACAAATTGTAAGTAAAGAAAGAAGTTGTGATGAGAAAGAGGATGAGTTAACCTTATCAATCTATTGTGTTTGTGTGTTTAATAGAGTGACTAAAATCTTGGGGAGGATCAAAATACTTAATTTAAATGACCAGGATCAAGTTTGGATCATGCAAATAGGTTTCAATACGTACGACATCGAAGTGCTTAGTCAAGAATTGGTGCCTACGTTCCAGTAGATGGGTACCAAGGTGCCATACCCTAGCGCATTGGCCCCACTATCTCTGTGCCTAGACACTAGACTTTCCCACTCAACAAAAGCTGGTCGAACACATTTATGTCATTCCTGCATGAGCTCCTACCCAACTTTTCTTTGGGGAACTGATGGTGATTCTTATGGATTCATTTTCCTATGCATTTTTGTTCATTTTGAGCATGTAGAGAGTGAAATTCATCTTCCTTTGATAAATTGCTCATCTTAAACTTGCCTTTTCTTCTTCATCCGAGAAGCTTTTGGGTTTATGGGAAAATAGTGAAAAAGATTAGAGAACACTAGCTTTAAACCTGCATATTGAGTCAATTACATCCTTTATTTAAAATCATTCTATCATATATTTGCATATTTATATTTGTTATGAAACTTAAGACCAAGGGAGGCATAGGCAAAGTATCTTTTGATAAGAAGAAATTTTTGAGTTACAAGGCTTAGTTGAGGTATTATGACCTATTGGTATAAAAGAAATAAATTTCAAAATGAGGATTTGTTAATCCTGGAGGAGGAGTAGAAAGAATAATCAAGAGTAAGAAATGGGAAAAAAATTGATATAATACCTTTATGGCAGTGATAGCTGTAGTCAGAGAATTTTATTCTAATCTTCTGAAGCTCGAGATGGATTTGTTGTGTGAAGGGTACTACTGTTGAGACTTCTACTTCCAGTGTCAATGCACATATATCTTTGAGTAATATCACTTGTTGCTTCTATTTTGACTCTGAAATTACTAACGCTCATGCTGATGATGTTATGAAAATTTTAACTCATGGTAGAAAGTATGGTGTTTTAGTAACGAAGAGCAGATTAAATTCCCCGCTTCTCAATTGAATGAAATATCTAAAGCTTTTCATCTCTTTATTGTTGACGTCATTTTTGATGAGGTCTTTTCTCTTCTCTCTCCTTAGTACTTAGGATCTAGCCATAGGGCTTCTCCTTGACTATCTTAGAGGACTAGAAATGGGACCCATCACTTAGAAATTCAAACACTTCTTGGTTCCCTTCAAACCCCACAAGTTTGATTGTAAACCCCTAAGCCACTTAGAGGGTTAAAATCAAATGTGGAGGTTTAAAGGATGAGTTTTCTATGAGACTCTTTGGCCTTAGGATTACCCTGGGTGGCCTAGTCTGGTGAGGGTAAGCTTGCACACACACACATTCCAAATCCTAAAACTACCTTTAACCAATTTGACTCCCTGACTCATGTAGGTAACTCATATGGATGGACCTTAACCCCTAGGCCTTTGGCTAAGAGGGATAGGAACAACATATTGAGTGCCTCAAATGAGTCCTCTCATGGCTCTTATGAGCTTAATATGGCTTTATGGCTCAAACAAAATGAAACATTTCACTCACACTTGATCAATATTCATTTTTTCCAAAATTTCAATTTTTGACCCCCCGGACCCTAAACCCACCAATCCTACCAAATGCCCTTGAAATCGCCCAAAATTTGCAAAATTGGATAAATTACCCAAAATTCCTCAAAATCAGTCCTAAACATTTCTCTCCACTAAAATTGATCATCCATAGCCAAATATACAAAAACTTCCAAAAATACCTCCCAATACCCTCCAAATACCCAAAATACCCTTTTAACCCAAAAATCCCAAAACTTAAAAAAATTCCCAAAAAATTCCAGAAAATCCCAAATATTCCTAATTTATTTTTGTTTAACTACACTATAAGCTAATTTTGCCAATTTAGCCCACTTTTGCCAAAACCCCCAATTTGACCCATTTTTAACCCAAAGTGAACCCAATGTCAAACCAAACCAACCCAAGTGACCTCAATTTTGATCCAATTCAATTCTAAACTTCAATTCCATATCCCTAATACCAATTTAAACCAAATCCAAGCCCAATTTGATGAACATTTGGATCCAATTTCAATTTGAAGCCTAAGGCCCAATCTTGGCCCATGACCTAAACCTAGCCCAAACCAACCCAATTCAACCCCAATTGGCCACAAATCTTTTCTAAAACCTTCCTAACATCCCCAAAAACAAAACACTAACTTGAATTGCCACAAATTTGGACCCAAACTCCACACAAACCTAAACCAAAATCCCTTAAATTGGCCTAAACCCAAACCTAACCCAAATAGGCCCAAATCCCTAAATCAAAGCCCAACCAAAATTGGAAACTCTTTGTAACACTCCTATAAACATTTCCCAACATTGATTTTACATTAAAACCAACATTAGCCCAACCTTAGCCCAAGATAGCCCAAGTTAGTCTTTTTTGGCCCATCTTGAACCCATTATCAAAAAAGCCCAAATTAAACCCATTTCAACTCCAAATGACACCAAACCTTTTCTAAATCACTCGTGATACATCCCTAAACTAAACCCAACCTTTATTTGGCATGGTACTTCACAAAATTTTTCATCCAAAAGTCCATTTTTAAACATAAAGCCTACTTCCTTAAACCATTTTAAAAGCTCATTCAAAATGATTTCAAAAGGTCCAAAATCAATCCAAAGCCTACATGACACTTTCACCTCATCATCCCTTTGATTTAAGTCACTCCCTCAGTTTCAAATTCATCATTAAACGTTTCTAAAACTATGCCATGTGCCAAATTACCCCTAAACATCCAAAATCCTTAAATCCATTTCCATGAAATTGACTAAACTTGGCCCCAAGCCAAATGGAGCCATGGAGCCATGCATAAGCCATATGCAAGTCATGAGGAGTCCTTTCCACCTCACCAACCCATTAATGGCAAAAGAGGGGATTAATTTCTTAAACCTTCACTAAATTTTTTAACCCCATTCATGATACACTTTAACCAAAATTAGCCACCTCACCTTGGATGGGGCTTCACCACACATGGGAGGCTGATCCAAGTAATTTTTTTCAGCCCAAAATCAGGTCTTGGGGGGTGCACCTAGCCCAAAAGCATGGGTTGACCAAATTGAACCTAAAATGAGCCTCCCCTATTCCATTTCAATACAGCCCTTTTACACTTGGCCAACTCCAATTGAGCTCACAAGTTTCAAGCCCTGACCCTCCTGATCAGGATGGTGACCCAACCCTGGCCAGCCAGCTACCACTGCCGCCGGAAAACACCAGGCCGAAAGCACCCATGTGAGCCAAATTTTGAATTCTTCCTTGCTGAGCTGTCTCATGGCCAGTAGACACCATGGCTGTTCTTCTCCTCACCAGAGCAGTGGATCCAAGCCATCAAATCCCCTGGGAGGCCCTCCAGCCACACCTATTTAAACTCCACCCCCTCTCGGCCAAACAAGATGATGAACCAGAGCTTAACAAAACTCTGCCAAAATTGCTCCAGGACCTTCTCCTAACCTAGAGCAATTGATCCCCAGTGTCCCTTTGCCCTAATCCCCATTGATAGAGCTCAATTTCTCAGTAAAAAATCCACCCAAAAACCAGGACATCTCTTGAACCTCCACCAAAATTAAATTAAACTCACCCACACCTGCACAAGGCCAAGCGAAGGAGTTCCCCAGTGAAAGCCCCCTCTCCAGGCCACCCAATTGTTCTAGCCTCCAAAGTGTGAAATCGGCCCTGGTCACTTTCATACCTAGGAAATTCCCCAGAGCTAGAGACTTCATTTGGAGTCTCCTTGGGTGCAATCGAAGGTGTCATAACTCTTTGATTGAAGCTTCACTTCTCAGAGCCAAGGTATAGACCTCTCCTTTCTCCCGAGCTTCTAGTGATTCTCTATTTTGATTAGCTTAATTTCATAGCATGTAAACCATATGGATGCGTTCGACTCCTCAAGACGAATCCATAGAGCATAAGAACACGAAAATCCATTGAGAAACGAGAGAGATCTTAGGGTTTTAGTGTGAAAGGCTCACGGGACACACCAGTCGTAGACGATGACTAGGCGCCATTGGATCGAGCGTGTATCGGTTGAACGGCTCAGATTGCGTCTGATCTAAAGAAGGAGCGGGACTGCGGGACGCGTGGCGGCTGACTCAGATGGCGGCGTCAAATAGAAGCGCGCCGCTTGGTCTTTCGATCCGTCGTAGGTTGATGCGGCGCTGACTGGGTTAAGTAGATAAATAGGATTTTTTCTATTTATTTAAATACCTGAAACTTAAAAAAATCATATCTTTGCATAAAAAATCATAAAAATAAAATAAAAATACCCTCTTGCTCAATGAACAGAGGAGAATAATGTGGAAAAGAAATCAAATTATTTTGATGAGTATTTTATTTTTAATTAATTATTCACCAATTTTAGTATTTTAATTCTCCATTTGCATAGACAATTCACCATGGTATGAGACCATAGGGCTTTTGTAGCCTCTGTTCTTGGGGACATTCTCTGAATTTTCCAAGGTCAGAGGCCATCTCTATGGCAAGTTATGTATTTTTCAAGTTCATGTCTCTGTTTTGGGATTTTAATTCCAATAATTAGCATATTGTTTAATAAATTCTAGGAAAATTTATGAAAGTATCTTAGGACAAGAGGACCCTAGGAAAAATGTATTTTGAGTTAATTTATTAAGAACAACCCTAATTGGCCTAAATACTCAAAACTAAATTTTAATTAATTAGGGTTAACCACACTTCAAAATAACTTTAAAATCATTCTTCACTGGTCTTTAGGATCAGGGGAACCTCACATAAAAATTTGAGATTAATTGGAAGTGATTAGCCCCACTAAATGGATTAATTAAGTCACATGACCAAAATTAAACTTTAAAAATTCATAACTCCAAAAATACATTTTTAAAATTCACCAAATTGGTTTTGGGACTTCTCTGATATTAGAGGAGTCTATGAAAATCAAAATTGTAATTTTTCAAAAATCTTTATTTTCCACCTTACTTTAATATTTTAATAATTAAAAAAATTAAAAAATAATAAAAATATTAAAAATCACAAAAATGTCACATTTTGACTCCTAATCACTTAGGAACAAACCAAAAATTTTTCCCAAGTCTCTAGGTTAAGATATTAATTTTTAAAGGCTTAAGAGAATTTCTAATATTAAAAAATGGGTTTTGCTAATCTTTTCACTAAATTAATTCTAATAAACTAAATAAAAATAAAAAAAATTATAAAATTTATTTCCTTGGACTCCTTGAGGTCAGAGAGATTTATGAGAAATATAAAATCCATTTTTCAAGTTTAATTTTATTTTGTAATTAATTAATACCCTAAAACTCAAAATAATTATAATAAATAAAATATAATTCAAAAAATCACCAAAATTGGTCCAAGTGGTCCTCTAGTCAGTAGGAACATAACATAATTTTCCTAAGGATAGAAAGTTTACCTTGGCCATGTTGTTGAATTTTCATTGAAAACCCTTATTTTTCACAAAAATAAATATATAAATTAAATTAAATTTAGAAAAATCACATTTTCTCCTTTATTGTCTTAATTGATATGTGAGTGAGGTGACATAAAAATTTCAAGTTCATTTGAGTTTAATTTAGTGAGTTCTGAAATAGATAAGCCTAAAGGGGCATAAAGGTAATTAAACAACTTTAACCCTAATTAATACCTTAGGTATTAATCTTCTTTTGGATGACTAAAACTTAGAGAATAGAAGGGTAGAAACCCATTAAATACTTTGAAAATATCAAAAATGGGACATTAATTAATTAAATCATTTGAATCTCGGAAGAATAACCAAAATTTGGATTATTAAAAAACAGGGATATGATTTAAGAAGATATTACTTCTTTAATTTAAAAAAAAATCCCTAAATGAATCACTTTAATAATATTTAGTTTTTTTATTTATTTAAATTTAAAGTGATAATTGAAATTAATAAATTAAATAAATTAAAAGAAAAGGAGTAACCCTTATTAAATTAAAAGCTTAAACAATAAGTAATTTGATAATCAAATTGAAATAAATTTAAAACATTAAAATTAATCTCATAGACCACTTGAAAGCAAATCTAAAACAAACTTGAAACATCGAAATCGAATCAATTAAAAAATTAATCTATGATATTTCAATTAAATTAAAATTAAATCATTAAAATGTAAATTGAATAATCTAAACACCTCTTTCTACCCAAATTAATCTAATATATTGAGATCATTTAAAATGTAAAGATTTAATTAAATTAAAAAAACTTAAACACTATTCCAAACTTAAAATTTTTAAAATTTCATAACTAAATTAAACCACTTTAAATCATCAATTCCAATTTTAAATGATTAAAATCTTTAACAAATTAATTTGCCCTTAAAGGCTTTCGTTATCATAACTCTTAAATGAAACATCAAGTGAAATGTCACTTCACTCATAGGATAATCAAACATCCTAATTCACTGAGGAAGAGTTAAAACTTGACTAAAATTTCTAGATGATTGATTCACCTCTACGATGAAATTCATTTGGACTCGAAATGATCTCAGAAGTATTGAAAAGATGTTTTAGGATCCGTTCTAAGCACTTTCTCAATGCAATGAGATGTTTTAAGAAGAACAATTGAATTTAATTGTTCTTTGGTGAATAATCATCCTTAAAAAAATAAAAGAACCTAGACGTCATAGGAATTGACTAGCTATAGGATTAGGACTTTGGTAGACAACCAAAACCTTCCCTTAGCTTTACCTAGGCGTTTTCTTGCAAATTATCTAAATGCTTTAATATGTGTTTTAAGTGTAGCTTGGAATGACGGGAAGACCCTCCAGGTATGCTTTTATTTTATTGCAAGTTACTTACATATACTGCGCTTTACTTTTCTTACATGTTAAACAAGATTGTTGCATGAAAACTGAAGCCTTTAGGATAGTCACAAAACTGAAACTCAAAACTAAAATTAAAAGTCACAACAAGATAAAATTCACCGCACAACATTGTAAAATATAAAACAACTGAAAATTTAATCACAAACAGAACACAAAACTACATCTATAACTAAATTAAAATGTCTTGTTGGATGATTAGGAATACCTCGGATGATGTAACATATGTGTTGCTAACTGGATTTCCCACGGTCTAAGTGAAAGTGTGGAACTCATTCAGTTGAGTTTAGCAAATTCATCTGGACTAAGTGAATCTGATAAAAATAACGGTGCCGGAATGATGGATCTGTGGGATCTTAACAGGTGTTGTTATAATCAACTTTAAGATTCCCCTAATAAAACATTAAAGTCATTTGGAATTTAAAACTTTTCTAAACCAAAACACTTCTCTCATATCCTGATTTTCACTTTCTACAACTAAACCTCTGCAACAACATGGAGCTTGGAGCATAGTGGGCAGCACGGCCATCATCGTCAGCAATACCAGAATCTACATCAGCAAAACCTTTCTTAGTTTAAATAAGCCATAGGACTTCGAGGTAGTTTGCCTAGTGCAACATAAATCCTCAACTTTTCGTTACGCATTTGCAAAATCATATTATGTAAATTAAGCCCTAACAGGTCTTAGGATTCAGAGGTAGTTGTTTGGTACGACATAAACCCTCACACCTTCAAGGCTGTTTGTATGATTATGCCATACTAATATAAGTCCTAAATAATTGAAATAGGTAGGATTATAACATAAAATAAACTCCCAGACTGAAGCCAAACAATAGAATAGTTGGGAAGTCATCGAGACTTGTCTCGAATCCGTGACATCCCTTACTTCTCTTCCTTTGATTCCCTAAAATAAACTGTTCCAAATTTGATCCATTCCCTATTGAAATTTTCAAAATCCAATTGTTTGAAAACCTTAAACTTTGAAATTCTTCAGAACAAAACCACTGATCATTATCGAGAGTTTTCTTGAGTGTCTTCGGACACTTAAGATGTAATTAACTATAGGGGCTTGCCCTTATAGGGAACTTTAAGAACCCAGGTAATATAAACCCTGCTTAATTCGTTTATATTAAGCAGGGGAACTTGTCGGCTTATAAAATTGGTTCGCAGACCAAACGGATGTCACAAATCTTCTAGTTTATTTAATCGAGCCCCATCATCAAGCAGTGTGTTTGTCCTTCGAGATAGATACACGGTTTGTGATGTGGTGCTCGTTTATATAAACTATTTGGGATGTGAGATCTGTTTGATTTCATATCTTAAAATAATTTTAAACTTACAGTTATTTTCAAAATCAAATGCTTCTTTCTAAAACTATATATAATTAAATTTAAATTAAATTTAGAATTCGCCGACAACTTCTGTAGGCGACCACTTTTCAAAACACAAACCTAAAAATATGCCGACAATTTCCTGCGACTCCGCTGGGGAGTAGTTCCTCTCTCCATTTTAATCAGATGGTTTTGCTTTCCTAAATCGATAGTGAATCCATGCCCCTTTTGGATCAAACTATCATTCTTTCTGTTGAAATACCACGTTCATTTCTGTCTTGAACGGGTATAATCAACTCTCTTGGATTTTAGAGCCACTGTTTAGACACCCCTAAATAGGGAGGTTCCAAAATCCTTTTGCCTCTTTTCTGAGGTGGGGTGGACCCCCAATAGGTGTTAGCTTAGGAGCAGTCCCTCGGGCTGAAAATTCTTATGAAACTTTCTCTTCCTTTCCATTTTTAAATCAAATCCTTTACCTTTCCTTTAACCTTCCTCCTAACAAACAAATCCTCTAATAAACAACCTTTTAGTAAATGAACTCTTTTAAATCGCAAATACATTAAGATAAATTAAAATGTGTTCGGACTCTTTCTTTTCCGCCCTAAGTTTTGCGGTGAAAGGAAGCATAATTCGGGGCTGAAGTTCGAAATTTACCCTGGAGAAAATGTCTGCACCAAAGCTAATTTTCTCCTTCACCAATGGAATGGACTTCGCCGTCTATAAGGATGAATTGCCCGACAATGGAATCATCCGTTTTGGACAAGTATTAGAAAATACGGATGTTAAGTTCACTGACGTCACTCTCTTCACACTAATGGACAAAGTGCCAGAAATTGAGAAACCTGTGATTGAGTTCAACCTGAAATCGACTCAAGAATTCCCTCCCCTGCAAAGGGTTCCAGCTGAAAGAAGTAATGCTATTCGTAGGAGGATTGTGATCTCTACCCCCTCCAGTCTAGTCATCTCTACACCTGCCCCGGCTTCTGCCAAACTGAAGGGGAAGGAAATCCAAGTCGGTAATGAGCCTGTCACTGTGGAGGGTACAAATTTTGCTACAATACCATCTGTTTTCGAGATTGGGTCCAGTTCAAGAGTTGCACCCCCGACTCGGACTCAAAGATGAAATAGAAGCAGAAAGATAACCAGGATCAAGAAGGCCAAAGCCGCTGAAGTTGCCTTTCTGGAAAAGTTTCCTGAAAAGGAGGAAGAACTGCCTGAGTATACACCTCTGTTGGAAGGAAGTAGGTTTCACCCTCTCTCTGCCGCATCGGATGAAGAAGATGTCCGAAGGATCGCCGCTACATTACCCCGACCTGCATACTATAGTAACTACAAAAGAAAAAGGGTTAAGACTACACCATTTGCTCGGCTGCAAGCTGTGATAGAGAAATTAGCAAAGAAAGAAAAGTGCCCCGTATCAGGGATCCTGAGGAGAATGGCACGAGTACCAGTTAAGTCCCATCTCGGATCATGAGTACAGCCTATCACTGCCATAGAGAAGCCAAGGAAAAAGATGAGGGCTAGTTCACCTGTGGTAGTATCGGGTCATCATATTAAGGAGAACACCACCTATCAGCATATAGCCGACAGACCGTCTGGTCCTAGGCCTTATACTGCAAGAAGGATGGTGTGCCGACCTATTATCACCGAACCGAGACCAACACAACGTTCTGAGAAGAAAAGCCTCGTCAGATAGCCAGAATCAGAAGAAAGTGCTACTGCACTGAAAGAAACCCCTGAGGAAGAAGTTCAACAGCCATCACATGACAACCGCGAGACCGTCTGGAAGAGACCCCTAGAGGATGCTATAGGAAAGCTAAGGAGAGACATCCGACGGTTGGCAAAAGAAAGAGGAGAAAAGTTGGAAAATGAAGTAGATTCATTAGAGTTCATGGATGAAGAATATGCTGAGAACAATGTGGTTGAGACACGAGCATCATCGGCTTCGCAAGGTGCTCCGGCACTGTGCAGAAAGAGATGAACCAGAAGTGATGAGAGCACGTCTTCAAGAAAAGGATGATACAATTTCCCAGATGGCTGAGAGGATGGAAGAGATGGCTGCCGCTTTAGCCACTCTCCAGAGTCAGGTACAGCCTTAGAAAGAGACACCCCCAGAGATCATCCATATTGCAGATGGAGGAAAAGAGATCACATTCGTTAACGAAGACGAACAACAGAAGAAGGATTCTGTACAAATCATGATTCCAGAAAAGGACATTAAGAACATGGTAGAATAGCAAGTGCGAGAAGCCTTAGCACAATCTAAGAGCGGAACATCTATTCAGAAGGGTAGACCTTACCCCAAAGAATTTGATGCAGTCAAATACCCGAAAGGCTTCGTACCACCTCTGTTCAAGACTTTTGATGGAATGGGAAACCCCCAGCAGCATCGCACATTTTCGCGCTAGTTGCTGCAATGTTGGTGGGAGTGACGCTTTACTCTTCAGTCAGTTCGTCAGCAGTTTGTCAGGGATAGCCTTCGACTGGTACGCGGAATTACCAAATGGTTCAGTTAAGACCTTTGCGGAACTAGAAAACCTCTTCGTTAAGCGGTTTGTCGGGGCTCAGCACCAGATCACTATCGGTGATCTAGTGGTGGAGCAACAAAAACTGAACGAAACTTTAGTGGAATACATACTTCGATGGAGGAATTTAAGCATGAAATGTGAACCACAGCTTCAGGAACAACACGCAGTCGGTATCCTACTGAAGTGTATCCATGGCCCAATAGCACTCTCCTTAAAGGATTTACAATCAAGACTTTCGAGAAGTTTCTTAGCAAGGCCGGGAGCTTGCAAGAGGAGGCAAAGCAGCTAAGTTTCGTGGACAAGATCGATAAGCAAAAGTCCGTGAAAGCATTCGAAAAGAAATCCAGAATCATCGCGGCAGTGGATAAGGGCAAGCAGCTAGTGCAGATACAGCCAGAACGGCCACAACCTTGTTATCAACCACCACAACAAACTTACCAACAACTATAACAGATTTATCAGCAACCTCAGCAGGGCTATCAACAGCCTCGACCAAGCTATCAGTCGCCTCATAATTATGAGCAATCGCCTCCTTCATCGCGTACCTTGAAAGAACTTCTAAATAGGGAATATCTATTCAAGACTGAAGTAGTAGCAAAAATGTTCCGCAGTTTAATGAAGACCAGATTTTCAGCTACCAGAGCCCAAGAGGTCAGAAGAAGTCAATAAGAAAGATCATCCAAACTACTACCCTTACCACCGGATGCTCGGGCAAAAGATAGAGGATTACATCACTTTCAAGAGTTGGTTTGATGACAATCTTCGGAAAGGGAACATAACGATCCCGAAGGAATACATGAAGGAACCCCAAAAAGGAGGTTCCGTCAATGTTATCTCGACAGATCCTATTGTTCCGATAGACCCGTACACGACCAAAGATGGATGGAGTACCGTCTAGACCAAGTCCTCGAAGAAAATTCTGGATCACATCCAAACCGCTTCGGTGCGCGCTTCAACTCAAAGTTTGAAACCTACCAAGCCGACACTATCACTTGCAATTGAAGAACCGCCCCAGGAGGAGGAGAAGATCGTGAAATAAGAAAAGACCGAGGGTCCGAAGGGTAGACTAGGGGCTGCTTATCCTAGGATCGTTGTTTCCGATTCGAGGGAGAAATACCTCGGACCTCTGACTCTGTATGATTATTTACTCCCCCCGGCGAGATCTTATAATGATAAGAGTTTTGGCGTTGGCTACGTTTTGACTGTTTCTAACGATTACGTGACTAACGACAACCAACCTAATCCAGATCTCGATTCCAATATGAATAATGATTCTTAAATCATACACAACCTAGATGACCACGACGAAGAAGATGTTCACAAAGATGGCTACGAAAGCTCAACAAGCAACGAGTCTATTTGTGAATTTCGAAGAGCTCCAATCGCTATAGCATTGGAGTTATCAGATTCCGAAGCAACGCCAGAAGAGCCAGTCATTCTGATTCAAGGGGAGACACCGGCAGATGCAGCATCAAATTCAGAAGAGATAACAGAAGTCAATCTAAGGAGCGGAAAAGTTATACCTCCGAGAATGGGTCCAAAGGATAAAGGAAAGCGGGCGGTTGCTCAGGAGGAGCCAACCCTAGTAGAGGAATTGCCCATTCGCAAAGAAACCGAGGAACATGGTAATAAAGTGGACTATAACGTGGTAGCCCATCTTAGGAAGCTACCGGCCAAAATGAGCATATACGACGCTCTGATCCTGTCAAAGGAGATGAGAGAGGCTCTGATCAAGGCTTTACTTGATCCAGAGATTTGTTTAGCTCAAATGGCCGGTAATTCCCTCGACGAGGTTTGCTCGTTAAAAGAACAGTGAGGTGTTACCTTCACGGACAATGATCTACTACTGGGAACAGTTGATCACAACTGACCGTTGTACATTTCAGTCACTATTGGAAAGTTTACGCTCTCCAGAGTGTTGGTTGATCTAGGAGCATCAATCAACATAATGAATCTTCGGACGCTAGCATATTTGAAAATTGATGCTAGCGAGCACGAAGCAGACAAGATGTTATTAAGAGGCTTTAATCAGAAAGGAGAGAGAGCTCTCGGATCGATAACATTGTTAATGAAAACTGGTGATCTAGCAAAGGCAACCATAAAATTCCATATAATTGATTCCGAGACATTGTTCAACGCTCTACTGGGTCGACCATGGATCCATGAAAACCAGATGGTACCGTCATCTCTACATCAGTACATCAAGTATTACGAAGAGGGGAACAGTGCATCAAAGGTGATTTGCAACCATTCTCCGTACATGAAATTGGAATTCATGAAGATGTGGCCTACTACGCGCCACCAAAGAAAACAATCTTCTCCAGAAGCACTGTACCAAATGAAGCCAAAGAAGTTCGAGACAATGAAAAGCCTGAAGTTCTTGTCCAACAGTTACTCACCACTCCCTTACGGCGAGATGGTGAAGGTTTCTCCAGAACTCGCACTCGAGGTCGAGGCCGGGGACGGGGTCGTGGAAGAGACGTTGAAACAGTTGGACAAAATAAACCGGTCATCAATGTTAATTGGGAGAACAGCTCTGAAGAAGAAGAAACCAAGAAAGAAGCAGTGACAATAAGTCAGAAGAAACCACAGTTCAAGATCTCTCTTGAAGATGAAAAGAACGAAGAATATAAATCAATGTATGAGAAGATTAACCATCATGTACATACTATGACCCTAACCCCGATCCATTCTAATAAGGTCGAGGGTATGGTGGTCAAGGAAGTACATGGCGGCGGTACTAAACCGATCAAATTCTACTGTGGTGCTTCTTCTTCCAGAATTGAAAATGATGTACAATTTGAAGATGTTACTTCTTCCGAATTAATGGAACTGCCTTTTGAGTGGTACTCTCCCCGTGTTCAAAATTTAATTCAACGTGGTGTCTTACCTCGACGATGGACAAAAGTTCAATCACAACACTTTGAAAAATTATGGAACAATGCCAGCCAGCCTCCCAATTCAAAACACGGTCTCGGATTTGGCACAGTAGGATCAGTTGACGATACAGGATTTTGCTTGGTTGTCTCTTGCAAGCTTAATGAAGACTCCTTGGAAGCTTCAAAAGATCTCTAAGATATACCAATCGGAGATGCTCCGACAGAATTCGAGGAAGAAATTAAATCTACAATATACGAGTTAATGGAAGTTAACTTAGGTACTCGCGAAGAGCCTAGGCCGACCTTTGTTAGCTGCTTACTCAATAAAGAAGACTCCGAAAATATGATCAAGCTACTAATGGAATTCAAGAACTGTTTTGCTTGGAGTTATGATGAAATGCCATGATTAGCTCGAGAGGTTGCAGTTCACAGGCTAGGAGTGGATCACACTGCTGTTCCAATCAGATAAGCTCCGAGAAGAATGCGTTTAGAGACTAAACAACAAGTAATAGCTGAATTTAAGAAGCTAATAGACACTAAATTTGTCCGTGAAGAGCAATATCCTACTTGGTTAGCCAATGTGGTACCTGTTAGAAAGAAGAATGGTCAGATCAGAATCTGCGTGGATTTCAGAGATTTGAATAAAGCATGTCCAAAAGATGAATTCCCACTACCAATTCCAGAACTGATGATCGACATTGCTTCAACACATGAAATCTTCTCTTTCATGGATGGATCTTCAGGATACAATCAAATAAAAATGGCACCGGAAGATGAAAAGCTCACAGCCTTCAGAACGCCAATCGGAATATACTGCTACATAGTGATGCCTTTCGGATTGAAGAACGCAGGAGCAACATACCAAAGAGCAATGACGAGAATTTTTTATGATCTCATTCACAACCAAGTCGAGTGCTACGTGGATGATGTGGTCATTAAAAGCAAACTGAAAGAAGATCACCTGTATGATTTGAGAATTGTTTTCGAGCAATTAAGACAATTTAATCTTAAGATGAATCCCCTGAAATGCGCCTTCTACATTGCCTCTGGGAAATTCTTAGGATTTGTTGTCCGACATCGTGGAATTGAAATCTATCCGAAGAAGATTAAAGCTATCTTAGAAATGCTGCCTCCCAAAACCTTGAAACAACTACGATCCTTTCAAGAGAAATTGGCATATCTTCGACGCATTATCTCAAATTTGTCAGGAAGGTGTCAGCCGTTTTCTTCTTTGGTTAAGAAGGATGCCAAGTTTACTTGGGACTCCAAATGTCAACATGCCTTAGATGACATCAAACAATACCTAATGACGCCTCCTGTCATAGCAGCCCCAGTCTCAGGACGATCGTTGATACTTTATACCACGGCTTTAGACGACTCTCTCGGAGCCCTGCTAGCCCAGGTCAATGATGAGGGAAAATAATACGCTCTCTACTACTTAAGTCGTCGTCAAATTCTGACGAAAATAAAGTATCCTCCGATTGAGAAGCATTGTTTGGCCCTGATCTTCGCCGCTCAAAAGCTCAGACATTACATGCTTTCTCATAAGGTCAACCTTATTTCAAAGTTAAATCCGTTAGAATATTTGATGACCCGAACGACGCTTTCCGGCAGACATGTCAGGTGGTCAATGATACTATTGCAATTCGATATAACTTTCGTTCTGCTTCGTGCTGTAAAGGAACAAGTCCTGGCAGACTTCCTCGCATCACATCCTTTACCGGCAAAATCGCCTCTCAACGACGACTTGCCAGACGAGCAGATAATGAGCCTAGAAGACCCCGACGATCAACGTTGGGAATTGTACTTCGACGGAGCATCCTCAGCACAGAAAGACAAAGAATTACAAACGATAGTGCCCGGTAAGGCAGGAATCGGGCTAATCTTCATAACACCGGAGCAGGGAATGTTAAGATATTCCTACCATTTAACAAACTGTGTACAAACAATGAAGCCGAATACGAAGCCCTCTTAACCAGATTGGAATGAACCATTCAGATGGGGATCTCGGATATCAACATTTATGGTGATTCTCAGTTGATCATTCAGCAAGTCGCCGGACAGTACATAATTCTGAAACCAAGACTCGAGCAGTACTTTCAATATGCCATGCAGTTGTTGGAACAAATTCTGAATGTAACAATTTACAAGATTCCTAGGAGATAAAATGCCCTTGCAGATGCGCTAGCCCGCCTTGCGAAAGAGTTTGCCTGCTTACAGGATGAGTTAGTTGAGGTGTCAGTTCAGGGACGACTGGTCCTTTCATAGCTCGACATGGATGCAATACACGGGTCAGGAAAAGAAGAAGAAACAGTTACAGCAGTAACAGAAGATGCACAAGATTGGCGGTAGCCATTAATAGACTACTTGCAAACGGGAAACCTACTGGATGATAAGTCTTTAGCCCATAAAATCGAGAAAAGAACTCTATCTTACGCATCAATAAACAATACGTTATACAGAAGGTCTTTCGATCAGATGTGGCTAAGGTGCCTGAGCGAGTCCGAGGCTCGTGAAATCGTTAAAGAAGTACACTCAGGACTTTGTGGGGCTCACCAGTCAGGTCCGAAGATGAAAATGAAGATCAAAAGACTAGGGTACTACTGGCCCTCGACTGATGACCGATTGCATGAAGGTCGCCAAGAGTTGTCACCAGTGCCAAGTGCATGGAGTGGTTCAACATCAACCTCCAAATGTGCTACATTCGACAATTGCGTCGTGGCCGTTTGAGTGTTGGGGCACATATATAGTGGGTCCGATAGAACCGCCTTCTTCAAGAGGACATCGCTTTATCCTTGCAGCTACAAATTACTTTTCCAAATGGGCAGAAGCAGTACCGCTCAGAGAAGTAAAAGCACACCATGTGTTGCAGTTCTTCAAGAATCAATTCATCTATCGTTTTGGGGTACCACGCAGAATTATCTCAGATAATGGGTTCGCATTCAGAAGCACAAAGATCAACAGGTTTGTCAGAAGACACGGGATTGATTAGTGTTATTCGACAATCTACTACCCAAGAGCAAACGGTTTGGCTGAAGCTTTTAATAAAACTCTCGTCCATATTCTAAACAAAACTTTGGACGACAACAAAAGAAATTGGCACGAGAAGTTGTTAGAAGCCTTATGGGCCTACAGGATGACTTTTAGGACTCCTACCCAGTCTACACCTTACGCTCTAGTGTACGGGTCCGAAGCCGTTCTACCCTTAGAAGTTCAGCTTCCATCACTTAGAATTGCAGTTGCAAACAAGATCACTACAGAAGAAAATACCAAGCTACGACTAGAAGAGCTGGAAAGTTTGGAAGGAAAACGACTTTCAGCGCAGCAGAATTTGGAACTCTATCAGGCCAAGATAATCCAGGCCCACAATAAACTGGTCCGCCAGAGGACATTCAAAGTTGGTGATTTGGTACTAGTTCTCAAAAGAACTATTCTTGCACACCGCAAGATAGGAGGTAAGTTTGAACCGACATGGGAGGGGCCATTCGTGTTTGAGACAGTCTACTCAAGAGGTTCTACCAACTTGTGAATTGTCATGGAGAATGATCTATGCTTCCAATCAATGGAGGATATTTGAAGAAGTATTACACAACCTGATGTTTTGAAGGATGAACTCTAAAAAAAATGGAGTCTCATTCCTAGAAGCACGAGTGTAGTAATCACTTATAACTGGGTCCGAACCTAAAATATAAAAATGAATGATAAAAATCGTTTACAAAAAAATGTGTTAAAAGAAAACATGTGAAATCATAATAATGAAATTTTAATCCCTTCCTTTTAAATCAATTCATTCCTGATCTTTCGTCATCTCTTACTACTCTCTTTAAAATTTAAAAGAAGTAAATTAAATTTTTTCATTAATAAATTTTCTTATTGTTCTTATTCTTAGTACAACCCCTGATCCTTTCCTTGTTTTCGCAGGGAAATATCGAACGGGGGGTTGGTTCTGAACTTTAAACATGGCGTGAGTCTAGCACTCGATGAAGAGAAGATGAAGGATGGGGCCGTGATTGAGATTGACTCTGATTTCACACCATCCAGGCTACATAATGAAGAAACTGATTGGAGTCTGGTTGACCGGGAGGAATTCCGCAGCCATATAGTGATGAAATTGGGTGGCCCAAGCCAGCAGTCCACCATCAAGAAGAGGAAAGCAAACATCGCTCATGCAACGGGAGAGGACAAGAAGGTTAAATCCATGGTTGCTACAGCAAAGGGCAGACTTGTCAGCGCTGTGCCCACAAGAATTCAAGAGGTGAGAAGAGCTACTCTCACGCCTGCCCAATGAAGAAACAAGAACTGTCGCATTCGCAAGATGCTAACCAAGCTAGCAGTGGATCAGCATGAAGAGACAGTTGCTACCGTCAATACAAATACCCCAAGGAAACCGGTTCATCGGGAACCAGAAAAGAGGAAATCAACTTCAAGAACAACAGAAAAGATGAAAGAAATTTCGAGAAAGTCAGAGACAAAATCGGTGCTACAACGCCAGACAGATGCACCAGTTCTGAAGAGTCTTGTTGCGAAAGCAACCCCGGAGGATGTCCCGACAGAGACTATCCCCGAGGAGCCGAGACATGCAGGAGAGCGTGCTGGAGTCGAGTCGTACATCCCACAATATGTTACCAGACCCCGAGGACTTCAGATAATCCCAGAATACGAGCTGGAGAAATTACACCAAGTTGAAAAGAAAACTTCTGAATATTTTGAGAGAATCCAAGGCAAGAGGATTAATATCTCGGAAGGCCTCGAGCTGCATACAGATGTGTTCTCAGATTACGAACAACAGCAAACTGTAGACTGTATTCTTGAACTTCAAAAAATGGGCCAAGCTGGCCCCTTGAGGGAGAAGACCTATTCAGAGCCCCAAAGATGGATGACATGAAAAGGAATAGTTACTATCCAGTGCGGGAGTCGCTACAACTTTGCAGAAGACAGAAAAGGAAACCCACCAGGGATACTCCGTCGTAGTGAGGTGAATCTGATGCCAAGAATCATCAAGAGAATGGTTAGAAGGATGATAGCATGGAGGGTGTTGCCTATAGATTGCATACCCAACAGCTGCATCATTAACATCTACAAGGAGGGCGACTTTATACCTCCACACATAGATCATCACGACTTTTTCAGACCTTTCTGCACAGTGTCCTTCATCAACCAGTGTAACATTATGTTCGGATCTGATCTCCGGATAGCAGACCCCGAAAATTCTAAGGGCCGGTAGAGATACCACTACCGGTAGGTTCCGTCTTGGTGTTGAAGGGAAATGGAGCTAACATAACAAAACATTGCATTCCAGGAGTGTCTGTTGAGCGGATCTCCATCACTTTCAGGAGGATGGACGACAGAAAAATGCCTTTCCACTTCCATCTAGATCCAGAGTTAGAGAGTCTCTGGCCCTACGAGTTGTGAGTTACATAGGAAATAACACACCTCCAATGCATATCCATACGACATTCCTGTTAAGGGTGGCTTGGAAGGTGATGTTATTATCCCTGTGTCTCACTATTCAGACATGGATTTCAACAGATTGCTTTTGGAAGAAACTTGCAAGAATCTTACACAATCCATTTTGGATTTATGTGGATTGTATGAGATACTGAGTCTTCAGAGAAAATATCATGATGTTTTGGAGCAAGATGTATGATGTATTTTGGATAAGATGGGAATGAAAATGACCATTTTATGTTTTGTCTTCACCTCTTTTTGTGCAAATTGACTGGGAAACGCCATTAAGTTAAATGAACTTCGAACGAAGAACGAAGGAAAAATAAAAAAAAGTAATAATAATAAGAAGAACTCTCTTAAAAAAAATCTGAATGTCAAAACGAACACCAAATAAATGTGAATCATAAATTGAAAATCAAGCTAAAATCAAATCACAACAAGAAACTAAAACAAATTCTTGAATCTGGAATCCCCGACTCTTCGTACATTCTCAAATCTCATTCCGACTCTCCACGATTTCTTCCTCTTTTCGAGAAGGTCGATCGAGTTCACCGATCACGTAACCACGAAAATTTTCGATTTGGTTCTGATGGAATGGATTCATATCCTTCGCAAAATAATCAAACTTTAATCAACTCTCTTGGGATGTGAAACACTTTCATGTCTCATTCCAATCCTCCACAAAATCTTCCAAACCAAATCAAATACAAAATTTTGGGATTGATACTAAATTTCAATTCTCACTTCCGAGAATGGTACCAAATTCAAGTTCTCTCCTTTCGAGGTCGGTACCAAATTCCGACTCTCTTCCGAATTGATACCAAATTTCAATTCTAAACTTTTGAGACTGGTACCAAATTCCAGTTCTCTCCTTTCGAGGTCGGTATCAAATTCTGGCTCTCTTCCGAATTGATACAAAATTTCAATTCTAAACTTCCGAGACTGGCACCAAATTCCAGTTCTCTCCTTTCAAGGTCGGTACCAAATTCCGACTCGCTTCCGAATTGATACCAAATTTCAATTCTCACTTCTGAGACTGGTACCAAATTCCAGTTCTCCCCTTTTGACATCGATACCAAATTCCGACTCTCTTCCGAGTTGATACCAAATTTCAATTCTAAACTTCCGAGACTGGTACCAAATTCCAGTTCTCTCCTTTCGACGTCGGTACCAAATTCCGACTCTCTTCCGAATTGATACCAAATTTCAATTCTCACTTCCGAGACTGGTACCAAATTCTAGTTCTCTCCTTTCGAGGTCGGTACCAAATTCCGACTCTCTTCCGAATTGATACCAAATTTCAATTCTAAACTTTTGAGACTGGTACCAAATTTGAGTTCTCTTCTTTCGAGGTTGGTACCTGATCCACTTTTCGATATTTATACTTACAATTATGATATAAAAAGTTGGCAACGACACCAAAAACTTAATCCCACACTGAATATAGATGATTCTGTTATGGATTTTATGATTTATATTGTGGATACTACGCAAGTATACGTATCGTTATCAAGTAATATCGGGCTCTAATGGAGTCCTAGATATCGATCCCACAGAAAAGTTAGAGAATTTCAAAGACAAATTAAAGTAAACTTACTTGCTAATCTATTATACGAAAATTATTAACACTTAGACTAAAATAAACTAATGCTTAAAGGTTGAATTTAAGATTTCAGAAAAGTAATTTTCTCCTTGTTTTAGAGAATTAAGTGAATGAAGAATTAAATGAGTTTTTAATTATATTGTGCCAAATAGGAGCATTCCTATTCTTTACCCTTTTGTCCATGTGCAAAGAACATTGACTAGTTTTATGCTTGATTACTGAATCTGCGGCTAGGCTGGGAGGATACCGACTACCACTTCAGAGCTCCCACGTTCCCCTCGCCTGAGGGCTAACATCTACACTTCAGCTCCGAAAAAATAAGACTGAATTGAATATTTTAGTCTGTCACACTAAAATGTCCAATTCTACGCCCGATAATTAAAATTTTCCTATTTATTTACACCCTTCTTCCAAGGCTTTTGACTTCCCTGAATCATAGATGTAATCTTTACTATAGTTGATAATTCAACATATGTTAACAAATCAATTGGCCAGATTAAAAGTAAATTAAGATTTAAGTAAAAGATTAGCACAATTTCTATTTTCATATTTTTAGGCACAACTACTTTAATTCATCATTTCATGAAATCTCGATAACAATGAGAAAGACTAAGGAAACTACTCAGAATGCATAGAAAAAGTAACACAAAGCATGGATTTCATTAAAGTTAACAAACAAATAACAAATATACTTATCTCAATTCTTCTCCCCAAGCGTACTCTTGAAGTTCCTTTGACTCTTCCTTCCAGTACAGCACACCAAAACGCTAAACACTTTATATACTCACTCAAAAGACTCTTAAATTATACTTAACTTCCACACAAATGACACAAAACTGACACACAAATGACTAAAATTCGTCTCTATTTTTAGAAGGGGTCAAATCTCCAAAGGTTGCTTAAGCACCTCTTCAAAAAGGGTCCAGGTTCAATGTATTTTGGCTCTTTTCAACTATCTCACCGTCGGCGGCTTGATCTCGCCATCGGCGGCCTTCTAGAAGATGGGCTAACCACGCCGATCTCGCTGTCGGCGGGTTCGATCTCGTCGTCAGTGGACTCCTTATAATATATTAAAAATCCTTCGGGAAGAACTCACCGTCGGTGGCCTAAATCTCGCCGTCGGCGGGATAGTTCAATTTTAATCAAATTGAGTCCTTTTTGCTCCAAATTTGCTTCTTTTGTGCTTTTTACTTTCAGTACTTATAAATCTTCATTCCTGTAATAAAACAAAGAAAATACCTTTCTTTAAAGTGCAATTTCATATAAAATTGATATGAAATTCTTAATATATTTTCTAGTTATCAAATTCCCTCAAACTTAACTATTACTTGTCCTCAAGTAATTTAGATACTACATAAAAGTAAATTATTATTTGTAGTAAAGTTTTAATTCAGAAATACTATGAATTTGATTTAAATAAGTATTATAGTAAAGTTCAATAGAAATATTTTTAGATATTTAAATTAATTTTATAGATATAAGGCTATTTAGTCATCAAGTAGAAGATTTTTAGTCTTCTATTTATTTCAAGAATGACTATATTTGAAATATTAAATTACTTGAAATATTTAGATGATAAGAAGTTCATGAAAACACTACTTAGTAAAATACTAATCCATATATATAAGTTCAGAAATGTAATTGAAGTTTACCCTTTAGGTTGATTCAAATGAAGCCAATTTTTGATAAGACATCTCCTCAAGCTTCTCCTCACTTTATATATATATATATATTTTTCTTTTTTTTTCTGGATTGATTTTCAATCCCTTTTTCTTTACTTTTTTAAGTGAGGATCACTGTTTTTGGTTAGCCTGTTAATAATTTTGAACTTCATTTTTCTCTTCATAAATTTGAAACTGGAAACATTTACTTCTCTTATATATATTTCAAAGTTTTTACTTTATTGAGTTTCAATTTTTTCTTTCTCAGCTAAATACTCAAGAATTTCATATTAGTTCAATTACTAGAAATATAGTTTTCCTTACTTTAAATAGTTAACTATATTCTTATAACTTTAAACTAAATTTCTTAATCTAAAAAATTAGTTCAATTACTAGAAATATTTTATTCAACTTTTATAATAATTAGATAAATTAATTCTAGTAGTGAATTAAAATTATTATAGAAATTCATTTTTATAATAATTTTGAAAATGTAAATTGAGAACAATTTAATAATTAAATTTGTATTTTTTCCTCCCCCAAACTTAAATTTTTATATCTATCTATATATGGTGAAAAGGAAATAAACTGTAATATTTAAATCATACCTTCGAGCTTTATGTATTTCTTCTTTTTAAAGTTCTGCAGGCTTTTTCCATTACTTAATTAACCTGTACTGTTAGTATTTTTCTACACGCCAAATATTAGAGAAAGTGCTGGGTAAAGAATTTAATACAATACTACCACATTTTATACTAACGTATCATACTACATCCACATACATTTACTAATTCAATCCAAGGTCACAATAGTAGTCTGAAAACATTAAAATTTTAAAAACTATATAACTTTAACAACAATATTAAAATAATTTACACTACATCATAATCAAGTTCATAAACTAAAACATCAATACTAAAATGTAAAACAACAAACAAACAATCACAACATCAGTATCTATAACTAAACAAATAAACATAGCATCTACTCTTTCGCATCAAAGTCCCAAACTATATCGTCATTTCCTTGATCAGTGGGTAGATTAGGCTGGCAATGAGTATATCGGGGGAACTCAGGAAATACGACGTCGAGCTCTCCTCTCCTATAATGATTCTCAGCATCATAATAGGCTATCTCGTACTCTGAATGTCTCTGGACATACTCGCTGTCATAATCATGTCTTCTCTCTAAGCCTCCAATTCTCTGGTTAATATGCTCCAGTTTTTCTTCTATTTTCTCAAAACTTTTCTGCTGTAGAGTCATCTCATTCATCAAATCCTGAAGGGTAGGAATACTATAGGGAGGAGGGTCATAACTGGCAGAGGGAATATCTCTACTCGAAGAAGGTACATAGCTCCTAGTCCCAGATCTCCATCATTCGTGGGATTCATATTTCTTAATATTAGCCGGAGTAATGGGTTTCATAGGCTCCACCCATTCCTCATCATCTCTTGCCTCTACCCCAAATATTTGGCAGAGTGCATAGATCGAACCGTGGTGTCCTAGTCCTCCTCCACTTTCACTTCTTGCTGGCTAATATATTCTTATAAATTATACTTCCCACATTAATACTTCTTTGGTTCTGAATACAGAAATTCAGAACTGTTCTATCTCTTGTTACCTCACTATGGTGGTAAGTAGGTAACAAGGTAGAACAAATAAAATAGTGCCAGGCTTTAGATGATGCATTCAACATTGAGAGAGGAAAGTTTACCCTTTCACGCTGCTTAAGCTTCAAACTCCTTTCCCGTCTGTGAGAAAGTTGATCACTTCTTCCAGTGGTCCTTCCATAGTTCCAAAGGTATTGTACTCACTGGTATAGGGGTCTTGCACTTTGTAATAAGCATTTATTCTTGCAGCGCTGAATTCAACAAAAAATCCTCTAACCTTAACCGGTGCATCTTCGACCGCAGTCGAGTCGGCATAGAATTCTTTTACCACTTCCACAACGGCTTTGTTGGTTATGTAACAGAAGTTTTCCCATCCTCTTTCTTTAATTATCCGCTCTACTTCACTTCCAGGATTTTTGAAAACTCGATCCTGAATGCATTTTCTGGCTTGAATATTGTGAAAATATCTTGATTGTGCCCTTGCATTCACAAAACGAGTTTCGTCGTAATCCATTTTTCTCTTTTGACGTGGAGCCATTTTTTGATATGTGAAATTCGCAAAAATCTTAATTAAACTTCTAAATATTACTAAGATTGCTTCCAATAGTTACTAAAATCAATCTAAATCAAGTTCCATGAATTTCTTCCAAGTCCTTCCTTCACATTTCAACATTTTTCCAAAATCTTCAATGTAGAAGAAATTCACGGTGAAAATAAAAAATTTTTACATAGGAGTGAAGCTCTTACCAAGGAAAGATAAAATCCGGCGTCAAAATGTGTTGAAATCGCTTCAAATCCAAGATTCCACAAGCCCTAGGTCGGTTTTTTGAAGTTTTGAGGTAGGAGACGATGAATAGTGTCGGTTGACCGGTCAAAATATAGTACATTTCGCGATCTCGATGTTGGTAAGAAATTTCTCGCTGTCGGCGAGCTAATTAATTCACCAAGGCCAAAGTTTCTGGAAAATCTCACCGTCAGCAGGATCATTTTCGCTGTCAGCGGACTTTTCATCGCCGTCGGCAGGATTTTCTCGCTATCGGCGGAGTTTCCAAAATTTTTATATTTTTAATATTTATAATGTTTTCAATCTAGATTAAGCCTTTTTCATTGATTCGGTCACTTAATTTGATATTATTTATATTAAATTAGATACTATATTAACACATAAATTCACACAACACAAACATTATAACTTTATAAATGAAATCCATGAACTTACAAACTTCAAATACTACAAAACAAACAATTGACTTATCAAATTAACCCAAACACATCTAACTCAGCATTGCAATCCACACCATGATACTCTAAATGCTGAGACTAAACAAACAACATACAATCTCATATAAACTGAGATTATCTACGTAAATTTCAATTTATATCAAAAACTAAATTCAAATCAACACACATACATATAATATGAATAGAAATTTTTGCTACTCATCGGAATCTGAACTGATCTCTTCTCTGATGTTTCAAATAGAACGTAGGTGCACAAACAAATTATAGAAATGTCTGAAAGGGAATTCTGCAGTAGAATATTCTTCAATCCACCCTTTCTGTCTCAATAGTCGTATAAAACTTGCCTCCAGATGTCCTGTATGGTCAAAGTGCTCCTTCATTCTCCAATCGATGTGATCGAATAACTCAGAGATATTATCAATAGAATTCATCACATTCTGTAGTTCCTTCTCCAATCATTTAAGTTTCTATAAAATGAGGTTTGTTCTATCAGTCAGGGGCTTAACAAAAGGATTGTTTTGGGATGCTTGATCAGAAATAATTACTGTTTCATCATTGTTATCCAATGTAGGAAACATATCTGTCTGATCTAGTGGTTTCCAAGGCAATAGCACTTTTTCCCAAGCTTCGTAGGAAACT
This sequence comes from Papilionanthe hookeriana x Papilionanthe teres, assembly GCA_022702705.1. Classification (NCBI taxonomy): domain Eukaryota; kingdom Viridiplantae; phylum Streptophyta; class Magnoliopsida; order Asparagales; family Orchidaceae; genus Papilionanthe; species Papilionanthe hookeriana x Papilionanthe teres. The sequence continues at coordinate 135,703,022 of CM040425.1, read as the reverse complement.
TGGTATTGACTACATAAAGCAAATATAGTTGATGGGTGTCCAAGTCCATGAATCGACCCATGCAAAATTAATCCTAATGCAGACTCCACAATGATATATCCAACATCAATAGGCAATCCAGATTGAATACAATAATATAAGATTGCGCATTCCTTCGAGACTTTGTTTACCCTCATAGTCGGTAATAACTTTGACGAAATAAAGAAATGCCAAAGCTTTGAAACGGGGTTAAGAAGTGACGCATAAAAACTAACGTACCCGTCTTCTCGTAATTCCCAATCATCAGGTTCATCGGTCAGATATCTGTAGATCTCATTCATGTTGTATCTTGTAGGAACAAAATTTAAATAGTGAAAAACAAGGGTATTTTCAATCGAGTATAATTCATTTATTCGAGAAGGAGTGAAAGTTACCCATATGCCTCTTACGTAAACACTTCCATTATGGATCGCATGCAGATTAGAGTAGAATTCCTTGACTACTGGAATGACTACAACATATGTGATATAGCAGAATACCTCCCAACGTCGCTGAATAATCATTTCTTCAATTGTTGTTGTTGAATTCTCTGCTCCTCTGTTTACGAATCCTCTTTCTTTAATCAGGCGTTTCTTCATCAAAACCTTGTTGAATAGTCGCTGAGCCTCAGAACTGACAAACTTTTGTCGGTTAAAAACTCTAGATTTCATGGTTTCAAGTGGTTTGGAGGCCATAATAGATTATTTTGGAGGGACTCTAATCATTTCTAAGGAAGAAGATAGTATAAAAATGAAGTTTTAAACGTTTTATATAGAGAAATGGCCTTAGAACCGTCCAAAACCGCAGAATAACTCACAAAAACCACTTTTTTAACTATCTCACCGTCGGCGGTAACGATCTCACCATCGGCAGATAGTTAATAAATTTAAACTGAATTTGGGCGCGCCGATCTCGCTGTCGGCGGGATCGATCTCGCCGTCAGCGGGATTAGGTAAATTGCCCAATTTTTGCTCCGGTCCGAATATTTTCTGATTTCTTCGTATAGATTCAAATTTGTCATGATTCTAAAAAGTAAAATGAGTAGAATTTATTCTATATTTTAATTTTTAATAACATTAATAAATAGATCATAATTAATAATTACTATAGGTTACCTCCCATAAAGCGCTTGGTTTAACGTCGTCAGCCCGACCTAATTTAGTTAGTAATCAGGTTGACTGAGCATTAAAACCTCTTTAAAATTTGGTCTTCTCCCTTCAAAATAAGTTTTTAATCTGTGTCCGTTTACTTTAAATCTATGCCCAGTTTTTGGATCTTCAATTTCTAAAGTTCCGTATGAAAATATTTGAGTTAAAGTGAAAGGCCCTAACCATCGAGATTTCAATTTCCCAAGAAATAATTTCAATCTTGTATTATAAAGTAAAACTTCTTGTCCTGGCTCGAAATTTTTCAGGTTAATCTTCCGATCATGCCATAATTTCATTTTTTCTTTATAAATTCTATCATTATGATAAGATTCATTTCTCAATTCATCCAATTCATTCAATTGCAATAATCTTTTCTCACCAGCTTCTTTCAGATTCTAATTAAATTCTTTAATTGCCCAATAAGCTTTATGTTCTAATTCAACTTGTAAGTGGCAAGTCTTTCTATAAATAAGCCTGTAAGGAGTCATTCCAATCGGAGTTTTATAAGCAGTCCTGTATGCCCATAATGCAGTGTCTAATCTTATAGTCCAATCCAATCTATTAGGGTTTACAGTCTTTTCTAAAATATGTTTAATTTATTGATTAGAAACTTCAGTTAATCCACTGGTTTGTGGATGATAAGCAGTTGATATCTTATGAATAATGTTAAATTTTTCTACTAGTTTGTGAATATATTTATTTCTAAAATGAGAACCTCCATTAGTGATAATCACTCTCCGCATTCCAAATCTAGTAAAAATATTTTTCATTAGAAACTTTGAAACACTCTTAGCGTCACATCGAGGTAAAGCTTGTGCTTTAATCCATTTAGAAACATAATCAACAACAACTAATATATATGAGTTTCCAAATGAAGGAACAAATGGTCCCATAAAATCTAATCCCCAAACATCAAAAATCTCAACTTCTAATATAAAATTTAGAGGCATTTCATTTCTTCTAGATATATTACCTACTCGTCGGCATCTATCGCAAGTTCTCGATATATCTATAAACATCTCTAAAAAGATTAGGCCAATAAAATCCAGATTGTAAAATTTTATAAGCAGTTTTATCTGTTCAAAAATGTCCTCCAAAATCAGAATCATGATATTTCTGAATGATTTGTTCTGTTTCTTCATAAGGCACGCATCTTCTAATAATAAGGTCCTTACATTGTTTGTATAAATATGGTTCATCCCAAAAATATGTTTAAGCATCATGAATGAATTTTTTCTGTTGTTGTAAAGTTAATATAGGTGGTAAAATATCACTTACAATACAATTTACTATGTCAGCATACCATGGTATTTTCGACTCATTTATATTTTATAATTGTACATCAGGAAAACTGTCAGTAATTTCATTATCAGTGTCAGATAATTCATTATATTCTAGTCTTGATAAATGATTTGTAATTTGATTATCAGTTCCCTTTTTGTTAATGATTTCAAAATCAAATTCTTGCATTAGTAATATCCATCTAATTAATCTTTGTTTGAAATCTTTCTTTTGCATTAGATATTTAATAGCAGAGTAATCAGTATGCACAATACATTTATTTCCAATTAGATAAGGCCTAAATTTATCAAAAGCATAAACAATTGCTAATAGCTCTTTTCAAGAATCGTATAATTTAATTCGAAGATTATTAAGAGTTTTACTAAGCATAGTATATAACTTTGAAAATTTTATCATATCTTTGCCCAAGTATCGCTCCTATAAGCATAATCACTAGCATCACACATAAATTCAAATGGTTTCTCCCAATCAGTGTGAAACTATTATAGGTGCTGTGATTAATTTATCTTTTAATAATTCAAAAGCATTTAGGCATTCAGTTGTGAATTCAAATTTCTTGTCCTTTTCTAAAAGTTAGCATAGAGGTTTAGTAATTTTTGAAAAATCTTTTATGTAGCGTCTGTAAAAACCGGCATGTCCAAGAAAACTTCTTACCCCTTTTACTGTAGTTGGAGGTGGTAATTTAAGCTATAACTCGAATTTTTGCGAGGTCTACTTCCATGTCATTTTCCGAAATTTTATGCCCTAATACAATTCCTCCCGCAACCATAAATTGACATTTCTCCCAATTTAGAACTAAGTTAGTTTTCTCGCATACTTCTAATACTTTTTCAAGATGATTCAAGCATGCGTCAAATGACGTTCCAAATACAGAGAAATCACCCATAAATACTTCTATTCCATCATCAATTAATTTACTAAATATAGACATCATACATCTCTGGAATGTTGCAGGTGCATTACATAATCTAAAAGGCATTCTGCGAAAAGCAAAAGTTCCATAAAGAATAGTGAATGTAGTTTTTTCTTGATCCTCAGGAGCAATATGTATCTGATGATAATCGGTATATCCATCTAAAAAACAAAAATATTTATGTTTGGCTAATCTATAAAACATTTGGTCTAGAAATGGTAATGGGATGTGATCTTTCCTAGTGGCTGCGTTTAATTTTCTATAGTCAATACATATACGCCATCCAGTAACTTGTCTTATAGGTATTAAATCATTATTTTCATTTTCTTTAACGACCACTCCTCCTTTCTTAGGAACACAGTGAATCGAGCTTACCCAAGCACTGTCCGAAATAGGATATATAATACCATTATCTAACTATTTTAATATTTCTTTCTTGACTACTTCTTTCATTATTGGGTTTAATCTCCTTTGAGGATCTACTCTTGGCTTATGTTCATTATCTAAAATAATTCTGTGCATACAAATTGAAGTACTAATTCCTTTAATATTTGCTAAAGTCCAACCGAAAGTTTTCTTATATTTTTTTAATGTGTCTAACAGTTTTTTTTCTTGTGATTCATTCAATTCAGCTGATATAATAACTAGTAGGGTTGAATGGTTACCTAAGTAAGCATATTTTAAATGATTAGGTAAAATTTTTAATTCGAGTTTAAGAGTCTAATAATTGACGAAACTATATTCTTTTCAGCGTTTTCAATATTATCCAACATTTCAAATTTTTTCTGTATATAATCCAATTTTTCATTATCTGCTTCTTCAATTAATTCAGTATTTTCTTTTTCTAACTTTTCTTCATAATATTCTTTAAAATGTTCATTTTACAAATGTTCAAGTATTTCCATTCGAAAAAATTCATCATCTTTTTCTAAAGCAGGATATTTCATTGATTTAGCAATATTAAAAGTTACTTTTTGATCGTTTACTCTCATAGTCAATTCTCCTTTCTGAACATCAATCATAGCTTTTCCAGTGGCTAAAAAGGGTCTTCCTAATATTATTGGAATTTCTTTGTCTTCTTCCATATCTAGAACAATAAAATCTACCGGGAAGATAAATTTATCAACTTTTACTAACACATCTTCAATAACTCCCTTAGGATAAGTCACAGAACGATCAGCTAACTGAAGAGTTACTAAAGTAGGTGAAATTTCTCCTAATTATGATCTTTTAAAAATTGATAGATGCATTATATTTATGCTTGCTCCTAAGTCACACAAAGCTTTTCCATAAAATTTTTCTTCAATAGTGCAAGGTATAGTGAAACTACCAGGATCTTTTAATTTTTCAAGAAGCTTTTTTTGAATAATTGCACTACACTCTTCGCTAAGTGCAACAGTTTCATTATCTGCAAATTTTCTTTTTTTATTTAAAATATCTTTCATAAATTTTACATAATTAGGCATTTGTTCTAATGCTTCTACAAAAGGAATATTTTCCGTTAATTTTTTAAAAATTTCAAGTAATTTAGCAAATTGTTTATCTTTTTTATGTTGTTTAAGTCGTTGAGGAAATGGTGGTGGTGGTTTTTCTATATATATTTTCAAAGGTATCAATGGATATTCTATGTTTTGATCTTGCTGATCCTTTTCTTTTTCTATTTCCACTTCCTCATTTTTACTTTCTGTTTCTTTCTAAATTTTAGTTTCTAACTCTTTTCCACTTCTTAATTGTATTGCTTTAATTTGTTCTTTTTCATGGTCTTTAGGATTTATTTCCACATTACTAGGAAAAGTTCCAGGAATTCTATTGTTAAGTGCGGTAGCGATATGTCCAAGTTGAGGTTCAATATTTTTAATTGTTGTTCCTTGATTTTGCAATTGATTTCCTTGAATTTTTAATTGATTTCCTTGATTTTGCAAGTGCTGACCCATACTCAATATTAATACTTCTATAAATAACTTCTTATCTTTAAATTAATTGTTATTAAATCGAGGTGGATAAGATGGTTTATAATTTGTATTTCCTTGATTAGGTGGATTTCCTATAGAGTTGTTCATCCATTGTTGATTAGCTGTATTGTTATTCCAATTAAAATTTGGATGATTCTTCCAACCAGGATTATAATAATTCGCATAAGGATTATTGGGTCTATTATTAATAACATTTATAGTTTCATAAGGAGATCGAGAATATATAATTTGTCCGGATGAGTTTTCTTCTAATATAAGTAGGAGAGTAATTCATTCCAAAATGATCTAATTTCTTTCATATAGCAGACAATTCGAGAAGCTAACATAGATATTGCATCATTTTCATGAACACTAGCTATCTTTTTAGGATTTATTCTTTCAGTAGGCCATTGAAAATTGTTAGTAGCCACTTCTTCGATTAATGCATAGGCTTCATCAAATGGTTTTGACATTAATGAACCTCTAGCAGCAGCATTAATAATTGATCTAAGAGATCCTACTAATCCATTGTAAAAAGTTTGTATAATTAACCAATTTGGTAATGCATGATGTGGGCATTTCCTAAGAAGTTCTTTAAATCTTTCCCAAGCTTCATATATGGATTCTCCATCAAACTGACTAAAAGATGTTATATCATTTCTAAGTTTTGCAATTTTCAAAGGAGGAAAATATTTGGATAGAAATTTTTGTGATAATTCTACCCAAGTTTTAATAGATCCAGGTGCTAATGAATTTAGCCACATCTTAGCCTTATCTCTTAAAGAAAAAGGAAAAAGCCTAAGTCTAATGACATCATTAGATACTCCATCATATTTAAAAGTAGCACATAGTTCCAAAAAACTAGCAAGATGTAAATTAGGATCTTCATTAGGTGAACCACTAAATTGATTATTCCGTACCATTTGGATAATTGCAGTGTTTAAGTTAGAATGAGTTAGCAACTACATCGTGGTTTTGAATAGTTAGGTGAATTTCATCTAATGTAGGGTTGACATAATCTCTTAATTGTCTTTGTTGGTTTATATTTTCAATTTCTGGATTATTTTCCATTTGTGTTAAATTTATAATTTCTCTCTTTGTTTTCTAATTCTTTTAATCGTGCGCTCTAATTCGAATCGTAAGGTATTAAATTTTCATTTCCAAATTTACGCATACAATTTTTAAGTAATATTTAAAATAGTCCGTTACTCTAGTAATTATTTTAATAAGTCTATTAATTACCTTAATAATTACTTTACTTCACTTCCCCGGCAATGACGCCAAAAACTTGATCCAATTTTCGATATTTATACTTACAATTATGATATAAAAAGTTGGCAACTGCACCAAAAACTTGATCCCGCACTGAATATATATAGATACTAATGATTCTGTTATGGATTTTATGATTTATATTGTGGATACTACGCAAGTATAAGTATCGATATCAAGTAATATAGAGCTCTAATGGAGTCCTAGATATCGATCCCACAGGGAATTTAGAGAATTTCAAAGACAAATTAAAGTAAACTTACTTACTAATATAGAATACGGAAATTAAGAACACTTAGACTAAAATAAACTAATGCTTAAAGGTTGAATTTAAGATTTCAGAAAAGTATCTTTATCCTTGTTTTAGAGAATTAAGTGAATGAAGAATTAAATGAGTTTTTTATTGTATTGTGCCAAATAGGAGCATTCTTATTCTTTACCCTTTGGTGTAGGTGCAAAGAACATTAACTAGTCTTATGTTTGATTACTGAATCTGCGGCTAGGCTGGGAGGATACCGACTGCCACTTCAGAGCTCCCACGTTCCCCTCGCCTGAGGGCTAAAATCTACACTTCAGCTCCCAAACAATAAGACCAAATTGAATATTTTAGTCTGTCACAATAAAATGTCCAATTCTACGCCCGATAGTTAATATTTCCCTATTTATTTGCACCCTCCTTCCAAGGCTTTTGACTTCCCTGAATCTTGGATGTAATCTTTACTATAGTTGATAATTCAACATATGTTAACAAATCAATTGGTCAGATTGAAAGTAAATTAAGATTTAAGTAAAAGATTAGCACAATTTCTATTTTCATATTTTTAGGCATAACTACTTTAATTCATCATTTCACGAAATCTCGATAACAGGGAGAAAGACTAAGGAAACTACTCAGAATGCATGGGAAAAGTAACACAAAGCATGGATTTCATTAAAGTTAACGAACAAATAACAAATATACTTATCTTAATTCTTCTCCCTAGCAGTACTCTCAAGTTCCCGTCGACTCTTCCTTCCAGTACAATACACCAAAACGCTAAACACTTTATCTACTCACTCAAAAGACTCTTAAATTATACTTAACTTCCACACAAATGACACAAAACTGACACACAAATGACTAAAATTTGTCTCTATTTATAGAAGGGGTCAAATCTCCAAAGGTTGCTTAAGCACCTCTTCAAAAAGCGTCCAGGTTCAATGTATTTTGGCTCTTTTCAACTGTCTCGCCGTCGGCGGCTGTTGACCTCATTTTTGATGAGGTCTTCTCTTCTTATTTTTAGTACTTAGGATCTAGTCTTGGCTTTTCCTTTGACTATCCTAGAGGATTAGAATTGGGACCCACCTTTTAGAAATTCAAACCACTTTTTAACTCCCTTCAAACTCCACAAACTTGATTTTATACCCCTAATCACCTAGAGGGTTGAAATCAAATGTGGAAGTTTAAAGGAAGAGTTCCTATAGGACTCTTCTGGCCTTAGGACCGCCTCGGGTGGCCTCGATCCGGTGAAGGGCCGACTTACACACACACTACACTTATACACTACACTTTCACACACCTCCTAAAACCACACCTATACCCAACTTGATCTCCCTGACTCATGAAGGTGATTCACATGGATGGTCCTTAACCCCTAAACCCTCGCTAAGAGGGTTAGAGAACAACATAGTTGAATGCCTCAAATGAGTCCCTTCATGGCTCATGTGGGCTTGATATGACTTCATGGCTGAACAAAAATGATTTCATTCCACTTACATTTACACAATCTTCAATTTTCCAAATTTTCAATTTTTAACCCCGGGACCCCAGACCCGCCTAGCCTACCCAAAACCCTTGAAATTACCCAAATTTTCCAAAAATCTCCAAATCACCAAAAATTCCTAAAAACCAATCCCAAACATTCCCACATCACTCAAATTGATAATCCATAGCCAAAATACCAAAAATTCAAAAAATACCCCCTCAATACCCTCCAAATACCCAAAATGCCCCTCTTGACCCAAAAATCCAAAAATTCAGAAAATTCCCAGAAAATTTCAGAAAATCTCAAATATTCCCAATTTAATTTTGTTCAACTACACCATGGGTCCATTTTGTCAATTTACCCCACTTTTGTCAAAATCCCCAATTTGACCCATTTTTAACCCAAAGTGAACCCAATGTCAAACCAAACCTACCCAATTGACTCAAATTCTGGTCCAATTCAATTCTAAACTTCAATTCAACATCCCCAACACCAATCTAGACCAAATCCAAGCCCAATTTGATTGAAATTTGAATCCAATTTCACTTTTGACCTTAAAGCCCAATTTGGACCCATGACCCAAACTTAGCCCAAACTAACCCAATTCAACTCCAATTAACCCCAAATTTTTTCTAAACCTTCCCTAACATCCCCACAAACAACACACTAACATAATTTGCCCAAAATTTGGACCCAAACCCCACTCAAATTCAACCCAAAACCAAAAAGCCCAATTTTGACCTAAACCCAAACTTAACCCAAATAGACCCAAACCCCAAAATCCAACCCCAACAAAAGTTTAAACCTCTTTGAAACACTCCCATAAACATTTCCCAACATTAATTTTACATCAACTTCAACCCTAACCCAACATTGGCCCAAATTAGCCCAATTCGACCTACATCGCCCTTTACCAAATGAACCCAAATCCAACCCAATTCAAACCCAAACCACTCCAAACTTGTTTAAAATCAATCATGACACATCCTTAGACAAAACTCAACATTTATTTGGCATGGCCCATTGCAAATTTTTCTCTTCAAAAGCCCATTTTCTAACCTAAAAGCCCATTCCCTTAAAACCATTTTAAAAGCCCACCTTTACCAAATTTTAAAAGCCCAAACCCATCCTAAAGCCCACACTACAATCTCATCTCATCCTCACTCAATTAATATCACTCCCTAAGTGCTAAATCCATCATGAAAATTGATCGCTGAAAAATTTATTAAGAAATTCATACCTATTTTTGATGAAATTGCACTTTAAAGAAGGGTATTTTCTTTATTTTATTACAGGAATGAATAATTTAGGTGATAAAAGCAAAAATCATAAAAAGGAGCGAATTTGGAGCAAAATCATGCAATTTAGGCCGAGTCGCCGACGGTGAGATCGAGCCCGCCGACGGTGAGGTTACGAGGAGACATTTCCGAAGGATTTATAATCGGCTCGCCGACAGCCGAGCCCGAGCCCGCTGACAGCGAGATAGAGCGGTTTGAAGATCTTCTAGATGCCTCGCTGACAGCGAGGTAGTTCATCGCCGACGGCGAGGTAGTTCAAATGGCAAAGATACATTGAACCTGGATACTTTTTGAAGAGATGCTTACACACCTCTTGGACCTTTGCTTACCTCTATATATAGAGGCCGAAAATCAGTCTTTTGTGAGTTAGTTTTGTGCAGTCTTTTGTGTTCTAAGTGCAATCTTTTAGTCTTTTGTGAGTTCTAAGTGTAATTTGTGTGCAGTAGTGTGTCTTTAGTGAGTCTTTTAGTAAGTTTAGTGAGTAATTAGTGAGTCATGTCTGCATCGGAAGGAAGAGTCAAAGGAACTACGAGGAGTCCGTTTTGGGGATAAATCAAGGTAAGTATTTGTATTTATTGTTTTTAACTTTAAATGAAATCCATGCTTAGTTTAGTTCCCATGCATTCGAGTAGTTTATTAGTCTTTCTCCTCGTTTATGAAATTAAGTGACTTGATGAAATTAAAATAGAGATACTTTTAAATATATTAATAAATTGTGATAATTTTTACTTAAAACTTAATTTACTTTCAAACCGGCCATTTGATTTGTTAAAATGTGTTGATTTACAACTATAGTAAAAATTACATCCGATATTCGGGGAATTCAAAAGCCTTGGAAGGAAGGTGCAAATAAATAGGGAAATAATATCATCGGGCGTAGAATTGAGCATTTTAGTGTGACGGACTAAAATATTCAATTCGATCTATTGTTTGAAGCCGAAGTGTAGATGTTAGCCCTCGAGTGAGGGGAACGTGGGAGCTACGAAGTGGCGGTCGGTATCCTCCCAGCTAGCCGCGGATTCGGTAATCAAACATAGGATTAGTCGATATTCTTTACACCTGGACCAAAGGGTAAAGAATAGGAATGCTCCTGTTTGTCACAATACCTTAAAATTATCTATTTAAATTCATTAATCACTTAAATTTATAAACAAGATGAAAGATACTTTTTCGAATAGTTAAGACTTATTTAGCAATTAGTTTAATTTCCGCACTTTCAATACGTATTAATTTTCTACTTAGTTAAGTTACACTAATTAAAATACTTAGTTTACTTTATTGCGCTCAAATTTAGAAGTCCAAATTTTCGTATACTATTTTAAAAATTATTATTATTATTTTAAATTAGTTGTTATTTAATTTTCTCTTTCCCTGTGGAATCGATAACCGAGGACTCCACTAGAGCCCTGTATTACTTGATACGATACGTATACTTGCGTAGCATCCACAACATAAACAATTACAATTCTATACATATAAATAGCGGGGTCAAGTTTTTGGCGTCGTTGCAATTAAATTAAAAATATCATAATATAAAATTGTGCGCCAAGTTTTGGCGCCGTTGCCGAGGAGAGTAAGAAAAATTTACTAAAGTAACGACTATTTTAAAATAATCATAATAAATAAATTAATATCTATTCTGAAATTGTATGCGCAAATTTGGAAACGAAAATTTAATACCTTACGATTCCGAATTAGAGCGTACAATTAAAAGAATTAGAAAACAAAAGAAACAAATTATAAATTTAACACAAATGGCGAATATTCCCGAAATTCAAAATATGAACCAACAAAGACCATTAAGAGATTATGCCAACCCTACATCGGATGAAATTCATTTAACTATTCAAAACCCCGATGTAGTCGCTAATTCATTTGAACTTAAACCTGCAATTATCCAAATGGTACAAAACAATCAATTTAGTGGTTCACCTACTGAAGATCCTAACTTACATCTTGCTAGTTTTTTAGAACTTTGTGCTACTTTTAAATATCAAGGAGTATCTGACGATGCTATAAGACTTAGACTTTTTCCTTTTTCATTAAGGGATAAAGCTAAAATGTGGTTGAATTCGTTAGCACCTGGATCTATTAAAACTTGGGGAGAATTATCACAAAAATTTCTATCCAAATATTTTCCACCATCTAAAACTGCTAAGTTTAGAAATGATATAACTTCTTTTTGTCAGTTAGATGGAGAATCAATATATGAAGCTTGGGAGAGATTTAAGGAACTTCTTAGGAAATGCCCACATCATGCGCTACCAGATTGGCTGATTATTCAAACCTTTTATAATGGATTAGTAGGATCTTTAAGATCAATCATCGATGTCGCTACTGGAGGTTCATTAATGTCTAAACCATTTAATGAAGTTTATGCACTAATCGAAGAAATGGCAACAAATAATTTCCAATGGCTCATTGATAGAGTAAATCCTAAAAATATAGCCGACATTCATGAAAACGATGCAATATCTATGTTAGCTTCTCAAATTGCTGCTATATCTAAGAAATTAGATCATTTTGGAATGAACTACTCTCCTATTTTAGAAGAAAACTCATCCGGACAAATCATAGAATCTCAAACTAATTATGAAACTTTAAATGCTTATTAATAATAGAACTAATAACCCTTATTCAAACTATTATAATCCCGGTTGGAAAACTCATCCATATTTTAATTGGAATAACACATCTAATCAACAATGGATGAATCAACCTAATCAAGCAAATCCAAACTATAAACCTAATTACCCACCTGGATTTAATAACAATAACCCTCAATTCAAGGATAAGAAATTATCCATGGATGAATTAATTTTGAATATGGGTCATCGGCTACAAAATCAAGGAAATCAACTACAAATTCAAGGAAATCAATTACAAATTCAAGGAACATCTATCAAAAATATCGAAACTCAACTTGGACATATTACGCTACGCGCTAAATAATAGAATACCCGGAACTTTTCCTAGTAATGTGGAAATAAATCCTAAAGATCAAGGAAAAGAACAAATTAAAGCAATACAACTAAGGAGTGGAAAAGAATTAGAACCTCAAATTCAAAAAGAACTTAAAAGCCAAAAAGAGGAAGTGGAAATTGAAAAGGAAACAATTCAACAAGATTCAAACTTGGAACATCCTTTAATACCTATGAAAATTTACGTTGAAAAACCCCACCACCATTTCCTCAACGACTAGCTCAACATAAAAAAGATAAACAATTTGCTAAATTCCTTGAAATATTAAAGAAATTAACAATTAATATACCTTTTGTTGAAGCTTTAGATCGGATGCCAAATTATGTAAAATTTATGAAAGATATTCTAAATAAGAAAAGAAAATTCATCGATAATGAAACTGTCGCACTTAGTGAAGAGTGTAGTGTTATTATTCGAAGAAGCTTCTGAAAAATTGAAAGATCTCGGTAGTTTCACTATACCTCGCGCTATAGGAGAAAAATTTTATGGAAAAGCTTTGTGTGACTTAGAGCAAGCATCAATCTAATGCCTCTATCGATTTTTAAGAGATTAGGATTAGGAAAAATTACACCTACTTCGGTAACCCTTCAATTAGCCGATCGTTCGGTTACCTATCCTAAGGGAGTTATTGAAGATGTGTTAGTAAAGGTGGATAAATTTATCTTCCCGAGTAGATTTTATTGTTTTAGATATGGAGGAAGATAAAGAAATTCCTATCATTTTAGGAAGACCATTTTTAGCTACTGGAAAATCTATGATTGATGTTCAGAAAGGAGAATTAACTATAAGAGTAAATGACCAAAAAGTTACATTTAATATTGCAAAATCAATGAAATATCCTGCGCTAGAAAAAGATGACGAATGTTTTCGGATGGAAATACTTGAATATTTACAACAAGAACATTTTAAGGAATATTACGAGGATAAATTAGAAAAAGAAAACACTGAATTAATTAAAGATAATCATGAAGAACTAGATTTTATTCAGGAAAGATTTGAATTTTTGGATAATACTGAAAATACTGATAAGAATATAGTTCCATCAATTATTAAACCTCCTGAACTTGAGCTAAAAATATTACCTGATCATTTGAAATATGCTTATTTAGGTAATTCTTCAACTTTACCAGTTATTATTTCATCTGCATTAAACGAATCTCAAGAACAAAAACTTTTAGAAACTTTAAAAAAATATAAGAAAACTTTTGGTTGGACTTTAGCGGATATTAAAGGAATTAGTCCTTCAATCTGTATGCATAGAATTATTTTAGATAATGAACATAAACCTAAAGCAGATCCCCAAAGGAGATTAAACTCGATAATGAAAGAAGTAGTTAAGAAAGAAATTTTAAAATGGTTAGATAATGATATTATATATCCTATTTCGACGAGTGCTTGGGTAAGCCCAATTCATTGTGTTCCTAAGAAGGGAGGAGTGACCGTCACTCGCCAATGAAAATAACGATCTTATTCCTATAAGACAAGTTAACTGGTTGGCGTATATGTATTGATTATAGGAAATTAAATACCGCCACCAGGAAAGATCACTTCCCTTTACCATTTCTAGACCAGATGTTAGATAGATTAGCCGGATATAAGTATTTTTGTTTTCTAGATGGATACACCGGTTATCATCAAATACAAATTGCTCCTGAGGATCAAGAGAAAACTACATTTACTAGTCCTTATGGAACTTTCGCTTTTCGAAGAATGCCTTTTGGATTATGTAATGCACCAGCAAACATTCCGGAGATGTATGATGTCTATATTTAGTAAGTTAATTGACAATGGAATAAAAGTATTTATGGATGATTTCTCTGTATTTGGAACATCATTTGACACATGCTTAACTCATCTTGAAAAAGTATTAGAAGTATGTGAGAAAACAAATTTAGTTCTAAATTGGGAGAAATGTCAATTTATGGTTGTGGGTGGCATTGTATTAGGGCATAAAATTTCGGAAAAAGGCATGGAAGTGGACCACCGCAAAAATTCAAGTTATAGCTAAATTACCACCTCCAACTACGGTAAAAGGGGTAAGAAGTTTTCTTGGACATGCTTGGATTCTACGGACGCTATATAAAAGATTTTTCAAAAATTACTAAACCTCTATGCCAACTTCTCGAAAAGGATAAGAAATTTGAATTTACAATCGAATGCCCGAATGCTTTTGAACTCTTAAAAAAAATTAATTACAGCACCTATAATAGTTTCACCTAACCTGGAGAAACCATTTGAGCTTATGTGTGATGCTAGTGATTATGCTTGTAGGAGCGAGTTCTTGGGCAAAGATATGAAAAGATTTTTAAAGTTATATACTATGCTAGTAAAACTCTAAATGATGCTGAAATAAATTATACGATTACGTGAAAGAGAACTATTAGCGGTAGTATATGGTTTTAATAAATTTAGACCTTATCCGATTGGAACAAAATGTATCGTGCATACCGATCATTCTGCTTATCAAATATTTAATGCAAAAGAAAGATTCCAAACCAAGATTAGTTAGATGGATGCTATTAATGCAAGAATTCGATTTTGAGATCGTTAATAAGAAAGGAACTGATAATCGAATTGCGGATCATTTATCAAGATTAGAAAATCATGAATTATCCGATATTGAAAATGAAATTATGAGACGATTTTCCTGATGAACAACTATATAATATCAATGAGTGGAAAATACCATGGTATGCTGATATAGTAAACTATATAGTTAGTAATATTTTACCACCTATGCTAACTTTGCAACAACAGAAAAAATTCATCCATGATACGAAAACTTATTTTTGGGATGAACCATATTTATATAAGCAATGTAAGGATTTAATTATTAGAAGATGTGTACCTTATGAAGAAACTGAACCAATTATTCAAAAATGTCATGATTCTGATTTTGGAGGACATTTCAGGACTGATAAAACTGCTTATAAGATTTTACAATCTGGATTCTACTGGCCTACTCTATTTAGAGATGTATATAGATATATTAAAACTTGCGATAAATGCCAAAGGGTAGGAAATATATCTAGAAGAAACGAAATGCCTTTAAACTTTATATTAGAAGTTGAAATTTTTGATTTTTGGGGATTAGATTTTATGGGACCTTTTATTCCTTCGTTTGGAAACTCATATATATTAGTAGTCGTTGATTATGTTTCCAAATGGATTGAGGCACAAGCTTTACCTAGGTGTGATGCTAAGAGTGTTTCAAAATTTCTGATGAAAAATATTTTTACTAGATTTGGAATGCCGAGAGTGATTATCACTGACGGAGGAACTCATTTTAGAAATAAATACATTCACAAACTAGTAGAAAAATACAATATTACTCATAAGATATCCACTGCTTATCATCCACAGACTAGCGGATTAACTGAAGTATCTAATCGTGAGATTAAACGTATTTTAGAAAAATCTGTAAACCCAAATAGAGTTAGATTGGTATATTAGATTAGACAACTGCATTATGGGCTTATAGGATCTGCTTATAAAACTCCGATTGGAATGACTCCTTACGAGCTTATATACGGAAAAACATGCCACTTACCGAGTTGAATTAGAACATAAAGCATATTGGGCGATTAAAGAATTTAATTATAATATGAAGGAAGCTGGTGAGAAAAGATTGTTGCAATTAAATGAATTGGAAGAATTAAGAAATGAATCGTATGATAATGATCGGATTTATAAAGAAAAGATGAAATTATGGCATGATCGGAAGATTAATCAGAGAAATTTTGAACCGGGACGGGAAGTTTTGCTATATAATACTAGATTGAAATTGTTTCTCGGAAAATTGAAGTCTCGATGGTTAGGACCTTTCACCATAACTCAAATATTTTCATACGGAACTATAGAAATCGAAGATCCAAAAACTGGACATAAATTTAAAGTTAATGGACATAGATTAAAACCATATTTTGAAGGTATAAGACCTAACTATAAAGAGGTTTTAATGCTTAGTCGACCTGATTAATAATTGAAATTAGGTCGGGCTGACGACGTTAAACCAATCGCTTTATGGGAGGCAACCCATATTAGTTATCTATTTTTATTGTATCTTAATAAGTTAATTTATATTATTGAAACTTTACTACTCAATTATTATTAAGAATCATCACATATTCGAACCATTATGATGAGAAAAGAAATTATTCGATTTAGAGCAAAATTGGACATTATTTTGAAATCTCGCCGACGGCGAGGTCGATACTCGGCGACAGCGAGGTTCGCGCCTAAATTAGATTCAGTTTATTTATCGAGCTCGCTGACAGCGAGAAACGAGCTCGCCGACAGCGAGAACCGGAAAGAAAGTTTTTATAACTAAGTCGCCGACGGCGAGAAACGTCCTCGCCGACAGCGAGGAAGTTATAAAGATGAGTTATATATACTTTGGAAGCCGATTTGGACAGTTTCAACACCAATTCCTTTACGAAAACCCATTCTTAAACCACTCTAAGTCCGCCTTCTTCACTAGAATTCATTCCATTCACCATAATGACCTCCAAATTCTTAGATTCCTCTAAATGCGGAGTGTTTAACCGGAGGAAATTTGTGAGTGCGGAAGCGCAGCGGATCTTCAACAAGGTTTTGATAAAGAAAAGAGTTATCAAGGAACGGGGATTTGTCAATCGAGGATTAGAGAATTCCACTACGAAGATAGAAGAAACGATCGCACAGCGACACTGGGAGGTATTTTGTTACACTACGTCTGCCGTTGTTATTCCAGTTGTGAAAAAGTTCTACTCTAATTTACATGCGATCAACAATGGGAATGTCTACGTCCGAGGAAGATGGGTGACGTTTACTCCATCAAGAGTAAATGAATTATTCTCTATAGAAAACACCCCGGTATGTCACTATTCAAATTTTGTGCCTTCTCGATATAATATGAATGAGATATTTCGATATCTAACTGACGACCGGAAGATTGGGAAATGCGGGAAGACGGGTATGTTAGTTTCTCTGCATCACTTTTGAATCCTGTCTCAAAGCACTGGCACTTTTTCATCTCATCTAAATTATTACCTACAATGAGGGTAAACAAGGTTTCGAAGGAATGCGCTATATTGAATTATCGTATTCGAAGTGGATTGCTCTATTGATGTTGGATCAATAATTGTTAAGTACGCATTGGGTTTAATTGTGCATGGGTCGGTTCACGGACTAGGACACCCATCTACTATTTTTGCATTATGCGAGTCGGTACCGAGTTTCTTATGAAGCTTGGGAAAAGGTTCACGTTACCTTGGAAGCCGCTTGATCCTACAGATATGTTCCCTACTTTGGACAATAATGAAGACATTACATTTATCTCTGATAGAGCTTCACAGGATAATCCTATAGCAAGGCCTATTTCGGATAAAACGGAGTTACTTTTGAAGAAAATTAATGGAATGGAGAAAGAACTACAGAATGTGAGAGATTTAATCGACAATATATCTGATTTATTTGATCACATTGGTCGGAGGATGAAGGAACACTTCGATCATTCTGGACACTTGGAAGCTAGCTTTCTTCATTTACTAAGACGAAGGGTTGGATCACTCGAAGAATGCGCTCGAATTTCCCTTCGAGCCTTTCTATAACTTATTTGTGCATCATCGTCATATCGGAAATATCGAGAGAAGATGAAGATTCTGACCTTGAAGAGTAGTAGTAAAGATTTCCATAGTATATTTGTATTTATGTTATTTGATTTGATTTAGATTTTATTATGTGTGGAGTGATGATTTGAATATCTCAAACTTAATTGAGATATGCATCATAGTTTTGTATCAGCATTTAGTGTGTCGTGGATTGGTTTGCGATGCTGATTAGTAGTAAGGATTGAAGTTTGAAGTTTGATTATAGAGTTTTAAATTATGTTAGTTTGTATGTCTCATGGATTTCAATATTAAAGTTAATATGTTGTGTTGTGTAAATATGTTTGTGTATAAGTAGCTAATCTTCATATTAAATTAATAAATGATATGATCGGAAATATAATATAAGGCAAATCGAGGTTGAAAATGATTGACGAAATTCAAAAATTGAAATTTTTAGGACCTCGCCGACGACGAGAAAAATCCCGCCGACAGCGAGATCGATCTTGCTGACAGCGAAGAATATCTCACCGACGGCGGATTTTTTCTGAAACTTTTGCCTTATGGAATTAATTAGCTCGCTGACGGCGAGAAAAATCTCGCTGACAGCGAGAACGTAAAAAGACCTATATTTGACCGGTCAAAAACACTATTCATCATCCCCAACCTCTTATTTTCGCAAAAACCGACCTAGGGCTTGAGAGATCTTGGATTTAGAGGCGATTCCATCACTCAAAAACACCGGATTTCATCTTCTCTTGGTAAGTGCTTCACTCCTATGCAAAAATTTTTGATTTTCACCATGTATTTTCACCACATTGCAAATTTTGGGAAAAATCAAAATATGGAAGAAATATTCGGTGGAAATCCATGGAATTTAATTTAAATTGCTTATAAACGTTGTAGGAAGCCTTCTTAGGATTATTTTTAAGTTTAGTGAAAATTTTCATGATTTTCACGGATCGATCGTATGGCTCGACGACAAAAACGTCGAGTAGAATTCGACGAAGACCGATTCATCGATGCACGAGCACGGACTAAATATTTTGAAAATATTCAAGGAAGAAAGTGCATTGCGAGATCGGGTTTTCAAAAATCCGGAGGAGAAGTAGAGCGGATTATTAAGGAACGAGGTTGGGAGAATTTCATTACGTTCAATATAGAGCAGTTGTGGAAGTGGTTAAAGAATTTTATGCCAATTTAATCGCTGCTGAAGATGCACCGATAGAAGGTACGAGGGTTTTTTGTAGAATTCAATGCTGCAAGAATAAACGTGTTCTATGAAGTTCATGACTCGCCCTTTAGCGAGTATGTAACTTTTGGAACGATGGAAGGACCACTGGAGGAAGTCATTAACTTTCTCACTGATGGGACCGGAATTTGGAAAATTAAGCAGAAGGAAAGAGTGAATTTTCCTCTTTCTAAATTAAATGCAGTTTCCAAAGCCTGGCATTACTTTATTTGTTCTACTCTGTTACCCACCTATCACCACAGTGAGGTAACACGAGATAGAGCAATTCGAATTCGTATTCGAATAATAGAAGCATCAACATCGGGAGACTTATTTATCGAAACATCCCGGCCACTCCTCGAAATGAGAGTGGAGGCTGGATTGGGACACCACTGGATTAATTTTTTCACTCTGCCAACTCTCCGGAGTTGAGGCTAGAGATAATGAAGAATGGGTAGAACCAATGAAACCACTCACGACTGCTAATATTAAGAAGTATGAATCTCATGAAGGGTGGAGAGCGGGAGTAAGAAGTTATTTCACTCGGTCAAGTAGAGATATACCCTCTACTAGCCATGAACCTCCCGAGCCTACCACCCCTACCCTACAAGATCCGATGAATGAATTGACACTCGCATAGAAGAAGTTTTGAGCAGTTTGGAGAAACAATGGGGAGAAGATTTGATCATTTTGATCAAAGAATTGATAATCTGGAGAGGAGACATGATTATGATAGTGAATACCTCCAGCGACATTCGGAATACGAAATTGCATATTATGAAGCTGAACGTCGTTATAGGAGTGGTGATTTTGATGTTGTCTTTCCTGAGTGCCCCCGATATTTACAGTACCAGCCTGCTCGGTCTTCTCGACTTACGGATCGGGGAGGAGATGATATAGATTGGAACTTTGGTGTTGAAGATTAGGACTTTATTTGTTTTATTTGTTTGATGTTAAGTTATTTTGAAGACTTTATATATTTGTAATATTCAGTACTTTATGTTTTGAGACATTGGATGTTAGTTAGATTATTTGCTTGGATTGTTATAGTAGTTAGTTTTTGTTTTTGTGTTAGTTAATTGCATTTGTTTTTATGTTAAATAGGATGTTAGTTTTCTTTAGTATGTTTTTATTTTATTCTGTAGTGTTTAAAATTGCAAAATTGTTAATCTGTTAGTTAAAATGTTTTTAATATGTTAGTAATTCATATGTATAGTGTAGAGTTAATTTTAATTGTTATAGTTAATACTTATCTTAGATTTATCCCTGCATTTTCTTTAAATTTTTATATATATATGGAGAATACTAACGAGTACGGAGTTCAATGAAAAATGAAAAAGCTCGTAAAAATTTCAAAGAAAAAGAAATACCTAAACTTCAAAGGTATGATTTATTTACTTTCCCTTTTTCATTATTTAGAATAGATATAAAAATTTAAGTTTGGGGGGAGTAAAATACAAATTTAGTTATTAACTTGTTCTCAATTTCTATTTTCAAATTATTATAAAATGATTTTTATAGCAATGTTTTCAATTTAATTAATATGAATTATTTTATTTAATTATTATAAAAGGTTAAATGAAATATTTCTAGTACTTTAATTAATTAAATAGAATAAAATATTTGGTTAAAGGGAATAAGAATATAGTAAACTATTTTTAGTAAGGAAAACTATATTCTAAAATTAAAATTCTTAAGTATTCAAGTGAAAAAGAAAAGATTGAAAATCAATAAAGTAAAAACTATGAAGTATATATAAGCTAAGAAATATTCCTAAGTTTCAAATTTAGGAAGATGAAAATGAAGTTCAAAATTATTAACAGGCTCTCCAGATACAGTAATCCTCAAAAGAAAAAGAAAAAGAAAAAGAAAAAAAAAAACAAAAGAAAAAAAAGAAAAAAAAAGAAAAAGAAAAATGAGGAGAAGCTTGAGGAGATGCCTTATCAAAAATTGGCTTCATTTGAATTAACCTAAAAGGAAAAACTTAGATATTTCCAAACTTATATTTATGGATTGGAATTTTACCTAATAGTGTTTTCTTAAATTTCTTATCATATGAATATCTTAAGTAGTTATTTTTTTAAATATAGTCATTCCTGAAATGAATAGTAAGCTAGAAATCTTAGACCTGATAACTAAATAATTTATTTCTATAAGATTAATTAAATTACATGAATTATTTTTATTTAACTTTATTATGATATTAATTAATCTAATTCATAGTTTATTTGAATTGAAAAATCTTACTATAGAAATCATTATTTTTTATATAGTACTAAAATTACTTGAGGACAAGTAATAAGTAAGTTTGGGGGATTTTGATCGCTGAAAAATTTATTAAGAAATTCATACCTATTTTTGATGAAATTGCACTTTAAAGAAGGGTATTTTCTTTATTTTATTACGTGAATGAATAATTTAGGTGATAAAAGCAAAAATCATAAAAAGGAGCGAATTTGGAGCAAAATCATACAATTTGTGCTGAGTCGCCGACGGCGAGATCGAGCCCGCCAACGGCGAGGTTACGAGGAGACATTTCTGAAGGATTTATAACTGTCTCGCTGACAGCGAGCCCGAGCCCGCTGACAGCGAGATAGAGCGGTTTGAAGATCTTCTAGAAGCCTCGCTGACAGCGAGGTAGTTCGTCGCCGACGGCGAGGTAGTTCAAATGGCACAGATACATTGAACCTGGACACTTTTTGAAGAGATGCTTACACACCTCTTGGACCTTTGCTTACCTCTATATATAGAGGCCGAAAATTAGTCTTTTGTGAGTTAGTTTTGTGCAGTCTTTTGTGTTCTAAGTGTAATCTTTTAGTCTTTTGTGAGTTCTAAGTGTAATTTGTGTGCAGTAGTGTGTCTTTAGTGAGTCTTTTAGTAAGTTTAGTGAGTAATTAGTGAGTCGTGCTTGTACTTGGAAGGAAGAGTCAAAGGAACTACGAGGAGTCTCGTTTTGGGGATAAATCGAGGTAAGTATTTGTATTTATTGTTTTTAACTTTAAATGAAATCCATGCTTAGTTTAGTTCCCATGCATTCGAGTAGTTTATTAGTCTTTCTCCTCGTTTATGAAATTAAGTGACTTGATGAAATTAAAATAGAGATACTTTTAAATATATTAATAAATTGTGATAATTTTTACTAAAAACTTAATTTACTTTCAAACTGGCCATTTGATTTGTTAAAATGTGTTGATTTACAACTATAGTAAAAATTACATCTGATATTCGGGGAATTAAAAAGCCTTGGAAGGAAGGTGCAAATAAATAAGGAAATAATATCACTGGGAGTAGAATTGTGCATTTTAGTGTGACAGACTAAAATATTCAATTCGGTCCTATTGTTTGAGAGCTGAAGTGTAGATGTTAGCCCTCGGGCGAGGGAACGTGGGAGCTCGAAGTGGCGATCGGTATCCTCCCGGCCTAGCCGCGGATTCGGTAATCAAACATAGGATTAGTCAATATTCTTTACACTGACCAAAGGGTAAAGAATAGGAATGCTCCTATTTGTCACAATACCTTAAAATTATCTATTTAAATTCATTAATCACTTAAATTTCTAAACAAGGGGAAAGATACTTTTTCTGAATAGTTAAGACTTATTTAGCAATTAGTTTAATTTCCTGCACTTTCAATACGTATTAATTTTCTACTTAGTTAAGTTACCTAATTAAAATACTTAGTTTACTTTATTGCGCTCAAATTTAGAAGTCCAAATTTTCGTATACTATTTTAAAAATTATTATTATTATTTTAAATTAGTTGTTATTTAATTTTCTCTTTCCCTATGGGATCGATAACCAGGACTCCACTAGAGCTCTGTATTACTTGATACGATACGTATACTTGCGTAGCATCCACAACATAAACAATTACAATTCTATACATATAAATAGCGGGGTCAAGTTTTTGGCGTCGTTGCAATTAAATTAAAAATATCATAATATAAAATTGTGGGTCAAAAATCAAACCAAAATGGTATTATTCCAAATCCCATCAAATAACCCCAAAATATCCAAAATCCTTAAAATCCATTTTTATGTAATTGACCAAACTTTTTCCAAGCCAACCAAAGTTGAAACCTCTTTGAAACAGCCCTACAAACATTGCTCAACATTAATTTTACACTAATTTCAACATTAGCCCAACATTATCCCAAGTTAACCCAATTTGGCCTACTATTGGCCACTTTACCAAAAAGCCCAAATTCAACCCAATTCAAACCCAAACCACCTCAAATATGTTTCAATCCACTCATGACACATGCCTAAACTAATTGCAACATTTATTTGACATGGTACTTCACAAAAATTTCATCCCAAAAGCCCATTTTAAAATCCAAAAGCCCACTTCCATGAAGCCTTTAAAAGCCCACTTCCACCAAATCCAAAAGCCCAAAAATTCTTCCAAAGTCCATATGACACTCTTCTTCATCATGCATTCAATTAAAATCATCCCTAAGTCCTAATCCAATGATCAAATCATTCTAAATAAAGCTTCATCCAACTTTCCACCAAAATATCCAAAATCCTTAAAATCCATTTTTATGAAATTGACCAAACTTTTTCCAAGCCAAATGTGAGCCATTGAGCCATATACAAGCCACATGGAAGCCATGGGAGCCACTTTCCACCTCACCAAGCCATTAATGGCAAGAGGAGGGGACCCTTTCCTAATCCTTCATTAAGCCTTTTAACCATACTCATGTCACACTCTAAACCATGCTTATCCACCTCACCATGGATGGAGACCACACCATTTCCTCTTGGGCGACCCAAGTGAGCCTTTTCAGCCCAAGACCAGGCCTTGGGTGGTGCACCTAGCCCAAAGGGATGGGTTGACTCATTTGAACCCAAAATAGCCTTCCTCCCATTCCATTTCAATCCAAGTTCTTTTCACATGGCATTGGCCAATTGCCTACACAAAACCCCAGCCACGACCCACTCGAACTTGAGGGTGACCATTGCTGCCGGCCAGCCGCCCGGATCACTCGGAAAACACCATGGCCGAGACCTTGGGAGGAGCCAAAAATTCAATTCTCCCTTGCCGACTTGTCTCAACCCAAATGGACGAGCATAGCTCTTCTTCTCCTCACCGAGAGCAGTCGATCCCCGACCTTAAATCCCCCGGGAGGCCCTCCACCCTCTCCTATTTAAACACCACCCCCTCTCGGCCATGAGAGGTGCTGAACCAGTACCTTCTCGAATCCTCGCCAAAATTGCTCCGGACCACTCTCCATACTTAGAGCAGTTGATCCCAGGTGACAATTTGCCATAATCCCCACCAACGAGCCCAATTTCTCAGCCAAAATTCCACCCAAAAATAGGAAATCTCCCAATCCTCCACAAAATTCAAATGAAACTCACCCACACCTGCACAAGGTCAAGAGAAGGAGTTCCCCAGTGAAAGCCCCCTCTCCAGGCCACCCATCTGTTCCAGACTCCAAGCTTTGTAATCGGCTGTGGTCGAAATCATACTCGGACAATTCACCGAGCCCGAGGGACTTCATCCGGAGCTTGCTTGGACCCAATCGAAGGTGACACAACTCTCGGATCGAAGCTTCACTTCTCCGAGCAAAGGTATGGACTCACTCTTCTTCCCGAGCTTACAGAGATTCTCTATTTAATTTGAGTCAATTTCAATACATGTTTACCGTATGGATGTGTTCGTCTCCTCAAGACGAATCCATAGAGCATAAGAACACAAAAATTCGTTGAGAATCGAGTGAGAAATTAGGGTTAGAAGGTTGACGGTCACGGGTGCACACCAGTCGTAGACGATGACTGGGAGCCGTCGGATCGAGCGTGTATCGAGCGGACGGTCTGG
This sequence comes from Papilionanthe hookeriana x Papilionanthe teres, assembly GCA_022702705.1. Taxonomy (NCBI): domain Eukaryota; kingdom Viridiplantae; phylum Streptophyta; class Magnoliopsida; order Asparagales; family Orchidaceae; genus Papilionanthe; species Papilionanthe hookeriana x Papilionanthe teres. Next base: position 135,677,750 of record CM040425.1, on the reverse strand, counting down.
ATCGAGTCGGACAGCGCAATGGTGCATGAACCGCGGGCCCCTGAAGCGCTGAATCGGATGGCGGCGCCGAATCAGAAGACGACGCGTGGCCTCTCGGAGTTGCCGAGGATGGCGTGGCACCGCGTGGATAAGTAGGAAATTAGGGTATTTTTGATTTATTTAATTCCCTAAACTTCAAAAATGCATAACTTTGTGTAGGAAAATCAGAAAAATAAAATAAAAATACCCTCTTGCTCAGTGAACAAAGGAGAATAATGTGGAAAAGAAATCATGTAATTTCATCAAGTGTTTTATTTTTAATTATTTATTTATTCTCTGCACTATTTCAATTCTCCATGCATGTATACAATTCACCATGGCATGAGACCATAGGGCTTTTGAAGCCTATGAATTTAGGAACATTCTCTGAATTTTCCAAAGTTAGAGGCCACCCCTATGAAGAGTTATTGATTTTTCAATTCTAGGTCACTATTCTAAGTATTATAATTCCAATAATTAGCATATTGTGAAATAAATTCTAGGAAAATTTGGTGATGTTTCTTATGACTAGAGGACCCTAGGGAAAATAGTTTTTGAGTTAACTCACTTGTAATAACCCTAATTGGCTTAAACACCCAAAATGGAGCTTTAATTAATTAGAGCTAATCATACATCAAATTGACTTGAAATCAATTCTCCACTGACCTTTAGGATCAGAGGAACCCACCATAAAAGTTTGAAGTCAATTGGACTTGGTTAGTCCTATCAAATGGGTTGATTAAGCCATTTAGACAAAATTAAACTTCAAAAATTCATAACTTTCAAAATACTTCTCAAAAATTCACCAAATTGGTTTTGGGGCCTCTCTGATATCAGGGGAATTTAAGAAAATTAAAATTGTAATTTTCTAAAAAAGTTGATTTTTTGCACTATTTTAGTATTTTTAATATTTAAAAAATAATAAAAATCACAAAAATAATAAAATTCACCAAAATGTCACATTTTGAATTTTAATCACTTAGGAACAAACCCCATATTTTTCTTAAGTCTCTATGATGAGATATTAAATTTTAAAGCCCTAAGATAATTTTAAAATTAAAAAAATGCATTTTCTAGCATTTTCACTAAAACAATTCTAATAAATCAAAGAAAAATCAGAAAATTGTAAGAATTGGTTCTCTGATTTCCTTGATATCAGAGAGATGTTTAAAAAATATAAAATTCATTTTTCAACCTTTATTTTATTTTTAAACTAATTAATACTCCAGAACTCACAATAATTATAATTAAAATAATATAATTCAAAATATCACCAAAATTGGTCCAAGTGGTCCTCTGGTCATTAGGAATGTCCCATAATTTTCTTAAGGACAGAAACTTTCCCTTGGTCATATTATTAAATTTTCCTTGAAAATCCCTATTTTCCACCAAAAATAATTACATAAATAAATTAAATAGAGAAAAATCACATTTTCTCCTCTAATGTCTTGATTGATATATGAGTGAAGTCACATAAAAATTTCAAATTCATTTAAGCTCAATTTAGTGAGTTATGGAATTAGTAAGTTTAAAGGGCAAAATGATAATTAAAATTTTAACCTATAATTAAAAAATTTAGGTTTAATTAAAAGGGTGGGAAAAATATTTTATACTAAGTTGATTTTAGATGTTTGAAACTTAGGTAGTTAAAGGGTAGAAACCTACCAAACAATTTGAAAATAATTAAAATAAACCTTAATTAAATAATTAATTAAATTTGGAAGAATAATAAAAATTGGAATTATTAAAATAGGGATATTATTAGGAAGAAATTTATTCTTTAATTCAAGAATCCCTAAATTAATCACCTCAATAATATTTAATTCCTAATTAAAGTGATAATCCAAATTCAAAATTTTAAATGCTAAAAGACTTAATCATTAAGTTAAATTAAAGTTAAAACATTTAAATTAAATCCTTTTAAAATTTCAATTAAATTAATACTTTAACAATTAAAATTAAATCATCCTTAAAGCATAAAAAATAAAATATTAAACTAAAATTAAAATAAAATTAAATTAAAATTAAAAATAAAATTAAATTAAAATTTAATTAAATTAAAATTTAATTAAATTAAAATTTAAATTAAATTAAATTAAAATTTAAATTAAATTAAATTAAATTAAATTAAATCACATTAAATTAAATTAAATTAAATTAAATTAAAATTTAAATTAAATTAAATTAAATTAAATTAAATCACATTAAATTAAATTAAATTAAAACATATTAAATTAAATAAAAAATAAATAAATATAAATAATAAAATAAAATAAAATCAAGTTAAAATAAAATTAAAATTAAATTAAATAAAATAAATTAAAGTAAAATTAAAACTAAACCAAATTAAATTAAATTAAAATTAAATTAAATTAAATTGAATTAAATATAACATCACTTAAGACATAAAGAATTCAAAAATAAATCTAAAACAACTTGAACACTATTCCAAACTTAAACCCAATAATTAAAATTAAATCGAATCACAAATCACTTGAACATCGATTTGCCCTCAAAAGCTCTTGTTGTCATAACTCCTAAACAGAGTGTTAAGTGAAGTGTTACTTCACTCATAGGATATTCAAATGTCCTAGTTCACTAAGCGAGATAACAAAACTTGAACTCTAGATGATTAATTCATTTGTATAATTAAATTCTCTTGGACTTAAAACAATCCTAGAGGTATTGAAAAGATGTTTAAGACTTTTCTTAAGCACTTCCTCAATATGATAGGATATTTATAAGAACAATTGAACTTAATTGTTCTTTGATGAAGAAAATTGTCCTTAAACCAAAACACAAGAACCTAGACGTCATAGGAGATGACTAGCTATAGGAGTAGGACCTTGGTAGAAAACCATAACCCTTCCCTTAGCTTTACCTAGGAACTTGCTTTAAATGCTTAAATATTCTAAATTGTGTTTAAGTGCAGCTTGGGATGACGGGAAGACCCTCCTGGTACGCTTTTTATTTATTGCAATTTACCTTCTTGCAATTTACTTTATTGCAAATGCACTTTACTTTTCTTGCATGATAAACAAATGTTGCATGAAAACCCACACCTTTAGGATAGTCCCTAAAATTGAAACCAAAACTAAATTAAAAGTCATTACAAGATAAAATTCACCGTCACAACATTTCAAAATATAAAACAACTCAAAATTTAATCACAAAACGGAACAACAAAACTACAACTACAACTAAATTAAAACGTCTTGTTGGATGATCGGGAATACCTCGGATGATGTAACCTACGTGTTGCTAACGGGATTTCCCACGGTCTAAATGAAAGTGTGGAACTCATTTAGTTGAGTTTAGCAAATTCATCCGGACTAAGTGAATCCGATAAAAATAACGATGCCGGAAGGATGGAACCGTGGGATCTTAACCGGTGTTGTTATAATCAACTTTAAGATTTGTTTTAATTAAAACATAAAAAACACTTGGAAATTAAGACCTTCTCTAAACCGAAACACTTTTCTCATCTCCTGATTTATGATTTCTAAAACTAAACCTCTGCAACAAGAAGGAGCTCGGAGCATGGTGGGCAGCACGACCATCGTCATCAGCAAAACCTGAGTCTGCTTCAGCAAAACTTTCTTAGAATTAAATAACTAAACCATAGGACTTTGAGGTAGTTTGCCCAGTGCGACATAAATCCTCAACCTTCTGTTAGGCATTTGCATTGCAAATTAAGCCCTAACCAGTCTTAGGATTCCGAGGTAGTCGTCCGATACGACATAAACCCTCACATCTTCGAGGCTATTTGTGTGATCACATCATACAAATATAAGTCCTAATTAATTAAAATTGGCAAGATCAAAACATTAAATAAACATTAGGGCTTTCCTAAATTCAAGCCAAACAATAGGATAGTCGAGAAATTATCAAAGTTCGCTTCGAATCTGTGATTTCTCCTACCTTTCTTCCTTTGAATTCCAAAAATAAATCGTTCCAAATCTGAGCCATTCCCTATTAAAATTCCAAAATTCAATCCCTTGGAAACTTAAACTTTGAGATTCTTGAGAGCAGAACTACTGATTATTATCGAGAGTTTTCTTAGGTGATTCCCGTCACTTAAGATGTAATTAACTATAGGGGCTTGCCCTTATAGGGAATTTTAAGAACCCGGGTAATATAAACCCCGTTTAATGTTTTCATATTAAGCGAGGGAACTTGTCGGCTTATAAAATTGGTTCGCAAACCAAACGGATGTCACAAATATCCTAGTTTATTTAATCGAGCCCCATCATCAAGCAGTGTGTCTATTCTTCGGGATAGATACATGGTTTGTGGTGCGGTGCTCGTTTATATAAACTATTCGGGATGTGAGATCAGTTTGATTTCATATCTTAAAATCTTCAATTTTAAAAATTATTTTCAAAATCAAATACTACTTTTCAAATTATTTATTTAATTTAAATTAAAAATTCGCCGACAACTTCTGTAGGCGACCCCCTTTTCAAAATAAAACACATAACCTAAAAATATGCCGACAGCGGCTTGATCTCGCCGTCGTCGGGCTTCTAGCAGATGGGCTAACCGTGCCGATCTCGCTGTTGGCAGGCTCGATCTCGCCGTCAGCGGGCTCCTTATAATATATTAAAAATCTGTCGAGAAAAACTCACCGTCGGCGGCCTAATTCTCGCCGTCAGCGGGACAGTTCAATTTTTATCAAATTGAGTCCTTTTTGCTCCAAATTCGCTTCTTTTGTGCTTTTGCTTTCAGTACTTATAAATCTACATTCCCGTAATAAAACAAAGAAAATACCTTTGTTTAAAGTGCAAATTCATATAAAATTGGTATGAAATTCTTAGTATATTTTCTAGTGATCAGTACCAAATTCCGACTCTCTTTCGAATTGATACCAAATTTCAATTCTCACTTCCGAGACTGGAACCAAATTCCAGTTCTCTTCTTTCGAGGTCGGTACCAAATTCCAACTCTTTTCCGAATTGATACTAAATTTCAATTCTAAACTTCCGAGACTGGTACCAAATTCTAGTTCTCTCCTTTCGAGTCCGGTACCAAATTCTGACTCTCTTCCGAATTGATACCAAATTTTAATTGGTACCAAATTCCAGTTCTCTCCTTTCGAGGTCGGTACCAAATTCCGACTCTCTTCCGAATTGATACCAAATTTTAATTCTAAACTTCCGAGACTGGTACCAAATTCTAGTTCTCTCCTTTCGAGGTCGGTACCAAATTTCGACTCTCTTCCTAATTGATACCAAATTTCAATTCTCACTTTCGAGACTGGTACCAAATTCCAGTTCTCTCCTTTCGAGGTCGGTACTAAATTTCGACTCTCTTCTGAATTGATACCAAATTTCAATTCTAAACTTCCGAGAGTGGTACCAAATTCCAGTTCTCTCCTTTCAAGGTCGGTACCAAATTCTGACTCTCTTCCGAATTGATACCAAATTTCAATTCTCACTTCCGAGCTGGTACCAAATTCTAGTTCTCTCCTTTCGAGGTCGGTACCAAATTCCGACTCTCTTCCGAATTGATACTAAATTTCAATTCTAAACTTCTGAGACTGGTACCAAATTCCAGTTCTCTCTTTGCGAGGTCGATATCAAATTCTGACTCTCTTTCGAATTGATACTAAATTTCAATTCTCTCTTCCGAGACTGGTACCAAATTCCAGTTCTCTCCTTTCGAGGTCGGTACCAAATTCTGACTCTCCTTCGAGATCGATACCTAAATTTCGATTCTCTTCCAGGATTGATACTTAAATTTCAATTCTCACTCTTTCGAGATCAGTACCCAAGTTCTGATTCTCATCCTTTGCAAGGTCGGCACCTAAATTCTGATTCTCTCTCTGAGGCTGGTACTTAAATTCCAGTCCTCGTCCCTTTCAATCAGTACCTAAATTTTGATCTTCTGTCCGAGGTTGGAGCCTAAATTCCAACTCTCTTCTTCAAGACTAGAGCCTAATCTCTAGTTCTCTTTCAAATTCCGAGGTTGGAACCTAGGTTCCAATGCTCACTTCAAATCCAAAATTTCCATGAAATCCACCTTGAAATCAATCTTAAATCAAATTTCGACCAAAATTGAAACTCAAACTAAAGTCCAAACTCACACATTAAAACTTGAAACAAAAAAATGAAACAAAATCTAAATCGAATCTCTCTAGATCTTGTGATCTAAAATTCACTTCCTTTTCTTTTCCCCAGCGAGAGTTCAGGGATCTTCAGTCTTGGAGATTTACCTAACACTCCCCAGCGAAATTTTCCATACTTCATTCTAAGTGTGTTACTTAGACATCTGTGTTGGTTTTGTTGATCTCTTTGGTCAACGCCAATACGTGCGGTGTGCTTGGTTAGCACACCACACCTATTGGGGGTCCATTTGTTGACCTCATTTTTGATGAGGTCTTTTCTCTTCTCTCTCCTTAGTACTTAGGATCTAGCCATAGGGCTTCTCCTTGACTATCTTAGAAGACTAGAAATGGGACCCATCACTTTGAAATTCAAACACTTCTTCGTTCCCTTCAAACCCCACAAGTTTGATTGTAAACCCCTAAGACACTTGGAGGGTTAAAATCAAATGTGGAGGTTTAAAGGATGAGTTTCTTATAGGACTCTTTGGCCTTAGGATTACCCTGGGTGGCCTGGTCTGGTGAGGGTAAGCTGGCACACACACACATTCCAAATCCTAAAACTACCTTTAACCAATTTGACTCCCTGACTCATGTAGGTAACTCATATGGATGGATCTTAACCCCTAGGCCTTTGGCTAAGAGGGTTAGGAACAACATATTGAGTTCCTCAAATGAGGCTTCTCATGGCTCTTATGGGCTTAATAAGACTTCATGGCTCAACCAAAATGAAACATTTTACTCACACTTAATCACTCTTTATTTTTTCCAAAATTTCAATTTTTGCCTCCCGGGACTCTAAACCCACCAAGCCTACCAAATGCCCTTGAAATGGCCCAAAATTTGCAAAATTGCCTAAATTACCCAAAATTCATCAAAATCAGTCCTAAACATTTAACTCCACTCAAATTGATCATCCACAGCCAAATATATAAAAAATTCCAAAAATACCCAAAATACCCTTTTAACCTAAAAATCTCAAAAATTCAGAAAATTCCCAAAAAATTCTTAAAAATCCCAAATATTCCCAATTTCATTTTGTTCAACTACACCATAAGCTAATTTTGTCAATTTAGTCCACTTTTACCAAAACCCCCAATTTGACCCACTTTTAACCCGAAGTGAACCCAATGTAAAACCAAACCAACCCAAGTGACCTCAATTTTGATCCAATTCAATTCTAAACTTCAATTCCATATCCCTAATACCAATTTAGACCAAATACAAGCCCAATTTGATGAACATTTGGATCCAATTTCAATTTGAAGCTTAAGGCCCAATCTTGGCCCATGACCTAAACCTAGCGCAAACCAACCCAATTCAACCCCAATTGGCCCCAAATATTTTCTAAAACCTTCCTAACATCCCCAAAAACAAAACACTAACTTAAATTGCCCCAAATTTGGACCCAAACTCTACCAAAACCTAACCCAAAACAAAAATCCTTTATATTGGCCTAAACCCAAACCTAACCTAAATAGGCCCAAATCCCTAAATGAAAGGCCAAAAAAAATTGGAAACTCTTTGTAACACTCCTATAAACATTTGCCAACATTGATTTTACATTAAAACCAACATTAGCCCAAGCTTAGCCCAAGATAGCCCAAGTTAATCCTTTTTGGCCCATCTTGAACCCATTATCAAAAAAGCCCAAATTAAACCTATTTCAACTCCAAATGATACCAAACCTTTTCCAAATCACTCATGATACATCCCTAAACTAAACCCAACATTTATTTGGCATGGTCCTTCACAAAATTTTTCATCCAAAAGTCCATTTTGAAACATAAAGCCCACTTCCTTAAACCATTTTAAAAGCCCATCCAAAATGATTTCAAAAGGCCTAAAATCAATCCAAAGTCTACATGACACTTTCTCCTCATCATCCCTTTGATTTAAGTCATTCCCGAAATTTCAAATTCATCATTAAACTTTTCTAAAACTAAGCCATGTGCCAAATTACCCCTAAATATCCAAAATCCTTAAACCCATTTCCATGAAATTGACTAAACTTGGCCCCAAGCCAAATGGAGCCATGGAGCCATGCATAAGCCATATGCAAGCCATGAGGATTCCTTTCCACCTCATCAACCCATTAATGGCAAAAGAGGGAATTACTTTCTTAAACCTTCACTAAATTTTTTAACCCCATTCATGATACACTTTAACCAAAATTAGCTACCTCACCTTGGATGGGGGTTTCACCACACATGGGAGGCTGATCCAAGTAATTTTTTTCTGCCCAAAATCAGGTCTTGGGGGGTGCACCTAGCCTAAAAGCATAGGTTGACCAAATTGAACCCAAAATGAGCCTCCCCCATTCCATTTCAATACAGCCCCTTTACACTTGGCCAACTCCAATTGAGCTCACAAGTTTCAAGCCCTGACCCTCCTGATCAGGATGGTAACCCGACCTTGGCCGACCAGCCACCACAGCAGCCGGAAAACACCAGGCCGAAAGCACCCATGTGAGCCAAATTTTGAATTCTTCCTTGCTGAGCTGTCTCATGTCCAGTGGACACCATGGTTGTTCTTCTCCTCACCAGAGCAGTGGATCCAAGCCATCAAACCCCCCTGGGAGGTCCTCCAAACACCCCTATTTAAACTCCACCCCCTCTCGGCCAAACAAGATGATGAACCAGAGCTTACCAAAACTCTGCCATAATTGCTCCAGGACCTTCTCCTAACCTAGAGCAATTGATTCCTAGTGTCCCTTTGCCCTAATCCCCATTGACAAAGCTCTATTTCTCAGTCAAAAATCCACCCAAAAACCAGGACATCTCTTGAACCTCCACCAAAATCAAATTAAACTCACCCACAGCTGCACAAGTCCAAGAGAAGGAGTTCGCCATTGAAAGCCCCCTCTCCAGGCCACCCAATTGCTCTAGCCTCCAAAGTCTGAAATCGGCCCTGGTCACTTTCATACCTAGGCAATTCCCCAGAGCCAGAGACTTTATCTGGAGCCTCCTTGGGTACAATCGAAGGTGCGACAACTCTCTGATTGAAGCATCAATTCTCAGAGCCAAGGTATAGACCTCTCCTTTCTCCCGAGCTTCTAGTGATTCACTATTTTGATTGGCTTAATTTCATAGCATGTAAACCGTATGGATGTGTTCGTCTCCTAAGACGAATCCATAGAGCATAAGAACACGAAAATCCGTTGAGAAATGAGAGAGATCTTAGGGTTTTAGTGTGGACGGCTCACGGGACACACCAGTCGTAGACGATGACTAGGCACCGTTGGATCGCGTGTGTGTCGGGTGAACGACTCAGATTGTGTCGGATCAAAAGGAGTGGGACGGCGGGACGCGTGATGGCTGACTTAGATGGCGGCGTCAAATAGAAGCGGGCCGTGTGGTCTTTCGATCCGCCGTAGGTTGACGCGGCGCTGACTGGGTTAAGTAGATAAATAGGATTTTTTCTATTTATTTAAATACCTGAAACTTTAAAAAATCATATCTTTGCATAGCAAAATCATAAAAATAAAATAAAAATACGCTCTTGCTCAGTAAACAGAGAAGAATAATGTGGAAAAGAAATCAAGTTATTTTGATGAGTATTTTATTTTTAATTAATTATTCACTGATTTTAGTATTTTAATTCTCCATTTGCATAGACAATTCACCATGGCATGAGACCATAGAGCTTTTGTAGCCTATGTTCGTTGGGACATTCTTCGAATTTTCCAAGGTCAGAGGCCATCTCTATGGCAAGTTATGTATTTTTCAAGCTCATGTCTCTGTTTTGAGATTTTAATTCCAATAATTAGCATATTATTCAATAAATTCTAGGAAAATTTAGGAACGTATCTTAGGACTAGAGGACCCTAGGAAAAATGTATTTTGAGTTACATCATTAAGAACAACCCTAATTGGCCTAAATACTCAAAACTAAATTTTAATTAATTGGGGTTAACCACACATCAAAATAACTTGAAAATCATTCTTCACTGGTCTTTAGGATCAGGGGAACCTCACATAAAAATTTGAGATTAATTGGAAGTGATTAGCCCCATTTAAAGGATTAATTAAGTCACATGACCAAAATTAAACTTTAAAAATTCATAACTCCAAAAATACATTTTTAAATTTTACCAAATTGGTTTTAGGACTTCTCTGATATCAGAAGAGTCTAAGAAAATTAAAATTGTAATTTTTCAAAAATCTTTATTTTCCACCTTACTCTAATATTTTAATAATTAAAAAAATAAAAAAAATCATAAAAATATTAAAAATCACAAAAATATCACATTTTGACTCCTAATCACTTAGGAACAAACCAAATATTTTTCCCAAGTCTCTAGGTTAAAATATTAATTTTTAAAGGCATAAGACAAATTCTAATATTAAAAAATTGGTTTTCTAATCTTTTCACTAAATTAATTCTAATAAATCAAATAAAAATTAGAAAATTAGAAAATTTGTTTCTCTAGACTCCTTGAGGTCAGAGAGATCTATGAAAAATATAAAATCCATTTTTCAAGTTTAATTTAATTTTATAATTAATTAATACCCAAACATAAAAATAATTATAATAAACAAAATATAATTCAAAAAATCACCAAAATTGGTCCAAGTGGTCCTCTGGTCAGTAGGAACATCCCATAATTTTCTTAAGTACATAAAGTTTACCTTGGTCATGTTGTTGAATTTTCATTGAAAACCCTTATTTTTCACAAAAATAAATATATAAATTAAATTAAATTTAGAAAGATCATATTTTCTCCTTTATTGTCTTAATTGACATGTGAGTGAGGTGACATAAAAATTTCAACTTCATTTGAGTTTAATTTAGTGAGTTATGAAATAGATAAGCCTAAAGGGGCATAAAGGTAATTAAACAACTTTAACCCTAATTAATACCTTAGGTCTAATCACGGGGAGGGTAAAATATCTAATATTAATCTTCTTTTGGATGACTGAAACATAGATAATAGAAGGGTATAAATCCATTAAACACTTTGAAAATATCAAAAATAGAATATTAATTAATTAAATCATTTGAATCTCAGAAGAATAACCAAAATTTGGATTATTAAAAAAGAGGGATATGATTTAAGAAGATATTACTTATTTAATTTAAAAAAAATCCCTAAATGAAGCAATTTAATAATATTTAGTTTTTTTAAAATTAAATTTAAAGTGATAATTGAAATTAATAAATTAAATAAATTAAAAGAAAAGGAGTAACCCTTATTAAATTAAAAGCTTAAAACATTAAGTAATTTGATAATCAAATTGAAATAAATTTAAAACATTTAAATTAATCTCAAAGATCACTTGAAAGAAAATCTAAAACAAACCTGAAACATTGAAATCAAACTAATTAAAAAATTAATCTAAGATATTTCAATTAAATTAAAATTAAATCATTAAAATCTAAATTGAATAATCTAAACACCTCTTTCAACCCAAATTAATCTAATATATTGAGATCATTTAAAATGTAAAGATTTAATTAAATTAAAACAACTTGAACACTATTACAAACTTAAAATTATTAAAATTTCATAACTAAATTGAACCACTTTAAATCATCAATTCCAATTTTAAATCATTAAAATCTTTAATAAATTAATTTGGCCTTAAAGGCTTTCGTTATCATAACTCTTAAATGAAACATCAAGTGAAATGTCACTTCACTCATTGGATAATCCAACATCCTAATTCACTGAGCAAGAGTTAAAACTTAACTAAAATTGCTGGATGATTGATTCACCTCTACGATGAAATTCATTTGGACTCGAAATGATCTCAAGAGTATTGAAAATATGTTTTAGGATCCGTTCTAAGCACTTTCTTAATGCAATGAGATGTTTTAAGAAGAACAATTGAATTCAATTATTCTTTGGTGAAGAAAATCATCCTTAACAAAAAAAAAGATCCTAAACGTCATAGGAATTGACTAGCTATAGGATTAGGACTTTGGTAGACAACCAAAACCTTCCCTTAGCTTTACCTAGGTGTTTTCTTGCAAATTATATAAATGCTTTAATATGTGTTTTAAGTGTAGCTTGGAATGACACGAAGACCCTCCAGGTACACTTTTATTTTATTGCAAGTTACTTACATGTACTAAGCTTTACTTTTCTTGCATGTTAAACAAGATTGTTGCATGAAAACTGAAACCTTTAGGATAGCAACAAAACTGAAACCCAAAATTAAAATTAAAAGTCACAACAAGATAAAATTCACCGCCACAACATTGCAAAATATAAAACAACTCAAAATTTAATCACAAACAGAACACAAAACTACAACTATAACTAAATTAAAACGTCTTGTTGGATGATCGGGAATACCTCGGATGATGTAACCTACGTGTTGCTAGCGGGATTTCCCACGGTTTAAATGAAAGTGTGGAACTCATTCAGTTAAGTTTAGCAAATTCATCTGGACTAAGTGAATCCGATAAAAATAACGGTGCCGGAATGATGGAATCGTGGGATCTTACCGATGTTGTTATAATCAACTTTAAGATTCCCCTAATAAAAACATTAAAGACATTTTGACTTTAAAACTTTTCTAAACCAAAAAACTTCTCTCATCTCCTGATTTTCACTTTCTAAAACTAAACCTCTACAATAACAAGGAGCTTGGAGCATAGTGGGCAGCACGGCCATCGCCGTCAGCAAAACCGAAATCTACATCAGCAAAACCTTTCTTAGTTTAAATAACAAAGCCATAGGACTTCGAGGTAGTTTGCCTAGTGCAACATAAATCCTTAACTTTTCGTTAGGCATTTGCATAATCCTATTATGTAAATTAAGCCCTAACTGGTCATAGGATTCCGAGGTAATTGTTTGGTACGACATAAACCCTCACACCTTCAAGGCTGTTTGTATGATTATGTCATACTAATATAAGTCCTAAATATTTGAAATTGGTTGGATTATAAGATTAAATAAACTCCCAATTTGAAGCCGAACAATACGATAGTTGGGAAGTCACCGAGACTTGTCTCGAATCCGTGACATCCCTTACTTCTCTTCCTTTGATTCCCAAAAATAAACTGTTCCAAATTTGATCCTTTCCCTATTGAAATTTCCAAAATCCAATTGTTTGAAAACCTTAAACTTTGAAATTGTTGAGAGCAAAACCACTGATCATTATCGAGAGTTTTCTTGAGTGTCTTCGGACATTTAAGATGTAATTAACCATAGGGGTTTTCCCTTATAGGGAACTTTAAGAACCCGAGTAATATAAACCCTGCTTAATTCATTTATGTTAAGCAGGGGAACTTATCGGCTTATAAAATTGGTTTGTAGACCAAACGAATGTCACAAATCTTCTAGTTTATTTATTCGAGCCCCATCGTCAAGCAGTGTGTTTGTCCTTCGAGATAGATACACGGTCTGTGATGTGGTGCTCGTTTATATAAACTATTTGGGATGTGAGATCTGATTGATTTCATATCTTAAAATAATTTTAAACTTAAAGTTATTTTCAAAATCAAATGCTTCTTTCTAAAACTATATATATATTTAAATTTAAATTAAATTTAAAATTCGCCGACAACTTCTGTAGGCGACCCCTTTTCAAAACACAAACCTAAAAATATGTCGACATTTATTCCATCCAAATTGATTCCTTCTAACCATACAATTGCTGTGGGTATGGAGCGTGCCGTAATGAATTATTGTATCAAAAAATATATGCCCATTAATTTAGGTTCCGTTATTCATTATTGTAAAAGTTAGAGAGGTAGGATCAACTCTTTGTTTAGGGCATTTTTCTATCATTTGTTCTCTATGTCAACTAATTGAAGCTATTGTTAGCAGTGTGGAGGTGATCCTTCAATGCTTAAACCAATTTCAGTAGCAAAAATTGAGTTATACAGTTAGCATGTAGATGTTGAAAAAATATTAGATACATTCTACTCAGGGTAAAATTATCACAACATTTGGAGAGTAATAGATTATACTGCAATTTTATATGGTGAGGTATACAGATTCAATGAGCTTTTGTCACTCCTGGATCAACAAAATAAAAGGAGATTTGACTATCGAGCTCAGTTCTGAGCTACTAAGTTGGAAATGTATAGATAGAACTAGTGGATTGGAGTAGACTGGACTATGGAGTTTTCTGCTTATCCACCATACCAACTATATTAGCATCGCAGGATGATGGAGGAGGACTGAGAGGAGGATGGTCATGATGATGATGATGATGATGATGATGAGGAGGAGGAGGAGGAGGAGGAGGAGGAGGAGGATGAGGAGTAGTTAATTTCATTTGGATTCAGATGTACTTGTAATTTTATGTTTTCCCTGTCACTGTTAGAGTGATGTATTTTCTTTTATATTTATTTCATGTACTAGATTCTAAATTTATTGCTTATGTTACGGATGAATTGGATTAGTTTTGGCTACTGTCTGACAATTTCATGTTAAACTTGTTAAACTGAGATTCACTTTTTGCTACATATTTGTCTTTTATGCTTATTCCTGTATATTTTTATGATAGACTCATGTGGTAAGAAGTAATATAGTTTTATTTTTTCTCTGTTTATATTCTTGTTCTGAATGTTATACATTCTAAAAATAAAGTTTGGAGGAAGAAAAATTTTAACAAACTATACTTTATTTGTCCTCAATAGCATACTTTTAAGTGGACATATTGGTTTTAAGAGTGCAGTATTAATTAAAATTTACTTCAATACTAAGTAAGAAATGAAGTAGAATCCCTATTTAAAACATTATGTAAATGATTCTTCACTAGAGATAAGTAACTTGCAGGTGAACAAGTAGAAAAATTATGCTTCTATTCACATTTTGAAAATGATTGTATATATGGATAATCAGGAACCTTTAGATACATTTATGTAAGAGTTTAGCCTTTATATTCTTTTCAAATAATACTTTATGTTTTTGAAAAAAAAAATGCGTTAAATGAAGGTCTTTGATAAGTTGTACTTTGAGGAGATAATAATGAAATTCAAAATTATTAAAAGCCTATCCAGATATAGTAATCCTCCTTTAGATATATTAAGGATTGAAAAAAATCCTAAACTAAAAAAATAAAAAGTGAATAAGGGGGGGAAGCTTCAGGAGAATCCAAACTAAAAATTGGTTTAACTAAAATTTATTCAAAATTTTAACTTTATTAGAATCCTAAACTTGATGTTCTTTAAAAAATATTAGTTAAATCTTTTTAATAAAGTGATTAACTCTACTTTTTAATCTTTAAAAGACCAAGATTTTACAAGTGTTAATGTTTTTTGGAAGTAGATAAAAAATCAAAATTTCTAGAGTTAACGGCAATGATTGCTTATACCTTAGTGTTAAACTTTTTTACTAAAGTTGATCCTAATGAACTATGATATTCTTAAGGCAAAATTGCACAACCTCAAATCAATTAAACTAAATTGAAAATTATGGTGTTACTTGATGACAAGTAACAATTACGATTGGTTGATTTTGATACATGCTTTAGCATGCTCAATTTCCTTTACACTTAAAAATTGGTATTGATGAAATTAAACTTTAAAGAAGGTGTTTTTTTGTGTTTCTTTTGTAGTTATAGTAGGTAGGAAGATTAGAGCTGACATGGAGGCAAAATGGAGCATTTGAGATGCATAAATTATTCCAGCACATTGGCGCATATGCTCCAAGGTGCTCAACCCTGAGAACTTGGCGCCAACTTAGTGAAACCTAGGAACAAAATTTCAACTAATAGATAAAGAAATTGGCGCCTACGCACCAATCTAGTGGCGCCTGTGTGCCAGAACTGCCTGAGGCAGTTTCTGCAGTTACTGATGAACGAAATCAAGATTTAAGAGGCTATGAAAACAATTTAAAGGACACTTTGATTATTTTGAAGACTTACAGAAATCTAAGGAGAGTATAAATTGAGAGTTTAGATTAATTTCTTGCTTTTTCTTCACTTTATTAGAGAAATTGGAGAGTTATTTGAGAGAATTATGTAAGGGAATACCATTAGCAGTGCAAGGAATATTTGAAGATCACTTTAGGAGGAGTTTTCACCTCTTCTATTTGGGAGAAGGTAAAGTGTTTCATTCTACATTGTCTTGTACTATTTTTAAAATCATTTTCTATGATTTTGCTTTATTATAAGATAATGTATTGTGTTGTTCTCTTCATACACTGTGAGTAGATCCTTATGCCTTTTTCCCATGATGAATTTGTAGGATGTGTGTGAAATTGGTTGCTTTTAGAATAAGTTTTTATTCATTAAAGTGATGGTTTTAATTTGTGCTTAGTTTAATTATCATTCTGGTTGAAAGATATGTTAAAATTTTTTGTAAACCAATAAAGACTCTGGAGAGCTATGGCATGAACAACTAGGAAGAAGCACATTGTACTAGGAGGTGAAGGAAAATTAGTCCACAGGGAAATGCAAATAGATAAGGAAATACACCTTGACAGGTTTTAAAATGGGGTGTCTAGGGTAACAACTAGAAACATTATCCAATTTTGAACTAAAATTTTTTATGCACTCAAAAAAGGTTAATGAACGAAGAGTGCCCCTATTTGTCACTAACTACAATTTCTATTCTAAGTGTTCCATTCCAACACACGCTACATATGTCATTTTAAGGGAAGGGTAGTTTTTAAATCTTGATTTTCCAGATTTAATTACCTTTGTAGAATTAACTTATGAGTAAATCAATAGTATTAGAGATAATTTAGTAGGTTAGTAAGCACAACTTGAACCAACTACACTTCCAGGCTAAGACTCATTATAGTAGGCTAGAACTTTTCTTAAGCTCAATTATTGCATTCTCTCTAGTATCAATGGTCTAGACTCAATAATACAATATTACTTACATTATAGGATACTTGCATGAACTCCTAGTGTGTAAATTTCACCTTGACTGGGAAAAGTATCAAATTTTTGGCAATGTTGCCAAGGACAAATGTGTAGTGTCACATGTTGACCTCATTTTTTTGAGGTCTTCTCTTCTTTCCTCTTAGTGCTTAGGATCTAGCCATAGGACTTCTCCTTGACTATCCTAGAAGACTAGAGATGGAACCCACCATTTAGAAATTCAAACCAAATCTTAATTCTCTTTGGAATCCTATATAGATAGTCATCAACCTCTAAATCATTTGGAAGGTTAGGACTAATGTGCAGGAGGACAAGGATGAATTCCTATAGGATGTCCAAGCCTTAGGGCTACCCTGGGTGACCTTGGGTGACTTGAGCTTCTCTTACACACACACACACCCCTAAGCCATTTCATCCTTTAACCCTAAACCTTGAACCTTGCCCTTTCTACCCTTTAAGAAACTCACATGATTGAACCAAAGCCACTAGTCTTTGATCAAGATGGCTAAAGGTTAATATGTGAAGGATCATAAAGTGGTTACCATTTGGCTAAGTTTGGTTCCAAAGTGGTTAGACTTGTTTAAGATCTATAAGCCTACCCACATGACCATCCAAAATTCTCCAAAATTACCCAAAATTCGAAAGAATCCTATAAATCAGTTTGAAACAATTCCCACCTCTTAAATCCACCAAAATACCCCAATACCCTCCACATAACCTCTTAATACCCTAAATACCTTTTTTTGCCCAAAATTCAAAAAATTCAAAAAATTCCTAAAAAATTTCAAAAAAATCCCAAATATTTCCAATTGCATTTTATTTAACTACACCATAGCCTAATTTTGCCAATTTGCCCCACTTTATACCAAAATCTCCAATTTGACTCATTTTTAACCCATATGGACTCAATGTCAAACCAAATCAACCCAATTGATCCCAATTTTGATCAAATTCAATTTTAAACATCAAATCAACACTTCCAATACCAATTTCAATCAAAACCAAGACCATTTTGGTTCACATTTGAGTCAAATTTCAACTTAAACCCAAAACCCCATTTTTGCCCTAAATTACCCATGAATCTAAACATGACCAAACCCAATCCAATTCAACTTAAATTCTCTTCAAAATTGTTCTAAAACTTGCATGACACATTCCTATACCAAACACAACATTTATTTGACACAAATTTTGACCAAATTCCACCCAAAATTCATTTGGGCCAAAAAGCCCAATTTTGGCCCATAAGTCCAGTTCCCTTCAAATTGAACCCCATGACCCATGAATATTTCCAAATCAAATTTAAATCAAATTTCAACATGCCCAAAATAAATTTAAATCATTTTTTATTTCATTTTTGATGGATCCACAATCAATTTAAAAATTCAAATTCATTCCATGCATGTTAAAAGCCCATTTTCCTTATGCATTTTGAAAAGCCCATGGCCTTAATTTCAAAAGCCCAATTTGAGCTCACATGTCATAATTCCCTCTTAATATCTATCCATGGCATTCCAAACACCATTTCATGGCATCATGTCCAATCTAATGCATGCATACAAGGCATCATACCAAATTAGGCATGTGAGCATAAAAAATCCAAAAATCATGAAAATCATGAATTTCATTTCAATGAAACAATCTCATGGCATTGTGCATGACATAACATACCCCATGGGTCATCCCATAGTCATTCCAAAGTCATGGTTGCCAAATGTGGCAAGGACGAGGTGACCCCTTCTCCTTCCCTTCACTTCCATTTTCCTTTCTTCCAAACCATCAAATCCTTTGTTCAAACTCCCAAACCAGCCACCAAACTTCCCCTAAACCTCCCCATGAACCTTAAAATCAGCTCAAACCACTTTGGGCAAAGGCTTAGCCAAGGAACCAAGGGTTTAACCCAAGTTAACAACCATTAACCCAAAATCCAAATTCCCATTAAATATTAACCATGGAGCCACCAAATACTCAAATTGAAACCCGAATTTAACCTCTCTGACCTCACTGAGTTCAGATTTGACTTGACCTAGGCCAGACCACCACCTCAGCCACCAAAAACCACTAGGCCGAGAGGCTTAAAATCAATTTAAAATCCAAATCTTGATGGTTGAGCTGTCCAATTGCTACTGGTCACTTGAGCTCTTCTTCCCTTGACCTAGGCAGCCGATTCCAAGCCCTAACTCCCCCTGGGAGGCCCTCCGGCCATGGCTATTTAAACAGCCATCTTCCATGGCCAAAAGTTTGGCTAAAATCAAGTCTCTCAAAAACTCTATCCAAGTGGCCTAAAATCTCCCCTTAACACAGAGAAGAAGTTCCCCACTGTTCCCCTGCTCTCTTCCCCACTGATTGAGCTCAATTTGAGGGCTCAATTCTCAGGTCAGAACAGGACAACCCTTGAACCTGCACAAAAATCAAATTAACTCTTCTCACACCTTCACTAGAGGTAGAGAAGAAGTTTTCTAGTGGAAGCCCCCTCACCAGGCCACTCAATCTCTCCAACCATCAAAGCTTGAATTGGGCTTGGTCGAAGTCATACCTAGGCATTTCACCACAGCTCCAGGCTTCATCCTTAGCTTCCTTGGACTCCAACGAACAAGCCAAGCCTCTTTGATTGAAGCTTCACTTCTCAGAGCCAAGGTATTGACCTCTTCTTCCTCCCGAGCTTCAGCAATTCTCCATTTTGTTTGGCTTGATTTCAATGCATCATAGCCGTATAGATGTGTTCGTCTTGTTGAGACGAGTTCATAGAGCCCAAGAACGTGTAATTCAGTTGAGAAATGAGGGAGATATTAGGGTTAGAAGGTGGATGGCTCTCGAGACGCACCAGCCGTAGACGATGACCAGGGTCCGTCGGATGGCTTGTGTATTGGGTGAACAGCCAGGATAGCGCCAGACGAGGAGACAGAGTGGAACAGTGGGCCGCGTGGTATCCCAGTCAGATGGCGGCGTCGAATGGAGAAGCGCTGCGTTGGACTTCGGATCTGCTGAGGATGACACGGTGCCGCGTCAGATAAGTAGGAAATTAGGGTATTTTCTTTTTATTTAAATACCAGAACCTTTGAAAATCCATATCTTTGCATAGAAAAATCAGAAAAATAAAATAAAAATACCATCTTGCTCAGTGAACAGAGGAGAATAATGTAGAAAAAGAATTAATCTATTTTGTTGAGTATTTTATTTTTAATTAATTAAATTTTGTTCAGAATGTTTTAATTCTTCTTGCATGTATAAAATTCACCATGGCATGAGACCATAGGGCTTTTGTAGCCTCTGAGATTGGGAACATTCCCTGAATTTCCCAAGGCCAGAGGTTACCTTTATGACAAGTTATTTATTTTCTAAGTTTATGTTCCTATTTTGGTATTTTAATTCCAATAATTATCATGTTGATTAATAAAATCTAGAAAAATTAGGGGAAATATCTCTAGACCAGAGGACCTTAGGAAAATTATGGCTTGGCTTAAACCCTAATTTGGCCAAAAGCCTAAAACTAAGATGGAATTAATTTGGAATAACCACTCATCAAAATAACTTGAAATCAATTCTCCACTGATCTTTAGGATCATAGGGACCCCAATAAAAATTTTGAAGGTTGAAAATGGTTTAACCCACCAAATGGATTTTCTAAATAACATGGCCACTTTTAAACTTTAAAAAGTCATAAAACCTAAAATACACTTCAACAATTCACCAAATTAATTTTGGGAGTTCTCTGATATCGGAGGAGTCTAAGAAAATTGAAATTAAGATTTTTCTAAAATTTTCATTTTTAACCTATTTTTGAATATTTTAATAATTAAAAATAATAAAAATCACAAAAATAATAAAATTCACAAAAATGTCACTTTTTGTTTTCTAATCACTTAAGAATCAACCAAATATTTTTCCTAAGCTTCAAAGTAAAGATATTGAATTTTAAATGCTTAATGTAATTTTTAATGTTAAAAAATGAATTTTCAACCCTTTCCCACTAAAATAATTCTAAAAATTCAAAAAAAAAATGAGGAAAATGTAAAATTTATTTCTCTGAACTCTTTGAGGTCAGAGGGACTTAAAAAAAATATAAAATCCAATTTCAAATTTTAATTTTATTTTATAATTAATTAATACCCCAAAACTTAAAATAATTATAATAAATAAAGTATAATTCAAAAAATCACCAAAATTGGTCCAAGTGGTCCTCTAGTCAGTAGGAACATCCCATAATTTTTTGAAGGATAGGAACCCCACCTTGGTCATGTTGTTTAATTTTCATTAAAAATCTTTATGTTCCTTTAAAATAATTATATAAATTAAATTAAAAATGGAAAAATCACATTTTCTCCTCTAATGTCTTAATGGACATGTGAGTGAAGTGACATAAAAATTTCAAATTCATTTGAGCTCAATTTAGTGAGTTATGAAATGAATATGCATAAAAAGGGCATAAAGGTAATTATGGATTTTAACCCTAATTAACACTTTAGGCCTAATCAAAAGGGAGGGTAAGATATTTAATCTTAATTTTCTCTTGGATGATTGAAACTTAGGGAATTAAAAAGGTAAAAACCCATTGATTACCCATAACATAAGAGTGGAACCTTAATTGATTAAATCATTTAAGGGATACGACTTAAGAAAATATCAATTCTTTAATTTAAAATCCCTAAATGAATCACCTCAATAAAATTCAACTCTTAATTAACTCTAAAAAGATGATGATTGAAATTAATAATTAAAAAGAGATAATCCTTAATTAAATTAAAAATTTAAAACATTAAATAATTTAATAATTGAATATTTAAAGTAAACATGAAGTGTTAAAACTAATTTGAAATCCCTAAAATCCGATTTATAACTAATTTGAAATATTAAAAATTAATCTCAAAATGACTCGTAATTAAAATGTGAAAATTAAACAAATGAAAATCAACCTAAGATAACATAATTAATTCAAATCAAACTTAGATCATTAAAATTTAATTAAATGAAGCAATTTAAATACCCCTTTCAACTTAAGTAAGATCAAAACACTTGAAAGAAAAGCAACGTGAATTTTGAAACTAAATTAAATTATCTTAAATCACCAACTCAACTTTAGTGAAAGAGGTTAAATTCTTTAATAAACTAATTTGCCCCTAAAGGCTTTCATTATTATAACTTTTAAATGAAGCATCAAATGAAACATCACTTTACTCATAGGATAATCAAACATCCTAATTCAATGAGCAAGAGTAACCTGAGTGATTGATCCATCACCACAATGAAACTAACTGAACTTAAAATAATCCTTAAAATGTTTAAGAAGATGTTCAAAATTCAATTCCGAGCACTTCTCTAACTTGATGGGATGTTTCAAAGAACAGTGAAGCTTCATTGTTCTTTGGTGAAGAAAATCATCCTTAACAAAACACAAGGACTTAGACGTCATAGGAATTGACTAGCAGTAGGATTAGGATTTTTGTAGACAACCAGAACCTTCTCTTAGATTTACCTAGGTATTTCCTGAAAATATATAAATGCTCTGACATATGTTTTATGTGTAGCCGGGAATGATGAGAAGACCCTCCAGGTATGCTTTTATCTCATTGCGATTTATTTACCTGCACTGTACTTTACTTTTCCTGCATGTTAAACAACAATGTTACCCTGCATGAAAACTGAAACTTTTAGGATAGCCACAAAATTGAAACCCAAAAATAAATTAAAATCAACACAAGATAAAATTCACCGCCACAACATTTCAAAATATAAAACAACTCAAAGTTTAATCACAAACAGAATAACAAAACTACAACTTCAACTAAATTAAAAGGTCTCGTTCGATGATCGGGAATCCCTCGGATGATGTAACCCACGTGTTGCTAACAAGATTACCTACGGTATAAATGAAAGTGTGGAACTCATTCAGTTGAGTTTAGCAAATTCATTTGGACTAAGTGAATCCGATGAAAATAACGGTACCGGGATGACGGAACCGTGGGATCTTAATCTGTTCTGTTTAACCAACTTTAAGATTTGTTTCAATTAAACCATTAAGACACTTGAACCATAAAACTTTTCTAAACCAAGACACTTCTCTCATCTCCTGATTGCCACTTTCTAAAACTAAACCTCTGCAACGACAAGGAGCTGGGAGCATAGTGGGTAGCACGGCCATCGTCATCAGCAAAACTTGTGTCTACTTCAGCAAAACCTTTCTTAGAATTAAATAACCAATACGTAGGATTCAGAGGTAGTTTTCCTAGTGCAACATAAATCCTCAACTTTTTGTTAGGCATTTGCATAATCATATTACGCAAAATAAGCCCTAACCGGTCTTAGGACTCGGAGGTAGTTGTTTGGTACGACATAAACCCTCACATCTTCCAAGCTATTTTTATGATTATGTCATACAAATATAAGTCCTAATTAAATAAAATTAGTAGGATTGAAACATTAAATAAACTCTCAAATTGAAGCCAAACAATAGGATAGTCGGGAAGTCACCGAAGTTTGCTTTGGGTCTGTGACATCCCCTACTTCTCTTCCTTTGGACTCTTAAAAATAAACTGTTCTAAATTTGAGCTATTCCTTATTGAAATATCCAAAATCCAATTTGTTTGAAACCTTAAACTTTGAAATTCTTGAGAGCAAACTAGTGATCATTATCAAGAGTTTTCTTAAATGATTCCCATCATTTAAGATGTAATTAACTATAGGGGCTTGCTTTTATAGGGAACTTTAAGAACCCAGGTAATATAAACCCTGCTTAATTTCTTTATATTAAGCAGGGGAACTTGTCAGCTTATAAAATTGGTTCGCAGACTAAATGGATGTCACAAATCTTCTAGTTTATTTAATCGAGCCCCATCATCAAGAGTGTGTCTATTCTTCGGGATAGATACATGGTTTGCGGTGCGGTGCTCATTTATATAAACTATTTGCGATGTGAGATCTGTTTGATTTCAAATCTTAAAATTTTCAAACTTAAAGTTATTTCCAAAAAAAATCAAACACTAATTTTCAAATTATATATATACATTTAAATTGAATTTAAAAATCTAAAATTTGTTGATAATTTCTGTAGGCGACCCCTTTTCAAAATATAACACACACAACCTAAAAGTAAGCCGTACAATTTATGGCGTCTCCGCTGGGGATCTAGTTCCTCTCTCCATTTTGATCAGATGGTTTTGCTTTTATAAATCGATAGTGATTCCATGCCCCTTATGGATCAAACTATCATTCTTTCCGTTGACATACCACGTTCATTTCTATCTTGAACCAGTATAGTCAACTCTCGTGGATTTTGGAGCCACTATTTAGACACCTCTAAACAGAGATGTTCCAGAATCCTTTTACCTCTTTGAGGTGGGGTGGACCCCCAATAGGTGTTAGCTTAGGTGTTGTTCTTCAGGTCGAGAAGTCTTATGAGATTTTCTCTCCCTTTCCAAATTCTGAATCGAATCCTTTACCTTTTCTATAAGCTTCCTCCATTAATGGTTTTGTTCCTAAACAAATAAACATTATAATAAACAACCTTTCTATAAACAAACTCTTTTAGAATAAAAAATACACGAATAAGAAGGAATCTAAAGATACATTGCAAATAAAACTAAGAAGACTATGAAAAGATAAATGAAAATGTGTTCGGACTCTTTTGGAGAAATTCATTCTTTTTCGTCCTAGAAAGTTTTATGACGGAAGGAAGCATAATTCCGGACTGACATTCGGAATCTACCCTGCAAAGATGTTTGCACCAAAGCTGATTTTCTCTTTCACTAACGAGATAGACTTAGCTGTCTACAAGGACGAACTGCCTAACAATGCGGTCATCCGCTTTGGACAAGGGTTCGACAATACGGACATTAAGTTTGCCGATGTTGCTCTCTTCATGCTAATGAACAAAGTACCTCAAACTGATGTGCCCATAATTGAGTTTAACTTGAAATTGGCTCAAGAGTTCCCTCCCCTACAAAGGGTCCCAGCTGAAAGAAACACTGCTGTTCATAGGAAGTTAGCTGCTACCCCCAGAACTGTCATCTCTACCCCCACCGGTGTGGTCATTACTGCACCTACCCTGGCTCCCGCCAAACTGAAGGGGAAGGAATTCCAAGTCTGTGATGAGCCTGTTACCGTGGAGGGTTCAGACTTTGCTGCAATACCGTCTGTTTTCGAGATAGGGTCTAGTTCGAAGTTTAGACCCTTAACCCGGACACAAAGGAGGAGTAAGAACAGAAAGATTGCTAAGACTAGAAAGGCCGGGGTTGCTAAAGCTGCCTTTCTTGAAGAGATTCCTGAGGAAGGTGAAGAACTGCCTGAAATCTTACCGCTGTTGGGATGAAGTAGGTTCCACCCTCTCTCTGCTGCATCTGATGAGGAAGATGCCCGGTGGATCGCCGCTGCATTACCCCTACCTGCATACTACAGTGATTGCAAGAGGGAGAAGACCAACACTACGCCGCTTACCCGTTTGCGAGCAGTAGTAGAGAAGTTAGCCAAGAAGGAAGGTTGCCCCGTGTCAGAAATTATGAGAAGAATGGGACAAATACCAGTTAGATCCCGCCTCGGACCGTGAGTAAACCCTGTCACTGCCTTAGAGAGGCCAAGGAAGAAGATACGAGCTAGTAAAAGGAGCTCGCCTGTCTTTGTATCAGGTCACCATATTAGGGAGGACACCACCTACCGAAGTATAGACAACAGACCATCTGGTCCTAGGCCACCAGCTACAAGAAGGATGGTGTGGCAACCTATTACACTGAACTGATACCAACAGAATGCTCTGGGAAGAGGATTATCGTCAGAGAGCCCGAATCCAAAGAAAGTGCTACTGCATTGAAAGGAACTCAGGAAGATGAAGTTCAGCAGTCGTCGCCTGACAACCACGAGACTGTTTGGAGAAGACCATTTGAGGATGCTATAGGAAAGCTATGAACGGACATCCGACGGTTGGCAAGGGAAAGAAGAGAAGGATTAGGAAAAGAAGTGGATTCATCAGAATTCATGAATGAAGAATGTGCTGAGATCAACATGGTCGAGACCCGAGCATCATCAACTCTGCAAGGAGCTCCATCAACTATAGAAAGAGGCGAACTAGAAGCGATGAGAGTGCGTCTTCAGGAAAAGGATGACATGATCTCTTAGATGGGAAAGAGGATGGAGGAAATGGCGGCCGCCTTAGCCACTCTCTAGAGTCAGCTTCAACCTCCGAAGGAAACACCCCCAAAGATCATCCACATTGTAGATAGAGGAAAAGAAATCACATCTGTCAACAGAGATGAACAGACGAAGAAGGATTCAACACGGAGCATGATTCCCGAGAAGGATATTAAGAGTATGGTGGAACAGTAGGTGCAAGAAGCCTTAGCCCAGTCTTAGAGGGGAGCATCTATTCAGACGGGTAGACCTTACCCCGAGGAATTTGATGCTGGCTAATACCCAAAAGGCTTCGTACCCCCTCTGTTTAAGACTTTTGACGGTACGGGGAACCCTCGAGAGTAGGTCGTATATTTTCTTGCTAGTGGCTGCAATGCCGGTGTGAGCGACGCCTTACTCTTTCGTAAGTTCGTCAGGAGTTTGTCAGGGAATGCCTTCGATTGGTACACTGAATTGTCGAACGGTTCAGTCAAGACCTTTGCAGATTAGAGAACCTTTTCGTTAAGTGGTTCGCTGGGGCCCGACACCACATCACTATCGGTGATCTAGTGGTGGAGCAACAGAAACCGAACAAAACCCTGGTGGATTACAAACTTCGATGGAGGAACTTAAGTATGAAGTGTGAACCCCAACTTCAGGAACAACATGCAGTTAGTATCCTGTTGAAAAGTATCCACAACCCGATAGCACTTCTCCTTAAGGATTCACAATTAAGACTTTCGAGAAGTTGCTTAGCAAGGCCAGGAGCTTGCAGGAGGAAGTGAAACGGCTGAGTTTCGTCGATAAGACTGATAAGCAGAAACCAATGAAAGCATTTGAGATGAAATCAGGAATCGTCTCGGCAGTAGATTAGGGTAAGAAGCCAGTGCAGATACAGCCAGTGCGGCCGCAGCCAAGCTACCAACCATTGCAACAGACTTATCAACAACCTCAGTAGAGCCATCAACAACCTCGACCAAGTTATCAGTCGTTGCACCATGATCAACCACCGCCTTGTCAACCGCGTGTCCTGAAGAAAATTTTGAATATGGAGTATCCTTTCAAGACTGAAGCAGTGGCCAAGATGTTCCGCAGTTTGATGAAGACGCCTGACTTTCAGCTTCCAGAGCCCAGGAGGTCAGAGGAAGTCGATAAGAAGGATCATCTGAATTACTGTCCCTACCATAAGATGCTCGGACACAAGATAGAAGACTGCTTTACCTTCAAGAATTGGCTCAAAGATAATCTTCAGAGAGGGAACATAAAGATCCCGAAATTTACATGAAGGAGCCCCAAAAAGGAGGTTCCGTCAATGTTATTTCAACAGATCCTATTGTTCTGATAGACCCATACACGACCAACGATGGATGGAGTACTGTCTGGACAAAATTTTCAAAGAGAATTTTGGATCTCATCCAGACCGCTTCGGTGCGTGCTTCAATTCAGAGTTCGAAACCTGCCAAGCCGGCACTATCGCTTGCGATTGAAGAACCGTGCCAGAAGGAGGAGAAAATTGTGGAAGAAGAAAAGACCGAGGCTCCAAACGATAGAGTAGGGGCTGCTTTTCCTGGATGGTTGTTTCCGATTCGGGGGAGAAATCCCTCGAACCTCTGACTTTGTATGATTATTTGCTCACCCCAGCAGGATCTTATAATGATAAGAGTTTTTGTGTTGGCTACATTTTGACTGTTTCTAACGATAACATAACTAACGACAACCATCCTAATCCAGATTTCAATCTCGATGCGAATAACGATTCTCAAATCATACAAAACCTCGATGACCCTGAAGAAAGAGGATACGTTCACAAGAGTGGCTACGAAAGTTCAACAAGTGACGAGACTGTTTGTGAATTCCGAGGAGCTCCGATCACGATAGAATTAGAGTTATCAGATTCCAAAGCAACTTCAAAAGAGCCAGTCGATCTGATTCAAGAGGAGACACCGGCAGATCCAACACCAGATTCAGAAGAGATAACAAAAGTCAATTTAAGAAGTGGGAAAGTTCTACCCCTGAGAATGGGTCCAAAAGATAAAGGAAAGCAGGTGGTTGCTCAGGAAGAGCCAACCCCAGCGGAGGAATTGCCCATTCGGGAAGAGACTAAAGAACCTGGTAATAATGTGGATTATAACGTGCAGGTCCAACTTAGGAAGCTACCAGCCAAACTAAGCATCTACGATGCTCTGATCCTGTCAAAGGAGATGAGAGAAACTCTGATCAAGGCTTTACTTGATCCAGAAATTTTCTTAGCTCAAATGGCCAGTAATTCCTTATACGAGTGTTGACCTCATTTTTGATGAGGTCTTCTCTTCTTCTTTTAGTACTTAGGATCTAGCCTTAGGATTTTCCTTTGACTATCCTAGAGGATTAGAATTGGGACCCACCACTTAGAAATTCAAACCACTTCTTAACTCCCTGCAAACTCCACAAACTTGATTGTAGACCCCTAATCACCTAGAGGGTTGAAATCAAATGTGGAAGTTTAAAGGATGAGTTCCTATAGGACTCTTTGGCCTTGGGGCCCCTCTGGGTGGCACGGTGCAGTGAGGGCTGACTTACACACACACTACACTTATACAGTACACTTTCACACACCTCCTAAGACCACACCCATACCCAACTTGACCTCCTGACTCATGAAGGTGATCCACATGGATGGTCCTTAACCCCTAAGCCCTTGGCTAAGAGGGTTAGGAACAACATAGTGAATGCCTCAAATGAGTCCCTTCATGGCTCATCTAGGCTTGATATGGCTTCATGACTCAACCAAAATGATTTTATTCCACTTACATTTACCCAATCTTCAATTTTCTAAATTTTTAATTTTTGACCCCGGGGACCCTACACCGCTAACTTACCCAAAACCCTTGAAATTACCCAAATTTTCCAAAAATCTCCAAATCACCCAAAATTCCTCAAAACCAATCCCAAACATTCCCACATCACTCAAATTGATAATCCATAGCCAAATATACCAAAAATTCCAAAAATACCCCCAATACCCTCCAAATACCCAAATGCCCCTCTTGACCCAAAAATCCAAAAAATTCAGAAAATTCCCAGAAAATTCCAGAAAATCCCAAATATTCCCAATTTCATTTTGTTCAACTACACCATGGGCCAATTTTATCAATTTACCCAACTTTTTTCAAAATCTCCAATTTGACCCATTTTTAACCCAAAGTGAACCCAATGTCAAACCAAACCTACCCAATTGACCCAAATTCCGGTCCAATTCAATTCTAAACTTCAATTCAACATCCCCAACACCAATCTAGACCAAATCCAAGCCCAATTTGATTGGCATTTGAATCCAATTTCACTTTTGACCTTAAAGTCCAATTTGGACCCATGACCCAAACTTAGCCCAAACTAACCCAATTCAACTCCAATTAACCCCAAATCTTTTCTAAACCTTCCCTAATGTCCCCACAAACAAAACACTAACATAATTTGCCCAAAATTTGGACCCAAAACCCACTCAAATTCAACCCAAAACCAAAAAGCCCAATTTTGACCTAAACCCAAACTTAACCCAAATAGGCCCAAAACCCATAATCCAAACCCAACAAAAGTTGAAACCTCTTTGAAACAGCCCTACAAACATTGCTCAACATTAATTTTACACCAATTTCAACATTAGTCCAACATTATCCAAAGTTAACTCAATTTGGACTACTATTGGCCACTTTACCAAAAAGCTCAAAATCAACCCAATTCAAACCCAAACCACCTCAAATTTGTTTCAAACCACTCATGACACATGCCTAAACCAATTGCAACATTTATTTGACATGGTCCTTCACAAAAATTTCATCCCAAAAGCCCATTTTAAAATCCAAAAGCCCACTTCCATGAAGACTTTAAAAGCCCACTTCCACCAAATCCAAAAGCCCAAAAATTCATCCAAAGTCCATATGACACTCTTCTTCATCATGCATTCAATTAAAATCATCCCTAAGTCCTAATCCAATGAGCAAATAATTCTAAATAAAGCTTCATCCAACTTTCCACCAAAATATCCAAAATCCTTAAAATCCATTTCTATGAAATTGACCAAACTTTTTCCAAGCCAAATGTGAGCCATTGAGCCATGTACAAGCGACATGGAAGCCATGGGAGCCACTTTCCACCTCACCAAGCCATTAATGGCAAGAGGAGGGGACCCTTTCCTAATCCTTCATTAAGCCTTTTAACCATACTCATGTCACACTCTAAACTATGCTTAGCCACCTCACCATGGATGGAGACCACACCATTTTCTCTTGGCTGACCCAAGTGATCCTTTTCAGCCTAAGACCAGGCCTTGGGTGGTGAACCTAGACCAAAATCATGGGTTGACTCATTTGAACCCAAAATAGCCTTCCCCCCATTCCATTTCAATCCAAGCTCTTTACACATGGCATTGGCCAATTGCCTACACAAAATCGCAGCCCTGACCCACCTGAACTTGAGTGTGACCATTGCCTGCCGGCCAGCCGCCTGGATCGCCGAAGAACACCATGGCCGAGACCTTGGGAGGAGCCAAAAAATTCAATTCTCCCTTGCTGACTTGTCTCGACCCAAATGGACAGCATAGCTCTTCTTCTCCTCACCGAGCAGGTGATCCCCAGCCTTAAACCCCCCAGGAGGCCCTCCACCCTCTCCTGATTTAAACACCACCTCCTCTCGGCCATGAGAGGTACTTGAACCGAACCTTACCGAAACCACCGCCAAAATTGCTCCAGACCATTCTCCATACTTAGAGCAGTTGATCCCCAGTGACAATTTGCCCTAATCCCCACCAACGGAGCCCAATTTCTCAGCCAAAATTCCACCAAAAAATAAGACATCTCCCAATCCTCCACCAAATTCAAATTAAACTCACCCACACCTGCACAAGGTCAAGAGAAGGAGTTCCCCAGTGAAAGCCCCCTCTCCAGGCCACCCATCTGTTCCAGACTCCAAGCTTTGCAATCGGCTGTGGTCGAAATCATACCTGGACAATTCACCAGCCCACGGGACTTCATCTGGAGCTTGCTTGGACCCAATCAAAGGTGACACAACTCTCAGATCGAAGCTTCACTTCTCTGAGCAAAGGTATGGACTCACTCTTCTTCCCGAGCTTACAGAGACTCTCTATTTAATTTAAGTCAATTTCAATACATGTTTACCGTATGGATGTGTCCGTCTCCTCAAGACGAATCCATAGAGCATAAGAACTCAAAAATCCATTGAGAATCGAGTGATAAATTAGGGTTAGAAGGTTGACGGTCACGGGTGCACACCCGGTCGTAGACGATGACCGGGAGCGCGTCGGATCGAGCGTGTATCGAGCGGACGGTCCGGATCGAGCCGGACGGCGCGATGGTGCATGAACCGCGGGCCCCTGGAGCGCTGAGTCGGATGGCGGCACCGAATCAGAAGACGACGCGTGGCCTTTCGGAGCTGCCGAGGATGGCGTGGCGCCACGTGGATAAGTAGGAAATTAGGGTATTTTTTGATTTATTTAATTCCCTAAACTTCAAAAATGCATAACTTTCTGTAGGAAAATCAAAAAAATAAAATAAAAATACGCTCTTGCTCAGTGAACAGAGGAGAATAATGTGGAAAAGAAATTATGTAATTTCATCAAGTATTTTATTTTTAATTATTTATTTACTCTCTGCACTATTTCAATTCTCCATGCATGTATACAATTCACCATGGCATGAGACCATAGGGCTTTTGAAGCCTCTGAATTTAGGAACAATCTCTGAATTTTCCAAAGTTAGAGGCCACCCCTATGAAGAGTTATTGATTTTTCAATTCTAGGTCACTATTCTGAGTATTTTAATTCCAATAATTAGCATATTGTGAAATAAATTCTTGGAAAATTTGTTGATGTTTCTTGTGACCAGAGGACCCTAGGGAAAATAAATTTTGAGATAATTCACTTGGAACAACCCTAATTGGCTTAAACACCCAAAATGGAGCTTTAATTAATTAGAGCTAATCATACATCAAATTGACTTGAAATCAATTCTCCACTGACCTTTAGGATCAGAGGAACCCACCATAAAAGTTTGAAGTCAATTGGACTTGGTTAGCCCTATCAAATGGGTTGATTAAGCCATTTAGCCAAAATTAAACTTCAAAAATTCATAACTTTCAAAATACTTCTAAAAAATTCACAAAATTGGTTTTGGAGCCTCTCTGATATCAGGGGAATTTAAGAAAATTAAAGTTGTAATTTTCTTGAAAAGTTGATTTTTTGCATTATTTTAATATTTTTAATAATTTAAAAATAATAAAAATCACAATAATAATAAAATTCATCAAAGTGTCACATTTTGAATTTTAATCACTTAGGAACAAACCCCATATTTTTTTTAAGTCTTTATGATGAGATATTAAATTTTAAAGCCGTAAGGTAATTTTAAAAATTAAAAAAATGCATTTTCTAGCATTTTCACTAAAATAATTCTAATAAATCAAAGAAAAATTAGAAAACTGTAAGAATTGGTTCTCTGATTTCCTTGATATCAGAGAGATTTTTATAAAATATAAAATTCATTTTTCAACCTTTATTTTATTTTTAAATTAATTAATACTCCAGAACTCAAAATAATTATAATAAAAAGAATATAATTCAAAAAATCACCAAAATTGGTCCAAGTGGTCCTCTAGTCATTAGGAATGTCTCATAATTTTCTTAAGGACAGAAACTTTCCCTTGGTCATATTATTAAATTTTCCTTGAAAATTCCTATTTTCCATAAAAAATAATTACATAAATAAATTAAATACAGAAAAATCACATTTTCTCCTCTAATGTCTTGATTGACATATGAGTGAAGTCACATAAAAATTTCAAATTCATTTGAGCTCAATTTAGTGAGTTATGGAATTAGTAAGTTTAAAGGGCAAAATAAGTAATTAAAATTTTAACCTATAATTAAAAATTTTAGGTTTAATTAAAAGAGTGGGTAAAATATTTGATACTAAGTTGATTTTGGATGTTTGAAACTTAGGCAATTAAAGGGTAGAAACTTACCAAATAATTTGAAAATAAATAAAATAAACCTTAATTAAATAATTAATTAAATTTGGAAGAATAATAAAAATTGGAATTATTAAAATATGGAAATTATTTGGAAAAGATTTGTTCTTTAATTTAAGAATCCCTAAATCAATCACCTCAATAATATTTAATTCCTAATTAAAATGATAATCCAAATTTAGGATTTAAAATGCTAAAAGACTTAATCATTTAATTAAATTAAAGTTAAATTATTTAAATTGAATCCTCTTAAAATTTCAATTAAATTAATAATTTAACAATTAAAATTAAATCATCTTTAAAACATAAAAAAAAATAAAAAAAATAAAATATTAAATTAAAATTTAAAATAAAATTAAATTAAAATTTAAATTAAATTAAAATCTAAAATAAAATTAAATTAAAATTTAATTAAAGTTTAAATTAAATTAAATTAAAATTAAAATTAAAATTAAATTAAATTAAAATAAATTACATTAAATTAAATTAAATTAAATTAAATTAAAACACATTAAGTTAAATTAAATTAAATTAAAATGAAAAATAAAATCTAGTTAAAATTAAAATCAAATTAAATTAAATAAATTAAATTAAAATTAAAACTAAACCAAATTAAATTAAATTAAAATTCAATTAGATTAAATTAAATTAAAAATAACATCACCTAAGACATAAAGAATTCAAAAATAAATCTAAAACAACTTGAACACTATTCCAAACTTAAACCCATTAATTGAAATTAAATTAAATCATAAATCACTTGAACATTAATTTGCCCTCAAAAGCTCTTGTTGTCATAACTCCTAAACGGAGTATTGAGTGAAGTGTTACTTCACTCATATGATATTCAAATGTCCTAGTTCACTGAGCGAGATAACAAAACTTGAACTCCTGGATGATTAATTCATTTGTATAATTAAATTCTCTTGGACTTAAAATAATCCTAGAAGTATTGAAAAGATGTTTAAGATTCGTCTTAAGCACTTCCTCGATATGATAGGATATTTATAAGAACAATTGAACTTAATTGTTCTTTGATGAAGAAAATCGTCCTTAAACCAAAACACAAGAACCTAGACGTCATAGGAGATGACTAGCTATAGGATTAGGACCTTGGTAGAAAACCATAACCCTTCCCTTAGCTTTACCTAGGAACTTGCTTTAAATGCTTAAATATTCTAAATTGTGTTTAAGTGCAGCTTGGGATGACAGGAAGACCCTCCAGGTACGCTTTTATTTTATTGCAATTTACTTATTGCAATTTACTTAATCGCATCGCACTTACTTTTATTGCATGATAAACAACTGTTGCATGAAAACCCACACCTTTAGGATAGTCCCTAAAACTGAAACCAAAACTAAATTAAAAGTCATCACAAGATAAAATTCACCGTCACAACATTTCAAAATATAAAACAACTCAAAATTTAATGACAAACAGAACAACAAAACTACAACCACAACTAAATTAAAACGTCTTGTTAGATGATCGGGAATACCTCGGATGATGTAACCTATGTGTTGCTAACGGGATTTCCCACGGTCTAAATGAAAGTGTGGAACTCATTCAGTTGAGTTTAGCAAATTCATCTGGACTAAGTGAATCCGATAAAAATAACGATGCCGGAAGGATGGAACCGTGAGATCTTTACTGGTGTTGTTATAATCAACTTTAAGATTTGTTTTAATTAAAACATGAAAAATACTTGGAAATTAAGACCTTCTCTAAACCGAAACACTTCTCTCATCTCCTGATTTATGGCTTCTAAAACTAAACCTCTGCAACAACAAGGAGCTCGAAGCATGGTGGGCAGCATGACCATCGTCATCAGCAAAACCTGAGTCTACTTCAGCAAAACTTTCTTAGAATTAAATAACCAAGCCATAGGATTTCGAGGTAGTTTGCCTAGTGCAACATAAATCCTCAATCTTTTGTTAGGATTTGCATTGCAAATTAAGCCCTGACCAGCCTTAGGATTCCGAGGTAGTCGTCCGATATGACAGAAACCCTCACATCTTCGAGGCTATTTGTGTGATCATATCATACGAATATAAGTCCTAATTAATTAAAATTGGCAAGATCAAAATATTAAATAAACATTAGGGCATTCCTAAATTCAAGCCAAACAATAAGATAGTCGGGAAATTATCGAAGTTCGCTTCGAATTTGTGATTTCTCCTACCTTACTTCCTTTGAATTCCCAAAATAAAATGTTCCAAATTTAGTCCATTCCCTATTGAAATTCCAAAATTCAATCCTTTGAAAACCTTAAACTTTGAAATTCTTGAGAGCAGAACTACTGATAATTATCGAGAGTTTTCTTAGGTGATTCCCGTCACTTAAGATGTAATTAACTGTAGGGGCTTGCCCTTATAGGGAATTTTAAGAACCCGAGTAATATAAACCTCGTTTAATGTTTTCATATTAAGCGGGGGAACTTGTCGGCAAATAAAATGGTTTCGCGAGACCAAACGGATGTCACAAACCTTCTAGTTTATTTAATCGAGCCCCACCATCAAACAGTGTGCCTATTCTTCGGAATGGACACACGTTTTGTGGTGCGGTGCTCGTTTATATAAACTATTTGAGATGTGAGATCAGTTTGATTTCATATCTTAAAATTTTTTTAAAATTATTTTTTAAAATCAAAATACTACTTTCCAAATCATATATATGTGTAAATTAAATTTAAAATTCGCCGACAATTTCTGTAGGCGGCCCCCTTTTCAAAACACATAACCTAAAAATATGCCGACAATTTCTGGCGACTCCGCTGGGGAAAATTCCTCTCTCCATTTTTAATCAGATAGTTCTGCTTTCAAAAATCGGTAGTGTATCCATGTCCCTAGTGGATCAAACTACCCTTCTTTCCGTTGGAATACTATGTTCATTTCTACCTTGAACGAGTATAGCCAACATTCTCTCGGATTTAGGAGCCATTATTAAGACACCCCTAAACAGAGAGGTTCTGAGATCCTTTTGCCTCTTTTCTCAGGTGGGGTGGACCCCCAATAGGTGTTAGTTTAGGAGCGGTCCTTCGAGTCGAGAAGTCTCGCATAAGACTTTCTTTTCCTTTCCAATTATGAATCAGATTCCTTACCTTCTCTACACCTTTGAACATTCCGTTCCTAATAAACAAACCCTCTAATGAATGACTCTTTTAACAAATAACACCTTTTTTATAAATACATGAACAAGAATGTGTTCGGACTCTTTTCGATTCCTTTCTTTTCGTTCTGATGAGAAGAAACATAACTTGGGATCGACAATCGGAATCTACCTTGCGAAATGGAAGCCCCAAAGCCGATTTTCTCCTTCACCAATGGACTGGACTTCGCTGTTTACAAGGATGAGCTGCCCGACAATGGGATCATCCGGTTTGGACAAGGATTCGAGAACACAAATGTCAAGATCACTGACGTTACCCTTTTCGCACTGACAGACAAAGTATCTGAAACTGAAAGACCTTTGATCGAGTTCGACCTTAAGTCGACTCAAGAGTTACCTCCCCTGCAAAGGGTTCCGGTTGAGAGGAATACTACCGTCCATGGGAGGACCGTTATCTCTACCCCCATCTGGTCTAGTCGTCTCCGCACCTACCCGGCTTCCGCCAAGCCGAAGGGGAAGGAAGTTCGAATTTGTAACGAGCATGTTACCGTGGAGGGTACGGATTTTCGTGCAAGACCTTCGTTTTGAAATTGGGTCCGGCTCGAGGGTTCCACCCCTAACACGGACTCGGAGAAGAAACAGAGGTAGGAAGATTGCCGGAAAGGCCGGAGGCTGTCGAAGTCGCTTTCTTAGAAGAAATCCACGAGTACACACCACTACCCGAGTACATACCATTGCACGAGTATACACCGCTTTTGGAAGGAAGTAGATTCCATCCCCTTTCCGCCGCAGCTGACGAGGAAAATGTCCGCAGGATTGCTTCTACATTACGTCGACCCGCATACTATAGCGATAGTCGAAAGAAAAGGGCTAGGATTACACCATTTGCCCTACTACAGACTGTGATAGAGAAGTTAACAAAGAAAGAGAAATGTCCTGTATCAGAGATTTTAAGAAGAATAGGGCGGGTGCCAGCCAAATCCCGTCTTGGGCCGCGAGTAGAACCCGTTATCGCCACAGAAAAGCCGAGTAAGAAGATGAAGGCTAGTCCACTTGTTGTTGTTTCAGGTTTACAGATTAGGGAGGATACCACCTTCCAACATTCAGCCGACAGACCATCCGGTCCTAGGCCTTCTGCTGCTAGAAGGATGGTATGGCGTCCTACTACCGGCTAATTAAGACCGAAACAACGACCAGAAAAGGAAAGTCTCGCCAGGAGACTCGAGTCCGAAGAGAGCGCCACCGCAATGAAGGGGACTCCCAAAAGGAAACCCGACGGCCATCGCATGATAAGCTGCGAAACCGCACGAAATAGACCATTGGAAGACGCTATGGAAAAGCTAAGAACCGATATTCGGCGATTAGCAAGAGAAAGAGAAGAAAAATTCGGAGATGAAGTCGACTCGTCGAGTTCATGGATGATGAATATGCGAGAAATTAACATGGTTGAAACACGAGCATCGTCGGCTTCGCAAGGTGCTCCGGCGACTGTGGAAAGAGATGAACCGGAAGCATTAAGAGCACAAATTCGAGAAAAAGACGATACAATCTCTCGATTGGCAAAAAGGATGGAAGAGATGGGCTGCGGCCACTAGCCACTCTTCGAGTCGGGCTCGACCCCCAAGAGTGACGCCTCCAGAAGTTATTCATATTACAGACGGAGGAAAAGAGATTACATCCGTTAACGGAGACGATCAACCAAAGAAGGATTCTACCCAGAACATGATTCCGGAAAAGGATATCAAGAGCATGGTGGAACAGCAGGTGCGAGAAGCCTTGGCACAATCAAAGAGCGGGACATCCATTCGGACGGGTAGACCTTACCCCGAAGAATTCGATGCTTGTCCAATATCCGAAAGGCTTTGTACCACTTCGTTCGAGACCTTTGATGGAACCGGAAACCCTCGGCGAGCATGTTGCACATTTTCGTGCCGACCTGTTGCAATGCCGGCGGAAGTGATGCTTTACTCTTCCGACAATTTGTCGACGACTCGTCGAGGATCGCCTTTGATTGCTATGCGGAATTACCGAACGGTTCGGTGAAGAAATTTTCAGAATTAGAGAACCTCTTCATCAAGCGATTTGCCGGAGCTCAGCACCACATCACTATAGGTGATTTAGTGGTAGAGAAGCAGAAGCCGAACGAAACTTTGGTGGACTACATACTTCGATGGAGAAATCTAAGTATGAAGTGTGAGCCACAACTACAAGAACAGCATGCAGTCGGCATTTTACTTAAGAGAATTCATGGCCCGATAGCACTTCTCCTCAAGGGATTTACTATTAAGACTTTCGAGAAGTTGTTAAGCAAGGCCGGAAGCTTGCAAGAGGAGGCGAAGCAATTAAGTTTCACCGACAAAACAGACAAATAGAAGCCCGTGAAGACTTTTGAAAAGAAGTCCGGGATCGTCGCAGCAGTCGATAAAGGCAAGCAGCCGATACAAATACCGTCAGAACGGCCGCAGCAACCTCAACAGAATTACCAGCAACCCCGATCCAAGGTGATCGATCATCTCGACGAGTATGAACAACCGCCTCATCCACAACGTACGTTAAGGGAGCTTCGAGCGGGGAGTATCCGTTCAAGAATGAGGAAGTGCGAGAAAATGTTCCGCGATCCGATGAAGACTCCAGATTTCCAACTGCCAGAGCCCAAGAGACCAGAAGAAGTCGACAAGAAAGGTGATCCCAACTTTTGCCCTTACCACTGGATGCTCGGGCACAAGATAGAAGATTGTATTACCTTCAAAAGTTGGCTCAATGATAATCTTCAAAAAGGGAACATAAAGATCCCAAAGGAATACATGAAGGAACCCCAGAAAGGAGGTTCCATCAATGTTATCTCAACGAATTTCATTATTCCGATAGATCCCTATGCGACTGATGATGGATGGACTACCGCTTGGACAAAGTCTTCGAAGAAGATTTTGGATCGCATCCAAACCACTTCGGTGCGAGCTTCCATTCAGAGTTCGAAACCTGTCGAGTCGGCACTATCAATTGCGATAGAAGAACCACCTCATCAAGAGACGATTGAAGAAAAGAAGAAAATTGATGAAGAAGAAAAGACCGAGGCTCCTGAGGCTAGACTAGGGGCTGCTTATCCTAGGATAGTTGTTTCCGATTCGGAGGAGAAATCCCTCGAACCTCTGACTCTGTATGATTACTTGCTCACTCCGGTGGGATCTTATAATGATAAGAGTTATGGCGTTGGCTACGTTTTGACTGTTTCTAGTGATTACGTAACTAGCGGCAACCAACCTAATTCGGACGTCGATTCCGATACAAATAACAATTCTCAAATCATACACAATCTCAACGATCACAATGACAAAGAAGACATCCACCAAGGAGGCTACGAGAGTTCAACAAGCAACGAATCTATTTGAGAGTTTCGAGGAGCTCCAGTCACAATAGACTTAGAGCCTTCAGACTCTGAAGCTAATCTAGAAGAACCTGTCATTCCGATTCAGAAGGAGACACCAGCAAACTCAATACTAGATTCAGAAGAAATCACAGAAGTCAACTTAAGAAGTGGAAGGGTTCTACCTCCGAGAATGGGTCCAAAGGAAAAGGAAAGCGGTGGTTGTTCGGGAAGAACCAACCCCGACGGAAGAAATACCCATCCGGGAAGAAAACGAGACACATGAAAATAAAGTGGACTACAACGTGCTAGCCCATCTTAGGAAACTACCGACCAAGCCGAGCATCTACGACGCTCTCATCTTATCAAAGGAGATGAGAGAAGCTCGATCAAGGCCTTACTTGATCCGGAAATTTGCTTAGCTCGAATGAGTCGGAGATTCCTTAGATGAGGTTTGCTCGTTAAAGGAACGACGAGGTGTTACCTTCAAGGACAATGACCTACTACTTGGGACGAGCATACCACAACCGACCGTTGTACATTTCGATTACAATTGGGAAGTTTACACTCTCCGGAGTATTGGTGGATCCGGGAGCATCAATCAATATAATGAATCTTCGAACGCTAGCATACTTGGAAATTGATGCTCGCGAGCTCGAAGCGGACAAAATGTTATTAAGAGGATTCAACCGGAAAGGAGAAAGAGCCCTCGGATCAATAACATCGCTAATGAAGACCGGTGACTTAGCAAAGACAACTGTGAAATTTCACATAATTGATTCAGAAACGTCATTCAACGCTCTACTGGGCCGACCATGGATACATGAAAACCGGATGGTACCATCATCTCTACATCAGTGCATCAAATACTACGATGGAGGGGACGAGTGCATCAAAGGTGACTTACAACTATTCTCCGTACATAAAATTGGAATCCATGAAGATGCGACTTATTACGCACCTCCGAAGAAAACAATCTTCTCCGGAGATACCATAACAAATGAAGCAAAGGAAGTTCGGGACGACGAAGAACCCGAAGTTCTAGTCCAACGAGTCACTCACCACTCCCTTACAGGCGAGATGGTGAAGGTTTCTCCACAACTCGCATCCGAGGTCGAGGCCGGGGACGAGGTCGTGGCGGAGACGTTAGGACGGTTAGACGGAGAAACCAGCCATCAATGTTGATTGGGAAGACAGTTCTGAAGAAGAAAAAGAAATCAAGCAAGAAGCAGCGACAATAAGTCGGAAGAAGCTGCAATTCAGGATCTCTCTCGAAGATGAAAAGAACGAGGAATATAAATCGATGTATGAGAAGATTAACCACTATGTACATACTATGACCCTGACCCCGATCCATTCTAATAAGATCGACGGTATGGTGGTCGAAGAGGTACGTAGCGGCGATACGAAAGCCCATCAAATTCTACCGTGGTGCCCCTTCCTCCAAAGCTGAAAATAATGTACAATTTGAAGATGCTACTTCATCGAATTAATGGAATTGCCTTTTGAGTGGTACTCTCCACTGTGTTCAAAATTTAATTCAGCGTGGTTTCTTACCTCGACAATGTACAAAAGGTCAATCACAACATTTTGAAAATTTATGGAATAACTCCGGTTGTCCACCCAATTCAAGGCATGGTCTCGGATTCGACATAGTAGGATCAGTTGACGATACTGAATTTTGCTTGGTTGTCACCTGCGAGTCTAATGAAGACTGCATGGAAGCTACAGAAGAACTTGAAGATCTACAAATTGGAAACGCTCCACCAGAGTTCGAAGAAGAGATCAAATCTACAATAGATGAGTTAACGGAAGTTAACTTAGGTACTAGCGAAGAGCCTAGACCTACCTTTATTAGCTCCTTACTCAATAAAGAAGACTCCGAAGAAATAATC
The DNA here is from genome assembly GCA_022702705.1 of Papilionanthe hookeriana x Papilionanthe teres. Lineage (NCBI taxonomy): Eukaryota > Viridiplantae > Streptophyta > Magnoliopsida > Asparagales > Orchidaceae > Papilionanthe > Papilionanthe hookeriana x Papilionanthe teres. The sequence goes on along the minus strand of CM040425.1, from coordinate 135,636,355 downwards.
AAGTTATTAATGGAATTTAAAGACTGTTTTGCTTGGAGCTACGATGAGATGCCAGGATTAGCTCCAGAGGTTGCGATCCATAAGCTAGGAGTGGATCCTACTTCGTTCCGATCGAGACAAGGTTCCGGAAGAATGCGTCTAGAAATCGAACAACAAGTCATAGCTGAAGTTAAAAGCTAATAGACGCTAAATTTATCCGTGTAGAACAATACCCGACTTGGTTAGCTAATGTGGTACCAATCAGGAAGAAGAATGGTCATATCAGAATTTGTGTGGATTTCAAAGATTTAAACAAGGCATGTCCAAAAGATGAATTCCCTCTACCGATCCCAGAATTAATGATCGACATTGCTTCAACACATGAAGCATTCTCATTCTTGGATGGATCTTCGGGATACAACCGGATAAAAATGGCTCCGAGAAGATGAAAAACTTACGAGCATTCGAACGCCGATCGGAGTATATTGCTACACGGTGATGCCATTCGGATCGAAGAACGCAGGAGCAACCTACCGGAGAGCGATGACAAGAATTTTCGATGGTCTCATCCACAATCAAGTCGAATGCTACGTGGATGATGTGGTCATCAAAAGCAAAGTAAACAAAAACCACTCGTATGATTTGAGAATTGTTTTCGAACGATTAAGACAATTTAACCTTAAGATGAATCCCTTAAAATGCGCCTTCGGCGTCACCTCCGGGAAGTTCTTAGGATTCGTTGTCCGACATCGTGGAATTGAAATCGACCCGGAAAAGATTAAAGCTATCTTAGAAATGCCACCTCCCAGAACCTTAAAACTACTACGATCTTTTCAAGGGAAGTTGGCATATCTTCAACGCTTTATCTCGAACTTGTCGAGTAGGTGTCGGCCTTTCTCGGCATTATTTAAAAAGGACGCCAAATTTATTTGGGAAGAGAAATGCCGAGAGGGCCTTCGAGGACATTAAACAATATTTAATGACACCTCCTCGTCTTAGCAGACCCCGGTCTCGGAGTAGACCGTTGATACTTTATACCGCGGCCTTAGACGACTCTCTCGGAGCCCTGTTAGCCCAGGTCAATGATGAGGGCAAAGAAAATGCTCTTTACTACCTATGCCGTCGTTTACTTCCGACGGAAATAAAGTATCCCATAATTGAAAAGCATTGTTTGGCCCTGATCTTCGCCGCTCAAAATCTCAGGCACTACATGCTTTCTCATAAGGTCAACCTGATCTCGCAATTTAATCCATTGCAATACTTGATGACCCGTCCAACGCTTTCTGGCAGACTTTCCAGGTGGTCAATGATATTATTGCAATTCGATATAACTTTTGTGCCTCTTCGTGTCGTAAAGGGACAAGTCCTAGCAGACTTCCTCGCAGCACACCCTTTGCCGGCAGAATCTCCTCTCAATGACGACTTGCCAGATGAACAAATAATGAGCCTAGAAGACCCTAATGATCGACGTTGGGAATTATTTTTCGACGGAGCATCTTCAGCACACAAAGACGAAGAATCGCAAGTGATAGTGCCCGGTAAGGCAGGAATCAGACTAATCTTTATAACGCCGGAGCGGGGGATGTTAAGATACTCCTACCACTTAACAGAGTCGTGTACAAACAACGAGGCGAATACAAAGCTCTCGTAACGGAGTCGGAATTAACTATTCGAATGGGGATAACAAACATCAACATCTACGGGGATTCGCAGTTAATCATTCAACGGATTGCCGGACGGTACGGAATTTTAAAGCGAAGACTCGAGCAATACTTCCAGGTATGCCATACGAGTTGTTGGAACGGATTCGAATGTGACGATCTACAAAATTCCTTGAAAAGAAAACGCTTTAGCGAGATGCGTTAGCCCTCCTCGCAAAAGAATTTGCCTCGCTTACAAGATGAATCGGTGGAAGTGTCGGTTCACGGACGTCGGGTCCTATCACGGCTCGACATAGACACAATACACAAATCATAAAAAGAAGAAGAATCAATTGCAACGGTGACAAAAAACACGAGAAGATTGGCGACGACCATTAATGAGACTACCTGCAAACAGGAAAACTACCGAGACGATAGGTCGTTAGCCCATCGGATCAAGAAAAGAACTCGTCCTACGCATTAATAAACAACACGTTATACGAAGGTCTTTCGACCAAATGTGGCTAAGATGCCTAAGCGGGTCCGAGGCCCGTGAAATTGTTAAAGAGGTGCATTCGGGACTCCGTGGCGCTCACCGATTGGGTCCGAAGATGAAAATGAAAATTAAAAGACTAGGGTACTACCGGCCTTCGATGATGACCGATCGCATGAAAATCGCCAAGAGCTGTCACCGATGCCGAGTGCACGGAGTGGTTCTACACCAACCTCCAAATGTGCTACATCCAGACAATTGCGTCGTGGCCATTTGAATGTTGGGGCACGGATATAGTGGGTCTAATAGAACCACCATCTTCAAAGGGCATCACTTCATTCTTGCGGCTACGGATTACTTTTCCAAGTGGGCGAGAGCAGTTCCACTCGGAGAAGTGAAAGCACACCGCGTGCTACGGTTTTCAAGAACCAAGTTGTCTATCGTTTCGGAGTGCCGCGCGAGATCATCTCGGATAATGGGTCGGCATTCGGAAGCACGCAAATCAACAATTTTGTCGGGAGACACGGAATCGGCGGCGGTATTCAACAATTTACTACCCGAGAGCAAACGGCTCGGTCGAGGCTTTTAATAAAACTCTCGTTCAAATCTTAAAGAAAACTTTGGACGATAATAAGAGAAATTGGCACGAGAAGTTATTAGAAGCCTTATGGGCCTACCGAACAACCTTCGAACTCCTACCCGAAGCTACACCTTACGCTCGCGGTGTATGGGTCCGAGGCGAGTGTTACCCTTAGAGGTCCGAGCTTCCTTCACTCGGAATTGTAGTTGCAAACAAAATCACGACGAGAAGAGAATGCCAAATTACGACCGGAAGAATTGGAAAGCCTGGAAGGGAAAAGACTTGCGGCACGGCAGAATTTAGAACTATACCAAGCTAAGATGGTTCAAGCCCATGACAGGTCGGTCCGCCCAAGAACCTTCAAAGTTGGTGACTTAGTTCTCGTTCTCAAGAGACTTATCCTTGCACACCGCAAGATAGGAGGAAAATTTGAACCCACTTAGGAAGGGCCGTTTGTGGTTGAGGCAGTCTACTCAGGAGGCTCCTACCAGCTAGTGAATTGCCAAGGAGAACGACATATGCTTCCGATCAACGGACGATACTTGAAGAAGTATTACGCTACCTGATGTTTTGAAGGAATGGATTTTTCATCTCTAGAAGCACGGGTGAAGTAATTACTTATGACTGGGTCCGAACCCAAAAATAATAAAAAATGTGCTAAAATAAATAAAATCATGATAATAAAGTTTTCCTTGTTCTCTCTTCCAAATCAAAATCTTTTTTCTGATCTTTTCCCACTTCATCCTGTTGAATTTAAAAAAAATATACAAAAGGAATAATAAAAAAAAAGAAAAAAAAAGAAAACTCTGTCTCTAATAAACATTTTCTTAATGTTCTTGTTCTTAGTACAGCCCCTGATCCTTTTCCTTGTCTTTTCGCAGGGAAATGTCGAACGGGCGGTTGGTCCTGAACTTTAGAAATGGCGTAAGCCTTGCACTCGATGAAAAAAGGGTGAAAGATGGAGCGATAATAGAGATTGACAGGACTTCATACCAGCAGGCCTGCAATACGAGGAAGGTGACTGGGTCCCAGTTGACCGAGAGGATCCGCCCGATCGAGGCGAGTAATGAAAGTGGGTGGCCCGAGCCACCGACCCGACGACGAAGAAAATGAAAACAAACACTGAAGAGGACAAGAGAATCAAGTCTGTAGTCGCTACAGCAGAGGGCAGACTTGTCAGCGCCGCGCCCACATAAATTCAGGAAGTACGAAGAGCTACTCTCACAGCAACTCAGCGAAGAAATAAAAATCGCCGTATCCGCAAGATGTTAACTAAACTAGCAGCGGACCAGCGCGACGAGGCGACCGCTACTGCCAGTGCATATACTTCGAGGATACCGGTTCGCCGAGAACACCGAAGAAAGGAGGCTAGCTGCGAGGATAACGGAAGAAACCGAGGAAATGTCAAGAAGATCGGAAGAAGGAAGGCTACCACGCCACTAGATAAAGCCACCGTAATGCATAACCTTGTTGCGGAAGCGACCCGGAGGATGTCCCGACGGAGACCATCCCCGAGGAGCCGAGGTATGCGGGGAGAACGCGAAGGGATTGAGCCATATATCCCACGATACGTCACCGGGCCTCGCCATTTGCAGATTATTCCGGAATACGAGCTAGAAAGAATGCAGAATGTCGAGAAGCAAACTTTTGAATACTTCGAGAGAATCAGAGGCAGAAGGATCAATATACTAGAAGGCCTCGAGCTACATACAGATGTGTTCTCAGAATACGAACAACAAAAAATCGTGGACTGCATCCGGGATTTGAAAAGAATGGGTTGAGCAGGCCGCCTAAGAGAAAACACTTACTCGGAACCCCGGAGGTGGATGCCAGGGAAAGGAAGAATTACAATACAATGTGGATGCTCGCTACAACTTCGCGAGAAGACGGGAAGGAAACTCACCGGGGATACTCCGTCATGGCCGAGTAGATCCGATGCCATTAGTCATCAAAAGGATGGTAAAGAGAATGATAACATGGAGGGTACGCCGGCGGATTGCATACCTAACGGTTGCATCATTAACATTTACAAGAAGGGTGACTGCATACCCCGCACATAGATCACCACGACTTTGTCGGACCTTTATGCACAGTTTCTTTTCTGAACGAGTGTAATATCATGTTTGGATCTGACCTCCGGATAGCAGGCCCAGGTGAGTTCCGAGGGCCAGTAAAGATACCATTACCGGTAGGTTTCGTCATGATACTAAAAGGCAACGGAGCAGATTTCGCTAAACATTGCATACCGGGAGTACCAATGAAGCGGATCTCAGTTACTTTCAGAAGGATGGATGACAGGAAAGCACCTTACCACTTCCAGCCAGACCCAGAGCTAGAGAGCCTCTGGCCTTACGAGCTGTGAGTTACATGGAAAATATCACACCTCCAACGTACATCCATACGACATCCTTGCCAAGGATGGCTTGGAAGGTGATATTATTGACCATGTACCTCACTATTCAGACATGTATTTTTTGACAGATGCCTTTTGGATGGATCGACAAAGATCATACATAGTCCGTTTTGAGTCTACATGGATTGTATGAGATGTATTCCAGATCGAGTTGTATGATGTATCTTCAACATAATTGGAATGAAAGTGACCATGTCACATTTTTGGCCTTCACCTCTTTTGTGCAAGTTGACTGGGAAACGCCATTAAAGTTAAATGAACATCAAACAAAGAACATAAAAGAAACAAAAAGAATAAAAGAAAACTTTCCTTAAAAAAATGATGAACTCCAAATTCACATGAACATTAAATGAACGATAAATCGTTAAAAGACAAACAAAATGAACACAAATTTTAAAATCAAATCTCAATCAAATCCAAATTCAACCTTCCAGATCTCAAATCAAATCTCAATCAAATTCAAACTCAACCTTCCAAATCTGAAATCCAATCCGTTCTATTCTCTCCCTTGTCTGGGAAGGAAGCGGTCGATTCCATTGACACGAAGCCACAAGGTTTTCGATTCGGATCTAGTGGCGAGGAATTGTATCCAATCCAAACCCGCAACTTTCGATCAACTCTTTTGAATGTGATATGTAACATCTACATATTCCCTCCTAATCTGTTTCTTTCCACAAAAATCTTTTACAACTTTCATGAGATTCTCGAAACACCAAAATTCCACACTTTTCAAATCATCACTACAAATCTTTGCAAAATCAATTACCATTCAAAATCAAATTCTTGGGGTTGGGAATTTTACATCCGATACTGCATTGCTTTAAGATTCTTTCCCTATCGCAATGAAATACATCAAAATCAAATTCTTGGGGTTGAGGATTTTACATCCGAGACTGCATTGCTTTAGGTTCTTTCCTTATCGCAATGAAATACATCAAAATCAAATTCTTGGGGTTGAGGATTTTACATCCGATACTGCATTGCTTTAGGTTCTTTCCCTATCGCAATGAAATACATCAAAATCAAATTCTTGGGGTTGAGGATTTTACATCTGATACTGCATTGCTTTAGGTTCTTTCCCTATCGTAATTAAATACATCAAAATCAAATTCTTTGGGTTGAGGATTTTACATCCGATACTGCATTGCTTTAGGTTCTGTCCCTATCACAATGAAATACATCAAAATCAAATTCTTGGGGTTGAGGATTTTACATCCGATACTGCATTGCTTTAGGTTCTTTCCCTATCGCAATGAAATACATCAAAATCAAACTTTTGAGGTTGAGGATTTTACATCCGAGACCGCATTGCTTTAGGTTCTTTCCCTATCACAATGAAATACATCAAAATCAGACTTTTGGGGTTGAGGATTTTACATCCGATATCGCATTGCTTTAGGTTCTTTCCCTATCGCAATGAAATACATCAAAATCAAACTTTTGGGGTTGAGGATTTTACATCCGATACTCGCATTGCTTTAGGTTCTTTCCCTATCGCAATGAAATACATCAAAATCAAACTTTTGAGGTTGAGGATTTTACATCCGAGACCGCATTGCTTTAGGTTCTTTCCTATCGCAATGAAATACATCAAAATCAAAATTTTGGGGTTGAGGATTTTACATCCGATACTCGCATTGCTTTAGGTTCTTTCCCTATCGCAATGAAATACATCAAAATCAAATTCTTGGGGTTGAGGATTTTACATCCGATACTGCATTGCTTTAGGTTCTTTCCCTATCGCAATGAAATACATCAAAATCAAATTCTTGGGGTTGAGGATTTTACATTCGATACTGCATTGCTTTAGGTTCTTTCCCTATCGCAATGAAATACATCCAAAATCAAACTTTTGTGGTTGAGGATTTTACATCCAAATACCGCATTGCTTTAGGTTCTCTCCCTATTGCAATGAAGCACACCAAATCAAACTTTTGAGGTTAAGGATTTTACATCCAATACCGCATTGCTCTGAGTTCTTTCCTCATTGTAATGGTTCAATCCAATCAATTCAAATTTTTGAGGATTGAAGATGTTACATCTAAAACCATAAAATTCCAATTTTCATTTCAAGTTAAAATCCCTTCATATTAATTTTAACAAAACTTCAATCTAAATTAAAACTCAAAATCTAAACTTACACATCAAAACTTAAACTGAAGGCTTTTCCTTTGACTATCCTAGAGGATTAGAATTGGGACCCACCACTTAGAAATTCAAACCACTTCTTAACTCCCTGCAAACTCCACAAACTTGATTGTAGACCCCTAATCACCTGGAGGGTTGAAATCAAATGTGGAAGTTTAAAGGATGAGTTCCTATAGGACTCTTTGGCCTTAGGACCGCCTACAGGTGGCACAGGTCCGGTGAGGGCTGACTTACACACACACTACACTTATACACTACACTTTCACACACCTCCTAAAACCACACCCATACCCAACTTGACCTCTCCGACTCATGAAGGTGATCCACATGGATGGTCCTTAACCCCTAAGCCCTTGGCTAAGAGGGTTAGGAACAACATAGTGAATGCCTCAAATAAGTCCCTTCATGGCTCATCTAGGCTTGATATGGCTTCATGACTCAACCAAAATGATTTCATTCCACTTACATTTACCCAATCTTCAATTTTCTAAATTTTTAATTTTTGACCCCGGAGACCCTACACCCGCCTAGCCTACCCAAAACCCTTGAAATTACCCAAATTTTCCAAAAATCTCCAAATCACCCAAAATTACTCAAAACCAATCCCAAACATTCCCACATCACTCAAATTGATAATCCATAGGCAAATATACCAAAAATTCCAAAAATACCCCCAATACCCTCCAAATACCCAAAATGCCCCTCTTGACCCAAAAATTCAAAAAATTCAGAAAATTCCCAGAAAATTCCTGAAAATCCCAAATATTCCCAATTTCATTTTGTTCAACTACACCATGGGCCAATTTTGTCAATTTACCCCACTTTTGTCAAAATCGCCAATTTGACCCATTTTTAACCCAAAGTGAACCCAATGTCAAACCAAACCTACCCAATTGACCCAAATTCTGGTCCAATTCAATTATAAACTTCAATTCAACATCCCCAACACCAATCTAGACCAAATCCAAGCCCAATTTGATTGGCATTTGAATCCAATTTCACTTTTGACCTTAAAGTCCAATTTGGACCCATGACCCAAACTTAGCCCAAACTAACCCAATTCAACTCCAATTAACCCCAAATCTTTTCTAAACCTTCCCTAACATCCCCAAAAACAAAACAAGAACATAATTTGCCCAAAATTTGGACCCAAACCCCACTCAAATTCAACCAAAAACCAAAAAAGCCCAATTTTGACCTAAACCCAAACTTAACCCAAATAGGCCCAAACCCCAAAATCCAAACCCAACCAAAGTTGAAACCTCTTTGAAACAGCTCTACAAACATTGCTCAACATTAATTTTACACCAATTTCAACATTAGCCCAACATTAGCCCAAGTTAACTCAATTTGGACTACTATTGGCCACTTTACCAAAAAGCCCAAATTCAACCCAATTCAAACCCAAACCACCTCAAATTTGTTTAAAACCACTCATGACACATGCCTAAACCAACTGCAACATTTATTTGACATGGTCCTTCACAAAACTTTCATCCCAAAAGCCCATTTTAAAATCCAAAAGCCCACTTCCATGAAGCCTTTAAAAGCCCACTTCCACCAAATCCAAAAGCCCAAAAATTTATCCAAAGTCCATATGATACTCTTCTTCATCATGCATTCAATTAAAATCATCCCTAAGTCCTAATCCAATGAGCAAATAATTCTAAATAAAGCTTCATCCAACTTTCCACCAAAATATCCAAAATCCTTAAAATCCATTTCTATGAAATTGACCGAAACTTTTCCAAGCCAAATGTGAGCCATTGAGCCATGTACAAGCCACATGGAAGCCATGGGAGCCACTTTCCACCTCACCAAGCCATTAATGGCAAGAGGAGGGGACCCTTTCCTAATCCTTCATTAAGCCTTTTAACCATACTCATGTCACACTCTAAACCATGCTTAGCCACCTCACCATGGATGGAGACCACACCATTTTCTCTTGGTTGACCCAAGTGATCCTTTTCAGCCCAAGACCAGGCCTTGGGTGGTGAACCTAGCCCAAAATCATGGGTTGACTCATTTGAACCCAAAATAGCCTTCCCCCCATTCCATTTCAATCCAAGTTCTTTACACATGGCATTGGCCAATTGCCTACACAAAACCCCAGCCCTGACCCACCTGAACTTGAGGGTGACCATTGCCTGCCGGCCAGCCGCCTGGATCGCCGGAAAACACCATGGCCGAGACCTTGGGAGGAGCCAAAAAATTCAATTCTCCCTTGCTGACTTGTCTCAACCCAAATGGACAGCATAGCTCTTCTTCTCCTCACCAGAGCAGCTGATCCTCAGCCTTAAACCCCCCCTTGGAGGCCCTCCACTCTCTCCTATTTAAACACCACCTCCTCTCGGCCATGAGAGGTGCTGAAGCAGACCTTACTGAAACCCTGCCAAAATTGCTCCAGACCACTCTCCATACTTAGAGCAGTTGATCCCCAGTGACAATTTGCCCTAATCCCCACCAACAGAGCCCAATTTCTCAGCCAAAATTCCACCAAAAAACAGGACATCTCCCAATCCTCCACCAAATTCAAATTAAACTCACCCACACCTGCACAAGGTCAAGAGAAGGAGTTCCCTAGTGAAGCCCCCTCTCCAGGCCACCCATCTGTTCCAGACTCCAAGCTTTGTAATCGGCTGTGGTCGAAATCATACCTGGACAATTCACCAGCCCAAGGGACTTTATCTGGAGCTTGCTTGGACCCAATCTAAGGTGACACAACTCTCAGATCGAAGCTTCAATTCTCTGAGCAAAGGTATGGACTCACTCTTCTTTCCGAGCTTACAGAGATTCTCTATTTTAAGTTAATTTCAATACATGTTTACCGTATGGATGTGTTCGTCTCCTCAAGATGAATCCATAGAGCATAAGAACTCAAAAATCCATTGAGAATCGAGTGAGAAATTAGGGTTAGAAGGTTGACGGTCACGGGTGCACACCAGTCGTAGACGATGACTGGGAGCCGTCGGATCGAGCGTGTATCGAGCGGACGGTCTGGATCGAGCCGGACAGCGCGATGGTGCATGAACCGCGGGCCCCTGGAGCACTGAGTCGGATGGCTGCACCGAATCAGAAGACGACGCGTGGTCTTTCGGAGCTGCCGAGGATGGCGTGGCGCCGAGTGGATAAGTAGGAAATTAGGGTATTTTTTGATTTATTTAATTCCCTAAACTTAAAAAATGCATAACTTTGTGTAGGAAAATCAGAAAAATAAAATAAAAATACCTTCTTGCTCAGTGAATAGAGGAGAATAATGTGGAGAAGAAATCATGTAATTTCATTAAGTATTTTATTTTTAATTATTTATTTACTCTCTGCACTATTTCAATTCTCCATGCATGCATACAATTCACCATGACATGAGACCATAGGGTTTTTGAAGCCTCTGAATTTGGGAACATTCCCTGAATTTTCCAAAGTCAGAGACCATCCCTATGAAGAGTTATTGATTTTTCAATTCTAGGTCACTATTCTGAGTATTTTAATTCCAATAATTAGCATATTGTGAAATAAATTCTAGGAAAATTTGGTGATGTTTCTTGTGACCAGAGGACCCTAGGGAAAATAAATTTTAAGATAATTCACTTGGAACAACCCTAATTGGCTTAAACACCCAAAATGGAGCTTTAATTAATTAGAGATATTCATACATCAAATTGACTTGAAATCAATTCTCAACTGACCTTTAGGATCAGAGGAACCCACCGTAAAAGTTTGAAGTCAATTGGACTTGGTTAGCCCTATCAAATAGGTTGATTAAGCCATTTAGCCAAAATTAAACTTCAAAAATTCATAACTTTCAAAATACTTCTCAAAAATTCACAAAATTGGTTTTGGAGCCTCTCTGATATCAGGGAAATTTAAGAAAATTAAAATTGCAATTTTATAAAAAAGTTGATTTTTTGCATTATTTTAATATTTTTAATAATTAAAAAATAACAAAAATCACAAAAATAATAAAATTCATCAAAGTGTCACATTTTGAATTTTAATCACTTAGGAACAAACCCCATATTTTTTTAAGTCTTTATGATGAGATATTAAATTTTAAAGCCCTAAGGTAATTTTAAAAATTAAAAAAATGCATTTTCTAGCATTTTCACTAAAATAATTCTAGTAAATCAAAGAAAAATCAAAAAATTGTAAGTATTAGTTCTTTGATTTCCTTGATATCAGAGAGATTTTTAAAAAATATAAAATTCATTTTTCAACCTTTATTATATTTTTAAATTAATTAATACTCCAGAACTCAAAATAATTATAATAAAAAGAATATAATTCAAAAAATCACCAAAATTGGTCCAAGTGGTCCTCTGGTCATTAGAAATGTCTCATAATTTTCTTAAGGACAGAAACTTTCCCTTGGTCATGTTATTAAATTTTCCTTGAAAATCCCTATTTTCCATCAAAAATAATTACATAAATAAATTAAATACAGAAAAATCACATTTTCTCCTCTAATGTCTTGATTGACATATGAGTGAAGTTACATAAAAATTTCAAATTCATTTGAGCTCAATTTAGTGAGTTATGGAATTAGTAAGTTTAAAGGGCAAAATGGTAATTAAAATTTTAACCTATAATTAAAAATTTTAGGTTTAATTAAAAGGGTGGGTAAAATATTTGATACTAAGTTGATTTTGGATGTTTGAAACTTAGGCAATTAAAGGGTAGAAACTTACCAAATAATTTGAGAATAAATAAAATAAACCTTAATTAAATAATTAATTAAATTTGGAAGAATAATAAAAATTGGAATTATTAAAATATGGAAATTATTAGGAAAAGATTTGTTCTTTAATTTAAGAATCCCTAAATTAATCACCTCAAAAATATTTAATTCCTAATTAAAATGATAATCCAAATTTAGGATTTAAAATGCTAAAAGACTTAATCATTTAATTAAATTAAAGTTAAATTATTTAAATTGAATCCTCTTAAAATTTCAATTAAATTAATACTTTAATAATTAAAATTAAATCATCTTTAAAACATAAAAAAAATAAAAATAAAAATAAAATAATATATTAAATTAAAATTAAAAATAAAATTAAATTAAAATTTAAATTAAATTAAAATCTAAAATAAAATTAAAATAAAATTTAATTAAAGTTTAAATTAAATTAAATTAAATTAAAATTTAAATTAAATTAAATTAAATTAAATTAAATTAAATCATATTAAATTAAATTAAATTAAATTAAATTAAAACACATTAAATTAAATTAAATTAAATTAAAATGAAAAATAAATTCAAGTTAAAATTAAAATCAAATTAAATTAAATAAATTAAATTAAAATTAAAACTAAACCAAATTAAATTAAATTAAAATTCAATTAGATTAAATTAAATTAAAAATAACATCACCTAAGACATAAAGAATTCAAAAATAAATCTAAAACAACTTGAACACTATTCTAAACTTAAACCCATTAATGGAAATTAAATTAAATCATAAATCACTTGAACATTAATTTGCCCTCAAAAGCTCTTGTTGTCATAACTCCTAAACGGAGTGTTGAGTGAAGTGTTACTTCACTCATAGGATATTCAAATGTACTAGTTCACTGAGCGAGATAACAAAACTTGAACTCCTAGATGATTAATTCATTTGTATAATTAAATTCTCTTGGACTTAAAATAATCCTAGAAGTATTGAAAAGATGTTTAAGATTCGTTTTAAGCACTTCCTCGATATGATAAGATATTTATAAGAACAATTGAACTTAATTGTTCTTTGATGAAGAAAATCGTCCTTAAACCAAAACACAAGAACCTAGACGTCATAGGAGACGACTAGCCATATGGATTAGGACCTTGGTAGAAAACCATAACCCTTTCCTTAGCTTTACCTACGAACTTGCTTTAAATTCTTATATATTCTAAATTGTGTTTAAGTGCAGCTTGGGATGACGGGAAGACCCTCCAGGTACGCTTTTATTTTATTGCAATTTACATATTGTAATTTACTTAATCGCATCGCACTTACTTTTCTTGCATGATAAACAAATGTTGCATGAAAACTCACACCTTTAGGATAGTCCCTAAAACTGAAACCAAAACTAAATTAAATGTCATTACAAGATAAAATTCACCGTCACAACATTTCAAAATATAAAACAACTCAAAATTTAATCACAAACAGAACAACAAAACTACAACCACAACTAAATTAAAATGTCTTGTTGGATGATCGGGAATACCTCGGATGATGTAACCTACGTGTTGCTAACGGGATTTCCCACGGTCTAAATGAAAGTGTGGAACTCATTCAGTTGAGTTTAGCAAATTCATCTGGACTAAGTGAATCCGATAAAAATAACGATGTCGGAAGGATGGAACCGTGGGATCTTAACCGTGTTGTTATAATCAACTTTAAGATTTGTTTTAATTAAAACATGAAAAATACTTGGAAATTAAGACCTTCTCTAAACCAAAACACTTCTCTCATCTCCTGATTTATGGCTTCTAAAACTAAACCTCTGCAACAAGGAGCTCGGAGCATGGTGGGCAGCATGACCATCGTCATCAGCAAAACCTGAGTCTACTTCAGCAAAACTTTCTTAGAATTAAATAACCAAGCCATAGGATTTCGAGGTAGTTTGCCTAGTGCAACATAAATCCTCAATCTTTTGTTAGGCATTTGCATTGCAAATTAAGCCCTGAACAGCCTTAGGATTCCGAGGTAGTCGTCCGATACGACAGAAACCCTCACATCTTCGAGGCTATTTGTGTGATCACATCATACGAATATAAGTCCTAATTAATTAAAATTGGCAAGATCAAAAAATTAAATAAACATTAGGGCATTCCTAAATTCAAGCCAAACAATAGGATAGTCGGGAAATTACCGAAGTTTGCTTCGAATCTGTGATTTTTCCTACCTTACTTCCTTTGAATTCCCAAAATAAAATGTTCCAAATTTGGTCCATTCCCTATTGAAATTCCAAAATTCAATCCTTTGAAAACCTTAAACTTTGAAATTCTTGAGAGCAGAACTACTGATAATTATCGAGAGTTTTCTTAGGTGATTCCCATCACTTAAGATGTAATTAACTATAGGGGCTTGCCCATATAGGGAATTTTAAGAACCCTGGTAATATAAACCCTGTTTAATGTTTTCATATTAAGCAGGGAACTTATCGGCAAATAAAATGGTTTCGCGGACCAAACGGATGTCACAAACCTTCTAGTTTATTTAATCGAGCCCCACCATCAAACAGTGTGCCTATTCTTCGGAATGGACACACGTTTTGTGGTGCGGTGCTCGTTTATATAAACTATTTGAGATGTGAGATCAGTTTGATTTCATATCTTAAAATTTTTTTAAAATTATTTTTTAAAATCAAAATACTACTTTCCAAATCATATATATGTGTAAATTAAATTTAAAATTCGCCGACAATTTCTGTAGGCGGACCCCTTTTCAAAACACATAACCTAAAAATATGCCGACAACGAGGTTTACTCGATAAAAGAACAGCGAGGTGTTACATTCATAGATAATGATCTAGTACTTGGAACAACTGATCACAATCGACCGTTGTACATTTCAGACACTATTGGAAAATTCACGCTCTCCAGAGTGTTAGTTGATCCAGAAGCATCAATCAATGTATCTTCGGCCGTTAGCATATTTGGAAATTGATGCCCGCGACCTCGAAGCAGACAAAATGTTATTAAGTGGATTCAATCAAAAAGGAGAAAGTGCTCTTGGATCGATAACACTATTAATTAAGACTGGCGATTTGGCAAAGACAACCACAAAGTTCCATATAATTGATTCTGAGACATTGTTCAACACTCTACTGGGTCGGCCATTGATCCATGAGAACCGGATGGTACCGTCATCTCTGCACTAGTGCAAAAAGTATTATGAAGGGGGAGAATAGTGTATCAAAGGTGACTTGCAACCGTTCTCCGTGCATGAAATTGGAATTCACAAAGTTGCAGCCTACTACGTGCCTCCGAAGAAATCTATCTTCTCCAGAAATACCGTACCAAATCAAGGAAAAAGAGTTCAAGAGGACGAAGAACCTGAAATTCTAGTTCAATAGTTACTCACCACTCCCTTATGGCGAGATGGTGAAGGTTTCTCCAGAACTCGCACCCGAGGTCGAGGCCGGGGACGAGGTCGGGAAAGAAACGGTGGAACAGTTGAACAATAGAAACCGGTCATAGGTGTTGATTGGGAGAAAAATTCCGAAGAAGAAGAAATCAAGAGAGAAGCAGCAACAATAAATCAAAAGAAACCCCAGTTCAAGATCTCCATCAAAGATGAAAAGAATGAAGAATACAAATCAATGTACGACAAGATTAACCATTATGTACATACTATGACCCTGACCCCGATCTATCCTAATAAGGTCGAGGGTATGGTGGTCAAAGAAGTACATGGTGGCAGTGCTAAGCCGATCAAATTCTACCGCGGTGCTTCTTCTTCCAAAATTAAAAATAATGTAAATTTGAAGATGTTACTTCATCTGAATTAATGGAATTGCCTTTTGATTGGTACTCTCCCTGTTGTTGACCTCATTTTTGATGAGGTCTTCTCTTCTCTCTTTAGTACTTAGGATCTAGCCTTAGGCTTTTCCTTTGACTATCTTAGAGGACTAGAAGTGGAACCCACCCTTTAGAAGTTCAAATACCTCTTGACTCCTCGCAAACCCCACAAGCTTGATTGTAGACCTCTAATCACCTGCAGGGTTGAAATCAGTGTGAAGGTTTAAAGGACGAGTTCCCTATAGGACTCTTTGGCCTTAGGACTACCCCAGGTGGCCTGGTCTGGTGAGGGTTGACCTGCACACATCACACTCTCACACACATTGTGAACCCTAAACCCACCAAAATACCCCAATACCCTCCAAATAACCTCCAAATACCCAAAATACCATTTTAAACCCAAAAATCTAAAAATTCCAAAAATTCCCAAAAAATTTCAAAAAATCCCAAATATTTTCAATTTTATTTTGTTCAACTACACCATAGGCCAATTTTGTCAATTTGACCCAATTTTATAAAAATCCCCATTCCACTTTGTTTTTGACGTGACCGTCGACGAGGTTGTCCTAACGACCTCGGATGACGAAATGGACCGCGCCGTTGCGTCAGGAATGTCGATTTTAGCTAGGAAGGATACCCATTTTGCTAGTGTTCCGTGCACAAGTAAATTTCACGGAAATCGATGCATGCTATTTAAAAATAATAATAAAAAAAGTTCTCCCCTATTTATACCTCACAACACTCTCTAAACCCTAAGATTCATTCGGCGCCCCCACTCCACTCACGCATAGAGCACCGAAAACCCCCTCACGCGATTCTTCTCCCTGGCATGCCCTAGCCGACGTTACCTCCCTCCTCCTTGCCACAAACCTTCCTCTTCGCCGCTGACCTGCTCGCCGGTTCCCGCCGGCGAGGTAGTTTTCTTCCCGTCTGAACCATTGCCCCTCCTCTTCGACCTTTCGGCCGAACTTCGCTCTATACAACCTATCCTTGCTGAATCGAGCCAGCTTCGCCTCGGATCTCGGCCGGTGACACCAACTTCAAGCTCGCCAGACCTCTTCCTCCGATTGTCCAAGCCGCGAGGATCTCCTTCCCCTCCTACCATCTAGGTCGATCTCTCTCCTCTTTGGTTAAATGTTACAAAACTTCAAAATGTGGTAAACCTAAACTTTTATTTCCTTATTGCATTACATATAATTGCTTACAATTCCTTATACACATCTCTGATGTGTATATTGCATGCTTTGTGGTTGGAACTTAATGTTTCTTTATTTTATTGCTGTTTATAAGGAACCTTAGGTAAATTGATTGTTAAAATTTTCTTGGTCATAATAAAATGTAGTTCAGGTGATTTAGCTTGTCTTGTTTCTTTCGCCATTGAATATGATAAAGGAATTCTATTTTATTTTATTTTTCAAATCTTCCCTAAATCATCATTCTCCTGGATGTTAATAATTCATCTCTATGTTTACCTGATTGAATCTCTAACTAAGCTAATATAAGTTCAATTCCATTTACTTTATTACTTATGGGTTTTCTTGCAGAAATTTTAACAATCTTTTTCTTCATTGATTATGAGCATTTGGTTTTTGAAGAAGAAGATTTCCAGCCTTTCTTGAGTCATATTTGAATAAAAAAAATTGTAACCATTTGCTACTTTTCTAATCTCAATGCTTTTCTTAACAAAAATTAATATGTACATTTTGATTATCTTGTTATTTTCTAATCCAATTATTTTCCCTTATATTTGATGTCCGGATTCTTCTCTCCCACACTGTCGGAGCTTTCATTGGAACCTTTTGTGGAGATCAAAGCACGCAGCTAGCTTCTCGCAGTGTGAGGTGACTTTTCTCGCTATCCCGGTCTCGCTCCAAGAGATCCGACAAACTCTACTGCATTCGGGTCTACCAAACCCCAACGATCGTAAGACAAATATTATTCAAAACATGCAAAAGTAAGTGTGATTTCTTATTTTATTATATTTCAGATTTCATTAACTCTCATTTTATGGTCTTTCCAATGGCATGTTACAAGAATTTGAACATAAGGGCCTTATATAAATGCTTATATGTCATTCCATGGTCCTTCTTGGTAAATCATTCAATTTTGGTATGCTTCAATTGAGCCCTAGTACTTTAAATTTGAGATTTGTGCATCAAAATTATTAACTTCGCATATATTCATATAGGTAGTGTTTGATCGTTGGAATCCCTACATAAAGTTTGTTTAAATTTGACACATTTATGAAAATTTATAAATGTCCAATGTATTGTTTTGAGAAATGTAAAATCGTCGAGGTTTTGCTTTGGAGAAAGTGAGGAATTTCAAGGTGTTTGATTTGGAAGACAATGAAATTTTTACGATCCAGCCTTACAAAATTTGGAAATTTTCCAACTGTTGTTTAGAGAAAAAACGAAACTATCATGGTTTGGTTTTTGTAAAATTTGAAGATCTCGTGAAATATGTTTTGAAGAATTTGAAATCAAAATAGTTTGTTTTAGAGGAGGATTTGAGGAGTTTAATTATGTATTCAATGCTTAATTAACAGGGTGCATTCAGATATGTGTTATTTGAAATGTTTGTTGCATCCCTTTATGAAATTTGGAGAGATATCAAAAGCTTTAGTTATTTTGAATATATGGAACGCCTGGAGGTTTGAGCAATGTTATGCAATTCAAATCCCTTGTACCTTCATAATTGCAATTATACATTTCATATATTCAAATTGAATGAATTCATTCTCATATAATCTTCTTTGTGTTTTTGTTTGCGAGGTGAATTCGGGTATGTTGCCACGCCAACAATCCATCGCGAAGTTTATAGAAAGAAAGAAGTCAGATGAACTAAATGGCAAATCCGAACATTGTGAATGCTATGGTGGACATTCAACAACAAGCAATAGAAAATGCGAGAGACGAAGGGGCTGAGATCCTAATTACTTTATCAGGCTATCAAAGTTGCTACAAGCTCTCCACTTGGTACGAATCAAAACGTTATCACAGCACGATGTCTCATCTCTTTGTCTCTGCTTTAAAAGCTGATTTCTCTACCATTCAGTTATCTTTGAATGCATGAAAACCTTGTTGTTGGGTACTTTATCTTTGTGGTTATTAATTTTAGCCTTGGAGTTGTTTGATTGAGAAGTTTTGGGGATTCTATAGTTTGTTGGTTTGGTTCTTGCTACATATGAGTTGGAGTCTTCGTATTCCATTGAAGTTGATCCTTATTTCATGGGTTTGAAGTCTTATAGTTTATTGAAATTAATTCTTGTTTCATGGATTAAGATTTTTGTGGTTTACTGATTTGATTCTTATTACATGATATACACGAGCGTGATGGCATATATGTATAAATTGAAGCTTGGATGTAGGATATGTGTATATCATGATTGAAAACTTTACATGTGTACCACTCATTGTTTATGTATCTTGCATATTTAACACCTAAACTTTTGCCTTTTGCATTTATAGCACATATTTTATATCATATAAAAAAATTTATTTCTGTTCAAATTCTTAAAATAGAAAATACACTTTCTCACAAAAAAATACAAATTGAAGTTGAGGTGCTAGATAAATGAGCACATTAGAATTGGTGGGTATGCATGTAAATCTTCCACATCACATGGTTATGTACTTAATATTTTATATGTTATAAAGATATGAAAAAAAGAATATAATATTTTTGTTATATTTTGTATAACTAAATATGAAAGTTTGGATGTTAAATATGTAAGTATAAAAGAACTATATATATTCAAATACACGATAATTTTGAGGTCATGGAGTTTAAATATAAAATTCAAGCTCTTTATTTTCTACATTAAATTAGTACACATAGTTTCAAATAATTTGATCGTCTGACGATTAGTAAACGTATTTAATTGCATGAGGTTACAAACATATTTTAGGTCAAAAATTTCACGACATACAATTCTTACATACTTTATACACATCACCTAAATTTTAATATTTGCATGTGGCTACACCCAATTCTTATGTATTTATGTTTCTAACACTTAAAATTAACCTTTTATATTTGTATCACCTATATTACTCATGTCATCTAAAATATATATATCACTATTTTAAATTTAGAGTAATCTGCATACATTGCACACAATTCTTATGTACACACATATCTCGAACCTGAATTTTTTTAAATTTACAAACACAGTACTTCAGCATTTTCAACCAATACAAAAAAAAATATCATTTGTTAAAAAAAAATTTGAAAAAGAACCATGATATTTCGATATGATATTGAGAATTTTAAAACTGTATATGTAAATGTGAAAGCTTAAGTGTAAGATATATTGATACAAAAGAATTAAGTTGATTGCAGGTAAATCTTCCTAGTATCACACCACTCGCATAATCATTTTATTTATTTATTCATTATAACATTTATGTATACTTAGCACTCTATTTTGTTCCCTAAATCTCATACGAACTTCTCGGTGCGCCTTTGCGAGGTATGTCCGATCGGGGTCAAGACGTTGAAGGATCGTGAAGCTACTTTGAGACACTCAAAATGAATGACATCAAACTTCGCGACGGTGAGATCTTTCCAAAACAAACACTTTTCAATTCAACACTATTTCAAACTTTTATTAATATAAAAATAAGATAATGTTTTAAATTTCATTCGATCTATAATTAAAAATAAGAATCTAGACGTCATAGGAATTGATTAGTAATAGGATTAGAATTTTGGTAGATAACCAGAATCTTCCATTAGCTTTACCTAGGTATTTATTGCAAATATATAAATGTCTTAACATGTGTTTTAAGTGTAGGTGAAAATGATGGGAGTGCCTACCAGGTATGCATTTAAGTTTATTGCAATTTACATTTAGCAATTTATTAAATGTCTTACTTTCCCGCATTTACAAATGCATGAAAATGATCGAACCCAGCATGTTTAAATAACTCAAAACTTAATCACCAACAAAAATAAAACTGTAATTACAACTAAAATTAAAATGCCTCGTTGAATGATCGGGAATACCTCGGATGATGTAACCCACGTGTTGCTAACGAGATTTCCCACAGTATAAATGAAAGTGTGGAACTCATTCAGTTGAGTTTAGCAAATTCATCTGGACTTAGTGGATTCAATGAAAATAACGGCCGTGGGATCTTAATCGGTTCTGTTTAAACAACTTTAAGATTTGTTTTAATTAAAATATTAAAAACACTTGGACTTTAAGATTTCTAAAACAAAACACTTTTCTCATCTCTTGATTTTCACCTTCTATAACTAAACCTCTGCAATAACAAGGAGCTTGGAGCACGGTCGGCAGCACGACCATCTTCGTCAGCAAAACAACTCTACATCAGCTAAACATTCATAAAATTAAATAACAAAGCCATAGGATTTCGAGGTAATTTGCCTAGTGCAACATAAATCCTCAACTCTTCGTTAGGCATTTGCATGATCATGTTATGTAAATTAAGCCCTAACCGGTCTTAGGACTCCGAGGTAGTCGTTTGGTACGACATAAACCCTCACATCTTCGAAGGCTATTTGTATGATTTTATCATACAAATATAAGTCCAAATTAATTAAAATTGGTAAGATTGAAATATCGGATAATATTAGGATTTTCTTAAACTCGAAGCCAAACAATAGGATAGTTTGGGAAGTTGCCAAGATTCTTCTTGGATCCTCGGCTTCTCCTATTTCTCTTCCTTTTGGACTCCCGAAAATAAATGTTACAAATTTGAGCTTAATCCTTTTGAAATTTCAAAAATCCAATCATTTGAAAACCTTAAACTTTGAAATTCTTGAGAGCAAAACCACTGATCATTATCGAGAGTTTTCTTAAATGATTCACTTCATTTAAGATGTAATTAACTATAGGGGCTTGCCCTTATAAGGAACTTTAAGAACCCAGGTAATATAAACCCTGCTTAATTCATTTATATTAAGCAGGGGAACTTGTTGGCTTATAAAATTGGTTCGTAGACCAAACGAATGTCACAAATCTTCTAGTTTATTTAACCGAGCCCCATCATCAAGCAGTGTGTCTACTCTCCGGGATAGATATACAGTTTGTGGTGCGGTGCTCGTTTATATAAACTATTCGGGATGTGAGATCAGTTTGATTTCATATCTTAAAATTTTCAAATTTAAAATTATTTTCAAAATCAAATACTACTTTTCAAATTATTTATTCAAATTAAATTAAAAATTCGCCGACAATTTCTATAGGCGACCTCTTTTCAAAAATACAACACTCGAACCTAAAAATATGCCGACACCTGTGTCCAGAATTTAATGCAACATGGTGTCTTACCTAAGCAATGGACAAAAGATCAATCACAACACTTTGAAAAATTATGGAATAATACTGGTTGACCACCCAATTCAAAGCATGGTCTTGTAATGGAATTTTGCTTGGTTGTCACTCGCGTGCGTAATGAATACTTCCTGGAAGCTTTAGATGATCTCGAAGATATGCCAATCAGAGACGCTCTGCCAGAATTTGAAGAAGAAATTAAATCTACAATAGACGAGTTAATGGAAGTTAACTTAGGTACTAGCGAAGAGCCTAGGCCGACCTTTGTTAGCTCCTTACTCAACAAAGAAGACTCCAAAAAAATAATCAAGCTATTATGGAATTCAAGGACAGTTTTGCTTGGAGTTAAGATGAAATGCCAGGATTAGCTCCAGAGGTTGCAGTTCAGAGGCTGGATCATACTGTCGTTCCAGTCAGACAAGCTCTGAGAAGAATGCGTCTAGAAATTAAACAACAAGTAATTGCTGAAGTTAAGAAGTTAATAGATGCTAGATTTGTCTGTAAAGAGAAATACCCGACATGGTTAGCCGACGTGGTACCAGTCAGAAAGAAGAATGGTCAAATCAGGATCTGCTTGGATTATAGAGATTTGAACAAAGCATGCCCGAAGGATGAGTTCCCGCTACCAATTCCAGAATTGATGATCGACATCGTTCCGACACATGAAGTCTTCTCTTTCATGGATGGATCGTCAGGATACAACCAGATAAAGATGGCACCGGAAGATGAAAAACCACAGCCTTTAGAACGCTAATCGGAGTGTACTGCCACACAGTGATGCCTTTCAGATTGAAGAACGCAGGAGCAACTTACCAAAGAGAAATGACAAGGATCTTTGATGATCTCATTCACAATCAAGTCGAGTGCTATGTGGATGATGTGGTCATCAAAAGCAAATTGAAGGGAGATCACTTGTATGATTTGAGAATTGTCTTCGAGCGATTAAGGCAATTAAAACTTAAGATGAATCTCTTAAAATGCACCTTCGGCGTCACCTCTGGGAATTTCATAGGATTTGTTGTCCGACATTGTGGAATTGTAATCGATCCCGAGAAGATTAAAGCTATCTTAGAAATGCCGCCTCCCAAAACTTTGAAACAATTACAATCCTTTCAAGGGTAAAGAAAACACACTCTACTACTTGAATCGTCATCTAATTCTGACGGAAATAAAGTATCCTTCTATTGAGAAGCATTATTTGGCTCTGATCTTCACCGCTCAAAAGCTCAGGCATTACATGCTTTCTCATATGGTAAACCTTATTTCAAAGTTTAATCCAATGCAATATTTGATGAAACTATTCCAATTCAATATAACTTTTGTTCCTCTTCGTGCCGTAAAGGGACAAGTCCTAGAAGATTTCCTCGCAGCGCACCCTCTGCCGGCAGAATCACCTCTTAACGACGATTTACCAGACGAACAAATAATGAGCTTAGAAGACCCCGATGATCAACGTTGGGAATTGTACTTCGACGGAGAATCTTCAGCACAGAAAAACAAAGAATTGCAAATGATAGTTCCCGGTAAGGCATGAATCGGACTAATCTTTATAAAACCAGAGCGGGGGATGTTAAGATACTCCTACCATCTAACAGAACCATGTACGAACAGCGAAGCAGAATACGAAGCCCTTATAACCGGATTGGAGTTAGCCATTCAGATGGGAATAACCGACATCAACATCTACAGAGATTCACTGTTGATCATACAACAGGTCGCTGGACAGTACAAAATTCTAAAGCCAAGACTTGAGCAGTAATTTCAGTATGGAATGAAGTTGTTGGAGCAAATTCTGAATGTAACGATCTACAAGATTCCCAGAAGAGAAAATACTCTCGCAGATGCGTTGGATCACTTTGCAAATGAGTTTGTCTGCTTACAGGATGAGTCAGTTGAAGTGACAGTTCAAGGACGACAGGTCCTATCACAGCTCGACATGGATGCAATACACAAAATAGAAAAAGAGGAAGAAACAGTTGCAGCAGTAGCGGAAAATGCAGAAGATTGGCGTCAACCAATCGTAGACTACCTGCAAACTGGAAACCTACCGGACAATAAGTCATTAGACCATCAGATCAGGAAAAGAACTCTGTCATACGCATTAATAAACAATATGTTATACAGAAGGTCTTTCGATCAGATCTGGCTAAGGTGCCTGAGTGGTTCTGAGGCTCGTGAAATTGTTAAAGAAATGCACTCAGGACTTTGTGGTGCTCATCAGTCTGGTCCGAAGATGAAATTAAAGATTAAGAGACTAGGGTACTATTGGCCCTCGATGTTGACCGATTACATTAAATTTGCCAAAAGTTGTCACCAGTGCCAAGTGCATGGAGTGGTTCTACATCAACCTCCAAATGTGCTACATCCGACAATCGCGTCATGGTCATTTGATTGTTGAGCCACGGACATCGTAGGTCCGATAGAATCACCTTCTTCAAGAAGACATCGCTTTATCCTTATAGCTACAAATTACTTTTCCAAATGGGCAGAAACTATACCACTCAGAGAATTGAAAGCACACCACGTGCTACAGTTCTTCAAGAATCAAGTTGTCTACCGTTTTGGGGTACCGCACAAAATTATCTTAGATAAGGGGTCAGCTTTCAGAAGTACGAAGATCAATAATTTTGTCAAAAGACATGGGATCGACTGACGCTACTCAACGATCTACTACCCAAGAGAAAACGACTTGGCCGAGGCTTTTAATAAAACTCTCGTCCAAATCCTAAAGAAAACTTTGGACGATAACAAGAGAAATTGGCACGAGAAGTTTTTAGAAGCCTTGTGGGCCTACCGAATGACATTTGGAACTCCTACTCAGTCTACGCCTTACGCTCTAGTGTACTGGTCCGAGGCCGTCTTGCCTTTGGAAGTTCAGCTTCCGTCACTCAGAATTGCAGTTGCGAACAAGATTACTACAGAAGAGAATGCCAAACTAAGACTAGAAGAATTGGAAAGCTTGGAAGGGAAACGACTTTCAGCACAGCAGAATCTAGAACTATATAAAGCAAGATAATCCAGGCCCACTATAAGCTAGTCCGCCCAAGGACGTTCAAAGTTGGTGACTTAGTTCTAGTTCTCAGAAGATCTATTCTTGCACACCGCAAGATCGGAGGTAAATTTAAACCAACTTGAGAGGGGCCATTCGTGGTCGAGACAGTCTACTCAGGAGGTTCCTACTAGCTTGTGAATTGCCATAGAGAACGACCTATGCTTCTAATCAATGGATGATACTTGAAGAAATATTACACAACCTGATGTCTCAAAGAATGAAGTTCATTCCTAGAAGCACGGGCATAATAATCACTTGTAACTGGGTCCGAACCCAAAATATAAGAATAAATGATAAAAAATCATTAAAAAAAAATGTGTTAAAAAGAAAATATGTGAAATCATAATAATAAAATTTTAATCATTCCTTTTTAGTTAAGCTCACTCCTGATCTTTCCTCGTCTTTTCCTACTCTTATTACAATTTGAAAGAAGTGAATAAAAACTTTCCATCAATAAGTAAATTTCTTATTGTTCTCATTCTAAGTACAGCCCCTGATCCTTTCCCTTGTTTTTTTATCTTTTTTACAGGGAAATTATGGGCGGTTGTTTCTAAACTTTAAAGATGGCATAAGTCTTGCACTAAACGAAGAAGAGCTGAATGCTGGTGCCGTGATCGAGGTTGACTCAGACTTTGCACAGCTGAAGCTAGGATATGAAGAAACTTCTTGGAATACTGTAGACCTCGGGCAGTCCCATGGAAAGACAGTGATGAAACTCAGCGAGAAAGTTCCCCATACTGCAAACAAGAAAAGGAAAATCAATGTGATTGAAGAAAGCAAGATGAAATCAGTAATAACTACCGCAGGAGGAAAGCTTGTCAGCACTGTTCCTACCGAAATCCAGGGGGAGAGAAGAGCCAATTTGACCCCAACTCAAAGAAGAAACAAGAACCGTCATATCGCCAAGATGCTGAAGTAATTAGCAGAAGAACTGAACAAGAAGGAAGTTCCAATGACCATAGCAGTGGTCCCGAAGAGGCCAGTCCTCAGGAGCACCATAGCAGAGGTTGTTCCAGAGGGGGTTACTACAGAGCCCGCACCTGAGACAGTGATGATTCCGGGAGAGCGTGACAATTTGAAGCCATACATCCCACAGCACGTCACTAGATCCCGACGGTTGTAGATAATTTTGAAGCACGAGCTGGAGATGATCCAGAGGGTGCGGAAACAAAATTTTGAATACTTCTAGAGAATCAGAGGTAGATATGTCAACATTCTGGAAGGACTGGAGTTACATACGAATGTCTTCTCCCACTACGAGCAGAGTGAGATTGTGGACTACTTAGACGAACTGAAGAAGCAAGGTCGTGCAGGACGACTA
Source organism: Papilionanthe hookeriana x Papilionanthe teres (assembly GCA_022702705.1). Lineage (NCBI taxonomy): Eukaryota > Viridiplantae > Streptophyta > Magnoliopsida > Asparagales > Orchidaceae > Papilionanthe > Papilionanthe hookeriana x Papilionanthe teres. The sequence goes on along the minus strand of CM040425.1, from coordinate 135,609,919 downwards.
CGTAGCAGGACCTACTCCGAGCCAAAGAAATGGAAACGTGGCAAGGGGAGGATTACAATCCAATTTGGATGCTGCTACAAATTTGCTGATGACAGGAAATCCACCAGGGATACTTCGCTACGATGAAGTGGATCCAATGCCAGTTCTGATTAAGAAAATGATAAAGAGCATGGTGGCTTGGCGAGTCTTACCCGCTGACTGCAAACCAAACAGCTATATAATCAACATTTACGCAGAAGGAGACTGCATTCCCCCTCATATGGACCATCACGATTTTGTGAGACCTTTTTGCACCGTTTCCTTCATCAACCAATGCAACATCATGTTTGGGACAGAACCCCGGATAGTCGGCCCCGGAGAATTCCGAGGGCTAGTGGAGATACCTCTATTGGTAGGCTCTGTCCTCGTACTACAAGGAAATGGTGCCGATGTGGCGAAGCACTGCATACCGGGAGTTCCCTATGAGCGGGTCTCTAATCTACGCTAGATATAAGTGCAATGGCTGACAAAAACTTGGTTCCGCTGGATAAATGCGCTGATGATTTAAGATATGAAAATAATGATTTTATAATATGGGCTACTACGCAAGTATACATATCTTTTATCAAGTATTATATGAATTTCTGATTAAGCCCCAAGATATCGAACCCACAGGGAAAAGTTGAAAATCTTTAAAGGAATTTAGAAAATTATCTTTTTCACTTTCTTTAATTGTTTTTGAAATAGTATGTCTTGATTTTGAAAAGTTTTAGAAAGTTGATTTGTCTTTTGAAAATTTCTTAATAAAATGCAAAGAAAGAAATTAAAATTACAATAACTAATAACACTGGATGTAAAAATACTATTAACTAAAACATCTTTTTCTTTCCTTTCATGAAGTAGTAATAATTCTTAAAGTATTGTTGTGGAAGTATTTAAATTTTGTTGTGACAGATAGAAGCAAATGTGTTCTTTACCCTTACTTGGTTCTATAAAGAACATAGGTTAATTTGAAATTTATATTATTTTGAACATGGTTAGGCAGGGAAGGTACCAGTCTCTCACTCTAGAGTTCCCTAAATTTCCACCACCTGGGGGCAAACTTCTCATAACAAAACTCAAAACTTCAATCCAAATTAGGGGGTTTTAGCCTGTCACTTTAAAATCCTCTAATTTTACTCCCTTCTATAAAAATATCTTTTAATATTACATTCACTTATATGGACTACAGTTCTTACCCATATAATTGCATGTGACTCCTACTAACTTTAATGAGATAATACCGCATTGGATCTTACATAATCTTAAGAAATTTTACAACTTAACAGGCCAAATTAAGAAGTAAATAAAGTTCTCAGAATCAATCTTCACAACTTCTTCCAACTTTTAAACACTGATACTTTCCACAACAATTCTCTTTAAATTAGTTACTTCTCCATTTTAAGAAAGAAAAAGATAAAGTAAACTACACAGAATGCATTGGGAAAATATAAAAACACATTGATTTTAAATTAAAAATGATTAAAAAAAATAAGAAATGAATGCAAGTATTGATAAACAAAATAAAAGTAAACACTTATCTGAAAATCCTCTCCACAAGACTAAGGAAGCTTCTCTGAAACTTTGACTCTTCGCTAAACTACTCCTCAGAGCAAGTCTCCAAACTCCGATGACTCAGAATACAGACTTCAGACTTCAATAAAAACTAAACTAAAAGAAAGAAAAGAAGTGGGAGAAGAACTCTTAACTCCGACCCTTTTCTCCTTTCTACTCTCTACTCCTACTCTAAATAAAAACTTAAAATGTAGTGGAAGAATCTCCTAAATTACTCTCTTTGAAATACAGTGAAGAGCCTCTTCAATTCTTCACTTCTTCACTTCTAAGACTCTCTTTAAATAGTGAACCAAAAGGTGCCTTGGTGTCTCTTCAAAATGTGTCCAAATTCGATGTATCTACCAAGGAATGCACCCCTTCATTCAAATTTGCCGCCCAAAGGAAGTTATGGACGTTACCACCAAGAGTTGCATCCATTCCCTTTTGAATTCGACGCCAAATCTAATTAAAGTTCGATTTATAACTGTGGTGGCTAAGCGCCGGCCCAGCGGCGCTTAGCCGTTAGTGCCAAAATTTTGATTTTTCATTTTTTTGCTCCAAATTTGATCCAATTTTGTTGCTTTCATCATGACCATCCATTTTCATCATACCTGCAAGAAAAACACAAGATAACTTCCCGTAAAGTGCAATATCATTAAAAATAGGTATAAAAATGTGCATAAAAATACTATATATTTTAGGTGTATCAAAATCCCCTAAACTTAAAATGTTACTTGTCCTCAAGTGACAGTAAATCTCATAAAAAATTTTAGCATGCAAATTATGTAATGAGTTTCTTAGGAAGATAACAAAATTTTGTTCTAGAAATGAAATAGTCCAATTTAGAAAAAATTTCAGTAATTAAAACCAACGTAAAGTTTAGAAAGTTCTTAAGTAAAGGAAAATGATAAATAAAACTCTCTATCTGTTTCAGAAATATTTGTAGATTTTTCAAAATATAGGATTCAAATGTTTATTTTTCTCACTTAAAAATCTTTATTTGAAAAATAATTTTACTTACTATATTATAACCTTAAGCTTCTGATCTTATATCTTAAACTTTAGGTATGAAACCAATTTTTAATTAGGCCCTTAAATCCTCAAGCCTCTCCTTCCTTTTCATATACTATTTTTCTTTTTATTTTATTTTATTATTATTATTATTATTTTTAAGGTAAGGATCACTATATCAGGATAGGCCTTTAATGATTTTGAATTACACCCTTCCATTTAAAGGTCAGATATACACCTTTCACTTAAAAATCATAATAATAGTATTTGAAAATTACTCTTCAATAAAATAAATTTACGCTTTGAAAAATAAAAGTCAAATCTTTTATTTATCCAAAAATACAAAACTTCTTACTAAAGATAGTTTAACTTCATTTAACACATCTATATTAAGAAAATTTTAACTTTAAGTTTTTCATGATTACTAGAAATTTTAACTAAATTCTTTTATTCATTTCTATATTCAAAATTTTGTTCCCCTAATATAAATTCATATATATAATTGTTCTCAATCAAAAATAAGATTTATTTTAATTATTCTTCAGAATCAAATAATATTTTAGGTTTTTGAAAATCTTTGTTTTTAAGATCCTCCCCAAAATATTAAATTTTTAATTAAGATAAAACATTTAAGCATAAGAAATGATACAGGGGTGAAAAATAAAAAACTGACATAACATGCTTGCAGGAATTTTTTATATCCTAATATGCAAGTATAACAATTTAAATAACAGGAGTAACATGAAATCAAATTTAGTTTTTCAAAACATTTTAAATTTTTTTTATGACAAGAAAAGTAAAAATTTCAGAAGATTTCTATAGTAAAGGAGGTTTTCAAAGCAAATACACCAACTAAAATAACACACTGATACAGATAACAAATGATAGTGGAATTTGAAGAATTTTAAACATGTAGTTTTCCTAAATAGAAGTTCCTAATAGTGGTTTATAATCTCCTAACAGTTTTTGGAATTTAAAGTACACACTTCTAAAAACTCTGACATAACATACACATAAAAAACATTTACAATTATACACTATCACAAAGCAACATATAAATAAAAAATAAAACAACAATACCTGAATATGCATAACAGATAAACAGTACAACTACAATCTGCATACTATCAAGGTACACATCACAACACAATGATCAAACAAAATACTATATAAAGTACACAATGACACAACATATCAATACTACAACTAAAACAAACAACATACATATACTCTTCATCCTCATCATCTTCATCTTGCTCGTTCCAATCTCTGGATGGCACATAAGGTATATAAAATGGATGAGGTGGCATGTCAGCACTACGATCTCCTCTAATCAGTCTATCCAAGTATTGCAGTAAGTTCTCCTCATACTCATCTTGTTTTCCAATATATCTCTCAACATTATCCAGACTTACCATCCATATCTCTCACATGCTCTCGAGTAAGACTCACTTTTTTCAAAATCTTTCTTAATAAACCAGTCTGTGAATCAGTAGATGATGAAGCACGTGAAAAGTTTACTTCATGCCATCTAACCATCACTTGATTTTCCTCTGCAGCAGATAAATTTTCATAAAATTCTCTTACAACAAAAACAACAGCAACAACAGAGAAGCAACGATAATTCGTCGGTTTCTTCTTGCAATCATATCTTCAATCACCTCTCCTGGCTTACTAAACACTCGCTCAGGAATCAACTTACGTGATTGCAATGCATCGACGTAGCGTTCCTCAGCCCTCAAACTAAAAAATTTGTCAGAATCAAACTTCGTCTTATCTCGAGCGCGCTTTGACTTTGGAGCCATCTCTAAAAATTCACGAAAAATTCACCATAAATTCCAAAATCAAACTAAACTTGTTAAATTATCTTCCAAAAGATATTTTCACTAAATCCAAGCAATTTATCAAGCTTTTCCTTAAATTTTCACCATGAATAGTGATTTTAAGATTTTCCATATTGTCCTCAAAATACATGGTGAAAATAAAAAAATTTTTACTTAGGAGTAGTGCTCATACCTCAAGAAATCCAAATCTAACAATTTTTGTTGAGATTGGCTCTTAAATGATCCACAATATGTAACACTAGGCTCCTCTTTCGCGGAAAAACATAGGTTGAAGACGACTGGGTGGTTGAAAATGGAAAATTTTGGGTTTTTAACTCATGGGAAACAAATTTCGCGAACTGGCGCTTAAGCGCGAACATTTGGCGCTTAGCCGCGAAATCTGGCGTGTAAGCGCTGACTTGACCTGCAATAACGCAGTAATCTTTGTATCCAAAAGATGGCCAAAAACTTGACCCAATTTATAAATAGCGGCTAGTGTATAAAATAAAAATGTTGTAAAACTTTAGAAAATATTTTACACACTAGGGGTACTACGCAAGTATACGTATCATTTCAAGTAATATAGGGTTTTCTTTTATAACCCCAGTATCGATCCCACAGAGAAGCGAGGTAAGCAATCATTTTGGCTAATTCTTGTCTATTTCTATAAGGATTAAATTCAGAATTTTGGTTAAACAGTTTTTTTTTTTAATAACTAATCCTAAATAAAGTTCTTAAATAGAAAATAACTTATGGAAAAATTGGTTTGGAGAATTTTGAGATGTTAAAGACTACCTTTCTCTTGCAATTACATAGATAATGTGTAGGAAAGAAATGCTTAGAATTAATGTAGTAGTGCCAAATAGAAGCAATCCTATTCTTTACCATTTGGTCCAAGTATAATGAACATTGGCTAATCTATAGATCGGTTCAGGATGTTTTATTAGTAGAATGGGTTAATCTAGGCTCACACTTCTAGATGTCCAAGGGTGGCTATGGTCGGCCCTACCAGTGACCCGTTCCCTCTCTATAGACCAAATTATTAGAATTTAGTCTGTCACTCTAAAAACTAATTAATTATGCGCCCAATAAATCATATCTTCCTATTTATTTGCACTTCACATTGAATAATCCGCATAAAGCCTTCGATTACCTAAGGATTCATGTGATATCTACTAGTTAAGAATTTATCTCCTTCTAGGTCTCAAAATTCTTCAACAGATTTTAACAATACAAGTGATCATTTTGTAAAGTAAATGAAGATCCAGTATGAATATCATCACCATAATTTAATAAGAGAATATCTAAGTAAATCTTAATTCCTAAACATGCATTTATTTCATTACAAAACAAAAGTAAATGAAAATAATGGCATAAGAAGTAAAAGAATTGATAGAATTGTGTAATAAATTAAGTACTAACAAGGAACTTATTTCATTAGTATTCTATTATATTTATGTATCTATCTATCACCTAGGAGCATCTAATAGATAATTTTATCATAAAAATAATTTTCCTACATATGTCATTACTTTATATTAAAAGAAAGAGTAAAGAAAATCACTTACGAAGCATGAATAAAGCACGACAGAAAATTTAGTTTAAAAAAAAGAAAGTCTACTAGAAAGTGTTTACAATAATTACAAGAGAATGAAGAACACAATACATAACGTTTTCCCTCTGAAGGAAAGAAGAAGATCTCTCCACCAAAGTCTCCCACCGATCCATGCGTTGCTCGTCAATTCCTTACATAAATATCTCAAAATCCCTCACCGATCTCTCCATAAGATGAAAAAATCTACATCTTCATGACTCTAAAATGACTCAACGGGAAAGAGAGAGAGAGAGAGAGAGAAAGAAGAGACGCGAGAGAGAGAGAGAGAGGCAAGAGAGGCTATAGGGTGCGATTTTATCTGTAGAATGGGCTTCTATTTATAGAGCTCTGAAAATGGCCAAGAGTTGCTTAAGGCAACTCTTCAAAAGTAGTCCACATTCATTGAATCTTCTAGAAACCGACTCTGGCGCCTAGGTGCCAGACTCCTGTGACCAAGTCTTCGCTCCCCTTCACTTTGGGTCGCACCTCTTTGCGATTTAAACCTTTCCAAAGTGTCCAGATACATTGTATCACATGTCCTATATATTAGGAATAACTTTCAGACTCCTAGAAGGTCTAGAAACTACTTAAAACTGTCAAAATAACTCCCAAAGTCCTCAAAAAACCGTCCAATAACCGTTTCTTGATGATTCTGGCACCTAGGCGCCACCCTGTGCGCAACTCCAGTGTTTTGCTCCGTTTATCTCTGTTTCAACTCTATTTCGCTCTATTTCAGTTGCGTTGTGTTCCTAACATCTTCACCTACAAGATAGACATAAAAACAACCTTTCTCAAAAGTATAATTTCATTCAAAAATATGTGAGAAATATAAAAGATATTAAGCATAGAAAGACATATCAATATGTGCTAAGTTAGAATTTGTTTTTCTTGCTCTTTTTAGCTCAAAATTGCATAGTTTTTGCTTCATTTTCTCTAAAATCATACATTTATAATTAAAAACAAAAATATTCAAAATTATGCAAAATACCTTCCTTTATAGTGTAATATCATTAAAAATATGCATAAAGTGGGCAAGAAATGAACATTAAAAATAGGTACTTTTTTTCATGGATCAAGCGCCAGCAATCTGGCGCATAGCCGCCAGTACCAAAATTTTTATAATTAAGGTATATGCACTAAATCACTTTGTTAATTACCCTTAATTAGTCCACAATAATTAATTCTCCCACAACTAATACTCCAAATCAAAGTTTAATAACTATTGATTCCACGCAAATTCACAAAACACAAACTTATATTAAAACAAACGTGACATTTAATACAACACTAGAATTTCTATCCAATTGTGAAGGATAAAATTCTCAAAATACAAGACACTATAATATTAAATTGATAATTATACATCTCTAAGATGTACCTCACACATCATCAGGCATATATAAAAACACTAAACACATCAAACATGAACTCACAAGAACACTAACATAACACATTAAGAAACTAAACAAATAGAAACAAAACATTTTTAATTCCACTCTCCATTAGGCGGAATATAACCAGGACCACTATTATTCTCATTTGACCCTTCTGGAATGTAGATTTGATAGAACGGGCGATCATTGTTCATTCTTATATCATCTTTTTCAATCCATTTATTTTTCACAAACATCACTTTATCTATTTCTTCCACATACCTCAAATGATTGAATTGCATCTTGAGTTGCCATCCCATGTGATCCAGATGTAAGGTAATATCATTGATTTTTGCTTCCATTGAAGTCACTCGGGCTTCAATTTTTGCAATCATCTCTGCTATACCTTGAATGCTAACAGCCAGATATCCATTAAATAATTCCTTAGCACTATCACTAATGAACTCACTTTAATCGGAATCTTGCTTCTTCTTCATCTCGTTCTCCCAAGAAGACATGGTGCTCTTCAAAATTTTCTTCTTAGACTTCAGAAATGAAATTTGGACTTAGGGTAAGTGTTTCTATCAAGTCTAGTCCTTTTTATATACTTGGGAGATGCTAGAATATTCCCCTAGACGTTTAGAATCTTCTAAATAACTTCCATAACTCCTCCCACACGATCTAGGCTTCAAATACACATTTTTCACATTTTTTATAACTGTGGCGCCTAAGCGCCAACTAGTTGGTGCTTAGCCGCCAGTGCACATTTTAGCACAGGTCTGCTAAGTGTCCAAATTTTCATTCTAACTTCTCCAAATCATCAATTAAGGTCGAATAAACTCAACTTAAGTTAAAAAACTCCAAATCACTACCATTAAAAACATAAAATCAAACCAAACAAAGAAAACAAAACACACAAATCAAACATAAAGCAAAGCACACCGGTAAATATGGGTTGCCTCCCACAAAGCGCTTATTTTAACGTCTTCAGCGTGACAGACCCAGAACTCATTCTGAGTGACCAAACATTAAATTCTCATCAGATTTAGATTTATTGACTGAAAAATATGGTTTAAGTCAATGTCTGTTAATTTTAAATATTTTTCCAATCTTAGGATCTTGAATATCTACAGCTCTATAAGACTAAACTTTTATCACAATGAATAGACCCATCCAATTGGACTTAAGTTTTCCATAAAATATTCTCAATCTAACATTATACATCAAAAATTGTTGTCTTGGTACAAGATTTTTAGTAAGAATCTTCTGATCATGTCATAATTTCATCTTTTCCTTATAAATCTTAGCATTTTCATAAGATTCATTCCTTATTTCTTCAAGCTCATTTAATTGCAATAATCTCTTTTCAGCAGCATCTTTCAAATTATAGTTGAACTCTTTAATAGCCTAATATGCTTTATGCTCAAGTTCAAAAGCTAAATGATAATCTATTCCAAAAATCAGCCTATACGGGCACATTTCAATAGGTGTTCTGTAAGCAGTCCTATAAGCCCACAGAGCATAATCTAATTTAATTGACCAATCCTTTCTATTTGGATTAATAATTTTCTCTAATATTCTTTTAATTTCTCGATTGGATAATTCAACCAAACCACTTGTCTGCGGATGATGAGCAGTAGCAATGTGATGATTAATATGATATTTCTTTGCAAACTTCCCAATAATCGCATTTCTAAAATGACTTCCCTCATCAGTTATGATTACTCTTGGTATTCTAAATATGCAAAATATATTATTTTCTAAAAACTTTGCAACACTTTGAGCATCACATCGAGGTAAAGCAATAGCTTCAATCCATTTGGAAACATAATCTACTACTATCAAAATATAAACATTATCGAAAGATGGTGAAAATGGTCCCATAAAATCTAATCCCCAAACATCAAATAATTCAACTTCCAACATATAATTGAGGGGCATCTCGTTTCTTCTAGAAATATTGCCTACATGCTGACATCTATCACAATTTTTAATATAATCATTCACATCCTTAAAAATTGTAGGCCAATAAAATCCTGATTGTAATATTTTATATGCAGTTTTATCACATCCAAAATGTCCCCCATAATCAGGATCATGACATTTTTTAATAATTTCATAAGTCTCTTTCAAAGTTACACATCTTTGAATTATAAGATCTTTTCCTTGTTGATATAAAAATGGGTCATCCCAAAATAAGTCTTAGCATCAGACAATAATTTCTTCTTTTCATGATATGTCAAACCATAGGGTATAATATTACTAACAATAAAGTTTACTATGTCTGCATACCACGGAACATTCCTTTCTTTAACAGTGAAAAGTTTTTCATCAGGAAAATGTTCATTAATTTCTTCAATATCACATAAAGATTTTTCAATTTCAAACCTGGACAAATGATAAGAAATTTGATTATCAGAACCCTTCTTATCTACTATTTCAAAATCAAATTCTTGCAAAAGAAGAATCCACCTTATAAGTCTCGATTTTGCATCATTTTTCTTCATTAAGTATTTAATACCAGAATGTTCAGTATGCACAACACATTTAGTTCCAATTAAATATGATCGAAATTTATCAAAAGCAAATACTATAACTAATAACTCTTTCTCAGTAGTGGTATAATTAATTTGAGCTTCATTAAGAGTTTTACTAGCATAATAAATTACTTTGAAAATTTTATCATATTTCTGACCCAAAACAGCACCAATAGCATAATCACTAGCATCACACATTAATTCAAAAAGTTTTTTCCCAATTTGGTGAAATTATTACAGGTGGAGTGATTAATTTTTATTTTAATGTTTCAAAGGTTTTATGGTAGTTATCATCAAAATTAAAAATTGCATCCTTTTCCAGTAAACAGCATAAAGGTTTGGTAATTTTTGAAAAGTCAGGAGTTTTCAAGGCTATCCGACACCGAAATTGTACTTCTCTTAGTAAGAGCTTCACTTTAAGTTAAAATTATTAGATTTTCACCATGGAAATCTCTTACATTGCTTATGGTGGAATTTTTAGAGTTTTAAAGAGGTTTTGAGATTTCCATGATGAAATTTGCTCTTACTTGCTCAGATTAGTGTTTGGAGTTGTTACATTGTGAATTTAAGATTTATTGGAATTTTTTTGCAAATTTTAAAAATTCACATGGCTCAAAGAGGGAAGAGGAAATTGGATTTTTATGAGGAGAGGTTTGTCAACGTCAAAGCCCAATTTCGCTATAACTCTATCCTTCACAACAAGTAGTGTATCCAGGATCGAGCTTTTGATAGTCCTGGCCGATCTGTAGAATAAATAATTACAGAGCAAAAATGGGAGCAATTTTGTTATTTCACTATGAATGCTATTATGGGAGTTGTTAGAGAATTATATTCTAACATACCCTGAGTGAGTCTGAGTATGTGCTTGTTAGAGGAAAGATAGTTGAGTTTACTCCTCAGTGTATCAATGCTTTCTATCAGACTCGGGAACCATTCGTATGCGAGTATGAAAACTTTGACACTGGAATGGAGAATATGAGAGAATTGATTGCTTTTCTGACTGACGAGCGAGGAGAATGGAAAGTTAGTAAAAAACAGTTGATAAATTTCCCCGCCTCCACTTTGAATGTTGCTTCAAAAATTTGGCATTATTTCACTGCAAGATTATTATCATGTTATCACCATAACGAAGTTACTAGAGATAGAGCGATTCTGAACTACTGTATATAAAAGATGAAAATGATTGATATTGAAGCTATTATTTACAAGAATATTCAGACGATTGCTAGAGGTGAGAAGACTAGAGGATTAGGACATCTTGCCTTAGTTCATGCACTCGTGTTCGAGTATGGAGTGGAGTTCGGTAGTTCGAAGAAGTGGCTATACCGTTGAGACCTATTGAAAAGAATATTATCCGTACTTATGAGTCTCATGGGAACCGGAGCCGAGCGTAGGAGTATTGATATTCCTACTACGAGTTATGATGTACCATCTACTTACGTGCCACCTACCTTATTTGATATTATGGAGCGTACTGAGATGACGGAGTGCTAGTGTGGATAGACTACATAGTCGGATGGATGTGTTTGAGGCGAGGAGTGATGTGAACGAAGATTATCTGTAGAGAAGAGTTGAGTTTGATATGGCTTATTATGATGCTCAGGTTAGATTTATGAGGGGGGAGTCCGATTTGATATTTCCTACTTGCCCCAGCTATAAACCATATAGACCTGACCCAGCTGATAACCTTACTGCTGATCCTGGTGATGGAGACTAGTAGATAGTTTGTTTGTTTTATTTCTTTTGTTCTTAGTCTATTGTGATGTATTGATGTGATGTAGTGGATATTTACTTTTCATGTGATGTGTAACCCTATGTTGTACTATGTGATGTAGTGTTATTTACTTTTCATGTTGAACTGTTAGTTGTACTCTTAGCAGTGTGATAGTTTGTTTCATGTTATAGTGTTATGTTGGATATTTAGATGTTTAAGGTTAATTTCTCTTTACCCATGCAAATATTTAAAATTGTTATATCACTGCTACTAATTGTTTCATGCCTCCTAGTTGTAAATTTTGATTAATACCAGATAGTTGTTGAAGATTTCAGAATCCCAGCACAGAAAGGTTAGTTTTCATTTACTCTCAACTATTTCAAATTTTTTAAAAATTTTAAGTTTGGGGGAGCATAGAGAATTGCTAAACTTTTATTTGTTCTCAATTATTATATTTTCAAAAATTATTAGCATAACTCCAGGCTGTTGAACCTCATTGTAAGATAACTAAAACTTTTTTATTTTAATTGAAAATTATGGAAGGATGTGATGTAAATTTTTGGTAACAAATGTTGAGTTTATACAAGTATGATATTTAGTATAAAAGGATTTGATTACAGTCAACTATTTAAAGTAAAGAAAACTGTATTTTTAAAATATTAAGGGACTTAAAGTATTGTGTGTTAAGAAGAGATTGTGACTTTATGATGAATAATAAAGCTTGTACTTAACTATAAGGTAAGGAGATGACATTAAATCCTTTCAAAATTAATGTTCAACAACATATTTTAAAACACTCTAAATGTAACAAATTATGGTTCATCTTGAAATAAATAGAAGACTAGAACTCTTAGACTTAATTACTGAATATTCTTATACCTGTAATGTTGACCTGAGTTACTAAACTTTTTCTGAAAATTTAACCACTATATTCTTTTTAATGAAAAATGTTATTCTCTTACAATTGAAAAGTACATTGCCTAGAGTTGTATTTTATGTAGTAAAAGGATTACTTGAGGACAAGTAATAGTTTTGTTTGGGGGATTCTGATGCACTGAAAAATATATACGTTTTTTTATATCTAAATTTACCCATTTTTGGTGATATTGCACTTTAAAGAAAGACATTTTTCATGATTTGTTGCAGGTATGATGATTTTAGGTGATTGGAGTGAAAAGAAGCAAAAAAGAATGAATCTGAAGCAAAAAGGAGCAAAAAGGAGCAAAATGGTGGAAAAAGTGTTCTAGTACCGCCGGCGCCCAAATCCAGAGAGCACAGAACTAATTGGCATGATAAAACACCGCCGGTGCCCTATCTGTCGCCTCGGCGCCCGAACTCGGTTCAATTCAAATTTGAAGAGTTTTGGCGACTTTTTGAGGGGATGCCTATGGAAACTCTTAGGAATTCATGACTATCTTATAAGTAACTATTTTTGGACAAAAATAATGTATTTCTTCAGTGGTTTTAGAGTAGTTTAGTGAGAGTGAAGTTTTAGTGTAGTGTAGAGTGAGGATTTGAGCGGGATTTTTCTCTAAGGAGGGGAGGAGAAGAGGTAAAGTGAGATATTGCTTCTTCCTTTCCATTCTAAATAGAGATTCAAGTGTTGTAAAGAGGAAGAGAAGAGGATTCAAAGGAACTTCAAGGGAATTACATAGGGGAAGAGAAAGATATAAGTTGTATTTTCTTTTGTGGTTTGTATGACTTTTCTTTTATATATAAAATCCATGTTTTATTATATCTTCTCCATGAATTCTGAGTAGTTTCCTTGTCTTTCTTCTTGCATAAGAGATGTGATGATGGATTGATGTGGATTTGATGTGCTTTAATGTGATGAAGAAATTTTGATGGTTTTTTATTTAAAACTTAATTTACTTTTGATCTGGCCAATTGAAATGTTAAAATATGTTGTTGAACATTAATTTTGAAAGGATTTAATGTCCTACAATAATAATAAAAGATCCATTCAATTTCCATGGATGAATTGCGTAGTTCGTGAGAATTGAGTGCAAATAATTAGGAAAATGTGTTTTGATGGACTTCAATGTGGAGATTTCAGGGTGACAGACCAAAATCCCTAAATTGGTTCTAAGATTAGTAACTGAATATCAAAGGTTAGCCTTCGAGTGAAGGGTGAGTGGGAGCTCTGAAGTGAGAGCTGGTGTCCTCCAAGCCTAGCCTTAGAGTTAGTGACTAAACATAGAATATGTCAATATTCTTTTCTACTTAGAAGAGGGGGTACTCTTTTAAGGGTAAAGAATCATCTATGCTCCTATTTGGCACAATAATATAAATATTTGTTTCATATCAATCCACACATCATATTTTCCTTGCAAGAGGAAAGATACTTTTCTTATATATCAAAAACCTTTCAAAAATTTAATTTAGTGTGTCTATTAGGTAATTCTGTCTTTAAAGCTTTTAGAAGTATTTGTAGTTTAGTTAACTGCTACTATTTTTTGCATAGTGTCAGTAGGAGTTTGTGTTAAGCTTTAAGTGCTATTTAAATATAGGATTTAGTGCCATCTAACTTATCTTGGGAACGCTTTCTTAAAACTTTGAACTTCTCTGTGGGATCGATAACTAGGACTCCATTAGAGCCCTGTATTACTTGATACGATACGTATACTTGCGTTGAATGCTTAAACTTATCAAAATCATTAAAAATATATAAATTTGAGTTCATAAATTCTTCCAATATAAGTCCCATGCATTAAGTCCCTCAGAGCCTTACTTGCCCAAGTCAATGATGAGATTAAAGAGAACGCACTCTATTATCTCGCAGAAGTAATGTATCCTCTTATTGAGAAATATTGTCTTGCTTTGGTTTTCACCGCTCAAAAGCTTAGACATTACATGTTGTCTCATAAGAGTAACTTGATCTCAAAATTTAATCTGTTGCAATATTTGATGACCCGACCAGCACTTTTCGGACACATAGCAAGGTGATCGATGATACTATTGCAAATTAACATTACTTTTGTGCCCCTACGCACTATCAAAGGGCAGATTCTCGCGAAGTTTCTCGCAGTGCACCCACTGCCAGCTGGGTCCTCGCTCAATGACGAACTACCAGACGAACAGATACTATAAGTAGAGCAGGCCAGTGCCAGACATTAGGAAATGTACTTTGACGGAACGTCATCAGCTCAAAAAGACAAAGGACAACAAGATAGTGACACCCGGCAAAGCAGGAATCGGTTTGGTCTTCGAAACTTTGGAACAGGCCATGCTGAGATTCTCCTACCACTTATCAGATTTGTGTACTAATAATAAAGCAGAATACGAAGCTCTAATCACCGGTTTGGAATTAGCAATACTAATGGAAATAACAGGCATTGTCTTTTATGGCGACTCACAACTCGTCATTTAGTAAGTGGAATGACAGTATAAAATTTTTAAACCAAGATTAGAAGAATACCACTGGTACATGTTGAGCATATTCTGAACGTGATATTCTATAGAATTCCTCGAGCAGACAACGCCCACGCGGGCGCTTTAGCTAAACTCGCTAAAGAATTGGCTTGTCCACCAAAAGATTTTATGGATATTACGATACATGGACATCAGGTTTTGTCACAGAGCGACCTTGACAGTCTACACAAGATTAGAAAAGAAGAGATAGCAACCACAGTGGCAGAAGATACAGAAGAATGGCTTCAACCATTAATAGAATATTTGCAAACTGGAAGATTACCAGAAGACAAATCAGCAATGCATCAAATTCAGAAGAGAGCTCTCTCATATGCATTAATTGACAGTGTTCTGTATAGAAGATCTTCAATCAGATGTGGCTCAGATGCCTCAGCAGAGCAGAAGCACAGAAAATTGTCAATGAAGTGCATGCCAGATTGTGTGGTGCTCACCAGACAGGACCAAAAATGAAAATGAAAATCAAGAGGCTCATATACTACTAGCCGGAAATGATGACAAACTGCATGGAAACAACAAAGAAATATCATCAATGCCAAGTGCAGGAAGTGGTCTTGCACAAACCCCCGAATGTTCTACACCCCACGATCGCCTCGTGGCCATTCCAGTGTTGGGGCACGGATATAGTGGGTTCGATAGACCCTCCGTCTTCAAAAGGACACAGATTCATACTTGCAACTATAGACTACTTCTCTAAGTGGGCAGAGGCAGTTATGCTATGAGAAGTTATAGACAGCAAGTTCTATAGTTCTTCAAGAATCAGGTTGTATACCGTTGTCGGCATATTTATAGGTTGTGTGTTTTGAAAAGAAGTCTCCTACAAAAGTTGTTAGCGAATTTTAAATTTTAAATTTAATTTAAATATATAAATAATTTAGAAAGTAGCATTTGATTTTGAAAATAATTTTAAGTTTGAAAATTCTTAATATATGAAATCAAATCGATCTCACATCCCGAATAATTTATATAAACGAGCACCGCACCACAAACCGTGTATCTATCCCGAAGAATAGACACACTGCTTGATGATGGGGCTCGATTAAATAAACTAGAAGATTTGTGACATCCGTTTGGTCCGCGAACCAATTTTATGAGCCGACAAGTTCCCCTGCTTAATATAAATGAATTAAGCAGGTTTTATATTACCTGGGTTCTTAAAGTTCCCTATAAGGGCAAGCCCCTATAGTTAATTACATCCTAAGTGATGGGAATCACTTAAGAAAACTCTCGATAATGATCAGTGGATTTGCTCACAAGAGTTTTAAAGTTTAAGGTTTTTTAAACAATTGGACTTTGGAAATTTCAATAAGGAATAGCTCAAATTTTGAATAATATATTTTAAGAATCCAAAGGAAGAGAAGTAGAGAATTTCACGGACCCGAAGTGAACTTCGGTGACTTCCTGACTATCCTATGGCTTGGCTTCAATTTGAGAATTTATTTAATGTTGTAATCCTGCCAATTTTAATTAATTAGGACTTATATTTATATGACATAATCGTATAAATAGCCTCGAAGATGTGAGGGTTTATGTCGTACCAAACGACTACCTCAGAGTCATAAGACCAGTTAAGGCTTAATTTACATAACATAATTATGCAAATGCCTAACGAAAAGCTGATGATTTATGTTGCACTAAGAAAACTACCTCGAAATCCTATGGCTTTGTTATTTAATTCTATGAAATGTTTTGTTGATGTAGATTCCAGTTTTGCTGACGATGATGGCCGTGCTGCCCACTATGCTCCAAGCTCCGTATTGTTGCAGAGGTTTAGTTTTAGAAAGTTAAAATCAGGAGATTAGAGAAGTGTTTTGGTTTAGAGAAATATTAAATTTCAAATATTTTTAATGTTTTAATTAAAACAAATCTTAAAGTTGGTTAAACAGAACCGATTAACATCCCACGGTTCCGTCATCCCGGCGCCGTTATTTTCATCGGATTCACTTAGTCCAAATGAATATGCTAAACTCAACTGAATGAGTTCCACACTTTCATTTAGACCGTGGGAAATCCTGTTAGCAACACGTGGGTTACATCATCTGAGGTATTCCTGATCATCCAACGAGTCGTTTTAATTCAGTTGTAGTTGTAGTTTTGTTGTTCTATTTGTGATTAAATTTTGAGTTGTTTTATATTTTGAAATGTTGTGGCGGTGAATTTTATCTTGTTGTGACTTTTAATTTAGTTTTGGGTTTCAGTTTTGTGGTTATCCTAAAGGTTTCAGTTTTCATGCAGGATGACATTCTTGTTTAACATGAAAGAGAAGTAAAGTACAATGCAGGTAAATAAGTTACAATGAAATAAAAGCGTACCTGGTAAGTATTCCTATTTATTTTCTCCTGCACTTAAAACACAGGTTAAAGCATTTATATAATTGCAAGAAAACACCTAGGTAAAGCTAAGGGAAGGTTTTGGTTGTCTACCAAAATCCTAATCCTATAGCTAGTCAATTCCTATGACGTCTAGGTTCTTATGTTTTGTTAAGGATGATTTTCTTCACCAAAGAACAATTAAATTCAGTTGTTCTTCTAAAACATTTCATCATATTGAGAAAGTGCTTAGGACGAATCCTAAACATATTTTCAATACTTCTGAGATTATTTTGAGTCCAAATGAATTTCATTGTACAAGTGAATTAATCAATCAAGAGATTCAGTTAAGTTTTGTTTCTTACTCAGTGCACTAGGATGTTTGATTATCCTATGAGTGAAGTGACATTTCACTTAATACTTTATTTAAGAGTTATGATAATGAAAACCTTTAGGGGCAAAATAATTTGTTGAAGATTTTAATAATTCTTAATTAGAAAATTGGAATTGATGTTTTTGAAATGATTTGGTTTAGTTATAAAATTTTAATTAATAATTTTAAGTTTGGAATAGTGTTCAAGTTGTTTCAATTCTATTAAATCTTTATATTTTAATGATCTTTTTATTTTAGATTAATTTTACCATTTTAAATTTGCTTAGGTTGGAAGAGGTGTTTAAATTATTTATTTTTATTAAATTTAAATGACTTTATTTGCATTGATTGTAATATTTTAGGCTGATTTTAATTAGTTTAATTTTTTTTATACATTTTTATTATAATTTTTTTGGATATTAATTTTTAATGTTTCAAATTTGTTTTAGGTTTGTTTTTAAATGATAAATTAATTTTACTGTTCTCAATTTAATTTAATTAAGTTATTAAATCACTTAATGTTTTAAACTTTAATTTAATTAAGGGTTATTTTCCATTTAATCATTAATTTCAGTTATCATCTTAAGTTTAATTTAGAGTTAAATATTATCAAAGTGATTTATTTAGGGATCTTAAATTAAAGGGTTGGTATCTTCCTAAGTCACATCCCTAACTTTAATAATCCAAATTTCGATTATTCTTCCAAAATTTTAATTATTTAATTAATTAAAGTTTCATTTTGATATTTTCAAAGTGATCAATGGGTTTCTACGCCTTTACTCCCTAAGTTTCAATCACCCAAGAGGAAATTAAGATCCGATATTTTACCCTCCCTTTTGATTAAACCTAAAATATGAGTCAGGGTTAAAATCCTTTAATAACCTTTATGCCCTTTTAGGCTTATTTATGTCATAACTCATCAAATTAAGCTCAAATGAATTTAAAATTTTTATGTCACTTCACTCATATGTAAATTAAGACATTAGAGGAGAAAATGTAATTTTTCTGAATTTGATTTAATTTATATGTTTATTTTTGTGAGAAAATGAAGGTTTTCAATGAAAATTCAATAACATGATCAAGGTGAGGCTTCTATCCTTAGGAAAATTGTGGGATGTTCCTACTGACTAGAGGACCATTTGGACTAATTTTGGTGATTTTTTTAATTATATTTTATTTATTATAATTATTTTGAGTTTTATGGTATTAATTAATTATAAAATAAAATTAAAGTTGAAAATTAAGTTTTATATTTTTCTTAAATCCTTTTGACCTCACGGAGTCCAAAGAAGCAAATTTATATTTTTCTGATTTTTCTTTGATTTATTAGAATTAATTTAGTGAAAATGTGGGGAAATTCATTTTTTAATGTTAAAAAAAGTCCTAAGCCTTTAAAATTCAATTTCTTAACATATAGACTTGAGAAAAATATTTGATTTTTTCCTAAGTGATTAGGAGGCAAAATGTGACATTTTTATGATTTTTAATATTTTTGTGATTTTTATTATTTTTTAATTATTAAAATATTAGAAATATGATTAAAAATGAAAATTTTTAGAAAATTTTAATTTTAATTTTCTTAGACTCCTATAATATCAAAGAGCCCTCAAAACCATTTTCGTGAATTTTTAAAGTGTATTTTAGGTTTAATGAATTTTTAAATTTTAAACATAGTCATACATCTAAATAATTCATTTAATGGGTTAAATTATTTCCAATTGACTTCAAATTTTTATGTGAGATTTTCTACATCCTAAGTAATAGTGGAGAATTATTTTCAAGTAATCTTGATGTGTGGTTAATCCTAATTAAATAAAATTCAGTTTTGGGTGTTTAGGCCAATTAGGGTTATTCTTAAGGAATTAAACCGAACCATAATTTTCCTAGGGTTCTCTGGTCATAATATACCTCCCCTAATTTTCCTAGAATTTTCTAAGCAACATGCTAATTACTGGAATTAAAACATCAAAAGAGACACATAAATTTGAAAAATCAATATCTTGCCACAGAGATGGCCTATGACCTTGAAAAATTCAGGGAATGTTTCCAAGAACAGAGGCTACAAAAGCTCTATGGTCTCATGCTATGGTGAATTGTATGCATGCATGGAGAATTAAAATACTGAAATCAGCAAATAATTATTTAAAAATAAAATACTCATCAAAATAACTTAATTCTTTTTACGCGTTGTTCTCCTCTGTTCACTGAGCAAGGGGATATTTTTATTTTATTTTTTTTATTTTTCTACACAAAGATATGAATTTTTGAAGTTTCTGTTATTTAAATAAATAAAAAATACCCTATTTTTCTACTTATCCACGCAGCGCCTCATCATCCTCGGCAGCTCCGAAGCTACACGCGTCGCTCCACCATTTGACGTCGCCATCTGACAGGGATGCCACGCGGGCCGCGGTCACGTTCCATCTCCTCGTCCAGCTCGGTCTGGTTCATCCATTCGATACACGCGCGAATGGACGGCATCCGTTCATCGTCCCAAGGCGTCTTAACCCGAGAGCCGTCCACACTAAAACCCTAATATCTCTCTCATTTCTCCACCAAATTTCATGTTCTTATACTCTATGGATTCATCTCAACAAGAAGTACACATCTATACAGCTAACATGCTATGAAAATTGAGCCAAACAAAATGGAGAATTCACAGAAGATCGGGAGGAAGGAGACATCCATACCTTTTCTCTGAGAAGTGAAGTTTCAATCAGAGAGTTGTGGCACCTTCGATTGAACCCAAGGAAGCACCAGATGAAGTCTCTGGCTCTCGTGAATTTCCTAGACCCAATTTCCACTAAGCCGATTTCATAGCGGTCGATAGAAGAAATGGCTGGCCTGGAGAGGGGGCTTTTGATGGGGAACTTCTTCTCTTGGTCTGGTGAAGGTGTAGAGTCAATCAATTTGAGGATTGGCTCACTTTGGTGAAGTGTCCTGTTTTTAAGCTTGAAATTGAACTCAAAAATTGAGCTCACAGAGAGGAAATTAAGGATGGATTTCAGTGGGTATCAAGTGCTCTATGTTTGGAGAAGGGTCTGGAATGATTTTGGCAGAGTTTGTTAAGGTTTTGTTCAACACCTTGTTTGGCCGAGAGGGGGTGGTGTTTAAATAGGGCTGGCTAGAGGGCTTCCCAGGGGGGTTTGAAGGCTTGGATCAACTGTTCAGGAAAAGGGAAGAATAGCTGTATTGGCCATTGGGCATGGGACAGCTCAGCAAGGGAAAATTTGAAAGTTTGGCTCACATGGAGCTCTCGGCCATGGTGTTTTTTGGTGACCCAGGTGGCTGGCTGGTAGGGTCAGGTCACCCTCAGGGTCAGGGAGGTCAGGGCTTGATGTTTGTGAGTTCAATTGGCTTTGGCTATGTGTAAAGTGGTTTGATTAAAATGGAAATGGGGAGGGGCTATTTTGAGCTCAAATGTGTTAAGCCATGGTTTTGGGCTTGGTGCACCACCCAAGGCTTGACTTTGGGCTGAAAGGAATCATTTGGGTCAGCTGAATTGGAGTGGTGAAGTCTCCATCCATGGTGATGTGGCTAAACTTGGTTTAGAGTGTAGCATAAATGGGGTTAAAAAGTGATAATGAAGGGTTAAAAAAGAGCCCCCTCTTTTTGCCATTAATGACTTGGTGAGGTGTCCAAGGCTTTCATGGCTTACATGTGGCTTGTGCATGGCTTCTTGGCTCACATTGGGCTTGGGAAATGGCTTGGTCAATTTTATGGAAGAGGGTTATTTGGAATTTTGAAAACTTTAGATTTTTTATGGGATTTGTCATGATGCCATTTTGGTTTAATCATAAGGATAGATTTTGGACTTAGGGGATAGTTTTAATTAAATGTGCATGATGAGACAATATCACATGGGTTTTGGAATAAGTCTTGGGCCTTTGAAATGATTTTGGAATGGTCTTTTAAAATGTCTTAGGAAGGTGGGATTTTATGTTTTAAAATAAACTTTTGGATGAAAATTTTGGTGAGGGTTGTGTCAAATAAATGTTTCAATTGGTTTAAGAATGTGCCATGAGTAATTTGGAACAAGTTTGGTGTGATTTTGAGTTGAATTGGGTTTAATTTGGGTCTTTTTGGTAATGGGGCCAAAGGGGATCAAATTGGGCTATCTTGGGTTAAGGTTGGGCCAATGTTTGGTTTGATGTAAGATTAATGTTGAAAAACGTTTATGGGAGTACAACAAAGATTTTTCAATTTTTGGTTGGGCTTTGATTTTGGGATTTGGGCTCATTTGGGTTCATGATTGATTTAGGCCAAATTGGGGATTTTTGATTTGGGTTAGGTTTGGGTGAAGTTTGGGTTCAAATTTTTGGAAAATCAAGTTAGTTTTTTGTTTGTGGGGATGTTAGGAAGTTTTTAGAAAGGATTTGGGGCTCATTGGAGTTGAGTTGGGTTGGTTTGGGCTAAGTTTAGGTCATGGGCCAAAATTGGGCTTTAAGCTTCAAATTGAAATTGGATCCACATGTTGGTCAAATTGGGCTTGGATTAGGTCTAAATTTATATTGGGGGTATTAAATTGATGCTTAGGATTGAATTGGATCAAAATTGACGTCAATTGGAGTGGTTTGGTTGGACATTGTGCTCTCTTAGGTTAAAAATAAGTCAAATTGGGGGTTTTGGTTAAAGTGGGGTAATTGATAAAATTGGCTTATGGTGTAGTTGAACAAAATGAAATTAGGAATATTTGGGATTTTCTGGAATTTTTTGGGAATTTTTTTTTATTTTTGGAATTTTTGGGTTAAAAGGGTATTTTGGGTATTTAGAGGTTATTAGGGGGGTATTTTTTGGAAATTTTGGTGTATTTAGTTATGGATGCTTAATTTAGGTGGTGTAGAATATGTAGGATTGATTTTGAGGAATTTTGGGTAATTTAGGAAATTTTGCAAATTTTGGGCAATTTCAAGGGCATTTGGTAGGTTTGGTGGGTTTAGGGTCCCGGGGGTCAAAAATTGAAATTTTAGAAAAATGAAGGTTGATCAAGTGTGAGAAAAATGGAATCATTTTGGTTGAGCCACAAAGCCATGTTAAGCTCACAAGAGCCATGAGATGACTCATTTTAGACCTTCACTATGTTGTTCCTAACCCTCTTAGCTAGGGGCCT
Organism: Papilionanthe hookeriana x Papilionanthe teres; assembly: GCA_022702705.1. Classification (NCBI taxonomy): domain Eukaryota; kingdom Viridiplantae; phylum Streptophyta; class Magnoliopsida; order Asparagales; family Orchidaceae; genus Papilionanthe; species Papilionanthe hookeriana x Papilionanthe teres. The sequence goes on along the minus strand of CM040425.1, from coordinate 135,587,074 downwards.
AGGGGTTGAGGTCCATCCAAATGAATTACATACATGATTCAGGGAATTAAATTGGGTAAGAATGATTTTAGGATTAGAATGTGTGTGAGAGTGTAGTGTGTGTGCAAGTCAACCCTCACCAGACCAGACCATCCAGGGTAGTCCTAAGGCCATAGAGTCCTGTAGGAAACTCATCCCTTAAACCTCCACATATTGATTTTAACCCTCCAAGTGGTTTAGGGGTTTATAATCAAACATGTGGGGTTTAAAGGGAGTTAAGAAGTGGGTTGAATTTCTAAGTGGTGGGTCCCATTTCTAGTCCTCTAGGATAGTCAAAGGGAAAACCTATGGCTAGATCCTAAATACTAAGGAGAGAAGAAAAGACCTCACCAAAAATGAGGTCAATAACCTCGGCTGATCTTTAAAGGAGACTAATTCCTACGATGGAAGAAGTTGTTAAAAAAAAAGTTTTAAAGTGGTTGGATGCTGGAATTATCTGCCCTATTTCAGATAGTGCATGGGTTAGTCCTATTCATTGTGTCCTTAAGGAAGGAGGAGTCATTGTGACTGTTAATGAAAAGAACGATATTTTACCAATAAGACAAGTTACGGAATGGAGAATATGTATTGATTATATAAAATTAAACCTTGCTACAAGGAAAGACCATTTTACACTTCCCTTTCCAAATCAGATGCTGGATAGACTAGTTGAACATAAATATTTTTGTTTTTTGGATGGATATACTGGTTACCACCAAATAAAAATTGCTCCAAGGATCAAGAGAAAACAACATTTATCAGTCTTTATGTTATATTTGCTTTTAGAAGAATGCCCTTCGGTTTATGTAATGCTCCTGCTACATTTTAGAGATGTATGATGACAATTTTATGTGATTTAATTGAAAAAGGAATTGAAGTTTTTATGGATGACTTTTTAGTGTTTGGAATTTCATTTGAAATATGTTTAGAACGTCTGTCTAAAGTTCTAAAACACTGCGAAGAAACTAATTTGGTTCTTAACTGGGAAAAATGTTAATTTATGAAAGCAGGAGGAATAGTTTTAGGACATCCTATATCAGAGAATGGTATGGAGGTAGATCCTGCGAAAGTTGAAGAGATCTCTAATTTACCATGCCCAACTAATGTAAGGGGAATTAAAAGCTTTTTAGGAAATGCTAGATTCTACAGGCAGTATATTAAAGACTTTTCAAAAATTTCAAAACCTTTATGTCATTTACTGGAAAAAGATGTAATTTTTTATTTTGATGAAGAATGCTTAAAAGCTTTCGAAACATTAAAAGAAAAATTAATCACTGCACCTGCTATAGTGTCACCAAACTAGGAAAAACCTTTTGAATTAATGTGTTATGCTAGTGATTATGTTATTGGAGCTGTTTTTAGGTCAGAAATATGATAGAATTTTTAAAGTAATTTACTATGCTAGTAAAACTCTTAATGAAGCTCAAATTAATTGTACGACTACTGAGAAAGAGTTATTAGCTATAGTGTTTGCTTTTGATAAATTCATATCATATTTAATTGGAACTAAATGTGTGATGCATACTGACCATTCTGCTATTAAGTATTTAATGAAGAAGAAAGATGTTAAACCAAGACTGATAAGATGGATTCTTCTTTTGCAAGAATTTGATTTTGAGATAGTAGATAGGAAGGGTGCTGATAATCAAATTACCGATCATCCGTCCATGCTTGAAACTGAAAAATCTCTCTGTGATGTTGAAGAAATTAATGAAATTTTTTCTGATGAAAAATTGTTCACTGTTATTTAGTGGCATGTTCCGTGGTATTCCAACATTGTAAACTTTATTGTCAGTGATATTATACCCTATGGTTTGACATACAAGGAGAGGAAGAAATTTGTATCTAAAGCCAGAATTTATTTTTGGAATGACCCATTTTTATATAAAAAAGGAAAGCATCTAATCATTTGAAGGTGTGTGCCTTTAGAAGAAACTTATGAAATTATTTAAAAATGTCATAATTCTGATTATGGAGTACATTTTGGAGTTAATAAAACTGCATATAAAATCTTCCAATATGGATTTTGTCGGCCTACAATTTTTGAGGATGTTAATGCTTATATTAAAAATTGTGATTGACGAGTAGGCAATATTTCTAGAAAAATTGAGATGCCCCTCAATTATGTGTTGGAAGTTGAATTATTTGATATTTGGACCATGAATACCATCTTTCAGAAATATATACATTTTAATATCAGTAGACTATGTATCCAAATAGATAGAAGTTGTTACTTTACCTCGATGTGATGCTCAAAATGTTGCAAAGTTTTTAAGAACGAATATATTTTACAGATTTGGAATACCAAGAGTAATCATAACTGATGGGTGAAGTCATTTTAGAAATGTTATTATGGAAAAGTTAGCAAAGAAATATCATATTAATCATCGCATTGCTACTGCTAATCATCCGTAGACAAATGGTTTAGTTGAATTATCTATTCATGAAACTGAAAGAATATTGGAAAAGATTGTTAAATCAAACAGAAAGGATTGGTCAATTAAATTGGATTATGCTTTGTGGGCTTATAGAACTACTTACAGAAATCCTATAAGAATGTCCCCATAGAGGTTAATTTTTAGAAAATCTCGTCATTTACCAGTTGAACTTGAGCATTAAGCATATTGGGCTTTTAAAGAGTTCAATTATAATTTTAAAGATGATGGAGAAAAGAGATTGTTGCAATTAAATAAGCTTGAAGAGATAAGCAATGAATCTTATGAAAATGCTAAGATTTATAAAGAAAACATGAAGTTGTGGCATGATCGAAAGAATCTTACTAAAAATCTTGAGCTAGAGCAAAAATTTTTGCTATATAATGCAAAATTGAAAATATTTGCTAGAAAACTTAGTCTAAGTGGACATGCCCATTTATTGTAATGAAAGTTTATTCTTATGGAGCTATGGATATTCATGATCCTAAGACTAGAAAAATATTTAAAGTTAATGGTCATAGACATAAACCTTATTTTTCAGTTGATCAATTTAAACCTGAAAAGAATCTTATGTTGGGTCACTCACAATAAGCTCTGGGTATGTCAGGTTGAAGACGATAAACCAAGCACTTTGTGGGAGGCAAGTTATAGTTATCGGTGTGTTTTGCTTTATGTTATGTGTGTGCTTTGTTTGGATTGTTTTTATGATTATAGGGTAGTAATTTGAAGTTTATATGCTATGAAGGTGTCATTTTGACCTTATTTAATGACTTAGAGGAGTCAGAATGAAGATTTCAACTTTTAGTAGACCTGTGCAAAATTGAGCACTGACGGCTATGCATCGCAGATTGGCGCTTAGGCGCCAGAGTTACAAAAAAATGTGAAAACATGGTTTCTAGATGCCTAAGTCATGGGTAAGTGGTTTTTGGAGTTGATGAGGAGTTTTAGCACGTCTAGGGTCGGTTTTGTGCCTTCCCAAGTCTATAAAAAGGCCCTAAATTAAAGGAATACTTGCCCAGTTGTTATTTTCATTCCTGAGTCTAAAGGAGAGTAATTTGAGTGCAAAAAAGTCTTCTTGGGAGAGCAAAGTTAAGAAGAAAGAGGAAGCCAACAAGAAGAAGTTTATCAGTGAACGTGTGCAAGAGTTATTCAATGGATATCTAGTAGTTAGTATTCAAGAAATTTCAGAAAGGATTGCAAAGATTGAAACCGATGTAGAGTCAATTGAAGCAAAGGTAAATGAAACTAACGCTCATTTAGCGCATATCGGATGGCAACTCAAAATGGGATTCAGTCATACAAGTCATGTAGAAGAAGCAAATATAGCGATGTATCTGAAGAACAAATGGTTAGAAGAAGAAGATGTAAAAATTTTTAATGATCATTCGTTTTTTCAGATTTATATTTCAGATGGTTCAAATGCAAATAATGGTGATACTGGATATATTCCGCCTACTTAAGATTAGAATTAAATTAATGTTGACCTCACTTTTGGTTGAGGTCTAGTCTTTCTTTAGAATAGCCTATGGTTTAGCCATAGGACTCTCCTGGTGACTTTCTTAGAAGACTAGTCATGGAACCCTCCTCATAAAAATTCATACTTTTCTTACTTCTGGAGTTTTCATATGCTTAAGGCCTAACCTTCAATTTTGGGAGGAAGAGACCAAGCATAAGGAAGCCAAGGGGAAGTCACCTATAGGTGGTCAGACCATAGGATCTACCCTGGGAGGTCTGGAGCTTACACTACACTTACACTACACACTCACAACCCTAAATAAGGCACATCATCTTTGCTCCCTTTGTCTTTGGAAATTCATGTAAGTGGTTTTCCTAAGCTCTTAGCCTCAAGCTAGGGTTTGGCTAGTACCAACACATAGAGGACCAAATGAGGGTGACCCTTGGTCCATGGCTCAATCTAAGTAATTCCACACTACTCACCTTCAACCAATCTCAATTTTCCCAAACATTCCAAATTTCTAACCCCTTTGCCCAAATTTCTCCAAAAATCATTCCAAAATACTCCCTACCACTTAAATTAACCAAAATTACCCAAATTGCCCAAATTTCTCCAAAAATCATTCTAAAATACTCCCTATTACTCAAAGTTTCCCAAATTACCCAAAATTAACAAATTTTCTAAAAAAAATCTCCAAAATGACCAAAATGCCCCCTCTTAGCCCAAAATTCCAAAAATTCCCATAAAGTCCCAAAACCTCCCAAATATTCCCAATTTCGTTTCCCTCAACTACCACATGACCCAATTTGGCCAATTTAGCCCAATTTAACCAAAATCCCCAATTTTACCCATTTAACCCAAAAGTCCTCAAATTAATCCCAATTTCTACCCAATTGATCCCAATCTTGCCTAATTTCAATTCCAAACTTTAATTCAACATCTTCAATACCAATCTAAACCAAATCCAAGCCCAATTTGAACCACAATTGAATTCAATTCCACTTGAAATCCAAAATCCTTAATTTTACTTAAATAGCCCAAAACCCCTAAATTGACCCAATGTCAACCAATTCCCCAAATTTCAATCCTAAACTCTTTATAACACCCCCACAAACAAAATGCAACATCAATTTTCCCCCAATTTGAACTCAAATTTCACCCAAGTCCGAAACTTGATAAAATACCCAAATCTGCCCTAAATTACCCATGAACCCAAACATACCCAAATCTAATCAAATTAAACTCAAATTCACTTCAAAATTGTTCTAAAATCTTCATAACACATTCCTACACCAAAAACAACATTTATTTGGCCAAAGTTTTGATTAAAATACCATGCAAAATCTCTTTGAACCAAAATCCCCAAAATTTGCCCTAAAATTGTCACATGGCCTAAATTCCCCAAATTGAATCCTCTAACCCTAAAATTTCCAGCCTATTTCTGTCCAAAACCCTTCATGACAATTACCTACACCAATTTGAACCATCAATTGAACCCTAGCCAAGCCCTAGCTCAACCTAAACTCAAATGTATCCAACTTGCCCCAAATGGATCAAAATCCCAAAATCCACCAAATTGAACCCCCAAATGTATTTAAAACCACTCCAAGTATTCATGAAAAATCTTTATTACAATCATATACACAATATTGGTCAATCAATTTGGTCTAAATAAAAAACAAGCTCAATTTAGCCTAACAAACCCAAATGAACTCATTTGGAAACATGATTCAAATTGAACCAAACTAAGCCAAATTTGACCAAACCCACTTCATGGCAGCTAACCTTAGGCCTTCTAGGATTGGTTTGACCTGACCCAACCCATGTCCCTTGAGTCATGGACCAAAGGTCCACCACTTTGGACCATTGGGTTTACCCTTTTGGCTAAGCTTAATTCACATCCTTAAACTCTTGTTTAAGTAACCCCTCTGCCCAATTGAAAGCACTAAGCTCCTCCCCCACTCCTCAACCTGCCAGCTGCCTACCCTGTCCTTGTCAGCCGCCCTAGCCACCGGAACAGCTCATCCCGAGGGCCCCCATACCCCTTAAAACCCAAAATTGAGCCTTGTCTATAAGGGATCACCTCAGTGATCAATGGCCCTATTCAGCCCTCATCCTAAGTGGCCCAGGGCACTCGTTGCCTGGCCCTGAGCTCCCCTCTTTGGCGAGTTCTATAAAATGGATTCTCCACGGCTAGATTTCAAGTGCTAAAATTTTCTCCATAAACTCTCCCAAATTGCTCCAAAACCCAATTGCAGCCAAGAGAAGAAGATCCCTAGCATTCTCCTGCCCTGAACTCCACAACCTGAGCTCAATTTCCCAGTAGAAATTCAGGCCAGAAACCTGACACGTCTTTCTTCTCCTCAATTGACACTTCTTTAAACTAAACCTGCTACAATGAGGAGCCTGGAGCATGCATAGTAGGCAGCACAGCCTTCTTCAACAGTAAAACTTGTCTACACCAACAAATCCTTTCCTTAGAATTAAAACAACAAGCCATAGGACTTCGAGGTAGCTTTCCTATTGCAGGATAAATCCTCACCCTTTCTGTAGGCCTTTTTATAGTTCTACTGTGCAATATAAGCCCTAATTTGCTTTAGGATTCCGAGGTTTTTGTCCAATACGACATAAACCCTCCCATCTTCTAGGTTGTTTGCATAATTGGATGTTATACAAATGTAATCCCTATAATTAATTGGCATGATTAAAACTTAAATAACTTCATTTCTAAGATTTAAATCCAAACCAAAGGATGGTTTGGGAGGAGATCAAGGTTTCCCTTAAATCTGTGTTCTTCCCTAGCCTTCTCTCCTTTGGATTTTGATAAAATAAAATGTTTCAAAATTGGAGTCATTCACCTATTGAATTTCTTACTATTACATTTCCTTGGAAAATCTTACCTTTGGAAGTCATGAATATAAATATTTCATGATCTATATCAAGTGTTTTCTGAGGTAACTTCAGTCATCTAGAATGTAATTAACTATAGGGGCTTGCCCTTATAGGAAACTTAAAGACCTCATATTTATACAAATCCTATCTAATTCCTTCATATTGGATAGGGGAAATTGTCGGTCAAAAAAAAAAAAATGGTTCGCAGATCAAACAGATGTCATAAATTCTTTAGTTTATTTGATCAAGCTTCACCTCAAGCCTTGTAGGTCTTGTTGCGAAATGCTTGATTATTTAAACTATTATTTATATGACATCGGTTCGATTTCATATTTCTTCAAAAATAAAATAAAAGTATTAATTTTAAAATCCATATATATTTATATATTTTTTATGGAAGGAGCTACTTTTGGCTCCTTACATGTTGATTCAAAAGAGTGAAGTTACAGAAATCTCCCAATGGGAACAACCCAACCCAATACAACTCCACACCTAAGGAAAAGTAACTAACTAATTGTAAATAAACCTATCCAAAATGTGCCCAATAAAAACTTAATCCAACAAGAATAGACACCAAAACTACATTTTGATGAGACACTCCCAAAGAAGCTAAATAGCCGATTGTATATGTATATATATATATATATATATATATATATATATATATATATATATATATATCCAATAATTCGACCTGCACCTCCACCAACAGCTAAAAAACCAGTCCATGCTGTGGTTTAGTAATTCTAAGATAGGGAAAAGGCATTTGATCACCAGCAAGTAGAAAGGAGAGAGGGGGAGGGGGAGAGTTAGAAATCCTGCTGGTACAGGTAATCCTGGCTTCCCTAGCTAACCAGTTAGCTGGAAGATTGCCCTCTCTGTAAATGAACTGAAAATGGTAATTACAATTTCTTTTCAAGTCTGAAATTTTATCCAGCCACAGTTGGATATGCCAAGGGAGGGAGTCAGCTTCCCCCAAGGATTGAAACAGATTAGCAGAATCCACCTCCACAATCAGGGAGGACCATTTAAAGTGAGCAGCTACCTTGAAAGCCCAGTAAACAGCAATGACTTCAGCCTCAAAGGCATCAACAGCACTGACAGGGATCTGGAAGAAAATTAAGCACTTGCCTCTACAGTTCCTGAACACACCCCCCACCCCAGCTCCTCGAGGGGAGAAACCGCCATCGCATTTGCCTTGATATATGGGTAAATCGGGTTTGTCCACTCCACACAGTGTGATGGTAGGTAGCACCCTCCTAAGCAGCTCGAAGGGAAAGAGCAGAAATTAGGATAACCTTTCCAATGGATTAACTTGGCAATGTAAGAGAGACTATTCCTAGCCACTCTCCTGGCACAAGGGGTAACATTATCAAAGGTGGAGTTATTCCTGCTCATCCATATAAACCAGGCAAGAATATAAGGGGCATCCCCCAAATTTGCTTTCTTCCACTCAACCCAGCAAGAAGAGAGACACATCCAGGAGAGATTGACAAGATTCAGTTTCAAAAATAGTGTATAGTAAGCCCAGACCAGTTGAGAGAAAGGACATTCAAAGAAAAGATGGGTAAAGGATTCCTCATCCTTCATACACAATCTGTAGCAAGAGGGTCCCCTCAAACCTTTTAACTTGAGGAGGTCATCAGTGGGAAGGACATTATGGAGCAAGCTTTCAAGCAAAAAAGGATATGGAGGGAGTTTGATATTTATTCCATATGGCACTGTCCCTAGGAGAAGCCTGCCACTGAAACAACTTAGAATAAATTGCTTTAGATAGACTTTGTGATTTATAAGAAGCCCAGCTAATTCTGTCAGGTCTGGAGGGGTGTAAAGGTATTGTAGCCACAAGCTTAGCAGAATCTGGTTGAAGAAGAGAATTGAGCATGGGAAGAGACCATTCACCATTGCTCCAGCAGTCAGCAACTTTCAGCAGGGGGGCTTTGGTGACATTAGGGGCTGGTAGGAGCCAGTCCTCAGGGCACCATTTGTCTAACCAAAAGGAGATTTGGCCAAAATCCAGCTCCCATGGGAACATATTGCAAGCCTTGGGTCTAGCCTTAAGCATGTTGGCCCACACTCTAGAATCTCCCAACTTCCTGGATACCAAATCTGGGTGAGTATCTCTACAGTACTTGCCCTTCATGAATTTAGCCGAAAGAGAATTCTGAGATTGAAATCTGATCCACGACTTGCAAGTGGTTGATCCGGGATATTTGATGCGCTCTTTTAACACCAATACCCCCGCCCAAGTAGGTTTAGCCACCTTAAGCCGTGAAGTCCAATGCGGCTTCCTCCTATTCCCATACCACGAAATCGTTAAAAATCTCCGTCCATCCGTGAACTGAGTTGATTTAGTCATAGCTATCATCTAGAGGGTGTAAGAAGGGAAGGTAGTGAAAATGCTTTTAAGAAGAGTGATCCTCCCTCCACTAGATAAGAAGGAATGGGACCAGCTAGACAACTGATTGTGAATCTTCTGGAGAATAGAGTCAAAGTGGGTCTGCTTAACTCTCCCTCTAAGTAATGGAACACCAAGATAAATAAGAGGGCCAGGAGAACTTCGAAACCAATGAATCGAAGAAGCCAATTCTTATGACTGAGTGCCATTCTTTTGTGGCAGATCAATTGGCACTTATCAGCATTGAATTGTAAACCTGAGCAAGACTGGAAATGCTGGAGACATTTCATAATATTCTTAACAGCATTCTTCTGAGCATTGGAGAAAATAATCACATCATCAGCATAGATGAGGTGGGAAATATGAATATTGGACTTATGATGGTATCTATAGAGGTGTTGGGAATGGTTAGGGGAATTGAGCACCCTGGAAAAATAATCCATGGCCAAAATGAAAAGGGAGGGGGACAAAGGGTCTCCTTGCTTAAGACCCCTAGAAGCAATAAAATTACCCCATGCTTCGACTATTGATAAGAATGGAGTGGTCGTTCGACTAGAGCCATCTCGTGGATAAGATTACAAAACCGCTCGCAGAATCCCCTAGCAGATAAAACATCCGGAAGAAAATCCCAGTGGAGAGTATCATAGGCCTTATCGATGTCCAAACTTTATAAATGAGATTCCCACCTCTACAACTCCTATCTAAATCCAGAAGCATTTCATGGGTCAGAAGGACATTGTCAGTAATGGAACGACCATGAACAAAAGCAGATTGGCTGGGAGATATAATTTTATCCAAAAGAGGCTGCAATCTAGAAACCAGGATCTTGCTGATGGTCTTGTTGATAACAAAAGAGAGACTAATAGTCCTATAATGATTCCATGATTCAGCCTTAGTAGATTTAGGAATTAAAACAATATTAGAATGATTAAAGTAGTATGGAATGTCCTGCCCCTGGAAAAAAGACTGAATGGAATGGATCACCTCCATCTTTATAATGCTCCATGTTTTCTTATAGAAGTTAGCAAGAAATCCATCGAGACTCGTAGCTTTGGAACTATCAAGAGTGGAAATGGCAGCCCGTACTTCCCGCTCGCAGGAATTTGACACAATTCAATGTTACTCGGTGAACTCGGGCATCCCGAACAAATAAAGATTTATCAAACCGGGTTCTCTCAAGCTGGGGTTGGCTAAGAATGTGCTGGTAATACTGGACAGCATCAAGTGCAATGGCGAGTTATCCGCGAGGGGGTACCATCGCGAAATGATGTTATGAATAGTATTGCATCTTCTCTTGTATTTGATATGAGCATGAAAAAATTTTGTGTTCCTATCACCATCATTAAAAATATTCACAAACTGCTTTTTGTTTTAATAAGAGTTCCCGAATAGAAGTGGTGGTGAGTAAATTTTCCCGTGCTTGAAGAAGAAGTCCATCCAAGGAGTCATCTTCCAAAACATCCTTCTCTAATCGGGCAACCTTCCCGCTTGCAACCTCCACAGCAGAAAAAACATCTCCAATTACAGCCTAGCTCCACTTCTTGATGCCCTTACCCACCTTCTGATGCAGAAGGCAAAGTCTAGTCCAATGGTCAGGGTGAGAGACACCAGACCACAATGAGGCCACCTCAGCAGGAAAAGAGTTATTAGCTGACCAAAAATTTAGATATCTGAAAGGGGAATGCTTGCAGGTAGGGGGAGGAGAAGTAATGGTAATGAGAAGAGGTCTATGGTCTGACCTAGCCATTAGAAGCTGGGTCACAAAAGTGTGGAGAAAATGGGACTACCAGCAGCCATTCACCAGGAATCTGTCCAGTCTCTCCCACAGCCTACCTCTCTTCCAAGTAAATTCAGGACCAGAAAAACCCAAATCAAAGAGACCAGCAATAGATATATTATTACAGAAGTTATTCATGGTGGTGAGATTAGGTGGTCTCCCTCCCATCTTCTTAGCAGAGGTAGATATGTAATTAAAGTCTCCCCCAACCAACCAAGGAGAGTCCAGATCTTTTCTAATAGAATGTAGAGAAGACCACAGCTCCAGCCTGTCATTTTTAGAACAACCAGCATATATGAAAGAAGCCACTCCATGCATCCCAAGAGAGAGATTGAAATGTGAAGAAGTTGCCTTTGGTCCAATAGAACAGACCACCTGAGTTCATGTCTACAGAAAAACCAAATTTTATTGCTGATATTAGAATAATGGGAAAAACCAGGGAATTTAAGGAGAATTTTTTCAGGTTTTTTATGGACCATAGGTTCAAGCAGGACTATGCACCAGAATTTGTGCTTTCTATTCAGGTTTATTAATCTTTGGAGGGATGAGGGGTGAGCAGCCCCTTTAATATTCCAACAAAGGATGTTAATCATTTGATATTAGAAATTTGTGCTGGGGGTAAATAGATGATTGAGATTTTGATCTGGTTCTCCCTCTAGTATTCACCTGGGGTGCAGCTGCCAGGAGAGAATCCAGCTCTTCTACTGATGGGGGAGGGTGGAGCCTGAGGAGTTCTTTACTATTTTTCCTTTTCTTTTTAGGGGTAATGACATGCCACTCTCCCTCAGTCAATTTATTCTCACTAACAGCAGGATCAGATGAAGTAGTGGGGGAGATGATGGCAACATGGAGAATTTCCTCCCTCATTCTACCTAGAGGAGAGCAGTCAGAAGGAATGGGGAAGATAGGAGGGGAAGAAGTTGAAGTAGCAAATTCTGATGGGTTAATAGGGGATAGAGGGGAAGGGGGGATGAGGGGGGGATGGGATGGCCTAAGAGAAGGTGAGATGGGTAGAGGTGAAAAGTCTAAATGTGAGGGAGCTGGGTGAAGTGAGGGGGGCTGGATGAAGGGGAGGTAATAGTTCAGCAGCACTGTGTAAGATAGATGGTTTAGAGGGGGATGAGGACAGCTTGCCCATAAGAAGGTCGAAAGGGGTTGAGGTGGAGATATAGGATGGGGGGAAATGTTCACAATTGGTGGGACAGGTCCAAGTACCCCAGCAGAAAGTGAAGCAGGCACCTCAGTATGCTTTCTTGAAGGAGGGTTGAGTCTATAGCATTTGTTAACTGTGTGTCCAAACATTCTGCAATGATTGCAGTAATAAGGCTGCTGCTCCATGATCACAGCCTGCCAATAGGCCTCCCCATCAGAACCTACCCAAAGCCTCTTAATTTCAGGGAGTGTAACATCTCTCTCAATTAGAACCCTTGCAGCAGCAGGTCTAGCCTTGTTCTTGGTGGGATTATCCATTCTCAAAGGAGTGCCAATAGCTTTAGCAATGTTGAAAAGGGCATTCTGGTTAAAATATCTGAGAGGGAGCTCAGGAAATTTAAACCAGATGGGAACAACTGGTGGCTCATTTCTGGGATTAAACTCTGGAGTCCACTTGAAAATTCTCATCTCAGAACCAGCAATGAAAACAGCCTTCTTTGCAAAGAGCCTTGCAAAATCTTCCTCAGTAGACAGTTGAATGAGAAGATGTCTACCATCAAGTAGATCCACTGCTGTGTACCAACAAATTGTAGAGACTCAAAAAACTTTCTAACCAGTTCCATTCTTGGGTGTCCAAGAGCAAATTTCCCAATAAGAGTGAGATTCACATCATCATTGAGTTGCATAATGTCCTGGTCAGAGAAAAAGACAGAAGGTCACCATCTTTGGTTCTAGTTGGATGAACAAAAGGGCAAGTCGACCTTCCTGCAGCAGCATCAAGAAGGTTCCTTCAGGATTAGACTCCACATTTTTGCTGTTACCAACAACACTAGAAAAAGTGGCCTTAGACCATTGAATGTTAGTTTCCAGGTCTAGCCGTCGTGCCATAGAGCCGACAACAGCCTCCACCACAGAAACCCAAAAGCAATCCAACAGTAACCAGACCAAAAATTTGAAAAACAGGAGCCCGGGAAGGGAAAAAACAGCAAAACCACCTCAGCCCCCCAACACCACCAAACAACATACCTTCCCTGAGCGCCACCACACCAACAGCAAGCCTCCCGCATCACCGCCGCCATGGAAGCCAAGGAAACCCTAGCAGCAGCACTTCCCTTCACAGACCCATTTTTTTTATAAATCCATATATATATATATATATATATATATATATATATATATATATATTCATCATGTTGGCGGCTAGGCTTTCCTGTGCTCTGCTAGGGTTTTCATGGAGGAGGTGACTGAGCTTTTGGCGGCGCTGTTTACTGGGTGGAGAAGGGAAGCAGGTGGGGGGAAGGAAGCTGGTGTTTTCACTCAGGACTCCTTGTTTTTGTTTGGGAGAGGTTTTCTGACCTTCCCGTGCATTTTTATTTTTGAATTTCTTGAGTGGTTTACTGTTCTATTTGGAAATGGCTACTGAACTTACTTAGGCTGATCCAAATTTTGTGGGAAGGGGTACTTTTGTTGAGGTCACAGTTAGAAAATAGGGTGGTACTACTATTGGAGACAAGCAAGTTTTTCCCCAGCTTTTCCATGATGCCATTGAAGGCAAGGCTGAATGTGAACTTATCCGGGGCTGTACTAAAAAAGCTGGTAAACTAGCATTGATTTTTACAAAGGAGGAGCTAGCTAAACTCACTGAACCTTATAGATTTACCTTGGCTGGCAAATTTCAGTTTGGACATCCCAAACTTGATGTTTTAAGAAAAGCTGTAGATGATTTTAAATTATTAAGTAGCTGGAAAGTGGAAATGTTTGACAGCATATAATGTTGCAGCTCTCATTGGAGGAGGATTATGCACAAATCTTTTCTAAGAAGGTTATAATGATAGATGGGAAACCCATGAAATTGTTGAAGTGGACCTTGGATTTTGATCCTTCAAAAGAACCCTCAATTGTACCTGTGTGGTTCAGTCTACCTAATCTTAAGTTGCCTTATAATAATCACAGAGTTATTTATGACATAGCTGACTCAATGGAAAGGCCTCTTATGTTAGATATGTCATATGCAAATGTCACAAGAATTTCTAAGGCAAGGTTCCTTGTGGAAAGGGATATTACACAACCTTATCTGGATGTAGTTTGGTTAGGCACTGCTAATAATGGGTATTGGCAGCCTATAGTTATGGAGTATCAACCTTTATACTGTAAACACTGTCACATATTTGGGCATACCATAGATCAATATTTCAATCTACATCCTAAACTTAGGCCTTACAAAGTTGCACAAAAGAAAAAAACTGCTGCTCAATCAAATCCCTCAACCTCTCTTCCAAAGGCTCCAAATCCTGGTCAGATGGCTTTAGCCACCCAATCTACTAAAGTATTGACTGATCCCATTCAGACAGAACACAGACTGCCACAGCCAGACAAAAATTCAGTCCACTCCAGAGGTGCTCCTGAGAACTTTGATGCTGGGACCATGGTACGGTGCTTAAAATAAGAGATCCCATTGGTGGGGACAATGAGTCTCCTGGGAGAATGCTCTCCCTTTGAGTTCTGAAGCAGGTGATACTTTTATAACTCCACCAGATCCATTGGAGAAGGATGCTACTAATATTATATTAGAAGGGCTTACTAATAAAATGGAGGGGGTTTGGTCACAACAAAAAAGCAGAAGAAGAAGAAGAAAGGATGTTCTTGAACTACAAAATTTATCTCTAACAAATTTCATTGGTATGGAAAGCTCTTCAGCCCCTCCCACTAGGTTAACTAGGGCTGGTAAGGCCATTCATCATGATTAATCTACTATGCTGGAATGTCAAGGGTGTGGCTGGTCCTGGCACCCTTGATAGACTCCTTTTTTTAAACAGGACTCATAAACTTTGGCTCTTTGCTTTATTAGAACCTATGGTATATAAAAATATTTCTAAATTCACAAAGAGATTCCCTGGTTTTCACTTTCATGCTAACTGTAACAACAAGATTTGGGTCTTTAGCAGAAAAGAGTTGAATTGTACTGTTGTCATTGATAATTACCAATTTATGCATCTTCAGTTTGGGGTGGAGCAATTTGCTGGCTTTGCTACGTTTGTATATGCTGGCTATTATACTACAGATAGATCTTCCTTATGGGCTGATTTACTTAGTATCAGTGTTTTTATTAACAACAATTGGATTTTTGGTGGTGATTTTAACTGCATTAGGGATCCCAATGAGAAGCTGGGAGCAGAACTCCTGATCTACAGTCAATGTTACACTTTTCCCAAAATATTACTAGTGCAGGCTTATTTGATCTTGGCTTTATTGGTTCACCTTTCACTTGGCAAAGGGTAATCTTTTGGAAAGAATTGACAGATTTCTAACTAATGACTCTTGCATGAACACTTTCTCTATAACTCAAATCCATCATCTACACAGATATACATCTGATCACTCTCCTTTATTAATTCAGATTTCGTTCTTTGCTAAAGCTGGGGTCTCACCTTTCAGATTTTTAAATGTTTGGACTGAACATGCAAATTTTTAAGAGGTGATAAAGGAAGCTTGGAATGTTCCAACCTTTACTGTTAAGAATACTATTGTCAAACTTTGGAGACTTCAGAAAAATGTGGCATGCCAGTTAAGACTGTGGAATAAAAATAGTTTTGGTAATGTTTTTCAACAAGTGATTGATGCTGATCATCAAGTCCAGGTGCTGGAAGCCATGCATGATATGGATGGCTCTCATACTCAGGAGTTAATTTATGCACAAACTCAACTTCTACATGCTTTGGAAAGGGAAGAACTTTTCTTGAAACAAAAAGCTACTATAAATAGACACTTATATGGTGACAGGAAAACTAAATTTTTTCATGCAGTCATTAAATACAGAAGGAAGATTAATACCATTCTCAAAATCAAGGAAGCTGATGGCAGCTGCTGGGTGAATGAACCTCATTTAATCTCACAAAGTGCTGTGAACTTTTTTCAAACACTTTTAGCTGCTTCCCCTACTTCTCCTTCTTCCTTTATATCAGAAGTATTCCAGGAAGACTTTAATTATGCACATCAGCTTCAGTTAACCTTATTACCTGATGAAACTGAACTTCTGAATGCACTGAAGAGTATAAATGGGAATAAGACTGCTGGCCCTGATGGGTTTACTTCCACTTTTTTTATTAAAGCTTGGGACATTGTGGGTCCTGACCTTGTTAAGGTTGTTCAATCTTTTTTCTCAGGAACTGAGCTTCCTAAGTACTTTGCTGTACAAGTATTGCTCTTATTCCAAAAGACAATAACAAATCCAGCTGGGCTAATTTCAGACCTATATGCCTTACCATCACATTTACTAAAATTATTAGCAAGTTCATAGTTAGTAGACTTCAACCACATCTCCAACAGCTTATTAGTTCTAATCAATCAGCCTTTGTGCAGGGGAGAAATATTACAGACAACTGTTTGCTTCCTCAGGAGTTGTTACTTGACATTGACAAGTCTTGTAGGGGGCATAATCTTATCTTTAAGTTGGATCTTAAGAAGGCTTATGACTCACTCAGCTGGACTTTTAATTTGCAAGTTCTTAAGGCTAGAGGTTTTAACCCTTCCTTCTGTAATTTAATTCAGAGATGGCTTTCAAGTGCCAACTATAGTGTATTGGTCAATGGTAGTAGTAATGGTTTCTTCACTGCTGGAAGGGGCCTTAAACAGGGAGACCCCTTGTCTCCTACCATTTTTATCTTAGCATTTGATTATTTTTCTAGAATTCTCAATGTTGCCCATAGCAAATATCATTATCTTAATTATAAACATAGCTCTTCTCAGATGATAAGTCACCTGGCTTATGCAGATGATGTAATCCTTTCTACTAGTGGCAGCAAACAGGCAATAAAGAAAACTCTACAAATTCTAGATCATCTCTCCCAAGTGGCTGGACTTGAGCTCAATAAGAGGAAATGTCAGTTCTTGGCTGGGAAACATTATAAACTCACACATTGGCTGAAAGATTTAACTGGTTTTGCTGCTGCTGATATGCCTTTAAAGTACTTGGGGGTGCAGTTGATTAAAGGGAAAGAAAAAACAATCACAATATGATGAAGTTGTTAACAAGATTTGCTCAACTATTAACTGTTGGACTAATAGTTTCCTTTCTAATGGAGGAAGAGTGACACTGCTCAAAAGCATCCTATCTACTTCCCCCTTTACACTTTGCAGATGGTGAAGTTGCAAAAAAACACTCAAAGAATGCTTGAAACTCTTTTTAACAAATTCCTCTGGGATGGACAGTACAAACAACCACATTGGACAGTTTGGAATAAACTATGTAAATCTACTAAAGCTGGTGGACTGTGCTTTAAAAGTTTTCAACAAATGAGTCACCTCTATTATTGTAAACAATGGATCAAGTTCAGGCAACAAGATACATTGTGGGCTAGGTATTTGCAGGAGAAGTACTGTAAGAAACTACATCCTAATGTTGTTACTCCTAAATTGGGTGATTCCAAACATTGGAAAAGCTTGCTGAAGGTTAGAGATTTTGCCAATACTCTTTTCTGTTGGGAGGTGGGTACTGGCAATATTAACTTCTATTTAGATAACTGGCTGCTAGATGGCCCTATTTCTTCTTCCATTGATTTTAATCCCCAGCTCACAGTCTCAAATTTTTGGATTCATGATAAGTGGAATGTGGACTATTTGAATAGGGTAATTGATGAGGATACTGTACAGAATATCATTTCAATCCCCATTGATACAACTAGACCCGATAAAATTCTGCTCAAGCAATTCTCTAACCACTCTCTGAACAGTTTTATTCATCAATCCTTTACTCATTGGAAGGATACCCATTGGGGTGATAAGATTTGGCACAGATATTTATCTCCCTCAATATCTTTTTTCAGCTGGAGATTATTTCACAAATTCCTTCCTCTTGATGATATTCTGAAGTTAAAAGGCTTAAGGACTGCTTCTAAATGCTGGCTTTGTCATTCTGATGAGGAAACTTTTACTCACCTTTTCCTACATTGTTCTAACACTCAACAAGTGTGGATTGATGTTATACATTATCTAAAGCTTTCTCAACATAGGCATAATTGGCAAATTTTGATTCTTGCTGGATGATTGGAAGGAGCAGAATTCCACAATTCCTTTGGTCATCAGCTGGTTCATATGGATGGCTAGAAATCAGGCTAAATATGAAAGCAAACTTTGTTTGGTCAAAGCTGTGATGGTGAATTGTTGTAGTTTTCTCAGCAAGCATTCTGAGTTGATTATAACACCTAAAAGAAAAGCTGTTTTGTTGCATTGGGTACTCCCTTCCCAGCCATGGCTTAAAATTAACATTGATGGGAGTTTTACTTCTTCATCTGCTGGAATTGGTGTTGTTTGCAGGAATCATTTAGGACAGCTAGTATGGTACTTCCATGCACCTGTAATCTCTTCCTCAGCTTTGGAATTAGAGCTTCTTGCAGTTTATTGGGCCTTAATTACTGCTAAAGCTTTTCAACTGAAATATGTTTGGATTGAGGCTGATTCTCAACAGGCTATCCATATTATGCAAGGCACTTCTCCTCCTCCTTGGAACTTGGTTTATTTACATAGAGCCATTCAATCTACTTCTAGTTTTACTCAACTAAAATGGTCTCATATTTATAGAGAAGGTAACCAACCTGCTAATTGGTTGGCTAAAACTGCTACTTTAAATTGTACTGTACTATTCTTTGCTACACCTTCCGAGCCTTTAAGTTTTTCACTTTTGGGGGACTCTCTTACTCTCCCCTTTCGAGATGTACTTGATTTTTCAATTTTAATGAATTTTCCTTTTTGCTATATATATATATATATATATATATATATATATATATATATATATAGTGAAGAGTGCTTCTGACCCTTGGCTTTACCTCTGGCTGTTTGAGTTTTCCCGGGCTACTGTTTATTTGAATTCTACTGTTCCATTGCTGGATTTCTGAGCAATATCTCCTGCTGTTCTTGGCTGCAAAGGTTCCCTTAGCTGCTGAGGCCATCCTGTTTTACTAGTTTTCTGGTTTTTATTACCTGGAGTCAATTTCTGTTTCAGCTGGTTGGGACTTTTCTGACTGGGTTCTCCCTAATGGCCTGCCCTATAGATCTGGAAACCAACATAAATTGGGCCAAAGCCACTTATGCTGGAGTGGTAGGAAATGCTCCTTCTACTTCTGATCCCTCTAAACTTATTTTCCCCCAAAATCTTCATGAGGCTGCTGCTGGGAAACTCTCCTGCCCTTTCATCCACCCTCTTGAGGTAAAAGAAGGATGTCCTGTTGTAATCTTCACTGATGAAGAACTATCTGCTTTGGATGATGAGGTGAAACTCACATTGATTGGCAAATTCATGTTGGGACACCCTAAAATGGAATCTGTTAGAAATTTCTTTGCATCCCTCAATTTCAAAGGCAATCGGAAAATCGGGCTATTAGATGGGAGGCATTTGCTAATCAATTTTTCCATCGAAGAGGATTATGCACTCTTGTTTGCTAAACAAGTGGTTAGTATAGCCAGGGTGGAAATGAAAATCATAAAGTGGACCCCCACTTTTGATCCTAGCAAAGACCCACCTATTGTTCCTATTTGGTTCAAATTACCAAAACTTCCATACAGATATTTTAATCAAACAGCACTATTCCAAATTGGGAGATCTCTTGGCACACCCCTAAGACTTGATGCTGAAACTCTAAATAAGGCTAAACCTGAAGCAGCTAGAATCCAAGTTGAAAGAGATATTACTTTGCCTGAGATCCACAAGATTTGGATTGGGTCACTAGTGAAGGACAATGGCAAGAAGTTATCATGCAACAAAAACCTTACTTCGTTCTCATTGCAAAATGTTTGGACATACCAATGAGAGATGTTTTAGACTCCACCCTCCAAGCGGAAGGTTCGAACTCGGAAAAGCCACAGCTGACACTACCCCACCCCTTGCACAACAAGTTCGGGGGCCTCCGAGCCTCGTTGATTTACCCCCAGCCTTCTACTCGGTCTTCCTCCTCCACAGGCCCCAATCCCTTCTCCTAACACTGTTGTAGGTAATGTCCCAATTAGATCTGCTTCACCCTCCTTGTCTGAGGATGAGTCTATTTCCCCTACTGCTGCCAGATCTTCTTCTGACTGGTGCAGAAGGGAGGACTTGGAAGTTAGAATAATTACACCCACTCCATCTTTTGAGCAGATTAATGACCCACAGGTCCCAAATCAACTTGAAGTTAACCGGATGCAATCGGATGTGGAAGGAAAATGGCTTACCCGCATCTCCAAGAAACGAGAAAAAAAGGCTCTCTCCGAAGTACGTAAGCCGGGTACTCCCCTATCGGTGGGGAACTGGCCGGCACTCCGTAACTAGGGGCAGATCTAGATCTAGTTCTCAGTCTTCACTCACCCCCCTACCTAACATATGATTAATTTCCTAATTTGGAACATTAGAGGGATTGCCAATCCCCTAACTTTCAAAAGGCTTTTGTATCTTAATAAAAAAATATAAATTTTGGTGTATCTCAATTTTGGAACCCTTGGTTCACAAGTTTCCCCGGAAGATTATTAGCAAATTACATGGATTCACTCACTATGCTAATTGCAATAATAAAATTTGGGTATTCTCGCGTAAAAGAGGTTTCTGGATCGTTCTCTATTGACAATAGCCAATTCATTCACTCTTCATTTCAGATTAATGGGAGAGCAGGCACTGCAACTTTTGTCTATGGTGGCTGCAATAGGGATGATAAAAAACTGCTTTGGGACCAGATTCAAGAGATCAGTGTCCACTTACATTCACCTTGGTTAGTGGGAGGGGATTTTAACAGCATTGGGTCTACCAGTGGAGAAGAAAGGTGGTGTGCCTCCTGAGCCGTCGGATATGACTAGGTTCATTGATAACATCACCGCTGCCAATCTCTTTGATATTGGTTTTAGAGGCTCGAGTTCACTTGGAAGAGGGGAAAAATCCGGGAGAGACTTGACGAGTTCCCGGTGAATAATGAATGGCTTGCAAATTGGCTTCAAACATATGTTACCCATCTAAATTTCTCTCGGATCCGATCACAGGCCCCTCCTTATCTCTATAACTTCTCCTAGCTGCTCCAATACTCCTCCTCCATTCAGATACCTTAATGTTTGGTCCACTTATGAGGGGTTTCACAATGTGGTGAAGGATAACTGGCTTTGTGAGGACCAGTCTGATCCCTTATTAAAACTAAGCATGCTGCAGAACAATTTAAGCAAAGCCCTTAGAAAATGGAGCTGGACATCTATTGGGGATTTTTCTGTTGCTGTTAAGGAAGCTGAGAAGGAACTGACCAGAGTGGAAGCTGCTGTTGAAGCTGGACTTGAACCTGAAGAACTTTTCTATGCTGCACAATTGAATCTCCTCACAGCCTACGTAAAAACCGGATCAATATCTTATACGTAAAGCCGCCTTTAACCATTTTCTCCATGGGGATAGAAATACCCAATTTTATCATGCCTGTATCAAATATAGAAGAAAATGCAACACCAGTCACTCCATTTTATCCTCTGAGAGGAGAAAGCTTCTTGATGACAATGAGATTGGTCTGGAAGCTGTCTCATATTTTGAAGGACTTCTTAACCACAACCCCTTGTGCAGAAAACCTATTGATAGCTCTTTGTTCCATGAGAATTTCCAATACACCAGCAATCTACACCTCACAGATATACCCTCGACTTCGGGAGATCCGGATGGTCGTAAATTCTATCGACTCCTCTAAAACCGCAGCCCCGATGGGTACACCGCCGACTTCTATAAGAAGGAGTGGAATCCGGTGGGGGATGATGTTGTAGCCAGCGAATTCAAAGTTTCTTCCGAGGCCAACCTCTGCTTAGTTATTTCTGTGCCTCTAGCATGGCGTTGATTCCAAAAACCTCTACTTTGCAAAGGTGGGAACATTATAGACCCATCAGTCTTACTTCTGTGATCAGCAAAGTAATCAGTAAAATTATGGTGGGGAGACTCCAACCTCACTTGGATAAGATTATCAGCTTGAATCAATCCGCATTTGTTAAAGGCGACCGATTCATCGATAATGTTTTGCTTGCCCAAGAACTCTTATTGGATCTAAACAAAGCCCATAGGGGGGGTAACCTGATTTATAAGCTTGACATTCAAAAAGCTTATGACACTATAAATTGGGACTTCATTATTGAAGTAATGACTGCTAGGGGTTTCAACCATCACTTCTGTAATTTTATCTCAAGGTGGCTTAATTCCAATGAACATTCTATTCTAATTAATGGTTCTGCTAGAGGCAAGTTCAAAGCCACTAGAGGATTACAGCAAGGAGATCCTCTATCTCCCACTGTCTTCATCCTTGCAGTGGACTATTTCTCCAGGATGATTGATCATGAGTTGCTGAACAAATCCTATGCAAGGTTCCACCACAGATCTAATATGTCCATTTCTCACCTGATGTATGCTGATGATATCATGGTGTTTTCCAGTGCTCACAAATCTGCTGTTAAGAAAGTCAAACAGTGCCTGGACTCCTTTCAACAACAATCAGGTATGGTGTTTAACACTGATAAATGTCAACTGATTTTCTCAAATTTGACAGCTAGCCCAATCAAGCACTGGATTTTGAACTACACTGGCTTCCAAAGTGTTTCTCCCCCTCTTAAATACCTTGGAGCATACCTCACTCTGGGCAGATCCAAACAGATACATTTTGATGATATTATAGTCAAAATTAACTCCCAACTCAGCAGCTGGACCAGCTCTTTTTATCCAATGGAGGTAGGATCACTTTACTCAAGAGTATCCCGACCACCTTCCCTTCTTACCTACTCCAAATGGTCACCATGAAGAAAAGCACCCAACTACGGATGGAGAGGGCATTTAACGAGTTTCTTTGGGCTGGCCGGACTAAGCAACCCCATTGGACCTCTTGGCAACCGTTGCCAAACCAACTCGCTGCAGCTTGGCTTGGGATTGAAAGGCCTCCCACACATCCAAGCAAGTGAACTTTTGTAAACTCGGATACATTTCGGAGCCCAAACCTCATTATGGGCAATGTACATGATGGGGAAATATCGCAGATCTGTACACCCCTCCCAGGTGGAAAGAAAACTGGGGGATTCCAGAACTTGGGTCAAACTTCTTAATGTTAGAAAGACTGCAGAGGATTTATATATCTGGAACCAGGGTAGGGGTGAAATCAACTTCTGGCTTGACAATTGGTGTCCCAAAGATTGGTTGGTCGCTAAAGGCCCACACATCGAGCACTCCTCCAAAGTCTCTGATTTCTGGGATGGGCACAATTGGTTTATTCCCCACCTCAAAGCCATTCTCCATGATCAATCTGCTTCACTGATTTCTACCATCAAATTTAATAGAGCAGTTCCTGACTCCATCTGCAGGCCCATACATCAACATCAGAGTATCTCCAAAGTTTTTTATAATACCCTATACCAGTGGACCCCTGTGCCTTGGCATCTTGCCGTATGGAATCGCTTCGTCCCCTCCATGGCCTTCCTTTGTTGAGAACCCTACATAAATTAATCCCCACTGATGACATTTTGAAGCTTAAAGGACTCAGAGGCCCTTCCAAATGTGTCTTATGCAACTCTAAAGAAGAATCCATTCCACATCTGTACTTCAATTGCCCTTTCTCTATATCTGTTTGGCAATGACTATCGTCGACGAGCAAATTAAGAATTGCCACCGGGAAGTGTTTAGTAGTTTCGGTTGGAGGGGAATAGCCGGAAAATTCAAGTCATCCATCTCATTGTCATCCGGTTTCGTGGATGGCTAGGAATAATGCTAAGTTCAATGGCATTGCTGCCACTACTACCAAGGTGGTGAAAAACTGCAAAGCTTACTTACATAAAATCATTAGTTATAAAAGATTCACCAACCTTTTAAATATTGATCTCCCTACTACTGCTACTCCTACCCCCAAGGTCATGTTGGTCGGATGGCTTCCCCCACTAGCACCAATCATCAAAATTAACATCGATGGCGGTTCTCAAATGAGAGAGCAGGTGTTGGTGGCATCTTCGGGAACTCCTTGGTCAATGCCTTCTCTATTTTCATGCTCCAGGTTCTAGCTATGGATGCTCGGAAGCCGAATACATTGCGATCCCTTATGCACCTGCAGCTTGCCCATTCCGCTCATTGGTCAAACCTCCGGATTGAAGTTGATTCTACCGCTCTTGTCCACGGCTTACACTGGGTGAGTGCTTCCTCTTGGAGGCACAATTATTGGACTCGCCAGATTCATCAGATCACATCCCCCAGACTATTTTCTCCTCAATTTTTAGAGAAGGTAACAAAGCTGCACACTGGTTGGCAAGTAAGGGTGCAACTTCTCAGCAGGTGAGGGTATCTACTACCCCCACATCAGAGTTAAAGTTGATTATTGCTGGAGATATGCTGAGCCTTCCACATCTTAGACTGGTTAATGCCAATTCTCTTTAGCCCATCTGATGGACTGACATCTATATGATTGTTTGGCCTTCTGCTGCTCTTGGAGGAAGCATTTCCACACCCTACTCTTCCCTGTATTTTGTGTTTCCTCTTTTGTATCTTTTTGAATGAATATATATATATATATATATATATATATATATATATATATATATATATATGTATATATATATATATGTATATATATATGAGAGTTTCACTAAATCAGCTGCTGGTATGGGGGCAGTCTGTAGGAACAGTGCTGGCCACCTCCTATGATTTTTTTAGTCTCCTCTTGTTTCCTCTTCAACCTTGGAATCTGAACTATGGGCAGCATCCTGGGCATTAGCCACTACTAAAGCTCTTAAACTATCTCTTGTATGGATGGAATCTGATTCTCAACAGGTTATTGACATTATGAATGACACTGCTTCCCCCTTGGAGTTTGGTGTACTTCATCAGGACTTTCCATACATGCTCAGATTTTATACAAATTAAATGGACTCACACTTATAGGGAGGCAAACCAGCCTGCTAACTGGTTAGCTAAAAATACTGCCTCTACTACTAGTATCACTTTTTCTGTAACACCTTTTGAGCCACTAAGGCTTTTACTTTTGGGGGACTCTATGAATTTCCCTTTTATCAGATGTACTTAACTTCAATTTGAATGAATAAATTTTTTGTTCTGCTAAATATATATATATATATATATATATATATATATATATATATATATATATCTGTGTGTGTGTGTGTGTGTGTGTGTGTGTGTGTGTGTGTGTGTGTGTATTAAATTGAATCAAATTTTTATTTTATAAAATTAAAACCTTTTTCAAAACAAAACACCCAAGAAACATATTTTTCAATGAAACAAAAATTCAACTAAAAAAACGAACGACAATTTTCTGTCGACTCCTCTGGGGAAAAGTTTCTCACTTCATTAAGATTAGGAAATATTATATTTATATTTTGGTAATGTACTCGTGTCCCTCATGAGCCAGATTACCATTCTTCTGTTGACATACTTTACCCATTTCATTCTTCGAAAAGTGTGATCAACTCCTCTGGATTTCAGAACCGTCTGTTTAGTCACTCCTAAACAGAAGGGTTCAGGAGTCCGTAGGTTTTCCTTTTGATCTTGTGGCGTCAGACCCCCAATAGGTGTGTCAGTTACCAAATCTCGCTAGGGCAATCTGCACTGTGAAGGGGACCTCCGATGGGATCCCATACTTCACCTCCTTTCTGCACCTCTTGGGTTCAATCCTGTCTTCGGTAGATTGAACCACTCTTCTTTAAACGTTAAAGCTCCTTTTAACCAACACGTGAAAATCTAAAAAATGAAATAAAAAGATAATAAAATAAAATGAAATTTTTCCCAGTTCACAGAACAACCTTTTTCGTATTGTTTGCACTATTATGACAAGGTTTTTGGCTCTCACTAACCTTCGAAATGTTTCATGGGCAGTTAAAGATGTCAGCCCCTACACAGACTCTCTCCTGTAACTTGCCATCCCCCCACAAAGCCTGTCTTACAACACCGATGATTCAGTTCGGGATCAACTTCAATGAGTTTGAAGTCGTACTTGGAAAAGCTCCGTTTGTGGTCGTGAAGGTTCCCTCTGCCGAAATTCAAAAGCTGTCTGCTGAGTTCGATTTGAACTCCCACGAAGATTTCCCTTCTACTAAGAAGGTAAAAATAACAGCTGCCCCCATCAAGTCAACTATCTCCGTGCCAAGGAGAGTTGTCACCTCTACTGCCATCAGATTCGCCTTCACTGCACCTACTTTCCCATCTGCCAAAGGGAAAGAGGTTCTGCGTGAAGATAATTCTGAAGATACCCTCACTGCAACGCCGCCAGTCTTCAAAGTTGGCTCAAGTTCTAGACCTCCCCTTCTAACCATGTCTCAAAGAAGAAACCACAATCGTAGGATACGTAGGGCTGCCAGAACACAAGTTATAGATATGCCAGAAATTGATGAGATTCCTCAATAGGAGGAACTCGGTTTACCGGATACCTCTCCTCTTCTTCGAGATAACAGGTTCCACCCATTAGCTGGCACTACTGGAGATGAAAGCCTCAATAAGATTGCTGCTACGCTTTCAGCACCACACAGTCATGATAAGGTGATGGGAAGGCCCAAGTATATCACCCGTGCTCACACCCTTCTACAAAGATTGTCTGAGATAGAGGGTTGTTCCGTCGCCAAACTTCTCAAAAGGATGGGATGTGCAATATCCCCGAAATTAAGGATAAAATTCTGGAAATAGAAAGACCCATCCGAGTTTCCGTCAAACACCATTTGGGAAAACATGTTGATACAGCTACTACAGATGATATTACTATAAGCAAGTCAGTCAAGTCTCGGCTGAGTTCGAGAGTACCAGCTACTGATAATCATAAGCAATCCCAGAAGAGAAAGATTAAGAGAGGAGTACTCTCCTCCGTACATGGTCTACACACTAGGGAGCACACTTACCCTCGTCACCCTGATGTCCCCGCAAAGACACGTCTTCTCAGGACGTCAACTTTTAAGAGGAAAGTGCGGTTACTGAGAGGTGTTGTACCTGTACATTCTGGAGGGTCTACTGACTGTAAAATGGATCATGAGTCCGTGTTCCCATTGCCACTACCGCCATTTCTTCTGAATCAGTTACAGAGAAGGGCGATAGCACAGGGAAGCCTACAGACTTAAATTTGACTAAGGAGAAAAAAATTGATGATAGAGTTTGAAAGCGACGGGCAGAAATTTTCAAGTTAGCCAGACAACAAGGGTTCGATGTTGATGACGAAGATAACTTCCTGTCCGTTTACATGGACGATGAATTCACGGAAATCAATATGGTCGAAAATCGGTCCACATCTTCTGCGCGCGATGATAGTGAGGAGAACACCGCGGATGAGCTGCGGTGGACTGTCTTGACAAGAGATGAACAGATTAGTCGTGTGGAGAAGAGAATAAAGGAGATGACCGCTGCTATGACCGCCATGGCTACACTCCACAGACAGTCACAGCCACGACCAACAGCGTCTCCTAAGTTTAACCAGTCTAAGATCATACACATCACCGATGAAAGAAGGGAGGTATCTTCAGCCAATGAAGACGAACCACCACGAAGAAATCTGACTCCAAATCCACCAAAAAAAAGACATTAAACAGATGGTCAAACAACAAGTTCGGGAGGCCTTGGCTCAATATAAAGGAGGTGCATCAGTTTCAAAAGGTAGACCCTACCCGGAGGAGTTTGATGTCATTCTTTACCCTAAAGTCTTCGTGCCCCCAACTTTCAAGATGTTCGACAGGACATGAAATCCTCGCCAGCACATAGCACATTTCAGAGCTAGTTGTTGCAATACAGAAGGAAGTGAAGCTTTGTTATTTCTTCAGTTTGTCAGCAGCCTATCGGAAATAGCTTTCGTTTGGTATGCTGAGCTCCCCAATGGATATGTGAAGACCTTTGCAGAAATGGAAAACCTGTTTGTGAAGAGATTTGTCGGTGCCCAACATCATGTTACCATAAGAGATCTCGTGGTGGAGCGGTAGAAGCCCGAAAAGACTTTGGTCAACTACATTCTCAGATGGAGAAACTTAAGCATTTAAATTTGAACCTCACCTTCAAGAAAAGCACGCGATTGAGATACTACTCAAGAGTATCCACGGTCCAGTGGCCTTCATGCTTAAGGGTCTCACCATCAAATCCTTCAAAAAGCTACTCAGTAAAGCCAACAGCCTATAAGAAAAAGTCAAGCACATGGAGCCTGTAGAAATGACAGAGAAGACAAAACCGGCTAAAGCATACAAGAAGAGGTTGGGCGTAGTGGCAACGGGCGAGAAAGGAAAGCAGCCAATGAGGATTCAGCCTTAGCAGTTACCACAGCAGCACAGCCAGTTGTCGGCATATTTTTAGGTTATGTGTTGGATTAAAAAAAAGGGGTCGCCTACAGAAATTGTCGGTGAATTTTTTAATTTAATTTAAATATATAATTTGAAAAGTAGTATTTGAATTTTGAAAATAATTTTAAGTTTGAAAATTTTAAGATATGAAAAATCAAACCGATTTCACATCCCAAATAGTTTATATAAACGAGCACCACATCACAAACCGTGTATCCATCCCGAAGAATAGACACACTGCTTGATGATGGGGCTCGATTAAATAAACTAGAATATTTGTGACATCCGTTTGGCTTGCGAACCAATTTTATAAGCCGACAAGTTCCCCTGCTTAATATAAAGGAATTAATCAGGGTTTATATTACCTAGGTTCTTAAAGTTCCTTATAAGGGAAAGACCCTTAATTAATTACATCTTAAATGACGGGAATCATTTAAGAAAACTCTCGATAATGATCAGTGTTTTGCTCTCAAGAATTTCAAAGTTTAAGGTTTTCAAGCAATTGGATTTTGAAAATTTCAATTGGGAATGGATCAAATTTGGAACAGTTATTTTAGGAATCCAATGGAAGAAAAGTAGAAGAAGCTGAGGATCTAAGAAGAATCTTGGCAACTTCCCAAACTATCCTATTGTTTGGCTTCAATTTGGGAGTTTATTTAATGTTGCAATCTTGCCAATTTTTTTATTTAGGTCTTATATTTGTATGACATAGTCATGCAAATGGCCTTGAAGATGTGAGGGTTTATGTCGTACCAAACGACTACCTCGGAATCCTAAGACCGGTTAGGACTTAATTTGCATAATATGATTATGCAAATGCCTAACGAAGAGTTGAGGATTTATGTTGCACTAGGAAAACTACCTCGAAATCCTATGGTTTTGTTATTTAATTCTAAGAAAGGGTTTTGCTGAAGTAGACACAAGTTTTGCTGATGACGATGGCCGTGCTGCCCACTATGCTCCAAGCTCCTTGTTGTTGCAGAGGTTTAGTTTTAGAAATCCTAAATCAAAGGATGAGAGAAGTGTTTTGGTTTAGAGAAATCTTAGAATTGAAATGTCTTTAATTTTTTGTTAGGGGAATTTTAAATTTGATTATAACAACACCGGTTAAGATCCCACGGTTCCATCCTTCCGGCATTGTTATTTTTTATCAGATTCACTTAGTCCAGATGAATTTGTTAAACTCAACTGAATGAGTTCCACACTTTCATTTAGACCGACGAGACGTTTTAATTTAGTTAAAGTTGTAGTTTTGTTGTTCTGTTTGTGATTAATTTTTGAGTTGTTTTATATTTTGAATGTAGTGGTGGTGGATTTCATCTTGTAGAGACTTTTAATTTTATTTTGGTTTCAGCTCAGGGACTATCCTAATGGTTTTAGTTTTCATGCAACAATCTTGTTTAACATGCAAGAAAAGTAAAGCGCAGTGTCGGTAAAGAAAATGCAATAGAGTAAATTGTAATAACATAAAAGCGTACCTGGAAGGTCCTCCTGTCATTCAAAGCTACACTTTAAAACACATATTAAAGCATTTAAATATTTCAACAAGTACCTAGGTAAAGACTAAAGGAAGGGTTTTGGTTGTCTACCAGAATCCTAATCCTATAGCTAGTCATTTCCTATGACGTCTAAGTTCTTGATTTTGGTTAAGGATGATTTTCTTCACCAAAGAACAATTAAGTTCAATTGTTCTTTAAAACTACCCATCGTATTGAGGAAGTGCTTAGAACAAATCCTAAACATCTTTTCAATACCTCTGGGACAGTTTTGAGTCCAGGTGAATTTAACTACACAGGTGAATTAATCATCTAAGGATTTAGTCAAGTTTTATTCTCTTGCTCAATGAATTAAGATGTTTGATTATCCTATGAGTGAAGTGGCATTTCACTTAACGCTTCATTTAATAGTTATAATAATTTAAAGCTTTCAGGGGCAAGTTAATTTGTTAAATATTTTAATGATTTGAAGTTAAAGTTGATGATTTACTTTAATGTGATTTAATTATGAAATTTTAATCAATGATTTTAAGTTTTCAATGATGTTTGATTCATTTAAGTTAAACTTTTTATAAATGATATCACTATTTCATGTTAATTTAAATTTTTAGATTAACTTATGTCAAAAGAGGTGTTCAAATTATTTATTAAATTTTGATGATTTAATTTGGATTAATTATATTAATAAATTTAATTTTTACATTATGTTTTAATGAAAGTTGTCTTAAAATTATTTAAAATTTGTAATTTTGATTTAAGTTTGTTTTGAAATGATTTTAAATTAGTTTCAAATATTTTAATTTACTTTTTAAGTATTTAACATTTTAGGTTTTAATCAATTATTAAATTATTTAATGATGTAGGTTTTAATTAAATTAAGAATTATTTACTTTTAATCACTTAATTATTAGTTCCATTTATCCTATTAAGTTTAAGAGTTAAGTATTATTAAGTGATTTATTTAGAGATTTTTAAATTAAAGAATCAATATCCTCTTAAGTTATATCCCCATTTCAATAATCCAATTTCAATTAATCTTCGAAAATTTAAATTATTTAATTAATTAAAGTTTCATTTTTGGTTTATTAAAGTGATTAATGGGTTCCTACCCTTTGATTTCCCAAAGTTTCAATCATCTGAGAGAAAAATAAAATCAGATATTTTACCCCATTTTGATTAAACCTAAAGTTTTAGTTAGGGGTTAAAATCTTTTAATTACCTTTATGCCCCTCTAAGCTTATTTATTTTATAATTCATTAAATTAAGCTTAAATGAAGTTAAGATTTTTATGCCACATCATTCACATGTCAATTAAGTCATTAGAGAGAAAATGTGATTTTTCTGAATTTAATTTATTTATATAATTATTTTTAATGGAAAATAAGGGTTTTCAAAGAAAATTTACTAACATGACCAAGGTAAAGTTTCTATCCTTAAGAAAAATATGGGATGTTCCTAATGATCAGAGGACCACTTGGACCAATTTTGGTGATTTTTTGAATTATATTTTATTTATTATAATTTTTTAAAGTTTTGGAGTGTTAATTAATTATAAAATAAAATAAAAGTTAAAAAATGAATTTTATATTTTTCAAAAATCTCTCTGACCTCAAAAAGGTCAGAGAAACAAATTTTGTTTTTTTATGATTTTTCTTTGATTTAATAGAATTAATTTAGTGGGAACGCTAGAAAATACATTTTTTAATTCAAAAATTGTTTTAAGGCTTTGAAATTAAATATATTAACCTAGAGACTTAGGAAAAATAATTGATTGGTTCCTAAGTGATTAGAAAACCAAATATGACATTTTTATGATTTTTGTTATTTTGTGATTTTTTATTATTTTTTAATTATTGAAAATATTAAAATATGCTTAAAAATGAAAATTTTTAGAAAATTTCAATTTTATTTTTCTTAGACTCCTCAGATATCAGAGAGGTCCCAAAATCAATTTGGTGAATTTTTTAAATGTATTTTTGAAGTTACGAATTTTTAAAGTTTAATTTTGATTATGTGGCTTAATTGATCAATTTAATAGGGTTAAACATTTCCAATTGACTTCAAATTTTTATGTGAGGTTCCTCTGATCCTAAAGATCAGTGGAGAATTATTTTCAAGTCATTTTAATGTGTGATTAACTCTAATTATTTAAAGTTCAATTTAAAGTGATTAGGCCAACTAGGATTATTTTTAAAGAATTAAATCAAACCATAATTTTCTTAGGGTCCTCTAGTCCTAAGATACTTCACGAAATTTTCCTGGAATTTTCTAAGCAACATGCTAATTCTTGGAATTAAAATGTCAAAAAAACAGTGACATAAACATGAAAAATACTTTACTTGTCATAGTGTTGGCCTCTGACCTTCAAAAATTCAGGGAATGTTCCCCAAGTAAGAGGCTTCAAAAGCCCTATGGTCTCATGTCATGGTGAAATGTCTATGCAAATGGAGAATTGAAATACCAAAATAAGTAAATAGTTAATTAAAAATAAAATACTCATCAAATTAACTCAATTCTTTTTCACATTATTCTCCTCTGTTCACTGAGCAAGAGGGCATTTTTCATTTATTTTGTGATTTTTATATGCAAAGATATGGATTTTTTAAGTTTTGGCTATTTAATTAAATAAGAAAAATCCTATTTTCCTACTTATCCACGTTAGCGCTGCGTCAACCTACGGCGGATCGAACTCCACGCGTCGTCTTCTGGTTCGGCGCCGCCATCCGACTCAGCTGCCATGCGGTCCGCGGTTCACGTTTCATCTCCTCGTTCGACGCCATCTGAGCCGTTCGTTCGATACACGTGCAATCCGACGGCGGCCGATCATCGTCTCCAACTGGTGTGCACCCGTGACCGTCGACCTTCTAACCCTAATATCTCCCTCGATTCTCAATGGATTTTCGAGTTCTTATGCTCTATGGATTCATCTTGAGAAGACGAACACATCCATATGGTAACATGCCATGAAATTTAGCCAAACTAAATGGAGAATTCACAGAAGCTCGGGATGAAGGAAGAGTTCATACCTTGGTTCTATAAGGTGAAGCCTTAATCATAGATGCTCGACACATTCGTTGGGGTCCAAGGAAGCTAGGGATGAAGCCTGGAGCTGTGGTGAAATGCCTAGACATGACTTCCACCAGGCCTGATCACAATGCTTGGAGGCTGGAACAACTGGGTGGCCTGGAGAGGGGGCTTTCACTGGGGAACTCCCTCTCTACCTCTGGTGAAGGTGTGGGAAGAGTTAATTTGGATTTGGTGAAGTTTCAGAGAGTGTCCTGTTTTTTGGCCTGAGATTGAACTTAAAAATTGAGTTCAACCAGTGGGGGAGGAGGCAGGAAAGCAGTATAGCTGAGCTTCTCTTGGCTAGGAGGAGCTCTGGGAAAAATTTGGAGGGCTTCTGTTGAGAAAAATTTCAACACCTCTCTCATGGTCGAGAGGTGGTGCTTAAATGGCCACGGCCATTGGGATGAGCTAGGGCTCAACTGAAGGGTGGATTCAGTTTCTTAGGTGGAGGGCAGAGAGGCTCCAATGTTTAATTTGGCTTAGGTGGTCATTTGGTGGAGTTTGGGTGTGTTTAGGTAGATGATGGCTCTCGGTTTTAACCTCCTCTGGCAACTAGGCCAGCCGGCAAGGATAGGGGAGCTGGCCCCTGAGGTCAGGTGAGTCATGGAGAGGTTTAATGGTGATTAGCAGTTGTGGGGATGTTTTGGGGTAAGGAAAAAGAGGATTTATCCACTTAAGGGAAGAGATCCTTTAAAATTGGGAACCCTTGGTCCATGGCTCACTTAGCTTGGGCTAGGTGGATCTAGGGTGGTTCCTAGGGTTCACTTGGTGGCTGTGGAAAGGTTGGTTTAGCTACACTTTGTTCAATTTGGTTTGATTAGGCCATAGGTTCAAATTGGCTCACTTGGTTTTAGGTTAGGCTAACTTGGGTTTGGGTTTGATTTAGGTCCAAGTGTCTTGAGTAACATTATAGAAATGATTGCCATAAAAAACTTTCATGAAGACATGGAATGGTTTTGAGTTCAATTGGAAGGTCAATTTGATGGATTTTGGTATTTTGGTTAATTTAGGCAAGGTTGAATCAACTTTGGTCCAAGTTGGGATAAGGTGGGGTTTAGACCCAATTGAAAGTTTGAAATGGTCTAGGGGAATGTATTGAAGAGTTCCCAACATCATTCGGGAAGAAATTTTACGGTTTGGCTAATCAATTTGGTAGGTTTAGGGCATGGATTCACTTTAGGCTAAAATGGGGGTATTTTTTGTTTTAAAATAGATTTAGGTTAAGCTTAGGCTCAAATTGGGGTAATTGAAGGTTTCATAGGTTTTATGGGCATGTTATGGAAAGTTTAGGATTGAAATTTGGGGAAACAAAGTTGGTATTAAGTTAATTGGGGGTTTTGGATTAATTAGGCAAAATTGGGGATTTTGGATTTCAAATGGAATTGAACTCAAATATGAATCAAATTGGGCTTGGATTTGGTTTAGATTGATAGTAATGATGTTGAATTAAAGTTTAGAATTGAAATTGGGCAAAATTGAGGTCAAATGGTTTGGTTTGGTGTGACATTGGGTCCATTTAGGTTAAAAATGGGTCAATTTGGAGATTTTGATAAAAGTGGGTTATTTTAGCAAAATTAGGCTATGGTGTAGTTGAACAAAATGAAATTAGGAATATTTGGGATTTTCTGGAATTTTCTGGGAACTTTTGGAATTTTTGGAATTTTGTTCCAAAAGGGTATTTTATGGTATCAAGAGGTTATTTGGAGGGTATTGGGGTATTTTAGTGAATTTAAAAGCCCGAGGTTGTTTTTTGAAATGAGTTTTAGGAATTTTGGGAATTTTGGGTAATTTTTGGAAGTTTTTGGAGAGTTTTGGGGTAGGCTCATGGCTATAAGGGTAGGCTTATGGATCTCACCCAAGTCTAACCACTTTGGGACCAAGCTTAGCCAAATGGTAACCACTTTATGATTCTTCACATATTGACCTTAGCCATCTTAATCAAAGATCAGTGGCTTTAGTTCAATTATGTGAGTTTCTTAAAGGGTGAAAGGGGCAAAGTTCAATGTTTAGGGTTAAAGGGTAAAATGGCTTAGGAGTGTGTGTGTGTGAAAGAGAAGCTCAGGGCACCCAGGGTCACGCTAAATCCAAACAATCCTATAGGAACTCACTATTGATTGCCCATATGGTGATTTTAACCTTCCAAGGTGATTTATAGGTTTACAACCGTCTAAGTGGGATCCCAAGAGGAGTCAAGAAGTAGCTGAATTGCTAAAGGGTGGTTCCCAATTCTAGTCCTCTAGGATAGTCAAGGAGAAAACCTCATGGCTAGATCCTAAGATGAACTAAGGAGAGAAAAGACCTCACCAAAAATGAGGTCAACAAATGGACCCCCAATAGGTGTGGTGTGCTAACAAGCACACCGCGCATATTGGCGTTGACCGAATAGATCAACAAAACCAATACAGACGTCTAAGTGACACACTTAGAACAATACGTAGAACAATTCCGCTGGGGAGTGTCGGGTAAATCTCCAAAACTGAAGATTCCCAAACTCTCGCTGGGGAAAAAGGAGGTGGATTCCAAATCACATGATCTGGAGAGATTAGATTTAGATTCATTTCATTCTTTATTTCAAGTTCTAATTTTTAGTTTCAAATTGATTTGAGTTTCAATTTTAGTAAAGTTTGATTTAAGATTGATTTTAAGGTGGACCTCGTTGAGATTCAGAATTTGGAATGAGGATCAGAACCTAGGTTCTAACCTCAGAATTTGAAAGAGAACTATAATTTAGGCTCTAGACTCGATGAAGAGAGTTGGAATTTAGGCTCCAACCACGGAAAGAAGATCAGAATTTAAGTACTGATCGAAAGGGATGTGGACCGGAATTTAAGTACTAGCCTCAGAGAGAGAATAGGAATTTAGGTACCAACCTCGAGAGGGATGAGAATCAGAATTTAGGTACTGATCTCGAAAGGGATGAGAATTGAAATTAAAGTATCAATCTCAAAAAGAGAGTCAGAATTTAGGTACCGACCTCACAAAGGATGAGAATCAGAATTTAGGTATTGATCTCGAAAGGAGAGAACTGGAATTTAGGTACCAGTCTCGCAAGAGAATCAAAATTCAGGTATCGATCTCGGAAAGAGAGTCGGAATTTAGGTACCGATCTCGAAAGGAGAGAACTGGAATTTAGGTACCAGTCTCGAAAGAGAATCAAAATTTAAGTATCGATCTCGGAAAGGATAAGAATCAGAATTTAGGTACTGATCTCGAAAGAGATGAGAATTGAAATTTAAGTATGAATCTCAAAAAGAGAGTCGGAATTTGGGTACCGACCTCGAGAGGGATGAGAATGGAAATTTAAGTATCAATCTTAAAAAGAGAGTCGGAATTTAGGTACCGATCTCATAAAGGATGAGAATCAGAAAATAGGTACTGATCTCGAAAGGGATGAGAATTGAAATTCAAGTATCAACTTTGAAAAGAGAGTCGGAATTTAGGTACCAACCTCACAAAGGATGAGAATCAGAATTTAGGTACTGATCTCGAAAGAGATGAGAATTAAAATTTAGGTATCAATCTCAAAAAGAGAGTCGGAATTTAGGAACCGACCTCATAAAGGATGAGAACCAGACTTTAGGTACTGATCTCGAAAGGGATGAGAATTGAAAATTAAGTATCAATCTCAAAAAGAGAGTCAGAATTTAGGTACCGACCTCACAAAGGATGAGAATCAGAATTTAAGTTTCGTTTTCGATTAAAATTTCACTTTGATTCGGGTTTTCATTGATTTACTTGGTTCACATCTTGAAGTTTTAAGTTGATCTGTTTTGTGTTTTGGTTTGTGTTTTATTCAGACTTTGAATTCAAATTTTATTTTGGTTGTTATTATTTCATTCAAATCGTTCTTCGTCCAACTTTCTTTTTAAACCGAGTTAAACTCAGATCTGGTGGCGTTTGCAGTAAATTGCACAAGACTAAAGGTGAAACACAAAGTTCATCTCCATTAAAATGTCGAAGATACATCAGGTGATTCCATCAAAACATTTCTGATGACATCCGTCTGAAAACAAACTTTTACAAAAGTTCATATATATATCTGAACACAGACTGCATTGATATCTCCGTGTACTCTGACAAAATTGTATGTTCGATTCATCCATGTCTGAAAAGTAAACTACACAGGTAATAACATCACCTTCTAAGCAACTTTCCGGAGGAGAATCCCACGTAAGTGTATTTTAGAGGTGTGCTACTACTATGTAGCCTACAGCTCGTAGGGCTGCAAATTCTCAAGTTCTGGATCTGGCTGGAAGTAGACCGGAATTTTACTCTCATCCATCCTTCTGAGGGTGATGGAGACTTGCTCGTAGGGAACTCCCGGTATGCAGTGCTTCGCTACATCTGCACCATTTCCTTGTAGTACGAGAACAGAGCCTACCGGTAGAGGTATTTCCACCGGCCCTCGAAATTCTCCAGAGCCAATTATCCGGAGTTCTGTCCCGAACATAATGTTGCATTGGTTGAAAAAGGAAATGGTACAAAAGGGCCTTACAAAATCATGATGATCTGTGTGAGGTGGGATGCAATCTCCTTCTGCGTAGATGATGATAATACAGTTGTTCGGTATGCAATCAGCGGGTAGGACTCGCCAAGCCACCATCCTTTTTATCATTTTCTTAATTAAAATTGGCATTGGATCCACTTCATCATAGCGGAGTATCCCTGGCGGATTTCCTTTCTTGTCATCAGCGAAGTTGTAACAGCATCCAAATTGAATAGTAATCCTCACCTTACCTCTTTTCCATTTCGTTGGCTCGGAGTAGGTCCTGCTACTTAATCGTCCTGCACCACCTTGTTTCTTCAGCTCATTGACGTAGTCTACAATTTCACTCTGCTCGTAGTGAGAGAAAACATCTGTATGTAACTCTAGTCCTTCTAGGATGTTGACATATCTACCTCTGATTCTCTGAAAGTATTCAAAATTCTGCTTCCGCACCCTCTGGATCATCTCCAATTTGTGCTCTGAAATTATCTGCAGCTATCGAGGTCTAGTGACGTACTGTGGGATATATGGCTCCACACCTTCACGCTCTCCTAGGATCTCAGGTGTAGGCTCTGTAGTAACCTTCTCCGGAACAACCTCTGCTATGGTGCTCCTGAGGACTGGCCTCCTTGGGGTAACTGCTACGGCCGTCGGGGTTTCTTCCTTGTTCTGCTCTTCTGTTAATTTCTTCAGCATCTTGGCGATACGGTGATTCTTGTTTCTTCTCTGAGTTTGGGTCAGGGTGGCTCTCCTCTCTCCCTGAATCTCGGTAGGGCCAGCACTGATAAGCTTTCCTTCTGCGGACGTTATCACTGATTTCATCTTGTTTTCCTCGATCATAATGATCTTCCTCTTCTTGTTTGCAGCTTGGGGAGCCTTCTTGTTGAGCCTCGTCACTGTCTTCCCACGGAACTTCTCGGGATCCACAGCAGTCCAAGCAGTTTCCTCATATTCCAACTCTAGCTGTGCAAGGTCCGAGCCAACCTCTATCACAGCGTCAGCTTTCAGCTCTTCTTTGTTAAGTGCAAGACTTACGCCATCCTTAAAGTTCAGGAACAGCCGCCCGTTCGACATTTCCCTGAAAAGAAAATAAGGAAAGGATCAGGGGTTGTACTCAGGACAAGAACAATAAGAAAATTTACTTATTAATGAAAAATTCTTATTTAATTATTTCGAATTTATAAGAGTAAGAGAAGATAAGAAAAGATCAGGAGTGAGCTCGTCTCGAAAGGAAGAGTCAAAATTTTATTATTACTTCAATTGCATATGTTTTCCTTTAACACAAATTTTTTATTTATGATTTTTATCATTCATTTTCTTTTAGGTTCGAACCCAGTTATAAGTGATCACTCTACCCGTGCTTCTAGGAATGAAATTTCATTCTTCGAAACATCAGGTTGTGTAATACTTCTTCAAATATCGTCCATTGATTGGAAGCATAAATCGTTCCCCACGGCAATTCACAAGCTGGTAAGAACCTCCTGAGTAGACTGTCTCGACCACGAACGGCCCCTCCCAAGTCGGCTCAAATTTACCTCCTATCTTGCGATGTGCAAGAATAGGCCTTCTGAAAACTAGGACCAAGTCACCGACTTTGAATGTCCTAGGGCGGACCAGTTTGTCATGGGCCTGGATCATCTTAGCTTGATTCAGTTCCAGATTCTGTTGCGCTGCAAGTCATTTTCCTTCCAAGTTTTCCAATTCTTCCAGCCGTAGTCTGGCATTTTCTTCTGTAGTGATCCTGTTCGCAACTGCAACTCTGAGTGATGGGAGCTGAACTTCCAAGGGTAGAACTGCCTCAGACCCGTACACTAGAGCGTAGGGCGTATACTGAGTAGGAGTCCTGAAAGTCGTTCTGTAGGCCCATAAGGCTTCTAACAACTTCTCATGCCAATTTCTTTTGTTTTTGTCTAAAGTTTTCTTGATGATTTGGACGAGAGTTTTATTAAAAGCCTCGGCCAAGCCGTTTGCTCTTGAGTAGTAGATCGTTGAATAGCGCCAATCGATCCCGTGTCTTCTGACAAAACTATTGATCTTCGTGCTTTTAAACGCGGACCCATTGTCTGAGATAATTCTGCGCGGTACCCCGAAGCGGTAGACAACCTGATTCTTGAAGAACTGTAGCATGTGATGTGCCTTCACTTCCCCGAGCGGTACTGCTTCTGCCCACTTGGAAAAGTAGTCAGTAGCTGCAAGAATGAAGCGATGTCCTCTTGAAGATGGCGGTTCTATCGGACCCACAATATCTGTGGCCCAACATTCAAATGGCCACGACGCGATTGTCGAATGTAGCACATTTAGAGGTTGATGTAGAACCACTCCATGCACTTGGCACTGATGACAACTCTTGGCGACCTTCATGCAGTCGGTCTTAATCTTCATCTTCAATTTCAGATCTGACTGATGAGTGCCACAAAGTCCTGAGTGTACTTCTTTAATGATTTCACGAGCCACGGACCTGCTCAGGCATCTTAG
This sequence comes from Papilionanthe hookeriana x Papilionanthe teres, assembly GCA_022702705.1. Classification (NCBI taxonomy): domain Eukaryota; kingdom Viridiplantae; phylum Streptophyta; class Magnoliopsida; order Asparagales; family Orchidaceae; genus Papilionanthe; species Papilionanthe hookeriana x Papilionanthe teres. Next base: position 135,547,157 of record CM040425.1, on the reverse strand, counting down.
CCACATCTAATCGAAAGACCTTCTGTATAATGTATTGTTTATTAATGCGTAAGATAGAGTTCTTTTCTTGATTTGATGGGCTAATGACTTATCATCCGGTAGATTTCCTATTTGCAGGTAATCAATTAATGTTTGCCGCCAATCTTTCACATTTTCTGTTGCTGTTGCAACTATTTCCTCTTCCTTTTATGATTTGTGTATTGTATCCTTGTCGAGCTGTGAGAGAACCTGTCGTCCCTCAACTGACACTTCAACTGATTCATCCTGTAAACAGGCAAACTCTTTTGCGAGGCAGGCTAACGCATCTGCAAGAGCATTTTCTTTCTGGGAATCTTGTAGATTGTTACATTCGGAATTTGCTCCAATAATTTCATGGCATACTGAAAGTACTGCTCGAGCCTTGGTTTCAAAATTCTGTACTCTCCGGCGATCTGCTGAATGATCAACTGCGAATCTCTGTAGATGTTGATATCTGTTATACCCATCTGAATGGTTAATTCCAATCCTGTTATTCGGGCTTCGTATTCTGCTTCGTTATTTGTAAACGGTTATGTTAGGTGGTAGGAGTATCTTAACATCCCCCGCTCCGGTGTTATAAAGATTAGTCTGATTCCTACCTTACCGGGCACTATCATTTGCGATTCTCTGTCTTTCTGTGCTAAAGATGCTCCATCAAAGTACAATTCTCAATACTGATCATAGGGATATTGTAAGCTCATTATCTGCTCGTCTGGCAAGTCGTCGTTCAGAGGCGATTCTGCCGGCAAAGGATGCGCTGCGAGGAAGTCTGCTAGGACTTGCCCCTTTACGGCACAAAGAGGAATGAAAGTTATATCGAATTGCAATAGTATCATCGACCACCTAGCAAGTCTGCCGGAAAGCGTCGGGTGAGTCATCAAATATTTCAACGGATTAACTTTCGAGATAAGGTTAACCTTATGAGAATTCATGTAACGCCTGAGCTTTTGAGCGGCGAAGATCAGGGCCAAAATATGCTTCTCAATTGGAGGGTACTTTACTTCCGTCGGAATCAGACGATGACTCAAGTAGTAGAGAGCATTTTCTTTTCCCTCGTCATTGACCTGGGCTAGCAGGGCTTCAAGGGAGTCGTCTAAAGCCGCGGTATAAAGTATTAACGGTCTACCCGAGACTGGAGCTGCTAAGACAGGAGGTGTCATTAAATACTGCTTAATGTCCTTGATGGCCCGCTGGCATTTCTCTTCCCAAACAAATTTAGCATCCTTTTTAACCATTGCTTCAAGGTTTTGGGAGGCGGCATTTCTAAGATAGCTTCAATCTTTTCCGGATCGACTTCAATTCTACGATGTTGAACAACAAATCCTAAGAATTTCCCGGAGGTGACACTGAAGGCGCATTTTAAGGGATTCATCTTAAGGTTAAATTTTCTTAATCGCATGAAAACAATTTTAAGGGATTCTCAAATCATACAGGTGATCTTCCTTCAGTTTTCTCTTGATGACCACTTCATCCACGTAGCACTCGACTTGGTTGTGAATGAGATCATCACAAATCCTCGTCATTGCTCTTTGGTAAGTTGCTCCTGCGTTTTTCAATCCAAAAGGCATTACTATGTAGCAGTATATTTCGATTGTCGTTCAGAAGGCTGTGAGCTTTTCATCTTTTGGTGCCATCTTTATCTGGTTGTATCCTGAAGATCCATCCATGAATGAGAAGATTTCATGTTTTGACGCGATGTCGATCATTAACTCTAGAATCGGTAGCGGAAACTCGTCCTTCGGGCATGCTTTATTCAAGTCTCTGAAATCTACACAGATTCTGATCTGACCATTCTTCTTTCTGACTGGTACCATGTTGGCTAACCAAGTTGGGTATTGTTCTTTACGGACAAATTTAGCTTATATTAGCTTCTTAACTTTAGCTATTACTTGTTGTTCAATCTCTAGACACATTCTTTTGGGAGCTTGTCTGACTGGAACGACAATGTGATCCACTCCTAATTTGTGAACTGTGACCTCTGGAGCTAATCCTGGCATTTCATCATAACTCCAAGCAAAACAGTCCTTGAATTCCATTAATAGCTTGATTATTTCTTCGGAGTCTTCTTTATTGAGTAAGGAGCTAACAAAGGTCGGCCTAGGCTCTTCGCTAGTACCTAAGTTAACTTCCATTAACTCTTCTATTGTAGATTTAATTTTTTCTTCAAATTCTGGCGGAGCATCTCCGATTGGCAGATCTTCGAGATAATCTGAAGCTTCCAAGCAATCTTCATTAGACTCACTAGCGATGACCAAGAAAAATCCTGTATCATCAACGGATCCTACTGTGCCGAATCCAAGACCATGTTTTGAATTGGGAGGCCGACTGGCATTGTTCCATAACTTTTCAAAGCGTTGTGATTGGCCTTTTGACCATTGCTTAGGCAAAATACCGCGCCAAATTAAATTTTGAACACAGGGAGAATACCACTCAAATGACAATTCTATTAATTCAGAATAAGTAACATCTTCAAATTGTACATCATTTTCAGTTTTAAAAGAAGAAGCACCATGGTAGAACTTGATCGGCTTAGCACCACCACCATGCACTTCCTTGACCACCATACCCTCAATCTTATTAGAATAGATCGGGGTCAGGGTCATAATATGCACATAGTAGTTAATCTTCTCGTACATTGTTTTGTATTCTTCATTCTTCTTATCTTCGAGAGAGATCTTGAACTGGGGTTTCCTATGGTTTATTGTTGCTGCTTCTTTCTTAATTTCTTCTTCTTCTTCAGAGCTATTCTCCCAATTAACATCGATGACCGGTTTCTTCTGTTCAACTGTTCCAACGTTTCTTCCTCGACCTCATCCCCGGCCTCGACCTCAGGTGCGAGTTCTGAAGAATTCTTCACCATCTCGTCGTAAGGGAGTGCTGAGTAACTGTTGAACTAAGATTTCATGTTCTTTGTCGTCTCGTGCTTCTTTTTCTTAATTTGGTATAGCATTTCTGGAGAAGATTGTTTTCTTTGGGGGTGCGTAGTAAGATGCATCTTCGTGGATTCCGATTTCATGCACGGAGAATGGTTGCAAATCACCTTTGATACACTGTTCTTGTCCTCCTTCATAGTACTTTATACACTGGTGTTGAGACGAAGGTACCATCCGGTTCTCATGGATCCATGGCCGGCCCAGGAGAGCGTTAAATGATGTCTCAGAATCAATTATGTGGAACTTTACGGTTGTCTTGGCTAATTCACCGATCTTCATTAACAGTGTTATCGATCCAAGAGCTCTTTCTCCTTTCTGGTTGAAGCCTCTTAGCATCATCTTGTCTGCCTCGAGATTACGGGCATCAATCTCTAAATAGCCTATCGTTCGAAGGTTCACTATATTAATTGACGCTCCTAGATCAACTAGCACCTAGGAGAGTGTGAACTTTCCAATACTGATTAAAATGTACAACGGTCGGTTGTGATCTGCTGTTCCAAGTAGTAAATCATCGCCCGTGAAGGTAACACCGCGCTGTCCTTTCAATGAGCAAACCTCGTTGAAGGAATTTCAAGCTATTTGAGCTAAGCAAATTTCTAGATCAAGCAAGGCCTTGACCAGAGATTCTCTCATCTCTTTTGACAGGATCAGAGCATCGTAGATGCTTAGTTTGGCCGGTAGCTTCCTAAGATGGGCTAGCACATTATAGTTCACTTTGTTACCAGGTTGTCCAATTTCTTCCTGAACGGGCATGTCTTCTGCTGGGGTTGGCTCTTCCTGAGCAACCACATACTTTCCCTTGTCCTTTGGACCCAATCTTAGAGGTAGGACCTTTCCGCTTCTCAGATTGACTTCGGTAATTTCCTCTGAATCTACCGGTGTCTCTTCTTGAATCGGAACGAATGGCCCTTCTGAAGTCACCTCGAAGTCTGACAATTCTAACTCTATCGTGATCGGAGCTCCTAGGAATTCACAAATAGACTCGTCACTTACTGAATTTTCGTAGCCATCCTTGTGAATGTCCTCCTCTTCATCGTGGTGATCTAGGTTTTGTATGATTTGGGAATCGTTATTCGTATTGAAATCGAGATTCGGATTAGGTTGGTTGTCGTTAGTTACGTAATTGTTAGAAACAGTCAAAACGTAGCCAACACCATAAATCTTATCATTATAAGATCCCGCAGGGGCGAGCTAATAATCATACAGAGTCAGAGGTTCGAGGAATTTCTCCCCCGAATCAGAAACAACCATCCTAGGTAAAGCAGCCCCTAGTCTTCCTCTCGGAACCTCAGTCTTCTCTTCTTTCACGATCTTCTCCTTCTCTTGGGGTGGTTCTTCAATCACTAGCGATAGCGCCGGCTTGGTAGGTTTCAAACTTTGAGTTGAAGCGCGCACCAAAGAGGTCTGGATGTGATCCAAAATTTTCTTTGATGACTTTGTCTAAACTGTATTCCATCCATCGTTGGTCGTGTACGGGTCGATCAGAACAAAAGGATTCATCGAGATAATATTGACGGAACCTCCCTTTTGGAGTTCCTTCATGTATTCCTTTGGGATTGTTATGTTCCCTCTCTGAAGATTATCTTCCAACCAGTTCTTGAAAGTGAAGCAGTCTTCGATTTTATGTCCGAGCATCCTGTGGTAGGGATAGTAGCTTGGATGATCCTTCTTGTCGACTTGCTTCGGCTTCCTGGGCTCTGGCAATTGAAAGTCGGGCGTCTTCATCAAACTGCAAAACGTCTTAACAACTGCCTCAGTCTTGAAGGGGTACTCTTTGATCAAAAGTTTCTTCAGGGGACGGAGCGGACGAGGCGGCGGCTGATCGTACCGTGGCGACTGTTAACTCAGTCGAGGCTGAAAACTCTATTGAGGCTGATAATTCTGCTGAGGGTGTTGATAAGTCTGTTACGGTGGTTGATAACTCGGCTGCGGTCGCTCTGGCCGTATTTGCACTGGCTGTTTACCTTTGTCCACTGTTGCGACGGTTCCTGATTTCTTCTCGAATGCTTTTACGGGCTTCTGCTTATCGGTCCTATCGATGAAACTTAGCTGTTTCGCTTCCTCTTGCAAGCTCCCGGCCTTGCTAAGTAACTTCTTGAAAGTCTTAATGGTGAATCCCTTAAGGAGAAGTGCTATCGGGCCATGGATACTCTTACGAAAGATATCGACCGCATGCTGTTCCTGAAGCTGTGGTTCACACTTCATGCTCAGGTTCCTCCATCGAAGTATGTAATCCACCAAAGTTTCGTTCGTTTTCTGTCGCTCCACCACTAGATCACCGATAGTGATGTGGTGCCGAGCTCAGCAACCGCTTAACGAAGAGATTTTCCACTCCGCAAAAGTCTCGACCGATCCATTCGACAATTCTGCATACCAGTCAAAGGCGATCCCTGACAAACTGCTGATGAACTGTCGAAAAAGCAAAGCGTCGCTCCCGCCGGCATTGCAGCAACTGGCACGAAAATGTGCGACATGTTGCCGGGGGTTTCCCATTCCATCGAAAGTCTTAAACAGAGGTGGTACAAAGCCCTTTGGGTATTGGACTGCGTCAAATTCTTCAGGGTAAGGTCTACCCGTCTGAATAGATGTCCCACTCTTGGACTGAGCTATGGCTTCTTGCACCTGCTGTTCTACCATGCTCTTAATATCCTTTCAGGAATCATGTTCTGTGTAGAATCTTTCTTCAGCTGATCATCTCTGTTAATAGATGTAATCTCTTTTCCTCCATCTGTAATATGGATGACCTCCGGGGGTATCTGTTTCTGAGGCTGGGCCAGACTCTGAAGAGTGGCTAAGGCGGCTGCCATCTCTTCCATCCTTTTCGCCATCTGGGAAATTGTATCATCTCTTTCCCAAAGCTGTGCTCTCATTAACTCTGGCTCATCTCTTTCTAAAGCTGGCGGAACTCCCTGCGAAGCTCACGATGCTCGTGTCTTAACCATGTTGACCTCAGCATACTCTTCATCCATGAATTCTAACGAATCCACTTTGTCCCTTAGTTCTTCTCCTCTTTCTCTTGCTAGCCGTCGGATTTCGATACTTATTTGCCCTATGGCATCCTCAAGTGGCCTTTTTTGAACAATCTTATGGTTGTCAGGAGATGACTGTTGAACCTCTCTTTCAGGAGTTTCTTTTACTGTGGCACTTTCTTCAGATCTGGGATCTTCAGCGAGACTTCTCTTTCCAGAAAGTTCTATTGGTATTGGTTCGGCAATAATAGGTCGCCACACCATCCTTCTTGTAGCAGGAGGCCGAGGACCGGCTGGTCTGTCGGCGGTGCGTAAGTAGGTGGTTTCCTCCCTAATATGGAGACCCGCTACCACAACAGGTGAGCCTTCCTCGCTAGCTCGCACCTTTTTCTTTGGTCTTTCAGAGACAATAACAGGCTCTACTCGCGGACCGAGGTGATACTTAACTGGCACTCGTCCCATTCTTCTCAGAATCTCTGATACAGGAATTCCTTCTTTTCTGGATAATTTCTCGACTACCGCACGCAATCAAGCAAGCGGTGTAGCCTTGCTCTTCTTCTTCTTACTGTCACTGTAATATGCAGGTCAGGGTAACGCAGCGGCGATCTTTCTGGCATCTATTTCATCAGATGCAGCAAAGAGAGGGTGGAATCTATTTCCGTCCAACAGTGGTGAATATTCTGACAGTTCTTCCTCTTTCTCTTCGGGGATTTCTTCAAGATAGGCGGCTTCAGCTTCCCTGACCTTCTTGATCTTAGCAAACTTCCTGTTTTTATTCCTCCTCTGTGTCCGGTTTAAGGGCCTATACTTCGAACCAGACCCTATCTCGAAAACAGACGATATCGCAGCGAAGTCTGAACCCTCCACGGTGACAGCTCATAACTGACTTGTACTTCCTTTCCTTTCAGTTTGGCAGGAACCGGGGTAGATGCAGTAATGACCAGACTAGTGGGGGTAGAGACGATAGTTCTAGGGGTAGCAGTCTACTTCCTGTGAACAGCAGTGTTCCTTTCAACTGGGGCTCTTTGCAGGGAAGGGAATTCTTGAGTCGACTTTAGGTTAAACTCAATCATAGGCTCCTCAGTCTCAGGCACTTTGTTCATTAGTGTGAAAAGAGTAACATCGGCAAACTTAACGTCCGTGTTATCGAACCCTTGTCTGAAACGGATGATGCCATTGTCAGGCAGTTCATCCTTGTAGACAGCTAAGTCAAGTCCATTGGTAAAGGAGAAAATCAGCTTCGGGACAGACATCTTTTGCAAGGCAAGTTTCGATTATCAGTCCTGAATTATGCATCCTTCGTAAGGACGAAAAAAAAGAAATTGAAAAGAGTCCAAACACAATTTATTTAAGTTTTTTTTATGCATTTACGATTAAGAAAAGAGTTTGTTTGTTAGGCGGTTAGTTTATTCGTTAAAAAACGAGAAGAGATTAGAGAGGGTAAAGGACCCATTCCAGAGCTTAGAAAGGAAGGGAAAATCTCGTAGGATTTCTCAACTCGAAGGACCGCTCCTATACTAACACCTATTGGGGGTCTACCTCGCCTCTTCGGGGAGGTAACAAAAGGAGGATTTCAGAACCTCTCTGTTTAGGGGTGTCTAAACAATGGCTCCAAAATCCGAGAAGAGTTGATCATACATGTTCAAGACAGAAATGAACAAGATATGTCAACGCAAGAATGGTAGTCTGATCTACTAGGGGCATGGACTTACTACTGATTTATGAATGCAAAACCATCCAATCAAAATGGAGAGAGGAACTAGTCCCCAGCGGAATCACGAGAAGTTGTCGGCATATTTTTAGGTTATGTGTTGGATTAAAAAAAATGGGTCGCTAACAGAAATTGTTGGTGAATTTTTTAATTTAATTTAAATATAATTTGAAAAGTAGTATTTGATTTTTGAAAATAATTTTAAGTTTGAAAATTTTAAGATATGAAAAATCAAACCGATCTCACATCCCAAATAGTTTATATAAACGAGCACCGCATCACAAATCGTGTATCCATCCCAAAGAATAGACACATTGCTTGATGATGGGGCTCGATTAAATAAACTAGAAGATTTGTGACATCTGTTTGGCCTGCGAACCAATTTTATAAGCCGACAAGTTTCCCTGTTTAATATAAAGGAATTAAGCAGGGTTTATATTACCTGGGTCCTTAAAGTTTCCTATAAGGGCAAGCCCCTATAGTTAATTACATATTAAATGACGGGAATCATTTAAGAAAACTCTCGATAATGATCAGTGGTTTCGTTCCCAAGAATTTCAAAATTTAAGGTTTTCAAACAATTGGATTTTGAAAATTTCAATTAGGAATGGATCAAATTTGGAACAGTTATTTTAGGAATCCAATGGAAGAAAAGTAGGAGAAGTTGAGGATCCAAGAAGAATCTTGGCAACTTCCCAAACTATCCTATTGTTTGGCTTCAATTTGGGAGATTATTTATTGTTGCAATCTTGCCAATTTTATTTATTTAGGTCTTATATTTGTATGACATAGTCATGCAAATGGCTTTGAAGATGTGAGGGATTATGTCGTACCAAACGACTACCTCGGAATCCTAAGACCGGTTAGGACTTAATTTACATAATATGATTATGCAAATGCCTAACGAAGAGTTGAGGATTTATGTTGCACTAGGCAAACTACCTCGAAATCCTATGGTTTTGTTATTTAATTCTAAGAAAGGGTTTTGCTGAAGTAGACACGAGTTTTGCTGATGACGATGGTCGTGCTGCCCACTATGCTCCAAGCTCCTTATTGTTGCAGAGGTTTAGTTTTAGAAGTCACAAATCAAAGGATGAGAGAAGTGTTTTGGTTTAGAGAAAAATTAGAATTCAAATGACTTTAATGTTTTATTAGGGGAATCCTAAAGTTGATTATGACAACACCGGTTACGATCCCACGGTTCCATCCTTCCGGCATCGTTATCTTTTATCGGATTCACTTAGTCCAGATGAATTTGCTAAACTCAACTGAATGAGTTCCACACTTTCATTTAGACCGTGGGAAATCCCGTTAACAACACGTAGGTTACATCATCTGAGGTATTCCCGATCATCCAACGAGAGGTTTTGATTTAGTTAAATTTGTAGTTTTGTTGTTCTGTTTGTGATTAATTATTGAGTTGTTTTATATTTTGAATGTTGTGGCGGTGGATTTCATCTTGTAGTGACTTTTAATTTGATTTTGGTTTCAGTTCAGGGACTATCCTAAAGGTTTTGGTTTTCATGCAACAGTCTTGTTTAACATGCAAGAAAAGTAAAGCGCAGTGTAGGTAAAGAAAATGCAATAGAATAAATTGCAATAACATAAAAGCGTACCTGGAGGGTCCTCCCTTCATTCCAAGCTACACTTTTGTTGACCTCATTTTTGATGAAGTCTTCTCTCCTTCTTTTTAGTACTTAGGATCTAGCCTTAGGCTTTTCCTTTGACTATCCTAGAGGATTAGAATTGGGACCCACCACTTAGAAATTCAAACCACTTCTTAACTCCCTGCAAACTCCACAAACTTGATTGTAGACCCCTAATCACCTAGAGGGTTGAAATCAAATGTCGATGTTTAAAGGATGAGTTCCTATAGGACTCTTTGGCCTTAGGACTGCCCTGGGTGGTCTGGTCTGGTGAGGGCTGACTTACACACACACTACACTTATACACTACACTTTCACACAACTCCTAAAACCACACCCATACCCAACTTGACCTCGTGACTCATGAAGGTGATTCACATGGATGGTCCTTAACCCCTAAGCCCTTGGCTAAGAGGGTTAGGAACAACATAGTGAATGCCTCAAATGAGTCCCTTCATGGCTCATGTGGGCTTGATATGGCTTCATGACTCAACCAAAATGATTTCATTCCACTTACATTTACCCAATCTTCAATTTTCCAAATTTTTAATTTTTGACCGCGGGGACCCTACACCCGCCTAGCCTACCCAAAACCCTTGAAATTACCCAAAATTTCCAAAAATCTTCAAATCACCCAAAATTCCTCAAAACCAATCCCAAACATTTCCACATCACTCAAATTGATAATCCATAGCCAAATATACTAAAAATTCCAAAAATACCCCCAATACCCTCCAAATACCCAAAATGCCCCTCTTGACCCAAAAATCCAAAAAATTCAGAAAATTCCCAAAAAATTCCAGCAAAATTCCAAATATTCCCAATTTCATTTTGTTCAACTACACCATGGGCCAATTTTGTCAATTTACCCCACTTTTGTCAAAATCCCCAATTTGACCCATTTTTAAACCAAAGTGAACCCAATGTCAAACCAAACCTACCCAATTGACCCAAATTCTGGTCCAATTCAATTCTAAACTTCAATTCAACATCCCCAACACCAATCTAGACCAAATTCAGGCCCAATTTGATTGACATTTGAATCCAATTTCACTTTTGACCTTAAAGCCCAATTTGGACCCATGACCCAAACTTAGCCCAAACTAACCCAATTCAACTCCAATTAACCCGAAATCTTTTCTAAACCTTCCCTAACATCCCCAAAAACAAAACACTAACATAATTTGCCCAAAATTTGGACCCAAATCCCACTCAAATTCAACCCAAAACCAAAAAGCCCAATTTTGACCTAAACCCAAACTTAACCCAAATAGGCCCAAACCCCAAAATCCAAACCCAACCAAAGTTGAAACCTCTTTGAAACAGCCCTACAAACATTGCTCAACATTAATTTTACATCAATTTCAACATTAGCCCAACATTAGCCCAAGTTAACCCAATTTGGTCTACTATTAGCCACTTTACCAAAAAGCCCAAATTCAACCCAATTCAAACCCAAACCACCTCAAATATGTTTCAAACCACTCATGACACATGCCTAAACCAATTGCAACATTTATTTGACATGGCCCTTCACAAAAATTTCATCCCAAAAGCCCATTTTAAAATCCAAAAGCCCTCTTCCATGAAGCCTTTAAAAGCCCACTTCCACCAAATCCAAAAGCCCAAAAATTCATCCAAAGTCCATATGACACTCTTCCTCATCATGCATTCAATTAAAATCATCCCTAATTCCTAATCCAATGATCAAATCATTCTAAATAAAGCTTCATCCAACTTTCCACCAAAATATCCAAAATCCTTAAAATCCATTTTTATGAAATTGACCAAACTTTTTCCAAGCCAAATGTGAGCCATTGAGCCATGTACAAGCCACATGGAAGCCATGGGAGCCACTTTCCACCTCACCAAGCCATTAATGGCAAGAGGAGGGGACCCTTTCCTAATCTTTCGTTAAGCCTTTTAACCATACTCATGTCACACTCTAAACCATGCTTAGCCACCTCACCATGGATGGAGACCACACCATTTTCTCTTGGCTGACACAAGTGAGCCTTTTCAGCCCAAGACCAGGCCTTGGGTGGTGCACCTAGCCCAAAAGGATGGGTTGACTCATTTGAACCCAAAATAGCCTTCCCCCCATTCCATTTCAATCCAAGCTCTTTACACATGGCATTGGCCAATTGCCTACACAAAACCCCAGCCCTGACCCACCTGAACTTGAGGGTGACCATTGCCTGCCGGCAAGCCGCCTGGATCGCCGGAAAAAACCATGGCCGAGACCTTGGGAGGAGCCAAAAAATTCAATTCTCCCTTGCTGACTTGTCTCAACCTAAATGGACAGCATAGCTCTTCTTCTCCTCACCAGAGCAGCTGATCCCCAGCCCTAGATCCCCCTGGGAGGCCCTCCACTCTCTCCTATTTAAATACCACACCTCTCAGCCATGAGAGGTGCTGAACCAGACCTTACTGAAACCCTCCCAAAATTGCTCCAGACCACTCTCCATACTTAGAGCGAGCTTGATCCCCGATGACAATTTGCCCTAATCCCCACCAACAGAGCCCAATTTCTCAGCCAAAATTCCACCCAAAAAAAGGACATCTCCCAATCCTCCACCAAATTCAAATTAAACTCACCCACACCTGTACAAGGTCAAGAGAAGGAGTTCCCCAGTGAAAGCCCCCTCTCCAGGCCACCCATTTGTTCCAGACTCCAAGCTTTGTAATCGGCTGTGGTCGAAATCATACCTGGACAATTCACCAGCCCAAGGGACTTCATCTGGAGCTTGCTTGGACCCAAACGAAGGTGACACAACTCTCAGATCGAAGCTTCACTTCTCTGAGCAAAGGTATGGACTCACTCTTCTTCCCGAGCTTACAGAGATTCTCTATTTAATTTAAGTCAATTTCAATACATGTTTACCATATGGATGTGTTCGTCTCCTCAAGACGAATCCATAGAGCATAAGAACTCAAAAATCCATTGAGAATCGAGTGAGAAATTAGGGTTAGAAGGTTGATGGTCACGGGTGCACATCAGTCGTAGACAATGACTGGGAGCCATCGGATCGAGCGTGTATCGAGTGGACGGTCTGGATCGAGCCGGACAGCGCGATGGTGCATGAACCGTGGGCCCCTGGAGCGCTGAGTCGGATGGCGGCGCCGAATCAGAAGACGACGCGTCGCCTTTCGGAGCTGCCAAGGATGGCGTGGCGCTGCGTGGATAAGTAGGAAATTAGGGTATTTTTTTGATTTATTTAATTCCCTAAACTTCAAAAATGCATAACTTTGTGTAGGATAATCAGAAAAATAAAATAAAAATGCCCTCTTGGTCAGTGAACAGAGGAGAATAATGTGGAAAAGAAGTCATGTAATTTCATCAAGTATTTTATTTTTAATCATTTATTTACTCTCTGCACTATTTCAATTCTCCATGCATGTATACAATTCACCATGGCATGAGACCATAGGGCTTTTGAAGCCTCTAAATTTGGGAACATTCCCTGAATTTTCCAAAGTCGAGGCCACCCCTATCGAAGAGTTATTGATTTTTCAATTCTAGGCCACCATTCTGAGTATTTTAATTCCAATAATTAGCATATTGTGAAATAAATTCTAGGAAAATTTGGTGATGTTTCTTATGACCAGAGGACCCTAGGAAAAATAGTTTTTGAGTTAACTCACTTGTGATAACCCTAATTGGCTTAAACACTCAAAATGGGGCTTTAATTAATTATAGCTAATCATACATCAAATTGACTTGAAATCAATTCTCCACTGACCTTTAGGATCAGAGGAACCCACCATAAAAGTTTGAAGTCAATTGGACTTGGTTAGCCCTATCAAATGGGTTGATTAAGCCATTTACCCAAACTTAAACTTTAAAAATTCATAACTTTCAAAATACTTCTCAAAAATTCACAAAATTGGTTTTGGAGCCTCTCTGATATCAGGGGAATTTAAAAAAATTAAAATTGCAATTTTCTAAAAAAGTTGATTTTTTGCATTATTTTAATATTTTTAATAATTAAAAAATAATAAAAATCACAAAAATGATAAAATTCATCAAAGTGTCACATTTTGAATTTTAATCACTTAGGAACAAACCCCATATTTTTTTTAAGTCTTTATGATAAGATATTAAATTTTAAATCCCTAAGGTAATTTTAAAAATTAAAAAAATGCATTTTCTAGTATTTTCACTAAAATAATTCTAATAAATCAAATAAAAATCAAAAAATTGTAAGAATTGGTTCTCTAATTTCCTTGACATTAGAGAGATTTTTAAAAAATATAAAATTCATTTTTCAATCTTTATTTTATTTTTAAATTAATTAATACTCCAGAAATCAAAATAATTATAATAAAAATAATATAATTTAAAAAATCACCAAAATTGGTCCAAGTGGTCCTCTGGTCATTAGGAATGTGTCATAATTTTCTTAAGGACAGAAACTTTCCCTTGGTCATATTATTAAATTTTCCTTGAAAATCCTTATTTTCCATCAAAAATAATTACATAAATAAACTAAATACAGAAAAATCACATTTTCTCCTCTAATGTCTTGATTGACATATGAGTGAAGTCACATAAAAATTTCAAATTCATTTGAGTTCAATTTAGTGAGTTATGAAATTAGTAAGTTTAAAGGGCAAAATGGTAATTAAACTTTTAACCTATAATTAAAAATTTTAGGTTTAATTAAAAGGGTGGGTAAAATATTTGATACTAAGTTGATTTTGGATGTTTGAAACTTAGGCAATTAAAGGGTAGAAACTTACCAAATAATTTGAAAATAATTAAAATAAAGCTTAATTAAATAATTAATTAAATTTGGAAGAATAATAAAAATTGGAATTATTAAAATAGGGATATTATTAGGAAGAGATTTGTTCTTTAATTTAAGAATCCCTAAATTAATCTCCTCAATAATATTTAATTCCTAATTAAAATGATAATCCAAATTTAGGATTAAAAATGCTAAAAGACTTAATCATTTAATTAAATTAAAGTTAAATTATTTAAATTGAATCCTCTTAAAATTTCAATTAAATTAATACTTTAACAATTAAAATTAAATCATCTTTAAAACATTAAAAAAAAATAAAATAAAATAAAATAAAATATTAAATTAAAATTAAAAATAAAATTAAATTTAAATTTAAATTAAATTAAAATCTAAAATAAAATTAAATTAAAATTTAATTAAAGTTTAAATTAAATTAAATTAAATTAAAATTGAAATTAAATTAAATTAAATCAAATTAAATTAAATCACATTAAATTAAATTAAATTAAATTAAATTAAAACACTTTAAATTAAATTAAAATAAATTAAAATGAAAAATAAAATCAAGTTAAAATTAAAATTAAATTAAATTAAATAAATTAAATTAAAATTAAAACTAAACCAAATTAAATTAAATTAAAATTAAATTAGATTAAATTAAATTAAAAATAACATCACCTAAGACATAAAGAATTCAAAAATAAATCTAAAACAACTTGAACACTATTCCAAACTTAAACCCATTAATCGAAATTAAATTAAATCATAAATCACTCAACATTAATTCGCCCTCAAAAGCTCTTGTTGTCATGACTCCTAAACGGAGTATTGAGTGAAGTGTTACTTCACTCATAGGATATTCAAATGTCCTAGTTCACTGAGCGAGATAACAAAACTTGAACTCCTAGATGATTAATTCATTTGTATAATTAAATTCTCTTGGACTTAAAATAATCATAGAAGTATTGAAAGAATGTTTAAGATTCGTCTTAAGCACTTCCTCGATATGATAGGATATTTATAAGAACAATTGAACTTAATTGTTCTTTGATGAAGAAAATCGTCCTTAAACCAAAACACAAGAACCTAGACGTCATAGGAGATGACTAGCTATAGGATTAGGACCTTGGTAGAAAACCATAACCTTTCCCTTTGCTTTACCTAGGAACTTGCTTTAAATGCTTAAATATTCTAAATTGTGTTTAAGTGCAGCTTGGGATGACGGGAGGTCCCTCCAGGTACGGTTTTATTTTATTGCAATTTACATAGTGCAATTTACTTAATCGCATCGCACTTACTTTTCTTGCATGATAAACAACTGTTGCATGAAATCCCACACCGTTAGGATAGTCCCTAAAACTGAAACTAAAACTAAATTAAAAGTCATTACAAGATAAAATTCACCGTCACAACATTTCAAAATATAAAACAACTCAAAATTTAATCACAAACGAACAACAAAACTACAACCACAACTAAATTAAAACGTCTTGTTGGATGATCGGGAATACCTCGGATGATGTAACCTACGTGTTGCTAACGGGATTTCCGACGGTCTAAATGAAAGTGTGGAACTCATTCAGCTGAGTTTAGCAAATTCATCCGGACTAAGTGAATCCGATAAAAATAACGATGCCGGAAGGATGGAACCGTGGGATCTTAACCGGTGTTGTTATAATCAACTTTAAGATTTGTTTTAATTAAAACATGAAAAATACTTGGAAATTAAGACCTTCTCTAAACCAAAACACTTCTCTCATCTCCTAATTTATGGCTTCTAAAACTAAACCTCTGCAACAACAAGGAGCTCGGAGCATGGTGAGCAGCATGACCATCGTCATCAGCAAAACTTGAGTCTACTTCAGCAAAACTTTCTTAGAATTAAATAACCAAGCCATAGGATTTCGAGGTAGTTTGTCTAGTGCAACATAAATCCTCAATCTTTTGTTAGGAATTTGCATTGCAAATTAAGCCCTGACCAGCCTTAGGATTCCGAGGTAGTCGTCCGATACGATAGAAACCCTCAAATCTTCGAGGCTATTTGTGTGATCACATCATACGAATATAAGTCCTAATTAATTAAAATTGGCAAGATCAAAACATTAAATAAACATTAGGGCATTCCTAAATTCAAGCCAAACAATAGGATAGTCGGGAAATTACCGAAGTTCGCTTCGAATCTGTGATTTCTCCTACCTTACTTCCTTTGAATTCACAAAATAAAATGTTCCAAATTTGGTCCATTCCCTATTGAAATTCCAAAATTCAATCCTTTGAAAACCTTAAACTTTGAAATTCTTGAGAGCAAAACTACTGATTATTATCGAGAGTTTTCTTAGGTGATTCCCGTCACTTAAGATGTAATTAACTATAGGGGCTTGCCTTTATAGGGAATTTTAAGAACCTGAGTAATATAAACCCTGCTTAATTCATTTATATTAAGCAGGGGAACTTGTCGGCTTATAAAATTGGTTCGCAGACCAAACGGATGTCACAAATCACCTAGTTTATTTAATCGAGCCCTATCATCAAGTAGTGTGTCTATTCTTCGGGATAGATACACGGTTTGTGGTGCGGTGCTCGTTTATATAAACTATTCGGGATTTGAGATCAGTTTGATTTCATATCTTAAAATCTTCAAATTCAAAAATTATTTTCAAAATCAAATACTACTTTTCAAATTATTTATTTAAATTAAATTAAAAATTCGACTCCAATTTCCGTAGGCTACCCCATTTTCAAAATAAACACATAACCTAAAAATACGCCGACAGTTTCTGGCGACTCCGCTGGGGAGAATTCCTCTCTCCATTTTTAATCAGATAGTTCTGCATTCAAAAATCGGTAGTGTATCCATGTCCCTAGTGGATCAAACTACCCTTCTTTCCGTTGGAATACTATGTTCATTTCTACCTTGAACGAGTATAGCCAACATTATCTCGGATTTAGGAGCCACTGTTTAGACACCCCTGAACAGAGAGGTTATGAGATCCTTTTGCCTCTTTTCTGAGGTGGGGTGGACCCCCAATAGGTGTTAGTTTAGGAGCGGTTCTTCAAGTCGAGAAGTCTCGCATAAGACTTTCTTTTCCTTTCCAATTCTGAATCGGATTCCTTACCTTCTCTACACCTTTGAACATTTCGTTCTTAATAAACAAACCCTCTAATGAATGACTCTTTTAACAAATAACACCTTTTTTATAAATACATGAACAAAAATGTGTTCGGACTCTTTTCAATTCCTTTTTTTTTCATCCTGATGAGAAGAAGCATAACTTGGGACTGACAATCAGAATCTACCTTGCAGAGGATGTCTGCCCAAAAGCTGATTTTCTCCTTCACCAATGGACTGGACTTCGCTGTTTATAAGGATGAGCTGCCCGACAATGGGATCATCCGGTTTGGACAAGGATTCGAGAACACAAATGTCAAGATCACCGACGTTACCCTTTTCACACCGACGTAAAAGTATCCGAAACCGAAAGACCTTCGATCGAGTTTAACCTTAAGTCAACTCAAGAGTTCCCTCCCCGCAAAGGGTTCCAGCTGAGAGGAATACTACTGTCCAAAGGAGGACTGTTATCTCTACCCCCACTGGTCTAGTCGTCTCTGCACCTACCCCGGCTTCTGCCAGACTAAAGGGGAAGGAAATTCAGAACTGTGATGAACCTGTTATCGTGGAGGGTACAGATCTTCCTGTGAGACCTTCCGTTTATGAGATCGGGTCCAGCTCAAGAATTCCACCACTGACACGGACTCAGAGAAGGAACAGAGTAGAAGGATTGCTAGAGAAGCCAGAGCTGCTGAAGTTGCTTTCCTGGAGGAAATCCCAGAACTGCCCGAGTATACACCGCTGCCTGAGTATACACCGCTTTTGGAAGGAAGTAGATTCCATCCCCTTTCCGCCGCAGCTGACGAGGAAAATGTCCGCAGGATTGCTTCTACATTACCTCGACCCGCATACTATAGCGACAGCCGAAAGAAAAGGGCTAGGATTACACCATTTGCCCGACTACAGACTGTGATAGAGAAGTTAGCAAAGAAAGAGAATGTCGTGTATCAGAGATTTTAAGAAGAAGAGGGCGGGTGCCAGCCAAATCCCGTCTTGGGCCGCGAGTAGAACCCGTTATCGCCACAGAAAAGCCGAGTAAGAAGATGAAGGCTAGTCCACCTGTTGTTGTTTCAGGTTTACGGATCGTGGAGGATACCACCTTCCAAAGCATTCGGCCGACGGCACCATCCGGTCCTGGGCCTTCTCGTCGCTAGAAGGATGATATGGCGTCCTACTACCGGCCAATTAAGACTGAAACAACGACCAGAAAAGGAAAGTCTCGTCAGAAGACTCGAGTCCGAAGAGAGCGCCACTGCAATGAAGGGCACTCCCAAAAAGGAAACCCGACAGCCATCACATGATAACTGTGAAACCACATGAAAAAGACCATTGGAAGACGCTATGGAAAAGCTAAGAACTGATATTCAGCGATTAGCAAAAGAAAGAGAAGAAAAATTTGGAGATGAAGTCGACTCGTCAGAGTTCATGGATGATGAATATGCAGAAATTAACATGGTTGAAACACGAGCATCGTCGCCTTCGCAAGGTGCTCCCAAGCAACTATGGAAAAAGATGAACCGGAAGCATTAAGAGCACAAATTCGAGGAAAAAATGATACAATCTCTCAATTGGCAAAAATGATGGAAGAGATGGCTGCAGCCCTAGCCACTCTCCAGAGTCAAGTTCAACCCCCAAGAGAAACGCCTCCAGAAGTTATTCATATTACAGACGGAGGAAAAAAGATTACATCCGTTAATGGAGATGATCAGCCAAAGAAAGATTCTACCCGTAACATGATTCCGAAAAGGATATCAAGAGCATGGTGGAACAACGAATGCGAGAAGCCTTGGCACAATCAAAGAGCGGGACATCCATTCGGACGGGTAGACCTTACCCCGAAGAATTCGATGCCGTCCAATATCCGAAAGGCTTCGTACCACCTCTCGTTCAAAACCTTTCGATGGAACCGGAAACCCTCGGCAGCATGTTGCACATTTTCGTGCCGCTTGTTGCAATGCCGGCGGAAGTGATGCTTTACTCTTCCGACAATTTGTCGACGACTCGTCGTGGATCGCCTTTGATTAGTATGCGGAATTACTGAACGGTTCGGTGAAGACATTTTCAGAATTAGAGAACCTCTTCATCAAGCGATTTGCCGGAGCTCAGCACCACATCACTATAGGTGATTTAGTGGTAGAGAAGAAGAAGCCGAACGAAACTTTGGTTGACTACATACTTTGATGGAGGAATCTAAGTATGAAGTGTGAGCCACAGCTACAAGAACAGCATGCAGTCGGCATTTTAATTAAAAGAATTCATGGCCCGATAGCACTTCTCCTCAAGGGATTTACTATTAAGAATTTTGAGAAGTTGTTAAGCAAGGCCGGAAGCTTGCAAGAGGAGGCGAAGCAATTAAGTTTCACCGACAAAACAGACAAACAGAAGCCCGTGAAGACTTTTGAAAAGAAGTCCGGGATCGTCGCAGCAGTCGATAAAGGCAAGCAGCCGATACAAATACCGTCAGAACGGCCGCAAAGCAACCTCAACGAATTACCAAGAACCCCGACCCAACTATCGATCATCTCAACAGCATGAAAAACCGCCTCGTCCACAACGTACGTTAAGGGAGCTTCCGAGCAGGAGTATCCGTTCAAGAATGAGGCGAGTGCCGAAAATGTTCCGCAGCCTCGATGAAGACTCCAGATTTCCAACTGCCAGAGCCCAAGAGGCCAGAAGAAGTCGACAAGAAAGGTGATCCTAACTTTTGCCCTTACCACCGGATGCTCGGGCACAAGATAGAAGATTGTATCACTTTCAAAAGTTGGCTCAACGACAATCTTCGAAAAGGGAACATAACGATCCCAAAGGAATACATGAAGGAACCCCAGAAAGGAGGTTCCGTCAATGTTATCTCGACGGATTTCATTGCTCCAATAGATCCCTATGCGACAAATGATGGATGGACTACCGCTTGGACAAAGTCTTCGAAGAAGATTTTGGATCGTATCCAAACCACTTCGGTGCGAGCCTCAATTCAGAGTTTGAAACCTGTCAAGTCAGCACTATCACTTACGATAAAAGAACCACCTCAACAAGAGACGATCGAAGAAAAGAAGAAAATTGATGAAGAAGAAAAGACCGAGGCTCCTGAGGCTAGACTAGGAGCTGCTTATCCTAGGTTAGTTGTTTCCGATTCGAGGGAGAAATCCCTCAAACCTCTGACTCTGTATGATTACTTGCTCACTCCGGTGGGATCTTATAATGATAAGGGTTATGGCGTTGGCTACGTTTTGACTGTTTCTAGCGATTACGTAACTAGCGGCAACCAACCTAATCCGGACGTCGATTCCGATACAAATAACAATTCTCAAATCATACACAATCTCAACGATCACAATGACAATGAAGACATCCACCAAGGAGGCTACGAGAGTTCAACAAGCAACGAATCTATTTGCGAGTTTCGAGAAGCTCCGACATACAACAGAGTTAGAGCCTTCGTACTCCGAAGCTAATCTAGAAGAACCTGTAATTCTGATTCAGAAGGAGACACCAAGAACTGAATACTAGATTCAGAAGAAATCACAGAAGTCAACTTAAGAAGTGGAAGGGTTCTACCTCCGAGAATGGTTCCAAAGGACAAAGGAAAGCAGGTGGTTGTTCAGGAAGAACCAACCCCGGTAGAAGAAATACCCATCCGGGAAGAAAACGAGACACATGAAAATAAAGTGGACTACAACGTGCTAGCCCATCTTAGGAAACTACCAGTCAAACTGAGCATCTACGATGCTCTCATCTTATCAAAGGAGATGAGAGAAGCTCTGATCAAGGCCTTACTTGATCCAGAAATTTGCTTAGCTCAAATGACCGGAGATTACTTAGATGAGGTTTGCTCGTTAAAGGAACAACGAGGTGTTACCTTCACGGACAATGACCTACTACTTGGGATGCCGGACCACAACCGACTGTTGTACATTTCAGTTACAATTGGGAAGTTTACACTCTCCAGAGTATTGGTGGATTTAGGAGCATCAATCAATATAATGAATCTTCGAACGCTAGCATACTTGGAAATTGATGCTCGCGAGCTCGAAGTAGACAAAATGTTATTAAGAGGATTCAACCAGAAAGGAGAAAGAGCCCTCGGATCAATAACACTCGCTAATGAAGACCGGTGACTTAGCAAAGACAACCGCGAAATTTCACATAATTGATTCAGAAACGTCATTCAACGCTCTACTGGGGCGACCATGGATACATGAAAACCGGATGGTACCGTCATCTCTACATCAGTGCATCAAATACTACGATGGAGGTGAACAATGCATCAAAGGTGACTTACAACCATTCTCCGTACATGAAATTGGAATCCATGAAGATGCAGCTTATTACGCACCTCCGAAAAAAACAATCTTCTCCAGAGATACCATAACAAATGAAGCAAAGGAAGTTCGGGACGACGAAGATCCTGAAGTTCTAGTCCAACAGTCACTCACCACTCCCTTACAGCGAGATGGTGAAGGTTTCTCGACAACTCGCATCCGAGGTCGAGGCCGGGGACGAGGTCATGGCGTAGACGTTAGGACAGCTGGACGGAGGAAACCAGCCATCAATGTTGATTGGGAAGATAGTTCCGAAGAAGAAAAAGAAATCAAGCAAGAAGCAGCGACAATAAGCTCGGAAGAAGCCGCAATTCGAGATCTCTCTCGAAGATGAAAAGAACGAGGAATATAAATCGATGTACGAGAATATTAACCACTATGTACATACTATGACCCTGACCCCGATCCATTCTAATAAGATCGAGGGTATGGTGGTCAAAGAGGTACGTAGTGGCGGTGCAAAGCCCATCAAATTCTACCGTGGTGCTCCTTCCTCCAAAACTGAAAATAATGTATAATTTGAAGATGCTACTTCATCAGAATTAATGGAATTGCCTTTTGAGTGGTACTTTCCCTGTGTTAAAAATTTAATTCAGCGTGGTTTCATACCTCAAAAATGGACAAAAGGTCAATCACAACATTTTGAAAATTTATGGAATAACTCTGGTCGTCCACCCAATTCAAGGCATGGTCTCGGATTCGGCACGCAGAGATCGCCGACGATACCGAATTTGGCTTCGGCTGCCGCTTGCGAGTCTAATGAAAACTCGCATGGAAGCTACGAAGAACTCGAAGATTTACAAATTGGAAACGCTCCACCAGAGTTCGAAGAAGAGATCAAATCTACAATAGATGAGTTAACGGAAGTTAACTTAGGTACTAGCTAAGAGCCTAGACCTACCTTTGTTAGCTCCTTACTCAATAAAGAAGACTCCGAAGAAATAATCAAGTTATTAATGGAATTTAAAGATCGTTTTGCTTGGAGCTACGATGAGATGCCGGATTAGCTCCGGAGGTTGCAGTCCATAAGCTAGGAGTGGATCCTACTTCGCTCCGACGTACAAGGTTCCAGAAAATGCGTCTAGAAATCGAACAACAAGTCATATCTGAAGTTAAAAAGCTAATAGACGCTAAATTTGTCCGTGAAGAACAATACCCGACTTGGTCAGCCAATGTGGTACCAGTCAGGAAGAAGAATGGTCGATCGAATTTGTGTGGATTTCGTAGATTTAAACAAGGCATGTCTAAAAGATGAATTCCCTCTACCGATCCTGCAATTAATGATCGACATTGCTTCAACACATGAAATATTCTCATTCATGGATGGATCTTCGTGATACAACCGGATAAAAATGGCTCCGTAAGATGAAAAACTTACAAGCATTCGAACGCCGATCGGAGTATATTGCTACACAATGGATGCCATTCGGATCGAAGAACGCAGGAGCAACCTACCGTAGAGCAATGACAAGAATTTTTGATGATCTCATCCACAATCAAGTCGAATGCTACTTGGATGATGTGGTCATCAAAAGCAAAGTGAAGGAAAACCACTCGTATGACTCGAGAATTGTTTTCGAACGATTAAGACAATTTAACCTTAAGATGAATCCCTTAAAATGCGCCTTCGCGTCACCTCCGGAAGTTCTTAGGATTCGTTGTCCGACATCGTGGAATTGAAATCGACCCGGAAAAGATTAAAGCTATCTTATAAATGCCACCTCCCGTAACCTTAAAACAACTACGACCTTTTCAAGGGAAGTTGGCATATCTTCGACGCTTTATCTCGAACTTGTCAGGTAGGTGTCAGCCTTTCTCGGCATTAGTTAAAAAGGATGCCAAATTTATTTGGGAAGAGAAATGCCAGAGGGCCTTCGAGGACATTAAACAATATTTAATGACACCACATGTCTTAGCAGCCCCTGGCCTCGTGTAGACCGTCGATACTTTATACCGCGGCTTTAGACGACTCTCTCGGAGCCCCGTTAGCCTGTGTCAAAGATGAGGGTAAAGAAAATGCTCTTTACTACCTAAGCCGTCGTTTACTTCCAACGGAAATAAGGTATCCCACAATTGAAAAGCACTGTTTGGCCCTGATCTTCACCGCTTAAAAGCTCAGGCACTACATGCTTTCTCATAAGGTCAACTTGATCTCGAAATTTAATCCATTGCACTACTTGATGACCCGTCCAACGCTTTCTGGCAGACTTACCAGGTGGTCAATGTTATTATTGCAATTCGATATAACTTTCGTGCCTCTTCGTGCCGTAAAGGGACAAGTCCTAGCAGACTTCCTCGCAAAGACACCCTTTGCGCTGCAGAATCTCCTCTCAATGAAGACTTGCCGGATGAACAAATAATGAGCTTAGAAGACCCCGATGATCGACGTTGGGAATTATATTTCGACGGAGCATATTCAGCACACAAAGACGAAGAATCGCAAGTGATAGTGCCCGGTAAGGCAGGAATCGGACTAATCTTTATAACACCGGAGCGGGGGATGTGAAGATACTCCTACCACTTAACAGAGTCGTGTACGAACAACGAAGCAGAATACGAAGCTCTTATAACAGGACTGGAATTAACTATTCAAATGGGGATAACAAACATCAACATCTACGAGGATTCGTAGTTAATCATTCAACAGATCGCCGGACAATACAGAATTTTAAAGCCAAGACTCGAGCAATACTTCCAGTATGCCATGAAACTGTTGGAACAGATTCCGAATGTGACGATCTACAAAATTCCCAGAAAAGAAAACGCTTTAGCAGATGCGTTAGCCCGCCTCGCAAAAGAATTTGCCTGATTACAAGATGAATCACTGGAAGTGTCAGTTCACGGACGTCAGGTCCTATCACAGCTCGACATAGACACAATACACAAATCAGAAAAAGAAGAAGAATCAGCTGTAACAAGGTGACGAAAAACACGTAAGATTGGCGACAACCATTAATAGACTACCCGCAAACAAGGAAAACTACCGGACGATAGGTCGTTAGCCCATCGATCAAGAAAAGAACTCTGTCCTACGCATTAATAAATAACACCTTATACAGAAGGTCTTTCGACCAAATGTGGCTAAGATGCCTAAGCGGGTCCGAGGCCCGTGAAATTGTTAAAGAGGTGCATTCAGGACTCTGTGGCGCTTACCAGTTGGGTCCGAAGATGAAAATGAAAATTAAAAGACTAGGGTACTACTGGCCCTCGATGATGACCGACTGAATGAAAATCGCCAAGAGCTGTCACCAATGCCAAGTGCACGGAGTGGTTCTACACCAACCTCCAAATGTGCTACATCCGAAAATTGCATCGTGGCCATTTGAATGTTGGGGCACGTATATAGTGGGTCCAATAGAACCACCATCTTCAAAAGGACATCACTTCATTCTTGCGGCTACAGATTACTTTTCCAAGTGGGCAGAGGCAGTTCCACTCAGAGAAGTGAAAGCACACCACGTGCTACAATTTTTCAAAAACCAAGTTGTCTACCGTTTCGGAGTGCCATGCAGGATCATCTCAAATAATGGGTTAGTATTCAGAGGCATGCAAATCAATAATTTTGTCAGGAGACACGGAATCGACTGGCGGTATTCAACAATTTACAACCCGAGAGCAAACGGCCTGGCTGAGGCTTTTAATAAAACTCTCGTTCAAATTTTAAAGAAAACTTTGGACGACAATAAGAGAAATTGGCACGAGAAATTATTAGAAGCCTTATGGGCCTACCGGACAACCTTCGAACTCCTACTCAATCTACACCTTACGCCGTGGTGTATGGGTCCGAGGCAGTGTTACCTTTAGAGGTCCAAGCCTTCCTTCACTCGAATTGCAGCTTGCAAACAAAATCACAACGAAGAGAATGACAAATTACGACTAGAGGAATTAGAAAGCCTAGAAGGGAAAATACTTGCAGCACAGCAGTGAATTTAGAACTATACCAAGCTAAGATGGTTCAAGCCCATGATAGACTGGTCCGCCCGAGAACCTTCAAAGTTGGTGACTTAGTTCTCGTTCTCAAGAGACCTATCCTTGCACACCGCAAGATAGGAGAAAAATTTGAACCCACTTGGGAAGGGCCTTTTGTGGTTGAGGCAGTCTACTTAGGAGGCTCCTACCAGTTAGTGAATTGCCAAGGAGAACGACATATGCTTCCGATCAACGGACGATACTTGAAGAAGTATTACGCTACCTGATGTTTCAAAGGAATGGATTTTTCATCCCTAGAAGCACGGGTGAAGTAATTACTTATGACTGGGTCCGAACCCAAAAACAATAAAAAATGTGCTAAAATAAATAAAATCATGATAATAAAGTTTTCCTTGTTCTCTCTTCCAAATCAAAATCTTTTTTCTGATCTTTTCCCACTACATTCCTGTTGAATTTAAAAAAAATATACAAAAGGAATAATAAAAAAAAAAGAAAAAAAAAGAAAACTCTGTCTCTAATAAACATTTTCTTAATGTTCTTGTTCTTAGTACAGCCCCTGATCCTTTTCCTTGTCTTTTCGCAGGGAAATGTCGAACGGGCGGTTGGTCCTGAACTTTAGAAATGGCGTAAGCCTTGCACTCGACGAAAAGAGGGTGAAAGATGGAGCGATAATAGAGATTGACTCAGACTTCGCACCAGAGAGGCTCCGCAATACGAGGAAGGTGACTCGGGTCCCGGCTGACCGAGAGGAACCGCCCAGCCGACAAGTAATGAAAGTGGGTGGCCCAAGCCACCAACCCAAAGAACAAGAAAAGGAAAACAAACACCGAAGAGGACAAGAGAATCAAGTCCGTAGTCACTACAGCAGAGGGCGAGCTTGTCGGCGTCGCGCCCACGTAAATTCAGGAAGTACGAAGAGCTACTCTCACAAAGAACTCGCCGAAGAAATAAAAATCGTCGTATCCGCAAGATGTTAACTAAACTAGCAGCGGACCAGCGCGACGAGGCGACCGCTACTACCAAGTGCATATACTTCAAGGATACCGGTTCGCCAGAACTCGAAGAAAGGAGGCTAGCTCCGAGGATAACGAAGAAACCAGGGAAATCTCAAGAAGATCGAAGAAGGAAGGCTACCACACCACCGGATAAAGCCACCGCAATGCATAACCTTGTTGCAGTAAGCAACCCCGGAGGATATCCCGACGGAGACCATCCCCGAGGAGCCGAGGTATGCAGGAGAACGTGAAGGGATTGAGCCATATATCCCACAGTACGTCACCAAGCCTCGTCATTTGCAGATTATTCTAGAATACGAGCTAGAAAGAATGCAGAAAGTTGAGAAGCAAACTTTTGAATACTTCAAGAGAATCAGAGGCAGAAGGATCAATATACTAGAAGGCCTCGAGCTACATACAGACGTGTTCTCAGAATACGAATAACAACAAATCGTGGACTCGCATCCGGGATTTGAAAAGGGTGGGTCGAGCAGGCCGCCTAAGAGAAAACACTTACTCGGAACCCCGAGATGGATGCCAGGGAAAGGGAGAATTACAATACAATGTGGATGCTGCTACAACTTTGCAGAAGACAGGAAGGGAAACCCACCGGGGATACTCCGTCATGGCAAGGTAGATCCAATGTCATTAGTCATTAAAAGGATGGTAAAGAGAATGATAACATGGAGGGTACTGCCAGCATATTGCATACCCAACAGCTGCATTATTAACATTTACAAGAAGGGTGACTGCATACCCCACACATAGATCACCACGACTTTGTCGACCTTTCGCACAGCTTCTTTTCGAACGAGTGTAATATCATGTTCGGATCTGACCTCCGGATAGCAGGCCCAGGTGAGTTCCGAGGGCCAGTAAAGATACCATTACCGGTAGGTTCCGTCATGATACTAAAAGGCAATGGAGCATATGTCACTAAACATTGCATACCGGGAGTACCAATGAAGCAGATCTCAGTTACTTTCAGAAGGATGGATGACAGGAAAGCACCTTACCACTTCCAACTGTACCCGTAGCTAGAGAGCCTCCGGCCTTATGAGCAGTGAGTTACATGGAAAATATCACACCTCCAACGTACATCCATACGGCATCCTTGCCAAGGATGGCTTGGAAGGTGATGTTATTGACCATGTACCTCACTATTCAGACATGGATTTTTGACAGATGCCTTTTGGATGGATCGACAAAGATCATACATAGTGCGTTTTGAGTCTACATGGATTGTATGAGATGTATTCCGCGATCGAGTTGTATGATGTATCTTCAACATGATTGGAATGAAAGTGACCATGTCACATTTTTGGCCTTCACCTCTTTTGTGCAAGTTGACTGGGAAACGCCATTAAAGTTAAATGAACTTCGAACAAAGAACAGAAAAGAAACAGAAAAGAAACAAAGAAAACTTTCCTTAAAAAAAATGATGAACTCCAAATTCACATGAACTTTAAATGAACGATAAATCGTTAAAAGACAAACAAAATGAACACAAATTTTAAAATCAAATCTCAATCAAATCCAAATTCAACCTTCCAGATCTCAAATCAAATCTCAATCAAATTCAAACTCAACCTTCCAAATCTGAAATCCAATCCGTTCTATTTACTCCCTTGTCTGGGAAGGAAGCGGTCGATTCCATTGACACGAAGCCACAAGGTTTTCGATTCAGATCTAGTGGCGAGGAATTGTATCCAATCCAAACCCGCAACTTTCGATCAACTTTTTTGAATGGGATATGTAACATCTAAATATTCCTTCCTAATCTGTCTCTTTCCACAAAATCTTTTACAACTTCCATGAAATTCTCGAAACACCAAAATTCCACACTTTTCAAATCAACACTAAAAATCTTTGCAAAATCAATTACATCAAAATCAAACTTTTGGGGTTGAGGATTTTACATCCGATACTGCATTGCTTTAGATTCTTTCCCTATCGCAATGAAATACATCAAATCAAACTTTTGAGGTTGAAGATTTTACATCGAAATACCGCATTGCTTTAGGTTCTCTCCCTATTGTAATGAAGCACACCAAATCAAACTTTTGAGGTTAAGGATTTTACATCCAATACCGCATTGCTCTGAGTTCTTTCCTCATTGTAATGGTTCAATCCAATCAATTCAAATTTTTGAGGTTGAAGATGTTACATCTAAAACCACAAAATTCCAATTTTCATTTCAAGTTCAAATCCCTTCAAATTAATTTTAACAAAACTTCAATCTAAATTAAAACTCAAAATCTAAACTTACACATCAAAACATAAACTGAAACAAAATGAAATCTAAATCGAAATTCCCCCAGATCATGTGATTTGGGATTCACCTCCTTTTCCTCTCCCCAGCGAGAGTTCAGGAATCTCCAGTCTCAGAGATATACTTGACACTCCCCAGCGGAAATTCTTCTACTTTGTCCTAAGTTTGTCACTTGGACATCTGTGTTGGTTTTGTTGATCTTTTCGGTCAACGCCAATACACGCGGTGTGCTTGGTTAGCACACCACACTTATTGGGGGTCTATTTGTTGACCTCATTTTTGATGAGGTCTTCTCTCCTTCTTTTAGTACTTAGGATATAGCCTTAGGCTTTTCCTTTGACTATCCTAGAGGATTAGAATTGGGACCCACCACTTAGAAATTCAAACCACTTCTTAACTCCCTGGAAACTCCACAAACTTTATTGTAGACCCCTAATCACCTGGAGGGTTGAAATCAAATGTGGAAGTTTAAAGGATGAGTTCCTATAGGACTCTTTGGCCTTAGGACTACCTTGGGTGGCCTGGTCTGGTGAGGGCTGACTTACACACACACTACACTTATACACTACACTTTAACACACCTCCTAAAACTACACCCATACCTAACTTGACCTCCTGACTCATGAAGGTGATTCACATGGATGATCTTTAACCCCTAAGCCCTTGGCTAAGAGGGTTAGGAACAACATAGTGAATGCCTCAAATGAGTCCCTTCATGGCTCATGTGGGCTTGATATGGTTTCATAACTCAACCAAAATGATTTCATTCCACTTACATTTACCCAATCTTCAATTTTCCAAATTTTTAATTTTTGACCCCGGGGACCCTACACCCGCCTAGCCTACCCAAAACCCTTAAAATTACCCAAATTTTTCAAAAATCTCCAAATCACCCAAAATTCCTCAAAACCAATCCCAAAAATTCCCACATCACTCAAATTGATAATCCATAGCCAAATATACCAAAAATTCCAAAAATACCCCCAATACCCTCCAAATACCCAAAATGCCCCTCTTGACCCAAAAATCCAAAAAATTCAGAAAATTCCCAGAAAATTCCAGAAAATCCCAAATATTCCCAATTTCATTTTGTTCAACTACACCATGGGCGAATTTTGTCAATTTTCCCCACTTTTATCAAAATCCCCAATTTGACCCATTTTTAAACCAAAGTGAACCCAATGTCAAACCAAACCTACCCAATTGACCCAAATTCTGGCCCAATTCAATTCTAAACTTCAATTCAACATCCCCAACACCAATCTAGACCAAATTTAAGCCCAATTTGATTGGCATTTGAATCCAATTTCACTTTTGACCTTAAAGCCCAATTTGGACCCATGACCCAAACTTAGCCCAAACTAACCCAATTCAACTCCAATTAACCCCAAATCTTTTCTAAACCTTCCCTAAAATCCCCACAAACAAAATACTAACATAATTTTGCCCAAAATTTGGACCCAAACCCCACTCAAATTCAACCCAAAACCAAAAAGCCCAATTTTGACCTAAACCCAAACTTAACCCAAATAGGCCCAAACCCCAAAATCCAAACCCAACCAAAGTTGAAACCTCTTTGAAACAGCCCTACAAACATTGCTCAACATTAATTTTACACTAATTTCAACATTAGCCCAACATTATCCCAAGTTAACCCAATTTGGCCTACTATTGGCCACTTTACCAAAAAGCCCAAATTCAACCCAATTCAAACCCAAACCACCTCAAATATGTTTCAATCCACTCATGACACATGCCTAAACCAATTGCAACATTTATTTGACATGGTACTTCATAAAAATTTCATCCCAAAAGCCCATTTTAAAATCCAAAAGCCCACTTCCATGAAGCCTTTAAAAGCCCACTTCCACCAAATCCAAAAGCCCAAAAATTCATCCAAAGTCCATATGACACTCTTCTTCATCATGCATTCAATTAAAATCATCCCTAAGTCCTAATCCAATGATCAAATCATTCTAAATAAAGCTTCATCCAACTTTCCACCAAAATATCCAAAATCCTTAAAATCCATTTTTATGAAATTGACCAAACTTTTTCCAAGCCAAATGTGAGCCATTGAGCCATGTACAAGCCACATGGAAGCCATGGGAGCCACTTTCCACCTCACCAAGCCATTAATGGCAAGAGGAGGGGACCCTTTCCTAATCCTTCATTAAGCCTTTTAACCATACTCATGTCACACTCTAAACCATGCTTATCCACCTCACCATGGATGGAGACCACACCATTTCCTCTTGGCTGACCCAAGTGAGCCTTTTCAGCCCAAGACCAGGCCTTGGGTGGTGCACCTAGCCCAAAGGGATGGGTTGACTCATTTGAACCCAAAATAGCCTTCCTCCCATTCCATTTCAATCCAAGCTCTTTTCACATGGCATTGGCCAATTGCCTACACAAAACCCCAGCCCTGACCCACCTGAACTTGAGGGTGACCATTGCCTGCCGGCCAGCCGCCTGGATCACCGGAAAACACCATGGCCGAGACCTTGGGAGGAGCCAAAAAATTCAATTCTCCCTTGCTGACTTGTCTCAACCCAAATGGACAGCATAGCTCTTCTTCTCCTCACCAGAGCAGCTGATCCCCAGCCTTAACACCCCTGGGAGGCCCTCCACCCTCTCCTATTTAAACACCACCCCCTCTCGGCCATGAGAGGTGCCGAACCGTACCTTATCGAATCCCTGCCAAAATTGCTCCAGACCACTCTCCATACTTAGAGCAGTTGATCCCCAGTGACAATTTGCCATAATCCCCACCAACAGAGCCCAATTTCTCAGCCAAAATTCCACCCAAAAATAGGAAATCTCCCAATCCTCCACAAAATTCAAATGAAACTCACCCACACCTGCACAAGGTCAAGAGAAGGAGTTCCCCAGTGAAAGCCCCCTCTCCGTGCCACCCATCCGTTCCGTACTCCAAGCTTTGTAATCGGCTGTGGTCGAAATCATACTCGGACAATTCACCGACCCTAAGGGACTTCATATGGAGCTTTCGGACCCAATCGAAGGTGACACAACTCTCGCATCGAAGCTTCACTTCTCCGAGCAAAGGTATGGACTCACTCTTCTTCCCGAGCTTACAGAGATTCTCTATTTAATTTAAGTCGGCTTCGTAACATGTTTACCGTATGGATGTGTTCGTCTCCTCAAGACGAATCCATAGAGCATAAGAACTCAAAAATCCATTGAGAATCGAGTGAGAAATTAGGGTTAGAAGGTTGACGGTCACCAGTCGTAGACGATGACTGGGAGCCGTCGGATCAAGCATGTATCGAGCGGAAGGTCTGGATCGAGCCGGACAGCGCGATGGTGCATGAACAGTGGGCCCCTGGAGCGCTGAGTAGGATGGCGGCGCCGAATCAGAAGACGACGCGTCGCCTTTCGGAGCTGCCGAGGATGGTGTGGCGCCGCGTGGATAAGTAGGAAATTAGGGTATTTTTTTTATTTATTTAATTCCCTAAACTTCAAAAATGCATAACTTTGTGTAGGAAAATCAGAAAAATAAAATAAAAATACTCTCTTGCTCAGTGAAGAGAGGAGAATAATGTGGAAAAGAAATCATGTAATTTCATTAAGTATTTTATTTTTAATCATTTTTTTACTCTCTGCACTATTTCAATTCTCCATGCATGTATACAATTCACCATGGCATGAGACAATAGGTCTTTTGAAGCCTCTGAATTTGGGAACATTCCCAGAATTTTCCAAAGTGAGAGGCCACCCCTATGAAGAGTTATTGATTTTTCAATTCTAGGCCACTATTCTGAGTATTTTAATTCCAATAATTAGCATATTGTGAAATAAATTCTAGGAAAAATTGGTGATGTTTCTTATGACCAGATGACCCTAGGAAAAATAGTTTTTGAGTTAAATCACTTGTGATAACCCTAATTGGCTTAAACACTCAAAATGGGGCTTTAATTAATTAGATCTAATCATACATCAAATTGACTTGAAATCAATTCTCTACTGACCTTTAGGATCAGAGGAACCCACCATAAAAGTTTGAAGTCAATTGGACTTGGTTAGCCCTATCAAATGGGTTGATTAAGCCTTTTACCCAAACTTAAACTTTAAAAATTCATAACTTTCGAAATACTTCTCAAAAAATTCACAAAATTGGTTTTGGAGCCTCTCTGATATCAGGGGAATTTAAGAAAATTAAAATTGCAATTTTCTAAAAAAGTTGATTTTTTGCATTATTTTAATATTTTTAATAATTAAAAAATAATAAAAATCACAAAAATGATAAAATTCATCAAAGTGTCACATTTTGAATTTTAATCACTTAGGAACAAACCCCATATTTTTTTTTAAGTCTTTATGATGAGATATTAAATTTTAAAGCCCTAAGGTAATTTTAAAAATTAAAAAAATACATTTTCTAGCATTTTCACTAAAATAATTCTAATAAATCAAACAAAAATAAAAAAACTATAAGAATTGGTTCTCTGATTTCCTTGACATTAGAGAGATTTTTAAAAAATATAAAATTCAATTTTCAACCTTTATTTTATTTTTAAATTAATTAATAATCCAGAAATCAAAATAATTATTATAAAAAGAATATAATTCAAAAAATCACCAAAATTGGTCCAAGTGGTCCTCTAGTCATTAGGAATGTGTCATAATTTTCTTAAGGACAGAAACTTTCCCTTGGTCATATTATTAAATTTTCCTTGAAAATCCCTATTTTCCATCAAAAATAATTACATAAATAAACTAAATACAGAAAAATCATATTTTCTCCTCTAATGTCTTGATTGACATATGAGTGAAGTTACATAAAAATTTCAAATTCATTTGAGTTCAATTTAGTGAGTTATGAAATTAGTAAGTTTAAAGTGCAAAATGGTAATTAAACTTTTAACCTATAATTAAAAATT
This sequence comes from Papilionanthe hookeriana x Papilionanthe teres, assembly GCA_022702705.1. NCBI lineage: Eukaryota > Viridiplantae > Streptophyta > Magnoliopsida > Asparagales > Orchidaceae > Papilionanthe > Papilionanthe hookeriana x Papilionanthe teres. The sequence continues at coordinate 135,513,600 of CM040425.1, read as the reverse complement.
TTAGGTTTAATTAAAAGGGTGGGTAAAATATTTGATACTAAGTTGATTTTGGATGTTTGAAACTTAGGCAATTAAAGGGTAGAAACTTACCAAATAATTTGAAAATACTTAAAATAAACCTTAATTAAATAATTAATTAAATTTGGAAGAATAATAAAAATTGGAATTATTAAAATAGGGATATTATTAGGAAGAGATTTGTTCTTTAATTTAAGAATCCCTAAATTAATCACCTCAATAATATTTAATTCCTAATTAAAATGATAATCCAAATTTAGGATTTAAAATGCTAAAAGACTTAATCATTTAATTAAATTAAAGTTAAATTATTTAAATTGAATCCTCTTAAAATTTCAATTAAATTAATACTTTAACAATTAAAATTAAATCATCTTTAAAACATTAAAAAAAAAGAAAATAAAATAAAATAAAATATTAAATTAAAATTAAAAATAAAATTAAATTTAAATTTAAATTAAATTAAAATCTAAAATAAAATTAACTTAAAATTTAATTAAAGTTTAAATTAAATTAAATTAAATTAAAATTTAAATTAAATTAAATTAAATTAAATTAAATTAAATCACATTAAATTAAATTAAATTAAATTAAAACACATTAAATTAAATTAAATTAAATTGAAATGAAAAATAAAATCAAGTTAAAATTAAAATCAAAGTAAATTAAATAAATTAAATTAAAATTAAAACTAAACCAAATTAAATTAAATTAAATTAAAAATAACATCACCTAAGACATAAAGAATTCAAAAATAAATCTAAAACAACTTGAACACTATTCCAAACTTAAACCCATTAATTGAAATTAAATTAAATCATAAACCACTTGAACATTAATTTGCCCTCAAAAACTCTTATTGTCATGACTCCTAAACGGAGTATTGAGTGAAGTGTTACTTCACTCATAGGATATTCAAATGTCCTAGTTCACTGAGCGAGATAACAAAACATGAACTCCTGGATGATTAATTCATTTGTATAATTAAATTCTCTTGGACTTAAAATAATCCTAGAAGTATTGAAAAGATGTTTAAGATTCGTCTTAAGCACTTCCTCGATATGATAAGATATTTATAAGAACAATTGAACTTAATTGTTCTTTGATGAAGAAAATCATCCTTAAACCAAAACACAAGAACCTAGACGTCATAGGAGATGACTAGCTATAGGATTAGGACCTTGGTAGAAAACCATAACCCTTCCCTTAGCTTTACCTAGGAACTTGCTTTAAATGCTTAAATATTCTAAATTGTGTTTAAGTGCAGCTTGGGATGACGGGAAGACCCTCCAGGTACGGTTTTATTTTATTGCAATTTACTTATTGCAATTTACTTAATCGCATCGCACATACTTTTCTTGCATGATAAACAACTGTTGCTTGAAAACCCACACTTTTAGGATAGTCCCTAAAACTGAAACCAAAACTAAATTAAAAGTCATTACAAGATAAAATTCACCGTCACAACATTTCAAAATATAAAACAACTCAAAATTTAATCACAAACAGAACAACAAAACTACAACCACAACTAAATTAAAACGTCTTGTTGGATGATCGGGAATACCTCGGATGATGTAACCTACGTGTTGCTAACGGGATTTCCCACGGTCTAAATGAAAGTGTGGAACTCATTCAATTGAGTTTAGCAAATTCATCTGGACTAAGTGAATCCGATAAAAATAACGATGCCGGAAGGATGGAACCGTGGGATCTTAACCGGTGTTGTTATAATCAACTTTAAGATTTGTTTTAATTAAAACATGAAAAATACTTGGAAATTAAGACCTTCTCTAAACCAAAACACTTCTGTCATCTCCTTATTTATGGCTTCTAAAACTAAACCTCTGCAACAACAAGGAGCTCGGAGCATGGTGGGCGAGCATGACCATCGTCATCGACAGAAACCCGAGTCTACTTCAAGAAAACTTTCTTAGAAATAAATAACCAAGCCATAGGATTTCGAGGTAGTTTGCACTAGTGCAACATAAATCCTCAATCTTTTGTTAGGCATTTGCATTGCAAATTAAGCCCTGACCAGCCTTAGGATTCTGAGGTAGTCGTCCGATACGACAGAAACCCTCACATTTTCGAGGCTATTTGTGTGATCACATCATACGAATATAAGTCCTAATTAATTAAAATTGGCAAGATTAAAACATTAAATAAGCATTAAGGCATTCCTAAATTCAAGCCAAACAATAGGATAGTCGGGAAATTACCGAAGTTCGCTTCGAATCTGTGGTTTCTCCTACCTTACTTCCTTTGAATTCCCAAAATAAAATGTTCCAAATTTGGTCCATTCCCTATTGAAATTCCAAAATTCAATCCTTTGAAAACCTTAAACTTTGAAATTCTTGAGAGCAGAACTACTAATTATTATCGAGAGTTTTCTTAGGTGATTCCCGTCACTTAAGATGTAATTAACTATAGGGGCTTGCCCTTATAGGGAATTTTAAGAACCCGGGTAATATAAACCCCGCTTAATTCATTTATATTAAGCGGGGAACTTGTCGGCTTATAAAATTGGTTCGCAGACCAAACGGATGTCACAAATCTCCTAGTTTATTTAATCGAGCCCTATCATCAAGCAGTGTGTCTATTCTTCGCGATAGATACACGGTTTGTGGTGCGGTGCTCGTTTATATAAACTATTCGGGATGTTAGATCAGTTTGATTTCATATCTTAAAATCTTCAAATTCAAAAATTATTTTCAAGATCAAATACTACTTTTCAAATTATTTATTTAAATTAAATTAAAAATTCGCTGACAATTTCTGTAGGCTACCCCCTTTTCAAAATAAAACACATAACCTAAAAATATGCCGACAACTTTAAAACACAAATTAAAGCATTTAAATATTTCAAAAAGTACCTAGGTAAAGACTAAAGGAAGGGTTTTGGTTGTCTACCGGAATCCTAATCCTATAGCTAGTCATTTCCTATGACGTCTAGGTTCTTGATTTTAATTAAGAATGATTTTCTTCACCAAAGAACAATTAAGTTCAATTGTTCTTTAAAACTACCCATCGTATTGAGGAAGTGCTTAGAACAAATCCTAAACATCTTTTCAATACCTCTGGGACAGTTTTGAGTCCAAGTGAATTTAACTACACAGGTGAATTAATCATCCAAGGATTTAGTCAAGTTTTATTCCCTTGCTCAATGAATTAGGATATTTGATTATCCTATGATTGAAGTGACATTTCACTTAACGATTCATTTAATAGTTATAACAATTTAAAGCATTCAGAGGAAAGTTAATTTGTTAAAGATTTTAATAATTTGAAGTTAAAGTTGATGATTTACTTTAATATGATTTAATTATGAAATTTTAATTAATGATTTTAAGTTTGGAATGATGTTTGATTCATTTAAGTTAAACTTTTTATAAATGATATCAATATTTCATGTTAATTTAAATTTTTAGATTAACTTAGGTTAAAAGAGGTGTTCAAATTATTTATTAAATTTTGATGATTTAATTTGGATTAATTACATTAATTAATTTAATTTTTACATTATGTTTTAAGGTAAGTTGTCTTAAAATTATTTAAAATTTGTAATTTTGATTTAAGTTTGTTTTGAAATGAACTTAAATTAGTTTCAAATATTTTAATTTACTTTTTAATTATTTAACATTTTAGGTTTTAATCAATTATTAAATTATTTAATAGGTTTTAATTAAATTAAGAATTATTTACTTTTAATCATTTAATTATTAGTTCCATTTATCCTCTTAAGTTTAAGAGTTAAGTATTATTAAGTGATTTATTTAGGGATTTTTAAATTAAAGAATCAATATCCTCTTAAGTTATATCCCCATTTCAATAATCCAATTTCAATTAATCTTCCAAATTTTAAATTATTTAATTAATTAAAGTTTCATTTTTGGTTTATTAAAGTGATTAATGGGTTCCTACCCTTTGATTTCCCAAAGTTTCGATCATCTGAGAGAAAATTAAAATCAGATATTTTACCCCCATTTTGATTTAACCTAAAGTTTTAGTTAGGGGTTAAAATCTTTTAATTACCTTTATGCCCCTTTAAGCTTATTTATTTTATAATTCATTAAATTAATCTTAAATTAACTTAAGATTTTTATGCCATTTCACTCACATGTCAATTAAGACATTAGAGGAGAAAATGTAATTTTTTTGAATTTAATTTATTTATATAATTATTTTTAATGGAAAATAGGGGTTTTCAAAGAAAATTTACTAACATGACCAAGATAAAGTTTCTGTCCTTAATAAAATTATGGGATGTTTCTAATGATCAGAGGAGCACCTGAACCAATTTTGGTGATTTTTTGAATTATATTTTATTTATTATAATTATTTTAAGTTATGGAGTGTTAATTAATTATAAAATAAAATAAAAGTTGAAAAATAAATTTTATATTATTTAAAAATCCCTCTGACCTCAAAAAGGTCAGAGAAAAAAATTTTATATTTTTTATGACTTTGCTTTGATTTATTAGAATTAATTTAGTGGGAAGGCTAGAAAATACATTTCATAATTCAAAAATTGTTTTAAGGCTTTGAACTTAAATATCTTAACCTAGAGACTTAGGAAAAGTATTTGATTGGTTCCTAAGTGATTAGGAGACTAAATATGACATTTTTATGATTTTTATTATGTTTGTGATTTTTATTATTTTTAATTATTGAAAATATTAAAATATGCTTAAAAATAAAAATTTTTAGAAAATTCTAATTTTATTTTACTTAGTTTCCTCTAGTATCAGAGAAGTCCCAAAATCAATTTGGTGAATTTTTGAAATGTATTTTTGAAGTTATGAATCTTTAAAGTTTAATTTTGATTATGTGGCTTAATTGATCCATTTAACAGGGTTAAACATTTTCAATTGACTTCAAATTTTTATGTGAGGTTCCCCAGATCCTAAAGATCAGTGGAGAATTATTTTCAATTCATTTTAATGTGTGATTAACTATAATTAATTAAGTTTAATTTAGATTGATTAGGCCAATTAGGATTATTTTAAGGAATTAAATCAAACCATAATTTTCCTAGGGTCCTCTGGTCGTAACATACTTCACCAAATTTTCCTAGAATTTTCTAAGCAACATGCTAATTTTTGGAATTAAAATGTCAAAAACAGTGACATAAACTTGAAAAATACATAACTTGTCATAGGGTTGGCCTCTGACTTTGAAAAATTCAGAGAATGTTCCTAGAGTCAGAGGCTTCAAAAGCCCTATGGTCTCATGCCATGGTGAAATGTCTATGCAAATGGAGAATTGAAATACCAAAATAAGTAAATAATTAATTAAAAATATAATACTCATCAAATTAACTCAATTCTTTTTTCACATTTATCTCCTCTGTTCACTGAGCAAGAGGGTATTTTTCTTTTATTTTGTGATTTTTATATGCAAAGATATGAATTTTTTAAGTTCTGGTTATTTAGTTAAATCAGAAAAATCCTATTTTCCTACTTATCCACGTCGACGCTGCGTCAACCTATGGAGGATCGAACTCCACGCGTCGTCTTCCGGTTCGGCGCCACCATCCGACTTAGCTGCCATGCGGTCCGCGGTTCACATTCCGACGCCATCTGAGCCGTTCATTCGATACACGCGCAATCCGACGGCGGCCGATCATCGTCTCTGACTGGTGTGCACCCGTGACCATCGACCTTCTAACCCTAATTTCTCCCTCGATTCTCAATGGATTTTTGAGTTCTTATGCTCTATGGATTCATCTTGAGAAGACGAACACATTCATACAGTTAACACACCACAAAATTTAGCCAAACTAAATGGAGAATTCACAAAAGTTCGGGAGGAAGGCAGAGTTCATACCTTGGTTCTGAGAGGTGAAGCCTTAATCAGAGATGCTTAGCACGTTCGTTGGGGTCCATGGAGGCTAGGGATGAAGCCTGGAGCTGTGGTGAAATGCCTAGACTTGACTTCCACCAGGCTCGATCATAAAGCTTGGAGGCTGGACCAACTGGGTAGCCTGGAGAGGGGGCTTTCACTGAGGATCTCCTTCTCTACCTCTAGTGAAGGTGTGGGAAGAGTTAATTTTGATTTGGTGAAGTTTCATAGAGTGTCCTGTTTTTTGTCCTGAGATTGAACTCAAAAATTGAGTTCAACCAGTGGGGGAGGAGGCAGGAAAGCAGTAGGGCTGAGCTTCTCTTGGCTAGGAGAAGCTCTGGGAACAATTTGGAGGGCTTCTGTTGAGAAAAATTTCAACACCTCTCTCATGGTCGAGAGGTAGTGCTTAAATGGCCATGGCCATTGGGCCGAGCTAGGGCTCAATTGAAGGGTGGATTCAGTTTCTTAGGTGGAGGGTAGAGATGCTCCAATGTTTAATTTGGCTGAGGTGGTCATTTGGTGGAGTTTGGGTGTGTTTAGGTAGATGGTGGCTCTCGGTTTTGACCCCCTCCGGCAGCTAGGCCGGCCGACAAGGACAGGGGAGCTGGTCCCTGAGGTCAGGTGAGTCATGGAGAGGTTTAATGGTGATTAGCAGTTGTGGGGATGTTTTGGGGTAAGGCAAAAGAGGATTTATCCACTTAAGGAAAGAGATCCTTTAAAATGGGGAACCCTTGGTCCATTGCTCACTTAGCTTGGGCTAGGTGGATTTAGGGTGGTTTCTAGGGTTCACTTGGTGGCTGTGGAAAGGTTGGTTTAGCCACACTTGGTTCAATTTGGTTTGATTAGGCCATAGGTTCAAATTGGCTCACTTAGTTTTGGGTTAGGCTAACTTGGGTTTGGGTTCGATTTAGGTCCAAGTGTCTTGATCAACATTATAGAAATGATTTTCATGAAAAACTTTCATGAAGACATGGAATGGTTTTGAGTTCAATTGGAAGGTCAATTTGGTGGATTTTGGTGTTTTGGTTAATTTAGGTAAGGTAGAATCAACTTGGGTCCAAGTTAGGTTAAGGTGGGGTTTAGACCCAATTGAAAGTTTCAAATGGTTTAGTGGAATGTATTGAAGAGTTTCCAACATCAATTGGGAAGAAATTTTAGGGTTAGGCTAATCAATTTGGTAGGTTTAGGGCATGGATTCACTTTAGGCTAAAATGGGGGTATTTTTTGTTTTCAAATAGATTTAGGTTAAGCTTAGGCTCAAAGTGGGTCAATTAAAGGTTGCATAGGTTTTATGGGCATGTTATGGAAAGTTTAGGATTGAAATTTGGGGGAAAAAAAGTTGGTATTAGGTTAATTGGGGGTTTCAGATTAATTAGGCAAAATTAGGGATTTTGGATTTCAAATGGAATTGAACTCAAATATGAATCAAATTGGGCTTGGATTAGGTTTAGATTGATAGTAATGATTTTTAATTGAAGTTTAGAATTTAAATTGGGTAAAATTGAGGTCAAATGGGTTGGTTTGGTGTGACATTGGGTCCATTTAGGTTAAAAATGGGTCAATTTGGGGATTTTTATAAAAGTGGGTTATTTTGGCAAAACTGGGCTATGGTATAGTTGAACAAAATGAAATTGGGAATATTTGGAATTTTTTGGAATTTTTTGGGAATTTTTGGAATTTTTGGAATTTTGTGCCAAGAGAAGGTCAGGGCACCCAGGGTCACCCTAAATCCAAAAAATCCTATAGGAACTCACTATTGATTGCCCATATGGTGATTTTAACCTTCCAAGGTGATTTAGAGGTTTGCATCCATCCAAGTGGGATCCCAAGAAGAGTCAAGAAGTAGCTGAATTGCTAAAGGGTGGGTCCCAATTCTAGTCCTTTAGGATAGTCAAGGAGAAAACCTTATGGCTAGATCCTAAGAAGCACTAAGGAGAGAAAAGACCTCACCAAATATGAGGCCAACACCAGTCACCTCGCATACAGTCAACCTCAGTAGTAAGGTTAGCCTCGTGCGGAGCAGAGCAGACAGTTTGGTTAGCAGCAGAGGTCATACAGAACAGATGGACGACAAGGTCCAACAATGTCAGAATGGCTATGCAAAAATTACTCCTTTAAAGATGATATCGTAGCAAAGATGTTCATAAATCTAATGAAAAAGCTCAAGTTCAGATTGCCCGAACCAAAGAAACTGAAGGAGGTGGACAAGAAGGATTAGCCCAACTTTTGCCCCTACCACAGGATGCTCGGACACACTATAGAAAGTTGCTTCAGTTTCAAGGATTGGCTTGAGCGGAATTACAAGGAAGGAAATATAACAATACCAAAGGAATATTTGAATGAACCTGAAATAAGTTCTATAAATGTGATTTCAGCCAAGCCGATCTCAGTGATAGATCCATATGCCGGCAAAGGTGGATGGAGCACAATTTAGAATGAGCTCAAGAAAGACCTGGATCAGATCTAGTCTGCCTACCGCCAACCCAGTCCAAGACAAAAATTGCATCAAGAAAACGATCACGACAGGAATGGAGGAAGAAGTGAATCGTGAACAAAATTAAGGACGATAGTGTGAAGGGTAGAATAGAGAATGCCCCTGTTAGATTGGTTGTTTTGGATTCGAGGGTGAAACCCCTCGAACCCCTGATTTTGTATCATTATCTTTATGCCCCTTCAGGGTCTCATAATGATAATATGAATGATGTTGGCTACGTTCTTACTGTCTCTAGTGATGAAGTAACTAATCACAACCTCTCTAACCCCAATTTTGATTCCAAAAATGATCCTCAAATCGTGATTATTCCTAATGAGAATGTTGATGAAAACAAAGAAGATATCAATAATACCGGCTATGATAGCACCGGAAGCGAGGAGCCAGTCCTTGAATGCAAAGGAACTCCACTTGCCATCAACGTGGACTTTTCAAATACAGACGAACCAGATAAAGTAATAGAAGGATCTCTGAGTCCAGAAGAAGAAGAAATAACAGAAGTACATCTAAGAAGTGGCAAGATGCTACCACCAAGAATAGCTTCAACGGATAAGGGAAAATAGACAATTACTAAAAAAGAAGTGTCTCTAGTGACAGAAGAAGTACTAGTGCGAAACGAAAATGAAAATTTGAACAAACTAGATTACAACGTGCTAGCTCACCTCAAGGAGTTGCCAGCCAAACTAAGCATTTATGATGCTCTGATCCTGTCAAGAGAGATGAGAAAAAATCTTATCAAGGCCCTACTTGAGCGATATTTGCTTGGCACAGTTGGCTAGCCCATCCTCATATGGAGTTTGCACTTTGAAAGAACAACCTGGCGTAACCTTCACTAATGAAGTTTACTACTCGGTACAGCCGATCACAACCTTCCACTCTACATTTCTGTCATCATTGGCAGGCTCGTACTTTCCAGAGTATTAGTAGATCCAGGAGCGTCACTCAACATAATGAGTCTATGGACGATAGCCTACTTGGACATCGAAGCTTGAGAGCTTTCTATGGATAAAATGAAGCTAAGAGGATTCAATCAAAAAGGAGAAAGAGCCCTTGGATCTATAACGCTACAAAAGAAAGTTGGGAATCTAGAAACAACTGCAAAATTCCATATCAACAATGTGGATACATTTTTCAATACCCTGCTTGTAGACCGTGGCTTCACAAGTATAATATGGTCCCGTCGTCACTACATCAATGCATCAAGTACTACAAGGACGGACAAGAACATTGCATTAAGAGAGATTTATAACCTTTCTCAATACATGAAGTAGGCATTCACGAAGACGCCACCTGCTATGCTCCAAAAAAAAAAGATAATACTTTCAAGAGAAATTGTGACAAGTAAAGCAGAAAATTCAGAAAAACTACAAGAGTGGGACCATACGGCTCCAGTTTAGCGATCTCTTGCCACTCCTTTGCAATGAGTTGGTGGAGGTTCTTTTAGCCCACGCATCCGAGGTTGAGGCCGGGGATGTGGTCGAGGAAGAACTCAGTCTAAGATGAATACAAAGATCAACAAATAGAAGAGGTGCCACCAGAATTCGAAGAATAAATCAAATCAACATTTTACGAATTAAAAGAAATCAATCTTGGGACTGAGGAGCAGCCTTGACAAACTTTTATAAGTTCGTTGCTCAACAAAGAAGTGGTTACAGACTTGGTCAGGTTACTGTCAGAATTTAAATATTGCTTCACTTGGAGCTATGACGAAATTCCTGGACTATCTCCAGAGGTTGCAGTTCACCGACTAGGAGTGGATCAAAATACGGCACCAGTAAAGCAAGCTCCCAGAAGAATGCGCCTTGAAATCGAACAGCAAGTTATAGCAAAAATAAAAAAATTAAGAGATGCTAACTCTATCAGAGAAGAACAATATCCGACATGGTTAGCCAACGTCGTGCCAGTAAAGAAGAAGAATAGATAAATCTTAGTGTGTGTCAACTTCAGGGATTTGAATAGAGCATGCCCGAAGGACGAGTTTCCGTTGTCGATACCAGAATTGATGGCGGACATCGCGTCGTCACACGAAATTTTCTCCTTCATGGATGGATCATCGAGTTATAATCAAATCTAGATGGCTCTAAAAGATGCAATACTTTCAGCATTCAGAACTCCGATCGGGATTTATTACTACACCGTAATGTCATTTGGTTTGAAGAACGCAGGAGCAACATATCAAAGAAAAATGATAAAGATCTTCGATGACCTCATTCACAACCAAGTGGAATGCTACGTGGATGACTTGGTCATCAAGAGCAGAGTGAAGGACAATCACCTATATGATTTGAAGATCGTATCTGAAAGATTACGACAATACAATCTAAAGATGAATCCCTTAAAATGCGTTTTCAGTGTTACCTCTGGGAAATTTCTAGGATTTATTGTTCGTCATCTGGGAATCGAAATCAACCCATAAAAGATTAAAGCGATATAAGAAATGCTTCCTCCCAGAACCTTGAAGCAATTACGATCTATTCAAGGAAAATTGGCATATCTAAGATGCTTTATATCTAATTTGTCAAGAAGGTGTCTCCCTTTTCAAATTTACTTCGAAAGGATGTCACATTTGTTTGGAGAGAGCCATGTCAATGAGCTTTCAAAGATATTAAGAGATATCTAACGACACCTCCTATTTTGGCAGCCCCTATCTCGTGTAGACTGTTAATACTTTACACTATGGCTTTGGACGAGTCCCTAATGCACTGAAAATATATACGGTTTTTGCTATCTAATTTTACCCATTTTTGGTGATATTGCACTTTAAAGAAAGGAATTTTTCATGATTTATTGCAGGTATGATGATTTTAGGTGATTGGAGTGAAAAGAAGCAAAGAGGAACAAGTCGAGAGCAAAAAGGAGCAAAAAGGAGCAAAATGGTGGAAAAAGTGTTCTGGCGCCCAAATCCAAAGAGCACAGAATTAATTGGCACGATAGAGTGCCGCTGGTGGCCAAAGTCGGTTCAATTCAAATTTGAAGAGTTTTTGCAACTTTTTGATTGGATGCCTATGGAAACTCTTGGGAATTGTCCCTATCTTATAAGTAACTATTTTTGGATGAAAATGGTGTGCTTCTTCAGAGGTTTTAGAGTAGTTTAGTGAGAGTGAAGTGTTAGGGTTTAGGGATAGATAATGTAGAGTGAGGATTTGAGAGGGAGTTTTCTCTGAGGAGGGGAGGAGAAGAGGTAAGTGAGAGATTGCTTCTTCCTTTCCATTCTAAAGAGAGAATCAAGTGTTGTAAAGAGGAAGAGAAGAGGATTCAAAGGAAATTCAAGGGAATTGCATAGGGGAAGAGAAAGATATAAGTTGTATTTTCTTTTGTGGTTTGTATGACATTTCTTATATATATAAAATCCATGTTTTATTATATCTTCTCCATGAATTCTGAGTAGTTTCCATGTCTTTCTTCAAGAGACGTGACGATGGATTGATGTGGATTTGATGTGCTTTAATGTCATGAAGAAATTTTGATGGTTTTTCATTTAGAACTTAATTTACTTTCGATCTGGCCAATTGCAATGTTAAAATATGTTGTTGAACATTAAGTTTGAAAGGATTTAATGTCCTACAACAATAATGAATGATTCATTCAATTTACATGGATAAATTACGTAGTTCATGGGAATTGAGTGTGAATAAATAGGAAAATGTGTTTTGATGGACCTCAATGTAGAGATTTCAAGGTAAAAGACTCAAATCCCCAAATTGGTTCTAAGATTAGTAACTGAATATCAAAGGTTAGCCTTTGGGTGAAGGGTGAGTGGGAGCTCTGAAGTGAGAGCCGGTATCCTCCCAGCCTAGCCTTAGAGTTAGTGACTAAACTTAGAATATGTCAATGTTCTTTTCTACTTAGAAGAGGGGGTACTCTTTTAAGGGTAAAGAATCATCTATGCTCCTATTTGGCACAATAATATAAATATTTGTTCCATATCAATCCACACATCATATTTGCAAGAGGAAAGATACTTTCTTATATATCAAAAACCTTTCAAAAACTTAATTTAGTGTGTCTATTAGTTAATTCTATCTTTAAAGATGTTAGAAGTATTTGTAGTTTAGTTAACTGTTACTGTTTTCTGCATAGTGCTAGTAGGAGTTTGTGTTAAACTTTAAGTGATATTTAAATATAGGATTTAGTGCCATCTTACTTCTCTTGGGAACGCTTTCTTAAAACTTCGAACATCCCTGTGGGACCGATAACCAGGACTTCATTAGAGCCCTGTATTACTTGATATAACTTGCGTTGAATGCTTAGACTTATCAAAATCATTAAAAATATATAGATTTGAGTTCATAAACTCTTGCAATATAAGTCCCGTGCATTAAGTTTTTGGTGCCGTTGTCGGGGAAGGTAACGGAGTTAAGAAAGAAAAGTAACTAAAAAATAAAAGAAAACCTTTATTTAGTAGTGTGTAATTGTGTGTTTGTTTACCTTTATTAGAGTATTTGAGTTTGTTTATGTGTAGTAACGGATCTATAGGTTTAGTTCCTTACGATTCGGAGTTAGAGCGTACTGTCAAAAAAATTAGAAAACAACAAAAAAAATTGAAAATCCTTGTAAAATGGCAAATATTCAAGATAATCAAAGAAATGAAATTGGAAATGTGCCAAGACCTTTAAGAGTTTATGCTAACCCAACAGCAGATGAAATTCACATAACTATTCAAAATCCTAATGTTGATGCTAATTCATTTAAACTTAAACCTGCTATTATCCAAATGGGACAAAACAATCAATTTGCCGAAACACCTAATGAGGATCCAAATTTACATCTCGCTAGTTTTTTAGAACTGTGTGCTACTTTTAAATATGATGGAGTGTCTAGTGATGCTGTCAGACTTAGACTTTTTCCTTTTTCACTAAGGGATAAAGCTATAGCATGGTTAAATTCATTAGCTCCTGGATCTATTAGAACTTGCGGAGAATTATCTCAAATGTTTCTATCATAATATTTCCCTCCATCAAAGACTGTTAAACTATGAAATGACATTACATCTTTTTGTCAGTTTGAAGGAGAGTCAATATATGAAGCTTGGGAGAGATTTAAGAATCTTCTTAGAAATTTCCTACATCATGCTTTACCAGATTGGTTAATAATTTAAACATTTTATAATGGTTAGTGGGATCATTGAGATCTATTATAGATGCTGCTTCTGGTTGATCATTAATGTCAAAACCTTTTGATGAAGCATGCACATTAATTGAAGAAATGACTATTAATAATTTTCAATGGCCCTCTGAACGGGTTAAATCCTAAGAGAGTAGCTAGTGTTCATGATTCAGATATGATGAATATGGTCATTTCTCAAATTGTAGCCCTTTCAAAGAAAATAAATCAACATGGAATGAATTATTCTCAACCACCTCAAGTGTTAGAGGAAAATTTATTTGGACAGATAAGAGAATCTCAAACACCTTACGAGACCTTAAATGCTATTAATAGACCTAACAATCCTTATTCAAATTATTACAATCCTAGTTGGAAGAATCACCCAAACTTCAATTGGAATAATAATAATGTTAATGTTAACCCGCATTGGGCTAACAATTCTTTGAATCCAATTGGAAATTCGAACAATCAAGGAAATTCTAATTTTAGGCCATCTTATCCCCCTGGATTCAATAGTAACCCACAATTTAATGATAAGAAGTTGTCTACTGAAGAAATGATTATGAATATGAGAAATCAATTACAAGCTCAAGGTGTTGCTATGAAAAATATTGAAAATCAATTAGGACATATTTTCAATGCACTTAATACTAGACCTTCTAGAACACTTCAAAGTAATGTGGAGATCAATCCAAAAGATCAAAACAAGGAACAACTTTAATCTATTCAATTAAGGAGTGGAAAAGAATTAGAAACTAAAGTGCAAAAAGAAGTTGAAATAGAAAAGGCGATGGTGGAAATTGAAAAAGGTTCAAACAAGTTTTATCCAGACTTGGATTATCCTCTTGAACCAATGAAGATAACTGTCGAAAAGCCACCACCTCCAGTTCCTTAAAGATTAAAGAAACAAAACAGAGATAACATATTTGGAAAATTTTTGGAGATCCTTAAGAAATTAACGATTAATATTCCTTTTGTTGAAGCATTGGAACAGATGCTTGACTATGCTAAGTTTATGAAGGATATTCTGAGAAAGAAAAGAAAGTTTACAGATCATGAAGCTGTTGCACTTAGCGGAGAGTGTAGTGCAATAATTCAGAAGAAGCTTCCAGAAAAACTTAAAGATCCTGGTAGTTTCACTATTCCGTGTGCTATAAGTGAAAATTTTTTTGGAAAAGCTTTATGTGATATGGGAGCGAGTATTAATCTAATGCCTTTATCAACTTTCAAAAGGTTGGGATATGAGAAATATCTCCTACATCTGTGACTCTTCAGTTGGCCGATCGTTCCATTACTTACCCTAAAGGAGTGGTGGAATATTTGTTTGTGAAAGTGTATATATTTATCTTTCATGTGGATTTTGACCCGACCGCAAATAACGCAGTAATGTTTGCTTCCAAAAGATAGCTAAAAGCTTTGACTCAATTTATAAATACCGGCTAGTGTATAAAATTAATATTATATAATTTAGAAAATATTTTTACACACTAGGGGTACTACACAAGTATACGTATCGTTTCGAAGTAATATAGGATTTTTAAACAAAGACCCAGTATCGATCCCACGGGGAAGATTTATAGAGAAAAATAAAATAGTAAAAATATTTTTATTTTATCTTTTAATTTGATTATAAATTACTATTAATTTACTAGATGCAAATAAAGACAACAATAATAAGAAAATGATTTTATGAATTCTATATAAAATAAACAACTTTCTTTCCTTCAATTAATCTAAGATTTTTAAGATAATTTAATATTCGTTGGAGAATTTTATTTATGGTATTGTGCCAAATAGAAGCATTCCTATTCTTTACCCTTTGATCCAGGCGCAAAGAACATTGACTAATTTACAGAAAAGGTCCGGAAGTATTTTTAGTAGAATGGGTTAATCTAGGCTCGCACTTCTAGATTTCCAAGGGAGGCTATAGTCAGCCCTACTAGTGACCCTTTCCTAGTCTATAAATGAAATTATAAGAATTTAGTCAGTCACTCTAAAAACTTATCAATTTTACACCCTTTAAATCTTATCTTTCTACTTATTTGCACTTCACCTTGAATAGCCCGCTCATGGCCTTCGACTACCCAAGGATTCATGTGACATTTACAAGTTAAGAGTTCTTCTCCTTCAAGGTCTCAAAACTCTTCAGCAGGTTTTAACAATTCAAACGGCCAATTTAAAAAGTAAAGTAAGATCAGGTATTAATGTCATCACAATGTTTTGAAAATATTTTGAATTTTAATTCTCCATCGAATCTTTATATTATCTTATCTATCTCTTCATAATTGAAGGAAGAAAGTAAACTAACTACTCAGAACACATTAAAAATAAATAGCAAAACATGATAATTAAACTTTGAATCAAATGTAAAAATATACTTATCTCAAATATTTCTTCTACGGATCTTCCGATTCCTACCGACTCCACAAGTGTAATGAACTCCGGATGCAATAACTTGAAAATAAACTCACTAAACTAAACAAAAGTGGCCCTAAATTTCTCTCTCTAAGTCTCTCTCTAAGGATGAGAGATCCTAAAGTAGATAAGAGAAAGGGGTACAATGGGAGGGGCCCGTTTTCCGAAGAAATGGGCCTCTATTTATAAGCTTCGAGGTTGCCTTGAGGCACCTCTTCAAAACATGTCCACATTCAATGAATCTTCTAGAAGGTCGGTCTGGCGCCTAGGCGCCGGAATCTGGCGCCTAGGCGCTGGAATCTGGCGCCTAGGCGCCGGACACCGCGTCTAGTTCTTTGCACCTCTTCACTTTGGCTCGCACCTCTTCGCGATTAAAACCATTTTGGAGCATCCAAATGCAATGTATCACATGTCCTATTATCAAGGAACAACTTCCAGCCTTCTAGAATGTCCAATAAGAGCTCACTCCGTCAAAATAACTGTTCAAACGTTGTCAAAAACTTGAACGCTTTTGTATCGAGTCTGGCACTTAGGCGCCAGTTTCTGGCGCCTAGGCGCCAATTTCAGCTCCAGGCCATAATTTTTTATACATTTGGTATTTTCCTCCATTTTTGCTCCTTTTTGCTCCTTTTTTCCTTCTTACACCTTTTTGCATTACCTACATCCAAAAACACAAAAAATACCTTTCATTAAAGCATAATATCCTTAGAAATTTATAAGAATTAAGATATAAAGAAATAGGTATTTTTTTATAGATCAAAATCCCTCAAACTTAAATGTTACTTGTCCTCAAGTAACTCTTTCTACTATATAAAAAAATATAACCTTTGGAAATAAAGATAAATATTTAAGATTCCTTATAATTTTTTATTTTATAAAGTCTGTGGTAAATTATTAACCCAATTTCACTAACTTGGTTTAATTTTAAGAATTTAAAGAATATTTAACTACCAAATCCTAAGATTTCAAACTTTTCATTCATTTTGAAAATAATAGAAGTCTATTATATTAAGCTTTCATAGATTATTTACAAGAAAAAATCTTCTTGAAAAATCTTTTCTAAATAAATATTTATGTAAATAAATTAAGTAAAGTATGTAATTAGTTTTCTTCCTATAAGATAATTCAAGTGAAGCCAATTTTTTATTAGACATTTCCTCAAGCTTCTCCTCTCTATCTTTTTTTTTTTTAAATTTAAAGAGAGGATTACTATATCTGGATAGCCTGTTAATGGTTTTGAACTTCACTGTCCTTAACTTATATTTTCAAAACTTATACATTTCTACTTAATTATTATAACATAAATAAAAATTAAAAAGAATTCCAATCTTTTCTTTTTCAAGTGATAATTTTTTATTACTTAATAATTCTAAAATTCTATTATTTCTACCATGAATAGAAAAATTCTTTATCTCATTCTTCTTTAAGTTAAATAATTCTATTCTTAAAATCAATCAAAGTTATTAAAATATTGGTTAATTTCACTAAATTGTTTATAATTTCAAAAATAAAAGTGATCTCAAATAAATTCTTCATTCTTTAAGTTATGTTAAAAATTTTTTATTTTTTTTAAAAAATATTAGCTCTTTAAGGACAAATAAAATTTAATTTTGAATGGATTTGCCCTTCTCCCAAACTTAAGTTTTGGTATACTATGATAATTTGAAAGTATGAGAGAAAGAAAATCATAAGAATTTTTAATAAGTATGTAAAAACAATCTTAAAAAGAAAAATTAACTTCTAATCATGCTTTTATGAATAATTAAGATAAAATTGAAGCATGTATATAAAAAGTAAGCAGGCTAATTTTATGATGATATTAAATTTGAAACAGAATTAAAATAGAGCAAAATAATTAATTACTAAACATTAAACTAAAACAACGTATAAATTAATTCTAACTTCAGTCTCAACATAATAAAATCCTAACACTAATCAGTTAACATACATCAAATATAAAACTAACAAACAATACAAATAAAACAAACTAACAGAGTAACACATCATAAAAATCTATAACTACTAATCACTAGCTGTAGCCTCATCATCATCTTCATCACCAAAGGAAAATTTTACGTCCTTAGGATCAACAAATGGTGTGAAACTAGGAAAAGTAGGAAAACTAACATCATGTTCACCCTTCAGAAATCTGACTAGGGCTTCATCATACTCAGCATCATAACTAATCTTCCTGCGGGTATAATCGGATAAATGATCTAGTTTTCTATCAATAGTATCAATCTCGCAGTGAGTTTGAAATAACTCTTGTTGCTCGCTCTAAAAACTCGATCATGCATCGATTCCCGTAAATCGATGGTGGCTCAACGTAAGTAGAGTGTCTAGAAGTAGAAGGTCTACCTGAAGTATGTGCAGAAGTAGAAGGAGCGGTTGATCTCTTCCCTCGAAGAAGATCATAGATACTAACACTCTCCTGCCCAATTGGCTTAGTAGACTTCAACTTCTCCTCAGAAATATTAGCAGTGACTCCATTACTAACACATAGTGAGTAGATCAGAGATGGAAATCCCAATCCAACAGAAGTGCTGGACCTTGTAGTAGACTCCACAGAATCATAAATAATGCTCCCGACATCAATAGGCTTCCTCTCCTGAATGCAGTAATTTAAGATCGCTCGATCTCTAGTCACTTCACTCAGGTGGTTGGAAGGTAACAATCTTGCAGAAATAAAATAATGCCATGCTTTAGATATACCATTTAACTCAGAGGATTTGAAGTTTACCCTTTTTCCATTCCTGATCTTCCAAGATCCAGTACCGTCAGCCAGATAAGTAATAATCATATCCAAATCTCCCTCGGATGGTGATAATCCATAATAAAAGCACTCAATAGTCGGTGGCAGGCCATAAAATATGTTGATTCTTTCTGGACTAAATCCTACTCCGATTCCTCTAACAAAGACTTCATAATCCTCGGCATCTAGAAAATTTGCATAAACTTCTTGAACAATCGAGATAACAGCAACAGCAGTAAAATAACAGAATCGTTGCCAGTTGTGCGCAACAATACTATTTTCGATCATTTCTCCAGGATGGTAGAAACTTCGTTCAGAAATGAACTTTCTGGACATCGCAAATTCATGGAAGCGAAAATATGCAGCCGCAGTAAAAAAATTGCTGCTATCAAAGTTATCTCATGCCTTCCCGCGTTTAGATTTTGGAGCCATCTAAACGTGAAAGAAAACAAGAACAAATTTAGGAATCAAATATTTAAACTCTTTTTAAGTTTATAAAACTTAAAATAAGTTTAGAAATCCAAAGAAATCACTAAAAATCGAATATTTTTTTCAAAATTTTTGGTTCATAGCAAATATTAGGGAAATCTATGGTGAAAATCGAAAATAAATGGTTTAAAGTGTAAATCTAACCTTGAGACGAAGAAATCGAGTGGTTTCGAGCTCAAATCCTTGATTTTTTGACCTCAAAATGGATCTAGAGGATGTATTTTCATGAAAATGGGGAAGAAGATGAAGCTTAGGCGTTAAAAATGGCTTTTGGGGGTTATTTAAGTAAATTTTTCGGGTACAGGCCGAACTGACGCCTAGGCGCCGAATTCTGGCGCCTAGGCGCCAGACTCGCCTTTCACAAAAATTTTTTTTTTAAAATTTATTTTTCCACCAAAATTCATAAATTCAACTTCCAATTACTCATATCGAGTAGAGCTTCGAGCTTCTAACTTCCACACATTTTTCAAAAATTTATAAAAATTAAATATTAAATCCATCAATCAAACATAAGGTTTCAAACAAACTCACTAATTTCCATTTAAAATCTTCAATATTAACTCAATACATTCCAGATAAGTACTACATTTGATTCAAGTTCCTAATACACACTCAAACATAACAATTTCAAAGCAAAACAACACACATTGAACATGAAAAAAAATACACAAACAAACATAATCGATTCTCTAAATCGATACAACGACTCAACAAACCATAATAACTATTTCATTACCAGAATATTCTAATCTTCACAAGGGAAATTGTGTATTTCACTTAGAAAGAATACTAACGCTCTCGGGAAATCCGTAGCCGTCTTTTCGTCAATCTATTTGTTCTTCGCATACATTTCAACTTGAGCATCTTGATAAGCCGCAAAATGATCAAATTGAAGTTTCATTTGTCATTCTAGATGTTCAACTTGATGAAACATCTCATGAAGGTGATCTCCAATCCTTTTAAAATCTTCTTCAAACTTATCCAAACAACTAAAAATTTTCTCTAAACTTACAACGATGAAACCATTGAAGTATGGTTAAGGATCCCTTGATACCTTGTCCCTAGCCTCTTCTCCATGATTTCTTCTTTCCATTTCTTCAAAAATTTCTCAAATCTCTCAATAATGAAGTGTAAGGGACGTAATTTTGATTGCTTGATGGTTAGGAAAGAAGATGGGTTGATTTAAAGGTGAAAATCGTGAGAAAAACTGAAAATTTTTTGTTTTTGCACGACCCAGTAACCGTGGCTCTTAGGCGCCAAATCTGGCGCCTAGGCGCCGGACCTATTGATACTTAGTTGATTCTGGCGCTTAGGCGCCGAATTCTGGCGCCTAGGCGCCGGAACTATGTTCAACGCGGCGCCTAAGCGCCGGAACTATGTTCAACTCCGTTTCGCCTAATCGTCAAATTTTCAAAATTTCGTTCTCCAAGATAGGTAAATTATACTTGTAAGAGTATTTTAGACTTGATAACTCACTTTGTAAACTATCATAATGAAGGTTAACTTGATCTCCTTTTTACTCATATTCAAAATAGACTGATCCTATTTTTAAATCTTACATACTTCAAAATAAATTTCAGCCTAAGTCAAATAAGACTTATAAGGATCAAATTTTTCTAAAGTAATATAAAATTAATCAAGATCGAGGCATAACCTTACATTAAAACACAAAAACACAAGATAATTATGGGTTGCCTCCCACAAAGTGCTTGGTTTAACGTCGTCAGCTCGACTTAAGTAAATCTTTTAATCTGGTTGACTTAATTCATAAGCCTCTTTATAAATCTTCTTAATATCTCCCAGATAAGGCTTCAATCTTAATCCATTTACTTTAAAAATCTTTCCTGTTTTGGGATCTTTAATATCCACAGCTCCATAATGGTATACTTTCTCAAATAAATAAGGTCCACTCCATTTAGATATTAATTTTCCAGGAAAAAGTCTTAAACGAGAATTAAACAGTAATATTTTTTGTCCAGGCTCAAAAATTTTTCCTGAAATTGTCTTATCATGCAACATCTTTATTTTCTCTTTATAAATTCTCGTATTTTCATACGATTCGTTTCTAATTTCTTCCATCTCATTTAGTTGCAATAATCGTTTTTCTCCTGCATTATTCAAATTAAAATTAAACTCCTTTATCGCCCAATAAGCTTTATGTTCAAGTTCTACAGGTAAGTGACAATGTTTACCATAAATTAACAGGTAAGGTGACATTCCGATTGGTGTCTTATAAGTTGTTCTATAAGCCCATAATGCGTAATCAAGTCTATCAACCCAATCAGCTTCTTTTAGGATTAACGATCTTTTCTAAAAATTTTTTAATTTCTCCGTTTGATACTTCAGCCATTCCACTAGTTTGAGGGTGATAAGCGACTGTAATTCTATGTTTGATTCCAAATTTTTGTAGTAATGATTGAATTCTTATATTCCTGAAATGACTTCCACCATCAGTGATAATTACCTTTGACACTCCAAATCTTGAAAATATCATTTTCTTTAAAAATTTTGAAACACTTTTGGAATCACAGTTGGGTAAAGCTACAGCTTCAATCCACTTTGAAACATACTCAACTGCTAATAAAATATAAATTTTTTCAGATGATGGAACAAATGGTCCCATAAAGTCTAATCCTCATATATCAAAAATTTCAACTTCCAATATATAGTTTAAAGGCATTTCATCTTTCCTATATATATTTCCCATCCTTTGACATCGATCACATGTTTTCACATATTGTCTCACATCTTTAAATAAGGTAGGCCTATAAAATCCGAAATTTAAAATTTTAAATGCAGCTTTATCTATACCAAAGTGTCCTCCAAAATCGAATCATGACATTTTTGAATAATAGTAAAAGTTTCCTCATAAGGTACACATCTTCGAATCATAGAATCTTTACCAATTTTAAATAAATGAGGTTCTTCCCAAATATAAGATTTAGCATCATATTTAAATTTCTTAATAAATTTGTTATCCAAGTCATAAGGCAAAATATTGCTAACTAAATAATTAACAATATCAGCATACCACGGTGTTTTGTATCTGTGAATAACATATAAAGATTCATCAGGGAATTTCTCATTTATATTTTCTTCCAAAATAATATCACTTTTAATTCTAGACAAATGATCAGCAATTTGGTTTTCAGTTCCTTTTCTATCTACTATTTGAAAATTAAATTATTGTAGAAGTAAAACCCATCTATAAGTCTAGGTTTAGAATCCTTCTTAGATATTACATATTTAATAGCAGAATGATCAGTATGAACTATGCATTTAGTACCAAGAAGATAAGGTCTAAATTTATCAAAGGCATATACTATAGCTAGAAGCTCTTTCTCAGTGGTAATGTAATTTCTTTTTGTTTCAGTGAGACTTTTACTAGCATAATATACAACTTTGAAAACTTTCTCATATTTTTGTCCTAATACGGCTCCAATTGCAAAATCACTTGCATCACACATTAATTCAAAAGATTTATTCCAATCGAGTGCGACAATGATAAAGTGCGATTATTAATTTTTCTTTTAGAATATTAAAAGCATTAATACATTCTTTATTAAATTTAAATTGTGCATCTTTTTCTAATAAATGACAAAGAGGTTTAGCAATTTTAGAAAAATCCTTTATATATCTTCTATAAAATCCAGCATGACCTAGAAAACTTCTCACATCAAGTAATGTAGTAGGTGGTTGTAATTCAGCAATAATTTTCACTTTTGCTTGATCTACTTCCATCCCTTTTTGTGATACTTTGTGACCAAGTACAATGCCTTCTGTGACCATGAATTGACATTTTTCCTAGTTAAGAACTAAATTTGTTTCTTCGCATCTTTTCAGAACTTTGGCTATGTTTTCCTAACAAGATTCAAAAGAAGTTCCAAAGACTGAAAAATCGTCCATGAATATTTCAATTCCTTTGTCAATCAAATCACAAAATATTGACATCATACATCTTTGAAAGGTTGCAGGTGCATTACATAAACCAAAGGCATTCTTCTAAAAGCAATGTTCCATAAGGACTTGTAAAAGTTGTCTTTTCTTGGTCCTCAGGAGCAATAATTAATTGATGATAACCAGAATATCCATCCAGAAAACAAAAATATGAGTGTCCAGCTAATTTATCGAGCATTTGATCCAAGAAAGGTAAAGGAAAATGATCCTTTCTAGTGGCTTTATTTAGTTTCCTATAGTCAATACAAATTCGCCATCCAGTAACTTGTCTTGTAGGAATAAGTTCATTTTTATCATTAACAAAGACAGTTACACCTCCTTTCTTCGGAACACAATGAATAGGACTTACCCATTGACTATCCGAAATAGGATAAATAATACTAGCATCTAACAACTTAATAATTTCTTTTTTAACAACCTCTTTCATAATAGGATTTAATCTTCTTTGTGATTCTATAGTAGGTTTAAAATTTTCTTCCATTAAAATTCTATGCATGCAAAAGGAAGGGCTTATTCCTCTTATATCAGCAATAGTCCAACCAAAAGCTTTCTTATAATTCTTTAACACACCTAGTAATTTTTCTTCTTGATCTTTACTCAGCTCGAAGAAATAATAACGAGTAAAGTTAACGAATTTCCAAGAAACGCATATTTTAAATGGGAAGGTAACATTTTTAATTCCAGCTCAGGTGCTTTTTAATTGAGGGTAAAAGTATATCATTTTGAGTTATTTCTAAAGTTTCCAAATTATCTTTAATAAAATGAGTCTCTTCTTCTTCTATTACTTCATCTTCATCAGTTAAAAATTCAAATTTTTCTTCAGAAATAACTTTACATTTTTCTTGATAATATTTTTCAATTAAATAATCAATTATATCCATTCGATAACATTTCTCTTTATCAGGGTACTTCATTGATTTAAGAACATCGAATTTAATTTCTTGATCATTGACTCTCATGGTTAATTCCCCTTTTTGTACATCAATCATAGCTCGTCCGGTAGCTAGTAAAGGTCTTCCTAAAATAATAGGTATCTCTTTATCTTCTTCCATATCAAGTACTATGAAATCTACAGGGAAGGTAAATTTATTCACTTTAACAAGGACATCCTCTATAACTCCTTTAGGATAAGTGATAGATCTATCAGCTAACTGAAGAGTTATAGTGGTGGGAGTAATATCTCCTAAATCAAATCTTCAAAAGATAGAAAATGGCATGAGATTAATACTTGCTCCTAAATCACATAAAGCTTTTCCGCAAGTTTTTTCTCCAATAGCACAGGGTATAGTGAAACTTCCATGATCCTTAAGCTTTTCAGGTAATTTATTTAGAATTATTGCACAACATTCTTCACTTAATGCAACAGTTTTAAAAGCTTCAAATTTTTGTTTTTTGCTTAAAATATCCTTCATAAATTTTGCATAAGTTGGCATTTGTTTCAATGCTTCTGCAAAAGGTATGTTAATAGTAAGTTTCTTAAAAATTTCAAAGAACATAGAAAATCGATGATCAAGTTTCTGCTGTTTAAGTCTTTGAGGAAAAGGTGGTGGTGGTTTTTCAACTTCCACATTAATAGGTATAACAGTCTGATCTTGACTAGGAGAGAGAGTTTCTTTAGGTTTTTCAATCTCTTCAACCTCAATCTCTTTTTCAATTTCATTCTGCAATCTTTCTTTTAATTCCTTTCCACTTCTAAGTTGCACTGCCTTTAATTTGTTCATGTTCTTTTCCAGTTTCTTTTGGATTGATTTCAACATGACTAGGAAGTGTTCCAACAGGTATGTTATTAATTAAAGTAGCAATTTGCCCCATTTGATTTTCAATACTACGAATAGCAGTATTTTGATTTTGTAATTGATTATTCATTTGCATAATTAATTCTTCTATTGATAACTTTTTCTGTTGATTATTAAATCTCGGAGGTTTATAATTTGAATTAACTTGATTATTCTAATTTTCAGGGGGATGAGATTGATTATTACCCCATTGTTGTTGCGAATTATTCCAGTTAAAATTAGGATGATTTTTCCACCCAAGATTATAATAATTTGAATAAGGATTATTTTTACTTGCAGTAGCTTGTAAAGTTTCAATAGTTTGAAAATCTTCAATTTTAGCAGAGTTATTACGCGAAATATTAATTGCAAAATTATCGAATTTCTTAGACATTGCTGCAACTTGTAAAGCTAAGATAGAAAAGGCTTCATTATCTTGAGTACTGGCCATCTTTTTAGGATTAATCCTTTCGGAAGGCCATTGAAAATTATTATTAGCCATTTCTTTAATTAAAGTGTAAGTTTCTTCAAATTATATAGACATTAAAGAACCTCCAGCAGCAGCATCAATAATTGATTTTAAAGATCCAATTAATCCATTATAAAATGTTTAAATAATCAACCAATCAGGTAAAGCATGATGAGGACATTTTCTCAATAGCTCTTTAAATCTTTCCCAAGTTTCATATATTGTATCCCCATCAAATTGACTAAATGAAGTAATATCATTTCTTAATTTAGCAGTTTTAAATGGAGGAAAATATTTATCAAGGAATTTTTGTGCCATTTCAGCCCATGTTTTAATAGAACCAGTCGCTAATGAGTTTAACCACATCTTTGCTTTATCTCTTAAAGAAAAAGGAAAGAGTCTAAGTCTAATAGCATCATCAGAAATATTGTTATATTTAAAGGTAGCACAAAGTTCTAAAAAGATAACAAGATGTAAATTTGGATCCTCATTTGGTGATCCACCAAATTGATTGTTTTTCACCATTTGAATAATAG
The DNA here is from genome assembly GCA_022702705.1 of Papilionanthe hookeriana x Papilionanthe teres. Classification (NCBI taxonomy): domain Eukaryota; kingdom Viridiplantae; phylum Streptophyta; class Magnoliopsida; order Asparagales; family Orchidaceae; genus Papilionanthe; species Papilionanthe hookeriana x Papilionanthe teres. The sequence goes on along the minus strand of CM040425.1, from coordinate 135,487,748 downwards.
ACGGTTTAAGTTCAAAAGAATTAGCATCTACAGTGGGTATTTGAATACTATTATGAATTTCGTCAACTGTAGGGTTAGCATAATCCCTTAATGGTTTATAAACATTTTGATCATTAAGTTCAATTGGATTTTGTAAAGTAGCCATTTCTTGAAATTTTTGAATATGTTTTCCCTTTTTAATTTTTCTAATTGTTCTTTCCAATTCAGAATCTAATGGTATTAATCCTTCATAACCAAATCTTCACTTATAACAAGGAATATAATATAAAATTTAAACGATTCTATTTCTTACTTCCTTCCCCGGCAACGGCGCCAAAAACTTGACCCGACCGCAAATAACGCAGTAATGTTTTCTTCCAAAAGATAGCCAAAAGTTTTGACTCAATTTATAAATAGCGGCTAGTGTATAAAATTAATATTATATAATTTAGAAAATATTTTTACACACTAGGGGTACTACGCAAGTATACGTATCGTTTCAAGTAATATAGGGTTTTTAAACAAAGACCCCAGATATCGATCCCACGGGGAAGATTTATAGAGAAAAATAAAATAGTAAAAATATTTTTATTTTATCTTTTAATTTGATTATAAATTACTATTAATTTACTAGATGCAAATAAAGACAACAATAATAAGAAAATGATTTTATGAATTCTATATAAAATAAACAACTTTCTTTCCTTCAATTAATCTAAGATTTTTAAGATAATTTAATATTCGTTGGAGAATTTGATTTATGGTATTGTGCCAAATAGAAGCATTCATATTCTTTACCCTTTGATCCCGGCGCAAAGAACATTGACTAATTTACCGAAAAGGTCCGGATGTATAGTTAGTAGAATGGGTTAATCTAGGCTCACACTTCTAGATGTCCAATGGTGGCTATGGTCGGCCCTACTAGTGACCCTTTCCTAGTCTATAAATCAAATTATAAGAATTTAGTACGTCACTCTAAAAACTTATCAATTCTACGCCCTTTAAATCTTATCTTCCTAGTTATTTGCACTTCACCTTGAATAGCCCGCTCATGGCCTTCGACTACCCAAGGATTCATGTGACATTTACAAGTTAAGAGTTCTTCTCCTTCAAGGTCTCAAAACTCTTTAGCAGGTTTTAACAATTCAAACGGCCAATTTAAAAAGTAAAGTAAGATCAGGTATTAATGTCATCACAATGTTTTGAAAATATTTTGAATTTTAATTCTCCATCGAATCTTTATATTATCTTATCTATCTCTTCATAATTGAAGGAAGAAAGTAAACTAACTACTCAGAACACATTGAAAATAAATAGCAAAACATGATAATTAAACTTTGAATCAAATGTAAAAATATATTTATCTCAAATATTTCTTCTACAGATCTTCTGATTCCTACTGACTCCACAGTGTAATGAACTCCAGATGAAATAACTTGAAAATAAACTCACTAAACTAAACAATAGTGGCCCCAAATTTCTCTCTCTAAGTCTCTCTCTAAGGATGAGAGATCCTAAAGTAGATAAGAGAAAGGGGTACAATGGGAGGGGCCCATTTTCTGAAGAAATGGACCTCTATTTATAGGCTTCAAGAGTTGCCTTGAGGCACCTCTTCAAAACATGTCCACATTCAATGAATCTTCTAGAAGGTCGGTCTGGCGCCTAGGCGCCGGACACCGCATCCAGTTCTTCGCACCTCTTCACTTTGGCTCGCACCTCTTCTAGATTAAAATCATTTTGGACCATCCAAATGCAATGTATCACATGTCCTATTATCAAGGAACAACTGCCAGCCTTAAAGAATGTCCAATAACCACTCACTCCGTCAAAATAACTGATCAAACGTTGTAAAAAACTTGACAGTTTTTGTATCGAGTCTGGCGCTTAGGCGCCAGTTTCTGGCGCCTAGGCTCCAGGCCATAATTTTTTATACTTTTGGTATTTTGCTCCATTTTTGCTCCTTTTTGCTCCTTTTTCCTTCTTAGACCTTTTTACATTACCTACATCCAAAAACACAAAAAATACCTTTCATTAAAGCATAATATCCTTAAAAATTAATAAGAATTAAGATATAAAAAATAGGTATTTTTTTATAGATCAGATTTTATTGTACTTGATATGGAGGAAGATAAAAAAATTCCAATAATTTTGGGAAGACCATTCCTTGTTACTGGAAGAGCGGTAATTGATGTTCAAAAAGGAGAATTAACTATGAGAGTTAATGATCAAGAGGTGACCTTTAATATTTTAAAATCTATGAAGTATCCCTCAATGGAAAAAGATAATGAATGTTTTAGAATTGAGGTCTGTGATTACATGAGAAATGATCACTTTGAAAATATATTTGAAAAAGAAGAAGAATATAAAAATATGTTTGAAGATGAAAGTGAAGATGAAGAAAATTCAGATAATGAAAAGAATGAAGATTTGGAGTATGCTCAATAAAGATTCGAAATATTAGACACTATGTAAGGTAGAAATAAAAGCTTAATTCCATCTATCATAAAACCTCGTGAACTAATCATTTAAAGTATATATTTTTAGGAAAATCATCTACTTTGCCTGTTATTGTATCTTCGGAACTAAACAAATGCCAAGAACAGAAGTTGTTGGAAACTTTAAAAAGATACAAGAAAGCTTTTGGATGGACTTTGGAAAATATTAAAAGAGTTATTCCTTCGATTTGTATGCACAGAATTTTATTAGATGAAGAACATAAACCGAGAGTTGATCCACAAAGGAGACTGAATATTATAATGAAAGAAGTAGCTAAGATAGAGATTTTAAAATGGCTAGATGCTGGAATTATTTATCATATTTTGGATAGTGCTTGAGTAAGTCCGATACTATGTGTACCAAAAAAGGGAGGAGTGACAGTTGAAGTGAATGAATATAATGAAATTATACCCACAAGAAAAATTAATTGATGGAGAATTTCTATTGACTATAGGAAAATAAATGTCGCCACCAGAAAAGATCACTTTCCTCTTCCTTTTCTCGATCAAATGCTAGATAGACTTGTTGAACACAAGTACTACTATTTTCTTGATGGATATACTGGTTACCATCAAATACCTATTGCTATTGAGGATCAAGAAAAGACAACATTTACTAGCCTTACAGAACCTTTGCTTTTCGAAGAATGTCTTCTGGACTGTGTAACACATCTGCAACAATTCAAAGATGTATGATGTCTATCTTCAGTAGTATGATAGATAATGGAATAGAAGTTTTTATGGATGACTTCTGTATATTCGGGACTCCATTTGAAATTTTCCTAGAAAACTTAGCAAAAGTTTTGGAGCTTTGTGAGAAAACAAATCTAGTTCTGAAATTGGAGAAATGTCAATTTATGGTTGCAGGAGGAATTGTGCTTGGGCATAAAATATCTGAACATGGTACAGAGGTCGACCCTGCTAAAATTAGAGTGATTGAGAGATTTGCGCCACCCACTACTGTGAGAGAGGAAAGAAGTTTCTTAGGACATGCTGGATTTTACAGGCTATATATGAAATATTTTTTTAAAATTACTAAACCTTTATGCCAACTTTTAGAAAATGATAGAAAGTTTAATTTTAATGATGAATTCTTAAGAGATTTCGAATTATTAAAAGAAAAATTATTCACTGCACCTATAATTGTTTCACCTGATTGGGAGAAACCATTTGAGCTTATGTGTGATGCCAGTGATTATGCATTCGGAGTAGCATTGGGGCAAAAGCATGATAAAAATTTCAAAGTCATTTACTATACTAGTAAAACTCTTAATGAGGCTCAAATTAATTTTACCACAATTGAAAGAGAATTATTAGCTATAGTGTTTGCTTTTGAAAAATTTAGACCTTATTTAATTGGAGCTAAAAGTATTGTGCATACAGACCATTCGACTATCAAATATTTAATGCAAAAGAATGATGCAAAACCTAGACTTATTAGATGGATACTTCTTCTACAAGAGTTTGATTTTATGATAGTTGATAGGAAGGGAGTTGATAATCAAATAGCTAATCATCTATCCAGAATAGACTATGATAAACTATCTGAATTTGAAAAAGAAATTACTGAAATTTTTCCTGAAGAGCAACTCTATACTATTATAGGAAATATTTGCCTTTGTATGTTGATATTGTGAATTATATTGTAAGTGATATTGTACCACCTGATTTAACAAGGCAACAACAAAAGAAGTTTAAATATGATACAAAATTCTATTTTTGGGGTGAGTCATATCTATATAAATAGTGTAAGGATCTAATTATTAGGAAATGTGTGCCATAAGAAAAACAAATTTGATAATTCAACAATGTCATGATTCTAAATTTGGAGGTCATTTTGGTGTTAATAAAAGTGCTTTTAAAATTTTACAATCTGGATTTTATTGGCCTACTCTTTTTAGTGATATTTATAGATATATTAAATCATGTGATTGATGTCAGAGAGTAAGTAATATCACTAGAAGAAATGAAATGCCTCTATATTATAACTTGGATGTTGAAATTTTGATGTATGGGGAAGATTTTATGTGGCCATTTACTTCTTCATTTGGAAATCTATATATATTGGTTGCTATTGCTTTACCCAGATGTGATGCTCGAAGTGTTTCAAAATTTTTAAAGAAAAATATATTTACAAGGTATGGAATGCCAACAGTGATCAAAACTGATGGTGGATCCCATTTCAAGAATAATCAATTTAAGAGATTAATTGGGAAATATAATATTATTCATAGTATCTCTACTGCTTATCATCCCCAGACTAGGTTTAGCAGAAGTGTCTAATCATGAAATTAAAAGAATTTTAGAGAAAACTGTGGATAATCATAAATTAGATTGGTCTACTCGATTAGATACTGCTTTATGAGCTTATAGAATTGCTTTTAAAACCCCTATTGGAATGTCTCCTTATAGACTAGTGTTTGGTAAGACTTTCCATTTACTAGTTGAATTGGAGCATAAAGGATATTGTGCGATAAAAGAGTGAAATTTTAATTTGAATAATTCTGGAGAGAGAAGATTTATGCAATTGAATGAATTGGAAGAGATTAGAAATTCATCTTTTCACAATGATCGGATCTATAAAGAGAAAAGGAAATTATTGCATGATCAGAAGATATTGAAAAAGAACATGGAAAATGGACAAAAAGTTTTATTATACAACGCAAGATTGAAGTTATTTCCTGGAAAGCTCAAGTCTAAATGGTTAGGACCTTTTACAATTGTAAAAGTTCATTTTTTTGGAGCTGTTGATATTAAAAATCCTAATACTAGAAACATTTTCAAAGTTAATGGGCATCGATTAAAGCCTTACTTTGACGGATTTTAATCTGATTTCAAAGAGGTTTTAATGTTGAGTCATCTTGATTAACTGAATGGTTTGTCGGGCTGACGACGTTAAACCAAGCGCTTTATGGGAGGCAACCCATATGTATCTTTGTTGTGTGTTTTTTTGTTTGTTGTAGTTATACCTTTTTAGATAGTTGATTTTGAATCCTAATTACTCTTAAATAATTAAAAAATTTACAAATGATGGATCGAATCGAGATATTGGAATATTTTTTGACCAAACGAAGTTCGTCGAGAATTTCGACCACCGGCGCTGCCAGCGCGCTATCGTTTATGCCCTACCGAATTTATCCGTATGAGCGCCGCCGGCACCCAAAAATCTGTTTGACGGTTTTTAAGTTTCAAAATGTGACTTTTGGCAGTTTTTGGCGGGATCTTCATCCTTATAACTCTCCAAACTCTATTTTTGACTTCTTAACTCCAAAAAAATGAAAACCACCTATCCCAATTTGTATCCTATAGATTCCTTTCCCATTGAAACCCCTCAATTTCATGTTTTCAACCGAACGAAGTTCATAAGTTTTGAAGCATAGCGTTTGTTCAAAAAAGTGATGATGAAAAGAAGGATTATCAAGGAACGAGGCTTCATAAATTGAGGTAAGGATAATCCTACTACTAGAATTGAAGAAATTATTAAAGAGAGATGTTGGGAAGTACTTTGCTACACTACCGCTGTTGTTGTTTTTCCTATCGTGAAAGAGTTTTATGCAAATCTCCACAAGATCAATCAAGTGTTTGTATTTGTGCGTGGTAGATTTATGCAATTCACTCCTGCACGAATCAACGATCTCTTTATGATCATGAACGTACCTATTTGCCATTATTCTAACATCAATGCCACCAAGGACAATATGAATGATGTTTATTTCTAACGGATGAAATGAAGAATGGGAAGTTAGAGAGAATGGATACATGAGTTTCCCATTTGCATCTCTCAATCCAGTATCGAAGCAGTGGCATTACTTTATTTCGGCAAAGTTATTTTCGATATTGAAGATTAGCAAGGTAACTAAGGAAAGCACCATTTTGAATTTCTGTATTCGAACTGCAAGACGGTTGACATTGGTAATATTATTGTGAGATCAGTACTTGGATTAATTGTGCATGGCTCCAAATATGGGCTTAGACACCCATCCACCATATTTTTGTTATGTAGTTAGTCACAGGTTCCTTATGAAAGTTGGGTAAAAGTTCTTCATCCATGGAGGCCTATTGATCCAACTAATCCCTACGACTACCAGATAGTTGGAGATGAAGATGACAAATTTACTTGCTGATCAACCAAGGTAGACTTCAGAGCCGATTCAACCCTATTTCCCTGAAGGTTCCAGGATGATATTACAGAGGATCAAACAATCGGAGAAAGTGGTATGAAATTTTATGAATGTGATCAACAACATTTTTGATTTATTCAATCATATAGATTAGAAAATGAAAGAGAAATTTGATCACACTGGTCGAATTGAGATGGGCTTCATCAATCTGATGAAGAAGAACGCGGTGATTGCTGAAGAATCATATGACGAATTTCCATTTCATCCATTCTATAACATGTTTTTGCATCAGCAATCAATTGGAGACGATAGAGGAGAGGATAGTTCTGAAACTTATGTGGAGTAATTGATGGATTCTTCTTATGTATGTTGTGTGTTTAGTTTGCTTTGCTTAGTTATATTTGGTTCGTGTAGTATTTGCTTTGCTTTGAACTTAGATTTGGATTTGTTTACTTTCATTGTGTTCTTAGATCTTAGTTCTTGCCTATCGTAGAGTACTTTCTGCATTAAACATCTAGGAATAGTTGGTTTGAATGAACATATTTAGTGTTTTTTATGTAACTTGGATTTTATATATGTAAGATTATTATGTGTTGTTTGTGTGAAAAAATGTGTTAATTATTGCTTTTGGGATGATGTAAATGCTTATTGAAGTGTTAAACATCATTATGGATGTCGATACGATCGAAATTACCAAAAAATTTTTGGACACAAAAAATATTTTGGGCTGGCGCTGCCGAAGCCCAAATCCAGAGAGTTTGGCCATTTATTTTAAATAGAGCGTCGTCGGTGCCTTATCGAGTGCCGCTGGCACCCGAACCCAGAAAAGGACTAAAACCCTTGATTTCACAATTTTTTCCCTGGGACCCGCAAAATTTTTCCATTTCCTTCATCTTCATCCTCCATTTTTCGCGATTTTTAAGATCTAAGGCTTGCTAGATCTCGGATTTAAGGAGTTTTCAAGGCTATCCGACACCAAAATTGTACTTCTCTTAGTAAGAGCTCACTTTAAGTTAAAATTATTGGATTTTCACCATGGAAATCTCTCACATTGCTTATGGTGGAATTTTTAGAGTTTTAAAGAGGTTTTGAGATTTCCATGATGAAATTTGCTCTTATTTGCTCAGATTAGTGTTTGGAGTTGTTACATTGTGAATTTGAGATTTATTGGAATTTTTTTTGCAAATTTTAAAAATTCACATGGCTCCAAGAGGGAAGAGGAAATTGGATTTTGATGAGGAGAGGTTTGTCAACGTCAAAGCCCAATTTCATTATAACTCTATCCTTCACAACAAGAAGTGTATCCAGGATCAAGCTTTTGATAGTCCTGGCCGATCTGTAGAATAAATAATTACAAAGCGAAAATGGGAGTAATTTTTTTATTTCACTACGAATGCTATTATGGGAGTTGTTAGAGAATTATATTCTAGCATACCCTGACTGAGTCTAAGTATGTGCTTGTTAGAGGAAAGATGGTTGAGTTTACTCCTCAGTGTATCAATGCTTTCTATCAGACTCGGGAACCATTCTTATGCGAGTATGAAAACTTTGACACTGGAAGGGAGAATATGAGAGAATTAATTGCTTTTCTGACTGACGAGCGAGGAGAATGGAAAGTTAGTAAAAATACAGTTGATAAATTTCCCCGTCTCCACTTTGAATGTTGCTTCAAAAATTTGGCATTATTTCATCTGCAAGATTATTATCATGTTATCACCATAGCGAAGTTACTAGAGATATAGCGATTCTAAACTACTGTATACAGAAGATGAAAATGATTGATATTGGAGCTATTATTTACAAGAATATTCAGACGATTGCTAGAGGCGAGAAGACTAGAGGATTAGGACATCTTGCCTTAGTTCATGGACTCTGTGTTCAGTATGGAGTGGAGTTCAGTAGTTCTGAAGAAGTGGCTATACCGTTGAGACCTATTGAAAAGAATATTATCCGTACTTATGAGTCTCATGTGGGAACCAGAGCTGAGCGTAGGATTATTGATATTCCTACTACGAGTTATGATGTACCATCTACTTCTGTGCCACCTACCTTATTTGATATTATGGAGCAGCTGAGATGACAGAGTGCTAGTGTGGATAGACTACATAGTCGGATGGATGTGTTTGAGGCGAGGAGTGATGTGAACGAAGATTATCTGTAGAGAAGAGTTGAGTTTGATATGGCTTATTATGATGCTCAGGTTAGATTTATGAGGGGGGAGTCCGATTTGATATTTCCTACTTGCCCCAGCTATAAACCATATAGACTTGACCCTGCTGATAACATTACTGATGATCCTGGTGATGGAGACTGGTAGATAGTTTGTTTGTTTTATTTCTTTTGTTCTTAGTCTGTTGTGATGTATTGATGTGATGTAGTGGATATTTACTTTTCATGTGATGTGTAACGCTATGTTGTACTATGTGATGTAGTGTTATTTACTTTCATGTTGAACTGTTAGTTGTACTCTTAGTAGTGTGATAGTTTGTTTCATGTTATAGTGTTATGTTGGATATTTAGATGTTTAAGGTTAATTTCTCTTTACCCATGCAAATATTTAAAATGGTTATATCACTGCTACTAATTGTTTCATGCCTGCTAGTTGTAAATTTTGATTAATACCATATAGTTGTTGAAGATTTCAGAATCCCAGCACAGAAAGGTTAGTTTTCTTTTACTCTCAACTATTTCAAATTTATTAAAAATTTTAAGTTTGGGGGAGCGTAGAGAATTGCTAAACATTTATTTGTTCTCAATTATTATATTTTCAAAAATTATTAGCATAACTCCAGGCAGTTGAACCTCATTGTAAGATAACTAAAACTTTTTATTTTAATTGAATATTATGGAAGGATGGGATGGAAATTTTTTGTAACAAAGGTTGAGTTTATACAAGTAAGATATTTAGTACAAAAGGATTTGATTATAGTCAACTATTTAATGTAAAGAAAACTGTATTTTTGAAATATTAAGGGACTTAAAGTATGGTGTGTTAAGAAGAGATTGTGACTTTATGATGAATAATAAAGCTTGTACTTAACTATAAAGTAAGGAGATGACATTAAATCCTTTCAAAATTAATGTTCAACAACTTATTTTAAAACACTCTAAATGTAACAAATTATGGTTCATCTTGAAATAAATAGAAACTAGAACTCTTAGACTTAAAAACTGAATATTCTTATACCTGTAATGTTGACCTGAGTTACTAAACCTTTTCTGAAAGTTTAACCACTATATTCTTTTTAATGAAAAATTTTAGTCTCTTACAATTGAAAAGTACATTGCCTAGAGTTGTATTTTATGTAGTAAAAGGATTACTTGAGGATAAGTAATAGTTTATGTTTGGGGGATTCTGATGCACTGACAATATATACATTTTTTTATATCTAAATTTACCCATTTTTGGTGATATTGCACTTTAAAGAAAGACATTTTTCATGATTTGTTGCAGGTATGATGATTTTAGGTGATTGGAGTGAAAAGAATAAAAAAGGAATGAATCTAAAGCAAAAAGGAGCAAAATGGTGGAAAAAGTGTTCTAGCGCCGCCGGTGCCCAAATCCAGAGAGCACAAAACTAATTGGCATGATAAAACACCGCCGGTGCCCTATCTGTCGCCTTCGGCTCCCGAACTCGGTTCAATTCAAATTTGAAGAGTTTTGGCGACTTTTTGAAGGGATGCCTATAGAAACTCTTAGGAATTCATGCCTATCTTATAAGTAACTACTTTTGGACAAAAATAATGTATTTCTTCAGTGGTTTTAGAGTAGTTTAGTGAGAGTGAAGTTTTAGTGAAGTGTAGGGTGAGGATTTGAGAGGGATTTTTCTCTAAGGAGGGGAGGAGAAGAGGTAAAGTGAGATATTGCTTCTTCCTTTCCATTCTAAATAGAGATTCAATGTTGTAAAGAGGAAGAGAAGAGGATTCAAAGGAACTTCAAGGGAATTACATAGGGGAAGAGAAAGAGATAAGTTGTATTTTCTTTTGTGGTTTGTATGACTTTTATTTTATATATAAAATCCATGTTTTATTATATCTTCTCCATGAATTTTGAGTATTTTCCTTGTCTTTCTTCTTGCATAAGAGATGTGATGATGGATTGATGTGGATTTGATGTGCTTTAATGTGATGATGAAAATTTGATGGTTTTTTATTTAGAAATTAATTTACTTTCGATCTGGCCAATTGAAATGTTAAAATATGTTGTTGAACATTAATTTTGAAAGGATTTAATGTCCTACAACAATAATAAAAGATCCATTCAATTTCCATGGATGAATTGCGTAGTTCATGAGAATTGAGTGCAAATAATTAGGGAAATGTGTTTTGATGGACTTCAATGTGGAGATTTCAGGGTGACAGACTGAAATCCCTAAACTGGTTCTAAGATTAGTAACTGAATATCAAAGGTTATCCTTCGAGTGAAGGGTGAGTGGGAGCTCTGAAGTGAGAGCTGGTGTCCTCCAAGCCTAGCCTTAGAGTTAGTGACTAAACATAGAATATGTCAATATTCTTTTCTACTTAGAAGAGGGGTTACTCTTTTAAGGGTAAAGAATCATCTATGCTCCTGTTTGGCACAATAATATAAATATTTGTTCCATATCAATCCACACATCATATTCTCCTTGCAAGAGGAAAGATACTTTTCTTATATATCAAAAACCTTTCAAAAATTTAATTTAGTGTGTCTATTAGGTAATTTTGTAGTTAAAGTTTTTAGAAGTATTTGTAGTTTAGTTAACTGCTACTATTTTTTGCATAGTGTCAGTAGGAGTTTGGGTTAAGCTTTAAGTGCTATTTAAATATAGGATTTAGTGTCGTCTAACTTATCTTGGGAACGCTTTCTTAAAACTTTGAACTTCTCTGTGGGATCGATAACCAGGACTCCATTAGAGCCCTGTATTACTTGATACGATACGTATACTTGCGTTGAATGCTTGAACTTATCAAAATCATTAAAAATATATAAATTTGTGTTCATAAATTCTTCCAATATAAGTCCCATGCATCAGTCCCTCAGAGCCTTACTTGCCCAAGTCAATGATGAGATTAAAGAGAACGCACTCTACTACCTGAGTCGACGTCTAATACTGCAGAAGTAATGTATCCTCCTATTGAGAAATATTGTCTGGCTTTGGTTTTCGCTGCTCAAAAGCTTAGACATTACATGTTGTCTCATAAGATTAACTTGATCTCAAAATTTAATCCGTTGCAATATTTGATGACCCGACCAGCACTTTTCGGACACTTAGCAAGGTGATCGATGATACTATTGCAATTTAACATTACTTTTGTGCACCTACGCACTATCAAAGGGCAGATTCTCGCAAAGTTTCTCGCAGTGCACCCACTGCCAGCTGGGTCCTCGCTCAATGACGAACTACCAGGCGAACAGATACTATAAGTAGAGCAGGCCAGTGCCAGACATTAGGAAATGTACTTCGACTGAACGCCATCAGCTCAAAAAGACAAAGGACAACAAGATAGGGACACCCGGCAAAACATGAATCGGTTTGGTCTTCAAAACTCTAGAACAGGCCATGCTGAGATCCTCCTACCACTTATTAAATTTGTGTACTAATAATGAAGCAGAATACGAAGCTCTAATCACCAGTTTGGAATTAGCAATACTAATGGAAATAACGGACATTGCCTTTTATGGTGACTCACAACTCGTCATTCAGCGAGTGGAAGGACAGTATAAAATTTTTAAACCAAGATTAGAAGAATACCACTGGTACATGTTGAGCATATTCCGAACGTGATATTCTATAGAATTCCTTGAGCAGACAACGCCCACGCAGGCGCTTTAGCTAAACTCGCTAAAGAATTGGCTTGTCCACCCAAAGATTTTATGGATATTACGATACAGGGACATCAGGTTTTGTCATAGAGTGACCTTGACAGTCTACACAAGATTAGAAAAGAAGAGATAGCAACCACAGTGGCAGAAGATACAGAAGATTGGCTTCAGCCATTAATAGAATATTTGCAAACTAGAAGATTACCAGAAGACAAATCAGCAATGCATCAAATTCAGAAGACAGATCTCTCATATGCATGAATTGACAGTGTTCTGTATAGAAGATCTTCAATCAAATGTGGCTCAGATGCCTCAGCAGAGCAGAAGCACAGAAAATTGTCAATGAAGTGCTTGCCAGATTGTGTGGTGCTCACCAGTCAGGACCAAAAATGAAAATGAAAATCAAGAGGCTCATATACTACTGGCCGGAAATGATGACAAACTGCATGGAACAAAGAAATATCATCAATGCCAAGTGGACAGAGTGGTCTTGCACAAACCCCCGAATGTTCTACACCCCACGATCGCCTCGTGGCCATTCCAGTGTTGGGGCACGGATATAGTGGGTTCGATAGACCCTCCGTCTTCAAAAGGACACATATTCATACTTGCAACTATAGACTACTTCTCTAAGTGGGCAGAGGCAGTTCTGCTATGAGAAGTTATAGATAGCAAGTTCTATAGTTCTTCAAGAATCAGGTTGTATACCGTAGTCGGCATATTTATAGGTTGTGTGTTTTGAAAAGAAGTCGCCTGCCGAAGTTGTCGGTGAATTTTAAATTTTAAATTTAATTTAAATATATAAATAATCTAGAAAGTAGCATTTGATTTTGAAAATAATTTTAAGTTTGAAAATTTTTAATATATGAAATCAAATCGATCTCACATCCCGAATAGTTTATATAAACGAGCACCGCACCACAAACCGTGTATCTATCCCGAGGAATAGATGCACTGCTTGATAATGGGGCTTGATTAAATAAACTAAAAGATTTGTGACATCCATTTGGTCTGCGAACCAATTTTATAAGCCGACAAGTTCTCCTGCTTAATATAAAGGAATTAAGCAGGGTTTATATTACCTGTTCTTAAAGTTCCCTATAAGGGCAAGCCCTTATAGTTAATTACATCTTAAATGACGGGAATCATTTAAGAAGACTCTCGATGATGATCAGTGGTTTTACTTTCATGAATTTCAAAGTTTAAGGTTTCAAACAAATTGGATTTTGGAAATTTCAATAGGGAACAGCTCAAATTTGGAACAATTTATTTCAAAAGTCCAAAGGAAGAGAAGTAGGGGATGTCACAGACCCGAAGTGAACTTCAATGACTTCCTGACTATCCTATTGTTTGGCTTCAATTTGAGATTTTATTTAATGTCTCAATCCTGCCAATTTTAATTAATTAGGACTTATATTTATATGACATAGTCATATAAATAGCCTCGAAGATGTGAGGGTTTATGTCGTACCAAACGACTACCTCGGAGTCCTAAGATCGGTTAGGGCTTAATTTGCATAACACAATTATGCAAATGCCTAACAAAAAGTTGAGGATTTATGTTGCACTAAGAAAACTACCTCGAAATCCTATGGCTTGGTTATTTAATTTTAAGAAAGGTTTTGCTGAAGTAGACACAAGTTCTGCTGATGAAGATGGTCGTGCTGCCCACTATGCTCCAAGCTCCTTGTTGTTGTAGAGGTTTGGTTTTAGAAAGTGGCAATCAGGAGATGAGAGAAGTGTTTTAGTTTAGAAAAGTTAAAGACTGAGATGACTTAGTGTTTTTATTAAAACAAATCTTATAGTTGGTTAAACAGAACCGATTAAGATCCCACGGTTCCGTCATCCCGACACCGCTATTTTCATCGGATTCACTTAGACCAAATGAATTTGCTAAACTCAACTAAATGAGTTCCACACTTTCATTTAGACCGTGGGAAATCGTGTTAGCAACACGTGGGTTACATCATCCGAGGGATTCCCGATCATCCAACGAGACGTTTTAATTTAGTTGTAGTTGTAGTTTTGTTATTCTGTTTGTGATTAAATTTTGAGTTGTTTTATATTTTTGAATGTTGTGGCGGTGAATTTTTATCTTGTTGTGACTTTTAGTTTAGTTTTGGGTTTCAGTTTTGTGGCTATCCTAAAAGTTTCAGTTTTCATGCAGGGTGACATTCTTGTTTAACATGCAAGAGAAGTAAAGTATAGTGCAGGTAAATAAATCACAATAAAATAAAAGCGTACCTGGAGGGTCTTCTCGTCATTCCCAGCTGCACTTAAAACACATGTCAGAGCATTTATATATTTCATGGAAAGCACCTAGGTAAAGCAATGGGAAGGTTATGGTTGTCTACCAAAATTTTAATCTTATTGCTAGTCGATTCCTATGACCTCTAGGTTCTTGTGTTTTGTTAAGGATGATTTTCTTCACCAAAGAACAATTAAATTCAATAGTTCTTCTAAAACATCCCATCATATTGAGAAAGTGCTTAGGATGAGTCCTGAATATCTTTTCAATATTTCTGAGATTGTTTCGAGTCCAAATGAATTTCACTGTACAGGTGATTTGGTCATTCAAGAATTTAGTTAAGTTTTGTTTCTTGCTCAGTGAACTTGGACATTTGATTGTCCGATGAGTTAAGTGACATTTCACTTGACACTCCATTTTGAGAGTTATGAAGGTGAAAGCCTTCAGGGGCAGATTAGTTCATCAAAGGATTTAGCCATTCTTAATTGAAATTTGATTTGGAGATTTAAAGTGGTTTTGATTTAATTATAAAGTTTTAATGGATCTTTTTAGGTGTTTTAAACCATTTTAAGTTGGAATAGTATTCAAGTTGTTTAATTCAATTAAACTTTTATATTTTAAATGATCTTAATGTTTTATATTAATTTTAATGTCTTAAATTGATTTAATTTTTAATTTATGATATTTTAGTCATGATTTGTTCTAGGTTAATCATTGATGTTTCAAATTATATAAGTTGAAAGAGGTGTTTAGATTATTTAATTTCATTAAATTTTAATGATTTAAATTTGGTTTAAATTAATTATAGTGCTTCAGGTTAATTTTAATCGGTTTGGTTATCACAATTTTTTTTTTGTTATTAATTGTTTTGAGATTAATTTTTATGTTTCAAATTTGTTTTAAGTTTGTTTCCAAGTGATTTCAAATTAGTTTTAATGCTTTAGATTTATTTTAGTTTAATTATTAAGTCATTTAATGCTTTAAGCTTTAATTTAATTAAGGATTATTTCTTTTTTAAAATTATTAATTTCAATTATCACTCTTTAAAATTAATTAAGAATTGAGTATTATTGAATTGATCCATTTTAGGATTTTAGATTGAAGAATTTATATCTTCTTATATCATATCCCTAATCTTAATGATCCAAATTTTAATTGTTCTCCCAAAATTTAAATAATTTAATTAATTAAGGTTCCATTTTGATGTATTAAAAGTGATTAATGGGTTTATACCTTTAATTCCCTAAGTTCCAATCATCCATAATTTTCCTAGGGTCCTCTGGTTATAAAGATATCTCCCCTAAGTTTTCAAGAATTTTCTAAGTAATATGCTAATTATTAGAATTAAAATACCAAAACAGACACATAAACTTGAAAATTAGATAACATTCTATAGAGATGGATTCTGGCCTTGAAAAATTTAGGGAATGTTCCCAAGAACAGAGGCTACAAAAGCCCTATGATCTCATACCATGGGATGAATTGTGTATGCAAATGGAGAATTAAAATACCACATAAGGTATTTAAATCATTAAAAATCATAGACTCAACAAATTAACTTAATTCATTTTCCACATTATTCTCCTCTGTTCACTGAGCAAGAGGGTATTTTTAGTTTATTTTTATGATTTTTCTATGCAAAGATATGAATTTTTTGAAGTACTGGTTATTTAATAAATTCAGAAAATCCTATTTATCTACTTAAACCAGTCAACGCTGCGTCATCCTCGTCAGGGTCAAAAGCACATGCGGCGCAATTTGATATGGCGCCTCCATCCGACTTAGCAGCCACGCGTCCTGCGGTTCCATTCCGTGCCTCCGTCCGACACGATGCTAGCCGTCCATCCAATACACGCATAAATGGATGACATCCGTTCATCTTCCCCATACGTCCTAACCCGAGAACCTTCCACCTTCTATACCTAAGATCTCACTTGATACTCAACCAAATCATGCGTGGTTGGTCTTTATCGACGCGTTTAGACTAGACAAACATATCCATATGGCTATGAAGCATTGAAATCAAGCCAAACAAAATGGAGAATTCATAGAAGCTCGGGGGGACGAAGAGGTCAATACCTTGGCTCTGAGAAGTGAAGCTTCAATCAGAGGGGCTTGGCACGTTCGTTGGAGTCCAGAGGAGCTAAGGATGAAGCCTGAAGCTGCGGTAAAATGCCTAGGTATGATTTCCACAAGCCCGATTTCAAGCATTCATCTCCAGGACAAATGGGTGGCCTGGTGAGTGGGCTTCCACTCGGGAACTTCTTCTCTTAGTCTGGTTAAGGTGTGGGTCTGTTTAATTTGATTTTGGTGGAGGTTTCAGGGATGTCCTAGTTTTAAGCCTGAGATTGAGCCCTGAAATTGAGCTCAACCAGTGTGTAGGGCAGGAAAAGAGTGTGGATCAACTTTTCTATGCTAGGAGAAGAGTGTGGAGTAATTTTGGCAAAGTTTTGGCAAGATTTTTGTTCATCACCTCTTTTGTCCGTAGGGTGGTGAGTTTAAATAGCCATGGCTGTGGAGCATCTCAAGGCAAGCCAGGGGCTGGGATCAGCTGCTTAGGTCAAGGGAAGAAGGGTCATGGTGTCCACTGGCCATGGGACAACATAGCAAGGGAGTATTTGAATTTTTTTTTGGCTCCCATGGAGCTCTCGGCCTGGTGCTTTCCGGCTACCCAGGTGGTGGTCTAGCCAGGCATGGGTTACCCTTATGGTCAGGGGAGTCAGGATTTGAGTTTTGTGCAAACAATTAGCATTGGCCATGTGTCTAAGATTTGATTTAAATGGAATGGGGGAAGTGCTAATTTTGGGTCCAAATGGGTCCAAGTCATGGATTAGGGTTTGTTGCACCCACCAAGGAGACCTTGGGTGATGTGGGGGTCAGGTAAGTCAGCTAGCTTAGTGGGGAGAAGTCACCATCTAAGTACATTTAGGTTTAATCAAGATTTAGAGGAGTCATGAAAAGGCTTAATCACCCTTAAGGGAATCATTAAAGGACTCCCTCCTTTTGCCATAAATGACTTGGTGATGTGTAAAGTGACTCCCATGGCTTGCATATGGTTTGTCCATGGCTTCATGGCTCCATGTAGCTTCGGAATGGCTTGGTAAATTTTATGAAAAATGGTTTTTTGAATTTTTCGGTGTTTTGGTGGAAACTTTTCATGAGGCCATATTTGGTTTGATTAAATGATGAAATAAAACTTATGGGATGATTTTATTAAATGGATGATGAGAAGGAATTGTCATGTGGGCTTTAGAGCCAATTTTTGGCTTTTTAAATTTAGTGAAAATGGGCTTTTAAAAATGCTTTACGGAAGTGGGCTTTTTAGGTTTCAAAATAAACTTTTGGATGAAAATTTTGGTAATAGTTTGTGCCAATAAATATTGCATTTTGTTTAGGAATGAGCCATGAATGATTTGGAACAAGTTTGGGGTAATTTGGAGTTCAATTGGGTTTAATTTGGGTTTTTTTAATAATAGGGTCAAAGTGGGTCAAATTGGGCTAACTTAGGCTAAGGTTGGGCTAATGTTGATTTTGATGTAAAATTAATGTTGCAAAAGGTTTATGGAAGTGTGAAAAAGAGTTTCCAATTTTGGTTGGGTCTTGATTTTGGGATTTGGGCTTTTTTAGGTTCATGATTGGTTTAGGTTAATTTGAGGAATTTTTGGTTTGAGTTAGGCTTGGGTGGAGTTTGGGTTCAAATATTGGGTAAATTAAGTTAGAGTTTTTTTGTGGGGATGTTAGGAAGATTTCAAAACAAATTTGGGGAATATTGGGTGACATTTGGGTTGAATTTGGGATGGATTGGGTCACTTGGTCAATTTGGACCTTAAGGGCAAATTTGGGATTTTAGATCAAATTGGGTTAAATTGACAAAATTAGGGTATGTGGCAATTGAACAAAACTAAATTAGGAATATGTGGGATTTTCTGGGAATTTTTTGAGAATTTTTGGAATTTTGGGATTTTTGCGCCAAAAAGGGTATTTTGGGTATTTGAAGGGTATTGGGGGGTATTTTTGGAAATTTTGGTATTTTTGGCCATGAATGATCAATTTGAGTGGTGGGGAGTGTTTAGCATTGATTTAGAGGAATTTTGGTAATTTGGCAATTTTTTTAGAATTTTGGGCAATTTCAAGGGTATTTGGTAGGTTTGGTGGGTTTAGAGCCCCCTGGGGTCAAAATTTGAAATTTGAGAAAAATGAGGAATGATTAGCTGTGAGTAGAATGAAACCATTTTGGTTGAGCCATGAAGCCATAATCAGCTCATAAGAGCCAAGAGAGGACTCATTTTAGGTACTCAATATGTTGTTCCTAACCCTCTTTGCCAGGGGCTTAGGGGTTGAGGTCCATCCACATGAGTTTCCTACATGAGTCAAAAAGCCAAGTTGGGTAAGAGTGGTTTTAGGGTTTGGAATGTGTGTGGAAGTGTGGTGTGTGCAAGTTGAACCTCACCAAGACCAAGCCACCCAGGGTTGTCTTAAGGCTTGACCATCCTATAGAAACTCATCCTTGAACCTCCACATTTGACTTTTAACCTTCCAAGTGGCTTGAAGGTTTATGGTCATCTGTGTGGTTCAAGAGGAGTTAAGAATTGTTTGAATTTCTAAGTGGTGGGTTCCATTTCTAGTCCTCTAGGATAGTCAAAGGGAAAACCTATGGCTAGATCCTAAGCACTAAGAAGAGAAAAGACCTCACCAAAAATGAGTTCACCAAATGGCCCCCAATAGGTATGGTGTGCTAAAGGAACACACCGCGCGTATTGGCGTTGACCAAAGAGATCAACAAAGCCAACACAGACGTCTAAGTGACACACTTAGAGTAAAGCGTAGAAAATTTCCACTGGGGAGTATCAGGTAAATCTCCAAAACTGAAGATTCTAGAACTCTAGCTGGGGAAAAAGGAGGTGAATTTCAAATCACAAGATTTTAAGAGATTGGATTTTAGATTCGTTTCATTTTTATTTCAAGTTTTAAGTTTGAGTTTTGAATTTCGATTCGGGTTTCAATTTTGGTTGAAATTTGATTTGAGATTGATTTCATGATGTATTTCGCAGAAATTTTGGATTTAAGATGAGAATTGGAATCTAGGTTCCAACCTCGGGATTGCAAAGAGAACTGGAATTTAGGTACCAGCCTCGAAGAGAGAATCAAAATTTAAGTATCGATCGAGAAGGATGAGAATCAGAATTTAGGTACTGACCTCAAAACGAGAGCTGGAAGTTAGGTAACAGCCTCAAAAAAGAGACGGAAGTTAGGTACCGACCTCGAAAAGGGTGAGAACTGGAAGTTAGGTACCAGTCTCAGAAGAGAGTCGGAAGTTAGGTACCGACCTCGAAAAGGTTGAGAACTGGAAGTTAGGTACAAGTCTCGGAAGAGAGTCAGAAGTTAGGTACCGACCTCGAAATTTTAGGAGTGCGGAAAAGTTTCTCGGAAGAATGTGAATTTAGCGGACACCAAGATTAGGATGCCTTGTTGGTCTTATACCCAAGTCGGAGGATTAGAATGTGAAAAAGTTTCTCGGAAAGAATACGAGATTAGTGAACACCGAGATTAGGATGCCTTGTCAGTCTTATACCCATGTCGGAGGATTAGAATGCGTAAAAGTTTCTCGGAAAGAATGCGAGATTAGTGGACACCGAGATTAGGATGCCTTGTCGGTCTTATACCCAAGTCGGAGGATTAGAATGCGGAAACGTTTCTCGGAAAGAATACAAGATTAGTGGACACCGAGATTAGGTTGCCTTGTCGGTCTTATACCCAAGTCAGAGGATTATAATACGAAAAAGTTTCTCGAAAAGAATACAAGATTAGTGGACGCTGAGATTAGAATGCCTTGTCGGTCTTATACCCAAGTCGGAGGACTAGAATGCGAAAAAGTTTCTTGGAAAGAATGTGAGATTGGCGGAAATTCAGAGAAGAGAGTCGAAATTTAAGTATTGATCTCGAAATGAGAACTGGAAGTTAGGGACCAGCCTCAGAAGGATGAGAACTAGTATTTAGGTACCAATCCCAAAAAATTGTTTTTTTTTCAATTTTTTGAAGATTCTACAGAAATTTAGTGCAGTATAAGATTGGAAGGAGACATGAAAGTGTTTCACATCTCAAGAGAGTTGATCAAAGTTTGATTGTTTGGCGAAGGATATGAATCCACGCCATAAGAACCAAATCAAAATTTTCGTGGTTCTGTGTCAGTAGACTCAGTCGACCTTCTCAAAAGAGGGAAGGGATCGCAGAGTGTCGAGAAGATTTGAGAACAACCGGAGGCTGGGGGTTTCAGATTCGGGAATTCGTTTTCACTGTTTGTTTTTAGTGATTTGATTTTGTTTTGATTTTCAATTTTCGTTTTGATTGAAATTTTATTTTGATTTAGATCTCAATTTGATTTTGGATTTCATTTTGATTTGAAGTTTGTTTCGTTATCTTATTCGATTTTTTTTTTTTTTTTAAGTTTTCATTTTTTTTTATTTTTTTATTTATTTGTTATCATTCGTTGGGGAGTTTATTGTTGTTTTTTTTTTGTGAAGTTTTATTTTATTCATTTATGTTTCATTATTTTTTCATTTTTTTTATTTTTATTTTTTTTTAGTTAGGTTTTGGACCCAGTCATAAGCAAGTGTGGCATCTGTGCTTCATAGAACGAGGTTGTCTTTGAAACATCACGATGCGCAGTTCTCCTTGAGGTATCGTCCACTGACCAAAGACATTAGTAGAAAATGACCTAGTCTTCGAGGTACTATTGGAATTATATCCTTTCAAGTTCCTACAAAAATTTGTTATTTCTATAGACACCACAGCTGAAGGGACAGGAACTTCGTAGCTTTGTTTGTAACAGTCGTTACTCTTTACCGTTGATTTAGGAGGATTGTCTAGGCTGTCTTTGCGAAGTTGTCCTAACGCCCTTTGAATTGATGTTGGATTTGTATCCTCTAGTATTAAAAGGCATGACTTCAGGTTTGAATTTCTATTAAATGCTAATAACATAGACCATTTCTTTAATTCTTTCTTTCTAAGCCTAAGCAGATTCAAAATTTATGCCCATGTGATAGAAATATTTTTCATTGGCCAAAGATATTTCTGAGTCAATTAATGACTGGCCAAAAGACATAAAATCACTTAACTATCTTCAAAGCATAATATCAGAGAAATCTTCGTAAGGTAGCCTTTTAAGTTTTATTAATTGGGGGAGGATTAAGACACCAATTTTTGATTATATGCTTGCCTCAAGCTTCTTCTCAGGGAGCTTACTTGTTTTCTCTTTTTTTATTGAGCTTTTCACTTTTTTTTTTTATTGAGGATTACTATATTCGGTGGAGCACATGTTAAAGATTTTGAATGTCTGGATTGTGACACCAATTTTTGATTTTTTACTCACCTCAAGCTTCTCCTCAGTTGGATCTTCACAAAGAAACATTTTCCTTCTTTTTTACCTCTTTTTTCGCACCATTTGTTTTCTGAGAATTATTGTATCTAGTAAGACATATTTTTGTTAAAGATTTTGAATGTCAAAATTCATCTAATTAATAATTTTGAAATTTTTCTTAACATGAATCTTGGGATATTATAACTCATCCAAAAGTCTGGACCCAGTCACATGGCAGAAAATTAAAAGACTCTTGATATCCCGAGTCAATTACTTGTATTTCAACCACACTGCTTCATTTCGAAATCTACTTAGGACCCAGTCCAAATTCCATAAAGTGAAGAACCCAGTTATTATGGCACTAATTTAATTCTCCCCTGAATTCATATTCTTATTAAAATGCTGAAGTTTTACCATGTATCACCCCTTCTTGATGGTCTTTCTACTGAACTTTGAATGTCCTTGAGCATATTTTTTTTTGCTGTGGTGGGAGGGCTGGGATCCATGATCCGTCATCAAGTTGTTGTCTCTTTTAAATGTTTTGTGGTGGGAGGGTCGAGACCCACAATCCATCATCACTTTGTTGTCTCTTTTAATTGTTTTGTGGTGGGAGGGTCGGGACCCACTACCCATTATTCTTCTCATATCCTTTTTATTTGTCAATCCATGACATTTGAACTTGTTGGCATCTTTGTCGCGAGACGGTCCTTCGGTGGATGTATAGATCATCTTTTGAAGAACATTCAGAAGTCAGTGACGTCCTTTGCCTTGTAATTTCAGCGGTAATACTCCGGTTAACGTACTTGTCTTGTAAACTGGGAATCCTTTAAAATTTATTCATGTGAAGCTTTTTTTGTTTCAAAATTTTGCATTTTATTTTTTTATTGTATATCTGATGTGCTTTGAGGAGTTTTATTTTGATTTGAAATTTAGAGAAAATTTTATTTTGTTTAGAGTTTATTGGAATGTTGTTAGAGTGGAAATTCATTTTGACATGTGTACAACAAGTCAAACCTAAAGAGGAATGAAGTATCAGACCCAGTTCGAAATTTAGATGAGGTTGAATTCACATTGAACTCACTTCGATAGAGCACCCTATTCTAACACACCTATTGGGTGTCTACCTCGCCTCTTTGGGGAGGTGGGGGGGATTCCAGAACCTCTCCATTTTGGGAGGTCTAAATAGTGGCTCCAGAATCCAAAAGGAGTTGACGACATTCGCTCAAGACAGAAATGAGCGAGGTATTCCAACGGAAAGAATTGTAATTTGGTCCACTAGGGGTATGGACTCACTACCGATTTATGAAAGCAAAACCATCGGATCAAAATGGAGAGAGGAACTAGTCCCCAGCAGAGTCGCCAAAATATGTCGGCATATTTATAGGTTGTGTGTTTTGAAAAGGGGTCACCTACAGTAGTTGTCGGTGAATTTTAAATTTTAAATTTAATTTAAATATATATATATATAATTTAGAAAGTAGCGTTTGATTTTGAAAATAAATTTAAGTTTGAAAATTTTTAAGATATGAAATCAAACTGATCTCACATCCCGAATAGTTTATATAAACGAGCACCGCACCACAAGAATAGATACACTGCTTGATAATGGGGCTCGATTAAATAAACTAAAAGATTTGTGACATCCGTTTGGTCTGCGAACCAATTTTATAAGCCGAAAAGTTCCCTTGCTTAATATAAAGGAATTAAGCAGGGTTTATATTACCTGGGTTCTTAAAGTTCCCTATAAGGGCAAGCCCCTATAGTTAATTACATCTTAAATGATGGGGATCATTTAAGAAGACTCTCGATGATGATCAGTGGTTTTACTTTCAAGAATTTCAAAGTTTAAGGTTTCAAATAAATTGGATTTTGGAAATTTCAATAGGGAACTACTCAAATTTGGAACAATTTATTTCAGGAGTCCAAAGGAAGAGAAGTAGGGGATGTCACAGAGCCGAAATGAAATTCAGTGACTTCCCGACTATCCTACTGTTTGGCTTCAATTTGAGAATTTATTTAATGTTTCAATCCTGCCAATTTTATTTAATTAGGACTTATTTATATGACATGATCATATAAATAGCCTCGAAGATGTGAGGGTTTATGTCGTACCAAACGACTACATTGGATTCCTAAGACCGGTTAGGGCTTAATTTGCATAACACAATTATGCAAATGCCTAACAAAAATTTGAGGATTTATGTTGCACTAGGAAAACTACCTTGAAATTTTATTGCTTGGTTATTTAATTCTAAGAAAGGTTTTACTGAAGTAGACACAAGTTCTGCTGATGAAGATGGCTGTGCTGCACACTATGCTCCAAGTTCCTCATTGTTGCAGAGGTTTGGTTTTAGAAAGTGGCAATCAGGAGATGAGAGAAGTGTTTTGGTTTAGAAAAGTTGAAGATTGAGATGGCTTATTGTTTTAATTAAAACAAATCTTAAAGTTTGTTAAACAGAACCGATTAAGATCCCACGGTTCCATCATCCCAGCACCGCTATTTTCATCTGATTCACTTAGTCCAAATGACTTTGCTAAACTCAACTAAAAGAGTTCCACACTTTCATTTAGACCGTGGATAATCTTGTTAGAAACACGTGGGTTACTGACCCAATGTCATATATATGCGTACTAAAAATTCAATCCCCGACAACGGCGCCAAAAACTTGATCCGCAATCCACTGATGATAAATATAATAATTAATGCTTTCAAATATATGTAATAGATAATAATAGCAACTAGTGTATACAAATATAATTTTATTGAAAATATTTTACACACTAAGCGTACTACGCAAGTATACGTATCGTATCAAGTAATATAGGGCTTTGAAACAAATACCTCAGTATCGATCCCACGAGGAGAAAGTTATGGATTTTTAAATATTTTAATTTTATCTTTATGTATTTCTTTTATAGTTTATAAATTTGTTTTTTTTTTAATTTACTAGATGCAATAATAAAGCAGTAATGAAAGATGCAATAATAAAGCAGTAATGAAATGATTGGTGTAAATAGCAATAAGAACACAACTTTCTTCCTTTCAATTAAACCAAGATTTTCTAAGATAATGATAATATTCATGGAGAATATAAATTTAAGGTATTGTGCCAAATAAAAGCATTCATATTCTTTACCCTTTGATCTAAGTGTAACGAACATTGGCTAGCCTATAGATCAGGTCTGGATGTATTGTTAGTAGAATGGGTTAATCTAGGCTCACACTACTAGATGTCCAAGGGTGGCTATGGTCAGCCCTACGAGTGACCCTTTCCTTCTCTATAAACCAAATCACAAGAATTTAGTCTGTCACCCTAAAAACTTATTAATTCTACGCTCATTATAAAATTTCTTCCTATTTATTTGCACTTCACCTTGAATAACCCGCACAAGGCCTTCGACTACCCAAGGATTCATGTGATATCTACTAGTTAAGAATTCATCTCCTTCTAGGTATCAAAACTCTTCAACAGATTTTAACAATACAAGTGATTAATTTGTAAAGTAAATGAAGATCCGGTATTAATATCATCACAATGTTTTAAAATATAAATAGTTTTAAATTTTCCCTCGAATTTTATATTATCTTATTTATCTTTTTATAATTGTAAGGAGAAAGTAAACTAACTTCTCAGAACACATTGAATTTAAACAACAAAACATGATAATAAAATTTTTAACAAAATTACAAATACTTATCTCAAGTGTTTCTCCTACTGAACCTCTGAATTCTTCTGACTCCAAAGCAAATAAAATTCAAAAGCACCAACTTTTTAAACTGTCAAAACAAACTCTAAATAAACTCACTAATTAATAAAAGTGGCCCTAAAGTATTTCTCTAATTCTCCCTCTAGATGGGGCTCTAGATAGGGGAATGTATGGGGGCATATGTGGGCGTTATTCTCCGAAGGAGTACCCTCCTATTTATAGGCTTCAAGGGTTGCCTTGAGGCACCTCTTCAAAATGTGTCCACATTCAATGAATCTTCTAGAAGGCGTGTCGGGCGCCTAGGCGCCGGAATCTGGCGCCTAGGTGACAGACTCTGCGTCCAGTTCTTCCCCCCTCTTCACTTTGGATCGCACCTCTTCGTGATTAATACCGTTTCCAAGCGTCCAAATACATTGTATCACATGTCTTATAAACCAGGAACAACTGTCAGTCTTCTAGAAGGTCTAATAACCGCTAACACCGTCAAAATAACCATCCAAAAGTCATCAAAAATCTTGACAGATCCCGTATCGACCTGACGCTTAGGCGCCAGATTCTGGCGCCTAGGCACCAGACCAATAATTTTGATAATTTTGCATTTTGTCTCCATTTTTGCTCCTTTTTGCTCCTTTTTCACCTTTTTTTCTTCTTGAATATTTTTCCATCACCTATATCCAAAAACACAAAAATACCTTTCATTAAAGCATAATATCCTTAAAAATTTGATAGAAATCAAGGAATAAAAATGGGTATTTTTTACATGGATCAAAATCCCCCAAACTTAAATGTTACTTGCCCACAAGTTTCCCTTTTTACTATATAAAATGTATAACATTTGGAATGAGAGATAAATATTTAAGACTCCTTGTAATTTTTGATCTTATAAAGGCTTTAGTAAATCATTAACCGAATTTCACTAACTAAGTTTAATTTTAAGAATTTAAAGAATATTCAACTACCAAATCATAAGACTTTAAAATTTTTTTCATTCATTTCGAAAATAATAGAAGTTTATTATATTAAGATCACATAGATTATTTACAAGAAAAAGATTTTCATGAAAAGTCTTTCTTAAATAAAGATTCATGCATGAAAATTAAGTAAAAGTATGTAACTAGTTTTCTTCATATAAGATAATTCAAGTGAAGCCAATTTTTGATTAGGTATATCCTGAAGCTTCTCCTCTTTTTCTCTTTTTTCTTTCCACAATGAGGATTACTGTATCTGGATAGCCTGTTAATGATTTTGAACTTCACTATCCTTAACTTATATTTTCAAACTTTTACATTTTCACTTAATTATTATAACTTGAATAGAATTTCAAAAAGATTTTCAATCTTTTCTTTTCAGAGTTATAATTTCGATTTCTTAATACCTCTAAAATTCGATTATTTCTGTTATGAATAGAAAATTTTCTTAATCTTATTCTTCTTTAGAGTTAAATAATTCTATTCTTAAAATCAATCAAAGTTATTAAAATTTTGGTTAAGTCCACTAAATTATTTATAATTTCAAAAATTTAAGTGATCTTAAATAGATTCTTCATTCCTTATGTTATGTTAAGATTTTTTTCTTAGAAAATATTAGTTTATCAAGGACAAATAAAATTTAAATTTGCATGAATTTTCTCTTCCCCCAAACTTAAGTTTTGGTATATCATGAAAATAATAAAGTATGAGAGAAAGAAAAGTATAATTTAAAAAGAAATTTTATAAGCATGTAAAAAAATATTTCTAGAAAGAAATATAATTTACTTTTACACATGCTTTTTATGAATATTACAGAAATAATGGAGCATATAAAAGTAAGCAGGCTCAAAAATTTTATATAGCAGTAGTTGAATTAAATAATTATATTACTAACAGAAATAAAATAACATTACTAACTATTATAGAAAACTAAGCTGTAGGCTGAAACTAAAAATAAACACAAATTCATTCAAATTTCAGTCTGCAACTAAATATCTAAAACAGTCTCAACATTAAATAATTCATACAAAGTCTCATAAACAAATCTAAACTAGCAAACAACAAACAACAATCAGTACTAGCAAACAAAAACTGAACTAACAACAGACTCAGCACATCTCAGAGGTAAATCAGACTACTAATCACTTTGTACGTAGCCTCGTCATCGTCATCACCAAAAGAAAACTCCACATCCTTAGGATCGACATATGGTGAAAATGCTAGGACGGGTGGGAAGCGAATATCATGCTCACGCTTCGAGAATCGATTAAGGACTCCGAATACTCGGCATCATATTCACTCTTCCTCTGGTGTAATCGGATAGGTGATCGATCTTCTTATCCATAGTATCAACTCGCGAGTGAGTTAGAAATAACTCATTCGATGTTCCAGAAATTGATCATGCATCGATTCCTAAAAACTAGACGGTGGCTCAGCAGTAGAAGTAGGTCTGGAAGTGGAATCTCTACCTTGAGTAGGTGCAGAAGTAGAAGGGGCTGTAGATCTCTTCCCACGAAGACGATCATAGATACTAACACTCTCCTGCCCAATTGTCTTGGTAGACTTCACCTTCTCCTCAGAAATATCAGCAGGGACTCCATTGTTCACACATAAAGAATAAATCAGAGATGGGAATCCTAGTCCTACAGAAGTACTGGATCTAGTAGTAGACTCCACAGAATCATAAATAATATTGCCGACATCTATCGGCTTCCTCTCCTGAATGCAGTAGTTTAAGATAGCTCGATCTCTAGTCACTTTGCTCAGGTGGTTGGAAGGTATAAGTCTTGCAGAAATAAAGTAATTCCATGCCTTCGAAATACCATTTAACTTGGAAGATTTGAAATTTACCCGTTTATCATTCCGGATCTTCCAAGCTTCAGTGCCATCAGTCAAATAAGCAATAATCATCTCAAGATCTCCCTAAGATGGAGATAATCCAGAATAGTGGCACTCGATGGTAGGTGGCAGTCCATAAAAAACATTGATCCTTTCTGGAGTAAATCCTACTCCAACACCTCTGACGAAGACTTCATAGTCTTCCGCATCTAAGAACTTAGCATAAAATTCGCGCATGACTGGAATAACAGCAACCGCAATGAAATAACAAAATCGTTGCCAATTGTGTGCAACGATCGTGTTCTCGATCATTTCACCGGGATTGTAAAAGCTTCGCTCTGAGATAAATTTTCTGGACGTCGCAAATTTGTGATATTGAAAATGCACTGCCGTAGTCGCGAACTTGCTACTGTCAAAATTTTCTCGTGCCTTTCCTCGCTTAGATTTCGGTGCCAACTAAATGTGAAAGAAAACACAAATAAATTAAGAAATCAAAGATTTAAACTCTTTTTAAGCTTAAGAAACTTAAAATGAGTATATAAATTCATGGAGAAACACTAAAAATCAAAATTTTTCTCAAAATATTGGTTTTTAATCAAAAATAGGAAAAACTATGTTGAAAATAAAAAATAAATGGAATAGAGTGTAGATCTAACCTTAAGATGAAGAAATCAAGTGATTTTGGGCTCAAAATGTTGATGTTTTGACCTCAAAATGGATTTAGGAGGTGGGTTTTCATGAAAAAGAGGAAGAAGATGAAGCTTAGGCATCAAAAATGGATAATGGGGGTTTAAATGGTGTTTTTCGGGTAAGCAGGCCAAACCGGCACTTGGGCGCCAAATTCTGGCGCCTAGGCGCCAGACTCGCCTTTTCAAAAAAATCTCTTAAAAATTTTATTTTCCACCAAAATTCATAAATTAAACTTCTAATTGCTCATATAGGAGTATTGCTTCAGTTTCCATCTTCCAAAATATTTTCCAAAAATTTTAAAAATTAAAAATTAAATCCACCAATTAAACAAAAGTTTAAATAAAACTCTTCTAATTCCATTCATGATTTCCATTTTCGGCCTCAATACAATTCAGAAAGTATCATAACATGATTCAAGTTCTAACAACAATCACACAACACAAATTTGAAAGCAAATACAACACACATTGAACATGAAAGCAAACACACAAACAAACACAATCGATTCACTAAATCGATACAACGACACAATAGATAAATCATAATCTCACCACATCACTATCTAATTCCCATTATCTTGGCAAGGTAAACTATTCAGCCCACTTGGAAAGAATACTAACGCGCTCAGAAAATCCGTAGTTGTTTTCTCGTCGATCCAATTGTTCTTCGCATACATCTCCACTTGAGCATCTTGATAAGCCGCTAGATGATCAAATTGAAGTTTCGTCTGCCATTCCAGATGTTCAATTTGATGATACATCTCATGGAGGCGATTTCCAATGCTTTTAAACTCTGCTTCAACCTTATCTAGACGACTATAAATTTTCTCCAAACTTACAACAATGAAACCATTGAAGTAGGGTTGAGGATCCTTTGAAACCTTGTCTCTAGCCTCTTCTCCAAGATTTCTCCTCTCCATTTCTTCAAAAATCCTCTCTAATCTCTCAAGAATGGAGTGTATGGATCGAAATAATGATTGCATAAGGATTGGGGACGAAGATAGGGTCATTTATGAGAGAAAATCATGTGAAAAACTGAAGATTTTCGGTTTTGACAAGATCCAATAACTGTAGTGCTTAGGCGCCAAATCTGGCGCCTAGGCGCCGGACCCATCGACACATAGTTTTACTCTGGCGCTTAGAAGCCAAATCTGGCACCTAGGCACCGGAACCATGTTTGACTCCGTTTCGCCTAACGTCAAATTTCAAAGTTTCGTTCTCCAAAATATGTAGTTTAGAATAGTAAGATCAATATACACTCAGTAACACAAATTATAAGAAATCCTAATGAAGGTTAACTTGATCTCATTTTTACTCATATATGATAAAGAGTGATCCAATGTCTAAGCTTTATATAATTCGAGATAATTTTCAACTTAAGTCAATAAAGACTTGTTAGCATTCAAATTTTTGAAAATAATATAAAATTAAACAAGACCGAGGCATAACCTTACATTACAAATGTAAAAACACAAAAAACAACAAACAACTATGGGTTGCCTCCCACAAAGTGCTTGGTTTAATGTCGTCAGCCAGACCTAATTAAGTCTTTTAATCAGGTAGACTCAACTCATAAGCCTTTTTATAAATCTTTTTAAAATCTCCCAAATAAGGCTTCAGTCTTAATCCATTAACTTTAAAAATTTTTCCCATTTTGGGATCTTTAACATCCACAGCTCCATAATGGTATACTTTTTCAATTATATATGGTCCTATCCATTTTGATCTTAATTTGCTAGGAAAAAGTCTTAAACAAGTATTAAATAATAATACTTCTTATCCAGGCTCAAATATTTTTCCTGAAATCTTTTTATCATGTAATATTTTCATTTTCTCTTTATAAATCCTTGCATTTTCATATGATTCATTTCTTATATCATCCATCTCATTCAATTGCAATAATCATTTTTCTCATGCAGTATTCAAATTAAAATTAAACTCCTTTATCACCAAATAAGCTTTATGTTCAAGTTCAACAGGTAAGTGACAATGTTTACCATAAACTAACCGGTAAGGTGACATTCTGATTGGTGTCTTATAAGCTGTTCTATAAGCCCATAATGCAGAATCAAGTCTATTAACCCAATCATTTTTTTTAGGATTAACAGTCTTCTCTCAAATTCATTTAATTTCTCTATTTGATACTTCAGCCATTCCACTTGTTTGTGGGTGATATGCAGTTGCAATTCTGTGTTTGATTCCAAATTTTTCCAATAATGATTGAATTCTTATATTTCTAAAATGACTTCCACCATCTGTGATAATTACCTTAGGCATTCCAAATCTTGAAAAAATCATCTTCTTTAAAAATTTTGAAACACTTTTGGAATCACAGTTAGGTAAAGCTACAGCTTCAATCCACTTTGAAACGTAATCAACCGCTAATAAAATATAAATCTTTCCAGATGATGGTACAAATGGTCCCATAAAGTCTAAACCCCATATATCGAAAATTTCAACTTCCAATATATAGTTTAAAGGCATTTCATCTTTCTTGGATATTTTTCTCATCCTTTGACATCGATCACATGTTTTCACATAATGTCTTACATCTTTAAATAAGGTAGGCCAATAAAATCCTAAATTTAAAATTTTAAATGCAGTTTTATCTACTGTAAAGTGTCCTCCAAATTCAGAATCATGACATTTTTGAATAATAGCATAAGTTTCTTCATAAGGCACACATCTACGAGTAATAGAATCTCTTCCTAATTTAAATAAAAGAGGATCTTCCCAAATATAAGATTTAACATCATTTTTAAATTTCTTAATCAATTTATTATCCAATCCATAAGGTAAAATATTGCTAACTAAATAGTTAACTATGTCTGCATACTAAGGTATTTGGTATTCTTGAATAACATACAAATGTTCATCAGGAAATTTCTCATTTATATTTTCTTCAGTAATATCATTCTTAATTCTAGATAAATGATCAGCAATTTGGTTGTTCGTTCCTTTTCTATCCACTAATTGGAAATCAAATTATTGTAGAAGTAAAACCCATCTTATCAGTCTAGGTATAGCATCTTTTTTCGTCATTAAATATTTAATAACAAAATGATCAGTATGAACTATGCATTTGGTACCAAGAAGATAAGGTCTAAATTTAGCAAAGGCATATACTATAGCTAAAAGCTCTTTCTCACTAGTAGTGTAATTTCTTTGAGTTTCGGTGAGAGTTTTACTAGCATAATATATAACTTTTAAAATTTTCTCATATTTTTGTCCCAATACAGCTCCAATTGCAAAATCACTTGCATCGCTCATTAATTCAAAAGGTTTATTCCAATTAGGTGCAATAATTATATGTGCAATGATTAATTTGTCATTTAAATATTGAAAGCATTAACACAGTCTTCATTAAATTCAAATTTAGCTTCTTTTTCCAATAAATGACAAAGAGGTTTAGCAATTTTAGAAAAAACCTTAATATATCTTCTATAAAATCCAGCATGACCTAGAAAACTTCTCACATCAGAAACAGTAGTAGGGGGTTGCAGTTCAGCAATAAATTTTACTTTTGCTTGATCAACTTCCAAACCTTTTTGTGAAACTTTATGACCAACTACAATGCCTTCTGTGACCATAAATTGACATTTTTCCTAGTTAAGAACTAAATTTGTTTCTTCACATCTTTTCAGAACTTTGGAAATATTTTCCAAACAAGACTCAAAAGAAGTTCCAAAAACTAAAAAATTGTCCATGAATACTTCAATTCCTTTGTCAATCAAATCACAAAATATTGATATCATACATCTTTGAAAAGTTGCAGGTGCATTACATAAACCAAAAGGCATTCTTATAAAGGCAAATGTTCCATAAGGACTTGTAAATGTTGTTTTCTCTTGGTCCTCAGGAGCAATAAGTAATTGATGATAACCAGAATATTCATCCAGAAAACAGAAATATGAGTGTCCAGCTAATTTGTCAAGCATTTGATCAAAGAAAGGTAAAGCAAAATGATCCTTTCTAGTGGCATCATTTAAATTCCGATAATCAATGAAAATTCGCCATCCAGTAACTTGTCTTGTAGGAATTAGTTCATTTTTATCATTGACAGTGACAGTTACTCCTCCGTTCTTCGGAACACAATGAATAGGACTTACCCATTGGCTATCCGAAATAGGATAAATAAATCTAGCATCTAACCATTTTAAAATTTCTTTTTTAACAACCTCTTTCATGATAGGATTTAATCTTCTTTGCGGTTCAATAGTAGGTTTAAAATTTTCTTCCAATAAAATTCTATGCATACAAATGGAAGGGCTTATTCCTCTTATATCAGCAATAGTCAACCAAAAGCTTTTTTATAATTCTTTAACACTCTTATTAATTTTTCTTCTTGATCTAAACTTAGCTCAGAAGAAATAATAACAGGTAAAGTTAATGAATTTCCATGAAATGCATACTTTAAATGTGAAGGTAACATTTTTAATTTCAGTTCAGGGGCTTTTTTAATTGAGGGTAAAAGTATATCATTTTGGGTTATGTCTAAAGTTTCCCAGTTGTCTTTAATATAATGAGTTTCTTTAAATAATTCATCTTCTTTTAGTTCTTCATTTTCATCAGTTAAAAATTTAATTTAATCTTCAGGAATGATTTTACATTTTTCTCGATAGTGTTTTTCAATTATAAGATCAAAAATATCCATTCG
This sequence comes from Papilionanthe hookeriana x Papilionanthe teres, assembly GCA_022702705.1. Classification (NCBI taxonomy): domain Eukaryota; kingdom Viridiplantae; phylum Streptophyta; class Magnoliopsida; order Asparagales; family Orchidaceae; genus Papilionanthe; species Papilionanthe hookeriana x Papilionanthe teres. The sequence continues at coordinate 135,453,884 of CM040425.1, read as the reverse complement.
ATAACATTTTTCTTCGTCAGGTTACTTCATCTATTTAAGAACACTGAATTTAATCTCTTGATCATTAACTCTCATAGTTAATTCTCCTTTTTGCACATCAATCATAGCTCGTCCGGTAGCTAGAAATGGCCTCCCTAAAATAATTGGTATTTCTTTATCTTCTTCCATATCAAGCACAATGAAATCCAGAGGGAAGATAAACTTATCTACTTTAACAAGTACATCCTCTATAACTCCTTTAGGGTAAGTGACAGATCTATCAGCTAACTGTCAGGTTATAGTGGTGGGAGTAATCACTCCTAAATTCAAACTTCGTTAAATAGAAAATGACATGAGATTAATACTTGGTCCTAAATCACACAAAGCTTTTCCACAAAATTTTTCTCCAATAGCACAAGGTATAGTAAAACTTCCAGGATCTTTAAGTTTCTGAGGTAATTTCTTTTGAATTATTGGACTACATTCTTCACGTAGTGCAACAGTTTCAAAAGCTTCAAATTTTCATTTCTTACTTAATATATCCTTCATAAATTTTGCATAAGTTGGCATCTGTTCCAAGACTTCAGCAAAGGGTATATTTATAGTAAGTTTCTTAAAAATTTCAAAGAACTTAGAAAATTGATTATCAAGCTTCTACTGCTTTAATATTTGAGGAAAAGGTGGTGGTGGTTTTTCAACTTCCACATTAATAGAAATATTAGTTTGATCTTGATTAGGAGAAGGAGTTTCTTTAGGTTTTTCAATCTCTTCAACCTCGATCTCTTTTTCAATTTCATTCTGCATTCTTTCTTTTAATTCCTTTCCACTTCTAAGTTGTACAGCTTTAACATGTTCATGTTCTTTTCCTGTTTCTTTTGGATTAATTTCAACAATACTAGGAAGTATTTCTGGAGGTCTGTAATTAATTAAATTAGCAATTTGTCCCATTTGATTCTCAATATTACGAATAGCAGTATTTTGATTGTGTAATTGATTACTCATTTGTAAAATTAATTCTTCTATTGATAACTTTTTTTGTTGATTATTAAATCCAGTTGGTTTATAATTTGAATTTACTTAATTATTCCAATTTCCAGTTGGATGGGATTGATTATTACCCCATTGTTGTTGTTGATTATTCCAGTTAAAATTAGGGTGATTTTTCCATCCAGGATTATAATAGTTTGAATACGGATTATTTTTACTAGCAATACCTTGTAAAGTTTCAATATTTTGAGAATCTTCAATATTAGATGAGTTGTTATGTGATACGTTGTTGGCAAAATTATCTAATTTCTTAGATATTGCAGCTACTTGTGAAGCTAAGATAGAAAAGGCTTCGTTATCTTGAATACTTGACATTCATTTAGGATTAATCCTTTCAGAAGGCCATTGAAAATTATTATTAGCCATTTCTTCAATTAAAGTATAAGCTTCTTCAAATGATTTAGACATTAAAGAACCTCTAGCAGCAGCATCAATAATTGATTTTAGTGATCCAATTAAACCATTATAAAATGTTTGAATAATTAACCAATCAGGTAAAGCATGATGAGGATATTTTCTTAACAATTCTTTAAATCTTTCTCAAGTTTCATAAATTTTCTCCCCGTCAAATTGACTAAATGAAGTAATATCATTTCTTAATTTAGCAGTTTTAGAAGGAGGAAAATATTTAGCAAGGAATTTTTTTGCCATTTCAGCCCATGTTTCAATAGAACCTGTTGCTAATGAGTTCAACCACATCTTTTCTTTATCTCTTAAAGAAAAAGGAAAGAGTCTAAGTCTAATAGCATCATCAGAAACATTGTTATATTTAAAGGTAGCACAAAGTTCTAAAAAACTAGCAAGGTGAAAGATTGGATCCTCATTTGGTGTTCCTCCAAATTGATTATTTTGAACCATTTGAATGATGGATGGTTTAAGCTCGAAAGAATTAGCATCTACAGTAGGTATTTGAATACTACTATGAAGTTCATCAACTGTAGGGTTAGCATAATCCCTTAATGGTTTGTAAACATTTTGTTCATTAATTTCAATTGGATTTTGTAAATTGTTATGTAAATTAGCCATCTCTTGAATTTTTTTAGTTTGTTTTCCTTCTTTAATTATTTTAATAGTTCTTTCTAATTCAAAATCTAAAGGAAATAATCCTTCAGATCCAGCACTACGCATAAAAAGTAAATTAACAAGAAATAAAATCTCTACTTATAAAAAAAATTTTATTTTATTTTATATATATATTTTTTGGTATTTTATATTTTTGACAATAAAAGAAAATGAATAAAATAAAAATATTTACAATCTACTCCGCTCCTCCCCATGCAACGGCGCCAAAAACTTGACCCAATGCTATATATATGTGTACTAAAAATACAATCTCCGGCAACGACGCCAAAAACTTGACCTAATGCTATAAATATGCGTACTAAAAATTCAATCCCCGGCAACGGCGCCAAAAACTTGACTCGCAATCTACTGATGAAAAATATAATAATTAATGCTTTCAAATATATGTAATAGATAATAATAGCAAATAGTGTATACAAATATAATTTTATTGAAAATATTTTACACACTAGGGGTACTACGCAAGTATATGTATCGTATCAAGTAATATAGGGCTTTGAAACAAAGACCCCGATATCGATCCCACGAGGAGTGAGTTATGGATTTTTAAATATTTTAATTTTATTTTTAAGTATTTCTTTTATAGTTTATAAATTTGATATTTTTAATTTACTAGATGCAATAATAAAGCAGTAATGAAAGATGCAATAGTAAAGTAGTAATGAAATGATTGGTGTAAATAGCAATAAGAACACAACTTTCTTCCTTTCAATTAATCCAAGATTTTCTAAGATAATGATAATATTTGTGGAGAATATAAATTTATGGTATTGTGACAAGTGGAAGCATTCATATTCTTTACCCTTTGATCCAGGTGTAACGAACATTGGCTAGCTTTATAGATCGAGTCTGGATGTATTGTTAGTAGAATGGGTTAATCTAGTCTCACACTACTAGATGTCCAAGGGTGGCTATGGTCGGCCCTACTAGTGACCCTTTCCTTTTCTATAAACCAAATCACAAGAATTTAGTCTGTCACTCAAAAAACTTATTAATTCTACGCCCATTATATAATATCTTCCTATTTATTTGCACTTCACCTTAAATAACCCGCACAAGGCCTTCGACTACCCAAGGATTCATGTGATATCTACTAGTTAAGAATTCATCTTCTTATAGGTATCAAAGCTCTTCAACAGATTTTAACAATACAAGTGATCAATTTGTAAAGTAAATGAAGATCCGGTATTAATATCATCATGATGTTTTAAAATATAAATAGTTTTTAATTTTCCATCAAATTTTTTATTATCTTATTTATCTTTTTATAATTAAAAGGAGAAAGTAAACTAACTACTCAGAACACATTAAATTTAAACAACAAAACATGATAATAAAACTTTGAATAAAATTACAAATACTTATCTCAAGTGTTTCTCCTACAGAACCTCTGAATTATTCTGACTCCAAAGCAAATAAACATCAAAAGCACCAACTCTTTAAACTCTCAATACAAACTCTAAATAAACTCACTAATTAATAAAAGTGGCCCTAAAGTATTTCTCTAATTCTCCCTCTAGATGGGGCTCTAGATAGGGGAATGTATGGGGGCCATATGTGGGCGTTTTTCTCTGAAGGAGTACCCTCCTATTTATAGGCTTCAAGGGTTGACTTGAGGCACCTCTTCAAAATGTGTCCACATTCAATGAATCTTCTAAAAGGTGTGTCTGGCACCTAGGAGCCGGAATCTGGCGCCTAGGCTCCGGACTCTGCGTACAGTTCTTCGCACCTCTTAACTTTGGATCGCACCTCTTCGAGATTAAAACCATTTTCAAGCATCCAAATACATTGTATCACATGTCCTATAAACCAGGAACAACTGCGGTCTTCTAGAAGGTCCGATAGCCGCTAACACCGTCAAAATAACCGTCCAAAAGTCATCGAAAATCTTGACAGATCCCGTATCGACCTGGCGAGTAGGCGTCGGATTCTGGCGCCTAGGCGCCGGACCAATAATTTTGACAATTTTGCATTTTGGCTCCATTTTTACTCCTTTTTGCTCCATTTTGCTCCTTTTTCACTTTTTTTTCTTCTTGAACATTTTTCCATCACCTATATCCAAAAACATAAAAATACCTTTCATTAAAGCATAATAACCTTAAAAATTTGATAAAAATCAAGGCATAAAAAGGGATTTTTTTTCATGGATCAGTTACATCATCTGAGGGATTCCCGATCATCCAACGAGACGTTCTAATTTAGTTGTAGTTGTAGTTTTGTTATTCTGTTTGTGATTAAATTTTGAGTTGTTTTATATTTTTGAATGTTGTGGCGGTGAATTTTTATCTTGTTGTGACTTTTAGTTTTGTTTTGGGTTTCAGTTTTGTGGCTATCCTAAAAGTTTCAGTTTTCATGCAGGGTGACATTCTTGTTTAACATGCAAGAGAAGTAAAGTACAGTGCAGGTAAATAAATCGCAATAAAATAAAAGCAAACCTGGAGGGTCTTCTTGTCATTCCCGGCTGCACTTAAAACACATGTCAGAGCATTTATATATTTCATGGAGAGCACCTTGGTAAATCTAAGAGAAGGTTCTGGTTGTCTACCAAAATCCTAATCCTATTGCTAGTCGATTCCTATGACATCTAGGTTCTTGTGTTTTGTTAAGGATGATTTTCTTCACCAAAGAACAATTAAATTCAATTGTTCTTCTAAAACATCCCATCATATTGAGAAAGTGCTTAGGACGAGTCCTGAACATCTTTTCAATATTTCTGAGATTGTTTTGAGTCCAAATGAATTTCACTGTACATGTGATTTGGTCATCCAAGAATTTAGTTAAGTTTTGTTTCTTGCTCAATGAACTTGGACATTTGATTGTCCGATGAGTTAAGTGACATTTCAATTGACACTCCATTTGAGAGTTATGAAGGTGAAAGCCTTCAGGGGCAGATTAGTTCATCAAAGGATTTAGCCATTCTTAATTGAAATTTGAGTTGGAGATTTAAAGTGGTTTTAATTTAATTATAAAGTTTAATTTGATCTTTTTAGGTATTTTAAACCATTTTAAGTTGGAATAGTATTCAAGTTGTTTAATCCAATTAAACTTTTATATTTTAAATGATGTTAATGTCTTAAATTAATTTTAATGTCTTAAACTGATTTAATTTTTAATTTATGATGTTTTAGTAATGAATTGTTCTAGGTTAATCTTTGATGTTTCAAATTATTTAAGTTGAAAAAGGTGTTTAGATTATTTAATTTCATTAAATTTTAATGATTCAAATTTGGTTTAAATTAATTATAGTACTATAAGTTAATTTTAATTGGTTTGGTATTCACATTTTTTTTGTTATTAATTGTTTTGAGATTAATTTTTATGTTTCAAATTTGTTTTAAGTTTGTTTCCAAGTGATTTCAAATTAGTTTTAATGTTTTAGATTTATTTTAGTTTAATTATTAAGTCATTTAATGTTTTAAGCTTTAATTTAATTAAGGATTATTTTTTTTTAATTATTAATTTCAATTATCACTCTTTAGAATTAATTAAGAATTGAGTATTATTGAATTGATCCATTTAGGGATTTTAGATTGAAGAATTGATATCTTCTTAAGTCATATCCGTAATCTTAATGATCCAAATTTTAATTATTCTCCCAAAATTTAAATAATTTAATTAATTAAGGTTCCATTTTGATGTATTAAAAGTGATTAATGGGTTTATACCTTTAATTCCCTAAGTTTCAATCATCAAAGAGAAAATTAAGATCAAATATTTTACCCTCCTTTTAATTAGGCCTAAAGTATTCCTTTGGGTTAAAATCCTTAATTACTTTTATGCCCTTTTGAACATGTTCATTTCATAACTCACCAAATTGATCTCAAATGAACTTAAAATTTTTATATCACCTTACTCACATGTCAATTAAGACATTAGAGGAGAAATTGTGATTATTCCATTTTTAATTTAATTTATATAATTATTTTAATGAAAAAATAAGGGTTTTCAATGAAAATTCAACAACATGACCAAAGTAAAATTTCTTTCCTTAGGAAAATTATGGGATGTTCCTACTGACTAGAGGAGCACTTGGATCAATTTTGGTGATTTTTTGGATTATATTTTATTTATTATAATTATTTTAAGCTTTAGAGTATTATTAATTATAAAATAAAATTAAAGTTGAAAAAATAGATTTTATATTTCTCTTAAGTCCCTCTGACCTTAAGGAAGTCAAAGAACCAAATTTTATAATTTTCTATTTTTTTTTTATTTTTTAGAATTATTTTAGTGGAAGGGTTTGAAAATTCATTTTTTTAACATTAAAAATTACATTAAGCTATTAAAATTCAATATCTTTACCTAGAGACTTAGGAAAAATATTTGGTTGGTTCCTAAGCTATTAGGGTACAAAATATGACTTTTTTGTGATTTTTAATATTTTTGTGATTTTTTCAATTTTTTAATTATTAAAATATAAAAAATAGGGTTAAAAATGAAAATTTTTAGAAAATTCCAATTTTAATTTTTTTAGACTCCTCTGATATCAAAGAGCCCACAAAATGAATTTGGTAAATTGTTTAAGTGTATTTTGGGTTTTATGAATTTTTTAATTTTTAAAATGGCTATGTCACTTAATTAATTCATTTAATGGGCTAAATTATTTCCAATTGACTTGAAATTTTTATGTCAGGTTCTCTGTATCCTAAATAACAAAGGAGAATTGTTTTCAAGTGATTTTGATGTGTGGTTACTCATAATTAATTAAAGTTCAGTTTTAAGTGTTTGGGCTAATTAGGGTTATTTTTAAGAAATTAAATCAAACCATAATATTCCTAGGGTCCTCTGGTTATAAGATACCTCCCCTAATTTTTCTAGAATTTTCTAAGCAATATGCTAATTATTAGAATTAAAATACCAAAACAGACACATAAACTTGAAAATTAGATAACTTTCCATAGAGATGGCCTCTGGCCTTGCAAAATTCAGGGAATGTTCCCAAGAATAGAGGTTACAAAATCCCTATGGTCTCATGCCATAATGAAATGTGTATGCAAATGGAGAATTAAAGCACCACATAGGTTGTTTAAATCATTAAAAATCATAGACTCAACAAATTAACTTAATTCTTTTTCCACATTATTCTCCTTTGTTCACTGAGCAAGAGAGTATTTTTAGTTTATTTTTGTGGTTTTTCTATGCAAAGATATGAATTTTTTGAAGTTCTAGTTATTTAATAAATTCATAAAATCCTATTTATCTACTTAAACCACTCAGCGCCACGTCATCCTCATCCGGGTCGAAAGCACACGCTGCGCAATTTGATTCGGTGCCGCCATCCGAATCAGTAGCCACGCGTCCTGCAGTTCCGTTCCGTGTCTCCGTCCAACGCGATGCTAGCTGTCCATCCAATACACGCGTGAATGGACGACATTCGTTCGTCGTCCCCAGGCATCCTAACCTGAGAACTGTCGACCTTCTAACGCATTAAAATCAAACAAAATAGATTTCAGAATTTATAGAAGCACGGGAGGAAGAAGAGGTTAATAACTTGGCTTTGATAAGTGAAGCTTCAATCAAAGGGGCTTGGCACGTTCGTTGGAATCCATGGGAGCTATGGATGAAGCCTGGAGCTGTGGTGAAATGCCTTGGTATGATTTCCACCAAGCCCGATTTCAAGCTTTGATCTCCAGCACAAATGGGTGGCCTGGTGAGGGGGCTTCCACTTGGGAACTTCTTCTCTTAGTCTGGTGAAGGTGTGGTTTTGACCACATTTTTGATGAGGTCTCTTCTTTTCTCACTCCTTAGTACTTAGGATCTAGCCATAGGCTTTTCCTTTGACAAATCTTAGAGGACTAGAAATGGGACCCACCCTTTAGAAGTTCAAACACCTTATGACTCCCTACAAACCCCACAAGCTTGATTGTAGACCCTTAATCACCTAGAGGGTTGAAATCAAATGTGGAGGTTTAAAGGATGAGTTCCCTATAGGACTTTTTGGCCTTAGGACTACCCTGGGTGGCCTGGTCTGGTGAGGGTTGACTTGCACATACACTACACTCTCACACACATTCCAAGTCCTAAAACCACACTCTCACCCATCTTGACTTCCTGACTCATGTAGGTAATTCATATGGATGGTCCTTAACCCCTAAGCCCCTGGCTAAGAGGGTTAGGAACAACATAGTGAATGCCCCAAATGAGTCCTCTCATGGATCATATGGGCTTAATATGGCTTCATGGCCCAACCAAAGTGATTCCATTTCACTCACATTTGATCAATCTTCCTTTTATTTAAAATTTCAATTTTTGACCCCCGGGACCCCGGACCCACCAAACCTACCAAAAGTCCTTGAAACTACCTAAAATTTGCAAAATTGCCTAAATTACCCAAGATCCCTCAAAATCAATCCTAAACACCTCCCACCACCCAAATTGACCATCTTTGGCCAAAAATACCAAAATTTCCAAAAATACCCCTAAACCCCCCAAAATTACCAAAATACCCTTTTACCCCAAAAAATCAAAAAAGTTCAGAAAATTCCCAAAAAAATTCCAGAAAATCCCAAATATTCCCAATTTCATTTTGTTCTACTACACCATGGGCCAATTTTGCCAATTTACCCCACTTTTACTAAAACCCCCAATTTGACCAATTTTTAACCCAAGTGAACCCAATGTCAAATCAAACCACCCCAATTGACCTCAATTCCGGTCTAATTCAATTCTAAACTTCAATTCAATATCTCCAATATCAATTTAGACCAAATCCAAGTCCAATTAGATTGACATTTGAGCCCAATTTTAATTTGAAGCCTAAGGCCCAATTGTGGCCCACTAAACCTAACCCAAACCAACCCAACTCGATCCCAATAGGCCCCAAACCTTTTCTAAAACCTTCCTAACATCCCCATAAACAAAACACTAACTTGATTTGCCCAAAATTTGAACCTAAACTCCACCCAAACCTAACCCAAAACCAAAATCCCTTAAATTGACCTAAGCCCAAACCTAACCCCAATGGGCCCAAATCCCAAAATCAAAGCCTAACCAAAGTTTAAAACTCTTTGTGACACTCCCATGAACATTTCTCAACATTAATTTTACATCAAATCCAACTTTAGCCTAACCTTAGCCCAAGTTAGCCCAATTTGGCCTACCTTGGCCTCTTTACCAAAAGACCCCACACTAAACCCAATTCAATTCAAAATCACTTCATACTTGTTCCAAACAACTCATGACACATGCCTAAACCAATTGCAACATTTATTTTCCATGGTCCTTCAAAAAATTTTCATCCAAAAGCCCAATTTAAAATCCAAAAGCCCACTTCCTTAAACCACTTTAAAAGCCCATCCAAACCCATTTCAAAAGCCCAAAATCAATCCAAAGCTCACATGACATCTTCGATGATCATCCATTCAATCAAGACCACCCCCTATGTCCAAAATCCATCATGTTGATCAAACCAAAATGGCATCATGACAAATCCCATTAAAAGAATTCAAAATTTTCAAGATTCCAAATAACCCATTTCCATGAAATTGAGCCAAGCCATGAGAAAGCCATAGACAAGCCTTGGAGCCATGCTTAAGCCACATGGAAGCCATGAGAATCTTAGGATTGTCAACCCTCCCTAAATGGCAAAAGGAGGATATCCTTTAAACACTCCCTAAAAGTCATTAGACAGACCTGTGCTCCACCCTAACCCAAAATTAATCCAAATATATTTGGCTGGGGACTTCTCCACTCCAAAGCAGCTGACTCATCTGACCTCCCTCAGCCCAAATTAGTCCCTTGGTGGGTGCACCAAACCCAAATACATGAATTGACCAAAATCAAGCCAAAATGACCCTTGCCCCCATGCCATTTTAATCAAACCTCTTTACACATGGCAATAGCCAATTGCTTGCACCAAACTCAATCCCTGGACTCACTGAGTCAAGATGGTGACCTGACCCTGCCGGCCAGCCGCCTGGGTCGCCAGAAAACACCATGGCCGAGAGCTCCATGTGAGCCAAATTTTTCAATTATCCCTGGCTGAGCTGTCCCAACCCAAATGAACACCATGGCTATTCTTCTTCCCCCCTGAGCAGCTGATCACAGCCTCCAATTGCCCCTGGAAAGCCCTCCAGCCACCTCTATTTAAACACCACCACCTCTCGGTCAAAGGGGGAGTTAAAAAAAACCTTACCAAAACTCTACCAAAATCATTCCAAACCCCTTTCCAGACACAGAGAACTTGATCCCCAGTGAAATCTAGCCCTAAAACCCTCTCTGTGAGCTCAATTTCTAAGTTGAAAATCCACCCAAAAAATAGGACACTTCACCACAGTGAGCCAATCTCCAAATTGATTGATCCTACACCTTCACCAGACCAAGAGGAAAAGTTCCCCAGCAAAAGCCCTCTCACCAGGCCAGCATTGCTTCCAGCCTCCAAGCTTTATGATCGGCCTTGGTCACTTTCATACCTAGACAGTTCCCCAAAGCTAGAGACTTCATCTGGAGCTTGCTTGGACTCAATCGAAGGTGGCACAACTCTCAGATCAAAGCTTCACTTCTATGAGCAAAGGTATGAACTCATTCTTCCCCCTGAGCTTCCAGCAATTCTCCATTTTATTTGGGTTAATTTCATAGCCCATAAACCGTATGGATATGTTTGTCTCCTTAAGACGAATCCATAGAGCATAAGAACACAAAAATCTGTTGAGAAATGAGATAGATCTTAGGGTTTGAGTGTTGACGACTCTCGGGACACACCAGTCGGAGACGATGATCGGCCGCTGTTGGATCGAGCATGTATCGAATGGACGGTGCAGATTGTGTCGGATCAGAAGATGGAACGGGACCACGGGACGCGTGGCTGCTGACTCAAGTGGCAGTGCCGAATCACAGCGCGACACGTAGGGGCTTCGGAGCTGCCAAGGTCGACGCTGCGCTGCGTGGATAAGTAGATAAATCACTATTTTCTGAATTAATTAAATACCCAGAACTTAGAAAATTAATTTCTTTGCATAAAAAAATCACAAAAATAAAATAAAAATACCCACTTACTCAGTGAACAGAGGAGAAAAATGTGGAAAAGAAATCAACTTAATTAGATGAGTATTTTATTTTTAATAATTTATTTATTGTTTTTATTATTTTGATTCTTCATTTGCATAGATAATTCACCATGGCATGAGACCATAGGGCTTTTGAAGCCTCTGATCTTGGGAACATTCCTTGAATTTTTTCAAGGTCAGAGGTCATCTCTGTGAAAAGTTATTAATTTTTCAAGTTCATGTCACAGTTTTAGGTATTTTAATTCCAATAATTAGCATGTTGTGAAATAAATTCTAGGAAAATTTGGTAATGTTTCTTAGGACTAGGGGACCCTATGAAAAATATATTTTGAGTTAATTCATTCATAATAACCTTAATTGGCCTAAATTCCTAAAATTGAATTTGAATTAATTAGGGTTAACCACACATCAAATTGACTTGAAAATAATTCTCCATTACTCTTTAAGGTGACAGGAACCTTACATAAAATTTTGAAATCAATTGGACTTGATTAACCCCACCAAATGAATTGATTAAGCCTCATAAGCAAAATGGAATTTAAAAAATTCATAACTCCAAAAATACTTTTCAAAAATTCACAAAAATGGTTTTGGAGCTTCTCTGATATCAGGGGAGTCCAGGAAAGTTAAAGTTGGAATTTTCTAAAAAACTTGATTTTTCACAATATTTTAATATTTTAATAATTAAAAAATAATAAAAATCATAAAAATATTAAAAATTATAAAAATGTCATATTTTGAGTCCTAATCACTTAGGAACAAACCAAATATTTTTCCTAAGTCCCTAGGATAAGATATTGAATTTTAAAGACTTAATGTAATTTTTAATATTAAAAAATGAATTTTAAACCTCTTTCATTAAAATAATTCTAATAAAAAAAAAACAGAAAATTATAAAATTTGTTTCTCTGGACTTCTGAGAACAGAGAAATTTATGAAAAATATATAATCTATTTTTTAACTTTTATTTTATTTTAAAACTAATTAATAGTCTAAAAATCAAAATAATTATAATAAATAAAACATAATTTAAAAAATCACAAAATTTGGTCCAAGTGGTTCTCTTGTCATTAGAAACACCTCATAATTTTCTTAAGGACATAAACTTTTCCTTGGTCATGTTGTTGAGTTTTCTTTGAAAACCCCTATTTTCTACTAAAAATAATTATATAAATAAATTAAATTCAGAAAAATCACATTTTCTCCTCTAATGTCTTAATTGACATGTGAGTGAGGTGACATACAAATTTCAAATTCATTTGAGCTCAATTTAGTGAGTTATGAAATAAATAAGCTTAAAAGAGCATAAAGGTAATTAAAGTTTTAACCCTTTATTAAAACATTAGGTTTAATCAAAATGGAAGGTAAAATATTTGATTTTAACTTTCTCTTGGATGATTGAAACTTAGGGAAATTAAGGGGTAGAAACCCACTAAACACTTTGAAAATATCAAAATGAAACTTATTAATTAAATGATTTGAATTTTGGAAAGAATATACTTAAAATTTGGATTATTAAAATAGGGATATTATTAAGAGGATATTTATTCTTTACTTTAAAAATCCCTAAATAACTCACTTTAAAAGTATTTAGTTCTTAATTAAAAATTAAAATAATAATCCAAATTAACAATTAAAACTAAAATTAAAACTAAAATTAAATTAAAAATTAAATTAAATTAAAATTAAAAAATTAAATTAAATTAAAATTAAATAAAATTTAAATTAAACTAAATTTAAAACTAAATTAAATTAAAATTAAAATTAAATTTAATTTAAAATTAAATTAAAATTAAATTAAATTAAATTAAATTTAAATTAAACTAAAATTAAATTAAAATTAAATTACAAATTAAATTAAATTAAATTTAATTTAATTTAAATTTAATTAAAATTAAATTAAATTAAGTTAAATTAAAAATCATTTAACAACAAACCTAAATGAAATCATGATGAGTTAAATCAAAATATATCAATAATTTCAATACCTCTTCCTATCTAAGTAAATTTAAAACATGAACATCAATTTAAAATACTAAGATAATTAAAAATGCAAAGATTTAAATCAAATCTAAAATAATTTGAACACTATTCCAAACTTAAAATCATTAAACTAAAACTCAAACTTTAAATTATGAATAATTAAAATTCTCGATAAATCAACTTGCCCTTAAAGGCTTTAATTATTATAACTTTTAAATAGAGTATTAAGTGAGATGTCACTTCATTCATCAGGTAATCAAATACCTAAGTTCACTGAGCAAGAGATAAAGTTTAACTAAACTCCTGGATGATTATTTCACTTGTGCAATTAAATTTACTTGGACTTAAAATAATCCCAGAAGTATTGAAAAGATGTTTAGGACTCGTCCTAAATACTTCCTCAATACGACAGGATGTTTTAGAAGAACAACTGAATTTAATTGTTCGTTGATGAAGAAAATCATCCTTAAACCAAACCAAGAACCTAGACGTCATAGGAGATGACTAGTTATAGGATTAGGATTCTGGTAGACAACCAAAACCCTTTCCCTTAGCTTTACCTAGGTATTTCTTGCAAAATATATTTAAATGCATTAACATGTGTTTTAAGTGCAGCTTGGGATAGCAGGAAGACCCTCCAGGTACGCTTTTATTTTATTGCAATTTGCTTTATTGCAATGTACTTACATGCACTGTACTTTACTTTTCTTGCATGTTAAATAAAACTGTTGCATGAAAACCAATACCTTTAGGATAGTCCCTGAACTGAAACCAAAACTAAATTAAAAGTCATTGCAAGATAAAATTCATTGCCACAACATTCTAAAATATAAAACAACTCAAAATTTAATCACAAACAGAACAACAAAACTACAATTGCAACTAAATTAAAACGTCTCGTTGAATGATCGGGAATACCTCGGATGATGTAATCCACGTGTTGCTAACGGGATTTCCCATGGTCTAAATGAAAGTGTGGAACTCATTCAGTTGAGTTTAGCAAATACATCTGAACTAAGTGAATTCGATGAAAATAACAGTGCCGGGATGACGGAACCGTAGGATCTTAATTGGTTCTGTTTAACCAACTTTAAGATTTGTTTTAATTAAAATATTAAAAACACTTGGATTTTAAGATTTTCTCTAAACCAAAACACTTCTCTCATCCTTTGATTTATGACTTCTAAAACTAAACCTCTGCAACAACAAGGAGCTCGGAGCATGGTGGGCAGCACGGCAATCGTCGTCAGCAAAACTTGTGTCTATTTCAGTAAAACTTTCTTAGAATTAAATAACCAAGCCATAGGATTTCGAGGTAGTTTGCCTGGTGCAACATAAATCCTCAACTTCTCGTTAGGCATTTGCATAATCATGTTATGCAAATTAAGCCCTAACCGGTCTTAGGACTCCGAGGTAGTCGTTTGGTACGACATAAACCCTCACATCTTCGAGGCTATTTGCATGACTGCGTCATACAAATATAAGTCCTAATTAAATAAAAATGACAGGATTGAAACATTAAATAAACTCCCAAATTGAAGCCAAACCATAGGATAGTTTGGGAAGTTGCCAAGATTCTCCTTGGATCCTTAGCTTCTCTTACTTATCTTCCTTTGGACTCCTAAAATTAATTGTCCTAAATTTGAGCTAATCCCTTTTTAATTTCCAAAATCCAATCCTTTGAAAGCCTTAAACTTTGAAATTCTTGAGAGAAAAATCACTAATCATTATCAAGAGTTTTCTTAAATGATTCCCGTCATTTAAGATGTAATTAACTATAGGGGCTTACCCTTATAGGGAACTTTAAGAACCCAGGTAATATAAACCCTGCTTAATTTCTTTATATTAAGCAGGGGAACTTGTTGGCTTATAAAATTGGTTCGCAGACCAAACGGATGTCACAAATCTTCTAGTTTATTTAATCGAGCCCCATCATCAAGCAGTGTGTCTATTCTTCGGGATAGATACACGGTTTGTGATGCGGTGCTCGTTTATATAAACTATTTGGGATGTGAGATCGGTTTGATTTCATATCTTAAAATTTTCAAATTTAAAATTATTTTCAAAATCAAATACTACTTTCTAAATTATATATATTTTTTAATTAAATTTAAAATTTAAAATTCGCCGACAAGTTCTGTAGGCGACCCTTTTTTTTCAAAATACAACACACTAACCTAAAAATATACCGACATGTGGGTGAGTTTAATTTGATTTTGGTGGAGGTTTTAGGAATGTCCTGGTTTCAAGCCTAAGATTGATCTCTGAAATTGAGCTCAACCAGTGGGAATTAGGGCAGGAAAACAGTGGGGATCAACTTCTCTATGCTAGGAGAAGATTATGGAGTAATTTTGGCAGAGTTTTAGCAACGTTTTTGTTCATCACCTCTTTTGGCCGTGGGGTGGTGAGTTTAAATAGCCATGGCTGTGGAGTTTCTCAGGGCAAACAAGGGACTGGGATCAGCTGCAGGTCAAGGGAAGAAGGGCCATGGTGTCCACTGGTCATGGGACAACTCAGCAAGAGAGTTTTTTATTTTTTTTTTTTTGCTCACATGGAGCTCTTGGCCTGGTGCTTTCCGGCGACCCAGGTGGTGGTCTAGCCAGGCATGGGTCACCCTCATGGTCAGAGGAGTCAGGATTTGAGTTTTGTGCGAACAATTGACATTGGCCATGTGTGCAAGGTTTCATTTAAATGGAATGGGGGAAGAGCTAATTTTGAGTCCAAATGGGTCCAAGTCATGGATTAGCGTTTGTTGCACCCACCAAGGAGACTTTGGATGATGTGGGGGTCAGGTAAGTCAGCTAGCTTAGTGGGGAGAAGTTACCATCTAAGTACATTTAGGTTTAATCAAGATTTAGAAGAGTCATGAAAAGGCGTAATCACCCCTAAGGGAATCATTAAAGGACTCCCTCCTTTTGCCATAAATGACATGTTGATGTGTAAAGTGACTCAAATGGCTTGCATATGGCTTGTCAATGGCTTCATGGCTCCATGTGGCTTGGGAATGGCTTGGTCAATTTTATGAAAAAGGGTTTTTTGAATTTTTGGGTATTTTGGTGGAAAATTTTCATGAGGCCATATTTAGTTTGATTAAATGATGAAATAAAGCTTAGGGGATGATTTTATTAAATGGATGATGAGAAGGAATTGTCATGTGGGCTTTAGAGCCAATTTTGGGCCTTTTAAATTTTGTGAAAATGGGCTTTTAAAAATTCTTTAAGGAAGTGGGCTTTTTAGGTTTCAAAATAAACTTTTGGATGAAAATTTTGGTAAAAGGTTGTGCCGAATAAATATTGCATTTGGTTTAGGAATGTTCCATGAATGATTTGGAACAATTTGGGGTAATTTGGAGTTCAATTGGGTTTAATTTGGGTTTTCTTAATAATAGGCTCAAAGTAGGTCAAATTAGGCTAACTTGGGCTAAGGTTGAGCTAATGTTGATTTTGATGTAAAATTAATGTTGCAAAAGGTTTATGAGAGTGTGAAAAAGAGTTTTCGAATTTGGTTGGGTCTTGATTTTGGGATTTGGGCTTGTTTGGGTTCATGATTGGTTTAGGCCATTTGGGGAATTTTTTGTTTGAGTTAGGCTTGGGTGGAGTTTGGGTTCAAATATTGGGTAAATTAAGTTAGAGTTTTGTTTGTGGGGATGTTAGGAAGATTTCAAAACAAATTTGGTGAAAATTGGGTGACATTTGGGTTGAATTTGGGATGGATTGGGTCACTTGGTCAATTTGGGCCTTAAGGGCAAATTTGGGATTTTTGATCAAATTGGGTTAAATTGACAAAATTGGGGTATGTGGCAGTTGAACAAAATGAAATTAGGAATATTTGGGATTTTCTGGAATTTTTTCAGAATTTTTGGATTTTTTGGATTTTCGAGCCAAAAAGGGTATTTTGGGTATTTGGAAATTTTGGTATATTTCACCATGGATGATCAATTTGAGTGGTGGGGAGTGTTTAGGATTGATTTTGAGGAATTTTGGTAATTTGGGCAATTTTTTAGAATTTTGGGCAATTTCAAGGGTATTTGGTAGGTTTGGTGGGTTTAGGGCCCCCGGGGGTCAAAAATTGAAATTTGGGAAAAATGAAGATTGATTAGATGTGAGTAGAATGAAACCATTTTGGTTGAGCCATGAAGCCATATTAAGCTCACAAGAGCCATGAGAGGACTCATTTTAGGTACTCAATATGTTGTTCCTAACCCTCTTAGCCAGGGGCTTAGGGGTTGAGGTCCATCCATATGAGTTTTCTACATGAGTCAGAAAACTAAGTTGGGTAAGAGTGGTTTTAGGATTTGGAATGTGTGTGGAAGTGTGGTGTGTGCAAGTTGAACCTCACCAAGACCAGGCCACCCAGGTTTGTCCTAAGGCTTGACCATCCTGTAGGAACTCATCCTTAAACCTCCACATTTGACTTTTAACATTCCAAGTGGCTTGGAGGTTTATGGTCATCTGTTTGGTTCAAGAAGAGTTAAGAAGTGTTTGAATTTCTAAGTGGTGGGTTCCATTTCTAGTCCTCTAGGATAGTTAAAGGGAAAACCTATGGCTAGATCTTAAGCACTAAGAAGAGAAAAGACCTCACCAAAAAAAAGGTTAACAACCGCTTCGGTGTGCCACGCATAATCATCTCCGACCTTCAAGAGCACAAAAATCAACAATTTCATCAGAAGACATGGGATAGATTGGAGATACTCTACGTTCTATTACCCTAAAGCAAATGGCTTGGTAGAAGCCTTCAACAAGACTCTCATTCAAATTATAAAGAAGACGCTCGACGAAAACAAAAGAGGATGGCATGAGAAGTTGTTAGAAGCTTTGCGGGCCTACAGGATGACAGTCAGAACGCTGATGCAATCTACGCCGTATGCACTTATGTACGGGTCTGAGGCAGTCCTTCCGCTAGAAGTTCATCTACCGTCACTCCAGATCATCGTCGCTAATCAAATTACAACATAAGAGAACGCCAAACTATGACTGGCTGAACTGGAAAGTCTTGAAGGAAAAAGATTGCTTGCTTAGCAGAATTTGGAACTCTACCAAGCAAAGATGATTCAAGCCCACAATAAGTTGGTCTGCCTGAGGTCATTCAAAACTGCTAACCTAGTGCTAGTTTTCAGAAGACTTATTCTTGCACATCGCAAGATAGTTGGAAAATTTGAACAAATCTAGGAGGGATAATTCGTTGTAAAGAAGGTTTACTCTAGAGGATCGTACCAGTTAGTAGATTCTCAAAGGGAAAGACCCATGTTGTCGATAAATGGATGATATCTCAAGAAATACTACGTGGCATGAGGAATCTGGAGAAAAATTTTTGTTCCGATGTAGAATAGGGCCAGCGTCTGTGACTGGGTCCAAATCTTGTAATAAAATAAAAGTTAGATGAAATAAAATAAATTTTCTCACATAATGAAATGCACATGTTAAAATTTCTAAATCTAAAACTTATAAAATTATATTAAATAAGATAATAGCATCAAAACAATTATAAAACTTATTAGAACTTGAAAGATAATGATTTTTGTCCTTATTCTTGGTTGTGCACAACACCACCCACTGATATTTCCCCTGTTTACTTGTGTAGGCGGTGTCAGGTTGTGAAATGGTGTTTGCCTCTGTAAACGGATTGGACTTCAGTTTTTGAAAAAGGAACACACAAAAAGGAGACTATAGATATGAATTAAATGAGGAAAAGTGGTCGCAAAGAGACTGGGCAGACTTCAGGATACGGAGGAACTGGGGGATTTTTCGAACTACACCTCCTCAACGCGAGACATACTCAGGGTCTATCCATGATCATACTCTGGAAGGCGATCTTATTACTGCTTCAGCCGAGAGAGTACCAGATGCACCATTGGTGTGAAAAAAGAGAAGAAATGTGAATCGCTGCAAGCATCGTGAAGCTCGACTTTATATTTTGCAAGAATTTATAAACACAGATTTATAGATTTATAATAACTTTGTTAAGTCCAAGCATTCAACACAAGTAAGAATTTATAAACTCAGATTTATAGATTTATAATAAATTTGTTAAGTCCAAGCATTCAACGTATGTATTGTATCAAGTAATACAGAGCTCTAATGGAGTCCTGGATATCGATCCCACAGGGAAATATTGAAGTTTTAAGAAAATGTTACATTATGTCTAATAAGCACTAAAGTTAAGGTTTACTACTTACTACTACTATGCAGGAAACAGTAAGAACAACGAAACAGTAACAATTACTAACTACAATTACTTATAATAACTTTAAGAACAAAATTAACTAACAGACACAGTAAACTAAGTATTTGAAAGGTTTTTGATATATGAGAAAAGTATATTTCCTCTTGCAATGAGAATATGATGTGTGGATTGATATGGAATAATTATCTATATTATTGTGCCAAATAGGAACATAGATGATTCTTTACCCTCAAAAGAGTACCCCCCTCTTCTAAGTAAGAAAAGAACATTGACATATTCTAAGTTTAGTAACTAACTCTAACGCTAGGCTGGGAGGATACCGGCTCTCACTTCGGAGCTCCCACTCACCCTTCACCCGAAGACTAACCTTTGATATTAGTTACTAATCTTAGAACCAATTTGGGGATTTCAGCCTGTCACCCTAAAATCTCCACATTAAAGTCCATCAAAACATATTTTCCTATTTATTTGCACTAATTCCCATGAACTACGCAATTCATCCATAAAAATTGAATGGATCTTTCATTATTGTTGTAGGACATTAAATCCTTTCAAACTTAATGTTCAACAATATATTTTAACATTTCAATTGGCCAAATTAAAAGTAAATTAAGTTCTAAATGAAAAACTATCACAATTTCTTCATTGCATTAAAAGCACATCAAATCTACATCAATCCATCATCACATTCTATACAAGAAGAAAGACAAGGGAGACTACTTAGAATTCATGGAGAAGATACAATAAAACATGGATTTTATATATAAAAGAAAATTCATACAAACCATAAGAGAAAATACAACTTATCTCTTTCTCTTACCCAATGCAATTCCCTTGAAGTTCTTTTGAATCCTCTTCTCTCTTCATTATAACACTTGATTCTCTCTTTAGAATGGAAAGGAAGAAGAAATCTCTCACTTTACCTCTTCTCCTCCCCTCCTTAGAGAAGAATCCCTCTCAAATCTTCACTCTACACTCTCTACTCCTAAACCCTAACACTTAATACTCAATAAAAACTACTCTAGAAGACACAAGACACACTCTAGACACACCATTTTTCATCCAAAAGTAGTTACTTATAAGATATGGATGAAATCCTAAGAGTTTCCATACGCATCCATTCAAAAAGTCGCTAAAACTCTTCAAATTTGAACTCCACTGACTTCAGGTGCCGGCGGTGCTCTATCGTGCCATTTAACTGTTGTGCTCTCTGGATTTAGGCGCCGGCGGCGCCAGAAACATTTTCACCATATTGCTCCTTTTTCCTCCTTTTTGCTATGGATTCGTTCCTTTTTGCTTCTTTTCACTCCAATCACCTAAAATCATCATACATGTAGGTAATCATAAAAAAAATACCTTTCTTTAAAGTGCAATATCACCAAAAATGGGTAAAATTAGATAGCAAAAACCGTATATATTTTTATTGCATCAGAATCCCTAAACATTAACTATTACTTGTCCTCAAGTAATCTTTTTACTACATAAAATATAACTCTAAGCAATGTACTTTTCAACTGTAAGACACAAAAAATTTTCATTCAAGAGAATATATTGGTAGATTTTTAGAAAGAAATTTAGTAACTCAGGTCAACATTACAGGTATAAGAATATTCAGCAATCAAGTCTAACAGTTCTAGTCTTCTATTATTTCAAGATGAACTATAATTTGTCACACTAAGAATGTCTTAAAAGATTATGTGAGAAAGGCGTTTATGTAAACTTCATTAGAATGTAGGCCAGTACTTAAAACATAAATTCAGAAATGAAATCTAGTTTTACCTTTAAGATGATTCAAGTGAAGCCAATTTTTTATTAGGCATCTCCTCAAGCTTCTCCTCATAAACATTTTTCTTTCTTTTTCTTTTCTTTTCTTTTCTCTTTTCTTTTAGGGATTGTTTTTCAATCCATATTTTCTATTCTTTTTTCTTTTTTTTTATTGATTATTACTATATCTGGATAGCCTTTAATGATTTTGAACTTCACTCTCCTCTTTCTAAAGTTCAAACATGAAATATCTTCTACTTTATAGTTAAGTATAAGCTTCATTATTCATCATAAAATCACAATCTCTTCTTAATACACAATACTTTAAGTCCATTAACATTTCAAAAATACAGCTTTCTTTACTTTAAATAGTTGACTATAATAATATTCTTTCATACCAAATATCTTACTTCTATAAAATTAACATTTATCACTAAAAAATTTTATCTTATCCTTCCTTAATATTCAATTGAAATAAAAAGTTTTAGTTATCTTATAATGAGGTTCAACTGCCAGAAGTTATGCTAATAATTTTTGAAAATATGATAATTGAGAACAACTAAAAGTTAATATTTCTCTACCCTTCCCCTAACTTAAATTTTTTAGTAAATTTGAAACAGTTCAGAATGGAAGAAAACTAACCTCTCTGTGCTGGGATCTTGAAATCTTCAATAGCTATATGGTATTAATCAAAATTTACAACTAGTAGACATGAAACAATTAGTAGCAGTGATATAATAATTTTAAATATTTGCATGGGTAAACAGAAATTAACATTAAACCTCTAAACATCCAACAAAAGACTATTACATGAAACAAACTATCACACTACTAACAGTACAACTAACAGTTTTAATGTTTCAGTACAACATAACAGTACAACATGAAAAGTAAATAACACTACATCACAACAGTACAACACAGGGTTACACATCACATGAAAAGTAAATATCCACTACATCACATCAGTACAACACAAAAGACTAAGAACAACAGAAATAAAACAAACAATCTACCAGTCTCCATCACCAGGATCAGCAGCAGGGTCATCAGCAGGGTCATCAGCAGGGTCAGGTGTATATGGTGTATAGCTGGGGCAAGTAGGAAATATCACATCGGACTCCCCCCTCATAAATCTGACTTGAGCATCATAATAAGCAATATCGAACTCAACCCTCCTCTGCAAATAATCTTCATTCACATCACTTCTTGGCTCAAATGCTTACATCCGACCATGGAGTTTATCCATACTAGCATTATGTAATCTCGGTTGCTCCATAATATCAGATAAGGTAGGAGGCTGAGATATAGATGGAACATCATAACTAGTAGTAGGAATATTAGTACTCCTACGCTCAGCTCTGGCTCCCAAATGAGACTCATAAGTACGGATAATTTTCTTTGTAATAGGTCTCGATGGTATAGCCACTTCCTCAAAACTACTGAACTCCACTCCAGACTGAACACAGAGGGCATGAACTAAAGCAGGATGTCCTAATCCTCCAGTGGTCTCGCCTCTAGCAATCGTCTGAATATTCTTATAAATAATAGCTCCAATATCAATCTTTTTCATCTTCTGAATACAGTAGTTCAGAATTGCTCTATCTCCAGTAACTTCGCTGTGGTGATAAGATGGTAATAATCTTGCAGAATTGAAATAATGCCAAACTTTTGAAGCAACATTCAATGTGGAAGCGGGGAAATTTATCAACTATTTTTTACTTGTTTTCCATTCTCCTCACCCGTCATTCAGAAAAGCAATAACTTCTCTCATATTCTCTCTCCCAGTGTCAAAGTTTTCATATTCACACACGAATGGTTCCGGAGTTTGATAGAAAGCATTGATATGCTGAGTAGTAAACTCAACCATCTTCCCTCTAACAAGCACATACTCAGTCTCAGTTCAGGGTATGTTAGAATAGAATTCTCTAAAAACTCCCATAACAACATTCGCAGTGAAATAAAAATATTGTTCCCAGTTTCGTTATGTAATTAATTCTTCTACAGATCCGCCAGGACTATCAAAAGCTCAATCCAGGATACACTTCTTGTTGTGAAGGATAGAGTTATGGTGAAATTAGGCTTTGACGTTGACAAACCTCTCCTCATCAGAATCCAATTTCCTTTTCCTTCTTGGAGTCATGTGAATTTCTAAAATTTACAAGAAAATTCCAATAAATCCCAAATTCACAATGTAACAACTCCAAAATCTATTCTAAAGAAGTAAGAGCAAATTTCATCATGGAAATCTCAAAATCTCTTTAAAACTCAAAAAATTCCACCATAAGCAATGTGAGAGATTTCCACGGTGAAAATCCAAAAATTTTAACTTAGAGTGAAGCTCTTACCAAGAGAAGTGCAAATCCGGTATCGAAAAGCCTTAAAATCTCCATAAATCTGAGATCTAGCAAGCCCTAGATCTTCAAAATCACTAAAATGGAGGAGGAAGATGAAGGAAATGGAAAAATTTGCGGGTCCCAGGGCAAAAATCACGAAATTGAGGGTTCTAGGCCTTTTTCTGGGTTCGGGTACCGGCGGCACTTGATAGGGCACCGACGATGCTCGATAAGGCGTCGGTGGTGCTCTATTTAAATAAATTAGCCAACTCTCTAGATTTGTGTGTCTGCAGCGCCAGTCCAAAATATTTTCTGGGTCCGAAAATTTTTTTCGTAATTTTGATCGTTTCGACGTCCACAATGATGTTTAACACTCCAATAGGCATTTACATCATCCCATAAGCAATAATTAACATAAATTTTCACACAAATAATACACAACAATCTTATATATATAAAATTCAAGTTACATCATAGACACTAAATATGTTCATTCAAACCAACTATTCTAAGATGTTTAGTTCAGCAAGTACTCTACGATAAGCAAGC
Organism: Papilionanthe hookeriana x Papilionanthe teres; assembly: GCA_022702705.1. Classification (NCBI taxonomy): domain Eukaryota; kingdom Viridiplantae; phylum Streptophyta; class Magnoliopsida; order Asparagales; family Orchidaceae; genus Papilionanthe; species Papilionanthe hookeriana x Papilionanthe teres. The sequence goes on along the minus strand of CM040425.1, from coordinate 135,429,955 downwards.
ACTAAGATCTAAGCACACAATGAAAGTAAACACATCTAAATCCAAGTTCAAGTCTCAAAGCAAATACTACACAAACCAAACATAACTAAGCAAAGCAAACTAAACACGCAACAAACATAAGTAGAATCCATTAATTACTCCACATCAGTTTCAGAACTATCCTCTCATCTAATGTCTCCAATTGATTGCTGATGCACAAACAAGTTATAGAATGGATGAAATGGAAATTCATCAGATAAATCTTCAGCAATCGTCGTGTTCTTTTTCATAAGATTGATTAAGCCCATCTCAATTCGACCTGTGTGATCAAATTGCTCTTTCATTCTCCAATCTATATGATCGAATAAATTAGAAATGCTATTGATCGCATTCATAATGTTTTGTACCTCTTTCTCCAATTGTTTGATCCTCTGCAATATCATTCTGGAACCTTCAGAAAAATAGGGTTGAATCGGCTATGAAGTCTGTGTTGTTTGATCAGCAAGCAGATTCATGTCATCTTCATCTCCAACTGTCTGGCAGTCGTAGGGATTAGTTCGGATCAATAGGCCTCCATGGAAGAAGAACCTTTTTCCCAAATTTCATAAGGAACCTATGACTGACTACATAACAGAAATATGGTGGACCGGTGTCCAAACCCATATTTAGAGCCATGCACAATTAATCCAAGTACTGATTTCATAATAATATTACCAATGTCAACCGGCCTCCCAGTTTGAATACAAAAATTCAAAATGGCACTTTCCTTGGTTACCTTGCTAATGTTCAATTTCAGAAATAACTTTACTGAAATAAAGTAATGCCACTGCTTCAATACTGGATTGAGAGATGCAGATGGGAAACTCGTGTATCCATTTTCTCTAACTTCCCATTCTTCATTCTCATCCGTCAGATATCGATATACATCATTCATATTATCCCTTGTGGCATTGAAATTATAATAATGGCAAATAGGTATGTTCTCGATCATAATGAGATCGTTGATTCGTGTAGAAGTGAATTGAACAAATCTACCACGCACAAATACGAACCCTTGGTTGATCCCGTGAAGATTTGCATAAAACTCTTTCATGACAGGAACAACTACGACAGCGGTAGTGTAGCAAAGCACTTCCTAATGTCTCTCTTTAATAATTTCTTCAATTCTAGTAGTAGGATTATCCATACCTCGATTTATGAAGCCTCTTTCCTTGATAATCCTTCTTTCATCATCACATTGTTGAATAAACGATGCGCTTCAAAACTTATGAACTTCCTTCGGTTGAAAACACGAAAAGGAGTGGTTTCTATGGGAAAGGAATCCATATGATATGAATTGGGATAGATGGTTTTTGTTTTTCTGGAGTTAAGAAGTCAAATATGGAGTTTAGGGAGTTATAAGAATGATGATCCCGTAAAAAACCCCCAAAACATGCCTTTTGAAACTTAAAACCGTCAAGCAGATTTTGGGCGCCGGCAGCGCTCGATAAGGCACCTGCGGCGCTCAAACAGTCAAGTTTAGTCCAGGAAAAACGATAGGGCGCCGGCAGTGCCAGTGGTCAAAAATTCTCACCGAACTTCGTTTGGTCCAAAATATTCTAATATCTCAATTTGATCCATCATTTATCAATTTTTAAAGTATTTAGGAGTAATTAGGATTAAAAAAAAATATCTAAAAAGCACAACTACAAAAAAAATCAAACACACCATAAAGATACATATGAGTTGCCTCCCATAAAGCACTTGGTTTAACGTCATCAGCCCGACAAACCATTCAGTTAATTGAGATGACTCAACATTAAAACCTCTTTGAACTCAGGTTGAAACCCGTCAAAGGAAGGCTTTAATCGATGCTCATTAACTTTTAAAATGTTTCTAGTCTTAGGATCTTTAATATCAACAGCTCCAAAAGAATGAACTTTTTCAACTGTAAAAGGTCCTAACCATCTAGACTTGAGTTTTCCAGGAAATAACTTCAATCTTGCGTTGTATAATAAAACGTTTTTGTCCATTTTACAAGTTCTTTTTCAATATCTTCCAATCATGCCATAATTTCTTTTTCTCTTTATAAATCCTATTATTGTGATAAGATGCATTTCTAATCTCTTCCAATTCATTCAATTGCATAAATCTTTTCTCTCCATCATTTTTCAAATTAAAATTTAATTCTTTTATTGTCCAATATGCTTTATGCTCCAATTTAACCGGTAAATGGCAAGACTTACCAAACACTAGTCTATAGAAAGACATTCCAATAGAGGTTTTAAAAGCAGTTCTATAAGCCCATAAAGCAGTATCTAATCGAGTAGACCAATCTAATTTATGATTATCCACAGTTTTCTCCAAAATTCTTTTAATTTCACGATTAGACACTTCTACTAAACCACTAGTCTAGGGATGATAAGCAGTAGAGATTCTATGAATGATATTATATTTCTCAATTAATCTCTTAATTCGATTATTCCTGAAATGGGATCCACCATCAGTTATGATTACTCTCGGCATTTCATATCTTGTAAATATATTTTTCTTTAAAAATTTTGAAACACTCCGAGCATCACATCGGGGTAAAGCAACAGCTTCAATCCATTTCGAGGCATAATCAACAAAAACCAAAATATATAGATTTCCAAATGATGGAGTAAATGGTCCCATAAAATCTAATCCCCATACATAAAAAATTTCAACTTCCAAAGTATAATTTAGAGGCATTTCATTTCTTCTAGAGATATTACCTACTCTCTGACACCGATCACATAATTTAATATATCTATAAACATCTCTAAAAAGAGTAGGCCAATAAAATCCTGGTTGTAAAATCTTAAAAGCAGTTTTATCAACACCAAAATGACCTCCAAATTCAGAATCGTGACATCGTTGAATAATCAAATTTGTTTCTTCTTGTGGCACACATTTCCTAATAATTAGATCCTTACATTGTTTATATAGATAGAGCTCATCCCAAAGATAGAATTTTTCATCATATTTAAACTTCTTTTGTTGTTGCCTTGTTAAATCAGGTGGTACAATATCACTTACAATATAATTCACAATATCAGCATACCAAGGCCAATTATTTTCCATAATAGTATAGATTTTCTCATCAGGGAAAATTGCAGTAATTTCTTTTTCAAATTCAGATAATTTATCATAGTCTATTCTGGATAGATGATCAGCTATTTGATTATCAGCTCCCTTCCTATCAACTATCATAAAATCAAATTCTTGCAGAAGAAGTATCCATCTAATGAGTCTAGGTTTCGCATCCTTCTTTTGCATTAGATATTTAATAGTTGAATGGTCTGTATGCACAATACTTTTAGCTCCAATTAAATAAGGTCTAATTTTTTTAAAAGCAAACACTACAGTTATGAATTCTCTTTCAGTTGTGGTATAATTAATTGGAGCCTCATTAAGAGTTTTACTAGCATAGTAAATGACTTTGAATACTTTATCATGTATTTGCCCCAATGCTACTCCGATTGCATAATCACTAGCGTCACACATAAGTTCAAATGGTTTCTCCCAATCAGGTGAAACAATTATAGGTGCAGTGATAAACATGGTATAGGTGCATAATCACTACCATGTTCAGAAATTTTATGCTCAAGCCCAATTCCTCCGGTAACCATAAATTGACATTTCTCCCAATTCAGAACTAGATTTGTTTTCTTACAAAGCTCCAAAACTTTTACTAAGTTTTCCAGGAAAATTTCAAATGAAGTTCTGAATACAGAGAAATCATCCATAAAAACTTCTATTCCATTATCTTTCATACTACTGAAGATAGACATCATACATCTCTGAAATGTTATAGGTGCATTACACAGTCCAAAAGGCATTCTTCGAAAAGAAAAGTTTCCATAAGGGCTAGTAAATGTTGTCTTTTCTTGATCCTCAGGAGCAATAGCTATTTGATGGTAACCAAAATATCCATTCAGAAAATAGTAGTACTTGTGACCAGCAAGTCTATCTATCATTTGATCGAGAAAAGGAAGAGGAAAGTGATCTTTTCTGGTGGTGGCATTTAATTTCCTATAGTCAATACAAATTTGCCATCCATTCATTTATCTCATGGGTATAATTTCATTACATTCATTCACTTCAACAGTCACTCCTCACTTTTTTGGTACACAATGTATTGGACTTACCCAAGCACTATCTGAAATAGGATAAATAATTCCATAATCCAGCCATTTTAAAATCTCTTTCTTAACTACTCTTTCATAAAATCTCGGTTTATGTTCTTCATCTAATAAAATTCTGTGCATACAAATAGAAGGACTAACTCCTTTAATATCTGTCAAAGTCCATCCAAAAGCTTTCTTGTATCTTTTTAAAGTTTCCAACAACTTCTGTTCTTGGTATTCGTTTAGCTCTGAAGATATAATAGCAGGCAAAGTAGATGATTCTCCTCAAAACATATACTTTAAATGATTAGGGAGAATATTCATTTCAAGTTCAGGTTGTTTTATGATAGATGGAATTAAGCTTTTATCTCCACCTTCCATAGTGTCTAATATTTTGAATCTCTCCTGAACATACTCCAAATCGTCATTCTTCTCATTATTTAAATTTTCTTCATCTTCACTTTCTTCTTCAAATATATGTTTTATATTCTTCTTCTCTTTCAAATATATTTTCAAAATGATCATTTCTCAAGTAATCACAGACCTCCATTCTAAAACATTCATTATCTTTTACCATTGAGGGATACTTCATAGATTTTAAAATATTAAAGGTCACCTCTTGATCATTAACTCTCATAGTTAATTCTCCTTTTGAACATCAATTACCGCTCTTCCAGTAGCAAGGAATGGTCTTCCCAAAATGATTGAAATTTCTTTATCTTCCTCCATTTCAAGTACAATAAAATCCACAGGAAAGATAAATTTATCCACTTTCACTAACACATCATCCACCACTCCTTTAGGATAAGTAATGGAATGATCAGCCAACTGAATAGTCACAGATGTAAGAGAAATTGCTCATATTCCCAACCTTTTGAAATTTGATAAAGGCATAAGATTAATACTCGCTCCCATATCACATAAAGATTTTCTGAAAAACTTTTCACCTATAGCACACGGAATAGTGAAACTACCAGGATCTTTAAGTTTTTCCTGAAGATTCTTCTAAATAATTGCACTACACTCTCTGCTAAGTGCAACAGTTTCATAATCTGTAAACTTTCTTTTCTTTTTTAGAATATCCTTCATAAATTTAGCATAGTCAGGCATCTGTTCTAATGCTTCAACAAAAGGAATGTTAATCATTAATTTCTTAAGGATCTTCAAAAAATTTCTAAATCTGTTATCCTTATTTTGTTTCTTTCATCTTTGAGGAAATGGAGGTGGTGGCTTTTCAACAATTATCTTCATTGGTTCAAGAGGAAAATCCAAGTCTGGATAAATCTTATTTGAACCTTTTTAAATTTCCACCATCTCCTTTTCTATTTCAACTTCTTTTTGCACTCTAGTTTCCAATTCTTTTCCACTCCTTAATTGAATAGCCTTAAGTTGTTCCTTGTTTTGATCTTTTGGATTGATCTCCACATTACTTGGAAGTGTTCCCAAAGTTCTATTATTAAGTGCAGTGAAAATATGTCCTAATTGATTTTCAATATTGTTCATGGCAACACTTTGAGCTTGTAATTGATTTCCTATATTCAGAATCATTTCTTCAATAAAAAGCTTCTTATCCTTAAATTATGGGTTACTATTAAATCCAGGGGGATAAAATGGTCTAAAATTAGAATTTCCTTGATTGTTCGAATTTCCAATTGGATTCAAAGAATTGTTAGCCCAATGCGGGTTAACATTAACATTATTATTATTCCAATTGAAGTTTGGGTGATTCTTCCAACCAGGATTATAATAATTCAAATAAGGGTTATTAGGTCTATTAATAGCATTTAAGGTCTCGTAAGGTGTTTTAGATTATGTTATCTGTCCAAATGAATTTTCCTCTAATACTGGAGGTGGTTGAGAATAATTCATTCCATATTGATCTATTTTCTTTGAAAGGGTTGCAATTTGAGAAACTACCATATTAATCATATCTAAATCATGAACACTAGTTACTCTCTTAGTATTTACCCGTTCAGATGGCCATTGAAAATTATTAGTAGTCATTTCTTCTATTAATGTGTATCTTCACCAAAAGGTTTTGACATTAATGATCCACCAGCAGCAGCATCTATAATAGATCTCAATGATCCCACTAATCCATTATAAAATGTTTGAACTATTAACCAATCTGGTAAAGCATGATGTGTGCACTTCCTAAGAAGATCTTTAATCTCTCTCAAGCTTCATATATTGACTCCCCTTCAAACTAACAAAAAGATGTAATATCATTCTTAGTTTAAAATTCTTTCATGGAGGGAAATATTTTGATAGAAACTTTTGAGATAATTTTCCCCAAGTTCTAATATATCCAGGTGCTAACGAATTTAACCACGCCTTAGCCTTATCCCTTAATGAAAAAGGAAAAAGTCTATGTCTGACAGCGTCACTAGACACTCCATCATATTTAAAAGTAGCAAACCGTTCTAAAAAACTAGCGAGATTTAAATTTGGATCCTCATTAGGTGTTCCAACAAATTGATTGTTTTGTACCATTTTGGATAATAGCAAGTTTAAGTTCAAATGAATTAGCAGCAACAACAGGATTTTGAATAGTTATATGAATTTCATCTACTGTTGGGTTAGCATAATCTCTTAAAAGTCTTGGCAAATTTCCAATTTCATTTCTTTGATTATCTTGAATATTCTCCATTTTGCAAGGATTTTCAATTTATTTATTTTTTTTCTAATTTTTCTGACAGTACACTCTAACTCCGAATCGTAAGGCACTAAACCTATAGATCCACTACCATGCATATACAAACACAAATTCTTTTATAAAGGTAAACAAACACTATTACACACTACAATATAAACTTACTTCATTACTTAACTTTTGCTTTCTTAACTCCGTTACTTTCCCCTACAACGGTGCCAAAAACTTGATGCTCAACTTTATATTTTGCAAGAATTTATGAACTCGGATTTATAGATTTATAATAAATTTGTTAAGTCCAAGCATTCAACGCATGTATACGTATCGTATCAAGTAATACAGGGCTCTAATGGAGTCCTAGATATCGATCCCACAGGAAAATATTGAAGTTTTAAGAAAACGTTACACAATGTGTAATAAGCCCTAAAGTTAAGGTTTATTACTTACTACTAATATGCAGGAAATAGTAAGAACAACGAAACAGTAACAATTACTAACTACAATTACTTCTAATAACTTTAAGAACAGGATTAACTAACAAACACACTAAACTAAGTATTTGAAAGGTTTTTGATATATGAGAAAAGTATCTTTCCTCTTGCAATGAGAATATGATGTGTGGATTGATATGGAATAATTATCTATATTATTGTGCCAAATAGGAGCATAGATGATTCTTTACCCTTAAAAGAGTACCCCTCTTCTAAGTAAGAAAAGAACATAAACATATTCTAAGTTTAGTCACTAACTCTAAGGCTAGGCTGGGAGGATACAGGCTCTCACTTCAGAGCTCCCACTCACCCTTCACCCGAAGACTAACCTTTGATATTAGTTATTAATCTTAGAACCAATTTCGGGATTTCAGCCTGTCACCCTGAAATGTCCACATTGAAGTGCATCAAAATATATTTCCTTATTTATTTGCACTTAATTCCCTTGAACTATGCATTTCATCCATAGAAATTGAATGGATCTTTCATTATTGTTGTAGGACATTAAATACTTTCAAACTTAATGTTCAAGAACATATTTTAACATTTCAATTGGCCAAATCGAAAGTAAATTTACTTCTAAATGAAAAACTGTCACAATTTCTTTATTACATTAAAAGCACATCAAATCCACATCAATCCATCATCACATCTTTATTCAAGAAGAAAGATAAGGGAGACTACTCAGAATTCATGGAGAAGATACAATAAAACATGGATTTTATATATAAAAGAAAAGTCATACAAACCACAAAAGAAAATACAACTTATCTCTTTCTCTTCCCCAATGTAATTCCATTGAAGTTTCTTTGAATCCTCTTCTCTCTTCTTTACAACACTTGATTCTCTCTTTAGAATGAAAAGGAAGAAGCAATCTCTCACATTACCTCTTCTCCTCCCCTCCTTAGAGAAGAATCCCTCTCAAATCTTCACTCTACACTCTCTACTCCTAAACCCTAACACTTAACACTCACTAAAAACTACTCTAGAGAACCAAGACACACTTTAGACACACCACTTTTCATCCAAAAGTAGTTACTTATAGGATAGGGAAGAAATCCCAAGAATTTCCATAGGCATCCTGAGGGAGATGAAAATATATTTGAGATCGCATGTCGTCGCCGTCAATTCCTGTATCATGTCAATGTCAAGGAGTCGCCACTCTCTTTCTCTATCTATCACCTTAATTCTTATCCTTCCTAGACTTATTATCAGAAGTCTTTGGAGAATTTGAAGAAGGATTAATCATGATAGAGATTGAGAGAAAAAGATCAAAATGATAATCTCATAGAAAAAGTCTTCGGATTGTGTAATTACCGAAGTTTTTCATATAAGAAGATCACATGAAGATCTTGGATAACCGAGAGAGGTCTTGTAGGTAAAATACCTATCCTGAGTTCTTTAATCTCCTATAGGAGAAGCTCCTATAGTTAATTACATCCTGAGTAATTAATACTGCCTAGGAAAACTCCCGATTAAGGTTAACATTTATCCTCGAAAAAGTGTAACTGTTGTTGTGGCAGTGCGTTTCTGAAGAATCGATACTACCAGAAAGTTTTATTTATGTTGGGTGGATGTCGTTGCTTTGTTATGTTTTATTTTGTTGTTTTGGTTTCATGTCATGTGATATGTCGAGATGTCGTAGTTTGTATGTCTTGTCATGTCATAATGTGATGTCGTAATGTCATGTCATTTTATGTCATGTCTTAATGTAATGTCGTAATGTCATGTCATTTTATGTCGTGTGATGTCATAATTTCATGTCATTTTATGTCGTGTGATGGTTTAATTTGGTTTGAAATGTCAGATTTATGTCGGTTATGGCGATTTTGGTTTGAAATGTCGAATTTATGTCGATTATGTCGATATTCGTTTGAAATGTCGAATTTATGTCGGTTATGTCGATTTTAGTTTGAAATGTTAAATTTATGTCGATTATGTCGATATTCGTTTGAAATGTCGAATTTATTTCAGTTATGTCGATTAATTGTTTGGAATGTCAAATTTATGTCGATTATGTCGATTTTATGTCAGTTATGTTTGAAATGTCGAATTTATGTCGATTATGTCGATTTTTATTTGAAATGTCAAATTTATGTTGATCATGTCGATTTATGTTTGAAATGTCAAATTTATGTTGATTATGTCAATTTGAGTTCAATTTTGTCGATTTAAGTTCAATTTGGGTTGAACCTAAGATTTATGTCGATCTAGGTTCAATTTGGGTTGAACCTAAGGTTTATGTCGATTTAGATTCAATTTGGATTGAATCTAAGGTTTACGTCGATTTAGATTCAATTTGGGTTGAATCTAAGGTTTATGTCGATTTAGATTCAATTTGGGTTGAACCTAAGGTTTATGTCGATTTAGATTCAATTTGGATTGAATCTAAGGTTTATGTCGATTTAGATTCAATTTTGGTTGAATCTAAGGTTTATGTCGAATTAGATTCAATTTGGTTTGAATCTAAGGTTTATGTCGAATTAGATTCAATTTGGTTTGAATCTAAGGTTTATGTCGATTTAGGTTCAATTTGGGTTGAACCTAAGGTTTATGTCGATTTAGATTCAATTTGGATTGAATCTAAAGTTTATGTCAATTTAGGTTCAATTTGGGTTGAACCTAAGGTTTATGTCGATTTAGATTTAATTTGGGTTGAACCTAAAGTTTATGTTCAGTTTAGTAGAGTTAGGTTCATTGTTAGTTGAACCTAAGGTTTATATTTGGATTTAAGTTCAATGTAGGTTGAACATAAGTTAGGTTTTGGTTTAGGTTCAAGTTGAGTTGAACCTAAGGTTTAGGTTTGGACTTATGTTTGATGTAGGTTGAACTTAAGTTAGGTTAAGATTAGGTTCATGTATGTTGAACCTAAGGTTTATGTCAAGCTAAGTTGAGTTAGGTTCACTGTCAATTGAACCTAAGGTTTCAATATGAGTTGAACTTAAGTTAGGTTTAGGTTAGACTTAGGTTCATGTCATGTTAAACCTAAGTATGATTTGACTTAAGTCTAATATGGGTTAGACTTACGTTAGGTTTGTGTTAAACATAGGTTAATGTCAGGTTGAACCTATGTATGGTTTGACTTAAGTCTAATATGGGCTGGACTTGAGTTGGTTTAGGTTAGACTTAGGTTCATGTCAAATTGAACCTAATTATGGTTAGACTTAAGTCTAATATAGGTTAGACTTAAGTTTGGTTTAAGTTAGACTTAGGTTTATGTCAGGTTGAACCTAAGGTTTGATGTTTGACATAAGTTCAAGTTAGGGTTGAATCTAGACTTAAGGTCGACTTAAGTTCAATATGGGTTGAACATAAGTTAAGTTTTGAGTTTAGGTTAAGTTAGGTTATAGTCGGGTTGATCCTAGACTTAAGGTCGATTTAAGTTCAATATGGGTTGAACCTAAGTAAAGGTTTGACATGGATTAAATTAGGCTCTAGTTGGATTGAACTCAAGTTTAGTTCAGTTTAGGTTAGGTTCAATATGGGTTGAACCTAAGGTTTTCAAGTTAAGTTAGGTTAAGGTTAGGTTCAATGTGGGTTGATCCTAAGCTTTAGGTTAACTTGAGTTCAAGTTAGGTTGGACTCAAGTTAGGTCAGGTTTAGGTTAGGTTCAATGTGGGTTGAACCTAAGGTTTAGGTTAACTTGAGTTCAAGTTAGATTGGACTCAAGTTTAAGTTAGGTTTAGGTTAGGTTCAATGTGGGTTGAACCTAAGGTTTAGGTTAACTTGAGTTCAAGTTAGGTTGGACTCAAGTTAGGTTAGGTTTAGGTTAGGTTCAATGTGGGTTGAACCTAAGGTTTAGGTTAACTCGAGTTCAAGTTAGGTTGGACTCAAGTTAGGTTAGGTTTAGGTTAGGTTCAATGTGGATTGAACCTAAGGTTTTAAGTTAACTTGATTTAAAGTTAGGTTGGACTCAAGTTAGGTTAGGTTTAGGTTACATTGGACTTGGACTAAAAGGTTGGATATGGATTTAATTAAACCTTAGTTGATTAAGGTTTAATAATTAATTAAGTCTAATGTAGTAGACTTAATTAGGATTTGTGTTTGATTAAGTCTTACTTAGTTAAGACTTAATGGTTTAATTAGTCCAATGAGTTAGACTTAATTAAGGTTTATGTTTGATTAAACCTTAGTTAGTTAAGGTTCTAATGGTTTAATTAGGTCTAATGGGTTAGACCTAATTAGGGTTTAGGTTTGATTAAGTCTAATTTAGTTAAGACTTAATGGTTTAATTAGGTCTAAGGGTTAGACCTAATTTATGTTTGATTAAACCTTAGTTAGTTAAGGTTTAATGGTTTAATTAGGTCTGATGGGTTATACCTAATTAAGGTTTATGTTTGATTAAACTTTAGTTAGTTAAGGTTTAATGGTTTAATTAGGTCTAATGGGTTAGACCTAATTAGGGTTTATGTTTGATTAAACCTTAGTTAGTTAAGGTCTAATGATTTAATTAGGTCTAATGGTTTAGACCTAATTAGGGTTTAAGTTTGATTAAACCTTCGTATGTTAAGGTCTAATGGTTTAATTAGGTCTAATGAGTTAGACCTAATTAGGGTTTAAGTTTGATTAAACCTTAGTTGGTTAAGGTCTAATGGTTTAATTGGAGTTCAATGGATTAGACCTAATTAGGGTTTAAGTTCGATTAAACCTTAGTTAGTTAAGGTTTAATGGTTTAATTAGTGTCCAATGGGTTAGACCTAATTAGTGGTTTAGGTTTGATTAAACCTTAGTTAGTTAAGGTTTAATGGTTTAACTAGGTCTAATGGGTTAGACCTAATTAGGGTTTAAGTTTGATTAAACCTTAGTTAGTTAAGGCTTAATGGTTTAATTAGGTCTAAGTGGCAGACCTAATTAGGGTTTAGGTTTGATTAAACCTTAGTTAGTTAAGACTTAATGGTTTAATTAGGTCTAAGGGTTAGACCTAATTAGGGTTTAGATTTGATTAAGCCTAATTTAGTTAAGGTTAATGTTTTAATTAGGCCTAAGGGTTAGACCTACTTAGGTTTTAAGTTTGATTAAACCTTATGTTTAAGGAGGTTAATTAAGTTTAGTATGTCTTTAAACCTAATTAAGGGAGTTTAGTTTTGATTAATTAAGTTTAATATGTCTTTAAACCTAATTAAAGGGTGTTTAGTTTTGTGTTAATTAAGTTTAATATGTCCTTAAACTTAATTAAAAAGAGTTTAATTTTTATTAAACCTAATTTAGGTAAGGTCTAATGGGTTAATTAAGTTTAGTGTGTCCTTAAACTTAATTAAAAAGGTTTGATTTTTTTATTAAACCTAGTTTAGGTAAGGTTTAATGGGTTAATTAAGTTTAGTGTGTCCTTAAACTTAATTAAAAAGGTTTGATTTTTATTAAACCTAATTTAAGTAAGGTTTAATGGGTTAATTAGGTTTAGTGTGTCCTTAAACTTAATTAAAAAGGTTTAACTATTATTAAACCTAATTTAGGTAAGGTTTAATGGGTTAATTAAGTTTAGTGTGTCCTTAAACTTAATTGAAGAAGTTTAATTTTTATTAAACCTAATTTAGGTAAGGTTTAATGGGTTAATTAAGTTTAGTGTGTCTTTAAACTTAATTAAAGAAGTTTAATTTTTATTAAACCTAATTTAGGTAAGGTTTAATGGGTTAATTAAGTTTAGTGTGTCTTTAAACGTAATTAAAGAAATTTAATTTTTATTAAACCTAATTTAAGTAAGGTTTAATGGGTTAATTAAGTTTAGTGTGTCTTTAAACTTAATTAAAGAAGTTTAATTTTTATTAAACCTAATTTAAGTAAGGTTTAATGGGTTAATTATGTTTAGTGTGTCCTTAAACTTAATTAAAAAGGTTTGATTTTTATTAAACCTAATTTAGGTAAGGTTTAATTGGTTAATTAAGTTTAGTATATCCTTAAACTTAATTAAAGAAGTTTAATTTTTATTAAACCTAATTTAGGTAAGTTTTAATGGGTTTAAATGTCATTTTAAGCCTTAATTGAATCTAATCTTGTCATTTTAGACTCAAGTGAGGTTTATTATTAGCCTATCATAGGCTAGAACCATTTTCAAACTTAGATTGTTGATGAAAATAGTTCAATTTTATAAAGGGTCATTTTAGGATCAAAATTATTTACTTAATAAATGATTTTAACCCTAAATTTCCAAATGTCATTCAAGATTGTTTCTATAACTTAGAAATATTTTTCCTAGGGTCATTGTCTGTTGCCCTATCATTCCTAGTCATTTGTATTTTTATTTTCTTAATTTCCAAATTTTTATAACTATTATTTGAAATAATTACAAAGAAACTTGAAAATTCAAGAAAAGTATCCTAGCCATGTTTTCTGTCCTTAGAAAAATTATGGAAGATCCCTAAGAACATAAAGATAAATGCCTCAAAGTTTCATAATTTTTTGATTTGTAAATAATTTTTAATAATTAAAATACTCCAGAGAGTATTTAATTAATTAAAAATTAAATACTGAGAATAAAATTATGATTTTGGTCTCATAATTTTCTCCTCTTCAAGAGCTTTCCAGAGGTATTTTTATTTTATTTTTATGACCTCTGGTTAAAAAGATATGAATTTTTGAAGTTTGAAGGGTTAAAATGAATTTTTCTTTTTTTTTTTAATTCTGCGCCGCCAAAACTTCCCGCCGTCGACGCGTGTCCTCGAACGCGTCGAACGGGCGGGAAGATCCCTTACAACGGGTCGGACAGAGGACACCGCGGGCGCAGATCAGCGCCGTCCATCCCAAAAGCGCGGGATTGGACGGCTGAGAAAATTCGGGATTTATTTCGAAAATTCTGAAACCCTTCAACTTCAAATGTTAATATCTCACTCATTTCGTGACGAAATTGAGTGATGTTTTTTTTTAAAATGCTCATCTGGATGAGAGGTATCTATCCATACGGTGATGATACACTTTTGAACCAGTATGGCACATGATTTATCAAAAATAGAATTTATTTTGTAAAGATAAATTCAATACCTTGGCCACATGCAAATCAAGCTAGATCAGACTTTATGGTTGCCTTCTAGGACCCCAATAGAAGATAATTGCTGCAGCAGTTTGTTCCAGAAGTAGGGCTTAGAGAGGAATTTGGGAAAAGTGCCTAATTTGGGCTGTTTTTGAAAATTGGTCAAATTGGCTCAAATGCGCTGAAACTATGGCTTGGGATTGATCCTAAAGGATTATGGAAGCTCTTAGGAAGAAGTTTTGTGTTGGGAGCAAGAGGGTTTGAGCAGCCTATGGACCTCCCTAAATATTTTCTCCTCCTTTCTAGTTTCGGTCATGGGCCCTATTTATAGCAAGGGGATGGTGTTGGCTTGGCTTAGGCTATTCTAGGGGATTACTTACCTCTTCTATCAGCCTATTAGGTGATCAATTGGCTGAAGATAGGCTTGGATGTTTCTCCCTAAGTTTGCCATGATGAGTTTCATCTCTTTGTCTCTTGTCCATTGGCTATTGTGGGATGTGAATGGTGAGCTGCCTATACCTCTCTTAAGAAGCTTACACCTCACTTCTTAGGCTTGGCAAATGGTGACACATATGCCTAGCCTTCATCATTACCTTTAACAATGGTGAGGGGGGGTTTCATGTGTGGTTTTCCTCCCATTGGGTGGCTTGGGAGTTGGAGAAGATGGCCTTGTGTTGGCCGGCCACTTCATGGAGAGATGATGCTTAGGGTGAAGGAGGTGGTGACACCTCACCCCATGCATCATTATGGGTGTTAACCCATGGGTAAGTGATCTTAAGATGGGCTTAATTAAGTGTTAAATAAGCCTTTAAGATGGTTTAGCCTAATTAATTATGAAGAGGCTAAAAAGTTATTTCATTTCTTCTTTAATTCCCATTTTAATTAATTATTTTATTAACTAAAATTTTTGGAAATTATTTCATTAATCAATTTATTAATTGAAAATAATTTCAAATTAATTAATTGATTATTTTTGTCATTTTTGTTATTTTATGATTTTAATTTAATTTTCATTTTAATTAATTATGTCATTTAATTAAAATTTTGAAAATTAAATTATTAATCATTTTAATTAATCAAAATAATTTTGAAATTAATTATTTGATTAATTTTGTTATTTTTATTTCATTTTTATCTAATTTAATCAAAATAGATAGGTGTTTACCAATTTAGTTTTGGGTTGACCCAAGTAAGCCCAAATTGATCAATTTGATTTTAAGATGTCCAATTCTTGTGATTTTGTCATTGTGGTGTTTTAAATGTGTTAGTGGGTCAAAAGGTTGACTTATGGGGTCAACAGGGTTGGTCACTAGGTCTGGCTTGACCAATTTGACCAATGTTGACTTCTTAGGTCATAAGGGTGACCTATGGGGTCAACAGGGTTGGTCAGTGGGTCTAGTTTGACCAGTTTGACCAAAGTTGACTTTTTAGGTCATAAGGGTGACCTATGGGGTCAACAGGGTTGGTCAATGGGTCTGGTTTGACCAGTTTGACCAAAGTTGACTTTTTAGGTCATAAGGGTGACCTATGGGGTCAACAGGGTTGGTCACTAGGTCTGGTTCGACCAATTTGACCAATGTTGACTTCTTAGGTCATAAGGGTGACCTATGGGGTCAACAGGGTTGGTCAGAGGGTCTGGTTTGACCAGTTTGACCAAAGTTGACTTTTAGGTCATAAGGGTGACCTATGGGGTCAACAGGGTTGGTCACTAGGTCTGGTTTGACCAATTTGACCAATGTTGACTTTTTAGGTCATAAGGGTGACCTATGGGGTCAACAGGGTTGGTCACTGGGTCTGGTTTGATCAATTTGACCAAAGTTGACTTTTTAGGTCAAAAGGGTGACCTATTAGGTCAACAGGGTTGGTCATTAGGTCTGGTTTAACCAGTTTGACCAAAGTTGACTTTTTAGGTCATAAAGGTGACCTATGGGGTCAACAGGATTAGTCAGTAGGTCTGGTTTGATCAATTTGACCAAAGTTGACTTTTAGGTCAAAAGGGTGACCTATGGGGTCAACAGGGTTGGTCATTAGGTCTTGTTTGACCAGTTTGACCAAAGTTGACTTTTTTGGTCATAAGGGTGACCTATGGGGTCAACAGGGTTGGTCACTGGGTCTGGTTTGACCAATTTGACCAAAGTTGACTTTTGAGGTCATAAGGGTGATCTATAGGGTCAACAGGGTTGGTCATTAGGTCTGGTTTGACCAATTTGACCAATGTTGACTTTTTAGGTCATAAGGGTGACCTATGGTGTGAACAGGGTTGGTAACTGGGTCTGGTTTGACCATTTTGACCAATGTTGACTTTTTAAGTCATAAGGGTGACCTATGGGGTCGACGGGGTTGGTCGATGGGTCCGGTTTGATCAATTTGATCAAAGTTGACTTTTAGGTCGAAAGGGTGACCTATGGGGTCAACGGGGTTGGTCATTAGGTCTAGCTTGACCGGCTTTACCAAAGTTGACTTTTTAGGTCATAAGGGTGACCTATGGGGTCAACGGGGTCGGTCGGTGGGTCCGGTTTGACCATTTTGACCAATGTTGACTTTTTAGGTCATAAGGGTGACCTATGGGGTCAACAGGGTTGGTCACTAGGTCTGGTTTGACCAATTTGACCAATGTTGACTTTTTAGGTCAAAAGGGTATTGACTCATTGTAAAATGAGGTCAACAAAAGGGCCCCCGATATGTGTAGAATGCTATATAAGTATTCTGCACATATTGGCGTTGACCGAAATGGTCTCAGATGTTTCATAATGATCAGGAAAGGAGGGGATATCATACCGCTCCCAGAGGATGTCAGATGTCTTTTATGTTGGTTTGAGATTTTCTTCTTGTATTTGAAATGAAATTTATTGGGAGGGAAAATGGATGTCATATTTCATTTCTCAAATTGTCGATGTCGATATTTTGCTAAAGGAATGTCGTGATTTCCGTGTCAGGAAAGGATGTATACCCTATAACAGGAAGGAGAAAATGGATGTCATTTTCCATTTCTCAAAATGTCAATGTTAAGACTTGGTTAGAGGAAAGCCATGATTTCCGTGTAAGGAAATGACTTACATCCAATAATCGGAGAGAGAAAATAGATGTCATTTTCTATTTCCCTCAAAATGTCAATGTCAAGATTTGGTTAAAGGAAAGCCGTGACTTCCACATCAGGAAAGGACTTATTTCCAATAACCGAAGAGAGAAAATAGATGTCATTTTCTATTTCTCCTCAGAATGTCGATGTCAATATTTGGTTAGGGGAAAGCCGTAATTTCCGTATCAGGAAAGGACTTACATCCAATAATCGAAGAGAGAAAATAGATGTCATTTTCTATTTTCCTCAAAATGTCGATGTCAAGACTTGGTTAGAGGAAAGCCGTAACTTCCGTATCAGGAAAGAACTTATATCCAATAACCGAAGAGAGAAAATAGATGTCATTTTCTATTTTCCTCAAAATGTCAATGTCAAGATTTAGTTAAAGGAAAGCCGTGATTTCCACATCATGAAAGGACTTATATCCAATAACCGAAGAGAGAAAATAGATGTCATTTTTTATTTTCCTCAAAGTGTCGATGTCAAGGTTTGGTTAAAAGAAAGTCGTAATTTCCGTGTCAGGAAAGAACTTATATCCAATAACCAAAGAGAGAAAATAGATGTCATTTACTATTTTCCTCAAAGTGTCGATGTCAAGATTTGGTTAGAGGAAAGCCATGATTTCCGTGTTAGGAAAGGACTTACATCCAATAACCGAAGAGAGAAAATAGATGTCATTTTCTATTTTCCTCAAAGTGTCGATGTCAAGATTTAGTTAGAGGAAAGCCATGATTTTCGTGTCAGGAAAGGACTTACATCCAATAACCGAAGAGAGAAAATAGATGTCATTTTCTATTTTCCTCAAAATGTCGATGTCAAGATTTGGTTAGAGGAAAGCCATGATTTTCGTGTCAGGAAAGGACTTACATCCAATAACCAAAGAGAGAAAATAGATGTCATTTTCTATTTTCCTCAAAATGTCAATGTCAATATTTGGTTAGAGGAAAGCCATAGCTTCCGTATCAGGAAAGGACTTATATCCAATAATCGGAGAGAGAAAATAGATGTCATTTTCTATTTTGCGCAAAGTGTCGATGTCAAGATTTGGTTAGAGGAAAGCCATGATTTCCGTGTCAGGAAAGGACTTACATCCAATAACCGAAGAGAGAAAATAGATGTCATTTTCTATTTTCCTCAAAGTGTCGATGTCAAGATTTGGTTAGAGGAAAGCCATGATTTCCGTGTCAGGAAAGGACTTACATCCAATAACCGAAGAGAGAAAATAGATGTCATTTTCTATTTTCCTCAAAGTGTCGATGTCAAGATTTGGTTAGAGGAAAGCCATGATTTTCGTGTCAGGAAAGGACTTAAATCCAATAACCGAAGAGAGAAAATAGATGTCATTTTCTATTTTCCACAAAATGTCAATGTCAATATTTGGTTAGAGGAAAGCCATAGCTTCCGTATCAGGAAAGGACTTATATCCAATAACTGGAGAGAGAAAATAGATGTCATTTTCTATTTTCCTCAAAGTGTCGATGTCAAGATTTGGTTAAAGGAAAGTCGTGATTTCCACATTAGGAAAGGACTTATATCCAATAACCGAAGAGAGAAAATAGATGTCATTTTCTATTTTTCTCAAAATGTCAATGTCAAGATTTGGTTAAAGGAAAGTCGTGATTTCCACATCAGGAAAGGACTTATATCCAATAACCGAAGAGAGAAAATAGATGTCATTTTCTATTTTCCTCAAAGTGTCGATGTCAAGATTTGGTTAGAGGAAAGCCATGATTTCCGTGTCAGGAAAGAACTTATATCCAATAACCGAAGAGAGAAAATAGATGTCATTTTCTATTTTTCTCAAAGTGTCGATGTCAAGATTTGGTTAGGGGAAAGTCGTGATTTCCGTATCAGGGACTTATATCCAATAACCGGATTGAGTGGCGAACTCATTAATATTTTTGGTGGGAATATCCGCTGGGGTTTTGACCTGTACAGGTCGAAAGATATTAATCATCACAAGTTTTTTGTCATTTTTAATTCAAAATCCTTGTTTTAGCATTTTTGGTATTGTCGATGTATTGTAGACAATTGAGGAAAGAGAACAAATGTCATATTCAATTTTCTCTAAAAAAGTTTCAATGTCAGAACGTCGATTTTGGAATAGGAATGCGTTTGAGATTTATATCCTATCCAAAGAAAGGTTGTTAAAGGAAAGCCAATGTCTGATGGTCTTACATCCAATAGCGAGAAAGAGAATAGATGCCATCTTCAATATAAGGAGGTCTTACACTATCTCTTAGAAACGTCAATGTGGATATGTCGGTTTTGGAATAAGAATGCATATAAGACTTATATCCTATCCAAAGAAAGGTTGCTAAAGGAAAGCAGATATCCGTTGGTCTTACATCCAATAGCGAGAAGAGTAGATGTCATCTTCCATTTAAGGAGGTCTTACACTATCTCTTTGAAATGTCAGTGTCAATTTGTCGGTTTCAGTTATTTGTTTCCCAGTTTACAAAACTAGTCATTCATTTTTTTTTATGTCGCATCTTTTTCAAATACTTCCCATTGATTGAGTGTATTATGTCTTCTTGATAGTCTACCAAGCGGCGGGATTTCCCCAAATGTGTCTTCTTAACAAGCATATGGGCCCTCCCACGAGGATAGGTGTTTGAAGTCCTAAATCCAAATCCACGATCCGAGTGTCCTAGGGTGAACCAATTTATCATGGGCCCGTACAATGCTTGCTAGTCTTACAAGCTTCCAAGTTCTCCGAGCTGTAATTTCATATTTTTTTGTTATTTCGTCTGCGGATGTCATTTATAAGTAAGATCATTGCACTTCAAGTGGAAGCAAAACTTAAGGCCCGTTCTTTAGAGCAAATGATGTTGTTCATGTAGGTTCATAAAGCTTCCACTAATCACCAATTCTATAAAGATCATTCAGATTGTCCTTCAAAAATCACTTTAACATTTCCAAATTGGGATTGGGGTTGGATCTTTGGAAAATTATGACTTCAGAGTATAATTTCCATTAATCTCTAATTACAAAGCCATTTACCTTAGTTCTTTCTTTCTGGGTCTAAGGAATTTTTCAAAAATGTGATCAAAATATCTTTTATCTTCTAAAGATATGTCTGAACCAATTAATAGTCAAACAAAAGACGAGATCACTTAATTCTTTCCTGAATATAATATCAGAAGAATTTTCTTAAGACATTTTTCAAGATTTATCAATTAGGGGAGAATTTGAACACCAATTTTTAATTTTATGCTCACCTCAAGCTTCTTCTCAGTGAATTACTATATCTGGTGGAGCATGTTAAAGATTTTGAATGTTTGAATTGAGACACCAATTTTTGATTTTGTGCCCACCTCAAGTTTCTTTTCAGAAACATCTTTTTTCTTTTCTTTTCCTTTTTTTTGTTTTTTTTTTTTTGGTAGGGCACACTTAATGATTTTGAATGCCTGAACTCAAACACCAATTTTTTATTTGCTACTCACCTCAAGCTTCTTCTCAGAGAATTACTATATCTGGTAGAGCATGTTTTAAGGGTTTTGAATGTCCAAACTCCCCTAATTAATAATTCTCAAATATTTCTTAAGACAAATTCTGAGATATTATAACTCATTCAAAAGTCAGGACCCAATCACATGGCAGAAGATTAAGAGGCTCGTGACATCTTTAGTCAATTACTTGCATTTTGATCACAATATTTTATTTTTCATTTAGGACCCAGTCTGAAAATTTAAGATAAAGGGCCCAGTTATTAGGGCATTAATTTCATTTTCCCCTTGAAATCATAATTTTCTTGTCAAAATGTCAAATTTTTTTGTCTTGAATTCTTCCTTTCTGAGTTGTCTTTTTGTCAACAGGTGAATGAGAAGAATATTTCCAAAGATATTAAATCCAAAGATTTCAAATTTCATTCTACCTCACAGATCAATTTGGGTTTTATTTCCAAAGATATTAGATCCAAAGATTTCAAATTTCATCCCTTGTCACAGATCAATTTTAATTTCTCCACAAAGGACATGTCAGTTGACTAGTCCTAGAACTAGACTAAACATAGATCAGATTTTCACTCCAGTTGATTTCTTTCTTTCTGCAAAGCTGTCCTAAGGGAAGGCCTTGATGGAATTCATCCAAAAGTGATCGTCTTCCAAAAATTTGATTAATGATTTTGATTTTTAGAGTCTTTGGTAGATTGACAAATCAGAACCTTGTGGGTAAGAAAAAGATCAACCAGAGGAGTGGTTCAGAGGCTGTGAAAAGCATAACCATGAAGAATAAGTTCATAGGCCATAAAAAGCATAGCCTAGGGGAGTGATTCAGAGGCTATAAAAAGCATAACCACGAAGAATAGGTTCAGAGGCCATAAGGGCATAACCCAGGGAAGTGGTTCAGAGGCTGTAAAAAGCATAACCACAAAGAATAGGTTCAAAGGCCATAAGGGCATAACATAAGGGAGTGGTTCAGAGGCTATAAAAAGCATAACCACGAAGAATAGGTTCAGAGGCTATAAAAAGCATAACCACCAAGCCAGATAAACTTAACATGTTTGACTGAGAAAGTATTTGCCTGAACTTATTCAAAACAGCAATATCGGTCTGTCTGACAACAGAATCGATGAACACGCCGTACCTGGGAGGGAAGGGAGGGAACACATGTTGTTTTTGTATGTCTTTTATGTCATTTTGGTCTGTCGATTATGAAAATGTATGACTCTAGGATTTGATTGTCGTGAACAATCTTTGAATCGAAGAGGTATTAGTTCTATTTTACTCGAGATCGAGTAAGATATAGAACTAAAGAAATGATTATTTAGTCTTTCAAAAGACAAATTGTCATAGTCATGAGGACAAATTGATTAACCAAAGATGGGGAGAGAGAATGTCCCCAGCGGAGTCGCCACTCTTTGATGGCGATGAAAATATATTTGGCATGCATGTCGTCGCCGTCAATTCCTGTATCATGTCAATGTCAAGGAGTCGCCACTCTCTTTCTCTATCTATCACCTTAATTATTATCCTTCCTGGACTTATTATCAGAATTCTTTGGAGAATTTGAAGAAGGATTAATCATGATAGAGATTGAGAGAAAAGAGATCAAAATGATAATCTCATAGAAAAAGTCTTCAGATTATGTAATTATTGAAGTTTTTCATATAAGAAGATCACATGAAGATCATGGATAACCAGAGAGGTCTTGTAGGTAAAATACCTATCCTATGTTCTTTAATCTCCTATAGGAGCAAGCTCCTATAGTTAATTACATCCTGAGTAATTAATACTGCCTAGGAAAACTCCCGATTAAGGTTAACATTTATCCTCAAAAAAGTGTAACTGTTGTTGTGGCAGTGCGTTTCTGAAGAATCGATACTACCATAAAGTTTTATTTATGTCATTGCTTTGTTATGTTTTATTTTGTTTTTTTGGTTTCATGTCATGTGATATGTCGAGATGTCGTAGTTTATATGTCGTGTCATGTCATAATGTGATGTCGTAATGTCATGTCCTTTTATGTCATGTCTTAATGTGATGTCGTAATGTCATGTCATTTTATGTCGTGTGATGTCGTAATGTCATGTCATTTTATGTCGTGTGATGGTTTAATTTGGTTTGAAATGTCAGATTTGTGTCGGTTATGTCGATTTTGGTTTGAAATGTCGAATTTATGTCGATTATGTCGATATTCGTTTGAAATGTCGAATTTATGTCGGTTATGTCGATTTTAGTTTGAAATGTCAAATTTATGTCGATTATGTCGATATTAGATTGAAATTTTGAATTTATGTCAGTTAGGTCGATTAATTGTTTGGAATGTCAAATTTATGTCGATTATGTCGATTTTGGTTTAGAATGTCGATTTTTTGTCAGCTATGTTTGAAATGTTGAATTTATGTCGATTATGTTGATTTTTATTTGAAATGTCAAATTTATGTTGATCATGCCGATTTATGTTTGAAATGTCAAATTTATGTTAATTATGTCGATTTGAGTTCAATTTTGTCGATTTAAGTTCAATTTGGGTTGAACCTAAGATTTATGTCGATTTAGGTTCAATTTGGGTTGAACCTAAGGTTTATGTCGATTTAGATTCAATTTGGATTGAATCTAAGGTTTATGTCGATTTAGATTCAATTTGGGTTGAATCTAAGGTTTATGTCGATTTAGATTCAATTTGGGTTGAACCTAAGGTTTATGTCGATTTAGATTCAATTTGGGTTGAATCTAAGGTTTATGTCGATTTAGATTCAATTTGGATTGAATCTAAGGTTTCTGTCGATTTAGATTCAATTTGGGTTGAATCTAAGGTTTATGTCGATTTAGATTCAATTTGGGTTGAATCTAAGGTTTATGTCGAATTAGATTCAATTTGGTTTAAACCTAAGGTTTATGTCGATTTAGGCTCAATTTGGGTTGAACCTAAGGTTTATGTCGATTTAGATTCAATTTGGATTGAACCTAAGGTTTATGTCGATTTAGGTTCAATTTGGGTTAAACCTAAAGTTTATGTTGAACCTAAGGTTTATGTTCAGTTTAGTAGAGTTAGGTTCATTGTTAGTTGAACCTAAGGTTTAGATTTGGATTTAAGTTCAATGTAGGTTGAACATAAGTTAGGTTTTCATTTAGGTTCAAGTTGAGTTGAACCTAAGGTTTAGGTTTGGACTTAAGTTTGATGTAGGTTGAACTTAAGTTAGGTTAAAATTAGGTTCATGTATGTTGAACCTAAGGTTTATGTCAAGCTAAGTTGAGTTAGGTTCATTGTCAATTGAACCTAAGGTTTTAAGATGAGCTGAAGTTAAGTTAGGTTTAGGTTAGACTTAGGTTCATGTCATGTTAAACCTAAGTATGATTTGACTTAAGTCTAATATGGGTTAGACTTAAGTTAGGTTTTTGTTAAACTTAGGTTCATGTCTGGTTGAACCTATGTATGGTTTGACTTAAGTCTAATATGGGCTGGACTTGAGTTGGTTTAGGTTAGACTTAGGTTCATGTCAAGTTGAACCTAATTATGGTAAGACTTAAGTCTAATATGGGTTAGACTTAAGTTAGGTTTAAGTTAGACTTAGGTTTATGTCAGGTTGAGCCTAAGGTTTGATGTTTGACTTAAGTTCAAGTTAGGGTTGAATCTAGACTTAAGGTCGACTTAAGTTCAATATGGGTTGAACTTAAGTTAAGTTTTGTGTTTAGGTTAAGTTAGGTTAAAATCAGGTTGATCCTAGACTTAAAGTCGATTTAAGTTCAATATGGGTTGAACCTAAGTAAAGGTTTGACTTAGATTAAATTAGGCTCTAGTTGGATTGAACTCAAGTTTAGTTCAGTTTAGGTTAGGTTCAATATGGGTTGAACCTAAGGTTTCAAGTTAAGTTAGGTTAAGGTTAGGTTCAATGTGGGTTGAACCTAAGGTTTAGGTTAACTTGAGTTCAAGTTAGGTTGGACTCAAGTTAGGTCGAGTTTAGGTTAGGTTCAATGTGGGTTGAACCTGAGGTTTAGGTTAACTTGAGTTCGAGTTAGATTGGACTCAAGTTTAAGTTAGGTTTAGGTTAGGTTCGATGTGGGTTGAACCTGGGTTAGGTCAACTTGAGTTCGAGTTAGGTTGGACTCGAGTTAGGTTAGGTTTAGGTTAGGTTCAATGTGGGTTGAACCTAAGGTTTAGGTTAACTTGAGTTGAAGTTAGGTTGGACTCAAGTTAGGTTAGGTTTAGGTTAGGTTCAATGTGGATTGAACCTAAGGTTTTAAGTTAACTTGAGTTAAAGTTAGGTTGGACTCAAGTTAGGTTAGGTTTAGGTTACATTGGACTTGGACTAAAAGGTTGGATATGGATTTAATTAAACCTTAGTTGATTAAGGATTAATAGTTAAGTAAGTCTAATGTAGTAGACTTAATTAGGATTTGTGTTTGATTAAGTCTTACTTAGTTAAGACTTAATGGTTTAATTAGGTCTAATGAGTTAGACTTAATTAAGGTTTATGTTTGATTAAACCTTAGTTAGTTAAGGTCTTATGGTCTAATTAGGTCTAATGGGTTAGACCTAATTAGGGTTTAGGTTTGATTAAGTCTAATTTAGTTAAGACTTAATGGTTTAATTAGGTCTAAGGGTCCTTAAACTTAATTAAAAAGGTTTGATTTTTATTAAACCTAATTTAGGTAAGGTTTAATGGGTTAATTAAGTTTAGTGTGTCCTTAAACTTAATTGAAGAAGTTTTATTTTTATTAAACCTAATTTAGGTAAGGTTTAATGGGTTAATTAAGTTTAGTGTGTCCTTAAACTTAATTGAAGAAGTTTGATTTTTATAAAACCTAATTTAGGTAAGGTTTAATGGGTTAATTAAGTTTAGTGTTTCCTTAAACTTAATTGAAGAAGTTTAATTTTTATTAAACCTAATTTAGGTAAGGTTTAATGGGTTAATTAAGTTTAGTATATCCTTAAACTTAATTAAAAAAGTTAAATTTTTATTATACCTAATTTAGGTAAGGTTTAATGGGTTTAAATGTCATTTTAAGCCTTAATTGAATCTAATCTTGTCATTTTAGACTCAAGTGAGGTTTATTATTAGCCTATCATAGGCTAGAACCATTTTCAAACTTAGATTGTTGATGAAAATAGTTCAATTTTATAAAGGGTCATTTTAGGATCAAAATTATTTAATTAATAAATGATTTTAACCCTAAATTTCGAAATGTCATTCAAGATTGTTTCTATGACTTAGAAATATTTTTCCTAGGGTCATTGTCTGTTGCTCTATCATTCCTAGTAATTTGTATTTTTATTTTCTTAATTTTCAAATTTTTATAATTATTATTTGAAATAATTACAAAGAAACTTGAAAATTCAAGAAAAGTATCCTAGGCATGTTTTCTGTCCTTAGAAAAATTATGGAAGGTCCCTAAGAACATAAAGATAAATGCCTCAAAGTTTCATAATTTTTTGATTTGTAAATAATTTTTAATAATTAAAATACTCCAGAGAGTATTTAATTAATTAAAAATTAAATACTGAGAATAAAATTATGATTTTGGTCTTATAATTTTCTCCTCTTCAATAGCTTTCCAGAGGTATTTTTATTTTATTTTTATGACCTCTGGTTAAAAAGATATGAATTTTTGAAGTTTGAAGGGTTAAAATGAATTTTCTTTTTTTTTTAATTCTGCGCCGCCAAAACTTCCCGCCGTCGACGCGTGTCCTCGGACGCGTCAAACGGGCCGGAAGATCCCGTGCAACGTGTCGGATAGAGGACACCGCGGGCGCAGATCAGCGTCGTCCATCCCAAAAGCGCGGGATCGGACGGCTGAGAAAATTCGGGATTTATTTCGAAAATTCTGAAACCCTTGAACTTCAAATGTTAATATCTCACTCATTTCTTGACGAAATTGAGTGATTTTTTTTAAATGCTCATCTGGATGAGAGGTATCTATCCATACGGTGATGATACACTTTTGAACCAGTATGGCACATGATTTATCAAAAATAGAATTTATTTTGCAAAGATAAATTTCATACCTTGGCCACAAGCAAATCAAGCTAGATCAGACTTTATGGTTGCCTTCTAGGACCCCAATAGAAGATAATTCCTGCAGCAATTTGTTCCAGAAGTAGGGCTTAGAGAGGAATTTGGGAAAAGTGCCTAATTTGGGCTGTTTTTGAAAATTGGTCAAATTGGCTCAAATGGGCTGAAACTATGGCTTGGGATTCATCCTAAAGGATTATGGAAGCTCTTAGGAAGAAGTTTTGTGTTGGGAGCAAGAGGGTTTGAGTAGCCTATGGACCTCCCTAAATATTTTCTCCTCCTTTCTAGTTTCGGTCATGGGGCCTATTTATAGAAGGGGATGGTGTTGGCTTGGCTTAGACTGTTCTAGGGGATTACTTACCTCTTCTATCAGCCTATTGGGTGATCAATTAACTGAAGATAGGCTTGGATGTTTCTCCCTAAGTTTGCCATGATGAGTTTCATCTCTTTGTCTCTTGTCCATTAGCTATTGTGGGAGGTGAATGGTGAGCTGCCTATACCTCTCTTAAGAAGCTTACACCTCACTTCTTAGGCTTGGCAAATGGTGACACATATGCCTAGCCTTCATCATTACCTTTAACCATGGTGAGGGGGGGTTTCATGTGTGGTTTTCCTCCCATTGGGTGGCTTGGGAGGTGGAGAAGATGGCCTTGTGTTGCCCAGCCACTTCATGGAGAGATGATGCTTAGGGTGAAGGAGGTGGTGACACCTCACCCCATGCATCATTATGGGTGTTAACTCATGGGTAAGTGATCTTAAGATGGGCTTAATTAAGTGTTAACTAAGCCTTTAAGATGGTTTAGCCTAATTAATTATGAAGAGGCTAAAAAGTTTTTTCATTTCTTCTTTAATTCCCATTTTAATTAATTATTTTATTAACTAAAATTGGTGGAAATTGTTTTATTAATCAATTTATTAATTGAAAAATAATTTCAAATTAATTAATTGATTATTTTTAACATTTTTGCTATTTTATGATTTTAATTTAATTTTCATTTTAATTAATTATGTCATTTAATTAAAATTTTGAAAATTAAATCATTAATCATTTTAATTAATCAAAATAATTTTGAAATTAATTATTTGATTAATTTTGTTATTTTTATTTCATTTTTATCTATTTTAATCAAAATAGATAGGTGTTGACCAATTTTGACTTGGGTTGACCCAAGTCAGTCTGAATTGATCAAATTGATTTTAAGATGTCTAATTCTTATGATTTTGTCATTGTGGTGTTTTAAATGTGTCAGTGGGTCAAAAGGTTGACCTATGGGGTCAACAGGGTTGGTCACTAGGTCTGGTTTGACCATTTTGACCAATGTTGACTTCTTAGGTCATAAGGGTGACCTATAGGGTCAACAGGGTTGGTCAGTGGGTCTGGTTTGACCAGTTTGATGAAAGTTGACTTTTTAGGTCATAAGGGTGACCTATGGGGTATACAGGGTTGGTCAGTGGGTCTGGTTTGACCAGTTTGACCAAAGTTGACTTTTTAGGTCATAAGGGTGACCTATGGGGTCAACTGGGGTTGGTCACTAGGTCCGGTTCGACCAATTTGACCAATGTTGACTTCTTAGGTCATAAGGGTGACTTGTGGGGTCAACGAGGGTTGGTCAATGGGTGCGTTTGACCAGTTTGACCAAAGTTGACTTTTTAGGTCATAAGGGTGACCTATGGGGTCAACAGGGTTGGTCACTAGGTCTGGTTTGACCAATTTGACCAATAATGACTTTTTAGGTCATAAGGGTGACCTATAGGGTCAACAGGGTTGGTCACTGGGTTTGGTTTGATCAATTTGACCAAAGTTGACTTTTTAGATCAAAAGGGTGACCTATGGGGTCAACAGGGTTGGTCATTAGGTCTGGTTTGACCAGTTTGACCAAAGTTGACTTTTTAGGTCATAAGGGTGACCTATGGGGTCAACAGGGTTGGTCAGTGGGTCTGGTTTGATCAATTTGACCAAAGTTGACTTTTTAGTCAAAAGGGTGCCCTATGGGGTCAACAGGGTTGGTTATTAGGTCTGGTTTGACCAGTTTGACCAAAGTTGACTTTTTTGGTCGTAAGGGTAACCTATGGGGTCAACAGTGTTGGTCAGTGGGTCTGGTTTGACCAGTTTGACCAAAGTTGACTTTTTAGGTCATAAGGGTGACCTATGGGGTCAACAGGGTTGGTCACTAGGTCTGGTTTGACCAATTTGACCAATGTTGACTTTTTAGGTCATAAGGGTGACCTATGGCGTCAACGGGGTTGGTCATCGGGTCCGGTTTGACCATTTTGACCAATGTTGACTTTTTAGGTCATAAGGGTGACCTATGGGGTCAACGTGGGTTGGTCGATGGGTCCGGTTTGATCAATTTGATCAAAGTTGACTTTTAGGTCGAATGGGTGACCTATGGGGTCAACGAGGTTGGTCATTAGTGTCCGGTTTGACCGGTTGACTAAAGTTGACTTTTTAGGTCATAAGGGTGACCTATGGGACCAACAAGGTTGGTCAGTGGGTCTGGTTTGACCAGTTTGACCAAAGTTGACTTTTTAGGTCATAAGGGTGACTTATGGGGTCAACAGGGTTGGTCACTAGGTCTGGTTTGACCAATTTGACCATTGTTGACTTTTTAGGTCAAAAGGGTATTGACTCATTGTAAAATGAGGTCAACACATCCCTTCAAAAAGTCGCCAAAACTCTTCAAATTTGAACTCCACCGACTTTGGACGCTGGCGGCGTTTTATCGTGCCATTTAATTGTTGTGCTCTCTGGATTTGGGTATCGGTGGCGCCAGAACACTTTTTCACCATTTTGCTCTTTTTTGCTCTGGATTCGTTCCTTTCTGCTTCTTTTCACTCCAATCACCTAAATTATCATACCTGTAGCAAATCATAAAAAATACTTTCTTTAAAGTGTAATATCACCAAAAATGGGTAAAATTAGATAGCAAAAACCGTATATATTTTCAGTGCATCATGTCGCCTCTTAGACAAGATGGAGAGGAGACAAGCTCGAGAGCTAGCCACCGTACTATCACCCATTCCAGAATATTCTTACAATCCTGAAATGAGAGAAACTGACGACAGTACACCACACACCGATACTGAGCCAGAGATTGCAGAGGATCCCGTGCCTACATTTAATCCAATGAAAGAAATTTTGACTGGGTGTCTTACTTGCAACTCGGGTTTACCTAGACTGCCTACAGTGTCAAGGGTATTTCAGAATGGTTGGAATGTCATGTTTTGTAGCTTGAAGAATATGGCATGTTTGAGGCATATGCAGCTGCCTCAATGCTACTCAGGAGCCGAGAATATCCTGAGGTAGAGCCATATGTGCCACAGCTCATCCTACCGCTACTACCACCGTGAGGAGTTCTGGACTACATCATGGTAAAGATTAGAAGAATCAGAAAGCAAGAATTTCAGCACTACGAAGACATACAAGGAAAGTTTGTCAATATCCTGGAAGGTCTCGAGTTATACACTGACGTATTCTCGAGGAAGGATGAAGAAGAAATTTTTTATTGCATTGACACTCTACGTGCATTAGGCAGAGCAGGTCGTCTGAGGCCAAGGACATATATAGAGCCGTCAAAATGGAAAAGAGGAATGGACAGAGTCACTATTCAATGTGGCTGTTGCTATAACTTTGTGATAGATTAACAAGGCAATCCCCGGGATTTTACAGCATGATGAGGTGGACTCGATGCCGCCACAGATCAAGAAGATGATAAAGAGGATGGTCAAGTGTCACGTGTTACTTGCAGACTGTATTCCTAATGATCGCATCATAAATATTTATGAGGACGAGGACTGTATCCCGCCTCATATTGACCACCATGACTTTGTGGGACCCTTCTGCACGTCTCCTTTATAAGTGAAAGTAATATCTTGTTTGGACAAAAAATCCAGATGGTTGGACCGGAAGAATTCTGAGGTTCTATTGAAATTCCCCTACCAGTCAGATCGGTGTTGGTATTAAAAGGAAATGGAGCAAATTTTGTGAAGCACTGCACCTAGGAGTTTGAAGAAAAAGGGTGTCAGCCACCTTCAGAGGAATAGATGAAGACAAAGTGTCATTTTACTATGAGTCAGATCCAGAATTGGAGAACCTACGTCTTTTACCACTGTGACAGCTGTACCTCCAGGGGTTCGCGAGGGGACTTTTGTTCCAGAGCGTAACCTTGGCAGGCTGGCTCATTCCCGCAGCAGTCTCAGATAGCAGAAATCCACTACCCCTTTCAACAGGTCATGACTGTCGGTGTCACCACTTTTGCAGCAGCCAGATGATGTGATATGTCAACTTTGTTCAAGTTTTGTACACATGATCTACTTTCGGATGCTTGTCAGCATATGATCAGTTGTACTACTTTCAGCAGAAACAATGAAACTTTCTGTTTTTCAGAGATGATTTCTTTCAGCGAGATAGTCGAAAGCCGTTGAACCACGTGTTTGGTTGCAAAATGAAAAGGACAAAAATAATAATGTAGAAGAAAAAGATAAAATGAAAACATGATGAAATTAAAACTGAAATGAACTCGCAACTTAAATCAAATAAAAATGAAATTGAAATTAAATTAAATTGAAATTTGAAATCAAATCAAATAAATGAAACGTAATGAAACAAAACAAATTGAAAGAAAATGATGAATTAAAAACGAGTAAATGATAACGCTCTCTCTCTCTGTCTCTCTAAATTCTAATTCCTTGCACTCATCTTTAAACCCCCCTCGCTTTCGCAGGCACTCTGCAAAATATCACACTTTTCATATAACGTCATTTCTCACAAATCTGAAATATCTCGAAATTCTACAAATCCTGCAATGGCTACCGGTCTTGACCGAATTACGCCAAAATCGTTTTCTTTCAAAGTCAAATACCAAATTTTACCCAATTCTCCTCAAATGAAATTTCAGGATCTGTACCTAAATCATGGTTCCCCTCTGTCACCTCTTAGGTTGGATATGAGTCCTTGTGCTTTCCTTCTTGATGTGACACCTTAGGTTGGATGTGACACCTTAGATTGGATGTGAGTCCTTGAGCTTTCCTCCCCAAGAATTCCACAAAATTTCCTAATTTTTCATCTCCCTTCCGAGAAATTTTTCCGCCTTCCATGAAATTCCGGAAACAGAGCTTAGTCGTCCGATTCCCCCAAAATTCCCTAATTTTCCATCTCCCTTCCGAGAAATTTTTTCGTCTTCCATGAAAGTCCGGGAACGGAGCTTAGTCGTCCAATTATCCCAAAATTCCTTAATTTTCCACATCCTATCCGAGAAATTTTTCCGCCCTCCATGAAATTCCGGGAACGGAGCTTAGTCGTCCGATTCCCCCAAAATTCCCTAATTTTCCACCTCCCTTCCAAGAAATTTTTCCGCCTTCCATGAAATTCCAGGAACAGAGCTTAGTTGTCCTATTTCCCCCAAAATTTCCTAATTTTCCACATCCTATCCGAGAAATTTTTCTACCCTCCAAGAAATTCCGGGAACGGATCCTAGTCGTCCGATTCCCCAAAATTTTCCTAATTTTCCACATCTTATCTGAGAAATTTTTTCGCCCTCCATGAAATTCTAGGAACGAAGCTTAGTCATCCGATTTCCCCAAAATTACCTAATTTTCCATCTTCATTCCAAGAAACTTCCTACCTTCCATGAAATTTCGGGAATGGAGCTTAGTCGACCAATTTCCCCGAAATTCTTTAATCTTTCATTTCCCTTTCGAGAAGTTTTTTCGCATCCACGAAATCCTAAGGTCGGTACTGAAATTCCGATTCTAATTTCTGAGGTTGGTACCTAAATTCCAGTTCTCATCCTTTCTGAGATCGGTACTGAAATTCTGATTTCCCCTCTGCACTCAAAGTTCTTCCCCACAAAATTAAAATCTTCAAATTTAAAATTCCATAAATTCTGAAATTTCCATGAATTCCATAAAATAAAAAAATTAAAATTAAAACTCAAAATCAAATTAAAATTTGAAATTCAAAACTTAAAATGAAATCAAATCCTAATTCTAAATCCAATTTCTAACTCCAAATCGATTCGGATCAGACTCCTTCAGAGTTTGAAAGCTTGAAATCCATAGCTTCTCTCACAAAGGTATTTCATTTTCCTTCCCCAGCGAGAGTTCCCGGGACATGAAGTTCTATCTCACAATCCCCAGCAGAAACTTCCTCTCTAGATTATGTGTTTGTCTTGAGTTCTGACTCAGACAATTCTGTTGGTTTTGTTGATCTCGTCGGTCAACACCAATACATGCAGTGTGCTTGCCAAGCAGACCACACCTATTGGGGGTCCATTTGTTGACCTCACTTTTAGTTGAGGTCTAGTCTTTCTTTAGAATAGCCTAGGGTCTATCTATAGGACTCTCCTGGTGACTTTCTTAGAATACTAGTCATGGAACCCTCCCCATAGAAATTAAAACTTTTCATACTTCACTGAGAGTTTTCATATGCTTAAGGCCTAACCTCCAGTTTTAGAAGGAAGAGACCAAGCATAAGGAAGCCCAGGGGAAGTCACCTATAGGTGGTTTGACCATAGGATCTACCCTGGGAGGTCTGGAGCTTACACCACACTTACATTACACACTCACAACCCTAAAAAAGGCACATCACCTTTGCTCCCTAACTCTTTGGAAACTCATGTAAGTGGTTTTCCCAAAATTTTAGCCTCAGGCTAGGGTTTGGTTAGTACCAACACATAGAAGACCAAATGAGGGTGACCCTTGATCCATGGCTCAATCTAAGCAATTACATACTACTCATCTTTAACCAATCTCAATTTTCCCAAACATTCCATATTTCTAACCCCTTTGCCCAAATTTCTCCAAATATCATTCTAGAATACTCCCTACCACTCAAATTAACCAAAATTACCCAAATGACCAATATTCTCCAAAAAGCATTCCAAAATACCCCCAACTACTCAAAGTTGCTCAAATTACCCAAAATTGCCAATTTTCCTAAAAAAATCTCTAAAATGACCAAAATGCCCCTCTTAGCCCAAAATTCCGAAAATTCCAAAAATTCCCATAAATTCTCAAAACCTCCCAAATATTCCAAATTTTATTTCCCTCAACTACCAAATGACCCAATTTAGCCAATTTAGCCCAATTTAACCAAAAGCCCTAATTTTACCCATTTAACCCAAAAGTGCCCAAATTAAACCCAATTTCTACCCAATTGATCCCAATCTTGCCCAATTTCAATTCCAAACATTAATTCAACATCTTCAATACCAATATAAACTAAATCCAAGCCCAATTTAACTCACACTAGAATTTAATTCCACCTGAAATCCAAAACTCCTAATTTTACCTAAATAGTCTAAACCCCTAAATTGACCCAATGTCAACCAATTCCCCAAATTTTAATACTAAACTCTTTCTAACATCCCCACAAACAAAATAAAACATCAATTTGCCCTCAATTTGAACTCAAATTTCACCCAAGTCCTAAACATGATAAAAATATCCAAAATTTGCCCTAACTTACCCATGAACCCAAACATACCCAAATCCAATCAAATTCAACTCAAATTCTCTTCAAAATTATTCTAAAATCTTCATAACACATTCCTACACCAAACACAAAATTTATTTGGCCAAAATTTTGATTAAAATCCCATGCAAAATCCCTTTGAACCAAAATCCCCAAAATTTTCCCTAAAATTGTCACATGGCCTAAATTCCCTAAATTGAATCCTCTAACCCTAAAATTTCTACCCAATTTTTTATCCAAACCCCTTTCATGACAATTACCTACACCAAGTTGAACCATAAATTGAACCTTGACAAGCCCTAGCTCAACCTAAACCCAAGTGGATCCAACTTGCCCTAAATAGATCAAAATCCAAAAATCCACCAAATTGAACCCCCCAAATGAATTCAAAACCACTCAAAGTCTTTATGAAAAATATTTATTACAATCATATACACAATATTTCTTAATCAATTTGGTCCAAATCAAACCCAAACTCAAGTTTGCCTAACTCAAACCCAAATGAACCCATTTGGACACATGATTCAAATTGAACCAAACTAAGCCAATATTGACCAAACCCACTTCATGGCAGCCAACCTTAGGCCTCCTAGGACTGGTTTGACCTGACCCAACCCAGGCCCCTTGAGCCTTGGACCAAAAGTCCACCAATTTTGAACATTGGGTTTAGCCTTTTGGCTAAGCTTAATTCCCATCTTTAAACTCTTGTTTAAGCAACCCCTCTGCCCAATTGAATGCATTGAGCTCCTCTCCCACTCCTCCTCAACCTGCTAGCCACCATTCCTATCCTTGTCAGCCTCCCTAGCCACCAGAACAGCTCAGCCCGAGCACCCCCATACCTCATAAAATTCAAAATTGAGCCTTGTCAGTGATGGATCACCTCAGTGATCAATGGCACTGCTCAGCCCTCACCCTATGCGGCCCAGGGCACTCATTGCCTGGCCCTGAGTTCCCCTCTCCGACGAGTTCTATAAAATGGCTTCTCCACTGGCAGATTTCAAGTGCTGAAATTTTCTTCATAAAATTTTCCCAAATTGCTCACAAACTGAATTCCAGCAAAGAGAAGAAAATCCCCACCATTCTCCTGCCCTGAACTCCACCATCTGAGCTCAATTTCCCAGTAGAAATTCATGCCAACAACCTGACACTTCTTTCTTCTCCTCAATTGACACTTCTTTAAACTATAAACAAGGAGCCTGGAGCATGCATAGTGGGTAGCACGGCCATCTTCAACAGCAAAACTTGTCTACACCAGCAAAACCTTTCCTTAGAATTAAAACAACAAGTCATAGGACTTCGAGGTAGCTTGCCTAGTGCAGCGTAAATCCACATCCTTTCTGTAGGCCTTTAAAGTTCTACTGTGTAATATAAGCCCTAATTCGCTTTAGGATTCCTAGGTTGTTGTCTGATACAACATAAACCCTCCCATCTTCTAAGTTTTTTGCATAATTGGATATTATGAAAATGTAATCCCTATAATTAATTGGTAGGATTGAAACTTAAATAACTTCATTTTTAAGATTTAAAGCCTAACCATAGGATAGTTTGGGAAGATATCAAGGTTTCCTTTGAATCTGTGTTCGTCCCTAGCCTTCGCTCCTTTGTATTCCGATAAAATAAAATGTTCCAAAATTGGAGTCATTCACCTATTGAATTTTTTACTATTAAATTTCATTGGAAAACCTTACCTGTGGAAGTCGTGAATATAAATATTTCATGATCTATATCAAGAGTTTTCTTAGGAAACTTCGGTCATCTAGGATGTAATTAACTATAGAGGCTTGCCCTTATAGGAAACTTAAAGACCTCATATTAATATAAATCCTATATAATTTCTTCATATTGGATAGGGGAAATTGTTGGTAAAAAAAAAATTTGTTCGCACATCAAACGAATGTCATAAATTCTTTAGTTTATTTGATCAAGCTTCACCTCAAGCCTTATACTCATTCTTCTGGATAAATACATGTCTTGCGGCGATATGCTTGATTATTTAAACTATTATTTATATGAGATCAGTTTGATTTCATATTTCTTCAAAAATAAATCAAAAGTATTAATTTTAAAATCCTTATATATATATATATATATATATATATTTTAGCAAAATATAAAATGTATTAATGGGACAAAAGTTTAGTTACATCCGATAAAAAGGAAGTGAAAGCAAATCACCAAAAAGTAGTTGTTTTAGGTACTCGAAGAGAAATTGAAACATTTGAAAGTTGCGGTTTTGAAGCCGTTTTTGCGAAGCCGATTGGTCGGTTGATTTCCCTCCCTATGCGATGACTCCAGTAGATCGTTACTTCCTTTGTTAAGTCCTTCAAGGATCTGTGAAGGTATATAAGCATCCATGGAACATCAGTAATGCCATTCATTATATTGACTAGTTGAAGTGAATCAGATTCCATCCAGATAAGAGAATGCCCAGCAGCCTTAGCAGACTTTAGAGCCCAAATGGCAGCAGTCATTTCAGATTGGAGAGGAGAATCAGAGACAATAGAAGTTTGAAATCCCCACAGTAGTTTACCTTGGTGGTTCCTACACACACCACCACAACCAGAAGAATAGGGGGAATAACTCCCATCTATATTAACTTTGACCCAAGAAGTGGAGGGAGGGATCCAGTGAAATAATTTAATTTGGATCCTAGTTTTGTTCCTCAATTCATCTGTATTATAAGTCCTGTGTATGAAGGAGCAGCAGTTAGCAATGATTTGGTTTATAGAACATAATGAGTTCTCATACTTATTTTTATTCCTTGCCATCCATACAAACCACCAAATGATCAGTGGATACATTGAAAGCCTCAGTTCCAGCCAATCGACCCAACAAGTCCTCCACGGATATCCAGGTTCTCGAAGTGATGTGAAAGTTGAAAATATTCCAAGCACTCTATTCCATACCTCCCTAACCACAGGACATTGAAAAAATATGTGGTCATATGATTCCTCCCGAGCACAAGAAAGATGGCATCCTGGAAACCGATCTAAGGCCCTTCAATTTCAGTATATCATCCGTAGGCAAGAATCTATGAAATAATCTCCAACTGAAGAATGACATAGAGGGGGTCAAATATTTATTCCAAAGGTGACAACCCCAATTGTTTTGAGGCCAATGATGTATGGACTCGGTAGATGTAGGAGTTAATAGATCGAGAGGGAGGTTTCTCGAGAATTAGCCGATCGATTTCTCCCGTACTCTATTGATGGGGATCTCCTTGATCTTTTGAATAGATGGAATATCCACAACCTCCTTCAATTTGTCTTCATCCCATTGATGATTAGTCCGTAAATCAACAACTCTAGAGTTATAATTCAAAGAAATGTTAGGGATGGGATACAGTCGATCATCCATAAGCCGATTGTCAAGCCGTAAATTGGCGAGCCATCTCTAATCTCCCACAGATAAAAAATTATTAGCTTCAGTCCCGATCTTCGATGAGACTTTTCCATTGTTGAGAATCTCCAATTTTCACCTTTACAGCATCGGGATGGTCCGGTTCTACAAGCATTTAGCTAATAAGAACCGAGCCCACTGTAGTATCTAGTTTCCCGAATTTCATCCACAGCTTACAAAGGAAAATTTTTCTAATGTGTTGAAAGCTCTTAAACCCCGTGCCACCGCATTTAATGGGTTTACAAAGCTTATTCCATGTGGCCCAATGTGCTTGTTTGTGCTTGCCCCTCCCACAAGAATTTGTTAAAGGTAGTTTCCAACAGTCTTTGTATGCTTTTCTTCATTCTGACCATCTGCATAGTAAACAAAGGGAAGGTGGTGAGGATACTCTTGAGAAGAGTCACCCTTCCACCATTAGAAAGAAAGCTGTTGGTCCAACTCGTTAATCCGAGCCGTAACCTTGTGAACCACTTCATCATAATGAGTTTGTTTCTTCCTCGCCTTTGATTAACCGAACCCCCAGATATTTTAAAGGCTTATCGAAGTAGAAAAGCCAGTAGTATTCTTTATCCAATTTAGATTCCTGAAATATTTCCTAGCCATGAATTGACATTTGTGTTTGTCGAGTTCCGGACCCGAGACTTGTCGAAGATGTTTCGAATATCCAAAGACTTCTTTATAGATTGTTTGCCACCATTAGTGAAGAGGATCACATCATCAGCATAAGCAAGGTGACTTATGATAGGTTTAGAGCCGTGATGATAACATAGATATGGAAAATTTCGTGAGCCTCGGTTAAGAAATCGAGAAAAGTAATCAAAAGCAAGTATAAAGATTGTCGGAGATAAGGGATCCCCCGCTTCGAGCCCTCGCTCGGTTTAAAGAATCCATAATTAGAGCCATCGAGTAGAATAGTGAAGGAAGTGTTATTTAACCATCTCTCGAATAAACCGACAAAAAGCTCGGGCTAAAGCCTCTTGCTCGTAGCATGATATGGATGAAGTGCCGACTAATAGAATCATAAGCCTTCCTTAGGTCCAACTTAAATATTACATTGTGTCCTCTCGCAAGGCTTGTCAATCTCCAGGAGTAATTCTTGAGCAAGCATTACATTATCCATTATATTTCTATTCCGGATGAAAGCGGATTGGTTCTCACTGACTAAAAGATGTAGAAATGGTTGTAGTCTTCTCACCATGATCTTACTAATAATCTTGTTGAGAGTATTAGTGATACTTATTGGCCTAAAATCATTCCATGTACTTCTCTTCTCATCTTTAGCAATCAGAGCAATACTTGTGGCAACAAAATAGTTTGGTAAGTCGGATCCACTAAAAAAGCTTGGACGGCCTTCACCACATCTTTACCAACAATTTCCCGAGCAATCGAGTAGAAAACAGGAGTAAACCCATCCGGACCTGCAGCCTTGTTCCCATCCATTGATTTCAAAGCATGTAGAATCTCGACTTCATCGAGTAAATGAAGCAACTGCAGATTTTGCACGAGTATTCGACTAGTCATTAAACAAATCCCCCTAAAAACAACGAAGTTCTATAGGGGTTGCAGCAAGGAGGCTCGAAAGTACTGAACAAGCATTCTCCTTAATCGGGATAGGATCTTCTAACCACATTCCATCCCGAGTTTTGATTTTGGTTATGGCATTAATTTGTCTCCCGTATTTAATCACCGCATGGAAGTACTTGGAGTTTCTATCCCCATACAGCTGTTTGTTAATAGCAGCCTTCTGTGAAAGAAATTCTTCTTCAATAGTCAAAGCATTTAAATACTTATCTTGGGCATCCATGAGTTCATCAAGATTATCCAGCCCCCTAGCCTGTTCAGCCTCCAGAAATTGTACCTTATCAGCCCATTGCTTAGCCTGCTCAAATACATTACCAAAGACAGCTTTGTTCCAACTTTTTAAATGACTTGATAGATGTTTCTGTAATCTCCACAGCCTAATTAGAGGGTTACCAACAGAAGATGAGGGGGATTTCCACCCAAACTTGACAGCTTCCAGGAAGTTACAGTGTTTAGCCCAAACATTTTGAAATCTGAAAGAAGGATGTCCATTATGCTGAAAAAGTGATATCCGAATAACAATGGGAGAGTGATCGAACATGTTCTATTTAAGTGGTGCACTCTAGTGATCGGGAAGGTATTCATCCAATTACCGTTGACTCGAAATCTGTCTAGTCTCTCTAAAATTTTTCCTCTTTGCCAAGTGAATGGAGTACCAATATAGCCTCGAGTCAAATAATCGAGCACTTTGGATTCTGGAAGTGAATTGCAACATATTCGAAGGTTAGGGGTTCTCCCACCAAATTTCTCACTAGGGTCAGCAATACTCGTTAAAATCACCACCAACTAACCAATTTTCCTGGATAACACTGCTAATATTAATAAGTTTATCCCAAAGCATAGATCTATCTAGGGAAGAACAACCAGCATAGATGAAAGTAGCCAGACCAGAGAAATGATCAATGTTGAAGTGCAGGTGGAGGAACTGGAAGTCATCAGCAAGAATCTGGAAAGTAATCTCTTGTCTAATGTAGAGCCAGATTTTATTATTACTGTTAGCATAGAAATTATAACCCTTATACTTTTTGTTGAATCTGAGAGTGTTTCTATTAACCATAGGTTCCAGCAAGGCAATGATCCAAGGCCTATAAGTCCTGATAAGGTTTTTGATTCTGTTAAGGGTGCCAGGACTTTTCACACCCCTAACATTCCAGCACAATAAGTTAATCATGGTGAGTAGCCTTACCAGCCCTAGTCAACCTAGGGGGAGGGGCCTTGGAAGTACCAGGATCCAGAGCATCAATGATATTAGTGTGAGATAGGTATTTAAGTTCCATGACATCTTTCCTCTTTTTTCTACTTTTCTGAATTGTCCAGGCTCCTTCCATTTCTGAAGGCAAATGATCTAAAGAAGACTGCTCAGGAGCTTGTGGAACAGGATGCTCATTATACACTGTATTGTTGGCACCTGAAAAATCTGGAGGGATGATAGGAGGACACTGAATTTCAGTATCAGCCAAGAGATTCACCTGAGCATTTGATAAATAATCAATCCTGCTTTCAGTAGCCACAGCTTCTGACCCATCTAATCTATTTTCATCGTGGGGTTCTTATCGGTGATATCTTCCACAGATGTAGGATTATAAATAAAGTGAGTAGTATGATTGTTCCTCCCGACGACTAGTTTCGAAATTCCAAGACCCCGAGACTCATTATTACTCCCGTCGCAAAGGTGTGCGAGAGGAATTGGACCATCTTCGGTTCATTGTCGTTTACGGTCGAAGGTTGATTAACCTCCGGAGGGTTCTTTTGGGCTATCTTAAAAGGTCCGAGCTCCGGATGTACTCTATAGCACCGCTCCACAAGTATGCCCAAAAATATGGCAGTGTTTGCAATATAAAGGTTGATATTCAAGGACAATAGGTTGCCAATAGCCATTATTAGTCGTACCTGACCATACCCCATCAATATATGGCTGGGTTATATCCCTTTCCACCGAAATCTGGCTTTGGAGATTCCGGATATGTTAGCGAAGGCATGTCCAACTTGAGTGGTTTCCCCATAGAGTCGGCTATGTCATATAAGATTTGGTGATGAATGTAAGGTAGTTTTAAATTAGGGAGGTTAAACCAAACAGGAACAATAGGGGTTCCTGTGAAGGATCAAAATCCATGGTCCATTTCAACGACCTTCATGGTTTTCCCATCCACCATGATGAATTTCTTTGAAAAGACCTGTGCATAATCATCTTCTCTTGAAAGTTGAAGCATAATGTGTCTACTATCAAACACTCCAATTTTCCATTGTCCAATTAGTTTTAGATCATCAATCACCTTTCTAACAATGTCAAGTTTGGGATGACCAAACTGGAACTTCCCCACCAAAGTAAACTTGTAAGGTTCAGCTAATTTACTGATTTCTTCTTCTGTAAAGATCAAAGCAAGCTTTCCGACCTTCTTTGTACACCTTCTAATGAATTCACATTCTCGCTTTTCCATCTATTGCATCATGATAAAGTTGCGGGAACACCAACTTGTCTCCCGCAGTGACTCCTCCCTCATTTCTTACAAGTAACCTCGACATAAGTTCGTTTAACCCCACAAGAAGGATCCGCTTCAACCCCTCACGAGCCATTACCAATGGAACAAGAATCTTAAATGAACGGACCGAGAAAGAGCCAACAAACCGGAAACCGGACAACCTTACCCCCGACACGACCAAGGAAGTCAAAGAGCTCCACACCACTAACCTCAAAGCATCGCCACCAGCTGCGATCACCCCCGCCGCCATTCAAACCCTAAGCGAGCACCGGCTTCCGCCTTCATCTCTTTATATATATATATTCCTTATATATATATATATATATATATATATATATATATATATATATTAAATCAATTTTCTATTTTATAAAATTAAAACCTTTTTCTAAACAAAGCACCCAAGAAATATATTTTTCAATGAAATGAAAATTCAACTAAAAAAAATGACCGACAATTAAGTGTAGTCTTGTGATTTGGTTTTATGTGTTAGAAGTTTTGTGTTTGTGATTAATGTTTATGTTTTGTTGCAATGTAATTTGATGTTTGATACATTTTAATGATGTTAGATTGTGTTTATGAAATGTGTCATGAACTTATGAATTGTGGAATTTCATCCAAAATGTTTGGATAGAGATTTTTAATTTGTATTAAGTGTAGTTTGTTATTAATATAAGTTTGTGTTAGTATGAAATTTGTTTGGAATTGATGGAAATTTTAGAGTATTAGAAGAGTTTATGGGGAGAATTAAGTATTAAAAGTGATTAAGGCAGATTAACCAAGTGATTTTGTGCTATTAAAATTATTTGTCAAAATTTAGACACTGGCGGCTAAGCGCCAAATCATCGGTGCTTAAGCGCTTATTTTCGCGGCTATGACCTGTATGCTTCACGCATACGCGCCGGTTCGCAAAATAAGTTTTCTGCAGTTAAAAACCCAAAAATTTGCCATTTTAACCCCCATCACCTTCAACCTCTCAGTTTCGCGAAATAGAAGACTAGGGCATCACTAAATTGGATAGTTTAAGAGCCGATTTCGCCGAACTTTGTTAGATTTTAGTTTCTTGTGGTATGAACACTTCTTCTAAGTAAATTTTTTTTATTTTCACCTTGTATTTTCAGTACATTATTGAAAAACAAAAATCACTATTCATGGTGAAAATTTGAGGAAAAACATGAGAAATTGCTTGGATTTAGTGGAAATTACATTTGGAAGTTAAAGTAGTAAGTTTAGTTTGAACTTGGAATTTATGGTGAATTTTTAGAAATGGATCCAAAGTCGAAGTGAACGAGAGAGAAGGAAAAATTTGATTCCAACAAATTTCTCAGTTCTAGAGTGGAGGATAGATACGTCGATGCACTTTCGTCGCGTAAATTGATTCTAGAAAGAGTTTTTAGTATGCCAGGAGGAGATATTAAAGAAATGATTGCTAGAAGGAAATAGGAAAATTATTTTTACTTCTCTGATGTTGCTGTTGTTTCTGTTGTTGGAGAGTTTTATGCAAACTTGCCAGTTGCAGAAGACAATATGGCGATGGTTAGAGGTCAACAAGTGGATTTTTCTTCAGCGGTAATTAATAACTTTTACTGATTGCCTCCTGATATGTTTTGTTTCTATGTCAACTATCATGCTTCTGGGGGAGATTTAGATGATATAATGTCTTTTCTTACTTATGGAAGAGGTTTATGGAAGATGGCAAATGAAACAAGAGTAAATTTTTAGGTCTCTAAGTTGAATTCCACCTCAAAGGCATGGCATTACTTTATCTCATCAAAGTTATTTCCTTCAAGTCATGTTAGTGAAGTTACGAGGGAGAGAGTTTTTTTTGAACCATTGTATTCAGCAAGGAAAGCCTTTATATATTGGAGTTATTATTTTTTATTATGTTTTGAACTGTGTCAGAGCTGCTATTACTGCAGTTATGTGATTTCCATCTTTGATTCATTCCCTTTGTGAGCGGTTTGGTGTTAAGTTTGAAACATGGGAAGAAGTCCTTCAGCCACTTAAACCCATTACCAATGTAAATGTAAACACTTATAATGTGCATTCAGTATTTGGCTGGAAAGGAGGATCTGTTAGAGCTTCCAGTCCTTTTTCTTCTGCTGCCTCTACTTCTCGAGCTTCTACTTCACATGCATCAACTTCAAGAGATTCATAAACTAGTTTGTTATAGAAGATTTTAAAGAAAGTGAGTCTTACTCGAGAGCATGTTAGAGATATAGATGGTAAGAAAGAGAATATTGAAAGGTATATTGTAAAATATAATGAATATGAGGAGAATTATTAGCATTATATGGATAGAGTGATTAGAGGTGATAACAGTGCTGAGATGCCCCCTCATCCTTTTTATATACCTTATGTGCCATCCATAGAATGGAACGAAGATGATGATGAGGAGGAGCATGAGTAGGATTTTTTTTTATGAGTTGTTGAGTTTGTGATGTTTGTATATTTATTTTGTGATGTTTGAAGTTGTATTTGTTGTTGTATTTTTCTGTGAACTCTGATATGGTGTATGCTGTAGTTGAATTATTTATGTTATACACAGTCAGATGTTTCTGCGATGAATTGATGTTTTATGATGTATGTTTATGATATGTATGTGGTAGTAAATATTTTAAATGTGTATATAGTTTTTGAGTTTTTAGTAGTGTATAATTTAATTC
Source organism: Papilionanthe hookeriana x Papilionanthe teres (assembly GCA_022702705.1). Taxonomy (NCBI): domain Eukaryota; kingdom Viridiplantae; phylum Streptophyta; class Magnoliopsida; order Asparagales; family Orchidaceae; genus Papilionanthe; species Papilionanthe hookeriana x Papilionanthe teres. The sequence continues at coordinate 135,385,602 of CM040425.1, read as the reverse complement.
CAAAACTGTTGCGAAAATTTAGAACACTATTAGAAACCCCTATTTAAATTGCATGTTTAAACCTTTCAAAATCTGCTACCATATATTATCTAATGTTATTGTGATATTAGTCATGTTAAAGTTGGTGTGTATTTGCTTTGAAAACCTCCACTGCTGTAGAAGTCCTTTGAACTTTTTATTTTATAAAAAAACTGAACTGAAAAACTAAATTTGATTTCTTTTTACTCGTATTTAAACTGTTATACTTGCATATTAAAGATATGAAAATTCTTGCTAGCATGTTATTTTAGTTTTTTTAATCCTTACCCATGTATCATTTTTATGCTCAAATTTTTAATCCTAAATAAAAATTTAAAGTTTAGGGCGAATTTTAAAAAGAAATTTTCAAAAACTAAAATTTTATTTGTTCTCAAGAATACTTATAATGAAATTTGATTTTTGATTGAAAACAATTATGTATATGAAGTTATATTAGGGGAGCAAAATTTTGAATATATAAATGAATAAGAGAATTTAGTTAAAATTTATAGTAATGATGAAAATTTTAAAGTTAAAATTTTCTTAGTAAAGAAATAATGAATATAGTTAAACTATCTTTAGTAAGAAATATTGTATTTTTGGAAAGATAGAAGATTTGACTTTTATTTTTTAAAACATAATTTTCTTTTATTGAAAAATAAATTTCAACACTGTTATTATGACTTTTAAGTGAAGGATATATATCAGACCTTTATTTTAAATGGAAGGGTAGAATTCAAAATCATTAAAGGCCTATCTAGATATAGTAATCCTTGCCTTATAAAAAAAAAGAGGGAGGAGAAGCTTGAGGATTTAAAGGACTAATCAAAAATTGGTTCCATACCTAAAGTTTAAAATATAAGTTTTTGAGAAAATCTGAAGCTTAAGATTATAATATAGTAAGTGAAATTATTTTCAAATAAAAATTTTTAAGTGAGGAAAATAAAATGATTAAATTCTATATTTTGAAGAATCTATAAGTATTTCTGGATTAGATAGGAACTTATATTTTTCATGATCCTTTACTTAAGAACTTTCTAAACTTCAAGTTGGTCTTATTTACTAAATTTTTTTCTAAATTGGACTATTTTATTTCTAGAACAAAATTTTGAAACCTTCCTAAAGAAACTCATTTACATAATTTTCATGCTTGATTTTTATATGATTTTAGAGTCACTTAAGGACAAGTGACATTTTAAGTTCGAGGGATTTTGATACACCTAAAATATATAGTGTTTTTAAGCATATTTTTATACCTATTTTTGATGATATTGCACTTTAATGGAAGGTATTTTTATGTTTTTCTTGTAGGTATGATGAAAATGAGTGATTGTGATGAAAGGAGCAAAAAAGGATCAAATTTGGAGAAAAATTTGAAAGGTGTGCAAATTTGGCCTCTGGCGCCTACTCGCCAGATGGCTTGGCATAGGCGCCACAGTTAAAGTGACAAATTTTAATTAATTTTAGCAAGAATTTGAATGGGGTTTTCGAAGCATCCTTTAGTTTAAACTTCACTAAATTACCATCAGCACCAAAGTTCATTTAAATTTTGAATGGATGGATGCATTCTTGGTGGATACATTGAATCGGGACATATTTTGAAGAGACACCAAAGCACCTTTTGGAGAATTAATAAAAATGAAGACTTAAAGATCAGAAAGTGGCGCCACACCCAAGAAGAGTTTAGGAGAAACTTTTGGTGAAAGAAGTTGGAGGAAAGCTTGAAGTTGATTCCAACAAAAGATGAAGAAGAAGAGCTTTCCTCTCACAAAATTTTCTTGACTCTTCTACTTAACTTTATCATAGTTTGTATTAGAATTTAGGAGTGTCAATCCTCAGAGTTGGGCGCGAACCTCTTTGGAGTCTTATAGTGAAAAGCAAAACTTCAGAGGAACTTTCAAAGTCTCATAGAGAGGATTTTCATATAATTATTTATGTTTGTTTTTACATTTGGTTTGTGTTTTCAAAACTAATAAATTTATTTTTGTGTTTTGTCCATCATTTTTAAGTAGTTTTCTTTATCTTTTTCCTTTTAAATGATGAAGTAATTAAAATATGAGGATGTTGTGTGAAGTATATACGTTTAATGTTGGAAGAAGTTGTGATGATTTATTTCCTTTCACTTAATTTACTTATTGATTTGGCCAATTATGATGTTAAAATTTGTTGAGAGATTATGTAAGATTAATTGTGGTGTTGTCTCAATCAACAATTAGAAAGAATCACATGCAATTGTATGGATGAGAATGGTAGTTCATATAACTGAGTGCAAATAAATAGAGAGATAAGTTTTAATGGGGAGTAAAATTAGAGGACTTTAGAGTGACAGGCTAAAGTCCCCTAATTTGGTTTGAGGTGAAAATTTTTGTTATGAGATGTTAGCCCCCAGGTGGAGGGAATCGAGGGAACTCTAGAGTGAGAGCTGGTATCTTCCTTGCCTAACCCATCTACAAAATTTCAAAGCTTCAAATTAACCAATGTTCATTATTGAACCAAGTAAGGGTAAAGAATATATTTTCTTCTATTTGGCACAACACATTTAGAAACTTCCACAACAAAATTTCATAATTATTATTGATTCATGAAAGAGAAAAAAGATATTTTATGCTCATTGCTTTCATATCGCTTAGTAGTTGATGCACCAAAAATATATACTATTTTTGCTATATAATTTTATCCATTTTTTGTGATATTGCACTTTAAAGAAAGGTATTTTTCATGATTGGTTGCATGTATGATGGTTTTAGGTGATTGGAGCGAAAAGAAGCGAAAAGGAACTAATTCGGAGCGAAAAGAAGCAAAATGAAGAAAAACAGCTTCTGGCGCCGCCGATGCCATTTTCCTGAGAGCTTCAGAAAATATTTGGACGATAGAGAGCCGTTGGCACCCTATCGGGCGCCATTGGAGCCCAATGTCGGTGCAATTCAAATTTAAAGAGTTTTGGCGACTTTTTGAAGGGATGCTTAAGGAAACTCTTAGGATTTCATTTCTAACTTATAAGCAAATGTTTTTTGGACAAAAATGGTGTGGTTCTAGCGATGTTCTAGGGTACTGATAGAGAGTTCTAGAGAGGGAGGGAGTGTGTTGAGTGTTAGGGTTTGTAAGAGAAGAGTGTAGAAGTTAGAATTTGAGAGGGATTCTTCTCTAAGGAGTGAAGAAGAAGGAGTAAAGTGAGAGATTGCTTCTTCCTTTCTATTCTAAAGAGGGAATTGAGTCTTGCAAAGAAGAGAGAAAATAATTCAAAGAAATGGATTTGCATTGGGGAAGAGAAGGAGATAAGTTGTATTTGCTTTTGTGGTTTGTATGGCTTTTCTTTTATATATAAAATCCATGTTTTATTGTGTCTTGTCTATAATTTTTTAGTAGTCTCCTTTGTCTTTCTTCTTGCATAGAGATGTGATGATGTGATGATGTTGATTTGAAGTGTCTTTAAAGTATTGAAGAAATTGTGATGGTTTTTCATTTCGAACTTAATTTACTTTTGATCTAGTCAATTGAATTGTTAAAATCTGTTGTTGAACATTAACTCTGAAAGGATTTAGTGTCCTACAACAATAATAAAGAATCCATTCAATGTCCATGGATGAATTGCGTAGTTCATGGAAATTGTGTGCAAATAAATAGGGAAATGTATTTTGATGGACTTCAAATTGGAGGTTTCAGGGTGACAGGCTGACATCCCCAATTTAGTTCTAAGATTAGTACCTAAAATGGAAGGTTAGCTTTTAAGTGAAGGGTGAGTGGGAGCTCCATAGTGACAGCTGGTATACTCCTAGCGTAGCCTTAGATTTTGTGACTGAACTTAGGATATGTCAATGTTCTTTTCATGCTTGGAGGAGAGGGTACTCTTTTGAGGGTAATGAAACATTTATGCTCCTATTTGGCATAATACAATAAATAATTCCATATCATTCACACATCATATACTCGTTGCAAGAGGAAAGATACTTTTCATATATACCAAAACTTTTCAAATACAAGCTTAGTGTGTGTATTAGTTAATTCTGTTTTAAAAATTTTAGAAGTAATTGTAGTTTGCTTAATTGTTACTGTTTTCTGCATCTTGTTAGTAGAAGTAAACTGAAACTTTAATTGCAATTTGAGTATTGGATTTCAGTAATACACTACTTATTATAAGGAATGTGCCTTCTCTATGGGATCGATAACCAGGTCTCCATTAGAGCCTTGTATTACTTGATATAATATGTATACTTGTGTTGAATGTTTAGACTTTACAAAATCATTATAAATATATATTAATTTAAGTTCATAAGTTCTTGCAATATAAAAAGTCCACATCAAGTTTTTTGCATCGTTGCCGGGGAGGTATAAACGGTATCTATTGATATTATAGTAACTGAAAACCTTAACTTTGTAGTGTGTAATTGTGTGTTTTTTTACTTTTTAGAGTACTTGTGTGATTTTATGTGTAGAAGTGGATCTATAGGTTTAATACCTTACGATTCAGAGTTAGAGCGTACTATTAGAAAAGTTAGAAACAATAAAAACAAACTGAAAACCCTTGTGAAATGGCGAATAATCAAGATAATCAGAGAAATGATATTGGAAGTTTGCTAAGACCTTTAAGAGATTATGCTAACCCAACAGCAGATGAAATTCATGTGACTATTCAAAATCCTGATGTTGTTTGAGCTTAAACCTGTTATTATCAAAATGATACAAAATAATCAATTTGGAGGAACACCTAATGAGGATCCAAATTTACATCTCGCTAGTTTTCTAGAATTGTGTGCTACTTTTAAATATGACGGAGTGTCGAGTGATGCTGTCAGACTTAGACGTCTTCCTTTTTCATTAAGAGATAAAGCTAAGGCGTGGTTAAATTCGTTAGCACCTGGATCTATTAGAACTTAAGGAGAATTGTCTAAAAATTTTTATCAAAATGTTTCCCCCCATCAAGGACTATTATACTAAGAAATGATATCACATCTTTTGTTCAGTTTGAAGGGGAATCAATATATGAAGCTCGGGAATGATTGAAAGATCTTCTTAGGAAGTGTCCACATCATTCTTTACCAGATTGGTTAATAATTCAAACATTTTACAATGGATTAGTGGGATCATTGAGATCGATTATAGATGTTTCTGATAGTGGATCGTTAATGTCAAAACCTTTTGATGAAGCATACGCATTAATAGAAGAAATGGCTACTAATAATTTTCAATGGCCCTCTGAACAAGTAAATCTTAAGAGAGTATCTAGTGTTCATGATTCAAATATGATGACTATGATAGTTTCTCAAATTGCAGCCCTTTCTAAGAAAATAGATCAATATGGAATGAATTATTCTTAACCACCTCAAGTGTTAGAGGAAAATTCATTTGGACAGATAACAGAATCTTAAACACCTTATGAGACTTTAAATGTTATTAATAGACCTAATAATCCTTATTCGAATTATTACAATCCTGGTTGGAAGAATCACCCAAATTTCAACTAGAATAATAGCAATGCCAATGTTAACCCATATTGGGGGAACAGCTCTATAAATCCAGTTGGAAATTCGAACAATCAAGGAAATACTAATTTTAGACCCTCTTATCCTTCTGGATTCAATAGTAACCCACAATTTAAGGATAAGAAGTTGTCTACTGAAGAAATGATTTTAAATATGGGAAATCAATTACAAGCTCAAGGTGCTGCGATGAAAAATATTGAAAATCAAATGGGGCATATTTTCACTGCACTTAATAATAGACCTTCTAGAATGCTTCCAAGTAATGTTGAGATCAATCCAAAAGATCAAAACAATGAATAACTTAAGGCTTTTCAATTAAGGAGTGGAAAGGAATTGGAGACAATAGTACAAAAGAAGTTGAAATAGAAAAGGAGAAGGTGGATATTGAAAAAGGTTCAAACAAGATTTATCCAGACTTGGAATATCCTCTTAAACCAATGAAGATTACTATTGAAAAACCACCGCCTTCATTTCCTCAAAGATTGAAGAAACAAAACAGGGAGAACAGATTTGGAAAATTCTTGGAGATCCTTAAGAAATTAATGATAAATATTTCTTTTACTAAAGCATTAGAACAAATTTCTGACTATGCTAAGATTATGAAGGATATTCTTAAAAAGAAAAGAAAGTTTGTTGACCTCATTTTGATGAGGTCTTTTGCTTCTCTCTTTAGTACTTAGGATCTAGCCTTAGGCTTTTCCTTTGATTAATCTTATAGGACTAGAAATGGAACCCACCACTTAGAAATTCAAAAACCTCTTAACTCCCTGCAAACCCCACAAGCTGGATTGTAGACCCCTAATCACCTAGAGGGTTGAAATCAATTGTGGAGGTTTAAAGGATGAGTTCCCTGTAGAACCTTTTTGGCCTTAGGAATACCCTGGATGGCCTGGTCTAGTGAGGGTTGACTTGCACATACACTACACTCTCATTCCAAGTCCTAAAACCACACTCTCACCCAACTTGACCTCCTGACTCATGTAGATAATTCATATGGATGGTCCTTAACCCCTAGGCCCCTGGCTAAGAGGGTTCTGAACAACATAGTGAATGCCCCAAATGAGTCCTCTCCTGGCTCATATGGGCTTAATATGGCTTCATGGCTCAACCAAAATGATTACATTTCACTCACATTCGATCAATCTTCTTTTTTTTCAAAATTTCAATTTTTGACCCCCGGGGCACCGGACCCACCAAACCTACCAAATGTCCTTGAAATGACCCAAAATTTGCAAAATTACCTAAATTACCCAAGATCCCTCAAAATCAATCCTAAACACTTCCCACCATTCAAATTGACCATCTTTGGCCAAAAATACCAAAATTTCAAAAAATACCTCTAAACCCCTCAAAAATTACCAAAATACCCTTTTACCCCAAAAATCCAAAAATTCAAAAAATTCTTAAAAAATTCAAAGAAATCCCAAATATTCCCAATTTCATTTTTTTCAACTACACCATGGACCAATTTTGCCAATTTACCCAACTCTTACTAAAACCCCCAATTTGACCCATTTTTAACCCAAGTGAACCCAATGTCAAGCCAAACCACCCCAATTGACCTCAATTCTGGTCCAATTCAATTCTAAACTTCAATTCAGCATCCTCAACATCAATTTAGATTAAATCCAAGTCCAATTTGATTGACATTTGAGCCCAATTCCAATTTGAAGCCTAAGGCCCAATTTTGGCCCATGACCTAAACCTAACTCAAACCAACCCAATTCAACTCCAATTCGCCCCAAATATTTTCTAAAGCCTTCCTAACATCCCCATAAACATTTCCCAACATTAATTTTACATCAAATCCAACCTTAGCCCAACCTTAGCCTAAATTAGCCCATTTTGAACCTTTGGCCCCTTTACTAAAAGACACACATTAAACCCAATTCAATTCAAAATCACTTCAAATTTGTTCCAAATCACTCATGACACATCCCTAGACTAAACCCAACATTTATTTGGCATGGTCCTTCACAAAACTTTCATCCAAAAGCCCATTTTAAAATCCAAAAGACCACTTCCTTAAACCACTTTAAAAACCCAACCAAAACCATTTCAAAAACCCAAAATCTTTCTTAAAGCCCACATGATATTTTCATTTGTCATCCTTTTAACCAAACTCAACCCCTAAGTTTTAAATCCATGATCAAATGATTCCAAATCAAGCCTCACGCCAAATCACCCCTAAATGCCAAAAATCCCTAAAACCCATTTTCATGAAACTTGGCTAAGCCATTCCCAAGCCACATGAAGCCATGAAGCCATTTCTTAAGCCACATGTAAGCCATGTGAGTTGTGCCCCATGTCATCATGCCATATTGGGAAAAAGGAGGGACCTCTTTCTTGATTCCCTTAAAGTGATTAAACACTCCCATGTCTCCCTTAACCCATGCTTAAGCCTAATTGTACTTGGATTGTGACTTGATCCCGCTAATCAAGCTGAACCAAATGACTTTCTCTCAGCCCAAACCAGGTCATGGGAGGGTGAACGAAACCCATTTGCATGAGTTGACCAAAATAAGCCCAAAATGAGCTTCCCCCTATGTTATTTCAATCCAACTCCTTTAAACATGTCCAAAGCCAATTGTTGGCACCAAACTCAAGCACTGACCTCCCTGACCCTGAGGGTGACCCATGCGTGGCCGGCCAGCCACCACAGCCGCCGGAAAACACCAGTCGGAGAGGCTCAATTTGAATCAAAAATTCAATTTGAACTTGCTGAGCTGTCCCATGCCCAATGGCCATTGCAGCTGTTCTTCTCCTCCCCTGAGCAGCTGATCCCACCCTCCAATGCCCCTGGGAAGCCCTCCAGCCACCTCTATTTAAACACCACCACCTCTCGGCCAAAGGAGATGTTGAACCAAACCTTACCAAAACTCTGCCAAAATCATTCCAGACCCCTCTCCAGACATAAGAACTTGATCCCCACCGAAATCCAGCCCTAAAACCCTCTCTCGCGAGCTCAATTTCCGAGTCGAAAATCCACCCAAAAAATAGGACACTCGACCACAAGTGAGCCAATCTCCAAATTGATTGATCCTACACCTTCACTCGTACCAAGAGGAGAAGTTCCTCGACAAAATCCCCCTCACTGGGCCAGCCATTGCTTCCAGCCTCCAAGCTTTGTGATCGGCCTTGGTCACTTTCATACTTAGACAATTCCCCAGAGCCGCAGACTTCATCTGGAGCTTTCCGGACTCAATCAAAGGTGACACAACTCTCAGATCGAAGCTTTACTTCTCTGAGCAAAGGTATGAACTCATTCTTCCTCCCGAGCTTCCAGCAGTTCTCCATTTTGTTTGGGTTGATTTCATAGCCTATAAACCGTATGGATGTGTTCATCTCTTCAAGACGAATAGATAGAGTATGAGAACTCAAAAATCCATTGAGAATCGAGCGAGATATTAGGGTTTGAGTGTGGACGGTCACGAGTGCACACCAGTTGTAGACGACGACCAGGAGCTGTTGGATCGCGCGTGTATCGAGCGGACGGTCGAGATCAAGCCGGACAGCGCAATGGTACGTGAATCTCGGGCCCCTGGAGAGCTGAGTCAGATGGTGGCGCTGAATCACAGCGCGACGCGTGGGCCTTCGGTGCTGCCGAGGTTGACGCAGCGCCGCGTGGATAAGTAGGAAATTAGGGTATTTTTGAATTATTTAAATTCCCTGAACTTCAAAAATTCATATCTTTGCATAGAAAAATCAAAAAAATAAAATAAAAATACCCTCTTGATCAGTGAACAGAGGAGAATAATGTGGAAAAGAAATCAAGTTAATTGGATGAGTATTTTATTTTTAATAATGTATTTACTGTTTTCATTATTTTGATTCTCCATTTGCATAGACAATTCACCATGGCATAAGACCATAGGGCTTTTGAAACCTCTGATCTTGGGAACATTCCCTGAATTTTTCAAGGTCAGAGGCCATCTCTGTGAAAAGTTATTGATTTTTCAATTTCATGTCACTGTTTTAGGTATTTTAATTCCAATAATTAGCATGTTGTAAAATAAATTCTAGGAAAATTTGGTGATGTTTCTTAGGACCAGAGGACCCTATGAAAAATATATTTTGAGTTAATTCATTCATAATAACCCTAATTGGCCTAAACCCCTAAAATTGAATTTGACTTAATTAGGTTAACCACACATCAAATTGACTTGAAAATAGTTCTCCATTACTCTTTAGCATTAGAGGAACCTTACATAAAATTTTTAAATCAATTGGACTTGATTAACCCCACCAAATGGATTGATTAAGCCTCATAAGCAAAATGAAACTTTAAAAATTCATAACTCCAAAAATACTTTTCAAAAATTCACAAAAATGGTTTTGGAGATTCTCTGATATTAGGGGAGTTTAAGAAAATATAAAATCTATTTTTCAACTTTTATTTTTTTTAAAATTAATTAATACTCTAAAACTCAAAATAATTATAATAAATAAAATATAATTCAAAAAATCACAAAATTTTGTCCAAGTGGTCCTCTATTCATTCGGAACATCCCATAATTTTTTTAAGAAAAGAAACCTTTCCTTGGTTATGTTGTTGAATTTTCTTTGAAAACCCTTATTTTCTACTAAAAATAATTATATAAATAAATTAAATTAAGAAAAATCACATTTTCTCCTCTAATGTCTTAACTGACATGTGAGTGAGATGACATAAAAATTTCAAATTCATTTGAGCTCAATCAAGTGAGTTATGAAATAAATAAGCCTAAAAGGGCATAAAGGTAATTAAAAATTTTAACCCTTCATTAAAACTTTAGGTTTAATCAAAATCGGGGGTAAAATATTTGTTTTTAACTTTCTCTTGGATAATTGAAACTTAGAGAAATTAAGGGGTAGAAACCCATTAAACCCTTTGAAATATCACAAATGAAACTTAAATTAATTAAATAATTTATATTTTGGAAAGAATATATTTAATATTTGGATTATTAAAATAGGGATATTATTAAGAGGATATTTATTCTTTAATTTAAAAATCCCTAAATAAGTCACTTTAACAACATTTAATTCATAATTAAAATTGAAATAATGATCCAAATTAACAATTAAAACTAAAATTAAATTAAAATTAAATTTAAAATATTGAAACTAAAATTAAAATTAAAATTAAATTAAATTAAATTTAAAATTAAATTAAATTAAAATTAAATTAAAATTAAATTAAAATTAAATTAAATTAAATTAAATTAAATTAAATTAAATTAAAATTAAATTAAAATTAAATTAAAATTAAATTAAAATTAAATGAAAAAATAAATTAAATTAAATTAAAATAAATTAAACTTAAATTAAATTAAATTAAATTAAATTGAATTAAAATCACTTAACAACAAACCTAAATGAAATCATTAAGAGTTAAATCAAAATATACCAATAATTTCAATACCTCTTTCTATCTAAGTAAATTCAAAACATAAACACTAATCTGAAATACCAAGATAATTGAAAGTGTAAAGATTGAAATTAAATCTATAATAATTTGAACACTATTCCAAACTTAAAATTATTAATTAAAATCTCATAATTAAATTAAAACACTTTAAATCATTAACTCAAACTTTTAATTAAGGATGATTAAAATTCTCGATAAACCAACTTGCCCTTAAAGGCTTTAATTATTATAACTCTTAAATAGAGCATTAAATGAAATGTCATTTCATTCATCAGGTAATCAAATACCCAAGTTCACTGAGCAAGAGACAAAGTTTAACTAAACTCCTGAATGATTAATTCATATGTGCAACTAAATTTACTTAGACTCAAAATAATCCCAGAAGTATTGAAAAGATGTTTAGGACTCGTCCTAAGCACTTCCTCAATATGACGGGATGTTTTAGAAGAACAACTGAATTTAATTGTTCTTTGATGAAGAAAATCATCCTTAAACCAAACCAACAACCTAGACGTCATAGGAGATGACTAGTTATAGGATTAGGAATTTGGTAGACAACCAAAACCCTTCCCTTAGCTTTACCTAGGTATCTGTTGAAATATGTTTAAATGCTCTAACATGTGTTTTAAGTGCAGCTTGGGATGACGAGAAGACCCTCCAGGTACGCTTTTATTTTATTGCAATTTACTTTAATGCAATTTACTTACATGCATTACGCTTTACTTTTTCTTGCATGTTAAATATGACTGTTTCATGAAAACCAAAACCTTTAGGATAGTCCCTGAACTGAAACCAAAACTAAATTAAAAGTCATTGCAAGATAAAATTCACCGCCACAACATTCCAAAATATAAAACAATTATAAGTTTAATCACAAACAGAACAATAAAATTACAATTACAACTAAATTAAAACGTCGCATTGAATGATCGCGAATACCTCAGATGATGTAACCCACGTGTTGCTAACGGGATTTCCTACGGTCTAAATGAAAGTGTGGAACTCATTTAGTTGAGTTTAGCAAATTCATCTAGACTAAGTGAATTCAATGAAAATAACGGTGTCGGGATGACTGAACCGTGGGATCTTAATCGGCTTCGTTTAATTAACTTTAAGATTTGTTTTAATTAAAACGCTGAAGACATTTGGACTTTAAGATTTCTCTAAAACAAAACACTTCTCTCACCTCTTGATTGTCACCTTCTAAAACTAAACCTCTGCAACAACAAGGAGCATGGAGCACGGTGGGCATCACGGCCATCTTCGTCAGCAAAATAACTCTACATCAGCTAAACATTACTAGAATTAAACAACCAAACCGTAGGATTTCAAGGTAGTTTGCCTAGTGCAACATAAATCCTCAACCCTTTTGTTAGGCATTTGCATAATCATGTTATGTAAATTAAGCCCTAATCGGTCTTAGGATTCCGAGGTAGTCGTTTAGTACGGCATAAACCCTCACATCTTCAAGACTATTTGTATGATCATGTTATGCAAATATAAGTCCTAATTAATTAAAATTGGCAGGATGGAAACATTGAATAATTCTCTCAAAATAAAGCCAAACAATATAATAGTTTGGATGTTGCCAAGATTCCACTTAGATCCCCAGCTTCTCCTACTTCTCTTCCTTTGGATTCTCAAAATAAACTTTTCCTAATTCGAGTTAATCCCTATTGAAACTTCCAAAAATTCAATCTTTTGAAACCTTAAACTTTCAAATTCTTGAGAGCAAAACCACTGATCATTATCGAGAGTTTTCTTAAGTGATTTCGATCACTTAGGATGTAATTAACTATAGGAGCTTGCCCTTATAGGGAACTTTCAGAACCCAGGTAACATAAACCCTGCTTAATTCATTTATATTAAGCAGGGGAACTTGTCGGCTTATAAAATTGGTTTGCAGAACAAACGGATGTCACAAATCTTCTAGTTTATTTAATCGAGCCCCATCATCAAGCAGTGTGTCTATTCCTCGGGATAAATACACGGTTTGTGGTGCGGTGCTCGTTTATATAAACTATTTGGGATGTGAGATCGGTTTGATTTTTCATATCTTAAAATTTTCAAACTTAAAATTATTTTCAAAAATCAAATACTACTTTTCAAATTATATATTTAAATTAAATTTAAAATTCGCCAACAATTTCTGTAGGCGACCCCTTTTTTAAAATCCAACACATAACCTAAAAATATGTCGACAATTTCTGGCGACTCCGCTGGGGATTAGTTCCTCTCTCCATTTTTGATTAGATGATTTTGCTTTCATAAATCGATAGTGAGTCCATATCCCTAGTGGACCAAAACGACCATTCTTCCGTTGGAATACCCCGTTCATTTCTGTCTTGAACGAGTATAGCCAACTCCTCTCGAATTTAGGAGCCACTGTTTAGACACCCCTAAATGGAGAGGTTTCGAGATCCTTTTACCTCTTTTCTGAGGTGGGGTGGACCCCCAATAAGTCTTAGTTTAGGAGCGGTCCTTTGAGTTGAGAAGTCTTGCATAGGACTTTCTCTTCCTTTCCAATTCTAAATCGGGCCCTTTACCTTTTCTATAACCTTTTTCCTTTAATCGTTTTGTTTCTAACGAACGAATCTGGTAATAAACAACCTCCTAATAAACAATCTCTTTTCAAAATCACAAATACACTAAGATAAACGAAAATGTGTTCAGACTCTTTCTTTTTCGTCCTAAACATTACAACGAAAAGAAGCATAATTCGGGACTGACATTCGGAATCTGCCCTGTAGAAAATGACTGCCCCAAAGTTAATAATCTCCTTCACCAATGGAATGGACTTCGCCGTTTACAAGGATGAGCTGCCCGACAATGAAATCATCTATTTCGGACAAGGATTCGGCAACACATATGTCAAGTTCGCTGATGTCACTCTCTTCACACTAATGGACAAAGTGTCAAAAACTGAAGAGCCCGTGATTGGGTTCAACCAGAAATAGACTCAAGAATTCCCTCCCATGCAAGGGGTTCCAGCTGAAAGAAGTACTACTGTTCGTAGGAGGACTGTTGTCTCTACCCCCACCGGTCTAGTCATCTCTGCACCTACCCCGACTTCTGCCAAACTAAAGGGGAAGGAAATCCAAGTCTGTGATGAGCCTGTCACCGTGAAGGGTACAGATTTTGCTACAATACCATCTGTTTTTTAGATTGGGTCCAGTTCGAGAATTGTACCCCTAACTCGGACTCAAAGAAGAAATAGAAACAGAAAGATCGCCAAGATCGAAAAAGCCAGAGCTGTTGAAGTTGCTTTTCTAGAAGAAATTCCTGAGGAAAGAGAAGAACTGCCTGAGTATATACCTATGTTGGAAGGGAGCAGGTTTCACCCTCTCTCTGCCGCATCAGATGAAGATGATATCCGTAGGATAACCGCTGCATTACCCCGAACTGCGTTACAAGAGGAAAAGGGATAAGGTTACACCATTGGCTCGATTGCAAGCTGTGATAGGAAGATTGGCAAAGAAAGAAAGATGCCCTGTGTCAGAAATCTTAAGAAGAATAGGACGGGTGCCAGCTAAATCCCGCCTCGGACCGCGAATAGAGCCTATTGCTGCCACAGAGAAACCAAAGAAGAAGATAAAAGCCAGTCCACCCGTTGTTGTATCGGGTTTATAAATTAGGGAGGATACAACCTTCTAGCATATAGCTGACAGATCATTCGGTCCTAGGCTTCCAGTTGCAAGAAGGATGGTATGGTGACCTACTACTGGCAAGCTAAGACCAAAAAAATGTCCTGAGAAGAAAAGTCTCGTCAGGAGACTTGAATCAGAAGAAAGTGCTACTGCAATAAAGGGGACTCCCAAAAAGGAAGTTCAACAACCATCACGAGACAACTGCGAGGCCGTGCGAAAGAGGCCACTAGAGGATGCCATGGACAAATTAAGGACCGACATCCGACGGTTAGCAAAAGAAAGAGAAGAAAAACTAGAAGATGAAGTGGACTCATCAGAGTTCATGAATGAGGAGTATGCCGAGATCAACGTGATTGAGACACGAGCATTGTCAGCTTCGCAAGGTGCTCCGGCAGCTGCAGAAAGAGATGAACCTGAAGTAATGAGGGCACAGCTTTGGGAAAGAGATGACACAATTTCCCAGATGGCAAAGAGGATGTAAGAGATGGCTGCTGCCTTAGCCACTCTCCAGAGTCAGGTACAACCTCAGAAAGAGACACCCCCAGAGATTATCCATATTGCAGATGGAGGAAAAGAGATTACATCCGTCAACGGAGACGAAAAACCTAAGAAAGACCTGCACAAAGCATGATTCCAAAAAAGGACATTAAGAGCATGGTAGAACAGCAGGTGCGAGAAGCCCTAGCACAATCCAAGAGTGGAGCATCTATTCAGACGGGTAGACCTTACCCCGAAGAATTCGATGCAGTCCAAAACCCGAAAGGCTACGTACCACCTCTGTTTAAGACTTTTAATGGAACAGGAAACCCCCGGCAGCATGTCGCACATTTTCGTGCTAGTTGTTGCAATGCTGGTGGGAGTGACGCTCTACTCTTCCGCCGCCCGTCGAGCAGCTTGTCGTGGATTGCCTTCGACTGGTACGCAGAATTGTCGAACGGTTCAGTAAAGACCTTTTCAGAATTGGAGAATCTCTTCGTTAAACGATTTGCTGGGGCTCAGCACCACTTCACTATCGGTGATCTAGTGGTGGAGCAACAAAAGCCGAACGAGACTTTAGTGGATTACATACTTCGATAGAGAAACTTAAGCATGAAGTGTGAACCACAGCTTCAAGAACAACATGCAGTCGGCATCCTACTTAAAAGTATCCATGGCCCGATAGCACTTCTCCTTAAAGGATTTACAATCAAGACTTTCGAGAAGTTGCTTAGTAAGACCGGGAGCTTACAAGAAGAGGCAAAGCAGTTAAGTTTCGTGGACAAAAACGATAAGCAGAAGCCCGTGAAAACATTCGAAAAGAAATCTGGAATCATCGCGGCAGTAGATAAGGGCAAGCAGCCGATTCAGATACAGTCAAAGCGGCCACAGTCTAGTTATCAACCACCACAACGGACTTATCAGCAACCTCAGCAGGGCTATCAGCAACCTCAGCAGGGCTATCAACAACCTCGTCCAAGCTATCAGTCGCCTCAGCATTATGAGCAACCGCCTCAGCATTATGAACAACCGCCTCATTCATCACGTACCTTAAAAGAACTTCTAAATAGAGAATATCCATTCAAAACTGAAGCAAGTAGCAAAGATGCTCGGCAGACTTAATGAAGACACCGGATTTTCAACGCCGTAGCCCAAGAAGTCGGAGGAAGTCAATAAGAAAGATCATCCGAACTATTGCCCTTACCACCAGATGCTCGGACACAAGATAGAGGATTGCATCACTTTCAAGAGTTTGCTTGATGACAATCTCCGGAGAGGGAACATAACGATCCCGAAGGAATACATGAAGGAACCCCAGAAAGGAGGTTCCGTCAATGTTATTTCAATGGATCCCATTGTTCCGATAAACCCGTACACAACCGATGATGGATGGAGTACTATCTGGACAAAATCATCGAAGAAAATTTTGGATCACATCCAGGCCGCTTCGGTACGCGCTTCAACTCGCAGTTTGAAACCCGTCGAGCCGGCACTATCACTTACGATCGAAGAACCGCCCCGGAAGGAGGAGAAGATCGTGGAAGAAAAGAAGACCGAGGCTCCGAAGGGTAGACTAGGGGCCGCTTATCCTAGGATGGTTGTTTCCGATTCGGGGAGAAATCCCTCGAACTCCCGAATCTGTATGATTATCTGCTGGCTCCGGCGGGATCTTATAATGATAAGGGTGATGGCGTTGGCTACGTTTTGACTGTTTCTAACGATTATGTAACTAACGACAACTAGCTTAATCCGGATCTCGATTCCAATACAAATAACGATTCTCAAATCATACATAACGTCGATGACCATGATGAAGAAGATGTTCACAAAGGAGGCTACGAAAGCTCGACAAGCAACGAGTCCATTTATGAATTACGAGGAGCTCCGATCGCGATAGAATTAGAACTATCAGACACCGAAGAAACTTCAGAAGAGCCAGTTGTTCCAATTTAAGAGAATACACCGGCAGATTCAACACCAAATTCAGAAGAAATAACTGAAGTAAATTTAAGAAGTGGAAAAGTTCTACCCCCGAGAATGGGTCCGAAAAATAAATGAAAGCAGGTGGTTGCTCAGGAAGAGCCAACCCCAGCAGAAGAATTGCCCATTCGGGAAGAAACTGAGGAACATGGTAATAAAGTGGACTACAATGTGCTAGCCCATCTTAGGAAACTACCAGCCAAACTAAGCATATACGACGCTCTGATCCT
Source organism: Papilionanthe hookeriana x Papilionanthe teres (assembly GCA_022702705.1). Taxonomy (NCBI): domain Eukaryota; kingdom Viridiplantae; phylum Streptophyta; class Magnoliopsida; order Asparagales; family Orchidaceae; genus Papilionanthe; species Papilionanthe hookeriana x Papilionanthe teres. The sequence goes on along the minus strand of CM040425.1, from coordinate 135,368,360 downwards.
GTCAAAGGAGATGAGGGAGGCTCTGATCAAGGCTTTACTTGATCTAGAGATTTGTTTAACTCAAATGGCCGGTGATTCCTTCGATGAGGTTTGCTAGTTAAGAGAACAGCAAGGTGTTACCTTCATGGACAATGATCTATTACTGGGAAAAGCTGATCACAACCGACCGTTATACATTTCAGTCACTATTGGAAATTTTACGCTCTCCAGAGTGTTGGTTGATCCGGGAGCATCAATCAACATAATGAATCTTCGGACGCTAGCATATTTGGAAATTGATGCTCGCGAGCTTGAAGCAGACAAGATGCTATTTAGAGGCTTCAATAAAAAAGGAGAAAGAGCTATTGGATCGATAACACTACTAATGAAGACCGGTGATTTAGCAAAGACAACCACAAAATTCCACATAATTGATTCTGAGACATCGTTCAACGCTCTACTGGGTCGACCGTGGATCCATGAAAACCGGATGCTACTGTCGTCTCTACACCAGTGCATAATGTATTACGAAGGAGGGGAACAGTGCATCAAAGGTGATTTGCAACCATTCTCCGTGCACCAAATTGGAATTCATGAAGATGCAGCCTACTACGCGCCCCCGAAGAAAACAATCTTTTCCTGAAATACCATACCAAATGAAGCAAAAGAAATTCGAGACGATGAAGAACCTGAAGTTCTAGTCCAACTGTTACTCACCACTCCCTTACGCGAGATGGTGAAGATTTCTCTAGAACTCGCACCCGAGGTCGAGGCCGGGGACGAGGACGTGGAAGAAATGTTGGAACATTTGGTTAGAAGAAACCGGTCATCGATGTTGATTAGAAGAACAGTTTCGAATAAGAAGAAATTGAGAAAGAAGCAGCGACAAAAAGTCAAAAGAAACCCCAGTTCAAGATCTCTCTCGAAGATGAAGGGAATGAAGAATACAAATCAATGTACGAGAAGATTAACCTTTATGTACATACTATGACCCTGACCCCGATCCATTCTAATAAGATCGAGGGTATGGCGGTCAAGGAAGTGCATGGTGGTGGTATTAAACCAATCTAGTTTTACCGCGGTGCTTCTTCTTCCAATACTGAAAAAGATGTACAATTTGAAGATGTTACCTCTTCTGAATTAATGGAATTGCCATTTGAGTGGAATTCTCCCTGTGTTCAAAATTTAATTCAACTTGGTGTCTTACCTCGAAATTGGACAAAAAGCCGATCAAAACACTTTGAAAAATTATGGAATAATGTCGGTCGGCCTCCCAATTCAAAACATGGTCTCGGATTCGACACAGTAGGATCAGTTGATGATACGGGATTTTGCTTGGTTGTCACTTGCGAACCTAATAAAGAGTGCTTGTAAGCTTAAGAATATCTTGAGGATCTACCAATCGGTGACACTCCACTAGAATTCGAGGAAGAAATCAAATCTACAATAGACGAGTTAACGGAAGTTAACTTAGGTACAAGTGAAGAACCTAGGCCTACCTTTGTTAGCTCCTTACTCAATAAAGAAGACTCCAAAGACATAATCAAGCTATTAAGGGAATTCAAGGACTGTTTTACTTGGAGCTACGACAAAATGCCAGGATTAGCTCCAGAAGTCGCAGTTCACAAGTTAGGAGTAGATCCTACTTCCGTTCTAGTCAGACTAGCTCCCAGAAGAATGCGTCTAGAAATTGAACAACAAGTAATAGCAGAAGTTAAGAAACTAATAGACGCTAAATTTATCCGTGAAGAACAATACCCAACATGGTTAGCCAACATGGTACCAGTCAGAAAGAAGAATGGTCAGAGCAGAATCTGCGTGGATTTCAGAGATTTGAATAAAGCATGTCCAAAGGACGAATTCCCTCTACCAATTCTAGAATTGATGATCGACATCGCTTCAATGCATGAAATCTTCTCATTTATGGATGGATCGTCGGGATACAACCAGATAAAAATGGCACCAGAAGACGAAAAGCCCACGGCATTCAGAACGCTGATCGGAGTGTATTGCTACACAGTAATGCCATTCGGACTAAAAAACGCAGGAGCAAAATACCAAAGAGCGATGACGAAGATTTTTTATGATCTCATTCACAACCAAGTCGAGTGCTAAGTGGATGATGTGGTCATCAAAAGTAAACTGAAGGAAGATCACCTGTATGATTTGAGAATTGTTTTCGAGCGACTAAGACAATTTAACCTTAAGATGAATCCCTTAAAATGCGCCTTCGGCGTCACCTCCGGGAAATTCTTAGGACTTGTTGTCCGACATCGCGGGATTGAAATCGATCCGGAAAAGATTAAAGCTATTTTAGAAATGCCTCCTCCCAAAACTTTGAAACAACTACAATCCTTTCAAAGAAAGTTGGCATATCTTCGACGCTTTATCTCAAACTTGTAAGGTAGGTGTCAGCCCTTCTCGGCATTAGTTAAAAAGGACACCTAATTCATTTGGGATGAGAAATACCAGCGGGCTTTCAAGGACGTTAAGCAATATTTAATGACACCTCCTGTCTTAGCAGCCCCAGTCTCAGTTAGACCGTTGATACATTATACCGCGACTTTAGACGACTCCCTTGGAGCCCTGCTAGCCCAGATCAATGATGAGGGAAAAGAAAATGCTCTCTACTACTTAAGCCGTCGTTTAATTCCGACGAAAGTAAAGTATCCTCCTATTGAGAAGCACTGCTTGACCCTGATCTTCGCCGCACAGAAGCTCAGGCATTACATGCTTTCTCATAAGGTCAACCTTATTTCGAGAGTTAATCCGTTGCAATACTTGATGACCCGGCCTACGCTTTCGGCGGACTTGCCGGTGGTCGATGATACTATCGCAATTCGACATAACTTTCGTTCCTCTTCGCGCCGTAAAGGGACAAGTCCTAGCGGACTTCCTCGCAGCACACCCTTTACCGGCGGATTCGCCTCTCGACGACGATATGCCTGACGAGCAGATAATGAGACTGGAAGACCCTGATGATCGACGTTGGGAACTATACTTCGACGGTGCGTCCTCAGCATAGAAGAACAAAGAATTGCAAACGATAGTGCCCGGTAAGGCAGGAATCGGACTAATGTTTATAACACCCGAGCGGGGGATGTTAAAATACTCCTACCACTTAACAGAACCATGTACAAAAAATGAGGCAGAATACGAAGCCCTCATAACAGGACTGGAATTAACCATTCAAATGGGAATAACGAACATCAACATCTACGGAGATTCTCAGTTGATCATTCAACAGGTCGCCGGACAGTACAGAATTCTAAAGCCAAGACTCGAGCAGTACTTTCAGTACGCCATGAAACTGTTGGAACAAATTCCAAACGTAATAATCTACAAGATTCCCAGAAAAGAAAATGCTCTCACCGATGCGCTAGCCCGCCTTGCAAAGGAATTTGCCTGCTTGTAGGATGAGTCAGTTGAAGTGTCAGTTTAAGGACGACAGGTCCTATCACAGCTCGACATGGATACAATACACAAATCAGAAAGAACAGAAGAAACAATTGCGAAGAAGGACGTAAAATACGTAAGATCGGCGGCGGCCATTAATGTAACTACTTGCAAATAGGAAACTTACCAGACGATAAGTTGTTAGCCCATCAAATCAAGAAAAGAACTCTGTCTTATGCATTAATAAACAATACATTATACAGAAGGTCTTTTGATCAGATGTGGCTAAGATGCCTGAGCGGATCTGAGGCTCGTGAAATCATTAAAGAATTACATTCAGGACTTTGTGGCGCTCATCAGTCGGGTCCGAAAATGAAAATGAAGATTAAAAGACTAGGGTACTACCGGCCGTCAATGATGACCGACTATATGAAAGTTGCCAAAAGTTGTCACCAGTGCCAAGTGCACGGAGTGGTTCTACACCAACCTCCAAAGGTACTACATCCGACAATCGCGCCGTGGCCATTTGAGTTTTGGGGCACAGATATAGTGAGTCCGATAGAACCGCCTTCTTCAAGAGGACATCGCTTCATTCATGCAGCTACAGACTACTTTTCTAAATGGGCAGAAGCTATACCACTCAGAGAAGTGAAGGTACACCATGTGCTACAGTTTTTCAAGAACCAAGTCGTCTACCGTTTCGGGGTACCGCGCAGGATCATTTCAGATAATGGGTCTACATTCAAAAGTACAAAGATCAACAATTTTGTCAGAAGACACGGGATCGATTGGGAATACTCAACGATCTACTACCCAAGAGCAAACGGCTTGGCTGAGGCTTTTAATAAAACTCTCGTTCAAATTCTAAAGAAAACTTTGGAAAACAACAAGAGAAATTGGCACGAGAAGTTATTAGAAGCCTTATGGGCCTACAAGAGAACTTTTAGGACTCCTACTCAATCTACGCCTTACGCTTTAGGGTACGGGTCCGAGGCCGTCTTGCCCCTAGAAGTTCGGCTTCCGTCACTCCGAATTGCAGCTAGCGAAAAGATCACTACGTAAGAAAATGCCGTACTACGACCGGAAGAATTGGAAAGCTTGGAAGGGAAAAGACTTACGCACAACAGAATTTGGAACTGTATCAAGCCAAGATGATCCAGGCCCATGATAAATTGGTCCGCCCAAGAACGTTCAAAGTTGGTGACTTGGTTTTGGTTCTCGGAAGACATATTCTTGCACATCGCAAGATAGGTGGTAAATTTGAACCAACATGGGAAGGTTCGTGGTCGAGATAGTCTACTCAGGAGGTTCCTACCAGCATGTAAATTGCCATGAAGAGCGACCTATGCTTCCAATTAATGGACGATATTTAAAGAAGTATTACGCAACCTGATGTTTCGAAGGGTGACTTCTAAAATAGAATCTTATCCCTAGAAACACGGGTGAAGTAATCACTTTGTGACTGGGTCTGAACCCAAAACAAAATAAAATGGATGATAAAAAAAATCTCATCAACGAAAATGTTAAAAAGAAAACATAGGAAATCCTAATAATAAAATGTCAATCTTTCCTTTTAAATCCATTCATTCCTCATATTTTCTCATCTCTTCCTACTTCCTTTAAATTTAAAAGAAGTGAATAAAAATTTTTAAGTTTTTTTTCTTATTGTTCTTGTTCTTAGTACAACCCCTGATCCTTTCCTTGTTTTTTTCGCAGGGAAATGTCGAACGGGCGGTTGGTTATAAACTTTAGAAATGGCGTGAGTCTAGCACTTGATGAAAAGAGGGTGAGGGATGGAGCAGTGATAGAGATCGACTCGGTGCTTCACACCACCCGGCTTACAATACGAAGAAAATGATTGGATCCTAGTTGATCGAGAAGAACTTCACAGCCAGATAGTGATGAAAATGGGTGGCCCGAACCGCCAATCTAACAACAAGAAAAGAAAAGCAAACGCCGCGCATGCAACCGGAGAAGATAAGAAAATTAAGTCTGTGGTTGCCACAGCAGAGGGTAGGCTTGTCAGCACCGCACCCGCAGAAATTCAAGGGGTAAGGAGAGCTACTCTCACTGCTACCCAGCGAAGAAATAAGAATCGTCACATTCGCAAAATGTTGACTAATTTAGCAGAAGATCAATATGAACGTACAGTGGATACCGTTAGTGCAAATGCTCCAAGGAGACTGGTTCGTCAGGAACCAGAAAGAAGAAAGTCAATTCCAAGAAGGTCGGAACAGATAAAAGAAATATCAAGAAAAGCAGAAATAGAGTTGGTACCTCGACGCCGAGCATATGTACCAGATTCGAAGAGTCTTGTTGCGAAAGCAACCCCGGAGGATTTCCCTACGGAGACTATCCCCGATGAGCCGAGATATGCATAAGAACGTGCTGGGGTTGAGCCATACATCCCGCAGTATGTTAGTAGACACCGAGGACTTCAGATAATCCTAGAATACAAGCTGGAGAAAATGCAACTAGTTGAGAAGAAAACCTTTGAATACTTTGAAAAAATTGGAAACAAGAGGGACAACATCTTGGAAGGCCTCGAGCTGCATACAGATGTTTTCTCAGATTATGAGCAACAACAAATTGTAGATTGCATCCTTGAATTACAGAAAATGGGTCGAGTTGGCCGCCCGAGAGAAAAGACATATTCGTAACCCCGAAGATGGATGCCAGGAAAAGGAAGAGTTACAATCCAATGCGGATGTTGCTACAATTTTGCCACAGACAGAAAAGGAAATCCACCAGGGATACTTCGTCGCAGTGAGGTGGATCTGTTGCCAAGAATCATCAAGAGAATGGTGAAAAGGATGATAACATGGAGGGTATTGCCTGCAGATTGCATACCCAACAGCTACATTATTAACATCTACAAGGAAGGCGACTGCAAACCTCCACATATAGACCATCATGACTTTCTTAGACCCTTCTGCACAGTATCATTCGTCAACCAGTGCAACATCATGTTCGGATCTAACCTTCGGATTGCAGGCCCCGGTGAGTTCGGAGGGCCGGTAGAGGTACCACTACCGGTAGGTTCCATCCTGGTGTTAAAAGAAAACGGAGCGGATGTTGTGAAGCATTGCATTCTAGGAGTGCCTGTGGAGCGGATCTCAGTTACTTTTAGAAGAATGGACGACAGAAAAATACCTTACCATTTTCAGCCAGATCCAGAATTGGAGAGTCTCCGGCCCTACGAGCTGTGAGTTACATAAGAAATAGCACACCTCCAATGCACATCCATGCGGCACTCCTGCCAATGGTGGCTTGGAAGGTGATGTTTTTGCCCATTTTTCTTACTATTCAGACATGGATTTTTTGACAAACGCTTTTGAATGGATCAGCAAGAAGTTTACACAGTCTGTTTTGGATTTACATGGATTGTATGAGACATTAAATTTTTGAGGAAAATGTCATCTTGACTAGATCAAGTTGTATGATGTACTTTCAGCAAGTTGGAATGAAAACGACTACGTCATATTTTGCCTTCACCTCTTTTTGTGCAAATTGACTGGAAAACACCATTAGAGTTAAACGAACTTTGAATAAAGAACAGAAAAGAAAAGAAAATAAACGAGAATTTTTCCTAAAAATCTGAATATTAAAATGAACTTCAAATTCACATGAACACTAAATAAACAAAAAAAATAAAAAAATGGGGTCGTTAAAGGACAAACAAAATGAATCTGAATCTCGAATTGAATTCTGATCTGAATCCTCTGATTCGAACCTTTCAGTTCTTCTCTCAATTGAAATCTGTTTGAAACTCTTTTGAAAATTGAATATTCGCTTCGACTTGTCGTTAAGTCAAGTCTTTTCAGCTTGGTACACTTACCAGCTCCTTTCAATTCTCTTGCTGCTGTGTCTTAGAGGATCGACTAGTTCTATTGACATGGAGCCACAAACATTGTTCGATTTGGTTCTGATGGCATGAGATTGGTCCCTCTTCATACAAATAAATCTTCGAGATTGGAACCAGTTTCCATTTCTCATTAAAATTCCGAGACTGATACCTAAATTCCAGTTCTCTTCCTTCGAGATCGATACTTAAATTCCGATTCTCTTTCAAATTGATACCTAAATTTCAATTCTAAATTCCAAGACTGGTACCTAAATTCCAGTTCTCTTCCTTCAAGGTCGGTACCTAAATTCCGACTCTCATTCGAGATCGATATCTAAATTTCGATTCTCTTTCAGGTTTGATACTTAAATTCCAAATCTCACTCTCTCGAGATCAGTACCTAAATTCTGATTCTCTCCATTTTTCCGTCGATACTTAAACTCTGATTCTCACTCTGAGGCTGGTACCTAAATTCCAGTTCTCTTTGCAATCCCGAGGTTGAAACCCAGGTTTCAATTCTCATTTCAAAATCCAAATTTCAAATTCAAAATTTCCTTTAATCGATTTTAAATTAAACTTCAATCGAAATTGAAACTCAGAGCAAATCGAAATCTAAACTCACACATTGAAACTTAAAATTTAAAAGTAAAATGAAATCTAAATTAAATTCCCCATATCTTGTGATTTGGAGTTCACCTCCTTTTCCATTCCCCAGCGAGAGTTCAGGAATCTCCAGTCTTGGAAATATACCAGATACTCCCCAGCGGAAATTCTTCTACTTCGTCCTAAGTTTGTCACTTGGACATCTGTGTTGGTTTTGTTGATCTCTTCGATCAACGCCAATACGTGCGGTGTGCTTGGTTAGCACACCACACCTATTGGGGGTCCATTTGTTGACCTCATTTTGATGAGGTCTTTTGCTTCTCTCTTTAGTACTTAGGATCTAGCCTTAGGCTTTCCCTTTGACTAATCTTAGAGGACTAGAAATGGAACCCATCACTTAGAAATTCAAACACCTCTTAACTCCCTGTAAACCCCACAAGCTTTATTGTAGACCCCTAATCACCTAGAGGGTTGAAATCAAATGTGGAGGTTTAAAGGATGAGTTCCCTATAGGACCTTTTTGGCCTTAGGAATACCCTGGATGGCCTGGTCTGGTGAGGGTTGACTTGCACATACACTACACCCTCATTCCAAGTCATAAAACCACACTCTCACCCAACTTGACCTCCTAACTCATGTAGGTAATTCATATGGATGGTCCTTAACCCCTAAGCCCCTAGCTAAGAGGGTTAGGAACAACATAGTGAATGCCCCAAATGAGTCCTCTCATGGCTTATATGGGCTTAATACGGCTTCATAGCTCAACCAAAATGATTCCATTTCACTCACATTAGATCAATCTTCTTTTTTTTTCAAAATTTCAATTTTTGACCCCCGGGGCCCCGGACCCACCAAACCTACCAAATGTCCTTGAAATGACCCAAAATATGCAAAATTGCCTAAATTACCTAAGATCCCTCAAAATCAATCCTAAACACTTCCCATCATTCAAATTGACCATCTTTGGCAAAAAATACCAAAATTTCCAAAAATACCCCTAAACCCCTCAAAAATTACCAAAATACACTTTTACCCCAAAAATCCAAAAATTCAAAAAATTCCCAAAAAATTCTAGGAAATCCTAAATATTCCCATTTTCATTTTGTTCAACTACACCATGGGCCAATTTTGCCAATTTATCCCACTTTTACAAAAACCCCCCAATTTGACCCATTTTTAACCTAAGTGAACCCAATGTCAAACCAAACCACCCCAATTGACCTCAATTCTGGTCCAATTCAATTCTAAACTTCAATTCAACATCCCCAACATCAATTTAGATCAAATCCAAGTCAAATTGTTTTGACATTTGAGCCCAATTCCAATTTGAAGCCTAAGGCCCAATTTTGGCCCATGACCTAAACCTAGCTCAAACCAACCCAATTCAACTCCAATTGGCCCCAAATCTTTTTTATAGCCTTCCTAACATCCCCATAAGCATTTCCAAACATTAATTTTACATCAAATCCAACCTTAGCCCAACTTTAGCCCAAGTTAGCCCATTTTGAACCACTTTGGCCCCTTTACTAAAAGACCAACATTAAACCCAATTCAATTCAAAATCACTTCAAATTTGTTCCAAATCACTCATGACACATGCCTAGACTAAACCCAATATTTATTTGGCATGGTCCTTCACAATACTTTCATCCAAAAGCCCATTTGAAAATCTAAAAGACCACTTCCTTAAACCACTTTAAAAGCCCATCCAAAACCATTTCAAAAGCCCAAAATCTATCCTAAAGCCCACATGATATTTTCATTTGTCATCCTTTTAACAAAAATCAACCCCTAAGTTTTAAATCCATGATCAAATGAATCCAAATCAAGCCTCATGCCAAATCACCCCTAAATGCCAAAAATCCCTAAAACCCATTTTCATGAAACTTGGCTAAGCCATTCCCAAGCCACATAAAGCCATGAAGCCATTTCTTAAGCCACATGTAAGCCATGTGAGTTGTGACCCATGTCATCATGCCACCTTGGGCAAAAGGAGGACCTCTTTCTTGATTCCCTTAAAGTGATTAAGCACTCCCATGTCTCCCTTAACCCATGCTTAAGCCTAATTGTACTTGGATTGTGACTTGACCCCACTAATCATGCTGAACCAAATGACTTGCCCTCAGCCCAAACCAGGTTATGGGAGGGTGAACCAAACCCATTTGCATGAGTTGACCAAAATAAGCCCAAAATGAGCTTCCCCTATGCTATTTCAATCCAACTCCTTTACACATGTCCAAAGCCAATTGTTGGCACCAAACTCAAGCACTGACCTCCCTGACCCTGAGGGTGACCAATGCCTGGCCGGCCAGCCACCACAGCCGCCGGAAAACACCAGACCGAGAGGCTCAATTTGAATCAAAAATTCAATTTCAACTTGCTGAGTTGTCTGGCCCGACCGCAAATAATGCAGTAATGTTTTCTTCCAAAAGATAGCCAAAAGCTTTGACTCAATTTATAAATAGCGGATAATGTATAAAATTAATATTATATAATTTAGAAAATATTTCTACACACTAGGGGAACTACGCAAGTATACGTATCGTTTCAAGTAATATATGGTTTTTAAACAATGTCCCCAGTATCGATCCCACAGGGAAGATTTATAGAGAAAAATAAAATAGTAAAAATATTTTTATTTTCTCTATTAGATAAATTACTATTAATTTACTAGATGCAATTAAAGACAACAATAATAAGAAAATGATTTTATGAATTCTATATAAAATAAACAACTTTCTCTCCTTCAATTAATCTAAGATTTTTAAGATAATTTAATATTCGTTGGAGAATTTGATTTATGGTATTGTGCCAGATAGAAGCATTCCTATTCTTTACCCTTTGATCCAGGTGCAAAGAACATTGACTAATTTACATAAAAGGTCCGGATGTATTGTTAGTAGAATGGGTTAATCTAGGCTCACACTTCTAGATGTCCAAGGGTGGCTATGGTCGGCCCTACTAGTGACCCTTTCCTAGTCTATAAATCAAATTATAAGAATTTAGTCTGTCACTCTAAAAACTTATCAATTCTACGCCCCTTAAATCTTATCTTCCTATTCCTTTGCACTTCACCTTGAATAGCCCGCTCATGGCCTTCGACTACCCAAGGATTCATGTGACATTTACAAGTTAAGAGTTCTTCTCCTTTAAGGTCTCAAAACTCTTCAACAGGTTTTAACAATTCAAACGGCCAATTTAAAAAGTAGAGTAATATCAGGTATTAATGTCATCACAATGTTTTGAAAATTTTTTTAATTTTAATTCTCCATCGACTCTTTATAATATCTTATCTATCTCTTCATAATTGAAGGAAGAAAGTAAACTAACTACTCAGAACACATTGAAAATAAATAGCAAAACATGATAATTAAACTTTGAATCAAATGTAAAAATATACTTATCTCAAATATTTCTTCTACAGATCTTCTGATTCCTACTGACTCCACAGTGTAATGAACTCCAGATGCAATAACTTTAAAATAAACTCACTAAACTAAACAAAAGTGGCCCTAAATTTCTCTCTCAAATTCTCTCTCTAAGGATGAGAGATCTAAAGTAGATAAGAGAAAGGGGTACAATGGGAGGGGCACATTTTCTGAAGAAATGGACCTCTATTTATAAGCTTCAATGGTTGCCTTGAGGCACCTCTTCAAAACATGTCCACATTCAATGAATCTTCTAGAAGGTCGGTCTGGCGCCTAGGCGCCGGAATATGGCACCTAGGCGCCGGACACCGCATCCAGTTCTTCACACCTCTTCACTTTGGCTCGCACCTCTTCGCGATTAAAACCATTTTGGAGCGTCCAAATGCAATGTATCACATGTCGTATTATCAAGGAACAACTGTCAGCCTTCTAGAATGTCCAATAACCACTCACTCCGTCAAAATAACTGAGCAAACGTTATCAAAAACTTGATAGTTTTTGTATCGAGTCTGGCGCTTAGGCGCTAGTTTCTGGCGCCTAGGCGCCAGGACAAAATTTTTTATACTTTTGGTATTTTTCTCCATTTTTGCTCCTTTTTGCTCCTTTCTCCTTCTTAGACCTTTTTACATTACCTACATCCAAAAACACAAAAAAATACCTTTCATTAAAGCATAATATCCTTAGAAATTAATAAGAATTAAGATATAAAGAAATATGTATTTTTTATAGATCAAAACCCCCTAAACATAAATGTTACTTGTCCTCAAGTAACTCTTTCTACTATATATAAAAAATAATAACCTTTGGATATAAAGATAAATATTTAAGATTCCTTATAATTTTTTATTTTATAAAGTCTTTAGTAAATTATTAACCCAATTTCACTAACTAGGTTTAATTTTAAGAATTTAAAGAATATTTAACTACCAAATCATAAGATTTCAAACTTTTCATTCATTTTGAAAATAATAGAAGCCTATTATATTAAGCTTTCATAGATTATTTACAAGAAAAAGATCTTGAAAAATCTTTTCTAAATAAATATTTATGTATAAAAATTAAGTAAAGTATGTAATTAGTTTTCTTCCTATAAGATAATTCAAGTGAAGTCAATTTTTTGATTAGGCATTTCCTCAAGCTTCTCCTCTCTATCTCTTTTTTTTTTCTTTTTTTTCTCTTTTTTTTTCTTTTTTTTCTTTTTTTAATTTATAGAGAGTATTACTATATTTGGATAGCCTGTTAATGGTTTTGAACTTCACTATCCTTAACTTATATTTTCAAAACTTATACATTTCTACTTAATTATTATAACATAAATAAAAATTCAAAAAGAATCCCAATCTTTTCTTTTTCAAGTGATAATTTTTTATTACTTAATAATTCTAAAATTCTATTATTTCTACCACGAATAGAAAAATTCTTTATCTCATTCTTCTTTAAGTTAAATAATTCTATTCTTAAAATCAATCAAAGTTAGTAAAATTTTGGTTAATTTCACTAAATTGTTTATAATTTCAAAAATAAAAGTGATCTCGAATAAATTCTTCATTCCTTAAGTTATGTTAAAAAGTTTTTATTTTTTAAAAAGAATATTAGCTCTTTAAGGACAAATAAAATTTAATTTTGAATGGATTTTCCCTTCCCCCAAACTTAAGTTTTGGTATACTATGATAATTTGAAAGTATGAGAGAAAGAAAATCATAAGAATTTTTAATAAGTATGTAAAAACAATCTTAAAAAGAAAAATTAACTTCTAATCATGCTTTTATGAATAATTTAGATAAAATTAAAGCATGTATATAAAAAGTAAGCAGGCTAAATTTTTCGAGTACAGGCCGAACTGGCGCTTAGGCGTCGAATTCTGGCGCCTAGGCGCCAGACTCGCCTTACACAAAAAAATTTTTTTGAAATTTATTTTTCCACCAAAATTTATAAATTCAACTTCCAATTACTCATATCAGAGTAGAGCTTCAGTTTCTAACTTCCACAACATTTTTAAAAAATTTATAAAAACTAAATATTAAATCCATCAATCAAACATAAGGTTTCAATCAAACTCACTAATTTCCATTTAAAATCTTCAATATTGACTCAATACATTCCAGATAAGTACTACATTTGATTCAAGTTCCTAATACACACTCAAACATAACAATTTCAAAGTAAAACAACACACATTAAACATAAAAGCAAATACACAAACAAACACAATCGATTCTCTAAATTGATACAACGACTCAACAAACCATAATAACTATCTCATTACCAGAATATTCTAATCTTCACAAGGGAAATTGTGTATTTCAATTGGAAAGAAACTAATGCTCTCGGGAAATCTGTAGCTGTCTTTTCGTCAATCCATTTGTTCTTCGCATACATTTCAACTTGAGCATCTTGATAAGCCGCAAAATGATCAAATTGACATTTCATTTGCCATTCTAGATGTTTAACTTGATGAAACATCTCATGAAGGCGATCACCAATCCTTTTAAAATCTTCTTCAAACTTATCCAAACGACTAGAAATTTTCTCTAAACTTACAGCGATGAAACCATGGAAGTAGGGTTGAGGATCCTTTGATACCTTGTCCTTAGCCTCTTCTCCATGATTTCTTCTTTCTATTTCTTCAAAAATTTCTCAAATCTCTCAAGAATGAAGTGTAAGGGACGTAATTTTGATTGCTTGATGTTTAGGTAAGAAGATGGGTTGATTTAAAGGTGAAAATCGTGTGAAAAACTAAAAATTTTCAGTTTTTGCACGACCTAGTAACCGTGGCGCTTAGGCGCCAAATCTGGCGCCTAGGCGCCGGACCTATCGATACATATTTTATTCTAGCGCTTAGGCTCTGAATTCTGGCGCCTAGGCGCCGGAACTATGTTCAACTCAGTTTCGCCTAATCGTCAAATTTTCAAAATTTCATTCTCCAATATAGGTAAATTATACTGGTAAGAGTAATTTAGACTTGATAATTCACTTTGTAAACTATCATAATGAAGGTTAACTTGATATTTTTTTTACTCATATTCAAAATAGAGTGATCCTATTTTTAAATCTTACATACTTCAAAATAATTTTCAGCCTAAGTCAATTAAGACTTATAAGCATCAAATTTTTTTAAAGTAATATAAAATTAATCAAGATCGAGGCATAACCTTACATTAAAACACAAAAACACAAGATAATTATGGGTTGCCTCCCACAAAGCGCTAGGTTTAACGTCGTCAGCCTGACTTAAGTAAATCTTTAATCAGGTTGACTCAATTTATAAGCCTCTTTATAAATCTTCTTAATATCTCTCAAATAAGGCTTCAATCTTAATCCATTTACTTTAAAAAATTTTCCTGTTTTGGGATCTTTAATATCCACAGCTCCATAATGGTATACTTTCTCAACTAAATAAGGTCCAATCCATTTAGATCTTAATTTTCCAGGAAAAAGTCTTCAACAAGAATTAAACAGTAATACTTTTTGTCTAGGCTCAAAAATTTTTCCTGAAATTGTCTTATCATGCATCATCTTCATTTTCTCTTTATAAATTCTCGCATTTTCATACGATTCGTTTATAATTTCTTCCATCTCATTTAGTTGCAATAATTGTTTTTCTCTTGCTTTATTCAAATTAAAATTAAACTCCTTTATCGCCCAATAAGTTTTATGTTCAAGTTCTACAGGTAAGTGACAATGTTTACCATAAATTAATTGGTAAGGTGACATTCCGATTGGTGTCTTATAAGATGTTCTATAAGCCCATAATGCAGAATCAAGTCTATCAACCCAATCAGTTCTTTTAGGATTAACAGTCTTTTCTAAAATTCTTTTAATTTCTCTGTTTGATACTTCAGTCATTTCACTAGTTTTGAGGGTGATAAGCAGTTGCAATTCTATGTTTGATTCCAAATTTTTATAGTAATGATTGAATTCTTATATTCCTGAAATGACTTCCACCATCAGTGATATCTACCTTTGGCATTCCAAATCTTGAAAATATCATTTTCTTCAAAAATTTTGAAACACTTTTGGAATCACAGTTGGGTAAAGCAACAGCTTCAATCAACTTTGAAACATAATCAACTGCTAATAAAATAAAAATTTTTCCAGATGATGGAACAAATGGTCCCATAAAGTCTAATCCCCATATATCAAAAATTTCAACTTCCAATATATAGTTTAAAGGCATTTCATCTTTCCTATATATATTTCCCATCCTTTGACATCGATCACTTGTTTTCACATATTGTCTCACATCTTTAAATATGGTAGGCCAATAAAATCTAGAATTTAAAATTTTAAATGCAGTTTTATCTATGCCAAAGTGTCCTCCAAAATCAGAGTCATGACCATTTTGAATAATAGCAAAAGTTTCCTCATAAGGTACACATCTTCGAATCATAGAATCTTTACCAATTTTAAATAAATGAGGTTCTTCCCAAATATAAGATTTAGCATCATATTTAAATTTCTTAATAAATTTGTTATCCAAGTCATAAGGCAAAATATTGCAACAAAATAATTAACAATATCAGCATACCACAGTGTTTTGTATCTTTGAATAACATATAAAGATTCATCAGGGAATTTCTCATTTATATTTTCTTCCGAAATAATATCATTTTTAATTCTAGACAAATGATCAACAATTTCGTTTTCGGTTCCTTTTCTATCTACTATTTGAAAATCAAATTCTTGTGGAAGTAAAACCCATCTTATAAGTCTAGGTTTAGAATCCTTCTTAGATATTAGATATTTAATAGCAGAATGATCAGTATGAACTATGCATTTAGTACCAAGAAGATAATGTCTAAATTTATCAAAGGCATATACTATAGCTAAAAGCTCTTTCTCAGTGGTAATGTAATTTCTTTGTGTTTCAATGAGAGTTATACTAGCATAATATTCAACTTTGAAAACTTTCTCATATTTTTGTCCTAATACAGCTCCAATTGCAAAATCACTTGCATCACACATTAATTCAAAAGATTTATTCCAAATCAGGTGCAACAATGATAGGTGTAGTTATTAATTTTTCTTTTAGAATATTAAAAGCATTAATACATTCTTTATTAAATTCAAATTGTGCATCTTTTTCTAATAAATGATAAAGAGGTTTAGCAATTTTAGAAAAATCCTTTATATATCTTCTATAAAATCCAAGCATGACCTAGAAAACTTCTCACATCGCATATGAGTAGTAGGTGGTTGCAATTCAGCAATAATTTTCACTTTTGCTCGATCTACTTCCATCCCTTTCTGTGATACTTTGTGACCAAGTACAATGCCTTCTGTGACTATGAATTGACATTTTTCCCAGTTAAGAACTAAATTTGTTTCTTCGCATCTTTTCAGAACTTTGGTTATGTTTTCCAAATAAGATTCAAAAGAAGTTCCAAATACTAAAAAATCATCCATGAATATTTCAATTCCTTTGTCAATCAAATCACAAAATATTGACATCATACATCTTTGAAAAGTTGCAGGTGCATTACATAAACCAAAAGGCATTCTTCTAAAAGCAAATGTTCCATAAGGACTTGTAAAAGTTGTCTTTTCTTGGTCCTCAGGAGCAATAAGTAATTGATGATAACCAGAATATCCATTCAGAAAACAAAAATATGAGTGTCCAGCTAATTTATCGAGCATTTGATCCAAGAAAGGTAAAGGAAAATGATCCTTTCTAGTGGCTTTATTTAGTTTCCTATAGTCAATACAAATTCACCATCCAGTAACTTGTCTTGTAGGAATAAGTTCATTTTTATCATTAACAATGACAGTTACACCTCCTTTCTTCGGAACACAATGAATAGGATTTACCCATTGACTATCTGAAATAGGATAAATAATACCAGCATCTATCCACTTAATAATTTCTTTTTTAACAACCTCTTTCATAATAGGATTTAATCTTCTTTGAGATTCTATAGTAGGTTTAAAATTTTCTTCCATTAAAATTCTATGCATGCAAATGGAAGGGCTTATTCCTCTTATAGCAACAATCGTCCAACCAAAAGCTTTCTTATAATTCTTTAACACACCTAGTAATTTTTCTTCTTGATCTTTACTTAGTTCAGAAGAAATAATAACAGGTAAAGTTAACGAATTTCCAACAAACGCATATTTTAAATGGGAAGGTAACATTTTTAATTTCAGTTCAGGTGTTTTTTTAATTGAGGGTAAAAGTATATCATTTTGAGTGATGTCTAAAGTTTCCCAATTATCTTTAATAAAATGAGTCTCTTCTTCTTCTATTACTTCATCTTCATCTGTTAAAAATTCAAATTTTTCTTCGTAAATAACTTTACATTTTTCTTGATAATGTTTTTCAATTAAATAATCAATTATATCCATTCGATAACATTTTTCTTTATCAGGGTACTTCATTGATTTAAGAACATTGAATTTAATTTCTTGATCATTGACTCTCATGGTTAATTCTCCTTTTTGCACATCAATCATAGCTCGTTCGGTAGCTAGAAAAGGTCTTCCTAAAATAATAGGTATCCGTTTATCTTCTTCCATATCATGTACTATGAAATCTACAGGGAAGATAAATTTATCCACTTTAACAATGACATCCTCTATAACTCCTTTAGGATAAGTGATAGATCTATCAGCTAACTGAAGAGTTAAAGTGGTGGGAGTAATATCTCTTAAATCCAATATTTGAAAGATAGAAAATGACATGAGATTAATACTTGCTCCTAAATCACATAAAGCTTTTCCGCAAAATTTTTCTCCAATAGCATAGGGTATAGTGAAACTTCCAGGATCCTTAAGCTTTTCAGGTAATTTCTTTTGAATTATTGCACTGCATTCTTCACTTAATGCAACAGTTTCAAAAGCTTCAAATTTTCGTTTTTTGCTTAAAATATCCTTCATAAATTTTGAGTAAGTTGACATTTATTCCAAAGCTTCAGCAAAAGGTATGTTAATAGTAAGTTTCTTAAAAATTTCAAAGAACTTAGAAAATTGATGATCAAGTTTCTGTTGTTTAAGTCTTTGAGGAAAAGGTGGTGGTGGTTTTTCAACTTCCACATTAATAGGTATAACGATCGATCTTGACTAGAGAGAGAGTTTCTTTAGGTTTTTCA
Organism: Papilionanthe hookeriana x Papilionanthe teres; assembly: GCA_022702705.1. NCBI lineage: Eukaryota > Viridiplantae > Streptophyta > Magnoliopsida > Asparagales > Orchidaceae > Papilionanthe > Papilionanthe hookeriana x Papilionanthe teres. Next base: position 135,350,025 of record CM040425.1, on the reverse strand, counting down.
ATCTCTTCAACCTCAATCTCTTTTTCAATTTCATTTTGCAGTCTTTCTTTAATTCCTTTCCAGTTCTAAGTTGCACAGCTTTAACTTGTTCATGTTCTTTTCCAGTTTCTTTTGGATTGATTTCAACATTACTAGGAAGTATTCATACAGGTCTGTTATTAATTAAAGTAGCAATTTGCCCCATTTGATTTTCAATATTACGAATAGCAGTATTTTGATTTTGTAATTGATTATTCATTTGCATAATTAATTCTTCTATTGATAACTTTTTTTGTTGATTATTAAATCCAGGAGGTTTATAATTTGAATTAACTTGATTATTCCAATTTCCAGTGGGATGAGATTGATTAGTACCCCATTGTTGTTGTGAATTATTCCAGTTAAAATTAGGATGATTTTTCCACCCAGGATTATAATAATTTGACTAAGGATTATTTTTACTTGCAATTGCTTGTAAAGTTTCAATAGTTTGAGAATCTTCAATATTAGTAGAGTTATTATGTGAAATATTAATTGCAAAATTATCTAATTTCTTAGACATTGCTGCAACTTGTGAAGCTAAGATAGAAAAGGCTTCATTATCTTGAATACTGGCCATCTTTTTAGGATTAATCCTTTCGGAAGGCCAATGAAAATTATTATTAGCCATTTCTTCAATTAAAGTGTAAGCTTCTTCAAATGATTTAGACATTAAAGAACCTCCAGTAGCAGCATCAACAATTGATTTTAAAGATCCAATTAATCCATTATAAAATGTTTGAATAATCAACCAATCAGGTAAAGCATGATGAGGACATTTTCTTAATAGCTCTTTAAATCTTTCCCAAGTTTCATATATTGTCTCCTCGTCAAATTGACTAAATGAAGTAATATCATTTCTTAATTTAGCAGTTTTAGAAGGAGGAAAATATTTAGCAAGGAATTTTTGTGCCATTTCAGCCCATGTTTTAATAGAACCGATCGGTAATGAGTTTAACCACATCTTTGCTTTATCTCTTAAAGAAAAAGGAAAGAGTCTAAGTCTAATAAGCATCATCGAAACATTGTTATATTTAAAGGTAGCACAAAGTTCTAAAAAACTAACATGATGTAAATTTGGATCCTCATTTGGTTATCCACCAAATTGATTGTTTTACACCATTTGAATAATAGACGGTTTAAGTTCAAAAGAATTAGCATCTACAGTGGGTATTTGAATACTACTATGAAGTTCATCAATTGTAGGGTTAGCATAATCCCTTAATGGTTTATAAATATTTTGATCATTAAGTTCAATTGGATTTTGTAAAGTAGCCATTTCTTGAAATTTTTGAATTTGTTTTCCCTTTTTAATTTTTCTAATTGTTCTTTCCAATTCAGAATCTAAAGGTTTTAATCCTTCAGAACCAAATCTTCGCATAAAATAAGGAATATAATATAAAATTTAAACTATTATATTTCTTACTTCTTTCCTCGGCAATGGCGCCAAAAACTTGACCCGACCGCTAATAACGCAGTAATGTTTGCTTCCAAAAGATAGTCAAAAGCTTTGACTCAATTTATAAATAGCGGCTAGTGTATAAAATTAATATTATATAATTTAGAAAATATTTTTACACACTAGGGGTACTACGCAAGTATACATATCGTTTCAAGTAATATATGGTTTTTAAACAAAGACCCCAGTATCGATCCCACAGAGAAGATTTATAAAGAAAATTAAAATAGTAAAAAAAATTTTATTTTATCTTTTAGATAAATTACTATTAATTTACTAGATGCAATTAAAGACAAAAATAATAAGAAAATGATTTTATGAATTCTATATAAAATAAACAACTTTTTCTCATTCAATTAATCTAAGATTTTTAAGATAATTTAATATTCGTTGGAGAATTTGATTGATGGTATTGTGCCAAATAGAAGCATTCATATTCTTTACCCTTTGATCCAGGCGCAAATAACATTGACTAATTTACAGAAAAGGTCTGGATGTATTGTTAGTAGAATGGGTTAATCTAGGCTCACACTTCTAGATGTCCAAGGGTGGCTATGGTCGGCCCTACTAGTGACCCTTTCCTGTACTATAAATATAATTATAAGAATTTAGTCCGTCACTCTAAAAACTTATCAATTCTACGCCCTTTAAATCTTATCTTCCTATTTATTTGCACTTCACCTTGAATAGCCCACTCATGGCCTTCGACTACCCAAGGATTCATGTGACATTTACAAGTTAAGAGTTCTTCTCCTTCGAGGTCTCAAAACTCTTCAACAGGTTTTAACAATTCAAACGGCCAATTTAAAAAGTAAAGTAAGATCAGGTATTAATGTCATCACAATGTTTTGAAAATATTTTGAATTTTAATTCTCCATCGACTCTTTATATTATCTTATCAATCACTTCATAATTAAAGGAAGAAAGTAAACTAACTATTCAGAACACATTGAAAATAAATAGCAAAACATGATAATTAAACTTTGAATCAAATGTAAAAATATACTTATCTCAAATATTTCTTCTACAGATCTTCTAATTCCTACTGACTCCACAGTGTAATGAACTCCAGATGCAATAACTTTAAAATAAACTCACTAAACTAAACAAAAGTGGCCCTAAATTTCTCTCTCTAATTCTCTCTCTAAGGATGAGAGATCCTAAAGTAGATAAGAGAAAGGGGTACAATGGGAGGGGCACGTTTTCTGAAGAAATGGACCTCTATTTATAGGCTTCAAGGGTTGCCTTGAGGCACCTCTTCAAAACATGTCCACATTCAATGAATCTTCTAGAAGGTCGGTCTAGCGCCTTGGCGCCGGAATGCGGCGCTGGCGGCTGGACACCGCGTCCGCTTCTTCACACCTCTTCACTTTGGCTCGCACCTCTTCGCGATTAAAACCATTTTGGAGCGTCCAAATGCAATGTATCACATGTCCTATTATCAAGGAACAACTGCCAGCCTTCTAGAATGTCCAATAACCGCTCACTCCGTCAAAATAACTGATCAAACGTTGTCAAAAACTTGACAGTTTTTGTGTCGAGTCTGGCGCTTAGGCGCTAGGCCATAAATTTTTATACTTTTGGTATTTTGCTCCATTTTTTCTCCTTTTTGCTCCTTTTTCCTTCTTAGATCTTCTTACATTACCTACATCCAAAAACACAAAAAATATCTTTCATTAAAGCATAATATCCTTAGAAATTAATAAGAATTAAGATATAAAGAAATAGGTATTATTTTATAGATCACTGTCCCATGCCCAATGGCCATTGCAGCTGTTCTTCTCCTCCCCTGAGCAGCTGATCCCAGCCTCCAAAGGCCCCTGGGAAGCCCTCCAGCCACCTCTATTTAAACACCACCACCTCTAGGCCAAAGGAGGTGTTGAACCAAACCTTACCAAAACTCTGCCAAAATCATTCCAGACCCCTCTCCAGACATAGAGAACTTGATCCCCACTGAAATCCAGCCCTAAAACCCTCTCTTTGAGCTCAATTTCTAAGTTGAAAATCCACCCAAAAAATAGGACACTTCACCACAGTGAGCCAATCTCCAAATTGATTAATCCAACACCTTCACCAGACCAAGAGGAGAAGTTCCCCAGCAAAAGCCCCATCACCAGGCCAGCAATTGCTTCCAGCCTCCAAGCTTTATGATCGTCCTTGGTCACTTTCATACTTAGACAATTCCCTAGAGCCAGAGACTTCATTTGGAGCTTGCCTGGACTCAATCGAAGGTGACACAACTCTCAGATCGAAGCTTCACTTCTCTGAGCGAAGGTATGAACTCATTCTTCCTTCCGAGCTTCCAGTAGTTCTCCATTTTGTTTGGGTTGATTTCATAGCCTATAAACCATATGGATGTGTTCGTCTCTTTAAGATGAATTGATAGAGTATGAGAGCTCAAAAATCCATTGAGAATCGAGAGAGATATTAGGGTTTGAGTGTGGACGGTCACTGGTGCACACCAGTCGTAGACGATGACCAGGAGCTGTTGGATCGCGCGTGTATCGAGCAGACAATCGAGATCAAGCTGGACAGCGCAGTGGTACGTGAACCACGGGCCCCTGGAGAGCCGACTCAGATGGCGGCATCGAATCACAGCGCGACGCGTGGGCCTTCGAAGCTGCCGAGGTTGACGCGGCGCCACGTGGATAAGTAGGAAATTAGGGTATTTTTGAATTATTTAAATGCCCTGAACTTCAAAAATTCATATCTTTGCATAGAAAAATCACAAAAATAAAATAAAAATACCCTCTTGCCCAGTGAACAGAGGAAAATAATTTGGAAAAGAAATCAAGTTAATTGGATGAGTATTTTATTTTTAATAATTTATTTACTATTTTCAATGTTTTGATTCTCCATTTGCATAGACAATTCACCATAGCATGAGACCATGGGGCTTTTGAAGCCTCTGATCTTCGGAACATTCCCTGAATGTTTCAAGGTTAGAGGCCATCTCTATGAAAAGTTATTGATTTTTCAAGTTCATGTCACTGTTTTAGGTATTTTAATTCCAATAATTAGCATGTTGTAAAATAAATTCTAGGAAAATTTGGTGATGTTTCTTAGGACCAGGGGACCCTATGAAAAATATATTTTGAGTTAATTCATTAATAATAACCCTAATCGGCCTAAACCCCTTAAATTGAATTTGAATTAATTAGGGTTAACCACACATCAAATTGACTTGAAAATAATTCTCCATTACTCCTTAGGGTCAGAGAAACCTTACATAAAATTTGGAAATCAATTGGACTTGATTAACCCCACCAAATGGATTGTTAAGCCTCATAAGCAAAATGGAAATTTAAAAATTCATCACTCCAAGAATACTTTTCAAAAATTCACAAAAATGGTTTTGGAGCTTCTCCGATATCGGGGTAGTTCAAGAAAATTAAAATTGGAATTTTCTAAAAAAATTGATTTTTCTCAATATTTTAATATTTTAATAATTAAAAAATAATAAAAATCATAAAAATATTAAAAATCATAAAAATATCACATTTTGACTCCTAATCATTTAGGAACAAACATTTTTCTTAAGTCCCTAGGATAAGATATTGAATTTTAAAGGCTTAATGTAATTTTTAATATAAAAAAATGAATTTTCAATCTTTTTCACTAAAATAATTCTAATAAATAAAAGAAAAATCAGAAAATTATAAAATTTGTTTCTTTAGACTCCTTGAGTTTAGAGAAATTTAATAAAAATATAAAATCTTTTTTTCAATTTTTATTTTATTTTAAAATTAATTAATACTCTAAAAAATGAAAATGATTATAATAAATAAAATATAATTAAAAAATCACAAAAATTGGTCCAAGTGGTCCTCTGGTCATTAGGAACATCCCATAATTTTCTTAAGAATAGAAACCTTTCCTTGGTCATGTTGTTGAATTTTCAATGAAAACCCTTATTTTCTACTAAAAATAATTATATAAATAAATTAAATCTAGAAAAATCACATTTTCTCCTCTAATGTCTTAATTGACATGTGAGTGAGGTGACATAAAAATTTCAAATTCATTTGAGCTCAATCTAGTGAGTTATGAAATAAATAAGCCTAAAAGGGCATAAAAGTAATTAAAGAATTTTAACCCTTAATTAAAACTTTAGGTTTAATTAAAATGGGGGTAAAATATTTGATTCTAACTTTCTCTTGGATTATTGAAACTTAGGGAAATTAAGGGGTAGAAACCCATTAAACACTTTGAAATATCAAAAATGAAACTTAAATTAATTAAATAATTTAAATTTTGGAAAGAATATATTTAAAATTTGGATTATTAAAATAGGGATATTATTAACAGGATATTTATTCTTTAATTTAAAAATCCCTAAATAAGTCACTTTAACAACATTTAATTCTTAATTAAAAATTGAAATAATGATCCAAATTAACAATTAAAACTAAAATTAAATTAAAATTAAATTTAAAATATTGAAACTAAAATTAAAATAAAAATTAAATTAAATTAAATTAAAATTAAATTAAAATTAAATTAAAATTAAATTAAAATTAAAGTTAAAATTAAAATTAAATTAAATTAAATTAAATTAAATTAAATTAAATTAAATTAAATTAAATTAAAATTAAATTAAAATTAAATTAAATTAAACTAAAATTAAATTAAATTAAATTTAAATGAAATATAAAATTAAATTAAATTAAACTTAAATTAAAATTAAATTAAATTAAACTAAATTAAAATCACTTAACAACAAACCTAAATGAAATCATTATGAGTTAAATCAAAATATACCAATAATTTCAATACCTCTTTCTATCTAAGTAAATTCAAAACATAAACATTAATCTGAAATACCAAGATAATTGAAAGTGTAAAGATTGAAATTAAATCTAAAATAATTTGAACATTATTACAAACTTAAAATTATTAATTAAAATCTCATAATTAAATTAAAACACTTTAAATCATTAAATCAGACTTTTAATTAAGGATGATTAAAATTCTCAATAAACCAACTTGCCCTTAAAGGCTTTAATTATTATAACTCTTAAATAGAGCATTAAATGAGATGTCACTTCATTCATCAGGTAATCAAATACCCAAGTTCACTGAGCAAGAGACAAAGTTTAACTAAACTCCTGAATGATTAATTCATATGTGCAACTAAATTTACTTGGACTCAAAATAATCCCAAAATTATTGAAAAGATTTTTAGGACTCGTCCTAAGCACTTCCTCAATATGACGGGATGTTTTAGAAGAACAACTGAATTTAATTATTCTTTGATGAAGAAAATCATCCTTAAACCAAACCAACAACCTATACGTCATAGGAGATGACTAGTTATAGGATTAGGAATTTGTTAGACAACCAAAACCCTTCCCTTAGCTTTACCTAGGTATCTGTTGAAATATGTTTAAATGCTCTAACATGTGTTTTAAGTGCAGCTTGGGATGATGGGAAGACCCTCCAGGTACGCTTTTATTTTATTGCAATTTACTTTATTGCAATTTACTTACATGCATTACGATTTACTTTTTCTTGCATGTTAAATAAGACTATTGCATGAAAACCAAAACCTTTAGGATAGTCCCTGAACTGAAACCAAAACTAAATTAAAAGTCATTGCAAGATAAAATTCACCGCCACAATATTCCAAAATATAAAACAACTCAAAATTTAATCACAAACAGAACAACAAAACTACAATTACAACTAAATTAAAACGTTTCATTGAATGATTGGGAATACCTCGGATGATGTAACCCACGTGTTGCTAACAGGATTTCCCACGGTCTAAATGAAAGTGTGGAACTCATTCAGTTGAGTTTAGCAAATTCATCTGGACTAAGTGAATTCAATGAAAATAACGGTGTCGGGATGACGGAACCGTGGGATCTTAATCGGTTCTGTTTAATTAACTTTAAGATTTATTTTAATTAAAACACTGAAGACATTTGGACTTTAAGATTTCTCTAAAACAAAATACTTCTCTCACCTCTTGATTGTCACCTTCTAAAACTAAACCTCTGCAACAACAGGGAGCTTGGAGCACGGTGGGCAGCACGGCCATCTTCGTCAGCAAAACAACTCTACATAAGCTAAACATTCCTAGAATTAAACAACCAAACTGTAGGATTTCGAGGTAGTTTGCCTAGTGCAACATAAATCCTCAACCATTTTGTTAGGCATTTTCATAATCATGTTATGTAAATTAAGCCCTAACCGGTCTTAGGATTCCGAGGTAGTCGTTTAGTACGGCATAAACCCTCACATCTTCAAGTCTATTTGTATGATCCTGTCATGCAAATATAAGTCCTAATTAATTAAAATTGGCAGGATGGAAACATTAAATAATTCTCTCAAAATGAAGCCAAACAATAGGATAGTTTGGGAAGTTGCCAAGATTCCTCTTGGATCCTCAGCTTCTCCTACTTCTCTTCCTTTGGATTCTCAAAATAAACTTTTCCTAATTCAAGCTAATCCCTATTAAAACTTCCAAAAATTCAATCTTTTGAAACCTTAAACTTTGAAATTCTTGAGAGCAAATCCACTGATCATTATCGAGAGTTTTCTTAAGTGATTCTCATCACTTAGGATGTAATTAACTATAGGGGCTTGCCCTTATAGGGAACTTTAAGAACCCAGGTAATATAAACCCTGCTTAATTCAGTTATATTAAGCAGGGGAACTTGTCGGCTTATAAAATTGGTTCACAGACCAAACGGATGTCACAAATCTTCTAGTTTATTTAATTGAGCCCCATCATCAAGTAGTGTGGCTATTCCTCAGGATAAATACACGGTTTTTGGTGCGGTGCTCGTTTATATAAACTATTTGGGATGTGAGATCGGTTTGATTTTTCATATCTTAAAATTTTCAAACTTAAAATTATTTTCAAAAATCAAATACTACTTTTCAAATTATATATTTAAATTAAATTTAAAATTCGCCGACAATTTCTGTAGGCGACCCCTTTTTTAAAATCCAACACACAACCTAAAAATATGCCGACAAAATTCATAGATCATGAAACTATTGCACTTAGCGGAGAGTGTAGTGCAATTATTCAGAAGCAGCTTCCGGAAAGACTAAAAGATCCTGGTAGTTTCACTATCCCATATGCTATAGGTGAAAAATTTTTCGGAAGAGCCTTATGTGATCTGGGAGCTATTATTAACTTATGCCTTTATCAGCTTTCAAAAGTTTGGAAATAGGAGAAATTTCTCCTACATCTGTGACTCATCAGTTGGCTGATTGTTCCATTACTTATCCTAAAGGAGTGGTGGAAGATGTGTTAGTGAATGTGGATAAATTTATCTTTCCGGTGGATTTTATTATACTTGATATGGAGGAAGATAAAGAAATTCCAATTATTTTAGGAAGACCATTCCTTACTACTGGGAGAGCAGTGATTGATGTTCAAAAAGGAGAATTAACTATGAGGGTTAATGATTAAGAGGTAACCTTTAATATTTTGAAATTTATGAAGTATCCCTCAATGGAGAAAGATAATGAATGTTTTAGGATGGAGGTCTGTGAATATTTGAGAAATGATTATTTTGAAAATATATTTGAAAAAGAAGCAGAGTATGAAAATATGTTTGAAGAAGGAATTGAAAATGAAGAAAATTCAGATAGTAAGAAGAATGAAGATTTGGATTATGTTCAGGAGAGATTTGAATTATTAGACACTATGGAAGGGGGAGATAAAAGCTTAATTCCATCTATAATAAAACCTCCTGAACTTGAGATGAAAATTCTCCCTAATCATTCGAAGTATATGTTTTTAGGAGAATCATCTACCCTACCAATTATTGTATCCTCTGAGTTAAATGAATATCAAGAACAAAAATTGTTGGAAATTTTAAAAAGATACAAAAAGAATTTTGGATGGACTTTAGCAGATATTAAAGGAATTAGTCATTCGATTTGTATGCACATGATTTTATTAGATGAAGAACATAAACTGAGAGTTGATTCGCAGATGAGATTGAATACAATAATGAAAGAAGTAGTTAAGAAGGAGATTTTAAAATGGCTGGATGATGGAATTATTTATCCTATTTCGGATAGTGCTTGGGTGAGTCCAATACATTGTGTACCGAAAAGGGAGGAGTGACTGTTGAAGTGAATGAATGTAATGAAGTTATACCCACAAGACAAATTAATGGATGGCGAATTTGTATTGACTATAGGAAATTAAACGCTGCCACCCGAAAAAATCACTTTCCTCTTCTTTTTCTTGATCAAATGCTGGATAGACTTGCTGGACATAAGTACTACTACTTTTTGGATGGATATATTGGTTACCATCAAATACCTATTGCTCCTGATAATCAAGAAAAGACAACATTTACTAACCCTTACGGAACCTTTGCTTTTTGAAGAATGCCTTTTGGACTGTGTAATGCACCTGCGACGTTTCAGAGATGTATGATGTTTATCTTCAGCAGTATGATATATAATGGAATAGAAGTTGTCATGGATGGTTTCTCTATATTCGGGACTTCATTTGAAATCTGTTTGAAAAACTTAGCAAAAGTTTTAGAGCTTTGTGAGAAAACAAATTTAGTTCTGAATTGGGAGAAATGTCAATTTATTGTTGCAGAAGGAATTGTGCTTGGGCACAAAATTTCTGAATATGGTATGGAGGTCGACCCAGCTAATAATAGAGTGATTGAGAGATTGCCACCACCCACTACCGTGAGAGAGGTGAGGGGTTTCTTAGGACACGTTGGATTTTACAGGCGATATATTAAAGATTTTTCTAAAATTACTAAACCTTTGTTCCGACTTCTTGAAAATGATAGAAAATTTGATTTTTTAATGATGAATGTTTGTGTGTTTTGGAATTATTGAAAGAGAAATTAATCAATGCACCTATAATTGTTTCACCTGATTAGGAGAAACCATTTGAACTTATGTGTGATGCTAGTGATTATGCGATCGGAGTAGCGTTGGGCAGGCATGATAAATTTTTCAAAGTCATTTACTATGCTAGTAAACCTCTTAATGAAGCTCAAATTAACTATGCCACTACTGAAAGAGAGTTATTAGTTATAGTATTTTCTTTTGAAATGTTTAGTCCTTATTTAATTGGAGCTAAAAGTATTGTGCATACAGACTATTCAGCTATAAAAAATTTAATGCAAAAGAAGGATGTCAAACCTTGACTAATTAGATGGATACTTCTTTTGCAAGAATTTGATTTTATGATAGTTGATAGAAAGGGATCTGATAACCAAATAGCTGATCATTTGTCAAGATTAGAGTATGATAAATTATCTGAATTTGAGAAGGAAGTTACCGAAACATTCCCTGATGAACAACTTTATACTATTATGGGAAGAAATTTTCCTTGGTATGCTGATATTGTGAATTATATTGTAAGTGATATTATACCACCTGATTTAACAAGGCAACAACAAAAGAAGTTTAAATATGATGCAAGACATTATTTTTTGGATGAGCTCTATCTATATAAACAATGTAAGGATCTGATTATTAGAAGATGTGTGCCACAGGAAGAAACTAGTTTAATTATTCAACGATGTCATGATTCTGAATTTAGAGGTCATTTCAGTGTTGATAAAACTAATTTTATGATTTTACAATCTGGATTTTATTGGCCTACTCTTTCTAAGGATGTATACAAATATATTAAACCATGTGATCGATGTCAGAGAGTAGGTAATATCTCTAGAAGAAATGAAATGCCTCTAAACTATAATTTGAAAGTTGAAATTTTTTATGTATGGGGACTAGATTTTATGGGACCATTTACTCCTTCATTTGGAAATTTATATATACTAGTTGTGGTTGATTATATCTCGAAATGGATTGAAGCTATTGCATTACCCAGATGTGATGCTCAGAGTGTTTTAAAATTTTTAAAGAAAAATATATTTGCGAAATATGGAATACCGAGAGTGATTATAATTGATGGTGGATCCCATTTTAGGAATAATCAAATTAAGAGATTGATTGAGAAATATAATGTTATTCATAGAATCTCTACTGCTTATCATCCCCAGATTAGTGGTTTAGCAGAAGTGTCTAATTGTGAAATTAAAAGAATTTTGGAGAAAACTGTGGATAATCACATATTAGATTGGTCTGCTCGATTAGATATTGCTTTATGGAATCCTAATCGCTCCTAATTACTTTTAAAAATTGATAAATGTTGGATCGAATTGGGATATTGGAATATTTTGGGCCAAACGAAGTTCAGTAAGATTTTAACCATTGGTGCCACCAACGCCCAAATACAGAGATGTTTTTAGAATTTCGAGTTTGAGAGCCGTCGGCACCCTATCAAGCGTCGCCGGTGCCTAAAACCTGTTGATGGATCTTGCAGTTTCAAAATGCGATTTTGGCAGTTTTAAGCAGGATCTTCTTCCTTATAACTCCCTAAACTCTATTTTAAACTTCCAAACTCCAGAAAAATGAAAACTTCCTTTCCCAATTCGCATCCCATGGATTCCTACTCCATAGAAACCCCTCGATCTCGCATTTTCAACCGATAAAAGTTTATCAGTTTTGAGGCGCAGAGATTATTCAATAAGGTGATGACAAAGAGAAGGATTATCAAGGAAAGAGGCTTTATTAATCGAGGTATGGATAATCCTACTACAGGAGTTGAAGAGATAATAAAGGAAAGATGTTGGGAAGTGCTATGTTACACTACTGCTGCCGTAGTCATTTCGGTTGTGAAGGAATTCTATGAAAATCTTCACGGGATCAACCAAGGATTCGTCTTTGTGCGAGTTAGGTTTATGCAATTGACTCTTGCGAGAATTAATGATCTCTTTATGATTGAGAATGTACCTATTTGACACTATTCCAATTTTAATGCGACAAGCGATAATATGAATGATGTGTATCGTTATTTGACAGATGAAAATGAAGACTGGGAAGTAAGAGACAATGGATATATTAGTTTTCCTTCTACATCTTTAAATATAGTGTTAAAACAGTGGCATTATTTTATTTCGGCAAAGTTATTTCCAACTTTGAAGATTAGTAAAGTAACTAAGGAAAGTGCTATTTTAAATTTTTGTATTCAAACTGGAAGACCGATTGATATTGGAAATATAATTGTGAAATCAGTTTTGGGATTGATAGTTCATGGATCTTAATATGGGCTTAGACACCCGTCCACCATATTTCTATTGTGTAGTCAATCACAAGTTCCGTATGAGAGTTGAGAAAAGGTTCTTCTTCATTAGAGACCTATTGATCCAACTAATCTTTATAACTACCAAACAGTAGGAGATGAAGGTGATATGGATCTGCTTGCTGATCAACCAACTCAGACTTCACAACCCATTCAGCCTTACTTTCCTAAAAATTCCATAGTGATACTAAAGAAAATCAAGCAGCTGGAAAAAGAGGTACAAAATGTTATGAATGCCATTAATAATAATTCTGATTTATTTGATCATACAGACTAGAGGATGAAGGAACAATTTGATCACACTGGTCGGATTGAGATAGGCCTGATTAATCTGATGAAGAAGAACGTTGTGATTGTTGAGGATTCATCTGATGAATTCCCATTTTGTCCCTTCTACAATTGTTTGTGCATCGGTAATCTATCGGAGATATCGCAGAGAAAGATAGTTCTCGCATCGATGAGGAGTAACTACTGGATTCTGCTTAAGTTTGATGTGTGTTTTCTTTACTTTGCTTAATTTTGTTTGGTGTGTTTAGTATTTGCTTTGCTTTACTTTGTAGTTTGCATTTGGATTTAATATGCTTAATTTCGTTGTGTGTGCTTAGATTTTAATGTTTGATTATCGTAGCGTATAAGCAACACTAAAAATCTAAGAGTTTTTGTTTTAATTTGATGAACATATTAGTGTTTATGTTGTAATGTGGATTTTATATATAGAAGTATGTTTTGTGTTGTTCGTGTGAGAATTGTGTTAGTTATTGCTTGTGTGATCAAATAGATTCTTAATGAAGTATTAAATGTCATTTTGGAGGACGAAACTATTGAAATTACGAAAAAATTTTCGGACCCAAAAAAAATTTTTGCACTGGCGCCGCCGGTGCCCAAATATAGAGAGTTTGGCCTGTTTAAAAAAATAGAGCGCCGCCGGCGCCCGAATACAAAAAAAGGCCAAAAACCCTTTATTTCACGATTTTGACCTCGGGACACGCGGTTTTTTCCATTGTTTTCGTCTTCCTCCTCCATTTTCGTGATTTTGAAGATCTAGGGCTTGCTAGATCTTGGATTTGAAGCGATTTCAAGGCTTTTCGAGACCGGATCTACACTTCTCTTGGTAAGAGCTTCACTTTAAATTAAAATTTTTTTATTTTCACCATAGGAATCTCTCACTTTGCTTAGATTGGAATTTTGGGATTTTTGATGAAATTTTGAGATTTCCTATGATGAAAATTGCTCTTACTTGTTTATAATAGAATTTGGAGTTTGTTACATTATGGATTGGAAATTTACTGGAATTTTCTTGCAATTTTTTAGAAATTCACATGGCTCCAAGGATGAGTAAAGGGAAGAGAAAATTTGATTATGATGAAGAAAGATTTGTAAATGTCAAAGTGCAATATTGTTTTAATTCTTACCTTTACAATAACAAGTGTATTCAGGATCGAGCTTTTGACAATCCTGGTGGATCTGTTGAGAAATTAATTACCGAGCGAAAATGGAAGATATTTTGTTATTTTACTGCGAATGCTGTTTTGGGTGTAGTTAGATAATTCTATGCAAATGTACTCTGGACTGAGACAAAGTATGTGCTAGTTAGGGAAAAAATGGTTGAACTTACCCCTCAGTGTATCAATGCATTTTATCAGACTTGGGAACATTTTGTTTGCGAATATAAAAATTTTGATACCCGAGAGGTGAATATGAAGGAAGTGATTTCTTTTCTGACAGATGGAAAAGGGGAATGGAAAGTAAGTCAAAAACAAATGATTAACTTCCTTGCTTCCAAGTTAAATGTTGCATCTAAAGTTTGGCGCTATTTCATTTATGCAAGACTGTTACCTTCTTATCACCATAGTGAAGTTACAAGGGATAGAGCAATTCTGAACTATTGTATTCACAATATGAAGAAGATTGATATTGGAGCTATTGTCTTCAAGAACATTCAGTCTATTGTTAGAGGCGAGACCACTGAAGGATTAGGACATTCTGTCCTAGTTCATGCCCTATGTGTTCAGTCTGGAGTACAGTTCAACAGTTCTAAAGAGATAGCTATACCGCTGAGACCCATTACAAAGACTATCATTCGTACTTATGAGTCTCATATGGGAGCACGAGATGAGAGTAGTACTGATATTCCTACTAAGAGTTATGACATTCCATCTACATCTGAGCCCCTACATTATCTGATATTATGGAGCAGCTGAGACTACAGAGTGCTAGTATGGATAGACTCCATGGTAGGATGGATGTGTTTGAGGCTAGAAGTGATGTGAATAAAGATTATATGAGAAGAAGAGTTAAGTTCGATATTGCCTATCATGATGCACAGGTCAGATTCATGAAGGGGGAGACTGATGTGATATTCTCAACCTACCCCAGCTATACATCGTACAGACCTGATCGTGCTGACCCTACTGATGAACCTGGTGATGAGGATTGGTAGTTTATTTGTTTTTGTTTCTATTTTTCTTGTTATGTGTTGTGTTGTTTTTGTGATGTAGTAGTTATCTACTTTCCATGTGATGTGTAAACCTTTTGATGTGAATAGAAATTGTTAAATGAACAATGTAGTGATGTGATAGTTTGTTTAGTAATTGTGGTATTTTATTGGATGTTTAGATGTTTAAAGTTAATATAAATTTACCCTGCAAATGTTTTAAAAATTCTATATCACTGTTACTAACTGTTTCATGCCTGCTAGCTGTAAATTTTGACTAATACCAGATAGCTCTTGAAGATTTCAAGATCCCAGCACTAAAAGGTAAGTTTCTTTAACTCTCTACTATTTCAAATTTATTGAAAAGTTTATGTTTGGGGGAGGGTAGAAAAATATTAACTCTTATTTGTTCTCAATTATTATATTTTCAAAAATTATTAGCATAACTTCTGGCAGTTGAACCTCACTTAAGATAACTAAAACTTTTTATTTCAGTTGAATATTATGGAAGGATTGGATGAAAGTTTTTTTTAATAAAGGTTAATTTTATAGAGATAAGATATTTGGTATGAAAGGATTTGATTATAGTTAACTATTTAAAGTAAATAAAATTGTATTTTTGAAATGTTAAGAGACTTAAAGTATTGTGTGTTAAGAAGAGATTTTGACTTTATGATGAATAATAAAGCTCATACCTAATTATAAAGTAAGGTGTTTCAAGTTTGAACTTTAGAAAGAGGAGAGTGAAGTTCAAAACCATTAAAGGCTATCCAGATATAGTAATCCTCATTAAAAAAAAGAGAGAAAAGGAAAGAAAAGAGAAGAAGGATTGAAAAACAATCCCAAAAAGAAAAAAAGAAAGAAAAAAGAAAGAAAAGAAAAAGAAAGAGAAATATTTATGAGGAGAAGCTTGAGGAGATTCCTAATCAAAAATTGGCTTCACTTCGACTCACCCTAAAGGGAGAACTTGATTTCATTTCGAATTTATATTTAAAGTATTGCCTACATTCGATGAAGTTTCGCATGAACTCATTTTACACATAGTCTTTCAAGACATTCTTAATGTAACAAATTATGGTTTATCTTGAAATAAATAGAAGACTAGAACCCTTAAACTTGATTGCTGAATTTTCTTATACCTGTAGTGTTGACCTGAGTTACTAAATTTCTTTCTAAAAGTTTTACCAATATATTCTTCTGAATGAAAAATTTTAGTGTCTTACAGTTGAAAAGTACATTGTCTTGAGTTATATTTTAATGTAGTAAAAATATTACTTGAGAATAAGTAATAGTTAAGTTTTAGAGATTTTGATGCACCAAAAATATATAATGTTTTGGAATATAATTTTATCCATTTTTTGTTATATTGCACTTTAAATAAAGGTATTTTTCATGATTTGTTGCAGGTATGATGATTTTAGGTGATTGGAGCGAAAAGAAGCGAAAAGGAACAAATTCGGAGTGAAAAGGAGCAAAATGGAGAAAAAAAGCTTATGGCGCCACCGGCGCCATTTTCCGGAGAGGTCCATAAAATATTCAGAAGATAAAGCGTTGCCGGCGCCCAATGTCGGTGCTTAAGGAAACTCTTGGGATTTTTTTTCTAACTTATAAGTAACTATTTTTGAACGAAAATGGTGTGGTTCTAGAGAGGTTCTAGGGTAGTGATAGAGAGTTCTAGAGAGGGAGTAAGTGTGTTGAGTGTTAGGGTTTGTAAGAGATGAGTGTAGAAGTGAGAATTTGAGAGAGATTCTTCTCTAAGGAGTGAAGGAGGAGTAAAGTGACAGATTGCTTCTTCCTTTCCATTCTAAAGAGGGAATTAAGTGTTGTAAAGAAGAGAGAAAAGGATTCAAAGGAACTTCACGGGATTTGCATTGGTGAAGAGAAAGAGATAAGTTGTATTTGCTTTTGTGTTTCGTATGACTTTTCTTTTATATATAAAATCCATGTTTTATTGTGTCTTCTCTATGAATTTTGAGTAGTCTCCTTTGTCTTTCTTCTAGCATAGAGATGTGATGATGTGATGATGTGGATTTGAAGTGCCTTTAAAGTATTGAAGAAATTGTGATGGTTTTTCATTTCGAACTTAATTTACTTTTTGATCTGGCCAATTGAATTATTAAAATCTATTGTTGAACATTAACTCTGAAAGGATTTAGTGTCTTACAACAATAATGAAGAATCCATTCAATTTTCATGGATTAATTGCGTATTTTATGGGATATTAGTGCAAATAAAAAGGGAAATGTGCTTTGATGGACTTCAAATTGAAGGTTTCAGGATGACAGGCTGAGATCCCCAATTTGGTCCTAAGATTAGTAACTATACTCGAAGGTTAGCTTTCAGGTGAAGGGTAAGTAGAAGCTCCGTAGTGATAGCCGGTATCCTCCCAGCCTAGCCTTAGATTTAGTGACTGAACTTAGGATATGTCAATGTTCTTTTCATGCTTAGAAGAGGGTGTACTCTTTTAAGGGTAAAGAAATATTTATCCTATTTAGCACAATACAATAAATAATCATTCCATATCATTCACACACCATATACTCGTTGCAAGAGGAAAGATACTTTTCATATATATCAAAACCTTTCAAATAAAAGCTTAGTGTGTGTTAGTTAATTCTGTTTTAAAGATATTAGAAGTAATAGTAGTTTGCTTAATTGTTACTGTTTTCTGCTTGTTAGTAGAAGTAAACTGAAACTTTAATTGCAATTTGAGTATTGGATTTTAGTAATGCATTATTTATTGTAAGGAATGTGCCTTCCCTGTGGGATAGATAACCAGGACTCCATTAGAGCCTTGTATTACTTGATACGATACGTATACTTGCGTTGAATGTTTGGACTTTACAAAATCATTATAAATATATATAAATTTGAGTTCATAAGTTCTTGTAATATAAAAAGTCTGCATCAGTAGTCTTGTTAGTTTTAATCGCTTGCTTTACTTTTTCTTAAGTAGAAAATATCAAAAACAAATTTTCAAATTATCTATTTTAAAACATACTTTACAAAATAAATTTAAAAAGTAAAAAGTTAATTTTCTTATTTCTTTATATTTTTAGACATTTCCCCGTGGGTTTGATATCTCGGGCTTAATCGTAAAGTCTTATATTACTTTATAAACGATACGTATACTTGCGTAGAATCCCATATTATAAAATAATTAAAATATATTTCTTATTTGCTTCAGAGTCAAGTTTTTGGCTTTGTTGCAAAGAAAGAGATAATATCATTGGAAAGAAATATAAGTGATAAACGTGAGGATAAATATTCAGGGATCAGTCATCTGACACTCCGTGATATTTAAATGTAGCACACAATTCAAGAAAACTACCAAGATGTAAATTAGGATCTTTAGATGGTGTATCCCCAAAATGGTTATTTTTTTATCATTTGGATGATAGCAAGTTTAATTTCAAAAGAATTTGCAGCTACAATAGGAGTTCGAATACTCAAGTGTATTTCATCTATTGTAGGATTAGCATAATCTCTTAAAACTTTATTGATGTTCATTTGGATTATTTAAGTTAATTACCATTTTGTTCAAATTGGTGAATTTTTTTTGTTCTTTTCGAATTTTGTTTACTGTTCTTTCTAATTCAGAATCAAAAGGTATTAATCCTTGAGATCCTAAACTTCACATACAAAATCACTAGTAATAATTTTAAAATTTAGTATGCACACAAAATAAGTTTAATAGTTTAAATACAGCAACATTAGCTTTTAATTAAAAATTTTTCATTACTCCCCGGCAGCGACACCAAATACTTGATGTGGATCCTAGTGTGTACTATTTTTCTATATAATCAGAGTTAAACCTTTATGCTTAATTTACTAATAAAATTACTTTTATGTCCCAAAATATGTTTCCAATATTAAATAATCACGAGGTCATAAACACAAGTATAAGTATCGTTCAAATAATGTAGAGCTCTAATGGAGTCCTAATCCCACAGGGAGAAGGTAAGACTTTACTCATTAAAGAGATCTAAACATATAGTAAGGAAACTACAGAAACTATTTGTATGAAAGTAAACTATAAATTTTGAAATGCAAGACTAACAGAACTATAATTACTATGCAAAAACTTCAAAATTAAATCTAATGTAAGCAAGTAAAGTATTTTTAACTAAGGTTTCAAATTTAGAGAAGTATCTTTCCCATTTACAATAAGGTTATAGCTAGTGAAAAATCAAATTTTATTATAAAATGCATGTCACAAATATGAGAAATAATATTCTTTAATCCTCTGCACGAGCGATTAAGAATATTGGCTAATTCAGTTGTTTCGAATCTAAATTCATGGTGAGACTGGGAGGATACAAGATGTCACTCTTAAGCTCCCAATTCCCCTTGCTTGAGGGCTAACAGTCTCGCTTTAGTTTCTAAACATCAGAACCGAATTGTTGATTTTAGTCTTGCACCATAAAATCACAAATTATGCCCCCATCAAACAATATTTCTCTATTTATTTGCACTGCCACTATACGCTTCTTTTCCTTCACCTACAAGTGCAATGTAATTCCTTCTTGAATGTTGAAAGCATAGCTCTATGAGCTCATATGTTTTTACATGGATTTTAACAAATCAATTGGCCAGATTTAAAAGTAAATTAAGTTCAAGATTTAAATCATCACAATTAAAAAATTAAGATCATATTCAAACATCTAATCATTCTTCACATCACTATAATTTATTGTAAAAGGAAAAACAAAGCAACTACTCAGTATTTATGAAGGATATATAACAAATGTAGATTTATATATATTAAAGCAAGTTTATACAACACTAAAGTGAAGTAAACAACTTATCTCGGTTTCCTCCACAACCAAATCCCTTAAAGTTTCTTTAAATCACTTCTCTCTCCTTACAAGAGTATGCACCCCTCTCTACAGATTGCAATGAAGAAGAAATCTCTCACTTTCTCTCTTCTTTTACAATTCTTAAAGAAGACTCTTTAAAACTCTCAATAATATAAGCATATAATTTTTGTCTTTTTTACTTGCCTTCCTTCTTTTTTCATTCAGTCAAAATAGTTAATAAATAACGTGTGCCTGAAATTCCTAGAGTTCCCTTAAGAACCCCCTTCAAAATTCGTCTAAACTCAAAGCATTTGGATAAGTAACCATCTTGGTGTTTGGCACCGGCCTAGCGTCATTCGGCGCAAGGCGCGCTGTTTCAACAATTCGGGTGTTGTTCTCTGCCAATTCTGGCGTCGTTTGACGCCAGTGCAATTTTCCACACATTTTGTTCCAAATTTTGTCATTTTTTCCCTTTTTAGCTTAAATGCCTAAATTGATTATACCTACATCAAAAACATGAAAATATCTTATTTAAAGTGCAATATCACAAAAAAATTGCCAACTATAAGTATTAAAAGTATATGAAAAATTGAACTTTTTTTAGTGTATCAGGTGGCGCTAGAACGCGAAAAAAAGTAGGCCAATTTTGCTTCATTTGCCCTCATTTTCTCTAAATGTTCATTTCATGTACTTGAAACCAAAAACATGTAAAATACCTTCCATTAAAGTATGATATCATATAAAATGTACATAAAATGCTCATAAAAGTGCGCTAAGAAAATTAATATTTAGGTGGATCAGTGATCATGTCCCAAAGTTCCTCGACCTGGTTACGTCTGGCCTAAGTGTGACTACACCCGGAGGTTCCTCAACGTGGTCTTGTTAGCCCTGAGCGTGTCCAAGCCTAAACAATCTAACTTGACATGCCAGAAATCAGTGGTTTTCATCCATGGATCAGATCGTGAATCGTAGCATTGTTTTGCCGATGGTGATTCGTGACTCTTCAACTGTCGAACTGATTGTGCTGCCGACTTGCCACCTTTTCAAAGGGCTCCATATGGCTTTCCACCGCCTTCCCCACCTATAAAAGAGGATCACTGGCACTCCTCAGGACTGGTCACCTCGTCCTCCAATTAGTCTCCTCTCCTCCTAGTAAGTTATTTCTTCTTTTTCTTAATTTATGCCTTAATTTAATGTTTTATGCTTATTTCAGACTTGATTATTTAACTCAAAGACCTTGGATTAGGCTTGGGTTTGGGCTCAACTCAAGACGACCCAAAACCTAAATGATCCACTTTAAAAATACATATTTTTATGTCTTATTTATGATTCAATTCTTAAGGATATTATGCTTTAATGAAAGGTATTTTTATGTTTTTGGATGTAGGTGATAAAAAAGAGTTCAAGATGGAAAAAGGAGCAAAAATGAGCAAAAATAGAGCTTAAAAGCAAAGTTGCCGAAATTTTAGGACCCAGTTTGATACTGAAGCAGTGAAGAATTTTTAACAACTTTGGGCAGTTATTTTGATGGTGTTAAGTGGTTATCAGACCTTCTAGAAGACTGGAAGTTACTCCTAATACATAGGACATGTGATATAATGCATCTGGACACGAGAAAAAAGTTTTAATCGTGAAGAGGTGCGATCCAAAGTGAAGAAGTGCGAAGACTTGGTCACGGACTCTGGCGCCTAGGCACCAGATTCCGGCGCCTAGGAGCCACAGCTACTTTCTAGAAGATACATTGTATTTGGACGAATTTTGAAGAGGTGCCTTAAGCAACCCCTGGTCATTTTCGAAGCTCTATAAATATGAGTCAATTCTACAGAGAAATGTGCCCCCCTAGATCTCTAGCATCCCGAGATAGATTTAGAGAGCCACCATATTTTCTTCTTAAGTATTTAGTGAGTTTATTTTTGTTATTTTGAGTGTTACTACTCAATTCCTTAAGTAGTAAGTGTGAGTTTGCAAGTGTTGTTGCTGTTGAAGTCTTGTACCTTACATTGGAGTCAGTAGAAGTCAGCGGATGACTTGAAGGAACATTCCAAATAAGTATTTGTAACTTGGTTCAAAGTTTTATAAATATGTTTTGTTGTGTTAATTCAATGTGTTTTGAGTAGTTACTTTTCTTTCTTCTTTCAACTATGAAGAGATAATAAGATAATTTAATTTTGTTAGAGAACTTAACTTCAAATTTTTAATTATTGCGATGATATTAATATGAGATCTTAATTTACTTTTTAAACTAGCCATTTGAATTCTTAAAACCTGTTGAAGAATTTTGAGACCTATCCGGAGACAAGTTCTTAACTAGTAGATATCACATGAATTCTTTGGTAATCGAAGGCCTTGAGCAGATTATTCAATGTGAAGTGTAAATAAATAGGGAGATATTGTTTATTAGGCGTAGAATTGATTAGTTTTTAGAGTGACAAACTAAATTCTAATAATTCGGTTTATAGAAACGGAACGGGTCACTATTAGGGACGACCATAGCCACCCTTGGACATCTAGAAGTGTGAGCCTAGATTAACTCATTCTAATAATAATACATCTTGAACTGATCTATAGATTAGCCAATGTTCTTATACTATCGAGCGAAGATAAAGAATAGAAATGATTCTATTTAGCGCAATACCATAATTTCAAGTTCTTAACGAATGATAATTATTCTGAAAAATGTTGGATTAGTTGAAAAAGGAGAAAGTTGTTTTATTTATATTTATATTAACATTTTACTTTATTGTTGCTTATTTTCATTTAGTAGAAATTTAATTAAACTTAAAAATCTGAATTTTGAAAAGAAATAAAAATAATAATTACTTTTAATTTGAAAATATAATATATTTCTTAAATTAATTTTCACTTAATCTTCCCTGTGGGATCGATAACCAGGACTCCAATAGAGTGATGTATTACTTGAAATGATACGTATACTTGCGTTTGAAATTGTGACTTTTACAAAAATTATTATAAATATTTAAATATAAATTCGTAAATTCTTACATTCGTAAAGGTCGGTTCACCAACCTAATCCTAACTAACGTAAACCAAACCCTAACTTAAACTCTAGGCTTAGCCCAACCCAGGTCTAACTCAAACCATACCTAAACACTAGACATAGCCCAACCTATGTCTAACCCAAACCCTAACCTAAACCCTAATCCTAATCCAACTCAAGTTTAACCTAAACCAAATCTAACCCAACCCAGGACAACCTAGCTTAACTCAGGTCAAACCTAAACCAAATCTAACTCAATCCAGGTCAACTCAGCTAAAACTGGGTCAAATCTAAGCCAAATCTAACCCAACTTATGCCAACCTAGCTTAACCCGAGTTAAACCTAAGCCAAATCTAACCCAACCCGAGTATATATAACACACAATTCTTAAATATTAACATATCTATCATATAATCTTTGCTAATTACATGCATATCACTTAAATCTTTTACATCACAACAAAAATACCACTATTTCAAATTTTTAAAAATAATTACATGTATATCACTTAAAACTTTTACATCACAATAAAAACATCACTATTTCAAAATTTTAAAACATAAATACATCTTTTTATGCATGGTTTTATAACACCAAGGTGTTGTAAATATAAATATCAAACTTTGAGTTTTAGATATGTAATGACATAAGAATTGTGTAATATGTACATAAATTGCCACTATTTTAGTTGATTGATTGTGAATAGATCATTGTGTTCATGCGAATATTAAGAAAAGAAAATAGCTAATTAACAAAATAAAAATCAAGATTTTTCTATAAATTATATTTAGAGTTGTCTCACCATATTTGCGTAAATGTTTAATAAACTGAGAAGTGATCATAAAGAACAGGTTTACTAGTGAAATGAAAGAGTGATGCAAACATTTGTAGATATTGCATACGAGTAGATGATTAACATGATGTATTGATTAGAAATATATATTAATCATAATTTTAATTAGCATTTCAGAATTAAGTTGCAACAAAAAAAATTATCATAAAATTTCATAGTTTTCAAGTTTTGCCTGAAACAGAGCTTTGTTCAGGAAATGATTGCTAATACCCATCATTTTCTTGTGACCAAATCCGTCACAGAAAGGATGAACACAATCAATTCACACGGCCACGTCTCCTGAAAAACCTATAAACCACATACCACACCATTATATTTGTTAACGTGATTATAGGAATCACTGTCAATAATAGCATTGATTTGACATTAATAGCCTTAATTGATTATAGGAATCATTGGCATTAATAACCTTGATATTGCATTAATAGCCTTAATTCTATAGAAAGAATTTTAGGATGCAAATAGACACATTTCCTATTTTAGTCTTAGGTCTCCTATATAAAAATCAGTGTTCAGTCTACATTTAGAATCAAGTGAAGAAATACAAAACTCTGTTTTCTTATTATGGTATCAGAGCTAAATTTTTGCCCAAATCATCAAAAGTCGTTAGAGGACTGTCAAGGCTCCCTTCCCGCCGGTCTTCTTGCGGGAAGGGAGGAACCATTTTTTTTTCTTTTTCCTTGATTCGCTCATCTGACAAAGCCCCTTGCTCATTCAAATCTCCCCATCTGATACAAATCCCGTCATATGCTTCTAATCTGCATCATTCATTGTTCTTATCGTCATCTGCTAAAGAAACTTCACTTCAGATTCCGTCGTCTGCTAAGAAAAGCGCAGAAATCCTCTACTTCCGCTACGGCTTCCCGACACTCTTTCACAAATCATCGGCTTCGGCTTCGACAAACTCGAGATCGTCAGCTTCAGCTTCTGCAAACCAGAGATCGTCGACTTCGGCTTCGGCAAACACGAGATCGTCGGCTTCAGCTTCGACAAATCTTGTCTGCTTTGGCAAAACCTGTCCGCTTCGGCAAACTCTGTCTACTTCAACTTCGACAAACCCTGTCCACTCCGACACTCATGGCTTCGGTTTTCTCTTCCATCTCCAAGAAGCAAGCCTTCTGTCTGCTTCTGCTTGTTCTCGCTTCTGCCTGGTCCCGTCTCCCACGTCTGGTTCTCGCTTCTGCATGGTCTCATCACTTGCGTCGCTCGCGTATGGTCTCGTCTCCCGCATTCGCTTCTGCACGATTTCAAGGATCGATGACAAATCAAAGGAAGCATTTCAAAGGATTTATGTCTCTCGTAGCTGATTCTTGAAATTCTGTGTTCTTTTGTTGTTTCTTGTATCTGATTTTTGCAGTTCAAAGGAAGTAGTAAAGGATATTTCCTCCGACATATATGATCTGATCGCAGGAACCTTCTCTCAGCTCTGCCGCTCCTTTCTGCACCATACTCTTAATTCTCGTCTCATCTGCTAACCAAGCAGCTGATATATTTACCAAAATCCATCCTCCCAAGCGTTTTCAAGATCTATTGAGCAAACTCAAGATGACATCTACTATACGATCATGAGTTTGAGAGGGGGTGTTAACATGATTATAGGAATCACTGTCATTAATAGCATTGGTATGACATTAATAGCATTGATATGACATTAATAGTCTTAATTGATTATAGGAATCATTGGCATTAATAGCCTCGATATGACATTAATAGTCTTAATTCTATATGAAGAATTTTAGGATGCAAATAGACCCATTTCCTATTTTAATCTGAAGTCTCCTATAAAATATCAATTTTCAGTGTACAAAAATACAAAAAATTTTTTTCTTATGTTTTCTTATTAAGATTAAAGGTGATTCTGAGCAATTTTTTCCCTCGGTTATCAACGCCACCACAATTACATTTAGTTAATACTTTTCTTTAAATTCTAAAAGTTTCTGCAACTGTTGACTATTTTTTACAACCAAATTTAAAAAAATCACAAAAAAAAAAATTTAATGCTTAGGTTTTTTTTAATTATAATTTTCACCTTCACTTTTATTACAACCTCTTGCCAAAGACATAAAACAAAGTGACCTGGTTTGATTAGAGTAACACCTAATAAAATGCTAAAATAAAAAAGAGCCGAACAACTCGATCCAAAGCTTCTTATCAGAAAGCAAAGGTCCCACAACTACTGGCCAACATTAATTAAATGCCAATCATTAGAGCAAGCCATTGTGGGCTTCAAACTAACTTGAAAAAAATTAACGGTAGTTTGATAGCACGTTTTTATTAGAATTTATATTAAAAATTCAGCCAAATGCGGAAAAGTGGTAATAATCCTATGCTCCGCTAATTCTAATTTCTATCTGTTTTCATAAATCTGGATCTACTAAGTCCAAATTTTAGGTGATCTGGATCTCTACTGCATCCAAATTTTAGGTGATTTTAACAGAAGCATAAGAAAACAAACACACTGAAATTGAAATTAATGCGCCCAAAACCACGAAAGAATTCAACTGAATTTAATCTTAACTGAACCCAAAAATTTTCTTGATAACAGCGTCTGATTTTAATAAATCCAAATTTACCAAATTTATTAAATCATACTTTGCAAAATTTATTAAATCAAATCCGAGTTGCAGCCAAACGCCGGCTAAGTTAGCTTGTAACTGGACATTTAATTACAATCTCTACAAAATTCAGGAGACCATTCCGGGCAGTATCGCCACCCACAGCACACAAACGGTCGGGTAATTTATTAATTTGATTTCTCTATTAATAGATCACTAAAGAATACGTCTGGTTCTTAATTTTAAGACATGTTACCATCTCTTACTAGCCTCGCTGCCGACCGCAAAAATTCTGTTTCAAATTTTTTTTGGAAATGCAGTATATATATATATATATATATATATATATATATATATATATATATATATATATACATACATACATACATACATATAAAAGCGTGTGTAGATGCAAAGGAGGCAACTTACAAATGATTGGAGGCGCGGTTCTCCGAAAGAAATTAAAAGCTAACAGCCAAGTTTGGCCAGCACCGAGACCAACAATTCACTAGGAGGCATTCATACAACTGTCAACTATAAACATACAACCCGGAACCAGTCGAGCGGAAATTGTTCCCTTCTCATCATTCGTCCACACTAGAGCAATAAAAATTTAACAAATTTTCGACTTGAGAAACCCTCATATGAACACACCTGTAAAACCACGCCATACTCGCTCCGATGGTGATTAAACATTAAAAACTCTTTACACAAACGTTTTCTTTCACAAAAACCGATCACTAAACTACAAAAAAGATGAATAAGTGCATGTTTCTCCCCTAGTATACTGGGGTCACCTCCACTTCCCTGTATGGGGAAGAGGACCCTGGAGGGGAAACAATTTGAAGGGGTACAAAATGGCTCCAACGACCTTCCACAATTCCATCCAACACAGGAGAATCATCCTTGATCATCGTCCGGAAGGATATGGAACCCCGCTTCGTCGATGCGTCTGAATTCCTCGACACATCTTGATGGCTCTGGTTAGCGATTAATGACGCATCTTCGTGAAAGTAGTCATCATAAGGTGTGTCGTTATTTCCGCCAATATTTTGTTCGATGTCTCGCAGGACGAGTGAATCTGCAACAGGGAGGTAGACTAGAATGCAGATGCCTATCATATTGCAGAACAGCAGCATGAGAAAAGCAAAGAATACAAGCATTTCATAGGCCAGATTTCCTACATGAGGCAGCACTGAGAATCCAAGCAAGAGCACCCTAAGCGGGAGGAAGAGAATCACAGACAGAGCGAGGAAGTAAACCCTAATTCTCAATCCCTTGTTGATCACCAGAGACAGCAATCGGGCTCCAACGTAAACTATATAACAGATGAGAAGAAAATATAGTAACCCTAGAATTATGGTGCTCAGAAGAGGATAAGTGCATATGCACCTATTATTCACAACATATGTGCTTGTGAAGAACTTGGCCATCTTCTTTCTTGTTCTGGGTATCTCGTCCTTGTTAAATTTTGGTCCTAATAAAACGAGGACCAGTTGGAGTGCAAATATGGGAATGCACAGAAGGATGACAAACAAAACTGTCTTCCTGTTCCACCTCTGACTCAGAGTTCCTGATTCTCTTTTCTGGAGCGAAGCATGAAGTAAGAAAGCAAGCATGAGATAGATGATTGGTTCTGCAAAGCCAAGGTTTGACAGGATGTAGAACTTGCAACCATACTTCTGCCATCTTATGGTAGAGAAAAGCTTTCCTGCTCCTCTCAGGAAACTTAATCTGAGAATTTCACCAAATCCCCACCAAATTGAAATGACTATTATGGTGACTCTAATGATCCAGGGGCCATTAAAGTAGCTGAGATGTAAAAAGCCGTGTCTTTGAATCTGAAGATGAAAATAGATGCAACGATAGATGCACAGTAATCCCAAGATGGCGGTCAAAGCAACAAGGGCAATGGTCACCACACCGAATACATCGGTGGCAACTCTGGTCAGGGGCATCACCCAAAGCACAGATCCTGCGCATGCTCCCCACTAGCAGCGGTGTATACCGAGAAAGCCCTCACTTAATGAGGTGATATCTGCTGGAATGCTAGTGAGTGATCCACTATAACCTGAGTTTGATCTAGAATTCATATGGGCTTGTAGATGTATCTTTGGAAGTATGCCTTCTTCTTCCAAACTTTCTGAAGTCATATGAGTACCAAAATTACAACCTGAGAGCTTTAGCAATCGAATGTAAAGCAAAGCTTATAATGTTAGCTCATAGAGAGCTCCTTGGTCAAAACAACGCCTGAGCAAAAGAATTTTGTTAAAACAATGCAGGAAAACTTCCAAAGATACATAAGATATGGGCTATTGGGCTACAATAAATAATGGAAATAGAGACACGGAGAAGCTGCTAACCATGAATTAAAAAGATATATCAATGGCGATCAATAAATAGATAAAAGTAAGGTTGTGATAAACTGAATTAAAAAAATAACTCAAGTTACAAGGTTCAGCTGATTTAGGTTTGTAATCAAGGTTGAATGCCTAGTCTTCAAACATTGTTGCATAAAACAACAATAACAACAACAAAGCCTTAATCCCACTAAGTGGGGCCGGCTACATGAATCCTTTTTCTTCATTGTGTCCTATTTAGTGTCAAATTTTCGTTTAATTCTAATAAATTAAGATTATTTTTATGCAATAAGCCCAAGTTTTCCTAGGTCTACCTCTGCCTTTCTTAACATAAGTTGTATCTAAAACATCTACTCTCCTAATAGGATCATGAGGTGGTCGACGTTTAATGTGACCAAACCATCTAAGGCGACTCCATCTAATTTCAAACATTGTTGCATAATTAGAAAAAATGGACAGTAGTATCTACTAAGAGGCCTGAATAATTAAGAACGCTGAATAAGGTCCGAAAGCTCTTTCTAATGAAGTAATAGTTACAAAGTATTCACATGCAATTAATTCTAACTAATCAAAAGATCCCAAAAAAAAAAAAAAAGAGAGAAGTATATAATCAACTGAATGAAAATGATAAAAGAAATTATCCTGCAGTAAAGAAACAAATAAAGAATGGAAAAATGTACTCTAAACGATCAGAGAATTTTAGTTCCATAATGAGAAGATTGCATGCCAAACAAAATTCAAGCAATGGCTCCAAAGAACGAAACAAAACAAATTTTTTTTGTTGTAAACTATGAAACATGCTAAGAGAAAGTTCATCCACTTCAATTTTACGCAACACATTCAACATAAAACTAGTCTTACCAGAAAATAGTAATAATAATAATAAAAAAAAAGGCAAAACGAAAATTAGGGTTTTCTCATCACAAATCACTCCATTGTAAACGGTAAAAGATAAACGTAAGTAACGTCCTTATACTTTATTGACAGCAACTCAAGCAAGGATTTAAAATTCAAAAGGTGCAGACAGACGACAGAGGAATACCACAAGAAACTTGAAATCATGTAATCTAATATAAAATTTCACATGCGCCTACTGGAAACACGAATCTATGCAAATTTATAAAGAGGAGACTAGCCTTTAAGTAATCAACCATACACCCTCACCAAATCACTCAGAGTATAGCGCAGAACAATTACGCCAAGGGTTTAAAATTATTCTCCCACTTACTCACAAGCTTTAAGTGCATCAACCAAATATCACAAAGCTTCGAAACCATTAGAAAATACAGGGTACAACTCAATGAATTCAACTCCATTGCTCATACAATTTTCATAAAGAAAAAAAAAAGTAAAGCATTACCTAAGAAATTACAAGTAATAAAACGAAAACAAAAGAAATAATGATTTTTCATGACGCTAAAGCAAAAATAGTCCATGATCGACCGAAAACAATATACACTCTACATTTGCGCAAACCTTCAATATTAAAAGCAGAAAAGATCCTCATAGAGGCATATAACAGGAGGCTCACCGTGTGGATCTTTGAGCGTCCAGCAACAGCAACGAATGACGGAGTTGAAAAAAGGGTCCGTAACAATGAGTTCAGATCCGACGAACCTTCACGGCATCACTAGTCCGAAGAAGAGGAGCAGGTAAACCCTAGCGAGCGGAAGATCACTGTGCCTAGTTGGGCAAGAGCGTGCGAGATAGAGAGAGAAAGAGACGAAGGACGCAAAGAAAAGCTGGTATGGCCGGGTTGCTGACAGCCTGTCTCCAGCTGTCTTCTGGCTCGGGCTATCCTTACCGTAGCTTAGGAGGGATCTTTTCCAACTGGGCGCTAACTCATTAGCCTGGTTGGAGCGGAGAGTCACACCGCGGTTACCAGATAAAAATATTTCTTGTATTGACTTTTCTGGCCGCATTGGTCCCTATAAAATTACGTCTCTCTCTGCGCTGGAAGCCGACTAACAGAGTAGAAGATGGGTATTTTCGTCTTTGCAGCTAAATGGCTGTTCCCAGGCTGGCATACGATCAAACGGGTGGGATCTGAATTTGACCACGGGAATCGTATTTTTCGGCAGCCAAAACGGTTTAACAATGCAAAATTTTTTGATAAATATGAAATATTTATTTTAAATTAATTATGTAAAACTAACTACTTACAGTTTATATGAATTTATATTAAAATAACAAATAATTGAGACATTTTTTCTTAAATAATCTATGGTTTAAAAAAAGAAAAATCTCCTGGTTCAAAAATAACCCGGATGGTGGTGCTTGAAAGCGTTATTAAACATAAAGAATTACTCGAAAAACCTGACTATTATAAAATAATCATCCGATAAAAAATAAATTTATATGCCAGGCATGATAAAATTGAATTATCAAAATAAAAAAAAAATTAAAATTGGAGTTCTATCATGCTCTCATATTTTCATATTGTGCAACTTAGGGGCAACTAAATATTTATTTTTATAAATAAAATAACATTTAAATGTAGATAAGATATGGGATACCGGATGCACCTCTACCAAGACTACTATTATTAGTAAGTCATTTCAGTTCAAAAGCCTCATTACAGCTGCTCACTTCTCCCTCTCTTGTTAGTAAGGCTATCAAAAATGTTTGGCATTTGCAAATAGTTCATGTTATGCTAATAAGAATAATTTTCTAAGCTCGGTTTATAAACAAGTAAAGCATAAATAGACATGTATTCGTTTTTGTTCGACTTATTATTGTTCAAATTAGAAAAATTAATTTTAAGAAATAAATCTATATAGCAATAGTAATTATAAATTTATTGAATTAGGAATAATATAAACTAAATCATTGAAATCATATTATTTTATGTAATTTAATATTAGCCATATGATCATAAATGAATGGTTTAGATTAAATAACCAAACTTTATTAAATAATAAATATTTTAACAAAAAAATCCTAATTCTAAATCCCACAATTATCATATTTTTATATACCCGAACCTGTGGGCTACAGTGGCAGCCATTCGATTTTCTTTTCAAGTTGGGAGAAGTTTCGAGCGAAAGCCTCAACTAAGGTTAGGGTTTTCACTTCGTCGCTGCACCAGTTCTTTTGCCTTTTTCGCCTGTAACAAAGTATTCATCTATGATTTTCTAGCACCTGTCTTGTGAGTCATGACTCACCACTGCAATATTTCTCTACTCTCAAAATCTAAATCTCTCTTCATTTAGCCATTTTTATGATAATTACTTGGCTAGCCCATCTCTTGTCTTCCATTTTTGCTATTTGCAGAAGATATTATCTTCATATCGGGCTAGATTGTGAATAGGATTTCTGTATTCTATGGTGAGGGTTTAATACTTCAGTGTACCAGTGGTAGGAAGTGATAATATTTGGGATTATTCTAATGTTTTGTTTTATGAGTATTTGTGCTAGTTTGGTTCTTTAGTTTTTATTTTTTATTTTTTATTTATTTATTTTTTTTAATAGTTTGAAATATTTCAATAGTCGCTTCATTTCAATTTTCAATAAGATACTTAATAGTTTATTTGACATAGTGTTAGTTTTACAGTGTGAGCCACATTTTGTATCATTATATGCATCACAACGATTGTTTGACCAATAGCTATAAATCTAAGACTGACTAACAATATTGTTGCATTAGAGTTTGTTTTCATTTTATTGAACTAAAGTTTTGTCGAGCCAACTGTAAGCATGCAAGATTTGGTTATCATTTTGGCCTATACGTGTGTATCACATGTTTTTGTTATGCTTCAAGTACTTGATCTGGCTCAATTGAGCTCAAAAGTTGAACTGACTCATTTTTTATGTTAATGGATTTGTCTCATTATGATGCTTAGTTCAAGTATAAATTTATTGAAATTTTAGTTTGGATTCTTTTGCATTTGATACGTTTGGGTGTTTTGTTTAGCTCAAATTGGTTCACTTTTGCGTGCAGACAATTAGTGCTCATACCTTGATGATTATGGTCTATTTTAGACTTAGAAGGCAATACACATACACATATACACATACACAAATACACATAAACATGTGTATACACATAAACAAACACATATACATACTCATGCACATGTATATACAAATAAACACATACACATATATATACACATATACATATACACATGTACCTGTACATACCATACGCATATACACTTTCACATGTACATAGACATATACACATACATCTACACATACACATAGATAAATACATCTACATAGACACATATACATCTACATATACACATACACATCTACATATACAAATATACATTTACATGTACACTGACATACAAACACACACGCAAGCACACAAGCACACGCACACACACATAGAAACATACACACACACACACATATAGGTGGATATGAATTATTGAGATGTTTTATCATAATTTGCATTTGCATTAGTTTTTTTTTTATTTTAAATGAGAAAACAAAAAATTTCTCTATGTTTAGGTATATTTCAATGTGTTCTAATATGAGCTTAAGCACATGCATAAATGTCATCTCATGGGATATTTTATTCTATATTAAGTTACTTACAATTTCAACATTTAAACAATCTCAATTTTTATCAACTAGTGAATCATTGACAATTGCCATATAAGTTGGAAGTACTATTGTTGAAATACAAGCTAAGAAATATAGGAAACAAAATCAACTATTTAGGAGTACTTTGTAGATGTTAAATACAATTTCAATTTGGTTGAAGATCATTTTTCTAATGCATTTTTTGTGGGTAAAATTTTGTAAACCAAAAACAAACACAACTTCATATTTTCTTAGACATCTTAAGAAATGTGATAAGATAAAGTGAAGAGTCAACAATGTTGACCTCATTTTTGATGAGGTCTTCTCTTCTTCTTTTTAGTACTTAGGATCTAGCCTTAGGCTTTTCCTTTGACTATCCTAGAGGATTAGAATTGGGACCCACCACTTAGAAATTCAAACCACTTCTTAACTCCCCGCAAACTCCACAAACTTGATTGTAGACCCCTAATCACCTAGAGGGTTGAAATCAAATGTGGAAGTTTAAAGGATGAGTTCCTATAGGACTCTTTGGCCTTAGGACCTGCCCAGGTGGCCCGGTCGCAGTGAAGGGCCGACTTACACACACACTACATCTATACACTACACTTTCACACACCTCCTAAAAACACACCCATACCTAACTTGACCTCCCGACTCATGAAGGTGATTCACATGGATGATCCTTAACCCCTAAGCCCTTGGCTAAGAGGGTTAGGAACAACATAGTGGATGCCTCAAATGAGTCCCTTCATGGCTCATGTGGGCTTGATATGGCTTCATGGCTCAACCAAAATGATTTCATTCAACTTAAAATTACCCAATCTTCAATTTTCCAAAATTTTAATTTATGACCCCAGGGACCCTACACCCGCCTAGCCTACCCAAAACCCTTGAAATTACCCAAATCCTCCAAAATTTCCAAATCACCCAAAATTCCCCAAAATCATTCCTAAACATTTCCTCACCAATCAAATTGATCATCCATAGCCAAAAATACCAAAAATTTCAAAAATACCCCCCAATACCCTCCAAATACCCAAAATGCCCCTCTTAGCCAAAAAATCCAAAAAATCAGAAAATTCCCAGAAAATTCCAGAAAAACCCAAATATTCCCAATTTCATTTTGTCTAACTACACCATGGGCCAATTTTGTCGATTTTCCCCACTTTTATCAAAATCCCCAATTTGACCCATTTTTAACCCAAAGTGAACCTAATGTCAAACCAAACCTACCCAATTGACCCAAATTCTGGTCCAATTCAATTCTAAACTTCAATTCAACATCCCCAACACTAATCTAGACCAAATCCAAGCCCAATTTGATTGACATTTGAATCCAATTTCACTTTTGACCTTAAAGCCCAATTTGAACCCATGACCCAAACTTAGCTCAAACTCACCCAATTCAACTCCAATTAACCCCAAATCTTTTCTAAACCTTCCTTAACATCTCCACAAACAAAACACTAACATAATTTGCCCAAAATTTAGACCCAAACCCCACTCAAATTCAACCTAAAGCTAAAAGACCCAATCTTGACCTAAACCCAAACCTAACCCAAATAAGCCCAAACCCCAAAATCAAAACCCAACCAAAGTCAAAACCTCTTTGAAACACTCCCATAAAAATTTCCCAACATTAATTTTACAACAATTTCAACCCTAGCCCAACATTGGCCCAAGTTAGCCCAATTTGACCTACATTAACCCCTTTACCAAAGAAGCCCAAATCCAACCCAATTCAAACCCAAATCACTCCAAACTTGTTTCAAATCAATCATGACACATCCTTAGACAAAACTCAACATTTATTTGGCATGGCCCATTGCAAAATTTTTCATCTAAAAGCCCTTTGCTAAACATGAAGGCCCACTCCCTTAAACCTTCCTAAAAGCCCATTTCCACCAAATTCAAAAGCCCAAATCAATCTAAAGCCCACATGAAACCTTTTCTTCATCATTCCTTTGATAATCCTATTTGAACAAAGTCTTAAACCATCATGAAATCAACCCATTTGTAGCATCATGACAAATCCCATCAATGGAATCCAAAGTTTTCAAAATTCCAAATAACCCTTTTCCAAGCAAGTGAGCCAACCTTTTCCCCAAGCCATGAGCAAGCCAAATGAAGTCATGGAGCCATGCATAAGCCATATGCAAGCTATGGGGAGCCCTTTCCACCTCACCATGCCACTTATGGAAAGGAGAGGGGAGCCTTTCTTAAGCCTTCACTAAAACTTTTTTAACCCCATTCATGATACACTTTAAGCAAAATTGGCCACCTCACCTTGGATGGGGACTTCACCACATATGTGAGGCTGACCCAAATGATCTCACATCAGCCCAAATCAAGCCTTGGTGAGTGAACCAAGCCAAAACCATGAATTGACCCAAATTGGACCAAAAATGCTCCTTACACCCATGCCATTTAAATCCTTGACTTTACACATGGCATAACCCAATTGATTGCACCAAGATCAAGCTCAATCATGTGAGTTTTCCTCAGCCAAAAACCTTGATGAATGAACCAAGCCAACCCTCATGGCCACCCAAGCTCCACCATAACCTTCCTTATTTAAACCCCACCTCCATGACCAAGTGGAAGAGATGCAAAGATTACCTTGGGTAAACTCTGCCAAATTGTTCCCAAAGCTTCTCCAAGCACTCCTAAGCTCAATCCAATCATTTCCAATTGAGGCCTCACCTCTTGGACAAAGGTATCAAATTTTTTCTCCTCCAACCGAGCATGTTTTAATTTTATGTAATTATTCACATGTTTTAAGTATATCATCACTGTATAGATGTGTGCTACTCGCTTAGACGATCATTTTAAAAAAAAATTCATTCAATTTCGTTGAGAATCGAGGGAGATATCAAGGTTTGAAGTTGGACGGTTTTGGGTGAATAGAACTAGGGGAGAGAAGCAGCAGCCGTACGATCAGGCGTGTATCCAACGGATGGCACTGATGGAGTTGGAGGGTAGCTGCATCCATGAACAGAACCGCGCCAGCCAATCAGGGAGCGACACGTGGCGATTGAGCGGGAAAATGAAATATTTTATTTATTTTTGACCCTAAACTTCAAAAATGCATAACTTTGTGTAGAAAAATCATAAAAATAAAATAAAAATACCCTCTTGCTCAGTGAACAGAGGAGAATAATGTGGAAAAGAAATCATTTAATTTTATTGAGTATTTGATTTTTAATAATTTATTTACTCTCTGCACATTTTCAATTCTCCATGCATGTATACAATTCACCATGGCATGAGACCATAGGGCTTTTGAAGCCTCTGAATTTGGGAACATTCCTTAAATTTTCCAAAGTCAGAGGCCATCCCTATGAAGAGTTATTGATTTTTCAACTCTAGGTTGCTAGTTTGAGTATTTTAATTCCAATAATTATCATATTGTGAAATAAATTCTAGGAAAATTTGGTGATGTTTATTATGACTAGAGGACCCTAGAAAAAATAGGTTTTGAGTTAACTCACTTGGAATAACCCTAATTGGCTTAAACACCCAAAATGGAGTTTTAATTAATTAGAGCTAATCATACATCAAATTGACTTGAAATCAATCCTCCACTGACCTTTAGGATCAAAGGAACCCACCATAAAAGTTTGAAGTTAATTGGACTTGGTTAGCCCTATCAAATGGGTTGATTAAGCCATTTAGCCAAAATTAAACTTAAAAAATTCATAACTTTCAAAATGCTTTTCAAAAATTCACCAAATTGGTTTTGGAGCCTCTCTGATATTAGGGGAATTTAAGAAAATTAAAATTTCAATTTTCTAAAAAAGTTGATTTTTGCATTATTTTAATATTTTTAATAATTAAAAAATAATAAAAATCACAAAAATAATAAAATTCACCAAAATGTCACATTTTGAATTTTAATCACTTAGGAACAAACCACATATTTTTCTTAAGTCTATATGATGAGATATAAAATTTTAAAGCCCTAAGGTAATTTTAAAATTTTAAAAAATGTATTTTTTAGCATTTCCACTAAAATAATTCTAATAAATCAATGAAAAATCAAAAAATTGTAAAAATTGGTTCTCTGATTTCCTTGATATCAGAGAGATTTTTGAAAAATATAAAATTCATTTTTAAACCTTTATTTTATTTTTAAATTAATTAATACTCCAAAACTCAAAATAATTATAATAAAAAGAATATAATTCAAAAAATCACCAAAGTTGGTCCAAGTGGTCCTCTGGTCATTAGGAATGTCCCATAATTTTCTTAAGGACAGAAACTTTCCCTTGGTCATATTATTAAATTTTCCTTGGAAATCCCTATTTTCCACCAAAAATAATTACATAAATAAATTAAATACAGAAAAATCACATTTTCTCCTCTAATGCCTTTATTGACATATGAGTGAAGTCACATAAAAATTTCAAATTCATTTGAGCTCAATTTAGTGAGTTATGGAATTATTAAGCTTGAAGGGCAAAATGGTAATTAAAATTTTAACCCTTAAATTAAAACTTTAGGTTTAATGAAATGAAAAAGTAAAATATTTGATCTTAATCTGATTTGGATGATTGAAATTTAAATAATTAAAGGGTAGAAACCTACTAAACAATTTAAAAATAATTAAAATAAACCTTAATTAAGTAATTAATTAAATTTGGAAGAATAATAAAATTGGAATTATTAAAATAGGGATATTATTAGGAAGAGATTTGTTCTTTAATTTAAGAATCCCTAAATTAATCATCTCAATAATATTTAATTCCTAATTAAAACGATAATCCAAATTTAAGATTTAAAATGCTAAAAGACTTAATCATTAAATTAAATTAAAGTTAAATTATTTAAATTAAATCCTTTTAAAAATTCAATTAAATTAATACTTTAACAATTAAAATTAAATCATCTTTAAAACATAAAAAATAAAATATTAAATTAAAATTAAAAATAAAATTAAATTAAAATTTAAATTATATTAAATTAAATTAAATTAAATTAAATTAAATTAAAACATATTAAATTAACTCAAATTAAATCAAATTAAATTAAATGAAATGAAATGAAATTAAATTAAATTAAATTAAATCATATTAAATGAAATTAAAATAAAATAAAATAAAATAAAATAAATTAAATTAAATCAAATTAAATCAAATTAAATCAAATTAAATTAAATTAAATTAAATTAAATCATATTAAATTAAATTAAATTAAAATAAAAAAGTAAAATCAAGTTAAAATTAAAATTAGATTAAATTAAATAAATTAAATTAAAATTGAAACTAAACCAAATTAAATTAAATTAAAGTTAAATTAAATTGAATTAAAAAATAACATCACCTAAGACATAAAGAATTCAAAAATAAATCTAAAACAACTTGAACACTATTCCAAACTTAAACCCATTAATTGAAATTAAATTAAATCATAAATCACTTGAACATCAATTTGCCCTCGAAAGCTTTTGTTGTCATAACTCCTAAACGAAGCATTAAGTGAAGTGTTATTTCACTTATAGGATATTCAAATGTCCTAGTTCACTGAGCAAGATAACAAAACTTGAACTCCCGGACGATTAATTCATTTGTATAATTAAATTCTCTTGGACTTAAAATAAACCTAGAAATATTGAAAAGATGTTTAAGACTCGTCTCAAGCACTTCCTCGATATGATAGGATATTTATAAGAACAATTGAACTTAATTGTTCTTTGATGAAGAAAATCGTCCTTAAACCAAAACACAAGAACCTAGACGTCATAGGAGAGGACTAGCTATAGGATTAGGACTTTGGTAGACAACCAAAATCTTTACCTTAGCTTTACCTAGGTACTTGTTGGAATACTTAAATGCTCTGATATGTGTTTTAAGTGTAGCTTGGGATGACGGGAAGACCCTCCAGGTACGCTTTTATTTTATTGCAATTTACCTTATTGCAATTTATTTAATCGCATCGCACTTACTTTTCTTGCATGATAAACAACTGTTGCATGAAACCCACACCTTTAGGATAGTCCCTAAAACTGAAACCAAAACTAAATTAAAAGTCATTACAAGATAAAATTCACCGCCACAACATTTCAAAATATAAAACAACTCAAAATTTAATCACAAACAGAACAACAAAACTACAACTACAACTAAATTAAAACGTCTTGTTGGATGATCGGGAATACCTCGGATGATGTAACCTACGCGTTGCTAATGGGATTTCCCACGGTCTAAATGAAAGTGTGGAACTCATTCAGTTGAGTTTAGCAAATTCATCTGGACTAAGTGAATCCGATAAAAATAACGATGCCGGAAGGATGGAACCGTGGGATCTTAACCGGTGTTGTTATAATCAACTTTAAGATTTGTTTTAATTAAAACATAAAAAACACTTGGAAATTAAGACTTTCTCTAAACCAGAACACTTCTCTCATCTCCTGATTTATGATTTCTAAAATTAAACCTCTGCAACAACAAGGAGCTCGGAGCATGGTGGGCAGCACGGCCATCGTCATCAGCAAAACCTGAGTCTACTTCAGCAAAACTTTCTTAGAATTAAATAACCAAGCCATAGGACTTCGAGGTAGCTTGCCTAGTGCAACATAAATCCTCAACTCTTCGTTAGGCATTTGCATGATCATATCATGTAAATTAAGCCCTAACCGGTCTTAGGACTCCGAGGTAGTCGTCCGATACGACATAAACCCTCACATCTTCGAGGCTATTTGTATGATTTTATCATACGAATATAAGTCCTAACTAATTAAAATTGGCAAGATCAAAATACTAAATAAACATTAGGGCTTTCCTAAATCCAAGCCAAACAATAGGATAGTCGGGAAATTACCGGAGTTCGCTTTGAATCTGTGATTTCTCCTACATTTCTTCCTTTGGATTCCCAAAATAAAATGTTCCAAATTTGATCCATTCCCTATTGAAATTCCAAAATTCAATCCTTTGAAAACTTAAACTTTGAAATTCTTGAGAGCGGAACTACTGATTATTATCGAGAGTTTTCTTAGGTGATTCCCGTCACTTAAGATGTAATTAACTATAGGGGCTTGCCCTTATAGGAATTTTAAGAACCCAGGTAATATAAACCCTGTTTAATGTTTTCATATTAAGCAGGGGAATTTGTCGGCAAATAAAATGATTTCGCAGACCAAACGGATGTCACAAACCTTTCTAGTTTATTTAATCGAACCCCATTATCAAGCAGTGTGTCTATTCTTCGGGATAGATACACGGTTTGTGGTGCGGTGCTCGTTTATATAAACTATTTGAGATGTGAGATCAGTTTGATTTCATATCTTAAAATTTTTAAAATTATTTTCAAAATCAAAACATTACTTTCCAAATTATATATATCTGTAAATTAAATTAAGAATTCGTCGACAATTTCTGTAGGCGACCTCTTTTCAAAACAAAACACTTAACCTAAAAATATGCCGACAAACAACTTATTGACTTATCAAATAAAATATCAGAGGTTGAACTTCTTGCCTTCTGAAGCTTATATTGACTCAGTGATTCCTATAACTTATGATCCAAAAGATTATGATCACTCATAAGAGAGATAATTACAAGGGTGATAAATATATATGGTACTTTCATGATTGTTGAAAACACTTGGTTCAATATATTGTTGAAAATATTGAATACAAATTAGAATGCTTCAATGAATGCCACAAAAAATGAATGCATGGAAATCTTTAAGTGTGAGAAAGAAAAGATATTTTTTCCTTAAAGATGTTCATAGAAAACCACTAAGTGCAGATTATCAAATCACTAATCAAAACATAGAATATATGTGCTTTACTGTCCATTAAATTGATGAAACATTGAGGTTGAAGAAGAAAATTATTAATTTTATTAAGTTAGGAATTTTTTATTGTGGGTTCCACCATATAACGAGAAATATTTCTATATAAATGATCATATAAGACATTCAAAGAATAATACACTATCATGAAAGAAAGAAAGAAATATTACCTTAGAGTGGATCTAATCTTTAAAATGAGGAAAATCTTTATGATTTTATGAATCCGTGAAACTATGATTTTTCTTTTACCTTGCGGGTATAAGATAATGTTTATAATAATTCGAGGGCCGGTATCCCCATGAAGGGGCTCTCTCATAGTTAATACATCTCAAGAATTACTCTTAAGAAAACTCTCTATTAAAGTTATGCCTTATATCTCTCTTATTCATTAATAAATGTTTTTGGATTAACAAGATTTGAAGAGTTTGGTAAAAAGGAGAATTTTGGACAAAGGTTGAACTGACTTGAGTATAAAACATGGTTTACCCTTAGGGTCGAGCCCAAAATTCGACAAGTATAATGCTTGAATCATTGAATTTGGTTTGAGAAATAACTTGAATTTTAATTTAATCTTGATTCGATTGAATTTGAATTTGATATTGGGCTTGAATGAGATTAGTGTTTAGTTTAGATTCAAAAGGATTGGGTTACACTTATTTAGGATTGGATTGAGTTTTGATTTAGTATTTGAATTGGGTAGAGATAGGTTAAGATTAGTTAAGTTTGAGCTGAGTTTGTATTTAAATGAAAATGAGTTTGATCTTGTTAGGATTGAATTGAGATTGTATTTGATTGAGGTGAATTGGGTTAAAGAACATCCTAGTCTAAAGGATAGAAAAAGGTAATAGATTTATTGATGGAGGTGAAGCACTAAACAAAATATTTCTAAATAGGTGAGTATAAGTGGAGTAACCTAAATTTGGGAATAACTCACCCGGTCAAGTTGCATGTGGCTTTCCATTATCCTAGGTACATTGGCAGCCTCACACTATTAACCAGTAAAATTACATAAGTTCTCTCTTATGGTCATAACAATGACTTATGGTAGTCATTTCCACTATAAAGTGGTTTTGACTATCTTTATCCATAACATGGGCTACTTCATTCTAGGATACTCGATATTCTTTGGGGGTAGGTGATGCGACTTTTTTATATGCAAGAATTTATGAACTTAGATTTATATATTTATAATGATTTCGTAAAGTCACAATTTCAAACGCAAGTATACGTATCGCTCAAGTAATACAGGGCACTAATGGAGTCCCGTTTATCGATCCCACAGGGAAGCGAGGTAAGAGATTCTTAGTTAAATTCTAATCTACTGTTATTAGACTTTAGATTGGAGAGTCGATAAAAGTGGTGTTTTATCTAGCAACTACTCCTAAATGCAGATGATTATATGTAAGGATAATAACTATTTCTAAATACAAATATTACTTCTAAAGATAACCTTTCCGGATGAGTTAGTTTGGTGAATTTTGAGATAATAAAATCTACTATTATTATGTAATGAATTAGATAATGTAAAGGAATGAGATGCATTAAATATTGTATGTGCCAAATAGGAGCAATCTTATTCTTTACCCATTTTTCAGCGTATAAAGAACATTGGCTAATCTAGGTTTAGTCTCCAAATCCGTGGTTAGTCTGGGAGAAACCGGCTCTCACTCCGCAGCTCCCACTTCCCTTTCTCCTGAAGGCTAACTCTCGCTTTAGTTTCCAAACACTAGAACCAAATTGGAGATTTTAGTCTGTCACCCTAAAATCTCCAATTCTACGCCCATCAAAGTATATTTCCCTATTTATTTGCACTCAACTCTCATGAACTTAACCATCCATAGAATTTAAATGTCATTCCACTTAGTTGAGAATTACACTGCCCTCTCATATCATATCATCTTAACACTACAACGAGCTCTTTTTGTAATGTAAATGAAATGCAAGTAAAAACCATCACAATTATAATAAAACTTCTTTTAGCATGCATCTCAATATCCTAAACATGAATCCTACTCATTGCGAAAAGAAAAGTAAAAGAAAAATAACGACATAATCTTCTCATGTCATAATTTCCTAAGAAGAAGAAAGAGTAAGAGAAAGATTTCACAAAGCACGAAGAAAGCATAACGGAAAATTTCATTTCAAAGCAAATCCACAAAATAAGTGTTTAAAAAATCATAAGATAATGAAGAACACAATATTTAGCTTTTCCCTCTTGAAAGAAAGAAGAAGTTCTCTCCCACAAAGTCTCTCGCTGATCGATGCAATGCTAGTACAAACCCTTACAATTTCTCTCAAAATCCCTTCACCAATCTCTCTAAAAAGGTAGAAATCTACATATCTACTCCTATTCTAAGATCTCTCAAAATTCTCCACATTTTTCCTAACATTTCTCTCACAAAAACCACCTTTTCTGACCTAAAATCGCTCTTTTAAAGTGTAGGGACGAATTGCCCAAGAGGTGCTTAAAAAATCCTTCCAAAAAGCATCCAAATTCGATGTATATGTCCCATAACCCCTACTAGAGCGGTCTGACGCTATCTGGGCACCGTTAGGAGCATTATTCCATGAAAATTTCTAGCTTTCTGAATTGGCGCCTTCCGGTGCTGGATAGGGCGCCGTTCGGCGCTCTACTTTGCACAACTCCACCTTTTGCTTTGTTTGACTCCGTTTCAACTCTGATTCACCCCATTTCAGTTGCGTTGCGTTCGTAACTGATAGCCATTCAAAATAAACATAAAAACAACATTTTCTTTAAAGTGTAATCACATTCAAAATATGCAAGAAGTGTAAAAGAGATTAAGCAAAGAAAGACTTATCAAAATGTGTTAGGCCAAAATTTGCGTTTTTGCTCATTTTTTCTCCAAATTGCATCATTTTTTCTTATTTTTCTCCAAAAGCCTTTTATTGTACCAAAAACTAGAAAACATACAAAATACCTTCCTTTATAGTGCAATATCATCAAAAATAGGTATGAAATAGACAGTAAATTTTCAGTGAATCAAGATCTCCCAAACTTAACTATTACTTGTTCTCAAGTAATTTAGTTAATACATAAAATAATGATCCACTGCAATGAACTTTCTTTCTAGAATACCATGATTTTGACTTAGATAAATACAATAGTAAAATTTTCAGAAAGATCTTTGAATGATTCAAGTAAATTCTACAGGTATAAGACTATGTAATCATCAAGTCTAAGAGTTCTAGCCTTCTATTCATTTTAAAAATGACTGTAGATTGTCCTGTTAAGACACTTAAAAGAATTAAATGAAAAGAATTTTATGAGAACACTACTAGTAAAGATGCTAATCCATACATATAAATTTGGGAAAGTAATTAAATTATTCCATTTAGGTAGATCCAAATGAAGCCAATTTTTGATTAGACATCTCCTCAAACTTCTCCTCACTTTTTCTTTTCTTTTTCTCTTTTCTCTTTCTTAGGGATCATTTTCAATCTCCCTTTTTTTCACTTTTTT
The DNA here is from genome assembly GCA_022702705.1 of Papilionanthe hookeriana x Papilionanthe teres. NCBI lineage: Eukaryota > Viridiplantae > Streptophyta > Magnoliopsida > Asparagales > Orchidaceae > Papilionanthe > Papilionanthe hookeriana x Papilionanthe teres. The sequence continues at coordinate 135,305,589 of CM040425.1, read as the reverse complement.
TTATTTTCTTTTTTTTTATGTGAGGATTACTATATCTGGATAGCCTTTAATAATTTTGAACTTCACCCTTCTCACCCAAAATTTTGAACTTACCACAATCCTTTACCTTATAGGCATTTCTTTAGCTTATTATTGATTCATCATAGAATCTCAATCCTTTCCTTTCACATAAAGTTTTAATATTCTTAATATTTCAAACATACAATTTTTCTTACTTTGAATAGTTGACTATAGTCCTATTCTCTTATACCAAATACCTTAGCCTACAAAATTACTTTTCATTACCAAAATCTTTCATTCAAGTCCACTGCAGTACTCAAATAAAATCAAAATACAGTTATCTGAATTTGAGCTCTATCACAGAAAATCATGTTAATAATTTTGAAAACACTTTTAAATGAAAACAACTAATAGTTAATTCTTTCTCCTCCCAAACTTAAATTTTAAAATATTTTGCAATTAATTCCATAAAATGGAGCAGGAAGAAAAAATAAAGGTTGAATTTACTTACTACTACAACATTCTATCAAATTCGTATACATGTATAATCAGGATAAAATGACTGCAGAAAAAGTAAATCTAGTCTAAAACATGCTTGTAATTAAATTACACTAAAAGGAAGTATTCCCACTTTAAAATTTTATTTTTCTTCCAACCCCCAAACTTAATTTTTAACATATATAACATTTAGTACAAAATATATAAGTAGAAAGAAAAACAGTTTAGAAATTCTATCTACCACAAATGTCTATTAAAAACATCTTCAATTATTCATCAGAACAGAACAATATGCAGCAAAAAGTAAATCTAAACTAATCATGCCAGAATGAAATTCACTGAATAAAAGTTTAACTAGCATAACAGGTATCAGCAAGAGAATATAAAAGTGCTCTTCAAGTCTTATATAAAGTTGTAACACAAAAACAAACACACATTATAAATGAGGTTAATTTATCCTTTAACTCATCACATCTCACTACTTACCTTCCATTTCTAACGGAATCACTACACTAATAAATCAGGTACTTTTTCAATGATTTTATAGATTATAATCCCATAGAAAAGATTATCCCTGATAAGTTGGGTCGCGAACACCAACCTCGGGCATCACTTTATCCCACACAGTATGCACCTCCAACAATTATAAATCGTAGTGTAGAATCATCCACTTCATCAAATAGGTTCATGACTCCTATCAAATGAAATCAAAGTCAGAGAAAGGATGTAACAAAATTGAGATGGATTTATCAGTGCTCAAATTCATCATATCTCTTGTAAAACTCAAGTACGAGTAAGACCCGAGTTAGTGAACTCGTAAATCCAACTACTACAAGACAACATACAAATCTAACAACAATAAGAAGTTAAGGAATCACCTCCCTCATGACATACAAAGATCAAATCAAATAACTAACAATCTCAACATCTACCAACAAGAATCAAACTTATCAATCCATAATGACACATAAAGATCAAGTCAATCCACTCTATAGCAAACACAATAAAACTTCAACAATCATACTCTAAAGCATACTAATTCAAAGTACACTGATAATTATGGGTTGCCTCCCTTAAAGCCCTTAATTTTAATGTCGCGGGCTCGACAAATGATTCCTTGATGCACCAAAAATATATACCCTTTTAGCTATATGTTTTTACCTATTTTTGGTGATATTTCACTTTAAAGAAAGATATTTTTCATGATTTGTTGCAGGTATGATGATTATAGGTGATTGGAGCAAAAAGATGAAAAAAGGAATGAATTTAGAGCAAAATGGAGCAATTTAAAGGAAAACAGCTCTGGCGCCGCCGGCACCAGAATGGGCCCCGCCGGTGCCCTATTCCAGAGACTCCAAATTAATTGTCACGATAGGGCGCCGCCGGCTCCACTATCGGTCGCTGATCCATGAAAAAAAATATCAATTTTTATGCCTTGATTTTTATTAAAATTTTAAGGATATTATGCTTTAATGAAAGGTATTCTTTTATGTTTTTGGATGCAGGTGATGTAAAAATGTTCAAAAAGAAAAAAAGATAAAAAAGGATGAAAAAGGAGCAAAAAGGAGCAAAAAGGAGCAAAAATGGAGCCAAAATGCAAAATTGTCAAAATAATGGGTCTGGCGCCTAAGCGCCAGAATCCGGCGCCTAAGCGCCAGCTCGATACCAAAACAGTTACGATTTTGTAACTACTTTGTGCAGTTATTTTGACAGTTAGAGCGGTTATTGGACCTTCTAGAAGATTGGCAGTTATTCCTGGATTATAGGACATGTGATACATTGTATCTAGACTCTTGGAAACGGTTTGGATCGTGAAGAGGTGCGATTGAAAGTGAAGAGGTGCAAAGAACTGGACCCGAAGTCCGACGCCTAGGCACCAGATGCCAGTGCCTAGGCGCCAGACACAGTTTCTAGAAGATTCATTGAACTTGGACACATTTTGAAGATGTGCTTTAGGCAACCCTTGAAGCCTATAAATAGGAGGTCATTTCTACAGAAAAAGAGGCCCCCAATCAGAGAGATAATTTTAAATATAGGGCCACACTTTTAGTTTACTTTCCTTCCTAAATTAAAGTTTATTTTATTTAGAGTTTGTATTGAGAGTTTGGAAGAGTTGGTGCTTTTGAAGTCTATTTCACTTTGGAGTCAGTAGGAATCAGAGGTTCAGTTGGAGAAACACTTGAGATAAGTATTTGTAATTTGATTCAAAGTTTTATTTATATGTTTTGTTATTTAAATTCAATGTGTTCTGAGTAGTTACTTTACTTTCTCCTTTCAATTATGAAAAGATAAATAAGATAATATAAAATTTGTTGGAGAATTAAAAACTAAATATGTTTACATATTGTGATGATATTAATACCGGATCTTAATTTACTATTTAAATTGGCCATTTAAGTTGTTAAAATATGTTGAAGAATTTTGAGACCTAGAAGGAGATGAATTCTTAACTAGTAGATATCTCATGAATCCTTGGGTAGTCGAAGGCCTTATGCGGGTTATTCAATGTGAAGTGCAAATAAATAGGAAAATATTATTCAATGGGCGTAGAATTAATAAGTTTTTAGAGTGACAGACTAAATTCTTTTAATTTGGTTTATAGAAAGGGAACGGGTCACTAGTAGGGTCGATGCCTAAGCTTCATCCCCTTTCTCTTTTTCGCAGAAATCTACCCCCTAAATCCATCTAGAGGCCAAATCTTCACATTTTTGAGCCTGAAATCACTCGATTTCTTCATCCCAAGGTAAGATCTACCTTCTAATCCATTTATTTTTTATTTCTAGCATGGATTTTCCTATTTTTGCTAAAAAACGAAATTTTGGAGAAAAATTTTGATTTTTATAAATTTTTCCATGGATTTTTAAACTCATTTTTAGTTTCTCAAGCTTAAAAGAGTTTAGTTTATTTAATTCCTTAATTTATTTGTATTTTCTTTAATGTTTAGATGGCACCTAAATCTAAGCGCGGAAAAGAACGAGAAAATTTTGATTGCAGCAAGTTCGCTACTGCGGCAGCGCAGTTTCGTTACCACGAATTTGCGACATAGGAAATTTATCTCGAAGCACAGTTTTTACAGTCCTGGAGAGGTGATCGAGAACACAATCGTTGCACACAACTGGCAGCGATTCTGTTATTTCACTGCCGTTGCTGTTATTCCTGTTGTACGAGAGTTTTACGCCAACTTTATGGATGCGGAAGATTATGAAGTCTTCGTTAGAGGTGTCGGAGTGGGATTCACTCCGGAGCGGATCAACATTTTCTACGGCCTACCACCTACCGTCGAGTGCTACTATTCTGGTCTATCTCCATCTGAAGGAGATCTGGAGATGATCATTGCATATTTGACTGACGGCACTGGAACTTGGAAGATCCGAAACGACAAATAGGTAAACTTTAAATCTTCTAAGCTGAATGGTATTTCAAAGACCTGGCACTATTTATTTCTGCTAGACTACTTCCTTCCAACCACCTGAGTGAAGTTATCAGAGATAGAGCTATCCTGAACTACTGCATTCAGGAAAGGAAGTCGATTAATGTTGGCAGCATTATCTATGATTCTGTAGAATCAACTACACGATCCAGCACTTCTGTGGGATTAGGATTCCCATCTTTGATATATTCTTTATGCGTGAGCGATGGAGTTATTGCTGATATTTTTTAGGAGAAGCTGAAGATTACAAAGCCTATTGGGCAGGAAAGTGTTAGTATTTATGATCATCTTCGTGGGAAGAGATCTACTGCTCCTTCTACATCTATACCTACTCCAGGTAGTGCTTCTACTTCTAGACCTTCTACTTTTGCTACACCACCACCTAGTTTTTAGGAGACTATGGATGAGAGGTATTCAGAGCAGAAGCAGCAAAATGTGTTACATTTATCTCATTGTCGCATAGATACGATCGATGCGAAATTTGATCATCTTGCTAATTTTACCCATAGGAAGAGCAACTATGATGCTGATTATGATGAAGCTCTTGTTAGATTCCTGAAGGGAGACAATCTGTTTAGTTCCCTACTTATCCTAGATTCACACCTTATGATCCGAAGAAGACTGAGGATTTTTCCTTTGGTGTCAATGATGATGATGAGGCTGCGAGTGATGATTAGAATATCGAGATTATGTTCTTATTTTATTTATCTGTGTTAGATTTAGTAGTATGATTGGTTTATGTTTGTTTGATGTTTTGTTGATGTTAGTCGTATCGATGATTGTCGTACTTATTTAGTTATTGATGTTGTTACGTTTCGTTATTGTGATTAGTATAGTCGTTTAATTTAGCTACTGATATAAAAATTGAACCTGCTTACTTTTATATATGCTTCATTATTTCAGTGATATTCATAAAAAGCATATGTAGAAGTAAATTTTTCTTCGTAGACTATTTTTACATACTTATAAAATTTCTTTTTAAATTATGCCTTTCTTTCTCTCATACTTTAAAATTTTTCATGATATACCAAAACTTAAGTTTGGGGAAGGGAAAATACATGCAAATTTAAATTTTATTTGTCCTTAAGTGCTAATATTTTCTCTAAAAAAATATTAACATAACATAAGGAATGAAAAATCTATTTAAGATCACTTAATTTTTTTGAAATTATAAATAATTTAGTAGACTTAACCAAAATTTTAATTACTTTGAATGATTTTAAGAATATAATTATTCAACTTAAAGAAGAGTAAGATTAAGAATTTTTTCTATTCATGGTAGAGATAATTGAATTTTAGAAGTATTAAGAAATCAAGAATTATAACTTGAGAAAGAAAATATTGAAAGTCTTTTTGAAAACTATTCATGTTATAGTAATTAAGTGAAGATGTAAAAGTTTGTAAATATAAGTTAAGGATAGTGAAGTTCAAAATCATTAACAGGCTATCCAGATACAGTAATCCTCACTGTGAAAAAAAAAGAGAGAGGAGAAGCTTGAGGAGATGCCTAATCAAAAATTGGCTTCACTTGAATTATCTTATAAGAAAAAAACTAATTACATATTTTACTTAATTTTTATGCATGCATCTTTATTAGAAAAGATTTTCATGAAGATCTTTTTCTTGTAAATAATTTATGTGATCTTAATATGATAAACTACAATTATTTTCGAAATGAATGAAAAATTTTGAAGTCTTACGATTTGGTAGTTAACTATTCTTTAAATTCTTAAAATTAAACTTAGTTAGTGAAATTTGGTTAATGATTTACTAAAGCATTTATAAAATCAAAAATTACAAGGGATCTTAAAAATTTACCTTTTATTCCAATTGTTATACATTTTATATAGTAAAAAGGGTTACTTGAGGACAAGTAACGTTTAAGTTTGGGGGATTTTTTATTCATGAAAAATACCTATTTTTATGCCTTGATTTTTATTAAAATTTTAAGGATATTATGCTTTAATGAAAGATATTTTTTTATGTTTTTGGATGCAGGTGATGTAAAAATGTCAAAAAGAAAAAAAGATGAAAACGGATGAAAAAGGAGCAAAAAGGAGCAAAAAGGAGCCAAATTACAAAATTGCCAAAATAATGGGTCTGGCGCCTAGGCGCCAGAATCCGGCGCCTAAGCGCCAGCTCGATACCAAAATAGTTACGATTTTGTAACTACTTTGGGCAGTTATTTTGACGGTTAGAGCGGTTATTGGACCTTCTAGAAGATTGGCAGTTATTCCTGGATTATAGGACATGTGATACATTATGTTTAGACGCTTGGAAACGGTTTGGATCGGGAAGAGGTGCAATCCAAAGTGAAGAGATGAGAAGAATTGGACGCGGAGTCCGGCGCCTAGGCACCAGATGCTGGCGCCTAGGCGCCAGACACAGTTTCTAGAAGTTCATTGAACTTTGACACATTTTGAAGAGGTGCTTTAGGCAACCCTTGAAGCCTATAAAAAGGAGGTCATTTCTACAGACAAAGAGGCCCCCAATCAGAGAGATAATTTTAAATATAGGGCCACACTTTTAGTTTACTTTCCTTCCTAAATTAAAGTTTATTTTATTTAGAGTTTGTATTGATAGTTTGGAAGAGTTGGTGCTTTTGAAGTCTATTTCACTTTGGAGTCAGTAGGAATCAGAGGTTCAGTTGGAGAAACACTTGAGATAAGTATTTGTAATTTGATTCAAAGTTTTTTTATATGTTTTGTTATTTAAATTCAATGTGTTCTGAGTAGTTACTTTACTTTCTCCTTTCAATTATGAAAAGATAAATAAGATAATATAAAATTCGTTAGAGAATTAAAAACTAAATATGTTTAAATATTGTGATGATATTAATACATGATCTTAATTTACTATTTAAATTGGCCATTTAAGTTGTTAAAATCTGTTGAAGAATTTTGAGACCTAAAAGGAGATGAATTCTTAACTAGTAGATATCACATGAATTCTTGGGTAGTTTAAGGCCTTGTGCAGGTAATTCAAGGTGAAGTGCAAATAAATAGGAAAATATTATTCAATGGGTGTAGAATTAATAAGTTTTTAGAGTGACAGACTAAATTCTTTTAATTTGGTTTATAGAAAGGGAACGGGTCACTAGTAGGGCCGACCATAGCCACCCTTGGACATCTAGTAGTGTGAGCCTTGATTAACCCATTCTACTAACAAGACATGCAGACCTGATCTATAGATTAGCCAATGTTCTTTGTACTATCGAGCGAAGGTAAAGAATAGGAATGCTTCTATTTGGCACAATACCATAAATTTATTTTCTCCATGAGTATTACATTATCTAAAAAGTCTTGGATTAATTGGAAGGAAGAAAGTTATTTGCTTATTATTATTTACATCACTCATTATTTTTGGAAGCATAAATTACTGCGTTATTTGCAGTCGGGTCAGGCGCCGCCGGCGCCCTTTGTCGGTTCACTTCGAATTCAAAAGTTTTGGCGGATTTTTGAAGAGGTGCTTGAAGAAACTCTTGGGGAATTTGTTCCTAACATTAAATTAAGTGTCCGAGACGAAAATAGAGAAGAAGAAGAGAAGAGAATTGCTGTAGAGAGTGTGAGGAAAGTGTGAGAGAGAGTTAGGGTTTGTGATTATAAGAGAAATTCTTCTCTAAGGAGGGGAGAAGAGGGAGTAAAGTGAGAGATTGCTTCTTCATCTTTGTTCCAAGGAGAGAATCAAGTGTTGCAAGGAAGAGAAAATGATCAAGGGGACTTTGAAAAATTTGCTTGGGGAAGAGAAAGAGATAAGTTGTATTTACTTTTGTGGTTTGTATGACTCTTCTTTTATATATAAAATCCATGTGTTTTTATATCTTCTCCATGGTTAGTGAGTAGTCACCCTTGCTTTTCTTCTTGCATGAAGTAATTATGATGTGGTGATGTGGAAATGATGTGCCCTTTACGTGTTATAAAAGTTGTGATGTTTCTTTAATTTGGAATTTAATTTACTTTTCAATCCGGCCAATTGAATTGTTAAAACATGTTGAGGAACATTAATTCCAAAAGAATTGAATGTTCTACAACAAGAATGAGAAACCATTTAATGTCCGTGAATGAATTGTGTAGTTCATGGAGATTAAGTGCAAATAAATAGGGAAATGAGTTTTGATGGACTTCAAATTGGAGGTTTCATGGTAACAGAATGGGATCCCCAATTTGGTTTTAAGATTGGTAACTAAAGCCAATGGTTAGCCTTCGGGTGAAGGGTGAATGGGAGCTCCGAAGTGAGAGCCGGTATCCTCCCAGCCTAGCCTTAGATTTAGTAACTAAACTTAAGATATGGTAATGTTCTTTACCTGCTTGGAAGAGGGGGTACTCTTTTAAAGGTAAAGAAGCAAGTATGCTCCTATTTGGTACAACACAAATAATTATCATTCTTCATCATCCACACATAATAATCTTTATGCAGGAAGAAAGACACTTTTCATATAGAAGTATCTTATAAATCACATAAGTTAGTGTGTTTGTTAGTTAATATAGTTCAGTAGTTAGAAGTAATTGTAGTAGCTTTATTATACTTTGCATTAACTAGTGGTAGTACAGTTAAGTCATTGTTACATTGGGTATTGGATTTTAGTACTATATTATCTGATTTAAAGAACGTTCACCTCGCTGTGGGATCGATGACCAGGACTCCATTAGAGCCCTGTATTACTTGATACGATACGTATACTTGCGTTGAATTTGTGACTTTACTAAATCATTCTAAATATATATAATTTCGACTTCATAAATTCTTTCTTAATATATAAAGTCGCGGTCAAGTTTTTGGCATCATTGCCGGGGAGGTAGATAAACGGTACTTATTTATAGATATTGTAGTAACTGAAAACCATTACTTTGTAGTGTGATTTTATATGCGTAGTAGTGGATCTGTAGGTTTGATACCTTACGATTCAGAGTTAAAGCGTACTATTAGAAAAATTAGAAAACAACAAAAAAACTGAAAATCACTGTGAAATGTCGAATAATCAAGAGAATCAGAATATTAATGTTGGAAATTTGCCAAGACCTTTAAGAGATTATGCTAACCCAACAGCAGATGAAATTCATATAACTATTCAAAATCCTGATGTTGCTGCTAATTCGTTTGAACTTAAACCTGCTATTATCCAAATGGTACAAAATAATTAATTCGGAGGAACACCTAATGAAGACCCAAATTTACATCTCGTTAGTTTTTTAGAACTGTGTGCTACTTTTAAGTATGACGGAGTGTCGAGTGATGCTGTCAGACTTAGACTTTTTCCTTTTTCCTTAAGGGATAAGGCTAAGGCGTGGTTAAACTTGTTAGCACCTGGATCTATTCGAACTTGGGGAGAACTTTCTCAAAAGTTTCTATCAAAATATTTCCCTCCATCGAAAACTGCTAAATTAAGAAATGATATTACATCTTTTGGTCAGTTTGAAGGAGAGTCAATATATGAAGCTTGGGAGAGGTTTAAAGATCTTCTTAGGAAGTGTCCACATCATGCTTTGCCAGATTGGTTAATAATTCAAACTTTTTATAACGGATTAGTGGGATCATTAAGATCAATTATTGATGCTGCGCTGGTGGATCGTTGACGTCAAAACCTTTTGATGAAGCATATTCATTAATTGAAGAGATGGCTACTAATAATTTTCAATGACCCTCTGAACGGGTAAATCCTAAAAGAGTAGCTAGTGTTCATGATTATGACATGATGACTATGATAGTTTCTCAAATAGCAGCACTTTCTAAGAAAATAGATCAATATGGAATGAATTATTCTCAACCACCCCCAGTGTTAGAGGAAAATTCATTTGGGCAAATAACTGAATCTCAAACACCTTATGAAACTTTGAACGCGATTAATAGACCTAATAACCCTTATTCGAATTATTATAACTCTGGTTGGAAGAATCGCCTAAATTTCAATTGGAATAATAATAATGCTAATGTGAACCCACAATGGGGAAACAATTCTATAAACCCAATTGGAAACTCAACCAACCAAGGAAATACTAACTTTAGACAATCTTATCCTCCTAGATTTAATAATAACCCATAGATTAAGGATAAGAAGTTGTCTATAGATGAAATGATTTTGAATATGGGTAACCAATTACAAGTTCAATGTGTTGCGATCAAAAATATTGAAAATCAATTGGGACATATTTTCACTGCGCTTAATAATAGACCTTCTGGAACGTTTCCTAGTAATGTGGAGATTAATCCAAAAGATCAAAACAAGGAGCAACTTAAGGCTATTCAATTAAGGAGTGGAAAAGAATTAGAAACTAGAACGCAGAAGAAGAGAAGGAGAAGGTGAATATTGAAAAAGGTTCAAATAAGATTTATCCAGACCTGGAATATTCTCTTGAACCCATGAAGATTACTGTTGAGAAACCACCTCCTCCATTCCCTCAAAGATTGAAGCAGAATAATAGGGAAAATAGATTTGAAAAATTTATGGAAATCGTTAAGAAGTTAATAATAAATATTCCTTTTGTTGAAGCATTAGAACTGATGCCTGATTATGTAAAATTTATGAATGATATTCTTAAAAAGAAGAGAAAGTTCACGGATCATGAGACTGTTGCACTTAGCAGAGAGTGTAGTTCAATAATTCAGAAAAAGCTTCCTGAAAAACTTAAAGATCCTGGTAGTTTCACTATCTCGTGTGCTATAGGTGAAAAGTTTTTTGGAAGAGCCATATGTGATCTGGAAGCTAGTATTAATCTTATGTCTTTATCAACTTTCAAAAGATTGGGAATTAGAGAAATTTCTCCTATATCTGTAACTCTTCAATTAGCTGATCGTTCTATTACTTATCCTAAGGGAGTGGTAGAAGATGTGTTAGTAAAAGTGGATAAATTTATCTTTCATGTGGATTTTTTTGTGCTTGATATGGAGGAAGATAAAGATATTTCAATTATTTTAGGAAGACCATTCCTAGCTACTGGAAGAGCTATAATTGATGTTCAAAAAGGGGAACTAACTATGAGAGTTAATGATTAAGAGGTGACCTTTAATATTTTGAAGTCTATGAAGTATCCCTCAGTTGAAAAAGATAATGAATGGTTTAGGATGGAAGTATGCAAATATTTGAGAAATGATTATTTTAAAGAGATGTTTGAAAAGAAAGTGGAGTATGAAAATATAATTGAAGATGAAATGGAAAATGAAACAGATTCAGATAATGAGAAGAATAAGGAATTTGAGTATATTCAGGAGAAATTTGAAGTGTTAGATGCCATGGAAGGTGGAGATAAAAGTTTAATTTCCTCTATTGTTAAATCTCCTGAACTTGAGATGAAAATTCTCCCTAAACATTTAAAGTATATGTTCTTAGGAGAATCATCTACCTTACCAGTTATTGTATCTTCGAATTAACTGAATATCAAGAACAAAAATTATTGGAAATCTTAAAAAGATACAAAAGAGCTTTTGGATGGACTTTGACAGATATCAAAGGAATCAGTCCTTCGATCTGTATGCATAGAATTTTTTTAAATGAAGAACATAAACCTAAAATTGATCCGCAAAGGAGATTAAATCCTATAATGAAAGAAGTAGTTAAGAAGGAAATTTTAAAATAGCTTGATGCTAGAATTATTTATCCTATTTCGGATAGTTCTTGGGTAAGTCCAATTCATTGTGTACCGAAGAAAGGCGGAGTGATTGTGGAAGTGGATGAAAGGAATGAAATTTTACCTACTAGAAAAGTTAATGGATGACAAATTTGTATTGATTATAGAAAACTAAATGCTGCCACCTGAAAAGATCACTTTCCTCTACCTTTTCTCGATCAAATGTTGGATAGACTTGCTGGACACAAGTACTATTGCTTTGTGGATGGATATACTGGTTATCATCAAATACCTATTGCTCCTGAGGATCAAGAAAAGACAACATTTACTAGCCCCTATGGAACATTTGCTTTTCGAAGAATGCCTTTTGGATTGTGTAACGCACCTGCAACTTTTCAAAGATGTATGATGTCTATCTTTAGTAGTATAATAGATAATGGAATAGAAGTTTTCATGGATGATTTTTCTGTGTTTGGAACTTCATTTGATATTTGTTTGGAAAACTTGGCAAAAGTTTTGGAACTCTGTGAGAAAACAAATTTAGTTCTGAACTGGGAAAAGTGTCAATTTATGGTTGTAGGAGGAATAGTGCTTGGGCATAAAATTTCTGAATATGGTATGGAGGTTGACCTTGCTAAAATTCAAGTGATTGAGAGATTACCACCACCCACTACTGTGAGAAAGGTGCAGAGTTTCTTATGACATGCTGGATTTTACAGGCATTATATTAAAGATTTTTCTAAAATTACTAAACCTTTGTGCCAACTTCTAGAAAATGCTAGGAAGTTTGATTTTAATGATGAATGTTTGTGTGCTTTTGAATTACTTAAAGAAAAATTAATCACTGCTCCTATAATTGCTTCACCTGATTGGGAGAAACCCTTTGAATTGATGTGTAATGCTACTGATTATGCTATTGGAGTTGCATTGGGGAAAAGGTATGATAAAACGTTCAAAGTTATTTACTATGCTAGTAAAACTCTTAATGATGCTCAAATTAATTATACCACTACTGAAAGAGAGTTATTAGCTATAGTATTTGCTTTTGATAATTTTAGACCTTATTTAATTGGAACTAAAAGTATAGTGCATACTGATCATTCAACTATCAAGTATTTAATGCAAAAGAAGGGTGCTAAACCAAGATTGATTAGATGGATACTCCTTTTGCAAGAATTTCATTTTAAGATAGTTGATAGGAAAGGATGATAATCAAATTGCTGATCATTTGTCAAGAATAGAATATGATAGATTTTCTGAATTTGAGAAGGAAGTTGCAGAAACTTTTCCTGATGAACAATTGTATATTCTTATATAAAAGAATTTGCTTTGGTATGCTGATATTGTGAATTATAATGTAAGTGATATTATACCATCAGATTTAACAACACAACAACAAAAAAATTTAAATATGATGCTAAATTTTGTTTTTGGGATAAGCCCTATTTATATAAACAGTGTAAGGATCTGATTATTAGAAGATGTGTGCCACATGAAGAAATTAATCCAATCATTCAGAGATGTCATGATTCTGATTTGGAGGTCATTTTGGTGTTGACAAAACAACTTATAAGATTTTACAATCTGGATTTTACTGGCCCACTCTTTTTCGTGATGTTTATAAATATGTTAAATTTTGTGATCGATGTCAAAGAGTAGGTAATATTTCTAGAAGAAACGAAATGCCTCTGAATTACAATTTGGAAGTTGAAATTTTTAATGTATGGGGATTAAATTTTATGGGACCATTTGCACCTTCATTTGGAAATTTATATATATTGGTCGTTGTTGATTATGTTTCGAAATGGATTGAAGCTGTTGCTTTACCAAGATGTGATGCTCGGAGTCTTTCTAAATGTTTAAAGAAAAATATATTTACAAGATATGGAATGCCGAGAGTGATTATAACTGATGGTGGATCCCATTTCAGAAACAATCAAATTAAGAGATTAACTGGAAAATATAGCATTATTCATAGAATATCTACTTCTTATCATCCCCAGACTAGTAGATTAGCGGAAGTATCGAATCGGGAAATTAAAAGAATTTTGGAGAAAACAGTGAATATTCATAAATTAGATTGGTCTACTAGATTAGACACCGCATTATGGGCTTATAGGACTGCTTTTAAGACCACTATTGGAATGTCTCCTTATAGATTAGTGTTTAGCAAAACTTGCCATTTACCGGTTGAACTGGAGCATAAAGCATATTGGGCGATTAAGGAGTTGAATTTTAATTTGAGAAATGTGGGAGAAAAAAGATTTATGCAATTAAATGAGTTGGAAGAAATTAGAAATGAATCATATCATAACGACATGATTTATAAAGAGAAAATGAAATTGTGGCATGATCAGAAGATATTGAGAAAACGATTTGAAATGGGACAAAGAGTTTTATTATCTAATACGAGATTGAAATTATTTCCAGGAAAACTTAAGTCCAGATGGATAGGACCTTTTACTGTAGTAAAATTTCATTCTTTCGGAGCTGTTGATATTGAGGATCCTAAAACTGGAAATATTTTCAAGGTTAATGGGCATTGTTTAAAACCTTACTTTGGAGGGCCTTTACCTGATTTCAAAGAGGTTTTATTGCTAAGTTATCCTAGTTAACCAAATGGTTTGTCGGGCTGACGACGTTAAACCAAGCGCTCTGTGGGAGGCAACCCATATGTGTATTTATATGTTGAGTTTGCTTGCTTATTGTTGTTTGTACTTTTAGTTTAATATTAAAGAATCCTAATTACCCTAAATAAGTTAAAAATTAAAAATATATTGGATCGTATTGAGGAAATGAAGTATTTCGCGCTAAACGAAGTTCGGTGAAAATTTTTACCACTGGCGCCGCCGGCGCCCTATTCTTTTATAACAGCCAAATTTCTAGTTTGAGCACTGCCGGCGCCCTATCGAGCGCCACCGGGGCCCTATCAAGCGCCGCCACGCCCAAATTCTTGGTGACAGTTTTTACGTTTTAAAATGCGATTTTTGGCGGTTTTGAGCAGGATTTTCTTCCTTAAAACACCCCAAAACTCCATTTTAAATCCATAACCACCAGAGAAACAAAAACTCCCTTTCTCAATTCACATCCCATTGATTCCCACTCCATTGAACTCCCTAGATCTCACATCTACAATCGACAAAAGTTCGTTAGTTTCGAGGCGCAACGTCTATTCCATAAAGTGATGATGAAGAGAAGGATTATCAAGGAAAGTGGCTTTGTGAATCGAGGTTTGGAGAGTCATACTACAAGAGTTGAAGAGATAGTGAAGCAAAGATGTTGGGAAGTGTTATGCTACACTACCGCCGCAGTGGTTGTTCCGGTTGTGAAAGAATTTTATGCAAATCTGTATGGGATCAACTAAGGATGTGTTTTTGTGCGAGGAAGGTATGTACCATTCACTCCTGCGAGGATAAATGATCTCTTCATGATAGAAAGTGTAACTATTTGTCATTATGCAAATTTTAATGTGACGAGCAATGATATGAATGACATCTATCATTATTTGACGGATGAGAATGAAGAATGAGAAGTAAGGGATAAAGGATATATCAGTTTCTCTTCTTCATCCTTGAATCCGGTATCAAAGCAGTGGCACTACCTTATTTCGGGAAAATTAATTCCTACTATGAAGATAAGTAAGGTGATGAAGGAAAGTGCTATTCTGAATTTCTGCATACAAACTGGAAGGCCAGTGGATATTGGATCAATCATTACTAAATCTGTATTGAGATTGATTGTGCATGGATCTAAATATGGACTGGGACACCCGTCCACCATATTTCTGTTATGTAGTCAATCACAAGTGTCATATGAGAGTTGGGAAAAAGTTCTTCTAGCCTTGAGACCTATTGATCCCACTGATCTTTATGACTACCGTACAGTAGGTGATGAAGGAGACATGGATGTGCTTGCTGATCAGCCCTCTGAGAGTTCACAACCTATTCAGCCTTACTATTCTGAAAGTTTGACGGTGATATTGAAGAAGATAATGAAGTTGGAAAATGAGGTACGAAATATTATGAATGCTATTAATAACATTTCTGATTTATTTGATAACATTGATTGGAGGATGAAAGAGCAATTTGATCATACTGGTCGAATTGAGTTGGGTTTGGTTAATCTGTTGCAGAAGAATGCTGTAGTTGCTGAAGATTCATCTGATGAATTCCCATGTCGTCCATTCTACAATATGTTCATTCATCATCAATCAATGGGAGACATTAGAGAGGATGAGACTTCTGAGACTGATGAGGAGTAATTAGTAGATTCTATATGCTGCTTTGTTATGTTTATGTGATTGCCTTGATTGCTATGTTGTTTGCTTTGCTATGTTTTAGTATGGTGTCTTTGGACTTTGCTTTGATTTCTTGTGTGTACTTAGGACTTAGTGTTTGCTTATCGTAGTGTACTTGCAACACTAAGGATCTAAGGAGTGTTGCTTATATTTGATAAACATATGTGTGTAATTGTTGTATCGTGGATTTTATATATATGAAAGTAATGTGATGTGTTGTTTGTGTAAATTGATGTTGTTTAATGTTTGTGAGATGAAATAGATGCTTGTTGATGTGTTAAATAGGAATGCAGAGGTTGAAACGATTGAATTTGTGACGAAAATTTTTGAACCCAATAGAATTTTGGACTGGCGCCGCCGCCGCCAGATTGCGTGCCGCCGCCTCCCAAATCCAGAAGAACGGGCTATTATTTTGAATAGAGCGCCGCCAGTGCCAAATCGGGCGCCACCGGCGCCCAAACACCGAAAATAGCCCGGGACCCTTAAAAATTCACGAAAATAGCCTGGGACCCATTTTTCCGCCATTTCTTTTGTCTCCCACCTCCATATTCGCGATTTTGAAGCTTTAGGGCTTGTTAGATCTCGGATTAGAGAGGATTTCAAGGATTTCTGAGGCTGGATCTGCACTTCTCTTGGTAAGAGCTTTACTTTAACCTAAAATTTTTGGATTTTTGCCATGTGAAACTCTCACATTGTTGGATGATATTTTTGGAGATTTTTGAGAAAAAGTGAAGTTTCATATGGTAGAATTTGTTCTTTTTTGAATGGATTAATGCTTGGAGTTAATACATTGTGGATTTGGAATTTATTGGAAAATTTTTGCAATTTTTCTAGAAATCCACATGGCTCCTAGATTGAGTAAGGGGAAGCAAAAATTTTATTGGGACTATGAAAGATTTTTTAATATTAAGGCTCAGTTTCGCTTCAACTCTCAATTGCAAAATAAGAAGTGTATTCAGGATCGAGCGTTTGAAAATCCTGGTGGATATATAGAAGAGTTGATTTCTGAGCGAAATTAGGAACATTTCTGTTACTTTTCTGCTAATGCTGTTTTGGGATTAGTCCGAGAATTTTATGCTAACGTGCCCTGGTCTGAAATGGAATATGTGCTAGTTTGAGGGAAACTGGTTGAGTTCACCCCATAACGTATCAATGCATTTTATCAAATTCGAACCTTTTGTTTGTGAATTTGAGAATTTTGATACTAGTGAAGGGAATTTGATGAGTGTAATCACGTATCTGACCGATGGAAGAGGGGAATGGAAGATGAATCAAAGATAGATGATTAACTTCCTTGCTTCTACTTTAAATGTTGCTTCTAAAGCATGGCATTATTTCATTTCTGCAAGACTATTTCCTTCTTATCATCACAGTGAAGTTACTAGGGATCGAGCAATTTTAAATTATTGTATCCAAAATATGAAGAAGATTAATATTGGAGCCATAATTTTTAAGAGCATTCACTCTATTGCCAAAGGAGAAACCACTGGTAGATTAGGACATCCTGCCCTGATTCATGCACTTTGTGTTCAGTCTGGAGTGGAGTATAGTAGTTCTGAGGAAGTGGCAATACCTTTGAGGCCGATTACAAACACCATTATCCATACTTATGAGGATCATGTGGGTGCAAGAGAGGAGAGTAGGAGTACTGATATTCCTACCACGAGTTATGATGTTCCATCTACTTCTAAGCCCCCGAAACTATCTGATATCATGCAACAGTTGAGTTTGCAGAGTGATAGTATGGATAAGATGCATCATAGGATGGATGTATTTGAGGCCCGGAGTGATGTGAATGAAGACTATTTATAGAGAAGAGTTGAGTTTGATATGGCTTATTATGATGCTCAGGTCAGATTTATGAGGGGGGAGTCCGATGTGACCTTTCCTTCTTGCCCTAGTTATACACCGTACGAGCCCGGACCTTCGACCACTGCCGATGACCCTCGCTGTCGATCCTGGTGATGGAGACTGGTAGATAGTTTGTTTGTTTTATTTATATTGTTTTTAGTCTGTTTGACGTATTAATGTGATGTAATGGACATTTACTTTTCATGTGATGTGTAACCCTGTGTTGTACTATGTGATGTAGTGTCATTTACTTTTCATGTTGAACTGTTAGTTGTATTGTTAGTAGTGTGATAGTTTTTTTTCATGTTATAGTGTTCTGTTGGATATTTAGTTGTTTAATGTTTTTTCTCTTTACCCATGCAAATATTTAAAATTGTTATATCAGTGCTACTAATTGTTTCATGCTTGCTAGCTGTAAATTTTGATTAATACCAGGTAAATTATGAAGATTTCAAGATCCAAGCACAGAAATGTTAGTTTTCTTTTACTCTCAACCATTTCAAATTTATTGAAAAATGTAAGTTTGGGGGAGGGTATAGAAATGCTAAACTTTTATTTGTTCTCAATTCTTATATTTTCAAAAATTATTAGCATAACTTTTGGCAGTTGAACTTCATTATAAGATAACTAAAACTTTTCAATTCAATTAAATATTATGGAAGGAAAGGATGAAAATTTTTCGTGATAAAGGTTACTTTTATAGAAGTAAGACATTTGGTATGAAAGGATTTGATTATAGTCAACTATTTAAAGTAAAGAAAACTGTATTTTTGAAATATTAAGGGATTTAAAGTATTGTGTGTTAAGAAGAGATTGTAACTTTATGATGAATAATAAAGCTTGTACTTAACTATAAAGTAAATAGATAACTTAAGTTTGAACTTTATAAAGAGGAGAGTGAAGTTTAAAATCATTAAAGGCTATCCATATATAGTAATCCTCAGAAAAAAAAGAAAAAAAAGAAAAAAAAGAAAAAGAAAAGAAAAGAAAAAGAAAAAGAAAAGAAAAGAAAAGAAAAGAAAAATGTTATGAGGAGAAGCTTGAGGAGATGCCTAATCAAAAATTGGCTTCACTTGAATCACCTTAAAGGGAGAACTTGATTTCATTTCTGAATTTATGTTTAAGGTACAAGACTACATTCTAATAAAGTTTGCATGAACTCCATTTTCACATAGTCCTTTAAAGCACTCTTAATATAACAAATTATGGTTCATCTTGAAATAAATAGAAGACTAGAACTCTTAGACTTAAGCACTGAATATTCTTATACCTGTAATGTTGAACTGAGTTGCTAAACCTTTTCTGAAAATCTAAACACTATATTCTTTTGAATGAAAAATTTTGGTCTGTTACTATTGAAAAGTACATTGCCTAGAGTTATATTTTTATGTAGTAAAAGGATTACTTGAGGACAAGTAATAGTTTAAGTTTGGGGGATTTTGATGCAACAAAAATATATACCCTTTTAGCTATATGTTTTTACCTATTTTTGGTGATATTGCACTTTAAAGGAAGGTATTTTTTATGATTTGTTGCAGGTATGATGATTATAGGTGATTGGAGTGAAAAGATGCAAAAAGGACAAATTTGGAGGAAAATGGAGCAATTTGGAGGAAAACAGCCCTGGCGTCGCCGGAGCCAGAATGGGCGCCGCCGGCGCTCTATTCCAAAGACTCCAGATTAATTGTCACGATAGGGCGCCGCCGGCACCCTATGTCGGTTCACTTCGAATTCAAAAGTTTTGGCGGATTTTTGTAGAGGTGCTTGAAGAAACTCTTGGGGAATTTGTTCCTAATATTAAATTAAGTGTCCAAGACGAAAATAGAGAAGAAGAAGAGAAGAGAATTGCTATAGAGAGTGTGAGGAAAGTGTGAGAGAGAGTTAGGGTTTGTGATTTTAAGAGAAATTCTTCTCTAAGGAGGGGAGAAGAGGGAGTAAAGTAAGAGATTGCTTCATCTTTGTTCCAAGGAGAGAATCAAGTGTTGCAAGGAAGAGAAAATGAATCAAGGGGACTTTGAAGAATTTTCTTGGCGAAGAGAAAGTGATAAGTTGTATTTACTTTTGTGGTTTGTATGACTCTTCTTTTATATATAAAATCCATGTGTTTTTATATCTTCTCCATGGTTAGTGAGTAGTCTCCCTTACCTTTCTTCTTACATGAAGTAATTATGATGTGGTGATGTGGAAATGATGTGCCCTTTAAGCGTTATAAAAGTTGTGATGTTTCTTTAATTTGGAACTTAATTTACTTTTCAATCCGGCCAATTGAATTGTTAAAACTTGTTGAGGAACATTAATTACAAAAGAATTAAATGTTCTACAACAAGAATGAAGAAACCATTTAATGTCCGTGAATGAATTAAATAGTTCATGGGGATTAAGTGCAAATAAATAGGGAAATGAGTTTTGATGGACTTCAAATTGGAGGTTTCATGGTGACAGAATGGGATCCCCAATTTGGTCTTAAGATTGGTAACTAAAGCCTATGGTTAGCCTTCGGGTGAAGGGTGAGTGGGAGCTCCGAAGTGAGAGCCGGTATCCTCCCAGCCTAGCCTTAGATTTAGTAACTAAACTTAAGATATGGCAATGTTATTTACCTGCTTGGAAGATGGGGTACTCTTTTAAAGGTAAAGAAGCAAATATGCTCCTATTTGGCACAACACAAATAATTACCATTCTTCATCATCCACACATATTATTCTTTATGCAGGAAGAAAGACATTTTTCATATAGAAGTATCTTATAAATGAGATAAGTTAGTATGTTTCTTAGTTAATATAGTTCAGTAGTTAGAAGTAATTGTAGTAGCTTTATTATACTTTGCATTAACTAGTGGTAGTACACTTAAGTCATTATTACATTGGGTATTGGATTTTAGTACTATATTATCTGATTGAAAGAACATTCACCTCTCTGTGGGATCGATAACTAGGACTCCATTAGAGCCATTTATTACTTGATACGATACATATACTTGTGTTGAATTTGTGACTTTACTAAATCATTCTAAATATATATAATTTAAACTTCATAAATTCTTGCTTAATATATAAAGTCACGGTTATTCCTCCTGGATCAAAATTCCAATTAAGTAATCCTCGATCAATTGCCCAATCTTTTTTAGATCCAGGGATTCCTTGAAAATCCTTAAATTTTAATTTTTCATTCAGCTCTTCCTTTTCAGATTGATTTATATAATAGTTCCTCATATTTCTTTATAGATCCAATATTCTTTTATATTTTCTCAATTTGCATATTAATATCATCCTTAAAGTTTATAAAAAATGGATCTTTATAAGATAATTCAGGATCTCCCAAATTTTTGATCGAATTCTCTCTAGATAATTCAGATTCAGGATCAAAATCTTCTATGCTCCGATTCTGTTTCAAGTTATCTTCAAATTCTTCCCCTTGATAATTATTAAATGATGGAGATGGTCTTTCTATATCTATCTTAGTTGAGGAAATAGGTTTTTCTAATTCCTTAGGAATTTCTTCTAATGGCCTTTCAATATCCTTATCCTCTTTTCTCAACCCAAAGTTCATTTGAAATATATCCTCAAATTCTCTTCCAAATCTTAGTTCGATATCTTTATCTTGTTCATCATTCAATTCAGGTTTTTCTTGTGATTAAGTTGAATCTAAAGATATAAAGACTAATGGTGTAAATGAATTCCCTAAATAGGTAGGCTTTAAAATTGTATGTGGTACATCCATCTTAAGTTCATGATATTTTTCAACATATGAAATTAAAAGTTCACTATTTTTGGTAGCATCCATCATTTCACACCTCTCCTGAACATACATACAGTCTTCTTTATATAACATTTTCAACTCATCATGAATGTCCATTTCGATCTCATATGTTAACTTACTTCGAAACTTTTTTTGAAATGATCTTTAGTCAAATAATAAATTTCATCAATCCAAAAACAATCATCATCTTTTCTCTAAGTTGGATCATTATTGTTCTCTTTAGGTTTGATCTCAGTGTTGCTAGGAAGTATTCTTTGAGGTCTACTGCTAAGTGAATTAGCAATTTGGCCCAGTTGATTCCATATGTTTGTAATCGCAACATTTTGACTTTGCAACTGGTTTCCCATTTGCAATACCACTTCTTCTATAGACATATTCTCATCCTCAAATTGTTGATCATTGTTAGAGTCCAGTGGATATGAAGGTCTATAGCTTGTGTTCCCCAAATTATTCCAACTTTCATTAGGATTTGCATGATTATTTTCCCATTTTTAGTTTCCACCCTCAATAGTGTGATTCCAGTTAAAATTTGGATGGTTCTTCCAACCTGGATTGTAAAAGTTAGAATACAAGTTGTTTATGGTATTTAAAGTCTCATATAATAAATTGGAATCAATCATATGCCCTAATGAACTTTCCTCACTTACAGGAGTAAATTGAGGCTGGTTCATTCCAAATTGGTCCAACTTCCTTGATATTGCAACAACATTTGCAATTGCATCTGTATCATGAACACTAGCTACATTTTTAGTATTTACCCTTGCAGAAGGCCATTTAAATTCATTTGTAGTCATTTCTTCAATTAATGCATACGCTTCATCAAATGATTTTGACATTAATGAACCACCAGCAGCAGCATCAATAATGATCCTAAGGGATCCTACTAACCCATTATAAAAAGTATGAATGATTAACCAATCTAGTAGAGCATGATGTGGACACTTTCTTAGGAGTTCCTTAAATCTTTCCTAAGCTTCGTATATTGATTCTCCTTCATACTGACAAAATGAGATGATATTGTTTCTAAGTTTAGTAGTCCTTGAAGGTGGAAAATACTTAGCTAGGAATTTCTGAGTTAATTCCTCCCAATTTTTAATAGAACTAGGTGCTAATGAGTATAACCACATTTTAGCCTTATCCCTTAGTGAGAAAGGAAAAAGCCTTAGCCTAACAGCATTGTCTGACATGCCTTTATAATGAAATGTAGCACAAAGTTCTAGAAAACTAGATAAGTGTACATAGAGATCTTTCAAAGCAGTTCCCCCAAACTGATTGTTCTGCACAAGTTGGATAATCGCTGGATTTAGTTCAAACGAGTCAGCTTCTCTTGAGTGAATTACATCTATTGTAGGATTTATATATCCCTTATTGATTTATGATTATTTTTCAAGTTATTATTTTGAATGTTTTTCATTTCCATTTCTAGTTTTTCAAGTCATTTCTATTTTTTGATTTTCTTCCATTTTTCTAACTCGGGACCATAAGACAAGTCCTACAGATCTTTTAGTTTGCATACATAACACAACAAATAATACATTAATAATAAAACAAATAAAACGAAAAATATATTCAACACAACAAAACATTTTCACAAAAGTTTTTACACAAACAGTTCTTTCACAAAACTTTTTCATACTAAAAACACTTTTCACACAAAAACACTTTTATGACACTAAAGTATTCCAGCAAAAACTTGATGCAACCTTTTTATATGCAAGAACTTATGAACTCAGATTTATATAATTATAGTGATTTCGTAAAGTCACAATTTCAAACGCAAGTATACGTATCGCTCAAGTAATACGAAACTCTAGTGGAGTCCCATTTATTGATCCCACAGGAAAGCGAGGTAAGAGGTTCTTAATTAAATTTTAGTTTACTATTATCATACGTTAGATTGGAGGGTCGATATAAGTGGTGTTTTATCTAACAACTACTCCTAAATGCAGATGATTATATGTAAGGATAATAACTATTCCTAAATACAAATATTACTTCTAGAAATAACCTTTATGGATGATTTGGTTTGGTGAATTTTGAGATAATAAAATCTATTATTCTTATGTAATGAATTGGATAGTGTAAAGGAATGAGATGCATTAAATATTGTATGTTCCAAATAGGAGCAATCCTATTCTTTACCCATTTTTCAGCGTATAAAGAACATTGGCTAATCTTAGGTTTAGTCCCCAAATCCGTGTTTAGGCTGTGAGGATACTGGCTCTCACTCCAGAGCTCCCACTTCCCTTCGCCTGATGGCTAACTCTTGCTTTAATTTCCAGACACTAGAACCAAAATGGAGATTTTAGTCTGTCACGCTAAAATCTCCAATTCTATGCTCATCAAAGTATATTTCCCTATTTATTTGAACTCAACCCCCATGAACTTCACCATCCATGGAATTTGAATGTGGTTCAACTTTGTTGAGAATTACACCGCCCTCTCGGATCATAGCGCAATTACAACAAATTTTAACACTACAACGAGCTCTTTTTGTAATGTAAATGAAGTGTAAGTAAAAACCATCACAATTATAATAAAACTTCTTTTAGCATGCATCTCAATATCCTAAGCATGAATCCTACTCATTGCAAAAGAAAAGTAAAAGAAAAATAATGACATAATCTTCTCGTCATAATTTCCTAAGAAGAAGAAAGAGTAAGAGAAAGAAATCACAAAGCACAAATAAAACATAACGGAAAACTTCATTTTAAAGCAAATCCACAAAATAAATGTTTATAAAATTATAAGATAATGAAGAACACAATACTTAGCTTTTTCCCTTGAAAGGAAGAAGAAGATCTCTCGCACAAAGTCTCCCGTTGATCCATGCAATGCTAGTACAAACCCTTACAATTTCTATCAAAATCCCCTCACCAATCTCTCCAAAAATGTAGAAATCTACATATCTACTCCTATTCTAAGATCTCTCAACATTCTCCACATTTTTCCTAACATTTCTCTCACAAAAAACCACTTTTCTAACCTAAAATCTTTTTTTTAAATTGTAGGGACAAATTTTCCAAGTGGTGCTTGAAGAAACCTTCCAAAAAGCGTCCAGATTCGATGTATATGGCCCATAACTGCTACTAGCATGGTCCGACATTGTTTGGGCACCGTTCGGTGCATTTTTCCTTGAACTTTTCGGGCATTCTGGACTTTGGCGCCGTCCGACGCATGATAGAGCGCTGTTCGACGCTCTACTCTGCGCAGCTCCACCGTTTTGCTTTGTTTGGCTCTGTTTCAGTTCCAATTCGACCTAGCTTGCACATCCGGTCAATACCCAAATTTTGTTCCAAATTATATTTAGTGGCTAGTGTGAATAAATGTAAAGATTTAGAGAATATATTATAAATCTTCACACTAGGGGTACTGACCGATTGTGCGAGCTACCTCGAAATTCAATATTCAAAAGATAGTTTCAGTTTAGTTTTGCAAATAGATTAATTTAATAATTAGGCAATCACCCGTATACGTAAGTACACATATTGTTCAAGTAATATAGGGCTATAGTGGAGTCCAGGTTATCGATCCCATGAGGAAGGTAGGAACTCTTCAAAATATAACAAAGATGTTGAAATCCAACACTCAATTCACAACGCAAGTTCAATTATTATTTAATGTGCTAATGTAAATATAACAACAACTAGAATTACTACAAGTTACTTCTAAATTTTCTAAGCAGGATTAACTAACACACACCCTATGTTTTGTAATTGAAAGGTTTATATATGGAAAAGTGTCTTCCCTATTGCAATGATTCTATGATGAGTGATTGATATAGATTGATAACAGATTTATATTGTGCCAAATAGGAGCATTCATATTCTTTACCCTCATCAGAGTACCCTCTCTTCCAAGTTATGTAAAGAACATTAGCAAATCCTAGGCTTAGTCACTAAATCCGTAGTTATGCTGGGAGGATACTGGCTCGCACTTCAGAGCTCCCACTTCCCTTCACCTGAAGACTAACCCTAACTTTAGTTACCAAACTTTAGGACCAAATTCGGGATTTCAGCCTATCACTCTAAAACCTTGATCCCCGATAAATATATGTGCTTACAAATATGATATGAAAATTGGCAACGGCGCAAAAAACTTGGTCCCGTCCGGTAGATATATGTATGTGTGCCAAAAACTTGACTCCACACTAAATATATGTGATTTAGATATGAAAATTATGATTTTATAATATGGGATACTATGCAAGTATACGTATCGTTTATCAAGTAATATATGACTTTCTGATTAAGCCCCGAGATATCGATCCCACAGGGAAAATGTAAAATCTTTAAAGGAATTAGAGAAATTATCTTTTTTACTTTCTTTGTTTGTTTTCGAAAAAGTATGTCTTGATTTTGAAAAGTATTGAAGGTTGATATGTCTTTTGAAATTTTCTTAACAAAATGCTAAACAAGAAATTAAAATTACAATAACTAATAACACTGGATGTAAAATACTATTAACTAGAATATCTTTTTTTTTCTTTCATGAAGTAGTAATAATTCTTAAAGTATTGTTGTGAAAGTATTCAAATTTTTGTTGTGATAGATAGAAGCAAATGTGTTCTTTACCCTTACTTGGTTCTATAAAGATCATAGGTTAATTTGAAATTTATATTATTTTGAACATGGTTAGGCAGGGAAGATATCAGTCTCTCACTCTAGAGTTCCCTCGATTCCCACCACCTGGGGGCTAACTTCTCATAACAAAACTCAAAACTTCAAACCAAATTAGGGGTTTTTAGCCTGTCACTCTAAAAACCTCTAATTTTACTCCCTTTTGTAAAAATATCTTCTAATATTACATTCAATTATATGGACTACAATTCTCACCCATATAATTGCATGTGATTCCTAATAACTTTTATGAGACAATACTGCATTGGATCTTACATAATCTCAAGAAAATTTACAACTTAACAGGCTAAATTAAGAAGTAAACAAAGTTTTTAGAATCAATCTTCACAACTTCTTCGAACTTTTAAACACTTATACTTTCCACAACAAGTCTTTGTAAATTAATTACTTCTCCATTTACGAAAGAAAAAGATAAAGTAAACTACTCAGAATGCTTTGAGAAAATATAAAAATACATTGATTTGAAATTAAAAACAATAATAAGAAAAATAATAAACAAAAGCAAATATTAATAAACTAAATAAAAGTAAACACTTATCTGAAAATCCTCTCTACAAGACTAAAGAAGTTCCTCTGAAACTTTGACTCTTCACTAAACTACTCCTCAGAGCAAGTCTCCCAACTCCGATTACTTAGAATACAGACTTCAAACTTAAATAAAAACTAAACTAAAAGAAAAAAAAGAAGTGGGAAGAAGAATACTTCACTCCAACCCTTTGCTCTTTTCTACTCTCTACTCCTACTCTAAAATAAAAACTCTTAAAAATGTAGTGGAAGAACAAAAGAAAGAAAGAAAGAACCCTTCAAAATTCAAAGGAAGAGTCTCTTAATCTTTCGTAAGACTCTCTTTAAATAGTAAACCAAAAGGTGCCTTGGTGTCTCTTCAAAATGTGTCCAAATTCGATGTATCTACCAAGGAACGCACCCCTTCATTCAAACTTGTCTCCAAAGGAAGTTATGGACGTTACCACCAAGAGTTGCATCCCATCCCCTTTGAAATTGGTGCCAAATTCATTTGAAATTTGATTTTTAACTGTGGCAGCTAAGCGCCGGCCCTGCGGCGCTTAGCCGCCAGTGCTAAATTTTTTAGTTTTCATTTTTTTACTCTAAATTTGATCCAACTTTGCTCCTTTCATCATGACCATCCATTTTCATCATACCTGCAAGAAAAACACAAAATACCTTCCATTAAAGTGCAATATCATTAAAAATAGGTATAAAAATGTGCATAAAAATACTATATATTTTAGGTGTATCAAAATCCCCTAAACTTAAAATGTTACTTGTCCTCAAGTGACAGTTAATCTCATAGAACATTTTAGCATGCAAATTATGTAATGAGTTTCTTAGGAAGATAACAAAATTTTGTTCTAGAAATGGAATAGTCCAATTTAGAAAAAATTTCAGTAATTAAAACCAACTTAAAGTTTAGAAAGTTCTTAAGTAAAAGAAAAATGATAAATATAAGTTTATATCTAATTCAGAAATATTTGTAGATTTTTCAAAATATAGGATTCAAACATTTATTTTTCTCACTTAAAAATCTTTATTTGAAAAATAATTTTACTTACTATATTACAACTTTAAGCTTTAGATTTTCTCTAAACTTATATCTTAAACTTTAGGTATGAAACCAATTTTTGATTAGGCTCTTAAATCCTCAAGTTTCTCCTCCCTTTTCATAAACTATTTTTCACTTTTTTTTTAATAAGGCAAGGAATACTATATCTGGATAAGCCTTTAATGATTTTGAATTCCACCCTTCCATTTAAAATAAGGGTCAGATATACATCTTTCACTTAAAAAATCATAATAATAATATTTGAAAATTACTCTTCAATAATAGAAATTTAAGCTTTGAAGAATAAAAGTCAAATCTTCTATTTATCCAAAAATACAAAACTTCTTACTAAAGATAGTTTAACTTTATTTAACACCTCTTCAATAATAAAATTTTAACTTTAAGTTTTTCATGATTACTATAAATTTTAACTAAATTATTTTATTTATTTCTATATTCAAAATTTTGTTCCCCTAATATAACTTAATGTACATAATTGTTCTCAATCAAAAATAAGATTTATTTTAAAGTATTCTTGAGAATCAAATAAAATTTTAGGTTTTTGAAAATCTTTGTTTTTTCAAAATCCCCCCCCCCAAACTTTAAATTTTTAATTAAGATAAAAAATTTAAATATAAGAAATGATACAGGGGTGAGAAATGAAAACTAACATATCATGCTTGCAGGAATTTTTAATATCCTAATATGCAAGTATAACAATTTAAATACAGGAGTAAAATGAAATCAAATTTAGTTTTTCAAAACAATTTTTTTTTAATGATAAGAAAAGTAAAAATTTCAGAAGACTTCCACAGTAGTGGAGGTTTTCAAAGCAAATACACACCAACTAAAATAATACACTGATACAGATAACAGATGATAGTGGAATTTGAAGAATTTTAAACATGTAGTTTTCCTAAGAAGAAGTTCCTAATAGAGGTTTATAATTTCCTAACAGTTTTTCGAATTTAAGTACACACTACTAAAAACTCTGACATAACATACACATAAAAACATTTACTATTTCACACTACCACACATCAACATATAAATCAACAATAAAAGCAATAACAATACCTGAATATGCATAACAGATAAATAGTACAACTACAATCTGCATACTATCAAGGGTCACATCACAACACAATCATGAAACAAAATACTAGATAAAGTACACAGTATCACAACACATCAATACAACATCTAAAACAAACAACATACATCTACTCTTCATCCTCATCCTCATCATCATCTTGCTTGTTCCAATCTCTGGATGGCACAAAAGGTATATAGAATGGATGAGGTGGCATCTCAGCACTCTGATCTCCTCTAATCAGTCTATCCAAATATTGCTGATAATTCTCCTAATATTCATCATGTTTTACAATATATCTCTCAACATTATCTAGCTTACCATCCATATCTCTCACTCTCGAGTAAGACTCACTTTTTTCAAAATCTTTCTTAATAAACCAGTCTGTGAATCAGTAGATGACGAAGCACGTGAAGTAGTAGCACGAGAAGCAGAAGCAGAAGTAGTAGAAGCCCTACCAAATCCTCCTCTCCAACCAAACTCTGAATGTACAGTGTAAGCACCAACGTTTACACTAGTAATTGGTCTCAATGGCTAAAGTACCTCTTCCCAGGTTTCAAATTTCACTCCAGATCTTTCACATAGTGAATGAATCAAGGAAGGAAATCCCATACCTGCAGTCGTGGTGGATCTAGCACAGTTCAAAACATAATCATAAATTATCCCACCAATATCAATAGGCTTCCCTTACTGAATACAATGGTTCAACACAGCTCTTTCTCTCGTCACTTCACTACTATGACTCGAAGGTAACAACTTAGATGAGATAAAATAATGTCATGCCTTAGAAATTGCATTTAATTTGGAAGCATGAAAGTTCACTCTTCTATCATTTGTAATTTTCCATAACCCTCTTCCATCAGTCAGATATTCCATAATCTCATCTAATTCTCCTTCCGAAGGATGATAGTTAGAATAAAAATAGAACATATCAGGAGGTAGTCCATAAAAGGTATTGATTGCACCTGAAGAGAAGATTACTTCTTACCTTCTAACCATCACCTGTTTTTCGTCTGCAGCAGGTAAATTTGCATAAAATTCTCTTAACACAGAAACAACAGAGAAGAAACAGTAATTCTGCCAGTTTCTTCTTGCAATTATATCTTCAATCACCTCTCTTGGCCTACTAAAAACTTGCTCAGGAATCAACTTACGTGATTGCAATGCATCGACATATCATTCCTCAGCCCTCAAACTAACACATTTGTCAGAATCAAACTTTGTCTTTTCTCGTGCACGCTTTAACTTTGGAGCCATCTCAAAAAATTCACGAAAAATTCACCATAAATTCCAAAATCAAACTAAACTTGCTAAATTATCTTCCAAAAGATATTTTCACTAAATCCAAGCAATTTATCAAGCTTTTCATCAAATTTTCACCATGAATAGTGATTTTAATATTTTCCATAATGTACTCAAAATACATGGTGAAAATAAAAAATTTTTACTTAGGAGTAGTGCTCTTACCTCAAGGAATCCAAATCTAACATTTTTTGTTAAGATCGGCTCTTAAATGATCCACAATATGATACCCTAGGCTCATCTTTCGCAGCAAAGCAAAGGTTGAAGATGATGGGGCGGTTGAAAATGGCAATTTTCGAGTTTTTAACTTTTGGGAATCAATTTTCGCGAACTGACGCCTAAGCTCGAACTCTCGGCACTTAGCCGCGAAATCTGGCACTTAAGCGCGGCACTTTGGCGCTTAGCCGCCAATACCCAAATTTTTATAATTAAGGTCTATGAACTAAATCACTTTGTTAATTACCCTTAATTAGTCCACAATAATTAATTCTCCCTACAAATCTTCTAATACTCCAAATCAAAGTTAAAATAACCAATGATTCCACACAAATTTCACAAAAACAAACTTATATTAAAACAAACATAACACTTAATACAGTACTAGAATTTTTATCCAAACATAAAGGATAAAATTCTCAAAATACAAGACACTATAATCTTAAACTGATAAGTGTACATCTCTAAGATGTACCCATCACATCATCAGACATATACTTAAATATTAAACATAACAAACATGAACTCACAAGAACACTAACATAACACATAAGACACTAAACAAAAAGAAATAAAACACTTTTAATTCCACTCTCCATTAAGCGGAATATAACCAGGACCACTATTATTCTAATTTGACCCATTAGGAATATAAATTTGATAGAAAGGGCGATCATTGTTCATTCCTATATCATCTTCTTCAATTCATTTGTTCTTCACAAACATCTCCTTATCTATTTCTTCCACATTCCTTGAATGATTGAATTGCCTCTTGAATTGCCATACCATGTGATCTAGATGTAAAGTAATATCATTGATCTCTGCTTCCATTGAAGTCACTCGGGCTTCAATTTTTGCAATCATCTCTGCAATACCTTGAATGCTAACA
The DNA here is from genome assembly GCA_022702705.1 of Papilionanthe hookeriana x Papilionanthe teres. Classification (NCBI taxonomy): domain Eukaryota; kingdom Viridiplantae; phylum Streptophyta; class Magnoliopsida; order Asparagales; family Orchidaceae; genus Papilionanthe; species Papilionanthe hookeriana x Papilionanthe teres. Next base: position 135,274,494 of record CM040425.1, on the reverse strand, counting down.
GCCAGATATCCATTAAATAACTCCTTAGCACTATCACTAATGAACTTACTTTTATCAGAATCTTGCTTCTTCTTCATCTCGTTCTCCCAGGAAGACATGGTGCTCAAAATTCTCTTCTTAGACTTCAGAAATGAAAATAGGACTTGGGACAAGTGTTTTCCTTAAATCAGGACCTTTTTATAGACTTGGGAGACGCTAGAATATTCTCTAACACGTTTAGAATCTCCTAAATAACTCCCACAACTTCTCCCCCATGATCTAGGCTCTAAATTCACATTTTTCACATTTTTTATAACTGTGGCGCCTAAGCGCCAACTAGTCGGCGCTTAGTCGCCAGTGCACAATTTAGCACAGGTCTGCTAAGTGTCCATATTCTCATTCTTACTTCTCCAAATCATTAATTAAGGTCAAATAAACTACACTTAAGTTTAAAAACTCCAAATTACTACCACTAAAAACATAAAAAAAACCAAACAAAGTAAACAAAACACACAAAACAAACATAAAGCAAAGCACACCGATAAATATGGGTTGCCTCCCACAAAGCGCTTGTTTTAATGTCTTCAGACTGACATACCCAGAACTCATTCTGAGTGATCCTACATTAAATTCTCATCAGATTTAAATTTATTGATTGAAAAATATGGTTTAAGTCTATGTCCGTTAACTTTAAATATTTTTCCAGTCTTAGGATCTTGAACATCTACAGCTTTATAAGAATAAACTTTTATCACAATGAATGGACCCATCCACCTGGACTTAAGTTTTCCAGAAAATATTCTCAATCTAGCATCATACAACAAAACTTTTTGTCTTGGTACAAGATTTTTAGTAAGAATCTTTCGATCATGCCATAACTTCATCTTTTCCTTATAAATCTTAGCATTTTCATAAGATTCATTCCTTATTTCTTCAAGCTCATTCAATTGCAATAATCTGTTTTCAGTAGCATCTTTCAAATTATAATTGAACTCTTTAATAGCCCAATAAGCCTTATGCTCTAGTTCAAAAGGTAAATGACAAGCTTTTCCAAAAATCAGCCTATATGGGGACATTCCTATAGGTGTTCTGTAAGCAGTCCTATAGGCCCACAAAGCATAATCCAGTTTAATTAACCAATCCTTTCTATTTGGATTAATAGTTTTTTCCAATATTATTTTAATTTCACGATTGGATAATTCAACCAAACCACTTGTCTGCGGATGATAAGCAGTAGCAATGCGATGATTAATATGATATTTCTTTGCTAACTTCCCAATAATCACATTTCTAAAATGACTTCCCCCTCACTTATGATTACTCTTGGTATTCCAAATCTGCAAAATATATTCTTTTCTAAAAACTTTGCAACACTTTGAGCATCACATCAAGGTAAAGCAATAGCTTCAATCCATTTGGAAACATAGTCTACTGCTATCAAAATATAAACATTTCCGAAAGATGGTGTAAATGGTCCCATAAAATCTAATCCCCAAACATCAAATATTTCAACTTCTAACATATAATTGAGGGGCATCTTATTTCTTCTAGAAATATTTCCTACACGCTGACATCTATCATAATTTTTAACATAAACATTCACATCCTTAAAAATTTTAGGCCAATAAATTCCTTATTGTAATATTTTATATGCAGTTTTATCACTTCCAAAATGTCCCCCATAATCAGAATCATGACATTTTTTAGTAATTTAATAAGTCTCTTCCAAAGGTACACATCTTCGAATTATAAGATCCTTTCCTTGTTTATATAAAAATGGGTCATCCCAAAAAAAGTCTTAGCATCAGATAGAAATTTTTTCTTTTCATGATATGTCAAACCATAGGGTATAATATTACTAACAATAAAGTTTACTATGTCTGCATACCACGGAACACTCCATTCTTTAACAGTGAACAGTTTTTCATCAGAAAAATGTTCATTAATTTTGTTAATATCACAGAAAGATTTTTCTATTTCAAGCCTGGATAAATGATCAGCAATTTGATTATCAGAACCCCTCCTATCTACTATCTCAAAATCAAATTCTTACAAAAGAAGAATCCATCTTATAAGTCTCGGTTTTGCATCATTTTTCTTCATTAAGTATTTAATAGCAGAATGATCAGTATGCACAACACATTTAGTTCTAATTAAATATGATCGAAATTTATCAAAGGCAAATCTATAGCTAATAACTCTTTCTTAGTAGTGGTATAATGAATTTGAGCTTCATTAAGAGTTTTACTAGCACAATAAATTACTTTGAAAATTTTATCATATTTTTGACCCAAAACAGCACCAATAGCATAATCACTAGCATCACACATTAATTCAAAAGGTTTTTCCCAATTTGGTGAAATTATTACAATTGAAGTGATTAATTTTTCTTTTAATGTTTCGAAGGCTTTACGACAATCATCATCAAAATTAAAAATTGCATCCTTTTCCAATAAACGACATAAAAGTTTTGTAATCTTTGAAAAATCTTTGATGTAATGCCTGTAGAATCCAGCATGTCCTAAAAAAATTTTAATTCCCCTTACATTGGTTGGGCAAGGTAAATTAGATATAACTTGAATTTTTGCAGAATCTACCTCCAAACCTTTTTCTGAAATCCGATGTCCCAAAACAATTCCTCCTGCTACCATAAATTGGCATTTTTCCCAATTAAGGACCAAATTAGTTTCTTCACAGTGTTTTAGAACTTTAGATAGATGTTCTAAACATGATTCAAATGAAATTCCAAACACTAAAAAGTCATCCATAAAAACTTCAATCCCTTTTTCAATTAAATCACAAAAAATAGCCATCATACATCTCTAAAATGTAGCAGGGGCATTACATAAACTAAAGGGCATTCTTCTAAAAGCAAACGTACCATAAGGACTGGTAAACGTAGTTTTGTCTTGATCCTCAGGAGCAGTTTGAATTTGATGGTAACCAGTATATCCATCCAGAAAACAAAAGTATTTATGCCCGACTGATCTATCCAACATTTGATCTAGAAAAGGGAGTGGAAAATAATCTTTCCTTGTGGCAAGGTTTAATTTTCTGTAATCAATGCATATTCGCCACCATGTAACTTGTCTTGTTGGTATCATTTCATTCTTTTCATTAAAAGTCTCAGTTACTCCTCCTTTCTTAGGAACACATTGAATAGGAATAACCCATGCACTATCTGAAATAAGGTAGATAATTCCAGCATCCAACCACTTTAAAATTTCTTTCTTAACAACTTCTTTCATGATAGGATTTAATCTCCTTTGGGGATCAGCCCGTAGTTTGCAATTATCTTCCAAAAGAATTCTGTACATACAAATTGAAGGACTGATTCCTTTAATATCAGCAATTGTCCATCCAAAGGCTTTCTTGTGCTTCTTCAGAATTTCAAGCAAACTCTCTTCTTCTTTTTCAGTTAATTGAGAGGAAAATATAACAGGCAAGGTTGAGGATTCACCTAGAAAAACATACTTCAAATGATCAGGAAGCATTTTTAACTCAAGTTTAGGAGATTTTTCAATTGATAGACCATAAGATTTATCCTTTTCAGTCATATCCAACAATTCAAAACTTTTATTAAAATCCTTTAATTCTTCTTCTTGAAAATATTCAAAATCAAATAACTCATCTTCTTGCTTATATTCAAATTCTTCTCTTTCAGCTTTCTCTTCATAAGTTGATTTAAAATGACATTCACTTAAATATTCGATAACATCCATCCTAAAACACTCATCTTCTTTACCTTTTGCAGGATATTTCATCGATTTTGAAATATTAAATGTAACAGTCTGATCATTAACCCTCATCGTTAATTCACCTTTTTGCACATCTATCATAGCTCTGCATGTAGCTAGAAAAGGTCTCCCCAAAATTATGGGTATCTCTTTATCTTCCTCCATATCTAACACAATGAAATCTACAGGAAAAATAAATTGATCCACTTTTACCAAAACATCTTCTATAACTCCTTTAGGATATGTGATCGAATGATCTGCTAATTGCAGAGTTACAGTAGTTGGGGTTATTTCTCCTAGTCCCAGTCTTTTGAATATTGATAGAGGCACAAGGTTAATGCTTGCACCCAAATCACATAAGCTTTTCCACAGAATCTTTCTCCGATTGCACATGGAATTGTGAAACTACCAGGATCTTTAAGTTTTTTAGGAAGTTTTTCTGAATTATCGCACTACACTCCTCACTAAGTGCAACAGTCTCATTTTCTTCAAACTTCCTCTTTTTATTAAGAATATCCTTCATAAATTTCGCATAGCTTGGCATTTGTTCTAGGGCTTTAGCAAATAGAATATTAATGGTAAGCTTTTTTAATATCTCCAAGAATTTTGAAAATTGCTTATCCAACTTTTGTTGACAAAGTCTCTGAGGAAATGAAGGTGGTGGTTTTTCTAAATCAACCTTAGGTGGAGAAATAGGTCTTTCAAAACCTTTTGGAGCGCATCTTTAGGTCTTTCAATCTCTTCTTTATCTACTTCAGTTTTGTTTTTTTTACTTCTACCTTCCAATTCTTTTCCAGTTCTCAGTTGAATTGCTTTCACTTGTTCTTTATTTCTTTCTCTTGGATTCACTTCAGTATTACTTGGAAGCATTCCTTGGGATCTATTACTTAAGGCATTTGCAATTTGCCCCAATTGATTTTACATATTTCTGATGGTTACTCCTTGAATTTGTAATTGATTTCCCATATGCGATACTACTTCTTCCATAGACAACTTCTTCTCCTTATTTTGTAAAGCATTGTTATAACCTAAAGGATAAGTTAATCTATTATTATTATTACCTTTCTTGTTCCAATTCCCCAATGGGTTTACTTGGGTGTTCCCCATTATTGATTAACATCACCCCGATTATTGTTATTCCAGTAAAAATTTGGATGATTCTTCCAACCTGGGTTATAATAATTGGAATATGGGTTGTTAGGTTTGATTATAGCATTCACAGTTTCTGGTGAAGAATAAGAATCAACCATTTGGCCTAATGAATTTTCTTCAATCATGAGATTTGGCTGAGAAAAACTCATCCCAAATTGGTTTATCTTCCTTGATATAGCAACAACCTGATTTGCTAACATTAACATTGTAAAAGCATCATTCTCATAATCACTAGCTACCTTTTTAGGATTTATCCTTTCAGAATGCCATTGAAAATTATTAGTAGCCATTTCTTTAATTAAAGCATAAGCATCAGAAAATGGTTTAGACATTAATGATCCACCAGCAGCAGCATCGATGATTGATCTAAGAGATCCAACTAATCCATTATAAAAAGTTTGAATTATTAACCAATTGCGGTATCGCGTGATGTGGACATTTCCTGAGGAGATCTTTAAATCTTTCCCATGCTTCATATATTGATTCTCCTTCAAACTAACAAAAAGATGTTATATCATTTCTCAACTTAGCAGTCTTAGATGGTGGAAAATATTTAGCAAGGTATTTTTGTGACAGTTCACCCCAAGTTCTAATTGATCCAGAGTGCTTAACGAATGTAACCACATTTTAGCTTTATCCCTTAGTGAGAAAGGAAAAAGTCTAAGTCTAATAGCATTATCCGAAACACCATCATATTTAAAAGTAGCACACAACTCTAGAAAATTAGCAAGATGCAAATTAGGATCTTCATCTGTTGCTCCCCCAAACTGATTATTTGACACCATCTGGATAATAGCAGGTTTAAGCTCAAAAGAATTAGCAGCTACAGCAGGGTTTTGAATACCACCACGAAGTTCATCTACTGTAGGGTTAACATAATCTCTTAAAGGTCTTAATTCTTGATGGATGCCTACATTTTGAACTTGATGATTTGCCATTTCTTGAATATTTTTTTTCTGTATTTTTATTTTTTTTTGATTTTTTGATAGTTCTTTCTAATTCAGAATCGTAAGGCACAAGTCCTTTAAAACCTGAACTACGCATACAACAATAAAACAAAACAAAATACAACACACTAACAAAAACAAAGAAAAGTAAAAAAATTAAAATTTCTTATTTCTCTTTAAAATACAATTTAAATAATTTTCCTCGGCAACGGCGCAAAAAACTTGATCCCCGATAAATATATGTGCTTACAAATATGATATGAAAATTGGCAACGACGCCTAAAACTTGGTCCCGTCCTGTAGATATATGTATGTGTGCCAAAAACTTGACTCCACACCAAATATATGTGATTTAGATATGAAAATTATGATTTTATATTATGGGATACTACGCAAGTATATGTATCGTTTATCAAGTAATATAGGACTTTCTGATTAAGCCCCGAGATATCGAACCCACAGGGAAAATGTAAAATCTTTAAAGGAATCAGAGAAATTATCTTTTTACTTTCTTTGATTGTTTTCGAAAAAGTATGTCTTGATTTTGAAAAGTTTTGAAGGTTGATATGTCTTTTGAAATTTTCTTAATAAAATGCTAAACAAGAAATTAAAATTACAATAACTAATAACACTGGATGTAAAATACTATTAACTAGAATATCTTTTTCTTTCCTTTCATGAAGTAGTAATAATTCTTAAAGTATTGTTGTGAAAGTATTCAAATTTTTGTTGTGACAGATAGAAGCAAATGTGTTCTTTACCCTTACTTGGTTCTATAAAGATCATAGGTTAATTTGAAATTTATATTATTTTGAACATGGTTAGACAGGGAAGATACCAGTCTCTCACTCTAGAGTTCCCTCGATTCCCACCACCTGGGGGCTAACTTCTCATAACAAAACTCAAAACTTCAAACCAAATTAGGGGGTTTTAGCCTGTCACTCTAAAATCCTCTAATTTTACTCCCTTTATAAAAATATCTTCTAATATTACATTCAATTATATGGACTACAATTCTCACCCATATAATTGCATGTGATTCCTAATAACTTTTATGAAACAATACTGCATTGGATCTTACATAATCTCATAAAATTTTACAACTTAACAAGCCAAATTAAGAAGTAAACAAAGTTTTTAGAATCAATCTTCACAACTTCTTCCAACTTTTAAACACTTATACTTTCCACAACAATTCTTTGTAAATTAATTAATTCGCCATTTAAGAAAGAAAAAGATAAAGTAAACTACTCAGAATGCATTGAGAAAATATAAAAACACATTGATTTGAAATTAAAAACAATAATAAGAAAAATAATAAACGAAAGCAAATATTAATAAACTAAATAAAAGTAAACACTTATCTGAAAATTCTTTCCACAAGACTAAGGAAGTTCCTCTGAAACTTTGACTCTTCGCTAAACTAATCCTCAGAGCAAGTCTCCAAACTCTGATGACTCAGAATACAGACTTCAGACTTCAATAAAAACTAAACTAAAAGAAAGAAAAGAAGTGGGAAGAAGAATACTTCACTCCGACCCTTTTCTCCTTTCTACTCTCTACTCCTACTCTAAAATAAAAACTCTTAAAAATGCAGTGGAAGAACAAAAGAAAGAAAGAAAGAACCCTTCAAAATGCAAAGGAAGAGTCTCTTAATCTTTCCTAAGACTCTCTTTAAATAGTAAACCAAAAGGTGCCTTGGTGTCTCTTCAAAATGTGTCCAGATTCGATGTATCTACTAAGGAATGCACCCCTTCATTCAAATTTGCCGCCCAAAGGAAGTTATGGATGTTACCACCAAGAGTTGCATCCCATCCCCTTTGAAATTGGCGCCAAATTCATTTGAAATTCGATTTTTAATTGTGGCGGCTAAGCGCCGGCCCAGCGACGCTTAGCCGCGCAAATTTTTGATTTTTCATTTTTTTGCTCCAAATTTGATCTAATTTTGCTCCTTTCATCATGACCATCCATTTTCATCATACCTGCAAGAAAAACACAAAATACCTTCCATTAAACTGCAATATCATTAAAAATAGGTATAAAAATATGCATAAAAATACTATATATTTTAGGTGTATCAAACCTCCAATTCGACGCCCATTAAACCATATTTCCCTATTTGTTTGCACTCAATTCTCATGAACTACACAATTCATTAATGGAAATTGAATGGATTCTCCACTATTATTGTAGAACATTTAGTCCTTTTGGATTGGATGTTTTACAACAGATTTTAACAATTTAATTGGCCAGATAAAAAATTAAATGGAGATCGAAATGAAAAACCATCATAATTTCTTTAACATTTTTATGGCACATCAAATCTATATCAACACTTCACCACATCTCATTGCAAGAAGAAAAATAAAGAAATATACTCAGAACTCATGAGGAATATACAAAAAAACATGAATTTTATATATAAAAGCAAAGTCATACAAACTACAAAAGTAAATACAACTTATCTCTTTCTTTTCCCCAAGCAAATCTCTTATAGTTCTTTTGATCATTTTCTCTCTTCTCTTCAACACTAAATTTTCTCTTTAGAATGGTACGAAAGAAGCAATCTCTCACTTTACTCCTTCTACACTCCTTAGAGAAGAGTCCCTCACAATACAAGACTTCTACACACTTTCCTTACACTTACGACAAACCCTAACACACTTTCTTCACTCTAAAAGACTTCTCTCCCTCTCCTATCTCACACACACTCACACACACCCACACACACCCCCACACCAAAAGTGGTGTCCAAAATAGTCTAAAATAAGTTAGAAATGAATTCCCCAAGAGTTTTATCAAGCAACCCTTCAAAAAATCATCCAAATACGTTGAATTTAACTTGAACCGATATTGGGCATCGGCGGTGCTGGATAGGGGGCCTGCGGCGCTGGGCCGCGAATAATTGTTTGAATTCTCTGGAATTGGGCGCCGGTAGTGCCCATTCTAGCGTCGGCGGCACCAGAAGTCAATTTTTAACTCCTTTTTGCTCCAAATTTGTTCCTTTTCCCTTTCTTTTGCTCTAATCACTTACAATCATCATTCCTGCAACGAAACATGAAAAATACCTTCCTTTAAAGTTCAATATACCAAAAATGAGAAGATTTATATAGCAAAAACCTAATATATTTTTGGTGCATCAAAAGCCCCCAAACTTAACTATTACTTGTCCTTAAATAATCTTTTAACTACATAAAAATATAACTCAAAGCAGTGAACTTCTCTTTTTTAGAATACTATGTTTTTTTATTTAAATTAATATAATGGCGAGACTCTTAGAAAGAGGTTCAGTAACTCATGTTAAAACTATAGATATAAGTACATTTGGTAGTTACGTCTAAGAGTTCAAGTGTCTTATTCATTTCAAGATGAACCACAATCTATCACATTAAGGGTGCCTTAAAAGACTATATGAAAAAGAAGCTCGTGCAATCTCCATTAGAAAGTAGGCTAATACCTTAAATATAAATTCAGAAATTTAACTAAGGTTTTTCTTTAGGTTGATTCAAGTGAAGCTAATTTTTGATTAGGCATCTCCTCAAGCTTCTCATCACATATATTTTCTTTCTTTTTCTTTTTCTTTTTCTTTTTATTTTGAGATTGTTTTCAATCATTCTTTTCTTTCTTTTTCCTTTTTTATATAAGGGTTACTATATCTGGATAGCCCGTAATGGTTTTGAAATTCACTCTCCTCTTTCTAAAGTTCAAACTTGAAACATCTTCTTACTTTATAAATATATATCACTTTTAATTCATCATAAAGTCATCATCCTTTCTTCACACATAGTTCTTTAAGTCTCTTAACATTTCTAAAATACAGTTTTCTTTACTTTAAATAGTCATCTATAATTAAATCCTTTCTTACTAAGTATCTTAACCCTATAAAATTAACCTTTATTACTAAAAACTTATCCAAATCTACCATAATATTTAAATGAAACAAAAAATTTAGTTATCTAAAGTTAGGTTCAACTACCAAAAGTTATGCTAATAGTTTTTAAAATTATATTAATTGAGAACAAATAAGAGTTAATACTTTTACCCTCACCCAAACATAAGTTGTTCAATAAATTTGAACTGGTAAAGAGTAAAAGAAAACTAACCTTTTTGTACTGGGATTTTGAAATCTTCTGAAGCTATATGACATTAAACATTCGCTAGGGAGAAGAAATATTAAACATTTAAACATTAAACAACCAAAATAACATCACAATCTCAATTCAAATTACTAAACACCTAACACAGAGTTCATTACATTTTCTTTTTTTAACACAAATACATCAACAAACAACATAAATCACTAAACAACAAATAACAACACAACAAAGTACTACAACACACAACTGAAAATAGAAATCATAGTAATACCAATCATCATCACCAGCTTCTTTAGCAGGATCAACAGGATCTTGTCGGTAAGTAACATAGCTGTGGCAGGTAGGAAATATCACTCTAGTGTCTCCCCTCATAAATCTGACCTGGGAATCATGATAGGCAATATCATACTTGACTCTCCTCCTCATGTAATCTTCATTTACATCACTTCTAGCCTCTAATCCATCCATCCTACTATAGAGTCTATCCATACAGCTATGGAGTCTATCCATACCGGCACTATGAATCCTCAACTGCTCTTTCACATCATATAATGTAGGTGGTTCAGAAGTAGATGGGATGTCCTGGCTTGTAGTAAGAATATTAGTACTCTTGCTTTCTCCTCTTCCTACCACATGAGACTCATAAGTCTGAATAATAGTCTTGGTAATAAGACTCAGAGGTATGTCTGCCTCTTAAGAACTATCAAACTCAACTCTAGACTGTGCACACAGTGAATGAATCAGGGCAGGATGTCCTAATCCACCAGTGATTTCTCCCTAGCAATAATCTGAATTTTCTTGTAGATGATAGATCCAATATTAATCTTTTTCATGGTCTGAATACAATAATTTAGAATTGCTCTATCCTTTGTAACTTGACTTTGGTGATATGAAGGTAGTAGTCTCACAGAGATGAAATAGTGGCATGCTTTAGAAGCTACATTTAAGTTAGAAGCAGAGAAATTAATCATATGTTTTTATTTCGCTTTCCATTCTCCTCTTTCGTCAATCAGAAAAGCAATCACTTCTTTCATATACACTTCCCGCATATCAAAATTCTCATATTCACAAAATCTCACCCCTGTAACGGATAAAAATCATTAATACGATGAGGGGTGATTCTACCATTTTTCCTTGAACTAGCACATATTCCGTTTCAGTCAAGAGAAGATTTGCATAAAATTCTCGCACAGCACCCATAATAGCTTTAGCAGTGAAATAACAAAATCTTTCCTAATTTCTATCAGAAATCAACTGCTCAATAGATCCGCCCGGACTTTCAAAAGCCCGATCTTGTATACACTTTTTATTATGTAGATAAAATTGAAACGAAACTGTGCTTTCACATTAACAAATTTAACTTCATCAAAATCTATCTTCCTCTTGCTTTTTCTTGTTCTAGGAGCCATATGGAATTCAAAAAAGTTGCAATAAAATCCGATAAATTACAAATCATAATGTAGGAAACTCCTAAAGCAAAATTAAGTAAATAAGATCTTAAATCATCATGAAAAATCCTAAAATATCTTTAAAAATTCCAAATTTCGGTTTGAAGTAATGTGAGAAATTCCCATGGTGAAAATTAAAAATAATTAGTTTAAATTTAAGCTTTTACCAAGAGAAGCCTAGATCCACTCTCAAAATGCTTTGAAAATTCTCTAAATCCTTGATATAACAAGCCCTAGATCCAATTTTTATAAAAGCTGGAGGAAGAAGATGAAGGAAATGACTAGATTTGCAGGTTGAGGACAAAAATGATGATTTTAGGGGGGTTTGGCCATTTTCTGTATTTGGGCACCTGCGGCGCTCTATTTAAATTAAAAGGGCCCAACACTCTGTATTTGGGCGCCGGCGGCACCAGTTCAATTTATTAGGTTCGAAAAATTTTTGCAATTCTGATCGTTTCAACATTCTGCTATCACATCAATAGTCTCTTTAAGCAACTATTTCATCAAGTAAGCAACTAACTAACATCAAACTTACACAAACAACACAAAACATTACTTTAATATATAAAATCACGCTACAAACATACACAATTAAGCATTCACCAATTAAGTTCATCCAGCCACTGATAGTCAGCGTTACAAACACACAACGATAATCTAACGCTACAAACTAAGAACCAACATATAATCCAAGCATAGCAAGTCCACACACATACTACAAAGTAAGGCAAGTCAACACTAAACACACCGAGGCATATAAATACCAAATACTAAGTACTAGGCGTAGTCACTACTCCTCATCAGTCTTCGAACTATCATCTCTTTTGATATCATTGACAATGCACAAACAAATTATAAAAGGGATGATACGAAAATTCATCAGATGAATCCTCAGCAATCACAACATTCTTCTTCAATAGATTTATCAAATTCACTTTAATTTTCTCAGTATGATCAAACTATTCTTCCATCCTCCAATCCAAGTGATCAAATAAATCAGAGATATTATTAATAACATTCTTAAGATTTTTTACCTCTTTCTCCAACTTCTTGATCTTTATCGGAATCACTCTGGAACTTTCAGGAAAGTAAAGCTGAATAGGTCGTGAATTCTGAGATGGTTGATCAATAATGAGGCTCATATCACTTTGATTTCCTATTGCCTGAGATTCATAAAGATCTGTTGGATCAATAGGCCTCCAGGGAAGAAGCACTTTTTCCCAACTCTCATATGGAACTTGTGACCGGCTACAATGAGCAATATGGTGGAAGGATTTCCAAGCCCATATTTAGATCCATGAACAATCAATACCAATACAGATTTCACAATAATTGTACCAATATTGATCGACCTTCTAGTTTGAATACAGTAATTTAAAATAGCACTCTCCTTCATCACTTTACTAATTTTTAAAGTTGGAAGCAACTTTGCAGAATTGAAGTAATGCCATTACTTTGACACCGGGTTTAAAGATGCAGAATAAAAATATACATATTTGTTGTCCCTAATCTCTCAATCTTGACTTCGTCTATCAAATAGCAGTATAATTCATTCAAATTTTCTCTCGTCGCATTGAAATTTGAATAATGACAGATAGGCACATTCTCAATCACAAACAAGTCATTTATCTTTGAAGGAGTGAATGATACAAACCTACCTCACACATAGACAAATCCTTGATTAATCCCATGAAAGTTTGCATAGAATTCTTTCATAACAGGAACAACTACGGCGGCGGTAGTGTAGCATAACACTTCCCAATGCCTCTACACAATGATATCTTCAACTCTTGTAGTAGGATTATTCATACCTCGATTTAAAAAACCTTTTTCCTTGATAATCCTCCTCTTCATCATCACCTTGTTGAATGAATGCTGCGCCTCGAAACCGACAAACTTTCATCGATTGAAAAATGTAAATCTTGGGGTTTCTACACGAGTTGGAATCCATTGGATGCAAGTTGGGAAGGAATGTTTCATTTTTATGGAGTTTGGGAGTTAAAGATGAAGTTTGGGGATTTAAAAAAAAGAAAATTTCACCTAAAATAGCCAAAAACCGCATTTTCAAACTCCAAAAACCGTCATCATACCTTGGGTGTTTGCGGTGGCGGATAGGGCGCCGGCGGTGCCCATTCTGGCGCCGGCGACACCGGTGTTCAAATTTGCACCGAAATTCATTTTGGTCCAAAATATTCTAATTTTTCAATACGATCCAATATTTTCCATTCTTTCGTGATATTTAAGAGTAAGTAGGACTCCAATATGACTCTCTACAAGCACAACTACTAAAAACAAGCACATAAACATTATGAAAATAAATATGGGTTGCCTCCCATAAAACACTTGGTTTAACGTCGTCAGCCCGACAAACCATTGAGTTATTCAGGATGACTTAAAATTAATACCTCTTTAAAATCTGGTCGAAACCCTTCAAAATATGGTTTTAATCTGTGCCCATTAACTTTGAATATCTTTCCAGTTTTAGGATCGTCAATATCAACAGCTCCAAAAGTATTCACTTTTATAACAGTAAGAGGTCCTATCCACCTAGACTTAAGTTTTCCAGGAAATAATTTCAATCTAGTATTGTATAACAAAAACTTCTGTCCAGGTTCAAATTTCTTTCTTAATATCTTCCGATCATGCCATAATTTCATTTTCTCCTTATAAATCCTATCGTTATGATAAGATTCATTTCTGATTTCTTCCAATTCATTCAATTGTATAAATCTCTTCTCACTGCGTTCTTCGAATGAATATTTAGTTCTTTTATCGCCCAAAAAGCTTTTTGCTCCAATTCGATAGGCAAGTTGCAAGTCTTTCCAAATACTAGTCTATAAGGAGACATTCGATATGGGTCTTAAAAACGATCATGTATGCCCATAATATAGTATTTAATCTCATAAACCAACTTAATTTGTGAAGATCCACAGTTTTCTCCAAAATTCTTTTAATTTCACGATTAGACACATCTGCTAAGCCACTAGTCTGGGGATGATAGGCAGTAGAGATTCTTTGAATAATATTATATTTTTCAACCAATCTCTGAATCAGATTATTCCTAAAATGAGATCCACCATCAATTATGATTACTCTCGACATTCCATATCTTGTAAAAATATTTTTCATTACAAATTTTGAAACACTCTGAGCATCACATCTGGGTAAAGAAATTGTTGCGATCCATTTCGAGACATAATCAACAACAACCAATATGTATGTATTACCAAGTGAATGAGTAAATCGTCCCATAAAATCCAATCCCCACACATCAAAGATTTCAACTTCTAATGTAAAATTTAAAGGCATTTCATTTCTTCTTGAAATATTACATACTCTCTAACATCGATCATATGTTTTTATATATTTGTATACATCCTTAAAAAGTGTAGGCCAATAAAATCCAGATTATAAAATCTTATAAGTAGTTTCATCAACACCAAAATGTCCTCCAAATTCAGAATTAAGACATCTCTGAATAATTGGTTCAGTTTCTTCATACGACACACATCTTCTAATAATAAGATCCTTAACACTATTTATATATGTAGGGCTCATCCCGAAAAAAAAAATTATCATCATATCTAAATTTCTTTTATTATTTCCTTATTAAATAAGGTGGTATAATATCACTTACAATATAAGTCACAATTTTAACATACCAAGGCAAATTTTTTTCCATAATGGTATAAAGTTGCTCATCAGGGAAAGTTTCTTTAATTTCCTTCTCAAATTCAGATAATTTATAATACTCTAGGCTAGTCAGATAGTTAGCAATTTGGTTATCAGATCCTTTCCTATCAACTATCACAAAGTCAAATTCTTGCATTAGAAGTATCCATCTGATCAGTATTGGTTTGACATCCTTCTTTTGCATTAAATATTTGATAGCTGAATGATCAGTATGCACTATGCATTTAGTTCCAATCAAATACAGTTTAAACTTTTCAAAGGCATACACTATAGCTAATAATTCTCTTTCAGTAGTGGTATAATTAATTTGAGCTTCATTAAGATTTTTCCTAGCATAGTAAATAACCTTAAACATTTTAACATACCTTTGCCCTAAAGCAACTCCAATCACATAATCACTGGTATCACACATAAGTTCAAATGGTCTTTTCCAATCAAATGAAACAATTATAGGAGTAGTGATTAATTTTTCTTTTAATTGTTTAAAGGCATTCAAACATTCTTCATTAAAATCAAATCTCTTATCTTTTTCTAATAGTTGGCACAAAGGTTTAGAATTTTAAAAAATCTTTAATATAACACCTATAAAATCTAGCATTTTCTAACAAACTTCTTACCCCTCTCATAGTAGTAGGAGGTGGTAATTTCTCAATAACCTGAATTATTGCAGGGTCTACCACCATACCAAGTTTAGAAATTTTATGCCCCAGCACAATTCCTCCTGCAACCATAAATTAACATTTTCCCCAATTCAGAACTAAATTTGTTTTATTGCAAAGCTCCAAAACTTTTTATAAATTATTCAGACATATGTCAAATGAAGTTTCGAATGTAAAAAAATCATCCATGAATACTTCTATTCCATTATTAATCAAATTAATAAATTTAGATATCATGCATCTTTGAAACGTTGCATGTGCATTACATAATCCAAAGGACATTCTTCGAAAAGTAAAAGTTCCGTAAGGGCTAGTAAATGTAGTCTTCTCTTGATCCTCAGGAGCAATAAGTATTTGATGATAACCAGTATATCCATCCAAAAAGCAATAATGCTTGTGTCGGCAAGTTTATCCAACATTTAATCCAGAGAAGGAAGAGGAAAGTGATCTTTCCTAGTGGCGGCATTTAATTTTCTATAGTCAATACAAGTTCACCAACCATTAATTTGTCTTATTGGTACAGTTTCATTCCATTCATTCACATCAATAGTCACTCCTCCCTTCTTAGGAAGACAATGAATTGGACATACCCAAGCTAAAATTGGGAAAATAATTCCAACATCAAGCCATTTTAAAATTTTCTTCTTAACTACTTCTTTCATCAATCGATTCAGTCTCCTTTGTGGATCAGCTCTAGATTTATGTTGTTCATCCAACAAAATTTTGTGCATACAGATCGAAGGACTGATTCGTATAATATCTGCTAAGGTCCAACTAAAATCCTTTTTTTTATCTTTTTAAAGTCTTCAATAATTTATGTTCTTGATATTCATTAAAATCCAAGATACAATGACTGGTAAGGTAGAAGATTCTCCTAAAAGCATATATTCCAAATAATTAGCAAGAATTTTCATCTCAAGTTAAGGAGGTTTTATAATAGATGATATTAAACTTTTTTCACCACGTTCCATTGCATCCAACATTTCAAATCTTTCCTGAACATATTCTAACTCTTCATTCTCCATATCATCAAAATCATTTTCTATTTCACTTTCATCCTCACACTCCACATTTTCATATTTTATTTTCTCTTCTAAGACTTCTTTAAAAAGATCATCTCTTAAATAATCATAGATTTCTATTCGAAAGCATTCATCATCTTTTTCTGTTGAGGGATATTTCATAGATTTCAAAATATTAAAGGTCACCTCTTGATCATTAACCCTCATAGTTAATTCTCCTTTTTGAACATCAATCATAGCTCTTCCAGCAGCAAGGAATGGTCTTCCTAAAATAATTGAATTTCTTTATCTTCCTCCATATCTAATACAATAAAATCCACATGAAAGATAAATTTATACACTTTCACTAACACATCTTCCACCACTCCTTTAGGATAAGTAATGAAATGATCAGCCAACTGAAAAGTCACAATGTAGGTGAAATTTCTCCTATTCCCAATCTTTTGAAAGTTGATAAATGCATAAGATTAATAATAGCTCCTAGATCACATAAAGCTCTTCCAAAAAATTTCTCACATATAGCATACGGGATAGTGAAACTAAAAGTGTTTTTAAGTTTTTTGAGAAGCTTCTTCTGAATTATTGCACTACACTCTCCGCTAAGTGCATCAGTCTCGTGATATGTGGACAACCTTTTCCTTTTAAGAATATCCTTCATAAACTTCGTATAATCAGGCATATGCTCTAATTCTTCAACAAAGAGAATATTTACAGTTAATTTATTAAGGATTTCCAAAAATTTCATAAATCTGTTATCCCTATTTTGTTTTTTAAATCTTTGAGGAAACAGAGGAGGTGGTTTTTCAACAGTAATCTTCATTGGTTAAAGCGGATATTCTAAGTCTGGATATATCTTATTAGAACCTTTTTCCATATCCACCTTCTCTTTCTCAACTTCAACTTCTTTTTGCACTCTTGTATCTAATTCCTTTTCACTCCTTAATTGAATAGCCTTAATTTGTTCCTTGTTTTGATCTTTTAGCCTGATCTCAACATTGTTGGGAAGAGCTCCAGAATGTCTATTATTAAGCGCAGTGAAAATATGTCTTGATTGATTTTCAATGTTCATAATCGCAACACCTTGCGCTTGTCATTGATTACTGATGTTCAACATTAATTTTTCAGTAGACAACATCTTTTCCTTAAATTGTGGGTTACTATTAAAGCCAGAAGGATAAGAAAGTCTATAATTGGTGTTTCCTTGGTTGTTCAAATTTCCAAATGGGTTAATAGGATTGTTTCCCTATTGTGGGTTAACAATAACATTATTTTTATTATTCCAGTTAAAGTTTGGGTGATTCATCTAACCAGGATTATAATAGTTCGAATAAGGATTGTTGGGTTTATTATTTCATAAGGTGTTTGAGATTATATTATTCGTCCTACTGAATTTTCCTCTAACACTAGGGGTGTTTAAGAATAATTCATTCCACGTTAATCTATTTTCTTTGAAAGAGCAGCAATTTGGGAGGCTATCATAGTTATAGCATCATAATCATGAATACTAGCTATTCTTATAGGATTTACCCGTTCAGAGGGCCATTGAAAATTATTAGTAGCCATTTCTTCTATTAACAAATATGCTTCTTCAAAAGGTTTTGATATTAATGATCCACCAGCAGCAGCATCTTTAATTGACCTATAAGATCCCACTAATCTATTATAAAATGTTTGAATTATTAACCAATCTGGTAAAGCATGATGTGGACATTTCCAAAAGAGATCTTTAAAACTTTTCCAAGCTTCATATATGGATTTCCCTTCAAGCAAACCAAAAGATGTGATATCATTTTTTAGCGCAGCAGTTTTTTATAAAGGGAAATATTTTGACAGAAACTTTTGTGAAAGTTCTCCTCAAGTTCTAACAGATCTAGATGCTAACGAATTTAACCACGCCTTGGCTTTATGCCTTAATGAAAAAGGAAAAAAGTCTAAGTTTAACAACATCATTCAACACTCCATCATATTTAAAAGTAGCACACAGTTCAAGAAAACTAGCGAGTTATAAATTAGGATCTTCTTTAGTTATTCCTCCGAATTGATTATTTTGTACCATTTGGATAATAGTAGTTTTAAGCTCAAATGAATTAGGAGCAACAACAGGGTTTTGAATGATTATATGAATTTCATCTGCTGTTGGGTTAGCATAATCTCTTAAAGGTCTTGGTAAATTTTCATTTTCATTTCTTCGATTTTCTTGGTTGTTCGCCATTTTATGAGGATTTTGAGATTGTTTTTGTTGTTTTCAAAATTTTCTAATAGTACGCTCTAACTCTAAATCGTAAGGAACTAAACCTATAGATCCAATCCTATGCAACTAAAATCACATAAAACACCCCAAAAAGGAAACAAGCACACACAATTGCAAACTATAAAGTAAAGGTTTCAACTACTACAATTTTGGTTAGTTATCGTTTATACCTTCCCCGACAATGACACCAAAAACATGACTGGATGTGTGAGCTGCCTCGAAATTCTATATTCAAAAGAAAGTTTCAGTTTAGCTTTTCAAATTAATTTAATAATTAGGCAGTCACCCGTATACGTAAGTATACGTATTTTTCAAGTAATACGAGGCTACTAGTGGAGTCCTGATTATTGATCCCGCGAGGAAGGTAGGAACTCTTCAAAATATAACAAAGATGTTGAAATCTAACACTCAATTCACAACGTAAGTTCAAATACTATTTAATGTGCTAATGCAAAGATAACAACAACTAGAATTACTACAAGTTACTTTTAAATTTTCTAAGTAGGATTAACTAACACACACTAAGTTTTGTAATTGAAAGGCTTATATATATGGAAAAGTGTCTTCTCTCTTGCAATGATTCTTTGATGAGTGATTGATATAGATTGATAATAGAATTGTATTGTGCCAAATAGGAGCATTCATATTCTTTACCCTCGTCAGAGTAACCCCCCTCCAAGTCATGTAAAGAATATTAGCAAATCCTAGGCGTAATCACTAAATCTGTGGTTAGGCTGGCAGGATACTGGCTCTCACTTTAGAGCTCCAACTTCCCTTCACCTAAAAGCTAACCATAGCTTTAGTTACCAAACTTTAGGACCAAATTAAGAATTTCAGCTTGTCACTTTAAAACCTCCAATTTGACGCCCATTAAACCATATTTCCCTATTTATTTGCACTCAATTCCTATGAACTACCCAATTCATTCATGGGCATTGAATGGATTCTCCACTATGGTTTTAGAACACTTAGTCCTTTCAAAATGGATGTTTCACAATAGAATTTAATAATTCAATTGGCCAGATCGAAAAGTAAATGATGTTTGAAATGAAAAACCATCACAATTTCTTTAGCGCTTTTATGGAACATCAAATCTACATCAACACTTCACCACTTCTCATTGCAAGATGAAAGACAAAGAATTCTACTCAAAACTCATGAGGAAGATACAAAAAAATATGGATTATATATATAAAAGCAAAGTCACACAAAACACAAAAGTAAATACAACTTATCTGTTTCTCTTCCCTAAGCAAATCTCTTATAGTTCATTTGAATCATTTTCTCTCTTCTCTTCAACACTCAATTTTCTCTTTAGAATGGTAAGGAAGAAGCAATCTCTCACTTTACTCCTTCTCCTACATTCCTTAGAGAAGAATCCCTCACAATATAAGACTTATACACACTTTCCTCACACTTACTACAACCTAACACACTCTCTTCACTCTAAAAGACTTCTCTCCTTCTCTTCTCTCACACACACTCACACACCCACACACACCCTTACACCAAAAGTGGTGTCCAAAATAGTCTAAAATAAGTTAGAAATGAAATCCCCAAGTTTTTCATCAAGAAACCCTTCAAAAATTCATCCAAATTCGTTGAATTTGACTTGAACTGACATTGGGAGCCGATGGCGCTGCGTAGCTAGGCTGCTCACACGCCTAAAATATATATGATTTTGGCTATATAATTTTAATCATTTTTTATGATATTACACTT
This sequence comes from Papilionanthe hookeriana x Papilionanthe teres, assembly GCA_022702705.1. Classification (NCBI taxonomy): domain Eukaryota; kingdom Viridiplantae; phylum Streptophyta; class Magnoliopsida; order Asparagales; family Orchidaceae; genus Papilionanthe; species Papilionanthe hookeriana x Papilionanthe teres. The sequence continues at coordinate 135,253,787 of CM040425.1, read as the reverse complement.
TAAATTAAGGTATTTTGTATGTCTTTTGGTTTTAGGAACAAAAAATGGTGATTGGAACAGAAGGAAGCAAAAATAGTGCAATTTGGAGCAAAAACGAGCAAGAAAGCAAATTTTGGCTTGACACATTTCAATAAGTCTTTCTATGTTTAATATCTTTTACACTTATTTCATATTTTTGAAAGCGATTACACTTCAAATTAAGGTTATTTTTATACTTATTTTTTAGGGCAATCTGTTAGGAACGCAACGCAACTGAAATTGGGCAAATCGGAGCTGAAAAGGATCCAAAAGGAGCAAAATGGTGGAGCTGCGCAGAGTGGGCGCCGGGGGCGCCAGCGCCCGAACCAGCGCTAGTGGCGCCAAAAACCCGAGGGTATGAATATAGGGTGCCAACAGTGCCCTATTTAGTGTCGGTTGTGCCCAAGATGGTCTGGATGTGAAATTGAGCGGTTATTGGCCGTATACATCGAATCTGAATGCTTTTTGGAAGGTTTCTTCATGCACCTCTTGAAAAATTCGCCCCTACACTATTAAAAAGCAAATTTGAAGCCAGAAAAGGAGGAGATGTTAGGGAAAACTGGGAGAATGCTTAGAGATCTTAGAATAGGAGTATAAATGTAGATTTCTATCTTTTTGAGAGATTGGTGTGGGGATTTTGAGAGAATTTGTAAGGGAATGTTCTAGCATTGCATGGATCGGCGAGAGACTTTGTGGGAGAGATTTTTATCTTTCTTTCAAGGGGAAAAAGATAAGTATTGTGTTCTTCATTGTCTTATAATTTTGTAAGCACTTATTTTGTACATTTGCTTTGAAATGAAGTTTTTCGTTGTGTTTTCTTCGTGCTTTGTGATGTCTTTCTCTTACTCTTCTTTCTTGTTTAAAAATAGTGGCATAAGAAGTTTATGTCATTATTTTAACTCTACTTTTCTTTTTTAATGGATAGGATTCATGTTTAGGATATTAGGATGCTTGCTAAAAGAAGTTTTAATTATAAATGTGATGTTTTCTACTTGCACTTCATTTACATTACAAAAAGAGCCCGTTGTATTGTTAAAATTTGTTGTAATTGCATTGTCCCGAAAGGGCGACGTAATTCTCTACAAAGTGGAACTACATTCAATCTCCGTGAATGAATTGCATAGTTCATGAGGATTGAGTGCAAATTAATAAGGAAATATGGTTTCATGGGCGTCGAATTGGAGGTTTCAGGGTGACAGGCTGAGATCCCCAATTTAGTCCTAAAGTTTGGTAACTAAAGCAAGGGTTAGCCTTTAGGTAAAGGACAGTGGGAGCTCTGAAGTGAGAGCCAATATCCTCCCAGCCTAACCATGGATTTAGGGACTAAGCCTAGGATTTGCCAATGTTCTTTATAGCACTCTGAAGAGGGGGTACTTGGAAGAGGATAAAGAATAGGATTGCTCCTATTTGACACATACAATATTTAATGCATCTCATTCCTAAATTTTTTCCAATTCATTACATAAGAATAGTAGATTTTATTATCTCAAAATTCACCAAACCAATTTATCCAGAAAGGGTTATCTTTAGAAGTAATATTTGCATTTAGGAGTAGTTATTATTCTTACATATAATCATATACCTTTAGGAGTACTTGTTAGAAAAATCACTTATATCGACCTTCAAATCTAAAGTCTAATAATTGTAGACTAAAATTTGACTAAGAACCTCTTACCTCGCTTACCTGTTGGATCAATAAATGGGACTCCATTAGAGCCTTGTATTACTTGATACGATACATATACTTGTGTTTGAAATTTTGTCTTTACAAAATCATTATAAATATATAAACATGATGTCATAAATTCTTACATATAAAAAAAAAGTCGCATCAAGTTTTTGGCGCCATTGTCAGGGAAGCTTCGGTAAGAAGTTTAGGAGAATATTAGTTGAAGTAATTAGGCTTAGAATTGGAAAACTTTAGTGTCATAAAATTGTGTTTGTGTGAAAAGTGTTGTCGGCATATTTTAGGTTATGTGTTTTATTTTGAAAAGGGAGTCGCCTACAGAAATTGTCGGCGAATTTTAATTTAATTTAAATAAATAATTTGAAAAAGTAGTATTTGATTTTGAAAAATAATTTTAAATTTGAAAATTTTAAGATATAAAATCAAACCGATCTCACATCCCGAATAGTTTATATAAACGAGCGCCGCACCACAAACCGTGTATCTATCCCGAAGAATAGACACACTGCTTGATAATAGGGCTCGATTAAATATTAATTAGAAAGGTTTGTGACATCCGTTTGGTCTGCGAACCAATTTTATAAGCCGACAAATTCCCCTGCTTAATATGAAACTATTAAACGGGGTTTATATTACACAGGTTCTTAAAGTTCCCTATAAGGGCAAGCCCCTATAGTTAATTACATCTTAAGTGACGGGAATCACCTAAGAAAACTCTCGATAATAATCAATAATTACTGCTCTCAAGAATTTCAAAGTTTAAGTTTTCAAAAGGATTGAATTTTGGAAATTTCAATAGGGAATGGATCAAATTTAGAACATTTTTATTTTGGGAATTCAAAGGAAGAAAAGTAGAAGAGATCACGGATTCGAAGCGGACTTCGGTAATCTCCCGACTATCCTATTGTTTGGCTTGGATTTAGGAAAGTCCTAATGTTTATTTAATGTTTTAATCTTGCCAATTTAGTTAATTAGGGCTTATATTTATATGATAGAATCATACAAATTGCCTAGAAGATATGAGGGTTTATGTCGTATCGGACGACTACCTCGGAATCCTAAGACCGGTTAGGGCTTAATTTGCAATGCAAATGCCTAACGAAGAGTTGAGGATTTATGTTGCACTAAGCAGACTACCTCGAAGTCCTATGGCTTTGTTATTTAATTCTAGGAAAGTTTTGTTGATGTAGGTTCAAGTTTTCTTGACGACGATGGCCGTCTTTGCCCACCATGCTCAGAGCTCCTTGTTGTTGCGGAGGTTTAGTTTTAGAAATCATAAATCGAGAGATGAGAGAAGTGTTCGGTTTAGAGAAGTTTTAATTTCCAAGTGTTTTTTTTTGTGTTTTAATTAAAACAAATCTTAAAGTTGATTATAACAACACCGGTTAAGATCCCACGGTTCCATCCTTCCGGCATCATTATTTTTATCGGATTCACTTAGTCCGAGATGAATTTGCTAAACTCAACTAAATGAGTTCCACACTTTCATTTAGACCGTGGGAAATCCCGTTAGCAACACGTAGGTTACATCATCCGAGGTATTCCCGATCATCCGACAAGACGTTTTAATTTAGTTGTAATTGTAGTTTTGTGTTCTGTTTGTGATTAAATTTTGAGTTGTTTTATATTTTGAAATGTTGTGGAGGTGAATTTTATCTTGTAGTGTCTTTTATTTTAGTTTTGGGTTTCGAGTTTTGGTTTACGTCCTAAAGGTGTAGGTTTTCATGCAAGCTGTTGTTTATCATGCAAGAAAAGTAAGTGCGATGCGATTAAATAAATTTCAGTAAAATAAATTGCAATAAAATAAAAGCGTACCTGGAGGGTCTTCCCGTCATCCCAAGCTGCACTTAAAATACAATTTAGAGCATTTAAGCATTCATAGCAATTTCCTAGGTAAAGCTAAGGTAAGGGTTATGGTTTTCTACCAAGTTCCTAATCCTATAGCTAGTCATTTCCTATGACGTCTAGGTTCTTTGTGTTTTTAGTTTGAAGACGATTTTCTTCATCAAAGAACAATTAAGTTCAATTGTTCTTATCAACATCCTATCATATTGAGGAAGTGCTTAGGAGAGATCCCGAACATCTTTTTAATATTTCTAGGATTGTTTTAAGTCGAAATGAATTTAATTGTGTAAATGAATCGATCGTTCGAGGTTTTCGATTTTTTGTTAACTTGCTCGATGAACTAGGACATTTGAATGTCCTATAAGTGAAGTAACATTTCATTTTAATGTTCATTTAGGAGTTATGATAACTAAAGCTCCTAAAGGCAAAATGATATTTAATGATTTGTGATTCAAATTTAAGTTCAAATTAATGATTTAAGTTTGGAATAGTGTTCAAGTTATTTTAGATTTATTTCTGAGTTCTTTATGTCTTAAGTGAGGTTATTTAATTCAACTTAATTTAATTTAATTTAATTTAATTTAATTTAATTCAATTTAATTTAGTTTGATTTGATTTAATTTAATTCAATTTAATTTATTTGATTTAATTTTTAATCTAATTTAATTTAATTTAATTTAATTTAATTTAATTTAATTTAATTTATTTAATTTAATTTAATTTATTTATTTAATTTAATTTAATTTAATTTAATTTAATTTTATTTAATTTAATTTATTTAATTCATTTAATTTAATTTAATTTGTTTATTTAATTTAATTTAATTTAATTTAATTTAATTCAACTTTTAACCTTAATTTAATTTAATTTAATTTTAATTTAATTTACTTAATTTAATTTAATTTTTAATTTAATTCAATTTAATTTTAATTGAAATTTTTGAAAGAGTTTAATGATTTAATTTTAGTTTAATGATTAAGTCTTTTAATATTTTAAATTTGAGTTATCATTTTAATTAAGAATTGAATATTAATGAGATGATTAATTTAGGGATTTTTAAATTAAAGAATAAACCTCTTCCTAATAATATCCCTATTTTAATAATTCCAATTTTATTATTCTTCCAAATTCAATTAATTATTTAATTAAAGTTTAATCATTTTAAATTGCTTAATGGGTTTCTACCCTTTAATTATTAAATTTCAATCATCCAAATCAGATTAGGATCAAATATTTTACTTGTTAATTTTTATTAAACCTAAAGTTTTAATTAAGGGTTAAAATTTTAATTACCATTTTGCCCTTTAAGCCTAATAATTTCATAACTCACTAAATTGAACTCAAATGAACTTGAAATTTTTATGTGACTTCACTTATGTGTCAATAAAGACATGAGAGGAGAAAATGTGATTTTTCTGTATTTAATTTATTTATATAATTATTTTTTTGTAGAAAATAGAAATTTCCAAGGAAAATTCAATAATATGACCAAGGGAAAGTTTCTATCCTTAAGAAAATTAGGGGACATTCCTAATGACCAGAGGACCATTTGGACCAAATTTTGTAATTTTTTGAATTATATTTTATTTATTAGAATTATTCTAAGTTCTGGAGTATTAATTAATTTAAAAATAAAATAAATGTTGAAAAATAAATTTTATAATTTTTAAAATTCTCTCTGATATCAAGGATTCCAGAGAACCAAACTTTATAATTTTCTGATTTTTCTTTGATTTATTATAATTATTTTGGTGAAAATGCTAGAAAATACATTTTTTTAATTTTAAAATTACTCTAGAGCTTTAAAAATTAATATCTCACTAAATAGACCTAGGAAAAATATGGGACTTGTTCCTAAGTGATTGAAATTCAAAATATGACATTTTGGTGAATTTTATTATTTTTGTGATTTTTATTATTTTTTAATTATTAAAAATATTAAAATAATATTAAAAATCAACTTTTTTAGAAAATTGAAATTTTAATTTTCTTAAACTCCCCTGATATCAGAGAGACTTCAAAACCAATTTGGTGAATTTTTGAAAGATATTTTGAAAGTTATGAATTTTTAAAATTTAAAATGACTAAGTGGCTTAATTAAACCCAATTAGTGGGGCTAACCAAGTCCAATTGACCTCAAATTTTTATGGTGGGTTCCTCTGATCCTAAAGGTCAGTGGAGAATTGATTTCAAGTCAATTTGATGTATGGTTAGCTCTAATTAATTAGAGACCTATTTTGGGTGTTTAAGCCAATTAGGGTTAGTCTAAAATGAACTAACTCAAAACCTATTTTTCCTAGGGTTCTCTCGGTCATAAGGAACATCACCAAATTTTTCTAGAATTTATTACACAACATGCTATTTATTGGAATTAAAATACTCAAAACGGTGACATGAATTTGAAAAATCAATAACTCTTCATAGGGATGGCCTCGACTTTGGAAAATTCAGGGAATGTTCCCAAATTCGGAGGCTTCAAAAGCCCTATGGTCTCATGCCATGGTGAATTGTATGAATGCATGGAGAATTAAATGTATGCAGAGAGTAAATAAATTACTAAAAATAAAATACTTGATGAAATTAAATGATTTCTTTTCCACATTATTCTCCTCCGTTCACTTTGAGCAAGAGGGTATTTTTATTTTATTTTTGTGATTTTTCTACACAAAGTTATGAATTTTTAAAGTTCACGGGAATTAAATAAATAGAAAATATCCCTATTTATCTACTTAAGTGACGCGGCGCCGCGTCGACCTTAACGTCTCCGAAGGCACACGCGTCGCGATTCCATTCGACGCCGCCATCCGCGTCGGCGCTCCGGGACCCGCCGTATCGCTCCGTCTTCTCATCCGGCGCGATCACGGCCGTCCGTGCGCGCGTGTATTAAATGGACGGCATCCGTTCATCGTCCATGACTGGTGTGATCCCGTGACCGTCCACACTCTAACCACTAAGAACTCACTCGATTCTCAATGGATTTTCGTGTTCTTATGCTCTATGGATTCGTCTTGAAGAGACGAACACATCCATACGGTAAACATGCATTGAAATTAAGGCATTTGAAATGGAGAATCTTCAGAAGCTCGGGATGAAGAATTAGTTCATACCTTTGCTCAGAGAAGTGTGGCTTCGATCTGAGAGTTGTTGCACCTTCGATTGGATCCTAGCAAGCTCCAGATGAAGTCTCTGATCGCAGTGAATTATCCAGGTTGGACTTCGACCACGGCCGATCACAAAGCTTGGAGGCTGGAGCAAGCTCGGGTGACCTGAAGATGGGGCTTTTATCGGTGGACACCTTCCCTTGGTACGGTGAAGGTGTAGAGACAATCAATTTGGGGATTGGCTCACTGTGGAGGAGTGTCCTGGTTTTGGGCTTGGATTTCAACTGCGAAATTGAGCTCGCGAGAGAAGAAATGACGGGGGATCTCACTTGGGGATCAAGTGCTCGTGTATGAGGAGGGGTCCGGAACAATTTTGGCGAGTTTTGGCAAGGTTTTTGCAACTCTCTCTTCATGGCCGTGAGGGGTGGTGTTTAAATAGGCATGGTCGGAGGCTCTTCCGGGGGGGTTTAATGGTTGGGATCAGTTGCTTAGGTCGAGGGAAGAACAGCCATGCTATCCATTTGGGTTGGGACAAGTCAGCAATGGAGAATTCCAATGTTGGCTCATATGTGAGCTTTCGGCCATGGTGTTTTCCGGCGGCCAGGGTGGGTGGCCGGCGAGGCATGGGTCACCCTCGGGGTCGAGTGGGTCGGGGCTTGATGTTTCGAAGGCAATTGGTGGCTGCCATGTGTAAAGTGGTTGAATCAAAATGGAATGGGGAAGGGGTCATTTTGGCTTCAATTTGGTCAACCCATTGGTTTGGGTTGGGTGCACCTCCCCATGGCCTCGATTTTGGGTCGAGAGGATCGATTGGGTCGACTGCTAGTGGAGTGGTGAAGTCTCCATCCATGGTGAGGTGGCTAAGCATGGTTTAGTGTGTGACATGCTTAAGGTAAAAAAAGGTTAAAGGAGGTTTAAGAAAGAACCCCTCTTCTTGCCATAAATGGACTAAAGACAAGTCAAAGCCCTCATGGCTTCATGTGGCTTGAGAATGGCTTGTTCATGGCTCCATTTGGCTTGGGAAAAGGTTGGGTCGATTTCATAAAAATGGGTTTTAAGAATTTTGGATATTTTGGTGTGAATTTGTATGGGGCTTGATTTGGAATTGTTTGATGATGGAATTATAACTTAGGGAATGGCTTTGATTAAATGGATGACAAATGGAAATGTCATGTGGGCTTTAGGGCCAAATTTGGGCTTTTATGTTTGGTGGAAATGGGCTTTTAGGGAGGTTTAGGGAAGTGGGCTTTTAAATTTAAAATGGATTTTGGGATGAGATTTTGGTAAAGGCTTGGGCCAAATAATTGTTGAGCTTGGTTTAGGGATGCTTCATGAGTGATTTAAAACAAGTTTGAGGTGATTTGGGTTTGAATTGGTTTGAATTTGGGTTTAATTGGCAAGTGAGCCTATGTAGGTCGAATTGGGCTAACTTGGGCCAATGTTGGGCTAGGGTTGAAATTGATGTAAAATAAATGTTGAGAAATATTTATGGGAGTGTTTCAAAGAGGTTTTGGCTTTGGTTAGGTTTCGATTTTAGGATTTGGGCTCATTTGGGCTAGGTTTAGGTTTAGGTCAAAATTGGGCTTTTTGATTTTGGGTTGAATTTGAGTGGGGTTTGGGTCTAAATTTTGGGCAAATCATGCTAGTTTTTTGTTTATGGGGATGTCGAGGAAGGTTTAGAAAAGATTTGGGGTTAATTGGAGTTGAATTGGGTGAGTTTGGGTTAGGTTTGGGTCATAGGTCCAAATTGGGCTTTAAGGCCAAAAGTGAAATTGGATTCCAATGCCAATCAAATTGGGCTTGTATTTGGTCTAGATTGGTGTTGGGGATGTTGAATTGAAGTTTAGAATTGAATTGGACCAAAATTGGGGTCAATTGGGTAGATTTGGTTTGACATTGGGTTTACTTTGGGTTAAAATGGGTCAAATTGGGGGTTTTGATAAAAGTGGGGTAAATTGACAAAATTGGCCCATGGTGTAGTTGAACAAAATGAAACTGGGAATATTTGGGATTTTCTGGAATTTTCTGGGAATTTTCTGAATTTTTGGATTTTTGGGGCAAAAGGGGTATTTTGGGTATTTGGAAGGTATTGGGGGGTATTTTTGGAATTTTTGACATTTTTGGTTATGGATGATCAATTTAAGTGATGTGGAAATGTTTGAGATTGATTTTGGAGAAATTTGGGTGATTTGGAAATTTTTGAGAAATTCGGGTTATTCAGGGCTTTGGGTAGGTTAGGCGGGGTGTAGGGTCCCGGGGGTCAAAAATTGAAAATTTGGAAAATTGAAGATTGGGTGGATGTAAGTGGAATAAAATCATTTTTGTTGAGCCATGAAGCCATATCAAGCCCACATGAGCCATGAAGGGACTCATCCGAGGCATTCATCTATGTTGTTCACTAACCCTCTTAGCCGAGGGCTTAGGGGTTAAGGACCATCCATGTGAATCACCTACATGAGTCGGGAGGTCAAGTCAGGTATGGGTGTGTTTTTAGGAGGTGTGTGAAAGTGTAGTGTGTGTGCAAGTCGACCCTTCACCGGACCAGGCTACCCAGGGCGATCCTAAGGCCGAAGAGTCCTATAGGAACTCATCCTTTAAACTTCCACATTTGATTTCGACCCTCCAGGTGATTAGGGGTCTACAGTCAAGTTTGTGGAGTTTGCGGGGAGTTAAGAAGTGGTTTAAAATTCTAGATGGTGGATCCCAATTCTAGTCCTCTAAGATAGTCAAAGGAAAAGCCTAAGGCTAGATCCTAAGTACTAAAGAGAAGAAGAGAAGACCTCACCAAAAATGAGGTCAACAAGTGTTTTTTTTTTATGAAAAAGTGTTGTGAAAAAAAACTATTTGTGTGAAAAATAAGGTGTTTGTGAAAATGTTTTGTTAAGTTGAATATATTTTTTGTTTTATTTGTTTTATTGTTAATGTATTGTTAGTTGTGTTAACGTATGTAAAACAAAGGATCTGTAGGACTTGTGCCTTATGATCCCGTGTTAGAAAAATGAAAAAAAATAAAAAAATAAAAAGGACTTAAAAAACTAGAAATGGAAATGGAAAACATTCAAAATAATAACTTGAAAAATCGTCATAAATCATTGAGGGATTATGTAAATCCTACGATAGATAAAACTCACTCAAGTATACAACCTTGTTGTAGAAGCTGACTTGTTTAAACTAAATCCAGTGATTATCAAACTTGTGCAAAACAACCAGTTTGGTGGAATCCTTCAGAGGATCCCTATTTACACTTATCTAGTTTTCTAGAATTTTGTGCTACATTTCGTTATAATGGCATTTCAGATGATGCAGTTAGGCTAAGGCTTTTTCCTTTCTCACTAAGGGAGAAGGCTAAAATATGGTTATACTCATTAGCACCTGGTTCTATTAAAAATTGGGAGGAGTTAACTCAGAAATTCCTAGCTAAGTATTTTCCACCTCCGAGGACTACAAAATTTAGAAATGATATTATCTCATTTTGTCAGTATGAAGGGGAATCAATATACGAAGCCTGAGAAAGATTTAAAGAACTCCTAAGAAAGTGTCCACATCATGCTCAGTCAGATTGGTTAATAATTCAAACTTTTTATAATGGGTTATTAGGATCCCTTACGTCCATAATTGATGTTGCCGCTGGTGTTCATTAATGTCAAAAACATTTGATGAAGCGTATGCATTAATTGAAGAAATGGCTACAAATGAATTTCAATGGCCCTTTACAAGGGTAAATGATAAAAATGTAGCTAGTGTTCATGATACAGATGCGATTGCAATTCTTGCATCTCGGAGTTCTGCTGCAATATCAAGGAAGTTGGACCAATTTGGAATGAACCAGCCTCAATTTACTCCTATAAGTAAGGAAAGTTCATTAGGGCATCTGATTAATTCTAAATTATTTTATGAGACTTTATATATCATAAACAACCCATATTCTAACTTTTACAACCCAGGTTGGAAGAAACATCCTAAATTTAACTGGAATCATACTACCGGGGGTGGAAACCAACACTAGGAAAATAATCACCCAAATCCTAATGGAAGTTGGAATAATCAGGGGAACACAAGCTATAGACCTTCATATCCACTAGACTCTAACAATGATCAACAAATTGAGGATAGGAAGATGTCTATAGATGAAGTGGTAATGCAAATGGGAAACTAGTTGCAAAGTTAAAATGTTGTGATTAGAAACATAGAGAATTAAGTAGAAGAAATTGCTAATTCACTTAGCAATAAACCCAAAGGAAAACTTCCTAGCAAAACTGAGATCAAACTTAAAGAGAATGATAATGAACAACTATTCCTTGTTACTGGACAATCTATGATAGATGTGCAAAAAGGAGAGTTGATTATGAATATTAATGACATGAAGTCACTTTTGATATGTTGAAGACTATGAAATTTCTAGCTGAGAGAAAAGATGATGAATGGTTTTGGATGGATGAAATTGATTATCTAAGTAAAGACCATTTCCAAGATTGTTTTGAGAGTAAGATAATAGATGAGGTCAGAATGGATTTTCATGATGAGTTGAAAACATTATCTGAAGAAGACTGTATGTATGTTCAATAGATGTGTGAAATGATGGAAGCTGCCAAAAATATTGAACTAATAATTCCATTTGTTGAAAAATCTCATGAACTTAAGATGAATGTTCTCCATACAATTTTAAAGCCTGCCTATTTAGGGAATTCATCTACACCACCAGTCTTTATATCTTCATATACAACTCAATTAAAAGAAAAACCTGAATTGAATGATGAACAAGATAAAGTTATTGAACTAGGACTTGGAAGAGAATTTGTGGATAAATTTCAAAAGAACTTTGAGTTGAGAAAAGAGGATAAGGATATTGGAAGACTATTGGAAGAAATTCCTAAGGAATTGGAAAAATTGATTTCCTCAACTAAGATAGATGTAGAAAGACCACCTCCATTATTGAATTGGTACCAAGGGGAAGAATTGGAATATAACTTGAAACAGAGGAGTAGTATAGAAGAATTTGATCCAGAATCTGAATTATCTAGAGAGAATTTGATCCAAAATTTGGGAGATCTTGAATTATCTTATAGAGATACATTTCTTATAAATTTCAAGGATGATAGTAATATGCACATTTAGAAAATCAATAGAAGAATATTGGATCTAGAAAGAAATATGAGGAACAATGATATAAATCCATCTGAAAAGGAAGAGCTGAATTAAAAATTACAATTTGAGGGTTTTGTAGGAATTCCTGGATCTGAAAAGGATTGGGCGATTGATCTAGAATTACTTAATTGGAATTTTGATCCAAGAGGAATCATTTGTCGGGCCCACAACGTTAATACCAAGCGCTTTATGTGAGACAACCCATAGTTATCAGTGTGCTTTGATTTATTGTTCTTGAGAGTCATACTTGTTAGTGTTTTATGGTGTTTGCTTTAGAGTGGATTGACTTGATCTTTATGTGTCATTATAGATTGATAAGTTTGATTGTTGATTGGTAGATGTTTGGATTGTTACTAGTGTGATTTGATCTTTATGTGTCTTGAGGGAGGTGATTCCTTAACTTCTTATTATGGTTAGAGTTGTATGTTCTCTTGTAGTAGTTGGATTGACGAGTTCACTATAACTCGGGTCTTACTCGGACTTGAGTTTTACAAGAGATATTATGAATTTGAATAATGACAGCTTCATCTCAATTTTGTTACATCCTTTCTCTAACTTTGTTTCCATTTGATAGGAGTCATGAACCTATTTGATGAATAACTTGTGGATGATCTTACACTACGATTTATAACAGTTAGAGGTGCTTAATTATAGGGATTAAATGATGCCTGAGCTTGGTGCCTAAAAACCAATTTATCAGGGATAATCTTATCTTTGAAATTATAATCTATAAAATCATTTGAAAGTACCAAATTACTGGTGTAGTGATTCCGTTAGAAATTGGAAGTAAATTAGTGAGATGCGATGAGTTAAAAGAAGAATTGACCTCATTTATCATATGTCTGTTTATGTTTGTGTTACAAATTTATTTAGGTCTTGAAGAACATTTTTATATTCCCGTGCTGATACCTGCTATGCTAATTAAACTTTATTTAATGAATTTCATTTTGGCATGATTAGTTTAGATTTATTTTCTACTGCATATTGTTCTGTCCTAATGAATACTTGTAAATGGTTTTGATAGACATTTGTGGTAGATAGAATTTCTAAACTATTTTTCTTCCTGCTTATATTTTTTTTACTAAATGCTATATATGTTAAAAATTAAGTTTGGGGGTAGGAAGAAAAAAATAAAATTTTGAAGTGAAAATACTTCCTTTTAGTGTACTTTTATTATAAGCATGTTTTAGGTTAGATTTATTTTCTCCTACTGTCATTCTATCATAATTATGCATGTATATGAACTTGATAGGATGTCGTAGTAGTAAGGAGATTCAACATTTATTTTTTCTTCCTGCTACATTTTATGAAATTAATTGCAAAATATTTTAAAATTTAAGTTTGGGGGGAAGAAAAATTTTTAAAATATAACATTATTTGTCCTTAGTAGCCTATATGTAATTTGATATCATTTTTAAAAAGACTTGTGGTATGTGATGTTACCTTTATTTTACTATAATTTTGAATTTAGGAATGTTAGAAAAATAACTTAGTTGAAATCCTATGTGAAGAAACTGTTCTAGAGTTAAGATATTTTGTAGGAAACATTGGGAAAATGATTTTTCTATTTATGGTAGAAAGGAGTTGAATATTTGAAAAGCTAAAATTCTTAGATTTATACTTAATGAGAATTAAACTTTATTGAAAACCTTTTTCGAACTAATATTTACACTTATAAAAAGTGAGGCAAAGTTTTGAGTTTTGGATTTTAGAGAGAGGATAGTGAAATTCAAAATTATTAAAGGCCTATCCAGATACAAAAATCATCACATAAAAAAAAGTAAAAAAAAGGGATTAAAAATAATCCCGAAAGTAAGAAAAAAAAATTGAAAAAAGGGGATTAAAAATGATCCCGAAAGAAAAAAAAAGAAAAGAAAATAAGTGAGGAGAAGCTTGAAGAGAAGCCTTATCAAAAAATGCTTTCATTTGAATCTTTTTAAATGAAAAGACTTAAAAACAATCCTAAGCTTATTCTTATTTCAAAAGGTATTGGTTAAATTGGTATACATAACGTGCTTAAATTTCATTTTTATACTTTCTATGAATCTTTAGTTTGACAATTTTCAATAACTTTTGAAGTAAATAGAAAATCAGGATTCCTAAATTGAATATGAGATATTCTTACACTATAGTCCTAGGTCGATTTGCTAAAATTTCTCCTATGTTATACTATAATGTTACTGAGATGAAATTATAGTAAACTCTATTAAAAGCCACAACCACAAGTCAACATATTTTATTTTTAAAGTTATAGTGTCACTTAAGGACAAGTAACAGTTAAGTTTGAGGGTATTGACACGCCTAAAATATATACGGTTTTGGCTATATAATTTTACTCATTTTTTATGATATTACACTTTAAAGAAAGGCATTTTGTATGTTTTTGGTTTTAGGTACAAGAAATGGTGATTGGAGCAAAAGGAAGAAAAAATGGTGCAATTTAGAGCAAAAACGAGCAAGAAAGCAAATTTTGGCTTGACACATTTCGATAAGTCTTTATATGTTTAATCTATTTTACAATTCTTGCATATTTTTGAATGATATTATAATTTAAAGTAAAGTTTTTATACTTATTTTGTAGGGCTATATCGGTAGGAGCGCAACGCAAGCCGAAACGGGGCGAATCGAAGCCGAAACGGAGCCAAACAGAGCAAAATGGTGGAGCTGCGCAGAGTGGGCGTCGGGGCCGCCAAAACAGACGCCGACAGTGCCAGCAACCCGAGGGCACAAAAATAGGGTGCCGACAGCACCCTATTCAGTGCCGGCGGCGCCCAAGATGGTCTGGATGCAAAATTGAGCGGTTATTGGCCATATACATCGAATCTGGATGCTTTTTGGAAGGTTTCTTCATGCTCCTCTTGGGAAATTCGTCCCTACACTATTAAAAAATGAATTTGAAGCCAGAAAAGGAGGCGATGCTAGGGAAAACTTGGAGAATGCTTAGAAATCTTAGAATAGGAGTAGAAATGTAGATTTCTATCTTTTTGGAGAGATTGGTGAGGGGATTTTGAGAGAATTTGTAAGGGAATGTTCTAGCATTGCATGGATCGGCGGGAGACTTTGTGGGAGAGATTTTTATCTTTCTTTCAAAGGAAAAAAGCTAAGTATTGTGTTCTTCATTATCTTATGATTTTTTCAACACTTATTTTGTGGATTTACTTTGAAATGAAGTTTTCCGCTGTGTTTTCTTCGTGCTTTGTGATGTCTTTCTCTTACTCTTCCTTCTTTTTGGGAAATAGTGGCATAAGAAGTTTATGTCATTTTTTTCACTCTACTTTTTTTTTACAATGAGTAGGATTCATGCTTAGGATATTGGGATGCTTGCTAAAAGAAGTTTTAATTATAAATGTGATGGTTTCTACTTGCACTTCATTTACATTACAAAAAGGGCCTGTTGTAATGTTAAAATTCATTGTAATTGCATTATCCCGAAAGGGCAGTGTAATTCTCAACAAAGAGGAACCATATTACATTTCTGTGAATGAATTACATAGTTCATGGGGATTAAGTGCAAATAAATAAGGAATTATGGTTTCATGGGCGTCGAATTGGAAGTTTCAGGGTGACAGGCTGAGATCCCAATTTGGTCCTAAAGTTTGGTTACTAAAGTAAGGGTTAGTCTTCAGGTGAAGGGCAGTGGCAGCTCTGAAGTGAGAGCCAGTATCCTCCCAGCCTAACTATGGATTTAGAGACTAAGCCTAGGATTTTCCAATGTTCTTTATAGCACTCTAAAGAGGGGGTACTCGGAAGAGGATAAAGAATAGGATTGCTTCTATTTGGCACATACAATATTTAATGCATCTCATTCCTAAATTTTATCCAATTAATTATATAAGAATAGTAGATTTTATTATCTCAAAATTCACCAAACCAATTTATCCAGAAAAGGTTATCTTTAGAAGTAATATTTGCATTTGAGAGTAGTTATTATCCTTACATATAATCATCTACCTTCGTGAGTACTTATTAGAAAAACCACTTATATAGACCTTCATATATAAAGTCTGATAATTGTAGACTAGAATTTGACTAAGAACCTCTTACCTCGCTTCCCTGTGGGATCGATAAACGGGACTCCATTAGAGCCCTGTATTACTTGATACGATATTTATACTTGCGTTTAAAATGGTGACTTTACAAAATCATTATAAATATATAAATCTGAGGTTATAAATTCTTACATATAAAAAAAAGTCGCATCAGCTGCTAATAATTGGTTGAACTCTCTAGAATTGGGCGCCAATGGCGCCAGAAGTCAATTTTCTTCATTATGCTCCTTTTTGCTCTAAGTTCTTTCCTTTTCGCTTCCTTTTGCTCCAATCACCTAAAATAATCATACCTGTAGCAAAACATGGAAAATACCTTCCTTTAAAATGCAATATCACTAAAAATTAGTTAAATTATATTGTAAAAACTTAATATATTTTTGGTGCATCAGGTACTATGGAAGTATCTGTATCGTTTCAACCAATATATGATTTTCCTTAAAAACCTCAGTATCAATCACATGAAGAAAGCTGTAACTCTTAAAATAAACTTGCAAAATTTCTACCTAAATTGCAGATAAAATTAATAAGAGAACAATGTCGATATGCTTGCAAAAAAGTTACTACTAAATTTAAACAAAAAGTAACAAATAAGTTTAAAAGTTTAATAAAGTAAACTAACGAGTTTGGATAATATGAAATGATCTTTCTCCTTGCAAAGAGATCTTAACCCGTGTAGGATTAAATGACTAAAAATAAGATGATGTATTGTGACAAATAGAAGCATTCCAATTATTTACCCCCTCCCGGTGTTAGCAAAGAACATTGGCTAATTTAGAGTTTTTCACTAGCTTGTGTGGTAGTGATGAGTAGATTTTGGCCTCTCACCTCCAAATTAGGGACCCTTACGATCTAAAATCTAAACTGAATTGATAAAATAATCTAGTCTATCACCCTAGAAAAGTCAATTCTACACCCAACAAAACTTTTCTCCCTATTTAATTGCACTCCCCTAGGTGTTCACAATGAATTTGCCCAAGATGAAGTGGTATTCACTAGTTGGATGAAATCATAGCCCTCCCGAGTCATTATGTTTCTCAACAGATTTTAACCTCACAAGTGGCCAGTTTGCAAAGTCAATGAAGAATCGGTGAAAATACCATCACAATTTTTAAGAGTAAAAAGAAGTCTTTAAATCATTCTCATCCCATAAGATTAATTCCCATATGCAAGGATAAAGAAGTAACTACTTAGAATTCTTAGAGATTAAAATAAAACACATGATTTGCATTGAAATCCAAGTCTTACAATAATAGCTTAAAAATAAATAAAAAGTGCCTTATGTCTTCTCCCCAAGCAAAATTTAGAGCTTCCTTCGAGCAATCTCAAAACTCTTACACAACAATTACTCACACACTCACACACACTAAAAAAAAAACTAAAAAACTCACTAAACTCTCCAAATTTAACTTTAAAGCCTCCAAAACTCTATCCTTTTCAGCCAAATTGTTCCAATTTAATAGAAAATACTGAAAACAACCAAGGGTTGCTTTAAGAGCCTCTTCAAAATTCGGCAAAATTCAATGTATCTTTTAGAAATTTGGTTACTGGCACTATAGCACCAGAATGCAGTGTTATAATGCCAAATTTTTGTGTAGAGTGGCGCATTTGCGCCAAGGGGGCATTATAGCACCACAAAAAGTTGCCAAATTTTGCTCCATTTTTCTCTTATTTTCTCTAAATGTCCATTATATGTACTTGAAACCAAAAACATGCAAAATATCTTCCTTTAAAGTGCAACGCCATAAAAAATGTACATAAATTATAAAAAGTGCACTAAGAAGAGGTAATTTTTAGGTGGATCAATTCTCCCAAACTTAAACGTTGCTTATCCTCAAGTAACTCCTTATACTATATAAAAATTTATAACTTGTGGTTGTGAGTTTAACTTAAAGACTTATATAGTTTTTACTTGATAAATTCTATAGTGAAACTTTTAAAAAGTTCTTAATAACTCAGGTTAGAAACAAAAATTTAAGATATCTAGTAGTCAAGTCTAAAAGCTCTGTTTTTTTTAAATTTTAAGAATAACTACAATTTATCATACTGATGATACTTAGAAGAATTAAAAGAAAAATAATTTCATGAGAACTTTTTTATTAATGATGCTAATATTTTAATTCTAAATTTAGAAATGTAATTAATTTCTTTTTATTAAGATGATTCAAGTAGAGCCAATTTTTTATTATGCATCTCCTCAAGCTTCTCCTCAAATCTTTTCCTTTTTATTGCTTTTCTTTTTCTTTTGAATTTTCTTTTATTTTTGTTTTAGAAAAATTTTCAATCCTTTCTTATTCTTTTCATGTCATGTGAGGATTATTATATCTGGATAGCCTTTAATGATTTTAAACTCCACTATCCTCTTATTAAAGTTAAAACAATCCACATTTTCTTACTTTAACAAATGTGTGTTAGTTCTTTAAAATGTTTTTCATAAAGTCTCATTTTTTCTTTTCATATTTAAATTTAAGATCCTTAATTTTTCCAAAAATATAGTTTTCTTTACCTTAAATAGAAAAAGCATAATCTTATACTTTCATACTAAATATCTTAATTCTAGAATTAACCTTTATTATTAAAAACTTTTACTTAAGACTTCCATGACATTTATAAAATAAAAGATATGGTTATCTAAAGCTAACCCTACATACCACGAAGTTATGTTAAAAATAATTTTAAAATACAGTTCCCTGAGAAAAAATAAAGTTTAGTTCCTAAAAAGATTTTTCTCCCTTCCCCTAAATTAAATTTCTTAAAACAAAAAAGTTCATCAAGAAAGAGAAAAATTTATAAGTTTAAAATATGAGAATCAGTGCAAGTACAAGTAGTAAAGACAAGTGTAGAGTAGTAATAAACACAAGATTATCATGTATAACAAATAAAAACATAAAGTAAAATACTACTCTAGCATATAAACTGGAGCAAATAGTAAATAATAGAATGATGCACCAAAAATATATAGTATTTTTGTACACATTTTTAAAACTTTTTTTGATGATATTGCACTGTAATGGAGACTATTTATGTATTTTCTTTGCAGGTATGATAAAATAGATGAATGTGAAGAAAGGAGTGAAAAAAGATCAAATTTGGAGCAAAATTAAGAAATGTGCGAAATTCAATGTTGGCACCTAAGCACCAGGGTCTTGCGGCTAAACGCCTAGACCTCACACTTAAGCGCCGTTAGTTACTTTGGAAAATTTTTTTTTTTTAATTAATTTTGAAGTGGTGTTTGAGGTAACCTTTGGTACAAATGTGGATAACTGATTATTGGCGCGAATTCTCATTCAAATGGTCCTGAAAGGTGGAAACTTCTAGAAGATTCATTGAATGGAGACACATTTTGCAGGGACACCAAAGCTCCCATTGGAAAATTATATCAAGGAGGTTTTAGTGGTGGAGTCTTGAAGAGTCTAGTGAGTCTTGTATGAGTGAGGAACACCACTCCAACTTCACCATTTATTTAGTCATTTTAGTATAGATTTTATTAGGATTAGAAGTGAGTATTGGAGTCCTTAGGCTTGGGAGTCCAACCCTAGGTCACCAAAGGATTCAATGGAACTTTCTGAGTTTGGTGGAGAGGAATTTCAGATAAGTCATTATCTTTGTATCTACATTTGGTTTTAATTGAGACTTCATATGTTTTCACAATGATTTATACTTTTACTTCCAATTGTTGTTGTATTTTTTCGATGAATTCTGAGTAGTTTCTTTATCTTTTTCCTTAAAATGATGAAGTAATTAAGTTGTGGATGGATGTTGCGTGAAGTACATTTCGTCAATGTTGGATGAAGTTGTGATGATTCAAACCTTGCACTTCATTTACTTCTTGATTTGGCCAATTAAGTTGTTAATTTTTTATGAGAACATGTAAGAACCGGTTTGCTATTGTCTCCATCAACTATTGGTAAAAATCACATGAGATTATATGGGTGAGAATATAATCCATGTGGTTAAGTGAAAATAAATAGGGAGATAAACTTTGATGGGTGTAGAACTAGAGGAATGTGACAGGCTAATGCCCCTAATTCGATTTAATGTTTTATATCTTGATACGTGATGTTAGCTCCCAAGTGAAGGGAGAAGAGAGAATTCTAGAGTGATAGCTAGTATCTTCCCTACCTAGCCCGTCTTCAAGATATCTAAAGCATTAGATTAATCTTTCTTAATAACATCTTTAGTAAGGATAAAGAGTAATATTGTTCCTATTTCACACAACACATTTTTAGATATTTCCGCAACAGAATTCCAAAACTTATTACTAATTCATAATAAGAAAAAAGGTATTTTTATTTGCATTTGCTTTCATCTTACAAAAGTCTTGCAAAATTTAGTTAGTTATTTACTTTATTTTCTATTATTAAAAATTGCCAATAAGAATTAAACTTTCATTTCTTTAATATTATCTATAGTTTGTGTAAGACTATTTTTAAAAAGTAAAGTTTTTTTTCTATTATCTTTTTGGAAAGGCTCCCTGTGGGTTTAATATTCGGGGCTTAATATTCGGGGCTTAATCAGAAAGTCCTTTATTACTTGATAATAATACATATACTTGCATAGAATCCCCATCTAAAATATAAACAGTTGAACTCTTATTTACGGTAGAGTCAAGTATTTGGCATTGAAGTAAAGAAAGAGAGATAGATAAATTCATATATAAAATGTAGGCATAAATATCGTGGGGATCAAGTTTTTGCACCGTTGCCTGAAAACCAAAAATATTTTGAAGATATTTTTAAGAAAAACAAACTTTTACATTTTAAAGTCTTATTTAAACTTTTTAGATTTATTATAGGAAACCATTGTGTTGTTTTTTATATAAGTTTGTGTTTGTGTGATTTTATTTTATTTTGTTTTAAAATAGTGTATGCGTAGTTCAGGTTTTAAAGGACTAGTGCCTTACGATTCTAAATTAGAAAGAAATATTAGAAAAATCAGAAAAAGTAAAAAAATATAGAAAATGACAAAAATATTCAAGAAATGGCAAATCAAAATAAACAAAATGTTGAAATCCATCAAGAATTTAGACCTTTAAGAGATTATGCTAACCTTACAGTAGATGAATTTCATGGTAGTATTCAAAATTCTGCTGTAGCGGCTAATTCATTTGAACTTAAACCTCGCTATTATCAAAATGGTATCTAATAATCAGTTTGGAGGTGCACCAACTGAAGATCCAAATTTACATCTTGTTAATTTTTTAGAATTGTGTGCTACATTTAAATATGATGGAGTTTCAGGTGGTGCTATAAGACATAGTCTTTTTCCATTCTCTTTAAGGGATAAGGCTAAGATGTGGTTAAATTCGTTAGCTCCTGGATCTATCAGAACTTAGGGTGACTTAACACATAAATTCTTTGCTAAATATTTTCCACCATAAAAAATTGTGAAGCTTAGAAATGATATTACATCTTTTTGTCAGAATGAAGGAGAATATATTTATGAAGCATGCGAGCGTTTTAAAGATCTCCTGAAAAAGTGTTCACAACATTTGATACCAGATTGGTTAATAATTCAAATATTTCATAACGGATTAGTTGGATCACTTAGATTTATTATTGATGCTGCTACTGGTAATTCATTGATGTCAAAACCATATAATGACATTTATGCTTTAATTGAAGAACTGACTACTAAAAATTTTCGGCCTTCTGATGCATCAAAAGTATGTTAGTTTTCATATATATAAAATGTACTCATTTTTGGTGATATTGCACTTTAAAGGAAGGTATTTTTCATGTTTTGCTACAAATATGATGATTTTAGGTGTTTGGAATAAAAGGAAGCGAAAAGGAACAAATTGGAGCAAAAAGAGGCAAAATGAAGAAATAAGCTTACTGGCACCGAAGACGCCAGAATGGGCGCGGCGGCGCCAAATCCAAATATTTCAGAATTATTATAGTGGACCAACACCAACGGTGCCCTATCCGAGTGCCAACGACGCCCTATCCGAGCATCGACGGTGCCCTATCCAGCACCGACGGCGCCCTATGTTGATGGAGGCCAAATTCAATGTATTTGGATGATTTTTGAAGGTTTGTGTCGGCATATTTTTAGGTTATGTGTTTTGAAAAGGGGGTCCCCTACAGAAGTTGTCGGTGAATTTTAGATTTTAAATTTAATTTAAATATATATAATTTTAAAGTAGTATTTGATTTTGAAAATAATTTTAAGTTTGAAAATTTTAAGATATGAAATCAAACCGATCTCACATCCCACTAGTTTATATAAACGAGCACCGCACCACAAACCATGTATCTATCCCAAAGAATAGGCACACTGCTTGATGATGGGGCTCGATTAAATAAACTAGAAGATTTGTGACATCCTTTTGGTCTACGAACCAATTTTATAAGCCGACAAGTTCCCCTGCTTAATATAAAGGAATTAAGCAGGGTTTATATTACCTGGGTTCTTAAAGTTCCCTATAAGGGCAAACCTCTATAGTTAATTACATCTTAAATGACAGGAGTCATTTAAGAAAACTCTCGATAATGATCAGTGGTTTTGCTCTCAAGAATTTCAAAGTTTGAGGTTGTTAGTGATAGTGCCCTAGGCCTATTATATGGATATGTATTTTGAACTTTTATGAATATTTTTCTATTTTAATTAGCATGTTTATGATAGAAGAAGAACCTTGAATAGTTTCATGTTTATTATGAAGATTATTCTAAATATCCATAATCGCTTATTGTTGTGGGAATGACAATAAATAAAGATTAATATAAAGTTTGATGGATATTCATGAGATGAATATATGTATGAGGATACACATCAGATTTATATGTATTTATTGGAGAACAAATATTGGATCGACTCGCTTTGAGATTAAATCATGGATATAAGTCATATGTTAATCTCAAGTTATAGTGACATCGAATCCTCGACTCGAGATTGTCATGGTTCTCAACATGAGGAATATTATGTTTAGACATAACCCAACGTTGTCTTTGACCGGATGACCATAAAGATTATGATTGGGCATAATGTGAATCATGTAGTGAGATATGAGTAATCAAGATGGAATTTATCCCTCTTATAATAAGAGAGATATCTACGGGCCCCTCGAATGATTTAGGCGAGAATTGTGTGGCTACACTCAAATGAATTGATGGAGATCAATTGCATTTATTTTATCGATCTAATCGAGAGTCGAGAAATTAAAGATAGAGAGATATAAGGTTGACATTATTCCATGCCTTATATTCTATCATGATATCACGTGATAAAAGGATTATGTCATTAACAATCAGATTGTCTCGGATCTTGAAACTATTCATACTAACTTGGGTAGTTATAGTGTCTTGCTAGAGACCAACTATAACTTGTAGGTTTTTAAATGGTGATTTAAGCCTATCGCAATGTTAATTGAACCTATAGGGTCGCACAAAATTTGAATGGACTAGAATGGTTGATGAACACTCTCTCTCTTTAGTAATTTATAATAATAATGAAGAGGTTCCATGAAATGGTGCCACTTCGATTAAAAGGAGGGGTCATGGCTTATGAAGTCAATTTTTTTTTATTCCTTTTGAACTCTTGCAAGAGAGGAAGAGAGTTCTTTTGGTTTTGGAGAAAACCCCGTTTCCGATCTAGCGAGTTGGAAGCCATTTGGAAATCCGTTCGAGTGTGGATACCGGCGGAGGGCGGTGGTTTCGGCGCCTTAAATATCCGAGGAAATCTAAGAGTAGAACTCTTGCATGGTATGATTTCTTGCACTTCTTTTGGGTTTATGTTTTGATTTGTATGAGCACATGAGATCCTATGTGGTTTTGGGAAATGACTTTAATATGCATTTTAATTAATTTCGCTTACATTGCGCATGATCGCCGAAATCCAACGGTGGTATCGGAGCCAACTTGTGTTTTCATAGAAATCAATTTAACGGCGTTTTTGGACGTCGGCTGCGGCGGCTATGGCCGCCGGCAGATTCGGCGGCGGCGGTTGGCCGACGGAAGCGGTTGGCCGTTGGCAGGCGGTTATGGCGGGCGGTCAATGTGGAGTTGACACCAATAGGTATCTAATGGGTTGGCACCTCTTGGTTTGTGAGGCCCAACTCCCTCGTGTCTATTCGTTCGAATGGCACCTATTCGCATTAATTAATTTATATGATTAATTAAATTATGATTTAATGCGAATTTAAAATCTGGATTCAAATTTTAATTAGATTAAAGTGTTGAATTTATATCGCAATATTTATATTCGGTCGGAACCGCCGTTTTTATTCCTAACGCCTCATAAATTTAATTGTTTTAGAAACATCGAGCCAATTATCAAGTAATTTTTATTATTATTATTATTATTATTTTAGTTTGTCAAACATGGATGTATTAATTAGATTAATACATGATGTATTGACTTGCGTGACACATAATATGGCCCAGTGACTTCTGTGAATTGCATGGTTGTAATATTTTTAATTTTTGCAATGGGATGTAATTATTAATTATGGCCTGCGTGCCATTTTGCTTTGTTGTAATTTATATTACATGTATTTATTCTTGGTGAGATAAATCGTGAGAAGACAAAGCAAGGCACTTGAAGTCCACTATCCACCATGGTGATGGAGGAGCTAGAAGTCCATGCAGGAGATGGTGATCTCGAAGGCTTTAGAAGTTACTTTTTACCCTTAGATTGGACTTTTGATCTTCATAATTGGCTTATGAAGATCATTCTGGTTTTGGGGCCATATTTTGACACGCTTAATTATGCTTCAGATTTTGATATTTTCTCGTGATGTGGTTTAGTATATGATACTAAAATAAATCATAACATCATTATAATTTAAAATCTATAACGATCCCTCATTTGAAATTTTAAGTTTTTCATGCCATCCATTATTATTAAACACCAGTCAAAAACTAATATCACCATGATGTGGGTTCTACCAAAGTAGGAGTACATTAGATAATATTAGCATGGCGGGATGAGTAATGGTGCTACTCATGTGTTTAAAATGGTAAAACTTAATTAGAGCTTACAAAATGGTTTTGGGCCTAAGGGCATGAGATGAGATTTAAACATGCTACGACATAAGATGTCAAAAATCCCATTAAGAGTTGCATTTGATGCAATTGGTAATAGTTACCTACCTAAATATACTTGATTTTAAGTGTCATGCCAAAGTCGACTTAAAATTAAGTATAATTATGGATCTTATACCACTAAAGTTAATATAATTTTAAAGAGGGATTATTAATTTAGTGGGAGTTTTTCATAATTAATATACTTAAACTTTGCATTTATTGTAGATGGCCAACAACAATAATAACAATTCCGCATTTTCATTGCGATCGGTCCTTGAGAAGGACAAGCTTACGAGGGCTAACTTCCTTGATCTGGTTTCGTAATTTGAGAATTGTTCTCAAACACGAAAGGAAGTTATATGTCCTGGATGAACCTCACCTCGAAAAACCGGATGATAATGCCTCCGAACGTAAAAGAATGCTTATGAGAAGCATCATAATGACTCTGTAGATGTTGCTTGCTTGATGTTAGTTGCCATGAGTTCTGAGATCCAGAAAGATTTAGAACATATGGAGGCTTATGATATGATCATAAACCTAAAGGAAATGTTCCAGCAACAAGCAAGGCAAGAAAGGTATGAAACTACCAAGGCATTGCATTCTTGCAAAATGACTGAAGGTAGTTCAGTTAGTGCTCATGTATTGAAAATGAAAGGTTACATGGAGCACCTGGCAAGGATTGGATTTCCATTAAGCCAAGAATTGGCTACTGATTTGCTCCTGAATTCACTTCCTCGTAGTTATGACCAGTTTGTCATGAACTACAATATGAATGAGATGGACAAATCAATATCATAGTTGCATACGATGCTTAAAACTGCTGAACAAAATATAAAATCCAAGCCTGGGCAAATCTTAATGGTTAAGCAAAAGGGTAAGGGTTTTAAGAAGAAAGGAAAAGGAAAAGGAAAAGGCAAAGGTTGGGGTGGAAAGTCCAATCCTAAACCTAAGCCCAATCTTAGTTCCAAGGCTAAATCCCAGAAGGATGATGTCTGTTTCTTTTGCAACGAACCTGGTCATTGGAAAAGAAATTGCAAACTTTATAAGGAAGATCAAATCAACAAGAAGACTGGTGGGACCAGTGCTTCAGGTATAGATGTTATACAGATTCATTATACTCCTTCTAGTTCCTGGATATTGGATATTGGATCTGCATCTCACATTTGTGCAAATGTGCAGGGACTAAAGGGGAGTAGAAAACTGAAACGGGGCGAAGTGGATCTTCGCGTAGGCAATGGAGCAAAAGTTGCTGCTTTAGCTGTAGGAAGTTATGAACTTTCTTTACCCAATGGGCTTTTATTAGTATTGAACAATTGTTTTTATGTTCCTACAATGTGTAGAAACATTGTTTCAGTTTCTTATTTGGATAATGATGGTTTTGCTTTTATTATTAGGAATAATATTTGCTCCATTTATCATAAAGATATGTTCTATGCAAATGCTTGTTTTACTAGATGGTCTTTATGTTTTGAACCTTCAAATATCCAATGATTTTTCCGTATGTAACATTGCTTACCAAGAAATTTAAGTCAAATGACTTGAATGTAACCTATCTTTGGCATTGTCATCTAGGACACATAAATGAGAAACGCATTTCAAAACTCCATAAAGATGGAATTTTGAATTCATTTGATTATGAATCATTTGATACTTGCGAATCGTGTCTTTTGGGGAAAATGACAAAGGAGCCTTTTACTGGACATGGTGAAAGGGCTAGTGAATTATTGGCCCTAATACATACAGATGTATGTGGACCATTAAGTATAGAAGCCATAGGAGGTTACAGGTACTTCATTACCTTTACTGATGATTTCAGTAGGTATGGTTATGTCTATTTGATGAGACATAAATATGAATCATTTGAAATGTTCAAGTATTTTCAAAATGAAGTACAAAATCAACTTGGCAAGACAATTAAGGTGCTTCGATCGGATCGAGGTGGAGAATATTTGAGCCAAGAGTTTGGTGATCATCTTAAGAGTTGTGGAATTGTTTCACAACTTACTCCTCCTGGAACACCACAATGGAATGGTGTGTTTGAAAGAAGGAATCAAACTCTATTTGATATGGTTCGATCAATGATGCGTGCATCAGATCTTCCACTTTCTTTTTGGGGTTATGCACTTATGACAGCTGCTTTTACACTAAATAGAGTTCCATCCAAAAGGGTTGAAAAGACATCATATGAGATATGGACTGGGAAGAAGCCTAGTTTGCTTTTTCTTAAGATTTGGGGTTGTGAAGCTTATGTAAAGCGTTTACATTCTAATAAACTTGAACCTAAATCTGATAAATGTATTTTTGTGGGTTATCCTAATGAGACTAAAGGATATTACTTTTACAATCCCATTGAGAACAAAGTGTTTATTGCTAGAAATGGTTTCTTTTTGGAAAGGGAATTTATTTCTAAAGGAATCAGTGGGAGTAAAGTACAACTCGAAGAAGTTCGAGAGTCACAAAATAACATTGAAATGCCTTTGGATGATGGTGGTCAACAAGGAGTTATTGACACACCAGTTGTAACACAAGAACTACGTAGATCTAATAGAATATGTTATGAGCCTGAGAGATATGGATTTCTCATGAATAATGATCATGATGTATTGTTAATGGATCATAGTGATCCTACTACCTATCAAGATGCTATGTTAGATCTAGACTCTGACAAATGGTTAGAGGCCATGAAATCTGAAATCCAATCCATGTATGATAATCAAGTTTGGAACTTGGTTGATCCACCGAGATGATATTAAGATCATTGGGTGCAAGTGGGTTTTCAAGAAGAAAACTGACATGGATGGTAATATGCATACTTATAAAGCAAGACTTGTTGCAAAAGGTTATAAACAAATTCATGGTATTGACTATGATGAAACTTTTTCACCGGTAGCCATGCTTAAGTCTATTAGAATTCTCATTGCCATTGCTGCATATTATGACTATGAGATATGGCAAATGGATGTTAAAACTGCATTTCTTAATGGAAACTTGTTTGAGGATGT
Source organism: Papilionanthe hookeriana x Papilionanthe teres (assembly GCA_022702705.1). Classification (NCBI taxonomy): domain Eukaryota; kingdom Viridiplantae; phylum Streptophyta; class Magnoliopsida; order Asparagales; family Orchidaceae; genus Papilionanthe; species Papilionanthe hookeriana x Papilionanthe teres. The sequence goes on along the minus strand of CM040425.1, from coordinate 135,225,917 downwards.
GTATATTACACAACCTGAAGGTTTTGTTCATCCCGAGAATTCTGGTAAAGTGTGCAAGCTTCTAAGATCCATTTATGGTTTGAAGCGAGGCTTCAAGGAGTTGGAATCTTCGTTTTGATGAGACGATCAAAGAGTTTGGCTTTATCAAAAATGAAGATGAACCTTGTGTTTACAAGAAAGTTAGTGGGAGCACTATTGTTTTTTCTGGTCTTATATGTCGATGACATATTACTCATTGGGAATGACATACCTACCTTGGACAATGTCAAAACTTGGTTGGGTAAATGTTTCTCAATGAAGGATTTAGGAGAGGCATCCTATGTCCTAGGGATAAAGATCTATAGAGATAGATCTAAAAGGCTAATTGCTTCTAAATCAAAGTACATATATAGACCTTATACTGAAAAGGTTCTGTATGGAAGAGTCCAAGAGAGGATTCTTGCCAATGTCACATGGCATAACGCTTAGCAAGACTCAGTGTCCTAACACTAATGATGAGCGAGAGCGTATGAGTAAAATTCCTTATGCTTCTGCTATAGGATCTATCATTTATGCCATGTTATGTACTAGACCAGATGTTTCTTATGCTTTAAGCATAACGAGCAGATACCGATCGGATCCCGGTGAAAGTCACTTGGATAGCGATCAAGAACATTCTTAAGTACTTGAGAAGAACTAAGGATGTGTTCTTGGTGTTTGGTGGATTGGAAGATGATCTGGTTGTAAGAGGTTACACAAATGCAAGCTTTCAATCACACAAAGATGATTATCGATCGCAATCGGGATATGTGTTTTGTTTAAATGGTGGTGCTATTAGCTGGAAGAGTTCAAAGCAAAGCACTGTTGCTGATTCTACAACTGAAGCTGAGTACATAGCAGCATGTGATGCAACGAAAGAAGCGATTTGGATAAAGAAATTTGTTTCTGACCTTGGAGTGATTCCTAGTATCACAAATCCTGTTGAGATTTATTGTGACAACAATGGTGCTATAGCACAAGCAAAGGAACCTAGGTCACATCAGCGATCCAAACATATACTCAGGCGTTATCATCTCCTTAGAGAAATTATTGAGAGAGGTGACGTTAAAATATGCAAAGTTGCAACAGATGACAATGTTGCGGATCCATTAACTAAGCCTCTACCACAAGCAAAGCATGAGGGTCATGTAAGGTCCATGGGTATTAGATACATTGATAAATGGGCCTAGTGCAAGTGGGAGATCGTTAGTGATAGTGCCTCAGGCTCTATTATATGGATATGTATTTTGAACTTTTATGAATATTTTTCTATTTTAATTAGCATGTTTATGATAGAAGAAGAACCTTGAATAGTTTCATGTTTATTATGAAGATTATTCTAAATATCCATAATCGCTTATTGTTGTGGGAATGACAATAAATAAAGATTAATATAAAGTTTGATGGATATTCATGAGATGAATATATGTATGAGGATACACATCCGATTTATATGTATTTATTGGAGAACAAATATTGGATCGACTCGCTTTGAGATTAAATCATGGATATAAGTCATATGTTAATCTCAAGTTGTAGTGACATCGAATCCTCTGACCTGAGATTGTCATGGTTCTCAACATGAGGAATATTATGTTTAGACATAACCCAACGTTGTCTTTGACCGGATGACCATAAAGATTATGATTGGGCATAATGTGAATCATGTAGTGAGATATGAGTAATCAAGATGGAATTTATCCCTCTTATAATAAGAGAGATATCTCTCGGGCCCCTCGAATGATTTAGACCGAGAATTGTGTGGCCACACTCAAATGAATTGATGGAGATCAATTGCATTTATTTTATCGATCTAATCGAGAGTCGAGAAATTAAAGATAGAGAGATATAAGGTTGACATTATTCCATGCCTTATATTCTATCATGATATCACGTGATAAAAGGATTATGTCATTAACAATCGGGTTGTCTCGGATCTTGAGACTATTCATACTAACTTGGGTAGTTATAGTGTCTTGCTAGAGACAAACTATAACTTGTAGGTTTTTAAATGGTGATTTAAGCCTACTGCCAATGTGTCGGCATATTTTTAGGTTGAGTGTCGTATTTTAAAAAGGGGTCGCCTAACAGAAGTTGTCGGCGAATTTTAAATTTAAATATAGATATAATTTAGAAAGTAATATTTGATTTTGAAAATAATTTTAAATTTGAAGATTTTAAGATATGAAATCAAACCGATCTCACATCCCAAATAGTTTATATAAACGAGCACCGCACCGCAAACCGTGTATCTATCCCTAAGGATAGACACACCGCTTGACTGGTGGGGCTCGTTAAATAAACTAGAAGATTTGTGACATCCGTTCGGTCCGCGAACCAATTTTATAAGCCGACAAATTCCCTCGTTTAATATGAAAACATTAAACAGGGTTTATATTACCCAGGTTCTTTAAAATTCTCTATAAGGGCAAGCCCCTATAGTTAATTACATCTTAAGTGACGGAATCACCTAAGAAAACTCTCGATAATAATCAATAATTCTCGCTCTCAAGAATTTCAAAGTTTAAGTTTTCAAAGGATTGAATTTTGGAAATTTCAATAGGGAATGGATCAAATTTAGAACATTTTTATTTTGGGAATTCAAAGGAAGAAAAGTAGGAGAGATCACGGATTCGAAGCGGACTTCGGTAATCTCCCGACTATCCTATTGTTTGGCTTGGATTTAGGAAAGTCCTAATGTTTATTTAATGTTTTAATCTTGCCAATTTAGTTAATTAGGGCTTATATTTATATGATAGAATCATACAAATTGCCTAGAAGATATGAGGGTTTATGTCGTATCGGACGACTACCTCGGAATCCTAAGACCGGTTAGGGCTTAATTTGCAATGCAAATGCCTAACGAAGAGTTGAGGATTTATGTTGCACTAGGCAAACTACCTCGAAGTCCTATGGCTTTGTTATTTAATTCTAAGAAAGTTTTGTTGATGTAGGTTCAAGTTTTGCTTGACGACGATGGCCGTGCTGCCCACCATGCTCCGAGCTCCTTGTTGTTGCAGAGGTTTAGTTTTAGAAATCATAAATCAAGAGATGAGAGAAGTGTTCTGGTTTAGAGAAGTCTTAATTTCCAAGTGTTTTTTGTGTTTTAATTAAAACAGATCTTAAAGTTGATTAAACAGAACCGATTAAGATCCCACGGTTCCGTCATCCCGACACCGTTATTTTCATCGAATTCACTTAGTCCGGATGAATTTGCTAAACTCAATCGAATGAGCTCCACACTTTCATTTAGACCAGTGGGAAATCCCGTTAGCAACACGTAGGTTACATCATCCGAGGTATTCCCGATCATCCAACAAGGACGTTTTAATTTAGTTGTAATTGTAGTTTTGTGTTCCGTTTGTGATTAAATTTTGAGTTGTCTTATATTTTGAAATGTTGTGGAGGTGAATTTTATCTTGTAGTGTCTTTTATTTTAGTTTTGGGTTTCAGTTTTGGTTTCTGTCCTAAAGGTGTCGGTTTTCATGCAACTGTTGTTTATCATGCAAGAAAAATAAAGTGCATTTGCAATAAAATAAACTGCAATAAACTAAAAGAGTACCTGGAGGGTCCTCCCGTCATTCCGAGCTGCACTTAAAACACAGTTAGAATATTTAAGCAAGTTCCTAGGTAAAGCTAAGGGAAAGGTTTATGGTTTTCTACCAAATTCCTAATCCTATAGCTAGTCGTTTCCTATGACGTCTAGAGTTCTTTGTATTTTTAGTTTGAAGACGATTTTCTTCATCAAAGAACAATTAAGTTCAATTGTTCTTATCAACATCCTATCATATTGAGGAAGTGCTTAGGAGAGATCCCAAACATCTTTTCAATATTTCTAGGATTGTTTTAAGCCCAAATGAATTTAATTGTGTAAATGAATCGATCGTCCGAGGTTTTCAAGTTTTGTTAACTTGCTCAGTGAACTAGGACATTTGAATGTCCTATAAGTGAAGTAACATTTCATTTTAATGTTCTACTTAAGAGTTATGATAACTAAAGCTCCTAAGGGTAAAATGATATTTAATGATTTGTGATTCAAATTTAAGTTCAAATTAATGATTTAAGTTTGGAATAGTGTTCAAGTTATTTTAGATTTATTTCTTCATGTCTTAAGTGAGGTTATTTAATTCAATTTAATTTAATTTAATTTATTTTAATTTAATTTGTTTCAGTTTAATTTAGTTTGATTTGATTTAATTTAATTCAATTCAATTTATTTGATTTAATTTCTTAATTTAATTTAATTTAATTTTAATTTAATTTAATTTAATTTAATTTAATTTAATTTAATTTAATTTATTTATTTAATTTTATTTAATTTAATTTAATTTAATTTTATTTAATTTAATTTATTTAATTCATTTAATTTAATTTAATTTGTTTATTTAATTTAATTTAATTTAATTTAATTTAATTCAACTTTTAATCTTAATTTAATTTAATTTAATTGAAAATTTTTGAAAGAGTTTAATGATTTAATTTTAGTTTAATGATTAAGTCTTTTAATATTTTAAATTTGAGTTATCATTTTAATTAAGAGTTGAGTATTAATGAGATGATTAATTTAGGGATTTTTAAATTAAAGAATAAATCTCTTCCTAATAATATCCCTATTTTAATAATTCCAAATTTATTATTCTTCCAAATTCAATTAATTATTTAATTAAAGTTTAATCATTTTAAATTACTTAATGGGTTTCTACCCTTTGATTATTTAGTTTCAATCATCCAAATCAGATTAGGATCAAATATTTTACTTGTTAATTTTTTTATTAAACCTAAAGTCTTAATTAAGGATTAAAATTTTAATTACCATTTTGCCCTTTAAGCCTAATAATTTCATAACTCACTAAATTGAACTCAAATGAACTTGAAATTTTTATGTGACTTCACTTATGTGTCAATGAAGACATGAGAGGAGAAAATGTGATTTTTCTGTATTTAATTTATTTATATAATTATTTTTTTGTAGAAAATAGAAATTTCCAAGGAAAATTCAATAATATGACCAAGGGAAAGTTTCTGTCCTTAAGAAAATTAGGGGACATTCCTAATGACCAGAGGACCACTTGGACCAAATTTTGTAATTTTTTGAATTATATTTTATTTATTAGAATTATTTTAAGTTCTGGAGTATTAATTAATTTAAAAATAAATAAATGTTGAAAAATAAATTTTATAATTTTTAAAATTCTCTCTGATATCAAGGATTCCAAAGAACCAAACTTTACAATTTTCTGATTTCTCCTTGATTTATTATAATTATTTTGGTGAAAATGCTAGAAAATACATTTTTTTTAATTTTAAAATTACCCTAGAGCTTTAAAAATTAATATCTCACTAAATAGACCTAGGAAAAATATGGGACTTGTTCCCAAGTGATTAAAATTCAAAATATGACATTTTGGTGAATTTTATTATTTTTGTGATTTTTATTATTTTTTAATTATTAAAAATATTAAAATAATATTAAAAATCAACTTTTTAGAAAATTGAAATTTTAATTTTCTTAAACTCCCCTGATATCAGAGAGACTCCAAAACCAATTTGGTGAATTTTTGAAAGATATTTTGAGAGTTATGAATTTTTTAAAGTTTAAAATGACTAAGTGGCTTAATCAACCCAATTAGTGGGGCTAACCAAGTCCAATTGACCTCAAATTTTTATGATGGGTTCCTCTGATCCTAAAGGTCAGTGGAGAATTGATTTCAAGTCAATTTGATCTATGGTTAACTCTAATTAATTAGAAACCTATTTTGGGTGTTTAAGCCAATTAGGGTTGATCTAAGTGAATTAACTCAAATCCTATTTTTCCTAGGGTTCTCTCGGTCATCAGGAACATCACCAAATTTTCCTAGAATTTATTTCACAACATGCTAATTTTTGAAATTAAAATACTTAAAACGAGCAACATGCATTTGAAAAATCAATAACTTTTCACAGAGATGGCCTCGACCTTGGAAAATTCCGGGAATGTCCCTAAGTTCGGAGGCTTCAAAAGCCCTATGGTCTCATGCCATGGTGAATTATATGAATGCATGGAGAATTAAAACAATGCAGGGAGTAAATAATTAATTAAAAATAAGATACTCGACAAAATTAATTAATTTCTTTTCCACATTATTCTCCTCCGTTCATCGAGCAAGAGGGTATTTTTATTTTATTTTTATGATTTTCCTACACAAAGATATGAATTTTCAAAGTTTAGGGAATTTAAATAAATAGGAAAATACCCTATTTTTCTATTTATCCACGCGACGCCGCGTCATCCTTAACATCTCCGAAGTGCCGCGTGGCGCGCTCCCATTCGACGCCGCCGCTTGAGTCAGCGCTCCCGGGACCCGCTGTATCGCTCCGTCTTCTGGTCCAACGCGATCCTGGCCGTCCGTCCGCGCGTGTATTAAATGGACGGCATCCGTTCATCGTCCCCAAGTGTCCTCACCCGAGAGCCGTCCACACTAAATCCTTAATATCTCACTCGATACTCAATGGATTTTCATGTTCTTATGCTCTATGGATTCGTCTTGAAGAGACGAACACATCTATACGGTTATCATGCACTGAAATTAAAGCATTTGAAATGGAGAATCTCCAGAAGCTCGGGATGAAGAATTAACTCATACCTTAGCTCTGAGAGGTGAAGCCTCGATCAGAGATGCTTGGCACGTTCGTTGGAGATGCAGGAGGCTAGGGATGAAGCCTGGGGATGTGGTGAATTGCCTAGGTGTGATTTCCACCAAAGCTGATCACAACCTTTGGAGTCTGGAACAACTGGGTGACCTGGAGATGGGGCTTTTGCTGGTGGACACCTTCCCTTGGTCTGGTGCAGGTGTAGGACCAATCAATTTGGGGATTGGTCCACTGTGGAGAAGTGTCCTGGTTTTGGGTGAAATTTCAACTCTGAAATTGAGCTCACAGAGAAGAAATGGCAGGGGGATCTCACTGGGGATCAAGTGCTCTGTGTGTGGGGAGGAGTCTGGAACAATTTTGGCAGAGTTTCAGTAAGGTCTGGTTCAGCACTTCTCATGGCCGAGAGAGTGAGGGGTTTAAATAGGCATGGCTGGAGGCTCTCCCAGGGGGTGTTGAGGGCTGGGATCAGCTGCTCCTGGCATGTGAAGAACAGCCACAATGGCCACTGGGGATGGGGCAGCTTAGCAGGATGGAATTTCAAAGCTTGGCTTCTCCCAAGGTTTCGGGCATGGTGTTTTCCGGCGATCGGGTGGCCGGCCGGCCGTGCATGGGTCACCCTCAAGGTCAGGTGGGTCGTGGCCGGGACTTGGTGCAATCAATCGGCAAATGCCATGTGTAAAAGGCTTGGATTAGAATGGAATGGGAGAGAGCTTATTTTGGCTCAAATTGGTCAACCCCTCCACTTGGGCTAGGTGCACCACCCAAGTCTTGGTTTTGGTCGAGGGAAAAGTGATTTGGCTCAAGCATAATCAGTAGGGTCAAGTCACCATCCAAGCACAATTAGGCATAAGCATGGTTAAGGGGAATCATGGGAGTGGTTAATCACCTTTAGGAATTAAGGAAAGAGCCTCCTCCTTTTGCCCAAAATGGCATGGTGACATGTAAAGAGGCTCTCATGGCTTGCATATGGCTTGTGCATGGCTCCATGGCTCCATTTGGCTTGGGAAAAGGTTGGGTCAATTTCATAAAAATGGGTTTTAAGAATTTTGGATATTTTGGTGTGAATTTGTATGGGGCTTGATTTGGAATTGTTTGATGATGGAATTATAACTTAGGGAATGGCTTTGATTAAATGGATGGCAAATGGAAATGTCATGTGGGCTTTAGGGCCAAATTTGGGCTTTTATATTTGGTGGAAATGGGCTTTTAGGGAGGTTTAGGGAAGTGGACTTTTAAATTTAAAATGGATTTTGGAATGAGATTTTGGTAAAGGCTTGGGCCAAATAATTGTTGAGTTTGGTTTAGGGATGCTTCATGAGTGGTTTGAAACAAGTTTGAGGTGATTTGGGTTTGAATTGGTTTGAATTTGGGTTTAATCGGTAAGTGGGCTAAGGTGGGTCAAATTGGGCTAACTTGGGCCAATGTTGGGCTAGAGTTGAAATTGATGTAAAATTAATGTTGGGAAATGTTTATGGGAGTGTTTCAAAGAGGTTTTGGCTTTGGTTAGTTTTTGATTTTGGGGATTTGGGCTCATTTGGGCTAGGTTTGGGTTTAGGTCAAAAATGGGCCTTTTAGCTTTGGGTTAAATTTGAGTGGGGTTTGGATCAAAGTTTTGGGCAAATCATGTTAGTTTTTTGTTTATGGGGATGTCAAGGAAGGTTTAGAAAAGATTTGGGGTTAATTGGAATTGAATTGGGTGAGTTTGGGTTAGGTTTGGGTCATAGGTCTAAATTGGGCTTTAAGGCCAAAAGTGAAATTGGATCCCAATGCCAATCAAATTGGGCTTGTATTTGGTCTAGATTGGTGTTGGGGAAGTTGAATTGAAGTTTAGAATTGAATTGGACCAAAATTGGGGTCAATTGGGTAGATTTGGTTTGACATTGGGTTTACTTTGGGTTAAAATGGGTCAAATTGGGGGTTTTGATAAAAGTGAGGTAAATTGACAAAATTGGCCCATGGTGTAGTTGAATAAAATGAAATTGGGAATATTTGGGATTTTCTGGAATTTTCTGGGAATTTTCTGAATTTTTGGATTTTTGGGTCAAAAGGGGTATTTTGGGTATTTGGAAGGTATTGGGGGGTATTTTTGGAATTTTTGATATTTTTGGATATGGATGATCAGTTTGAGTGATGTGGAAATGTTTGGGATTGATTTTGGAGAATTTTGGGTAATTTGGAAATTTTTGAGAAATTTGGCTATTCGAGGCTTTGGGTAGGTTGGCGGGTGTTGGGTCCTGGGGTCAAAAATTGAAAATTTGGAAAATTGAAGATTGGGTGGATGTAAGTGAAATGAAATCATTTTTGTTGAGCCATGAAGCCATATCAAGCCCACATGAGCCATGAAGGGACTCATTTGAGGCATTCACCATGTTGTTCCTAACCCTCTTAGCCAAGGGCTTAGGGGTTAAGGACCATCCATGTGAATCACCTACATGAGTCAAGAAGTTAAGTTTGGTAAGGGTGTGTTTTAGGAGGTGTGTGAAAGTGTAGTGCATAGGTGTAGTGTATGTGTAAGTCAGCCCTTTACTGCACTGAGCCACCTGTGAGCGGTCCTAAGGCCAAAGAGTCCTATAGGAACTCATCCTTTAAACTTCCACATTCGATTTCAACCCTCTAGGTGATTAGGGGTCTATAGTCAAGTTTGTGGAGTTTGCAGGGAGTTAAGAAGTGGTTTGAATTTCTAAAAGGTGGGTCCCAATTCTAGTCCTCTAAGATAGTCAAAGGAAAAGCCTAAGGCTAGATCCTAAGTACTAAAGAGAAGAAGAGAAGACCTCATCAAAAATGAGGTCAACAAATGGACCCCCAATAGGTGTGGTGAGCTGACGGAGCACACCGCGCGTATTGGTGTTGACCGAAACGATCAACAAAACCAACACAGATGTCCAAGTAACAAACTTAGGACAAAGTAGAAGAGCTTCCGCTGGGGAGTGTCAAGTATATCTCTGGGACAGGAGATTCTTGAACTCTCGCTGGGGAAAGGAAAAGGAGGTGAATCCCAAATCACATGTTTTGAGAGAATTTCGATTTAGATTTTATTTTATTTCATGTTCAAGTCACGATGCGTGAGTTTAGATTTCAATTTGGAGTTTTAATTTAGATTGAAGTTTAGTTAGGATTAATTTGAAAGAATCTGATTTGAAATGAAAATTGGAATTTTTGAAGTTTTAGATGTAACATCTTCAACCCCAAAAGAAGATCGAATCGATTGGATTGAGTCATTGCAATGAGGAAAGACCTCGGAATAATGCGGTATTGGATGTAAAATCCGTAACCTCAAGAGTTCGATTTGATGTATTTCAGAGTGCAATAGGAAAAGAATCCTAAAGCAAGTGCAGTCTTGGATGTAAAATCCTCGACCCAAAAGTTTGAATTTGATGTATTTCAATGCAATAGGAAGAGAATCCTAGCAAGTGCAGTCTTGGATGTAAAATCCTCGACCCAAAAGTTTGAATTTGATGTATTTCAGTGCAGTAGGAAGAGAATCCTAAAGCAGTGCAGTCTTGGATGTAAAATCCTCGACCCAAGAGTTTGAATTTGATGTATTTCAGTGCAGTAGGAAAAGAATCCTAGCAGAGGCAGGTCTTGGATGTAAAATCCTCGACCCAAGAGTTTGAATTTGATGTATTTCAGAGGCAAGAGAAAAGAATCCTAAAGCAAGTGCAGTCTTGGATGTAAAATCCTCGACCCAAAAGTTTGAATTTGATGTATTTCAGTGCAATAGGAAGAGAATCCTAAAGCAGTGCAGTCTTGGATGTAAAATCCTCGACCCAAAAGTTTGAATTTGATGTATTTCAATGCGATAGGAAGAGAATCCTAAAGCAAGTGCAGTCTTGGATGTAAAATCCTCGACCCAAGAGTTTGAATTTGATGTATTTCAAGTGCAATAGGAAAGAATCCTAAAGCAAGTGCAGTCTTGGATGTAAAATCCTCGACCCAAAGGTTTGAATTTGATGTATTTCAGAGGCAATAGGAAGAAAATCCTAAAGCAAGGCAGTCTTGGATGTAAAATCCTCGACCCAAAGGTTTGAATTTGATGTATTTCAATGCGATAGGAAAAGAATCCTAAAGCAAGTGCAGTCTTGGATGTAAAATCCTCGACCCAAAAGTTTGAATTTGATGTATTTCAAGTGCAATAGGAAGAAAATCCTAAAGCGAAGGTACTTGGATGTAAAATCCTCGACCCAAAGGTTTGAATTTGATGTATTTCAGTGCAATAGGAAGAGAATCCTAAAGCAGTGCAGTCTTGGATGTAAAATCCTCGACCCAAAAGTTTGAATTTGATGTATTTCAGTGCAATAGGAAGAAAATCCTAAAGCAGTGCAGTCTTGGATGTAAAATCCTCGACCCAAAGGTTTGAAATTTGATTGAGGTTTGATGTGAGATCTGGAAAGATCGAATTTGAGATTTGAAATTTGACTGAGATTTGAAATTTGGAAAGATTGAATTTGAATTTTGATAGAGATTTGGAATCTGGAAAGATTGAATTTGAATTTGATAAAGATTTGGAATCTGGAAAGATTGAATTTGAATTTGATAAAGATTTGGAATCTGGAAAGATTGAATTTGAATTTGATAAAGATTGGATTCGAAATTTGATTGAGAATTTGATTTAACATTCTTGTTGATTTTGTTTATCCTTTAATGATTCAAATTTTATTTTGTTGTTTGTTTAATGTTCATGTGAATTTGGTGTTTGTCATTTTTTTAGATTTTTTTTTTTAGAAAGTTTTCTTTTATCTTTTTTTTTTTTTTTTTTTTGTTCTTTGTTCAAAGTTCATTTAACTTTAATGGCGTTTCCCAATCAATTTGCACAAAAGAGGTGAAGGCCAAAAAATGTGACATGGTCACTTTCATTTCCAATCATGCTGAAGATACATCGTACAACTTGATCTGGAATATATTTCATACAATCCATGTAGACTCAAAACGGACTGTGTATGATCTTTGTGTATCCATCTAAAGAAGCATCTGTCAAAAGTCCATGTCTGAATAGTGAGATGCATGGTCAATAACATCACCTTCCAAGCCATCCTTGGCAAGGATGCCGTATGGATGTACATTGGAGGTGTGATATTTTCCATGTAACTCACAGCTCGTAAGGTCGGAGGCTCTCTAGCTCCGGTCCGGCCGGAAATGGTAAGGTATCTTTCGTCGTCCATCCTCCCGAACGTAACCGAGATCCGCTTCACCGGTACTCCCGGTATGCAATGCTTAGCGATATCCGCTCCGTTACCCTTCGGCATCATGACGGAACCTACCGGTAGTGGTATCTTTACTAGCCCTCGGAACTCACCCGGGCCTCGCTATCCGGAGGTCGATCCGAACATGATGTTACACTCGCTCGTAAAAGAGATCGTGCGTAGAAGGTCCGACAAAGTCATGGTGATCAATGTGTGGGGGTATACAATCACCCCGTTTGTAGATATTGATGATGCAGCTATTGGGTATGCAGTCTGCTGGCAGTACCCTCCATGTTATCAATCTCTTTACCATTCTCTTGATGACTAATGGCATCGGGTCCACTTGCCCATAACGGAGTATTCCCGGTGGGTTTCCCTTCCTGTCCTCCGCAAAGTTGTAACAGCATCCACATTGTATTGTGATTCTTCCTTTCCCTGGCATCCATCTCCGGGGCTCGAGTATGTGTTTTCCCTCAGGCGGCCTCGCTCGGCCGGTCTTTTCAAATCCCGGATGCAATCCACGATTTGCTGCTGTTCATACTCTGAGAATACATCTGTATGTAGCTCGAGGCCCTCCAGTATATTGATTCTTCTACCTTTAATTCTCTCGAAGTATTCAAAGGTTTTCTTTTCAACATTTTGCATTCTCTCCAGCTCGTATTCCGGAATGATCTGCAGATGGCGAGGCCTGGTGACGTATTGTGGGATATAAGGTTCGATCCCTTCACGTTCTCCTGCATACCTCGGCTCCTCAGGGATGATGTCTGTCGGGACATCCCCCGGGGTTGCTTCTGCAACAAGGTCATGCATCACTGGTGGTTCTATCCGGTGGCGTAGTAGCCTTCTTTCTTCTGGTCTTTGTGAGATTTCTCTGGTTCTTTCTGTCATCCTAGGAGTTGGCCTCCTTTCTTCCGGTTCCCGGTGAACCGGTGTCCTCGAAGTGTATGCACCGACATTAGCAACTCGCCTCGTCATGCCGATCCGCAGCCTAGTTTTGTTAACATCTTACGGATACGGCGATTCTTATTTCTTCGTTGCGTTGCCGTGAGAGTAGCTCTTCGAACTTCTTGAATCTCCGTGGGCGCGGCGCCGACAAGCTCGCCCTCTCGCCGTAGCGACTACGTACTTCATTTTCTTATCTTCTTCAAGGTTTGTCTTTCTTCTCTTGCTGCTGGATTGGTGGCTTGGGCCACCCACTTTCATTACTGTATGTCCAGGCAATTCTTCTCGATCAACCGGGACCCAGTCACTTTCCTCGTACTGTAGGCCTGCTGGTGCGAAATCTGAGTCAATCTCGATTATCGCTCCATCTTTCACCCTCTTTTCATCAAGTGCAAGGCTTACGCCATTCTTAAAGTTCAAGACCAACCGCCCGCTCGACATTTCCCTGCGAAAAGACAAGGAAAAGGATCGGGGCCGTACTAAGAACAAGAACATCAAGAAAATGTTTATTAAAGACATCTTGTTTTATTATTATTTTTATATTTTCAAACTTAACAGAATGAAGTGGGATAAGATCAGTGTAAGAGATTTTGATTTGGAAAAGAAAACAAGGAAAATTTTATTGTCAGGATTTTATTTATTTTAGCACATTTTATTATTTTTGGGTTCGGACCCATTCATAAGTAATCACTTCGCCCGTGCTTCTAGGGATGGAAAGTTCATTCCTTCGAAACATCAGGTAGCGTAATACTTTTTCAAGTATCGTCCATTGATCGGAAGCATATGTCGTTCTCCTCGGCAATTCACTAGCCGGTAGGAACCTCCCGAGTATACTCGCTTCAACTACAAATGGTCCTTCCCAAGTGGGTTCAAATTTTCCTCCTATCTTGCGGTGTGCAAGAATAGGTCTTTCGAGAATGAGAACTAAATCACCAACTTTCAAGGTTCTCGGCGGATCGGCTTGACATGGGCTCGAATCATCTTAGCTTGGTATAGTTCTAGATTCTCGTTGTGCCTGCAAGTCTTTTCCCTTCCAGTGCTCTCTAATTCTTCGAGTCGTAATTTGGCGTTCTCTTCGTTGTGATTTTATTTGCAACCGCAATTCCGAGTGAAGGGAGCCGAACCTCTAAAGGTAACACTCGCCTCGGACCCATACACCGCAGCGTAAGGTGTAGCTTGCGTAGGAGTTCGAAGGTTGTCCGGTAGGCCCATAAGGCTTCTAACAACTTCTCGTGCCAATTTCTCTTATTGTCGTCTAAAGTCTTCTTTAAAATTTGAACGAGAGTTTTATTAAAAGCCTCGACAAGGCCGTTTGCTCTCGGGTAGTAAATTATTGAATATCGCCGGCCGATTCCGTGTCTCCCGACAAAATTGTTGATTTGTGTGCTTCGAATGCCGACCCATTATCCGAGATGATCCTCGCGCGGCACCCCGAAACGGTAGACAACTTGGTTCTTGAAAAATTGTAGCACGTGATGTGCTTTCACTTCTCTAAGTGGAACCGCCTCGCCCACTCGGAAAAGTAATCCGTAGCCGCAAGAATGAAGCGATGTCCTTTCGACGACGGCGGTTCTATTGGACCCACTATATCCGTGCCCCAACATTCAAATGGCCACGATGCAATTGTCGGATGTAGCACATTTGGAGGTTGGTGTAGAACCACTCCGTGCACTCGGCACCGATGACGCCTCTCGGCGATTTTCATGCAGTCGGTCATCATCGAGGGCCGTAGTACCCTAGTCTTTTAATTTTTATTTTCATCTTTGGACCCGATCGGTGAGCGCCACGAGTCCTGAATGCACCTCTTTAACAATTTCACGGGCTTCGGACCCACTTAGGCACCTTAACCACATTTGATCAAAAGACCTTCTGTATAATGTGTTGTTTATTAATGCGTAGGACAGAGTTCTTTTCTTGATCTGATGGGCTAACGACCTATCATCTGGTAGTTTTCCTGTTTGCAGTGTAATCTATTAATGGTTGTCGCCAATCTTCCGTGTTTTCTCGTTACCGCCGCAATCGATCCTTTTTCTTTTCCGATTCGTGTATCGTGTCTATGTCGAGCCGTGATAGGACCTGACGTCCGTGAACTGACACTTCCACTGATTCATCTTGCAAACAGGCAAATTCTTTTGCGAGACGGGCTAGCACATCCGCTACAGCGTTTTCCTTTCTGGGAATTTTGTAGATTGTCACATTTGGAATTTGTTCCAACAGCCGTATGGCATACTGGAAGTATTGCTCGAGTCTTGGTTTTAAAATTCTGTATCGTCCGACGATCCGTTGAATGATTAACCGCGAATCCCCGTAGATGTCGATGTCCGTTATCCCCATTTGAATGGTTAATTCCAATCCCGTTATGAGGGCTTCGTATTCCGCTTCGTTGTTCGTACACGGCTCGTCAAGTGGTAGGAGTATCTTAACATCCCCCGCTCCGTGTTATAAAGATTAGCCCGATTCCCGCCTTACCGGGCACTATCACTTGCGATTCTTCGTCTTTATGTGCCGAAGATGCTCCGTCGAAATATAATTCCCAACGTCGATCATCAAGGTCTTCTAGGTTCATTATTTGTTCATCCGGCAAGTCGTCATCGAGAGGCGATTCTCGCCGCAAAGGGTGTGCCGCGAGGAAATCTGCTAAGATTTGTCCCTTTACGGCACGAAGAGGCACGAAAGTTATATCAAATTGCAATAATATCATCGACCATCCGGCAAGTCCGCCGAAAGCGTTGGACGAGTCATCAAGTATTGCAATGGATTAAACTTCGAGATCGAGTCGACCTTATGAGAAAGCATGTAGTGCCCGAGCTTTTGAGCGGCGAAGATCGTGGCCAAACAATGCTTTTCAATTGCGGGATACCTTATTTCCGTCGGCGAAGAACGACGGCTTACGTAATAAAGAGCATTTTCTTTACCCTCATCATCGACCCGGCTAACAGGGCTCCGAGAGAGTCGTCTAAAGCCGCGGTATAAAGTATTAGCGGTCTACCCGAGACCGGGGTCGCTAAGACGTGAGGTGTCATTAAATATTGTTTAATGTCCTCGAAGGCCTTCTGGCATTTCTCTTCCCAAATAAATTTGGCGTCCTTTTTAACTAGTGCCGAGAAAGGCCGACACCTACTCGACAAGCTTCGAGATAAAGCGTCGAAGATATGCCGCCTTCCCTCGAAAAGATCGTAGTTGTTTTAAGGTTTTGGGAGGCGGCATTTCTAAGATAGCTTTTATCTTTTCCGGATCGATTTCGATTCCACGATGTCGGACAACGAATCCTAAGAATTTCCCGGAGGTGACACCGAAGGCGCATTTTAAGGGATTCATCTTAAGGTTAAATTGCCTTAATCGTTCGAAAACAATTCTCAAATCATACAAGTGGTTGTCCTTTACTTTGCTTTTGATGACCACATCGTCCACGTAGCATTCGACTTGATTGTGGATGAGATCATCAAAAATTCTTGTCATTGCTCTTTGGTAGGTTGCTCCGCGTTCTTCAATCCGAATGGCATCACTCGTGTAGCAAAATACTCCGATCGGCATTCCGAATGCCGTAAGCTTTTAGTCTTCCGGAGCCATTTTTATCCGGTTGTATCCCGAAGATCCATCCATGAACGAGAATATTTCATGTGTCGAAGCAATGTCGATCATTAATTCGGGATCGGTAGAGGAAATTCATCTTTTGGACATGCTTTGTTTAAATCTCCGAAATCCACACAAATTCCGATCCGACCATTCTTCTTCCCGACCGGTACCACGTTGGCTAACCAAGTCGGGTATTGTTCTTCACGGACAAATTTAGCGTCTATTAGCTTTTTAACTTCAGCTATGACTTGTTGTTCGATTTCTAGACGCATTCTTCTCGGGACCTCGTCCGACCGGAATGAAGTGGGGTCCACTCCTAGTTTATGGATCGCGACCTCTCGGAGCTAAACCCGGCATCTCATCGTAGCTCCAAGCAAAACAAGTCTTTAAATTCCATTAATAACTCGATTATTTCTTTGGAGTCTTCTTTATCGAGTAAAGAGCTAACAAAGGTAGGTCTAGGCTCTTCGCTAGTACCTAAGTTAACTTCTATTAACTCATCTATCGTAGATTCGATTTCTTCTTCAAATTCTGGTGGAGCGTCTCCAATTTGCAAATCTTCGAGTTCTTCTGTAGTTTCCATACAGTTTTCATTAGACTCACAGGTGATAACCAAGCAAAATTCAGTATCATCAACTGGTCCTACTGTGCCAAATCCGAGACCATGTTTTGAGTTGGGTGGACGACCGGAGTTATTCCATAAATTTTCAAAACGTTGTGATCGACTTTTGTCCACTCGTCGAGGTAAGAAACCACGTTGAATTAAATTTTGAACACAGGAGAGTACCACTCAAAAGGCAATTCCATTAATTCCGATGAAGTAGCATCTTCAAATTGTACATTATTTTCGGCTTTGGAGGAAGAAGCACCACGGTAGAATTTGATTGGTTTCGCACCACCGCTACGTACCTCTTTGACCTCCATACCCTCGATCTTATTAGAATGGATCGGGGTCGTGGTCATAGTATGTACATAGTGGTTAATCTTCTCGTACATCGATTTATATTCTTCGTTTCTTTCATCTTCAATAGGGATTTTGAATTGCGGCTTCTTTCGACTTATTGTCGTCGCTTCTTGTTCGATTTCTCTTCTTCTTCGTAACTATCTTCCCAATCGACATTGATGGTTGGTTTCCTCTCGTCCAATCATCCTAATGTCTCTACCACGACCTCGTCCCCCGCCTCGACCTCGGATGCGAGTTGTGGAGAAACCTTCACCATCTCGCCGTAAGGGAGTGGTGAGTGACTGTTGGACTAGAACTTCAGGTTCTTCGTTGTCCCGAACTTTCTTTGCTTCATTTGTTATAGTATCTCTGGAGAAGATCGTTTTCTTCGGCGGTGCATAATAAGCCGCATCCTCGTGGATTCCAATTTCATGTACGGAGAATGGTTGTAAGTCACCTTTGATGCACTCGTTCCCCTCCATCGTAGTACTTCGATGCACCGATGTAGAGATGATGGTACCATCCCGTTTTCATGTATCCATGGTCGGCCCAGTAGAGCGTTGAATGACGTTTCTGAATCAATTATGTGAAATTTCGCGGTTGTCTTTGCTAAGTCACCGATCTTCATCAGTAGCGTTATTGAGCCGAGGGCTCTTTCTCCTTTCTGATTGAATCCTCTTAATAACATTTTGTCCGCCTCGAGCTCGCGGGCATCAATTTCCAAGTATGCTAGCGTTCGAAGATTCATTATATTGATTGATGCTCCCGGATCCACCAATACTCCGGAGAGCGTAAATCTTCCGATCAGTAATCGAAATGTACAACGGTCGGTTGTGATCTCGTCGTTCCAAGTAGTAGGTCGTCGTCCGTGAAGGTAACACCTCGTCGTTCTTTTAACGAGCAAACCTCATCTAAGGACTCTCCGACCATTCGAGCTAAGCAAATTTCTCGGATCAAGTAAGGCTTCGATCGAGCTTCTCTCATCTCCTTCGATAAGATGAGAGCGTCGTAGATGCTCGCCTTGGTCGGTAGTTTCCTAAGATGGGCTAGCACGTTGTAGTCCACTTTGTTTTCATGTGTCTCCGCTTCTTCTCGAATGGGTATTTCTTCCGCCGGGTTGGTTCTTCCCGAACAACCACCCGCTTCCTTTGTCTTTTGGACCCATTTTCGGAGGTAGAACTTTTCCACTCCTTAAGTTGACTTCGTAATTTCTTCGAATCTATTGTCGAGCTTGCCGGTGTCTCTTCGAATCGGAATGACAAGCTCTTCCGGATTAGCTTCAGAGTCTGAAGGCTCTAACTCTATCGTGACTGGAGCTCCTCGAAACCCACAGATAGATTCGTTGCTTGTTGAACTCTCGTAACCTCCTTGATGGATGTCTTCTTTGTTATTTTGCTTGTCGAGATCGCGTATGATTTGAGAATTGTCGTTGGTATCAAAATCGATATCCGGATTATCGTTAGTTACGTAATCGTTAGAGACAGTCAAAACGTAGCCAACGCCATCACCCTTATCATTATATGATCCCACCGAAGTGAGTAGATAATCATACGTAGTCGTGGGTTCGAGGGATTTCTCCCCCGAATCGGAAACAACTATCCTAGGATAAGCAGCCCCTGAGTCTAGCCTTAGGTGTCTCGCCTTCTCTTCTTCGTCAATTTTCTTCTTTTCTTCAATCGTCTCCCGTCGAGGTGGTTTTTTCTATCGCAAGTGATAAGTACCGGCTTAACAGGTTTCAAACTCGAATCGAAGCTCGTACCGAAGCGGTCCGGATGTCGTCTAAAATCTTTTCGAAGACCTCGTCCAAGCGGTAGTCCATCCATCGTCGAGCTGTATAGGGATCTATCGGAATGATGGGATAAGTCGAGATAACATCGACGGAACCTCCTTCCCGGGGTTCCTTCATGTACTCCTTCGGGATCGTTATATTCCCTTTCCGCGAGTTGTCATCGAGCCAACTTTTCAAGGTAATGCAATCTTCTATTTTGTGTCCAAGCATTTGGTGGTAAGGGCAAAAGTCGGGATCACCCTTCTTGTTGACTTCCTCCGGTCTTTTAGGCTCGCGGCACTGGAAATCCGGAGTCTTCATCGACTACGGAACATTTTTGGCACCGCTTCATTCTTGAACGGATATTCTCTCGCTCAAAAGTTCTCTTAATGTACGTTGCGGACGAGGTGGTTGTTCATATCGCGGAGATGACCGATAGCCGGGCCGGGGTTGCCGGTAATTCTGTTGTGGTTGTTGCGGCCGTTCGGTGGTATTTGCATCGGTTGCTTGCCTTTGTCAACCGCTCGCGACGATCCCGGATTTCTTTTCAAAAGTCTTTACAGGCTTTTGTTTATCCGTCTTGTCGGTGAAACTTAATTGCTTTGCCTCCTCTTGCAAGCTTCCGGCCTTGCTTAACAACTTCTCGAAAGTCTTAATAGTAAATCCCTTGAGGAGAAGTGCTATCGGGCCATGGATGCTTTTTAGCAAAATGCCGACTGCATGCTGTTCTTGCAGTTGTGGTTCACACTTCATACTTAAGTTCCTCCATCGGAGTATGTAATCCACCAAAGTTTCATTCGGCTTCGCTTCTCTACCACTAAATCACCTATAGTGATGTGGTGCCGAGCTCCGGCGAATCGCTCGATGAAGAGGTTCTCTAGCTCCGAGAATGTCTTAACCGAACCGTTTGGTACTCCGCATACCGGCCGAAGGCGATTCCCGACGGACCGCCGACGAACCGTCGGAAGAGTAATGCATCGCTCCCGCCGCATTGCAACAACCGGCACGAAAGTGTGCCACATGCCGTCGGGGGTTCCCGGCTCCGTCGAAGGTCTCGAACAGCAGGTGGTACGAAGCCTTTCGGTATCGGACAGTCGTCGAATTCTTCCGGGTAAGGTCTACCCGTCCGAATGGATGTCCCGCTCTTTCGATTGTGCTAAGGCTTCTCGCACTCGCCGTTCCACCAAGTTCTTGATATCCTTTTCGAGAATCGTACTTTGTGTTGTATCCTTTTTAGCCGATCATCCCCATCGACGGACGTAATCTCCTTTCCTCCGTCTACAATGTGAATGACCTCTCGGGGGTGTTTCCCTTTGTGGTTGTACTTGACTCCGGAGAGTGGCCGCAGCTACGGCCATCTCTTCCATCCTTTTCGCCATTCGAGCGATCGTGTCGTCTTCTCTCGAAGCCGTCTTCTCCATCGCCCGGCTCCTCTCTTCGCGGCCGGCAGGAGCACCTTGCGAAGCCGATGAAGCTCGTGTCTCAACCATGTTGATTTCTCGCGTATTCGTCGTCCATGAATTCCGATGAATCAATCTCGTCTCCGAACTTTTCTTCTCTTTCTTTTGCCAATCGTCTGGATATCGGTTCTCAACTTTTCCATGGCATCTTCTAGCGGGGCTTTCGTGTGTCTTCGTGGTTGTCGTGCGATAGCCGCCGGGTCCCCTTCTCACGAGTCCCCTTCATCGCGGTAGCACTTTCTTCGCATTCAAGTCTCCCGGCGAGACTTTCTTTCTCGGCCGTCGTTTCAATCTCAACTCGCCCGCAGTGGGGCGCCATACCATCCTTCCGGCAGCAGGAGGTCTAGGACCAAATGGTCCGTCCGCCAAATGCCGGAAGGTGGTATCCTCCCTAATCCGTAATCCCGAGACGACAACAAGCGTGACTAGCCTTCATTCTTTTACTTGGCTTTTCCGCCATGATGGCGGGTTCTACTCGGGGCCCAAGACGGGATTCGATCGGCACCCGCCCTATCCTTCGTAGAATTTCGACACGGGCGCTTTTCCTTCTTTGCTAACTTTTCTACCAAAGTTTGCAGTCGAGCAAACGGCGTAGTTCTAGTTCTTTTCTTGCGGCTATCGTTGTAATATGCGGGCCGTGGTAATGTGGCGCAATCTTGCGAATATTTTCTTCATCTTCTCGCGGCGGAGAGGGGATGAAACCTCGCTTCCTCCCAACGAGTGGTATGTATTCAGCAAATGGTGTATATTCTGGCAGCTCTGGAATTTCTTCTAGGAAAGCAATTTCAGCGACTCGGCTTCTTTAGCGATCCTTCTATTTCGTTTCTTCTCCGGGTCTTCGTTAGTGACTGAATTTCGAACCGGACCCGATTTCGAAAACGAAGGTCTTACAGAAGATCCGTACCCTCCACGGTAACAGGTTCATCATAATCTTGGATTTCTTTCCCCTTTGATTTGGCAAAAGTCGGGGCAAAGTGCAAACAACTAGACCAGATGGGGGTAGAAAGAACAGATCCTCCCGTGGACATCAGTACTCCTCTTAGTCGGGATCCTTTGCAGAGGAGGGAATTCTTGGGTTGACCTAAGGTCGAACTCAAGCGACGGCTCTTCGACCTTCGTATACTTTGTTCATCAGTGCGAGAGACGTCGGTGATCTCGACGTTCGTGTTTTCAAATCCTCGTCCAAATCGGATGATTCCATTGTCGGGCAACTCATCCTTATAGCATGCCGAGGTCCAGTCCGTTGGTGAAGGAGAAAACCGCCTGGGGCTTCCATTTCGTAGGTAGATTCTGGTTGTCAGTCCCAAATTATGCTTCTTTTCTTTAGACGAAAAGAAAGGAATCGAAAAGAGTCCGAACTCATTCTTGTTCATGTATTTATAGGAAGGAATCACTTATTAAAAGAATCACTTATTAGAGGGTTTGTTTATTTAGAACGAAGTGTTCAAAGGTGTAGAGAGGGTAAGGAATCCGAATCGGAGTTGGAAAGGAAAAGAGAGTCTTAAGCAAGACTTCTCGACTCGAAGGATCACTCCTAAACTAACACCTATCGGGTCCACCCCACCTCGTAAATGAGGTAAAAGGATCTCGAACCTCTCTCGTTTAGTGGGTGTCTAAACAAGTGGCTCCTAAATCCGAGAGAATGTTGGTTATACTTGTTCAAGGTGGAAATGAACATAGTATCCCAACGGAAAGAAGGGTAGCTTGATCCATAAGGGACATGGATGCACTACCGATTTTTGAAAGCGTAATTGTTCGATTAGAATGGAGAGAGGAATTTTCCTCACGGAGTCGCCGTAAGTTGTCGGCATATTTTTAGGTTGAGTGTCGTATTTTAAAAGGGGTCGCCTAACGTAAGTTGTCGGCGAATTTTAAATTTAAATATAGATATAATTTAGAAAGTAATATTTGATTTTGAAAATAATTTTAAATTTGAAGATTTTAAGATATGAAATCAAACCGATCTCACATCCCAAATAGTTTATATAAACGAGCACCGCACCACAAACCGTGTATCTATCCCTAAGGATAGACACACCGCTCGACGATGGGGCTCGATTAAATAAACTAGAAGATTTGTGACATCCGTTTGGTCCGCGAACCAATTTTATAAGCCGACAAATTCCCCCGTTTAATATGAAAACATTAAACAAGGTTTATATTACCCGGGTTCTTTAAAATTCCCTATAAGGGCAAGCCCCTATAGTTAATTACATCTTAAGTGACGGGAATCACCTAAGAAAACTCTCGATAATAATCAATAATTCTCGCTCTCAAGAATTTCAAAGTTTAAGTTTTCAAAGGATTGAATTTTGGAAATTTCAATAGGGAATGGATCAAATTTAGAACATTTTTATTTTGGGAATTCAAAGGAAGAAAAGTAGGAGAGATCACGGATTCGAAGCGGACTTCGGTAATCTCCCGACTATCCTATTGTTTCGCTTGGATTTAGGAAAGTCCTAATGTTTATTTAATGTTTTAATCTTGCCAATTTAGTTAATTAGGGCTTATATTTATATGATAGAATCATACAAATCGCCTAGAAGATATGAGGGTTTATGTCGTATCGGACGACTACCTCGGAATCCTAAGACCGGTTAGGGCTTAATTTGCAATGCAAATGCCTAACGAAGAGTCGAGGATTTATGTTGCACTAGTGCAAACTACCTCGAAGTCCTATGGCTTTGTTATTTAATTCTAAGAAAGTTTTGTTGATGTAGGTTCAAGTTTTGCCGACGACGATGGCCGTGCCGCCCACCATGCTCCGAGCTCCTTGTTGTTGCGAGGTTTAGTTTTAGAAATCATAAATCAAGAGATGAGAGAAGTGTTCGAGTTTAGAGAAGTCTTAATTTCCAAGTGTTTTTTGTGTTTTAATTAAAACAGATCTTAAAGTCGATTAAACGAACCGATTAAGATCCCACGGTTCCGTCATCCCAGCACCGTTATTTTCATCGAATTCACTTAGTCCGGATGAATTTGCTAAACTCAACCGAATGAGCTCCACACTTTCATTTAGACCGCGGGAAATCCCGTTAGCAACACGTAGGTTACATCATCCGAGGTATTCCCGATCATCCAACGAGACGTTTTAATTTAGTTGTAATTGTAGTTTTGTGTTCTCGTTTGTGATTAAATTTTGAGTTGTCTTATATTTTGAAATGTTGTGGAGGTGAATTTTATCTTGTAGTGTCTTTTATTTTAGTTTTGGGTTTCAGCTTTGGTTTCTGTCCTAAAGGTGTCGGTTTTCATGCAACTCGTTGTTTATCATGCAAGAAAAATAAAGTGCATTTGCAATAAAATAAACCGCAATAAACTAAAAGAGTACTCCGGAGGGTCCTCCCGTCATTCCGAGCTGCACTTAAAACACAGTTAGAATATTTAAGCAAGTTCCTAGGTAAAGCTAAGGGAAAGGTTTATGGTTTTCTACCAAATTCCTAATCCTATAGCTAGTCGTTTCCTATGACGTCTAGGTTCTTTGTATTTTTAGTTTGAAGACGATTTTCTTCATCAAAGAACAATTAAGTTCAATTGTTCTTATCAACATCCTATCATATCGAGGAAGTGCTTAGGAGAGATCCCAAACATCTTTTCAATATTTCTAGGATTGTTTTAAGCCCAAATGAATTTAATTGTGTAAATGAATCGATCGTCCGAGGTTTTCAAGTTTTGTTAACTCGCTTAGCTGAACTAGGACATTCGAATGTCCTATAAGTGAAGTAACATTTCATTTTAATGTTCTACTTAAGAGTTATGATAACTAAAGCTCCTAAGGGTAAAATGATATTTAATGATTTGTGATTCAAATTTAAGTTCAAATTAATGATTTAAGTTTGGAATAGTGTTCAAGTTATTTTAGATTTATTTCTTCATGTCTTAAGCTGAGGTTATTTAATTCAATTTAATTTAATTTAATTTATTTTAATTTAATTTGTTTCAGTTTAATTTAGTTTGATTTGATTTAATTTAATTCAATTCAATTTATTTGATTTAATTTCTTAATTTAATTTAATTTAATTTTAATTTAATTTAATTTAATTTAATTTAATTTAATTTAATTTAATTTATTTATTTAATTTAATTTAATTTAATTTTATTTTATTTTATTTAATTTAATTTATTTAATTCATTTAATTTAATTTAATTTGTTTATTTAATTTAATTTAATTTAATTTAATTTAATTCAACTTTTAATCTTAATTTAATTTAATTTAATTGAAAATTTTTGAAAGAGTTTAATGATTTAATTTTAGTTTAATGATTAAGTCTTTTAATATTTTAAATTTGAGTTATCATTTTAATTAAGAGTTGAGTATTAATGAGATGATTAATTTAGGGATTTTTAAATTAAAGAATAAATCTCTTCCTAATAATATCCCTATTTTAATAATTCCAAATTTATTATTCTTCCAAATTCAATTAATTATTTAATTAAAGTTTAATCATTTTAAATTACTTAATGGGTTTCTACCCTTTGATTATTTAGTTTCAATCATCCAAATCAGATTAGGATCAAATATTTTACTTGTTAATTTTTTTATTAAACCTAAAGTCTTAATTAAGGATTAAAATTTTAATTACCATTTTGCCCTTTAAGCCTAATAATTTCATAACTCACTAAATTGAACTCAAATGAACTTGAAATTTTTATGTGACTTCACTTATGTGTCAATGAAGACATGAGAGGAGAAAATGTGATTTTTCTGTATTTAATTTATTTATATAATTATTTTTTGTAGAAAATAGAAATTTCCAAGGAAAATTCAATAATATGACCAAGGGAAAGTTTCTGTCCTTAAGAAAATTAGGGGACATTCCTAATGACCAGAGGACCACTTGGACCAAATTTTGTAATTTTTTGAATTATATTTTATTTATTAGAATTATTTTAAGTTCTGGAGTATTAATTAATTTAAAAATAAAATAAATGTTGAAAAATAAATTTTATAATTTTTAAAATTCTCTCTGATATCAAGGATTCCAGAGAACCAAACTTTACAATTTTCTGATTTCTCCTTGATTTATTATAATTATTTTGGTGAAAATGCTAGAAAATACATTTTTTTTAATTTTAAAATTACCCTAGAGCTTTAAAAATTAATATCTCACTAAATAGACCTAGGAAAAATATGGGACTTGTTCCCAAGTGATTAAAATTCAAAATATGACATTTTGGTGAATTTTATTATTTTTGTGATTTTTATTATTTTTTAATTATTAAAAATATTAAAATAATATTAAAAATCAACTTTTTTAGAAAATTGAAATTTTAATTTTCTTAAACTCCCCTGATATCAGAGAGACTCCAAAACCAATTTGGTGAATTTTTGAAAGATATTTTGAGAGTTATGAATTTTTTAAAGTTTAAAATGACTAAGCGGCTTAATCAACCCAATTAGTGGGGCTAACCAAGTCCAATTGACCTCAAATTTTTATGATGGGTTCCTCTGATCCTAAAGGTCAGTGGAGAATTGATTTCAAGTCAATTTGATCTATGGTTAACTCTAATTAATTAGAAACCTATTTTGGGTGTTTAAGCCAATTAGGGTTGATCTAAGTGAATTAACTCAAATCCTATTTTTCCTAGGGTTCTCTGGTCATCAGGAACATCACCAAATTTTCCTAGAATTTATTTCACAACATGCTAATTTTTGAAATTAAAATACTTAAAACAGCAACATGCATTTGAAAAATCAATAACTTTTCACAGAGATGACCTCTGACCTTGGAAAATTCTGGGAATGTCCCTAAGTTCAGAGGCTTCAAAAGCCCTATGGTCTCATGCCATGGTGAATTATATGAATGCATGGAGAATTAAAACAATGCAGGGAGTAAATAATTAATTAAAAATAAGATACTAGACAAAATTAATTAATTTCTTTTCCACATTATTCTCCTCTGTTCACTGAGCAAGAGGGTATTTTTATTTTATTTTTATGATTTTCCTACACAAAGATATGAATTTTCAAAGTTTAGGGAATTTAAATAAATAGGAAAATACCCTATTTTTCTATTTATCCACGCGACGCCGCGTCATCCTTAACGTCTCCGAAGTGCCGCGTGGCGCGCTCCCATTCGACGCCGCCGCTTGAGTCAGCGCTCCCGGGACCCGCTGTATCGCTCCGTCTTCTGGTCCAACGCGATCCTGGCCGTCCGTCCGCGCGTGTATTAAATGGACGCGCATCCGTTCATCGTCCCCAAGTGTCCTCACCCGAGAGCCGTCCACACTAAATCCTTAATATCTCACTCGATACTCAATGGATTTTCATGTTCTTATGTCTCTATGGATTCGTCTTCAAGAGACGAACACATCTATACGGTTATCATGCACCGAAATTAAAGCATTTGAAATGGAGAATCTCCGTAAGCTCGGGATGAAGAATTAACTCATACCTTAGCTCCGAGAGGTGAAGCCTCGATCGAGATGCTTGGCACGTTCGTTGGAGATGCAGGAGGCTAGGGATGAAGCCCTGGGATGCGGTGAATCGCCTAGGTGTGACTTCCACCAAAGCTAATCACAACCTTTGGAGTCCGGAACAACCGGGTGACCCGGAGATGGGGCTTTTGCCGGTGGACACCTTCCCTCGGTCCGGGTGCGGTGTAGGACCAATCAATTTGGGGATTGGTCCACCGTGGAGAAGTGTCCCGGTTTAGGTGAAATTTCAACTCGAAATCGAGCTCACAGAGAAGAAATGGCAGGGGGATCTCACCGGGGATCAAGTGCTCGTGTGTGGGGAGGAGTCCGGAACAATTTTGGCGCAGTTTCAGCAAGGTCCGGTTCCAGCACTTCTCATGGCCGAGAGAGTGAGGGGTTTAAATAGGCATGGTCGGAGGCTCTCCTGTGGGGTGTCGAGGGCTGGGATCAGCTGCTCCTGGCATGTGAAGAACAGCCACAATGGCCACTGGGGATGGGGCAGCTCAGCAGGATGGAATTTCAAAGCTTGGCTTCTCCCAAGGTTTCGGGCATGGTGTTTTCCGGCGACTGGGTGGCCGGCCGGCCAGGCATGGGTCACCCTCAAGGTCAGGTGGGTCAGTACTGGGACTTGGTGCAATCAATCGGCAAATGCCATGTGTAAAAGGCTTGGATTAGAATGGAATGGGAGAGAGCTTATTTTGGCTCAAATTGGTCAACCCCTCCACTTGGGCTAGGTGCACCACCCAAGGCTTGGTTTTGGCCGAGGGAAAAGTGATTTGGCTCAAGCATAATCAGCAGAGTCAAGTCACCATCCAAGCACAATTAGGCATAAGCATGGTTAAGGGGAATCATGGGAGTGGTTAATCACCTTTAGGAATTAAGGAAAGAGCCTCCTCCTTTTGCCCAAAATGGCATGGTGACATGTAAAGAGGCTCTCATGGCTTGCATATGGCTTGTGCATGGCTCCATAGCTCCATTTGGCTTGGGAAAAGGTCGGGTCAATTTCATAAAAATGGGTTTTAAGAATTTTGGATATTTTGGTGTGAATTTGTATGGGGCTTGATTTGGAATTGTTTGATGATGGAATTATAACTTAGGGAATGGCTTTGATTAAATGGATGGCAAATGGAAATGTCATGTGGGCTTTAGGGCCAAATTCGGGCTTTTATATTTGGTGGAAATGGGCTTTTAGTGAGGTTTAGTGGAAGTGGACTTTTAAATTTAAAATGGATTTTGGAATGAGATTTTGGTAAAGGCTTGGGCCAAATAATTGTTGAGTTTGGTTTAGGGATGCTTCATGAGTGGTTTGAAACAAGTTTGAGGTGATTTGAGTTTGAATTGGTTTGAATTTGGGTTTAATTGGTAAGTGGGCTAAGGTGGGTCAAATTGGGCTAACTTGGGCCAATGTTGGGCTAGAGTTGAAATTGATGTAAAATTAATGTTGGGAAATGTTTATGGGAGTGTTTCAAAGAGGTTTTGGCTTTGGTTAGGTTTTGATTTTGGGGATTTGGGCTCATTCGGGCTAGGTTTGGGTTTAGGTCAAAAATGGGCCTTTTAGCTTTGGGGTTAAATTTGAGTGGGGTTTGGATCAAAGTTTTGGGCAAATCATGTTAGTGTTTTGTTTATGGGGATGTCAAGGAAGGTTTAGAAAAGATTTGGGGTTAATTGGAATTGAATTGGGTGAGTTTGGGTTAGGTTTGGGTCATAGGTCTAAATTGGGCTTTAAGGCCAAAAGTGAAATTGGATCCCAATGCCAATCAAATTGGGCTTGTATTTGGTCTATATTGGTGTTGGGGATGTTGAATTGAAGTTTAGAATTGAATTGGACCAAAATTGGGGTCAATTGGGTAGATTTGGTTTGACATTGGGTTTACTTTGGGTTAAAATGGGTCAAATTGGGGGTTTTGATAAAAGTGAGGTAAATTGACAAAATTGGCCCATGGTGTAGTTGAATAAAATGAAATTGGGAATATTTGGGATTTTCTGGAATTTTCTGGGAATTTTCTGAATTTTTGGATTTTTGGATTTTTGGGTCAAAAGGGGTATTTTGGGTATTTGGAAGGTATTGGGGGGTATTTTTGGAATTTTTGATATTTTTGGATATGGATGATCAGTTTGAGTGATGTGGAAATGTTTGGGATTGATTTTGGAGAATTTTGGGTAATTTGGAAATTTTTGAGAAATTTCGGCTATTCGAGGCTTTCGAGTAGTTGGCAGGTGTTGGGTCCCGGGGTCAAAAATTGAAAATTTGGAAAATTGAAGATTGGGTGGATGTAAGTGAAATGAAATCATTTTTGTTGAGCCATGAAGCCATATCAAGCCCACATGAGCCATGAAGGGACTCATTTGAGGCATTCACCATGTTGTTCCTAACCCTCTGGCCCAAGGGCTTAGTGGGTTAAGGACCATCCATGTGAATCACCTACATGAGTCGTGAAGTTAAGTTGGGTAAGGGTGTGTTTTAGGAGGTGTGTGAAAGTGTAGTGCATAGGTGTAGTGTATGTGTAAGTCAGCCCTTTACTGCACCAGTGCCACCTGTGTGCAGTCCTAAGGCCAAAGAGTCCTATAGGAACTCATCCTTTAAACTTCCACATTTGATTTCAACCCTCTAGGTGATTAGGGGTCTATAGTCAATTTTGTGGAGTTTGCAGGGAGTTAAGAAGTGGTTTGAATTTCTAAAAGGTGGGTCCCAATTCTAGTCCTCTAAGTTAGTCAAAGGAAAAGCCTAAGGCTAGATCCTAAGTACTAAAGAGAAGAAGAGAAGACCTCATCAAAAATGAGGTCAACACAATGTTAATTGAACCTATAGGGTCGCACAAAATTTGAATGGACTAGAATGGTTGATGAACACTCTCTCTCTTGAGTAATTTATAATAATAATGAAGAGGTGCCATGAAATGGTGCCACTTCAATTAAAAGGAGGGGTCATGACTTATGAAGTCAATTTTTTTTATTCCTTTTGAACTCTTGCATGAGAGGAAGAGAGTTCTTTTGGTTTTGGAGAAAACCCCGTTTCCGATCTAGCAGTTTGGAAGCCATTTGGAAATCCGTTCGAGTGTGGATACCGGTAGAGGGCGGTGGTTTCAGCCGCCTTAAAGATCCGAGGAAATCTAAGAGTAGAACTCTTGCATGGTATGATTTCTTGCACTTCTTTTTGGGTTTATGTTTTGATTTGTATGAGCACATGAGATCCTTGGTGGTTTTGGGGAAATGACTTTAATATGCATTTTAATTAATTTCGCTTCCGTTGCGCATGATCCCCAAAATCCAACAGAGGTTTCAAAGGATTGAATTTTGGAATTTCAAAAGGGAATAACTCAAAATTGGAACAATTTATTTTTAAGAGTCAAAAGGAAGAGAAGTTGGGGATGTCACGAACCCGAAGTGAACTTCGGTGACTTCCCAACTATCCTATGGTTTGGCTTCAATTTGAGAGTATTATTTAATGTTTCAATCCTGCCAATTTTAGTTAATTAGGACTTATATTTGTATGACATAATCACACAAATAGCCTTGAAGATGTGAAGGTTTATGTACCTCGGAGTCCTAAGACCAGTTAGGGCTTAATTTGCATAACACAATTATGCAAATGCCTAACGAAAAAGTTGAGGATTTATGTTGCACTAGGGAAACTACCTCGAAATCCTATGGCTTTGTTATTTAATTCTAAGAAAGGTTTTACTGAAGTAGACATAAGTTTTGCTGATGAAGATGGCCGTGCTGCCCACTATGCTCCAAGATCCTTGTTGTTGCAGAAATTTAGTTTTAGAAGGTGACAATCAGGAGATGAGAGAAGTGTTCTGGTTTAGAAAAGTTGAAAATTGAGATGGCTTAATGTTTTAATTAAAACAAATCTTAAAGTTGATTAAGCAGAACCGATTAATATCCCACGGTTCCGTCATCCCGACACGCTATTTTCATCGGATTCACTTATTCCAAATGAATTTGCTAAACTCAACTGAATGAGTTCCAGACTTTCATTTAGAGCGTGGGAAATCTCATTAGCAACACATTGGTTACATCATCCGAGGGGTTCCCGATCATCTAATGAGACATTTTAATTTTAGTTGTAATTGCAGTTTTATTTTGGTTGGTGATTAAATTTTGAGTTGTTTAGACATGCTGGGTTCGATCATTTTCATGCATTTGTAAGTGCGGGAAAGTAAGACGTTTAATAAATTGTAGAATATAAATTGCAATAAACTTAAATGCGTACCTGGTAAGCATTCCTGTCATCTTTACCTGCACTTAAGACACATGTTAAGGCATTTATATATTTACAACAAGTACCTAGGTAAAGCTAAGGGAAGGTTCTTGGTTGTCTACCAAAGTCCTAATCCTATTGCTAGTTAATTCCTATGACGTCTGGGTTATTATATTTTGTTAAGGATGATTTTCTTTATCAAAGAACAATGAAGTATCACTGTTCTTTTAAACATCCCATTAAGTTAGAGAAGTGCTCGGAACTGAATTCTGAACATCTTCTTAAACATTGCAGGGATTACTTTAGGTTCAGTTAGTTTCATTGTGGTGATGAATTAATAACCCATATTACCTTTGCTCAGTGAACTAAGATGTTTAATTATCCTGTGAATAAAGTGACAGTTCATTTAATGTTTCATTTAGGACTTATGATAATGAAAGCCTTTAGGGGCAAGTTGATTCATTAAAGATTTTAACCATTCTTAATCGAAGTTTTGAGTTGGAGATTTAAAGTGATTTTGTTATGATTAATCTTCTTTTTCCTTTAGATTATATTTTAAGTTTGGAATAGTGTTCAAGTTGTTCAATTCAATTAGTTTAAATGATTTTAACTTTTCAGATTGATTTTTAAATGTTTTAAATTAATTCTTAATTTAAGTTTCGGGAAATTTCAAATTAATTTCCTTTAATGTGATTAAAGAATTTAATTTAGAGAATTAGAATTTTTTTATTACATTTCTTCTTAATCTTTAATCATCCAAGCTTTGATTAATCTTCCAGTGTAATTAATATTTCTTTCTTTTAATGATTAAGGTGATTTAATGGGTTCCTACCACTTAAATTCCCTATATTTCAATCATCCAAAATAAAGGTTAGGATCAAAGATTTACCCTCCCTTTGATTAAACCTAAAGATTAATTAAGGTTAAAATCCTTTAATTACTTTAATGCCCTCTTAAGCATATTCATATCATAATTTATCAAATCAACCTCAAATGAACTTGAGAATTTTATGTCACCTTACTCAACATTAGAGGAGGAAATGTGATTTTGTCAATTTTAATTTAATTTATATAGTAATTTTAATGAAAATAGAGATTTTTCAAAGAAAATTTAATAACATAACCAAGGTAAAGTTTTTGTCCTTAGGAAAATTATGGGAGGTTCCTATTGACTAGAGGACCACTTGGGCCAATTTTGGTGATTTTGTGAATTATATTTTATTTATTATAATTATTTCAAGTTTTTGGAGTATTAATTAATTATAAAATAAAATTAAAGTTGAAAAATGTATTTTATATTTTTCTTAAATCCCCCGGATACCAAGTGACTCAGAGAAACAAATTTTATATTTTTTGGATTTTTATTTAAAGTTTTAGAATTATTTTTGTTAATAGGTTTGAAAATTCATTTTTTAATATTAAAAATGTCTTAAGCGCTTAAAATTCAAAATCTTTTCCTAGAGACTTGGAAAAAATGTTTTATTGGTTCCTAAGTGATTAGGGGATCAAATATGACATTTTTATGAATTTTAATATTTTTAGGATTTTTATAATTTTTTAATTATTAAAATATTAGAAGTAGGGTTATAAATGAAACTTTTTAGAAAAATTCAATTTTAATTTTTTTAGACTTCTCTAACACCAGAGAGCCCACAAAATCAATTTGATGAATTTTTGAAATATATTTTAAGTTTTATGAAATTTTAAAGTTTAAAAATGGTCATGTTACTTAAATAATTTATTTAGTGGGTTAAAACATTTTTAATTGACTTCAAAATTTTTATGGGGTTTCCTCTGACTCTAAAGATCAGTGGAGAAAAGATCTCAAGTTATTTTGATTTTTTAATTGCCTTAATTAATTCAAAGTTGATTATAGGTTTAGTGAACCATTAGGACTATTTAAAGTGTTTTAAGCCATGAAATAATTATCCCAAGTCCCTCTGGTCATAGGGAACTTATCCTAATTTGCCTAGAATTTTCCAAATAGTATGCTAATTATTGGAATTAAAATACCAAAACAGGCATAAAATTTTGGAAAATAGATAACTTGCCATAGAGGTGGCCTTTGGCCTTGGAAAATTCAAGGAATGTTCCCAAGAACATAGGCTACAAAAGCCCTATGGTCTCATGCCATGGTGAATTGTGTGTGTGAGTGGAGAATCAAAATATTCAAATCAGTGTTTAATTAATTAAAAATTAAATACTTAATAAAATAGATCAATTCTTTTCCACGAGTGAGCAAGAGGGTATTTTTCTTTTAATTTTGTGATTTTTCTACACAAAGATATGAATTTTCAAAGGTTCAGGGATTTAAATAATTCAGAAAATCCAGAATTTCCTACTTAACCACGTCGGCGCCAACTCAACCTACGGCGGGTCGAAGCTCCACGCGTCGCTTCCTGATTCGGAACTGCCATCTGGCTTGGCAGCCATGCAGCCCGCTGTTCATGTTCCGTTGCTCCGTCTGGCTTGATCCTGGCCATCCATCCGATACACGCGTGATCTGACAGCATCCGTTCATTGTCCTAACTGGTGTGAGCCGAGAACCGTCCACCTTCTAGACCTAATGGCCAAGAGGTGGCATCCGTTCTGTTGAGAAAAATTTTAATACTCAACCAAATCGAGTGCAGTTTCTTCCTACATGCTCGTCTAGCCTAGAGGAGTCTATCCATAAGGCTAACATCCATCGAAATTAAGCAGAATAAAATGGGGAATCCGTAAACGCTCGGGAAGAAGAAGATTTCAATAACTTTACTCTGAGAAGTTAAGCTTCAATCAGAGATGCTTGGCACTTTCGTTGGAGTCCCAGGAGGCTACGGATTGAAGCTCTTGCCCTGGTGAAATGCCTAGGGAC
Source organism: Papilionanthe hookeriana x Papilionanthe teres (assembly GCA_022702705.1). Lineage (NCBI taxonomy): Eukaryota > Viridiplantae > Streptophyta > Magnoliopsida > Asparagales > Orchidaceae > Papilionanthe > Papilionanthe hookeriana x Papilionanthe teres. Next base: position 135,191,930 of record CM040425.1, on the reverse strand, counting down.
AACTTCGTCCAAGCCCGATTTCAAACCTTGGCCGATAGAAGAACTGGCTGGTCCGGTGAGAGGGCTTTCACTGGGAAACTTCTTCTGTACCTCTAGTGAAGGTGTAGGTGAGTTTAATTTGGTTTCTATGGAGATTTGGTGAGTGTCATGTTTCCTGGCCTGAGATTGAGCTCTGAAATTGAGCTCAACCAGTGGAGATTGAGGCAGGAAAGCAGTAGGGTTCTTCTTCTCTAGACTGAGAGAAGCTCCGGGATGAATCGGGGGTTCCGTTGAGAAAATTTCAACAACCTCTCATCGCCAAGAGGTGGAGTTTAAATGGCCAGGCCATTGGGCCGAGCTGTGGCTCAATTGGTGGGTGAATTCAGTTGCTTAGGTGGAGAGTAGAGAGGCTCCAAGGTTTAATTTGGCTAAGGTGGCCAATTGGGTAAGTTTGGGTGTGCTTACCCAAGTGGTGGCTCTCGGTTTTGACCCCCTCCAGCAACTAGGTCGGCCGGCAAGGACAGGGGAGCTGGCCCCAGGTCAGGTGAGTCAGGTGGCCCGGTTTAATGGTGATTATCCAGGTAAGGGAGGATTCGGGGTGAGGCAAAAGAGGATTTATCCACTTAAGAGAAGAGATCCCTTAAAATGGGGGACTCTTGGTCCATGGCTCACTTAGCTTGGGCTAGGTGGACCTAGGGTGGTTCCTATGGTTCAAATGGTGGCTGTGGATAGGTTGTTCAACCACATTTGATTCAATTTGGTTAGGCTAGGCCATAGGTTCAAATTGGCTCATTTGGGTTTAGGTTGGGCTAACTTGGGTTTAGGTTTGATTTAGGTCCAAGTGTCTTGAGTAACATAGTAAAAATGATTGCCATGAAGAACTTTCATGAAGACATGGAGAGGTTTTGAGTTCAATTGAAAGGTCAATTTGATGGGTTTTGGGATTTTGGTTAATGTGGGCTAGGTTGGATCAACTTGGATCCAAGTTGGGTTAGGGTGAGGTTTAGACCCAATTGAAAGTTTCAAATGGTTTAGGGGGATGTATCGAAGAGTTCCCAACATCAATTGGGAGGAAATTTTGGAATTAAGCCAATCAATTTGGTAGGTTTAGGGCATGGATTCAAGTTAGGCCCAAAATGGGATAATCTTGATTTCCAAATAGGTTTAAGTTAAGCTTAGGCTCAAATTGGGATAATTTAATGTTTCTTGGGTTTCATGGGAGTACCATGGAAGGTTTAGGATTGAAATTTGTGGAGAAATGTTTGACATTAGGTTAATTCGGGAATTTTGGATTAATTGGGCAAAATTGGTGATTTAGATTTCAAATGGAATTGAACTCAAACATGAATCAATTTGGGCTTGGATTTGGTTTAGATTGGTAGTGGGGATGTTGAATGAAAGTTTAGAATTGAAATTGGGCAAAATTGAGGTCAAATGGGTTGATTAGGTTTGACATTGGGTCCATTTAGGTTAAAAATGGGTCAAATTGGGGATTTTGATAAAAGTGGGTTATTTTGGAAAAATCGAGCTATGGTGCTGTTGAACAAAATGAAATTGGGAATATTTGGAATTCCGAGTCAGCACAAAGATCGAAAGAGAGACCCCGTAGATCATCCATATTGCCGATGGAGGAAAAGAGATCACATCCGTCAATGGGGACGAGCAACCGAAGAAGGATTCTACACAAAGCATGATTCCAGAAAAGGATATTAAAAATATGTTAGAACAGCAGGTGCGAGAGGCCCTAGCACAATCCAAGAATGGAGCATCTATTCAAACAGGTAGACCTTACCCCGAAGAGTTCGATGCAGTCCAATACCCAAAAGGCTTCGTACCACCTCTCGTTTAAGACTTTGATGGAACAGAAACCCCCAAGCAACATGTCGTACATTTTCGTGCTAGTTGCTGCAATGCCGGTGGGAACAACGCTTTACTCTTCCGACAGTTCGTCAGCAGCTTATTAGGGATTGCCTTCGACTGGTACGCAGAAATACTGAACGGCTCGGTGAAGACTTTTTCAGAACTGGAGAATCTCTTCGTTAAACGATCTGTCGGAGCTCAAGCACCACATCACTATTGGTGATCTAGCGGTGGAGCAAGCAAAGCCGAACGAGACTTTAGTGGATTACATACTTCGATGGAGAAACTTAAGCATGAAGTGTGAACCACAGCTTCAAGAACAACACGGAGTCAGCATCCTGCTTAAGAGCATCCATGGCCCGATAGCACTTCTCCTTAAAGGATTTACAATCAAGACTTTTGAGAAGTTGCTTAGCAAGGCCGGGAGATTGCAAGAGGAGGCAAAACAGTTAAGTTTCGTGGACAAGAACGATAAGCAGAAGCCTGTGAAAACATTTGAAAAGAAATCCGGAATTGTCGCGACAGAGAGATAAAGGCAAGCAATCGGCTCGTATACAATCGAGCGGCCACAGCCTAGTTATCAACCACCACAACGGACTTATCAACGAACCTCAAAGCAAGGCTATCGACAACCTCGTCCGAGCTATCAGTCATCTCAAAGATTATGAACAACCGCCTCATTCGTCGCGTACCTTAAGAGAACTTCTAAATAAAGAATATCCATTCAAAACGGAAGCAAGAGAGCAAAGATGTTTCGCAGCCTTAATGAAGACACCGGATTTTCACCGCCGTAGCCCAAGAAGTCGAAAGAAGTCAATAAGAAAGATCATCCGAACTATTGCCCTTACCACCAGATGCTTGGACATAAGATAGAAGATTGCATCACCTTCAAGACTTGGCTTGATGACAATCTCCGAAAAGGGAACATAACAATCCCAAAGGAATACAAAAAGGAGCCCCAGAAAGGAGGTTCCGTCAATGTTATTTCAACGGATCCTATTGTTCTGATAGACCCTTATGCGACTGATGATGGATGGAGTACCGTCTGGACAAAGTCTTCAAAGAAAATTTTGGATCACATCCAAATCACTTCGGTACACGCTTTAGCTCAAAGCTCGAAACCCGCTCGGGCCGGCACTATCACTCGCGATCGAAGAACCGCCCCGAAGGAGGAGAAGATCGTGGAAGAAAAGAAGACCGAGGCTCCGAAGGGTAGACTAGCGGCCGCTTATCCTAGGATGGTTGTTTCCGATTTGGGGAGAAATCCCTCGAACTCCCGACTCGTATGATTATTCGTCGCGCTCCGGCGGATCTTATAATGATAAGGGTTATGGCGTTGGCTACGTTTTGATTGTTTCTAACAATTACGTAACTAGCGACAACCGACCTAATCCGGATCTCGATTCGAATACAAATAACGATTCTCAAATCATACATAACCTCGATGACCACGACGAAGAAGATGTTCACAAAGGAGGCTACGAAAGCTCGACAAGCAACGAGTCCATTTGTGAATTCCGAGGGGCTCCGATCACTATAGAATTAGAACCATCAGATACCGAAACAACTTCAGAGAAGCCAGTTGTTCCAATTCAAGAGGATGCACCGGTAGATTCAACACCAAATTCAGAAGAAATAACTGAAGTAAATTTAAGAAGTGGAAAAGTTCTGCCCCCGAGAATGGGTCCGAAGGATAAAGGTAAGGTGTGGTTGCTCAGGAAGAGCCAACCCCAGCAGAGGAACCGCCCATTCAGGAAGAACCCGAGGAACATGGTAATAAAGTGGACTATAATGTGCTAGCCCATCTTAAGAAGCTACCGACCAAACTAAGCATATACGACGCTTCGATCCCGTCAAAGGAGATGAGGGAGGCTCGATCAAGGCTTTACTCGATCCGCAGATCCGTTTAGCTCAAATGGCTGGTAATTCCTTTCGACGAGGTTTGCTCGTTAAAAGAACAACGAGGTGTTACCTTCACTGACAATGATCTATTACTCGGGAACAGTCAGATCACAACCGACCGTTGTACATTTCAACTACAATCGGAAAGTTTACGCTCTTCAGAGTGTTGGTTGATCCGGAGCATCAATCAACATAATGAACCTTCTGACGCTAAGATATTTGGAAATTGATGCTCGCGAGCTCGAAGCGTACAAGATGCTATTAAGAGGCTTCAATCAAAAAGGAGAAAGAGCTCTTGGATCGATAACACTACTAATGAAGACCGGTGATTTAGCAAAGACAACCGCAAAATTCCACATAATTGATTCTGAGACATCGTTCAACGCTCTACTAGGTCGACCGTGGATTCATGAAAACCGGATGGTGCCGTCGTCTCTGCACCAATGCATAAAGTATTACGAAGGAGGGGAACAGTGTATCAAAGGTGATTTGCAACCGTTCTCCATGCATGAAATTGGAATTCATGAAGATGCGGCCTACTACGCACCTCCGAAGAAAACAATCTTTTCCGTAAATACCATACCAAATGAAGCAAAAGAAATTCGAGACGATGAAGAACCTGAAGTTCTAGTTCAACAGCTACTCACCACTCCCTTACGGCGAGATGGTGAAGATTTCTCCGTAACTCGCACCCGAGGTCGAGGCCGGGGACGAGGACGTGGAAGAAATGTTAGAACAACTGGACGTAAAAACCGGTCATCGATGTTGATTGGGAGAACACTTCCGAGGAAAGAGAAGAAATCAAGAAAGAAGCAGCGATAATAAGTCGAAAGAAACCCAGTTCCAGATCTCTCTCGAAGATGAAAAGAATGAAGAATACAAATCAATGTACGAGAAGATTAACCATCATGTACATACTATGAACCTGACCCCGATCCATTCTAGTAAGATCGAGGGTATGGTGGTCAAAGAAGTGCATGGTGGTGGTACTAAGCCAATCAAGTTTTACCGTGGTGCTTCTTCTTCCAATAATGAAAAAGATGTACAACTTCAAGATGTCACTTCTTCCGAATTAATGGAATTACCTTTTGAGTGGTACTCTCCCTGTGTTCAAAATTTAATTCAACGTGGTGTCTTACCTCGACAATGGACAAAGGGTCAATCGCAACATTTTGAAAGACTATGGAATAATGCCGGTCGGCCTCCCAATTCAAAACATGGTCTCGGATTCGGCACAGTAGGTTCAGTTGACGCTACGGAATTTTGCTTGGTTGTCACTGCGAACCTAATAAAGACTCGCTTGAAGCCTCGTAGAGACCTCGAAGATCTACCAATCGGAGATGCTCCACCAGAATTCGAAGAAGAAATCAAATATACAATAGACGAGTTAATGGAAGTTAACTTAGGTACTAGCGAAGAGCCTAGGCCAACCTTGGTTAGCTCCTTACTCAATAAAGAAGATTCCGAGGAAATAATTGAGCTACTAATGTAATTCAAGGATTGTTTTGCTTGGAGTTACGACGAAATGCCAGGATTAGCTCCAGAAGTCGCAGTTCACAAGTTAGGAGTGGATCCTACTTCTGTTCCAGTCAGACAAGGTTCTAGAAGAATGCGTCTAGAAATCGAACAACAAGTCATCACTGAACTTAAAAAGCTAATTGACGCTAAATTTGTCCGTGAGGAACAATACCCGACTTGGTTAGCCAATGTGGTACCAACGTAGAAGAAGAATGGTCGTATCGTAAATTGTGTGGATTTCAGAGATTTAAACAAGGCATGTCCAAAAGATGAATTCCCTCTACCGATCCCAGAATTAATGATCGACATTGCTTCAACGCATGAAATATTCTCATTTATGGATGGATCTTCAGGATACAACCAGATAAAAATGGCTCCGTAAGATGAAAAGCTTACAGCATTCGTAACGCCGATCGGAGTATATTGCTACACAAGTGATGCCATTCGGATCGAAGAGCGCAGGAGCAACCTACCGTAGAGCGATGACAAGAATTTTTGATGATCTCATCCACAATCAAGTCGAAAGCTACGTGGATGATGTGGTCATCAAAAGCAAAGTAAAGGAAAACCACTCGTATGATTTGAGAATTGTTTTCGAACGATTAAGACAATTTAACCTTAAGATGAATCCCTTAAAATGCACCTTCGGCGTCACCTCCGAAAAATTCTTAGGATTCGTTGTCCGACATCGTGGAATTGAGATCGACCCGGAAAAGATTAAAGCTATCTTAGAAATGCCACCTCCCGTAACCTTAAAACAACTACGATCTTTTCAAGGAAGTCGGCATATCTTCGACGCTTTATCTCAAACTTGTCAGTAGGTGTCACCTTTCTCGCATTAGTTAAAAAGGACGCCAAATTTATTTGGGAAGAGAAATGCCGTAGGGCCTTCGAGGACATTAAACAATATTTAATGACACCTCCCGTCTTAGCAGCCCCTGGCCTCAGTAGACCGTTGATACTTTATACCGCGGCTTTAGATGACTCTCTCGAACCCTCGTTAGCTTGTGTCAATGATGAGGGTAAAGAAAATGCTCTTTACTACCTAAGCCGTCGTTTACTTCCAACGGAAATAAAGTATCCTCCAATCGAAAAGCACTGTTCGCCCCCGATCTTCGCCGCTCAAAAGCTCGTGCACTACATGCTTTCTCATAAGGTCAACCCGATCTCGAAATTTAATCCATCGCAATACTCGATGACCCGTCCGACGCTTCTCGGCGTACTTGCTGTGTGGTCAATGATATTATCGCAATTCGATATAACTTTCGTGCATCTTCGTGCCGTAAAGGGACAAGTCCTAGCAGACTTCCTCGCAAAGACACCCTTTGCCGGCAGAATCTCCTCTCAATGACGACTCGCCGATGAGCAAATAATGAGCTTAGAAGACCCCGATGATCGACGTTGGGAATTATATTTCGACGGAGCATCTTCAAGCACACAAAGACGAAGAATCGCAAGTGATAGTGCCCGGTAAGGCAGAATCGACTAATCTTTATAACACCGGAGCGTGGGATGTTAAGATATTCCTACCACTTACCGTAGCCGTGTACAAACAACGAAGCGTAATACGAAGCCCTCATAACAGGACTAGAATTAACTATTCAAATCGGGATAACAAACATCAACATCTACGGGATTCGCAGCTAATCATTCAATAGATCGCGGACAATACAGAATTTTAAAGCCAAGACTCGAGCAATACTTCCAAGCATGCCATGACAACTGTTGGAACGTATTCCGAATGCGACGATCTACAAATTCCCGAGAAAGAAAACGCTTTGAAGCAGATGCGTTAGCCCGCCTCGCAAAAGAATTTTCCCGCTTGCAAGATGAATCGCTGGAAGTGTCGGCTCACGGACGTCAGGTCCTATCACAGCCGACATGTACACAATACACAAATCAAAAAAGAAGAAGAATCAACTGCAATAAAGTGACGTAAAACACCGAAGATCAGGCGACATACCATTAATGACTACCCGCAAACAGAAAACTACCGTACGATAGGTCGTTAGCCCATCGTATCAAGAAAAGAACTCGTCCTACGCATTAATAAACAATACATTATACGTAAGGTCTTTCGATCAAATGTGGCTAAGATGCCTAAGCGGGTCCGAGGCCCGTGAAATTGTTAAAGAGGTGCATTCAGACTCGTGGCGCTCACCACCGGGTCCGAAGATGAAAATGAAAATTAAAAGACTAGGGTACTACCGGCCCTCGATGATGACCGACCGCATGAAAATCGCCAAGAGCCGTCACCAATGCCAAGTGCACGGAGTGGTTCTACACCAACCTCCAAATGTGCTACATCCGACAATCGCGTCGTGGCCATTCGAATGTCGGGGCACGTATATAGTGGGTCCAATAGAACCACCATCTTCAAAAGGACATCGCTTCATTCTTGCGGCTACGTATTACTTTTCCAAGTGGCAGAGGCAGCTCCACTCGTAGAAGTGAAAGCACACCACGTGCTACAGCTTTTCAAGAACCAAGTTGTCTACCGTTTCGGAGTGCCGCGCAGATCATCTCGTATAATGGGTCAGCATTCGAAGCACACAAATCAACAATTTTGTCGGAGACACGGAATCGATCGGCGATATTCAACAATTTACTACCCAAGAGCAAACGGCCCGTCCGAGGCTTTTAATAAAACTCTCGTTCAGATTTTAAAGAAAACTTTGGACGATAATAAGAGAAATTGGCACGAGAAGTTATTATAAGCCTTATGGGCCTACCGGACAACCTTCAGAACTACTACTCAAGCTACACCTTATGCTCTGGTGTATGGGTCCGAGGCAGATGTTACCCTTAGAGGTCCAGACCTTCCTTCACTCGAATTGCAGCTGCAAACAAAATCACGACAGAAGAGAATGCCAAATTACGACTAGAAGAATTGGAAAGCCCGGAAGGGAAAAGACTTGCAACAGCAGCTAGAATTTAGAACTATACCAAGCTAAGATGGTTCAAGCCCATGACAGATCGGTCCGCCCAAGAACCTTCAAAGTTGGTGACTTAGGTCTCGTTCTCAAGAGACCTATCCTCGCACACCGCAAGATAGGAGGAAAATTTGAACCCACTTGGGAAGGGCCGTTTCGTGGTCGAGGCAGCCTACTCGTGAGGCTCCTACCAGCCTAGTGAATTGCCAAGGAGAACGACATATGCTTCCGATCAACTGGACGATACTCGAAAAAGTATTACGCTACTCGATGTTTCGAAAGAATGAATTTTTCATCCCTAGAAGCACGGGTGAAGTAATTACATATGACTGGGTCCGAACCCAAAAATAATAAAAAATGTGCTAAAATAAATAAAATCATGATAATAAAGTTTTTCTTGTTTTCTCTTCCAAATCAAAATCTCTTTCCTGACCTTTTCCCACTTCATTCCCGTTGAATTTAAAAATACAAAAGTAATAATAAAAAAAGAGAAAACTCGTCTCTAATAAACATTTTCTTAATGTTCTTGTTCTTAGTACATGTCCCCCGATCCTTTTCCTTGTCTTTTCGCAGGGAAATGTCGAACGGCGGTCGGTCCCGAACTTTAGAAATGGCGTAAGCCTCGCACTCGACGAAAAGAGGGTGAAAGATGGAGCGATAATAGAGATCGACTCGGACTTCGCACCAAGCAGCCTCACAATATGAGGAAGGTGACCGGGTCCCAACTGATCGAGAGGAACCGCCCAGCCGACAAGAATGAAAGTGGGTGGCCCAAGCCACCAATCCAAAGAAGAAGAAAAGAAAAACAAACACCGAAGAAGACAAGAAAATCAAGTCCGTAGTCGCTACAGCAGAGGGCGAGCTTGTCGCCGCCGCGCCTACGTAAATTCAGAAGTACGAAGAGCTACTCTCACAAAGAACTCGCCGAAGAAATAAAAATCGCCGTATCCGCAAGATGTTAACTAAACTAGAAGTGGACTCAGCGCGACGAGGCAGCTTGCTACCGCCAAGACATATACTTCAAGGATACCGGTTCGCCAGAACTCGAAGAAAGGAGGCCGCTCCGAGGATAACGAAGAGACCAGGGAAACCTCAAGAAGATCGAAGAAGGAAGGCTACCACGCCACCAGCATAAAGCCACCAGCAATGCATAACCTTGTCAGCAGAGCAACCCCGGAGGACGTCCCGACGGAGACCATCCCCGAGGAGCCGAGGTATGCAGGAGAACGCGAAGGGATCGAGCCATATATCCCACAAGACGTCACTGTGCCTCGCCATTTGCGCATTATTCCGTAATACGAGCTAGAAAGAATGCGTAATGTCGAGAAGCAAACTTTCGAATACTTCGAGAGAATCAGAGGCAGAAGGATCAATATACTGAAGGCCTCGAGCTACATACGTACGTGTTCTCAGAATACGAACAACAACAAATCGTGGACTGCATCCGGGATTTGAAAAGAATGGGTCGAGCAGGTCACCTAAGAGAAAACACGTACTCAGAACCCCGGAGATGGATGCCAGGGAAGGGGAGAATTACAATACAATGTGGATGCTGCTACAACTTCGCAGAAGACAGGAAGGGAAACCCACCGGGGATACTCCGTCATGGCCATGTGGATCCAATGCCATTAGTCATCAAAAGGATGGTAAAAAGAATGATAGCATGGAGGGTACCGCCAGCAGATCGCATACCCAACAGCTTGCATCATTAACATTTACAAGAAGGGTGACCGCATACCCCCGCACATAGCATCACCACGATTTTGTCGACCTTTCGCACAGCTTCTTTTCCGAACGAGTGTAATATCATGTTCGGATCCGACCTCCGGATAAGCAAGCCCGTGTGAGTTCCGAGGGCCAGTAAAGATACCATTATCGGTAGGTTCCGTCATGATACTAAAAGGCAACGGAGCAGATGTCGCTAAACATTGCATACCGGGAGTACCAATGAAGCGGATCTCAGTTACTTTTAGAAGGATGGATGACAGGAAAGCACCTTACCACTTCCGACCGTACCCGGAGCTAGAGAGTCTCCGGCCTTACGAGCCGTGAGTTACATGGAAAATATCACACCTCCAACGTACATCCATACGGCATCCTTGCCAAGGATGGCTTGGAAGGTGATGTTATCGACCATGTACCTCACTATTCGTACATGGATTTTTAATAGATACCTTTTTGGATGGATCGACAAAGATCATACATAGTCCGTTTCGAGTCTATATGGATTGTATGAGATGTATTCCGCATCGAGTTGTATGATGTATCTTCAACATGATTGGAATGAAAGTGACCATGTCACATTTTTGGCCTTCACCTCTTTTGTGCAAGTCGATCGGGAAACGCCATTAAAGTTAAATGAACTTCGAACAAAGAACGTAAAAGAAACAAAAAGAATAAAAGAAAACTTTCCTTTAAAATCTAAATAAAAAATGATGGACTCCAAATTCGCATGAACATTAAATGAACGATAAAACAAATTTGAATCGTTAAAAGACAAACAAAATGAACACGAATTTTAAATCAAAAATTCAAATTCAACTTTCCAAATTTCAAATCAAATCTCAATCAAATTCGAATTCGATTTTCCAAATTTCAAATCAAATCTCAATCAAATCCAAATTCAACCTTCCAGATCTCAAATCAAATCTCAATCAAATTCAAACTCAACCTTCCAAATCCGAAATCCAATCCGTTCTACTCTCTCCCTTGTCCGGGATGGAAGCGGTCGATTCCATCGACACGGAGCCACGAGGTTTTCGATTCGGATCTAGTGGCGAGGAATTGTATCCAATCCAAACCAAAACTTTCGATCAACTCTTTTGAATGGGATATGTAGCATCTACATATTCCCTCCTAATCTATTTCCTTCCATGAAAGTCTTTTACAACTTTCATGAAATTCTCGAAACACCAAAATTCCACACTTTTCAAATCAACACTACAAATCTTTGCAATATCAATTACCATTCAAAATCAAACTTTCGGGGTCGAGGATTTTACATCCGAGACCGCATCGCTTTAGGATTCTTTCCCTATCGCAATGAAATACATCAAAATCAAATTCTTGGGGTCGAGGATTTTACATCCGAGACCGCATTGCTTTAGGATTCTTTCCCTATCGCAATGAAATACATCAAAATCAAATTCTTGGGTCGAGGATTTTACATCCGAGACCGCATCGCTTTAGGTTCTTTCCCTATCGCAATGAAATACATCAAAATCAAACTTTTGGGGTCGAGGATTTTACATCCGAGACCGCATCGTTTTAGGATTCTTTCCCTATCGCAATGAAATACATCAAAATCAAACTTTTGGGGTCGAGGATTTTACATCCGAGACCGCATCGCTTCAGGATTCTTTCCCTATCGCAATGAAATACATCAAAATCAAACTTTTGGGGTCGAGGATTTTACATCCGAGACCGCATCGCTTTAGGTTCTTTCCCTATCGCAATGAAATACATCAAAATCAAACTTTTGGGGTCAAGGATTTTACATCCGAGACTGCATTGCTTTAGGATTCTTTCCCTATCGCAATGAAATACATCAAAATTAAACTTTTGGGGTCGAGGATTTTACATCCGAGACCGCATTGCTTTAAGATTCTTTCCCTATCGCAATGAAATACATCAAAATCAAACTTTTGGGGTTAAGGATTTTACATCCGATATCGCATCGCTTTAGGTTCTTTCCCTATCGCAATGAAATACATCAAAATCAAATTCTTCGGGCCGAGGATTTTACATCCGAGATCGCATCGCTTTAGGATTCTTTCCCCATCGCAATGAAATACATCAAAATCAAACTCTCGAGGTTAAGGATTTTACATCCAATACCGCATTGCTTCGAGTTCTTTCCTCATTGTAATGATTTAATTCAATCAATTCAATTTTCTTTTCGAGGTCGAAGATGTTACATCTAAAACCATGAAATTCGATTTTCATTTCAAGATTCAAATCCTTCCAAATTAATTTTAACAAAACTTCAATCTAAATTAAAACTTCAGCTAAAATCTAAGCTCACACATTGAAACTTGAAATTTAAAAGTAAAATGAAATCTAAATCGAAATTCCCCGCATCATGTGATTTGGAATTCACCTCCTTTTCCTTTCCCCAGCGAGAGTTCAGGAATCTCCAGTCTCAGAGATATACTTGACACTCCCCAGCTGAAATTCTTCTACTTCGTCCTAAGTTTGTCACTTGGACATCCGTGTTGGTTTTGTTGATCTTTTCGGTCAACGCCAATACGCGCGGTGTACTTGGTTAGCACACCACACCTATTGGGGTCCATTTGTCGACCTCATTTTCGATGAGGTCTTCTCTTCTTCTTTTTAGTACTTAGGATCTAGCCTTAGGCTTTTCCTTCGACTATCCTAGAGGATTAGAATCGGGACCCACCACTTAGAAATTCAAACTACTTCTTAACTCCCCGCAAACTCCACAAACTTGATTGTAGACCCCTAATCACCTAGAGGGTTGAAATCAAATGTGGAAGTTTAAAGGATGAGTTCCTATAGGACTCTTCGGCCTTAGGATCGCCCCGGGTGGCCCTGGTCCGGTGAAGGGCCGACTTACACACACACTACACCTATACACTACACTTTCACACACCTCCTAAAAACACACCCATACCTAACTCGACCTCCCGACTCATGAAGGTGATTCACATGGATGGTCCTTAACCCCTAAGCCCTCGCGCAAGAGGGTTAGGAACAACATAATGGATGCCTCAAATGAGTCCCTTTATGGCTCATGTGGGCTTGATATGGCTTCATGGCTCAACCAAAATGATTTCATTCCACTTACAATTACCCAATCTTCAATTTTCCAAATTTTTAATTTTTGACCCCTGGGACCCTACACCCGCCTAGCCTACCCAAAACCCTCGAAATTACCCAAATCCTCCAAAATTTCCAAATCACCCAAAATTCCCCAAAACCATTCCTAAACATTTCCTCACCAATCAAATTGATCATCCATAGCCAAAAATACCAAAAATTCCAAAAATACCCCCCAATACCCTCCAAATACCCAAAATGCCCCTCTTAGCCAAAAAATCTAAAAATTCAGAAAATTCCCAGAAAATTCCAGAAAATCCCAAATATTCCCAATTTCATTTTGTCTAACTACACCATAGGCCAATTTTGTCGATCTACCCCACTTTTATCAAAATCCCCAATTTGACCCATTTTTAACCCAAAGTGAACCCAATGTCAAACCAAACCTACCCAATTGACCCAAATTCTGGTCCAATTCAATTCTAAACTTCAATTCAACATCCCCAACACTAATCTAGACCAAATCCAAGCCCAATTTGATTGACATTTGAATCCAATTTCACTTTTGACCTTAAAGCCCAATTAGAACCCATGACCCAAACTTAGCTCAAACTCACCCAATTCAGCTCCAATTAACCCCAAATCTTTTCTAAACCTTCCTTAACATCCCCACAAACAAAACACTAACATAATTTGCCCAAAATTTAGACCCAAACCCCACTCAAATTCAACCCAAAGCTAAAAGACCCAATCTTGACCTAAACCCAAACCTAACCCAAATAAGCCCAAACCCCAAAATCAAAACCAAAACAAAGTCAAAACCTCTTTGAAACACTCCCATAAACATTTCCAAACATTAATTTTACAACAATTTCAACCCTAGCCCAACATTGGCCCAAGTTAGCCCAATTTGACCTACATTAACCCCTTTACCAAAGAAGCCCAAATCCAACCCAATTCAAACCCAAATCACTCCAAACTTGTTTCAAATCAATCATGACACATCCTTAGACAAAACTCAACATTTATTTGGCATGGCCCATTGCAAAATTTTTCATCTAAAAGCCCATTGCTAAACATGAAGGCCCACTCCCTTAAACCTTCCTAAAAGCCCATTTCCACCAAATTCAAAAGCCCAAATCAATCTAAAGCCCACATGAAACCTTTTCTTCATCATTCCTTTGATAATCCTATTTGACCAAAGTCTTAAACCATCATGAAATCAACCCATTTGTAACATCATGACAAATCCCATCAATGGAATCCAAAGTTTTCAAAATTCCAAATAACCCTTTTCCATGCAAGTGAGCCAAGCTTTTCCCCAAGCCATGAGCAAGCCAAATGAAGTCATGGAGCCATGCATAAGCCATATGCAAGCCATGGGGAGCCCTTTCCACCTCACCATGCCACTTATGGCAAGGAGAGGGGAGCCTTTCTTAAGCCTTCACTAAATCTTTTTTAACCCCATTCATGATAGACTTTAACCAAAATTGGCCACCTCACCTTGGATGGGGACTTCACCACATATGTGAGGCTGACCCAAATGATCTCACATCAGCCCAAATCAAGCCTTGGTGAGTGAACCAAGCCAAAACCATGAATTGACCCAAATTGGACCAAAAATGCTCCTTACACCCATGCCATTTAAATCCTTGACTTTACACATGGCATAACCCAATTGATTGCACCAAGATCAAGCTCAATCATGTGAGTTTTCCTCAACAAAAAACCTCGATGAATGAACCAAGCCAACCCTCATGGCCACCCAAGCTCCACCATAACCTTCCTTATTTAAACCCCACCTCCATGACCAAGTGGAAGAGATGCAAAGATTACCTTGGGTAAACTCTGCCAAATTGTTCCCAAAGCTTCTCCAAGCACTCCTAAGCTCAATCCAATCATTTCCACCGAGGCCTCACCTCTCGGACAAAGGTATCAAATTTTTTCTCCTCCAACCGAGCATGTTTTAATTTTCTGTACTTATTCACATGTTTTAAGTATATCATCACCGTATAGATGTGTGCTACTCGATTAGATGATCATTTTAAAAAAAAATTCATTCAATCTCGTTGAGAATCGAGGGAGATATCAAGGTTCGAAGTTGGATGATTTTGAGTGAATAGAACTGGGGAGAGAAGCAGACAGCCGTCCGATCGTGCGTGTATCCAATCGGACGGCGCCGATGGAGTCGGACGGTAGCCGCATCCATGAACGTAACCGCGCCGCCCAATCGGGGAGCGACACGTGGCGATTGAGCGGGAAAATGAAATATTTTATTTACTTTTGACCCTAAACTTCAAAAATGCATAACTTTGTGTAGAAAAATCATAAAAATAAAATAAAAACACTCTCTCGCTCGAGTGAACGTAGGAGAATAATGTGGAAAAGAAATCATTTAATTTCATCGAGTATTTGATTTTTTATAATTTATTTACTCTCCGCACATTTTCAATTCTCCATGCATGTATACAATTCACCATGGCATGAGACCATAGTGGCTTTTGAAGCTTCGAATTTGGGAACATTCCCCGAATTTTCCAATGTCGGAGGCCATCCCTATGAAGAGTTATTGATTTTTCAACTCTAGGTTGCTAGTTCGAGTATTTTAATTCCAATAATTAGCATATTGTGAAATAAATTCTAGGAAAATTTGGTGATGTTTATTATGACCGCAGGATCCTAGGAAAAATAGGTTTCGAGTTAACTCACTTGGAATAACCCTAATCGGCTTAAACACCCAAAATGAAGTTTTAATTAATTAGAGCTAATCATACATCAAATTGACTTGAAATCAATCCTCCACTGACCTTTAGGATCAGAGGAACCCACCATAAAAGTTTGAAGTCAATTGGACTTGGTTAGCCCTATCAAATGGGTTGATTAAGCCATTTAGCCAAAATTAAACTTAAAAAATTCATAACTTTCAAAATGCTTTTCAAAAATTCACCAAATTGGTTTTGGAGCCTCTCGGATATCAGGGGAATTTAAGAAAATTAAAATTTCAATTTTCTAAAAAGTTGATTTTTTGCATTATTTTAATATTTTTAATAATTAAAAAATAATAAAAATTACAAAAATAATAAAATTCACCAAAATGTCACATTTTGAATTTTAATCACTTAGGAACAAACCCCATATTTTTCTTAAGTCTATATGATGAGATATTAAATTTTAAAGCCCTAAGGTAATTTTAAAATTAAAAAAATGTATTTTTTAGCATTTCCACTAAAATAATTCTAGTAAATCAAAGAAAAATCAGAAAATTGTAAAAATTGGTTCTTTGATTTCCTTGATATCAGAGAGATTTTTGAAAAATATAAAATTCATTTTTCAGCCTTTATTTTATTTTTAAATTAATTAATACTCCAAAATTCAAAATAATTATAATAAAAAGAATATAATTCAAAAAATCACCAAAATTGGTCCAAGTGGTCCTCTGGTCATTAGGAATGTCCCACAATTTTCTTAAGGACAGAAACTTTCCCTTGGTCATATTATTAAATTTTCCTTGAAATCCCTATTTTCCACCAAAAATAATTACATAAATAAATTAAATACAGAAAAATCACATTTTCTCCTCTAATACCTTTATTGACATATGAGTGAAGTCACATAAAAATTTCAAATTCATTTGAGCTCAATTTAGTGAGTTATGGAATTATTAAGCTTGAAGGGCAAAATGGTAATTAAAATTTTAACCCTTAAATTAAAACTTTAGGTTTAATGAAATGAAAAAGTAAAATATTTGATCTTAATCTGATTTGGATGATTGAAATTTAAATAATTAAAGGGTAGAAACCTACTAAACAATTTAAAAATAATTAAAATAAACCTTAATTAAGTAATTAATTAAATTTGGAAGAATAATAAAATTGGAATTATTAAAATAGGGATATTATTAGGAAGAGATTTTTTCTTTAATTTAAGAATCCCTAAATTAATCATCTCAATAATTATTAATTCCTAATTAAAATGATAATCCAAATTTAAGATTTAAAATGCTAAAAGACTTAATCATTAAATTAAATTAAAGTTAAATTATTTAAATTAAATCCTTTTAAAATTTCAATTAAATTAATACTTTAACAATTAAAATTAAATCATCTTTAAAACATAAAAAATAAAATATTAAATTAAAATTAAAAATTAAATTAAATTAAAATTTAAATTAAATTAAATTAAATTAAATTAAATAAAATTAAATTAAAACATATTAAATTCAAATTAAATTAAATTAAATTAAATTAAATTAAATTAAATTAAATTAAATTAAATCATATTAAATGAAATTAAAATAAATTAAATTAAATTAAATTAAATTAAATTAAATCAAATTAAATCAAATTAAATAAAATAAAATTAAATTAAATCATATTAAATTAAATTAAATTAAAATAAAAAAGTAAAATCAAGTTAAAATTAAAATTAGATTAAATTAAATAAATTAAATTAAAATTGAAACTAAACTAAATTAAATTAAATTAAAGTTAAATTAAATTGAATTAAAAATAACATCACCTAAGACATAAAAAATTCAAAAATAAATCTAAAACAACTTGAACACTATTCCAAACTTAAACCCATTAATTGAAATTAAATTAAATCATAAATCACTTGAACATCAATTTGCCCTCGAAAGCTTTTGTTGTCATAACTCCTAAACGGAGCATTAAGTGAAGTGTTACTTCACTTATAGAATATTCAAATGTCCTAGTTCACTGAGCAAGATAACAAAACCTGAACTCCCGAACGATTAATTCATTTGTATAATTAAATTCTCTTGGACTTAAAATAATCCTAGAAATATTGAAAAGATGTTTAAGACTCGTCTCAAGCACTTCCTCGATATGATAGGATATTTATAAGAACAATTGAACTTAATTGTTCTTCGATGAAGAAAATCGTCCTTAAACCAAAACACAAGAACCTAGACGTCATAGGAGAGGACTAGCTAAAGGATTAGACTTTGGTAGACAACCAAAATCTTTACCTTAGCTTTACCTAGTACTTGTTGGAATACTTAAATGCTCGATATGTGTTTTAAGTGTAGCTTGGGATGACGGGAAGACCCTCCGAGTACGCTTTTATTTTATCGCAATTTACCTTATTGCAATTTATTTAATCGCATCGTACTTACTTTTCTTGCATGATAAACAACTCGTTGCATGAAAACCCACACCTTTAGGATAGTCCCTAAAACTCGAAACCAAAACTAAATTAAAAGTCATTACAAGATAAAATTCACCGCCACAACATTTCAAAATATAAAACAACTCAAAATTTAATCACAAACAGAACAACAAAACTACAACTACAACTAAATTAAAACGTCTTGTTTGATGATCGGGAATACCTCGGATGATGTAACCTACGTGTTGCTAACGGGATTTCCCACGGTCTAAATGAAAGTGTGGAACTCATTCAGTTGAGTTTAGCAAATTCATCTGGACTAAGTGAATCCGATAAAAATAACGATGCCGGAAGGATGGAACCGTGGGATCTTAACCGGTGTTGTTATAATCAACTTTAAGATTTGTTTTAATTAAAACATAAAAAACACTTGGAAATTAAGACTTTCTCTAAACCAGAACACTTCTCTCATCTCCTGATTTATGATTTCTAAAATTAAACCTCTCGCAACAATAAGGAGCTCTGGAGCATGGTGGGCAAGAAGGCCATCGTCATCGCAAAACCGAGTCTACTTCAAAGAAACTTTCTTAGAATTAAATAACCAAGCCATAGGACTTCGAGGTAGCTTGCACTAGTGCAACATAAATCCTCAACTCTTCGTTAGGCATTTGCATGATCATATCATGTAAATTAAGCCCTAACCGGTCTTAGGACTCCGAGGTAGTCGTCCGATACGACATAAACCCTCACATCTTCGAGGCTATTTCGTATGATTTTATCATACGAATATAAGTCCTAACTAATTAAAATTGGCAAGATCAAAATACTAAATAAACATTAGGGCTTTCCTAAATTCAAGCCAAACAATAGGATAGTCGGAAATTACCGGAGTTCGCTTTGAATCTGTGATTTCTCCTACCTTTCTTCCTTTGGATTCCCAAAATAAAATGTTCCAAATTTGATCCATTCCCTATTGAAATTCCAAAATTCAATCCTTTGAAAACTTAAACTTTGAAATTCTTGAGAGCAGAACTACTGATTATTATCGAAAGTTTTCTTAGGTGATTCCCGTCACTTAAGATGTAATTAACTATAGGGGCTTGCCCTTATAGGGAATTTTAAGAACCTGAGTAATATAAACCCCGTTTAATGTTTTCATATTAGCTGGGGAACTTGTCGGCAAATAAAATGTTTCGCAGACCAAACGGATGTCACAAACCTTTCTAGTTTATTTAATCGAGCCCCATTATCAAGCAGTGTGTCTATTCTTCGGGATAGATACACGGTTTGTGGTGCGGTGCTCGTTTATATAAACTATTTGAGATGTGAGATCAGTTTGATTTCATATTTTAAAATTTTTAAAATTATTTTCAAAATCAAAACATTACTTTCCAAATTATATATATCTGTAAATTAAATTAAGAATTCGCTGACAATTTCTGTAGGCGACCTCTTTTCAAAACAAAACACTTAACCTAAAAATATGCCGACAAACAACTTATTGACTTATCAAATAAAATATCAGAGGTTGAACTTCTTGCCTTCTGAAGCTTATATTGACTCAGTGATTCCTATAACTTATGATCCAAAAGATTATGATCACTCATAAGAGAGATAATTACAAGGGTGATAAATATATATGGTACTTTCATGATTGTTGAAAACACTTGGTTCAATATATTGTTGAAAATATTGAATACAAATTAGAATGCTTCAATGAATGCCACAAAAAATGAATGCATGGAAATCTTTAAGTGTGAGAAAGAAAAGATATTTTTTCCTTAAAGATGTTCATAGAAAACCACTAAGTGCGATTATCAAATCACTAATCAAAACATAGAATATATGTGCTTTACTGTCCATTAAATTGATGAAACATTGAGGTTGAAGAAGAAAATTATTAATTTTATTAAGTTAGGAATTTTTTATTGTGGGTTCCACCATATAACGAGAAATATTTCTATATAAATGATCATATAAGACATTCAAAGAATAATACACTATCATGAAAGAAAGAAAGAAATATTACCTTAGAGTGGATCTAATCTTTAAAATGAGGAAAATCTTTATGATTTTATGAATCCGTGAAACTATGATTTTTCTTTTACCTTGCGGGTATAAGATAATGTTTATAATAATTCTGAGGGCTGGTATCCCCATGAAGGGGCTCTCTCATAGTTAATACATCTCAAGAATTACTCTTAAGAAAACTCTCTATTAAAGTTATGCCTTATATCTCTCTTATTCATTAATAAATGTTTTTGGATTAACAAGATTTGAAGAGTTTGGTAAAAAGGAGAATTTTGGACAAAGGTTGAACTGACTTGAGTATAAAACATGGTTTACCCTTAGGGTTGAGCCCAAAATTTGACAAGTATAATGCTTGAATCATTGAATTTGGTTTGAGAAATAACTTGAATTTTAATTTAATCTTGATTCGATTGAGTTTGAATTTGATATTGGGCTTGAATGAGATTAGTGTTTAGTTTATATTCAAAAGGATTGGGTTACACTTATTTAGGATTGGATTGAGTTTTGATTTAGTATTTGAATTGGGTAGAGATAGGTTAAGATTAGTTAAGTTTGAGACTTGAGTTTGTATTTAAATGAAAATGAGTTTGATCTTGTTAGGATTGAATTGAGATTGTATTTGATCGAGGTGAATTGGGTTAAAGAACATCCTAGTCTAAAGGATAGAAAAAGGTAATAGATTTATTGATGGAGGTGAAGCACTAAACAAAATATTTCTAAATAGGTGAGTATAAGTGGAGTAACCTAAATTTGAGAATAACTCACCCTAGTCAAGTTGCATGTGGCTTTCCATTATCCTAGAGTACATTAGCGACCTCACACTATTAACCAGTAAAATTACATAAGTTCTCTCTTATGGTCATAACAATGACTTATGGTAGTCATTTCCACTATAAAGTGGTTTTGAGTATCTTTATCCATAACATGGGCTACTTCATTCTAGGATACTCGATATTCTTTGGGGGTAGGTGATGAGACTTTTTTATATGCAAGAATTTATGAACTTAGATTTATATATTTATAATGATTTCGTAAAGTCACAATTTCAAAAGCAAGTATACGTATCGCTCAAGTAATACAGGGCACTAATGGAGTCCCGTTTATCGATCCCACAGGGAAGCGAGGTAAGAGATTCTTAGTTAAATTCTAATCTACTGTTATTAGACTTTAGATTGGAGAGTCAATAAAAGTGGTGTTTTGTCTAGCAACTACTCCTAAATGCAGATGATTATATGTAAGGATAATAACTATTTCTAAATACAAATATTACTTCTAAAGATAACCTTTCTGGATGAGTTAGTTTGGTGAATTTTGAGATAATAAAATCTACTATTATTATGTAATGAATTAGATAATGTAAAGGAATGAGATGCATTAAATATTGTATGTGCCAAATAGGAGCAATCTTATTCTTTACCCATTTTTCAGCGTATAAAGAACATTGGCTAATCTAGGTTTAGTCTCCAAATCCGTGGTTAGTCTGGGAGGAAACTGGCTCTCACTCCAGAGCTCCCACTTCCCTTTCGCCTGAAGGCTAACTCTCGCTTTAGTTTCCAAACACTAGAACCAAATTGGAGATTTTAGTCTGTCACCCTAAAATCTCCAATTCTACGCCCATCAAAGTATATTTCCCTATTTATTTGCACTCAACTCTCATGAACTTAACCATCCATAGAATTTAAATGTCGTTCCACTTAGTTGAGAATTACACTGCCCTCTCATATCATATCATCTTAACACTACAACGAGCTCTTTTTGTAATGTAAATGAAATGCAAGTAAAAACCATCACAATTATAATAAAACTTCTTTTAGCATGCATCTCAATATCCTAAACATGAATCCTACTCATTGCAAAAGAAAAGTAAAAGAAAAATAATGACATAATCTTCTCATGTCATAATTTCCTAAGAAGAAGAAAGAGTAAGAGAAAGATTTCACAAAGCACGAAGAAAGCATAACGGAAAATTTCATTTCAAAGCAAATCCACAAAATAAGTGTTTAAAAAATCATAAGATAATGAAGAACACAATATTTAGCTTTTCCCTCTTGAAAGAAAGAAGAAGTTCTCTCCCACAAAGTCTCTCGCTGATCCATGCAATGCTAGTACAAACCCTTACAATTTCTCTCAAAATCCCTTCACCAATCTCTCTAAAAAGGTAGAAATCTACATATCTACTCCTATTCTAAGATCTCTCAAAATTCTCCACATTTTTCCTAACATTTCTCTCACAAAAAACCACCTTTTCTGACCTAAAATCGCTCTTTTAAAGTGTAGGGACGAATTGCCCAAGAGGTGCTTAAAAAATCCTTCCAAAAAGCATCCAAATTCGATGTATATGTCCCATAACCCCTACTAGAGCGGTCTGACGCTATCTGGGCACCGTTAGGAGCATTATTCCATGAAAATTTCTAGCTTTCCGAATTGGCGCCTTCCGGTCTTCGGATAGGCGCCGTTCGGCACTCTACTTTGCACAACTCCACCTTTTGCTTTGTTTGACTCCGTTTCAACTCTGATTCACCCCATTTCAGTTGCGTTGCGTTCGTAACTGATAGCCATTCAAAATAAACATAAAAACAACATTTTCTTTAAAGTGTAATCAGAGGTATGTCTGCCTCTTAAGAACTATCAAACTCAACTCTAGACTGTGCACACAGTGAATGAATCAGGGCGGGATGTCCTAATCCACCGATGATTTCTCCCTAGCAATAATCCGAATTTTCTTGTAGATGATAGATCCAATATTAATCTTTTTCATGGTCTCGAATACAATAATTTAGAATTGCTCTATCCTTTGTAACTTGACTTTGGTGATATGAAGGTAGTAGTCTCACGTAGATGAAATAGTGGCATGCTTTAGAAGCTACATTTAAGTTAGAAGCAGAGAAATTAATCATATGTTTTTATTTCGCTTTCCATTCTCCTCTTTCGTCAATCAGAAAAGCAATCACTTCTTTCATATACACTTCCCGCATATCAAAATTCTCATATTCACAAAATCTCACCCCTGTAACGGATAAAAATCATTAATACGATGAGGGGTGATTCTACCATTTTTCCTTGAACTAGCACATATTCCGTTTCAGTCAAGAGAAGATTTGCATAAAATTCTCGCACAAAGACCCATAATAGCTTTAGCGATGAAATAACAAAATCTTTCCTAATTTCTATCGAAATCAACTGCTCAATAGATCCGCCCGGACTTTCAAAAGCCCGATCTTGTATACACTTTTTATTATGTAGATAAAATTGAAACGAAACTGTGCTTTCACATTAACAAATTTATCTTCATCAAAATCTATCTTCCTCTTGCTTTTTCTTGTTCTAGGAGCCATATGGAATTCAAAAAAGTTGCAATAAAATCCGATAAATTACAAATCATAATGTAGGAAACTCCTAAAGCAAAATTAAGTAAATAAGATCTTAAATCATCATAAAAAATCCTAAAATATCTTTAAAAATTCCAAATTTCGGTTTGAAGTAATATGAGAAATTCCCATGGTGAAAATTAAAAATAATTAGTTTAAATTTAAGCTTTTACCAAGAGAAGCCTAGATCCACTCTCAAAATGCTTTGAAAATTCTCTAAATCCTTGATATAACAAGCCCTAGATCCAATTTTTATAAAAGCTGGAGGAAGAAGATGAAGGAAATGACTAGATTTGCAGGTTGAGGACAAAAATGATGATTTTAGGGGGGTTTGGCCATTTTCTGTATTTGGGCACCGGCGGCGCTCTATTTAAATTAAAAGGGCCCAACACTCTGTATTTGGGCGCCGGCGGCACCAGTTCAATTTATTAGGTTCGAAAAATTTTTGCAATTCGATCGTTTCAACATTCTGCTATCACATCAATAGTCTCTTTAAGCAACTATTTCATCAAGTAAGCAACTAACTAACATCAAACTTACACAAACAACACAAAACATTACTTTAATATATAAAATCACGCTACAAACATACACAATTAAGCATTCACCAATTAAGTTCATCCAGCCACTGATAGTCAGCGTTACAAACACACAACGATAATCTAACGCTACAAACTAAGAACCAACATGTAATCCAAGCATAGCAAGTCCACACACATACTACAAAGTAAGGCAAGTCAACACTAAACACACCGAGGCATATAAATACCAAATACTAAGTACTAGCGTAGTCACTACTCCTCATCGCTCTTCGAACTATCATCTCTTTTGATATCATTGACAATGCACAAACAAATTATAAAAGGGATGATACGAAAATTCATCGGATGAATCCTCAAGCAATCACAACATTCTTCTTCAACAGATTTATCAAATTCACTTCAATTTTCTCAGTATGATCAAACTATTCTTCCATCCTCCAATCCAAGTGATCAAATAAATCAGAGATATTATTAATAGCATTCTTAAGATTTTTTACCTCTTTCTCCAACTTCTTGATCTTTATCGGAATCACTCGGAACTTTCGGAAAGTAAAGCTGAATAGGTCGTGAATTCCGAGATGGTTGATCAATAATGAGGCTCATATCACTTTGATTTCCTATTGCCTGAGATTCATAAAGATCTGTTGGATCAATAGGCCTCCAGGGAAGAAGCACTTTTTCCCAACTCTCATATGGAACTTGTGACCGGCTGCAAAGAGCAATATGGTGGAAGGATTTCCAAGCCCATATTTAGATCCATGAACAATCAATCCCAATACAGATTTCACAATAATTGTACGAATATTGATCGACCTTCTAGTTTGAATACAGTAATTTAAAATAGCACTCTCCTTCATCACTTTACTAATTTTTAAAGTTGGAAGCAACTTTACAGAATTGAAGTAATGCCATTACTTTGACACCGGGTTTAAAGATGCAGAATAAAAATATACATATTTGTTGTCCCTAATCTCTCAATCTTCAACTTCGTCTATCAAATAGCAGTATAATTCATTCAAATTTTCTCTCGTCGCATCGAAATTTGAATAATGACAGATAGGCACATTCTCAATCACAAACAAGTCATTTATCTTTGAAGGAGTGAATGATACAAACCTACCTCACACATAGACAAATCCTTGATTAATCCCATGAAAGTTTGCATAGAATTCTTTCATAACAGGAACA
Source organism: Papilionanthe hookeriana x Papilionanthe teres (assembly GCA_022702705.1). NCBI lineage: Eukaryota > Viridiplantae > Streptophyta > Magnoliopsida > Asparagales > Orchidaceae > Papilionanthe > Papilionanthe hookeriana x Papilionanthe teres. Next base: position 135,166,700 of record CM040425.1, on the reverse strand, counting down.
ACTACAGCGGCGGTAGTGTAGCATAACACTTCCCAATGCCTCTGCACAATGATCTCTTCAACTCTTGTAGAAGGATTATTCATACCTCGATTTAAAAAACCTTTTTCCTTGATAATCCTCCTCTTCATCATCACCTTGTTGAATGAATGCTGCGCCTCGAAACTGACAAACTTTCATCAATTGAAAAATCTAAATCTTGGGGTTTCTACACAGTTGGAATCCATTGGATGCAAGTTGGGAAGGAATGTTTCATTTTTATGGAGTTTGGGAGTTAAAGATGAAGTTTGGGGATTTAAAAAAAAGAAAATTTCACCTAAAATAGCCAAAATCCGCATTTTCAAACTCCAAAAACCGTCATCATACCTTGGGTGTTTGCGGTGGCGGATAGGGCGCCGGCGGTGCCCATTCTGGCGCCGGCGACGCCGGTGTTCAAATTTGCACCGAAATTCATTTTGGTCCGAAATATTCTAATTTTTCAATACAATCCAATATTTTCCATTCTTTCGTGATATTTAAGAGTAAGTAGGACTCCAATATGACTCTCTACAAGCACAGCTACTAAAAACAAGCACATAAACATTATGAAAATAAATATGGGTTGCCTCCCATAAAACACTTGGTTTAACGTCGTCAGCCCGACAAACCATTGAGTTATTCAGGATGACTTAAAATTAATACCTCTTTAAAATCTGGTTGAAACCCTTCAAAATATGGTTTTAATCTGTGCCCATTAACTTTGAATATCTTTCCAGTTTTAGGATCGTCAATATCAATGACTCCAAAAGTATTCACTTTTATAACGAGAAGAGGTCCTATCCACCTAGACTTAAGTTTTCCAGGAAATAATTTCAATCTAGTATTGTATAACAAAACTTTCTGTCCAGGTTCAAATTTCTTTCTTAATATCTTCCGATCATGCCATAATTTCATTTTCTCCTTATAAATCCTATCATTATGATAAGATTCATTTCTGATTTCTTCCAATTCATTCAATTGTATAAATCTCTTCTCACCTGCGTTCCTCAAATGAATATTTAGTTCTTTTATCGCCCAAAAAGCTTTTTGCTCCAATTCAATAGGCAAGTGGCAAGTCTTTCCAAATACTAGTCTATAAGGAGACATTCCGATATGGGTCTTAAAAACAGTCATGTATGCCCATAATATAGTATTTAATCTCATAAACCAACTTAATTTGTGAAGATCCACAGTTTTCTCCAAAATTCTTTTAATTTCACGATTAGACACATCTGCTAAACCACTAGTCTGGGGATGATAGGCAGTAGAGATTCTTTGAATAATATTATATTTTTCAACCAATCTCTGAATCAAATTATTCCTAAAATGAGATCCACCATCAATTATGATTACTCTCGACATTCCATATCTTGTAAAAATATTTTTCATTACAAATTTTGAAACACTCTGAGCATCACTTCTGGGTAAAGAAATTGTTGCGATCCATTTCAAGACATAATCAACAACAACCAATATGTATGTATTACCAAGTGAATGAGTAAATGGTCCCATAAAATCCAATCCCCACACATCAAAGATTTCAACTTCTAATGTAAAATTTAAAGGCATTTCATTTCTTCTTGAAATATTGCATACTCTCTAACATCGATCATATGTTTTTATATATTTGTATACATCCTTAAAAAGTGTAGGCCAATAAAATCCAGATTATAAAATCTTATAAGTAGTTTTATCAACACCAAAATGTCCTCCAAATTCAGAATTAAGACATCTCTAAATAATTGGTTCAGTTTCTTCATACGACACACATCTTCTAATAATAAGATCCTTAACACTATTTATGTATGTAGGGCTCATCCCGAAAAAAAATTTATCATCATATCTAAATTTCTTTTATTATTTCCTTATTAAATCAGGTGGTATAATATCACTTACAATATAATTCACAATTTTAACATACCAAGGCAAATTTTTTTCCATAATGGTATAAAGTTGCTCATCAGGGAAAGTTTCTTTAATTTCCTTCTCAAATTCAGATAATTTATAATACTCCAGGCTAGTCAGATAGTTAGCAATTTGGTTATCAGATCATTTCCTATCAACTATCACAAAGTCAAATTCTTGCATTAGAAGTATCCATCTGATCAGTCTTGGTTTGACATCCTTCTTTTGCATTAAATATTTGATAGCTGAATGATCAGTATGCACTATGCATTTAGTTCCAATCAAATACGGTTTAAACTTTTCAAAGGCATACACTATAGCTAATAATTCTCTTTCAGTAGTGGTATAATTAATCTGAGCTTCATTAAGATTTTTCCTAGCATAGTAAATAACCTTAAACATTTTACCATACCTTTGCCCTAAAGCAACTCCAATTACATAATCGCTGGTATCACACATAAGTTCAAATGGTCTTTTCCAATCAAATGAAACAATTATAGGAGTAGTGATTAATTTTTCTTTTAATTGTTTAAAGGCATTCAAACATTCTTCATTAAAATCAAATCTCTTATCTTTTTCTAATAGTTGGCACAAAGGTTTAGAATTTTAAAAAATCTTTAATATAACACCTGTAAAATCTAGCATTTTCTAAGAAACTTCTTACCCCTCTCATAGTAGTAGGAGGTGGTAATTTCTCAATAACCTGAATTATTGTAGGGTCTACCACCATACCAAGTTTAGAAATTTTATGCCCCAACACAATTCCTCCTGCAACCATAAATTAACATTTTCCCCAATTCAGAACTAAATTTGTTTTCTTGCAAAGCTCCAAAAATTTTTATAAATTATTCAGACATATGTCAAATGAAGTTTCGAATGTAAAAAAATCATCCATGAATACTTCTATTCCATTATTAATCAAATTACTAAATTTAGATATCATGCGTCTTTGAAACGTTGCATGTGCATTACATAATCCAAAGGACATTCTTCGAAAAGTAAAAGTTCCGTAAGGGCTAGTAAATGTAGTCTTCTCTTGATCCTCAGGAGCAATAAGTATTTGATGATAACCAGTATATCCATCCAAAAAGCAATAATGCTTGTGTCGGCAAGTTTATCCAACATTTAATCCAGAGAAGGAAGAGGAAAGTGATATTTCCTAGTGGCGGCATTTAATTTTCTATAGTCAATACAAGTTCACCAACCATTAATTTGTCTTATTGGTACAGTTTCATTCCATTCATTCACATCAATAGTCACTCCTCCCTTCTTAGGAAGACAATGAATTGGACATACCCAAGCTAAAATTGGGAAAATAATTCCAACATCAAGCCATTTTAAAATTTTCTTCTTAACTACTTCTTTCATCATTGGATTCAGTCTCCTTTGTGGATCAGCTCTAGATTTATGTTGTTCATCCAACAAAATTTTGTGCACACAGATCGAAGGACTGATTCGTATAATATCTGCTAAGGTCCAACTAAAATCCTTTTTTTTATCTTTTTAAAGTCTTCAATAATTTATGTTCTTGATATTCATTAAAATCCAAGATACAATGACTGATAAGGTAGAAGATTCTCCTAAAAGCATATATTCCAAATAATTAGCAAGAATTTTCATCTCAAGTTAAGGAGGTTTTATAATAGATGATATTAAACTTTTTTCACCACGTTCCATAGCATCCAACATTTCAAATCTTTCCTGAACATATTCTAACTCTTCATTCTCCATATCATCAAAATCATTTTCTATTTCACTTTCATCCTCACACTCCACATTTTCATATTTTATTTTCTCTTCTAACACTTCTTTAAAATGATCATCTCTCAAATAATCATAGATTTCCATTCGAAAGTAGTCATCATCTTTTCTCAGTTGAGGGATATTTCATAGATTTCAAAATATTAAAGGTCACCTCTTGATCATTAACCCTCATATTTAATTCTCCTTTTGAACATCAATCATAGCTCTTCCAAGCAAGAAGGAATGGTCTTCCTAAAATAATTGAATTTCTTTATCTTCCTCCATATCTAATACAATAAAATCCACATGAAAGATAAATTTATACACTTTCACTAACACATCTTCCACCACTCCTTTAGGATAAGTAATGGAATGATCAGCCAACTGAAAAGTCACAATGTAGGTGAAATTTCTCCTATTCTCAATCTTTTGAAAGTTGATAAATGCATAAGATTAATAATTGCTCCTAGATCACATAAAGCTCTTCCAAAAAATTTCTCACATATAGCATACGGGATAGTGAAACTAAAAGTGTCTTTAAGTTTTTTGAGAAGCTTCTTCTGAATAATTGCACTACACTCTCCGCTAAGTGCATCAGTCTCGTGATCTGTGGACAACCTTTTCCTTTTAAGAATATCCTTCATAAACTTCGTATAATCAGGCATATGCTCTAATTCTTCAACAAAGAGAATATTTACAGTTAATTTATTAAGGATTTCCAAAAATTTCATAAATCTATTATCCCTATTTTGTTTTTTAAATCTTTGAGGAAACGGAGGTGGTGGTTTTTCAACAGTAATCTTCATTGGTTCAAGCGGATATTCTAAGTCTGGATATATCTTATTAGAACCTTTTTCCATATCCACCTTCTCTTTCTCAACTTCAACTTCTTTTTGCACTCTTGTATCTAATTCCTTTTCACTCCTTAATTGAATAGCCTTAATTTGTTCCTTGTTTTGATCTTTTAGCCTGATCTCAACATTTTTGGGAAGAGCTCCAGAATGTCTATTATTAAGCTCAGTGAAAATATGTCTTGATTGATTTTCAATGTTCATAATCGCAACACCTTGAGCTTGTAATTGATTACTAATGTTCAACATTAATTTTTCAGTAGACAACATCTTTTCCTTAAATTGTGGGTTACTATTAAAGCCAGAAGGATAAGAAAGTCTATAATTGGTGTTTCCTTGGTTGTTCAAATTTCCAAATGGGTTAATAGGATTGTTTCCCTATTGTGGGTTAACAATAACATTGTTTTTATTGTTCCAGTTAAAGTTTGGGTGATTCATCTAACCAGGATTATAATAGTTCGAATAAGGATTGTTGGGTTTATTATTTCATAAGGTGTTTGAGATTATATTATTCGTCCTACTGAATTTTCCTCTAACACTAGGGGTGTTTAAGAATAATTCATTCCGCGTTAATCTATTTTCTTTGAAAGAGTAGCAATTTGGGAGGCTATCATAGTTATAGCATTAGAATCATGAATACTAGCTATTCTTATAGGATTTACCCATTCAGAGGGCCATTGAAAATTATTAGTAGCCATTTCTTCTATTAACGAATATGCTTCTTCAAAAGGTTTTGACATTAATGATCCACCAGCAGCAGCATCTTTAATTGACCTATAAGATCCCACTAATCCATTATAAAATGTTTGAATTATTAACCAATCTGGTAAAGCATGATGTGGACATTTCCAAAAGAGATCTTTAAAACTTTTCCAAGCTTCATATATGGATTACCCTTTAAGCAAACCAAAAGATGTGATATCATTTTTTAGCGTAGCAATTTTTTATAAAGGGAAATATTTTGACAGAAACTTTTGTAAAAGTTCTCCTCAAGTTCTAACAGATCTAGATGCTAACGAATTTAACCACGCCTTGGCTTTATGCCTTAATGAAAAAGGAAAAAAGTCTAAGTTTAACAGCATCATTTTACACTCCATCATATTTAAAAGTAGCACACAGTTCAAGAAAACTAGCGAGTTGTAAATTAGGATCTTCTTTAGTTATTCCTCCGAATTGATTATTTTGTACCATTTGGATAATAGTAGGTTTAAGATCAAATGAATTAGGAGCAACAACAGGGTTTTGAATGATTATATGAATTTCATCTGCTGTTGGGTTAGCATAATCTCTTAAAGGTCTTAGTAAATTTTCATTTTCATTTCTTCGATTTTCTTGGTTGTTCGCCATTTTATGAGGATTTTGAGATTGTTTTTGTTGTTTTCAAAATTTTCTAATAGTACGCTCTAACTCTAAATCGTAAGGAACTAAACCTATAGATCCAATCCTATGCAACTAAAATCACATAAAACACACCAAAAAGGAAACAAGCACACACAATTGCAAACTATAAAGTAAAGGTTTCAACTACTACAATTTTGATTAGTTATCGTTTATACCTTCCCCGACAATGACACCAAAAACATGACTGGATGTGTGAGCTGCCTCGAAATTCTATATTCAAAAGAAAGTTTCAGTTTAGCTTTTCAAATTAATTTAATAATTAGGCAGTCACCCGTATACGTAAGTATACGTATTTTTCAAGTAATACAGGGCTCTAGTGGAGTCCTGATTATTGATCCCGTGAGGAAGGTAGGAACTCTTCAAAATATAACAAAAATGTTGAAATCTAACACTCAATTCACAACGTAAGTTCAAATACTATTTAATGTGCTAATGCAAAGATAACAACAACTAGAATTACTACAAGTTACTTTTAAATTTTCTAAGTAGGATTAACTAACACACACACACTAAGTTTTGTAATTGAAAGGCTTATATATGGAAAAGTGTCTTCTCTCTTGCAATGATTCTATGATGAGTGATTGATATAGATTGATAATAGAATTGTATTGTGATAAATAGGAGCATTCATATTCTTTACCCTCGTCAGAGTAACCCCCCTCCAAGTCATGTAAAGAATATTAGCAAATCCTAGGCTTAATCACTAAATCTGTGGTTAGGCTGGGAGGATACTGGCTCTCACTTCAGAGCTCCAACTTCCCTTCACCTAAAAGCTAACCATAGCTTTAGTTACCAAACTTTAGGACCAAATTAGGAATTTCAGCTTGTCACTTTAAAACCTCCAATTTGACGCCCATTAAACCATATTTCCCTATTTATTTGCACTCAATTCCTATGAACTACCCAATTCATTCATGGGCATTGAATGGATTCTCCACTATGGTTTTAGAACACTTAGTCCTTTCAAAATGGATGTTTCACAATAGAATTTAACAATTCAATTGGCCAGATCGAAAAGTAAATGATGTTTGAAATGAAAAGACATCACAATTTCTTTAGCGCTTTTATGGAACATCAAATCTACATCAACACTTCACCACTTCTCATTGCAAGATGAAAGACAAAGAATTCTACTCAAAACTCATGAGGAAGATACAAAAAAATATGGATTATATATATAAAAGCAAAGTCACACAAAACACAAAAGTAAATACAACTTATCTCTTTCTCTTCCCTAAGCAAATCTCTTATAGTTCATTTGAATCATTTTCTCTCTTCTCTTCAACACTCAATTTTCTCTTTAGAATGGTAAGGAAGAAGCAATCTCTCACTTTACTCCTTCTCCTACATTCCTTAGAGAAGAATCCCTCACAATATAAGACTTATACACACTTTCCTCACACTTACTACAACCTAACACACTCTCTTCACTCTAAAAGACTTCTCTCCTTCTCCTCTCTCACACACACTCACACACCCACACACACCCTTACACCAAAAGTGGTGTCCAAAATAGTCTAAAATAAGTTAGAAATGAAATCCCCAAGAGTTTCATCAAGAAACCCTTCAAAAATTCATCCAAATTCGTTGAATTTGACTTGAACTGACATTGGGAGCCGATGGCGCTGCGTAGCTAGGCTGCTCACACGCCTAAAATATATACGATTTTGGCTATATAATTTTAATCATTTTTTATGATATTACACTTTAAATTAAGGTATTTTGTATGTCTTTTTGTTTTAGGAACAAAAAATGGTGATTGGAACAGAAGGAAGTAAAAATAGTGCAATTTGGAGCAAAAACGAGCAAGAAAGCAAATTTTGGCTTGACACATTTCAATAAGTCTTTCTATGTTTAATCTCTTTTACACTTATTTCATATTTTTGAAAGTGATTACACTTCAAATAAAGGTTATTTTTATACTTATTTTTTAGGGCAATCTGTTAGGAACGCAACGCAACTGAAATTGGGCAAATCGGAGCTGAAAAGGATCCAAAAGGAGCAAAATAGTGGAGCTGCACAGAGTGGGCGCCGGGGGCTCCCGAACCAGCGTTAGTGGCGCCAAAAACCCGAGGGTATGAAAATAGGGTGCCAGCAGTGCCCTATTTAGTGTCGGTTGTGCCCAAGATGGTCTGGATGTGAAATTGAGCGGTTATTGGCCATATACATCGAATCTGGATGCTTTTCGGAAGGTTTCTTCATGCACCTCTTGAAAAATTCGCCCCTACACTATTAAAAAGCAAATTTAAAGCCAGAAAAGGAGGAGATGTTAAGGAAAACTGGGAGAATGCTTAGAGATCTTAGAATAGGAGTATAAATGTAGATTTCTATCTTTTTGAGAGATTGGTGTGGGGATTTTGAGAGAATTTGTAAGGGAATGTTCTAGCATTGCATGGATCGGCGGGAGACTTTGTGGGAGAGATTTTTATCTTTCTTTCAAGGGGAAAAAGATAAGTATTGTGTTCTTCATTGTCTTATAATTTTGTAAGCACTTATTTTGTACATTTGCTTTGAAATGAAGTTTTTCGTTGTGTTTTCTTTGTGCTTTGTGATGTCTTTCTCTTACTCTTCTTTCTTGTTTAAAAATAGTGGCATAAGAAGTTTATGTCATTATTTTAACTCTACTTTTCTTTTTTAATGAATAGGATTCATGTTTAGGATATTAGGATGCTTGCTAAAAGAAGTTTTAATTATAAATGTGATGGTTTCTACTTGCACTTCATTTACATTACAAAAAGGGCCCGTTGTATTGTTAAAATTTGTTGTAATTGCATTGTCCCGAAAGGGCGACGTAATTCTCTACAAAGTGGAACTACATTCAATCTCCGTGAATGAATTGCATATTTCATGAGGATTGAGTGCAAATTAATAAGGAAATATGGTTTCATGGGCGTCGAATTGGAGGTTTCAGGGTGACAGGCTGAGATCCCCAATTTAGTCCTAAAGTTTGGTAACTAAAGAAAGGGTTAGTCTTTAGGTAAAGGACAGTGGGAGCTCTGAAGTGAGAGCCAATATCCTCCCAGCCTAACCATGGATTTAGGGGCTAAGCCTAGGATTTGCCAATGTTCTTTATAGCACTCTGAAGAGGGGGCACTTGGAAGAGGATAAAGAATAGGATTGCTCCTATTTGGCACATACAATATTTAATGCATCTCATTCCTAAATTTTATCCAATTCATTACATAAGAATAGTAGATTTTATTATCTCAAAATTCACCAAACCAATTTATCTAGAAAGGGTTATCTTTAGAAGTAATATTTGCATTTAGGAGTAGTTATTATTCTTACATATAATCATATACCTTTAGGAGTACTTGTTAGAAAAATCACTTATATCGACCTTCAAATCTAAAGTCTAGTAATTGTAGACTAAAATTTGACTAAGAACCTCTTACCTCGCTTACCTGTTGGATCAATAAATGGGACTCCATTAGAGCCTTGTATTACTTGATACGATACATATACTTGTGTTTGAAATTTTGTCTTTACAAAATCATTATAAATATATAAATATGATGTCATAAATTCTTACATATAAAAAAAAAGTCGCATCAAGTTTTTGGCGCCATTGTCGTGGAAGCTTCGGTAAGAATTTTAGGAGAATTTTAGTTGAAGTAATTAGGCTTAGAATTGGAAAACTTTAGTGTCATAAAATTGTGTTTGTGTGAAAAGTGTTTTTTTTTTATGAAAAAGTGTTGTGAAAAAAAAACTATTTGTGTGAAAAATAAGGTGTTTGTGAAAATGTTTTGTTAAGTTGAATATATTTTTTGTTTTATTTGTTTTATTGTTAATGTATTGTTAGTTGTGTTACATATGTAAAACAAAGGATCTGTAGGACTTGTGCCTTATGATCCCGTGTTAGAAAAATGGAAAAAAAATAAAAAAAATAAAAAGGACTTAAAAAACTAGAAATGGAAATGGAAAACATTCAAAATAATAACTTGAAAAATCATCATAAATCATTAAGGGATTATGTAAATCCTACCATAGATAAAACTCACTCAAGTATACAACCTTGTTGTAGAAGCTGACTTGTTTAAACTAAATCCAGTGATTATCAAACTTGTGCAAAACAACCAGTTTGGTGGAATCCTTCGGAGGATCCCTATTTACACTTATCTAATTTTCTAGAATTTTGTGCTACATTTCGTTATAATGGCATTTCAGATGATGCAGTTAGGCTAAGGCTTTTTCCTTTCTCACTAAGGGATAAGGCTAAAATATGGTTATACTCATTAGCACCTGGTTCTATTAAAAATTGGGAGGAGTTAACTCAGAAATTCCTAGCAAAGTATTTTCCACCTTCGAGGACTACAAAATTTAGAAATGATATTATCTCATTTTGTCGGTATGAAGGGGAATCAATATACGAAGCTTCGAGAAAGATTTAAAGAACTCCTAAGAAAGTGTCCACATCATGCTCGATCGATTGGTTAATAATTCAAACTTTTTATAATGGGTTATTAGGATCCCTTAGGTCCATAATTGATGCTGCCGCTGGTGTTCATTAATGTCAAAAACATTTGATGAAGCGTATGCATTAATTGAAGAAATGGCTACAAATGAATTTCAATGGCCCTTTACAAGGGTAAATGATAAAAATGTAGCTAGTGTTCATGATACAGATGCGATTGCAATTCTTGCATCTCAGGTTGCTGCAATATCAAGGAAGTTGGACCAATTTGGAATGAACCAGCCTCAATTTACTCCTATAAGTAAGGAATGTTCATTAGGGCATCTGATTAATTCTAAATTATTTTATGAGACTTTATATATCATTAACAACCCATATTCTAACTTTTACAACCCAGGTTGGAAGAAACATCCTAAATTTAACTGGAATCATACTACCGGGGGTGGAAACCAACACTAGGAAAATAATCACCCAAATCCTAATGGAAGTTGGAATAATAGGGGAACACAAGCTATAGACCTTCATATCCACTAGACTCTAACAATGATCAACAAATTGAGGATAGGAAGATGTATATAGATGAAGTGGTAATGCAAATGGGAAACTAGTTGCAAAGTTAAAATGTTGTGATTAGAAACATTGAGAATTAAATAGAAGAAATTGCTAATTCACTTAGCAATAAACCCAAAGGAAAACTTCCTAGCAAAACTGAGATCAAACTTAAAGAGAACGATAATGAACAACTATTCCTTGTTACTGGACAATCTATGATAGATGTGCAAAAAGGAGAGTTGATTATGAATATTAATGACATGAAGTCACTTTTGATATGTTGAAGACTATGAAATTTCTAGCTGAGAGAAAAGATGATGAATGGTTTTGGATGGATGAAATTGATTATCTAAGTAAAGACCATTTCCAAGAATGTTTTGAGAGTAAGATAATATATGAGGTCAGAATGGATTTTCATGATGAGTTGAAAACATTATCTGAAGAAGACTGTATTTATGTTCAATAGAGGTGTGAAATGATGGAAGCTGCCAAAAATATTGAACTAATAATTCCATTTGTTGAAAAATCTCATGAACTTAAGATGAATGTTCTCCATACAATTTTAAAGCCTCGCCTATTTAGGGAATTCATCTACACCACCAGTCTTTATATCTTCATATACAACTCAATTAAAAGAAAAACCTGAATTGAATGATGAACAAGATAAAGTTATTGAACTAGGACTTGGAAGAGAATTTGTGGATAAATTTCAAAAGAACTTTGAGTTGAGAAAAGAGGATAAGGATATTGGAAGACTATTGGAAGAAATTCCTATGGAATTGGAAAAATTGATTTCCTCAACTAAGATAGATGTAGAAAGACCACCTCCATTATTGAATTGGTACCAAGGGGAAGAATTGGAAGATAACTTGAAACAGAAAAGTGATATTGAAGAATTTGATCCTGAATCTAAATTATCTAGAGAGAATCTGATCCAAAATTTGAGAGATCTTGAATTATCTTATAGAGATCTATTTCTTATAAATTTCAAGGATGATAAGTAATATGCACATTTAGAAAATCAATAGAAGAATATTGGATCTAGAAAGAAATATGAGGAACAATGATATAAATCCATCTGAAAAGGAAGAGCTGAATTAAAAATTACAATTTGAGGGTTTTGTAGGAATTCCTGGATCTGAAAAGGATTGGGCGATTGATCTAGAATTACTTAATTGGAATTTTGATCCAAGAGGAATCATTTGTCGAGCCCACGACGTTAATACCAAGCGCTTTATGTGAGACAACCCATAGTTATCAGTGTGCTTTGATTTATTGTTCTTGAGAGTCATACTTGTTAGTGTTTTATGGTGTTTGCTTTAGAGTGGATCGACTTGATCTTTATGTGTCATTATAGATCGATAAGTTCGATTGTTGATTGGTAGATGTTTGGATTGTTAATAGTTTGATTTGATCTTTATGTGTCATGAGGGAGGTGATTCCTTAACTTCTTATTATGGTTAGAGTTGTATGTTCTCTTGTAGTAGTTGGATTGACGAGTTCACTATAACTCGGGTCTTACTCGGACTTGAGTTTTACAAGAGATATTATGAATTTGAATAATGACAGGCTTCATCTCAATTTTGTTACATCCTTTCTCTAACTTTGTTTCCATTTGATAGGAGTCATGAACCTATTTGATGAATAACTTGTGGATGATCTTACACTACGATTTATAACAGTTAGAGGTGCTTAATTATAGGGATTAAATGATGCCTGAGCTTGGTGCCTAAAAACCAATTTATCAGGGATAATCTTTGAAATTATAATCCATAAAATCATTTGAAAGTACCAAATTACTAGTGTAGTGATTCCGTTAGAAATTGGAAGTAAATTAGTGAGATGCGATGAGTTAAAAGAAGAATTGACCTCATTTATCATATGTCTGTTTATGTTTGTGTTACAACTTTATTTAGGTCTTGAAGAACATTTTTATATTCCCGTGCTGATACCTGCTATGCTAATTAAACTTTAATTTAATGAATTTCATTTTGGCATGATTAGTTTAGATTTATTTTCTACTGCATATTGTTCTGTCCTAATGAATACTTGTAAATGGTTTTGATAGACATTTGTGGTAGATAGAATTTCTAAACTATTTTTCTTCCTGCTTATATTTTTTGTACTAAATGTTATATATGTTAAAAATTAAGTTTGGGGGTAGGAAGAAAAAAATAAAATTTTAAAGTGAAAATACTTCCTTTTAGTGTACTTTTATTATAAGCATGTTTTAGGTTAGATTTATTTTCTCCTACTGTCATTCTATCATAATTATGCATGTATATGAACTTGATAGGATGTTGTAGTAGTAGGGAGATTCAACATTTATTTTTTCTTCCTGCTACATTTTATGAAATTAATTGCAAAATATTTTAAAATTTAAGTTTGGGGGGAAGAAAAATTTTTAAAATATAACTTTATTTGTCCTTAGTAGCCTATATGTAATTTGATATCATTTTTAAAAAGACTTGTGGTATGTGATGTTACCTTTATTTTACTATAATTTTGAATTTAGGAATGTTAGAAAAATAACTTAGTTGAAATCCTATGTGAAGAAACTGTTCTAGGGTTAAGATATTTTGTAGGAAACATTGGGAAAATGATTTTTCTATTTATGGTAGAAAGGAGTTGAATATTTGAAAAGCTAAAATTCTTAGATTTATACTTAATGAGAATTAACCTTTATTGAAAACCTTTTTCGAACTAATATTTACACTTATAAAAAGTGAGGCAAAGTTTTGAGTTTTGGATTTTAGAGATAGGAAAATGAAATTCAAAATTATTAAAGGCCTATCCAGATACAAAAATCATCACATAAAAAAAAGTAAAAAAAGGGATTAAAAATAATCCCGAAAATAAGAAAAAAAAAATTGAAAAAAAGGGGATTGAAAATGATCCCGAAAGAAAAAAAAAGAAAAGAAAATAAGTGAGGAGAAGCTTGAAGAGAAGCCTTATCAAAAATTGCTTTCATTTGAATCTTTTTAAATGAAAAGACTTAAAAACAATCCTAAGCTTATTCTTATTTCAAAAGGTATTGGTTAAATTGGTATACATAAGGTGCTTAAATTCCATTTTTATACTTTCTATGAATCTTTAGTTTGACAATTTTCAATAACTTTTGAAGTAAATAGAAAATCAGGATTCCTAAATTGAATATGAGATATTCTTACACTATAGTCCTAGGTCGATTTGCTAAAATTTCTCTTATGTTATACTATAATGTTACTGAGATGAAATTATAGTAAACTCTATTAAAAGCCACAACCACAAGTCAACATATTTTATTTTTAAAGTTATAGTGTCACTTAAGGACAAGTAACAGTTAAGTTTGAGGGTATTGACACGCCTAAAATATATACGGTTTTGGCTATATAATTTTACTCATTTTTTATGATATTACACTTTAAAGAAAGGCATTTTGTATGTTTTTGGTTTTAGGTACAAGAAATGGTGATTGGAGCAAAAGGAAGAAAAAATGGTGCAATTTAGAGCAAAAACGAGCAAGAAAGCAAATTTTGGCTTGACACATTTCGATAAGTCTTTCTATGTTTAATCTATTTTACAATTCTTTCATATTTTTGAATGATATTATAATTTAAAGTAAAGTTTTTATACTTATTTTGTAGGGCTATCTGTTAGGAGCGCAACGCAACTGAAACGGGGCGAATCAGAGCTGAAACGGAGCCAAACAGAGCAAAATGGTGGAGCTGCGCAGAGTGGGCGTCGGGGCCGCCAAAACAGACACCGACAGTGCCAGCAACCCGAGGGCACAAAATTAGGGTGCCGACAGCACCCTATTCAGTGCCAGCGGCGCCCAAGATGGGCTGGATGCAAAATTGAGCGGTTATTGGCCATATACATCGAATCTGGATGCTTTTTGGAAGGTTTCTTCATGCTCCTCTTGGGAAATTCATCCCTACACTATTAAAAAATGAATTTGAAGCCAGAAAAGGAGGCGGTGCTAGGGAAAACTTGGAGAATGCTTAGAAATCTTAGAATAGGAGTAGAAATGTAGATTTCTATCTTTTTGGAGAGATTGGTGAGGGGATTTTGAGAGAATTTGTAAGGGAATGTTCTAGCATTGCATGGATCGGCGGGAGACTTTGTGGGAGAGATTTTTATCTTTCTTTCAAGAGGAAAAAGCTAAGTATTGTGTTCTTCATTATCTTATGATTTTGTCAACACTTATTTTGTGGATTTACTTTGAAATGAAGTTTTCCGCTGTGTTTTCTTCATGCTTTGTGATGTCTTTCTCTTACTCTTCCTTCTTTTTGGAAATAGTTGCATAAGAAGTTTATGTCATTTTTTTCACCCTACTTTATTTTTACAATGAGTAGGATTTATGCTTAGGATATTTGGATGCTTGCTAAAAGAAGTTTTAATTATAAATGTGATGGTTTCTACTTGCACTTCATTTACATTACAAAAAGGGTCTGTTGTATTGTTAAAATTCATTGTAATTGCGTTATCCCGAAAGGGCAGTGTAATTCTCAACAAAGAGGAACCATATTACATTTCTGTGAATGAATTACATAGTTCATGGGGATTAAGTGCAAATAAATAAGGAATTATGGTTTCATGGGCGTCGAATTGGAAGTTTCAGGGTGACAGGCTGAGATCCCAATTTGGTCCTAAAGTTTGGTTACTAAAGTAAGGGTTAGTCTTCAGGTGAAGGGCAGTGGCAGCTCTGAAGTGAGAGTCAATATCCTCCCAGCCTAACCATGGATTTAGAGACTAAGCCTAGGATTTTCCAATGTTCTTTATAGCACTCTAAAGAGGGGGTACTCGGAAAAGGATAAAGAATAGGATTGCTTCTATTTGGCACATACAATATTTAATACATCTCATTCCTAAATTTTATCCAATTAATTATATAAGAATAGTAGATTTTATTATCTCAAAATTCACCAAACCAATTTATCCAGAAAAGGTTATCTTTAGAAGTAATATTTGCATTTGAGAGTAGTTATTATCCTTACATATAATCATCTACCTTCGTGAGTACTTATTAGAAAAACCACTTATATAGACCTTCATATATAAAGTCTGATAATTGTAGACTAGAATTTAACTAAGAACCTCTTACCTCGCTTCCCTGTGGGATCGATAAACGGGACTCCATTAGAGCCCTGTATTACTTGATATGATATGTATACTTGCGTTTAAAATGGTGACTTTACAAAATCATTATAAATATATAAATCTGAGGTTATAAATTCTTACATATAAAAAAATGTCGCATCAGCTGCTAATAATTGGTTGAACTCTCTAGAATTGGGCGCCAACGGCGCCAGAAGTCAATTTTCTTCATTATGCTCCTTTTTGCTCTAAGTTCTTTCCTTTTCGCTTCCTTTTGCTCCAATCATCTAAAATAATCATACCTGTAGTAAAACATGGAAAATACCTTCCTTTAAAATGCAATATCACTAAAAATTAGTTAAATTATATTGTAAAAACCTAATATATTTTTGGTGCATCAGGTACTATGGAAGTATCTGTATCGTTTCAACCAATATATGATTTTCCTTAAAAACCTCAGTATCAATCACATGAAGAAAGCTGTAACTCTTAAAATAAACTTGCAAAATTTCTACCTAAATTGCAGATAAAATTAATAAGAGAACAATGTCGATATGCTAGCAAAAAAGTTACTACTAAATTTAAACAAAAAGTAACAAATAAGTTTAAAAGTTTAATAAAGTAAACTAACGAGTTTGGATATTATGAAATGATCTTTCTCCTTGCAAAGAGATCTTAACCCGTGTAGGATTAAATGACTAAAAATAAGATGATGTATTGTGACAAATAGAAGCATTCTAATTATTTACCCCCTCCCGGTGTTAGCAAAGAACATTGGCTAATTTAGAGTTTTTCACTAGCTTGTGTGGTAGTGATGA
Organism: Papilionanthe hookeriana x Papilionanthe teres; assembly: GCA_022702705.1. Lineage (NCBI taxonomy): Eukaryota > Viridiplantae > Streptophyta > Magnoliopsida > Asparagales > Orchidaceae > Papilionanthe > Papilionanthe hookeriana x Papilionanthe teres. Next base: position 135,149,922 of record CM040425.1, on the reverse strand, counting down.
GTAGATTTTGGCCTCTCACCTCCAAATTAGGGACCCTTACGATCTAAAATCTAAACTGAATTGATAAAATAATCTAGTCTATCACCCTAGAAAAGTCAATTCTACACCCAACAAAACTTTTCTCCCTATTTAATTGCACTCCCCCTAGGTGTTCACAATGAATTTGCCCAAGATGAAGTGGTATTCACTAGTTGGATGAAATCGTAGCCCTCCTGAGTCATTATGTTTCTCAACAGATTTTAACCACACAAGTGGCCAGTTTGCAAAGTCAATGAAGAATCGGTGAAAATACCATCACAATTTTAAAGAGTAAAAAGAAGTCTTTAAATCATTCTCATCCTATAAGATTAATTCCCATATGCAAGGATAAAGAAGAAACTACTTAGAATTCTTAGAGATTAAAATAAAACACATGATTTGCATTGAAATCTAAGTCTTACAATAATAGCTTAAAAATAAATAAAAAGTGCCTTATGTCTTCTCCCCAAGCAAAATTTAGAGCTTCCTTCGAGCAATCTCAAAACTCTTACACAACAATTACTTACACACTCACACACACTAAAAAAAAAACTAAAAAACTCACTAAACTCTCCAAATTTAACTTTAAAGCCTCCAAAACTCTATCCTTTTCAGCCAAATTGTTCCAATTTAATAGAAAATACTGAAAGCAACCAAGGGTTGCTTTAAGAGCCTCTTCAAAATTCGGCAAAATTCAATGTATCTTTTAGAAATTTGGTTACTGGCACTATAGCACCAGAATGCAGTGTTATAATGCCAAATTTTTGTGTAGAGTGGCGCTTTTGCGCCAAGGGGGCATTATAGCACCACAAAAAGTTGCCAAATTTTGCTCCATTTTTCTCTTATTTTCTCTAAATGTCCATTCCATGTACTTGAAACCAAAAACATGCAAAATATCTTCCTTTAAAGTGCAACGCCATAAAAAATGTACATAAATACTTATAAAAAGTGCACTAAGAAGAGGTAATTTTTAGGTGGATCAATTCTCCCAAACTTAAACGTTGCATATCCTCAAGTAACTCCTTATACTATATAAAAATTTATAACTTGTGGTTGTGAGTTTAACTTAAAGACTTATATAGTTTTTACTTGATAAATTCTATAGTGAAACTTTTAAAAAGTTCTTAATAACTCGAAGTTAGAAACAAAAATTTAAGATATCTAGTAGTCAAGTCTAAAAGCTCGTTTTTTTTTAATTTTAAGAATAACTGCAATTTATCATACCGATGATACTTAGAAGAATTAAAAGAAAAATAATTTCATGAGAACTTTTTAGTAATGATGCTAATATTTTAATTCTAAATTTAGAAATGTAATTAATTTCTTTTTATTAAGATGATTCAAGTAGAGCCAATTTTTTATTATGCATCTCCTCAAGCTTCTCCTCAAATCTTTTCCTTTTTATTGCTTTTCTTTTTCTTTTGAATTTTCTTTTATTTTTGTTTTAGAAAAATTTTCAATCCTTTCTTATTCTTTTCATGTCATGTGAGGATTATTATATCCTGGATAGCCTTTAATGATTTTAAACTCCACTATCCTCTTATTAAAGTTAAAACAATCCACATTTTCTTACTTTAACAAATGTGTGTTATTTCTTTAAAATGTTTTTCATAAAGTCTCATTTTTTCTTTTCATATTTAAATTTAAGATCCTTAATTTTTCCAAAAATATAGTTTTCTTTACCTTAAATAGAAAAAGCATAATCTTATACTTTCATACTAAATATCTTAATTCTAGAATTAACCTTTATTATTAAAAACTTTTACTTAAGACTTCCATGACATTTATAAAATAAAAGATATGGTTATCTAAAGCTAACCCTACATACCACAGGTTATGTTAAAAATAATTTTAAAATACAGTTCCCTGAGAAAAAATAAAGTTTAGTTCCTAAAAAGATTTTTCTCCCTTCCCCTAAATTAAATTTCTTAAAACAAAAAAGTTCATCAAGAAAGAGAAAAATTTATAAGTTTAAAATATGAGAATCAGTGCAAGTACAAGTAGTAAAGACAAGTGTAGAGTAGTAATAAACACAAGATTATCATGTATAACAAATAAAAACATAAAGTAAAATACTACTCTAGCATATAAACTGGAGCAAATAGTAAATAATAGAATGATGCACCAAAAATATATAGTATTTTTGTACACATTTTTAAAACTTTTTTTGATGATATTGCACTGTAATGGAGACTATTTATGTATTTTCTTTGCAGGTATGATAAAATAGATGAATGTGAAGAAAGGAGTGAAAAAAGATCAAATTTGGAGCAAAATTAAGAAATGTGCGAAATTCAATGTTGGCACCTAAGCACCAGGGTCTTGCAGCTAAGCGCCTAGACCTCACGCTTAAGCACCGTTAGTTACTTTGGAAAATTATTTTTTTTTTAATTAATTTTGAAGTGGTGTTTGAGGTAACCTTTGGTACAAATGTGGATAACTGATTATTGGCGCGAATTCTCATTCAAATGGTCCTGAATGGTGGAAGCTTCTAGAAGATTCATTGAATGGAGACACATTTTGCAGGGACACCAAAGCTCCCATTGGAAAATTATATCAAGGAGGTTTTAGTGGTGGAGTCTTGAAGAGTCTAGTGAGTCTTGTATGAGTGAGGAACACCACTCCAACTTCACCATTTATTTTGTCATTTTAGTATAGATTTTATTAGGATTAGAAGTGAGTATTGGAGTCCTTAGGCTTGGGAGTCCAACCCTAAGTCACCAAAGGATTCAAAGGAACTTTCTGAGTTTGGTGGAGAGGAATTTCAGATAAGTCCTTATCTTTGTATCTACATTTGGTTTTAATTGAGACTTCATATGTTTTCACAATGATTTATACTTTTAATTCCAATTGTTGTTGTATTTTTTCGATGAATTCTGAGTAGTTTTCTTTATCTTTTTCCTTAAAATGATGAAGTAATTAAGTTGTGGATGGATGTTGCGTGAAGTACATATCGTCAATGTTGGATGAAGTTGTGATGATTGAAACCTTGCACTTCATTTACTTCTTGATTTGGCCAATTAAGTTGTTAATTTTTTATGAGAACATGTAAGAACCGGTTTGCTATTGTCTCCATCAACTATTGGTAAAAATCACATGAGATTATATGGATGAGAATATAATCCATGTGGTTAAGTGAAAATAAATAGGGAGATAAACTTTGATGGGTGTAGAACTAGAGGAATGTGACAGGCTAATGCCCCTAATTCGATTTAATGTTTTATATCTTGATACGTGATGTTAGCTCCCAAGTGAAGGGAGAAGAGAGAATTCTAGAGTGATAGCTAGTATCTTCCCTACCTAGCCCGTCTTCAAGATATCTAAAGCATTAGATTAATCTAAGTTCTTAATAACATCTTTAGTAAGGATAAAGAGTAATATTGTTCCTATTTCACACAACACATTTTTAGATATTTCCGCAACAGAATTCCAAAACTTATTACTGATTCATAATAAGAAAAAAGGTATTTTTATTTGCATTTGCTTTCATCTTACAAAAGTCTTGCAAAATTTAGTTAGTTATTTACTTTATTTTCTATTATTAAAAATTGCCAATAAGAATTAAACTTTCATTTCTTTAATATTATCTATAGTTTGTGTAAGACTATTTTTAAAAAGTAAAGTTTGTTTTCTATTATCTTTTTGGAAAGGCTCCCTGTGGGTTTAATATTCGGGGCTTAATCAGAAAGTCCTTTATTACTTGATAATAATACATATACTTGCATAGAATCCCCATCTAAAATATAAACAGTTGAACTCTTATTTACAGTAGAGTCAAGTATTTGGCACTGAAGTAAAGAAAGAGAGATAGATAAATTCATATATAAAATGTAGGCATAAATATCGTGGGGATCAAGTTTTTGCACCGTTGCCTGAAAACCAAAAATATTTTGAAGATATTTTTAAGAAAAACAAACTTTTACATTTTAAAGTCTTATTTAAACTTTTTAGATTTATTATAGGAAATCATTGTGTTGTTTTTTATATAAGTTTGTGTTTGTGTGATTTTATTTTATTTTGTTTTAAAATAGTGTATGCGTAGTTCGAGTTTTAAAGGACTAGTGCCTTACGATTCTAAATTAGAAAGAAATATTAGAAAAATCAGAAAAAGTAAAAAAATATAGAAAATGACAAAAATATTCAAGAAATGGCAAATCAAAATAAACAAAATGTTGAAATCCATCAAGAATTTAGACCTTTAAGAGATTATGCTAACCTTACAGTAGATGAATTTCATGGTAGTATTCAAAATTCTGCTGTAGCGGCTAATTCATTTGAACTTAAACCTGCTATTATCAAAATGGTATCTAATAATCAGTTTGGAGGTGCACCAACTGAAGATCCAAATTTACATCTTGTTAATTTTTTAGAATTGTGTGCTACATTTAAATATGATGGAGTTTCAGGTGGTGCTATAAGACATAGTCTTTTTCCATTCTCTTTAAGGGATAAGGCTAAGATGTGGTTAAATTCGTTAGCTCCCGGATCTATCAGAACTTAGGGTGACTTAACACATAAATTCTTTGCTAAATATTTTCCACCATAAAAAATTGTGAAGCTTAGAAATGATATTACATCTTTTTGTCAGAATGAAGGAGAATATATTTATGAAGCATGCGAGCGTTTTAAAGATCTCCTGAAAAAGTGTTCACATCATTTGATACCAGATTGGTTAATAATTCAAATATTTCATAACGAATTAGTTGGATCACTTAGATTTATTATTGATGCTGCTACTGGTAATTCATTGATGTCAAAACCATATAATGACATTTATGCTTTAATTGAAGAACTGACTACTAAAAATTTTCGGCCTTCTGATGCATCAAAAGTATGTTAGTTTTCATATATATAAAATGTACTCATTTTTGGTGATATTGCACTTTAAAGGAAGGTATTTTTCATGTTTTGCTACAAATATGATGATTTTAGGTGTTTGGAATAAAAGGAAGCGAAAAGGAACGAATTGGAGCAAAAAGAGGCAAAATGAAGAAATAAGCTTACTGGCACCGAAGACGCCAAAATGGGCGCCGCTGGCGCCCAAATCCAAATATTTCAGAATTATTATAGTGGACCAACACCAACGGTGCCCTATCCAGTGCCAACGAAGCCCTATCCAGCACTGACGGTGCCCTATCCAGCACCGACGGCGCCCTATGTTGATGGAGGCCAAATTCAATGTATTTGGATGATTTTTGAAGGTTTGTGTCGGCATATTTTTAGGTTATGTGTTTTGAAAAGGGGTCCCCTACAGAAGTTGTCGGTGAATTTTAGATTTTAAATTTAATTTAAATATATATAATTTTAAAGTAGTATTTGATTTTGAAAATAATTTTATGTTTGAAAATTTTAAGATATGAAATCAAACCGATCTCACATCCCACTAGTTTATATAAACGAGCACCGCACCACAAACCATGTATCTATCCCGAAGAATAGGCACACTGCTTGATGATGGGGCTCGATTAAATAAACTAGAAGATTTGTGAAATCCTTTTGGTCTGCGAACCAATTTTATAAGCCGACAAGTTCCCTCGCTTAATATAAAGGAATTAAGCGGTGGTTTATATTACCCGGGTTCTTAAAGTTCCCTATAAGGGCAAACCTCTATAGTTAATTACATCTTAAATGACGGGAGTCATTTAAGAAAACTCTCGATAATGATCAGTGGTTTTGCTCTCAAGAATTTCAAAGTTTGAGGTTTCAAAGGATTGAATTTTGGAATTTCAAAAGGGAATAACTCAAAATTGGAACAATTTATTTTTAAGATTCAAAAGGAAGAGAAGTTGGGGATGTCACGAACTCGAAGTGAACTTCGGTGACTTCCCAACTATCCTATGGTTTGGCTTCAATTTGAGAGTATTATTTAATGTTTCAATCCTGCCAATTTTAGTTAATTAGGACTTATATTTGTATGACATAATCACACAAATAGCCTTGAAGATGTGAAGGTTTATGTCGTACCAAACGACTACCTCGGAGTCCGAAGACCAGTTAGGGCTTAATTTGCATAACACAATTATGCAAATGCCTAACGAAAAAGTTGAGGATTTATGTTGCACTAGGGAAACTACCTCGAAATCCTATGGCTTTGTTATTTAATTCTAAGAAAGGTTTTGCTGAAGTAGACATAAGTTTTGCTGATGAAGATGGCCGTGCTGCCCACTATGCTCCAAGATCCTTGTTGTTGCAGAAATTTAGTTTTAGAAGGTGACAATCAGGAGATGAGAGAAGTGTTCTGGTTTAGAAAAGTTAAAAATTGAGATGGCTTAATGTTTTAATTAAAACAAATCTTAAAGTTGATTAAGCATAACCGATTAAGATCCCACGGTTCCGTCATCCCGACACGCTATTTTCATCAGATTCACTTATTCCAAATGAATTTGCTAAACTCAACTGAATGAGTTCCACACTTTCATTTAGAGCGTGGGAAATCTCATTAGCAACACGTTGGTTACATCATCCGAGGGGTTCCCGATCATCTAATGAGACATTTTAATTTTAGTTGTAATTGCAGTTTTATTTTGGTTGGTGATTAAATTTTGAGTTGTTTAGACATGCTGGGTTCGATCATTTTCATGCATTTGTAAGTGCGGGAAAGTAAGACGTTTAATAAATTGTAGAATATAAATTGCAATAAACTTAAATGCGTACCTGGTAAGCATTCCTGTCATCTTTACCTGCACTTAAGACACATGTTAAGGCATTTATATATTTACAACAAGTACCTAGGTAAAGCTAAGGGAAGGTTCTTGGTTGTCTACCAAAGTCCTAATCCTATTGCTAGTTAATTCCTATGACATCTGGGTTATTATATTTTGTTAAGGATGATTTTCTTTATCAAAGAACAATGAAGTATCACTGTTCTTTTAAACATCCCATCAAGTTAGAGAAGTGCTCGGAACTGAATTTTGAACATCTTCTTAAACATTGCAGGGATTACTTTAAGTTCAGTTAGTTTCATTGTGGTGATGAATTAATAACCTAGATTACCTTTGCTCAGTGAACTAAGATGTTTAATTATCCTGTGAATAAAGTGACAGTTCATTTAATGCTTCATTTAGGACTTATGATAATGAAAGCCTTTAGGGGCAAGTTGATTCATTAAAGATTTTAACCATTCTTAATCGAAGTTTTGAGTTGGAGATTTAAAGTGATTTTGTTATGATTAATCTTCTTTTTCCTTTAGATTGTATTTTAAGTTTGGAATAGTGTTCAAGTTGTTCAATTCAATTAGTTTAAATGATTTTAACTTTTCAGATTGATTTTTAAATGTTTTAAATTTATTCTTAATTTAAGTTTCGGGAAATTTCAAATTAATTTCCTTTAATGTGATTAAAGAATTTAATTTAGAGAATTAGAATTTTTTTATTACATTTCTTCTTAATCTTTAATCATCCAAGCTTTGATTAATCTTCCAAGTGTAATTAATATTTCTTTCTTTTAATGATTAAGGTGATTTAATGGGTTCCTACCACTTAAATTCCCTATATTTCAATCATCCAAAATAAAGGTTAGGATCAAAGATTTACCCTCCCTTTCGATTAAACCTAAAGATTAATTAAGGTTAAAATCCTTTAATTACTTTAATGCCCTCTTAAGCATATTCATATCATAATTTATCACATCAACCTCAAATGAACTTGAGAATTTTATGTCACCTTACTCACATGTCAATTAAGACATTAGAGGAGGAAATGTGATTTTGTCAATTTTAATTTAATTTATATAGTAATTTTAATGAAAAAAGAGATTTTTCAATGAAAATTTAATAACATAACCAAGGTAAAATTTTTGTCCTTAGGAAAATTATGGGAGGTTCCTATTGACTAGAGGACCACTTGGACCAATTTTGGTGATTTTGTGAATTATATTTTATTTATTATAATTATTTCAAGTTTTTGGAGTATTAATTAATTATAAAATAAAATTAAAGTTGAAAAATGTATTTTATATTTTTCTTAAATCCCCCTGATACCAAGTGACTCAGAGAAAATAATTTTATATTTTTTGGATTTTTATTTAAAGTTTTAGAATTATTTTTGTGAATAGGTTTGAAAATTCATTTTTTAATATTAAAAATGTCTTAAGCGCTTAAAATTCAAAATCTTTTCCTAGAGACTTGGAAAAATTTTTTTATTGGTTCCTAAGTGATTAGGGGATCAAATATGACATTTTTATGAATTTTAATATTTTTAGGATTTTTATAATTTTTTAATTATTAAAATATTAGAAGTAGGGTTATAAATGAAACTTTTTAGAAAAATTCAATTTTAATTTTTTTAGACTTCTCTAACACCAGAGAGCCCACAAAATCAATTTGATGAATTTTTGAAATATATTTTAAGTTTTATGAAATTTTAAAGTTTAAAAATGGTCATGTTACTTAAATAATTTATTTAGTAGGTTAACACATTTTTAATTGACTTCAAAATTTTTATGGGGTTTCTTTAGACCCTAATGATCAATGGAGAAAAGATCGCAAGTTATTTTAATTTTTTAATTACCTTAATTAATTCAAAGTTGATTTTAGGTTAAGTGAACCATTAGGACTATTTAAAGTGTTTTAAGCCATGAAATAATTATCCCAAGTCCCTCTGGTCATAGGGAACTTATCCTAATTTGCCTAGAATTTTCCAAATAGTATGCTAATTATTGGAATTAAAGTATCAAAACAGGCATAAAAATTTGGAAAATAGATAACTTGCCATAGAGGTGGCCTCTGGCCTTGGAAAATTCAGGAAATGTTCCCAAGAACATAGGCTACAAAAGCCCTATGGTCTCATGCCATGGTGAATTGTGTGTGTGAGTGGAGAATCAAAATATTCAAATCAGTGTTTAATTAATTAAAAATAAAATACTTAATAGAATAGATCAATTCTTTTCCACAGTGAGCAAGAGGGTATTTTTCTTTTAATTTTGTGATTTTTCTACACAAAGATATGAATTTTCAAAGGTTCAGGGATTTAAATAATTCAGAAAATCCAGAATTTCCTACTTAACCATGTCGGCGCCAACTCAACCTACGGCGGGTCGAAGCTCCACGCGTCGCTTCCTGATTCGGCACCGCCATCTGGCTCGGCAGCCATGCAGCCCGCTGTTCATGTTCCGTTGCTCCGTCTGGCTTGATCCTGGCCATCCATCCGATACACGCGTGATCTGACAGCATCCGTTCATTGTCCTAACTGGTGTGAGCCGAGAACCGTCCACCTTCTAGACCTAATGGCCAAGAGGTGGCATCCGTTCTGTTCAGAAAAAATTAAATACTCAACCAAATTGAGTGCAGTTTCTTCCTACATGCTCGTCTAGCCTAGAGGAGTCTATCCATAAGGCTAACATGCATCGAAATTAAGCAGAATAAAATGAGGAATCCCTAAACGCTCGGGAAGAAGAAGATTTCAATAACTTTACTCTGAGAAGTTAAGCTTCAATCAGAGATGCTTGGCACTTTCGTTGGAGTCCCAGGAGGCTACGGATTGAAGCTCTTGCCCTGGTGAAATGCCTAGGGACAACTTCGTCCAAGCCCGATTTCAAACCTTGGCCGATAGAAGAACTGGCTGGTCCGGTGATGGGGCTTTCACTGGGGAACTTCTTCTCTACCTCTGGTGAAGCTGTAGGTGAGTTTAATTTGGTTTCTATGGAGATTTGGTGAGTGTCATGTTTCTTAGCTTGAGATTGAGCTCAGAAATTGAGCTCAACCAGTGGAGATTGAGGCAGGAAAGCAGTAGGGTTCTTCTTCTCTAGACCGAGAGAAGCTCTGGGGATGAATTGGGGGTTCTGTTGAGAAAAATTTCAACAACCTCTCATCGCCAAGAGGTGGAGTTTAAATGGCCAGGGCCATTGGGCTGAGCCAGGGCTCAATTGGTGGGTGAATTCAGTTGCTTAGGTGGAGAGTAGAGAGGCTCCAAGGTTTAATTTGGCTAAGGTGGCCAATTGGGTAAGTTTGGGTGTGCTTACCCAAGTGGTGGCTCTTGGTTTTGACCCCCTCCAGCAACTAGGCCGGCCGGTAAGGACAGGGGAGCTGGCCCCAGGTCAGGTGAGTCAGGTGGCCGGGTTTAATGGTGATTAACCAGGTAAGGGAGGATTTGGGGTGAGGCAAAAGAGGATTTATCCACTTAAGAGAAGAGATCCCTTAAAATGGGGGACTCTTGGTCCATGGCTCACTTAGCTTGGGCTAGGTGGACCTAGGGTGGTTCCTATGGTTCAAATGGTGGCTGTGGATAGGTTGTTCAACCACATTTGGTTCAATTTGGTTAGGCTAGGCCATAGGTTCAAATTGGCTCATTTGGGTTTAGGTAAGGCTAACTTGGGTTTAGGTTTGATTTAGGTCCAAGTGTCTTGAGCAACATTGTAAAAATGATTGCCATGAAGAACTTTCATGAAGACATGGAGAGGTTTTGAGTTCAATTGAAAGGTCAATTTGATGGGTTTTGGGATTTTGGTTAATGTGGGCTAGGTTGGATCAACTTGGATCCAAGTTGGGTTAGGGTGAGGTTTAGACCCAATTGAAAGTTTCAAATGGTTTAGGGGGATGTATTGAAGAGTTCCCAACATCAATTGGGAGGAAATTTTGGAATTAAGCCAATCAATTTGGTAGGTTTAGGGCATGGATTCAAGTTAGGCCCAAAATGGGATAATCTTGATTTCCAAATAGGTTTAAGTTAAGCTTAGGCTCAAATTGGGATAATTTAAAGTTTCTTAGGTTTCATGGGAGTACCATGGAAGGTTTAGGATTGAAATTTGTGGAGAAATGTTTGACATTAGGTTAATTGGGGAATTTTGGATTAATTGGGCAAAATTGGGGATTTAGATTTCAAATGGAATTGAACTCAAACATGAATCAATTTGGGCTTGGATTTGGTTTAGATTGGTAGTGGGGATGTTGAATGAAAGTTTAGAATTGAAATTGGGCAAAATTGAGGTCAAATGGGTTGATTAGGTTTGACATTGGGTCCATTTAGGTTAAAAATGGGTCAAATTGGGGATTTTGATAAAAGTGGGTTATTTTGGAAAAATCGAGCTATGGTGCTGTTGAACAAAATGAAATTGGGAATATTTGGAACTCCAGAGTCAGGCACAGCATCAGAAAGAGAGACCCCCAGAGATCATCCATATTGCCGATGGAGGAAAAGAGATCACATCCGTCAATGGGGACGAGCAACCAAAGAAGGATTCTACACAAAGCATGATTCTAGAAAAGGATATTAAAAATATGTTAGAACAGCAGGTGCGAGTGGCCCCAGCACAATCCAAGAATGGAGCATCTATTCAAACAGGTAGACCTTACCCCGAAGAGTTCGATGCAGTCCAATACTCAAAAGGCTTCGTACCACCTCTGTTTAAGACTTTTGATGGAACAGGAAACCCCCGGAAACATGTTGTACATTTTCGTGCTAGTTGCTGCAATGCCGGTGGGAACGACTCTTTACTCTTCCGACAGTTCGTCAGCAGCTTATCAGGGATTGCCTTCGACTGGTACGCAGAATTACCGAACGGCTCGGTGAAGACTTTTTCAGAACTGGAGAATCTCTTCGTTAAACGATTTGTCGGAGCTCAGCACCACATCACTATCGGTGATCTAGTGGTGGAGCAGCAAAAGCCGAACGAGACTTTAGTGGATTACATACTTCGATGGAGAAACTTAAGCATGAAGTGTGAACCACAGCTTCAAGAACAACACGCAGTCAGCATCCTGCTTAAGAGCATCCATGGCCCGATAACACTTCTCCTTAAAGGATTTACAATCAAGACTTTTGAGAAGTTGCTTAGCAAGGCCGGGAGCTTGCAAGAGGAGGCAAAACAGTTAAGTTTCGTGGACAAGAACGATAAGCAGAAGCCTGTGAAAACATTTGAAAAGAAATTCGGAATTGTCGCGGCAGTAGATAAAGGCAAGCAGCCGGTTCAGATACAATCAGAGCGGCCACAGCCTAGTTATCAACCACCACAACGGACTTATCAGCAACCTCAACAAGGCTATCAGCAACCTCGTCTGAGCTATCAGTCATCTCAGCATTATGAACAACTGCCTCGTTCGTCGCATACCTTAAGAGAACTTCTAAATAAAGAATATCCATTCAAAACGGAAGCAGTAGCAAAGATGTTTCGCAGCTTAATGAAGACACCAGATTTTCAGCTGCCAGAGCCCAAGAAGCCGGAAGAAGTCAATAAGAAAGATCATCCGAACTATTGCCCTTACCACCAGATGCTTGGACATAAGATAGAAGATTGTATCACCTTCAAGACTTGGCTTGATGACAATCTCCGAAAAGGGAACATAACAATCCCAAAGGAATACAAGAAGGAGCCCCAGAAAGGAGGTTCCGTCAATGTTATTTCAACGGATCCTATTGTTCTGATAGACCCTTACGCGACTGATGATGGATGGAGTACCGTCTAGACAAAGTCTTCAAAGAAAATTTTGGATCACATCCAAATCGCTTCGGTACACGCTTTAGCTCAAAGTTTGAAACCTGTCGGGCCGGCACTATCACTTGCTATTGAAGAACCGCCCCAGAAGGAGGAGAAGATCGTGGAAGAAAAGAAGACCGAGGCTCCGAAGGGTAGACTAGCGGCTGCTTATCCTAGGATTGTTGTTTCCGATTCGGGGGAGAAATCCCTCGAACTCCTGACTCTGTATGATTATCTGCTCGCCCCGGTGGGATCTTATAATGATAAGGGTTATGGCGTTGGCTACGTTTTGACTGTTTCTAACAATTACGTAACTAGCGACAACCGACCTAATCCGGATCTCGATACGAATACAAATAACGATTCTCAAATCATACATAACCTCGATGACCACGACGAAGAAGATGTTCACAAAGGAGGCTACGAAAGCTCGACAAGCAACGAGTCCATTTGTGAATTCCGAGGGGCTCCGATCACTATAGAATTAGAACCATCATATACCAAAACAACTTCAGAGAAACCAGTTGTTCCAATTCAAGAGGATGCACCGGTAGATTCAACACCAAATTCAGAAGAAATAACTGAAGTAAATTTAAGAAGTGGAAAAGTTCTGCCCCCGAGAATGGGTCCGAAGGATAAAGGTAAGCAGGTGGTTGCTCAGGAAGAGCCAACCCCAGCAGAGGAATTGCCCATTCGGGAAGAACCCGAGGAACATGGTAATAAAGTGGACTATAATGTGCTAGCCCATCTTAGGAAGCTACCAGCCAAACTAAGCATATACGACGCTTTGATCCTGTCAAAGGAGATGAGGGAGGCTCTGATCAAGGCTTCACTTAATCCAGAGATCTGTTTAGCTCAAATGGTCGGTAATTCCTTTGACGAGGTTTGCTCGTTAAAAGAACTGCGAGGTGTTACCTTCATGGACAATGATCTATTACTGGGAACAGCAGATCACAACCGACCGTTGTACATTTCAGTCACAATTGGAAAGTTTACGCTCTCCAGAGTGTTGGTTGATCCGGGAGCATCAATCAACATAATGAACCTTCGGACGCTAGCATATTTGGAAATTGATGCTCGCGAGCTTGAAGCAGACAAGATGCTATTAAGAGGCTTCAATCAAAAAGGAGAAAGAGCTCTTGGATCGATAACACTACTAATGAAGACCGGTGATTTAGCAAAGACGACCGCAAAATTCCACATAATTGATTCTGAGACATCGTTCAACGCTCTACTAGGTCGACCGTGGATTCATGAAAACCGGATGGTGCCGTCGTCTCTGCACCAATGCATAAAGTATTACGAAGGAGGGGAACAGTGTATCAAAGGTGATTTGCAACCGCTCTCCGTGCATGAAATTGGAATTCATGAAGATGCGGCCTACTACGCACCTCCGAATAAAACAATCTTTTCCAGAAATACCATACCAAATGAAGCAAAAGAAATTCGAGACGATGAAGAACCTGAACTTCTAGTTCAACAGTTACTCACCACTCCCTTACGGCGAGATGGTGAAGATTTCTCCAGAACTCGCACCCGAGGTCGAGGCCGAGGACGAGGACGTGGAAGAAATGATAGAACAGTTGGACAGAAAAAACCGGTCATCGATGTTGATTGGGAGAACACTTCCGAGGAAAGAGAAGAAATCAAGAAAGAAGCAGCGATAATAAGTCGAAAGAAACCCAGTTCCAGATCTCTCTCGAAGATGAAAAGAATGAAGAATACAAATCAATGTAAGAGAAGATTAACCATCATGTACATACTATGACCCTGACCCCGATCCATTCTAGTAAGATCGAGGGTATGGTGGTCAAAGAAGTGCATGGTGGTGGTACTAAGCCAATCAAGTTTTACCGTGGTGCTTCTTCTTCCAATAATGAAAAAGATGTACAATTTGAAGATGTCACTTCTTCCGAATTAATGGAATTACCTTTTGAGTGGTACTCTCCCTGTGTTCAAAATTTAATTCAACGTGCTGTCTTACCTCGACAATGGACAAAGGGTCAATCGCAACATTTTGAAAGACTATGGAATAATGTCGGTCGGCTTCCCAATTCAAAACATGGTCTCAGATTCGGCACAGTAGGTTCAGTTGACGATACGAAATTTTGCTTGGTTGTCACTTGCGAACCTAATAAAGACTGCTTAGAAGCCTCAGGAGACCTCGAAGATCTACCAATCGGAGATGCTCCACCAGAATTCGAAGAAGAAATCAAATATACAATAGACGAGTTAATGGAAGTTAACTTAGGTACTAGGGAAGAGCCTAGGCCAACCTTGGTTAGCTCCTTACTCAATAAAGAAGATTCCGAGGAAATAGTTGAACTACTAATGTAATTCAAGGATTGTTTTGCTTGGAGTTATGACGAAATGCCAGGATTAGCTCCAGAAGTCGCAATTCACAAGTTAGGAGTAGATCCTACTTCTGTTCCAGTCAGACAAGCTCCCATAAGAATGCGTCTAGAAATTGAGCAACAAGTAATAGCCGAAGTTAAGAAGCTAATCGACGCTAAATTTGTCCATGAAGAACAATACCCTACTTGGTTAGCCAATGTGGTACCAGTCAGAAAGAAGAACGGTCAGATCAGAATCTGCGTAGACTTCAGAGATTTGAATAAAGCATGTCCGAAGGACAAATTTCCGCTACCAATCCCAGAACTAATGATCGATATTGCTTCAACACATGAAATATTTTCATTCATGGATGGATCATCAGGATACAACCAAATAAAGATGGCACCAGAAGATGAAAAAGCTCACGGCATTCAGAACGCCGATCGGAGTGTATTGCTACACAGTAATGCCATTCGGACTAAAGAACACAGGAGCAACATATCAAAGAGCAATGAAAAGATTTTTGATGATCTCATTCACAACCAAGTCGAGTGCTACATGGACGATGTGGTCATCAAAAGCAAACTGAAGAAAGATCACCTGTATGATTTGAGAATTGTTTTCGAGCAACTAAGGCACTACAACCTTAAGATGAATCCCTTAAAATGCGCCTTCGGCGTCACCTCCGGGAAATTCTTAGGATTTGTTGTCCGACATCGCGGAATTGAAATTGATCCGGAAAAGATTAAAGCTATCTTAGAAATGCCACCTCCTAAAACCTTGAAACAACTACGATCCTTTCAAGGAAAGTTGGCATATCTTCGACGCTTTATATCGAATTTGTCAGGAAGGTGTCAGCCTTTTTCTGCTTTGGTTAAGAAGGATGCCAAGTTTACTTGGGACTCCAAATGTCAACATGCCTTCGATGACATCAAACGATACTTAATGACACCTCCTATCTTAGCAGCCCCAGTCTCAGGTAGACCGTTGATACTTTATACCGCGGCTTTAGACGACTCCTCGGAGCCCCGCTAGCTCGAGTCAATGATGAGGGAAAAGAAAATGCTCTCTACTACTTAAGCCGTCGTCTAATCCCGACGGAAGTAAAGTATCCTCCAATTGAGAGGCATTGTTTGGCCATGATGTTCACCGCATAGAAGCTCAGGCATTACATGCTTTCTCATAAGGTCAAGATTATTTCGAGAGTTAATCCGTTGCAATACTTGATGACCCGACCGACGCTTTCTGGCAGACTTGCCAGGTGGTCGATGATACTATTGCAATTCGACATAACTTTCGTTCATCTTCGTGCCGTAAAGGGACAAGTTCTAGCTGACTTCCTTGCAGCACACCCTTTACCGGCAGATTCGCCCTCGACGACGATTTTCCTTACGAGCAGATAATGAACCTAAAAGATCCTGATGATCGATGTTGGGAACTATACTTCGACGGAGCGTCCTCAGCACAGAAGAACAAAGAATTGGAAACGATAGTGCCCGGTAAGGCAGGAATCGGACTAATCTTTA
Organism: Papilionanthe hookeriana x Papilionanthe teres; assembly: GCA_022702705.1. Classification (NCBI taxonomy): domain Eukaryota; kingdom Viridiplantae; phylum Streptophyta; class Magnoliopsida; order Asparagales; family Orchidaceae; genus Papilionanthe; species Papilionanthe hookeriana x Papilionanthe teres. The sequence goes on along the minus strand of CM040425.1, from coordinate 135,133,636 downwards.
TAACACCAGAACGGGGGATGTTAAGATACTCCTACCACTTAACCGAACCATGTACAAACAACGAGGCAAAATATGAAGCCCTTATAACCGGATTGGAATTAACCATTCAGATGGGAATAACGGACATCAACATCTACGGAGACTCTCAGTTGGTTATTCAACAGGTCGCTGGACAATACAGAATTTTAAAGCCAAGACTCGAGCAAGTACTTTCGAGTATGCCATGAAACCGTTGGAACAAATCCCAAATGTAATGATCTACAAGATCCCCAGAAAAGAAAATGCTCTTGCGGATGCGCTAGCTCGCCTTGCAAAAGAATTTGCCTGCTTACAAGATGCGTCAGTTGAAGTGTCAGTTCAGGGAACTGTACCAAGCTAAAATGATCCAGGCAAAATTTGGAACTGTACCAAGCAACATAATTCCTCAACCTCTTCGTTAGGCATTTGCATAATCATGTTATGTAAATTAAGCCCTAATCGGTCTTAGGACTCCGAGGTAGTCGTTTGGTACGACATAAACCCTCATATCTTTGAGGCTATTTGTATCATTATGTCATACTAATATAAGTCCTAATTAATTAAAATTGGCAGGATTGAAACATTAAATAAACTCTCAAATCTAAACCAAACAATTAGGATAGTTTGGGAAGTTGTCAAGATTCTTCTTGGATCCTCAGCTTCTCCTACTTCTCTTTCTTTGGATTCTTAAAATAAACTGTTCCGAATTTGAGCTAATCCCTATTGAAATTTCCAAAATTCAATCCTTTGAAACCTTAAACTTTGAAATTCTTGAGAGCAAAATGACTGATCATTATCGAGAGTTTTCTTAAGTGATTCCCGTCACTTAGGATGTAATTAACTATAGTGGGCTTGCCCTTATAGGGAACTTTAAGAACCTGAGTAATATAAACCTCGTTTAATTCCTTTATATTAAGCAGGGGAACTTGTCGGCTTATAAAGTTGGTTCGCAGACCAAACGGATGTCACAAATCTTCTAGTTTATTTAACCGAGCCCCATCATCAAGCAGTGTGTCTATTCTTCGGGATAGATACACGGTTTGTGATGCGGTGCTCGTTTATATAAACTATTTGGGATGTGAGGTCAGTTCGATTTCATATCTTAAAATTTTCAAACTCAAAATTATTTTCAAAATTAAATACTACTTACTAATTTATATATATTTAAATTAAATTTAAAATCTAAACAATTCGCCGACAACTTTTGTAGGCGACCCCTTTTCAAAACACACAACCTAAAAATATGCCGACATACCCTTATAAAATTAACCTTTATTAATAAAAAACTTTCATCCAATCCTTCCATAATATTCAACTGAAATAAAAAGTTTTAGTTATCTCAAGTGAGGTTCAACTGCTAGAAGTTATGCTAATAATTTTTCAAAATATAATAATTGAGAACAAGTAAGAGTTAATATTTTTCAACCCTCCCTTAACTTAAATTTTTCAATAAATTTGAAATAGTAGAGAGTAAAAGAAACTAACTTTTTTGTGTTGGGATCTTGGAATCTTCAAATGTTATCTGGTATTAGTCAAAATTTACAACTAGCAGGCATGAAACAGTTAGTAACAGTGATATAAAAATTTTAAATATTTGCAGGGTAAAGATATATCAAATTGAAACATCTAAACATCCAACAAAATACCATAACTACTAAACAAACTATCAAAGCAATACACAGTTCATTTAACAATTTCAATTTTTCAATACAACATAACAATACATTAACAAGTTTACACGTTACATGGAAAAGTAAATAACTATTACATCATAGAAACAACACAACACATAATAAGAAAAACAGAAATAAAAACAAACAAACTACCAATCTCCATCACCAGGATCATCAGCTGGGTCAGCATGATCAAGTCTGTACGGTGTATAGCTGGGGCAGGTAGGAAATATCACATCAGTCTCACCCCTCATGAATCTGACCTGAGCATCATGAAAAGCAATATCGAATTCAACTCTTCTTCTCATATAATCTTCATTCACATCAATTCTGGCCTCAAACACATCCATCTTACCATGGAGTCTATCCACACTAGCACTCTGTAATCTCAGCTGCTCCATAGTATCAGATAAAGTAGGGGGCTCAGATGTAGATGGAACGTCATAACTCGTAGTAGGAATATCAGTACTCCTACTCTCATCTCATGCTCCCACATGAGACTCATAAGTACGAATAATAGTCTTTGTAATGGGTCTCAGTGGTATAGCTACCTCTTCAAAACTGTTGAACTCTACTCCAGACTTAACACACAGGGCATGAACTAGGGCAGGATGTCCTAATCCTCCAGTGGTCTCGCCTCTAGCAATAGTCTAAATGTTCTTGAAGACAATAGCTCCAATATCAATCTTCTTCATCTTCTGAATACAATAGTTCAGAATTGCTCTATCCCTTGTAACTTCACTGTGGTGATAAGAAGGTAACAGTCTTGCAAAGATGAAATAATGCCAAGCTTTAAATGCAACATTTAACTTGGAAGCGGGGAAGTTAATCATCTGTTTTTAACTTACTTTCCATCCCCCTCTTCCGTCTGTCAGAAAAGCAATCACTTCCTTCATATTTGCCTCTCGGGTATCAAAATTTTCATATTCGCAAACAAATGGTTCCCAAGTTTGATAAAATGCATTGATACGCTGAGGGGTAAATTCAACCATTTTTCTTCTGTCTAGCACAAACTCAGTATCAATCTAGGGCACATTTTCCTAGAACTCTCTAACAAGACCTATAACAGCATTCGCAGTAAAATATCAAAATCTCTCCCAATTCTGCTCAGCAATTAACTGCTCAACAGATCCACCAAAATTATCAAAAGCTCGATCCTGAATACACTTCTTATTGTAAAGGTAAGAGTTAAAATAAAACTGCGCTTTAACATTGACAAATCTTTCTTCATCAAAATCTAATTTTCTCTTCCCTTTACTCATCCTTGGAGACATGTGGATTTCTAAAAATTGCAAGAAAAATCTAATAAAGTCCAAATCCACAATGTAATGAACTCCAAATACTATTCTAAACAATTAAGAGCAAATTTCATCATAAGAAATCTCAAAATTTCTTCAAAAATCCCAAAATTCCAATCTAAGCAATGTGAGAGATTCCTATGGTGAAAATAAAAAATTTTAACTTAAAGTGAAGCTCTTACCAAGAGAAGTGTAGATCCGGTCTCGAAAAGCTTTGAAATTGCTTCAAATCCAAGATCTAGCAAGCCCTAGGTCTTCAAAATCGCAAAAATAAAGGAGGAAGACGAAAGCAATGGAAAAAACCGCGGGTCCCAGGGTCAAAATTGCGAAATAAAGGGTTTTCGGCCTTTTTCTGTATTCAGGCGTCGGCGGCGCTCTATTTTTTTAAAATGCCAAAACTCTCTGGATTTGGGCGCCGGCGGCGCTAGTCCAAAAATTTTAATAGGTCTGAAATTTTTTTCGTAATTTCAATTGTTTTGTCCTCTACAATGACATTTAACACTCCATTAAGCATCTATTTCATCCCACAAGCAATAACTAACACAATTTTTACACAAACAACACAAAACATACTTCTATATATAAAATCCACATTACAAAATAAACACTAATATGTTCATCAAATTAAACTAACAACTCTTAGATTCTTATTGTTGCAAGTACACTACGATAAGCAAACACTAAAATCTAAGCACACACAATGAAATTAAGCATAGAAAATCCAAATTCAAACTACAAAGCAAAGCAAAGCAAATACTAAACACACCAAATAAAACTAAGCAAAGCAAAGCAAACACATATAAAACATAAGCAGAATCCAGTAATCACTCCTCATCGGTCTCAGAACTTTCTTCCTCTCTGATATCTCCAACAGATTGCTGATGCATGAACAAATAATATAGGGACGAAATGGGAATTCATCAGATGAATCCTCAGCAATCACAGCCTTCTTCTTCATCAGATTAATCAGGCTCATTTCAATCTGACCAGTGTGATCAAATTGTTCCTTCATCCTCCAGTCTATATGATCAAATAAATCAAAAATATTATTGATGACATTTATAACATTTTCTACCTCTTTTTTCAATTGCTTGATTCTCTTCAATATCACTCTGTAACATTCAGGAAAATAAGGCTGAATAGGTTGTGAAGTATGAGTTGGTTGATTAGCAAGCAGATCCATATCTCCTTCATCTCCTACTATTTGGTAGTCATAAAAATTAGTTGGATCAATGGAGCTCCAGGGAAGAAGAACCTTTTCCCAACTCTCACATGGAACTTGTGATTGACTACATAACAAAAATATAGTGGATGGGTGTCCAAGCCCATATTTAGATCCATGAACTAGCAAACCCAAAACTGATTTCACAATTATATTTCCAATATTAATCGGTCTTCCAGTTTGAATACAAAAATTCAAAATAGCACTTTCCTTGGTTACTTTACTAATTTTCAATGTTGGAAATAACTTTGTCGAAATAAAGTAATGCCACTGCTTTGACACCGGATTTAAAGATGCAGAAGGGAAACTAATATATCCATTTTCTCTAACTTCCCAGTCTTCATTTTCATCCTTCAAATAACAATACACATCATTCATATTATCACTTGTGGCATTAAAGTTGGAATAGTGGCAAATAGGTACATTCTCAATCATAAAGAGATCATTAATTCTCGCAGGAGTGAATTGCACAAACCTACCTCTCACAAGGACGAATCCTTGGTTTATCCCGTGAAGATTTGCATAGAATTCCTTCACAACCTGAACGACTACGGCAGCGATAGTGTAACATAGCACTTCCCAACGTCTTTCCTTTATTATCTCTTTAACTCTTGTAGTAGGATTATCCATACCCCGATTAATAAAGCCTCTTTCCTTGATAATCCTCCTCTTTATCATCACTTTGATCCCACTAAAAACCGCCAAAAATCGCATTTAAAAACTCCAAAGACCGTCAACAGGTTTTGGGTGCCGGCGGCGCTCAAACCTGGAAGTTCAGTTTTTTCTTTGTAATTGGGCATCGGCGGCGCCCATTCTAGCGTCGGCGGCGCCAGTGGTCAAAATCTACACCGAATTTCTTTTGGCCCGAAATATTTCAATATCTCAATTCGATTAAATATTTATCAATTTTTAAAAGTATTTAGAAACAATTAGGATTCTAAAATAACTATCTAAAAGGCACAACTACAATAAATAAGAAAACACACCACAAAGATGCATACAACCTGACAAACCATTCAGTTAATCGAGATGACTCAGCATTAAAACCTCTTTGAAGTCTGGTTGAAACCCATTAAAGTAAGGCTTTAATTGATGCCCATTAACCTTGAAAATCTTTCCAATATCAGGATTCTCAATATCAACAGTTCCAAAAGAATGAACTTTTACAACTGTAAAAGGTCCCAACCATCTAGACTTGAGCTTTTTGAGAAATAATTTTAATCTTGTGTTGTATAACAAAACTTTTTATCCATGTTCAAGTTTCTTTTTCAATATATTCTGATCATGCCACAATTTCATTATCTCTTTACAGATTTTGCATTGTGATAAGATGCATTTCTAATTTATTCCAATTCATTCAATTGCATAAATCTCTTCTCTCCAGCATTTTTCAAATTAAAATTCAACTCTTTTATTACCCAATATGCTTTATGCTCCAATTCAACCGGTAAATGGCAAGTCTTACCAAACACTAGTCTATAAGGAGACATTCCAGTAGGGGTCTTAAAAGTAGTCCTATAAGCCCATAATGCAGTATCTAATCGAGCAGACCAATCTAATTTATAATTATCCAAAGTTTTCTCCAAAATTCTTTTAATTTCACGATTAGACACTTCTGCTAAACCACTAGTCTGGGGATGATAAGCAATAGAATTTCTCTGAATAATATTATATTTCTCAATAAATCTCTTAATTTGATTATTCCTGAAATGGGATCCACCATCAGTTATAATCACTCTCGACATTCCATATCTCATAAATATATTTTTCTTTAAAAATTTTGAAACACTATGAGCATCACATCTAGGTAAAGCAATAGCTTCAATCCATTTTGAGACATAATCAACAGCAACTAGTATATGTAAATTTCCAAATGAAGGAGTATATGGTCCCATAAAATCTAGTTCCCATACATAAAAAATTTCAACTTCCAAATTATAGTTTAGAAGCATTTCATTTCTTCTAGAGATATTACCTACTCTCTGACATTGATCACATGATTTAATATATTTGTATACTTCCTAAAAAAATTAGGCTAATAAAATCCATATTGTAAAATCTTAAAAGCAGTTTTTTCAACACCGAAATGACCTCCAAATTCAGAATCATAACATCGTTGAATAATTAAACTAGTTTCTTCTTGTGGCACACACCTTCTAATAATCAGATCCTTACACTGTTTATATAGATAGGGCTCATCCCAAAAATAAAATCTTGCCTCATATTTAAAATTCTTTTGTTGTTTCCTTGTTAAATAAGATGGTATAATATCACTCACAATATAATTCACAATATTATCTTACCAAGGCAAATTTCTTCCCATAATAGTGCAAAGTTGTTCATCAGGGAAAGTTTCTATAACTTCCTTCTCAAATTCAAATAGTTCATCATATTCTAATCTCGAGAAATAATCAGCTATTTGGTTATCAGTTCCCTTCCAATCAACTATCATAAAGTCAAATTCTTGCAGAAGAAGTATCCATCTAATCAGTCTAGGTTTCACATCCTTCTTTTGCATTAAATATTTGATAGCTGAATGGTCTGTATGCATAATACTTTTAGCTCCAATTAAATAAGGTCTAAACTTTTCAAAGGCAAATACTATAGCTAATAACTGTCTTTCAGTAGTGGTATAATTAATTTAAGCTTCATTAAGAGTTTTACTAGCATAGTAAATTACTTTGAAAACTTTATCATACCTTTTCCCCAATGCTACTCCGATCGCATAATCACTAGCATCACACATAAGTTCAAATGGTTTCTCCCAATCTGGCAAAACAATTATAGGTGCAGTGATTAATTTCTCTTTCAATAATTCAAAAGCACACAAACATTCATCATCAATATCAAACTTTCTATCATTTTCTAGAAGTTGACACAAAGGTTTAGTAATTTTAGAAAAATCATCAATATATCGCCTGTAAAATCCAGTGTGTCCTAAGAAACTCCTCACCTCTCTCACAGTAGTGGGTGGTGGCAAATTCTCAATCACTATAATTTTAGCAGGGTCATCCTCCATACCATGTTTAGAAATTTTATGCCAAAGCACAATTCCTCCTGCAACCATAAATTGACATTTCTTCCAATTCAGAACTAAATTTGTTTTCTCACAAAGTTCCAAAACTTTTGCTAAGTTTTCCAAACATATTTCAAATGAAGTCCAGAATACAGAGAAATCATCCATGAAAACTTCTATTCCATTATCTATCATACTACTGAAGATAGACATTATACATCTCTGAAATGTTCCAAGTGCATTACACAGTTCAAAAGGCATTCTTTAAAAACCAAAGGTTCCGTAAGAGCTAGTAAATGTTGTCTTTTCTTGATCCTCAGGAGCAACAGGTATTTGATGGTAACCAATATATCCATCCAGAAAGCACTAGTACTTGTGTCCAGCAAGTCTATCCAGCGTTTGATCAAGAAAAGGAAGTGGAAAGTGATCTTTTCGGGTGGTGGCATTTAATTTCCTATTGTCAATACAACTTCGTCATCCATTAATTTGTATTGTGGGTATAATTTCATTGCATTCATTCACTTCAACAGTCACTTCTCCCTTTTTCGGTACACAATGTATTGGACTCACCCAAGCACTATCCGAAATAGAATAAATAATTCCAGCATCCCGTCATTTTAAAATCTACTTCTTAACTAATTCTTTCATTATTAGATTCAATCTCCTCTGCGAATAAACTCTTGATTGATGTTCTTCATCTAATAAAATTTTGTGCATACAAATCGAAGGACTGATTCCTTTAATATCTGATAAAGCCCATCCAAAAGCATTTTTGTATCTTTTTAAAATTTCCAACAATATTTATTTATGATATTCATTTAACTCTGAAGATACAATAACTGGTAGGGTAGATGATTCTCCTAAAAACATATACCTCAAATGATTAGGGAGAATTTTCATCTCAAGTTCAGGAGGTTTTAATATAGATGGAATTAAGCTTTTATCTCCACCTTCCATAGTGTCTAATACTTCAAATCTCTCCTGAACATACTCCAAATCTTCATTCTTTTTACTATCTGAATTTTCTTCATTTTCAATTCCTTCTTAAAACATATTTTCATACTTTGCTTCTTTTTCAAATATAATTTCAAAATGATTGTTTCTCAAATATTCACAAACCTCCATCCTAAAACATTCATTATCTTTTTCCACTTAGGGATACTTCATATATTTCAAAATATTAAAGGTCATCTCTTGATCATTAACTCTCATAGTTAATTCTCCTTTTTGAACATCAATCACTGCTCTCCTAGTAGCAAGGAATGGTCTTCCCAAAATAATTGGAATTTCTTTATCTTCCTCCATATCAAGTACAATAAAATCCACAGGAAAGATAAATTTATCCACTTTCACTAACACATCTTCCACCACTCCTTTAGGGCAAGTAATGGAATGACCAGCCAACTGAAGAGTCACAGATGTAGGAGAAATTTCTCCTATTCTTGACCTTTTGAAAGTAGATAAAGGCATAAGATTAATACTAGCTCTCAGATCACATAAGGCTCTTCCAAAAAATTTTTCCCTTATAGCACACGGGATAGTGAAACTACCAGGATCTTTAAGTGTTTTCGGAAGCTTCTTCTGAATAATTGCAATACACTCTCCGCTAAGTGCAACAGTTTCATGATCTGTGAACTTTCTTTTCTTTTTGAGAATAACCTTCACAAACTTAGCATAGCTAGGAATCTGTTCAAATGCTTTAACAAAAGGAATATTTATCGTTAATTTCTTAAGGATCTCTAAAAAATTTCCAAATCTTTTATCCATGTTTTGTTTTTTCAATCTTTGAGGAAATGGAGGCGGCGGGTTTTCAACAGTAATCTTCATTGGTTCAAGAGGATATTCCAAGTCTGGATAAATCTTGTTTGAACCTTTTTCAATATCCACCTTCTCCTTTTATATGTCAACTACTTTTTTTACTCTTGTCTACAATTCCTTTCCACTCCTTAATTGAATATCCTTAAGTTATTTCTTATTTTGATCTTTTGGATTGATCTCAACATTACTTGGAAGCGTTCTAGAAGGTCTATTATTAAGTGCAGTAAAAATATGCCCCAATTGATTTTCAAAATTTTTTATCGCAACACCTTTAGCTTGCAATTGATTTCCCATATTCAGAATCATTTCTTCAGTAGACAACTTCTTATCCTTAAATTGCGGGTTACTATTAAATCCAGGAGGATAAGAGGGTCTAAAATTAGTATTTCCTTGATTGTTCGAATTTCCAACTAGATTTAAAGAATTGTTCCCTGAATGTGGGTTAACATTGGCATTGCTATTATTCCGGTTGAAATTTGGGTGATTCTTCCTACTAGGATTATAATAATTCGAATAAGGATTATTAGGTATATTAATAGCATTCAAAGTCTCATAAGGTGTTTGAGATTCTGTTATCTGTCCAAATGAATTTTCCTCTAACACTTGGGGTGGTTGAGAATAATTCATTCTATATTGATCTATTTTCTTAGAAAGGGCTGCAATTTAAGAAACTATCATAGTCATCATATATGAATCATGAACATTAGCTGCTCTTTTAGGATTTACCTGTTTAGAGGGCCATTGAAAATTATTAGTAGACATTTCTTCTATTAATGTATATGCTTCATCAAAAGGTTTGGACATTAACGATCCACGAGTAACAGCATCTATAATCAATCTCAATGATCCCACTAATCCATTGTAAAATCTTTGAATTATTAACTAGTCTAGTAACACGTGATGTGGGAAGTTCCTAAGAAGATCTTTAAATCTTTCCCAAGCTTCATATATTGATTCCCCTTCAAACTAACCAAACGAAGTAATATCATTTCTTAGCTTAGCAGTCTTTAATGGAGGGAAATATTTTAATAGAAAGTTTTGAGAAAGCTCTCCCCAAGTTCTAATAGATCTAGGTTTTAACGAATTTAACCAACCTTAGCTTTATCCCTTAATGAAAAAGGAAAAATTCTAAGTATAACAACATCATTCGACACTTCGTTATATTTAAAATTAGCACACAGTTCTAGAAAACTAGCGTGATGTAACTTTGGATCCTCATTAGGTATTCCTCCAAATTGATTATTTTGTACCATTTGGATAATAGTAGGTTTAAGTTCAAATGAATCAGCAGCAACATCAGGATTTTGAATAGTCACATGAATTTCATCTGCTGTTAGGTTAGCATAATCTTTTAAAAGTCTTGGCAAATTTCCAATATCATTTCTATGATTATCTTGATTATTCGCCATTTTGCAAGGATTTTCAGTTTGATTTTGTTGTTTTCTAATTTTTCTAACAGTGCACTCTAACTCCAAATCGTAAGGTACTAAACTTACAGATCCACTACTATGCATATAAAATCACACAAATACTTTAAAAAGTAAACAAACACACAATTACACACTACAAAGTAAAGGTTTTCTGTTACTATATTATCAATAAATACCGTTTATACCTCCCTGGAAACGGCGCCAAAAACTTGATGAGCTGACTTTATATATTGCAAGAACTAATGAATTTAAATTTATGTTTATTTGTAATGATTTTGTAAAGTCTAAACATTTAGCGCAAGTATACGTATCATATCAAGTAATACTGGGCTCTAATGGAGTCCTGGTTATCGATCCCACAAGGAAGTCATGATTCTTACAATAGATAACACAATACTGAAATCCAATACTCAAATTGCAATTAAAGTTTAATGTTTACTTCTACTAATAAGATGCAGAAAACAGTAAAAATTAAGCACACTACAATTATTTCAAATATTTTTAAAATAGAATTAACTAATAGACACACTAAGCTATGTATTTGAAAGGTTTTGATATATAAGAAAAGTATCTTTCCTATTACAATGAGTACATGATGTGTGAATGATATGGAATGATTATTTTATTTTATTGTGCTAAATAGGAGCATAAATATTTTTTTACCCTCAAAAGAGTACCCCTTCTTCCAAGCATGAAAAGAACATTGACATATCCTAAGTTTTGTCCCTAAATCTAAGGTTAAGTTGGGAGGATACCGGTTGTCACTACGGAGCTCCCACTCATCCTTCACCTGAAGGCTAACCTTTAAGTTTAGTTAGTAATCTTAGGACCGAATTGGGCATCTCAGTCTGTCACCCTGAAACCTCCAATTTGAAGTCCATCAAAACACATTTCGCTATTTATTTGCACTCAATTCTGATGAACTACACAATTCATCCATGGACATTGAATGAATTCTTCATTATTATTGTAGGACACTAAATCCTTTCAGAGTTAATGTTCAACAACATATTTTAATAATTCAATTGGCCAGATTAAAAAGTAAATTAAGTTTGAAATGAAAAACCATCACAATTTCATCAATACTTTAAAAGCACTTCAAATCCACATCATCACATCATCACATCTCTATGTAAGAAGAAAGACAAAGTAGACTACTCAGAATTCTTGGAGAAGACACAATAAAACATGGATTTTATATTTAAAAGAAAAGTCATACAAACCACAAAAGAAAATACAACTTATCTCTTTCTCTTCCCCAATGCAAATCCCTTGAAGTTCCTTTGAATCATTTTCTCTCTTCTTTGTAACACTCAATTCCCTCTTTAGAATGGAAAGAAAGAAGCAATCTCTCACTTTACTCCTTCTCCTTCACTCCTTAGAGAAGAATCCATCTCAAATTCTCACTTCTACACTCACTCTTCTAAACCCTAACAGTCAACACACACTCTCCCTCTTTAGAACCACACTAGAATTTCTGAACACACACTCAAAATCAAACCATTTTCATCCAAAAACAATTACCTATAAGTTAGAAATGAATTCCAAAGAGTTTCCTTAAGAAACCCTTCAAAAAGTTGCCAAAATTCTTCAAATTTGAATTGCGCCGACATTGGGCGCCGGCGAAGCTCTATCGTCAATTTAATTCTGGGTTCTCGGGAAAATTGAGCCGGCGGCGCCCATTCTGGCTCTGGCGGCGCTAGAAGCTGTTTTTCTCCTTTTTGCTCCTTTTTGCTCCTAATTCATTCCTTTTTGCTTCTTTTTGCTCCAATCACCTAAAATCATCATACCTGCAACAAATCATGAAAAATACCTTTCTTTAAAGTGCAATATCACCACAAATGGGTAAAATTATATAGCAAAAACAGTATATATTTTTGGTGCATCAGTAATCAATTACAAACTCAGGGAGTTGCAATTAAAAACATTGAAAATCAATTAGGACATCTTTTCACTGTGCTTAATAATAGTTCTTCAAGAAGTCTTCCTATTAATGTTGAGATCAATCCAAAAGATCAAAGTAAAGAGTAAATTAAGGCTACAGAATTGAGAAGTGGAAAAGAATTAGAAATGAGATTGCAAAAAGAAATTAAAAAGAAAGAGAAGGTGGAAATCAAAAAAGGTAATGATAAAATTTATCCAGACTTAGAATATCCACTTGAACTAATGAAAATTACTATAGAAAAACCACCACCTCTATTTCCTCAAAGATTAAAAAAATAAAATAGAGATAACTGATTTACCAAATTTATTAGAAAACCTTAAGAAATTAACAGTAAATATTCCTTTTGTTGAAGCCTTAGAACATATGTCTGATTATGCAAATTTTTTGAAGGATATTCTTAAAAAGAAATGGAATTTCATAGATCACGAGACTGTTGCACTTACTGGAGAGTGTAGTGCTTTTATTCAGAAAACGCTCCCTGAAAAACATAAAGACCCTTGTAGTTTCACTATTCCTTGTGCTATAGGTGAGAAATTTTTTGGAAGAGCCTTATGTGATTTAGGAGCCAGTACAAATCTAATGCCTTTATCAACTTTCAAATGATTAGAATAGGAGAAATTTTACTTACTTCTATAACTCTTTAGTTAGGTGATCGTTCTATTACTTATCCTAAAGAAGTTGTAGAAAATGTATTAGTTAAGGTTGATAAATTTATCTTTCATATGGATTTTATTGTTCTAGATATGGAGGAAGATAAAGAAATTCCTATTATTTTGGGAAGACTATTCCTTGTTACTAGAAGAGCTATGATTGATGTTCAAAAAGGAGAATTAATAATGAGAGTTAATGATCAAGAGGTGACATTTAATATTTTGAAATCCATGAAATATTCCTCAACAGAAAAAGATGATGAATGCTTTCGAATGGAAATCTGTGATTATTTGACAGATGATAATTTTAAAGAAATATTTGAGGAGAAAATAGAATATGAAGATTTGAAAAGTGAGGATGACAGTGAAATAGAAGATGATTTTGATAATATGAAGAATGAAGACTTAGATTATGTTCAAGAAAGATTTGAAATGTTGGATACTTTAGAAAGTGATGATAAAAGTTTAATTCCATCTATCTTAAAACCTCCTTAGCTTGAAATGAAAATTCTTCCTAATCATTTGAAATATATTTTTTTAGGAGAATTATCTACCTTACCAGTCATTGTATCTTCAGATTTTAATGAATATCAAGAATAAAAATTATTGGATACATTAAAAAGATATAAAAAGGCTTTTGGTTGGACAATAGCTGATACTAAAGGAATCAGTCCTTCGATCTGCATGCATAGAATTTTGTTAGACAAACAACATAAACCTAGAGTTGATCCACAAAGGAGACTAAATCCAATGATCAAAGAAGTAGTAAAAAAGGAAATTTTAAAATGACTTGATGTTGGAATTATTTATCACATTTTAGACAATGCTTGGGTGAGTTGAATTCATTGCATCCCTATGAAAGGAGGAGTGATAGTTAATGTGAATGAATGAGATGAAATTATACAAATAAGACAAGTCATTGGTTGGCAAATTTGTATTGATTATAGAAACTAAATGTTGCCACTAGGAAAGGTCACTTTCCTCCACCTTTTCTAGATTAAATGTTGGACAAACTAGCTGAGCACAAGTACTATTGTTTTTTAAATAGATATAATGGTTATCACCAAATACCTATTTCTCCTGAGGATCAAGAAAAGACTACATTTACTAGCCCATAAGGAACTTTTGCTTTTCGAAGAATGCCATTTGGATTATGTAATGCACCTGCAACATTTCAAAAATGTATGATGTTTATTTTTAGTAATCTGATTGATAATTGAATAGAAGTATTTTCAGATGATTTTTTTGCATTTGGAACATCATTTGACATATGTTTAAATAATTTAGAAAATGTTTTTGAGTTTCACGAAAGAATAAATTTAGTTCTAAATTGAGAAAAATATCAATTTATGGTTGCAGGAGGAATTGTACTTAGGAATAAAATATCTAAACATGGTTTGGAAGTAAACCCTAAAAAATTCAAATTATTAAGAAATTACCACCTCCTACTGCAGTGAGATGGGTAAGAAGTTTCTTAGGACATGCTGGGTTCTACAGGCATTGTATTAAAGATTTTTCAAAAATTACGAAACCTCTATGCTAGCTTTTACAAAAAAGATAATAAAATTAACTTTAATGAAGAATATTTAAATGCCTTTGAACTATTAAAAGAAAAATTAATCATTGTCCCCTAATTTTTTCACATGATTAGGAGAAAGCATTTGAACATATGTGTAATGCTAGTGATTATGCGATTAAAGTTGCTTTAGAGCAAAGGTATGATAACATGTTTAATGTTATTTACTATGCTAGTAAAACTCTTAATGATGCTCAAATTAATTATACCACTACAAAAAAAGAATTATTAGCTATTGTATATGCTTTTAAAAAATTTATATTGTATTTGATAGGGACTAAATGTATAGTGCATAAGGATCATTCAGCTATCAATTATTTAATGCAAAAGAAGGATGTCAAACCAAGATTAATCAGATGGATACTTTTAACGCAAGAATTTGACTTTGTGACAGTTGATAGAAAATGAATTGATAATCAAATTGCTGATCATTTGTCTAGACTAGAATAATATAAACTATCTGAATTTATGAGGGAAATTATAGAAACTTTCCCTGATGAGCAACTTTATAACATTAAGGGAAGAAACTTACCTTGGTATTCTACAATATGAGTTATATTGTAAGTGTTATTTTGCCACCAGATTTAACCTTACAATAACAAAAGAAATTTTTATATGATGCTAAATTTTATTTTTGAGATGAACCATACCTATATGAACAATGTAAAGATCATATTATTTGAAGATGTGTGCCATATGAAGAGATTGAACCAATAATTCAGAGATGTCATGATTTAGAATTTGGAGGACATTTTGGAACTGATAAAACTGTACATATAATTTTGTTATATGGATTTTATTGGCCGACTCTTTTTAGGGATGTTTATAGATATATTAAAACATGTGATCGATGTTAGAGAGTAGGTAATATTTTTATATGAATCAAATGCCTCTAAATTTTACATTAGAAGTTGAGATCTTTGATGTTTGGGGATTGGATTTTATGGGACCATTTACTCCAATTGGAAATATATATATTGGTTGCTGTTGACTATGTCTCAAAATGGATCGAAGCAGTTGCTTTACGTAGATGCGATGCTCAAAGTGTTTCAAAATTCATAATGAGAAATATTTTTAAAAGGTTTGGAATGTCGAGAGTGATCATTTCTAATGGTGGATCTCATTTTAGGAATAATTTGATTCAGAGATTGGTGGAAAAATATAATATTATTCATAGAATCTCTACTGCTTATCATCCCTAAACTAGTGGTTTAGCAGAAGTCTCTAATCGTGAAATTAAACGATTTTTTGAGAAAACTTTGAATCTTCATAAATTATAGTGGTCTGTTAGATTAGATACTGCATTATGGGCATATAAGACTGTTTACAAGGCCCCTATACGAATGTCTCCTTATAGACTAATATTTGGAATGACTTGCCACTTACATGTAGAATTGGAGCATAAAACATATTGGGCGATAAAAGAGTTAAATTTAAATTTAAAGAATGCAGGTGAGAAGAGATTGGTGCAATTGAATGAATTAGAAGAAATTATAAATTAATCTTATGATAATGGTAGAATTTACGAGGAGAAAATGAAAACATGGCATGACGGAAGATTATAATAAAGAAATTTGAACTTGGACATAAAGGTTTGTTATATAATATAAGATTAAAATTATATCCTGAGAAACTGAAGTCTAGGTGGATAGGACCTCTAAATGTTATAAAGTTTTTCCACTTGGAGCTATTAATATTGAGGATCCTAAAACTGGAAAAACATTTAAAGTTAATTTGTATAGATTAAAACCATATTATGATGGGTATTGACCAAATTTAAAATAAGTTTCAATGTTAAGTCATCCTGAATAACTGGATGTTTGTCGGGCTGACGACGTTAAACAAGCACTTTGTGGGAGGCAACCCATATTTATCTTTATTGCATTAGTTTGTTTGTGTTAGTTTTGATAGTTTTACTTTTTAGTTAATCATATTTGAGTCCTACTCACTCATAAATATCATAAAGAATGAAAATTAATGGATCGTATCGAAGAATTGGAATATTTTGGACCAAAACAAGGTTTGGTACATTTTTTAACAATGGAGTCGACAACGCCATAATGGGTGCCACCGACGCCCAATTCTAGAGAGCATGGCCAAATTTCAGGGTTTGGGTACCAAGGACGCGCTATCAAGCACTGACGGGGCCGATGAACAGGTGACAGTTTTTAGAGTTTTAAATTGCAGTTTTTGGAGGTTTTAGGTGGAATTTTCATCCTTATAACTTTCCAAACTCATTTTTGAACCGCTAAACTCCATAAAAATGAAAAAATTCACTCCCAATTTGCATTTGATGGATTATAAATCCATAGAAACTCTGAGATTTACAATTTTCAACCGACGAAAGTTCATCAGTTTCTCAATAAAGTGCTAATGAAGAGGAGGATTATCAAGGAATGTGGCTTTATAAATCGAGGATTGAATTCTCCAAGTACTCGAGTAGAAGAGATTATTATGCAGAGGCGTTAGCAAGTGTTATGCTACACTACCGCCGCTGTAGTTATTCCTGTTGTGAAAGAGTTTTATGCAAATTTTCATGAGATCAACCAAGAATTCGTCTATGTGTAAGGCAGGTTTGTACCATTAACTCCATCAAAGATTAATGACTTGTTTATGATTAAAAATGTGCCTATCTGCCATTATACAAATTTTGATGCGACAAAAGACAACATTAATGAGATTTATTGGTATCTAACAGATGAATGTGATGATTGGAAGATAACTGACAATGGATATGTAAGTTTCTCTACTACATTTTTAAATCTGGTGTCGAAGCAATGAAATTTCTTTATATCTACGAAGTTACTTCCAACTATGAAAATAAGTAAAGTGAAAAAAGAAAATACAATATTAAACCATTGTATTCAAACGGGAAGGCCTATTGATATTGGCGCTATAATTGTGAAATCTGTATTGGGATTCATTGTTCATGGATCTAAATATAGGCTTGGTTATCCTTCCACCATATTTCCTCTTTGCAGCCATTCACAGGAGTGTTGACCTCATTTTTGATGAGGTCTTCTCTTCTCTCTTTAGTACTTAGGATCTAGCCTTAAGCTTTTCCTTTGACTATCTTAGAGGACTAGAGATGGAACCTACCCCTTTAGAAACTCAACCACTTCTTAACTCCCCGCAAACCCCACAAGCTTCGATTGTAAACCCCTAATCACCTGTGAGGGTTGAGATCAAATGTAGAGGTTTAAAGGATGAGTTCCCTATAGGACTCTTTGGCCTTAGGATCACCCTGGGTGGCCTGGTCTGGTGAGGGCTGACTTACACATACACCACACTCTCACCCAACTTGACTTCCTGACTCATGTAGGAAATTCATATGGATGGTCCTTAACCCCAAAGCTCCTAGCTAAGAGGGTTAGGAACAACATAGTGAATGCCTCAAATGAGTCCTCTCATGGCTCATATTGGCTTAATATGGCTTCATGAATCAACCAAAATGATTCCATTTCACTCACACTAGCTCAATTTTCATTTTTCCAAAATTTCAATTTTTGACCCCCGGGGCCCCAGACCCACCAAACCTACTAAAAGCCCTTGAAACTACCCAAAACCACCAAAATTTCCAAATCACCCAAAACATTTACAAAATCAACCTTGAACATTTCCCCACCAATAAAATTGATCATTTATAGCCAAAAATACCAAAATTTCCAAAAATACCCCCAATACCCTCCAAATTACCAAAATACCCCTCTTGACCCAAAAATTCAAAATTTCCAAAAATTCTCAGAAAATTGCAGAAAATCCCAAATATTCATAATTTCATTTTGTTCAACTACACCATGGGCCAATTTTGTCAATTTACCCCACTTTTGCCAAAACCCCCAATTTGACCCATTTTAAACCCAAGTGAACCCAATGTCAAACCCAATCACTCCAATTGACCCCAATTTTGGTTCAATTCAATTCTAAAGTTCAATTCAATATCCCCAATGTCAATCAAGACCAAATCCAAGCCCAATTTTATTGTCATTTGAATCCAATTTCAATTTTCAGCTTAAAGCCCAATTTTGACCTATAACCCAAACTTAGCCCAAACCAACCCAATTCAACCCCAATTGACCCCAAACCTTTTCTAAACCTTCGCTAACATCTCCATAAACAAAACACTAACATAATTTGCCCAAAATATAGACCCAAATCCCACTCAAATTTAACCCAAACCCAAAATCCCCAATTTAGCCTAAACCCAAGCTTAACCCTAACTTAGCCCAAATCCTAAAATTGAACCCCAACCAAAGTTGACAACTCTTTGTAACACACCTATAAACATTTCTCAACATTAATTTTACATCAAAACCAACTTTAGCCCAACCTTAGCCCAAGCTAACCCAAATTGACCCATTTTTGTCCCCTTACCAAAGAGACCCAAGTTCAACCCAATCCAACTCCAAGCCTTACCAAATTGACTTCAAATAACTCATGAAACATTCCTAAGCCAAATTCAACACTCATTGGGCTCAACCATTACAAGGATCCTCATCCTAAAAATACATTTTAAAGTTTAAAAGCCCATTTCCTAAGCCACTTTAAAAGCCCATACAAAACAAACCCAAAAGCCCAAAACCCATCCTAAAGCCCATATTACAATCTCATCTCATCCTCACTCAATTAATATCACTCCCTAAGTGCTAAATCCATCATGAAAATCAAACCAAAATGGTATTATGCCAAATCCCATCAAATAACCCCAAAATTTTCTTAAGCCTCCCTTAAACCTTTTTAACCTTATTTATGCTACACACTAAACCATGTTTAGCCACCTCACCATGGATGGGGACTTCACTACCCCAATTCAGCTGAACCAAATGATTCCCCCTCAGCCCAAGGTCAAGCCTTGGATGGTGAACCAAGCACAAATACATGGGTTGACCCAAACCAAGCCAAAATCACCCTTTTCCCATTCCATTTCAATTCACCACCTTTACACATGGCAACCATCAATTGAACTCACAGGAATCAAGCTCTGTCCTCACTGACCCTGAGGGTGACCTATGCCTGGCCGGCCGGCCACCACAGCCGCCGGAAATTGCCATGGCCGAGAGCACCATGTGAGCCCAACATTGAAAGTCTCTCTTGTTGAGCTGCCCCATGCCCAATGGCCATTGGAGCTGTTCTTCCCTTGCCCAGAGCAGCTGATCCCAGCCATTAACTCCCCCTGGAAGGCCCTCCGGTCAACTCTATTTAAACCCCACCCCTCTCGGCCAAGAGAGGAGTTGCACCAAACCATACAGAAACTCTGCCAAAATTGTTCCAAACCATCCTCCACACTTAGAGAAATTGATCCCCAGTGATAATTTTCCCTAATCCCCATCCACAGAGCTCAATTTCTCAGCCAAAATTCCACCCAAAACCAGGACACTTTCCAATTCTCCACCAAACTCAAATTAAACTCACCCACACCGCACAAGATCAAGAGAAGGAGTTTCCCAGTGGAAGCCCCCTCTCCAGGCCACCCATTTGCTCTAGCCTCCAAGCTTTGGAATCGGGTCTGGTCGAATTCAAGTCTAGACAATTCCCCAGGGCCAGAGACTTCATCTGGAGCTTACTTGGACTCAATCGAAGGTGACACAACTCTCAGATTGAAGCCACACTTCTCTGAGCAAAGGTATGAGCTCTCTCCTCCTCCCGAGCTTCCATGAATTCTTTATTCCTATTGCCTTAATTTCAATGCATGATTACTGTATGGATGTGTTCGTCTCTTCAAGACAAATCCATAGAATATAAGAACGTAGAAATTGGTTAAGTATAGAAGGAGATATCAAGCCTGAAAGATGGATGGCTCTCAGGTGAAGTTGATCGGGGACGATGAACGGATGTCGTCCATTCGTGCGTGTATCAGACGAATGGCTCAGATGGCGTCGGACCAGGAGATGGTACGTGGACCGCGGGCCCCGTGGCAGCTGACTCAGATGGCGGCGCCGAATCAAAGCGCGTCGAGTGGCCTTTCGGAGCTGCCGAGGATTGCGTGGCGCCGCGTGGATAAGTAGGAAAATAGGGTATTTTTCTATTTATTTAATTATCAGAACTTCAAAAATTCATAACTTTGTGTAGAAAAATTATAAAAATAAAATAAAAATACCCTCTTGCTCTGTGAACAGAGGAGAATAATATGGAAAAGAAATCAAGTTATTTCATTAAGTATTTTATTTTTAATGATTTATTTACTCTCTGTGGTATTTTAATTCTCCATTTGCATAGACAATTCATCATGGCATGAGACCATAGGGCTTTTGAAGCCTCTAATCTAGGGAAAATTCCCTGAATATTCCAAGGTCAGAGGCCATCCCTATGAGGAGTTATTGATTTTCCAATTGCATGTTACTGTTTTGAGTATTTTAATTTCAATAATTAGCATGTTGTGAAATAAATTCTAGGAAAATTTGGTTATTCCTATGACCAGAGGAACCTAGGAAAAATAGGTTTTGAGTTAATTCACATGGAACAACCCTAATTGGCCTAAACACCCAAAATTGAACTTTAATTTATTAGGGTTAATTACACATCAAATTAACTTGAAAAAAATTCTCCACTGATCTTTAGGATCAGAGGAACATCACATAAAAATTTGAAATCAATTGGAAATGTTTAACCCCAATAAATGGATTAATTAAGTCACATAACTAAAATAAAACTTTAAAAATTAATAACTCACAAAATACTTTTAAAAAATTCACAAAAATGGTTTTGGGGCTTCTCTGATATCAGAGGAATTTAGGAAAATTAAAATTGTAATTTTCTAAAAAAAGTTGATTTTTATCAATATTTTAATATTTTAATAATTAAAAAAGAATAAAAATCATAAAAATATTAAAAATCACCAAAATGTCACATTTTGAATTTTAATCACCTAGGAACAAACCAAATATTTTTCCTAAGTCTCTAGGGTAAGATATTGAATTTTAAAGGCTTAAAACAATTTTTGAATTAAAAAATGATTTTCTTTAACATTTCCACTAAAATAAATCTAATAAATCAAAGAAAAATCCAAAAAATATAAAATTTGGTTATCTAATTTCCCTGAGGTTAGAGAGATTTTTGAAAAATATAAAATCCTTTTTTCAACTTTTATTTCTTTTTTAAATAAATTAATACTACAAAACTCAAAATAATTCTAATAAATAAAATATAATTCAAAAATTCACCAAAATTGGTTCAAATGGTCCTTTGGTCATTAGGAACATCCCATATTTTTCTTAAGGACAGAAATATTTCCTTGGTCATGTTATTGAATTTTCCTTGAAAACCCCTATTTTCCATTAAAAATAATTACATAAATAAATTAAATACAGAAAAATAACATTTTCTCCTTTAATGTCTTAATTGATATATGAGTGAGATTACATAAAAATTTTAAGTTCATTTGAGCTTAGTTTAGTGAGTTATAGAATTATTAAGCTTGAAGGGCAAAAAGGTAATTAAAAATTTTAACCCTTAATTAAAATTTTAGGATTAATAAAAAAGGGGAGGGTAAAATATTTGATTTTAAAGTGATTTTGGATGATTGAAACTTAAATGATTGAAAGGTAGAAACCTACTAATCATTTCAAGAATAATTAAAATAAACTTTAATTAATTAATTAATTAAAATTTTGGAAGAGTAATGGAAATTTGAATTATTAAAAGTAGGGATATTATTAAGAGGATATTTATTCTTTAATTTATAAATACCTAAATTAATCACTTCAATAATATTTAATTCTTAACTAAAAGGATAATCCTAACTTAAAATTTAAAATGTTAAATTAAATCAAATTTAAGATGTTGAGATTAAATTAAATCAAAATCTAAATCAAGTTAACACCTTAACAATTAAATTAAATCATATTTAATATATTATGATAAAAATTAAAATTAAATTAAATTAAATCAAATTAAATTAAATTAAATTAATGTAAATTAAATTAAATTAAATTAAACTAAACTAAATTAAATTAAATTAAATTAAACTTAAATTAAATTAAAATTAAATTGAATTGAAATCATTTAACAACACACCTAAATGAAATCATTAAGAGTTAAACCAAACACTTAAAGTAAACTTAAAACATAAAGGACTTGAAAACTATTCCAAACTTAAACTAATTTTTTATAATTAAGTCAAAATTAAAATTAAATCATTAAGTTTAAATCATTAAAATACTTAATAAGTCAATTTGCCCTTTTAAAGCTCTTATTATTATAACTCTTGAATGAAGTATCAAGTGAAGTGTTACTTCACTTATAGGATATTCAAATGTCCTAGTTCACTGAGCAAGGGACAAAACTTAAACCTCTCGGATGATTAATTCACATGTGCAACTAAATTTACTTGGACTCAAAACAATCCCGTAAATATCGAAAAGATGTTTAGGACTCGTCCTAAGCACTTCCTCAATATAACAGGATGTTTTAGAAGAACAATTGAATCTAGCTGTTCTTTGATGAAGAAAATCATCCTTAAACCAAACCAAGAACCTAGACGTCATAGGAGATGACTAGTTATAGGATTAGGAATTTGGTAGACAACCAAAACCCTTTCCCTTAGCTTTACCCAGGTATTTCTTGCAAAATATTCAAATGCCCTAACATGTGTTTCAAGTGCAGCTTGGGATGACGGGAAGACCCTCCAGGTATGTTTTTATTTAATTACAATTTATTGCAAATTACTTACATGCATTGTTCTTTACTTTTTCTTGCATGATAAACAAAACTGTTGCATGAAAACCAAAACCTTTAGCATAGTCCCTAAACTGAAACCAAAACTAAATTAAAAGTCATTGCTAGATAAAATTTACCGCCACAACATTCAAAATATAAAACAACTCAAAATTTAATCACAAACAGAACAACAAAACTACAATAACAATTAAATTAAAATGTCTCATTGAATGATCGGGAATACCTCGGATGACGTAACCCACGTGTTGCAAACGGGATTTCCCACGGTCTAAATGAAAGTGTGGAACTCATTCAGTTGAGTTTAGCAAATTCATCTGGACTAAGTGAATTCAATGAAAATGACGGTGTCGGGATGACGGAACCGTGGGATCTTAATCGGTTCTGTTTAAATAACTTTAAGATTTGTTTTAATTAAAATATAAAAAACACTTGGATTTTAAGATTTCTCTAAACCAAAACACTTCTCTCATCTCTTGATTGTCACCTTCTAAAACTAAACCTCTGTAACAACAAGGAGCTTGGAGCATAGTGGGCAGCACAGCCATCGTCGTCAGCAAAACTCAGATCTACTTCAGCAAAACATTCCTAGAATTAAACAACCAAACCGCAGGATTTCGAGGTAGTTTACCTAGTGCAGCATAAATCCTCAACTCTTTGTTAGGCATTTGCATAATCATGTTATGCAAATTAAGCCCTAACCGGTTTTAGGACTCCGAGGTAGTCGTTTGGTACGACATAAACCCTCATATCCTCGAGGCTACTTGTGTAATTATATCATACAAATATAAGTCCTAATTAACTAAATTTGGTAGGATCGAAACATTAAATAACATCTTCTCAAATTGAAGCCAAACAATAGGATAGTTTGGGGAAGTTGCCGAGATTCTTCTTGGATCCTCAGCTTCTCCTACTTCTCTTCCTTTGGACTCTTAAAACAAACTGTTCCAAATTTGATCCATTCCCTATTGAAATTTCAAAAATTCAATCCTTTGAAAACCTTAGACTTTGAAATTCTTGAGAGCAAAACCACTGATCATTATCGAGAGTTTTCTTAAATGATTCCCGTCATTTAAGATGTGATTAACTATAGGGGCTTGCCCTTATAGGGAACTTTAAGAACCCAGGTAATATAAACCCTGCTTAATTCATTTATATTAAGCAGGGGAACTTGTCGGCTTATAAAGTTGGTTCGCAGACCAAACGGATGTCATAAATCTTCTAGTTTATTTAACCGAGCCCCATCATCAAGCAATGTGTCTATTCCTCGGGATAAATACATGGTTTATAGTACGGTGCTTGTTTATATAAACTATTCGGGATGTGAGATCGGTTTGATTTCGTATCTTAAAAGTTTCAAACTTAAAATTATTTTCAAAATCAAATGCTACCTTCTAAATTATATATATTTAAAGTAAATTTAAAATATGAAAATTCGCCGACAACTTTAGTAGGCGACCTTCTTTTTAAAATACAACACACAACCTAAAAATATGCCGACAACTTCTGGCGACTCCGCTGGGGAATAGTTCCTCTCTCCATTTTTTAGATGGTTTTGCTTTCATAAATCGGTGGTGAGTCCATATCCCTAGTGGACCAAAACTACCATTCTTCCGTTGGAATACCCCGTGTTGACCTCATTTTTGATGAGGTCTTCTCTTCCCTCTTTAGTGTTTAGGATCTAGCCTTAGGCTTTTCCTTTGACTATCTTAGAGGACTAGAATTGGGACCCATCCCTTAGAAATTTGAACCACTTCTTGCCTCCCTGCAAACCCCACAAGCTTGGTGGTAGACCCCTAATCACCTTGAGGGTTGAAATCAAATGTGAAGGTTTAAAGGATGAGTTTCCTATAGGACTCTTTGGCCTTAGGACCACCCTGGGTGGCATGGTCTGGTGAGGGTTGACTTACACACTCACTACACTCACACTCTACACTCTCACACACACAATCCAAATCCTAAAACCACACCCATACCCAACTTGGCTCCTTGACTCATGTAGGTAATTCATATGGATGGACCTTAACCCCTAAGCCCACGGCTAAGAGGGTTAGGAACAACATAGATGAATGCCTCAAATGAGTCCTCTCATGACTCATATAGGCTTAACATGGCTTCATGGCTCAACCAAAGTGCTTCCATTTCACTCATATTTGATCAATCTTCTTTTTTTCAAAATTTCAATTTTTGACCCGGGGACCCTACACCCATCAAACCTACTAAAAGCCCTTAAAATTGCCCAAATCCTCCAAAATTTCCAGATCACCCAAAATTCCCCAAAATTAACCTTGAACGTTTCCTCACCAATCAAATTGATCATCCATAGCCAAAAATACTAAAAATTCCAAAAATACCCCCCAATACCCTCCAAATACCCAAAATGCCCCTCTTAGCCAAAAAATCCAAAAAATCAGAAAATTCCTAGAAAATTCCAGAAAATCCCAAATATTCCCAATTTCATATTGTCCAACTACACCATGGGCCAATTTTGTCAATTTACCCCACTTTTACCAAAACCCCCAATTTAGCCCATTCTTAACCTAAGTGAACCCAATGTCAAACCAAACCTACCCAATTGACCCCAATTTTGGTCCAATTCAATTCTAAACTCCAATTCAATATCCACAATATCAATCTAGACCAAATCCAAGTCCAATTTGATTGTCATTTGGGTCCAATTTCACTTTTGACCTTAAAGTCCAATTTGGACCCATGACCCAAACTTAGCCCAAACCAAACCAATTCAACTTCAATTGACCCCAAACCTTTTCTAAACCTTCCCTAACATCCCCATAAACAA
Organism: Papilionanthe hookeriana x Papilionanthe teres; assembly: GCA_022702705.1. Lineage (NCBI taxonomy): Eukaryota > Viridiplantae > Streptophyta > Magnoliopsida > Asparagales > Orchidaceae > Papilionanthe > Papilionanthe hookeriana x Papilionanthe teres. Next base: position 135,107,517 of record CM040425.1, on the reverse strand, counting down.
AATAATAACATAATTTGCCCAAAATTTGGACCCAAACCCCACTCAAATTCAACCCAAAACCAAAAAGCCCAATTTTGACCTAAACCCAAACCTAACCCAAATAAGCCCAAATCCCAAAACCAAAACCCAACCAAAGTTAAAACCTCTTTGAAACACTCCCATAAACATTTCCCAACATTAATTTTACATCAATTTCAACCCTAGTCCAACATTGGCCCAGGTTAGCCCAATTTGACCTACATTGGTCCATTTATCAAAGAAACCCAAATTCAACCCAATTCAAGCCCAAACCACCTCAAACTTGTCTCAAATCACTCATGACACATCCTTAAAATAAACCCAACATTTATTTGGCATGGTCCCTTTGCAAAATCTTCATCTAAAAGCCCACTTCTAAAGGACATTTAAAAGCCCATTCCTAACCAAACTCAAAAGCCCAAAATCCATCTTGAAGCCCACATGACAATCCTCTATCATCATCCATTTGATAAAACCATCTCCTAAGTTCTAAATCCATGATGGAATAATTCCAAATCAAGCCATATGCCAAATCCCATCAAATCACCCCTAAATTGCCAAAATTTCTAAAACCCTTTTTCATGTAAATGACCAAGCTTTGTCCCAAGCCACATGGAGCCATAAGCATGCCATTTACAAGCCATATGAAGCAATGGAAGGTTTGACATGTGACCAAGCCATTAATGGCAAAAGGAGGGCCCCCTTTCCTAATCCTTCATTAAGCCTTTTTAACCATAACCATGTCACACACTAAACCAAGTTTAGCCACCTCACCATGGATGGAGACTTCACCACTCCATGGCGAGCTGACCCAACCGATTCACCCAGCCCAAAACCAGAGTCATGGGGAGGTGAACCAAGCCCAAAATCATGGGTTGACCAATTTGAGCCAAAAATGAGCCCTTACCCCTTTCCATTTCAAGCCATCTTCTTTACACATGGCAAAGCTCAATTGCCTGCACAAACCTCCAGCCCTGACCCACCTGGACCTGAGGGTGACCCATGCCTGCCGGCCAGCCGCCTGGATCGCCGGAAAACACCATGGCCGAGACCTTGGGAGGAGCCAAACTTTTCAGTCCGCCTATCGAAGTGTCCCGGCCCAATCGAACACCATGGTTGTTCTTCTCTTGCATGGAGCAGTCGATCCCCGACCTTAAACCCCCACAGGAGGCCCTCCACCCTCTCCTATTTAAACACCACCTCCTCTCGGCCAAGGGAGGTGCTGAACCAAAACCTACTGAAACCCTGCCAAAATCATCCTAGACCACTCTCTACACATAGAGAACTTGATCCCCACTGAAATCCCCCTACCATTTCCTCTCTGTGAGCACAATTTCAGAGTTGAAATCCAAGCTCAAAACCAGGACACTTCACCACAGTGAGCCAATCTCCAAATTGATTGGTCATACACCTTCACCAGACCAAGAGGAGAAGTTTCCCGGCAAAGTCCCCTCACCGAGCCAGCCATTGCTTCCAGCCTCCAAGCTTTGTGATCGGCTGTGGTCGAAATCATACCTAAACAATTCACCAGGCCAAGGGACTTCATCTGGAGCTTGCTTGGACCCAATCGAAGGTGACACAACTCTCAGATCGAAGCTTCACTTCTCTGAGCAAAGGTATGGACTCACTCTTCTTCCTGAGCTTACAGAGATTCTCCATTTAATTTGAATCAATTTCAATGCATGTTTACCGTATGGATGTGTTTGTCTCTTCAAGATGAATCCATAGAGCATAAGAACACAAAAATCCGTTGAGAATCGAGTGAGAAATTAGGGTTAGAAGGTTGACGGTCACGGGTGCACACCAGTCGTAGACGATGACTGGGAACCGTCGGATCGAGCGTGTATCGAGCGGACGGTCGGGATCGAGCCGGACAGTGCGATGGTACATGAACCGCGGGCCCCTGGAGCGCTGAGTCGGATGGTGGCGCCGAATCAGAGCGCGCAGCATGGCCCTTCGGAGCTGCCTAGGATGGCGTGGCGCCGCGTGGATAAGTAGGAAAATAGGGATTTTTCTTATTTATTTAATTACTAGAACTTAGAAAATTCATAACTTTGTGTAGAAAAATCCTAAAAATAAAATAAAAATACCCACTTACTCAGTGAACAGAGGAGAATAATGTGGAAAAGAATTCAAGTAATTTCATTAAGTATTTAATTTTTAATGATATAGTTACTCTCTGCATTGTTTTAATTTTTCATGCATATAGGAAATTCACCATGGCATGAAACCATAGGGCTTTTGAAGCCTCTGAACTTGGGAACATTCCCTGAATTTTCCAAGGTCGAGAAGCCATCCTATGAGAAGTTATTGATTTTTCAAGTTCATATTACCTGTTTTGAGTATTTTAATTCCAATAATTAGCATGTTGAGAAATAAATTCTAGGAAAATTTGGTGATGTTGCTTGTGACCAGAGGAACCTAGGAAAAATAATTTTTGAGCTAATTCACTTTGAACAACCCTAATTGGCCTAATACCCAAAATTGAACTTTAATTAATTAGAGTCAACCACTCATCAAATTAACTTAAAAACAATTCTCCACTGTCCTTTAGGGATAGGAGAACACCACATAAAAATTTGAAACCAATTGGACTTGATTAACCCCACCAAATGGGTTGATTAAGCCTCTTAAGTAATAATGGGTAAAATTAAACTTTAAAAATTTATAACTCACAAAATACTTTTCAAAAATTCACAAAAATAGTTTTGGAGCCTCTCTGATATCAGAGGAACTTAGGAAAATTAAAATTGTAATTTTCAAAAAAAGTTGATTTTTATCATTATTTTAATATTTTTAATAATTAAAAAATAATAAAAATTATAAAAATATTAAAAATCACCAAAATGTCATATTTTGAATTCTAAACACTTAGGAGAAAACCAAATATTTTTCTTAAATTCCTAGGATAAGATATTGAATTTTAAAGGCTTAATGTATTTTTTAATATTAAAAAAATGTATTTTCCAACTTTTTCACTAAAATAATTCTAATAAAACAAAGAAAAATCAGAAAATTATGAAAATTGGTTCTCTGGTTTCCCTGATATCAGAGAGATTTTTGAAAAATATAAAACTCATTTTTCAACCTTTATTTTATTTTTAAATTAATTAATACTCCAAAACTCTAAATAATTCTAGTAAATAAAATATAATTCAAAAAATCACCAAATTTAGTCCAAATGGTCCTCTGGTCATTAGGAGTGCCCCATAATTTTCTTAAAAACATAAAAATTCCCTTGGTCATCTCATTGAATTTTCCTTGGAAATCCTTATTTTCTACAAAAAATAATTATATAAATAAATTAAATACAGAAAAATCACATTTTCTCCTCTAATGTCTTAATTGACATGTGAGTGAAGCCACATAAAAATTTCAAATTCATTTAAGCTCAATTTAGTGAGTTATGGAATTATTAAGCTTGAAGGGAAAATGGTAATTAAACTTTTAACCCTTAATTAAATCTTTAGGCTTAATAAAATGAGAGAGTAAAATAGTTGATCCTAATCTGATTTGGATGATTGAAATTTAAATAATTAAAGGATAGAAACCCATCAATCATTTTTAAGATTAATAAGAGTAAACCTTAACCAATTAATTAATTAAATTTGGAAGATTAATAAAAATTGAAATTATTAAAATAGGAATATTATTAGGAAGACATTTATTCTTTAATTTAAGAATCCCTAAATTAATCACCTCAATAATATTTAATTCCTAATTAAAATGATAATCCAAACTCAAGATTTAAAATACTATAAGACTTAATCATTAAATGAAATTAAGATTAAAACATTTAAATTAAATCCTTCCAAAATTTCAATTAAATTAATACTTTAACAATTAAATTAAATCATCTTTAAAACATAAAAAAAATAAAATATTAAATTAAAATTAAAATAAAATTAAATTAAATTAAATTAAATTAAATTGAATTAAATTGAATTAAATTAAATTAAATTAAAACATATTAAATTAAATTAAATTAAATTAAAAAAAATAAAATCAAATTAAAATAAAATTTAAATTAAATTAAAATTAAAAATAAAATTAAATTAAAATTAATATTAAATTAAATTAAATTAAATTAAATTGAATTAAATATAACATCACCTAGGACATAAAGAATTCAAAAATAAATCTAAAACAACTTGAACAACTATTCCAAAGTTAAACCCATTAATTAAAATTAAATTAAATCACAAATCACTTAAACATCAATTTGCCCTCAAAAGCTCTTGTTGTCATAACTCCTAAACGGAGTATTAAGTGAAGTGTTACTTCACTTATAGGATATTCAAATGTCCTAGTTCACTGAGCAAAAGAACAAAACTTAACTAAACTCCTAGATGATTAATTCACTTGTATAATTAAATTCCCTTGGACTTAAAACAATCCTAGAGGTATTGAAAAGATGTTTAAGACTCGTCTTAAGCACTTCCTCAATATGATAGGATATTTATAAGAACAATTAAATTTAATTGTTCTTTGATGAAGAAAATCGTCCTTAAAACAAAATTGAAAACCTAGACGTCATAGGAATGACTAGCTATAGGACTAGGAGCTTGGTAGAAAACCAGAAACCTTGCCCTTAGCTTCACCTAGGTAATTGCTATAAATACTTATACTCTAACATGCATTTTAAGTGCAGCTTGGGATGACGGGAAGACCCTCCAGGTACGCTTTTATTTTATTGCAATTTACTTTATTGCAATTTACTTACATACACTATATTTTACTTTTCTTGCATGATAAACAACTGTTGCATGAAAACCGAAACCTTTAGGGTAGTCCCTGAGCTGAAACCAAAACTAAATTAAAAATCACTGCAAGATAAAATTCACCGCCACAACATTTTAAAATATAAAACAACTCAAAATTTAATCACAAACAGAACAACAAACTACAATTGCAACTAAATTAAAACGTCTCGTTGAATGATCGGGAATACCTCGGATGATGTAACCCACGTGTTGCTAACGGGATTTCCCACGGTCTAAATGAAAGTGTGGAACTCATTTTGCTGAGTTTAGAAAATTCATCTGGACTAAGTGAATTCAATGAAAATAATGTTGCCGGGATGACGGAACCGTGGGATCTTAATCGGTTCTGTTTAACCAACTTTAAGATTTGTTTTAATTAAATTATTAAAAAACACTTGAATTTTAAGATTTTCTCTAAACCAAAACACTTCTCTCATCTCTTGATTTATGACTTCTAAAACTAAACCTCTGCAACAACAAGGAGCTTGGAGCACGGTGGGTAGCACGACCATCTTCGTCAGCAAAACAACTCTACATCAGCTAAACATTCCTAGAATTAAATAACCAAGCCGTAGGACTTCGAGGTAGTTTTCCTAGTGCAACATAAATCCTCAACTCTTCGTTAGGCATTTGCATGATCATGTCATGTAAATTAAGCCCTAACCGGTCTTAGGACTCCGAGGTAGTCGTTCGCTACGACATAAGCCCTCACATCTTCGAGGCTATTTGCATGACTGTGTCATACAAATATAAGTCCTAATTAACTAAAATTGACAAGATTGAAATATAAGATAATATTAGGATTTTCTCAAATCTAAGCCAAACAATAGGATAGTCGGGAAGTTGCCAAGATTCCTCATGGATCCTCAGCTTCTCCTACTTCTCGTCCTTTGGACTCCTAAAACAAACTTGTTCCAAATTTGATCCATTCCCAATTGAAAATTCCAAAATCCGATACTTTGAAAACCTTAAACTTTGAAATTCTTGAGAGCAAAACAACTGATCATTATCGAGAGTTTTCTTAAGTGATTCCCGTCATTTAAGATGTAATTAACTATAGGGGCTTGCCCTTATAGGGAACTTTAAGAACCCAGGTAATATAAACCCTGCTTAATTCATTTATATTAAGCAGGGGAACTTGTCGGCTTATAAAATTGGTTTGCAGACCAAACGGATGTCACAAATCTCCTAGTTTATTTAATCGAGCCCCATCATCAAGCAGTGTGTCTATTCTTCGGGATAGATACACGGTTTGTGGTGCGGTGCTCGTTTATATAAACTATTTGAGACGTGAGATCGGTTTGATTTCATATCTTAAAACTTTTAAACTTAAAATTACTTTCAAAATCAAATGTTATCTTTTAAACTATGTATTTAAATTAAATTTAAATATAAAAAATTCGCCGATAATTTCTGTAGGCGACCCCTCTTTTCAAAATAAAACACATAACCTAAAAATATGCCTACAACTTCTGGCGACTCCGCTGGGGAGTAGTTCCTCTCTCCATTTTAATCAGATGGTTTTGCTTTCATAAATCGGTAGTGAGTCCATATCCCTAGTGGACCAAAACTACCATTCTTCCGTTGGAATACCCCGTTCATTTCTGTCTTGAACGAGTATAGCCAAACTTCTCTTGGATTTGGGAGCCACTTGTTTAGACACCCCTAAACGGAGAGGTTCCGAGATCCTTTTACCTCTTTTCTGAGGTGGGGTGGACCCCCAATATGTGTTAGTTTAGGAGCGGTCCTTCGAGTCTAGAAGTCCTACATAAGACTTTCTCTTCCTTTCCAATTCTGAATCGGATTCCTTGCCTTCTTTACACCCTTGAACATTCCGTTCCTAATAAACAAACCCTCTAATGAATGACTCTTTTAACAAATAACTCCTTTTTATAAATACATGAATAAAAATGTGTTCGGACTCTTTTCGATTCCTTTCTTTTCGTCCTGATGAGAAGAAGCATAACTTGGGATTGACAATCAGAATCTACCTTGTAGAAGATGTCTGCCCCAAAGCTGATTTTCTCCTTCACCAATGGATTGGATTTCGCTGTTTACAAGGATGAGCTGCCCGACAATGGGATCATCCGGTTTGGACAAGGATTCGAGAACACAAATGTCAAGATCGCTGACATTACCCTTTTCACACTTACAGACAAAGTACCCGAAACTGAAAGACCTTTGATCGACTTCAACCTCAAGTCAACTCAAGAGTTCCCTCCCCTGCAAAGGGTTCCAGCTGAGAGGAATACTACTGTCCATAGGAGAACTTTTATCTCTACCCCCACTGGTCTAGTCGTCTCTGCACTTACCCCGGCTTCCGCCAAACTGAAGGGGAAGGAAGTTCAAATTTGTAACGAGCATGTTACCGTGGAGGGTACAAATTTCCGTGCGAGACCTTCTGTTTTCGAAATTGGGTCCAGCTCAAGGGTTCCACCCCTAACACGGACTCAGAGAAGAAACAGAGGTAGGAAGATTGCCAGAAAGGCCAGAGCTGCTGAAGTCGCTTTCTTAGAAGAAATCCCTGAGTACACACCACTACCTGAGTACACACCACTACCTGAGTACATACCATTGCCTGAGTATACACCACTTTTGGAAGGAAGTAGATTCCATCCCCTTTCCGCCGCAGCTGACGAGGAAAATGTCCGCAAGATTGCTTCTACATTACCTCGACCCGCATACTATAGCGACGACCGAAAGAAAGGGCTAGGATTACACCATTTTCCCGACTACAGACTGTGATAGAGAAGTTAGCAAAGAAAGAGAAATGTCCTGTATCAGAGATTTTAAGAAGAATAGGGCGGGTGCCAGCCAAGTCCCGTCTTAGACCACGAGTAGAACCCGTTATCGCCACAGAAAAGCCGAATAAGAAGATGAAGGCTAGTCCACCTGTTGTTGTTTCAGGTTTACAGATCAGGGAGGATACAACCTTCCGACGATTCGGCTGACGGACCATCCCGGTCCTAGGCCCTCCGTTGCTAGAAGGATGGTATGGCATCCTAATGCGGCCAATTAAGACCGAAACAACGACACGAAAAGAAAGTCTCGTCGGGAGACTCGAGTCCGAAGAAAGCGCCCGCTGCAATGAAGGGGACTCCCAAGAAGGAAATCCAACGGCCATCGCATGATAAGCTGCGAAACCGTACGAAAAAGACCATTGGAGGACGCTATGGAAAAGCTAAGAACCGACATTCAACGATTAGCAAGAGAAAGAGAAGAAAAGTTTGGAGATGAAGTTGACTCGTCGGAGTTCATGGATGACGAATATGTGGAGATCAACATGGTTGAAACACGAGCATCGTCAGCTTCGCAAGGTGCCCCGGCGAGTTGCGAGAGAGATGAACCGGAAGCATTAAGAGCATAAATTCGACAAAAAGATGATACAATCTCTCAAATGGCAAAAAGGATGGAAGAGATGGGCTGCAGCCCTAGCCACTCTTCGGGGTCGAGTTCAACCCCAAGAGAAACACCTCCGAAGTTATTCATATTACGGACGGAGGAAAAGAGATCACATCCGTTAACGGAGACGATCGACCGAAGAAAGATTCTACCCGTAATATGATTCCGAGAGAAGGACATCAAGAACATGGTGGAACGACGGAGTGCGAGAAGCCTTAGCATAGTCCAAGAGCGGAGCATCTATTCGGACGGGTAGACCTTACCCCGAAGAATTCGATGCGAGTACAATACCCAAAAGGCTTCGTACCACCTCTCGTTCAAGACTTTTGATGGTACCGGAAACCCTCGACGACATGTTGCACATTTCGCGCTAGTTGTTGCAACGCCGGTGGAAGCGACGCCTTACTCTTCCGACGATTCGTCGGCGACTCGTCGAGGATCGCCTTCGATTGGTATGCAGAGTTACCGAATAGTTCGGTAAAGACATTTTCAGAATTGGAAAACCTCTTCGTGAAACGATTTGCCGGAGCTCAGCACCATTTCACCATCGGTGACTTAATGGTGGAGAAACAGAAACCGAATGAAACTTTAGTGGACTACATACTTCGATGGAGAAATCTAAGCATGAAGTGTGAGCCACAGCTACAAGAGCAACATGCAGTCGGTATCTTGCTTAAAAGCATTCACGGCCCGATAGCACTTCTCCTTAAGGGATTTACAATTAAGACTTTCGAGAAGTTGTTAAGCAAGGCCGGAAGCTTGCAAGAGGAAGCAAAGCAACTAAGTTTCGTCGACAAAACAGACAAACAGAAGCCTGTGAAGACATTTGAAAAGAAATCCGGGATCGTCGCTGCAGTCGATAAGGGCAAACATCCAATGCAAATACAGTCGGAGCAGCCGCAGCCCAGCTATCAACAACCTCAGCAAAACTAACAACCTCAACCCGGTTATCAGCCAACTCAACAATATGAGCAACCTCCTCGCCCACAGCGCACATTAAAGGAGCTTATAAATAGAGAGTATCCATTCAAGAATGAGGCAGTGCCAAAGATGTTCCGCAGTTTGATGAAGACTTCTGATTTTCGACTACCAGAACCCAGGAAGCCAGAAGAAGTCAACAAGAAAGACCATCCCAACTACCGTCCTTACCACCAGATGCTTGGACATAAGATAGAGGATTGCATCACCTTCAAAAATTGGCTTGACAACAATCTCCGAAAAGGGAACATAACGATCCCAAAGGAATACATGAAAGAACCCCAAAAAGGAGGTTCTGTCAATGTTATTTCAATGGATCCCATTGTTCCGATAGACCCTTACACGACCGATGATGGATGGAGGACCGCTTGGACGAAGTCATCGAAGAAGATTTTGGATCGCATCCAAACCGCTTCGGCGCATGCTTCAACTCAGAGTTTGAAACATGTCAAGCCGGCACTATCGCTTGCAATTGAAGAACCGCCCCAGGAAGAAAAGATCATAGAAAAGAAGGAGATCGTAGAAGAAGAAAGGACCGAGGCTCTTAAGGCTAGACTAGGGGCTGCTTATCCTAGGATGGTTGTTTCCGATTCGGGGGAAAAATTCCTCGAACCTCTGACTCTGTATGATTATTTGCTCGCTCCGGCGGGATCTTATAATGATAAGAGTTATGGCGTTGGCTACGTTTTGACTGTTTCTAACAATTACGTAACTAACGACAACCAATCTAATCCGGATCCCGATTCCGATACCAATAACAATTCTCAAATCATACACGACCTCGACAATCATGATGACAAAGAAGACATTCACCAAGAAGGCTACGAAAGTTCAACAAGCAATGAATCTATTTGTGAATTCCAAGGAACTCCAATCACAATAGAGTTAGAGCTTTCAGATTCAAAAGCGACTCCAGAAGAACCTGTCAAGTCAATTCAAAAGGAGACACCTGTAAACTTAGTACCAGATTCAGAAGAAATCACAGAAGTCAACTTAACGAGCGTAAAGGTTCTACCTCCGAGAATGGGTCCAAAAGACAAAGGAAAGCAGGTGGTTGTTCAAGAAGAATCAACCCCAACAGAAGAATTGCCCATTCGGGAAGAAACTCAGACACATGGTAACAAAGTGGACTATAACGTGCTAGCCCATCTTAGGAAACTACCAGCCAAAATGAGCATCTACGACGCTCTCATCTTATCAAAAGAGATGAGGAAGCTCGATCAAGGCCTTACTTGATCCGGAGATTTGTTTAGCTCAGATGGTCCGAGATTCCTTAGACGAGGTTTGCTCGTTAAAGGAACAACGAGGTGTTACCTTCACGGACGAGTGATTTACTACTTGGGACGACCGATCACAACCGACCGTTGTACATTTCGATTACAATCGGAAAGTTTACGCTCTCCAGAGTATTGGTGGATCCAGGAGCATCGATCAACATAATGAATCTTCGGACGCTAGCATACTTGGAAATTGATGCTCGCGAGCTTGAAGCGGACAAGATGTTAGTAAGAGGATTCATCCAGAAAGGAGAAAGAGCCCTTGGATCAATAACACTATGGATGAAGACTGGTGACTTAGCAAAGACAACCACAAAATTCCACATAATTGACTCTGAGACATCGTTCAACGCTCTACTGGGCCGACCGTGGATCCATGAAAACCGGATGGTACCATCGTCTCTGCATCAGTGCATAAAATACTACGAAGGAGGAGAACAATGCGTTAAAGGTGATTTGCAACCTTTCTCCGTACATGAGATTGGAATCCATGAAGATGCAGCTTATTACACACCTCCGAAGAAAACAATCTTCTCCAGAAACACCGTGCCAAATGAAGAAAAAGAAATTCGAGACAATGAAGAACCTGAAGTTCTAGTCCAACAGTCACTCACCACTCCCTTACGGCGAGATGGTGAAGGTTTCTCCAGAACTCGCATCCGAGGTCGAGGCCGGGGACGACGACGTGGAAGAGACACCGGGACGAGTTGGACGAAAAAGCCGATGATCAACGTTGATTGGGAAGACAGCTCTGAGGAAGAAGAAGAAATCAAGAAAGAAGCAGCTACAATAAACCAGAAGAAACCACAATTCAATATTTCTCTTGAAGATGAGAAGAACGAAGAATACAAATCGATGTACGAGAAGATTAATCACTATGTACACACTATGACCCTGACCCCGATCCAATCTAATAAGATCGAGGGTATGGTGGTCAAAGAAGTACATAGCAGTGGCACTTCTTCTTCCAATACTGAAAACAATGTACAATTTGAAGATGTCACTTCTTCTGAATTAATGGAATTGCCTTTTGAGTGGTACTCTCCCTGTGTTCAAAATTTAGTTCAGCGTGGTGTCTTACCTCGACATTGGACAAAAGGCCGATCACAACACTTCGAAAAATTATGGAATAATGCCGGTCGGCCTCCCGATTCAAAACATGGTCTCGGATTCGGCACGATGAGGTTCGGTTGACGATACGGAATTTTGTTTGGTTTTCACTTGCGAACCTAATGAGGACTGCTTGGAAACTACAGAAGAGCTTGAAGATCTGCAAATTGGAGACGCTCCACCAGATCAAAGAAGAAATCAAATCTACAATAGATGAGTTAATGGAAGTTAACTTAGGTACTAGCGAAAAGCCTAGACCAACCTTTGTTAGCTCCTTACTCAATAAAGAAGATTCCGAGGAAATGATCAAGCTATTAATGGAATTCAAGGACTGTTTTACTTGGAGTTACGACGAAATGCTGGGATTAGCTCGAGAAGTCACAGTTCACAGGCTAGGAGTGGATCCTACTTCCGTTCCAGTCAGACAAGCTTCCATAAGAATGCGTTTGGAAATTGAACAACAAGTAATAGCCGAAGTTAAGAAGCTAATCGACGCTAAATTTGTCCGTGAAGAACAATATCCTACTTGGCTAGCCAATGTGGTACCAGTCAGGAAGAAGAATGGTCAGATCAGAATCTGCGTGGATTTCAGAGACTTGAACAAAGCATGTCCGAAGGATGAATTTCCACTACCAATTCCAGAGTTAATGATCGATATCGCTTCAACACATGAAATATTCTCTTTCATGGATGGATCTTCAGGATACAACCAGATAAAGATGGCACCAGAAGACGAAAAGCTAACGGCATTCAGAACACCAATCGGAGTGTATTGCTACACAGTAATGTCATTCGGACTAAAGAACACAGGAGCAACATACCAAAGAGCAATGACAAAGATTTTTGATGATCTCATTCACAACCATGTCGAGTGCTACGTGGATGATGTGGTCATCAAAAGCAAACTGAAGGAAGATCACCTGTATGATTTGACAATTGTCTTCGAACGACTAAGGCAATACAACCTTAAGATGAATCCCTTAAAATGCGCCTTCGGCGTTACCTCCGGGAAATTCTTAGGATTTGTTGTCCGACATCGCGGGATTGAAATTGATCCGGAAATGATTAAAGCTATCTTAGAAATGCCGCCTCCCAAAACCTTAAAACGAGCTACGATCCTTTCGAGGGAAGGCGGCATATCTTCGACGCTTTATTTTGAACTTGTCAGGTAGGTGTCAGCCCTTCTCGGCATTAATTAAAAAGGACGCCAAATTCGTTTGGGAAGAGAAATGCCAACAGGCCTTCGAGGACATTAAAAAATACTTAATGACACCTCCTGTCTTAGCAACCCCAGTCTCAGGTAGACCGTTGATACTTTATACCATGGCTCTAGACGACTCCCTTGGAGCCCTGCTAGCTCAGGTCAATGATGAGGGAAAAGAAAATGCTCTCTACTACTTAAGCCGTAGTTTAATTCCGATGGAAGTAAAGTATCCTCCAATTGAGAAGCATTGTTTGGCCCTGATCTTCGCCGCACAGAAACTCAGGCATTACATGCTCTCTCATAAGGTCAACCTTATCTCGAAAGTTAATCCGTTGCAATATTTGATGACCCGTCCAACACTTTCTGGTAGACTTGCTAGGTGGTCGATGATACTATTGCAATTCGACATAACTTTCGTTCCTCTTCGTGCCATAAAGGGAAAAGTTCTAGCTGACTTCCTTGCAGCACACCCTTCTTGGCAGATTCGCCTCTCGACGACGATTTACCAGACGAACAGATAATGAGCCGAGAAGACACTGATGATCGGCGTTGGGAACTATACTTCGACGGAGTATCCTCAGCACAGAAAGACAAAGAATTGCAGACGATAGTGCCCGGTAAGGCAGGAATCAGACTAATCTTTATAACATCGGAGCGTGGGATGTTAAGATACTCCTACCACTTAACAGAGCCATGCACGAATAACGAGGCAGAATACGAAGCCCTCATAATAGGACTAGAACTGACCATTCAAATGGGAATAACGGATATCAACATTTATGGAGATTCTCAGTTGATCATTCAACAGGTCGCCGGACAATACATAATTTTAAAGCCAAGACTTGCGCAATACTTTCAGTATGCCATGAAACTGTTGGAACAAATTCCGAATGTAACAATCTACAAGATCCTCAGAAGAGAAAATGCTCTCGCAGATGCGCTAGCTCGCCTTGCAAAAGAATTTGCCTGCTTACAAGATGAGTCAGTTGAATTGTTAGTTCAGGGACGATAGGTCCTATCACGGCTCGACATGGATATGATACGGAAATCGAAAAGACGAGAGGAATCGAGTTGCGGCGGTGACGGAAAACACGGAAGATTGGCGTCGACCGCTAATAGACTACCACGCAAACGGGAAATTACCGGACGATAAGTCATTAGCACATCAAATCAAGAAAAGAGCTCGTCTTACGCGTTAATAAACGAGTACATTATACGAAGGTCTTTTGATCAAATGTGGTTAAGATGCCCGAACGGGTCCGAGGCTCATGAAATTGTCAAAGAAGTGCATTCGGGACTTTGTGGCGCTCATCGATCGGGTCTGAAAATGAAAATGAAAATTAAAAGACTAGGGTATTACTGATCCTCAATGATGACCGATTGCATGAAGATTGCCAAAAGTTGTCACTAGTGCCAAGTGCAAGGAGTGGTTCTACACCAACCTCCAAATGTGCTACATCAGACAATTGCGTTGTGGCCATTTGAGTGTTGGGGCACAGATATAGTGGGGCCGATAGAACCACCTTCTTCAAGAGGACATCGCTTCATCCTTGCAGCTACAAACTACTTTTCTAAATGGGCAAAAGCAGTTCCACTCAGAGAAGTAAAGGCAAACCACGTGCTACAGTTTTTCAAAAATCAAGTTGTTTACCGTTTCGGAGTACCGCGCAGAATCATCTCAGATAATGGGTCTGCATTCAGAAGCACAAAAATCAACAATTTTGTCAGAAGACATGGAATCGATTGGCCATATTCAACGATCTACTACCCAAGAGCAAACGGCTTGGCCGAGGCTTTTAATAAAACTCTCGTTCAAATTTTAAAGAAAACTTTAGACTACAACAAGAGAAATTGGCACGAGAAGTTGTTAGAAGCCTTATGGGCCTACAGGACGACTTTCAGGACTCCTACTCAGTCTACACCTTACACTTTAGTGTACGGGTCCGAGGCTGTTTTACCTTTGGAGGTCCAGCTTCCATCACTCAGAATTGCAGTTGCAAATAAAATTACTACAGAAGAAAATGCCAGATTACGACTGGAAGAACTAGAAAACTTTAAAGGAAAAAGACTTGCAGCGCAACAGAATTTGGAACTGTACCAAGCTAAGATGATCCAGGCCCATGATAAGCCGGGTCCGCCGAGAACTTTCAAAGTTGGTGACTTAGTTCTTGTTCTCAGAAGACCTATTCTTGCACATCGCAAGATAGGAGGAAAATTTGAACCGACTTGAGAAGGGCTGTTTGTGGTCGAGGCCGTCTACTCAGGAGGCTCCTACCAACTTGTGAATTGCCAAGGAGAACGATAAATGCTTCCAATCAATGGAAGATATTTGAAGAAGTATTACGCAACCTGATGTTTCGAAGGGTGGCCTCTAAAATAGAGTCTTATCCCTAGAAACACGGGTGAAGCAATCACTTTGTGATTGGGTCCGAACCCAAAAATATATAAATGGATAAAATAAAATATGTGAAATCATAATAATAAAGTTTTACCCTTCCTTTCAAATCAAATCTTTTTCCTGATCTTTCTTTATCTTTTCCTATTTTCCTTAAAAATTAAAATTGGAATAAGTGAATAAGAATCTTCAGTGATAAATACTTTCTTAATGTACTTGTTCTTAGTACAGCCCTTGATCCTTTCCTTGTTTTCTTCGCAGGGAAATGTCGAACGGGCGGTTGGTCCTAAACTTTAAAAATGGCGTGAGTCTCGCACTTGATGAAAATACGGTGAAGGATGGAGCAGTGATAGAAATTGGTTCTGACTTCACACCAGCCAGCTTACAGTATGAAGAAAATGACTGGGTCCCAGTGGACCGAGAGGAGCTTCATAGCCAGACAGTGATGAAGATGGGTGGCCCAAGCCACCAATCCGACAACAAGAAATGAAAGGCAAACACCGAAGAAAGCAAGAAAATCGAGTCGGTAGTTGCCGCGGCGAGAGGCGGGCTCGTCGGCGCCGAGCCCGCGAAATTCTAGAAGTGAGGAGAGCTACTCTCACAGCTACTCAAAGAAGGAATAAGAATCGCCGTATCCGCAAAATGTTGACTAAACTTGCAGTAGATCAACACGAGGAAACAACCACCTTCGCAGACACACATATTTCAAAGATACCGGTTCGGCAGGAACCAGAAAGGAGAAAGTCAACGCCGAGAGAATCAGAACAGATCGGAGAAATGCCAAGAAGGAGAGAGATAGAATCAGTGCCTCGACGCCGGGCAGAGATACCATATCTGAAGAACCTTGTTGCGGAAGCAACCCGGAGGATGTCCCGACGGAGACAATCCCCGAGGAGCCAAGGTATGCGAGGAGAACGTGACGGGATTGAGCCATACATCCCGCAATACGTTACTAGGCCTCGTCACTTACAGATCATCCCAGAATATGAACTAGAAAGAATGCAAAATGTTGAGAAGAAGACCTTCGAATACTTTGAAAGGATTAGAGGTAGAAGAATCAACATTTTGGAAGGCCTCGAGTTACACACAGGTGTATTCTCAGAGTACGAGCAACAACAGATTGTGGATTGCATTCTAGAACTTCAGAAGATGGGTCGAGCAGGCCGTCAGAGAGAAAAGACTTATTCGGAACCACGGAAATGGATGCCAGGGAAAGGAAGAGTCACAATACAATGCGGATGTTGCTATAACTTCGCAGAAGACAGAAAAGGAAATCCACCAGGGATACTCCGTCACGGTGAGGTGGATCCAATGCCGAGAATAATTAAGAGAATGGTGAAAAGAATTATAACGTGGAGGGTACTGCCAGCAGACTGCATACCTAACAGTTGCATCATCAACATTTATCAGAAGGGCGGCTGCATACCTCCACACATAGACCACCACGACTTCGTCAGACCTTTATGTACAGTTTCGTTCGTCAACCAATGCAATATCATGTTCGGATCTGACCTCTGGATAGCGGACCCGGGTAAGTTCCGAGGGCCGGTGGAGATACCACTTCCGGTAGGTTCCGTCATGATATTACAAGGAAATGGAGCGGACATTGCAAAGCATTGTATACGGGAGTACCGGTGGAGCGGATCTCCGTCACTTTTAGAAGGATGGATGACGGAAAGGCACCATACCACTTCCGACGGATCCGGAATTGGAGAATCTCCGGCCCTACGAGCTGTGAGTTACATGGGAAATAGCACACCTCCATTGTACATCCATGTGGCATTCCTGCCAAGGATGGCTTGGAAGGTGATGTTATTGACTGTGTATCTCATTATTCAGACATGGATTTGACAGACACTTTTTGGATGGATCGATAAGAATCATACATAGTCCGTTTTGAGTCATGGATTGTATGAGAAATATTTCAGATCGAGTTGTATGATGTATCTTCAACAAGATTGGAATGAAAGTGACAATGTCACATTTCGCCTTCACCTCTTTTGTGCAAATTGACTGGGAAACGCCACTAAAGTTAAATGAACTTCAAACAAAGAACAAAAAAGAAAAAAAAAGAAAATAAATAAGAACTCTCTTCCATAAAAATCCAAACATTAAAAAGAATTTCAAATCCACATGAACACCAAATAAACAAAAAAAATGGGATAGTTAAAAAACAAACAAAACAAACCTAAAGCTCAAATTGAATTCCAGTTTACGTCCATCTTTTCAAATCCTCCAATCCTTCTTCAAATCAAGATCTATTCCGGACTTCCTCTGAAACCCTCTCTCGGGATGATTTCAGAATTATGAAGAATTTTAAATTTGATTCGGATGGCATGGGTTTGTACCCTTCGCCAAGTAATCAGACTTTGATTGATTCCCATGGGATATGGAACACTTTCATATCTCATTTCGATCTCCCGCTAAATCCAAATCTCAGTAAAATTCTTCATAGTCACAGCATAAATCAAATATCAACAAAATTTTTCACAACCACTGCATAAACTAAATCTCAGCAATCGGGATAGGCCTCCGCCCTACTCCCATCTCAGCAATCGGGATAGGCCTCCGCCCTACTCCCATCTCAGCAATCGGGATAGGCCTCCGCCCTACTCCCATCTCAGCAATCGGGATAGGCCTCCGCCCTACTCCCATCTCAGCAATCGGGATAGGCCTTCGCCCTACTCCCATCTCAGCAATCGGGATAGGCTTCCATCGTACTCCCATCTCAGCACTCGGGATAGGCACAGTCTTACTCCTTTCTCAGCAATATCAAAATTTGATCCTCTCAGCAAGAAATTGAAATTAAAGCACTCTGCATTTCGGATAGGCTTTGTCCTATTCTTCCTCAGCATTTGGAATAGGTTCAGTCCTACTTCCCTCTCAGCATACAAATGCATTCGGGTGGGCCTCCGCCCTACTCTTTTCTCCGCATAAAACCAAAATTGAAACTCAAATCAAAATTCAAACTCAAATCAAAATTCAAACTCAAAATTAAAACTTGAGATAAAAAAATAAAATGAATCTAATATCCAATCTCTTGAAATCTTGTGATCTGAAATTCACTTCCCTTTTCCCCAGCGAGAGTTCTGGAATCTTCAGTCTTGGAGATTTACCTAATACTCCCTAGCGGAAATTCTTCTATTTCGTCCTAAGTTTATCACTTGGACATCTGTGTTGGTTTTGTTGATCTCTTCGGTCAACGTCAATACGCGCGGTGTGCTTGGTTAGCACACCACACCTATTGGGGGTCCATTTGTTGACCTCATTTTTGATGAGGTCTTCTCTTCCCTCTTTAGTGTTTAGGATCTAGCCTTAGGCTTTTCCTTTGACTATCTTAGAGGACTAGAATTGGGACCCATCCCTTAGAAATTTGAACCACTTCTTGCCTCCCTGCAAACCCCACAAGCTTGGTGGTAGACCCCTAATCACCTAGAGGGTTGAAATCAAATGTGAAGGTTTAAAGGATGAGTTCCCTATAGGACTCTTTGGCCTTAGGACCACCACAGGTGGCTTCAGTGCAGTGAGGGTTAACTTACACACTCACTACACTCACACTCTACACTCTCACACACACAATCCAAATCCTAAAACCACACCCATACCCAACTTGGCTCCTTGACTCATGTAGGTAATTCATATGGATGAACCTTAACCCCTAAGCCCCTGGCTAAGAGGGTTAGGAACAACATAGTGAATGCCTCAAATGTGTCCTCTCGTGGCTCATATAGGCTTAACATGGCTTCATGGCTCAACCAAAGTGCTTACATTTCACTCATATTTGATCAATCTTCTTTTTTTCAAAATTTCAATTTTTGACCCTGGGGACCCTACACCCATCAAACCTACTAAAAGCCCTTAAAATTGCCCAAATCCTCCAAAATTTCCAGATCACCCAAAATTCCCCAAAATTAACCTTGAACATTTCATCACCAATCAAATTGATCATCCATAGCCAAAAATACCAAAAATTCCAAAAATACCCCTCAATACCCTCCAAATACCCAAAATGCCCCTCTTAGCCAAAAAATCCAAAAATTCAGAAAATTCCCAGAGAATTCCAAAAAATCCCAAAGATTCCCAATTTCATTTTGTCCAACTACACTATGGGCCAATTTTGTCAATTTACCCCACTTTTACCAAAACCCCCAATTTAGCCCATTCTTAACCCAAGTGAACCCAATGTCAAACCAAACCTACCCAATTGACCCCAATTTTGGTCCAATTCAATTCTAAACTCCAATTCAATATCCAAAATATCAATCTATACCAAATCCAAGTCCAATTTGATTGTCATTTGGGTCCAATTTCACTTTTGACCTTAAAGCCCAATTTGGACCCATGACCCAAACTTAGCCCAAACCAAACCAATTCAACTTCAATTGACCCCAAACCTTTTCTAAGCCTTCCCTAACATCCCCATGAACAAAACACTAACATAATTTGCCCAAAATTTGGACCCAAACCCCACTCAAACTCAACCCAAAACCAAAAAGCCCAATTTTGACCTAAACCCAAACCTAACCCAAATAAGCCCAAATCCCAAAACCAAAACCCAACCAAAGTTAAAACCTCTTTGAAACACTCCCATAAACATTTCCCAACATTAATTTTACATCAATTTCAACCCTAGCCCAACATTGGCCCAGGTTAGCCCAATTTGACCTACATTGGCCCATTTATCAAAGAAACCCAAATTTAACCCAATTCAAGCCCAAACCACCTCAAACTTGTCTCAAATCACTCATGACACATCCTTAAACTAAACCCAACATTTATTTGGCATGGCCCCTTTGCAAAATCTTCATCTAAAAGCCCACTTCTAAAGAACATTTAAAAGCCCATTTCTAACCAAACTCAAAAGCCCAAAATCCATCTTGAAGCCCACATGACAATCCTCTATCATCATCCATTTGATAAAACCATCTCCTAAGTTCTAAATCCATGATGGAATAATTCCAAATCAAGCCATATGCCAAATCCCATCAAATCACCCCTAAATTGCCCAAATTTCTAAAACCCTTTTTCATGTAAATGACCAAGCTTTGTCCCAAGCCACATGGAGCCATGAGCAAGCCATTTACAAGCCATATGAAGCCATGGATGATTTGACATGTGACCAAGCCATTAATGGCAAAAGGAGGGCCCCCTTTCCTATTCCTTCATTAAGCCTTTTTAACCATAACCATGTCACACACTAAACCAAGTTTAGCCACCTCACCATGGATGGAGACTTCACCACTACATGGCAGCTGACCTAACTAATTCACACAGCCCAAAACCAGGTCATGGGGAGGTGAACCAAGCCCAAAATCATGGGTTGACCAATTTGAGCCCAAAATGAGCCCTTACCCCTTTCCATTTCAAGCCATCCTCTTTACACATGGCAAAGCTCAATTGCTCGCACAAATCTCCGGCTCGACCCACCTGGACTCGAGGGTGACCCAAGCCTGCCGGCCAGCCGCCCGGATCGCCGGAAAAACCATGGCCGAGACTTTGGGAGGAGCCAAACTTTTCAATTCCGCCTCGTCGAAGTGTCCCGACCCAATTGAACACCATGGTCGTTCTTCTCTTGCATGGAGCGAGTCGATCCCCGGCCTTAAACCCCCGGGAGGCCCTCCACCCTCTCCTATTTAAACACCACCTCCTCTCGGCCAAGGGAGGTGCTGAACCAAAACCTACTGAAACCCTGCCAAAATCATCCCAGACCACTCTCTACACATAGAGAGCTTGATCCCCACTGAAATCCCCCTGCCATTTCCTCTCTGTGAGCTCAATTTCAGAGATGAAATCCAAGCTCAAAACCAGGACACTTCACCACAGTGAGCCAATCTCCAAATTGATTGGTCCTACACCTTCACCAGACCAAGAGGAGAAGTTTCCCAGCAAAAGCCCCCTCACCAAGCCAGCCATTGCTCCCAGCCTCCAAGCTTTGTGATCGGCTGTGGTCGAAATCATACCTAGACAATTCACCAGGCCAAGGGACTTCATCTGGAGCTTGCTTGGACCCAATCGAAGGTGACACAACTCTCAGATTGAAGCTTCACTTCTCTGAGCAAAGGTGTGGACTCACTCTTCCGCCCGAGCTTCTAGAGATTCTCCATTTAATTTGAATCAATTTCAATGCATGTTTACCGTATGGATGTATTCGTCTCTTCAAGACGAATCCATAGAGCATAAGAACACAAAAATTCGTTGAGAATCGAGTGAGAAATTAGGGTTAGAAGGTTGACGATCACGGGTGCACACCAGACGTAGACTGGGAACAGTCGGATCGAGCGTGTATCGAGCGGACGGTCGGGATCGAGCCAGACAGCGTGATGGTACATGAACCGCGGGCCCCTGGAGCACTGAGTCGGAGCTGCCGAGGATGGCGTGGCGCCGCGTGGATAAGTAGGAAAATAGCGATTTTTCTTATTTATTTAATTACCAGAACTTAGAAAACTCATAACTTTGTGTAGAAAAATCCTAAAAATAAAATAAAAATACCCTCTTTCTCAGTGAACAGAGGAGAATAATGTGGAAAAGAAATCAAGTAATTTCATTAAGTATTTTATTTTTAATGATTTAGTTACTCTCTGCATTGTTTTAATTCTCCATGCATATAGGAAATTCACCATGGCATGAAACCATAGGGCTTTTGAAGCCTCTAAACTTGGGAACATTCCCTGAATTTTCCAAGGTCAGAGGCCATCCCTACGAGAAGTTATTGATTTTTCAAGTTCATGTTACTGTTTTGAGTATTTTAATTCCAATAATTAGCATGTTGAGAAATAAATTCTAGGAAAATTTGGTGATGTTGCTTGTGATCAGAGGAACCTAGGAAAAATAATTTTTGAGCTAATTCACTTTGAACAACCCTAATTGGCCTAAATACCCAAAATTAAACTTTAATTAATTAGGGTTAACCACTCATCAAATTAACTTAAAAACAATTCTCCACTGACCTTTAGGGATAGGAGAACACTACATAAAAATTTGAAACCAATTGGACTTGATTAACCCCACCAAATGGGTTGATTAAGCCTCTTAAGTAATAATGGGTAAAATTAAACTTTAAAAATTTATAACTCACAAAATACTTTTCAAAAATTCACAAAAATGGTTTTTGGAGCCTCTCTGATATCAGAGGAACTTAGGAAAATAAAAATTGTAATTTTCTAAAAAAGTTGATTTTTATCATTATTTTAATATTTTTAATAATTAAAAAATAATAAAAATTATAAAAATATTAAAAATCACCAAAATGTCATATTTTGAATTCTAAACACTTAGGAACAAACCAAATATTTTTCTTAAATTCCTAGGATAAGATATTGAATTTTAAAGGCTTAATGTATTTTTTAATATTAAAAAAAATGTATTTTCAAACTTTTTCACTAAAATAATTCTAATAAAACAAAAAAAAATCAAAAAATTATGATAATTGGTTCTCTGGTTTCCTGATATCAGGGAGATTTTTGAAAAATATAAAACTCATTTTTCAACCTTTATTTTATTTTTAAATTAATTAATACTCCAAAACTCAAAATAATTCTAGTAAATAAAATATAATTCAAAAAATCCCCAAATTTAGTCCAAATGGTCCTCTGGGCATTAGGAGTGCCCCATAATTTTCTTAAGAACAGAAAGATTCCCTTGGTCATCTCATTGAATTTTCCTTGGAAATCCTTATTTTCTACAAAAAATAATTATATAAAGAAATTAAATACAGAAAAATCACATTTTCTCCTCTAATGTCTTAACTGACATGTGAGTGAAGCCACATAAAAATTTCTAATTCATTTAAGCTCAAATTAGTGAGTTATGGAATTATTAAGCTTGAAGGGCAAAATGGTAATTAAAATTTTAACCCTTAATTAAAACTTTAGGCTTAATAAAATGAGAGAGTAAAATATTTGATCCTAATCTGATTTGGATGATTGAAATTTAAATAATTAAAGGATAGAAACCCATCAATCATTTTTAAGATTTATTAGAGTAAACCTTAACCAATTAATTAATTAAATTTGGAAGATTAATAAAAATTGAAATAATTAAAATAGAAATATTATTAAGAAGACATTTATTCTTTAATTTAAGAATCCCTAAATTAATCACCTCAATAATATTTAATTCCTAATTAAAATGATAATCCAAACTCAAGATTTAAAATACTAAAAGACTTAATCATTAAATTAAATTAAGATTAAAAAATTTAAATTAAATCCTTCCAAAATTTCAATTAAATTAATACTTTAACAATTAAATTAAATCATCTTTAAAACATAAAAAAAATAAAATATTAAATTAAAATTAAAATAAAATTAAAATTAAAATTAATATTAAATTAAATTAAATTAAATTGAATTAAATTGAATTAAATTAAATTAAATTAAAACATATTAAATTAAATTAAATTAAATAAAAAAATAAAATCAAATTAAAATAAAATTTAAATTAAATTAAAATTAAAAATAAAATTAAATTAAAATTAATATTAAATTAAATTAAATTAAATTAAATTAAATATAACATCACCTAGGACATAAAGATTTCAAAAATAAATCTAAAATAACTTGAACACTATTCCAAACTTAAACCCATTAATTAAAATTAAATTAAATCACAAATCACTTAAACATCAATTTGCCCTCAAAAGCTCTTGTTGTCATAACTCCTAAACGTAGTATTAAGTGAAGTGTTACTTCACTTATAGGATATTCAAATGTCCTAGTTCACTGAGCAAAAGAACAAAACTTAACTAAACTCGTGGATGATTAATTCACTTGTATAATTAAATTCCCTTGGACTTAAAACAATCCTAGAGGTATTGAAAAGATGTTTAAGACTCGTCTTAAGCACTTCCTCAATATGATAGGATATTTATAAGAACAATTGAATTTAATTGTTCTTTGATGAAGAAAATCGTCCTTAAAACAAAATTGAAAACCTAGACGTCATAGGAATGACTAGCTATAGGACTAGGAGCTTGGTAGAAAACCAGAAACCTTGCCCTTAGCTTCACCTAGGTAATTGCTATAAATACTTAAATACTCTAACATGTATTTTAAGTGCAGCTTGGGATGACGGGAAGACCCTCTAGGTACGCTTTTATTTTATTGCAATTTACTTTATTGCAATTTACTTACATGCACTATATTTTACTTTTCTTGCATGATAAACAACTCGTTGCATGAAAACCAAAACCTTTAGGGTAGTCCCCGAGCTGAAACCAAAACTAAATTAAAAATCACCGCAAGATAAAATTCACCGCCACAACATTTCAAAATATAAAACAACTCAAAATTTAATCACAAACGAACAACAAACTACAATTGCAACTAAATTAAAACGTCTCGTTGAATGATCGGGAATACCTCGGATGATGTAACCCACGTGTTGCTAACGGGATTTCCCACTGTCTAAATGAAAGTGTGGAACTCATTCAGTTGAGTTTAGCAAATTCATCTGAACTAAGTGAATTCAATGAAAATAATGGTGCCGGGATGACGGAACCGTGGGATCTTAATCGGTTCTGTTTAACCAACTTTAAGATTTGTTTTAATTAAAATATTAAAAAACACTTGAATTTTATGATTTTCTCTAAACCAAAACACTTCTCTCATCTCCTGATTTATGACTTCTAAAACTAAACCTCTGCAACAACAAGGAGCTTGGAGCACGGTGGGCAGCACGGCCATCTTCGTCAGCAAAATAACTCTACATCAGCTAAACATTCCTAGAATTAAATAACCAAGCCGTAGGACTTCGAGGGAGTTTGCCTAGTGCAACATAAATCCTCAACTCTTCGTTAGGCATTTGCATGATCATGTCTTGTAAATTAAGCCCTAATCGGTCTTAGGACTCCGAGGTAGTCGTTCGCTACGACATAAGCCCTCACTTCTTCGAGGCTATTTGCATGACTGTGTCATACGAATATAAGTCCTAATTAACTAAAATTGACAAGATTGAAATATAAGATAATATTAGGATTTTCTCAAATCTAAGCCAAACAATAGGATAGTCGGGAAGTTGCCAAGATTCCTCTTGGATCCTCAGCTTCTCCTACTTCTCTTCCTTTGGACTCCTAAAACAAACTTGTTCCAAATTTGATCCATTCCCAATTGAAAATTCCAAAATCCGATACTTTGAAAACCTTAAACTTTGAAATTCTTGAGAGCAAAACCACTGATCATTATCGAGAGTTTTCTTAGGTGATTCCCATCACTTAAGCTGTAATTAACTATAGGGGCTTGCCCTTATAGGGAACTTTAAGAACCCAGGTAATATAAACCCTTCTTAATTCATTTATATTAAGAAGGGGAACTTGTCGGCCTATAAAATTGGTTCGTAGACCAAACGGATGTCACAAATCTCCTAGCTTATTTAATCGAGCCACATCATCAAGCGAGTGTGTCTATTCTTCGGGATAGATACACGGTTTGTGGTGCGGTGCTCGTTTATATAAACTATTCGGGACGTGAGATCGGTTTGATTTCATATCTTAAAACTTTTAAACTTAAAATTACTTTCAAAATCAAATGTTATCTTTTATACTATATATTTAAATTAAATTTAAATATAAAAAATTTGCCGACAATTTCTGTAGGCGACCTCCCTTTTCAAAATAAAATACATAACCTAAAAATATGCCGACACCCTGTTCATTTCTGTCTTGAAAGAGTATAGCCAACTCTTCTCGAATTTAGGAGCCACTGTTTAGGCACCCCTAAATAGAGAGGTTCCGAGATCCTTTTACCTCTTTTTCTGAGGTGGGGTGGACCCCCAATAGGTGTTAGTTTAGGAGCGATCCTTCGAGTCGAGAAGTCTTGCATAAGACTTTCTCTTCCTTTCCAATTCTAAATCGGGCCCTTTACCTTTTCTATAACCTTTAATCGTTTTGTTTCTAACAAACGACCTCCTAATAAACAATATCTTTTAAAAAATCACAAATACACTAAGATAAACAAAAATTTGTTCGTACTCTTTCTTTTTTGTCCTAAACTTTACGATGAAAAGAAGTATAATTCGGGACTGACATTCGGAATCTGCCCTGCAGAAAATGACTGCCCCGAAGTTAATCTTCTCCTTCACCAATGGAATGGACTTCGTCGTTTACAAGGATGAGCTGCCCGACAATGGGATCATCCATTTTAGTCAAGGATTTGGCAACACAGATGTCAAGTTCGCTGACGTCACTCTCTTCACACTAATGGACAAAGTGTCAGAAACTGAAGAGTCGTGATTGAGTTCAACCTGAAGTCGATTCAAGAATTCCCTCCCCTGCAAAGGATTCCAGCTGAGAGAAGTACTACTGTTCGTAGGAGGACTGTTGTCTCTACCCCTACCGGTCTAGTCATCTCTGCACCTACCCCGGCTTCTGCCAAACTGAAGGGGAAGGAAATCCAAGTCTGTGATGAGCCTGTCATCGTGGAGGGTACACATTTCGCTACAATGCCATCTGTTTTTGAGATTGGGTCCAGTTTAAGAGTTGTACCCCTAACTCGGACTCAAGGGAGAAATAGAAGCAGGAAAATCGCCAAGAAAGCTAGAGCTGCTGAAGTTGCATTTCTAGAAGAAATTTCCGAAGAAAGAGAAGAACTGCCTGAGTATATACCTCTATTGGAAGGGAGCAGGTTTCACCCCCTCTCTGCCGCATCAGATGAAGAGGATGTTCGTAGGATCGCCACCGCATTACCCCGATCTGCATACTACAACAATTACAAGAGGAAAAGGGATAAGGCTACGCCATTTGCCCGACTGCAAGCTGTTATAGAAAGATTGGAAAAGAAAGAAAGATGCCCTGTGTCAGAAATCTTAAGAAGGATAGGACGAGTGCCAGCTAAATCCCGCCTCGGACTGCGAATAGAGTCTGTTGCTGCCATAGAGAAACCAAAGAAGAAGATAAACGCCAGTCCACCCGTTGTTGTTTCGGGTCACCAAATTAGGGAGGATACCACCCTCCAGCATATAGTCGATAGACCATCTGGTCCTAGGCTTCTGGCTGCAAGAAGGATAGTGTGGCGACCTACTACCGGCCAGCTAAGACCAAAACAATGTCTTGAGAAGAAAAGTCTCGTCAGGAGACTTGAATCAGAAGAAAGTGCTACCGCAATAAAGGGGACTCCCGGGAAGGAAGTTCAACAACCGTCACGAGACAACTGCGAGACCGTGCGGAAAAGGCCATTAGAAGATGCCATGGACAAGTTAAGGACCGACATCCGACGGTTAGCAAAAGAAAGAGAAGAAGAATTAGGAGACGAAATTGACTCATCAGAGTTCATGGATGAGGAGTATGCCGAGATCAACATGGTTGAGACACGAGCATCGTCAGCTTCGCAAGGTGCTCCGGCAGCTGCGGAAAGAGATGAACCCGAAGTGTTGAGAGCACAGATTCGAGAAAGAGATGATACAATTTCCCAGATGGCAAAGAGGATGGAAGAGATGGCTGCTCCCTTAGCCACTCTCCAGAGTCAGGCCATGCCTCAGAAAGAGACACCCCCAGAAATTATCCATATTGCAGATGGAGGAAAGGAGATCACATCCGTCAACGGAGACGAACCACCAAAGAAGGATTCTACACAAAGCATGATTCCATAAAAGGATATTAAAAGCATGGTAGAAAAGTAGGTGCGAGAAGCTTTAGCACAATCCAAGAGTGGAGCATCAATTCAGACGGGTAGACCTTACCCCGAAGAGTTCGATGCAGTCCAATACCCAAAAGGCTTCGTGCCACCTCTGTTTAAGACTTTTGATGGAACAGGAAACCCTCGGCAGCATATCGCACATTTTCGTGCTAGTTGTTGCAATGTCGGTGGGAGCGACGCTCTACTCTTCCGCCAATTCGTCAGCAGTTTGTCAGGAATTGCCTTCGACTGGTACGCAGAATTGCCAAATGGTTCAGTAAAGACTTTTTCAGAACTAGAGAATCTCTTCGTTAAACGATTTGCCGGGGCTCAGCACCACATCACTATTGGTGATCTAGTGGTGGAGCAACAAAAGCCGAACGAGACTTTAGTGGATTACATACTTCGATGGAGAAACTTAAGCATGACACTGCAATGAACATACCAACAACCTCAGCAAGGCTATCAGCAACCTCAGCAGTGTTATCAGCAACCTCGTTCGAGCTATCAGTTGCCTCAGCATTATGAACAACCACCTCGTTCGTCACGTATTTTAAGAGAGCTTCTAAATAGAGAATACCCAATCAAAACTGAAGCAGTAGCGAAGATGTTCCGCAGCTTAATGAAGACACCGGATTTTCAGCTGCCGGAGCCCAAGAAGTTGGAGGAAGTCAATAAGAAAGATCATCTGAACTATTGCCCTTACCATCGGATGCTTGGACACAAGATGGAGGATTGCATCACTTTCAAGAGTTGGCTTGATGACAATCTCCGGAAAGGGAACATAACGATCCCAAAGGAATACATGAAGGAACCCCATAAAGGAGGTTCCATCAATGTTATTTCAACGGATCCCATTGTTCCGATAGACCCTTACGCGACTGATGATGGATGGAGTACTGTCTGGACAAAATCATCGAAGAAAATTTTGGATCACATCCAGGCCGCTTCGGTACGTGCTTCAACTCGTAGTTTGAGACCCGTCGAGCCGCACTATCACTCGAAATTGAAGAACCGCCCCAGAAGGAGGAGAAGATCGTGGAAGAAAAGAAGATCGAGGCTCCGAAGGGTAGACTAGGGGCTGCTTATCCTAAGATGGTTATTTCCTATTTGGGGGAGAAATCCCTCGAACTCCTGACTCTGCATGATTATTTGCTCGCTCCGGCGGGATCTTATAATGATAAGGGTTATGGCGTTGGCTACGTTTTGACTGTTTCTAACGATTACGTAACTAACGACAATCGGCTTAATCCGGATCTCGATTCCAACATAAATAACGATTCTCAAATCATACACAACCTCGACGACCACGACGAAGAAGATGTTCACAAAGGAGGCTACGAAAGCTCGACAAGCAACGAGTCCATTTATGAATTCAAAGGAGCTCCGATCATGATAGAATTAGAACCATCAGACACCGAAGCAACTTCAGAAGAGCCAGTGGTTCCAATCCAAGAGGATACACTGGTAGATTCAACACAGAATTCAGAAGAAATAACTGAAGTAAATTTAAGAAGTGGAAAAGTTTTACCTCCGAGAATGGGTCCAAAGGATAAAGGAAAGCAAGTGGTTGCTCAGGAAGAGTCTACCCCAGTAGAGGAATTGCCCATTTGGGAAAAAACCGAGGAACACGGTAATAAAGTGGACTACAACGTGCTAGCCCATCTTAGGATGCTACCAGCAAAACTAAGCATATACGACGCTCTGATCCTGTCAAAGGAGATGAGAGAGGCTCTTATCAAGGCTTTACTTGATCCAGAGATTTGTTTAGCTCAAATGGCCGGTAATTCCTTAGACAAGGTTTGCTCGTTAAAAGAACAACGAGGTGTTACCTTCACGGACAATGATCTACTACTGGGAACAGCAGATCACAATCGACCGTTGTACATTTCAGTTACTATTGGAAAGTTTACACTCTCTAGAGTGTTGGTTGATCCAGGAGCATCAATCAACATAATGAATCTTCGGACGCTAGCATATTTGGAAATTGATGCTCGAGAGCTTGAAGCAGACAAGATGCTATTAAGAGGCTTCAATCAAAAAGGAGAAAGAGCTCTTGGATCGATAACACTACTAATGAAGACCGGTAATTTAGCAAAGACAACCACAAAATTCCACATAATTGATTTTGAGACATCGTTCAACGCTCTACTGGGTCGGCCATGGATCCATGAAAACCGGATGGTACCGTCATCTCTGCACCAGTGCATAAAGTATTACGAAGGAGGGGAACAGTGCATCAAAGGTGATTTGCAACCGTTCTCCGTGCATGAAATTGGAATTCATGAAGATGCGGCCTACTACGCGCCTCCGAAGAAAACAATCTTTTCCAGAAATACCACACCAAATGAAGCAAAAGAAATTTGAGAGTATGAAGAACCTGAAGTTCTAGTCCAACAGTTACTCACCACTCCCTTACGGTGAGATGGTGAAGATTTCTCCAGGACTCGCACCCGAGGTCGAGGCCGGGGACGAGGACATGGAAGAAATGTTGGAACAGTTGGACAAAAGAAACCAGTCATCGATGTTGATTGGGAAAACACTTCCGAAGAAGAAGGAGAAATCAAGAAAGAAGCAGCGACAATAAGTCAAAAGAAACCCCAGTTCAAGATCTCTCTCGAAGATGAAAAGAATGAAGAATATAAATCAATGTACGAGAAGATTAACCATCATGTACATACTATGACCCTGACCCCGATCCATTCTAATAAGATCGAGGGTGTGGTGGTCAAGGAAATGCATGGTGGTGGTACCAAGCCAATCAAGTTTTACCGTGGTGCTTCCTCCTCCAATACTGAAAAAGATGTACAATTTGAAGATGTTACTTCTTCCGAATTAATGGAACTACCTTTTGAGTGGTACACTCCTGTGTTCAAAATTTAATTCAAGTGGTTTCTTACCTAGACAATGGACAAAAGGCCGGTCACAACACTTTGAAAAATTATGGAATAATGCCGGTCTTCCTCCCAATTCAAAACATGGTCTCAGATTCGGCATAGTAGGATCAGTTGATGATACGGGATTTTGCTTGGTTGTCACTTGCGAGCCTAATGAAAACTACTTGGCAGCTACAGGAGATCTTGAAGAATTACAAATCGGAGATGCTCCACCAGAATTTGAAGAAGAAATCAAATCTACAATATACGAGTTAATGGAAGTTAACTTAGGAACTAGCGAAGAGTCTAGGCCAACCTTTGTTAGCTCCTTACTCAATAAAAAAGACTCTGAAGAAATAATCAAGCTACTAATGGAATTCAAGGACTGTTTTGCTTGGAGTTACGACGAAATGCCGTGATTAGCTCCGTAAGTCGCAGCTTCACAAGTTAGGAGTAGATCCTACTTCGTTCCAGTCGACAAGCTCCCGAAGAATGCGTCTAGAAATCGAGCAACAAGTAATGACCGAAGTTAAGAAGCTAATAGACACTAAATTTGTCCGTGAAGAACAATACCCTACTTGGTTAGCCAATGTGGTACCAGTCAGAAAGAAGAATGGTCAGATCAGAATCTGCGTAGACTTCAGAGAATTAAATAAAGCATGTCCAAAGGACGAATTTCCACTACCAATCCCAGAACTGATGATCGGCATTGCTTCAACACATGAAATATTTTCATTCATGGATGGATCAGTAGGATACAACCAGATAAAGATGGCACCAGAAGACAAAAAGTTCACGGCATTCAGAACCCCGATCGGAGTGTATTGCTACACAGTAATGCCATTCAGACTAAAGAACGTAGGAGCAACATACCAAAGAGCGATGATGAAGATTTTTGATGATTTCATTCACAACCAAGTTGAGTGCTACGTGGATGATGTGGTCATCAAAAGCAAACTGAAAGAAGATCACCTGTATGATTTGAGAATTGTTTTCGAGTGACTAAGACAATACAACCTTAAGATGAATCCCTTAAAATGCGCCTTCGGCGTCACCTCCGGGAAATTCTTAGGATTTGTTGTCTGACATCGCGGGATTGAAATTGATCCGGAAAAGATTAAAGCTATCTTAGTAATGCCATCTCCCAAAACTTTGAAGCAGCTACGATCCTTTCAAGGAAAATTGGCATATCTTCGACGCTTTATATCGAATTTGTCAGGAAGGTGTCAGCCTTTTTCTGCTTTGATTAAGAAGGATGCCAAGTTTACTTGGGACTCCAAATGTCAACATGCCTTCAATGACATAAAACAATACTTAATGACACCTCCTGTCTTATCAGCCCCAGTCTCAGGTAGACCGTTGATACTTTATACCGTGGCCTTAGACGACTCCCTTGGAGCCCTGTTAGCCCAGGTCAATGACGAGGGAAAAGAAAATGCTCTCTACTACTTAAGCCGTCGTCTAATCCCGAAGGAAGTAAAGTATCCTCCTATTGAGAAGCACTGCTTGGCCCTGATCTTCGCTGCACAGAAGCTCAGGCATTAAATGCTTTCTCATAAGGTCAACCTTATTTCGAGAGTTAATCCGTTGCAATACTTGATGACCCGATCGACGCTCTGCGCGGACTTGCTGGGTGGTCGATGATACTATTGCAATTTGACATAACTTTCGTTCCTCTTCGTGCCGTAAAGGGACAAGTCCTAGCTGACTTCCTTGGAGCACACCCTTTACCGGCAGATTCGCCTCTTGATGACGATTTGCCTGACGAGCAGATAATGAGCCTAGAAGACACTGATGATCAACGTTGGGAACTATACTTCGACACTGCGTCCTCAGCACAGAAGAATAAAGAATTGCAAACGATAGTGCTCGGTAAGGCAGGAATCGGACTAATCTTTATAACACCGGAGCGGGGGATGTTAAGATACTCCTACCACTTAACAGAACCATGCACAAACAACGAGGCAGAATACGAAGCCCTCATAACATAACTGGAACTAACCATTCACATGGGAATAACGGACATCAACATCTACGGGGATTCTCAGTTGATCATTCAACAGGTTGCCAGACAGTACAGGATTCTAAAGCCAAGACTCGAGCAGTACTTTCAGTATGCCATGAAACTGTTGGAACATATTCCGAATGTAACGATCTACAAGATCCCCGTAAAAGAAAATGCTCTTACGGATGCGCTAGCTCACCTCGCAAAAGAATTTGCCTCGCTTACAAGATGAGTCGACTGAAGTATCGGTTCGTGGACGACAGGTCCTATCACGACTCGACATGGATATGATACGAAATCGGAAAAAGTAGAGGAATCGATTGCAGCAATAAGAAAAAACACAGAAGATTGGCGTCAACCGCTAATAGACTACCTACAAACAGGGAAATTACCGGACGATAAGTTGCTAGCCCATCAGATCAAGAAAAGAACTCTGTCTTACGCATTAATAAACAATACGTTATACAGAAGGTCTTTTGATCAAATGTGGCCGAGGTGACCGAGCGAGTCCGAAGCTCGTGAAATTGTCAAAGAGGTACACTCGGGACTCGTGGCGCTCATCGATCGGGTCCAAAGATGAAAATGAAGATTAAGAGACTAGAGGTACTACCGGCCCTCAATGATGACCGACTGTTTGAAGATCGCCAAGAGCTGTCACCAATGCCAAGTGCATGGAGTGGTTCTACATCAACCTCCAAATGTGCTACATCCGAGAATTGCGTCGTGGCCATTTGAATGCTGGGGCACAAATATAGTGGGTCCGATAGAACCACCATCTTTAAGAAGACATCGCTTCATTCTTGCAGGTACAGACTACTTTTCTAAATGGGCAGAAGCAGTTCCACTCAGAGAAGTAAAGGTACATCACGTGCTACAGTTTTTCAAAAATCAAGTTGTCTACCGTTTCGGAGTACCGCGCAGAATCATTTCAGATAATGGGTCCGCATTCAGAAGCACAAAAATCAACGATTTTGTCAGAAGACATGGAATTGATTGGCGATACTCAACAATCTACTACCCAAGAGCAAACGGCTTGGCTGAGGCTTTCAATAAAACTCTCGTCCAAATTCTAAAGAAAACTTTGGACGACAACAAGAGAAATTGGCACGAGAAGTTGTTAGAAGCCTTATGGGCCTACAGGACAACTTTCAGGGCTCCTACTCAATCTACGCCTTACACTTTAGTGTACGGGTCCGAGGCAGTTTTACCTTTGGAGGTTCAGCTTCCATCACTCAGAATTGCAGTTGCAAATAAAATTACTACATAATAAAATGCTAGATTACGACTGGAAGAAGTGGAAAGCTTGGAAGGGAAAAGACTTGCAGCGCAGCAAAATTTGGAACTGTATCAAGCTAAGATGATCCAGGCCCATGATAAACTGGTCCGCCCAAGAACTTTCAAAGTTGGTGACTTAGTTCTTGTCCTCAAGAGACCTATTTTTGCACACCGCAAGATAGGAGGTAAATTTGAACCGACTTAGGGAGGGCCGTTTGTGGTCGAGACAGTCTACTCAGGAGGCTCCTACCAACTTGTGAATTGCCAAGGAGAACGAAAAATGCTTCCAATCAACGGATAATATTTGAAGAAGTATTACGCAACCTGATGTTTCGAAGGAATGAAGTCTCATCCCTAGAAACACAGGTGAAGTAACCACTTGTGACTGGGTCCGAACCCAAAAAAAAACATAAAGATGGATGACAAAAAAAATCATTAACAAAAAAAAAATATGTGCTAAAAATAAAATATGTGAAATCATAATAATAAAGTTTTACCCTTCCTTTCAAATCAAATCTTGTTCATGATCTTTCCTCATCTTTTCCTACTTTCCTTAAAGTTAAAATAAGTGAATAAGAATCTTCAGTGATAAATATTTTCTTAATGTTCTTGTTCTTAGTACAGCCCCTGATCCTTTCCTTGTCTTTTTCGCAGGGAAATGTCGAACGGTCGGTTGGTCCTAAACTTTAGAAATGGCGTGAGTCTCGCACTTGATGAAAAGAGGGTGAAGGATGGAGCAGTGTTAGAAATTGATTCTGACTTCACAATAGCCAGCCTACAGTACGAAGAAAATGATTGGGTCCCGATTGACCGAGAAGAGCTTCACGACGGACAGTGATGAAGATGGGTGGCCCAAGCCACCAATCCAACAACAAGAAAAGAAAGACAAACACCGAGGAGAACAAGAAAATCAAGTCAGCAGTTGCCACGGCAGAGGGCAGGCTCGTCAGCGCCGCGCCCGCAGAAGTTCAAGGGGTAAGGAGAGCTACTCTCACTGCTACCCAAAGAAGGAATAAGAATCGCCGTATCCGCAAGATGTTGACTAAACTAGCAGCAGATCAACACGAGGAAACAGCCGTTTTTGCCGGCACACACATTTCAAAGATACCGGTTCGTCAGGAACCAGAAAGAAGAAAGTCAACGCCAAGAAAATCAGAACAAATCGAAGAAGTGCCAAGAAGAATAGGAATAGAGTCAGTGCCTCGACGTCGGACAGAGATACCAGATCTGAAGAACCTTGTTGCAGAAGCAACCCTGGAGGATGTCCCGACAGAGACAATCCCCGAGGAGCCAAGGTATGTAGGAGAACATGATGGGATTGAGCCATACATCCCGCAGTACGTTACTAGGCCTCGTCACTTGCAGATCATCCCAGAATATGAATTAGAAAGAATGCAAAATGTTGAGAAGAAGACTTTCGAATACTTTGAAAGGATTAAAGGCAAGAGGATCAACATTTTGGAAGGCCTCGAGTTACACACAGATGTATTCTCAGAGTACGAGCAGCAGCAGATTGTGGATTGCATCTTAGAGCTTCAGGAGATGGGCCGAGCAGGCCGTCTAAGGGAAAAGACTTATTCAGAACCCCGGAGATGGATGTCAGGGAAAGGAAGGGTCACAATACAGTACGGATGTTGCTATAACTTCTTAGAGGACAGAAAAGGAAATCCACTAGGGATACTCCGTCGAAGTGAGGTGGATCCAATGCTGAGGATAATTAAAAGAATGGTGAAAAGAATGATAACGTGGAGGGTACCGCGACAGATCGCATACCCAACAGCTTGCATCATCAACATTTACCAGAAAGGCGACTGCATACCTCCACACATAGACCACTACGACTTTGTCAGACCTTTCTGCACAGTTTTGTTCGTCAACAAATGCAATATGATGTTCGGATCTGACCTCCGGATAGCAGGCCCGGGTAAGTTTCGAGGGCGGGTGGAGATACCACTTCCGGTAGGTTCCATCATGATATTAAAAAGAAATGGAGCAGATGTCACAAAACATTGTATACCGGGAGTGCCAGTGGAACGGATCTCCGTTACTTTTAGAAGGATGGACGACAGAAAGGCGCCTTACCACTTCCAGCCAGATCCACAATTGGAGAGTCTCCGGCCCTACGAGTCGTGAGTTACATGGGAAATAAGCACACCTCCAATGCACATCCATGCGGCATTCCCGCCAAGGGTGGCTTGGAAGGTGATGTTATCGCCCATGTTTCTTACTATTCAGACATGGATTTTTGACAGATGCTTTTGGATGGATCAACAAGAAGTTTATACAGTCCGCTTTGGAGTTACATGGATTGTATGAGACATTAAATTTCTGAGAAAAATGTCATCATGACTAGATCAAGTTGTATGATGTACTTTCACCAAGTTGGAATGCAAACGACTACGTCATATTTTGCCTTCACCTCTTTTTGTGCAAATCAACTGGGAAACGCCATTAGAGTTAAATGAAATTTGAACAAAGAACAGAAGAGAAAAGAAAATAAATGAGAACTTTCCTTAAAAATCTGAATATTAAAATGAACTCCAAATTCACATGAACACTAAATGAACAACAAAAGTAAAATCAGATCGCTAAAGGACAAATGAAATGAACTTAAATCTCAAATTGAATTCCAGTCTAAATCCATCTTTTCAAACCCTCCAATTCTTCTTCAAATCAAGATCTACTTCGGACCTCCTTTGAAACCCTCTCTCGGATGATTTCGTAACCATGAAAAATTTTCGATTTAGTTCCGATGGCATGGATTCATACCCTTCGCCAAATAATCAAACTTTGATTGATTCTCGTGGGATGTGGAACACTTTCACATCTCATTTCAATCTCCCGCTAAATCCAAATCTCCACAAGTACATTTTAATTCAAAATTTCCGAGACCGGTACCTACATTCCAGTTCTCATTTCGAGATCGATACCAACATTTCGATTCTCATCTGAATTGATACCTATATTTCAATTCAAAATTTCCGAGTCTGGTACCTACATTCCAGTTCTCATTTCGAGATCGATACCTACATTTCGACTCTCATCTGAATTAATACCTACATTTCAATTCAAAATTTCCGAGACTGGTACCTACATTCCAGCTTCTCATTTCGAGATCGATACCTACATTTCGACTCTCATCCGAATCGATACCTACATTTCAATTCAAAATTTCCGAGATCGGTACCTACATTCCAGCTTCTCATTTCGAGATCGATACCTACATTTCGATTCTCATCCGAATTGATACCTACATTTCAATTCAAAATTTCTGAGACTGGTACCTACATTCTAGTTCTCATTTCGAGATCGATACCTACATTTCGATTCTCATCTAAATTGATACCTACATTTCAATTCAAAATTTCCGAGACTTGTACCTACATTCCAGTTCTCATTTCGAGATCGATACCTACATTTCGATTCTCATCCGAATTGATACCTACATTTCAATTCAAAATTTCCGAGACCGGTACCTACATTCCAGCTTCTCATTTCGAGATCGATACCTACATTTCGATTCTCATCCGAATCGATACCTACATTTCAATTCAAAATTTCCGAGACCGGTACCTACATTCCAGCTTCTCATTTCGAGATCAATTCCTACATTTTGATTCTCATCCGAATTGATACCTACATTTCAATTCAAAATTTCCGAGACTGGTACCTACATTCCAGTTCTCATTTCGAGATCGATACCTACATTCCGACTCTCTTTTCAAAATCAATACCTAAATTTCGATTCTCTTTCGAATTGACATCTAAATTTCAATTCCAAACTTGTAGGACTGGTACCTAAATTCCAGTTCTCTTTCAAGATCAGTACCTAAATTCTGATTCTCATCCTTTTCAATGGACACTTAAACTCGGATGCTTACTCCGAGGCTGCTACCTAAAATCCAGTTTTCTTCGCAATCCCGAGGTTGGAACTCAGGTTTCAATTCTCATTTCATATCCAAATTTTCTCAAACTGATTTTTAATCAAACTTCAATCTAAGTTGAAACTCCAAATCAAAAATCTAAACTCACACATCAAAACTTGAACATGAAATGAAACGAAATCTAAATCAAAATTCCCTAGATCTTATGATTTGGAATTCACCTCTTTTTCCTTTCCCCAGCGAGAGTTCAGGAACCTCCAGTCTTGGAGATATACTTAATACTACCCAGCGGAAATTTTTCTACTCTGTCCTAAGTTTGTCACTTGGACATCTGTGTTGGTTTTGTTGATCTCTTCGGTCAACGCCAATACGCACGGTGCGCTTGGTTAGCACACTACACTTATTGGGGGTCCATTTGTTGACCTCATTTTTGATGACGTCTTCTCTTCTCTCTTTAGTACTTAGGATCTAGCCTTAGGCTTTTCCTTTGACAATCTTAGAGGACTAGAGATGAAACCTACCCCTTTAGAAACTCAACCACTTCTTAACTCCCCGCAAACCCCACAAGCTTCGATTGTAAACCCCTAATCACCTGAGGGTCGAGATCAAATGCGGAGGTTTAAAGGATGAGTTCCCCATAGGACTCTTTGGCCTTAGGATCACCCCGGGTGGCCCGGTCTAGCGAGGGCCGACTTACACATACACCACACTCTCACCCAACTTGACTTCCTGACTCATGTAGGAAATTCATATGGATGGTCCTTAACCCCTAAGCTCCTGGCTAAGAGGGTTAGGAACAACATAGTGAATGCCTCAAATGAGTCATCTCATGGCTCATATGGGCTTAATATGGCTTCATGGCTCAACCAAAATGATTCCATTTCACTCACATTTGCTCAATTTTCATTTTTCCAAAATTTCAATTTTTGACCCCTGGGGCCCCGGACCCACCAAACCTACTAAAAGCCCTTGAAACTACCCAAAACCACCAAAGTTTCCAAATCACCCAAAACATTTCCAAAATCAACCTTGAACATTTTCTCACCAATCAAATTGATCATTTACAGCCAAAAATACCAAAATTTCCAAAAATACCCCCAATACCCTCCAAATTACCAAAATACCCCTCTTGACCCAAAAATTCAAAAATTCCAAAAATTCTTAGAAAATTTTAGAAAATCCCAAATATTCTCAATTTCATTTTGTTCAACTACACCATGGGCCAATGTTGTCAATTTACCCCACTTTTGCTAAAACCCCCAATTTGACCCATTTTAAACCCAAGTGAACCCAATGTCAAACCCAATCAATCCAATTGACCCCAATTTTGGTTTAATTCAATTCTAAACTTTAATTCAATATCCCCAATGTCAATCTAGACCAAATCTAAGCCCAATTTTATTGACATTTGAATCCAATTTCAATTTTAAGCTTAAAGCCCAATTTTGACCCATGACCCAAACTTACCCCAAACCAACCCAATTCAACCCCAATTGACCCCAAACCTTTTCTAAACCTTCCCTAACATCTCCATAAACAAAACACTAACATAATTTGCCCAAAATTTAGACGCAAACTCCACTCAAATTCAACCAAAACCCAAAATCCCCAATTTAGCCTAAACCCAAGCTTAACCCTAACTTAGCCCAAATCCCAAAATTGAACCCCAACCAAAGTTGAAAACTCTTTGTAACACACTTATAAACATTTCTCAACATTAATTTTACATCAAAACCAACTTTATCCCAACCTTAGCCCAAGCTAACCCAAATTGACCCATTTTTGTCCCCTTACCAAAGAGACCCAAGTTCAACCCAATCCAACTCCAAGCCTTACCAAATTGACTTCAAATAACTCATGAAACATTCCTAAGCCAAATTCAACACTCATTGGGCTCAACCATTACAAGGCTCCTCATCCTAAAAATCCATTTTAAAATTTAAAAGCCCATTTCCTAAGCCACTTTAAAAGCCCATACAAAACAAACCCAAAAGCCCAAAACACATCCTAAAGCCCATATTACAATCTCATCTCATCCTCACTCAATTAATATCACTCCCTAAGTGCTAAATCCATCATGAAAATCAAACCAAAATG
This sequence comes from Papilionanthe hookeriana x Papilionanthe teres, assembly GCA_022702705.1. Taxonomy (NCBI): domain Eukaryota; kingdom Viridiplantae; phylum Streptophyta; class Magnoliopsida; order Asparagales; family Orchidaceae; genus Papilionanthe; species Papilionanthe hookeriana x Papilionanthe teres. The sequence goes on along the minus strand of CM040425.1, from coordinate 135,067,625 downwards.
GTATTATGCCAAATCCCATCAAATAACCCCAAAATTTTCAAAATTTCTAAAACCCTTTTTCATGAAAGTTGACCAAACTTTTTCCAAGCCAAATGTGAGCCATGAACAAGCCATTCTCAAGCCACATGAAGCCATGGGGACTTTGACTTGTCATTTGTCCACTTATGGCAAGAAGAGGGGGTTCTTTCTTAAGCCTCCCTTAAACCTTTTAACCTTATTTATGCTACACACTAAACCATGTTTAGCCACCTCACCATGGATGGGGACTTCACTACCCCAATTCAGCTGACCCAAATGATTCTCCCTCAGCCCAAGGTCAAGTCTTGGATGGTGAACCAAGCACAAATACATGGGTTGACCCAAACCAAGCCAAAATCACCCTTTTCCCATTCCATTTCAATTCACCACCTTTACACATGGCAACCATTAATTAAACTTAAAGGAATCAAGCTCTGTCCTCACTGACCCTGAGGGTGACCCATGCCTGGCCGGCCAGCCACCACAGCCGCCGGAAATTGCCATGGCCGAGAGCACCATGTGAGCCCAACATTAAAATTCTCTCTTGTTGAGCCGCCCCATGCCCAATGGCCATCGAAGCCGTTCTTCCTCGCTCGCAGGCTAGCTGATCCCGACCATTAACTCCCCTAGAAGGCCCTCCAGCCAACTCTATTTAAACCCCACCCCTCTCGGCCAAGAGAGGAGTTGCACCAAACCATACAGAAACTCTGCCAAAATTGTTCCAGACCATCCTCCACACTTAGAGCAATTGATCCCCACTGATAATTTGCCCTAATCCTCATCCACAGAGCTCAATTTCTTAGCCAAAATTCCACCCAAAACCAGGACACTTTCCAATTCTCCACCAAACTCAAATTAAACTCACCCACACCTGCACAAGATCAAGAGAAGGAGTTTCCCAGTGGAAGCCCCCTCTCCAGGCCACCCATTTACTCTAGCCTCCAAGCTTTGGAATCGGGTCTGGTCGAATTCAAGTCTAGACAATTCCTCAGGGCCAGAGACTTTATCTGGAGCTTACTTGGACTCAATCGAAGGTGACACAACTCTCAGATTGAAACCACACTTCTCTGAGCAAAGGTATGAGCTCTCTCCTCCTCCCGAGCTTCCATGAATTCACCATTCCTATTGCCTTAATTTCAATGCATGATTACCGTATGGATGTGTTCGTCTCTTCAAGACGAATCCATAGAGTATAAGAACGTAGAAATTGGTTAAGTATAGAAGGAGATATCAAGCCTGGAAGATGGACGACTCTCGGGTGAAGTCGATCGGGGACGATGAACGGATGCCGTCCATTCGCGCGTGTATTGGACGGACGGCTCAGATGGAGTCGGACCAGGAGATGGTACGTGAACCGCGGGCCCCGTGGCAGCTGACTCAGATGGCGGCGCCGAATCAAAGCGCGCCGCATGGCCTTTCGGAGCTGCCGAGGATTGCGTGGCGCCGCGTGGATAAGTAGGAAAATAGGGTATTTTTCTATTTATTTAATTATTAGAACTTCAAAAATTCATAACTTTGTGTAGAAAAATCATAAAAATAAAATAAAAATACCCTCTTGCTCAGTGAATAGAGGAGATTAATATGGAAAAGAAATCAAGTCATTTCATCAAGTATTTTATTTTTAATGATTTATTTACTCTCTATGGTATTTTAATTCTCCATTTGCATAGACAATTCACCATGGCATGAGACCATAGAGCTTTTGAAGCCTCTGATATAAGGAACATTCCCTGAATTTTCCAAAGTCAGAAGCCATCTGTATGAGGAGGTATTGATTTTCCAATTGCATGTTACTATTTTGAGTATTTTAATTTCAATAATTAGCATGTTATGAAATAAATTCTAGGAAAATTTGGTGATGTTTCCTATGACCAGAGGAACCTAGGAAAAATAGGTTTTGAGTTAATTCACATGGAACAACCCTAATTGGCCTAAACACCCAAAATTGAACTTTAATTAATTAGGGTTAATTACACATCAAATGAACTTGAAAAAAATTCTCCACTGATCTTTAGTACAGAGGAACATCACATAAAAATTTAAAATCAATTGGAAATGTTTAACCCCACTAAATGGATTAATTAAGTCACATAACTAAAATAAAACTTTAAAAATTCATAACTCACAAAATACTTTTCAAAAATTCACAAAAATGGTTTTGGGGCTTCTCTGATATCAGAGAAATTTAGGAAAATTAAAATTATAATTTTCTAAAAAAGTTGATTTTTATCAATATTTTAATATTTTAATAATTAAAAAATAATAAAAATCATAAAATATTAAAAATCACCAAAATTTCACATTTTGAATTCAAATCATCTAGGAACAAACCAAATATTTTTCCTAATTCTCTAGGGTAAGATATTGAATTTTAAAGGCTTAAAACAATTTTTGAATTAAAAAATGATTTTCTTTAACATTTCCACTAAAATAATTCTAATAAATCAAAGAAAAATCAGAAAAATATAAAATTTGGTTCTCTGATTTCCCTGAGGTTAGAGAGATTTTTGAAAAATATAAAATCCTTTTTTAAACTTTTATTTCTTTTTTAAATTAATTAATAGTACAAAACTCAAAATAATTCTAATAAACAAAATATAATTAAAAAATCACTAAAATTGTTCCAAATGGTCCTCTGGTCATTAGGAACATTCCATAATTTTCTTAAGGACAGAAATAATTCCTTGGTCATGTTATTGAATTTTCCTTGAAAACCCCTATTTTCCATTAAAAATAATTACATAAATAAATTAAATACAGAAAAATCACATTTTCTCCTTTAATGTCTTAATTGACATATGAGTGAGGTTACATAAAAATTTCAAGTTCATTTGAGCTTAGTTTAGTGAGTTATAGAATTATTAAGCTTGAAGGGCAAAAAGGTAATTAAAATTTTCAACCCTTAATTAAAATTTTAGGATTAATCAAAAAGGGGAGGGTAAAATATTTGATTTTAAACTGATTTTGGATGGTTGAAACTTAAATGATTGAAAGGTAGAAACCTACTAATCATTTCAAGAATAATTAAAATAAACTTTAATTAATTAATTAATTAAAATTTTGGAAGAGTAATGGAAATTTGAATTATTAAAAGTAGGGAAATTATTAAGAGGATATTTATTCTTTAATTTATGAATCCCTAAATTAATCACTTCAATAATATTTAATTCTTAACTAAAAGGATAATCCTAACTTAAAATTTAAAATGTTAAATTAAATCAAATTTAAGATGTTGAGATTAAATTAAATCAAAATCTAAATCAAGTTAACACCTTAACAATTAAATTAAATCATATTTAATAGATTAAGATAAAAATTAAAATTAAATTAAATTAAATCAAATTAAATTAAATTAAATAAATTAAGTTAAATTAAATTAAATTAAACTAAACTAAATTAAATTAAATTAAACTTAAATTAAATTAAAATTAAATTGAATTAAAATGAGTTAACAACACACCTAAATGAAATCATTAAGAGTTAAACCAAACACTTAAAGTAAACTTAAAACATAAAGGACTTGAAAACTATTCCAAACTCAAACTAATTTTTTATAATTAAGTCAAAATTAAAATTAAATCATTAAGTTTAAATCATTAAAATACTTAATAAGTCAATTTGCCCTTTTAAAGCTCTTATTATTATAACTCTTGAATGAAGTATCAAGTGAAGTGTTACTTCACTTATAGGATATTCAAATGTCCTAGTTCACTGAGCAAGGGAACAAAACTTAAACCCCTGGATGATTAATTCACATGTGCAACTAAATTTACTTGGACTCAAAACAATCCCAGAAATATTGAAAAGATGTTTAGGACTCGTCCTAAGCACTTCCTCAATATAACGGGATGTTTTAGAAGAACAATTGAATCTAGTTGTTCTTTGATGAAGAAAATCATCCTTAAACCAAACCAAGAACCTAAACGTCATAGGAGATGACTAGTTATAGGATTAGGAATTTGGTAGACAACCAAAACCCTTTCCCTTAGCTTTACCCAGGTATTTCTTGCAAAATATTCAAATGCCCTAACATGTGTTTCAAGTGCAGCTTGGGATGAAGGGAAGACCCTCCAGGTACGTTTTTATTTAATTGCAATTTATTGCAGATTACTTACATGCATTGTACTTTACTTTTTCTTGCATGATAAATAAAACTATTGCATGAAAGCCAAAACCTTTAGTATACTCCCTAAACTGAAACCAAAACAAAATTAAAAGTCATTGCAAGATAAAATTCACCGCCACAACATTCAAAATATAAAACAACTCAAAATTTAATCACAAACAGAACAACAAAACTACAATTACAATTAAATTAAAACGTCTCATTAAATGATCAGGAATACCTCGGATGATGTAACCCACGTGTTGCTAACTGGATTTCCCACGGTCCGAATGAAAGTGTGGAACTCATTCAGTTGAGTTTAGCAAATTCTTCTAGACTAAGTGAATTCAAAGAAAATAACAGTGCCGGGATGACAGAACCGTGGGATCTTAATCGGTTCTGTTTAAATAACTTTAAGATTTGTTTTAATTAAAATATAAAAAACACTTGGATTTTAAGATTTCTCTAAACCAAAACACTTCTCTCATCTCTTAATTGTCACCTTCTAAAACTAAACCTCTGCAACAACAAGGAGCTTGGAGCATAGTGGGCAGCACGGCCATCGTCGTCAGCAAAACTCGGATCTACTTCAGCAAAACATTCCTAGAATTAAATAACCAAACCGCAGGATTTCGTGGTAGTTTGCCTAGTGCAGCATAAATCCTCAACTCTTCGTTAGGCATTTGCATAATCATGTTATGGAAATTAAGCCCTAACCGATTTTAGGACTCCGAGGTAGTCGTTTGGTACGACACAAAGCCTCACATCCTCGAGGCTACTTGTGTGATTATATCATACAAATATAAGTCCTAATTAACTAAAATTGGCAGGATCGAAACATTAAATAACATCTTCTCAAATTGAAGCCAAACAATAGGATAGTTTGGGGAAGTTGCCGAGATTCTTCTTGGATCCTCAGCTTCTCCTACTTCTCTTCCTTTGAACTCTTAAAACAAACTGTTCCAAATTTGATCCATTCCCTATTGAAATTTCAAAAATTCAATCCTTTGAAAACCTTAAACTTTGAAATTCTTGAGAGCAAAACCACTGATCATTATCGAGAGTTTTCATAAATGATTCCCATCATTTATGATGTGATTAACTATAGGGGCTTGCCATTATAGGGAACTTTAAGAACCCAGGTAATATAAACCCTGCTTAATTCATTTATATTAAGCAGGGGAACTTGTCGGCTTATAAAGTTGGTTCACAGACCAAACAGATGTCATAAATCTTCTAGTTTATTTAACCGAGCCCCATCATCAAGCAGTGTGTCTATTCCTCGGGATAAATACACGGTTTGTGATGTGGTGCTCGTTTATATAAACTATTCGGGATGTGAGATCGGTTTGATTTCGTATCTTAAAAGTTTCAAACTTAAAATTATTTTCAAAATCAAATGCTACTTTCCAAATTATATATATATTTAAATTAAATTTAAAATATGAAAATTCGCTGACAACTTCTGTAGGCACCTCCTTTTTAAAATAAAACACACAACCTAAAAATATGCCGACAATGAGCCATATGAAAGATGGGAAAAAGTGCTTCTTCCTTAGAAGCCCCTCGACCCAACTAATCTATTTGACTATTGATGCACCAAAAATATATACTATTTTTGCTATATAATTTTACGCATTTTTGGTGATATTACACTTTAAATAAAGGTATTTTTCATGATTTACGGTAGGTGTGTTGATTTTAGGTAATTGGAGCAAAAAGAAGCGAAAAGGAACGAATTTGGAGTGAGAAGGAGCAAAATGGGAGAAAATAGCTTTTGGCGCTGCCGGCACCAGAATGGGCTCTACCGGCACCCAAATCCATAAGTTTCAATAATTAATTGATATTAGAGCGCCGCCGACACCCTATCAGGCGCTGCCGGCGGCCTATGTTAGTGTAATTCAAAATTAAAGAGTTTTGGCCACTTTTTGAAGGGATGTTTAAGGAAACTCTTGGGAATTCATTTCTAACATATATGTAACTGTTTTTAGATGAAATGAGTGGTGGGGGAGGAGAGGAGAAGTGTGTTTAGAGTTAGGGTTTGGAAGAGAAGAGTGTAGAAGTGAAGATTTGAGAGGGATTCTTCTTTAAAGAGTGAAGGAAAAGGAGTAAAGTGACAGATTGCTTCTTCCTTTCCATTCTAAGAGGGAATTGACTGTTGCAAAGAAGAGAGAAAAGGATTCAAAGGAACTTCAAGGAATTTTCTTCGGGAAGAGAAAGAGACAAGTTGCATTTGCTATTGTGGTTTGTGTGACTTTTCTTTTATATATAAAATCCATGTTTTATTTTGTCTTCTCTATGAATTCTGAGTAGTCTCGTTTGTCTTTCTTCTTGCATAGAGATGTAATAATGCGATGATGTGGATTTGAAGTGCTTTTAAAATATTGATAAAATTGTGATGGTTCATCATTTCGAACTTAATTTACATTTCAATCTAGCCAATTGAATTGTTAAAATCTGTTGTTGTACATTAACTTAGAAAGGATTGAGTGTCCTACAACAATAATGAAGAATCCATTCAATCTCCATGAATGAATTACGTAGTTCATGGGAATTGAGTGCAAATAAATAGGGAAATGTGTTTTGATGGGCTTCAAATTGGAGGTTTCAGGGTGACAGGATGAGATTCCCAAGTTGGTCCTAAGATTGGTAACTAAAGTCAAAGGTTAGCCTTCGAGTGAAGGGTGAGTGGGAGCTCAGTAGTGACGACTCGGTATCCTCCCGACCTTAGCCTTAGATTTAGTGACTGAACTTAGGACATGTCAATGTTCTTTTCATCCTTGGAAGAGGGGGTACTCTTTTGAGGGTAAAGAAACATTTATGCTCCTATTTAGCATAATACAATAAATAATCATTCTTTATCATTTACATTTCATATATTCATTTCAAGACGAAAGACACTTTTCATATATATCAAAACCTTTCAAATACAAAGCTTAGTGTGTGTGTGTTAGTTAATTCTATTTAAAGATATTAGAAGTAATTGTGGTTTACTTAACTATTACTGTTTTATGCATCTTGTTAGTAGAAGTAAACTTAAACTTTAATTGCGATTTGAGTATTGGATTTCAGTATTACACTATTTATTGTAAGGAATGTGCCTTCCCTGTGGGATCAATAACCAGGACTCCATTAGAGCCCTGTATTACTTGATATGATACGTATACTTGTATTGAAGTTTGGACTTTACAAAAATTATTAAAAATATATAAATTTGGGTTCATAAGTTCATGCATAATTAAAAGTTCGCATCAACTGTCAGGCAATTGAAGATGAGAATGATATAAGCATTATTGTAGCTCAACCATCTCAGAGTTCACAACCTATTCAACCCTATCTTTCTGAAAGTTCACAGGTGATTTTGAAGAAGATTAAAAAATTGGAGAAAGAGGTACAGAATTTGATGAATGTTATTAACAATATTTCTGATTTATTTGATCACTTGGATTGGAGGATGAAAGTGCAATTTTATCACATTAAACGAATTGAAGATAGTTTGGTAAATTTGATGAAGAAGAAAGATGTGATTGCAAAGGATTCAACTAATGAATTCCATTATCGTCCATTTTATAATTTGTTTGTGCATTGTCAACCCGTGAGAGATATCAGAGGGAATGATAGTTCTGAGACTGATGATGAGTAGTGACTCTACCTTATATTTAGTATTTGGTATTTATATTTTATTATGCTTTGGTGTACTTTATAGTTGGTTTGATTGACGATGTAATTTGTGTTTGGACTTATTATGCTTGGAATTTGTGTTTATGTTTAGTTTTCAGCATTAGAGTATTGTTGTGTGTTTATGATGCTAAATCTCTATGTTATATGACTTGAAGAACTTATTTAGTGAGTGTTTGAATGTGTATGTTATAATGTGGATTTTATATATTAAAGTGATATTTTGTGTTGTATGTGAAAAATTGATGTTAGTTACTTGCTTAATTGATCAAATAGATGCTTAAAATGGCTAATTATATTATGGCATAACTTAGAAACGGTCAAAATTGCAAAAATTTTATGGACCCAGAATTTGAACTGGCGCCAACGACGCCCAAATATAGAGACTTTGGGCATTTTATTTAAATAAAGCACCGACGGCGCCCTATCCATTGCCGACGGTGCCCGAACCCAGAAACTGCCCAGATTTGCTTAAGATCATGATTTTCTCCCTAGGACCCACCATTTTTGCCTTTCCATCATCTTCAACCTAAAACCAAAGCCGAATAGAGATCTAGGTCTTGCTAGATTTTAGATTTGAAACGATTTCAAGGCTTATAAAGTGCAGATCTTGTCTTCTCTTGGTAAGAGCTCTAACTTAAACTAAATATTTTTTATTTTCACCATGGAAATCTTCCACATTTTGTAGATCTGAAATTTAGAATTTTTTATGATGCTTTAAAATTATCCATGGTGATAGAAGTTCTTACTTACTAAGATTTTCTTTTGGAGTCTTCTACATTGTGATTTTGGAATTTGTTGGATTTTTCTTGCATATTTTTAGAAAACATTGATATGGCTCCAAAGATAAGTAAAGGGAAGAGGAAATTGAATTTTGATGAGGATAGTTTTGTGAATGTTAAAGCAGAATTATGTTTTAATTCGACCCTTTATAATAAGAAGAGTATTCAAGATCGAGTTTTTGAAAATCCGGGCAGAATGGTACAACAGTTAATTGCTGATAGAAAATGGGAGATATTTTGTTATCTTGCTGCTGATGCGATCATGGGTATGGTTCGAGAATTTTATACAAATTTGACATGGACTGAAAGTGAATATGTGCTTGTGCGAGGGAAAATGGTAGAATTTACTCCTGATCGTATTAATGATTTTTACCAGTTAGGAAGAACGTCATATTGTGAATAATAGAATTTTGGTACTATGGATGCTAGACTGAATGAAGTGATTTCTTTCCTTACTGATGAAAAAGGGGAATGGAAGATAAAGCAAAGATAAAGGATTAACTTCCCTGCTTCCGTGTAGAATGTAGCATCTAAGGCCTGACATTATTTCATCTCAGCAAGATTATTACCTTCTTACCATCACAGTGAAGTTACTAGAGATAGAGCTATTTTGAACTACTGCATTCAGAACATGAAAAAGATAGACGTTGGGGCTATTATCTATGAGAGTATATAGACTATTGCAAGAGGGGAAACCACTAGCAGATTAGGACATTCTGCCTCGATTCATGCATTATGTGTACAGTTTGGAGTGGAATTTGACAGCAATGAGGAGCTAGTCCATCCATTGAGGCGTATTAATAAGGCTAATATTTGTAGTTATGAGGCTCATGTGGGATGGAGAGAAGGAAGTAGGAGTACTGATATTCCTTTTGTTAGCTAGGACATACCTTCTACTTCTGAGTCACCTACTTTGTCTAATGTTATGGAGCAGTTGAGGATTCAGAATGCTATTATTGAGAGACTCCATAGCAGAGTTGATGGATTAGAAGCCTGAAACAATGTTAATGATGATTATCAGAGGAGGAGAATTGATTATTGATGCACCAAAAATATATACTATTTTTGCTATATATTTTTACCCATTTTTGGAGATATTGCATTATAAAGAAAGATATTTTTCATGATTTATTGTAGGTATGATGATTTTAGGTGATTGGAGTAAAAAGAAGCAAAAAAGGAACGAATTCGGAGTGAAAAGGAGCAAAAAGGAGGAAAACAACTTCTAGCGCCGCCTGTTGACCTCACTTTTGGTTGAGGTCTAGTCTCTCTTTACAATAGCCTAGGGTCTAGCCATAGGACTCTCCTGGTGACTTTCTTAGAGGACTAGTCATGGAACCCTCCCCATAGAAATTCAAAACTCTTCTTGCTTCACTAGGGGTTTTCATATGCTTAAGGCCTAACCTCCACCTTTTGGTAGGAAAAAGGAAAGCATAAGAAATCCTAGGGGAAGTCTCCTATAGGTGGTCAGACCTTAGAATTTGCCCTGAGGGAGGTCTGGAGATCACCACTCATACACTTCACATTCACAACATATACTGCACATCCTAATTTCAACCCTGAACTCTTTGGAAACTCATGTGGATAGCCCAGGCCTAAGTCTATGACTAAGTGGTAGGGACCAACACATAGAGGACCAAATGTAAGTGACTCTTGGTCATTACATCATGCTCACTTTGAAGCCACCTTCAAAACTCCAAAATTTCAATTTTTAGCCCCCGGCCTCCCAAAATTCCCTAAATAACCTAAAATTCTTCGAATTCACCAAAATTCCCCAAAAATCATTCCAAGATATTCCTTACCACTCAAATTGACCATCCATGACCAAAAATTCCAAAATTTCCAAAAATACCCCCCAATACTCTCAAAATACCCAAAATACCCTTTTTGCCCAAAAATCCAAAAATTTCAAAAAATTCTCAAAAAATTCCAGAAAATCCTAAAAGTCCCCAATTTCATTTTGTTCAACTACTCTATGGGCCAATTTTGCCAAATTAATACACTTTCAATCCAAAATCCCAACTTGGCCCATTTAACCTAAAGATGCCTAAACCAAACGCAATCTTGACCCAATTGACCCCAATTTTCATCAAATTTAATTCTAAACCAGAATTCAATATCTACAATATCAACTTAGACAAAATTCAAGTCCAATGCGACCCACATTTGAATCTAATTCCACTTGAAGTCAAAATCCCCAATTTTGCCTAAATAACCCAAAACTCCTAAAGTGACCCAATGTCAATCAATTCCACCCAAATTTCAATTCCAAACTTTTTATACACCTCCTTAAACTGAATTGGATCATCAATTTCCCATAAGTTGAGCTCAGGTCTTATCCAAATCCATTTTGGACAAAAGAAACCCCAATTTTGACCCAAGCTGAACACATGTTTTAAATCCACCAAATTGACCCTCTAGTCCTTGTCAAAACCATTTTATGTTTTCATAAAAATTCTTTAGACAACCATATCTACATTATTGTTGAAGACCTCTGAACCCCATTCCCACTCAAACTCAAGATAACTTGACCCGAACCCAACATGGTCCAAAATAATCAAAAATCCAATCCATGCCAAAATTGAACCTCCAAATGAGCTCAATACCACTTTGTGTCTTCATGAAATATCTTCATTACAATTACATGGACAATATTGATCAAGGAACTTGGGCTTCATTCAAGCTCTAGCCCAATCTAAACTCAAATTAGCCCAATGTTCTTAAAATGGACCCAAAATCCAAAACTCACCAAACTAAAATACACTCACACACACACCCACATTCTCCCCCTCTTACATCTCACGGAAAAACAAAAAAATAAATAAATAAATAAATAAAAAATAAAAAAAATAAAAGTCTTCCCTCCTTACCTTCACCTTATTTCCATGCCTTTCCCTTACCTCTCCCTCACCCTACCCGCCACCTCACCCCATCACCATATCTCCACCATATTTCTCCCTCACCTCATCCTCACTACCTCCTTAATACTTAGCCGTGAGCCTCCCCATTAAACCCCCCCCCCCATAATCCCACTTCACACACCTTTACACACTCCCTTACACACTTCACTTTACCATCCCACTCACTCACTTCCTCTCCAAAACCGTGAGCCTCCCTCTCCTCTTCTTCTCCTCCTTCCAAGCTAGCAACACTCACTCACTTTCACTCTTAGCCGTGAGGTTCAACAAGGGCCTCCAACGAGTGCTTCTCTAAGCCAAGGTAATCTTCTCCCCCTCTCTTTACTTTCTCCTTTGTTTCAAAAAAAAAAAAAAGTCATCATCATGTTTATGTTTAGTTTGAAGATTTAAGTCACACATACATGTATTTTCTTTAAAAACTCTTCTTCCTCTACATAGGTTTAAAAAAAAAAAGAAAAAAAAATTATGTGTTAATTATTACAAATCTTCACACCATGTATGCTTTCCCATGTTTAGCCTTAGGGATTTATTTTCTTTTTCATGCAAGCTATCTCCATGTATATCTTCATGTGTAGGTTATCTTCATGCTATTTAAATTTTATTCATGCATAGGCTTAGGAATTCTTTTTTTATGCAAAGTTATATTGCTAGTTTTAAATATTTACAAATCTACCACTTATTTCTACTAAATTGAAAAATAAGATTTAAAATCTAAAAGAAATAATTTAACATAAAGGAAAGAAAAAATAAAAGAAAGAAAAATAAACATAAAGAGAAAAGAAAATAAAAATAGGAATAAAATAAAATGAAAGGGAATGAAATAAATTTTTTTAATAACATATAATAATGAAATAACATATAAATAAAATAACTAGATAAATTATACATATGTAAATTAATACTATAAATGTAAATATATTATATGTACTAAATAATATATAAATTAATGTTAAATATATTGTAAATAAATTATAATACACTAAATAAAAAAAAGTTTAAAATAATGTAAATAAATTATATATAAATAAGTGACATAATAAAAATAATCTATACTAAATTTAAATAAATACTACTAAAGCATAAATAACTAAAAAAAGAATAATAATATATATATATATATGTAAATTAATAATAACAATATGTAAGTAATAAAAATAATATGATAAGAATAAAATAAATAACCATAAACTTAAATAGATAATGAAAATATGAGAAAGAATAATAATAATAATAATTGAAAATAGTTGTAAATTCAAGATAAATAATAAAAATAATCAAATAAAATGTCATGCCTCATTAAAATAATATAAATGTAAATATATGTGTAAATAATAAATTTAATAGATTATAACTTAATAAAAAACAATAATAATTTAAAATAAATGAAATGATAATTTAAGATATAGAATATTAAAAAAGCTTTATAAATAGATAAATAATAATAAAAATAAGCAAATAAAATTACCATGCCTCTTTAAAATAATATAAATGTAAATATATGTGTAAATAATAATTTTTAATAAATAATAATTTAATATAAATGATCATAACTTTAAATAAACAAAAGGATAATTGAGGAGAGAGAAAATGAAAAGCTTTATAATTAAATAAATAATAATATAAATGATAAATAAATAACATAAATGGTAAACTTAAATATACATATAATTAATAACAATAATAAATTAAAATAAAAATGACTTATAATATATATATATATATATATATATATATATATATATATATATATATATATATATATATATATATATATATATATATATTAAAAGATAAGAATATAAAGAATAATAAAATAAATAATACATATATATATAAATTAAAAATAATTTAAATAATATAAATGAATAATGAATTAAATTTAAAAAATTAAATAGTAATTAAATTAAATAAATTAAATTAAATAATAATTAAATTAAATAAATTACATTAAATAATAATTAATTAAGTAAACAAAAAATAATTAAATAAATAATAGTTTAAATTAAATTAAATTAATTAAATTAATTAATTATATTAAATAAATCAAAATTATATTAAATTAAATGATTATGTAAATAAATAAATAATTTAAAATTAAATTAAATTAAATAAATAAATTAAATTAAGTTAAATAAATTAATGGAAACCGAATATTAAATTAAAGTTAAATAATAATTGTAAATAATAATAAATTAAATTAATCAAATCATATTAAATTAAATTAAATTAAATAATAATATAAATAAAAATTAAATTAAATTAATTAAATAAACAAATTAAATAAATTAAATTGATAATGTAAATAAATAATAAATTAAATTAAATTAAATTAATTAAATTAATTAAATTAAATTAAATTAAACTAAATCAAATTAAATTAAATAAAATAATAATGTAAATAAAATATAAAATTAAATTAAATAAGGTAAATAAAATAAATTAAATTAATTAAGTTAAATTAAATAATAAATTAAATTAAATGAAAACCAAAAATAATAATTTAAATAAATAAATATCAAGCAATTATAAATTAAAGTAAAATTAAATTAAAATTAATAACAATTAGTTAAATAAATAAATGATAATAAAGTAAATAAATCACAATGAATTAAATAAGATAATAAATTAAATAAATAATAAAGATAATAATAATTTTTAATTACAAATAAAGGATAATAATTCTAAATAAGACATAATAAAAATAATATAACACATAAATAATAAATAACAATAATAACATAAAATAATAATACATAACAATATAAACACTAATAACATAATATAATACAATAAAATAACATACAATAATAACATAACACATAAATAAATAATAACAATAACACAAGACAAAAAATAAAATAAAATAATAACAACACACACATAACAATTACACACAACACAACAATCACAACATACAACAACAATGCTGACCACAATACAATACCAACACGATAACAATCAAACCTAGGATAGGCCTCCTGAGGCATGATTCATTTTTCCCTTTATAAAGACCCCTAGGAAATCACAACTTGGTGTAGAAAACATAATAAAAATACCCTTATGCTTAGTGAATGCATGAAGTAACCCAAATTTTACCCGATGTCCACACAAACTTCCCAATTCACATTCCAAACTCAAATTTAAACCTAAACCAAAAATCAAAATCAAATCCCAGCACAAACCAAAACCAAAATCAAACTCAAACCAAACCAAACCCAAAACTCAAACCAAACCAAAACCAAAACTCAAACCAAACCAAAACCAAAACCAAATCTAAAACATAAACTCAAACAAATCTTCACAGCACTCCCATAAGTCCAAATCAGACTACCAGTTACAACCAAATACAAATCCAAACCACACCTAAACCCATCTGCCCCAACCTACCCCAAACAACTGTGTTTATTAAGCATAAGGGTATAGGTAGGGTGAATTGTTAAGCAACATAATAAGTCTAAATGTGCCCGAGACTTTTCATCAGGATATGAGAGGGAAGCATGGACTTGCATCCTCCTTTGACTGTTTGGATACCTCTGAGGTTTATTAAACTTAATATGTCCGCTTAACGAAACCATCCTAAATTAAATTAAACAAAGTTTATTGAAACACAACATAGGAATTCACATAGAGATCATAGCACTTGGTAGACAACCAGGATCTTAACATAGACATCATAGGATTGAGTAGCTACTGCTTGTTAGTCCTACTTCTTCCTGTTTTCTGGCATGCTTTAATTTCTGCAAAATTATAAACACTTATATGCAATGCAATACTAAAGTTTCAGCTAGGAATGAAGAGAAGACCCTCCAGGTATGCTTTTACTTTATTGCAATTTACTTTATTGCAAATTATTTACCTGCACTGCGTTTTACTTTTCTTGCATGATAAATAAGATTGTTGCATGAAAACTGAAACCTTTAGGATAGCCACAAAACTGAAAACCAAAACTAAATTAAAAGTCATACAAGATAAAATTTACCGCCACAACATTTCAAAATATAAGACAACTCAAAATTTAATCACAAACAGAACAACAAAAATTACAATTTTAACTAAATTAAAACGTCTTGTTGGATGATCGGGAATACCTCGGATGATGTAACCTATGTGTTGCCAACGGGATTTCCCACGGTCTAAATGAAAGTGTGGAACTAATTCAGTTGAGTTTAGCAAATTCATCTGGACTAAGTGAATCCGATAAAAATAACGATGTCGGAAGGATGAAACCGTGGGATCTTAACCGGTGTTGTTATAATCAACTTTAAGATTTGTTTTAATTAAAACACAAAAATATTTGGATTCTAAGATTTTTCTAAACCAAAACACTTCTCTCATCTCCTGATTTATGATTTCTAAAACTAAACCTATGCAACAACAAGGAGCTTGGAGCATAGTGGGCAGCACGGCCATCATCGTCAGCAAAACTCGGATCTACACCAGCTAAACCTTTCTTAGAAATTAAATAACAACTAGCCATAGGATTTCGAGGTAGTTTGCCTAGTGCAACATAAATCCATAACTTTTTGTTAGGCATTTGCATAATTGTCTTATGGAAATTAAGCCCTAACCGGTCTTAGGACTCCGAGGTAGTCGTTTGGTACGATATAAGCCCTCACATCTTCAAGGTTGTTTGTATGATTGTGTCATACAAATATAAGTCCTAATTAATTAAAACAGGCAAGATGAAACATTAAATGAACTCCCAAATTGAAGCCAAACAATAGGATAGTTTGGGAAGTTGCCAAGATTCTTCTTGGATCTTCAGCTTCTCCTACTTCTCTTCTATTAGACTCTTAAAATAAATTGTTCCAAACTCGATCCATTCCCTATTGAAATTCCAAAATTCAATCCTTCGAAAACCTTAAACTTTGAAATTCTTGAGAGCAAAACCACTGATCATTATCGAGAGTTTTCTTAAATGATTCCCGTCATTTAGGATGTAATTAACTATAGTGGCTTGCCCTTATAGGAACTTTAAGAACCTGAGTAATATAAACCCCGCTTAATTCCTTTATATTAAGCAGGGAATCTATCGGCTTATAAAATTGGTTCACAGACCAAACGGATGTCACAAATCTTTTAGTTTATTTAATCGAGCTCCATTATCAAGCAGTGCATCTATTTCTTGGGATAGATTCACGGTTTGTGGTGCGGTGCTCGTTTGTATACCCTATTTGGGATGTGAGATCAGTTTGATTTCATATCTTAAAATTTTCAAACTTAAAATTACTTTCAAAATCAAACGCTATTTTCCAAATTATATATATATATACTTAAATTAAATTTAAAACCTAAAAATATGCCGACAGCTTCTGGCGACTCCGCTGGGGACTAGTTCCTCTCTCCATTTTGATCAGATGGTTTTACTTTCATAAATCGGTAGTAAGTCCATGCCCCTAGTGGATCAAAATACCATTATTCCGTTTACGTACTTTACCCATTTCTTTCTTAGGAAAGTGCGATCAACTTTCCGGGATTTCAGGACCATCTGTTTAGCCACTCCTAAACAAAGAGGTTCAGGGATCCTTAGGATTTTTCTTTTGATCTTGTGGGGTCGGACCCCCAATAGGTGTATTGGTAGATTAATTCCACTTGGACAATGTTCGTTGTGAAAACGGATCCTCAGCAGGGTCCTTTGCTTCACCTTCTTCTTCTGCCTCTTGGATTTAATTTTCTACCTTTGGTAAGTTAATCCACCATTAAAATTTTAAATATCATTTAAAACAAACACATGAAAATCTAAGAGAAAATAAAAGAAAAAGAAGAACAAAATATGATAAGAGAAAATAATAATATATTAAATGAAATCAGAAATTTTAGCCAGTTCACAGAACGATCTTTTTCATAGTATTCATACTATGATGACAAGGTCTTCGGCCATTCCTAAATTTTGGAACGTTTCTTTGACAACTGAAATGTCAACCCCTTCGCCGACTTTCTCCCCGTGACCTACCCTCTTCCCGTGAGGCTCGTCTCGCGAAGCACCGTTAATCCGCCTGGAGCCGGCTCGCTGAGTTTGAAGTCGTGCTTGGAAAAGCCCCTTTCGTGGTCCTGAAAATTGCCGCCTCCGAAGTACAAGAACCATCTGCCAAGTTCGACCTGAACTTCCATGAAGACTTCCCTTCTGCTAAGAAGGTGAAGATGACTAATGTCCCCGTCAAACCAGTTGACTCCGTGACAAGGAGATTCGTCGCCTCTACTACTTCCGGCTTCGCCGTTACAGTACCTACTTCCCCGTCTGCCAAAGGAAAAGAAATTCTGCACGAGGAGGAGTCTAACAAAGCATTCCCTGCTCTACTGTCTGTCTTTGAGATTGGTTCCAGTTCCAGGGTTCCCCTGCTGACAAAATCCCAAAATAGGAACCGCAACCGGAAGCTTCGTAAGGCCGCCAATGCACAAGCTGCAAGTTTTCCAGTGATTGATGAGATTCCTCAGTAGGAGGAACTCGGTTTACCGAATACCTCTCCTCTCCTTCGAGGAAGTAGGTTCCACCCGTTAGCTAGTACTACTGGAAATGAAAGTCTTCATAGGATTGTCGCCGCGCTTCCAGCACCACACAGTCTTGATGAGGAGGGAAAGAAACCCACAGCCATCACTCGAGCTCATACTCTTCTACGGAGATTGGCCGAATTGGAAGGATGTTCTGTCGCCGAACTTCTTAAAAGGATGAGATGTGTAATATCCCCAGAAGTGAAAGAGGAAATTTTGAAAATGGAAAAGCCTAGCAGGGTTTCTGTCAAGTACTGTTTGGGAAAGCGTGTTGAGACAACTACCACCGATTCGACACCCGCGATATGAAGAGCAGTCAAGTCTCGTCTAGGTCCAAGAATGACACCCAAGGAACTCCCGAGGAGGAAGAGAGGGTTACTTTCCTCTGTACATGGTCTGCACTCTAGGGAGCACACTTCCTCTCTTGGTTCTGATGTCCTCGCTGAGACATTGCGTCCCGAGGCATCAATTCTCGAGAGGAGAGTGTGGTTACCGAAAGTCGCTGCACCTGTCCACTTCGAGAAGTCTACAAATCATCAAACGAATTATAAGTCCGGAACTCCTATCGTCACCACTCCTGTTGCTTCAGAGTCAGTGGCAAAAGAAGGGTTGATGGAGGATAGAATTCAGAAACTCCGTGAAGAGATTTCAAAGTTAACTAAGGAGCAAGGATTGGAAGTCGATAACGAAGATTTCTACCTGTCAGATTACTTGGATGATGAATTCATGGAAATCAACATGGTTGATACCAGGGCCACAGCATCTGCACGTGAAGCTCCTCGTGAGGAGGACGTAATAGAAGAGCTTCAAAGAGCCGTGTCCGCTAGAGACGAAGTGATCAACCGATTGGAAAAGAGAGTGGAGGAGATGACTGCCGCTATGACTACCATGGCCACATTGCATGGACAGTCTCAGTCACGTCCGACAGCATCTCCAGAATTCAATCAGCTTGAGATAATACACATCACCGATGAAAGAAGAGAGGTCACCTCTGCCAACGAGAATGAGCTTCCGAAGAAGGATTCAACCCCGAATCTACCAGAAAAGGAGCTTAAGCAAATTGTCGAACAACAAGTTCGGGAGGCCTTGGCCCAGTCCAAAGGCGGAGCATCAGTTTCAAAGGGTAGACCCTACCCGGAGGAATTTGATGCTGTACCTTACCCCAAAGGCTTCATGCCATCGACCTTCAAAACGTTCGACGGAACAGGAAACCCTCGGCAAGATATAGCGCACTTCGTAGCCACTGTTGCAATACAGGAGGAAGTGAAGCCCTATTGTTCCGTCGGCTTGTCGCCACTCGTCGAGAATAACTCTCGATCGGTATGCCGAAATTCCTAATGGATCGACAAAGACTTTCGCGAAATGGAAAGCATGTTCGTAAAGAGATTCGCCGGTGCTCGGCCGTCATGTCACCATAGGAGATCTCGTGGTAGAATGTCGAAGCATGACGAGACTTTGGTCGACTACATCTCGAGGTGGAGAAACTTAAGCATGAAATGCGAACCTCGCCTACAAGAACAACACGCGATCGATATACTACTCAAGAGTATTCATGGTCCGGTAGCTTTCATGCTTAAGGGTCTCACGATCAAGTCCTTCGAGAAACCGCTCAGCAAGGCCAGCAGCTTACAAGAAGAAATCAAGCACACGGAGCCTGCAGAAAAGACAGAGAAAACAAAACCAACAAAGGCTTATGAGAAGAGATCTGGTGTAGTAGCTGCGGTCGATAAAGGAAAGCAACCGATGATGATTCCTACTGAGCAGTCGCCTCAGCAATACAGTCAGCCTCAGCAGTACGGACAGTCTCGTCTACTACAGAATAATCAGCCTGGTCAGCAGCAGCAGAGACCGTACATGACAGATTGGAGACTAGTTCCTAAAATATCAGAACGACTACGTAGAAACTACTCTTTCAAAGATGATGTTATAGCAAAGATGTTTAAGAATCTGCTAAAAAAGCCCGAGTTCAAGTTACCCGAGCCGAAAAAGCCAGAAGAGGTAAATAAGAAAGATCAGCCCAACTTTTGTCCCTATCACTGGATGCTTGGACATACAATTGAGAACTGCTTCAATTTTAAGGATTGGCTTGAGCAGAATTACAAAGAAGGAAATATAACGATACCGAAGGAATATTTGAAGGATCCTGAAAAAGGTTCTATAAATGTAATTTCAGCCGAGCCAATCTCTCCGCTTGACCCATATGCCGGTAAGGGTGGATGGAGTGCAATTTGGAATGAACTCAAGAAGGTCCTGGATCAGATTCAGTCTGCTCCAAAGAAAGCCACTGTCCGGAGTCCGCCGTCAGCACAGGCCAAGATGAAAGCTTCGCCAAGGAAGCCACCGCGACGAGAGTGGAGGTAGAAAGAGATCGTGAATGAGATTAAAGACGATAGCGCGGAGGATAGGATGGGGCCGCTCCCGTTAGATCGGTTGTCTCGCATTCGTGGGTGAAATTCCTCAAACCCTCGACTTTGTATCATTATCTTTGTACCCTCCGTGGTCTCGTAATAATGATATAAATGATGTTGGCTACGTTCTTACTGTCTCTAGTGATGACGTAACTAATCACAACCTATCTAACTCTGATTTCGATTCTAAAATGATCCTCAAATCATATTAACTTCCACCAAAGATAAAGAAGATATTGACAACACTGGCTACGACAGTACGAGAAGTGAGGAGCCATTCCTTGAGTGCAAAGGAGTTCCACTTGACATTAGTTTGGACTTCTCAGATACAGAAGGACCTCTAGGTCCAGAAGAAGAAGAAATAACAGAAGTGCATTTGAGAAGTGGCGAGGTGCTACCTCTGAGAACAACTCCAGTGGACAAAGGAAAGCAGATAGTTACTCAGGAAGAAATACCTCCAGCTACTGAAGAGATACAAGTTCGAAATGAAGTTGAAAACCCAAATAAAGTGGATTACAACGTGTTAGCTCTCTCAGGAAGTTGTCGGCCAAACTAAGTATTTACGATGCTCTGATCCTGTCAAAGGAGATGAGAGAAAGTTTGATCAAGGCTCTACTTGATCCCGACATTTGCTTAGCGCAGTTGGCTAGCACATCCTTAGATGGAGTTTGCACCATAAAGGAACATCTTGGCTGACTTTCACCGACGAAGATTTGCTACTCGGTACAGCCGATCACAATCGTCCAATCTACATTTCTGTCATCATTGGCAGATTCGTGCTTTCCAGAGTCTTAGTAGATCCTGGAGTGTCGCTCAATATAATGAGTCTACGGACGTTAGCTTACTTGGACATCGACGCCCGAGAGCTTTCAATGGATAAAATGATGTTAAGAGGTTTCAATCAAAAAGGAGAAAGAGCCCTCGGATCTATAACGCTACAAATGAAAGTCGGAAATCTAGTAACAACAGTAAAATTCCATGTTATCGATGCGGATACTTAGTTCAATACCCTGCTTGGTCGACCGTGTCTCCATGAGTACAATATGGTCCCGTCGTCGCTTCACCAATGCATCAAATACTACAAAGATGGACAAGAACATTGCATTAAAGGGGATCTACAGCTGTTTTCAATACATGAAGTGGGCATCCATGAAGACGCCGCTTACTATGCTCCTCTGAAGAAAACAATATTTTCAAGAGACATCGTGATAAGAAAAATTGAAGACTCAAAGGAACTATAAGGACGAGACCGTATGGCTCCAGTTCAACAATCTCATACCGCTCCTTCTCAATGAGTTGGTAAAAGTTCTTTTAGCCCACGCATCCGAGGTCGAGGCCGGGGACGTGGTCGAGAATGAATTTCCCAGATTGTTGAACAGGCGAAGCCAACAATCAACATCGACATGGAGGAAAGCTCTGAAGAAGATAAAGAAACAATGATGATAAGTCAGAAGAGGCCTCAGTTCGAGATCTCTCTAGACGATGAAGCAAAGGATGAATACGAATCGATGTACGATCAGATTAACCACTATGTTCATACCATGACCCTTACACCGATCCATTCTCAAAAGATAGATAGTATAGAGGTCAAGGAAGTTCATAACGATGGTTTTAAACTGATCAAGTTTTCCAAAGCTTCCCCTTCTACTTCTGAACCTTGTGTAATTCTTGAAGAAAATGACTCAAATGAATTAATGGAATTACCTTTTGGCTACTTTTCGCCGTGTGTACAAAAGTTAGTTCAACAAGTATATGTGTCAAACAAAATGCCAAAGGATAAGTTACAATCGTTCGAAAAATTATGGAATGTAAAAGGAAAGAAACTCAATTCGAAAGAAGGTCTTGGGTTTGGTACGCTTGGACCCGTCGATGACTCAGAATTTTGCATGGTTGTTACTAGTTAGTCAAAAGAAGATTGCCCGGACATTCAAGATGATTATGAAGATCAGCCAATAGACGATGCTCCGCTAGAATTTGAAGAAGAAATCAAATCAACAGTCGATGAATTAAGAGAAATCAATCTCAGGACTGAGGAGCAGCCCGACCGACTTTCATAAGTTCGTTACTCAACGAAGAAGAGGTTGCAGACTTGGTCAGGTTACTATCAAAATTCAAAGATTGCTTCGCCTGGAGATATGACGAAATGCCAGGACTATCTCTGGCAGTCGCAGTTCACCTCCTCGGAGTGGAAAAGAATGTGATGCCAGTAAAGCAAGCTCCCAGAAGGATGCACCTCGAGATACAACAGCAAGTTACAGCAGAAATCAAGAAATTAATAGACGCTAATTTTGTCCTAGAAGAATAGTATCTGACGTGGTTAGCTAATGTTGTGCCAGCGAAAAAGAAAAATGGACAAATTCGAGTGTGTGTTGACTTTAGGGACTTAAACAAAGCATGTCAAAAAGATGAATTTCCGTTGCCGATACCGGAACTAATGGTGGACATCGCGTCGACACATGAAACTTTCTCCTTTATGGATGGGTCTTCAGGGTACAATCAGATCAAGATGGCACCGGAAGATGAAAAGCTCACAGCTTTCAGAACTCCGATCGGGATTTACTGCTACACCGTGATGCCGTTTGGACTGAAGAACGCAGGAGCTACATATCAAAGAGCAATGACGAGGATCTTCGATGACCTCATTCACAACCAAGTAGAATGCTATGTGGATGATTTGGTCGTCAAGAGCAAGATAAGAGGAAACCACTTATATGATTTGAGGATCGTATTTGAACGATTACAACAATATAATCTGAAGATGAATCTCTTAAAGTGCGATTTTGGCGTTACCTCTGGGAAATTTCTAAAATTCGTTGTCCGTCATCGGGGAATTGAAATCGACCCAGAGAAGATTAAAGCCATCTTAGAAATGCCTCCCCCTAAAACCTTGAAACAACTACGTTCATTTCAAGGAAAACTGGCATATCTGAGGCGCTTTATATCTAATCCGTCGGGTAGGTGTCAGCCTTTCTCGGCATTAATTAAAAAGGATGCCAAATTTATTTGGGAAGATAAGTGCCAGCAGGCTTTTGAAGATATTAAACGATATCTAACGACACCTCCTGTTTTAGCAGCCCTTATCCCAGGTAGACCGTTGATACTTTATACCGTGGCATTAGATGAGTCCCTCGGAGCTCTACTTGCTCAAGTCAATGATGAGGGTAAAGATAATGCACTCTACTACTTGAGTCGACGTTTAAGACCTGCTGACGTAAAGTATCCTCCTATTGAGAAACATTGTCTAGCTTTGGTTTTTGCCACTCAAAAGCTCAGACATTACATGTTGTCTCATAAGGTCAACCTGATTTCGACGGTTAATCCTTTGCAATATTTGATGAACCGACGAACGCTTTCTGGATGTTTAGCAAGATGGTCGATGATATTATTGCAATTTTATATAACCTTTGTGCCCTTCGCGCTATCAGAGGGCAGATTCTTGCAGATTTTCTCGCAGCGCACCCATTGCCAGCTGGGTCCCCGCTCAATGATGAGTTACCAGATGAGCAGATACTACAGATAGAAGATCCCAATGCTCAATGTTGGGAAATGTACTTTGATGGAGCGTCATCAGCTCGAAAAGACAAAGGATCAGGGACAGTCATACCAGGTGTTGACCTCATTTTTGATGAGGTCTTCTCTTCTTCTTTTTAGTACTTAGGATCTAGCCTTAGGCTTTTCCTTTGACTATCTTAGAGGACTAGAAGTGGAACCCACCTTTTAGAAATTCAAACCACTTCTTAACTCCCCGCAAACTCTACAAACTTGATTGTAGACCCCTAATCACCTGGAGGGTCGAAATCAAATGTGGAAGTTTAAAGGATGAGTTCCTATAGGACTCTTTGGCCTTAGGGCTGCCCTAGGTGGCCTGGTCTGGTGAGGGCTGACTTACACACACACTACACTTATACACTACACTTTCACACACCACCTAAAACCACACCTATACCCAACTTGACCTCCTGACTCATGAAGGTGATTCACATGGATGGTCCTCAACCCTTAAGCCCTCGCGCTAGAGGGTTAGGAACAACATAATGAATGCCTCAAATGAGTCCCTTCATGGCTCATGTGGGCTTGATATGGCTTCATGGCTCAACCAAAATGATTTCATTCCACTTACATTTACCCAATCTTCAATTTTCTAAATTTTCAATTTTCGACCCACTGGACCTTTCACCCGCCTACTCTACCCAAAACCCTCGAAATTACCCAAATTTTTCAAAAAAATCTCCAAATACCCAAAATTCCTCAAAAAACCAATCCAAAACATTCCCACATTACTCAAATTGATAATCCATAGCCAAATATACCAAAAATACCCTCCAAATACCCAAAATGCCCCTCTTGACCCAAAAATCCAAAAATTCAGAAAATTCCTAGAAAATTCCAGAAAATCCCAATTATTTCCAATTTCATTTTGTCCAACTACACCATGGGCCAATTTTGTCAATTTTCCCCACTTTTGTCAAAATCCCCAATTTGACCCATTTTAACCCAAAATGAACCCAATGTCAAACCAAACCTACCCAATTGACCCAAATTCTTGTCCAATTCAATTCTAAACTTCAATTCAACATCCTCAACACCAATCTAAACCAAATCCAAGTCCAATTTGATTGGCATTTGAATCCAATTTCACTTTTGACCTTAAAGCCCAATTTGGACCCATGACCCAAACTTAGCCCAAACTAACCCAATTCAACTCCAATTAACCCCAAACCTTTTCTAAACCTTCCTTAACATCCCCACAAACAAAACACTAACATGATTTACCCAAAATTTAGACCCAAACCCCACTCAAATTCAACCCAAAGCTAAAAGGCCAAATTTTGACCTAAACCCAAACCTAACCCAAATAAGCCCAAACCCCAAAATCAAAACCCAACCAAAGCCAAAACCTCTTTGAAACACTCCCATAAACATTTCCCAACATTAATTTTACATCAATTTCAACCCTAGCCCAACATTGGCCCAAGTTAGCCCAATTTGACCTACATTGGCCCATTTACCAAAGAGGTCCAAATCCAACCCCATTCAAACCCAAATCACTCCAAACTCATTTCAAATCATTCATGACATACCCCTAAACCAAACCCAACAATTATTTGGCCCAAGCCTTTACCAAACTTTCATCCTAAAATCCATTTTAAAATCCAAAAGCCCACTTCCCTAAACCATTTTAAAAGCCCATCTTCACTAAATTTCAAAGGCCCAAACTTCATGCTAAAGCCCATATGACATTCTTTTCATCACCCCATTAATTGATATCATCCCTTAAGTCCTAAATCAATCATCAAATGATTCCAAATCAAGCCTCATGCCAAATCACCCCTAAATACCAAAATTCACAAAATCCTTCTCCATGAAAGTTGACTTAACTTTTCCCAAGCCAAATGGAGCCATGAAGCCATGCATGAGCCCCATAGGAGCCATGAGAGCCATGGAATCTACTTTCCACCTCACCAAACCATTAATAGCAAGAGAGGGGATCCCTTTCTTAAACCCTCTTAAACCCTTTTTTACTTTAAGCATGTCACACACTAAACCATGCTTAGCCACCTCACCATGGATGGAGACCACACCATTTTCTCTGGCCGACCCAAGTGACTCGTTTCAGCCTCAAAACCAGGCATCGGGTGGTGAACCTAGCCCAAAACCATGGGTTGACTCATTTGAACCCAAAATAGCTCTTCCCCCATTCCATTTCAATTCAACTCCTTTACACATGTCCATGGCCAATCGACCGCACTAAGCCCCGACCCGACCTCCCCGACCTCGAGGATGACTCGACTCGGCCGGCCAGCCACCACGGCCGCCGGAAACCACCAGGCCGAGAGCACCCATGTGAGCCAAAGTTTGGAATTCCCACTCGTCGAGCCGCCCCATGCCCAATGGCCATCATGGCCGTTCTTCCCCGACCTAAGCAGCCTAATCCCAAGCCTTAAACCCCCCGGGAGGCCCTCCACCCTCTCCTATTTAAACCTCACCTCCTCTCGGCCATGAGAGGTGCCGAACCGTACCTCATCGAAACCCCGCCAAAATTGCTCCGCACCACTCTCCACACTTAGAGCGAGCTGATCCCCAAAGTGACAATTTGCCCTAATCCCCACCAACGAGCTCAATTTCTCACCAAAATTCCACCCAAAAACAGGACATCTTTCAACTCTCCACCAAATTCAAATTAAACTCACCCACACCCGCACAAGGTCAAGAGAAGGAGTTCCCAGCGGAAAGCCCCCTCTCCGTGCCACCCATCCGTTCCGTACTCCAAGCTTTGTAATCGGCCGTGGTCGAAATCATACCCGGACAATTCACGAGGCCAAGGGACTTCATCCGGAGCTCGCTTGGACCCAATCGAAGGTGACACAACTCTCGCATCGAAGCTTCACTTCTCTGAGCAAAGGTATGGACTCACTCTTCTTCCCGAGCTTACAGAGATTCTCTATTTAATTTGAGTCAATTTCAATACATGTTTACCGTATGGATGTGTTCGTCTCCTCAAGACGAATCTATAGAGCATAAGAACACGAAAATCCGTTGAGAATCGAGTGAGAAATTAGGGTTAGAAGGTCGACGGTCACGGTGCACACCGGCCGTAGACGATGACCGGGAGCCGTCTGGATCGAGCGTGTATCGAGCGGACGGTCCGGATCGAGCCGACAGCCGCGATGGTACGTGAACCGCGGGGCCCTGGAGCGCTGAGTCGGATGGCGGCGCCGAATCAGAAGACGACACGCGGCGTTTCGGAGATACCTAGGTTGAGCTGGCGCCGCGTGGATAAGTAGGAAATTAGGGTAATTTTGATTTATTTAATTCCCTAAACTTCAAAAATGCATAACTTTGTGTAGGAAAATCAGAAAAATAAAATAAAAATACTCTCTTGCTCAGTGAACAGAGGAGAATAATGTGGAAAAGAAATCATTTAATTTCATTAAGTATTTTATTTTTAATTATTTATTTACTCTCTGCACTATTTCAATTCTCTGTGCATGTATACAATTCACCATGGTATGAAACCATAGGGCTTTTGAAGCCTCTGAATTTGGGAACATTCCCTGAATTTTCTAAAGTCAGAAGCCACCCCTATGAAGAGTTATTGATTTTTCAACTCTAGGTCACTATTCTGAGTATTTTAATTCTAATAATTAGCATGTTGTGAAATAAATTCTAGGAAAATTTGGTGATGTTTCTTGTGACCAGAGAACCCTAGTGGAAAATGGTTTTCGAGTTAACTCACTTGTAACAACCCTAATCGGCTTAAACACCCAAAATGGAACCTTAATTAATTAGAGCTAATCATACATCAAATTGACTTGAAATCAATTCTCCACTCGACCTTTAGGATCGTGGGAACCCACCATAAAAGTTTCGAGGTCAATTGGACTCGGTTAGCCCTATCAAATGGGTCGATTAAGCCATTTAGCCAAACTTAAACTTTAAAAATTCATAACTTTCAAAATACTTTTCAAAAATTCACCAAATTAGTTTTGGAGTCTCTCTGATATCAGGGGAATTTAAGAAAAATAAAATTGCAAATTTCCAAAAAATTTGATTTTTTACATTATTTTAATATTTTAATAATTAAAAAATAATAAAAAGCACAAAAATAATAAAATTCACCAAAATGTCATATTTTGAGTTTTAATCACTTAGGAACAAACCCCATATTTTTCTTAAGTCTCTATGATGAGATATTAAATTTTAAAGCCCTAAGGTAATTTTAAAATTAAAAAATGTATTTTCTAGCATTTCCACTAAAATAATTCTAATAAATCAAAGAAAAATCAAAAAATTATAAAAATTAGTTCTCTGGTTTCCTTGATATCAAAGAGATTTTTAAAAAATATAAAATTCATTTTTCAATCTTTACTTTATTTTTAAATTTATTAATACTCCAAAACTCAAAATAATTATAATAAAAATAGTATAATTCAAAAAATCACCAAAATTGGTCCAAGTGGTCCTCTAGTCATTAGGAATGTCCCATAATTTTCTTAAGGATAGAAAATTTCCCTTGGTCATGTTATTAAATTTTCCTTGAAAATTCTTATTTTCCACCAAAAATAATTATATAAATAAATTAAATACATAAAAATCACATTTTCTCCTCTAATGTCGTGATTGACATATGAGTGAAGTCACATAAAAATTTCAAATTCATTTAAGCTCAATTTAGTGAGTTATGAAATTAGTAAGTTTAAAGGACAAAATGGTAATTAAAATTTTAACCTATAATTAAAAATTTTAGGTTTAATTAAAAGGGTGGGTAAAATATTTGATATTAAGTTGATTTTGGATGTTTGAAACTTAGGTAATTAAAGGGTAGAAACCTACCAAACAATTTGAAAATAATTAAAATAAAACTTAATTAAATAATTGTTTAAACTTGGAAGAATAATAAAAAATTTGGAATTATTAAAATAGTGGATATTATTAGGAAGAAATTTATTCTTTAATCTAAGAATCCCTAAATTAATCACCTCAATAATATTTAATTCCTAATTAAAATGATAATCCAAATTCAAGATTTAAAATATTAAAAGACTTAATCATTAAATTAAATTAAAGATTAAAACATTTAAATTAAATCCTTCCAAAATTTCAATTAAATTAATACTTTAATAATTAAATTAAACCATCTTTAAAATATATAAAAAAAAAGAGATATAAAATATTAAATTAAAATTAAAAATTTAAATTAAATTCAAATTAAATTAAAACATATTAAAAATTTAAATAAAATAAAATTAAATTAAAACATATTAAATTAAATTAAATTAAATTAAAATGTATTAAACTAAATTAAATTAAATAAAATTAAATTGAAAGTAAAACTAAACCAAATTAAATTAAACTAAAATTAAATTAAATTGAATTAAATATAACATCACCAAAGACATAAAGAATTCAAAATAAATTTAAAACAACTTGAACACTATTCCAAACTTAAACCCATTAATTAAAATTAAATCAAATCACAAATCACTTGAACATCGATTTGCCCTCAAAAGCTCTTGTTGTCATAACTCCTAAACAAAGTGTTAAGTGAAGTATTACTTCACTCATAGGATATTCAAATGTCCTAGTTCACTAAGCAAGATAACAAAACTTCAACTCCCTGGATGATCGATTCATCAGTATAATTAAATTCTCCTCGACTTAAAACAATCCTGGAGGTATTGAAAAGATGTTTAAGATTTGTCTTAAGCACTTCCTCAATACGATAGGATGTTTATAAGAACAACCGAACTTAATTGTTCTTCGATGAAGAAAATCGTCCTCAAACCAAAACACAAGAGCCTAGACGTTATAGAAATGACTAGCTATAGGATCGGAACTCGGTAGAAAACCAAAACCCTTCCCTTAGCCTTTACCTAGGAACTTGCTTTAAATGCTTAAATATTCTAAATTGTGTTTAAGTGCAGCCTGGGATGACGGGAAAACCCTCCAGGTACGCTTTTATTTTATTGCAATTTACTTTCTTGTAATTTACCTTATTGCAAATGCACTTACTTTTCTTACATGATAAACAACTGTTGCATGAAAACCCACACTTTTAGGATAGTCCCTAAAACCAAAACCACAACTAAATTAAAAGTCGTTGCAAGATAAAATTCACCGCCACAACATTTCAAAATATAAAACAACTCAAAATTTAATCACAAACAGAATACAAAACTACGACTACAATTAAATTAAAATGTCTTGTTGGATGATCGGGAATACCTCGGATGATGTAACCTACGTGTTGCTAACGGGATTTCCCACGATCTAAATGAAAATGTGGAACTCATTTAGTTGAGTTTAGCAAATTCATCTGGATTAAGTGAATCCGATAAAAATAACGATGCCGGAAGGATGGAACCGCGGGATCTTAACCGGTGTTGTTATAATCAACTTTAAGATTTGTTTTAATTAAAACATAAAAAACACTCGGACTTTAAGATTTCTAAAACCAAACTTCTCCCTTCTCTTTGATTACAATCTTCTAAAACTAAACCCTCGCAACAACAAGAAGCTCGGAGCATGGTGGACAAAGACGGCCATCGTCATCAAGAAAACTTCGAGTCTACTTCAAGCAAAATTTTCTTAGAATTAAATAACCAAACCATAGTGACTTCGAGGTAGTTTTCCTAAGTGCAACATAAATCCTCAATCTTTTTGTTAGTGCATTTACATCGCAAATTAAGCCCTAACCAGCCTTAGGATTCCGAGGTAGTCATCCGATACGACATAAACCCTCACATCTTCGAGGCTATTTGTATGATCATGTCATACGAATATAAGTCCTAATTAATTAAAATCGGCAAGATCAAAACATTAAATAAACATTAGGACTTTCCTAAATTCAAGCCAAACAATAGGATAGTCGGGAGATTACCGAAGTTCGCTTCGAATCTGTAATTTCTCCTACCTTTCTTCCTTTGAATTCCCAAAACAAAATGTTCCAAACTTGATCCATTCCTTATCGAAACTCTAAAAATTCAATCCTCGAAAACTTAAACTTTAAAATTCTCGAGAGCAGTAACTATTGATTATTATCGAGAGTTTTCTTAGGTGATTCCCGTCACTTAAGATGTAATTTACTATGTGGGCTCGCCTCTTATAGGGAATTTTAAAAACCCAGGTAATATAAACCCTGTTTAATGTTTTTCATATTAAGCAGGGGAACTTATCGGCAAATAAAATGGTTCGCAGACCAAACGGATGTCACAAATCTCCTAGTTTATTTAATCGAGCCCCATCACCAAACAGTGTGCCTATTCTTCGGGATAGATACACGGTTTGTGGTGCGGCGCTCGTTTATATAAACTATTTGGGATGTGAGATCGGTTTGATTTCATATCTTAAAACTTTTAAACTAAAAATTACTTTCAAAATCAAATGTTATCTTTTAAACTATATGTATATTTAAATTAAATTTAAAATATGAAAATTCGCCGACAATTTCTGTAGGCGACCCCCTTTTCAAAAATACAATATTCAACCTAAAAATAGCCGACAACTTCTGGCGACTCCGCTGGGGAAAATTCCTCTCTCCATTTTAATCAGATAGTTCTGCTTTCAAAAATCGGTAGTGTATCCATGTCCCTAATGGATCAAACTACCCTTCTTTCCGTTGGAATACTATGTTCATTTCTACCTCGAACGAGTATAGCCAACATTCTCTCGGATTTAGGAGCCACTGTTTAGACACCCCTAAACAGAGAGGTTCCGAGATCCTTTTACCTCATTTCTGAGGTGGGGTAGGCCCCCATTAGGTATTAGTTTAGGAGCGGTCTTGCGGGTCGAGAAGTTTCTGCAAGGCTTTCTCTTCCAGTTTCTAATCAATTCCTTTACCATTCCTACAACTCTCCTTCTTTTAATAATTCTCTATCTTAACGAACAAATCTTTTAGAAAAACAATTATCTAAATAAATTTTCTTTTAATACCACAAATACACTAAGATAAACGGAAATGTGTTCAGACTCTTTCTTTTTCGTCATAAGTTTTAGGACAAGAAGAAGCACGATTCGGGGACTAACACTGGAATCGCCCCGCGAAATGGAAGCCCCAAAACCGATCTTCTCCTTCGTCAACTGACCGGACTCGGCCGTTTTCAAGGACGAATCGCTCGATAATGGAATCATTCGATTCGGACAAGGATTCGGGGACACCGACATCAAAATCCCCGACGTCACTCTCTTTTCACTCACAAGCAAAGTACCGAAAACTGAGAAGCCTTTGATTGAGTTCAACCTCAAGTCAACTCATGAATTCCCTCCTCTGCGAAAGATTCCAACTGAGAGGAGTACTCGTTGTTCGTGCAAGGACTATTGTTGCTACCCCCACCGGTCTAGTTGTCTTTGCACCTACCCCGGCTTCGCCGTACTAAAGGGGAAGGAAATTCGAATCGTGATAAACCCGTTACCGCGGAGGGTACAGATCTTCCCGCGAGACCTTCCATTTTCGAAATCGGGTCCAGCCTCGAGAATTCCATCACCGACACGGACTCGCAGGAGGAACGAAGCAGAAAGATTGCTAGAGAAGCCGTAGCCGCCGAAGTCGCTTTCGGAGGAAATCCCGTAACCGCCCAAGTATACACCGCCGCCCGAATACATACCACTTTTGGGAGGAAGTAGGTTTCATCCCCTCTCCGCCCGCAGGACGAGGAAAATGTCCGCAAGATTGCTTCGCATTGCCTCGCCCCGCATATTACAACGACGACCGTAAGAAAAGGGCTAGAATTACGCCATTTCGCTCGACCGCAGACCGTGATAGAAAAGTTAGCAAAGAATGAAAAATGCCCCGTATCGTAAATTTTAAGAAGGATAGGGCGGTGCCGCCCAAGTCCCGTCTCTGGGCCGCGAGTAGAACCTGCTATCGCTGCGGAAAAGCCAAATAAGAGAATGAAAGCTAGTCCACCTGTCGTTGTTTCAGGACTACAAATTAGGGAGGATACCACCTTCCAGCATTTGGCTGAAAGACGTACATGCTGGATTGTGTGGTGCTCACCAATCAGGACCGAAAATGAAGATGAAAATCAAAAGACTTGGATACTACTGGCCAGTAATGATGATAGATTGCATTGACGTAGCTAAGAGATGCCATCAGGTCAGGTGCATGGAGTGGTCTTGCAGCCTCCGAATGTTCTACACCCAACGATTGCCTCGTGGCCATTCGAGTGCTGGGGTACGGACATAGTGGGTCCGATAGACCCTCCTTCCTCAAAAGGACACAGGTTTATACTTGCCGCTACAGAGTACTCTTCCAAGTGGGCAGCGGCTCCACTACGGGAAGTCACAGCGCAGCAAGTCTTACAGTTCTTCAAGAATCAAATCGTCTACCATTTCGGTGTACCGTGCAGAATCATCTCCGACAACGGGTCCGCTTTCAAGAGCATGAAAATCAACAACATCGTCAGAAGACATGGGATAGATTGGAGATACTCGACGATCTACTACCCTAAAGCAAATGGCTTGGTAGAGGCCTTCAATAAAACGCTTGTTCAGATTCTGAAGAAGACGCTCGACGACAATAAAAGAGGATGGCACGAGAAGCTACTAGAAGCTTCAGGGCCTACAGACGACAACCAGACGCCGACACGCCTACGCCTTACACTCTGTGTACGGGTCCGAGGCAGCTTCTTCCATTAGAAGTTCAGCTACCATCGCTCCGGGCCGCCGTTGCCAATCAAATTACAACGAAGAGAATGCCAAGTTACGACTTGCAGAATTGGAAAACCTTGAAGGAAAAAGATTGCTTGCACAACAGAACTTGGAACTCTACCAAGCGAAGATGATTCAAGCCCATGATAAATTGGTCCGCTCGAGGTCGTTCAAAATTGGTGACCTCGTGCTCATTCTTAGAAGGCCTATTCTTGCACACCGCAAAATAGGTGGAAAATTCAAACCGACCTAGGAAGGACCGTTCGTGGTGGAGAAGGTCTACACAGTGAGGATCTTACCAAGCTGGTGGATTCTCAAGGGATAGACCCATGTTGCCCATCAACGGACGATATTTAAAGAAATATTACACGACATGAAAAGACTGAAAAAAATGATATTCGTTCAAATATAGCTATAAGGCTAGTGTCTGTGACTGGGTCCAAAATTTTGTAATAAAAAAAAACTGCATAAAATAAAAGAAATCTTCCCACAAAATGAAAACATGTTTGCCAAACTCTAAATCTAAATTTTATAAAAACACATTAAATAAAATAATAGCATCAAGTTAATTGCTAAAACTTGTTTAAAGTAAGTGATAATTTGCTTTTGTTCGTGCACAACACCACTCGCTGACATTTCCCCTTGTTTACTTGTGTAGGAAGTGTCGAGTTTCGAGTCGGTGTTTGCTCTCTGATACGGCTTCGACCTCGCATCTAGAAACATACACTGAAGTGAACGCGGAAAATGAAGCCAATAAAGAAATTCAGTCGCAGGGAGGTAGGACAAACCTCAGGACATGGGGGCACCGGAGGTTTTGTTGACTCACACCTCCTTACTGTGCGACGTACTCATGTCCCATCCATGATCATCACTCCACAAGGTGATTTGGTTGCCGCTTCACCCGCAGTATCCCGTACGCTCCATCGCCGAATACAAGCGTAAGAAACAGAACCGCCGTAAGCACCGCTTCTTGGAAAGGATGGAGAGGCGACAAGCTCCGGGAGGCAGCCGCCGGACTCGCACTAGTGCTCCGGACAGCTCTACCGACCCGACATGAAATAGACAGATGACAGTCCGCCAAGGACCGATACAGAACCAGAGCCGGATCTCCTGAGGGGCCCGCGCCGATAGACATGTTACAGGAGATCTTCACTGGATGCCCGACGTTCAACTCGGACATACCTAAGCTTCCTTCCTCTTCAGGGGCGTTCTCGATATGCCCAGACTGCAATGTACTCCAGTTAGAAGAATACGGAACCTTTGAAGCATACTCAACTGCGTCATTAAACATGCAACTTGGAGTACGGCCTGGTGTTGAGCCATACATCCCTGAATTTATCCAGCTACCACCGCCACCACCGATACCGGACTACATTATGGCAAGGATAAGACAGGTTCGAAAGAAAGAAGACTTCAAAAGCTACGACATCATCCAGGGTAAAGTCGTCAACATTTTGAAGGCCTCGAATTGTACACCAATGTATTTTCACCGACCGATGAAGAGAAAATTTTACATGTTATAAAAGCGCTCAAGACTTTGGGCAAGAGAGGCCGTCTGAGGCCAAGGACATACACAACACCGACAAAGTGGATGAGGGGTAAGGGACGAATTACTATACAATGTGGTTGTTGTTATAACTTCGCCAAAGACAAGCAAGGTAATCCTCCAGGGATCCTACAACACGATGAGGTGGACGAAATACCGCCAGAGATAAAAAAGATGATAAAAAGGATGGTTGAATGGCATATATTGCCACCAACATGCATCCCAAACAGCTGCATCATTAACATCTACAAGGATGGGGATTGCATACCGCCGCACATCGACCACCATGACTTCTTGAGGCCCTTTTGCACGGTCTCATTTGTAAGTGAAAGTGACATCATATTCGGGCGAGAGATATGAATCTTCGGGGAAGGAGAATTTCGAGGTACAGCAAGAATCACTTTACCGGTGTGATCGGTCTTAGTGCTTAAAGGAAATGGAGTGAACCTGGCAAAGCATTGCATCCCAGGAGTTCGAGGGAAAAGGATCTCAGTCACATTTGGAAGGATGGATGAAGATAAGGGGCCATTCTACTTCGAACCAGACCCTGAACTAGAAATTTACAGACCACTACCATGGATAGGCCGTACCTCCGGGTGTCCGTGAGGGGACATTTGTTCCGGAGCGTAACCTTGACAGGTTGGCCCGTCCCCCACAAAGCAACCTCGCAGCTAGCTTGTTGTTACTACTTCCACCGCAACCAGATGACATGATACACCGCTTTGTTCGCCTTTGTACATGCGAGCTGTTTTGTCCAGTCTTGTACACATAATCAGTTTTGGATGCTTGTTAATGTCAGATCAGTTGTACTTCTTTTTAGATGAATCAATGAAGATTTCCCTTTCCATAAATGTTTCTTTCAATGCGATGGTCGAAAGCCGTTGGACCACTCGTTGGTTCCAAATTTAAAAAAATAAACAAAATGAAATTTAAACCAAGTGAAATTAAAACAAAATGAAAATTAAAAACAAAATTTAAATCAAGTCAAATTAAGTCAAATCAAAATGAAAAGAAATAAACTCAAAAGAAGCAAAATAAAAATTAAACAAAATGAAACGATATGAAATTAGAAACAGACAGGTTAATAATATCCTCTCTTTCCCAAAAATTTCCTAAATTTCCATCTTCCTTCCGAGATATTTTTCCGCCTTCCACGATATTCTGGGGTCGGAGCTTAGTCATCCGATTTCCCAAAAATTACCTAAATTTGCATCTTACTTCCGAGATATTTTTCCGCCTTCCACGATATTCTGGGGTCGGAGCTTAGTCGTCCGATTTCCCAAAAATTACCTAAATTTCCATCTTCCTTCTGAGATATCTGATTTCCCAAAAATTACCTAAATTTCCATCTTCTTTCCGAGATATCTTTATGCCTTCCACGATATTCTGGGGTCGGAGCTTAGTCGTCTGATTTCCCAAAAATTACCTAAATTTCCATCTACCTTCCAAGATATTTTTCCACCTTCCACGATATTCTGGGGTCAGAGCTTAGTCGTCTGATTTCCCAAAAATTACCTAAATTCCCATCTTCCTTCCGATATATTTTTCCGCCTTCCATGATATTCTGGGGTCGGAGCTTAGTCGTCCAATTTCCCAAAAACTCCCTAAATTTCCATCTTCCTTCCGAGATATTTTTCTTCCTTCCATGATATTCTGGGGTCGGAGCTTAGTCGTCCGATTTCCCAAAAGTTCCCCAAAATTTCCATCTCCCTTCCGAGATATTATACTGCATTCCACGATATTCTGGGGTCGGAGCTTAGTCGTCCGATTTCTCAAAAATTCCCTAAATTTCCATTTTCCTTCCAAGATATTTTTCTGCCTTCCACGATATTCTGGGGTCGGAGCTTAGTCGTCCGATTTCCCATAAATTCCTTAAATTTCCATCTTTCTTCAGAGTTATTTTTCTGCCTTCCATGATATTCTGGGGTCAGAGCTTAGTCGTCCGATTTTCCAAAAATTTCTTAAATTTCCATCTTCCTTCCGAGATATTTTTCTGCCTTCCATGATATTCTGCGGTCGGAGCTTAGTCGTCCGATTTCCCAAAAATTCCCTAAATTTCCATCTTCCTTCCGAGAAATTTTTCTGCCTTCCATGATATATATACTTAAATTAAATTTAAAACCTAAAAATATGCCGACACCGCAGGCACCAGAATGGGCGCCGCCGGCGTCATTTTTCAGAGAGCCCAGAATTTAATTGACGATAGAGTGCTGCCGCCGGCGCCCAATGTCGGTGGATTTCAAATTTCAAGAGTTTTGACGACTTTTTGAAGGGATGCTTAAGGAAACTCTTGGGAATTCATTTCTAACTTATAACTATTTTTGGACAAAATTAGTGAGGCCTTTGGGTAGTTCCAGTGGTTTATGTGTGGTTCTAAAGAGGGAGAGTGTGTGTTGAGTGTTAGGGTTTAGAAGAGTGAGCATAGAAGTTAGAATTTAAGAGGGATTCTTCTCTAAGAAGTGAAGGAGAAGGAGTAAAGTGAGAGATTACTTCTTCCTTTCCATTCTAAAGAGGGAATTAAGTGTTGCAAAGAAGAGAGAAAAGGATTCAAAGGAAATTCAAGGGATTTGCATTGGGAAAGAGAAAGAGATAAGTTGTATTTTCTTTTGTGGTTTGTATGACTTTTCTTTTATATATGAAATCCATGTTTTATTGTGTCTTCTCCATCAATTTTGAGTAGTCTACTTTGTCTTTCTTCTTGTATAGAGATGTGATGATGTGATGATGTGGATTTGAAGTGCTTTTAAAGTAATGAAGAAATTGTGATGGTTTTTCATTTCGAACTTAATTTACCTTTTGATATATCCCATTGAATTGTTAAAATATGTTGTTGAACATTAAATCTGAAAGGATTTAGTGTTCTATAACAATAATGAAGAATCCATTCAATGTTCATGGATGAATTGTGTAGTTCATAGGAAATGAGTGCAAATAAATAGGGAAATGTATTTTGATGGACTTCAAATTGGAGGTTTCAGGGTGACAGGCTGAGATCCCCATTTTGGTCCTAAGATTAGTACTAAACTCGAAGGATAACCTTCAAGTGAAGGGTGAGTGGGAGCTCCGTAGTGACAGCTGATGCACTGAAAGTATATACAGTTTTTGCTATCTAATTTTACCAATTTTTGGTGATATTGCACTTTAAAGAAAGGTATTTTTCATGATTTGTTGCAGGTATGATGATTTTAGGTGATTGGAGTGAAAAGAAGCAAAAAGGAACGAATCCGGAGCAAAAATGAGCAAAAAGTAGCAAAATGGTGAAAACGTGTTCTGGCGCCACCATCGCCAGAATGGGCGCTGCCGGCGCCCAAACCCAGAGAGCACAACAATTAAATGACATGATAGAGCGCCGCCGACGCCCGAAGTTAGTGGAGTTCAAATTTGAAGAGTTTTGGCGACTTTTTGAAGGGTTGCTGACAACCTCGGGGGAGGGTAGGGCAGAAAGTGAAGGGTGTATATGTTGGTTAAGCTTTTATAAATGTTATAAATGTTTTTCAAAGTAAAATAGCAATTGTGCTCCCTCCCCTTTTATCAACACAAGTATACGTATCGTTCAAATAATAAAGGGCTCTAATGGAGTCCTAGATATTGATCCCACAGGGAAGTTAGAGACTTAATGACTAATTGCAGCATATGCAATTACTAATCTAGTATACAGAAA
The DNA here is from genome assembly GCA_022702705.1 of Papilionanthe hookeriana x Papilionanthe teres. Classification (NCBI taxonomy): domain Eukaryota; kingdom Viridiplantae; phylum Streptophyta; class Magnoliopsida; order Asparagales; family Orchidaceae; genus Papilionanthe; species Papilionanthe hookeriana x Papilionanthe teres. The sequence goes on along the minus strand of CM040425.1, from coordinate 135,028,871 downwards.
TAACGAAATCTTATACTAAACTCTATTTCTTAAAGATTAAATAAAAGATTATACTTTTGAAAAGTATCTTTCTCCTTGTTAAGAGAATTAAGTGAATAAATAATTAAATTAGTCAGACTTATATTATGCCAAATAGGAGCATTCCTATTCTTTACCCTTTGGTCCAGGTGCAAAGAACATTGACTAGTCCTATGTTTGGTTACTAAATCTGCGACTAGGCTGGGAGGATAACGGCTGCCACTTCGTAGCTCAAACGTTCCCTCGCCCGAGGGCTAACATCTACACTTCAACCTCCCAAACAATAGATCGAATTGAACATTTTAGTCTGTCACACTAAAATGTCCAATTCTACGCCCGATAATTAATATTTCCCTATTTATTTGCACACTCCTTCCAAGGCTTTTGACTTCCCTGAATCTCGGATGTAATCTTTACTATAGTTGATAATTCAACATATATTAACAATTCAATTGGCCAAATTGAAAGTAAATTAAGATTTAAGTAAAAGATTATCACAATTTTATTTAATCTTTTTAGGCACAACTGATTTAATTCTTCATTTCACCAAATCTCAACAACAAGGAGAAAGACAAAGAAAACTACTCAAAATGCATAGGAAGAATAACACAAAACTTGGATTTCATTTAAAGTTATAAAACAATAAACAAAAAAAGTTATCTTGAATATTCTCCCCGAGCAGACTTCTTGAAGTTCCTTTGACTCTTCCTTCTTGTACAACACACTTAATTAAAAAGACTCACCAAGACACTAAATAAAACACTAACTCTCACTAAACACACTACTAGAGAACACACTACGACTACTATTTTGGCCTAAATTCGTCTATATATAAAGAGGAAGGAATATATCCAAAGGTTGCTTAAGCATCTCTTCAAAAGCGTCCATATTCAATGTATTTGGCTTGAACTAACATTCTCGCCGTCGGTGGGCTTCTAGAACAGTGGCTAACCTCTAAGGGTCGCTGTCCTCGGGCTCGATCTCGCCGTCGGCGGGCTCCTTTATAATATATTCAAAACTTTCGGGAAAATCTCGTCGTCGGCGGCTTATTCCTCGTCGTCAGCGGGATAATTCAATTTTCATCTAGTTAAGTCCTTTTTATTCTAGATTCACTCCTTTTTGCTCTTTTTGCTCCCATTACCTATAAATCTTAATTCTTACAATAAAACATAAAAAATACCTTTCTTTATAGTGCAACTTCATATAAAATTGGTATAAATTTCTTAATACATTTTCTTGTGGTCAAAATCCCCCAAACATAACTATTACTTCTCCTCAAGTAATCTTGATACTACATAAAAGTAATGATTATTTGTAGTAAAGTATTAATTCAGAATTACTATGAATTTGATTTAAATAAATATTATAGTAAAGTTTATTAGAAATATTTTTAGGCAATTAAACTAATTCTATTGATATAAGGCTATTTGGATATTAAGTTTTAAGAGTTCTAGTCTTCCATTTATTTCAAGAATCACTATATTCTGTAATATTAAATTACTTAGGATATTCAGATGATAGGAATCTCATGAAAACACTACTTAGTAAAATACTAATCCATATATATAAGTTCAGAAATGTAACTGAGTTACCGTTTAGGTTGATTCAAATGAAGCCAATTTTTAATAAGGCATCTCCTCAAGTTTCTCCTCACTTATATATATATTTTTTTCTTTTCTTTCTGGATTGATTTTCAATCCTTTTTTTCTTTTCCTTTTCAAGTGAGGATCACTATTTTTGGTTAGCCTGTTTATAATTTTGAACTTCATTTTCCTCTTCCTAAATTTGAAACTTGAAGCATTTACTTACCTTATATGTATTTCAAAGCTTTTACTTCATTGAGTTTCAATCTTTTCTTTCTCAACTAAATATCTTAGAATTTAATATTTTAAAATATAGTTTTCCTTACTTTAAATACTTAACTATATTCTTATCCTTTATTCCAAATATCTTAATCTACAAAATTGGTTAATTATTAAAAGTATTTCTTTTAACTTTCTATAATAATTAAATAAATTAATTCTAGTTTACTGAATTAAAATTACTACAGAAAATCTGTTATATAACTTTTTGAAAATATAAATTGAGAACAATTTAATAATTAAGTTTGTGTTTTTCCCTCCCCCAAACTTAAAATTTTCTATCTATTTATATTGGGTGAAAAGAAAATAAACCGTAAATTAAAATCATACCTTCGTGCTTTAGGTATTTCTCATTTTTGAAGTTCTCGTGTGTTCTTTTCATCACTTAATTACCTGTACTGTTAATAACTTTCTACACATATATAATATCAAAGAAATTGCTGGGTAAAGAAGTTTTGAAATAAGTACAACTACTAACACAATTTATACTACAACATAACACAACATCTACATACATTTCACTAATTTAGTTTCAGAGTTACAATCATGAATTGAAATATTTAAAATTCTAAATGCCACACAAATTTAACTTATACAACAATATTAAAATTTCTTACACAACATAACAATCAAAGTTCATAAACTAAAAATCAATATTGAATCTAAGAAAACAAACAAACAATCACATATCATAAATATCTAATCAGAAAATCTAATCATCAAGGTTAAAATCCCAAGCAATATCTTCATCTCCTTGTTTCGCAAGTGGAGTAGGTTGGTAGTGAGTATAACGAGGGCACTCAGGAAATATAACATTGGGCTCTCCTCTCCGATAACGATTCTCAGCATCATAATAGGCTACTTCAAACTCAGAGTGTCTCTAGAGATAATCACTGTCATAATCGTGCCTTCGCTCCAAGCCTCCAATTCTCTGATCTATATGTTCCAATTTTTCTTCAATCTTTTCAAAGCTTTTTTCCTACAAAGTCATTTCGTTCATCAAATAATGAAGGGTAGGAAAACTATAGGTAGGAGGATCATAACTGGTAGAGAGAATATCCCTACTATTTGAAGGTACATAACTCCTAGTCCCATATCTCCATCCTTCCTGGGACTCATAGGTTTTTATATTAGCCCGGGTAATGGGGATTTTTAAAGACTCAATCCTTAATGCACTTTCTTACTTTGATATTGAGGTTGTATCTTGATTGTGCTCTAGCATTCACGAATCGTGTTTCGTCAAAATCCAGTCGCCTTTTTCTGTCGCAGAGCCATTTCTCGATCTATCAAATTTACAAAAATCTCAACTAATTTCCAAAATAATACTAGAATGGCTTCCAAAGGTGACTTAAAACAATCTAAATCGAATTCCATGAACTTCTTCCAAGTCTTTTTTTTCACATTTTCAATTTTTCCAAAATTCCTCAATGTGGAAGAAATTCATGGTGAAAATAAAAAATTTTTACATAGGAGGGAAGCTCTTACCAAGGGAAGATAAAATCCGGTGTCAAAATATGCTGATAATGCTCCAAATCCAAGATCTCTCAAGCCCTAGGTCAGTTTTTTGAAGTTTTGAGGAAGGGGACGATGAATAGTGACGGTTGACCGGTCAAAAATAAAATGTTTTTCGGGATCTCGCTATCGACGAGAAAAATCTCACCGTCGGTGAGCTAATTAATTCAAATAGGCCTAAAGTTTTTGGAAAATCTCACCGTCGGCGGGCTCGATCTCGCTGTCAGCGGGATTTTTCGGAATTTAATATCTTCAATATTTATATTATTTTCAATTAATATTAAGCCTCGTTTAATGTCCGATCAATCTATTAAATAAATTTTATTGTGATTAGATACTATTTTAACACATAAATTTACACAACACAAAACATCATAACTTTATATATGAAATCCAGGTGATTACAATATTCACACACTACATTACTAACAAAGTACTTTTAAAATATTAATACACATAATTCAGCGTCGCAATCCAAACCACAGTACTCAAAACACAGAGACTAAACAAACAACACAAAATCTCATATAGACTGAGATTAAATATCAAAAGCGCAAATTACATTAAAAACTAAATTCCAACTAACTTAACACACAAATGAATATGAATAAATATCTTCTACTCATCAGGATCTGTACTAAATTCATCTCTGATATCTCCGATAGAACGTAAGTTCACGAACAGATTGTAGAAAGGCTTGTAAGGAAATTCTTCTGCAGAATCTTCTTCAATCCATCCTTTCCTTCTCAAAAGCCGTATGAAACTAGCCTCAAGATGTCCGGAATGATCAAAGTGCTCTTTCATTCTCCAGTCAATATGATTAAATAAATCAGAGATATTGTTAATTGAATTCATCACGTTTTGTACCTCTTTCTCCAATCCTTTGAGTTTCCGTAAGATCAAATTAGTTTTATCAGTAAAGGGCCTGATTGAAAGATTGTTTTGAGAAGCTTGATCCGCAATAATGGCTGTCTCATTATCTTTATCCAAAGTAGGAAACATATCAGTTGGGTCAAAAGGTTTCCAAGTCAAAAGTACCTTTTCCCAGGCTTCATAAGAAACTTGGTACTTACTACATAATGCAAAAATTGTTGAAGGATGTCCAAAACCATGAACCAATCCATGCACAATCAGGCCTAAGGCCGACTTCACAATAATAGATCCAACGTCGATGGGTAATCCTGCTTGAATACAGTAATTTAAAATCTCAAACTCCTTAGAAACTTTATTTACCCTCATAGTGGGTAATAATTTTGAAGAAATAAAGAAGTGCCAGTGTTTAGAGACGGGGTTTAGAAGTGATGCAGAAAAGCTAACATACTCGTCTTCTCGTATTTCCCAATCTTCTGATTCATCAGTCAAATATCGGTAGATCTCATTCATATTATATTTGTAGGAACAAAATTGGAATAGTGGCAAACAGGTGTATTCTCAATTGAATATAACTCATTAATTTTTGAAGGAGTGAAAGTTACCCATCTGCCTCAAACATATACGCTTCCATTGTTGATTCCATGAAGATTGGAGTAGAATTCTTTGAATACGGGGATGACTACTGCAGAAGTTGTGTAGCATAATACCTCCCAACGTCGTCGCACGATCATTTCCTTGATAGGTGTTGTCAAATTCTCCACTCCTCTATTGACGAATCCTCTTTCTTTAATCAATCTCTTCTTCATCATAACTTTGTTGAATATCCGCTGAGCCTCATAACTGACAAACTTTCTTCGATTGAACACTCAGGATTTAGAGATTTCAAGTGGATTGGATTTCATAATACTATGTTTTTGTGGGGTTTCAATTCGTTTCTAGGAAGTAAAAGGTAAAGAATTCGAGTTCTAGGCATTTTTTAAAGAGTTAAAACACTTAGAATTGTCAAAAACCGCCAAAATAACTCCCTGAACCGCTCTTTCAACTATCTCGCCGTCGCCGGCAACGATCTCGCCGTCGGCGGGATAGTTATTAATATAAACTAAATTAGGCGCACAGATCTCGCTGTCGGCGGGGTCGATCTCGCCGTCGGCGGGCTAAGGCATAATTGCCCAGTTTCACTCTGGTCCGAATATTTTCCAATTTCTTCTATTGATCCAATATTATGATGATTATAAAGATAAATATGAGTAGTAGAATTCATTTTATACCATAATTAATATTAAATCAAGAAAAATATATTATAATTAAAGACTACTATGGGTTACCTCCAATAAAGCACTTGGTTTAACGTCGTCAGCCCGACCTATTCAGGTTAATAATCAGGTTGACTGAGCATTAAAACCTCTTTAAAATTTGGTCTTCTTCCTTCAAAATATAGTTTTAATCTGTGTCCATTTACTTTAAATTTGTGTCTAGTCTTTGGATCTTCAATTTCTATAGTTCCGTATGTAAATATTTGAGTTATAGTGAAAGGTCCTATCCATTGAGAATTCAAATTCCCAGGAAATAATTTCAATCTTGTATTATAAAGTAAAACTTCTTATCCTGGTTCAAAATTATTTTGGTTAATCTTCCGATCATGCTATAATTTCATTTTCTCGTTATAAATTCTATCGTTATTATAGGTTTCATTTCTTAATTCTTCTAATTCATTCATTTGTAATAATCTCTTCTCACCAGCTTCTTTTAAATTATAATTAAATTCTTTAATCGCCCAGTATGCTTTGTGTTCTACTTCTACTGGTAAGTGACAAGTCTTTCAATAAATAAGCCTGTCAGGAGTCATTCCAATCGGAGTTTTATAAGCAGTCCTGTAAGCCCATAATGCAGTGTCTAGTCTTGTAGACCAATCTAATCTATTAGGGTTTACAGTTTTTCCTAAAATTTATTTAATTTCTTGATTAGAAACTTCAGCTAGTCCACTGGTTTGTGGATGATAAGCAGTTGATATTTTATGAATAATGTTAAATTTCTCTACTAATTTATGAATATATTTATTCCTAAAATGGGATCCTCCGTCAGTGATAATCACTCTCGGCATTCCATATCTTGTGAAAATATTTTTCAATAAAAATTTTGAAACACACTTAGCATCACAATGAGGTAAGGCTTACGCTTCAATCCATTTAGAAACATAATCAACAGCAACTAATATATATGAGTTTCCAAATGAAAGAATAAATGGTCCCATGAAATCTAATCCCCAAACATCAAAAATTTCAACTTCTAATATAAAAATTCAGAGGCATTTCATTTCTTCTAGATATATTACCTACTCGTTGGCATTTATTACAAGTTTTGATATATCTATAAACATCTATAAATAGAGTAGGCCAATAAAATCCAGATTGTAAAATTTTATAAGCAGTTTTATCCGTTCCAAAATGTCCTCCAAATTCAGAATCATGATATTTTTGAATATTCTGTTCAGTTTCTTCATAACGCACACATCTTCTAATAATTAAATCCTTAAATTGCTTATATAAATATGGTTCATCCCAAAAATATGTTTTAGCATCATGAATGAATTTTTTCCTTTGTTGCAGGGTTAGCATGGGTGGTAAAATATCACTTACAATATAATTAACTATATCAGCATACCATGGTATTTTCCACTCATTTATATTATAAAGTTGTTCATCAAGAAAACTGTCTGTAATTTCATTATCAGTGTTAGATAATTCACAATATTCTAGTCTTGATAAATGATCTGCAATTTGATTATCAATTCCCTTTCTATTAATTATTTCAAAATCAAATTCTTGCATCAGTAATATCCATTTGATTAATCTTGGTTTGGTATCCTTCTTTTGAGTTAAATATTTAATAGCAGAATGATCAGTATGTACAATACATTTAGTTCCAATTAAATAAGATCTAAATTTATCAAAAGCATATACAATTTCTAATAGCTCTTTTTCTGTAATTGTATAGTTGATTTCAGCATTATTGAGAGTTTTACTAGCATAGTATATAACTTTAAAAATTTTATTATACCTTTGTCCAAGAACATCTCCTATAGCATAATCACTTGCATCACACATAAGTTCAAATGGTTTCTCCCAATCAGGTGAAACTATTATAGGTGCTGTGATTAATTTATCTTTTAATATTTCAAAAGCATTTTAGCATTCTGTAGTGAATTCAAATTTCTTGTCCTTTTCTAAAAGTTGGCATAGAGGTTTAGTAATTTTTGAAAAATCTTTTATATTACGTCTGTAAAATTCGGCATGTCTAAGAAAACTTCTTACCCCTCTCACTGTAGTAGGAGGTTGTAATTTAGCTATAACTTGAATTTTTGCAGGGTCTACTTCAATACCATTTTCTGAAATTTTATGCCCTAATACAATTCCTCCTGCAATCATAAATTGACATTTCTCTCAATTTAGAACTAAGTTAGTTTTCTCACATACCTCTAAGACTTTTTCAAGATGATCCAAGCATGTGTCAAATGATGTTCCAAATACAGAGAAATCATCCATAAATTTTTCTATTCCATCATCAATTAATTTACTAAATATAGACATCATACATCTCTGGAATGTTGCAGGTGCATTACATAATCCAAAAGGCATTCTTCGAAAAGAAAATGTTTCATAAGTACTGGTAAATGTAGTATTCTCTTGATCTTCAGGAGCAATAAGAATTTAATGATAACCGGTATATCCATCTAAAAAACAAAAATATTTGTGTCTGGCTAGTCTATCCAACATTTGATCTATAAATGGTAAAGGGAAGTGATCTTTCCTGGGGGCTGCATTTAATTTTCTATAGTCAATACATATATGCCATCCAGTATCTTGTCTTATAGGTATTAAATCATTATTTTCATTAGCTTCAACAGTCACTCCTCCTTTCTTAGGAACACAATGAATTGGGCTTACCCAAGCACTGTCCAAAATAGGATATATAATACCATTATCTAACCATTTTAATATTTCTATTTTGACTATATCTTTCATTATTGGGTTTAATCTCCTTTGTGGATCAACTCTTGGTTTATGTTCATTATCTAAAATAATTCTGTGCATACAGATTGAAGGACTAATTCCTTTAATATCTGCTAAGGTCCAACCAAAAGTTTTCTTATACTTCTTTAATGTGTCCAGAAGTTTTTGCTCTTGTGATTTGGTTAGTTCTGCCGATATAATAACCGGTAGAGTTGAAGAGTTACTTAAACATGCATATTTTAAATGAGTAGGTAAAATTTTTAACTCAAGTTCAGGAGGGTTTACAATCGACGGAACTATATTCTTTCAGCGTTTTCCGTATTATCCAACATTTCAAATCTTTCTTGTATATAGACTAATTCTTCATTGTTTGTTTCTTCATTAATTATGTATTTTTTATTTCTAGTTTATCTTCAAAGTATTCTTTAAAATGTTCATTTTGCAGATGTTCAAGAATTTCCATTCGAAAACATCATCATCATCTTTTTCTATAGCAGGATATTTCATTGATTTCGTAATGTTAAAAGTTACTTTCTGATCATTTACTCTCAAAGTTAATTCTCCTTTTTGAACATCAATCATAGCTTTTCCGGTAGCTAAGAAGGGTCTTCCTAATATTATGGGTATTTCTTTATCTTCCTCCATATCTAAAACAATAAAATCCACTGGGAAGATAAATTTATCCACTTTTACTAACACATCTTCAATAACTCCTTTAGGATATGTTATTGAACGATCAGCTAACTGAAGAGTTACTGAAGTAGGTGAGACTTCTCCCAATCCTAATATTTTAAAAATTGATAGAGGCATAAGATTTTTTGCTGGCTCCTAAGTCACATAAAGCTTTTCCATAAAATTTTTCTCCAATAGCGCAAGGTATAGTGAAACTACCAAGATCTTTTAATTTCTCACGAATCTTTTTCTGAATAATTGCACTACACTCTTCGCTAAGTGCAAAAATTTCATTGTCTGTGAATTTTCTTTTTTATTTAAAATATCTTTCACAAATTTCACATAATTGGGCATTTGTTCTAATGCTTCTACAAAAGGAATGTTTACCATTAATTTCTTCAGGATTTCAAGAAATTTAGAAAATTGCTTATCTTTTTTAAGTTGCTTTAGTCACTGAGGAAATGGAGGTCTTTCTACAGAAATTTTCATAGGTATTAGTGGATATTCTAAATTTTTATCTTGCTGATCCTTCTCTTTTTCAGTTTCCACTTTCTCTTTCTCACTTTCCATTTCTTTCTGTATTCTTGTTTCTAACTCTTTTCCACTTCGTAACTGTATCGCTTTAATTTGTTATTTTCCTTGATCTTTAAGATTTATTTCCACATTACTAGGAAAAGTTCCAGGAATTCTATTATTAAGTGCAGTAGCGATATGTCCAAGTTGAGTTTCAATATTTTTAATTGTAGTTCATTGATTTTGTAATTGGTTTCCTTGAATTTGTAACTGATTACCTTGATTTTACAAATGGTGACCCATATTTAATATTAATTCTTCCATAGATAACTTCTTATCCTTAAATTGAGAGTTATTATTAAATCCAGGTGGATAAGAAGGTTTATAATTACAATTTCCTTGGTTAGATGGATTTCCTAATGGGTTTACTGAGTTGTTCATCCATTGCTGATTAGCAGAGTTGTTATTCCAATTAAAATTTGGATGGTTCTTCCAACCAGGGTTATAATTATTTGCATAAGGATTATTGGGCCTATTATTAATAGCATTTAAAGTTTCATATGAAGATTGAGCTTCTATAAGTTGTCCAGATGAATTTTTTTCTATTATATTAGGAGAATAATTCATTACAAAATGATCTAATTTCTTGGATATAGCAGCAATTTGAGAAGCTAATATAGAAATTGCATCGGAGTCATGTATACTGGCTATTTTTTTAGGATTTAACCTTTCAGAAGGCCATTGAAAATTATTGGTAGCCATTTCTTCAATTAATGATTAAGCCTCATCAAATTGTTTGGACATTAATGATCCTCCAGCAGCAGCATCTATAATAGATCTAAGAGATCCTACTAATCCATTATAAAAAGTTTGTATAATTAACCAATCTGGTAACGCAAGATGTGGGCATTTCCTAAGAAGATCTTTAAATCTTTCCCAAGCTTCGTATATTGATTCTCCGTCAAACTGACTAAAAGAAGTTATGTCATTTCTAAGCTTTGCAGTTTTTGAAGGAGGAAAATATTTGGATAGAAATTTTTGTGATAATTCTCCCCAAGTTTTAATAGATCCAGGTGCTAAAGAATTTAACCACATCTTAGCCTTATCCCTTAAAGAAAAAGGTAAAAGCCTAAGTCTAACAGCGTCATTAGATATTCCGTCATATTTAAAAGTAGCACATAGTTCTAAAAAACTAGCAAGATTTAAATTAGGATATTCGTTTGGTGAACCACTAAATTGATTATTTTGTACCATTTGGATAATTGCAGGTTTAAGCTCGAATGAATTAGCCACTTCATCAGGGTTTTGGATAGTTAAGTGAATTTCATCTAATGTAGGGTTAGCGTAATCTCTTAAAGGTCTTGGATAGTTTATATTTTCAATTTTTGGATTATTTGCCATTTGAGTTAAATTTATAATTTCTCTTTTTTGTTTTCTAATTGTTTTAATAGTGCGCTCTAATTCTGAATCGTAAGGGATTAAACTTTCGGTTCTAAATTTACGCATACAATTTTTAAGTAGATTTTAAAAATAGTCTGTTACTCTAGTAATTATCTTTAATAATTATTTTATTAATTGCCTTTAATAATTACTTTACTTCCTCGGCAACGACGCTAAAAACTTTACAACCTCGGGGGAGAGCAGGGCAGAAAGTGAAGGGTGTATATGTTGGTTAAGATTTTATAAATGTTATAGATGTTTTTCAAAGTAAAATATCGATTGTGTTCTCTCCCCTTTTATCAACGCAAGTATACGTATCGTTCAAATAATAAAGGGCTCTAATGGAGTCTTAGATATCGATCTCTCAGGGAAGTTAGAGACTTAAGGACTAATTTCAGCATATGCAATTACTAATGTAGTATACGGAAATAACGAATGCTTATACTAAACTCTATTTCTTAAAGATTAAATAAAAGATTTTAATTTTGAAAAGTATCTTTCTCCTTATTAAGAGAATTAAGTGAATAAATAATTAAATTAGTTAGAATTATATTGTGCCAAATAGAGCATTCCTATTCTTTACCCTTTCGTCCAGGTGCAAAGAACATCGACTAGTCTTATGTTTGGTTACTCGAATCAGCGGCTAGCCGGAGGATACCGGCTGCCACTTCAGAGCTCCCACATTCCCCTCGCCTGAGGGCTAACATCTACACTTCAGCTCCCAAATGATAAAACTGAATTGAATATTTTAGTCTGTCACACTAAAATGTCTAATTCTACGCTCGATGATTAATATTTCCCTATTATTTGCACCCTCCTTCCAAGGCTTTTGACTTCCCTGAATCTCGGATGTAATCTTTACTATAGTTGATAATTCAACATATGCTAACAATTCAATTACAAATTGAAAGTAAATTAAGATTTAAGTAAAAGATTATCACAATTTTATTTAATATTTTTAGGCACAACTGATTTAATTCTTCATTTCACCAAATCTCAACAACAAGGAGAAAGATAAAGAAAACTACTCAGAATGCATAGAAAGAATAACACAATACTTGGATTTCATTTAAAGTTATAAAAAGATAAACAAAAAAACTTATCTCGAATCTTCTCCCAGCGTACTCTCAAGTTCCTTTGACTCTTCCTTCTTGTACAACAGACTTAATTAAAAAGACTCACCAAGACACTAAATAAAACAATAACTCTCACTAAAGATACGACTAGAGAACACACTACCACTACTATTTTGACCTAAATTGGTCTATATTTAAAGAGGAAGGAATAAATCCAAAGGTTGCTTAAGCATCTCTTCAAAAAGCATCCAGATTCAATGTATTTGGCTTGAACCGACATTCTCGCCGTCGGCGGGCTCGATCTTACTGTCAGCGGGCTTTTAGAATAATGGCTAACCGCTAAGGCTCGCTATCGACGGGCTCGATCTCACCGTCGGCGGGCTCCTTTATAATATATTCAACTAGAAAATCTCACCGTCGGCGGCTTATTCCTCGCCGTCGGTGGCTTATTCCTCGTCGTCGGCAGGATAGTTCAATTTTCATCTATTTAAGTCCTTTTTGTTCCAGATTCGCTCCTATTTGCTCTTTTTGCTCCCATTACCTATAAATCTTCATTCTTGCAATAAAACATAAAAAATACCTTTCTTTACAGTGCAATTTCATATAAAATTGGTATAAATTTCTTAATACATTTTCGTGTGGTCAGTTACATATGGAAACTCTTGGGATTTCGTCCCTATCTTATAAGTAACTGATTTTTGACGAAAAGTAGAGAGAAGAGAGAGTTCTGGAGTGCTTCTTCATTGGTTCTAGTGTAGTTTTAGTGAGTGTTATGTGTTAGGGTTTAGGAGTAGAGAGTGTAGGGTGAAGATTTGAGACGGATTCTTCTCTAAAGAGGGGAGGAGAAGAGGTAAAGTGAGAGATCGCTTCTTCCCTTCCATTTTAAAGAGAGAATAAAGTGTTGTAAAGAAGAGAGAAGAGGATTCAAAGGAACTTCAAGGGAATTGCATTGGGGAAAAGAAAGAGATAAGTTGTATTTTCTTTTGTGGTTTGTATGACATCTCTTTTATATATAAAATCCATATTTTATTGTATCTTCTCCATGAATTCTGAGTACTCTCCCTTATCTTTCTTCTTGCATAGAGATGTGATGATGGATTGATGAGGATTTGATGTGCTTTTAATGTAATGAAGAAATTACGATTGTTTTTCATTTAGAACTTAATTTACTTTTGATTTGGCCAATTGAAATGTTAAAATATGTTGTTGAACATTAAGTTTGAAAGGATTTAATGTCCTACAATAACAATGAAAGATCCATTCAATTTCTATGGATTAATTGCGCAATTCAAGGGAATTGAGTGCAAATAAATTGGGAAATTTGTTTTGATGGACTTCAATGTGGAGATTTCAGGGTGACAGGCAGAAATCCTAAATTGGTTCTAAGATTAGTAACTAATATCAAAGGTTAGCCTTCGGGTGAAGGGTGAGTGGGAGCTCCGAATTGAGAGCCGGTATCCTCCCAGCCTAGCCTTAGAGTTAGTGACTAAACTTAGAATATGTCAATATTCTTTTCTTACTTAGAAGAGGGGGTACTCTTTTAAGGGTAAAGAATCATCTATGCTCTTATAGGGCACAATAAGATAGATAAATATTTCATATCAATCCACACATCATATTCTCATTGCAAGAGGAAAGATACTTTTCTCATATATAAAAAACCTTTCAAATACTTAGTTTAGTGTGTCTGTTAGTTAATTTTGTTCTTAAAGTTATTAGAAGTAATTGCAGTTAGTTAATTGTTACTATTTCGTTGTTCTTACTGTTTCCTGCATAGTAGTAGTAAGTAGTAAACCTTAACTTTAGTGCTTATTAAACATTGTGTAACGTTTTCTTAAAACTTCAATATTTCCCAGTGAGATCGATATCCAGGACTCCATTAGAGTCCTGTATTACTTGATACGATACGTATACTTGCGTTGAATGCTTGGACTTAACAAAATTATTATAAATCTATAAATCTGAGTTCATAAATTCTTGTAAAATATAAAGTCGAGCATCAAGTTTTACGCTCCATTGTCGGGGAAATAATTAACAAAGTTACAAAAGTAAAAGTTAAGTAATGAAGTAAGTTTATTTTGTAGTGTGTAATTATTTTTGTTTACCTTTATAAAAGTATTTGTGTTTGTATATGCGTAGTAGCAGATCTATAGGTTTTGTGCCTTACTATTTGTTGTTAGAGCGTACTGTCAGAAAAATTAGAAAACGATAAAAATAGATTGAAAATCCTTGCAAAATGGTGAATATTCAAGATAATCAAAGAAATGAAATTGGAAATTTGGCAAGACCATTAGGAGAGTGGCTACTAATAATTTTCAAGTAATACAGGGCTCTAGTGGAGTCCTGGTTATCGATCCCACAGGGAAGTTTTTAACAGATTTGTTATCAGCTAAATTTAAAGAAATTACTTACTAATATAGTAAACTGAAATTAAAAGTAACTATCGCAACTAAAGTAAACTAATGCTTGAAATAAGTTGATTTAAATAATTCAGAAAAAGTATCCTTCTCCTTATTTTTAGAAAATTAAGTGAATGATGAATTTAAATAGAATTTTTAAATTATATTGTGACAAATAGGAGCATTCCTGTTCTTTACCCTTTGGTCCATGTGCAAAGAACATTGACTAATCCTATGTTTGATTACTGAATCCGTGGCTAGCCGGGAGGATACCGGCCGCCACTTCGTAGCTCCCACGTTCCCCTCACCCGAGGGATAACATCTACACTTCGACTTCAAACAAGAGGACCAAATCGAGTATTTTAGTCCGTCACACTAAAATATCCAATTCTACGCCCGATAATTAATATTTGCCTATTTATTTGCACCCGCCTTCCAAGGCTTTCGACTTCCCGAATATTGGATGTAATTTTTACTATAGTTGATAATTCAACATATTTTAACTACTCAATCGTCGTATCGAAAGTAAATTAAGTTTTAAGTAAAAAATTATCTCAATTTATTTTAATATTATATTATGTGCTTCTATTTAATTTCATCAATCTGCATAATTTTCAAAAATAAGGAGAAAGACTAAGAAAACTACTCATAATGCATGGGAATAAAACAAAGCATGGATTTTATTTAAAGTTAACAACAATAAACAAAGATACTTATCTTAATTTCCTCCCCAAGCGTACTCCTCAAGTTCTTTCGACTTTTCCTTCTAGTATAGCAAACTAAATAGCACTCAATTAAACTAATGAACTCACTAAACACACTCAAACTAAATTAAACTCACACAAATGACACTTAAGAAAATGAAAAGAGACTAAGACTCTCAAAAATAGACACACCTAGACACTAGAATTCAGCTTCTATTTATAGAGGTAAGGAAAGGTCCAAGCGGTGCTTAAACACCTCTTCAAAAAGTGTCCAGGTTCAATGTATATGCATTTTGAACTAGCTCGCCGTCGGCGGAAACGACCTCGCCGTCGGCGGGCTTCTGAAGGTCTTCAAACCGCGCGATCTCGCGTCGGCGGCTCTGGCTCGCCGTCTGCGGGCTCGGCTCGCTGTCGGCGAGGTAGTTATAATTCCTTCAGAAATTTCTCCTCACGATCTCGCCGTCGATGGCCTCGATCTCGCCGTCGGCGAAGTAGTTATATTTGCATGAATTTCCTCCTTTTTGATCCAAATTTGCTCCATTTCATGCTTTTTGCTTCCATCACTTATAAATCTTTATTCCTGCAATAAAATAAAGAAAATACCTTTCTTTAAAGTGCAATTTCATTAAAAATAGATATGAATTTCTTGATGTATTTTTCTGTGATCACAATGCAAAGCAAGAAATTAAAATTACAATAACTAATAACATTGGATGTAAAATACTATTAACAAGAATATCTTTTTCTTTCATTTCTTCAAGTTGCAATAATTCTTAAAGTATTGTTATGGAACTATTCAAATTTTTGTTGTGACAAATAGATGTAAATGTGTTATTTACCCTTACTTGGTTCTATAAAGAACATAGGTTAATTTAAAATTTATATAATTTTGAACATGGTTAGGCAGGGAAGATACCAGTCTCTCACTCTAGAGTTCCCTCGATTCCCACCACTTGGGGGCTAACCTCTCATAACAAAACTCAAAACTTCAAACTAAATTAGGGGGTTTTAGCCTGTCACTTTAAAATCCTCTAATTTTACTCCCTTTTATAAAAATATCTTCTAATATTACATTCAATTTTATGGACTACAGTTCTTACCCATATAATTGCATGTGATTCTTACTAACTTTTATGAGAAAATACCGCATTGGATCTTACATGATCTAAAGAAATTTTACAACTTAACAGGCCAAATTAAGAAGTAAACAAAGTTTTCAGAATCAATCTTCACAACTTCTTCCAACTTTTAAACACTTATACTTTCCACAACAATTCTTTGTAAATTAATTACTTCTCCATTTAAGAAAGAAAAAATATAAAGTAAACTACTTGGAATGCATTGAGAAAATATAAAAACACATTGATTTGAAATTAAAAACAACAATAAGAAAAATAATAAACGAATTCAAGTATTAATAAAAAGATTAAAAGTAAACACTTATCTAAAAATCCTCTCCACAAGACTAAAGAAGTTCCTCTGAAACTTTGACTTTTCGCTAAACTACTTCTCAGAGCAAGTCTCCCAACTCCGTCGACTCGTAATACGTACTTCAGACTTCAATAAAAACTAATCTAAAAGAAAGAAAAGAAGTGGGAAGAAGAATACTTCACTCCCACCCTTTTCTCCTTTCTACTCTCTACTCCTACTCTAAATTAAAACTTTTAAAATGCATTAGAAGAACAATGGAAGTACTCTTCAAAATGCAGTGGAAGAGTCTCCTCAAATTGCCTCCTCTAAATCTTTCCTAAGACTCTCTTTAAATAGTAAACCAAAAGGTGTCTTGGTGTCTCTTCAAAATGTGTCCAGATTCGATGTATCTACCAAAGAAAGCACCCCTTCACTCAAGCTTGCCGCCCAAAGGAAGTTATGGACGTTACCACCAAGAGTTGCATCCCATCCCCTTTGAAATTGGCGCCAAATCCATTCGAATCTCGATTTTTAAGTGTGGCGGCTAAGCGCCTGCCCAGCGGCGCTTAGCTGCCAGTGCCAAATTTTTTATTTATCATTTTTTTTTGCTCCAAATTTGATCCAATTTTGCTCCTTTCATCATAACCATCAATTTTCATCATACCTGTAAGAAAAACACAAAATACCTTCCATTAAAGTGCAACATAGTTAAAAATAGGTATAAAAATGTGCGTCAAAATAATATATATTTTAGGTGTATCAAAATCCCCCAAACTTAAAATGTTACTTGTCCTCAAGTGACAGTTAATCTCATAGAACATTTTAGCATGCAAATTATGTAATGAGTTTCTTAGGAAGATAACAAAATTTTGTTCTAGAAATGGAATAGTCCTATTTAGAAAAAATTTCAGTAATTAAAACCAACTTAAAGTTTAGAAAGTTCTTAAGAAAAATAAAGTGATAAATATAAGTCTCTATCTATTTCAGAAATATTTGTAGATTTTTCAAAATATAGGATTCAAACATTTATTTTTCTCACTTAAAAATCTTTACTTGAAAAATAATTTTACTT
This sequence comes from Papilionanthe hookeriana x Papilionanthe teres, assembly GCA_022702705.1. Lineage (NCBI taxonomy): Eukaryota > Viridiplantae > Streptophyta > Magnoliopsida > Asparagales > Orchidaceae > Papilionanthe > Papilionanthe hookeriana x Papilionanthe teres. The sequence continues at coordinate 135,011,310 of CM040425.1, read as the reverse complement.
ACTATATTACAACTTTAAGCTTTAGATTTTCTTTGAACTTATATCTTAAACTTTAGGTATGAAACCAATTTTTGATTAGGCCCTTAAATCCTCAAGCTTCTCCTCCCTTTTCATATACTATATTTTTCATTTCTTTTTTTTTATAAGGCAAGGATTACTATATCTAGATAGACCTTTAATGATTTTGAATTCCATCCTTCCATTTAAAATAAAGATTAGATATACATCTTTCACTTAAAAATAATAATAATAGTATCTAAAAATTACTCTTCAATAAAAGAAATTTAAGCTTTGAAGAATAAAAGTCAAATCTTCTATTTATCAAAAAATACAAAACTTCTTACTAAAGATAGTTTAACTTTATTTAACACCTCTTCATTAAGAAAATTTTAACTTTAAGTTTTTCATGATTACTATAAATTTTAACTAAATTCTTTTATTCATTTCTATATTCAAAATTTTGTTCCCCTAATATAACTTCATGTACATAATTGTTCTAATAAGATTTATTTTTAAGTATTCTTGAGAATCAAAAAAAATTTTAGGTTTTTGAAAATCTTTGTTTTTAAAATCCCCCCCAAACTTTGAATTTTTAATTAAGATAAAACATTTAAGCATAAGAAATGATATATGGGTGAGAAATAAAAACTGACATATCATGCTTGCAGAAATTTTTAATATCCTAATATGCAAGTATAACAATTTAAATACAGGAGTAAAATGAAATCAAATTTATTTTTTCAAAATATTTTTCTTCTTTTTTTTTATAATGACAAGAAAAGTAAAAATTTCAGATGACTTCTACAGTAGTAGAGGTTTTCAAAGCAAATACACATCAACTAAAATAACACACTCGATACGAGATAACGTATGATAAGTGGAATTTGAAGAATTTTAAACATGTAGTTTTCCTAAGTAGAAGTTTCTAATAGTGGTTTATAATTTCCTAACAGTTTTTGAAATTAAAAATACATACTACTAAAAACTCTGAGATAACATAAACATAAAAACATTTACTATTACAGACTACCACACAACAACATATAAATCAACAATAAAACAACAACAATACCTGAATATGCATAACAGATAAACAGTACAACTACAATCTGCATACTATCAAGGTTCACATCACAACACAATCATCAAACAAAATACTAGATAAAGTACACAATGACACAACACATCAATACAACAACTAAAACAAACAACATACATTTACTCTTCATCCTCCTCTTCATCATCATCTTGCTAGTTCCAATCTCTGGATGGCACAAAAGGTATATGGAATGGATGAGGTGGCATCTCAGCACTCTGATCTCCTCTAATCAGTCTATCCAAATATTGCTGATAATTCTCCTCATATTCATCATGTTTTACAAGTATATCTCTCAACATTATCCAACCTTACCATCCATATCTCTCACATGCTCTCGAGTAAGACTCACTTTTTTCAAAATCTTTCTTAATAAACCAATCCGTGAATCAAGTATATGACAAAGCACATGAAGTAGTAGCACGAGAAGAAGAAGCACAGCAGGCGTGCGAGTAAGCCCTACCAAATCCTCCTCTCCAACCAAACTCGAATGTACAAGTGTAAGCACCAACGTTTACACTAGTAATTGGTCTCAATGGCTGAAGTACCTCTTCCTGTGTTTCAAATTTCACTCCGCATCATTCACATAGTGAATGAATCAAGGAAGGAAATCCCATACCTGCAATCGTGGTCGATCTAGCACAGCTTCAAAACATAATAAAAAATTATGCTTCCGATATCAATAGGCTTCCCATGCTGAATACAATGGTTCAACACCGCTCTTTCTCTCGTCACTTCACTGGTATGACTTGAAGGTAACAACTTAGATGACATAAAATAATGCCATGCCTTAGAAATGGCATTCAATTTGGAAGCAGATAAGTTCACTCTTCTATCATTTGTAATTTTCCATAATCCTCTTCCATCAATCAGAAACTCCATAATCTCATCTAATTCTCCTTCCGAAGGATGATAGTTAGAATAAAAACAGAACATGTCAGGAGGTAGTCCATAAAAGATATTGATTGCACTCGAAGAAAATTTTACTTCATGCCTCCAACCGTCACCTGATTTTCCTCTGCAGCAGGTAAATTTGCATAAAATTCTCTTACCACAGAAACAACAGCCACAGCGGAGAAGCAACAGTAATTCTGCCAGTTTCTTCTTGCAATCATATCTTCAATCACCTCTCCTGGCTGACTAAACACTCTCTCAGGAATCAACTTACGTGATTGCAATGCATCAACAAATCGTTCCTCAGCCCTCAAACTAACAAATTTGTCAGAATCAAACTTCATCTTTTCTGGTGCACGCTTTGACTTTGGAGCCATCTCTAAAAATTCACGAAAAATTCACCATAAATTCCAAAATCAAACTAAACTTTCTAAATTATCTTCCAAAAGATATTTTCACTAAATCCAAGCAATTTATCAAGCTTTTCCTCAAATTTTCACCATGAATAGTGATTTTAAGATCTTCCAAAATGTACTCAAAATACATGGTGAAAATCAAAAATTTTTACTTAGGAGTAGTGCTCTTACCTCAAGGAATCCAAATCTAACAATTTTTGTTGAGATCGGCTCTTAAATGATCCACAATATGATACCATAGGCTCCTCTTTCGCGGTAAACTGATGGTTGAAGATGATGGGGTGGTTGAAAATGGCAATTTTCGGGTTTTTAACTTTCGGGAATCAATTTTCGCGAACTGGTGCCTAGGCGTGAACTATCAGCGCTTAACTGCGAAATCTAGCGCGTAAGCACCGACACTTTGGTGCTTAGCCGCCAATATCTAAATTTTTATAATTAAGGTATATGCACTAAATCACTTTGTTAATTACCCTTAATTATTCAAAAATAATGATTTTTCCCCACATGAATCTTCTAATACTCCAAATCAAAGTTTAATAACCATTGATTCCACACAAATTTCACAAAAACAAACTTATATTAAAACAAACATAACATTCAATACAATACTAGAATTTTTATCCAAACATAAAGGATAAAATTCTTAAAATTCAGGACACTATAATCTTAAACTGATAAGTGTACATCTCTAAGATGTACCCATCACATCATCAGGCATATATAAAAACATTAAACACACCAAACATGAACTCACAAGAACACTAACATAACACATAAGACACTAAACAAATAGAAACAAAAAACTTTTAAATCCACTCTCCATTAGGTGGAATATAACCAGGACCACTATTATTCTCATTTGACCCTTCAGGAATATAAATTTGATAGAACGGGTGATCATTGTTCATTCTTATATCATCTTCTTCAATCCAATTGTTCTTCACAAACATCGCCTTATCTATTTCTTCCACATACCTTGAATGATTGAGTTGCATCTTGAGTTGCCATCCCATATGATCCAGATGTAAAGTAATATCATTGATCTTTGCTTCCATTGAAGTCACTCAGGTTTCAATTTTTGTAATCATCTCTGCAATACCTTGAATGCCAATAGCCAGATATCCATTAAATAACTCCTTAGCACTATCACTAATGAACTTACTTCTATTAGAATCTTGCTTCTTCTTCATCTCATTCTCCCAGGAAGACATGGTGCTCAAAATTCTCTTCTTAGACTTCAGAAATGAAAATAGGACTTGGGGCAAGTGTTTTCCTTAAGTCAGGACCTTTTTATAGACTTGAGAGATGTTAGAATATTCTCCAACACTTTTAGAATCTCTTAAATAACTCCCACAACTTCTCCCCCACGATTTAGGCTCTAAATTCACATTTTTCACGTTTTTATAGCTGTGGCGCCTATGCGCCAACTAGTCGGTGCTTAGCCGCCAGTGCACAATTTAGCACAGGTGTGCTAAGTGTCCAAATTCTCATTCCGACTTTTCGAAATCATTAATTAAGGTCAAATAAACTCCATTTAAGTTTAAAAAATCCAAATTAATACCACTAAAAACATAAAAACAAACCAAACAAACCAAACAAAACACACAAAACAAACATAAAGCAAACACACTGATAAATATGGGTTGCCTCTCACAAAGCGCTTGTTTTAATGTCTTCACTCGACATACCGTAACTCATTCCGAGTGACCCAACATTAAATTCTCATCGATTTAGATTTATCGACTAAAAAATATGGTTTAAGTCTATGTCCGTTAACTTTATATATTTTTCCAATCTTAGGATCTTGAATATCTACAGCTCCTTAAGAATAAACTTTTATCAACATGAATGAACCAATCCACCTGGACTTAACTTTTATCAATCTAGCATTATACAGCAAAACTTGTTGTCCTGGTACAAAATTTTTGCTAAGAATCTTCCGATCATGCCATAACTTCATCTTTTCCTTATAAATCTTAGCATTTTCATAAGATTCATTCCTTATTTCTTCAAGATCATTCAATTGCAATAATCTTTTTCAAGCAAGATCTTTCAAATTATAATTGAGCTCTTTAATAGCCCAATAAGCCTTATGCTCAAGTTTAAAAGGTAAATGACAAGCTTTTCCAAAAATCAGCCTATATGGGGACATTCCTATAGATGTTCTGTAAACAGTCCTATAGGCCCACAAAGCATAATCCAGTTTAATTGACCAATCCTTTCTATTTGGATTAATATTTTTTTCCAATATTCTTTTAATTCCACGATTGGATAATTCAACCAAACCACTTGTCTGCAGATGATAAGCAGTAGCAATGCGATGATTAATATGATATTTCTTTGCTAACTTCCCAATAATCGCATTTCTAAAATGACTTCCTCCATCAGTTATGATTACTCTTGGTATTCCAAATCTGCAGAATATATTCTTTTCTAAAAACTTTGCAACACTTCGAGCATCACATTAAGGTAAAGCAATAGCTTTAATCCATTTGGAAACATAGTTTACTGCTATCAAAATATAAACATTTCCGAAAGATGGTGTAAATGGTCCCATAAAATCTAATCCCCAAACATCAAATATTTCAACTTCCAACATATAATTTAGGGGCATCTCATTTCTTCTAGAAATATTGCCTAAACGCTGACATTTATCACAATTTTTAATATAAACATTCACATCCTTAAAAATTGTAGGCCAATAAAATCCTGATTGTAATATTTTATATACAGTTTTATCACTTCCAAAATGTCCCCCATAATCAGAATCATGACATTTTTGAATAATTTTATAAGTCTCTTCCAAAGGTACACATCTTCGAATTATAAGATCCTTTCCTTGTTTATATAAAAATAGGTCATCCCAAAAATAAGTCTTAGCATCAGACAAAAATTTTTTCTTTTCATGATATGTCAAACCATAGTGGTATAATATTACTAACAATAAAGTTTACTATGTCCGCATACCACGGAACACTCCATTCTTTAACAAGTGAACAGTTTTTCATCGTGAAAATGTTCATTAATTTATTCAATATCACAGAAAGATTTTTCTATTTCAAGCCTGGACAAATGATCAGCAATTTGATTATCAGAACCCTTCCTATTTACTATCTCAAAATCAAATTCTTGCAAAAGAAGAATCCATCTTATAAGTCTCGGTTTTACATCATTTTTCTTCATTAAGTATTTGATAGCAGAATGATCAGTATGCACCACACATTTAGTTCCAATTAAATATGATCAAAATTTATCAAAGGCAAATACTATAAGTAATAACTCTTTCTCAGTAGTGGTATAATTAATTTGAGCTTCATTAAGAGTTTTACTAGCATAATAAATTACTTTGAAAATTTTATCATATTTCTGACCCAAAACAACATCAAAGCATCACACATTAATTCAAAAGGTTTTTCCCAATTTGGTGAAATTATTACAGGTGCAGTGATTAATTTTTCTTTTAATGTTTCAAAGGCTTTATGGCAGTCATCATCAAAATTAAAAACTGCATCCTTTTCTAGTAAAAGACATAAAGGTTTTCTAATCTTTGAAAAATCTTTGATGTAACGCCTGTAGAATCGAGCATGTCCTAAAAAACTTCTAATTCCCCTTACATTGGTTGGGCAAGGTAAATTAGATATAACTTGAATTTTGCAGGATCTACCTCCAAACCTTTTTCTGAAATCCGATGTCCTAAAACATTTCCTTCTGCTACCATAAATTGGCATTTTTCCCAATTAAGGACCAAATTAGTTTCTTCACAGCGTTTTAGAACCTTAGATAGATGTTTTAAACATGATTCAAATGAAATTCCAAACACTAAAAAGTCATCTATAAAAACTTAAATCCCTTTTTCAATTAAATCACAAGAAATAGCCATCATACATCTCTGAAATGTAGCAGGGGCATTACATAAACCAAAGGGCATTCTTCTAAAAGCAAACGTACTATAAGGACCAGTAAACATAGTTTTCTCTTGATCCTCAGGAGAAATTTGAATTTGGTGGTAACCAAGTATATCCATCCGTAAAACAAAAGTATTTATGCCCGACTAGTCTATCCAACATTCGATCTAGAAAAAGGAGTGGAAAATGATCTTTCCTTGTGGGAAGGTTTAATTTTCTATAATCAATGCATATTCGCCACCCTGTAACTTGTCTTGTTGGTATCATTTCATTCTTTTCATTAAGAATCATAATGACTCCTCCTTTCTTAGGAACACAGTGATAGGACTAACCCATGCACTATCTGAAATAGGGTAGATAATTCCAGCATCTAACCACTTTAAAATTTCTTTCTTAACAACTTATTTCATGATTGGATTTAATCTCCTTTGGGGATCAGCCCGCGGTTTGCAATGATCTTCCATAAGAATTCGTGCATACAAATTGAAGGACTCGATTTCTTTAATATCGACAATTTTCCATCTAAAGGCTTTCTTGTGCTTCTTCGTAATTTCAAGCAAAATCTCTTCTTCTTTTTCGCTTAATCGAGAGGAAATTATAACAGTGCAATGTTGAGGATTCACCTAAAAAAATATACTTCAAATGATCAGGAAGCATTTTTAACTCAAGTTCAGGAGGTTTTTCAATTGATGGACAATAAGATTTTTCTTTTTTAGTCATATCCAACAATTCAAAATTTTCACGAACATACTTTAAATCTTCTTCTTGAAAATGTTCAGAATCAAATAACTCTTCTTCTTGCTTATATTCAAATTCTTCTCTTTCAGCTTTCTCTTCATAAGTTGATTTGAAATGACATTCACTTAAATATTCAATAACATCCATCCTATAATACTCATCTTCTTTACCTCTAGCGGGATATTTCATCGATTTTAAAATATTAAATGTAACAGTCTGATCAATAACCCTCATCGTTAATTCCCCTTTTTTCACATCTATCATGGCTCTACCTGTAGCTAGAGAAGGTCTCCCCAAAATTATGGGTATCTCTTTATCTTCCTCCATATCTAACACAATGAAATCCACAGGAAAAAAAAATTGATCCACTTTTACCGAAACATCTTCTATAACTCCTTTAGGATATGTGATCGAACGATCTACTAATTGCAGAGTTACGATAGTCGGGGTTATTTCTCCTAGTCCCGACTTTTGAATATTGATAGAGGCATAAGATTAATGCTTGCATCCAAATCACAAAAAGCTTTTCCACGGAATCTTTCTCGATTGCACATGGAATCGTGAAACTACCGGGATCTTTAAGTTTTTCGGAAGCTTTTTCCGAATTATCGCACTCGCACTCCTCACTAAGTGCAACAAGTCTCATTTTCTTCAAAATTCCTCTTTTTATTAAGAATAACCTTCATAAATTTCGCATAGATTGGCATTTGTTCTAGGGCTTCAGCAAATGGAATATTAATTGTAAGCTTCTTTAATATCTCCAAGAATTTTGAAAATTGCTTATCCAACTTTTGTTGATGAAGTCTCTGAGGAAATAGAGGTAGTGGTATTTCTAAATCAACCTTAGATGGAGAAATAGGTCTTTCCAAACCTTTTGGTGCGTCCTCTTTAGGTCTTTCAATCTCTTCTTTCTCTACTTCAGATTCTTTTTGAACTCTACCTTCCAATTCTTTTCCACTTCTCAGTTGCATTGCTTTCACTTGTTCTTTATTCTTTTCTCTTGGATTCACTTTAGTATTACTTGGAAGCATTCCTTGGGATCTATTACTTAAGGCATTTGCAATTTGTCCCAATTGATTTTCAATATTTCTGATGGTTGCTCCTTGAATTTGTAATTGATTTCCCATATGTGATACTACTTCTTCCATGGACAACTTCTTCTCCTTATTTTGTAAAGCATCGTTATAACCTGAAGGATAAGTTAATCTATTATTATTATTACCTTGGTTGTTCCAATTCCCTAATGGGTTTACTTGGGTGTTCCCTCATTGTTGATTAACACCACCCTGACTATTGTTATTCCAGTTAAAATTTGGATGATTCATCCAACCTGGGCTATAATAATTGGAATATGGGTTGTTAGGTTTGATTATAGCATTCATAGTTTCTGGTGAAGAATAAGAATCAACCATTTGGCCTAATGAATTTTCTTTAATCATGAAATTTGGCTGAGGAAAATTCATCTCAAATTGGTCTATCTTCCTTGATACAGCAGCAACTTGATTTGCTAACATTGTAAAAGCATCATTTTCATAAACACTGGCTACCTTTTAGGTTTTAACCTTTCAGAAGGCCATTGAAAATTATTAGTAGCCATTTCTTCAATTAAAGCATAAGCATCAGAAAATAGTTTAGACATTAATGATCCACCAGCAGCAACATTGATGATTGATCTAAGAGATCCAACTAATCTATTATAAAAAGTTTGAATTATTAACCAATCTGGTATTGCATGATGTGGACATTTCCTGAGGAGATCTTTAAATCTTTCCCATGCTTCATATATTGATTCTCCTTCAAACTGATAAAAAGATATTATATCATTTCTCAACTTAGCAGTCTTAGATGGTGGAAAATATTTAGCAAGGAATTTTTGTAACAGTTCACCCCAAGTTCTAATTAATCCAGGTGCTAACGAATGTTACCACATTTTAGATTTATCCCTTAGTGAGAAAGGAAAAAGTCTAAGTCTAATGACATCACCCAAAACACCATCATATTTAAAAGTAGCACACAACTCTAGAAAATTAGTAAGATGCAAATTAGGATCTTCAGTTGTTGCTCCCCCAAACTGATTATTTGACATCATTTGGATAATAGCAGGTTTAAGCTCAAAAGAATTAGTAGCTACAACAGGGTTTTGAATTCTTCCACGAAGTTCATCTACTGTAGGATTAACATAATCTCTTAAAGGTCTTAATTCTTGATGGATGCCAACATTTTGATTTTGATGATTTGCATTTCTTGAATATTTTTTTTTTTTTTTTATATTTTTTATTTTTTTTTTATTTTTCTGACAGTTCTTTCTAATTCAGAATCGTAAGTCACAAGTACTTCAGAACCTGAGCTACGCATACAATAATAAAAAAAACAAATACAACACACTAACAAAAAAAAAGAAAAGTAAAAATTTAAAATTTCTTAATTCTCTTTAAAATGCAATTTAAATTAAGTGTCCCCGGCAACGGCGCCAAAAACTTGATCCCCTATAGATATAAGTGCAACGGATGCCAGAAACATGGTTCCGCTGGATAAATGCGTTGATGATTTTAGATATGAAAATTATGATTTAATAATTTCGGATACTACGCAAGTATATGTATCATTTTTCAAGTAATATAAGACTTTCTGATTAAGCCCCGAGATATCGAACCCACAGGAAAAATGTGAAATCTTTAAAGGAATCAGAGAAATTATCTTTTTGCTCTCTTTAATTATTTCCGAAAAAGTATGTCTTGATTTTGAAAAGTTTTTAAAGTTGATATATCTTTTTTTTAATTTTCTTAATAAATGCAAAGCAAGAAATTAAAATTACAATAACTAATAACGCTGGATGTAAAATACTATTAACTAGAATATCTTTTTCTTTCCTTTCATGAAGTAGTAATAATTCTTAAAGTATTATTGTGGAAGTATTCAATTTTTTGTTGTGACAGATAGATGCAAATGTGCTCTTTACCCTTCCTTGGTTCTATAAAGAACATAGGTTAATTTGAAATTTATATTATTTTGAACATGGTTAGGCAGGGAAGATACCAGTCTCTCACTCTAGAGTTCCCTCGATTCCCACCACCTGGGGGCTAACTTCTCATAACAAAACTCAAAACTTCAAACCAAATTAAGGGGTTTTAGCCCATCACTCTAAAATCCTCTAATTTTACTCCCTTTTATAAAAATATCTTCTAATATTACATTCAATTATATGTTCTCACCCATATAATTGCATGTGATTCTTACTAACTTTTATGAGACAATACCGCATTGGATTTTACATAATCTCAAGAAATTTTACAACTTAACAGGCCAATTAAGAAGTAAACAAAGTTTTTAGAATCAATCTTCACAACTTCTTCCATCTTTTAAACACTTATACTTTCCACAACAATTCTTTGTAAATTAATTACTTCTCCATTTAAGAAAGAAAAAGATAAAGTAAAGTACTCGGAATACATTGAGAAAATATAAAAACACATTGATTTGAAATTAAAAACAACTACAAGAAAAATAAAAAACGAAAGCAAGTATTAATAAAAAGATTAAAAGTAAACACTTATATGAAAATCCTCTCCACAAGACTAAGGAAGTTCCTCTGAAACTTTGACTCTTCGCTAAACTACTTCTCAGAGCAAGTCTCCCAACTCCGTTGACTCAGAATATAGACTTCAGACTTAAATAAAAACTAATCTAAAAGAAAGAAAAGATGTGGGAAGAAGAATTCTTCACTCCGACCCTTTTCTCCTTTCTACTCTCTACTCCTACTCTAAATAAAAACTTTTAAAATGCAGTGGAAGAACAATGGAAGTACTCTTCAAAATGCAGTGGAAGAGTCTCCTCAAATTGCCTCCTCTAAATCTTTCCTAAGAGTCTCTTTAAATAGTTAACCAAAGGTGCCTTGGTGTCTCTTCAAAATGTGTCCAGATTCGATGTATCTACCAAGGAACGCACCCCTTCATTCAAACTTGCATCCCAAAGGAAGTTATGGACGTTACCACTAAGAGTTGCATCTCATCCCCTTTAAAATTGGTGCCAAATCTATTTGAATCTCGATTTTTAACTGTGGCGGCTAAGCGCCGGCCCAGCGGAGCTTAGCCGCCAGTGCCAAATTTTTTATTTTTTATTTTTTTTGCTCCAAATTTGATCCAATTTTGCTCCTTTCATCATGACCATCCATTTTTATCATACCTACAAGAAAAACACAAAATACCTTCCATTAAAGTGCAATATCATTAAAAATAGGTATAAAAATGTGCATAAAAATACTATATATTTTTGGTGTATCACTAATCCCTACGACTACCAGACAGTTGGAGATGAAGATGACATGAGTTTGCTTGCTGATCAACCAACACAAACTTCACAGCCGTTTCAACCTTATTTTCTTGAAGGTTCCAAAATAATATTAAAGAGGATCAAACAATTGGAGAAAGAGGTATGGAACATTATAAATGTGATCAATAACATTTCTGATTTATTTGATCATATAGATTAGAGAATGAAAGAGCAATTCGATCACACTGGTCGAATTAAAATAGGCTTGATCAATCTATGAAGAATAGCACGGTGATTGTTGAAGAATCATCTGACGAATTTCTATTTCATCCATTCTATAACTTGTTTGTGCATCAGCAATCAATTGGAGACATTAGAGGAGATGATAGTTCTGAAACTGATGTGGAGTAATTGATGGATTCTACTTATGTTTGTTGCATGTTTAGTTTGCTTTGCTTAGTTATGTTTGGTTTGTGTAGTATTTGCTTTGAGATTTGAACTAGGATTTGGATTTGTTTGCTTTCATTGTGTGCTTAGACCTTAGTGCTTGACTATCGTAGAGTACTTGTTGCACTAAATATCTAAGAATAGTTGGTTTGAATGAACATATTTAGTGTCTATGATGTAACTTGGATTATATATATATAAGATTGTTGTGTATTGTTTGTGCAAAAAATTGTGTTAATTATTGCTTATGGGATGATATAAATGCCTATTGAAGTGTTAAACATCATTGTGAACGTTGAAACGATCGAAATTATGAAAAAAATTTTGGACTGGCGCCACCGGCGCCTAAATCCAGAGAGTTGGCCAATTTATTTAAATAAAGCACCGTTGGTGCCCTATCGAGCGCCGCCAGCGCCCAAACCCAGAAAAAGGCTTAAAACCCTCAATTTCACGATTTTTGCCCTGGGATACGCAAAATTTTCTATTTCCTTCATCTTCCTCCTCCATTTTCGCGATTTTGAAGATCTAGGGCTTGCTAGATCTCGGATTTAAGGAGATTTCAAGGCTTTTCGACACCGGATTTGCACTTCTCTTGGTAAGAGCTTCACATTAAGTTAAAATTTTTGGATTTTCACCATGGAAATCTCTCACATTTCTTATGGTAGAATTTTTGGAGTTTTAAAGAGATTTTGATATTTCCATAATGAAATTTGCTCTTACTTGTTTAGAATAGTGTTTGGAGTTTGTTACATTGTGAATTTGGGATTTACTAGAAATTTCTTGCAAATTTTAGAAATTCACATGGCTCCAAGAGAGAAGAGTAAATTGGATTTTGATGAGGAGAGGTTTGTTAACATCAAAGCCCAATTTCGCTATAACTCTATCTTTCACAAAAAGAAGTGTATCCAGGATCAAGCTTTTGATAGTCCTGGTGGATTTGTAGAACAATTAATTGCAGAGCGAAACTGGGAACGATTTTGTTATTTCACTGCTAATGCTGTAATGGGAGTTGTTAGAGAATTCTATTCTAACATACCCTGGACTGAGACTGAGTATGTGCTTGTTAGAGGGAAGATGGTTGAGTTTACTCCTCAGCGTATCAATGCTTTCTATCAGACTCGGGAACCATTCATGTGTGAATACGCAAACTTTAACACTAGGAGGGAGAATATGAGAGAAGTTATTACTTTTCTGACTGAGGGGCAAAGAGAATGGAAAGTAAGTCAAAAACACTTGATAAATTTCTCTACCTCCACTTTGAATGTTACTTCAAAATTTTGGCATTATTTCATTTCTGCAAGACTATTACCATCTTATCACCACAGTGAAGTTACTGGAGATAGAGCGATTCTGAACTACTGTATTTAGAAGATTAAAAAGATTGATATTGGAGTTATTATTTACAAGAATATTCAGACGATTGCTAGAGGTGAGACCACTGGAGGATTAGGACATCCTGCTTTAGTTCATGGCATCTGTGTTCACTCTAGAGTGGAGTTCAGTAGTTCTGAGGAAGTGGCTATACCATTGAGACCTATTACAAAGAATATTATTCGTACTTATGAGTCTCATGTGGGAGCCAGAGTTGAGCGTAGGAGTACTGATATTCCTACTACTAGTTATGATGTTCCATCTACTTCTGAGCCGCCTACCTTATCTGATACTATGGAGCAGCTGAGACTACAAAGTGCTAGTATGGATAGACTCCATGGTCGGATGGATGTATTTGAGGTGAGGAGTGATGTGAATGAAGATTATCTGCATAGGAGAGTTGAGTTCGATATAGCTTATTATGATGCTCAGGTCAAATTTATGAGGGGCGAGTCCGATGTGATATTTCCTACTTGCCCCAGCTATACACCATATAGACCTGACCCGCTGATGACCCTGCTGATGACCCTGCTGCTTATCCTGGTGATGGAGACTGGTAGATTGTTTGTTTTATTTCTGTTGTTCTTAGTCTATTGTGTTGTACTGATGTGATGTAGTGGATATTTACTTTTCATGTGATGTGTAACCCTGTGTTGTACTGTTGTGATGTAGTGTTATTTACTTTTCATGTTGTACTGTTATTTTGTATTGAAACATTAAAACTGTTAGTTATACTGTTAGTAGTGTGATATTTTGTTTCATGTTATAGTGTTTTGTTGGATGTTTAGATGTTTAATGTTAATTTCTCTTTACCCATGCAAATATTTAAAATTGTTATATCACTGCTACTAATTGTTTCATGCCTGCTAGTTGTAAATTTTGATTAATACCAGATAGCTGTTGAAGATTTCAAGATCCCAGCACAGAGAGGTTAGTTTTCTTCTACTCTGAACTGTTTCAAATTTACTGAAAAATTTAAGTTTGGGGGAGGGTAGAGAAATACTAACTTTTATTTGTTCTCAATTATTATATTTTCAAAAATTATTAGCATAACTTCTGGCAGTTGAACTTCATTATAAGATAACTAAAAATTTTTATTTCAATTGAATATTAAGGAAGTATAGGATGTAAATGTTTAGTGATAAAGGTTGATTTTATAGAAGTAAGATATTTGGTATGAAAGGATTTGATTATAGTCAACTATTTAAAGTAAAGAAAACTGTATTTTTGAAATGTTAAGGGACTTAAAGAATTGTGTGTTAAGAAGAGATTGTAACTTTCTGATGAATGATGAGGCTTATACTTAACTATAAAGTAAGGAGATATTTCAAGTTTGAACTTTAGAAAGAGGAGAGTGAAGTTCAAAATCTTTAAAGGTTATCCAGATATAGTAATCCTCAATAAAAAAAGGGAAATGAAAAGAAGGATTGAAGAAAAATCCCTAAAATAAAAGAGACAAAGAAAAGAAAAGAAAAAGAAAGAAAAATGTTTATGAGGAGAAGCTTGAGGAGATGCCTAATAAAAAATTGGCTTCACTTGAATCATCTTAAAGGGAGAACTTGATTTCATTTCTGAATTTATGTTTTAAGTACTGACCTATATTCTAATGAAAGTTTACATGAACTCCTTTCTCACATAATCTTTTGAGGTACTCTTAATGTAATAAATTATAGTTAATCTTGAAATAAATAGAAGACTAGAACTCTTAGACTTGATTGTTGAATATTCTTATACTTGTAGTGTTGACCTGAGTTACTAAATTTCTTTCTGAAAATCTAACCAATATATTCTTTTGAATGAAAAATTTTAGTATCTTACAGTTGAAAAGTACATTGCCTAGAGTTATATTTTATGTAGTAAAAAGATTACTTGAGGACAAGTAATAATTAAAGTTTGGGGGATTCTGATGCACTGAAAATATATACTGTTGTTGCTATATAATTTTACCCATTTTTGGTCATATTGCACTTTAAAGAAAGGTATTTTTCATGATTTGTTGCAGGTGTGATGATTTTAGGTGATTGAAATGAAAAGAAGCAAAAAGGAACTAATTCAGAGCAAAAAGGAGCAAAAAGGAGAAAAATGGTGAAAAAGTGTTATGGAGCCGCCAGCGCCAGAATGGACGCCGCCAGCGCCCAAATCCAGAAAGCACAGCAATTAAATGGCACGATAGAGCACCGGCGGCGCCTGAAGTCAATGGAGTTCAAATTTGAAGAGTTTTGGCAACTTTTTGAAGGGATGCCTATGGAAACTCTTGGGATTTCATCCCTATCTTATAAGTAACTGCTTTTTGATGAAAAGTAGAGAGAAGAGAGAGTTCTGGAGTGCTTCTTCATTGGTTCTAGTGTTGTTTTAGTAAGTGTTAAGTGTTAGGGTTTAGGAGTAGAGAGTGTGGAGTGAAGATTTGAGAGGGATTCTTCTCCAAGGAGGGGAGGAGAAGAGGTAAAGTGAGAGATTGCTTCTTCCTTTCCATTCTAAAGAGAGAATCAAGTGTTGTAAAAAAGAGAGAAAAGGATTCAAAGGAACTTCAAGGGAATTGCATTGGGGAAGAGAAAGAGATAAGTTGTATTTTCTTTTGTGGTTTGTATGACTTTTCTTTTATATATAAAATCTATGTTTTATTGTATCTTCTCCATGAATTCTGAGTAGTCTCCCTTGTCTTTCTTCTTGCATAGAGATGTGATGATGGATTGATATGGATTTGATGTGCTTTTAATGTAATTAAGAAATTGTGACGGTTTTTCATTTAGAACTTAATTTACTTTCGATTTGGCCAATTGAAATGTTAAAATATATTGTTGAACATTAAGTTTGAAAGGATTTAATGTCCTACAACAATAATGAAAGATCCATTCAATTTCTATGGATGAATTACGTAGTTCATGGGAATTGAGTGCAAATAAATAGGGAAATATGTTTTGATTGACTTCAATGTGGAGATTTCAGGGTGACATTTTGAAATCCCCAAATTGATTCTAAGATTAGTAACTAATATCAAATGTTAGTCTTCGCGTGAAGGGTGAGTGGAAGCTCCGAAGTGAGAGCCGGTATCCTCTCAGCCTAGTCTTAGAGTTAGTGACTAAACTTAGAATAAGTCAATGTTCTTTTCTTACTTAGAAGAGGGGGTACTCTTTTAAGGGTAAAGAATCATCTATGTTCCTATTTGGCACAATAATATATATAATTATTTCATATCAATGCACACATCATATTCTTGTTGCGAGAGGAAAGATACTTTCTCATATATAAAAAACCTTTCAAATACTTAGTTTAGTGTGTCTGTTAGTTAATTATGTTCTTAAAGTTATTAGAAGTAATTGTAGTTAGTTAATTGTTACTGTTTCGTTGTTCTTACTGTTTCCTGCATAGTAGTAAGTAGTAAACCTTAACTTTAGTGCTCATTACACATGGTGTAATGTTTTCTTAAAACTTCAATATTTCCCTCTGGAATCGATATTCAGGATTCCATTAGATCCCTGTATTACTTGATACGATACGTATACTTGCATTGAATGCTTGGACTTAAAAAAATTATTATAAATCTATAAATCCGAGTTCATAAATTCTTGCAAAATATAAAGTCGAGCATCAACAGCCGGTATCCTCCCAGCCTAGCCTTAGATTTAGTGACTGAACTTAGGGTATGTCAATGTTCTTTTCATGCTTGGAAGAGGAGTTACTCTTTTGAGGGTAAAGAAACATTTATGCTCCTATTTAGCACAATAAAATAAAATAATCATTCCATATCATTCACACATCATATAATCGTTGTAAGAGGAAAGATACTTTTCTTATATATTAAAACCTCTCAAATACATAGCTTAGTGTGTTTTTGTTAGTTAATTCTGTTTTAAAAATATTAGAAGTAATTATAGTTTGCTTAATTGTTACTGTTTTCTGCATCTTGTTAATAGAAGTAAACATTAAAATTTAATTGCAATTTGAGTATTGGATTTCAATATTACGTTATCTATTGAAAGAATCGTTACTTCTCTGTGGGATCATTAACCAGGACTCCATTAGAGCTCTGTATTACTTGATACGATACGTATACTTGCATTTAATGTTTGGACTTAATAAAATCATTATTAAATATATATAAATTTGAGTTCATAAGTTCTTGCAATATTAAGTCCGCCGCATTAAGTTTTGGCGTCGTTGCCGGGGAAGTATAAACGGTATCTATTGATAATATAGTAACTGAAAACCTTTATTTTGTAGTGTGTAATTGTGTGTTTGTTTACTTTTTATAGTATGTGTGATTTTATATGCATAGTAGTGGATCTATAGGTTTAGTATCTTACGATTTAGAGTTAGAGTGTACTATTAAAAAAATTAGAAAACAACAGAAACAAACTGAAAATCCTTGTGAAATGGCGAATAATCAAGATAATCAGAGAAATGATATTGGAAATTTACCAAGACCTTTATGTGATTATGTTAACCCAACAACAGATGATATTCATGTGACTATTCAAAATCCTGATGTTGCTGCTAAATCATTTGAACTTAAACCTGTTATTATCTAGATGGTACAAAATAATCAATTTGGAGGAACACCTAATGAGGATCCAAATTTACATCTCGCTAGTTTTCTAGAACTGTGTGCTATGTTTAAATATGACGGAGTGTCGAGTGATGCTATCATACTTAGACTTTTTCCTTTTTCGTTAAGGGATAAAGCTAAGACATGGTTAAATTCGTTAGCACCTGGATCTATTAGAACTTGGGGAGAACTTTCTAAAAATTTTCTATCAAAATATTTCTCTCCATCAAAGACTGCTAAGCTAAGAAATGATATCACATCTTTTGGTCAGTTTGAAGGGGAATCGATATATGAAGCTTGGGAAAGATTTAAAGATCTTCTTAGGAAGTGCCCACACCATGCATTACCAGACTGGTTAATAATTCAAACATTTTTACAATGAATTAGTAGGATCATTGAGATCGATTATAGATGCTGCTGCTGGTGGATTGGTAATGTCAAAACCTTTTGGTGAAGCACACGCATTAATTGAAGAAATGGCTACTAATAATTTTCAATGGACCTCTGAACGAGTAAATCCTAAGAGAGTAGCTAGTGTTCATGATTCAGATATGATGACTATGATAGTTTCTCAAATTGCAGTCCTTTCTAAGAAAATAGATCAATATGGAATGAATTATTCTCAACTACCCCAAGTGCTAGAGGAAAATTCATTTGAATAGATAACAAAATCTCAAACATATTGCGAGAATTTGAATGATATTAATAGACCTAATATTCCTTATTCGAATTATTATAATCCTGGTTGGAAGAATCACCCAAATTTCAACTGTAATAATAGCAATGCCAATGTTAACCCACATTGGGGGAGCAGTTCTATAAATCCAGTTGGAAATTCGAACAATCAAAGAAATACCAATTTTAGACCCTCTTATCCTCCTGGATTCAACAGTAACCCGCAATTTAAGGATAAGATTAACATTTCAGGAGGAAATAGGTAAAAGGTATTGATTACTGCAGGAGAAGAATCAACTTGTTGTCCTCGAACTATCACCAAAGTTTCTTCTACTGCTGGCAAGTTAGCATAGAACTCTCTTACCACAGAAACAACAGCAACAGCAGAGAAGCTACTGTAATTTCTCAAATTTCTTAAAGCAATTATTTCTTCAATATCTCCTCCTGGTTTACTAAAAACTCACTCAGGAATCAACTTACGTGACAATAGCGTATTAACGTAATGATCCTCAGCTCTAGAACTGATGAACTTGTCTGAATCGAATCTATCATTCCCCTTTGAACGCTTCAATTTTGGAACCATTTCTAAAATTGCAAAAATTTTCACCATAAATTCCAAAATTAACTAAACTTTAGACTTAACTTCTAAAGTTAAAATCTACTAAATCCAAGTAATTCTCAAATTTTTTCTCAAAATTTCACCATGAATAGTGATTTTCAAATTTCTCAAGAATATACTTAAAATACACGGTGAAAATCAAAATTTTTTGCTTAGGATATGTGCTCATACCTTAAGGAGTTGAGATCTAACAAATTTAGTCGAAATTGGATCTAAATTGATCAAATTAAGTGAAGCCCTAGGAAGTAACATGACTTTTGGAGGTTTGAAGGTGATAGTGGGGTAAAAAATGTCAATTTTCAGGATTTTAACACCTGTAAACCGTTTTTCATGAATCGGCGCCTATGCGCGACAATTCGGCGCTTAGTCGTGAGTTCTAGCGCTTATACGCTAAGGGTTTGGCGCTTAGGCACCAGTGCACAGATTTTGATAATTAATTAAATTGCACTAATACGCCTAGTTAATCATCCTTAAACGATTTAAATAATTATTTCTACCCTATACACACTTAAATACTCCAAAATCTCACTTTCACACAAATTTCACACACAAACATATATTTCATTAAAATCAAAACACTTATTACAACTAAAAATTTTGATCCAAAATCCTTGGATGAAACTTTTCAATCTACAAACTCTTTACACATAATTAAAATGCAACACACTTAAAACACAAACACTAAACAAACATTACAACAATTACAAACATTAAACACTGAACATAGATAGCTAAATCACAAGACTACACTTGAATTTAATTCAATTCTCCATTAAGCGGAATATATCTTGAACCAACATTTGTTTTATTTGAACTATCTCGAATGTAAATCTGATAAAACAGGCGATGGTTGAAAACTCTCACATCTTCTTCTTCTAACCATTTGTTCTTTAGATACATCGTTTTATCCGCTTCTTCCACATGACTTGTATGATAGAATTGCATTTTGAGGTGCCATCCAATGTGTGCTAAAAGTGCATTAGTTTCATATACCTTTGCTTCAAATGAAGCTACATTAGCCTCGATCTTCGATATCCTTTCTGCGATTCCTTGAATACTAACTGCTAGAAAACCATTGTATAACTCTTGTGCATTTTCACAAATGAACTTCTTCTTGTTGGCTTCCTCTTTTGTCTTAACTTTTCTCTCCCAAGGAAACACTTTTGCTCTGAAAATACTCTTCCTTAAGACTCAAAAGTGAAAATAAGAACTGAGGCAAGTATCGCTTAATTCTGAGACCTTTTATAGACTTGGGAAGTCTCAAAAACTGACCCTATACATGTTTTAACTTCTAAATAACTCCTAAAACCACTTACCCATGATTTAGTCTTCTAGAACCACATCTATCATGATTTTTAACTGTGGCGCCTATGCGCCAACATCTGGCACATAAGCGCCAGTGCTCATTTTAGCATAGTTCTGCTAAATGTCCAAATCTTTATTCTGACTCCTCTCACTCCTCAATTAAGGTCAAATAAACACCACTATATCATAAAAATTTCAAAATACTACCACATTTCTCAAATAAAACAAAACTAAAGCACTCAAGTCAAACTTAAAGCAAAACACAGCGTTAAATATAGGTTGCCTCCCACAGAGCACTTGGTTTAACGTCTTCAGCCTGACATACCTAGAGCTTATTCCGAGTGACCCAACATCAGATTATCATGAAATTTAGATTGATCGACTGAAAAATAGGGTTTTAGTCTATGACCATTGAGTTTAAATATTTTTTCAGTTTTAGGATCTTTAATATCCACAACTCCATATGAATAAATTTTCATCACAATAAATGGGCTCATCCACCTGGACTTAAGTTTTCCAGAAAATATTTTCAATCTAGAATTATATAAAAAAACTTATTGTCCTGGCTCAAGATTTTTAGTAACAATCTTTCGATCATGCCATAACTTCATCTTTTCTTTATAAATCTTAGCACTTTCATAAGATTCATTCCTTATTTCTTTAGGCTCAATTAACTGCAATAATTTATTTTCACTAGCATCTTTCAAATTACAATTGAACTATTTAATAGCCCAATATGCTTTATGCTCAAGTTCAAATGGTAAATGACAAGTTTTCCCAAGAATTAGCCTATATGGTAACATTCCTATAGGAGTTATGTATGCAGTTCTATAGGCTCACAAAGCATAATTAAGTTTGATTGACTAATCCTTCCTATTTGGATTAACAGTCTTTTCCAATATTTTTTTAATTTCATGATTAGATAATTCAACCAAACCACTAGTTTGCGAATGATAAGCAGTAACAATGCGATGGTTAATATGATATTTCTTTACAAGATTTTCCATAATCGTATTTGTAAAATGACTTCCTCCATCAGTTATGATAACTCTTGGTATTCCAAATTTGCAAAATATAATTTTTCCTAAAAATTTTGCAACACTTTAAGCATCACATCGAGATAAAGCAATAACTTATATTCATTTGGATACATAGTCTACTGCTATGAAAATGTATATATTTTCGAAAGATAGTATAAATGGTCTCATGAAATCTAATCCCCAAACGTCAAATATTTCATCTTCTAACATATAATTGAGGGCATCTTATTTCTTCTAGAAATATTGCCTACACATTGACATCAATCACAAATTTTAAAATAAGCATTAACATCATTAAAAATTGTAGGCCAGTAAAATCCAAATTGTAAGATTTTATATGCAGTTTTATAAACATCAAAATGTCCCCCATAATCAGAATTATGATAATTTGGCATAATTTCATAAGTTTCTTCTAAAGGCATACATCTTCAAATAATTAGATCCTTTCCTTGTTTATATAAAAACGGGTCATCCCAAAAATAAGTCTTAGCTTCAGATAAAAATTTCTTCTTCTCTTGGTATGTCAAACCATAGGGTAAAATATAACTGAAAATAATGTTTACAATGTCGACATACCACGAAACACGCCACTCATTGATAGTGAAAAATTTTTCACCAGGAAAATGTTCATTAATTTCCTTTCCAAAGAAGAGAGATTTTCAAAATCAAGCCTGGATAGATGATCAGCGATTTGATTATCAGCACACTTCCTATCTATTATTTCAAAATCAAATTCT
The DNA here is from genome assembly GCA_022702705.1 of Papilionanthe hookeriana x Papilionanthe teres. Lineage (NCBI taxonomy): Eukaryota > Viridiplantae > Streptophyta > Magnoliopsida > Asparagales > Orchidaceae > Papilionanthe > Papilionanthe hookeriana x Papilionanthe teres. The sequence goes on along the minus strand of CM040425.1, from coordinate 134,989,252 downwards.
TGCAAAAGAAGAATCCATCTTATCAGTCTTGGTTTTTGACCCACTTTTTGTATGTATGTAATTTATGTTATAGCCACGGAACCAAAAACTTGATCCCGCTTTAAATATAGGAATATGATTTAATGTATAATGTGGATTCTACGCAAGTATATGTATCGTATCAAGTAATACGAGGCTCTAAGTGGAGTCCTCGGTTATCGATCCCACGGGAAGTTTTTAACGTAATTGTTATCGACTAAATTTAAAGGAAGTACTTAATAAAGTGAACATAAATTCTAAGTAACTATAATAAACTAAAGTAAACTAATGCTTGAAATAAGTTGATTTAATTAATTCGAAAAAGTATCCTTCTCCTTGTTTTTAGAAAATTAAGTGAAATGATGAATTTAAATAGAATTTTTAAATTGTATTGTGACAAATAGGAGCATTCCTATTCTTTACCCTTTGGTCCAGTGCAAAGAACATCGACTAATCCTATGTTTGATTACCGAATCCGCGGCTAGGCCGGGAGGATACTCGGCCGCCACTTCGTAGCTCCCACGTTCCCCTCACCTCGAGGGCTAACATCTACACTTCACTCTCAAACAAGAGGATCGAATTGAGTATTTTAGTCCGTCACACTAAAATATCCAATTCTACATCCGATAATTAATATTTCCCTATTTATTTGCACCCGCCTTCCAAGGCTTTTGACTTCCCCGAATATTGGATGTAATTTTTACTATAGTTGATAATTCAACATATTTTAACTACTTAATCGTCGGATTGAAAGTAAATTAAGTTTAAAGTAAAAATTATCACAATTTATTTATATTATATTAAGTGCCTTTATTTAATTTCATCAAACCACATAATTTTCATAAACAAGGAGAAAGACTAAGAAAACTACTCGTAATGCATGAGAATAAAACAAAGCATGGATTTCATTTAAAGTTAAAAATAATAAACAAAGATACTTATCTTAATTTCCTTCCCAAGCGTACTCCTCAAGTTCCTTTGACTTTTCCTTCTAGTACAACAACTAAATATCACTCAATTAAACTAATAAACTCACTAAACTCACTCAAACTACACTTAAGACACTAGAAATAGACTCACAGAAGACTCAAAAGACACACCCAAGACACTAGAATTCGGCCTCTATTTATAGAGGTAAGCAAAGGTCCAAGGGGTGCTTAAACACCTCTTCAAAAAGTGTTCAGGTTCAATGTATATGCATTTTGAACTAGCTCGCCGTCGGCGGGAAACGACCTCGCCGTCAGCGGGGCTTCTAGAAGGTCTTCAAACCGCGCGATCTCGCTGTCGGCGGGCTCGGGCTCGCTGTCGGCGAGGTAGTTATAATTCCTTCATAAATTTCTCCTCACGATCTCGCCGTCGGCGGCCTCGATCTCGCCGTCGGCGAAGTAGTTATATTTGCATGAATTTCTTCCTTTTTGATCCAAATTCGCTCCATTTCATGCATTTTGCTTCTATCACCAATAAATCTTCATTCCTGCAATAAAATAAAGAAAATACCTTTCTTTAAAGTGCAATTTCATCAAAAATAGGTATGAATTTCTTAACATATTTTTCTGTGATCAAAATCCCCCAAACTTAATTATTACTTGTCCTCAAGTAATTTTAATACTAAATAAAAATAATGATTTCTATAATAGAATTTTTCAACTCAAATAATTTATGAATTAATTTTAAATAACATTATAATAAAGTTAAATAGAAATATTTCTAAGTAATTTCAATTAATTTTATAGAGATAAGATTATTTAGTTATTAGGTCTAAGATTTCTAGCTTTTTATTTATTTCAGGAATGACTATATTAAAAATAGTAAATTACTTAAGATATTTAGATGAAAGGAAATTCAAGAAAACTCTATTTAGTAAAATACCAATCCACAAATATAAGTTTAGAAATATAGTTAAGTTTTACCCTTTAGGTTGAATCCATTGAAGCCAATTTTTGATAAGGCATCTCCTCAAGCTTCTCCTCACTTATATTTTTCTTTTCTTTTCTTTTCATTTCTTTTTCTTTTCTTTTCTTTTTCAAGTGAGGATTATCGTATCCGGAAAGCTCGTTAATAATTTTGAACTTCAATTTCTCTTCCTAAATTTGAAACTTAAAATACTTCTTTGCTTATATATATTTTACAATTTTTACTTCATTAAGTTTCTATCCCTTCTTTTTCATCTATATACTTAAGAATTTCCAATTTTTAGAATATAGTTTCCCTTACTTTAAATAGTCTACTATATTCTTATTCCTTTTAACCAAATATCTTATTCTATTAATTAATTGAATCACTAGAAGTATTTTCTTTAACTTTATATAATAATTAAATAAAGCAACTCATATTTATTGAATTGAAAATTACTATAGAAAATCATTTAATAATTTTTGAAAATAGAATTCGAGAACAATTTAATAATTAAATTTGTATTTTTACCTTCCCCCAAACTTAAATTTTTCTATCTATACTACATAGTGAAAAAGGGAAAGTATATAAATAAAATTCATCATACCTTTCGAGCTTTAGGTATTTCTTTTCTTTGAAATTTTTGCAGGCTTTTTCATTACTTACGTAACTCGTACCGTTAGTATTCTTCCATATATAATATTTAAAAAGAAAGTGCAGGGATGGAAATTTTTAAAATAAGTATCAAACATAACATAGAAAACTTAATCTATTACTACATATACATTTAAAATGTAAACAATACATTAAAGAAAGACTAACATCCTATATATATAAAAATTTGCAACTAATTTAACACACATAAGAAATTTAACATCACTGCTCAAGCAAACAAACAAACATATCAAGTCCAAAGTCCACAGAAAGTACTAAAATATTACACACAGAAATAATAAAGTTTGCAAAACAACAAATCTAAACAAACCAAACAAACTAAATAAGACTCTAATCTTCGGCATTAAAATCCCAAGCTATGTCGTCTCCCTGATCTCCAGGCTGAGAAGGCTGAGCAGGCTGGTACTGTGTATATCGGGGGCACTCAGGAAAGACAACATCTAAATCACCACTCCTATAACGACGCTCAGCTTCATAGTATGCAATCTCGTATTCCGAATGTCGCTGGAGATATTCGCTATCATAATCGTGTCTTCTCTCCAAGCCTCCAATTCTTTCGATCTATATGCTCAAATCTTCTTTCCATATTTTCTCCAAATGACTCAAAACTTTTTCTACTCGTGGTTAACTCATTCATCGATCTTCAAGGGTAGGAGTAGTGTATCGAGGTGGTGGTTCATAACTAGTAGAGGGTATATCTCTACTCGAAGAAGGTACATAATCCCTTGTCCCGCATCTCCATCCTTCGTGGGATTCATATTTCTTTATATTAGCCTCGAGTTAGGGGTTTCATAGGCTCTATCCATTCCTCATCATCTCTTGCCTCTACCCCGCATAATCGGCAAAGTGCATAGATAAGACCAGGATGTCCTAGTCCTCCTCCACTTTCATTTCTAGCAATGACTAATATGTTTTTATATATAACATTTCCCACATTAATACTTTCCGGTTCCGAATACAAAAATTCGTAACTACGTTCTATCTCTTGTTACCTCACTATGGTGGTAGGTAGGTAACAAAGTAGAGCAAATAAAATAATGTCGGCTTTTGATGTTGCATTTAGCATATAAAGAGGGAAGTTTACCCGTTCTCGCCGCTTTATCTTCCAGTACTCCTTTCCCATCGCTGAGAAAGTCAATCACCTCTTCTAATGGTCCTTCCATAGTTCCAAAAGTTTCATATTCGCTCCAGGTGTCTTGAACTTCATAATATGCGTTTATTCTAACGAATGATCGAAATCTACGAAAAATCCTCTAACTCTAACCGAGTGCATCTTCTCGCCCGTGTTAAGTTTGTATAAAATTCCTTCACAACTTCTACAAATCGCTTCCGTTGGTAACGAAACGAAGTTTTCCCATCCTCGCTCCTTTATAACTCGTTCTACTTCTCCTCCCGGATTCTTGAAAACTCGATCTTGTATGCACTTTCTTGCTTGAATATTTTGAAAATATCGTGTTTGTGCTCTCGCATTAATGAATCGAGTTTCGTCAAAATCTAATCGTCGCTTTTGTCGTGGAGTCATTTCTCGATCTGTGAAATTTACAAAATTTTTAACTAAACTCCAAAATATTACTAAGAAGGCTTCCCACAACAACTAAAATCCATTTAAATCGATTTCTATGAAATTCTTCCAAGTATCATCTTCACATTTCAAAATTTTTCAAAATATCCCAATGTAGAAAAAATCAATGGTGAAAATCAAAAATTTTTGCATAGGAGTGAAGCTCTTACCAAGGGAAGATGAAATCCGGTGTCAAAAAGCGTTGAAATCGCTTCAAATCCAAGATCTCTCAAGCCCTAGGTCGGTTTTTTCGAAAATTTGAGGAAAGGGATGATGAATAGTGTCGGTTGACCGGTCAAATATAGGTCTTTTCGCGTTCTCGCTGTCAGCGAGATTTTTCTCGCCGTCGGCGAGCTAATTAATTCCATAAGGCAAAAGTTTCGAGAAAAATCCGTCGTCGGCGAGCTCGGTCTCGCTGTCAGCGGGTTTTCTCGCTGTCGGCGAGGTCCCAAAAATTTCAATTTTTGAATTTCGTCAATCATTTTCAACCTCGAATTGCCATTAATCAATCTTCCGATCACTTAATTTGAATATTAATAAGAAGATTAGGTACTATACTCACAAAAATTCACACAAAACAAACAAAATAACTTTATAAATGAAATCCATCAAACTTACAAATTTCACACTAACAACTTCACACATACTTAAATTAATTGTTTAAATCCATACTACTCAGCATCGCAATCCAAACCACAACACTCTAAATGCTGAGACATAACAATTTACATAAAATCTTATCAAATCTAAAGTTCGACTCATAATAAAACTTAAACTCCAAAACAAACACTCACATATACAAATATAACATAAACATATAAATCCTTCCTACTCTTCCATGTCTGAATTAATATCTTATCTGATATTCCCAATGCGACGCAGGTGCACAAATAAATTGTAGAAAGGCCCGAAAGGGAATTCGCAAGAGATTCTTCATTAATCCATCCTTTCGTCTTAGTAGATGAATAAAACTAGCCTCCAGATGTTCAAGTATGATCAAAGTGCTCCTTCATTCTCCAATCAATATGATCAAACATATCGTAGATATTGTCAATGGAATTCATCACATTTTGCAATTCTTTCTCCAATCCTTTAATCTTCTTCGAATAAAATTATTCTTATCAGTAATAGGTCTTGCTAAAGGATTGTTCTGTGATGCTCTGTCAGAAATAACGGTGATCTCATCATTGTTATCCAAAGTGGGAAACATATCAGTACGATCCAGGGGTTTCCATGGTAAAAGTACTTTTTCCCAAGCCTCATAAGAAACTTGGTACTGACTGCATAAAGCAAATATAGTAGATGGGTGTCCAAGTCCATGCACCGACCCATGCACGATTAATCCCAATGCGTACTTTACTATTATTGATCCAACATCGATAGTAATCCAATTCGAATACAATAGTTTAAAATAGACGCATTCCTTTCGAAACTTTATTTACTCTCATGGTAGGTAATAATTTTGATGATATAAAGAAATGCCGGTGCTTTAAGACGAGGTTTAGAAGTGATGCGTAAAAACTAACATACCCGTCTTCTCGTAACTCCCAATCATCCGGTTCATCGACGATATCTATAGATCTCGTTCATATTATATCTCGAAGGCACAAAGTTGGAATAGTGACAAACAGAGGTATTTTCTATAGAAAACAATTCATTTACCCTTGCAGGAGTAAATGTTACCCATCTTCCTCTGACGTACACATTTCCATGGTTGATCGCATGTAAATTAGAGTAAAACTCTTTAACTACTGGTATAACTACAGCTGAAGTTGTATAACAAAATACCTCCCAATGCCGTCGTGCGATCATTTCTTCGATTTTTGTAGTAGCATTCTCTACTCCTCTATCGACGAATCCTCTTTCTTTGATAAGTCTTTTCTTCATCAAGCCTTTGTTGAAGATTCGTTGTGCCTCCGAACTAACAAATTTTCGCCGGTCGAAAACTTCGCTTTTGTGGTTTCTAGAAATTTCGAGGCCATTTTGGATGGAATGGATTGGTCTCTAGTCGTTCCTAAGGAAGAAAATGGTGTAAAATCGGATTTGGAATAATTTCTTACGAAGGAATGGCTTAGATCCGTCCAAAACCGCACGAAAAATCCTTAAGAAACAAAATTTTCAACGCTCGCCGTCGGCGAAGTTCCGCCGTCGGCGACTTAGTTATAAAACTGAATTAGTAAATGGTCCACGATCTCGCTGTCAGCGGGATCGGGCTCGCTGTCGGCGAGATTCGTAAAAATCGCCCGTTTTCACTCTGGTCTGAATATTTTCTGATCTCATCTAATAAGTTCAATTTTTGTGATGATTCTAAATAAGAATTTGAGTAGTAAGATTTATTTTAATAATATAGATTCACTAATATGTAGATATATATATATATAAAAACTACTATGGGTTGCCTCCCATAAAGCGCTTGGTTTAACGTCGTCGGCCCGACCTAGTTCTGTTAGTGTTCAGGTTGACTAAGCATTAAAAACTCTTTAAAATTTGGTCGTCTATTTTCGAAATATGGTTTTAATCTATGTCCATTTACTTTAAATCTATGTCCTGTTTTTGGATCTTCAATTTCTATAGTTCCATATGAAAATATTTGAGTTACGATGAAAGGTCCTAACCATCGAGATCTCAATTTCCCAGAAATAATTTCAATCTAGTATTATAAAGCAAAACTTCTTGTCCCGGTTCAAAATTTCTCTCGATTAATCTTCCGATCATGCCATAATTTCATTCTTTCTTTATAAATCCTATCATTATCATATGATTCATTCCTTAATTCTTCCAATTCATTTAATTGCAACAATCTCTTCTCACCAGCTTCTTTCATATTATAATTAAATTCTTTAATCGCCCAATATGCTTTATGTTCTAATTCAACTGGTAAGTGGCAAGTTTTTCCATATATAAGCCTTTAAGGAGTCATTCCAATCGGAGTTTTATAAGCAGTCCTGTATGCCCATAATGCAGTGTCTAGTTTTATAGCACCGGCCCGATCTATTAGGATTTACGTGACTTTTCTAATATACGCTTAATCTCTCGATTAGAGACTTCGACTTAATCCACTAGTTTGTGGATGATAAGCGATCGATATCTTATGCATAATATTATACTTTTCCACTAGTTTGTGAATGTATTTGTTTCTAAAATGAGTTCCTCCGTCGCTGATAATCACTCTCGGCATTCCAAATCTAGTAAAAATATTTTTCATTAAAAATTTTGAAACACTTTTAGCATCACACCTAGATAAAGCTTGTGCTTCAATCCATTTGGAAACATAATCAACAACTACTAATATATATGAGTTTCCAAATGACGGAATAAAAGGTCCCATAAAATCTAATCCCCAAACATCAAAAATTTCAACTTCTAATATAAAATGCGGAGGCATTTCATTTTTCTCGAAATGTTTCCTACTCTTTGGCATTTATCGCAAGTTTTGATATATCTATATACATCTCTAAATAGAGTAGGCCAGTAGAATCCAGATTGTAGAATTTTATATGTAGTTTTATCTGTCCCAAAATGTCCTCCAAAATTAGAATCGTGACATTTTTGAATAATTGGTTCAATTTCTTCATAAGGCACGCATCTTCTAATAATTATATCCTTACATTGCTTATATAAGTATGGTTCATCCCAAAAATAAGATTTCGTATCGTGAATGAATTTTTTCTGTTGTTGCGAAGTTAACATAGGTGGTAAAATGTCACTTACAATATAATTTACTATATCAGCATACCAAGGTATTTTCAACTCATTAATATTATAAAGTTGTTCATCGAGAAAATCTGTTTAAATTTTCATTATCAATATTAGATAATTCATGATTTTCTAATCTCGATAAATGATCGCAATTTGATTATCAGCTCCCTTTTTGTTAACTATCTCAAAATCAAATTCTTGCATTAATAATATCCATCCGATTAATCTTGGTTTAGAATCTTTCTTTTGCATTAAATGTTTTATAGCAGAATGATCGTATGCACAATGCATTTAGTTCCTATTATATAATGCCGAAATTTATTAAAAGCATATACAACTCGCTAATAATTCTCTTTCAAGAATCGTATAATTTATCTCAAAGATCATTTAGAGTTTTACTAGCGTAGTATATAACTTCGAAAATTTTATCATATCTTCGCCCAAGAATCGCTCCTATAGCATAATCACTAGCATCACACATAAGCTCAAATGGTTTCTCCCAGCTAGGTGAAACTATTATAGGTGCTGTAATTAATTTATCTTTTAATAATTCGAAAGCATTTAGGCATTCAATTATGAATTCAAATTTCTTGTCCTTTTCAAGAAGTTGGCATGTAGGTTTAGTAATTTTTGAAAAATCTTTAATATAACGCCCGTAAAATCCAAGCATGTCCCAGAAAACTTCTTACCCCTTTTACCGTAGTTGGAGGTGGTAATTTAGCTATTACTTGGATTTTTGCAGGTCTACTTCCATGCCTTTTTCCGAAATTTTATGCCCTAATACAATGCCGCCTGTAACCATAAATTGACATTTCTCCCAATTTAGAACTAAATTAGTTTTCTCACATACTTCAAATTCCTTTTCAAGATGATTTAGGCATGTGTCAAATGTTGTTCCAAATACAGAGAAATCATCCATAAATACTTCTATTCCATTATCAATTAATTTACTAAATATAGACATCATACATCTTTGGAATGTTGCATGTGCATTACATAATCCAAAAGGCATTCTTCGAAAAGCGAAAGTTCCATAAGGACTAGTAAATGTAGTTTTATCTTGATCCTCGGGAGCAATTTGTATTTGATGATAACCGGTATATCCATCTAAGAAACAAAAATATTTATGTCCGGCTAATCTATCTAACATCTGAGTTCAGTAAATGGTAAAGGGAAGTGATCTTTTCTAGTGGCCGAATTTAATTTTCTATAATCAATACATATTCGCCATCCAAGTAACTTGTCTTATAGGTATAAGATCATTATTTTCATTAGCTTTGACAACTACCCTTCCTTTTTAGGTACACAATGTGAATTGGGCTTACCCAAGCACCGTCGTAAATAAGATATATAATACCATTATCTAACCATTTTAAAATTTCTTTCTTGACTACTTCTTTCATTATCGGATTTAATCTCCTTTGTGGATCGGCTTTAGGTTTATGTTCATTATCTAAAATAATTCTATGCATACAGATCAAGGACTAATTCCTTTAATATCTGCTAAAGTTCAACCAAAAATTTTCTTATATTTTTTTAACGTATTTAAAAGTTTTTGTTCTTGAGATTCATTTAATTCGGATGAAATAATAACTGCAGTAGTTGAAGAATTTCCTAAGTAAGCATATTTTAAATGATTAGGTAACATTTTTAAATCAAGTTCAAGAGGTTTAATAATTGATGGAACTATATTCTTTTCAGTGTTTTTTGTGTTATCCAAAAATTCAAATTTTTCTTGAATATAATCTAATTCTTCATTTATCTCAAATTTTTCAATTAATTCAATATTTTCTTTTTCTAATTTCTCTTCATAATATTCTTTAAAATGTTCTTTTTGTAAATGATCAAGTACTTCCATTCGAAAACACTCATCATCTTTTTCTAACAGCAGGATATTTCATTGATTTAGCAATATTAAAAGTTACTTTTTGGTCATTTACTCTCATAGTTAATTCTCCTTTCGAACATCAATCATAGCTTTTCCAGATGGCTAAAAATGGTCTTCCTAAAATGATAGGAATTTCTTTATCTTCTTCCATATCTAGAACAATAAAATCTACAGGGAAGATAAATTTATCCACTTTTACTAATACATCTTCAATAACTCCCTTAGGATATGTAACGTAACGGTCAACTAACCGAAGAGTTACCGAAGTAGGTGAAATTTCTCCTAATCCTAATCTCTTAAAAATTGATAGAGACATTAGATTGATGCTTAGCTCCTAAGTCACACAAAGCTTTTCCATAGAATTTTTCTCCAATAGCGCGAGGTATAGTGAAACTACCAGGATCTTTTAATTTTTCGAGAAGTTTTTTCTGAATAATAGCACTACACTCTTCACTAAGTGCAACCATTTCATTATCAGTAAATTTTATTTTTTTATTTAAAATATCTTTCATGAATTTTACATAGTTTGGCATCTGTTCTAAAGCTTCTACGAAAGGAATATTTATCGTTAATTTCTTCAAAATTTCAAGGAATTTAGCAAATTGTTTATCTTTTTTATGTTGAATTAGTCGTTGACGAAATGGTGGTGGAGGTTTTTCAATAGGAATTTTCATTGGTATTAAAGGATTTTCTAAGTTTTGATCTTGTTGATTCTTTTCCTTTTCAATTTCCACTTCCTCTTTTTGAGTTTCAAATTCTTTCTGAATTCGAAGTTCTAATTCTTTTCCACTTTGTAATTGTATCGCTTTAATTTATTCATTTCCCTTGTCTTTAGGATTTATTTCTACATTACTAGGAAATGTTCCAGGTATTCTATTATTAAGTGCAGTAGCGATATGTCCAAGTTGATTTTCAATATTTTTTATACTGTTCCTTGATTTTGTAATTGATTTCCTTGTATTTGTAATTGATTTCCTTGATTTTGTAAATGTTGACCCATATTTAATATTAACTCTTCTATAGATAATTTCTTATCTTTAAATCGAGGGTTATTATTATTAAATTCAAGTGGATAATTTGGTTTATAATTAGGATTTCTCGATTAGATGGATTTCCTAATTGTTGTGTCATATTATTCATCCATGGTTGATTAGTTGTATTATTATTATTCTAATTAAAATTAGGATGATTTTTTCATCCAGGATTATAATAATTTGCATAAGGATTATTGGGTCTGTTGTTAATTGCATTAATTGATTCATATTAAGATTGAGATTCTATAAGTTGTCCAGATGAATTTTCTTCTGTTATAGTTGGAGAGTAATTCATTCCAAAATGATCTAATTTTTAGATATAGCAGGAATTTATGAAGCTAACATAGATATTGCATCATTTTCATGAATACTAGCTATTTTTTTCGGATTCATTCTATCAGCAGGCCATTGAAAATTATTTGTTGCCATTTCTTCGATTAGTGCATAGGCTTGATCAAATGGTTTTACATTAATGATCTCCAAAGAAAGATCGATGATCGATCTTAAAGATCCTACTAATCCATTATAGAAAGTTTGGATAATTAACCAATCTGTAACGCATGATGTGGGCATTTCCTAAGAAGTTCTTTAAATCTCTCCCAAGATTCATATATTGACTCTCCATCAAACCGACTAAAAGAAGTTATATCATTTCTAAGCTTAGCAGTTTTAGATGGTGGAAAATATTTGGATAGAAATTTTTGTGATAATTCTCCCCAAATTTTAATAGATCCAGGTGCTAGCGAATTTAACCACATTTTAGCCTTATCCCTTAAAGAAAAAGGAAAAAGTATAAGTCTGATAGCATCGTTAGATACTCCTTCATATTTAAAAGTAGCACATAGTTCTAAAAAACTAGCAAGATGTAAGTTAGGATCTTCAGTAGGTCAACCACTAAATTGATTGTTTTGTACCATTTGGATAATTGCTGGTTTAAGTTCGAATGAATTAGCAGCTACGTTAGGGTTTTGAATAGTTAAATGAATTTCATCTAATGTAGGGTTGGCATAATCTCGTAATGGTCTTGGTTGATTGTTATTTTGATTTTTAGGTATATTTGCCATTTGTGTTAAATTTATAATTTCTCTTTTTTGTTTTCTAATTCTTTTAATTGTACGCTCTAATTCTGAATTGTAAGGTATTAAATTTTCGTTTCCAAATTTTCTCATACAATTTTAAAAATAAATTTTTAGCTTAGTCCGTTACTTTAGTAAATAATTTCTTTCCTTCCCCGGCAACGGCGCCAAAAACTTGACCCACTTTTTGTATGTATGTAATTTATGTTATAGCCACGGAACCAAAAACTTGATCCCGCTTTAAATATAGGAATATGATTTAATGTATAATGTGGATTCTACGCAAGTATACGTATCGTATCAAGTAATACGAGGCTCTAGTGGAGTCCTCAGTTATCGATCCCACAGGGAAGTTCTTAACGTAATTGTTATCGCCTAAATTTAAAGGAATTACTTAATAAAGTGAACGTAAATTCTAAGTAACTATAATAAACTAAAGTAAACTAATGCTTGAAATAAGTTGATTTAATTAATTCAAAAAAAGTATCCTTCTCCTTGTTTTTAGAAAATTAAGTGAAATGATGAATTTAAATAGAATTTTTAAATTGTATTGTGACAAATAGGAGCATTCCTATTCTTTACCCTTTGGTCCAGGTGCAAAGAACATCGACTAATCCTATGTTTGATCATCGAATCCGCGGCTAGGCCAGGAGGATACTGGCCGCCACTTCGTAGCTCCCACGTTCCCCTCACCCGAGGGCTAACATCTACACTTCAGCCTCTCAAACAAGAGGATCGAATCGAGTATTTTAGTCCGTCACACTAAAATATCCAATTCTACGTCCGATAATTAATATTTCCCTATTTATTCGCACCCGCCTTCCAAGGCTTTTCGACTTCCCTGAATATTGGATGTAATTTTTACTATAGTTGATAATTCAACATATTTTAACTACTCAATCGACCGGATTGAAAGTAAATTAAGTTTAAAGTAAAAATTATCACAATTTATTTATATTATATTAAGTGCCTTTATTTAATTTCATCAAACCACATAATTTTCATAAACAAGGAGAAAGACTAAGAAAACTACTCAGAATGCATGAGAATAAAACAAAGCATGGATTTCATTTAAAGTTAAAAACAATAAACAAAGATACTTATATTAATTTCCTTCCTAAGCGTACTCCTCAAGTTCCTTCGACTTTTCCTTCTAGTACAAGCAACTAAATATCACTCAATTAAACTAATAAACTCACTAAACTCACTCAAACTACACTTAAGACACTAGAAATAGACTCACAGAAGACTCAAAAGACACACCCAAGACACTAGAATTCGGCCTCTATTTATAGAGGTAAGCAAAGGTCCAAGGGGTGCTTAAACACCTCTTCAAAAAGTGTCCAGTGTTCAATGTATATGCATTTTGAACTAGCTCGCCGTCGGCGGAAACGACCTCGCCGTCGCGGGCTTCTAGAAGGTCTTCAAACCGCGCGATCTCGCTGTCGGCGGGCTCGTGCTCGTTGTCGGCGAGGTAGTTATAATTCCTTCAGAAATTTCTCCTCACGATCTCGCCGTCGGCGACCTCGATCTCGCCGTCGGCGAAGTAGTTATATTTGCATGAATTTCTTCCTTTTTGATCCAAATTCGCTCCATTTCATGCATTTTGCTTCTATCACCAATAAATCTTCATTCCTGCAATAAAATAAAGAAAATACATTTCTTTAAAGTGCAATTTTATCAAAAATAGGTATGAATTTCTTAACATATTTTTCTGTGATCAGTTTTGCATCCTTCTTTTTCATTAAATACTTATAGCAGAATGGTCAGTATGCACCACACATTTTGTTTCAATTAAATATTATCTAAATTTATCAAAGACAAATACTATAGCTAGTAACTCTTTCTCAGTTGTGGTATAATTAATTTGAGCTTCATTGCTAGCATAGTAGATTACTTTGAACATTTTATCATATTGCTGACCTAAAATAGCTCCAATATCATAATCACTTGCATGACACATTAATTCAAAAGGTTTTGCCCAGTTTGGTGAAACTATCACAGGTGCAATGATAAATTTTTCTTTTAATGATTCAAAAGCTTTTAGGCATTCTTCATCAGAATAAAAAACCATATCTTTTTCCAGTAAACGACATAAAAACTTTGAAATCTTTATAAAGTCTTTAATATAACTCTTGTAGAATCCAACATGTCCCAAATAGCTTATAATTCTCTATACATTAGTTGGGCAAGGTAAATTAGCGATCAGTTAAATTTTTGCAGGATCTGCCTCCATACCTTTTTTCTGATATACAATTCCTCCTGCTACCATTAATTGACATTTTTTCCAGTTAAGGATTAAATTAGTTTCTTTACAGCGCTTAAGAACTTTTGATAGATGTTCTAAACATGATTCAAATGAAATTCCAAACACTGAAAAGTCATCCATAAAAAACTTCTATTCCTTTTCAATTAAATCACAAAATATTGCCATCATACATCTCTGAAATATAGTAAGGGCATTACATAAAACAAAGAGCATTCTTCTAAAAGCAAACGTACCATAAGGACTAGTAAACATTATTTTCTCTTGATCCTCAAGAGCAATTTGTATTTGGTGGTAACCAATATATTCATCCATAAAACAAAGTATTTATGCTTGGCCAGTCTATCCAACATATGATCTAGAAAGGGTAGTGGAAAATGGTCTTTCCTTGTGGCAAGATTTAATTTTCTATTACCAATGCATATTCACTATCCTGTAACTTGTTTTGTTAGTATTAATTCACTCTTTTCATTAGCAGTCACAGTAACTCCTCCTTTCTTAGGAACACAGTGAATAGGACTAACCCATGCACTATCTGAAATAGGGTAGATAATTCCAGCAACCATCCACTTTAAATTTTCTTTCTTAACAACATCTTTCATCATAAAATTTAATCTTCTTTGAGGATCAGCCTAAGGTTTGCAATTCTCTTCCAAAAGGATTCTATGCATACAAATTAAAGGTCTAATTCATTTAATATCAGCTATTGTCTATCCAAATGTTTTCTTATATTTTTTTAAAACTTCAAGCAGACTCTCTTCTTCTTTTTTAGTCAATTGAGAGGAATTATAACTGACAAAGTTGAGGAATCACCTAAAAAGACATACTTTAAATGAGTAGAAAGAAGCTTTAATTCAAGTTCAGGAGGTTTTTCAATTGATGGACTAAAAGATTCATGAACATAATTTAATTCTTCCTCATGAAAATTTTCCAAATGTTGTAATTCCTCTTCTTGCTCATGTTCCAATTTTTCACTTTCAGATTTCTATTCATAAGTTAATTTGAGATGACATTCACTTAAATATCTGATAACATCCATTTTATAACATTAATCATCTTTACCTCTTGCAGGATATTTCATTGATTTTGAGATATTGAATGTAAAACTTTGATCATTGACTCGCATAGTTAATTCCCCAATTTGCACATCTATCATAGCTCTGCCTGTGGCTAGGAAAGGTCTCCCTAAAATTATGGGTATTTCTTTATCTTCCTCCATATCTAACACAATGAAATCAATAGGAAAGATAAATTGATCCACATTCACTAAAACATCCTCTATAACTCCTTTAGGATATGTGATCAAACGATCCACTAATTGCAAAGTTACAGTAGTTGGGGTTATTTGTCATAATCCCAGTCTTTTGAATATAGATAATGGCATAATGTTAATGTTTGCACCTAAATCCCATAATCCCATAAAATTTTCCCATTAAATTGTCTCCGATCGCATGTGGAATTGTGAAACTACCAGGATCTTTAAGCTTTTCAGAAAGCTTTTTCTGAATATTACATTGCACTCCTCACTAAGTGCAACAGTTTCATTGTCTTCAAATTTTCTTATTCTGTTGAGAATATCCTTCATAAATTTTACATAGCTTGACATTTTTTCTAAGGCTTCAGCAAATGGAATGTTGATTGTAAGCTTCTTAAATATTTCCAAGAACTTTAAAAATTACTTATCCAACTTTTGTTGTCTAAGTCTCTAAGGAAATGGAGGTGGTGGCTTTTCTAAATCAATCTTTGGTGGAGAAATAGGTCTTTCCAAACATTTCAGAGCATCCTCTTTTGGTTCTTCAATCTTTTCTTTCTCTACTTCAATTTCTTTTTTAACTCTACCTTTCAGCTCTTTTCCACTACTGAATTGAAAAGCTTTTACTTGCTCTTTATTCTTGTCTCTTGGATTTACTTCTGTATTACTAGGAAGTGTTCCTTGAGATCTATTACTTAATGAATTGACAATCTTTATTAATTAATTCTCAATATTTCTGATTGTAGCTCGTTGACTTTGCAATTGATTTCCCATTTGTAACACCACTTCTTCTATATACAACTTCTTCTCCTTAAATTATGAAGCATTGTTAAAACCTGAAGGATAGGTTGGTCTATAATTATTATTCCCTTTGTTGTTCTAGTTCCCCAATGGGTTTACTTGATTGTTCCCCATTGTTGATTACTACCACCCTGATTATTGTTGTTCTAGTTAAATTTTGGATGGTTCTTCCATCCTGGGTTATAATAATTCGAATATGGGTTATTAGGCTTATTTATGGTATTCAATGTTTCTAATGATGTTTGAGAATCAACCATTTGACCTAATGAATTTTCTTTAATCATGAAATTTGCCTAAAAAAATCATTTCAAACTGGTCTATCTTCCTTGAAATTACAGCAACTTGATTTGCTAGCATTACAAAAGCATCATTATCATCAATATTGGCTACCTTTTTAGGATTTAACCTTTCAGAAGGCCATTGAAAATTATTAGTAGCCATTTCTTCAATTAATGCATAAGCGTCAGAAAATTGTTGAGACATCAATGAACCACCTGTAGCGGCATCGATAATAGATCTAAGAGATCCAGTTAATCCATTGTAAAAGGTTTGAATTATTAACCAATCCTGTATCAAATGATGTGAACACTTTCTTGGGAGATCTTTAAAACGTTACCATGCTTCATAAATAAATTTCCCTTCAAACTGACAAAAAGATGTAATATCATTTCTAAGCTTCGCAGTCTTTGATGGTGGAAAATATTTAGCAAGGAATTTTTGCGCTAAATCACCCCAAGTTCTGATAGATCTAGGTTCTAAATAATTTAACCATATCTTAGCCTTATCCCTCAGTGAGAAAGGAAAAAGTCTAAATCTAATATCATCGTTCAAAACACCATCATATTTAAAAGTAGCACATAATTCTAGAAAATTGGCAAGATCTAAATTAGGATCTTCAGTTGGTGCTCCCCCAATCTATTTATTAAATATCATCTGGATAATAGCAGGTTTATGTTCAAATGAATTGGTTACTACAGCAGGATGCTGAATACTACCATGAAGTTCATCTACTGTAAGATTAGCATAATCTCTTAAGTGTGAATTCTTGATGGATTTCAACATTTTGATTTGTCATTTCTTGAATATTTTTGTTTTTTCTGTATTTTTAATTTTTCTAATTTTTCTTAAAGTTTTTTCTAATTCAGAATTGTAAGACACAAATCCTTCAGAATTTGAACTACGCATACACAATTATAATGCAAAATAAAATAAAACAAACTAACAAAAGCAAGGAAAAAGTAAAACATTTAGTTTTTCTTGAATTTTCTTTAGAAAATATTTTAATTAATTTCCCCGACAACATCGCCAAAAAATTGATCCCCGAATATTTATGCTTACGTTTTACGCTTATATTTCTTCTCATTGATAATATCTCTTTCTTTGCAACAACGACAAAAACTTGATTCCGAAGCAAATAAAAAATCAACTTTAATTATTTTTAATATGGGATCTACACAAGTATACGTATCGTTTATCAAATAATATAGGACTTTCTGATTAAGCCTCGAGATATCGAACCCACATGGAAATGTTTAAAATTCAAAGAAAGGAAAAAAAAACAACATTTTACTTTTCAAAATGATTTTGCAAGTTATGTTTTATAATTAAAATTTTTAAATTCTTTTTGCTAATTTTTTAGAAAAAGTAAAGTAAGCAACTAAAATTAACAAGACTATTAATGATATGAAAGAAAATGAGAATAAATTATCTTTTTTCTTTTTCAATGAATCAGTAATAATTATGGAATTTCATTGTGTTAATATCTAAATGTGTTGTGCCAAATATGAGCAGTTATATTTTTTACCCTTACTTGGTCTAAACATAGGTTAATTTAAAGTTTTGAAATCTTATAGATGGGTTAGGCAAGGAAGATACTAGATCTCACTCTAGAGTTCCCTCTTTTCACTCCACCTGCGGGCTAACATCTCATAACAAAACTTAAAACATCAAACCAAATTGGGCCTTTAGCTTGTCACTCTAAAGTCCTCTAATTCTACACCGAATCAAAAGCATATATCTCTATTTATTAGCACTCAATTATATTGACTACAGTTTTCACCCATACAATTTCATGTGATTCTTTCCAATTGTTGATTAAGATAATACCACATTGGTTCTTACATATTCTCACAACAAAATTTAATATCTTAATTGGCTAAATGAAGAGGTAAATGAAGTACATGGTAGTGGAATCATCACAAGTTCTTCCAACATTGAACATTTATACTTCACACAACTTACTTCTATAATTTAATTATTTCATCATTTGAAAGGAAAAATATAAAGAAAACTACTCAGAACTCATGAGAAAACACAAACACAATTTGATTTGAAAATAGAAATCATAGTGAAAACACAACAAGTTTTACTTTAAAACCAAATTTAAAAACATAGATGAAAACTTATCTGAAAACCCTGTCCACAAGACTCTTGAAGTTCCTCCGAAACTTTTACATTCCACTAAATAACTCCTTAGGGGGTGGTGTTCAACTCTAAGTATTCACTCTCCTGAATTCTAATACAAACTATGATAAAGTAAAGTGGAAAAGTAAAGAAAGTATGACAAGAAGAATACTCTCTTTCTTCCTCTTTCCCTTCAACCACTTCAAGCTTTTCTCCAACTTCTCCTGCCAAATCTTGCTTTTAAAACTCTTCTCCTTCCTGATATTTAAGTCTTAATTTTAATAATTCTTCAAAAGGTGCTTTGGTTTCTCTTCAAATCATATCCAGATTTAATGTATCTACCAAAGGATGTATCTATTCATTCGAATTTGCAGCCCAAAACAAGTTAAGGAAATTTAAACCAAAAGTTACTTCAAACACCCCTTGAAAATAACGTAAAATTTGATTTAATTTGTCACTTATAACTGTGGCACCTATGCGCCAGCTATCGGCGTTTAGGCGCTAGAAGCTAATTTTGCACATCTCTCATTTTTGCTCTAAATTTGATTTTTTTTTTTCTCTTTTCATCACCATCACTCATTTTAATCATACCTGCAAGAAAAACATAAAAATACATTATATTAAAGTGCAATATCAACACTATATATTTTAGGTGTATTAGTTGATTAGTTGACTTGTGCGTAAATTGATGAATTTAAATAAAAAAATAATATTAAAATTAAAAAAAATTTTCTTGAAAAAAAATATAAAATTCACGCATACTCCCTGCTCCCCTTCGAAAACCCTTGCCCTAATTCACGCCTCTCTCACCCGAATACCCTAATAGGGCTCTCGCGCCTCCTCTGGGAGGGAACTCTCTCTTCCTTCTTTTCTCTCAACCGGCTTGACCGGTTCCCTTCTCCTTTCTTGTGCCCCAGCCGACCCACGCCATTGGTTGTTCGCTAGTAAGAATATTTTCCCGCCCAAATGCATTCGGGCACCTTACTACTCTCAAATCTTGGACGGTTTCTTGCCCTCCGCGGCATGTTCTCCTCACCCTTGGTCTTCAATGTTGGTAAGCACCTCTTACCCTTGCCTGCCTGGCTATAAATACCCCTCTTGGTTCGCCATGGGCGTCTCCGGCTCTTGCTCGTCGACAATACCCCCTCTTGCGTTGCCTTACAGGACCTGACTTGGATACTCGATCAAGCTTAATCGACTCTCTTCGATTTAAATTTTCCCTTCTTCGATCATCTGAGGATAAGGCTCTTAATTCTTTCTCTGGCTTAAATTTTTCATTCGTTGCTCTCTTGAGATTACTTTTTCTGAAATAATCCAGAGATAAGATTAGCTCTTCTCAATTCATCGAGTGATTTATTTTTATGAAAGTCATTCACCTCTCCCTTTGATTTAATGGCAAAACATTTCACTACTCTTCTCTGGCATTTACTTAAGCGATGATTGAACAAAGACTGGATTCACAGTTTTGTGATAATCGATGGTTTCGTGAAATTTTAGCTTAATCTTACATTTGTCCTTAATTGCCGTCAAAGAATTTTATTAACTTTCCTTTTCTCTGGCTTGCATTATTTGAATTTTTATACTAAAACGTAAACAAATCTACCTCTGAAGAGAGAAGAAACCCAATAAATTAGAATAGATTTGGAATTATTCGTGGACCATTCTTGAACTGAAAAGAGATGTAAACCATCAACTCTGAGCCAAATTCATGCGTTATACAGTATTATAAGTTTACTTCAAATTTACTATGGCCCGGATAAATTGAGCTTGAGACTCATTTGGGAGCAAGATTTTCTATCTTTATCTTTGTTTAAAATCCCTATGATTCTATCCTTTCAGATTAAGTATGATTGTTTTTTTTATTGGCAAGAAGTTTAACTTCCCTTGCAAATTCTGGTTTCAATTTTTCTAGGTATTAAATTTTGAGTTTACTTATGTCATCAATTATAAAGGTTGTAGAAGACTACATATAATATGACGATTCTTAATTTGTTGGTTCTTTTACATTCTCCTAATGGTTTAATTTCATAACTATTTCTTGAAGAAAGGGCATATTTACAAACATAACACATAATCTTCATATGCTCACATGTTCAATTCCTAAATTTCAATTTATATATATAATTCTCAACCCCTGGGTATTTATAATTACAGCACTTAATATTTCCTTTTATTTATATCCACCATTTTTTTATATCGTTACATGTTTAAAAAAAAAATTCAGTTCTTGCTTATATACGAACAAAGACAATTGTTGTTGTTAGTCTTCTTTAAATATTCCTTTTTTCTGTTTGGGTAAAAAATATTTCAAATGCAAAGATATTCCTTAAGAAATTTGGTGTTTCTTTGCTTGTTGTTAGTTTTGGTGAAAGTGGTCCACAGCTTTATTAGGTTGGTCTTTCGGTGTTATATTTTTTTATGGAAAGCTTCTACAGTGGGTTGTTTGCATCCAAACTTTTGGAAAATTTCTTTGTTGTTAGGCCTCAATGATTGATTAGACTTGCTTGAGGAAAAACTTAATATAGCTGTTCATGAAATCAGAAGTTTTTAGCAAGATTATATATAAAAAAAAAGGGGGATTTTATGTTTACCTATATGCCATTTAATCCTCTTTTTTCACATTTAAAGCTCGACTTTTCTAGCTAGGGGCATTTACCTGCTCACCATTTTGTTATCATATATTTACACATCCTATACCAAGACCCTTCTTCCTATACTTATATCACCTAATTGGTATATATAAATCTATGGAAACTGAGTGGTATGCATGAAAAATCTGTTTCTATTCTTTGGAAGTTGTGTAATCAGCTTGAATGAAGCATCTCCTTCTTCTGTGTACTCAAGTAAATGAGATTTATTTTTTTTTTCTCATCCTCTGTAATTGAGACAAGACTTGATTAATGTATTCTTACACAAAATTTATTATATGATTCAGTGTGACCTTCATTGATGTTAAATATTTCATTTTTTTTTGGAGGGGATCATAAATTTTATAAACCTGATAATTAGTTCTCAAGTATTTACATATATAATACCTAGATTTCAATTTTCATATTCCTGTGACCCCACTAATGCATGAATAAAATTTTTTTTTTAAGTTAAGAGGTGCAGCTTTTAGTTGTACTATAAATTGATTTGATGGAATGAATAAAATTTTGGTGTTAAATATGTAAATACAAAGGAATTGGATTACATGTATCTCATCTATTTATGTTATAGCGATGATTTGGCCTGCCCAATGTTTGTTTGTATCCAAGCTACATTATTTCATAGATGCATTCTTCTATACTTTCACCTCATTATAAATGCTGCTGCATATACAGGTATGATGTTTTGGGTATAGGAAATTGATTTTGAAATGCCACTACTGATAATCTATTTCCCTCAATTAGTTATAATCATGTTTTTGTTTATAATCCTTAAACATGTTGTTTAAGGAATCCACAACTAAGCTTGCTTTCAATTGTTGGATTCAATTTTTTTTGTTATTGCTGAATTTAATCTTTTTGTTACTGGAATAATGATTAGATGGATTCCTTTGCATAGATAAACCCTTGGTGATGATTCCTAGGGGAGCTCACGAGACTGAGATCAAAAATTTGAATTGTACTTGCCATCTTTTGCAAGAAATTATACACCTACATATGTATACTTTGGGGTATTTATATACATACTATAATTATTCTGATATTTACATATTCAGCCCCTGATTTTGATTTTTTTCATCTCTTGTTATTTATATCATTTAATTTATATGTTTTGTGGTTTATGGACACATTAAAAAAAAAAGAAGAGAGAAATCCTAATTCAAAGTTATTAAGCATGAAAACTTTTGTAGGATGTGTATAATTCTTCAATTTCTGAAAGTATGTCAGCAGCGGAATGCCATGCATTTTCATGTCGGTGTTTCTTCCGTCATCGCCAATTCTCTGTCGATATCGATAGGAATCACCACTCTATTTATCTATCTTATTGTCCCAGGCTTCAAAAGATCTTATTTCTTAGGATAGAAGATCCTCAGATAATAAAAAATTTGAAGAAAATAAGGGCTGATAAAATAGAGAATAGTAGAATGATAATCTTCATAAAAGGAAACTTTAGAATGCCTTATTCTAGAAATTTCATATAAGAAAGATCACATGTAAGATTTTGATAATCAGAGATTTTTATGTGTGATACTTATTATGAGTTCTTAAATCTTATATAGGTGCAAGTTCTTATAGTTAATTACATCTTAGACAATCAGGATCGTCTAAGAAAACTTTTGATCAATGTTAATCACTTATTTTCTAGGAAGTTTCAAGAACTAGGAAAAAAGCGTTAATGTTCAATCCTAGGGTAATATTATGTATTACCTTAAATGTTTTGTTTTGTCAATATCATTTGTCATGTCAGCGTTATTTTTGTTTTGTTGTTTGTCATTTTATTGTCGTTTATGTCTTGTAGTTCATTATTTGTTCGGTGGCTATCCTAAAAGTTTTGATTTTGTTTTGTCGTTATTTTGTTTTAATGTCATTTTATTTTGTCAATGTTGTCTTGATAATGTTATTTTGTTTTGTTAATGTTGTTATTTTGATGTCGTTTGTTGTTTTGTTTTGTTTTCATTTGTCCCGTCTTGAGAATGTCGTCCTGCAAAACAAAGTTAGCAGATCCTATAACATGCAAGGAAAATCTAAAAAATAAACTTATCTTCATTCTTTTAGGGAAAAGAGTGTCAGATTTAAAAGAAATAATGTCAATTTTATTTCTTAAACCTTTTTATTTTAGTTGGTTAGATTTTAGATAACCCGATCAAGATGTAACTGGCTCCGTCCTCTCAGGGTTATCATGAGCCTTAATCTACTTAGTTCGAAAGGTGTTTAAACTAGGACCGGAAGACTCCTGTCAACAATCAAGATTGCATCGTCTAAGAAATTTTCGTGAATCAATAACACAGGGGTTCAAGTTGCGTTCGACGATCTTTGTTCATTAAGGTTTCATTCAAGAACTCTTAATGTCTTTTTGGATTTTAGGTTAGAAAATTTTAAGTTATTTATGATTTATTAACCAATTAAAATTTTTCGTATGTTATTTTGATATATGATGGATTTGATTTGTTTATTTAAGTCTAATGTAATTTAGACTTAAAGAAAGGGGTCAAGTTTATTTAGATCTAATGTCTGTAAGATCTAATTAGACTTGAGATTTTTTAGATTCAATGTTGTTTGAATCTAGGAAATAAAATCTAACATAAGTTAGACTTTAGAACTTTAAATTCAATATTATTTGAATCTAGAAGGTGTTAAGTTTAATGAAAATTAGACTAAAATTTTCTAAAATCTAACATAAGTTAGATTTTAGAATTTTAGATTCGATGTCATTTGAATCTAAAAGGTGTCAACTCTAAATGTAGATTATACTTAAATTGAGTAAAATCTAACATAAGTTAGACTTTGGGATTTTAGATTCAATGTCATTTGAATCTAAAAGGTGTTAATTGTAATGTAGATTAGACTTAAATTGAGTAAAATTTAACATAAGTTATACTCCAGGACTTTATATTCAATGTCATTTGAATCTAAAATGTGTTAAGTCTAATGTAGATTTGACGTAAATTGAGTAAAATCTAAGATAAGTTATACTCTAGGATTTTAGATTCAATGTCATTTGAATCCAAAAGGTGTTAAGTCTAATGTAGAGTATATTGAGTAAAATCTAACATAAGTTAAACTTTAGAATTTTAGATTCGATGTCATTTGAATATAAAAGGTGTTAAGTTTGATGTAGATTAGACTTAAATTGGTGTTAGAAGTATTGACTTAAGTTCAGTATGGGTTGAGCTTAAGTTCGTGTTAACTTGGGTATAACTTAGGTTGAATCTAAGTTAAAAATGCTGACTAAATATGGGTTGAACTTAAGTTTGAGTTAACTTGGGTTCAATTTATGTTAAACTTAAGTTAGGTTGAACTCAAGTTATGTTTTAGTTGAGTTATGTTTAATATGGGTTGAACTTAATGTTTGGTTAACTTGGTGTTCAAGTTAGGTAGAACTCAAGTTAGATTTTTGTTGAGTTAGGTTCAATATGAATTAAACCTAATGTTTCAGTTAACTTGAGGTCAAGTTAGGTTGAACTCAAGTTAGAAGTGTGGATTTAAGTCCAATTAAAGATAGATTTAATTAGGGTTTAAGGTTATTTAATCCTAATTACTCAAGTTAGAAGTGTGGATTTAAGTTTAATTAAAGATAGTTTTAATTAGGGTTTAAGGTTATTTAATCCTAATTAAGTAAGGCTTAAAAGTTAATTAAGTCTAATTAAGGTTAGACTTAATTAGAATTTAAGGTTGTTTAAACCTAATGTAAGTAAAGTTTAAAGGTTAATTATTTCTAATTTGGGTTAGTCTTAATTAGGATTTAAGGTTGTTTAATTCTAATGTAAGTAAGACTTAATTGTTAATTAAGCCTAATTAAGGTTAGACTTAATTAGGTTTAAGGTTGTTTAAGCCTAAAGTATGTAAGGCTCAAAGGTTAATTAAGTCTATATAGGGTTAGAATTAATTAGGATTTAAGGTTGTTTAAACCTAATATAAGTAAGACTTAAATGTTAATTAAGTATAATTAGGGTTAGACTTAATTAGGATATAAGGTAGTTTAAGCCTGATGTGAGTAAGGCTTAAAGTTTAATTAAGTCTAATTAGGGTTAGAATTAATTAGGATGTAGGGTTGTTTAAGCTTAATGTAACTAAGACTTACAGGTTAATTAAGTCTAATTAGGGTTAGACTTAATTATGATTTAAGGTTATTTAAGCTTAATGTAAGACTTAAATAATAATTAAGTCTAATTAGGGTTAGACTTAATTAGGATTTAAGGTTATTTAAGCTTAATGTAAGGCTTAAATGTTAATTAAGTCTAATTAGGGTTAGACTTAATTAGGATTTAAGGTTATTTAAGCCTAATGTAAGTAAGTCTTAAAGGTTAATTAAGTCTAATTAGTGTTAGACTTAATTAGGATTTAAGGTTGTTTAAGCCTAATGTAAAGAAGGCTTAAAGATTAATTAAGTTTAATTAGGGTTAGACTTAATTAGGATTTATGGTTTTTTGAGCCTTGTTTAAGTAAGGCTTGAGGACTTAATTAGACCTAATAATTAAGACCTATATAGGGTTAAGATATTAAGCCCAATGTAGTTAAGATTTAATGAATTAATTAGTTTTAATGGGTTAGACCTATTTATGTTTTAAGTCTAATTTAAGTAAGACTTAAAGGTTAATTAGGTCTAATAAGTAGGACCAAATTAGGGTTTAAGGTATTAAGCCTAATGTAAGGCTTAATGAATTAATTAGGTCTAATGGGTTAGACCTAATTAGGTTTTAAGTCTAATTTAAGTAAGAAAAAAAGGTTAATTAGGTCTAATAAGTTCGACCTAACTAGGGTTTAAGGTATTAAGCCTAATGTAGTTAAGGCTTAATGAATTAATTAGATCTAATGGGTTAGACCTAATTACGTTTTTAGGTATTAAGCCTAGTTAAGGCTTAATGAATTAATTAGGTTTAATGGTTTAGACCTAATTAGGGTTTAAGATATTAAGCCTAATGTAGTTAAGGCTTAATGAATTAATTAGGTCTAATATGTTAGACTTAATTAGTGTTTAAAGCATTAAGCCTACTTTAGTTAAGGCATAATGGATTAATTAGTTCTAATGGGTTAGACCTAATTAAGGTTTGATTTGTCTTAAACCTAATGTAATTTAAATGTTAAGGTATTTAATCAGGCCTAATGAGGGATTAGACCTTATTAAGGTTTGCTTTGTCTTAAACCTAATGTAAATAATGTTTAAGGTGTTTAATCAGGCCTAATGAGGATTAGACATAATTAGGGTTTGATTTGTCATAAACCTAATGTAATTAAGGTTTAAGGTGTTTAAGTTTAATTAGGATTCTTAAAGATTTGTATCGTCTTTAAACCCAACCTAATTAGAACTTAAGGGTTCATCCTAAGTTCAAAATAGTTTAAACTTAGATATTAAGATTTTATTAATCTTAATTATATCTTTGATGAATTATAGAAGTTTTTAGGATATAATTTTCAATTTTATAAATTTCATCCTAAAAGTCAAAAGTGTCTTTCCAAGTTTTCAAGAGTTACACAATGTCATTTTGAGGATCCAAATTCATCATCCTAATGTTTCTGAGGATTTTCTAATTGATCTTTCAAATTCTTAACTAATGTAATTATTTTTAAAAATAATCACATCAAAGGGTTGAAAATCATATATCTTATCCTAGGGACTCCCCTAAACTTGGAAAAATCATAGAAAGTTCCTAAGAAAGAAAGGATCATTCTGTGGAAATTTGATAAATTTTTTATTTATAATTAATTTTTAGTAATTAAAATACTCCAGCGAGTATTTAATTAATTAAAAATTAAATATAACTCCTTAATTCATGATTTTGTTTTCATATTGATCCTAAAATGCCCCTCTTAGCCAAAAAATCCAAAAATTCAGAAAATTCCCAGAAAATTCCAGAAAATCCCAAATATGCCCAATTTCATTTTGTTCAACTACACCATGGGCCAATTTTGTCAATTTATCCCACTTTTGATCAAGATCCCCAATTCGACCCATTTTAACCCAAAGTGAACCCAATGTCAAACCAAACCTACCCAATTGACTCAAATTCTGGTCCAATTCAATTCTAAACTTCAATTCAACATCCCCAACACCAATCTAGACCAAATCCAAGCCCAATTTGATTGACATTTGAATCCAATTTCACTTTGGACCTTAAAGCCCAATTTGGACCCATGACCCAAACTTAGTCCAAACTCACCCAATTCAACTCCAATTAACTCCAAATCTTTTCTAAACCTTCCTTAACATTCCCACAAACAAAACACTAACATGATTTGCTCAAAATTTAGACCCAAACCCCACTCAAATTCAACCCAAAGCCAAAATCCCTTAAATAGGCCTACACCTAAACCTAGCCCATATAGGCCCAAACCCCAAAATCAAGACCCAATCAAAGCCAAAACTCTTTAAAACAGCTCCCATAAGCCATTTTCAACATTTATTTTACATCAATTTCAACCCTAGCCCAACATTGGCCCAAGTTAGCCCAATTTGACCTATGTTGACCCATTCACCAACGGAAGCCCAAATTCAACCCAATTCAAACCCAAATCACTCCCAACTTGCTTCAAATCACTCATGACACATCCATGAGCTAAACCCAACATTTGTTTGGCCCAATCCTTCACAAATTTCCCATCCATAAATTTATTTCCAAACCAAAAGCCCACTTTCTTAAACCTTCCTAAAAGCCCAAACTTCATCGACAAGAGCCCATATCAGACAAATTCTTATCATCATACCCTTAATTAAAATCATCCCTAAGTTCAAAATCAATCATCAAATGGTTCCAAATCAAGCCATATGCCAAATTCCCATCAAAATGCCAAAATTTCTTTAAACCCATTTTCATGAAATTGACTCGGCTTTTCCCCAAGCCAAAGGTGAGCCATGAAACCATGCATGAGCCCCATAGGAGCCATGAGAGCCATGGAATCCACTTTCCACCTCACCAAACCACTAATGGCAAGAGAAGGGATCTCTTTCTTAAACCTTTCTTAAGCCCTTTTACCTTAAACATGATACACTCTAAACCACACTTTGCCACCTAATCTTCGATGTGGACTTCACTACCTTCTGCAGGTCGACTCACATGATCCTCCCACCCAAAATCGAACTTGGAAGGGTGCACCAAGCCCAAAATGGTGGGTCGACCCATTTGAACTCAAAGTGACCTTATCTCCATTCCATTTTAATCCAAACACTTTACACATGTCCAAGAACAATCGACTTCACCATTGCCAAGCCCCGACCTCCCCGGTCAAGATGGTGACCCTCGCCGCCGGCCACCCGCCCGGGTCGCCGGAAAACTCCATGGCCGAGACACGGGGAGAAGCCAAACTTTGGAATTCCACCCCGCCGAGCCGCCCCATGCCCAATGGCCACCATGGCTGTTCTTCTCTTGCCAAGAGCAAGCGATCCCAAGCCCTAACTCCCCCGGGAGAGCCTCCACCCATGCCTATTTAAACACCACCCCTTCTCGGCCATGAGAGGTGCCGAAACAAACCTTAAGGAAACTCGCCAAAATTGTTCCGCACTACTCCCCACACATAGAGAACTTGATCCCCACCGAAATCCCCCCGCCATTTCCTCTCTCGCGAGCTCAATTTCGTAGTCGAAATCCAAGCCCAAAACCAGGACACTTCTCCACAACGGATCAATCCTCAAATCGATTGGTCCTACACCTTCACTGCACTCAAGGGAAGAAGTCCACCAACAAAAGCCCCCTCTCCGTGCCACCCATCCGTTCCGTACTCCAAGCTTTGTGATCGGCCGTGGTCGAAATCATACCTGTGCAATTCACCGTGCCACGAGACTTCATCCGGAGCTTGCTCGGATCCAATCGAAGGTGACACAACTCTCGCATCGAAGCTTCACTTCTCCGAGCAAAGGTATGGACTCACTCTTCTTCCCGAGCTTACAGAGATTCTCCATTTAATTCGAGTCAATTTAAATACATGTTTACCGTATGGATGTGTTCGTCTCCTCAAGACGAATCCATAGAAAGCATAAGAACACGAAAATCCGTCGAGAATCGAGTGAGAAATTAGTGGTTAGAAGGTCGACGGCCACGGTGCACACCCGCCGTAGACGATGACCTGGAGCCGTCTGGATCGAGCGTGTATCGAGCGGACGGTCCGGATCGAGCCGGACAGCCGCGATGGTGCATGAACCGCGGGCCCCGGAGCGCCGAGCCGGATGGCGGCGCCGAATCGGGAGACGACGCGCGGCCTTTCGTGAGCCGCCGAGGATGGCGTGGCGCCGCGTGGATAAGTAGGAAATTAGGGCTATTTTCTATTTATTTAATTACCGTAAATTTGAAAATTCATAACTTTGTGTAGAAAAATCGAAAAATAAAATAAAAATACCTCTCGCTCAGATGAACGGAGGAGAATAATGTGGAAAAGAAATCATTTAATTTCATCAAGAATTTTATTTTTAATGATTTATTTACTATCTGCATTGTTTTAATTCTCCATGCATATAGGAAATTCACCATGGCATGAGACCATGTGGCTTTTAAGCCTCCGAATTTGGGAACATTCCCCGAATTTTCCAAAGTCGAGGCCATCCCTATGAGAAGTTATTGATTTTTCAAATTCATGTTATCGTTTTCGAGTATTTTAAATCCAATAATTAGCATGTTGTGAAATAAATTCTAGGAAAATTTGGTGATGTTTCTTATGACCGGAGGACCCTAGAAAAATAGGTTTTAAATTAATTCACTTGAATTAACCCTAATTCGCTTAAACACCCTAAATAGTATTTAATTAATTAGAGCTAATCATGCATCAAATTGACTTGAAATCAATTCTCCACTCGACCTTTAGGATCGGAGGAACCCACCATAAAAGTTCGAAGTCAATCGGCTTGGTTAGCCTCTACTAAATGGGTTGATTAAGCCATTTAGCCAATTTAAACTTTAAAAATTCATAACTTTCAAAATACTTTTCAAAAATTCACCAAATTAGTTTTGGAGCCTCTCTGATATTAGGGGAATTTAAGAAAATTAAAATTTCAATTTTCTAAAAAAGTTGATTTTTTGTATTATTTTAATATTTTAATAATTAAAAAATAATAAAAATCACAAAAATAATAAAATTCACCATAATGTCACATTTTAAATTTTAATCACTTAGAACAAATCCCATATTTTTCTTAGGTCTCTATGATGAGATATTAAATTTTAAAGCCCTAAGGTAATTTTAAAATTAAAAAAATGTATTTTCTAAGCATTTCCACTAAAATAATTCTAATAAATCAAAGAAAAATTAGAAAATTGTAAAAATTGATTCTCTGATTTCCTTGATATCGAGAGATTTTTGAAAAATATAAAATTCATTTTTCAACTCTGTATTTTATTTTTAAATTAATTAATACTCCAAAACTCAAAATAATTATAATAAAAAGAATATAATTCAAAAAATCACCAAAATTGGTCCAAGTGGTCCTCTCGGTCATTAGGAATGTCCCATAATTTTCTTAAGGACAGAAACTTTCCCTTGGTCATATTATTAAATTTTCCTTGAAATCCCTATTTTCCACCAAAAATAATTACATAAATAAATTAAATACAGAAAAATCACATTTTCTCCTCTAATGTCTTCATTGACATATGAGTGAAGTCACATAAAAATTTCAAATTCATTTGAGCTCAATTTAGTGAGTTATGAAATTATTAAGCTTCAAGGGCAAAATGGTAATTAAAATTTTAACCTTTAATTAAAACTTTAGGCTTAATAAAATGAAAGAGTAAAATATTTGATCTTAATCTGATTTGGATGATTGAAATTTAAATAATTAAAGGGTAGAAACCTATTAAACAATTCAAAAATAATTAAAATGAACCTTAATAAAATAATTAATTAAATTTGGAAGAATAATGAAAAATTCGAATTATTAAAATAGGGATATTATTAGGAAGAGATTTGTTCTTTAATTTAAGAATCCCTAAATTAATCATCCCAATAATATTTAATTCCTAATTAAAATGATAATCCAAGTTTAAGATTTAAAATGCTAAAAGACTTAATCATTAAATTAAATTAAAGTTAAATTATTTAAAGCAAACCCTTTTAAAATAAAATATTAAATTAAAATTAAAAAATTAAATCAAATTAAATTAAATTAAATTAAAACACATTAAATTAAATTAAATTAAATCAAATTAAAAATTAAATTAAATTAAATTAAATTAAATTAAATTAAATTAAATTAAATTAAATTAAAATCAAATTAAATTAAATTAAATTAAATTAAATTAAATTAAATCAAATTAAATTAAATCAAATTAAATTAAATTAAGCTAAATCATATTATATTAAATTAACTTAAATTAAATTAAATTAAATTAAACCACATTAAATTAAATTAAGTTAAATTAAATTAAATTAAATTAAATTAAATATAACATCACCTAAGACATGAAGAATTCAAAATAAATCTAAAACAACTTGAACACTATTCCAAACTTAAATCCATTAACTAAAATTAAATCATAAACCATTTGAACATCCATTTGCCCTCAAAAGCTCGTGATGTCATAACTCTTAAAAGGAGTGTTAAATGAAGTGTTACTTCATTCATGAGATATTCAAATGTCCTAGTTCACCGAGCAAGACAACAAACTTGAACTCCCGGACGATTAATTCATTTGTATAATTAAATTCTCTTGGACTTAAAACAATCCTAGAAATATTGAAAAGATGTTTAAGATTCGTCTTAAGCACTTCCTCGATATGATAGGATATTTATAAGAACAATCGAACTTAATTGTTCTTCGATGAAGAAAATCGTCCTCAAACCAAAATACAAGAACCTAGACGTCATAGGAGATGACTAGCTATAGGATTAGGAACTTGGTAGAAAACCATAACCCTTCCCTTAGCTTTACCTAGGAACTTGCTTTAAATGCTTAAATATTCTAACTGTGTTTTAAGTGCAGCTTGGGATGACGGGAAGACCCTCCAGGTACGCTTTTATTTTATCGCAATTTACCTTATTGCAATTTATTTAATCGCATCGCACTTACTTTTCTGCATGATAAACAACCGTTGCATGAAAACCCACACCTTTAGGATAGTCCCTAAAACTAAAACCAAAACTAAATTAAAAGTCATTACAAGATAAAATTCACCGCCACAACATTTCAAAATATAAAACAACTCAAAATTTAATCACAAACGTAACAACAAAACTACAACTACAACTAAATTAAAACGTCTTGTTGGATGATCGGAATACCTCGGATGATGTAACCTACGTGTTGCTAACGGATTTCCCACTGCCTAAATGAAAGTGTGGAACTCATTCAGCTGAGTTTAGCAAATTCATCCGGACTAAGTGAATCCGATAAAAATAACGATGCCGAAGGATGGAACCGTGGGATCTTAACCGGTGTTGTTATAATCAACTTTAAGATTTGTTTAATTAAAATATTAAAAACACCTGGATTTTAAGATTTTCTCTAAACCGTAACACTTTTCTCATCTCCCGATTTATGACTTCTAAAACTAAACCTCTACAACAACAAGGAGCTCGGAGCATGGTGCAAGGCACGGCCATCGTCATCAGCAAAACCCGAAGTCTACATCAAAGAAACTTTCTTAGAATTAAATAACCAAGCTATAGGATTTCGAGGTAGTTTGCTCTAGTGCAACATAAATCCTCAACTCTTCGTTAGGCATTTGCATGATCATGTCAAATTAAGCCCTAACCGGTCTTAGGATTCCGAGGTAGTCGTCCGATACGACATAAACCCTCACATCTTCAAGGCTATTTGTATGATTTTATCATACAAATATAAGTCCTAATTAATTAAAATTGGCAAGATCAAAATATTAAATAAACATTAGGACTTTCCTAAATCCAAGCCAAACAATAGGATAGTCGGGAAATTACCGAAGTTCGCTTCGAATCTGTGATTTCTCCTACCTTTCTTCCTTTGAATTCCCAAGATATAATGTTCCAAACTTGATCCATTCCCTATCGAAATTCCAAAATTCAATCCTCGAAAACTTAAACTTTCAAATTCTTGAGAGCAGTAACTACCGATTATTATCGAGAGTTTTCTTAGGTGATTCCCGTCACTTAAGATGTAATTAACTATAGGGGCTTGCCCTTATAGGGAATTTTAAGAACCTGGTAATATAAACCCCGTTTAATGTTTTCATATTAAACAGGGAATTTGTCTGCTTATAAAATTGGTTCGCGGACCAAACGGATGTCACAAACTTTCTAGTTTATTTAATCGAGCCTCATTATCAAGCAAAGGTGTCTATTCTTCGGGATAGATACACGGTTCAGTAGTGCGACGCTCGTTTATATAAACTATTCGGGATGTGAGATCAGTTTGATTTCATATCTTAAAATTTTCAAATTTAAAATTATTTTCAAAATCAAATACTACTTTTCAAATTATTTATTTAAATTAAATTAAAATTCGCCGACAATTTTTGTAGGCGACCCCCTTTTCAAAATAAAACACATAACCTAAAAATAAGCCGTACAATTTCTGGCGACTCCGCTGGGGAAAATTCCTCTCTCCATTTTTAATCGTATAGCTTCGTTTTCAAAATCGGTAGTGTATCCATGTCCCTAATGGATCAAACTACCCTTCTTTCCGTCGGAATATTATGTTCATTTCTACCTCGAACGAGTATAGCCAACATTCTCTCGGATTTAGGAGCCACCGTTTAGACACCCCTAAACAGAGAGGTTCGAGATCCTTTTACCTCATTTCGAGGTGGGCGGACCCCCAATAAGTGTTAGTCTAGAGTGATCCTTCGAGTCGAGAAGTCTTGCATAAGACTTTCTTTTCCTTTCCAACTCTGAATCAAATTCATTACCTTCTCTACACCTTTGAACATTCCATCCTAAATAAACAAACCCTCTAAATGAATGACTCTTGTAACAAACATACATGAACAAGAATGTGTTCGGACACTTTTCGTTTCCTTTCTTTTCGTCCTGATGAGAAGAAGCATAACTCGGACCGACAATCGAATCTACCTTGCAGAAATGGAAGCCCCAAAGCCGATTTTCTCCTTCACCAATGGATCGGACTTCGCCGTTTACAAGGATGAGCCGCCCGACAATGGGATCATCCGGTTCGGACAAGGATTCGAGAACACAAATGTCAAGATCGCCGACGTTACCCTTTTCGCACCGATGGACAAAGTGCCGAAACCGAGAAACCCATGATCGAGTTCAACCTTAAGTCAACTCAAGAGTTTCCTCCCCCGCAAAGGGTTCCAACTCGAGAGGAATACCGCCGTCCAAAGGAGGACCGTTATCTCTACCCCCACCGGTCTAGTCGTCTCCGCACCTACCCCGGCTCCCGCCAAACCGAAGGGGAAGGAAGTTCAAATTTGTAACGAGCATGTTACCGCGGAGGGTACAGCATTTCCGTGCAAGACCTTCTCGTTTTTGAAATTGGGTCCAGCTCAAGGGTTCCACCCCTAACACGGACTCGCAGAAGAAACAAGAGGCGAGAAGATCGCCGAGAAGGCCGTAGCCGCCGAAGTCGCTTTCTTAGAAGAAATTCCCGAGTACACACCACTACCCGAATACATACCATTGCCCGAATATACACCCCTTTTGGAAGGAAGTAGATTCCATCCCCTTTCCGCCGCAGACTCGACGAGGAAAATGTCCGCAGGATCGCCTCTACATTACCTCGGCCCGCATACTATAGCGACAACAGAAAGAAAAGGGCAAGGGTTACACCATTCGCCCGACTACGTACCGTGATCGAGAAGTTAGCAAAGAAAGAAAAATGCCCCGTATCGGAGATTTTAAGAAGGATAGGACGGGTGCCGGCCAAATCCCGTCTCGGGCCACGAGTAGAACTCGCTATCGCCGCAGTAAGAGCCGAATAAGAAGATGAAGGCTAGTCCACCCGTTGTTGTTTCAGTGTTTACGCATCGTGGAGGATACCACCTTCCAAGCATTCAGTACCGACAGTACCATCCGGTCCTAGGCCTTCTATCGCTAGAAGGATGGTATGGCGTCCCACTACCGGCCAATTAAGACCGAAACAACGACCGTAAAAGGAAAGTCTCGTCAGAGACTCGAGTCCGAAGAAAGTGCTACCGCAAGAAAGGGGACTCATGAGAAAGAAACCCGACAATTATCACATGACAACCGCAAGGATGTACAGAAAAGACCACCGGAAGATGTTATGGAAAAGCTAAGAACCGATATTCGGCGACTAGCAAGGGAAAGAGAAGAGAAATTCGGAGATGAAGTCGACTCGTCGTAGTTCATGGATGATGAATATGCGTAAATTAACATGGTTGAAACGCGAGCTTCGTCGCCTTCACAAGGTGCTCCCGCACCGCAGAAAGAGAGGAGCCGAAGTAATGAGAAGGCAACTTCAAGAGAAAGATGATACGATCGCCCAAATGGCAAAAAGGATGGAAGAGATGGTCAGTAGCCCTAGCCACTCTCCGCAGTCGAGTTCAACCCCAAAGAGAAACACCCCGGAAGTTATTCACATTGTAGATGGAGGAAAGGAGATTACATCCGTCAACGGGGATGATCAATTAAAGAAGGATACAACACAAAGCGTGATTCCGAAAAGGATATCAAGAACATGGTGGAACAAAGAAATGCGAGAAGCCTTGGCACAATCAAAGAGCGGGACATCCATTCGGACGGGCAGACCTTACCCCGAAGAATTCGACGCCGTCCAATATCCGAAAGGCTTTGTACCACCTCTCGTTCAAGACCTTCGATGGAACCGGAAACCCTCGGCAAGATGTTGCACATTTTCGTGCCGCTTGTTGCAATGCCGGCGGAAGTGATGCTTTACTCTTCCGACAATTTGTCGCCACTCGTCGTGGATCGCCTTTGATTGGTATGCGGAATTACCAAACGGTTCGGTGAAGACATTTTCGGAATTAGAGAACCTCTTCATCAAGCGATTTGCCGGAGCTCAGCACCACATCACTATAGGTGATTTAGTGGTAGAGAAGCAGAAGCCGAATGAAACTTTGGTAGACTACATACTTCGATGGAGGAACCTAAGTATGAAGTGTGAGCCACAGTTACAAGAACAGCATGCAGTCGGCATTTTACTTAAAAGCATCCATGGCCCGATAGCACTTCTCCTCAAGGGATTTACTATTAAGACTTTCGAGAAGTTGTTAAGCAAGGCCGGAAGCTTGCAAGAGGAGGCGAAGCAATTAAGTTTCACCGATAAAGCAGACAAACGAAGCCCGTGAAAACTTTTGAAAAGAAGTCCGGATCGTCGCAGCAGTCGATAAAGGCAAGCAACCGATACAAATATCGTCGAACGGCCGCAACGAACCTCAACAGAATTACCAAGCAACCCCGACCCAGACTATCACTCATCTCAACAAGCATGAACAACCGCCTCGTCCACAACGTACGTTTAGGGAGTTCCCGAGCAGGAGTATCCGTTCAAGAATGAGGCAAGGCCGAAAATGTTCCGCAACTCGATGAAGACTCCGCATTTCCAACCGCCGAGCCTAAAAGACTCGAAGAAGTCGACAAGAAAGGTGATCCCAACTTTTGCCCTTACCACCGGATGCTTCGGGCACAAGATAGAAGATTGTATTACCTTCAAAAGTTGGCTCAACGACAATCTTCGGAAAGGGAATATAACGATCCCGAAAGAATACATGAAGGAACCCCGTGAAAGGAGGTTCCGTCAATGTTATCTCGACGGATTTCATTGTTCCGATAGATCCCTATGCGACCGATGATGGATGGACTACCGCTCGGACAAAGTCTTCGAAGAAGGTTTTGGATCACATCCAAACCGCTTCGGTGCGAGCCTCAATCCGTAGTTCGAAAACCGTCAAGTCGGCGCTATCACTTGCGATGGAAGAACAACCTCAACAAGAGACAATCGAAGAAAAGAAGAAAATCGACGAAGAAGAGAAGACCGAGGCTCCTAAGGCTAGACTAGGGGCCGCTTATCCTATGATAGTTGTTTCCGATTCGGGGAGAAATCCCTCGAACCTCCGACTCGTATGATTATTCGCTCACTCCGGTGGGATCTTATAATGATGAGGGTTATGGCGTTGGCTACGTTTCGATCGTTTCTAACGATTACGTAACTAGCGACAATCAACCTAATCCGACGTCGATTCCGATACAAATAACAATTCTCAAATCATACACAATCTCGACGATCACAACGACAAAGAAGACATCCACCAGTGGAGGCTACGAGAGTTCAACAAGCAACGAATCTATTTGCGAGTTTCGAGGAGCTCCACATACAATAGAGTTAGAGCCTTCGTACTCCGAAGCTAATCCCGAAGAACTTGTCATTCCAATTCGAAGGAGACACCAAGAAACTCAATGCTAAATTCGAAGAAATCACGAAGTCAACTTAAGAAGTGGAAGAGTTCTACCTCCGAGAATGGGTCCAAAGGACAAAGGAAAGCGTGTGGTTGTTCGAGAAGAACCAACCCCGGCAGAAGAAATACCCATTCGAGAAGAAAATGAGGCACATGAAAATAAAGTGGACTACAACGTGCTAGCCCATCTTAGGAAACTACAACCAAACTGAGCATCTACGACGCTCTCATCTTATCAAAGGAGATGAGAGAAGCTCTGATCAAGGCCTTACTTGATCCAGAAATTTGCTTAGCTCAAATGACCAGAGATTCCTTAGATGAGGTTTGCTCGTTAAAGGAACAGCGAGGTGTTACCTTCACGGACAATGACCTACTACTTGGGACAACAGACCACAACCGACCCTAGTACATTTCGGCTTACAATCGGGAAGTTTACACTCTCCGCAGTATTGGTGGATCCAGGAGCATCAATCAATATAATGAATCTTCGAACGCTAGCGATACTTGGAAATTGATGCTCGCGAGCTCGAAGCGGACAAAATGTTATTAAGAGGATTCAACCGTAAAGGAGAAAGAGCCCTCGGATCAATAACACCGCTAATGAAGACCGGTGACTTAGCAAAGACAACCGCGAAATTTCACATAATTGATTCGAAACGTCGTTCAACGCTCTATCGGGCCGACCATGGATACATGAAAACCGGATGGTACCATCATCTCTACATCAATGCATCAAATACTACGATGGAGGGGAACAAAGGCATCAAAGGTGACTTACAACCGTTCTCCGTACATGAAATTGGAATCCATGAAGATGCAACTTATTATGCACCTCCGAAGAAAACAATCTTCTCCAGAGATACCATAACAAATGAAGCAAAGGAAATTTGGGACAACGAAGAACCCGAAATTCTAGTCCAACAGATTACTCACCACTCCCTTACGGCGAGATGGTGAAGGTTTCTCCACAACTCGCATCCGAGGTCGAGGCCGGGGACGAGGTCGTGGCAGTAGACGTTAGGACGATCGGACGGAGGAAACCAGCCATCAATGTTGATCGGGAAGATAGTTCGAAGAAGAAAAAGAAATCAAACAAGAAGCAACGACAATAAGTCGAAGAAGCCGCAATTCGAATCCCTCTCGAAGATGAAAGAAACGAAGAATATAAATCGATGTACGAGAAGATTAACCACTATGTACATACTATGACCCCGACCCCGATCCATTCTAATAAGATCGAGGGTATGGAGGTCAAAGAGGTACGTAGCGGTGGTGCAAAGCCCATCAAATTCTACCGTGGTGCTCCTTCCTCCAAAACCGAAAATAATGTACAACTTGAAGATGCTACTTCATCGAATTAATGGAATTGCCTTTCGAGTGGTACTCTCCCCGTGTTCAAAATTTAATTCAGCCGTGGTTTCTTACCTCGACAATGGACAAAAGGTCGATCACAACATTTTGAAAATTTATGGAATAACTCCGGTCGTCCACCCAATTCAAAACATGGTCTCGGATTCAGCACAGAGAGATCGGCCGACGATACCGAATTTTGCATGGTTGTCACTTGCGAGTCTAATGAAAACCGCATGGAAACTACGTGAAGAACTCGAAGATTTACAAATTGGAGACGCTCCACCGTAATTCGAAGAAGAGATCAAATCTACAATAGATGAGTTAACGGAAGTTAACTTAGGTACTAACGAAGAACCTGGACCTACCTTTGTTAGCTTCCTTACTCAATAAAGAAGACTCCGAAGAAATAATCGAGTTATTAATGGAATTTAAAGACCGTTTTGCTTGGAGCTACGATGAGATGCCGTGTTTAGCTCCGCAGGTCGCAAATCCATAAGCTAGGGGTGGATCCCGCTTCGTTCCGCCGACAAGGTCCCGTAAGAATGCGTCTAGAAATCGAACAACAAGTCATAACCGAAGTTAAAAAGCTAATAGACGCTAAATTTGTCCGTGAAGAACAATACCCGACTTGGTTAGCCAATGTGGTACCAATCGAGAAGAAGAATGGTCGATCGAATCTGTGTGGATTTCGTAGATTTAAACAAGGCATGTCCAAAAGATGAATTTCCTCTACCGATCCCGTAATTAATGATCGACATCGCTTCAACACATGAAATATTCTCATTCATGGATGGATCTTCGGGATACAACCAGATAAAAATGGCTCCGAAGATGAAAAACTTACAAGCATTCGTAACGCCGATCGGAGTATATTGCTACACAAGTGATGCCATTCGGACCGAAGAACGCAGAGCAACCTACCGTAGAGCGATGACAAGAATTTTTGATGATCTCATCCACAATCAAGTCGAATGCTACGTGGATGATGTGGTCATCAAAAGCAAAGTAAAGGAAAACCACCTGTATGATTTGAGAATTGTTTTCGAACGATTAAGACAATTTAACCTTAAGATGAATCCCTTAAAATGCGCCTTCGGCGTCACCTCCGGAAATTCTTAGGATTCGTTGTCCGACATCGTGGAATTGAAATCGACCCGGAAAAGATTAAAGCTATCTTAGAAATGCCACCTCCCGTAACCTTAAAACAACTACGATCTTTTCAAGGAAAGTCGGCATATCTTCGACGCTTTATCTCGAACTTGTCGTAGGTGTCACCTTTCTCGCACTAGTTAAAAAGGACGCCAAATTTATTCGGGAAGAGAAATGCCGAGAGGGCCTTCGAGGACATTAAACAATATTTAATGACACCTCCCGTCTTAGCAGCCCCTGGCCTCGTGTAGACCGCCGATACTTTATACCGCGGCTTTAGACGACTCTCTCGGAGCCCCGTTACCTGTGTCAATGATGAGGGTAAAGAAAATGCTCTTTACTACCTAAGCCGTCGTTTACTTCCGACGGAAATAAGGTATCCCGCAATTGAAAAGCACCGTTTAGCCCCGATCTTCGCCGCTCAAAAGCTCGTGCACTACATGCTTTCTCATAAGGTCAACCTAATCTCGAAATTTAATCCATTGCAATACTCGATGACCCGTCCAACGCTTTCCTGCAGACTTGCCGGATGGTCAATGATATTATTGCAATTCGATATAACTTTCGTGCCTCTTCGTGCCGTAAAGGGACAAGTCTTAGCAGACTTCCTCGCAAAGACACCCTTCGCTTGCGAATCTCCTCTCAATGACGATTTGCCGCGATGAACAAATAATGAACCTAGAAGACCCCGATGATCGACGTTGGGAATTGTATTTCGACGGAGCATCTTCAAGCACATAAAGACGAAGAATCGCAAGTGATAGTGCCCTGTGAAGGCAGGGATCGAACTAATCTTTATAACACCGGAGCGGGGATGTTAAGATACTCCTACCACTCGACGAGCCGTGTACAAATAACGAAGCGTAATACGAAGCCCTCATAACAGGACCGGAATTAACTATTCAAATGGGTATAACGGACATCAACATCTACGGGGATTCGCAGTTAATCATTCAACGTATCGCCGGACAATACAAAATTTTAAAACCAAGACTCGAGCAATACTTCCAAGATGCCATACAATTGTTGGAACAGATTTCGAATGTGACGATCTACAAAATTCCCGTAAAAGAAAACGCTTTAGCGGATGCGCTAGCCCGTCTCGCAAAAGAATTTGCCCGTTTGCAAGATGAATCGCTGGAAGTGTCGGTTCACGGACGTCAGTCCTATCACAGACTCGACATAGTACACAATACACAAATCGAAAAGGAAAAAGGATCAATCAGCAGCAAGGACGTGAAAACACGGAAGATCAGGCGACGACCATTAATGACTACCCGCAAACAGAAAACTACCGGACGATAGGTCGTTAGCCCATCGATCAAGAAAAGAACTCGTCCTACGCATTAATAAACAACACATTATACGTAAGGTCTTTCGATCAAATGTGGCTAAGGTGCCTAAGCGGGTCCGAGGCCCGTGAAATTGTTAAAGAGGTGCATTCAGGACTCCGTGGCGCTCACCAGCGGGTCCGAAGATGAAAATGAAAATTAAAAGACTAGGGTACTACCGGCCCTCGATGATGACCGACCGCATGAAAATCGCCAAGAGCCGTCACCAATGCCAAGTGCACGGAGTGGTTCTACACCAACCTCCAAATGTGCTACATCCGACAATCGCGTCGCGGCCATTCGAATGTCGGGGCACGTATATAGTGGGTCCAATAGAACCACCATCTTCAAAAGGACATCGCTTCATTCTTGCGGCTACGATTACTTTTCCAAGCGGGCGAAGCGGCTCCACTCGTAGAAGTGAAAGCACATCACGTGCTACAATTTTTCAAGAACCAAGTTGTCTACCATTTCGGAGTGCCGCGCAGATCATCTCGTATAATGGGTCGCATTCGAAGCACGCAAATCAACAATTTTGTCGGAGACACGGAATCGACCGGCGATATTCAACAATTTACTACCCAAGAGCAAACGGCCCGTCGAGGCTTTTAATAAAACTCTCGTTCAAATTTTAAAGAAGACCTTGGACGATAATAAGAGAAATTGGCACGAGAAATTGTTAGAAGCCTTATGGGCCTATCGGACAACCTTCGGAACTCCCACTCAAGCTACACCTTACGCTCCGGTGTATGGGTCCGAGGCAAGTGTTACCCTTAGAGGTCCAACCTTCCTTCACTCGTGATCGTAGCTTGCAAACAAAATCACGACGAAGAGAATGCCAAATTACGACTAGAAGAATTGGAAAGCCCGGAAGGGAAAAGACTTGCAGCACAGCTAGAATTTAGAACTATACCAAGCTAAGATGGTTCAAGCCCATGACAGATCGGTCCGCCCAAGAACCTTTAAAGTTGGTGACTTAGTTCTCGTTCTCAAAAGACCTATTCTCGCACACCGCAAGATAGGAGGAAAATTTGAACCCACTTGGGAGGGACCGTTTGTGGTCGAGGCGAGCTACTCGGGAGGCTCCTACCGGCCTAGTGAACCGCCAAGGAGAACGACATATGCTTCCGATCAATGGACGATACTTGAAAAAGTATTACGCTACCCGATGTTTCGAAAGAATGAATTTTTCATCCCTAGAAGCACGGGTGAAGTAATTACTTATGACTGGGTCCGAACCCAAAAATAATAAAAATGTGCTAAAATAAATAAAATCATGATAATAAAGTTTTCCTTGTTTCCTCTTCCATGTCAAAATCTCTTTCCTGATCTTATCCCACTTCATTCCTGTTAAATTTAAAAATACAAGAAATAAAAAAAGCTGTCTTTAATAAACATTTTCTTAATGTTCTTGTTCTTAGTATGCCCCTCGATCCTTTTCCTTGTCTTTTCGCAGGGAAATGTCGAACGGCGGTCGGTCCCGAACTTTA
The DNA here is from genome assembly GCA_022702705.1 of Papilionanthe hookeriana x Papilionanthe teres. Taxonomy (NCBI): domain Eukaryota; kingdom Viridiplantae; phylum Streptophyta; class Magnoliopsida; order Asparagales; family Orchidaceae; genus Papilionanthe; species Papilionanthe hookeriana x Papilionanthe teres. The sequence continues at coordinate 134,946,422 of CM040425.1, read as the reverse complement.
GAAATGGCGTAAGCCTCGCACTCGACGAAAAGAGGGTGAAAGATGGAGCGATAATGGAGATCGACTCGTACTTCGCACCAGCAGCCCGCAATACGAGGAAAGTGACCGGGTCCCGATTGATCGAGAGGAACCGCCCGACCGACAAGAATGAAAGTGGGTGGCCCAAGCCACCAATCCAACGAAGAAGAAAAGAAAAACAGACACTGAAGAAGACAAGAGAATCAAGTCTGTAGTCGCTACAGCAGAGGGCAGGCTTGTCAGCGCCGCGCCCACAGAAACTCAGGAAATACGAAGAGCTACTCTCACAGCAACTCAACGAAGAAATAAAAATCACCGTATCCGCAAGATGTTAACTAAATTAGCAGCGGACCAGCGCTACGAGGCAGCTTGCTACCGCCAGTACATACACTTCAAGGACACCAATTCACCGAGAACCCGAAGAAAGGAGACCACCTCCGAGGATAACGAAGAGACCAGGGAAATCTCAAGAAGAACGAAGAAAGAAGGCTACTACGCCACCGGATAAAGTCACCAGTAATGCATGACCTTGTTGCGTATAACCCCGGAGGATGTCCCGACGGACATCATCCCCGAGGAGCCGAGGTATGCGAGAGAACGTGAAGGGATTGAGCCATATATCCCACAAGACGTCACTGTGCCTCGCCATTTGCAAATTATCCCGTAATACGAGCTAGAAAGAATACGTAATGTCGAGAAGAAAACTTTTGAATACTTCGAGAGAATTGGAGGCAGGAGGATCAATATACTAGAGGCCTCGAGCTACATACGTACGTGTTCTCGAATACGAACAACAACAAATCGTGGACCGCATCCGGATTTGAAAAAGATGGGCCGAGCAGGTGTCGCTTAAGAGAAAACACTTACTCGTAACCCCGAGATGGATGCCGTGGAAGGGGAGAATTACAATACAATGTGGATGCCGCTACAACTTCGCAGAAGACAGGAAGGGAAACCCACCGGGATACTCCGTCATGGCCAGGTGGATCCAATGCCATTAGTCATTAAAAGGATGGTAAAAAGAATGATAGCATGGATGGTACTGCCAGCAGATTGCATACCCAACAGTTGCATCATTAATATTTACAAGAAGGGTGACTGCATACCCCCGCACATAGATCACCACGACTTTGTCAGACCTTTCGCACGCTTTCTTTTCGAACGAGTGTAATATCATGTTCGGATCCGACCTCCGGATAGCGAGCCCGTGTGAGTTCCGAGGGCCGCAAAGATACCATTACCGGTAGGTTCCGTCATGATACTAAAGGGCAACGGAGCGTATGTCGCTAAACATTGCATACCGGGAGTACCACAGAAGCGGATCTCGCTTACTTTTAGAAGGATGGACGACAGAAAGCACCTTACCACTTCCAACTGTACCCGGAGTTAGAGAGCCTCCGACCTTACGAGCTGTGAGTTACATGGAAAATATCACACCTCCAACGTACATCCATACGACATCCTTGCCAAGGATGGCTTGGAAGGTGATGTTATTGACCATGTACCTCACTATTCAGACATGGATTTTTGACAGATACCCTTTTGGATGGATCGACAAAGATCATACATAGTCCGTTTCGAGTCTATATGGATTGTATGAAATGTATTCCGCATCGAGTTGTATGATGTATTTTCAGCATGATTGGAATGAAAGTGACCATGTCACAATTTTGGCCTTCACCTCTTTTGTGCAAATTGACTGGGAAACGCCATTAAAGTTAAATGAACTTCGAACAAAGAACAGAAAAGAAACAAAAAGAATAAAAGAAAACTTTCCTTAAAAATCTAAAAAATAATAAACTCCAAATTCACGATAAAATAAAATCTGAATCGTTAAAAGACAAACAAAATGAACACAAATTTCAATCAAATTTCAAATTCAACTTTCCAAATTTCAAATCAAATCTCAATCAAATTCAAATTCAACTTTCCAAATTTCAAATCAAATCTCAATCAAATTCAAATTCGACTTTCCAAATCTCAAATCAAATCTCAATCAAATTCAAACTCAATCTTTCAAATCCAATCCATTCCACTCTCTCCTTGTCCGGGATGGAAGCGGTCGATTCCATTGACACGGATCGAATCTAGATGGCAAGGAATTATATCCAATCCAAACCAGACAACTTTCGATCAACTCTTTTGAATGGGATATGTAGCATCTACATATTCCCTCCTAATCTATTTCTTTCCATGAAAGTCTTTTACAACTTTCATGAAATTCTCGAAACACCAAAATTCCACACTTTTCAAATCGACACTACAAATCCTTGCAAAATCAAAATTCAAAAATTAAACCTTTGGGGTTGAGGATTTTACATCCGAGACTGCATTGCTTTAGGATTCTTTCCCTATCGCAATGAAATACATCAAAATTAAACCTTTGGGGTTGAGGATTTTACATCCGAGACCGTATCGCTTTAGGATTATTTCCCTATCGCAATGAAATACATCAAAATTTAAACCTTTGGGGTCGAGGATTTTACATCCGAGACCGCATCGCTTTAGGATTCTTTCCCTATCGCAATGAAATACATCAAAAATTAAACCTTCGGGGTCGAGGATTTTACATCCGAGACTGCATCGCTTTAGGATTCTTTCCCTATCGCAATGAAATACATCAAAATTTAAACCTTTGGGGTCGAGGATTTTACATCCGAGACCGTATCGCTTTAGGATTCTTTCCCTATCGCAATGAAATACATCAAAAATTAAACCTTTGGGGTCGAGGATTTTACATCCGAGACCGCATTACTTTAGGATTCTTTCCCTATCGTAATGAAATACATCAAAATTTAAACCTTCGGGGTCGAGGATTTTACATCCGAGACCGCATTGCTTTAGGATTCTTTCCCTATCGCAATGAAATACATCAAAAAATTTAAACCTTTGGGGTCGAGGATTTTACATCCGAGACCGCATCGCTTTAGGATTCTTTCCCTATCGCAATGAAATACATCAAAATTAAACCTTTGGGGCCGAGGATTTTACATCCGAGACTCGCATCGCTTTAGGATTCTTTCCCTATCGCAATGAAATACATCAAAATTTAAACCTTTGGGGTCGAGGATTTTACATCCGAGACCGCATTGCTTTAGGATTCTTTCCAAAAATTTAAACCTTTCGGGGTCGAGGATTTTACATCCGAGACCGCATCGCTTTAGGTTCTTTCGCTATTGCAATGAAATACATCAAAATCAAACTCTTGGGGTCGAGGATTTTACATCCGAGACCGCATTGCTTTAGGACTCTTTCCCTATCGCAATGAAATACATCAAAATCAAACTCTCGAGGTTAAGGATTTTACATCCAATACCACATTGCTCTGAGATCTCTCCTCATTGTAATGATTCAATCTAATCAATTCAATTTTCTTTTGAGGTTGGAGATGTTACATCTAAAACCACAAAATTCCAATTTTCATTTCAAGTTCAAATCCCTTCAAAATTAATCTTAACAAAACTTCAATCTAAATGAAAACTCAAAATCTAAACTTACACATCAAAACTTAAACTAAAACAAAACGAAAATCTAAATCGAAATTCCCCGCATCATGTGATTCGGGACTCACCTCCTTTTCCTTCCCCAGCCGAGAGTTCGGTGAATCTCCAGGCCTCGTAGATATACTCGACACTCCCAACGGAAATTCTTCTACTTCGTCCTAAGTTTGTCACTTGGACATCCGTGTTGGTTTTGTTGATCTTTTCGGTCAACGCCAATACGCGCGGTGTGCTTGGTTAGCACACCACACCTATCGGGGGTCCATTTGTCGACCTCATTTTCGATGAGGTCTTCTCTCCTTCTTTTTAGTACTTCAGGATCTAGCCTCAGGCTTTTCCTTCGACTATCCTAGAGGACTAGAATCGGGACCCACCACTTAGAAATTCAAACCACTTCTTAACTCACCGCAAACTCCACAAACTTGATTGTAGACCCCTAATCACCTAGAGGGTCGAAATCAAATGCGGAAGTTTAAAGGATGAGTTCCCATAGGACTCTTTGGTCTTAGGACTGCCCTGGGTAGCCTGGTCTGGTGAAGGGTTGACTTACACACACACTACACCTATACACTACACTTTCACACTCCTTCTAAAAACACACCCATACCTAACTTGACCTCCTGACTCATGAAGGTGATTCACATGGATGGTCCTTAACCCCTAAGCCCTCGCGCAAGAGGTTAGGAACAACATAGTGGATGCCTCAAATGAGTCCCTTTATGGCTCATGTGGGCTTGATATGGCTTCATGGCTCAACCAAAATGATTTCATTCCACTTACATTCACCCAATCTTCAATTTTACAAATTTTCAATTTTTGACCCCCGGGACCCTACACCCACCTACACTTACCCAAAACCCTTGAAATTACCCAAATTTTCTAAAATCTCCAAATCACCCAAAAATCCTCAAGACCAATCCCAAACATTCCCACATCACTCAAATTGATCATTCATAGCCAAAAATACCAAAAATTCCAAAAATACCTCCCAATACCCTCCAAATACCCAAAATGCCCCTCTTAGCCAAAAAATCCAAAAATTCAGAAAATTCCCAGAAAATTCCAGAAAATCCCAAATATGCCCAATTTCATTTTGTTCAACTACACCATGGGCCAATTTTGTCAATTTATCCCACTTTTGACAAGATCCCCAATTTGACCCATTTTAACCCAAAGTGAACCCAATGTCAAACCAAACCTACCCAATTGACTCAAATTCTGGTCCAATTCAATTCTAAACTTCTATTCAACATCCCCAACACCAATCTAGACCAAATCCAAGCCCAATTTGATTGACATTTGAATCCAATTTCACTTTGGACCTTAAAGCCCAATTTGGACCCATGACCCAAACTTAGTCCAAACTCACCCAATTCAACTCCAATTAACTCCAAATCTTTTCTAAACCTTCCTTAACATTCCCACAAACAAAACACTAACATGATTTGCTCAAAATTTAGACCCAAACCCCACTCAAATTCAACCCAAAGCCAAAATCCCTTAAATGGGCCTACACCTAAACCTAGCCCATATAGGCCCAAACCCCAAAATCAAGACCCAATCAAAGTTGAAAACTCTTTAAAACAGCCCCATAAGCCATTTTCAACATTTATTTTACATCAATTTCAACCCTAGCCCAACATTGGCCCAAGTTAGCCCAATTTGACCTATGTTGACCCATTCACCAAGGAAGCCCAAATTCAACCCAATTCAAACCCAAATCACTCCCAACTTGCTTCAAATCACTCATGACACATCCATGAGCTAAACCCAACATTTGTTTGGCCCAATCCTTCACAAATTTCCCATCCATAAATTTATTTCCAAACCAAAAGCCCACTTTCTTAAACCTTCCTAAAAGCCCAAACTTCATGACAAGGCCCATATGACAAATTCTTATCATCATACCCTTAATTAAAATCATCCCTAAGTTAAAATCAATCATCAAATGGTTCCAAATCAAGCCATATGCCAAATTCCCATCAAAATGCCAAAATTTCTTTAAACCCATTTCCATGAAATTGACTTGGCTTTTCCCCAAGCCAAAGGTGAGCCATGAAACCATGCATGAGCCCCATAGGAGCCATGAGAGCCATGGAATCCACTTTCCACCTCACCAAACCACTAATGGCAAGAGAAGGGATCTCTTTCTTAAACCTTTCTTAAGCCCTTTTTACCTTAAACATGATACACTCTAAACCACACTTTGCCACCTAATCTTTGATGTGGACTTCACTACCTTTGGTAGGTTGACTCACATGATCCTCCCAGCCCAAAATCAGAACTTGGAAGGGTGCACCAAGCCCAAAATGGTGGGTTGACCCATTTGAACTCAAAGTGACCTTATCTCCATTCCATTTTAATCCAAACACTTTACACATGTCCAAGAACAATTGACTTCACCATTGCCAAGCCCCGACCTCCCCGGTCAAGATGGTGACCCTCGCTCGCCGGCCGCCCGCCCGGGTCGCCGAAAAACTCCATGGCCGAGACATGGGGAGAAGCCAAACTTTGGAATTCCACCCTGCTGAGCTGCCCCATGCCCAATGGCCACCATGGCTGTTCTTCTCTTGCCAAGAGCAGCAGATCCCAAGCCCTAACTCCCCCTGGGAGAGCCTCCAGCCATGCCTATTTAAACACCTCCCCTTCTCGGCCATGAGAGGTGCTGAAACAAACCTTAAGGAAACTCTGCCAAAATTGTTCCAGACTACTCCCCACACATGGAGAACTTGATCCCCACTGAAATCCCCCTGCCATTTCCTCTCTGTGAGCTCAATTTCAGAGTTGAAATCCAAGCCCAAAACCAGGACACTTCTCCACAGTGGATCAATCCTCAAATTGATTGGTCCTACACCTTCACCAGACCAAGGGAAGAAGTCCACCAACAAAAGCCCCCTCTCCAGGCCACCCATCTGTTCCAGACTCCAAGCTTTGTGATCGGGCTTGGTCGAAATCATACCTAGGCAATTCACTGGACCGGGAGACTTCATCCGGAGCTTCGTCGGGATCCAATCGAAGGTGACACAACTCTCAGATCGAAGCTTCACTTCTCTGAGCAAAGGTATGGACTCACTCTTCTTCCCGAGCTTACAGAGATTCTCCATTTAATTTGAGTCAATTTAAATACATGTTTACCGTATGGATGTGTTCGTCTCCTCGAAGACGAATCCATAGAGCATAAGAACACGAAAATCCGTTGAGAATCGAGTGAGAAATTAGGGTTAGAAGGTTGACGGTCACGGGTGCACACCGGTCGTAGACGATGAGCGGGAGCCGTCGGATCGAGCGTGTATCGAGCGGACGGTCCGGATCGAGCCGGACGGCGCGATGGTGCATGAACCGCGGGCCCTCGGAGCGCCGAGTCGGATGGCGGCGCCGAATCGGGAGACGACGCGTGGCCTTTCGGAGTCGCCGAGGATGGCGTGGCGCCGCGTGGATAAGTAGGAAATTAGGGCTATTTTCTATTTATTTAATTACCAGAAATTTGAAAATTCATAACTTTGTGTAGAAAAATCAGAAAAATAAAATAAAAATACCCTCTTGCTCAGTGAACAGAGGAGAATAATGTGGAAAAGAAATCATTTAATTTCATCAAGAATTTTATTTTTAATGATTTATTTACTGTCTGCATTGTTTTAATTCTCCATGCATATAGGAAATTCACCATGGCATGAGACCATAGGGCTTTTGAAGCCTCTGAATTTGGGAACATTCCCGAATTTTCCAAAGTCGAGGCCATCCCTATGAGAAGTTATCGATTTTTCAAATTCATGTTACTGTTTTGAGTATTTTAAATCCAATAATTAGCATGTTGTGAAATAAATTCTAGGAAAATTTGGTGATGTTTCTTATGACCGGAGGACCCTAGGAAAAATAGGTTTTGAATTAATTCACTTGGATTAACCCTAATCGGCTTAAACACCCTAAATAGGTCTTTAATTAATTAGAGCTAATCATGCATCAAATTGACTTGAAATCAATTCTCCACTGACCTTTAGGATCAGAGGAACCCACCATAAAAGTTTGAAGTCAATTGGGTTTGGTTAGCCCTACTAAATGGGTTGATTAAGCCATTTAGCCAATTTAAACTTTAAAAATTCATAACTTTCAAAATACTTTTCAAAAATTCACCAAATTGGTTTTGGAGCCTCTCTGATATTAGGGGAATTTAAGAAAATTAAAATTTCAATTTTCTAAAAAGTTGATTTTTTGTATTATTTTAATATTTTAATAATTAAAAAATAATAAAAATCACAAAAATAATAAAATTCACCATAATGTCACATTTTAAAATTTAATCACTTAGGAACAAATCCCATATTTTTCTTAGGTCTCTATGATGAGTTATTAAATTTTAAAGCCCTAGGGTAATTTTAAAATAAAATAAAATGTATTTTCTAGCATTTCCACTAAAATAATTCTAATAAATCAAAGAAAAATCAGAAAATTATGAAAATTGGTTCTCTGATTTCCTTGATATCAGAGAGATTTTTGAAAAATATAAAATTCATTTTTCAACCTGTATTTTATTTTTAAATTAATTAATACTCCAAAACTCAAAATAATTATAATAAAAAGAATATAATTCAAAAAATCACCAAAATTGGTCCAAGTGGTCCTCTGGTCATTAGAAATGTCCCATAATTTTTTTAAGGACAGAAACTTTCCCTTGGTCATATTATTAAATTTTCCTTGGAAATCCCTATTTTCCACCAAAAATAATTACATAAATAAATTAAATACAGAAAAATCACATTTTCTCCTCTAATGTCTTCATTGAAATATGAGTGAAGTGACATAAAAATTTCAAATTCATTTGAGCTCAATTTAGTGAGTTATGAAATTATTAAGCTTGAAGGGCAAAATGGTAATTAAAATTTTAACCTTTAATTAAAACTTTAGGCTTAATAAAATGAAAGAGTAAAATATTTGATCTTAATCTGATTTAGATGATTGAAATTTAAATAATTAAAGGGTAGAAACCTATTAAACAATTCAAAAATAATTAAAATGAACCTTAATAAAATAATTAATTAAATTTGGAAGAATAATGAAAAAATTGGAATTATTAAAATAGGGATATTATTAGGAAGAGATTTGTTCTTTAATTTAAGAATCCCTAAATTAATCATCCCAATAATATTTAATTCCTAATTAAAATGATAATCCAAGTTTAAGATTTAAAATGCTAAAAGACTTAATCATTAAATTAAATTAAAGTTAAATTATTTAAAGCAAACCCTTTTAAAATAAAATATTAAATTAAAATTAAAAAATTAAATCAAATTAAATTAAATTAAATTAAAACACATTAAATTAAATTAAATTAAATCAAATTAAAAATTAAATTAAATTAAATTAAATTAAATTAAATTAAAATCAAATCAAATTAAATTAAATTAAATTAAATTAAATTAAATCAAATTAAATTAAATTAAGCTAAATCATATTATATTAAATTAACTTAAATTAAATTAAATTAAATTAAACCACATTAAATTAAATTAAGTTAAATTAAATTAAATTAAATTAAATTAAATATAACATCACTTAAGACATAAAGAATTCAAAATAAATCTAAAACAACTTGAATACTATTCAAACTTAAATCCATTAACTAAAGTTAAATCATAACTCATTTGAACATCCATTTGCCCTCAAAAGCTCGTGATGTCATAACTCTTAAAAGGAGTGTTAAATGAAGTGTTACTTCATTCATGAGATATTCAAATGTCCTAGTTCATCGAGCGAGACAACAAATTTGAACTCCTGGACGATTAATTTGTATAATTAAATTCTCTTGGACTTAAAACAATCCTAGAAATATTGAAAAGATGTTTAAGATTCGTCTTAAGCACTTCCTCGATATGATAGGATATTTATAAGAACAATTGAACATAATTGTTCTTTGATGAAGAAAATCGTCCTCAAACCAAAATACAAGAACCTAGACGTCATAGGAGATGACTAGCTATAGGATTAGGAACTTGGTAGAAAACCATAACCCTTCCCTTAGCCTTACATAGGAACTTGTTTTAAATGCTTAAATATTCTAACTGTGTTTTAAGTGCAGCTTGGGATGACGGGAAAACCCTCCAGGTACGCTTTTATTTTATTGCAATTTACCTTATTACAATTTATTTAATCGCATCGCACTTACTTTTCTTGCATGATAAACAAGCATTGCATGAAAACCCACACCTTTAGGATAGTCCCTAAAACTAAAACCAAAACTAAATTAAAAGTCATTACAAGATAAAATTCACCGCCACAACATTTCAAAATATAAAACAACTCAAAATTTAATCACAAACGAACAACAAAACTACAACTACAACTAAATTAAAACGTCTTGTTGGATGATCGGGAATACCTCCGATGATGTAACCTACGAGTTACGAACGAGAATTCCCGCGGTATAAATGAAAGTGTGGAACTCATTCGGTTGAGTTTAGCAAATTCATTTGGACTAAGTGAATCCGATAAAAATAACGATGCCGGAAGGATGGAACCGTGGGATCTTAACCGGTGTTGTTATAATCAACTTTAAGATTTGTTTAATTAAAATATTAAAAAACACTTGGATTTTAAGATTTTCTCTAAACCAGAACACTTCTCTCATCTCCTGATTTATGACTTCTAAAACTAAACCTCTGCAACAAGGAGCTCGGAGCATGGTGGGCAGCACGGCCATCGTCATCAGCAAAACCTGAAATCTACATCAGCAAAACCATTCTTAGAATTAAATAACCAAGCCATAGGATTTCGAGGTAGTTTGCCTAGTGCGAACATAAATCCTCGACCTTTTGTTAGGCATTTGCATTGCAAATTAAGCCCTAACCGGTCTTAGGACTCCGAGGTAGTCGTTCGATACGACATAAACCCTCACATCTTCAAGGCTATTTGCATGATTTTACCATTCAAATATAAGTCTGAATTAATTAAAATTGGCAAGATCAAAATATTAAATAAACAATAGGACTTTCCTAAATCCAAGCAAAACAAATAGGATAGTCGGGAAATTACCATAGTTCGCTTCGAATCTGTGATTTCTCCTACCTTTCTTCCTTTGGATTCCCAAAATATAATGTTCCAAATTTGATCCATTCCCTATTGAATTTCCAAAATTCAATCCCTTGAAAACTTAAACTTTGAAATTCTTGAAAGCAGAACTATCGATTATTATCGAGAGTTTTCTTAGGTGATTCCGTCACTTAAGATGTAATTAACTATAGGGGCTTGCCCTTATAGGGAATTTTAAGAACCTGAGTAATATAAACCCCGTTTAATGTTTTCATATTAAACGAGGGAATTTGTCGGCTTATAAAATTGGTTCGCAGACCAAACGGATGTCACAAACTTCTCTAGTTTATTTAATCGAGCCTCATTATCAAGCGATGTGTCTATTCTTCGGGATAGATACACGGTTTGTAGTGCGACGCTCGTTTATATAAACTATTCGGGATGTGAGATCAGTTTGATTTCATATCTTAAAATTTTCAAATTTAAAATTATTTTCAAAATCAAATGCTACTTTTCAAATTATTTATTTAAATTAAATTAAAATTCTCCGACAATTTCTGTAGGCGACCCCCCTTTTCAAAATAAAACACATAACCTAAAATAAGCCGTACAAGTTCTGAAGAATAATAAGAAAGCTTTTGGTTGGACTATTGCAGATATAAAAGGAATAAACCCTTCAATCTGTATGCATAGAATTTTAATGGAAGAAAATTATAAACCCACTATTGAACCTCAAAGAAGATTAAATCCAATTATGAAAGAAGTTATCAAGAAAGAGATTCTGAAATGGTTAGATGATGAAATTATTTATTTTATTTTGGATAGCCAATTGGTAAGTCCTATTCATTGTGTTCCGAAGAAAGCAGGAGTAACTGTCATTGTTAATGAAAAAATGAATTAATCCTAGCAAGACAAGTTACTGGATGACAAATTTGCATTAACTATAGAAAATTAAACAACGCCACTAGAAAGGATCATTTTCCTTTACCTTTATTGGATCAAATGCTGGATAAACTTGCTGGACACTCATATTTCTGTTTTCTGAATGGATATTCTGGTTATCATCAATTACCCGTTGCTCCTGAGGATCAAGAAAAGATAACAATTACTAGTCCTTATGGAGCATTTTCCTTTAGAAGAATGCCTTTCGGTTTATGCAATGCACCTGCAACTTTTCAAAGATGTATGATGTCAATATTCTGTGACTTGATTGATAAAGGAATTGAAGTAATTGTGGACGATTTTTCAGTTTTTGGAACTTCTTTTGAATCTTGCTTGGAAAATATAACGAAAGTTTTGACAGATGTGAAGAAACAAATTTAGTTCTAAACTGGGAAAAATGTCAATTTATGGTCACATAAGGCATTGTACTTGGACATAAAGTTTCACGAATAAGGATGGAAGTTGATCATGCAAAAGTGAAAATAATTGCTAAGCTGCAACCACCTACTACTGTTACTGATGTAAGAAGTTTTCAGGGTCATGCTGGATTTTATAGGAGATATATAAAGGATTTTTCTAAAAGTGCTAACTCTCTTTGCCATTTATTGGAAAAAGAAGCTAAATTTGAATTTAATAAAAATTGTCTAAATACATTCAATATTCTGAAAGAAAAATCAATCACTGCACCTGTCATTATTGCACCTGATTGGAATAAGCCTTTTGATTTAATGTGTGATGCAAGTGATTATGCTATCAGAGCTGTATTAGGACAAAAATATGAGAAGATTTTCAAAGTTATATACTATGCTAGCAAAACTCTTAATGAAAATCAAATAAATTACACTACTATTAAAAAAGAGCTTTTAGCAATAATATATGTCTTTGATAAATTTAGACCTATCTTCTTGGAATAAAATGTATCGACACTGATCATTCTGCCATTAAGTATTTAATATCTAAAAAGGATGCTAAACCTGGGTTTTACTTTTACAAGAATTTGGTTTTGAAATTGTGAACATAAAAGAGACTGACAACCAAATTGCTGATCATTTATCAAAAATCAAAAATAATAATGAGAAGTTTTATGAAGAAAATATAAATGAGAAATTCCCAGATGAGCAATTATATGTCATTCAAGGATTACAAATGCCTTGATATGCAGATATAGTTAACTATTTGGTTAGCAATATTTTACCATATGGGTTGAATAACAAATACATTAAGAAATTCAAGAATGATTGTAAATCATATATTTGAGAAGATCCTCATTTATTTAAATTAGGAAGAGATTCTATGATTTGAAGATGTATACCTTATGAAGAAACTTTTGCTATTATTAAAAAATGTCACGATTCTGAATTTGGAGGACACTTTGAGTGGATAAAACTGCATTTAAAATTTTAAATTCAAGATTTTATTGGCTTACTCTATTTAAAGATGTTGGACATTATGTGAAAACTTGTGATCGATGTCAAAGAATGGGAAATATATCCAGAAAAGATGAAATGTCTCTAAACTTTATATTAGAAATCAAAATTTTTGATGTATGGGGTTTAGAATTTATGGGATCTTTCGTACCATCATCTGTAAAGATTTATATTTTATTAGCAGTTGATTATGTTTCAAAGTGGATAGAAGCTGTAGCTTTACCTAACTGTGATTCCAAAAGTGTTTCAAAATTTTTAAAGAAAATGATTTTTACAAGATTTAGAATGCCCAGGATAATTATCTCAGATGGGGGAAGTCATTTCAGAAATATAAGAATTCAATCATTACTAAAAAATTTCAGAATTAAACATATAATTGCAACTGCTTATCAAACAAGTGGAATGGCTGAAGTGTCAAATAGAGAAATTAAAAGAATATTGTAAAAGACTGTTAATCTTAAAAGAACTGACTGGGTTGATAGACTTGATTCTGCATTATGGGCTTATAGAACAGTTTATAAGACACCTATTGGAATGTCACCTTATCGGTTAATTTATGGCAAAAATTGTCACTTACCTGTTGAACTTGAGCATAAAGCTTATTGGGTGATAAAGGAGTTCAATTATAATTTGAATACTGCAGGAGAAAAGCGATTATTACAACTGAATGAAATGAAAGAGATAAGAAAAGAGTCTTATGAAAATGTAAGAATTTATAAGGAAAGAATGAAGATATTTCATGACAAAATGATTTCAAGTAAAATATTCGAGCTTGGACAAGAAGTGTTATAATTTAATGCTCGTTTAAAACTTTTTCCTAGAAAATTAAAATCTAAATGGATGGGACCATTTATAATTGAGAAAGTATACCCTTATGAAGCTGTGGATATTAAAGATCCCAAAACTGGAAAAACATTTAAAGTTAATGGATTAAGACTGAAGCCTTATGTGGGCGAAATGAAATTAAATTATAAAGAGGCTTATGAGCTGAGTCTACCCGATTAATTTAATTAATTAGATCGGGCTGACGATGTTAAACCAAGCGCTTGTTTGAGTTTAATTATTGCTATAAGGTTATGCCTTGGTCTTGACTAAATTTATATATAACTTCTGGAAATAGAAGACTAACAAGTCTGTGTTGGCTTAAGCAAAACATTTTCTTGAAGTATATATAAATTGGACTTGGACCACTCCATGTCAAATGTGAGTAAAAAGGAGATCAAGTTAACCTCCGTTTGTGATTGTTTGTGATTTGAATTTTTCATAATTGCGTTTGTGAGTTGATCATACCCGTTTGTTAGACCTATTTTTACGATCAAAACTTGCAAAATTTGAAGATAGGCGAATCAGAGTTGATCGACATTCCGGCGCCTAGGCGCCAAAAATTGGCGCCTAAGCGCCAGAATAGCTTGCGTATCGATGATCCAGAGCCTAGACGCCAGATTCCGGCACCTAAGCGCTGCATTTATAGATCGTGTAAAAACTGAAATTCTTCAGTTTTTCACACAAACTCTCTTTATATATAGCCTATTCTTCGTCCTCAATCCCATAGAAACCTTAATTTTGATTAGAGCCATCCATATTAGAAGAGTTAAGAAAAATTTGGAGGCAATGGATAGAGGAAATCATGGAAATGAGGTAAGAGACAAATCTCTTAAGGATCCCCAATCTTATTTTAATGATTTTTTTGCTGTTAGTTTGGAGAAAATGTTTAGTCGAATGGATAAGATTGAAGCGAAACTTCAGAGTATTGGTAATCGTCTCCATGAGATGTATCACCAATACGAACACTTGGAATGACAAACCAAACATCAATCTGATCATATGGCTGCCTATCATGACGCTCAAGTAGAAATGTACACCAAGAACAAGTGGATTGATGAAAAGACGGCTTTGGAATTTCCAAGGGCGTTGGTGTTTTATCCCTGCGGTCCTAGCGAACTTCATTGCGAAAAAGATGATAACTGAAAATCGGTGTTAAATAGATCTTATCTGTGTTTTTAGTTATGTCCGTGTCTTAAGTTAGTATGTTGAATGTTGAATTTGTGTGTTTGCTTAATTGTTCAATGTGTGTTGTTGGATTTGAATGTTTGCTTTGAATATGTTGTTGTTTGTGTTATTTATAAAACTTTGAACCTTGATACAGTCTTGTACTGAAAGTTATTGAATTTGGAATGGATGTTAGGATTTTAGAATTGAAGAATTTGGATACATTTTTTGTGGATTTATACTATCATTTTAATTTGATTGTGAAAATATTTGGAGGATATAAAATGGATTAATACTCTCATAAGAGTAATTAGGAGTCAAATTTGATAAGATTTGGTGGAAAATATTTAAAATAAATCAAATTTTTGGAAAGACGAGTCTGGCGCCTAGGCGCCATAATTCGGCGCCTAGGTGCCGGTTCAGCCTGAACCCAAAAACTCATCTTCTTAAACCCCCCACGCCATTTTTGACGCCTAAGCTTCCTTCTCCATAGTTTTTTGTGAAAAATACCCCCTAGAGATCCCATTCTAAGCCGGATTTTCAAGTTTTTGAGCTTGAAATCACCCGATTTCTTCATCTCAAGGTCAGATCTACATTCTAAACTCATTGTTTTTTATTTTTACCATGGATTTTTGTCTCATTTAGAAAAACCAAAATTTTGAGAAAATTTTTGAGTTTTTATGGTTAAATCCATGAATTTTTAAGATTTTTCAAGTTTGAAAAGCTTAAATTAAATTTATTTTCCTAGATTCGTTGAATTTATTTTGCATTTTTCTTTCACGTTTAAATGGCACCCAAATCTAACTGAGGAAAGGAACGAGAAAATTTTGATCGTAGCAAGTTCGTCACTGCTGCTGTACACTTCAGTTACAATGATTTTGCTACGACTTGGAAATTTATCTCGGAGCGAAGTTTTTATAGTCTTGGAGGAAGAATTGAGGAAACAATTGTTGCGCTCAACTGGCAACGATTCTGTTATTTCACTGCTGTTGCTGTTATCCCGATTGTGAGAGAGTTTTATGCTAATTTTGTGGATGCTGAAGAATACGAGATTTTCGTCAGAGGAGTTGGAGTAGGATTCACTCCCGAGCGCATCAATTTTTTCTATGGCCTGCCGCAAAATATTGAGTGTTATTTCACCGGATTATCTCCATCTGAGGGAGATTTGGATATGATCATTTCCTACCTGACTGATAGTACTGGAGCCTGGAAGATTCTGAATGGAAAAAGGGTAAATTTTTCATCTTCTAAGCTTAATGGTGTTTCAAAGGCATGACACTACTTTATTTCTGCTCGTCTCCTTCCATCCAATCATCTGAGCGAGGTTACCAAAGATAGAGCTATTCTCAACTATTGCATTCAAGAGAGAAAGTCTACTGATGTAGGGTGCATTATTTATGATTCTGTAGAGGTTATTGCTCATTCTAGCACTTCTACTGGACTTGGTTTTCCATCTCTGATCTATTCTCTATGTCAAAGTGCTGGAGTAGTTGCCGATCCTTCTGAGGAAAAGCTCAAATTGACAAAGCCTATAGGAAGAGAAAGTGTCAGTATTTATGATCGACTTAGAGGTAAGAGTTCTACTGCACCTTCTAGTTCATTACCTACTTCAGGTAGAGCTTCTACTTCTAGACCATATACTTATGCTGAGTCGCCATCTACTTTTTGGGAAACCATGCATGATAAGCTTATACAGCAACAGAATGAGTTATTCCTAACTCATTGTAGAGTAGATACAATAGATAAGAAGATCGGTCATCTTTCTGAGTATACACAAAGAAAGAGTGATTACGATGCTGACTATTTTGAGTCTTTAGTGAGATTTCTGAAGGGTGAACGTGATGTTCAGTTCCCTACTTGTCCCTAATTTTCACCGTATGTTGATCTGAAGGATATGGAGTTTTCTTTTAGCGATGACGATGATGAAGCTACAGACAGTGATTAGTAGCTTGACTTATCTCCAGAGATTGTTGATTCTGTTTTTAGTGGGTTTCTTGTTCCTTGTGCTGTTTAGTGTGATGTTAGTTATTAGTATGTTTGTGAACTTTTCATGTTGAAAATGTTTTTGGATTATCTGATGTGTGTTTAAGACTGAAATATGATAGAATTTTATATAAGTTTATTTACGTTTCGACTTACTCGTTTACTATTTAGATGTTAGCATGTTTAAAAATATAAAAATAAAAAAATAAAATATAATAATAATAATATCAATATATATATATATATATATATATATATAACTCCTGCTCAGCAAAAATTTTTCTATATATGCTTAATCATTTACGTTATATTCATATTGAAGCATGTGTAGAAGTAGAAGTTAGATTTTCCTTACTTGCATCATTATTACACTTAGATTAATTCCTATTCATTTCTTTCTCTCATGCTTTAGAAAATTTCATGATTTATATTTATACTTAAAGCTGAAGTTTGGGGGAGGAAAAACATTTATCAAATTTAAATATTATTTTTCCTTAAAGAACTTATATTTTCTTTAAAAATATATTAACATAACATAAGGAATGAAAAATCTGTTTAAGATTATCTAAATTTTTGAATTTATAAATAATTTGGTAAACTTGACTAAAATTTCAAAAATTTTGATTGATTTTAAGAATACAATTATTTAGCATAAAGAATGATAAGATCAAAATTTTTCTATTTATTGTAAAGAGACTTGTATTTTTGAAATACTAAGGAATCAAGATTATTGCTATAAAAAGAAACGATTAAAATAAGTTTTGAAAAATAATAAATTATTAATGTCATATTCAATAAGTAAGAATATATAAGTTTTTGAAAATAAGTTAAGGATAGTGATGTTCAAAATCATTAACAGGCTATCCAAAAATAGTAATCCTCATATAAAAAAAAAGAAGAAAAAAAAGGAAAAATAATGTGAGGAGAAGCTTGAAGAACAGCCTAATCAAAAATTGGCTTCACTTGAATTATCTTATAAGAAAAAAACTCACTACATTTTTAACTTAATTTCTATGTACAAATATTTTTTTTACTAGAAAAATAATTCATGAAAATCATTTTCTTGTAAATATTCTATGTGACCTTAATATGATAAACTACAATTATTCTTGAAATAAATGAAAAATTGGAAGTCTTATGATTTGGTAGTTAAATATTCTTAAATTCTTAAAATTAAACTTAATTAGTGAAATTTGGTTAATGATTTGTTAAAGCATTTATAAAATAAAAAATTATAAGGAATCTTAAATATTTTAACTTCATTTCAAATGTTATTTATTTTATGTAATTAAAAGGGTTACTTGAGGATAAATAACGTTTAAGTTTGGGGGAATTTGATCTACCTAAAAAATACCCATTTTTATGTCATATTTATTATTCAATTCTTAAGGATATTATGCTTTAATGAAAGGTATTTTCATGTTTTTGGATGTAGATGATTAAAAAGAAGTTCAAGGAAGAAAAAGAAGGAAAAAGAAGCAAAAATGAGCAAAAAGGAGCAAAATGGAGCAATTTTTGGAATTATTAGCCTGGCGCTAGGCGCCAGAATCCGGTGCCTAAGCACCAATTTGATACAGACGCTGTCAAGATTTTTTTGATGACTTTGGCCAGTTATTTGGACAGTGTTAAGTGGTTATTGGAGCTTCTAGAAGATTGGAAGTTACTCCTAATATATAGGGCATGTGATGCAATGTATTTGGACACAAGGAAACAGTTTGGATCGCGAAGAGGTGCTGCCTAAAGTGAAGAGGTGCAAACGACCTGATGAAGGAGTCTGGCGCCTAGGCGCCAGATCCCAGCGCCTAGGCGTGACAGTTACCTTCTAGAAGGTACATTAAATTTGGACGAATTTTGAAGAGGTGCCTTAAGCAACCCCTGGTCAAATTCAGAGCTCTATAAATATGAGCCCATTCTACAGAGAAAAAGCCCAATTCATCACCTTCTAACTCCCCCTCTAGTTTTAGTCTCTAACATATTTAGGGTGCCACTTTATTTTGTATCTAGTGAGTTTATTTTGAGTGTTTATTGTGTGTTGTTGCTGTTGGAGTCTTTCATCATTGCTTTGGAGTCAGTAAATGTTAGCGGATCACTTGAAGAAACACTTCAGATAAGTATTTGTATTTTAGTTCAAAGTTTTATAAATATGTTTTGTTATGTTATTTCAATGTGCTCTGAGTAGTTAGATATCTTTCTTCTTTCAACTATGAGAAGATTATAAATTAATTAAATTTTGTAGGAGAATTAAATATAAAATACTTTAAACATTGTGATGATCTTACTACCTGATCTTAGTTTACTTTTTAAATTGGTCATTTAAATAGTTAAAATCTGTTGAAGAATTTTGAGATCTATTTTGAGATAAATTCTTAACTAGCAGATATCACATAAATCTTTAGGTAATTGCAAGCTATACGGGGATTATTTAAAGTGAAGTGCAAATAAATAGGAAGATAATATTTATTGGGCGTAAAATTATTAGTTTTTAGAATGACAGACTAAATTCTAATAATTTGGTTTATAGAAAGGTAATGGGTCCCTGGTAGGGCTGACCATAGCCACCCTTGGACATCTAGTAGTGTGAGCCTAGATTAACCCATTCTACTAATAAAACATCCGGAGCCTGTCAATAGATTAGTCAATGTTCTTTGCACCTGGACCAAAGGGTAAAGAATAGTAATGCTTCTATTTGGCACAATAACATAATCTAAATTCCCTTCAAAGATAATTATTTTATAAATCTTAGATTAGTTGAAAAGGAGAAAGTCATTTTTATACTTGCATTTTAATTGTTGATTGATTAAATTTATTACTTTACTGCTTACTTGGTTTTAGTAAAAATTGTTAGTAAATTAAATTTGAATATATATATATAAGGTCTTATAAATTGCATTTAATTTGAAATCTAAAATTATTTCTTATTGTTAACCAGGACTCCACTAGAACCCTGTATTACTTGAACGATACGTATACTTGCGTTTAAAATTATGAATTTCACAATAATTATGATAAAATCTAAATATAAATAAAAGTAAACCTCGCACTTCAAGTTTTTGAAGCCTTTACCAGGAAATAAATATTTTAAAAAGTGGTATCAAATTCTTGTATTTTAAAGCATATATAAAGTTGCATCGCATCAGTGGTCATTAGGTTAAGAATTGACTATTTTGACCGAAGTTGACCATTTTGGTCAATGTGGTGTTCAATGGGTCAAGGATTGATCAGTTTGACCAAAATTGACCATTTGGGTCAAAGGTTGACCAGTTTGGTCAATGTTGATCAAATCAGTGTTTGTCATTACTGATTTGATCAATTTAGGATATCATTAAGATTTGGATTAAAATGGATTTATAGGGTCTTATCCTAGACATTAAGGTTTAGTGTCCATCGATGAGATTTAGGAAGTCAATATTGTTATATTTCCTGTCTCAAGCTGATTTTGAAATAATCCTCACAAATGTGAGGTCAATAAATGGGCCCCCAATATGTGTGGAATACTGTATGAGTATGCCATACATATTGGCGTTGACCAAAATAGTCTGGATAACCCAACATAATTGTCAGTTTATTGTCAGAGAAAATTTATTTCGAAAAGAAGATGGATGTCATATTTCATTAAAGGAGGTTTCACACTGCTTTTTAAAGATACCGAATGTTAGAATGCCATATTTCCGTGCCAGGAAAAGGATTATATATAATAGCTGAAGAGAGAGAGAGGATGTCATACCATCTCTCAGAAATGTGGAATGTCGATATGTCGATTTTGAGAAGGAATGCCATATGAATTATATCCTTTCTCAAAGAAAGAGCTATAGGAATGTCGTATTTCCGTTTCAGGAATGGACTTATATCCAATGGCTCAAGACAGAGAGGATGCCATACCATCTCTCAGAAATGTCAAATGTTGATATGTCAATTTTGAGAAAGAATGTTATATGACTTATATGCTTTCTCATCGAAAGAGCTATAGGAATGTCATATTTTTGTGTCAGGAAGGGACTTATATCCAATGGCTGAAGAGAGAGAGGATGCCATACCATCTCTCAGAAATGTCAAATGTTGATATGTCCGTTTTGAGAAGGAATGCTATAGACTTATATACTTTCTTAAAGAAAGAGATATATGAATGCCATATTTTTGTGTCAGGAAGGGACTTATATCCAATAACTGGAGAGAGAGAGGGCATCATGCCATCTCTCAAAAATGTCAAATTTCAATATGTCGATTTTTAGAATGAATGCTATATGACTTATATCCTTTCTTAATAAAAGAGCTATATGAATGCCATAGTTCTTTGTCAGGAAGGGACTTATATCCAATAACTGAAGGTTATGTGCCGAAAACACATAAAGAAAAGTGTAGTCACTGGGGATTTGATCTTTACAAGTCAAAGGATAAATCTCATATTAATTATAACAAGTTGTTTATTATGTCATTTTTAATTTAAAGTGTTCAGTTTGGCATTTTTAGACCTGCCGATGTATTATTGACAGCTGGGGAATATCTTACAAAATTTTATTCCACTACCCAAGATAATGTACATTGATAGTAAAAGTCAACAGCACGTCATATGTTACATGTCACACATTACAAACTGTCTACATAACATCATATAAAAAGTTGTCAGATTGCCTTTTTTGTTGTTCTTGTAACTTGGACACTGCTAGACCTATTACAAATATCTAAAACACCAAGACATTGTCTGTCAAATATGTCCTAGGTGTTTGGATATTGATAGGGTTATGGTAGTTCCAATGATTTTAATCCCTGAGCTCTGACATAGGTTCATACCCGATCGGCCGTTTGTCAGGATGCATTCTTCGTGGTGTAATCGAGATCCTTTATCTGCTCA
Source organism: Papilionanthe hookeriana x Papilionanthe teres (assembly GCA_022702705.1). Taxonomy (NCBI): domain Eukaryota; kingdom Viridiplantae; phylum Streptophyta; class Magnoliopsida; order Asparagales; family Orchidaceae; genus Papilionanthe; species Papilionanthe hookeriana x Papilionanthe teres. The sequence continues at coordinate 134,924,691 of CM040425.1, read as the reverse complement.
CACTAGGTATGCAATGTTTAGCAACATCAATTCCATTCCCTTGTAAGACTAGGACTGATCCACGCAGAAGGGGAATTTGACAAGATTCACGAAATTCTCTCGGTCCCACAATCCTTATCTCTCTTTTAAACGTGATAGAGCATCACTTTAAGAGTGATACTGTGGAGAAAGGTCTCTCAAAGTCATGACTATCAATATGTGGCGAGATACAATCTCCTTTTTCATAAATGTTGATGATGCAGCCGTCGGTAATACAATTACGTGGTATTATATTACAAGTTACTAGTCGCTTGATGATTTGAACAATGATTGTGGGTATCGGGTCTACTTGTTCATGTTGTAGAATCCCATGAAGATTCCCATCTTGGTCTTTGGCGTAATTGTAACAACATCCATATTGGATAGTCACCCGTCCATTGCTGCGTATCCATTTATTGGGCTCAGAAAATGTCCTTTTCTTTAAACCTCCAGCTCTCCATGATCTCGAGCTTCCATTATATGCTCAACAATGACAGCATGTTCATCCTCATCATAGACTCTTGTAACCAATTTAATATCTTCCTGTATGTTTATAGTCCGACCATCGATATGTTTAAATTGTTTGAAAGAGTGTCGTATAAGGTCCAGAATGCGTCTTAATTCTTCCTCAGAAATAAGTTTTCTATCAGTCGGTTCTTCTGGAGTTGTAAGATCAAGAGCTGATACTTATGGCGTTAGCATGAAAACTGTTCTTTCTATGGGTTCTTCTTCTTCGGGATCTAAATTATCCACTATTAGAACATGATATACCTCTAGGTGTGTATTCAAGGATCGAGAATTTAAATTCAGAATTGTCTTCATCCATAAATTTTGTGCTTTGTTGTTCTTTCTTTTCAAGTCGCATCAGTCGTTTATTTTGATTACTTCTTTAGGCTCGTGTCTACCCAGATGTCAATTTATTGACTCTTGCAATAGATGTTTCTGGGATTTCATGAGTCTCAGCGACTACAAATGACTTCAATTTTCCAATGTCAGGATTTTTTTTTGACTTATTGATTTTGCTTTTTCTTCAGAGATATCAAGTTGTCGGGCCCTGAATTCTAGCACAGGCAATTCCTTTTTAGCTTTCTTTTTGTCCACAATAGACAAAAATGGTCCATTATATAGCAGTTTGATTTGTGTCAGTCAAAATCAAAGTGGATCCTTGATCGTTTCTTGATACATTGACGGTCCAATGCAAAATACACATAACTTCGAAAAGTGAATATGAATCTGTTGTTCGACATTTTCCTATAAGTAACAGGCTAATGGAAATATATCAGACCAAGTTTTGATTTATTTTATCAATATGAAATTTATTATTGTCGAGAAATGTTATTCACAAACACATGTTATGTGAACAAAAGAAAATGTTCAAAGAGAGACAGTGATTATCAAAAGTTTGTTTATAATTTCATTCACTATTATCCCAGTTTACAAAAAGTCATGATTTTTTATGTCACACACTATTTTTTCAAGAAACACTCATTGATCTGGGCCAACAATCTTTCTCCTTGACAATCTACAAATTGGTAAGATCCTCTCGAATATGTCTTTTCAATTACATACTGGCCCTCTCATATTAGTTCAAACTTTCCTCCTATTCTTCGAAGAGCGAGGATAGGTCTTTGGAGAACTAAGACTAATTCACCAAGTCGAAAGTTTCTAGGACGAACCAATTTGTCGTGGGCCCGTATCTTTTTTGCCTGATATACTTCAAGATTTTGCTGAGCTTGTAAATGTTTGCCTTCTAAACTTTCAAGCTCTTTAAGTCATAATTTGACATTTTCTTCAACTATTTTTGTGACCGCAACTCTGAGGGAAGGGATTTGCACTTCGAGAGGTAAATAGCTTCAGAACCATATACCAAAGCAAACGGTGTTGACCGTGTTGGTGTTCAGTATGTAGTCCTATAGGCCCACAGAGCTTCTATCAATCGCTCATGCCACTGTCTTGGACTATTAAAATAATGTCTTTTTTAAAATTTGTACCAATGTTTTGTTGAAGGCTTAAACTAGACCATTGTCTTTAGGATAATGGATTGTAGAATATCTCCATTCAATCTCATGTCTTTGAATAAAGTTGTTCATTTTTGTATTTTTAAAAGCCATTCCATTGTCTTATATGACTCTTCGATAAATTACAAATCTATAAACAATATGAGTCTTGAAGAAATGAAAAACTTGTTTTGCCTTAACTTCTCTAAACGGTATTGCTTCTACCCATTTGGAGAAGTAATCAGTAGCTGCTAGAATAAATCAATGGCCTTTATATAATGGAGTGTCTATAGGGCTCACTATGTCTGTGCCCCAACATTCAAATGGCCAAAATGCAATGGTTGGATGTAATAAATTTGGCAGTTGGTGTTAGAGCACTCCATGTATTTAATATTGATGAAATTTCTTTGCAGTTTCAAGATAATCAGTCATCATTGTTGGCCAATAATATAACATTCTTTTTATTTTTATTTTCATTTTAGGTCCAGATTGGTGTGCACCACATAGACCTGAAAGAAATTATTTAACAATCTTTTAAGCTTCATATTAGTTTAAACATCTTAACCACATTTGGTACAAAAATCGTTTATAAAGAATATCATTCACTAGAGCATAGGACAATGCTCTTTGTTTTATCTGAGTTGCAATAAACTTGTTTTTGAGTAACCTTCTGGTCTGTAAATATTGAATAATTGGTTGTCGCCAATCATCCTTTTCTTCATCCATTATTGTTGTTGTCGTGTTTTCACCAATTTTGTGTTGATTGTCCATGTCAATTTGGGAAAGAATTTGTCGTCCTTTTATAGAGATCAGAATATCATCTTCTTCTGGACAAGAGAATTCTTTTGCAAGTTTTGCCAAAGTATCTGCTAAAGAATTTTCTCATCTCAGAATTAGGAAGAAAGTCACATCATGAATCTGTTGAAGCAGTTTTAGAGTGTAATAGGAGTATTGGTCAGGTCGAGATTTCAATTTCTTGTTTTTGCCCTCAATTTGATTAATGATCAATTGAGAGTCTCCGTAGATGTAGATATTTGTTATTTCCATTAGTATTGGCAATTCGAGACCGGTTTTGAGTGCCTCATATTCAAATTCGTTATTTGTGCATGTGTCGGCGTATTTTTTTTAGGTTGTGTGTTTAATTTATAATCATATATAACTTGAAAGTAGCATTTGGTTTTGAAAATAATTTTATGTTTGAAAATTTTAAGATATGAAATAAAACCGATCTTATATCCCAAATAGTTTATATAAACGAGTACCGCATCACAAACCGTGTATCTATCCCAAAGAATAGACACACTGCTTGATGATGAGGCTCGATTAAATAAATTAGAAGATTTGTGACATCCCTTTGGTCTGCGAACCAATTTTATAAACCGACAAATTCCCCTGCTTAATATAAAGGAATTAAGCAGGGTTTATATTACCTGGGTTCTTAAAGTTTCATATAAGGGCAAGCCCCTATAGTTAATTACATCTTAAATGACGGGAATCATTTATGAAAACTCTCGATAATGATCAGTAGTTTTACACTCAAGAATTTCAAAGTTTAAGGTTTTCAAAGGATTGAATTTTGGAAATTTTAATTGGGAATGGATCAAATTTGGAACAATTATTTTAGGGAATCAAAAGAAGAGAAGTAGGGGATGTCACGGACCTGAAGTGAACTTTGGTGACTTCCCAACTATCCTATTGTTTGGCTTCAATTTGAGAGTTTATTTAATGTTGTAATCCTGCCAATTTCAATTAATTAGGACTTATGCTTGTATGATATGATCATACAAACAGCCTCGAAGATGTGAGGGTATATGTCGTACCAAACGACTACCTCAGAGTCCTAAGACCGATTAGGGCTTAATTTACATAATATGATTATGCAAATGCCTAACAAAAAGTTGAGGATTTATGTTGCACTAGGAAAACTACCTCAAAATCTTATGGCTTGGTTATTTAAAACTAGGAAAATGTTTTGCTGAAGTAGACCCGAGTTTTGCTGACGACGATGGCCGTGCTACCTACTATGCTCCAAGCTCCTTATTGTTGCAGAGTTTAGTTTTAGAAGGTGAAAACCAGGGGATGAGAGAAGTGTTTTGATTTAGAAGTCTTAAAGTTCAGGTGTTTTTAATATTTTGTTAGGGGAATATTAAAGTTGATTATAACAACACCGGTTAAGATCCCACGGTTCCATCATTCCGACACCGTTATTTTTATCGGATTCACTTAGTCCAGATGAATTTGCTAAACTCAACTAAATGAGTTCCACACTTTCATTTATACGGTGGGAAATCCCGTTAGCAACACGTAGGTTATATCATCCGAGGTATTCCTGATCATCCAACAAGACGTTTTAATTTAGTTATAGTTGTAGTTTTGTGTTCTGTTTGTGATTAAATTTTTAGTTGTTTTATATTTTGAAATATTGTGGCGGTGGATTTTTATCTTGTTGTGACTTTTAATTTAGTTTTGTTTTCAATTTTGTGGCTATCCTAAAGGTTTCATTTATCATGCAACAATCCTGTTTATCACACTAGAAAAGTAAAGCGTAGTGCAGGTAAATAAGTTGCAATAATGTAAAAGCGTACCTGGAGGTCAAAAATTAAAATTTTGGAAAAATGAAGGTTGATCAAGTTTGAGTAGAATGGAATCACTTTGGTTGAGCCATGAAGCTATATCAAGCCCATAAGAGCCATGAGAGGACTCATTTGAGGCATTCACTATGTTGTTCCTAACCCTCTTAGCCAAGGGCCTGGGGTTAAGGTCCATCCATATGAATTACCTACATGAGTCAGGAAGTCAAGCTAGGCATGAATGCTTTTAGTATTTGGAATGTGTGTGAAAGTGTAATGTGTGCGAGTCAACCCTCACCGGACCGAGCCACCTGGGGTAGTCCTAAGGCTAAAGAGTCCCATAGGGAACTCATCCTTCAAACCTCCACATTTGATCTTAACCCTCCAAGTGACTTAGGGGTTTACAATCAAACTTATGGGGTTTGCAGGGAGTTAAGAGGTGTTTGAATTTCTAAGTGGTGGGTTCCATTTCTAGTCCTCTAAGATAGTCAAAGGGAAAGCCTAAGGCTAGATCCAAAGTACTAAGGAGAGAGAAGAGTGTTGACCTCATTTTTATAATAAGTCAATACCTTTTGACCTAAAAAGTCAAGTTTGGTCAAAATGGTCAAACCAGACCGAATGACCAATCCTGTTGACCCCATAGGTCAACCTTTTGACCTAAAAAGTCAACTTTGGTCAAAATGGTCAAACCAGACCCAATGACCAACCCTGTTGACCCCATAGGTCAATCATTTGACCTAAAAAGTCAAGTTTGGTCAAAATGGTCAAACCAGACCCAATGACCAATCCTGTTGACCCCATAGGTCAACCATTTGACCTAAAAAGTCAACTTTGGTCAAAATGGTCAAACCAGACCAAATGACCAACCATGTTGACCCCGTAGGTCAACCATTTGACCTAAAAAGTCAACTTTAATCAAAATGGTCAAACCAGACCCAATGACCAACACTGTTGACACCATAGGTCAACCTTTTGACCTAAAAAGTCAACTGGTCAAAATGGTCAAATCAGACCCAATGACCAACCCTGTTGACCCCATAGGTCACCCTTTTAACCTAAAAAGTCAACTTTGGTCAAAATGGTCAAACCAGACCCAATGACAAATCCTCTTGATCCCATAGGTAAACCTTTTGACCTAAAAAGTCAACTTTGGTCAAAATGGTCAAACCAGAACCAATGACCAATCCTGTTGATCCCAACTTTGGTCAAAATGGTCAAACCAGACCCAATGACCAGTCCTGTTGACCCCATAGGTCAACCTTTTGACCTAAAGGTCAACTTTGGTCAAAATGTCAAACCAGACCCAATGACCATCCATGTTGACCCCATAGGTTAACCTTTTGACCTAAAAAGTTAACTTTGGTCAAAATTGTCAAACCAGACCCAATGACCAACCCTGTTGACCCCATAGGTCACCCCTTTGACCTAAAAGTCAACTTTGGTCAAAATGGTCAAACTGGACCTAATGACCAACCCTGTTGACCCCATAGGTCACCTTTTGACCAAAAAAGTCAACTTTGGTCAAAATGGTCAAACCAGACCTAACGACCAACCCTGTTGACCCCATAGGTCACCCTTTTGACCTAAAAAGACAACTTTGGTCAAAATGGTCAAACCAGACCCAATGCCAACCCTGTTGACCCCATAGGTCAACCTTTTGACCTAAAAGTCAACTTTGGTGAAAATGGTCAAACGAGACCCAATGACCAACCCTGTTGACCCCATAGGTCACCCTTTTGACCTAAAAAGTCAACTTTAGTCAAAATGATCAAACCAGACCCAATGACTAACCTCCGTTGACCCCATGAGTCACCTCTTCGACCTAAAAGTCAACTTTGGTCAAAATAGTCAAACCAGACCCAATGACCAACCATGTTGACCCCATAGGCCACCCTTTTGACCTAAAAAGTTAACTTTCGTCAAAATGGTCAAACCAGACCCAATGACCAACCCTGTCCATTGGTCACCCTTTTGACCAAAAAAGTCAACTTTGGTCAAAATGGTTAAACCAGACCCAATGACCAACCTCGTTGACCCATAGGTCAACCTCTGACCTAAAAAGTCAACTTTGGTCAAAATGGTCAAACCGGACCTAATGACTAACCCCGTTGACCCCATAGGTCACCCTTTTGACTCAAAAGTAAACTTTGGTCAAAATGGTCAAACCAGACCCAATGACCAACCCTGTTGACCCCATAGGTCACCCTTTTGACCTGAAAAGTAAACTTTGGTCAAAATGGTCAAACCAGACCCAATGACTAATCATGTTGACCACATAGGTCACCCTTTTGACCTAAAAAGTCAACTTTGGTCAAAATGGTCAAACAAGACCCAATGACCAACCCTGTTGACCCCACAGGTCATCCTTTTGACCTAAAAAGTCAACTTTGGTCAAAATGATCAAACCGCACCAATGACTAACCACCGTTGACCCCATATGTCACCCCTTTGACCTAAAAGTCAACTTTGGTCAAAATGGTCAAACCGGACCCAATGACCAACCCCGTTGACCCCATAGGTCACCCTTTGACCTAACAAGTTAACTTTGGTCAAAATGGTCAAACTGGACCTAATGACTAACCCCGTTGACCCCATAGGTCACCCTTTTGACCAAAAAAGTCAACTTTGGTCAAAATGGTCAAACCAGACCCAATGACCAACCATGTTGACCCATAGGTCAACCTTTTGACCTACAAAGTCAACTTTGGTCAAAATGGTCAAACCAGACCCAATGACTAACCATGTTGACCCCATAGGTCACCCTTTTTGACCTAAAAAGTAAACTTTGGTCAAAATGGTCAAACCCGACCCAATGACCAACCCTGTTGACCCCATAGGTCACCCTTTTGACCTAAAAAGTAAACTTTGGTCAAAATGGTCAAACCAGACCCAATGACCAATCATGTTGACCCCATTGGTCACCCTTTTGACCTAAAAAGTCAACTTTGGTCAAAATGGTCAAACCAGAACCAATGACCAATTTTGTTGACCCCATTGGTCACCCTTTTGACTTAAAAAGTCAACTTTGGTCAAAATGGTCAAACCAGACCCAATGACCAACCCTGTTGACCCCATAGGTCACTCTTTTGACCTAAAAAGTCAACTTTGGTCAAAATGGTCAAACTAGACCTAATGACCAACCCTGTTGACCCCATAGGTCACCCTTTTGACCTAAAAGTTAACTTTGGTCAAAATGGTCAAACCAGACCCAATGACAACTTTGGTTAAAATGGTCAAACCAGACCCAATGACCAACCCTGTTGACCCCATAGGTCACCCTTTTGACCTAAAAAGTCAACTTTGGTCAAAATTACCATACAAGAATGACCAACCCTGTTGACCCCATAGGTCACCCTTTTGACCTAAAAAGTCAACTTTAGTCAAAATGGTCAAACTAGACCCAATGACCAACCTTGTTGACCCCATAGGTCACCCTTTTGACCTAAAAAGTCAACTTTGGTCAAAATGGTCAAACCGGACCAAATACCAACCCTGTTGACCCCATAGGTCACCCTTTTGACCTAAAAAGTCAACTTTGGTCAAAATGGTCAAACCAGACCCAATGACCAACCCTATTGACCCAATAGGTCAACCTTTTGACCTAAAAGTCAACTTTGGTCAAAATGGTCAAACCAGACCCAATGACCAACCCTGTTGACCCCATAGGTCACCCTTTTTTCCTAAAAAGTTAACTTTGGTCAAAATGGTCAAACCAGACCCGAGGACCAACCCTGTTGACCCCATAGGTCACCCTTTTGACCTAAAAAAGTGAACTTTGGTTAAAATGACCAAACCAGACCCAACGACCATCCCTGTTGACCCCATAGGTCACCCTTTTGACTTAAAAAGTTAACTTTGGTGAAAATGACCAAACTAGACCCAATGACCAAACCTGTTGACCCAATGACCAAACCTTTTGACCCAATGACATGTTTAAAACCCCACAATGATAAAATCACAAATATTGTGATCGAATCAACAATGATAAAGTTGAAAAATGTCACATTGGACATCTTGATCTTAAATTGATCAATTTATGCTGACTTGGGTCAACCTAAATCAAAATTGGTCAACACTTATCTATTTTAATCAAAATAGGTAAAAAATGAAATAAAAACAACAAAATTAATCAAATAATTAATTTCAATATTATTTTGATTAATTAAATTAATTAATGATTTAATTTTCAGTATTTTAATTAAATGACATAATTAATTAAAATGAAAATTAAATTAAAATCATAAAATGACAAAATTAAATAAAAATGATAAAATTAATCAATTAATTAATTTGAAATTATTTTCAATTTATAAATTGATTAATGAAATAATTTACAATAATTTTTAATAACATAATTAATTAAAATGGAAATGACACATGGCCTTCCCATAATTAATTAAAGTTAAAACTAAATTAAACCCATCATAAGACATAATTAACACATGACAAAGCTTAACTTAAATTTTGGCTAACCATGGGTTAACTCCCATCATGGTGAATAAGATGAGGTGGCTCTACCTCCTTCATTCTAAGCCATGACTCACCTCTACTCAACAATGAGGTGGCCGGCCAACACTAAGGCATATTTCCTACCTCCTAAACTAACAAATGGGAAGGGAACAAAGCTTAAGCTCCACTCCTCACCATGGTTAAATGAAATCATGAGGGGGAAACATATGTGTCACCATTTGCCAAAGCTAATGGGTGACTTGTAAGCTCATGAGGAAGGGAAATTGCAGCTCATTTCAAAGAGCTAAACCACCTCATGCATGATCCAATGGAAAGGAGCCAAAACAATGAGCTCATGATGGAGAACTTTTGAAAGACAACCATAGTTATCCCCTCAGCCGAAATTTTATCTTCAATTCATTAATAGGGAAGATAACAAATCCCTTAGTACAGCCTAAGCCAAGCCATGGCCTCCCCATGGCTATAAATAGGGCCATACCCGAGCCTTAGTATGAAGAAGAAAAAAATTTAGTGAGACCTATAGGCTACTCAAATCTTCTGGCTCCCAACACAAAAACACTTCCCAAGAGTCTTAGCAATCCATTTTGATCAAACCCATGCCATAGATTGAGCCCAATCGAGCCAATTTGGTCAAAATTCAAAAATAGCCCAAACCAGCCACCTTCTTAAAATTCTCCTCTGAGGCCAACTTTTGAACCAAATTGGTGCAGTAACAATCTTCCTCTGGAGTCTTAGAAGACAACTACAAGGTCTGATCAAGCTTGATTTACTTATGGCAAAGGTATGAAATTATTTTTCTTAAAATAATTTATATTTTTGAAATATCATGGGTTAACCTAGCCCAGAAATATATCATCACCGTATAGATACATTCTATACGTCTAGATGATTCCATATGTTCAAAAATCACTCAATTTCGTTGAGAAATGAGTGAGATATTAATGTTTGAAGTTTAACGGTTCGAACTTTTTTCGAATTAATAAGGGGTTTATCTCCGCAGTCTGCTCCCGTGTTTTGGAACGGACGGAGCTGATCGGGCCATCCGGTGTACGCTGTTCAGATCCGTGCACGAGATCTTCCCGCTCTTCGACGCGTACGAGGACACGCGTCGCTCGGCTGATTTTCTGGAATTAATAAATTCCAGAAAACATTAAAAACTTCAAAAATTCATATCTTTTGATCCAGAGGTCATAAAAATAAAACAAAAATACCTCTGGAAAGCTCTTGAAGAGAAGAAAATTATGAGACCAAAATCATAATTTTATTCTCAGTATTTAATTTTTAATTAATTAAATACTCTCTAGAGTATTTTAATTATTAAAAATTATTTACAAGTCAGAAAAATATAAAATTTTTAGGGAATTACCTTTAAGTCCTTAGGCACATCTTCTGATTTTTCAAAGGCTAGGATTGCTCTCTAGGATATGATTTCCTAATTTCCATGATATTTTCTAATTATTTTCAAAAATAATTATAAAATTTGGAAAAATTGGAAATTTAAATGCAATATGATAGAGAACATTAGGATAACAGACAACAATCCTAAAACAACAATTCTCAAGTCATCAAAACAATCTAAAAGACATTTTGAAATAAGGTTAAGATTTATTAATTTTAAAATTAATAATTCAAAACCTTCTCTTCACATATTTAATCCATCTCATCATGGATTAAGCAAGTGATGAATCCAACTCAAATCAAATAATAATTAGGTTTAAAGACAACTTAAACCTAGCTAAACCATTAAACCTTAGGGTTTAAGACCAAAATCAAATCTTTAATTAAGTTTAAGGGCATATTAAACTTAACTAACCCATTAAACCTTACCTAAATTAGGTTTAATACAAAAACCAAATCTTTAATTAAGTTTAAGGACATATTAAACTTAATTAACCCATTAAACCTTACCAAAATTAGGTTTAAAAAAATCAAATCTTTAATTAAGTTTAAGGACATATTAAACTTAATTAACCCATTAAACCTTACCTAATTAGTTTTAATACCAAAATCAAATCTTTCATTAAGTTTAAGGACATATTAAACTTAATTAACCCATTAAACCTTACCTAAATTAGGTTTAATACAAAAATCAAATCTTTAATTAAGTTTAAGGACATATTAAACTTAATTAACCTATTAAACCTTACCTAAATTAGGTTTAAAAAAATCAAATCTTTAATTAAGTTTAAGGACATATTAAACTTAATTAACCCATTAAACCTTACCTAAATTAGGTTTAATACAAAAATCAAATCTTTAATTAAGTTTAAGGACATATTAAACTTAATTAACCCATTAAAACTTACCTAAATTAGGTTTAAAAAATCAAATCTTTAATTAAGTTTAAGGACATATTAAACTTAATTAACCTATTAAACCTTACCTAAATTAGGTTTAATACAAAAATCAAATCTTTAATTAAGTTTAAGGACATATTAAAATTAATTAACCCATTAAACCTTACCTAAATTAGGTTTAATACAAAAATCAAATCTTTAATTAATTTTAAGGACATATTAAACTTAATTAACCCATTAAACCTTACCTAAATTAGGTTTAAAAAAATCAAATCTTTAATTAAGTTTAAGGACATATTAAACTTAATTAACCCATTAAACCTTACCTAAATTAGGTTTAGAAAAATCAAATCTTTAATTAAGTTTAAGAACATAAAACTTAATTAACCCATTAAACCTTACCTAAATTAGGTTTAATACAAAAATCAATTCTTTATTTAAGTTTAAGGACATATTAAACTTAATTAACCCATTAATCCTTACCTAAATTAGGTTTATTACAAAAATCAAATCTTTAATTAAGTTTAAGGACATATTAAACTTAATTAACCGATTAAACCTTTTCTAAATTAGGTTTAATACAAAAATCAAATCTTTAATTAAGTTGAAGGACATATTAAACTTACTTAACCTTCTTAAACATAAGGTTTAATCAAACATAAACCCTAATTAGGTCTAATCCATTAGACCTAATTAAAACCTTTAACCTTAACTAACTAAGGTTTAATCAAACATAAACCCTAATTAGGTCTAACCCATCAAACCTAATTAAACCATTAAACCTTAACTAACTAAGGTTTAATCAAACATAAGCCTTAATTAGGTCCAACCCATTAAACCTAATTAAATCATTAAACCTTAACTAACTAAGGTTTAATCAAACCTAAATCCTAATTAGGTTTAACCCATTAGAACTAATTAAATCATTAAACCTTAACTAACTAAGGTTTAATCAAATCCAAACTCAAAATAAATTTAACTTAGGTTTAACACAACATGAACCCAAGTTCAAACCAAACTTAGGTTCAACCTGACATGAACCTAACTTAAACCTAACTTATGTCTAACCCACATTAGACTTAAGTAAAACTACACTTAGGTTCAAACCTAACACAAACCTAGCTTAAGTCTAACCCATATTAGACTTAAGTCAAACCAAACATAGGTTCAACCTAACTTGAACCTACTTAAACTCAAACCTTAACTTAAGTTCAACCCATATTGAACTTAAGTCGACCTTAAGTCTAGGTTCAACCTGACTTGAACCTAACTTAACCTAAACTCAAAATTTAACTTAAGTCTAACCCATATTAGACTTAAGTTAAACAAAACTTAGGTTCAACCTGCTATGAACCTAACTTAAACCTAACTTAAGTCTAACCCACATTAGACTTAAGTCAAACCAAACTTAGGTTCAACCTGACATGAACTAAACTTAAACTTAACTTAAGTTTAACCCACATTAGACTTAAGTCAAACTACACTTAGGTTCAAACCTAACACAAACTTAACTTAAGCCTAACCCATATTAGACTTAAGTCAAACCATACTTAGGTTCAACTTGACATAAACCTAAGCCTAACCCTAATCCAACTTAAGTCTAACTCATATTAGACTTAAGTTAAACCATACTTAGGTTCAAGCTGTCATGAGCCTAATTCTATCCTAAATCTAACTTAAGTCTAACCTATATTAGACTTAAGTCAAAACCTATACTTAAGCTCAACCCAAGTTAAACCTAAGTCAAACTCAAACCTTAGGCTCAACATACATGAACCTAACCTTAACCTATACTTAGGTTCAACCCAAGTTAAACCTAAGTCTAACTTGAACTTCAGATCCATCATAACCTTAACTTAGGTTCAACCCAAGTTAAACCTAATTCAAACTTAAACCTTAGGTTCAACGTACATGAACCTAACTTCAACATACACTTAAGTTCAACCTAAGTTAAACCTATGTCAAGTCTAAACCTTAGGTTCAACATACATATACTTAGGATCAACCCCAACTTGAACTTAAGTCAAACATCAAACTTTTTAGGTTCAACATACATGAACCTAAACTTTAACCTATACTTAGATTCAACCCATGTTAAACCTAAGCCAAACTTAAACTTTAGGTTAAACTCACATGAACCTAACCATAACCTATACTTAGGTTCAAGCCAACTTGAACCTAAGTCAAACTTAAACCTTAATTAAGTCTACCACATTAGACTTAATTAATCTATTAAACCTTAACCAACTAAGGTTTAATCAAACTTAAACTTTAATTAAGTCTACCACATTAGACTTAATCAAACCTATTAAACCTTAACCAATTAAGGTTTAATCAAATCCAAACCTAACTTAAGTCTAACCCATATTAGACCTAAGTTAAACCATACTTAGGTTCAACTTGACATAAACCTAAGTCTAACCTAAACCCAACTTAATTTAGACTTAAGTCAAACCATACTTAGGCTCAACTTGACATAAACCTAACCAAGAAAATAACTTAAGTCTAACCCATATTAGACTTAAGTCAAACCATACTTAGGTTCAACCTGACATGAACCTAACCCAAAAACCTAAGTCTAACCCATATTAGACTTAAGTCAAACCATACTTAGGTTTAACATGACATGAACCTAAGTCTAACCTAAACCTTAGGTTCAACCTAACTTGAATCTAAACCAAAACCTAACTTAAGTTCAACTCATATTAAACTTAAGTCAAAATCTAAACCTTAGGTTCAACTGACAATGAACCTAACTCAATTCAACTTGACATAAATCTTAGGTTAAACTGACAATGAACCTAAGCAAACTCAAATCGACATAAAACTCAAAACCAAACTCAAATCGACATAAAATCCATAACTAAACTCAAATCAAGATCAAAACCTGAAACTAAATTTAAACAAACAAAAATCGACATAAACTTTAGGTTCAACCCAATTGAACCTAAATCGAAATAAACCATAGGTTCAACCCAAATTGAATCTAAATCAACAAAATTGAATCTAAATCAACATAAGTCTTAGGAGAGAAGAAATTAAACTCAAATCAACATAAATTGACATTTCAAACATAAATCGACATAACCAACATAAAACAGACATTTCAAACATAACTCGACAAAACTGACATAAATCTGATATTTCGAACAAAAATTAACATAACCGACATAAATTTGACATTCCAAACAAAACTCAACAAATTCGACATAAATCCGACATTTAAAACGAAACTCAACATAATTCAACATTAATCAACATCCCAAACATAATCAAATATAATTTGACATAATTTGACATTAACCGACATTTTCAAATCAAATTCAACAAACACTGACATTAACCGACGTTAATTGACATTTCAAATGAAATTCGACAAACACCGACATTAACCGACTTTAATCGACATTTCAAACGAAATTCGACAAATACCGACATTAACTGACGTGAATCAACATTTTAAACCAAATTTAATAAATACTGATATTAAATGATATTAATCGACAATTCAAACCAAACTCAATACATTTTGACATAAAACGACATAATTCTTAAAGTTCGACCCACATTGAACTTAACTCGACATAAAATTAAAAATCGACAATCCAACCCAAATCAATATTCAAGATAAATAAAAATTTAAACATAAACTGACATAAACATAAATCGACATTTCAACCAAACTCGGACATCCGACAACTCTGGATCAACAGACACTTTGACCATGTAATCTAAATATCTTGACATGACATTGTTTCTAACTTTATTTTCCTTGCAGGATGAAGACTAGAAGTTTTGTTTAGATTTTATTTGCATGTTCTAGGGTGTGCTAACTCTGTTTTGCAGGACGTCGACGACGGAACATTGACAACAAAACCATGACTTTTAGGATAGCCACAAAACCTAAACTTTCTACAAACAATAAAACAAAAATGACATGATAACAAAGATAACTGAACTTTTAGGTTAGCCACGAAATCTGAAATAAAACGACAAAATTATTAACATTGACATCGACATAACATCAACATTAACAAAAACATACAATGACATTTCTATACCACAATAAAATGATGACATGACAAAACCAAAATTTAAAACAAAATGGAATCATAAACAAAATAACAAAAATAAATAAGTAATGATATCTTCTTGACATCTTTGAAGGTATCTCATGACATAATAACGACATAGGAGATAAAATATCTCATGACAAATCGAGATATTAATCACGTCATTTTATGACATTACGACATCACATTATGACACGACACGACATACAAACTATGACATCTCGACATAACACATGACATGACATGATACTAAACCAAAACAAACAAAAACACACTTAACATGACACGACAAAATCATTGACATTGACATCGACATGATATCTAACATAAAACCGACACTTCCAAAACAAATGACAAATCAAAATAACAACAGCCAGACAAAAAAATGATAAATCAAACGGAATGACAATAAAACATAACGACGACAAAATGACCTTAACAAACACAAAATAATGATGAGATTAAAACAAACAAAACAAACATAAAACCAAACAACACGACAAGATAATATCATCATGACAATATAATAGCTTGACAAAATGAAACCACGACATCATGACATAACAAAACAATATTACAACAATAAAAATGACATTACGACATGACGTACAAACTACGACATCCCGTCATGACCTATGACATGACATACAAAATGACAAAATGACATTACAACAACAAAACAAAACACAACAAAGCAACGACATATACCCAACATAAACAAAACTTTTTGATAGTATCGATTCTTCGAAACACACTACCACGACAAGACTTACACTTTTCGAGGTTAAATGTTAACCTTAATCGGGAGTTTTCATAGGCAATATTAATTGCTCAGGATGTAATTAACTATAGGAGCTTGCTCCTATAGGAGATTAAAGAACTCAGAATAGGTATTTCACCTATAAGATCTCTCTGGTTACCCAAAATATTCATATGATTTTCTTATATGAAAAACTTTAGTAATTACCCAATCTGAAGACTTGTTCTATGAGATTATCATTTGATCTCCTTTTCTCTCAATCTCTATCATGATTAATCCTTCTTCAAATTCTCCAAAGACTTCTGACAATAAATCTAGGAAGGATAAGAATTAGGGCGATAGATAGAGAAAGAGAGTGGCGACTCCTTGACATTGACATGATACAGGAATTGACGGCGACGACATGCAATCCATATATTTCATCGCCTTCAAAGTGTGGCGACTCAGCTGGGGACATTCTCTCTCCCGATCTTTGGTTAATCAATTTATCCTCATGACTATGAAAATTTATCTTTTGAAAGACTAAATAATTCTTTCTTTAGTTCTATATCTTACTCAATCTCGAGTAAAATAGAATTAATACCTCTTCGATTCAAAGATTTGTTCACGACAAACAAATCCTAGAATCTTACATTTCCATAATCGACAGACCAAAATGACATAAAAGACATACAAAAACAACATGTGTTCCCTCCCTTCCCACCCATGTATGGAGTGTTCATCAATTCTGTTGTCAGACAGACCGATGTTGCTGTTTTGAATAAGTTCAGGTAAATACTTTCTCAGCCAAACATGTTCAGTTTATCTGGCATGGTGGTTATGCTTTTTACAGCTTCTGAACCACTTTCCTAGGTTATGCCTTTATGGCCTCTGAACCTATTCTTCGTGGTTATGCTTTTTACAGCCTCTGAACCACTCCCTTAGGTTATGCCCTTATAGCCTCTGAACCTATTCTTCGTGGTTATGCTTTTACAGCCTCTGAACCACTCCCTTAGGTTATGCCCTTATGGCCTCTGAACCTATTCTTCGTGGTTATGCTTTTTACAGCCTCTGAACCATTTCCCTAGGTTATGACTTTATGGCGTCTGAACCTATTCTTCGTGGTTATGCTTTTTACAGCCTCTGAACCACTCCCCTACGTTATGCTTTTTATGGCCTCTGAACCTATTCTTCATGGTTATGCTTTTCACAGCCTCTGAACCACTCCTCTTGTTGATCTTTTTCTTACCCTCAAGGTTCTGATTTGTCAATCTACCAAAGACTCTAAAAATCAAAATCATTAATAAAATTTTGGGAAGACGATTGCTTTTGGATTAATTCCATCAAGGATTTCCCTTTCTCATTAGGACAACTTGACAGAAAGAAAGAAATCAATCAGAATGAAAATTAGATATGTGTTGAATGTTGAATCTAGTTCTAGGACTAGTGAACTAACATATCCTCTGTGGAAAAATGAAATTTGATCTGTGACAAGTGATGAAATTTGAAATCTTTGGATTTAATATCTTTGGAAATAAAATCAAAATCTTTGGATTTAATATCTTTGGAAATATTCTTCTCATCCACCTATTGACAGAAAGATAATTCAAAAAGAAAGAATCCAAGGCAAAAATTCTGACATTTTGACAAGAAAATTATGATTTCAAGGGAAAAATGCAATTAATGCCCTAATAACTGGGCCCTTTATCTTAAATCTTCAGATTGGGTCCTGAATGAAGAATAAAATATTGTGATCAAAATGTAAATAATTGACTAAAGATGTCACGAGCCTATTAATCTTCTGCCATATGATTGGGTCCTGACTTTTGAATGAGTTATAATATCTCAAAATTCGTCTTAAGAAATATTTGAGAATTATTAATTAGGGGAGTTTGGACATTCAAAACCCTTAAAAAATGCTCTACCAGATATAGTAATTCTCTGAGAAGAAGCTTGAGGTGAGTAGCAAATAAAAAATTGGTGTTTGAGTTCAGGCATTCAAAATCATTAAGGATTGCCCTACTAAAAAAAAAGAAGAAAAGAAAAAAAAAAGAAAGAAAGAAGGTTTCTAAAAAGAAGCTTGAGGAGGGCATAAAATCAAAAATTAGTGTCTCAATTCAAAAATTCAAAATCTTTAACATGCTCCACCAGATATAGTAATTCTTTGAGAAGAAGCTTGAGGTGAGCATAAAATTAAAAATTGGTGTCTGAATTCTCCCCTAATTGATAAATCTTGAAAAACGTCTTAAGAAAATTCTTCCGATATTATATTCAGGAAAGAATTAAGTGATCTCGTCTTTTGGTTGACTATTAATTGGTTCAGACATATCTTTAGAAGTTAAAAGATATTTTGATCACATTTTCGAAAAATTCCTAAGACCCAGAAAGAATGAACTAAGGTAAATGGCTTTGTTATTGAAGATTAATGGAAATTATACTCTGAAGTCATAATTTTCCAAAGATCCAACCCCAATCCCAATTTAGAAA
The DNA here is from genome assembly GCA_022702705.1 of Papilionanthe hookeriana x Papilionanthe teres. Classification (NCBI taxonomy): domain Eukaryota; kingdom Viridiplantae; phylum Streptophyta; class Magnoliopsida; order Asparagales; family Orchidaceae; genus Papilionanthe; species Papilionanthe hookeriana x Papilionanthe teres. Next base: position 134,906,040 of record CM040425.1, on the reverse strand, counting down.
TGTTAAAGTGATTTTTGAAGGACAATCTGAATGATCTTTATAGAATTGGTGATTAATGGAAGCTTTATGAACCTACATGACTGACAAGCATTGTACAGGCCCATGATAAATTGATTCACCCTAGGACACTCAGATCAGGGATTTGGATTTAGTATTTCAAACACCTATCCTCATGGGAGGGCCCATATGCTTGTTAAGAAGACACATTTGGGGAAATCCTGTCAGTTGGTAGACTATCAAGAAGACATAATACACCCAATCAATGGGAAGTATTTGAAAAAGATGCGACATAAACAAAAATGAATGACTTATTTTGTAAATTGGGAAACAAACAACCAAGACAAAAGAAAACGAAATTGACATTTCTAAGAAATAGTGTAAGACCTCCTTAAATGGAAGATGGAATCTATTCTCTCTCGCTATTGGATGTAAGACCATCATGAAATTGGCTTTCCTTTAGCAACCTTTCTTTGGATAAGATATAAGTCTCATACGCATTCCTATTCCAAAATTGACATTTTGACATTGACATTTCTAAAAGGTAGTGTAAGACCTCCTTAAATGGAAGACGGCATCTACTCTCTTTCTCGCTATTGGATGTAAGACGATCATGTCATTAGCTTTCCTTTAGCAATCTTTCTTTGGATAGGATATAAGTCTCATACGCATTCCTATTCTAAAATTGACATTTTGACATTGACATTTCTAAGAGATGGTGTAAGACCTCCTTAAATGGAAGATGTCATCATTCTCTTTCTCGTTATTGGATGTAAGACCATCATGAAATTAGCTTTCCTTTAGCAACCTTTCTTTGGATAGGATATAAGTCTCATACGCATTCCTATTCCAAAATTGACATTTTGACATTGACATTTCTAAAAGGTAGTGTAAGACCTCCTTAAATGGAAGACGTCATCTACTCCCTTTCTCGCTATTAGATGTAAGACCATCATGACATTGGCTTTCCTTTAGCAATCTTTCTTTGAATAGGATATAAGTCTCATACTCATTCCTACTCCAAAATTGACAATTTGACATTGACATTTCTAAAAGGTAGTGTAAGACCTCCTTAAATGGAAGACGACATCTACTCTCTTTCTCGCTATTAGATGTAAGACCATCATGACATTTGCTTTCCTTTAGCAATCTTTCTTTGGATAGGATATAAGTCTCATAAACATTCCTATTCCAAAATTGACATTTTGACATTGACATTTCTAAAAGGTAGTGTAAGACCTCCTTAAATGGAAGACGGCATCTACTCTCTTTCTCGCTATTGGATGTAAGACCATCATGACATTGAATTTACTTTAGCAATCTTTCTTTGGATAGGATATAAGTCTCACACGCATTCCTATTCCAAAATTGACATTTTGACATTGACATTTCTAAGAGATGGTGTAAGACCTCCTTAAATGGAAGATAACATCTATTCTCTTTCTTGTTACTAGATGTAAGATCATAATGAAATTGGCTTTCCTTTAGCAACCTTTATTTGGATAGGATATAAGTCTCATACGCATTCCTATTCCAAAATTGACATTTTGACATTGACATTTCTAAAAGGTAGTGTAAGACCTCCTTAAATGGAAGACGTCATCTACTCTCTTTCTCGCTATTGGATGTAAGACCATCATGACATTGGCTTTCCATTAGCAATCTTTCTTTGGATATGATATAAGTCTCATACGCATTCCTATTCCAAAATTGACATTTTGACATTGACATTTCTAAAAGGTAGTGTAAGTCCTCCTTAAATGGAAGACGACATCTACTCTCTTTCTCGCTATTGGATGTAAGACCATCATGACATTGGCTTTCCTTTAGCAATCTTTCTTTGGATAGGATATAAGTCTCATACGCATTCCTATTCCAAAATTGACATTTTGACATTGACATTTCTAAAAGATGGTGTAAGACCTCCTTAAATGGAAGATGACATCTATTCTCTTTCTCGTTATTGGATGTAAGACCATCATGAAATTGGCTTTCCTTTAGCAACCATTCTTTGGATAGAATATAAGTCTCATACGCATTCCTATTCCAAAATTGACATTTTGACATTGACATTTCTAAAAGGTAGTGTAAGACCTCTTTAAATGGAAGACGTCATCTACTCTCTTTCTCTCTATTGGATGTAAGACCATCATGACATTGGCTTTCCTTTAGCAATCTTTCTTTGGATAGGATATAAGTCTCATACGCATTCCTATTACAAAATTGACATTTTGACATTGACATTTCTAAGAGATATTGAAAGACCTCCTTAAATGAAAGACGACATCTATTCTCTTTCTCGCTATTAGATGTAAGACCATCATGACATTGGCTTTCCTTTAGCAATCGTTCTTTGGATAGGATATAAGTCTCATACGCATTCCTATTCCAAAATTGACATTTTTACATTGACATTTCTAAGAGATGGTGTAAGACCTCCTTAAATGGAAGATGGCATCTATTCTCTTTCTCGTTACTGGATGTAAGACCATCATGAAATTGGCTTTTCTTTAGCAACCTTTCTTTGGATAGGATATAAGTCTCATACGCATTGCTATTCCAAAATTGACATTTTGACATTGACATTTCTGAAAGGTAGTGTAAGACCTCCTTAAATGGAAGACGTCATCTACTCTCTTTCTCACTATTGGATGTAAGACCATCATGACATTGGCTTTCCTTTAGTAATCTTTCTTTGGAAAGGATATAAGTCTCATACGCATTCCTATTTCAAAATCGACATTTTGACATTGACATATCTAAGAGATAGTGTAATACCTCCTTAAATGGAAAATGACATATATTCTCTTTCTCGCTATTAGAAGTAAGCCCATCATGACATTGGCTTTCCTTTAGCAATCTTTATTTGGATAGGATATAAGTCTCATACGCATTCCTATTCCAAAATCGAAGTTTTTACATTGACACTTTTTTAGAGAAAATTGAATATGACATTTGTTCTCTTTCCTCAATTGTCTACAATACATCGACAGTTCCAAAAATGCCAAAACAAGGATTTTGAATTAAAAATGATAGACAACTTGTGATGATTAGTATCTTTCGACCTGTAAAGGTCAAATCCCCAGCGGATACACTCTTCGTCTTGAGTTTGCCACTCTTTTCTAGTTATCAGATGTAAGTCCGTTCCTGACACGGAATATGGCATTCCACTGACTTGACACTGACATTTGACGTTCCCGAGAAATGAAAAATGACATTCATTTTCTCTTCCCAGTTATCGGATGTATGTCCTTTCCCGACACGGAAGTTATGGCATTCCTATAACTCGACATTGACATTTGACATTTTTGAGAAATGGAATACGACATCCATTTCTCTTTATAACTTTCAGATGAAAGTCCTTTTCCTGCCATGGAAATTATGACATTCCCATAATTTAACATCTCGACATTTGACAGACATTTCAACATGTGACATATCGACCTTTCAACATTTGACATATCAACAATTATTATCGACATTTGAGATATCGATCGTTCGACATTTGACATATCGCCATTTCAACATATCAACAATCGTTATAAACATTTGACACATTGACATTTCAACCTTTGACAATTATCAACATTTGAGGTATTGACTTTTCGACATTTGACATATCAAAAATTGTTATCAACATTTGAGATATCGATCTTTCGACATTTGACATATCGATATTTCGACATATCAACAATCGTTATCAACATTTGACACATCGACATTTTGACCTTTGATATATCAATAATTATTATCGACGTCTGACATATCGACATTGCGACATTTGACATATCAACGTTTGACACTCATCCTCTCCTTTGCTATCGGAAGTAAGTCCTTTCCTGACACGGAAATGGCATTCTTTTATCACAACATCAACATTTGACATTTTGAGAAATGGAAAATGACATCCATTTTCTCTTTCTAGTTATTGGATGTAAGTCCTTTCCTGAAACAGAAATTATGGCTTTCCTCTAACCAAATTTTGACATTGACATTTTGAGAAATGGAAAAGGACATCCATTTTCTCTTTCTAGTTATTGGATGTAAGTCCTTCCTGACACGGAAATCACAACTTTCCTCTAACCAAATATCGACATTGACATTTCGAGAAATAGAAAATGACATCTATTTTCTCTCTCCGATTATTGGATGTAAGTCCTTTCCTGAAACGGAAATCATGGCTTTCCTCTAACCAAATCTTGACATTGACATTTTGAGGAAAATAGAAAATGACATCTATTTTCTCTCTCCTGTTATTGGAAGTAAGTCCTTTCCTGACACGGAAATCACGGCTTTCCTCTAACCAAATCTTGACATTGACATTTTGAGGAAAATAGAAAATGACATCTATTTTCTCTCTCCGGTTATTGGATGTAAGACCTTTCCTGACACGGAAATCATGGCTTTCCTCTAACAAAATCTTGACATTGACATTATGAGGAAAATAGAAAATGACATCTATTTTCTCTCTCCGGTTATTGGATGTAAGTCCTTTTTTGACACGGAAATCATGGCTTTCCTCTAACCAAATCTTGACATTGACATTTTGAGGAAAATAGAAAATAACATCTATTTTCTCTCTCGAGTTATTGGATGTAAGTCCTTTCCTGACACGGAAATCATGGCTTTCCTCTAACCAAATCTCGACATTGACATTTCGAGGAAAATAGAAAATGACATCTATTTTCTCTCTCAGGTTATTGGATGTAAGTCCTTTCCTGACACGGAAATCACGGCTTTCCTCTAACCAAATCTTGACATTGACATTTTGAGGAAAATAGAAAATGACATCTATTTTCTCTCTCCGGTTATTGGATGTAAGACCTTTCCTGACACGGAAATCACGGCTTTCCTCTAACCAAATCTTTACATTGACATTTTGAGGAAAATAGAAAATGACATCTATTTTCTCTCTCCGATTATTGGATGTAAGTCCTTTCCTGACACGGAAATCACGGCTTTCCTCTAACCAAATCTTGACATTGACATTTTGAGGAAAATAGAAAATGACATCTATTTTCTCTCTCCGGTTATTGGATGTAAGTCCTTTCCTGACACGGAAATCACGGCTTTCCTCTAACCAAATCTTAGCATTGACATTTTGAGGAAAATAGAAAATGACATCTATTTTCTCTCTCCGGTTATTGGATGTAAGTCCTTTCCTGACACGGAAATCAGGGCTTTCCTCTAACCAAATCTTGACATTGACATTTTGATGAAAATAGAAAATGACATCTATTTTCTCTTTCCGGTTATTGGATGTAAGTTCTTTCCTGACACGGAAATCATGGCTTTCCTCTAACCAAATCTTGATATTGACATTTTAAGGAAAATATAAAATGACATCTATTTTCTTGCTTCGGTTATTGGATGTAAGTCCTTTCCTGACCCGGAAATTATGGCTTTCCTCTAACCAAATCTTGACATTGACATATTGAGAAAAATAGAAAATGACGTCTATTTTCTCTCTCCAGTTGTGGGATATAAGTCCTTTCTTGACACGGAAATCATGGCATTCCTTTAACAAAATAGTAACATTAACATTTTGAGAAATGGAATATGACATCCATTTTCTCTCCCGGTAAATTCCTTTTCAGACACGAGAAGAATATTCCTTCTAAGAACCGACAAACAAGACATCTGACATCCTCTAGGAGCAGTGTGTTACCCACTTTTTTCCTGATTGTTATGGGACATCTCTTAAATCACTTCGGTCAACATCGATATGTGCAGAATACTTATATAGTATTCTACACATATTGGGGTCCCTTTTGTTGACCTCATTTTTATAATAAGTCAATACCTTTTGACCTAAAAAGTCAATTTTGGTTAAAATGGTCAAACCAGACCCAATGACAATCCTGTTGACCCCATAGGTCAACCTTTTGACCTAAAAAGTCAACTTTGGTCAAAATGGTCAAACCAAACCCAATGACCAAGCCTGTTGACCCCATAGGTCAACCTTTTGACCTAAAAAGTTAACTTTGGTCAAAATGGTCAAACCAAACCCAATGACACACCTTGTTGACCCTAGAGGTCACCCTTCTGACCTAAAAAGTCAACTTTGGTCAAAATGGTCAAACCTGACACAATGACCAATCCTGTTGACCCCATAGTTCAACCTTTTGACCTAAAAAGTCAACTTTGGTCAAAATGGTCAAACCAGACCCAATGATCAATCCTGCTGACCACATAGGTCAATCTTTTGACCTAAAAAGTCAACTTTGGTCAAAATGGTCAAAGCAGAATCAATGACCAATCCTGTTGACCCCATAGGTCAACCTTTTGACCTAAAAAGTCAACTATGGTCAAAATGGTCAAACCAGACCCAATGACCAACTCTGTTGACCCCATAGGTCAACCTTTTGACCTAAATAGTCAACTTTGGTCAAAATGATCAAACTGCACTAATGACTAACCCCGTTGACCCCATAGGTCACCCTTTTGACCTAAAAAGTCAACATTGGTCAAAATGGTCAAACCAAACGCAATGACCTACCCTGTTGACCCCATAGGTCACCCTTTTGACCTAAAAAGTCAACTTTGGTCAAAATGGTCAAACTAGACCCAATGACCAACACTGTTGACCCCATAGGTCACCCTTTCGACCAAAAAGTCAACTTTGGTCAAAATGGTCAAACTGCATCAAATGACCAACCCTGTTGACCCCATAGGTCACCCTTTTGACCTATAAAGTCAACTTTGGTCAAAATGGTCAAACCATACCCTATGACCAATCCTGTTGACCCCATAGGTCACCCTTTTGACCTAAAAAGTCAACTTTGGTCAAAATGGTCAAACCAGACCTAATGACCAACCCTGTTGACCCCATAGGTCACCCTTTTCGACTCGAAAAGTCAACTTTGGTCAAAATGGCCAAACCAGACCTAATGACCAACCTCGTTGACCCCATAGGTCACCCTTTCGACTCGAAAAGTCAACTTTGGTCAAAATGGTCAAACCATACCCAATGACCAACCTCCGTTGACCCCATAGTCACCCTTTTGACCTGAAAAGTCAACTTTGGTCAAAATGGTCAAACCAGACCCAATGACCAACCCTGTTGACTCCATAGGTCACCCTTTTGACCTAAAAAGTCAACTTTGGTCAAAATGACCAAACCAAACCCATTGACCAACCCTATTGACCCCATAAGTCACCCTTTTGACCTAAAAAGTTAACTTTGGTCAAAATGGTCAAACCAGACCCAATGACCAACCCTGTTAGCCCCATAGGTCACCCCTTTGACCTAAAAAGTCAACTTTGGTCAAAATGGTCAAACCAGACCCAATGACCAACCCTGTTGACCCCATAGGTCACCCTTTTCGATATAAAAAGTCAACTTTGGTCAAAATGGTTAAACCGGACCTAATGACCAACCCCGTTGACCCCATAGGTCACCCTTTTCGACCTAAAAAGTCAACTTTGTTCAAAATGGTCAAACCGGACCCAATGACCAACCCTGTTGACCCAATAGGTCAACCTTTTGACCTAAAAGTCGACTTTGGTCAAAATGGTCAAACCAGAGCCAATGACCAACCCTGTTGACCCCATAGGTCACCTTTTTGACTTAAAAGTCAACTTTGGTCAAAATGGTCAAACCAGACCCAATGACCAACCCTGTTGACCCCATAGGTCACCCTTTTGACCTAAAAATTCAAGTTTGGTTAAAATGACGAAACTAGACCCAAAGAACAAACCTGTTGACCCCATAGGTCAACCTTTTGACCCAATGACATGTTTAAAACCCCACAATGATAAAATCACAAATATTGTGATCAAATCAACAATGACAAAGTTGAAAAAGGTCACATTGGACATCTTGAAAATAAATTGATCAATTTAGGCGAACTTGAGTCAACTTAAATCAAAATTGGTCAACACTTATCTATTTTAATCAAAATAGGTAAAAAATGAAATAAAAACAACAAAATTAATCAAATAATTAATTTCAAAATTATTTTGATTAATTAAATTAATTAATGATTTAATTTTCAGTATTTTAATTAAATGACATAGTTAATTAAAATGAAAATTAAATTAAAATCATAAAATGACAAAATTAAATAAAAATGATAAAATTAATCAATTTATTAATTTGAAATTATTTTCAATTAATAAATTGATTAATGAAATAATTTCCAATAATTTTTAATAACATAATTAATTAAAATGGAAATGACACATGGCTTTCCCATAATTAATTAAAGTTAAAACTAAATTAAACTCATCATAAGACATAATTAACACATGACAAAGCTTAGCTTAAATTTTGTCTAACCATGGGTTAACTCCCATCATGGTGAATAAAATGAGGTGGCTCTTCCTCCTTTATTCTAAGCCATGACTCACCTCTACTCAACAATGAGGTGGCCGACCAACACTAAGGCATATTTCCCACCTCCTAAACTAACCAATGGGAAGGGAGCAAAGCTTAAACTCCACTCCTCACCATGGTTAAATGAAATCATGAGGGGGAAACATATGTGTCACCATTTGCGAAAGCTAATGGATGACTTGTAAGCTCATGAGGAAGAGAAATTATAGCTCATTTCAAAGAACTAAACCACCTCATGCATGATCCAAGGGAATGGAGCCAAAACAATGAGCTCATGAAGGAGAACTTTGGAAAGAAAACCATAGTTATCCCCTCAGCCAAAATTTTATCTTCAATTCATTAATAAGGAAGATAACAACTCCCCTAGTACAGCCTAAGCCAAGCCATGGCCTCCCCATGGCTATAAATAGGGCCATACCCAAGCCTTACTAAGAAGAAGAAAAAAATTAAGTGAGACCTATAGGCTGCTCAAATCTTCTAGCTCCCAACACAAAAACACTTCCCAAGAGTCTTAGCAATCCATTTTGATCAAACCTAAGCAATAAATTGAGCCCAACCGAGCCAATTTGATCAAAATTCAAAAACAGCCCAAACCAGCCACCTTCTTAAAATTCTCCTCTGAGGCTGACTTTTGATCCAAATTGGTGCAGCAACAATCTTCCTCTAGAGTCTTAAAAGACAACTACAAGGTCTGATCAAGCTTGATTTACTTGTGGCAAAGGTATGAAATTATTTTTCTTAAAATAATTCATATTTTTGAAATATCATGGGTTAACCTAGCCCAGAAATGTATCATCACCTTATAGATACATTCTATACATCTAGATGATTCCATAGGTTCAAAAATCACTCAATTTCGTTGAGAAATGAGTGATATATTAATGTTTGAAGTTTAACGGTTCGAAATTTTTTCGAATTAATAAGGGATTTATCTCCGCCGTCTGTTCCCGTGTTTTGGAACGGACGGCGCTGATCACGCCATCCGGTGTACGCTGTTCGGATCCGCGCACGGGATCTTCCCACTCTTCGACGCGTACGAGGACACGCGTCGCTCGGCCAATTTTCTGGAATTAATAAATTCCAGAAAACCTTAAAAACTTCAAAAATTCATATCTTTTGATCCAGAGGTCATAAAAATAAAACAAAAATACCTCTGGAAAGCTCTTGAAGAGAAGAAAATTATGAGACCAAAATCATAATTTTATTCTCAGTATTTAATTTTTAATTAATTAAATACTCTCTGGAGTATTTTAATTATTAAAAATTATTTACAAGTCAGAAAAATATGAAATTTTTAGGGAATTACCTTTAAGTCCTTAGGCACATCTTCTGATTTTTCTAAGGCTAGGATTGCTCTCCAGGATATGATTTCCTAATTTCCATGATATTTTCTAATTATTTTCAAAAATAATTATAAAATTTGGAAAAATTGGAAATTTAAATGCAATATGATAGAGAACATTAGGATAACAGACAACAATCCTAAAACAACAATTCTCAAGTCATCAAAACAATCTAAAAGACATTTTGAAATAAGGTTAAGATTTATTAATTTTAAAATTAATAATTCAAAACCTTCTCTTCACATATTTAATCCATCTCATCATGGATTAAGCAAGTAATGAATCCAACTCAAATCAAATAATAATTAGGTTTAAAGACAACTTAAACCTAGCTAAACCATTAAATCTTAGGGTTTAAGACCAAAATCAAATCTTTAATTAAGTTTAAGGACATATTAAACTTAACTAACCCATTAAACCTTACCTAAATTAGGTTTAATACAAAAATCAAATCTTCAACTAAGTTTAAGGACATATAAAACTTAATTAACCCACTAAACCTTACCAAAATTAGGTTTAAAAAAATCATATCTTTAATTAAGTTTAAGGACATATTAAACTTAATTAACCCATTAAACCTTACCTAAATTAGGTTTAATAGAAAAATCAAATCTTTAATTAAGTTTAAGGACATATTAAACTTGATTAACCCATTAAACCTTACCTAAATTAGGTTTAAAAAAATCAAATCTTTAATTAATTTTAAGGACATATTAAACTTAATTAACCCATTAAACCTTACCTAAATTAGGTTTAATACAAAAATCAAATCTTTAATTAAGTTTAAGGACATATTAAACTTAATTAACCAAATAAACCTTACCTAAATTAGGTTTAAAAAAATCAAATCTTTAATTAAGTTTAAGGACATATTAAACTTAATTAACCCATTAAACCTTACCTAAATTAGGTTTAACACAAAAATCAAATCTTTAATTAAGTTTAAGGACATATTAAACTTAATTAACCCATTAAACCTTACCTAAATTAGGTTTAATACAAAAATCAAATCTTTAATTAAGTTTAAGGACATATTAAACTTAATTAACCCATTAAACCTTACCTAAATTAGGTTTAAAAAAATCAAAATTTTAATTAAGTTTAAGGACATATTAAACTTAATTAACCCATTAAACCTTACTTAAATTAGGTTTAATACAAAAATCAAATGTTTTATTAAGTTTAAGGACATATTAAACTTAATTAACCCATTAAACCTTACCTAAATCAGGTTTAATACAAAAATCAAATCTTTAATTAAGTTTAAGGACATATTAAACTTAATTAACCCATTAAACCTAACCTAAATTAGGTTTTAAAAAAATCAAATCTTTAATTAAGTTTAAGGACATATTAAACTTAATTAACCCATTAAACCTTACCTAAATTAGGTTTAAAAAAATCAAATCTTTAATTAAGTTTAAGAACATAAAACTTAATTAACCCATTAAACCTTACCTAAATTAGGTGTAATACAAAAATCAAATCTTTAATTAAGTTTAAGGACATATTAAACTTAATTAATCCATTAAACCTTACCCAAATTAGGTTTAATACAAAAATCAAATCTTTAATTAAGTTTAGGGACATATTAAACTTAATTAACCCATTAAACCTTATCTAAATTAGGTTTAATACAAAAATCAAATCTTTAATTAAGTTTAAGGACATATTAAACTTAATTAACCTTCTTAAACATAAGGTTTAATCAAACATAAACCCTAATTAGGTCTAACCCATTAGACCTAATTGAATCATTAAACCATTAAACCTTAACTAACTAAGGTTTAATCAAACGTAAACCCTAATTAGGTCTAACCCATTAAACCTAATTAAACCATTAAACCTTAACTAACTAAGGTTTAATCAAACATAAGCCTTAATTAGGTCCAACTCATTAGACCTAATTAAATCATTAAACCTTAACTAACTAAGTTTTAATCAAACTTAAATCCTAATTAGGTTTAACCCAATAGAACTAATTAAATCATTAAACCTTAACTAACTAAGGTTTAATCAAATCCAAACCCAAAATAAATTTAACTTAGGTTTAACACAACATGAACCCAAGTTCAAACCAAACTTAGGTTCAACCTGACATGAACCTAACTTAAACCTAACTTAAGTCTAACCCACATTAGACTTAAGTCAAACTACACTTAGGTTCAAACCTAACACAAACCTAACTTAAGTCTAACCCATATTAGACTTAAGTCCAACCAAACATAGGTTCAAACTAACTTGAACCTAACTTAAACTCAAACCTTAACTTAAGTTCAACCCATATTGAACTTAAGTCGACCTTAAGTCTAGGTTCAACCTGACTTGAACCTAACTTAACCTAAACTTAAAATTTAACTTAAGTCTAACCCATATTAGACTTAAGTTAAACCAAAAAAGGTTCAACCTGACATGAACCTAACTTAAACCTAACTTAAGTCTAACCCACATTAGACTTAAGTCAAACCAAACTTAGGTTCAACCTGACATGAACCTAACTTAAACCTAACTTAAGTCTAACCCACATTAGACTTAAGTCAAACTACACTTAGGTTCAAACCTAACTCAAACCTAACTTAAGTCTAACCCATATTAGACTTAAGTCAAACCATACTTAGGTTCAACTTGACATAAACCTAAGCCTAACCCTAATCCAACTTAAGTCTAACTCATATTAGACTTAAGTTTAACCATACTTAGGATCAAGATGTCGTGAACCTAATTCTATCCTAAATCTAACTTAAGTCTAACCTATATTAGACTTAAATCAAAACCTATACTTAGGCTCAACCCAAGTAAAACCTAAGTCAAACTCAAACCTTAGGTTCAACATACATGAACCTAACCTTAACCTATACTTAGGTTCAACCCAAGTTAAACATAAGTCTAACTTGAACTTCATATCCAACATAACCATAACTTAGGTTCAACCCAAGTTAAACCTAAGTCAAACTTAAACCTTAGGTTCAACGTACATGTACCTAACTTCAACATACACTTAAGTTCAACCTAAGTTAAACCTATGTCAAGTCTAAACCTTAGGTTCAACATACATATACTTAGGATCAACCCCAACTTGAACTTAAGTCAAACATTAAACTTTTTAGGTTCAACATACATGAACCTAACCTTTAACCTACACTTAGGTTCAACCCAAGTTAAACCTAAGTCAAACTTAAACTTTAGGTTAAACTCACATGAACCTAACCCACCTATACGTAGGATCAACCCAATATGAACCAAAGTCAAACTTAAACCTTAATTAAGTCTACCACATTAGACTTAATTAATCTATTAAACCTTAACCAATAAAGGTTTAATCAAACTTAAACTTTAATTAAGTCTACCACATTAGACTTAATCAAATCTATTAAACCTTAACCAATTAAGGTTTAATCAAATCCAAACCTAACTTAAGTCTAACCCATATTAGACTTAAGTTAAACCATACTTATGTTCAACTTGACATAAACCTAAGTCTAACCTAAACCCAACTTAATTTAGACTTAAGTCAAACCATACTTAGGTTCAACTTGACATAAACCTAACCAAAAAACCTAACTTAAGTCTAACCCATATTAGGCCTAAGTCAAACCATACTTAGGTTCAACCTGACATGAACCTAACCCAAAAACCTAACTTAAGTCTAACCCATATTAGACTTAAGTCAAACCATACTTATGTTCAACCTGACATGAACCTAAGTCTAACCTAAACCCTAGGTTCAACCTAACATGAATCTAAACCAAAACCTAACATAAGTTCAACTCATATTAAACTTAAGTCAAAATTTAAACCTTAGGTTCAACTGACAATGAACCTAACTCAATTCAACTTGACATAAATCTTAGGTTCAACTGACTATGAACCTAACCAAACTCAAATCAACATAAAACTCAAAACTAAACTCAAATCGACATAAAACTCAAAACCAAACCCAAATCGACATAAAATCCATAACTAAACTCAAATCAAGATCAAAACCTGAAACTAAATTTAAACAGACAAAAATCGACATAAACTTTAGGTTCAACCCAATTGAACCTAAATCGACATAAACCTTAGGTTCAAAACAAATTGAATCTAAATCAACAAAATTAAATCTAAATCAACATAAGTTTTAGGATAGACGAAATTAAACTCAAATAAACATAAATCTGACATTTCAAACATAAATCGACATAACTAATATAAAACCGACATTTCAAACATAACTCAATAAAACTGACATAAATATGATATTTCGAACAAAAATTGACATAACCGACATAAATTTGACATTCCAAACAAAACTCAACAAATTTGACATAAATCTGACATTTCAAACGAAACTCAACATAATTCAACATTAACCAACATCCCAAACATAATCAAACATAATTTGACATAATTTGACATTAACCGACATTTCAAATCAAATTCAACAAACACCGACATTAACCGACGTTAATTGACTTTTCAAATGAAATTTGACAAACACCGACATTAACCGACTTTAATCGACATTTCAAACGAAATTCGACAAACACCGACATTAACCGACGTTAATCAACATTTTAAACCAAATTTAATAAAAACCGACATTAAATGACATTAATCGATAATTCAAACCAAACTCAATACATTTCGACATAAAACAACATAATTCTTAAAGTTCGACCCACATTGAACTTAACTCGAGATAAAATTAAAAATAGACAATCCAACCCAAATCAATATTCAAGATAAATAAAAATTTAAACATAAACTGACAAAAACCTAAATTGACATTTAAACTAAACTCGGACATCTGACAACTCTGGATCAATAGACACTTTGACCAGGTAATCTAAATATCTTGACATGACATTGTTTCTAACTTTATTTTCCTTGCAGGATGAAGACATGAAGTTTCGTTTAGATTTTCTTTGCATGTTATAGGGTGTGCTAACTCTGTTTTGCAAGACGTCCACGACGGAACATCGACAACAAAACCATGAATTTTAGGATAGCCACAAAACCTAGACTTTCTACAAACAACAAAACAAAAATGACATGATAACAAAGATAACTGAACTTTTAGGTTAGCCAAGAAATATAAAATAAAATGAAAAAATTATTAATATTGACATCGACATAACATCAACATTAACAAAAACATAAAATGACATTTCTATACCACAATAAAATGATGACATGACAAAACCAAAATTTAAAACAAAATGGAGTCATAAATAAAATAACAAAAATAAATAAGTAATGATATCTTCTTGACATCTTTGAAGGTATCTCATGACATAATAACGACATAGGAGATAAAATATCTCATGACAAATTGAGATATTAATCACGACATTTTATGACAGTACGATATCACATTATGACACGACACGACATACAAACTATGACATCCCGACATAACACATGACATGCATGATACTAAAACATAACAAACAAAAACACACTTAACATGACACGACAAAATCATTGACATTGACATCGACATGATATCTAACATAAAACTGACACTTCCAAAACAAATGACAAATGAAAATAACAATAGCCAGAAAAAACAATGATAAATCAAACAGAATGACAATAAAACATAACGACGACAAAATGACCTTAACAAACACAAAACAATGATGAGATTAAAATAAACAAAACAAACATAAAACCAAATGACAAGACAAGATAATATCATCATGACAATATAATAGCTTGACAAAATGACACCACGACCTCATGACATAACAAAACAATATTACAACAATAAAAATGACATTACGACATGACATAAAACAACATGACGTACAAACTACGACATCCCGTCATGACCTATGACATGACATACAAAATGACAAAATGACATTACAACAACAAAACAAAACACAACAAAGCAACGACATACACCCAACATAAACAAAACTTTCTGGTAGTATCGATTCTTCAGAAACACACTACCACGACAAGACTTACACTTTTTTGAGGTTAAATGTTAACCTTAATCGGGAGTTTTCATAGGCAATATTAATTGCTCAGGATGTAATTAACTATAGGAGCTTGCTCCTATAGGAGATTAAAGAACTCAGAATAGGTATTTCACCTATAAGATCTCTCTGGTTACCCAAAATATTCATATGATTTTCTTATATGAAAAACTTCAGTAATTACCCAATCTGAAGACTTGTTCTATGAGATTATCATTTGATCTCTTTTTCTCTCAATCTCTATCAAGATTAATCCTTCTTCAAATTCTCCAAAGACTTCTGACAATAAATCTAGGAAGGATAAGAATTAGGGCGATAGATAGAGAAAGAGAGTGGCGACTCCCTGACATTGACATGATACAGGAATTGACGGCGACGACATGCAATCCATATATTTCATCGCCATCAAAGAGAAAAGACCTCATAAAAAATGAGGTCAACAAATGGACCCCTAATAGGTGTGGTGTGCTAACCAAGCACACCGCGCGTATAGGCGTTGACCGAAGAGATCAATAAAACCAACACAGATGTCTAAGTGACACACTTAGAACAGAGTAGAAATAAATTTATGCTGGAGAGTATCGAGTATATCTTCAAGACTGGAGATCCCTGAACTCTCGCTGGGGAAAAGAAAAGGAGGTGAATTCCAGATCATAAGATCTGGGGAAATTTTATTTAGATTTTATTTCATTATCTATTCCGAGTTTTTCTTTTTTTTTTAATGTGTGAGTTTAGATTTCAATTTGTTCTGAGTTTCAATTTTGATTGAGGTTTAATTTAAAATCAATTCAAGGAAATTTGGATTTGAAATGAGAATTGGAACCTAAGTTCCAACCTCGGGATTACGAAGAGAACTGGAATTTAGGTACCAACCTCGGAGTGAGAATCAGAGTTTATGTATCAATTGAAAAGGATGAGAATCAGAATTTAGGTACTGATCTCGAAATAAGATATGGAATTTGGTACCAGTTTCGGAAGGAGAGAGTTGAAATTTGGTATCAATCTCGGGAAGAGAGTTGAAATTTTGTACCGACCTCGAAAGGAGAGAACTAAAATTTGGTACCAGTCTTGAAGGTTCTCGAAGGTTTAAAGAGAACTGAAATTTGGTTCAAGTCTCGAAGATTTAAAGAGAACTGGAATCTGGTTCCAATCTTGAAGGTTTAAAGAGAACCGGAATCGGTTCCGGTCTCGAAGGTTTAAAGAGAACTAGAATGCGGTTCCGGTCTCGAAGGTTTAAAGAGAACCGGAATGCGGTTCCAGTCTCGAAGGTTTAAAGAGATCTGGAATCTGGTTCCAGTCTCGAAGGTTTAAAGCGAACTGGAATCTGGTTCGAGTCTTGAAGTTTATAAGAGAACTGGAATCTAGTTCCAGTCTCGATGGTTTAAAGAGAACTGGAATCTGGTCCAAGTCTAGAAGGTTTAAAGAGAACTGGAATCTGGTTCCAGCCTCGAAGGTTTAAAGAGATATGGAATCTGGTTCCAGTCTCGATGGTTTAAAGAGAATTGGAATCTGGTTCCAGTCTCGAAGGTTTAAAGAGAACTGGAATCTGGTTCCAGTCTCGAAGGTTTAAAGAGAACTGAAATCTGGTTCCAGTCTCGAAGGTTTAAAGGGTTGAAATTTGCTGTGGAGATTTGAGTTTAGCGAAAGATTTGGAATGAGACGTGAAAGTGTTTTACATCCCACGAGGATCAATCAAAGTCTGATTATTTGGAGAAGGATATGAATACATGCCATCAGAAACAAATCGAAAATTTTCGTGGTTCTGTGTCAGTAGATTCAGTCAACCTTCTCAAAAGAGGGAAGGAAATAAGGAGAGTCAAAAAGAGATTTGAGAATAGCCGAAGGCTGGGGATTTCTGATTCAGGAATTTGTCTTAGTCGCTTGTTGTGATTTGATTTTAGCTTGATTTTCAATTTAGGGTTCACATTTATTTGGGGCTCGTTTTGACATTCAAATTTTTTTAAAAGAGTTCTCATTTATTTTTATTTTCCCTTTGTTCTTTGTTCGAAGTTCATTTAACTTAATGGCGTTTCCCAGTCAATTTGCACAAAAAGAGGTGAAGGCAAAACATGACATGGTCATCTTCATTCCAATCTCGTCGAAAATACATCATACATCTTGCTCCAAAACATGATGATATTTTCCTCGAGAATTCAATATCTCATACAATCCATATAAATCCAACACGGATTGTGTAAGATTCTTCAAGTTTCTTTTAAAAGCAATATTGTCAAAATCCATGTCCGAATAGTGAGATACATGGACAATAACATCACCTTCCAAGTCATCCTCGGCGGGAATGCCGTATGGATGTGCATTGGAGGTGTGTTATTTCCCATGTAAATCACAGCTCGTAGGGCCGAAGAATCTCTAACTCTGGATCTGGCTGAAAGTGGAAAGGCATTTTTCTGTCATCCATTCTCCTGAAAGTGATGGAGATTCGTTCCACAGGCACTCCTGGAATGCAATGTTTTGCGATGTCTGCTCCGTTTCCTTTCAACACCAGGACAGAACCTACCGGTAGTGGTATCTCCACCGGCCCTCGAAACTCACCGGGGTCTACAATCTGGAGGTCAGATCCGAACATGATGTTACATTGGTTGACAAAAGACACTGTGCAGAAAGGTCTGACGAAGTCATGATGGTCTATGTGGGGAGGTATGCAGTCACCCTCCTTGTAGATGTTAATGATGCAGCTGTTGGGTATGCAATCTGCAGGCAATACCATTCTTTTAATAATATTTGACATCGGATCCACCTCACTGCGACGGAGTATTCCTGGTGGATTCCCTTTTCTATCTACCGCGAAGTTGTAGAAACATCCGCATAGGATTGTAATTCTTCTTTTTCCTGGCATCCATCTTCGGGGTTCTGAATAGGTCTTTTCCCTCGGGCAGCCGGCTCGGCCCATTTTCTGAAGTTCAACGATGCAATCTACAATTTGTTGCTGCTTGTAATATGAGAATACATCTGTATGCAGCTCGAGGCCTTCTAAGATATTGATCCTCTTGCATCCAATTCTCTCAAAGTATTCAAAAGTTTTCTTTTCAACATTCAGCATTCTTTCCAACTCATATTCCAGGATTATCTGCAATCGGCGAGGTCTAGTAACGTACTGGGGAATGTATGGTTCAACCCCGGCACGCTCTCCTGCATGTCTTGGCTCCTCGGGGATAGTCTCGGTCGGGACATCCTCCGTGGTTGCTTTCGCAACAAGACTCCTCGAACCGGTGCATCCGCTCGGCGTCGAGGCGCCGATTCTATTTCTGCTCTTCTTGGAATTTCCTTTATCTGTTCTGCTTTCCTTGGAGTTGATCTCCTCCTTTCCGGTTCCTGACGAACCAATTTCTTTGGAGTATTTGTATTACTAGTAGCAACTGTCCCTTCATGTTGATCTGCTGCTAACTTGGTTAACATCTTGCGAATGCGCCGATTCTTATTCCTCTGCTGGGTGGCAGTGAGAGTAGCTCTCCTTACCCCTTGGACTTCTGCGGCCATGGCGCTGACAAGCCTGCCCTTCGCCGGCAAAGCAATAACGTACTTAACTTTCTTATCTTCTCCTATTGCATGAGCGACATTTGCTTTTCTCTTCTTGCTGGCGGATTGCTAACTTGGGCCACCCACTTTCATCACTGTCTGGCTATGGAACTCTTCCCGATTAATCGGGGTCCAATCATTTTCTTCATATTGTAGCCCGATTGGTGTGAAGTTAGAGTCAATCTCGATCACGGCTCCATCCCTCACCCTTTTTTCATCAAGTGCTTGACTCACGCCATTTCTAAAGTTCAGAACCAACCGCCCGTTCGACATTTCCCTACGAAAAAATAAGGAAAGGATCAGGGGCTGTACTAAGAACAAGAACAACAAGAAAAACATTTATTAATGAAAAATTCTTATTTATCTCTTTTAATTTTTTAAAGAAAGTAGGAAAAGATGAGGGAAAGATCAGGAATGAATTAATTTAAAAGGAAGGGATTAAATTTTCCTTATCATGATTTCACATGTTTTCTTTTAACACATTTTTGTTAATGATTTTCTTTTTTATCAACCATTTTTTTTATGTTTTGGGTTCGGACCCAGTTGCAAATGATTACTCTACCCGTGCTTCTAGGAATGAGACCTCATTTTTAAAGTTCATCCTTCGAAACATCAAGTTGCGTAATACTTCTTCAAATATTATCCATTGATTGGAAGCATAGGTCGTTCTCCACAGCAATTCACCAGTTGGTAGGAACCTCCTGAGTAGACTGTCTCAACCACGAATGACCCTTCCCATGTTGGCTCAAATTTACCTCCTACCTTGCGGTGTGCAAGAATAGGTCTTCTGAGAACTAGAACCAAGTCACCGACTTTAAATGTCCTTTGACAGACTAGTTTATCGTGGGCCTGGATCGTCTTGGCTTGATACAGTTCCAAATTCTGCTGTGCTGAAAGTCTTTTTCCTTCCAAGCTTTCCAATTCTTCTAGTCGTAATTTGGCACTTTCTTCTGCAGTGATTTTGTTTGCAACTGTAATTCTGAGTGACGGAAGCTGAACTTCTAAAGGTAAGACGGCCTCGGACCCGTACACTAAAGCGTAAGGCGTAGACTGAGTAGGAGTTCTGAAAGTCGTCCTGTAGGCCCATAAGGCTTCTAACAACTTCTCGTGCCAATTTCTTTTGTTGTCGTCAAAGGTTTTCTTTAGGATTTGGACGAGAGTTTTATTAAAAGCCTCGGCCAAGCTGTTTGCTCTCGGGTAATAGATCATCGAATAACGTCAATCAATCCCGTGTCTTCTGACAAAATTGTTGATCTTCGTACTCTTGAACGCAGACTCGTTATCTGAGATAATTCTGCACGGTACCCCGAAACGGTAGACAACTTAATTTTTGAAGAACTGTAGCACATGGTGCGCTTTCACTTCTCTGAGTGGTATAGCTTCTGCCCACTTGGAAAAGTAATCTGTAGCTACAAGAATGAAGTGATGTCCCCTTGAAGAAGGCGGTTCTATCGGACCCACAATTATCTGTGCCCCAACATTCAAATGGCCACGACGCAATTGTCGGATGTAACACATTTGGAGATTGATGTAGAACCACTCCATGTACTTGGCACTGGTGACAACTTTTGGCAACCTTCATGCAGTCGGTTATCATCGAGGGCCAGTAATAGCCTAGTCTTTTAATCTTCATTTTCATCTTCGGACCCGATTGATGAGCGCCACAAAGTCCTGAGTGTATTTCTTTGACAATTTCACGAGCCTCAGACCCGCTCAGGCATCTTAGCCACATCCGATCAAAAGACCTTCTGTATAACATGTTGTTTATTAATGCATAAGACAGAGTTCTTTTCTTGATTTGATGGGCTATCGACTTATCGTCCGGTAGGTTTCCTATTTGCAAGTTGGCTGCCGCCAATCTTCTGTATTTTCTGTTACTGCCGCAATTGTTTCTTTTGCTTTTTCTAATTTGTGTATTGTATCCATGTCGAGCTGTGAGAGAACCTGACATCCCTGAACTGACACTTCAACTGATTTATCCTGCAAGCAGGCAAATTCTTTTGCAAGGCGGGCTAACGCATCTGCAAGAGTGTTTTCTCTTCTGGGAATCTTGTAGATCGTTACATTCAGAATTTGCTTTAACAATTTTATTGCATACTGAAAGTACTGCTCGAGTCTCGGTTTCAGAATCTTATACTGTTCTGCGACCTGTTGAATGATCAACTGCGAATCTCCGTAAATATTGATATCTGTTATACCCATCTGAATAGTCAATTCCAGTCCGGCTATGAGAGCTTCGTATTCTGCTTCGTTGTTCGTACATGGCTCTGTTAAATGGTAGGTGTACCTTAACGTCCCCCGCTCCAGTGTTATAAAGATTAGTCCGATTCCTGCCTTACCGGGTACTATTTTTTGCGATTCTTTGTCTTTCTGTGCTGAGGACGCTCTGTCGAAGTACAGTTCCCAACGCTGATCCTCGGGGTCTTCTAGGCTCATTATCTGCTCGTCTGGCAAGTCGTCGTTGAGAGGTGATTCTGTCGGCAAAGGGTGTGCTGCTAGGAAGTCTGCTAAGACTTGTCCTTTTACGGTACGAAGAGGAACAAAAGTTATATTGAATTGCAATAGTATCATCGACCACCTACCAAGTCTGCCGGCAAGCGTTGGACGGGTCATCAAATATTGCAACGGATTAAACTTTGAGATAAGGTTTACCTTATGAGAGAGCATGTAATGCCTGAGTTCTTGAGCGGCAAAGATCAGGGCCAAACAGTGCTTCTCAATGGGAGGATACTTTACTTCCGTCGGAATTACACGACGACTTAAGTAGTAGAGAGCATTTTCTTTCCCCTCGTCATTGACCTGGGCTAGCAGGGCTCCAAGGTAGTCGTCTAAAGCTGTGGTATAAAGTATCAACGGTCTACCCGAGACTGGGGCTGCTAAAACAAGAGGTGTCATTAAATATTGCTTAATGTCCTCAAAGGCCCGTTGACATTTTCCTTCCCAAACGAATTTGGCGTCCTTTTTAATTAATGCTGAGAAGGGCTGACACCTACCTGACAAATTTCGAGATAAAGTGTCGAAGATACGCCAACTTCCCTTGAAAGGATCATAGTTGTTTCAAGGTTGGGAGGCGGCATTTCTAAGACAGCTTTAATCTTCTCCGGATCGATTTCAATTCCACGATGTCGGACAACAAATCCTAAGAATTTCCTAAAGGTGACGCCGAAGGCGCATTTTAGGGGATTCATCTTAAGGTTAAATTGTCTTAATCGCTCGAAAACAATTCTCAAATCATACAAATGATCTTCCTTTAGTTTACTTTTGATGACCACATCATCCACGTAACACTCGACTTGGTTGTGAATGAGATCATTAAAAATCCTCGTCATTGCTCTTTGGTAGGTTGCTCCTGCGTTCTTCAATCCAAATGGCATCACTGTGTAGCAGTACACTCCAATTGGTGTTCTGAAGGCTGTGAGCTTTTCATCTTCCGGTGCCATCTTTATCTGGTTGTATCCCGAAGATCCATCCATGAAAGAAAAGATTTCATGTGTTGAAGCGATGTCGATCATCAATTCTGAAATTGGTAGCGGGAATTCATCCTTTGGACATGCTTTATTCAAATCTCTGAAATCCACGCAGATTCTGATCTGACCATTCTTCTTTCTGACTAGTATCACATTGGCTAACCAAGTTGGGTATTGCTCTTCACGGACAAATTTAGCGTCTATTAGCTTCTTAACTTCAGCTATTACTTGTTGTTCAATCTCTAGACGCATTCTTCTCGGAGCTTGTCTGACTAGAACAGCGGTGTGATCCACTCCTAGCCTGTGAACTGCCACCTCTGGAGCTAATCCTGACATTTCTTCGTAACTCCAGGCAAAACAGTCTTTGAACTCCATTAATAGCTTGATTATGTTTTTGGAGTCTTCTTTATTGAGTAAGGAGCTAACAAAGGTCGGCCTAGGCTCTTCGCTAGTACCTAAGTTAACTTCCATTAACTTTTCTATTGTAGATTTAATTTCTTCTTCGAATTCTGGCGGAGCATCTCCGATTGGTAGATCTTCGAGATCTTCTGAAGCTTCCAAGCAATCTTCATTAGGCTCGCAAGTGACAACCAAGCAAAATCTCGTATTGTCAACTGATCCTACCGTGCCAAATCCGAGACCATGTTTTGAATTGGGAGGCCGGCTGGCATTATTCCATAAATTTTCAAAATGTCGTGATTGACCTTTTGTCCATCGTCAAGGTAAGATACCACGTTGAATTAAATTTTGAACACAGGGAGAGTACCACTCAAAAGGCAGTTCCATTAGTTCAGATGAAGCAACATCTTCAAATTGTACATCATTTTCAGTTTTGGAAGTAGAAGCACCTCAGTAAAACTTGATTGGTTTAGTGCCACCACCATGCACCTCCTTGACCATCATACCCTCGACCTTATTAGGGTGGATCGGGGTTAGGGTCATAGTATGTACATAGTGGTTAATCTTCTCGTACATTGATTTATATTCTTCATTCTTTTCATCTTCGAGAGAGATCTTGAACTGGGGTTTCTTCTGACTTATCGCCACTGCTTCTTTCTTGATTTCTTTTTCTTCAGAACTGTTCTCCCAATCAACATTGATGGCTGGTTTCTTCTGTCCAACTGTTCCAACATCTCTTCCACGACCTCGTCCCCGGCCTCAACCTCGGGTGCGAGTTTTGGAGAAACCTTCACCATCTCGCCGTAAGGGAGTGGTGAGTAACTGTTGGACTAGAATTTCAGGCTCTTCATCGTCTTGCACTTCTTTTGCCTCATTTGGTATGACATTTCTTGAGAAGATTGTTTTCTTCGGAGGCGCGTAATAGGCTGCATCTTCATGAATTCCAATCTCGTGCACGGAGAATGGTTGTAAGTCACTTTTGATACATTGTTCTCCTCCTTCGTAATACTTTATGCACTGGTGCAGAGAAGATGATACCATCCAGTTTTCATGGATCCACGGCCGACCCAGTAGAGCGTTGAACGATGTCTCAGAATCAATTATATGGAATTTTGCGGTTGCCTTTGCTAAGTCACTGGTTTTCATTAATAGTGTTATCGATCCAAGGGCACTCTCTCCTTTTTGATAGAACCCTCTCAATAACATCTTGTCTGCTTCAAGCTCACGAGCATCAATTTCCAAATATGTTAGCATCCGAAGATTCATTATGTTGATTGATGCTCCCGGATCAACCAACACTCTGGAGAGCGTAAACTTTCCAATAGTGACTGAAATGTACAACGGTCGTTTGTGATCAGCTGTTCCTAGTAATAGATCATTGTCCGTGGAGGAAACACCTCGTTGTTCTTTTAACGAGCAAACCTCATCGAAGGAATTACCAACCATTTGAGCTAAACAAATCTCTGGATCAAGTAGAGCCTTGATCAGAGCTTCCTTCATCTCCTTTGGCAGGATCAGAGCGTCGTATATGCTCAGTTTAGCTAGTAGCTTCCTAAGATGGGCTAGCATGTTATAATCCACCTTATTACCATGTTCCTCGGTTTCTTCCCAAATGGGTAATTCCTCTGCTGGGGTTGGCTCCTCCTGAGAAACCACCTGCTTTCCTTTATCCTTTGGACCCATTCTCGGAGATAGAAATTTTTTGCTTCTTAGGTTGACTTCAGTTACTTGTTCTGAGTCTGGTGCTGGATCTACCGATGTTTCCCCTTGAATTGGAATGATTGGCTCTTCTAGAGTTGCTTCTGAATCTGATAACTCTAATTCTATCGCGATTGGAGCTCGTCGAAATTCATAAATGGACTCGTTGATTGTTGAGCTTTCGTAGCCTCCTTTGTGAACATCTTCTTCGTCGTGGTCATCGAGGTTGTGCATGATTTGAGAATCGTTATTTGTATTCGAATCGAGATCCGGATTAAGTCGGTTATCGCTAGTTACGTAATCGTTAGAAACAGTCAAAACGTAGCCAACGCCATAACTCTTATCATTATAAGATCCCACTGGGGTGAGCAAATAAACATACAGAGTCAGAAGTTCGAGGGATTTCTCCCCCGAATCGGAAACAACCATCCTAGAATAAACAGCCCCTAGTCTGCCCTTCAGAACCTCGATCTTCTTTTCTTCTACGATCTTCTCCTCCTTCTGAGGTGGTTCTTCGATCGCAAGCGATAGTGCCGGCTCAGCAGGTTTCAAACTTTGAGTTGAAGCGCGTACCGAAGCAGTCTGGATGTGATCCAAAATTTTCTTTGAAGACATTGTCCAGACGGTACTCCATCCATCATCGGCCGTATATGGGTTTATCAGAACAATAGGATCTGTCGAGATAACAATGACAGAACCTCCTATTTGGGGTTCCTTCATGTATTCCTTCGGGATCGTTATGTTTTCTTTCCGGTGATTGTCATCAAGCCAAATCTTGAAAGTGATGCAATCCTCTATCTTGTGTCCGAGCATTTGGTGGTAAGGGCAATAGTTTAGATGATCTTTCTTGTTGACTTCTTCTGGCCTCTTGGGCTCTGGTAGCTGAAAATCTGGTGTCTTTATTAAACTACAGAACATCTTCGCTACTGCTTCAGTTTTGAATGGATATTCCTTATTCAGAAAATCTTTCGAAGTACGCCGTGGACGAGGCGGTTGTTCATAATGTTGAGGCGACTGATAGCTTGGTCGAGGCCGTTGATAACCCTGCCGAGGTTCGTCGATAAATCCGTTGCGGTTGTTGGTATGTCCGTTGCGGTGGTTGATAACTAGCCTGTGGCCGCTCTGGTTGTATCTGAACCGGCTGCTTACCCTTATCTACTGCCGCGACGATTCCAGATTTCTTTTCAAATGCTTTTACGGGCTTCTGGTTATCGTTCTTGTCCACAAAACTTAACTGCTTTGCCTCTTCTTGCAAACTCCCGGCCTTGCTAAGTAACTTCTCGAAAGTCTTGATTGTAAATCCTTTAAGGAGAAGTGCTATCCGACTATGGATACTCTTAAGCAAGAAGCTGACTGCATGCTGTTCTTGAAGCTGTGGTTCACACTTCATGCTTAAGTTCCTCCATCGAAGTATGTAATCCACTAAAGTCTTGTTCGGTTTCTGGTACTCCACCACTAGATCACCAATGGTCATGTGGTGCCAAGCCTCGATAAACCGCTTAACGAAGAGGTTTTCCAATTCTGCGAAGGTCTTAACTGAACCATTTGACAATTCTGCGTACCCGGTCGAAGGCGATCCACGACAAGCTGCCGACGGGCCGACGGAAGAGTAAAGCGTCACTCCCACCGGCATTACAGCAACTAGCACAAAAATGTGCGACATGCTGCTGAGGGTTTCCCATTCCATCAAAAGTCTTAAACAGAGGTGGTACGAAGCCTTTTGGGTATTGGACTGCATCGAACTCTTCGGGGTGAGTGCTAAGGCTTCTCGCACCTACTGTTCTACCATGTTTTTAATGTCCTTTTCGGGAATCATATTCTGTGTAGAATCCTTCTTTGGTGGCTCATCTCCGTTGATGGATGTGATCTCTTTTCCTCCATCTGCAATATGGATGATCTCTGGGAGTGTTTCTTTCTGAGGTTGTACCTGACTCTGGAGAGTGACTAAAGCAGCAGCCATCTCTTCCATCCTCTTTGCCATCTAGGAAATTGTGTCATCTTTTTCCCAAAGCTGTGCTCTCATCACTTCCAGTTCATCTCTTTCCGCAGCTGCTTGAGCACCTTGCGAAGCTGATGATGCTCGTGTCTTAACCATATTGATCTCGACATACTCCTCATCCATGAACTCTGATGAATCAACTTCATTTTCCAACTTTTTTCCTCTTTCTTTTGCCAACCGTCGGATATCCGTCCTTAGCTTTCCTATAGCATCCTCGAGGGGTCTCTTCTAGACGGTCTCGCGGTTGTCGTGTGATGGCTGTTGAGCTTCTTTTTCGAGAGTTTCTTTTATTGCAGTAGCACTTTCTTCTAATTCAGGCTCTTTGATGAGCTTTTCTTCTCAGGACGTTGTGTTGGTCTCGGCTCAGTAATAATAGGTCGCCACACCATCCTTCTTGCAGCAGAAGGCCTAGAACTGGACGGTCTGTCGGCTATATGCTGGTAGGTGGTGTCCTCCCTAATATGATGGCCCGATACAATAACATGTGAACTAGCTCTCATTTTCTTCCTTGGTTTCTCTACGGCAGTGACAGGCTCTACTCGCGGTCTGAGGTGGGATCTAGCTGGCACTCGTCCCATTCTTCTTAGGATTTCCGACATGGGGCATCATTCTTTCTTTGCAAATTTTTCTATCACAGCTTGTAGCCGAGCAAATGGTGTAGTCTTAACCCTTTATCTTTTGTAGTTACTATAGTATGCAGGTCGGGATAGTGTAGCGGCAATCCTTAAGACGTCTTCTTCATCCGATGCCGCAGAGAGGGAGTGAAACCTACTCCCTTCCAACAGAGGTATATACTCAGGCAGTTCAGGGATCTCTTCCAGGAAAGCAATTTCAGTGGCCTTGGCTTTCTCAATCCTGGCTATCTTTCTGCTTCTATTTCTCCTTTGAGTCCGAGTTAGGGGTGCAACTCTTAAATTGGACCCAATCTCGAAAACATATGGTATTGTAGTAAAATCTATACCCTCCACGGTGGCAGGCTCATCAGAGACTTGGATTTCCTTACCCTTCAGTTTGGCAGAAGCCGGGGTAGGTGCAGAGATGACTATACCGGTGGGGGTAGAGACAACAGTCCTCCTATGAATAGCAGTATTTCTTTCAGCTGGAACCCTTTAAAGCGGAGGGAATTCTTGAGTCGACTTCAAGTTGAACTCAATCAGGGGTTTCTCAGTTTCTGGCACTTTGTCCATTAGTGCGAAGAGAGTGATGTTAGCGAACTTGATATCTGTATTACTGAATCCTTGTCCGAAACGGATGATCCCATTGTCAGGCAGCTCATCTTTGTAGACAGCCAAGTCCAGTCCGTTGGTGAAGGAGAAGATTAACTTTGGGGCAGTCATTTTCTGAAGGCAGATTCCGAACGTCAGTCCCGAATTATGCTTCCTTTTGTCACAAAACTTAGGACGAAAAAGAAAGAGTCTGAACACATTTTCGTTTGTCTTAGTGTATTTACAATTTCTACGAGAATTCATTTATTTAAAAGAGTTGTTTGTTAGGCGATTTGTTTGTTAGGAACAAAAAAATTAAAAGAGGAAGGTTACAGAAAAGGTAAAGGACCTGATCCAGAATTGGAAAGGAAGAGAAAGTCTCGCAAAACTTCTCAACCCAAGGGACCGCTCCTAAGCTAACACCTATTGGGGGGTCCACCCCTACCTCAGTAACGAGGTAAAAGGATTTTAGAACCTCTCTGTTTAGGGGTGTCTAACAGTGGCTCCTAAATCCGAGAGAAATTGGCTATACCCGTTCAAGACAGAAATGAACGTGGCATGCCAACGGAAAGAATGGTAGTTTGCTCCACTAGGGACATCGATACACTACCGATTTATGAAAGCAAAACCATTTGATCAAAATGGAGAGAGGAACTAGTCTCCAGCAGAGTCGCCAGAAATATGTCGGCGTATTTTTTTTAGGTTGCGTGTTTAATTTATAATGATATATAACTTGAAAGTAGCATTTGGTTTTGAAAATAATTTTAAGTTTGAAAATTTTAAGATATGAAATAAAACCGATCTCACATCCTGAATAGTTTATATAAAGGAGCACCGCATCACAAACCGTGTATCTATCCCAAAGAATAGACACACTGCTTGATGATGAGGCTCGATTAAATAAACTAAAAGATTTGTGACATCCGTTTGGTATGCGAACCAATTTTATAAGCCGACAAATTCTCCTGCTTAATATAAAGGAATTAAGCAGGGTTTATATTACGTGGGTTCTTAAAGTTCCCTATAAGGGTAAGCCCCTATAGTTAATTACATCTTAAATGACGGGAATCATTTAAGAAAACTCTCGATAATGATCAATGGTTTTGCTCTCAAGAATTTCAAAGTTTAAGATTTTCAAAGGATTGGATTTTAGAAATTTCAATTGGGAATGGATCACATTTGGAACAGTTATTTTAGGGAATCAAAGGAAGAGAAGTATGAACTTCGATGACTTCCCAACTATCCTATTGTTTGGTTTCAATTTGAGAGTTTATGTAATGTTGTAATCCTGCCAATTTTAATTAATTAGGACTTATGCTTGTATGATATGATCATACAAATAGCCTCGAAGATGTGAGGGTTTATGTCGTACCAAACGACTACCTCGGAGTCCTAAGACCTGTTAGGGCTTAATTTACATAATATGATTATGCAAATGCCTAACAAAAGTTGAGGATTTATGTTGCACTAGGAAAACTATCTCGAAATCTTATGTCTTGGTTATTTAAAACTAGGAAAAAGGTTTTGCTGAAGTAGACTCGAGTTTTGCTGACTACGATGGTCGTGCTACCCACTATGCTCCAGGATCCTTGTTGTTGCAGAGTTTAGTTTTAGAAGGTGAAAATCAGGGGATGAGAGAAGTGTTTTGGTTTAGAAGTCTTAAAGTCCAGGTGTTTTTAATATATTGTTAGGGGAATAATAAAGTTGATTATAACAACACCGGTTAAGATCTCACGGTTCCATCATTCCGACACCGTTATTTTTATCGGATTCACTTAGTCCAAATGAATTTGCTAAACTCAACTAAATGAGTTCCACACTTTCATTTAGACCGTGGGAAATTTCGTTAGCAACACGTAGGTTACATCATCCGAGGTATTCCCGATCATCCAATAAGACGTTTTAATTTAGTTATAGTTGTAGTTTTGTGTTCTGTTTGTGATTAAATTTTTAGTTGTTTTATATTTTGAAATATTGTGGCTATGGATTTTTATATTGTTGTGACTTTTAATTTAGTTTTGGTTTTAGTTTTGTGGCTATCCTAAAGGTTTAAGTCTTCATGCAACAATCCTGTTTATCATGCGAGAAAAGTAAAGTGCAGTGCAGGTAAATAAGTTGCAATAAAGTAAAAGCGTACCTGGAGGTCAAAAATTGAAATTTTGGAAAAATGAAGGTTGATCAAGTTTGAGTAGAATGGAATCACTTTGGTTGAGCCATGAAGCCATATCAAGCCCATAAGAGCCAAGAGAGGACTCATTTGAGGCATTCACTATGTTGTTCCTAACCCTCTTAGCCAAGGGCCTAGTGGTTAAGGTCCATCCATATGAATTACCTACATGAGTCAGGAAGTCAAGCTAGGTATTAATGGTTTTAGCATTTGGAATGTGTGTGAAAGTGTAATGTGTGCAGGCTAACCCTCACCAGACCCGGCCACCCAGGGTAGTCCTAAGGCCAAAGAGTCCTATATGGAACTCATCCTTTAAACCTCCACATTTGATCTTAACCCTCCAAGTGACTTAGGGGTTTACAATCAAACTTATGGGGTTTGCAGGGAGTTAAGAGGTGTTTGAATTTCTAAGTGGTGGGTTCCATTTCTAGTCCTCTAAGATAGTCAAAGGGAAAGCCTAAGGCTAGATCCTAAGTACTTAGGAGAGAGAAGAGAAAAGACATAACAAAAAATGAGGTCAACAGCATGGTTCAATCAAATGAAAGAAAAATGGCATCATTACTTTATCATGGCTAATGAAAATTAATCCGACCCCAGCTTTGACTGGTATGATGTCTGCTTGTCTTTGTATTTTCTAGCAAATGATGCTCCATCAAAGTATAATTCTCAATGTTGTATGTCTGAATTTTGTATTTCTAGTATTTGTTCGTCAGGTAAATCATCGTTAAGTGGTGATCTAATCGGAATTGGGTGTGCTGCTAAGAAATCTGCCAAGATTTGTCATTTAACGACATGTAGTGGAACAAATGTTATCTCAAATTAGAGCAGTATCATTGCCCATCTTGCCAATCTTCCAAAAAGTGTTGGTTGTGTCATCAAATATTGCAATGGGTTAACCTTCAAAATAAGAGTTACTTTATAAGAAAGCATATAATGTCTTAACTTTTGAACTGCAAAAATCAAAGCTAGCAATTCTTCTCAGTTGTTGGATATTTTATTTCAGTTGGAACCCAACAACGGCTTAAATAATATATTGCGTTTTCTTTTCCCTCATCATTTACTTGACCTAGTAATGCTCTAAGAGAATTATCTAATGCTGTAGTGTAAAGGATTAGAGGTCTTCCTATCACAGGGGCTGCTAAAACAGGAGGTGTTGTCAAATATTGTTTGATGTTTTCAAAAGCGTGTTGGCATTTTTCATCCCACACAAATTTGGTATCTTTTCTGGTTAAGGCATTAAGAGGCTGACACATACCTGATAAATTGAAAATGAAACATCGTATATATGCTAGTTTTCCTTGAAAGGATCGCAATTGAGTTAAATTTTTAGGAGGAGGCATGTTTAGGATGGCTTCGATTTTGAGAGGATCAATTTTAATCCAACGATGTCGAACAAAAAATCTTAAAAATTTCCTTGAAGTAACATCAAAAGCGCATTTTAAGGGATTCATTTTAAGATTATATTGATGTAATCGTTCGAAGACAATTCTCAAATCCTACACGAGATCATCTTTTTGTCTACTACTAACAACCAAATAATCCACATAAGATTCGACTTGTCTGTGTATGAGTTCATAAAAAATCCGTGTCATGGCTCTTTGATAGGTTGCACTAGCATTTTTCAATCCAAATGGCATAACTTTGTAGCATTATATCCCTATGGGTGTCCTGAAGGCTGTATTCACTTCATCTTCTGAAAACATTTTTATTTGATTATATTCTAATGATCCATCCATAAAGGAAAATATTGCATGTTTGGATGCTATATCGACCATCAATACTGGGATTGGTAAAGGGAATTCTTCCTTTGGACATGCTTTGTTCAAATCCCTAAAGTCTATACAGACCCTAAATTGATTAGTGTTCTTTTTAACGGGAACTACATTAGCCAGCCATGTTGGATAATTTTCTTCTCGTATGAAATCAGCCTCAATTAATTTCTTAACTTCGACAATGAATTTTTGTTCTACTTTGATACGCATCCTTCTTGGATCTATTTTAATAGGGATTGAAATTTGATTTATCCCAAGTTTGTAGACTATAACTTCTGGAGCTAGTCTAGTCATTTCGTCATAAGCCCGGCAAAACAGTCTTTGTATTCTTTTAACAGTTGGATTATTTCTTTCGCTTCCGTATCATTAAGGAATGAACTAATGAAAGTTGGTTTTGGGTTTACATCAGTCCCTAAATTTATTTCTTTTAATTAATCAACTATTGATTTCATTTCTTCTTCCAATTCTGGAGGAGCATCTTTGAATGGAAGATCAGATGTTTGCTCAGAATCAAGTTTTTCGGTGATGACTAGGCAAAATTTCGTATCATCTAGGGGTTCTAGTGTGGCAAATCCAATACCTTTTTTAGAGTTAGGGTTTGATTTATTATTGTCCCACGTTTGTTCAATAAAGTGTGGCTGTTTTAAAGACTATTGTTTGAGAATTAAACTATTTTGAATAAATATTTGTGCCCAAGGAGAATACAACTAAAAAGGGATTTTATGGGAAATTTTTATTTCTAATTTTACATCGGTTTCAGTAATAAAAGAAGTAGAGCCAAGTCTAAACTTAATTGGCTTTTTATTATCACCATATACTTCTTTGAACACTAAATCCTAAATCTTAGAAGTAGAGATTGGATTTAGGGTCTTAGCGTGTATATAATGATTAATTTTCTTAAACATAGATTCAAATAGTTTTTCTTTGTCTTCTTCTTCAAGGCTTTTGAGAAAAAGTCAGGTACGATAGCGACAGTCGACAAAGGTAGGTAGCCAATGAGGATTCAGATAGAACCGTCTTCTCGATACGATCGGCCATACTGGTCGGCCGCATTCTCGATATGATCGGCCATACGATCAGCCGTCTCCTTAGTACAACCAACAGTACATCTACCATCCTCCACAATACATCCAAGCTCAGCCGTACGGTCAGTCCTATCCACAACAGTCTTCCCAGCAGGGACAACCAAAAGCATATACGCACCAAAAGATAACAAAATGACTGAACAAAAATTACTCCTTTAAAGATGACGCCGTGGCGAAGATGTTCTAGAGCTTAATGAAGAAGCCCGAGTTCAAACTGCCAGAGCCCAAGAAACTAGAAGAAGTCGGTAAGAGCAATGATCCCAACTACTTTCTGTATCACAGACTGCTCGAGCACACAATTGATGGATGCTTCGTCATTAAGGATTGGCTTGAGAAGAACTACAAAGAGGAGAATATCGCGATCCCAAAAGAATATTTAAAAGAACCTGCAAGAGGTTCTATAAATATGATTTCGGTTGAACTACTCTCTCAGCTAGATCCCTACACTGGAGAAGGAGGATGGAGTATGACCTGGGACGACCTCAAGAGAGCTTTGGATCAGATTCGATCAGACCAGAAGCGAGTTTTTGTTCAGAGTTCTCCACTAGAACAGTCAAAGACAAAGACCGAGACAGGGGAGTCTTCACGACGACCGAAACCAAAGAAGAAGGATATCATGCGAGGAACTAAGGACGATAATGCGAAGGGTAGGATAGAGGCTGCCCCGGTTAGATTGGTTGTTTCAGATTTGGGGGTCAAATCCCTCAAACCCCTGATACTGTACCATTATGTATGCACCCTTTCGGGCTCTTTTGAATCTAATTATTTCGATTCCAATTACGTTTTGGTTGTTTCTACTAATGACGTAACTAACTGCGACCAATCTCTCCTTGATTTTGATTTCCAAACCGATCTTCAAATCACATTAACTTCGAATGAGAACTTCAACAAAGAGGAAAACATCGACAGTACCGGCTACGAACCTTCATAGGACGAGGAACCAATCCTCAAATGTAAAGGAACTCCGATCAACCTGGATTGTTCAGATACAGAGTTAACACAAGAAGAACCGATTACAATACCAGAAGAACCCCTGGGTCCAACAGAGGAGGAAATTACAGCGGTGAACCTCAAAAGTGGAAAATTTTTACCTCCAAGAACATTGCCAACAGATAAAGGAAAATAAAAACCCAAATAAAGTGGATTACAATGTACTAGCACATCTTAGGAAGTTGCTAGCTAAGCTAAGCATCTACGACGCTCTGATCCTGTCTAAGGAGATGAGAGAAAATTTGGCAAGAGATTTGCTCGACCTAGAAATATGCTTAACTCACTTGGCCAGCTCATCCTCAGATGGAGTTTGTACTTTGGGAGAATAGCCCAGTGTGACCTTCACCGACGATGAATTACTACTTGGTACAGCCAATCACAACCGACCGCTCTACATCTCCGTCAACATCGGCAAGTACGTGCTCTCAAGAGTTCTAGTTGATCCAGGTGCTTCTCTCAATATAATGAGTTTATGGACATTAGCATACTTGGACATCAACGCTTGAGAACTTTCTATAGATAAGATGATGCTAAGAGGCTTCAATCAGAAAGGAGAAAGAGCCTTAGGATCGATTAAACTACAGATGAAGGTTGGAGATCTAGTAATAACCGCAAAGTTTCATATCATCGACGAGTATAACATGGTTCCATCGTCTCTACATCAGTGCATCAAATACTACAAAAATGGACAAGAAAATTTCATCAAAGGGGATCTACAGCCATTCTCGATACATGAAATAAGCATCAACGAGGACGCTGCCTACTACGCTCCTCAAAAAAAGATAGTCTTCTCCAGAGATGTTGTGACAAACAAAATCACAGACTCAAAAAAGCCACAACAATAGAACTGTGTTGCTCCGCATCAACAATCTCTCACCATCCCTTTACCATGGGGCGGTGGAGGTTCTTCTAGCTGGAAAGTTCCTTCATGTGATCCGCTGACTCCTACTGACTTCAATGCAATTATGAAAGACTTTAACAGTAACAACTTTAATAATCTCACACTTAACACTTAAAATAAACTAAAAATAAACTCATTAAATAATAAAGAAGGTAGCTGATTGGATGGCTATATAGTGCTTGGGGACTAAAGGATGTTATAAGGGGTGAAAGGGGCGATTTTATCTCTAGAATGGGCTCCTATTTATAGAGCTCTGAATTTGACCATGGGTTAGTTAAGGCACCTCTTCAAAATTCTTCCAAATACAATGTATCTTCTAGAAGGTAACTCTCGCGCCTAGGCGTCGAAATCTGGCGCCTAGGCGCTAGACTCTGTTACCAGGTCTTTCGCGCCTCTTCGCTTTGGGTCGCACCTCTTCGCGATTAAAACTGTTTCCCTGCATCCAGATGCATTGTATCACATGTCCTATATATTAGGAGTGACTTACAGTCTTTTAGAAGCTCTAATAACTGCTTAACACCTTCAAAATAACTGCCCAAAGTCATCAAAAATCTTGTCTGCGTCTATATCGAACTGGCGCTTAGGTGCCGGATTCTGGCGCCTAGGCGCCAAGCCTACAATTTTGACAACTTTGCTCTTTTAGCTCCATTTTTGCTCCTTTTTGCTCCTTTTTCTTTCTTGAACTCTTTTTTTATCACCTACATCCAAAAACATAAAAATACCTTTCATTAAAGCATAATATCCTTAAGAATTGAATCTTAAATAAGGTATAAAATGGGTATTTTTTAAAGTTGATCAAATTCCCCCAAACTTAAATGTCACTTGTCATCAAGTAACCCTTTTAATTACATAAAATATATAACATCTGGAATGAAATTTAAATATTTAAGATTTCTTTTAATTTTTGGTTTTATAAAAACTTTAGCAAATCATCAACTAGATTTCACTAATTAAGGTTAATTTTAAGAATTTAAAGAATATTTAACTACCAAATCATAAGACTTCCAATTTTTCTTTTATTTCAAGAATATTTATAATTTATCATATTAAGGTCACATAGAATATTTACGAGAAAAAGATTTTCATGAAACATTTTTCTAGTAAAAATAATTGTACATAAAAATTAAGTTAAAATATGTAATTGGTTTTCTTTCTATAAGATAATTCAAGTGAAGCCAATTTTTTATTAGGCATTTCCTCAAGCTTCTCCTTACATTTCCCTTTTTTTTTATTTGTGAGGATTACTATTTTTGGATAGCCTATTAATGATTTTGAACTTCACTATCCTTAACTTATATTTAAAAACTTATACAATTTTTTACTTAATAAATATGACATTATTAATAAGTATTTTTCAAAAATTATTTCAATCTTTTCTTTTTCAAGTAATAATCTTGATTCCTTAGTATTTCTAAAATACAATTCTCTTTACTATAAATAGAAAAATTCTTAATCTTATTATTCTTTAAGTTAAATAATTCTATTCTTAAATTTAATCAAAATTATTGAAATTTTAGTTGTGTTTACTAAATTATTAATAAATTCAAAATTTTAAGTAATCTTAAATAGATTTTTCCTTCCTTATGTTATGTTAAAATTTTTTTTAAAAGAAAATATTAGTTCATTAAGGACAAATAATATTTAAATTTGAAAAATATTTTCCCTTCCCCCAAACTTCAGCCTTAGTATATAAATGAATCATAGAATTTTCTAAAGCATGAGAGAGAGGGAAATAAACATGAATTTATTTAGGTACAGTGATAATGCAGTAAGGAAAAACTTATTCTAATCCTACACATGCTTTAATATGAATATAGCATAAATAATTAAGCATATATAGAAAAGTTTGCAGAGCAGGAGTTAATTTTTTTTTAAAAAAATTTTTTATATTTTTTTATTATTTTTAAAAAATGCAAAATTACTGTCGGCATATTTTTAGGTTAAGTGATATTTTAAAAAAGGGGTCGCCTAACAGAAGTTGTCGGCGAATTTTAAATTTAAATATAGATATAATTTAGAGAGTAATATTTGATTTTGAAAATAATTTTAAAGAATTTTAAGATATGAAATCAAACCGATCTCACATCCCAAATAGTTTATATAAACGAGCACCGCACCACAAACCGTGTATCTATCCCTAAGGATAGACACACCGCTTGATAGTGGGGGCTCGGTTAAATAAACTAGAAGATTTCGTGACATCCGTTTGGTCCGCGAACCAATTTTATAAGCCGACAAATTCCCCGCTTAATATGAAACTATTAAACGGGGTTTATATTACACAGGTTCTTTAAAATTCCCTATAAGGGCAAGCCCCTATAGTTAATTACATCTTAAGTGACGGGAATCACCTAAGAAAACTCTCGATAATAATCAATAATTCGCTCTCAAGAATTTCAAAGTTTAAGTTTTCAAAGAATTGAATTTTTGAATCTCAATAGGGAATGGATCAAGTTTGGAACCTTTTATTTTGGGAATTCAAAGGAAGAGAAGTAGGAGAAATTACGGATTCGAAGTGAACTTCGATAATCTCCCGACTATCCTATTGTTTGGCTTGGATTTAGGAAAGTCCTAATGTTTATTTAATGTTTTAATCTTGCCAATTTTAGTTAATTAGGGCTTATATTTATATGATAGAATCATACAAATTGCTTATAAGATATGAGGGTTTATGTCGTATCGGACGACTACCTCAGAATCCTAAGACCGGTTAGGGCTTAATTTGCAATGCAAATGCCTAACGAAGAGTTGAGGATTTATGTTGCACTAGTGCAAACTACCTCGAAGTCCTATGGCTTTGTTGTTTAATTCTAGGAAACTTTTGTTGATGTAGGTTCAAGTTTTGCTGACGACGATGGCCGTGCTGCCCACCATGCTCCGAGCTCCTTGTTGTTTTATAAATCATAAATCAAGAGATGAGAGAAGTGTTCTGGTTTAGAGAAGTCTTAATTTCCAAGTGTTTTTTGTGTTTTAATTAAAACAAATCTTAAAGTTGATTATAACGACACCGGTTAAGATCCCACGGTTCCATCCTTCGGCATCATTATTTTTATCGGATTCACTTAGTCCGGATGAATTTGCTAAACTCAATCGAATGAGTTCCACACTTTCATTTAGACCGTGGGAAATCCCGTTAGCAACACGTAGGTTACATCATCCGAGGTATTCCCGATCATCCAACGGGACGTTTTAATTTAGTTGTAATTGTAGTTTTGTGTTCCGTTTGTGATTAAATTTTGAGTTGTCTTATATTTTGAAATGTTGTGGAGGTGAATTTTATCTTGTAGTGTCTTTTAATTTAGTTATGGGTTTCAGTTTTGGTTTCAGTCCTAAAGGTGTAGTTTTTCATGCAACTCGTTGTTTATCATGCAAGAAAAATAAAGTGCATTTGCAATAAAATAAGCTACGATAAAATAAAAGCGTACACTGGAGGGTCTTCCCGTCATTCCAAGCTGCACTTAAAACACAATTAGAATATTTAAGCAAGTTCCTAGGTAAAGCTAAGGGAAAGGTTTATGGTTTTCTACCAAGTTCCTAATCCTATAGCTAGTCATTTCCTATGACGTCTAGGTTCTCATGTTTTTAGTTTGAGGACGATTTTCTTCATCAGAGAATAACTAAGTTCAATTGTTCTTATAAATATCCTAACATATTGAGGAAGTGCTTAAGAAGAATCTTAAACATCTTTTCAATATTTCTAGGATTGTTTTAAGTCCAAGAGAATTTAGTTATATAAATGAATCGATCGTCCGAGGTTTTCAATTTTTGTTAACTTGCTCAGTGAACTAGGACATTTGAATATCCTATAAGTGAAGTAGCATTTCATTTTATATCCTGTTTAGGAGTTATGATAACTAAAGTTCCTAGGCGAAAATGATATTTAATGATTTATGATCCAAATTTGAGTTCAAATTAATAATTTAAGTTTGGAATAGTGTTCAAGTTATTTTAGATTTATGTCTTAAGTGATGTTATTTAATTCGACTTAATTTAATTTAATTTAATTTAATTTAATTTAATTTGTTTAATTTAATTTAGTTTATTTATTTAATTTTATTTAATTTTATTTAATTTAATTTAATTTAATTTAATTTAATTTAATTTAATTTAATTTAATTTAATTTATTTAATTTAATTTTTATTTAATTTATTTATTTAATTTAATTTATTTATTTAATTTTATTTTATTTAATTTAATTTAATTTATTTAATTTAATTTTTAATTCATTTAATTTAATTTAACTTGTTTATTTAATTTAATTTAATTTAATTTAATTTAATTCAACTTTTAATCTTAATTTAATTTAATTTAATTTAATTGAAATTTTTGAAAGAGTTTAATGAGTTAATTTTAGTTTAATGATTAAGTCTTTTAATATTTTAAATTTGAGTTATCATTTTAATTAAGAGTTGAATATTAATGAGATGATTAATTTAGGGATTTTTAAATTAAAGAATAAATCTCTTCCTAATAATATCCCTATTTTAATAATTCCAATTTTATTATTCTTCCAAATTCAATTAATTATTTTATTAAGGTTTATTTTAATTATTTTTAAATTGTTTAGTAGGTTTCTACCCTTTAATTATTTAAATTTCAATCATCCAAATCAGATTAGGATCAGATATTTTACTTGTTAAAAATTTTTATTAAACCTAAAGTTTTAATTAAGGGTTAAAATTTTAATTACCATTTTGCCCTTTAAGCCTAATAATTTCATAACTCACTAAATTGAACTCAAATGAACTTGAAATTTTTATGTGACTTCACTTATGTGTCAATAAAGACATGAGAGGAGAAAATGTGATTTTTCTGTATTTAATTTATTTATATAATTATTTTTTAGTAGAAAATAGAAATTTCCAAGGAAAATTCAATAACATGACCAAGGGAAAGTTTCTGTCCTTAAGAAAATTAGGGGACATTCCTAATGACTAGAGGACCACTTGGACCAAATTTTGTAATTTTTTGAATTATATTTTATTTATTAGAATTATTTTAAGTTCTGGAGTATTAATTAATTTAAAAATAAAATAAATGTTGAAAAATAAATTTTATAATTTTTAAAATTCTCTCTGATATCAAGGATTCCAGAGAACCAAACTTTACAATTTTCTGATTTTTCTTTGATTTATTATAATTATTTTGGTGAAAATGCTAGAAAATACATTTTTTAATTTTAAAATTACCCTAGAGCTTTAAAAATTAATATCTCACTAAATAGACCTAGGAAAAATATGGGACTTGTTCCTAAGTGATTAAAATTCAAAATATGACATTTTGGTGAATTTTATTATTTTTGTGATTTTTATTATTTTTTAATTATTAAAAATATTAAAATAATATTAAAAATCAACTTTTTTAGAAAATTGAAATTTTAATTTTCTTAAACTCCCCTGATATCAGAGAGACTCCAAAACCAATTTGGTGAATTTTTGAAAGATATTTTGAAAGTTATGAATTTTTTAAAGTTTAAAATGACTAAGTGGCTTAATCAACCCAATTAGTGGGGCTAACCAAGTCCAATTGACCTCAAATTTTTATGATGGGTTCCTCTGATCCTAAAGGTCAGTGGAGAATTGATTTCAAGTCAATTTGATTTATGGTTAACTCTAATTAATTAGAGACCTATTTTAGGTGTTTAAGCCAATTAGGGTTAATCTAAGTGAATTAACTCAAATCCTATTTTTCCTAGGGTTCTCTGGTCATAAGGAACATCACCAAATTTTCCTAAAATTTATTTCACAACATGCTAATTTTTGAAATTAAAATACTTAAAACAGACAACATGCATTTGAAAAATCAATAACTTTTCACGGAGATGGCCTCGACCTTGGAAAATTCGGGGAATGTCCCTAAGTTCGGAGGCTTCAAAAGCCCTATAGTCTCATGCCATGGTGAATTGTGTGAATGCATGGAGAATTAAAATAATGCGGGGAGTAAATAATTATTTAAAAATAAAATACTTGGACAAAATTAATTAATTTCTTTTCCACATTATTCTCCTACGTTCACCGAGCAAGAGGGTATTTTTATTTTATTTTTAGGACTTTTCTACACAAAGATATGAATTTTCAAAGTTCGGGGAATTAAATAAATTAAGAAAATCCCTAATTTTCTATTTAAGTGACGCGGCGCCGCGTCGACCTCGGCGACTCCGAATGCACGCGCGGCGCGCTCCCATTCGACGCCGCCATCCGCGTCGGCGCTCCGGGACCCGCTATATTGCTCCGTCCTCCGATCCGACGCGATCCCGGCCGTCCGTCCGCGCGTGTATTAAATGGACGGCATCCGTTCATCGTCCCCAGTGTCCTCGCCCGAGAGCCGTCCACACTAAATCCTTAATATCTCACTCGATACTCAATGGATTTTCATGTTCTTATGCTCTATGGATTCGTCTTGAAGAGACGAACACATCTATATGGTTATCATGCATTGAAATTAAAGCATTTGAAATGGAGAATCTCCAGAAGCTCGGGATGAAGAATTAACTCATACCTTAGCTCTGAGAGGTGAAGCCTCGATCAGAGATGCTCGGCACGTTCGTTGGAGATGCGGGAGGCTAGGGATGAAGCTCGGGGATGTGGTGAATTGCTTAGGTGTGATTTCCACCAAAGCTGATCACAACCTTTGGAGTCTGGAACAACTGGGTGGCCTGGAGATGGGGCTTTTGCTGGTGGACACCTTCCCTTGGTCTGGTGAAGGTGTAGAACCAATCAATTTGGGGATTGGTCCACTGTGGAGAAGTGTCCTGGTTTTGGGTGGAATTTCGACTACGAAATTGAGCTCGCAGAGAAGAAATGGCAGGGGGATCTCACTGGGGATCAAGTGCTCTGTGTGTGGGGAGGAGTCTGGAACAATTTTGGCAGAGTTTTGGCAAGGTTTGTGCAACTCTTTCTTCATGGCCGTGAGGGGGTGGTGTTTAAATAGGAGAGGGTGGAGGGCTTCCCGGGGAGAGTTAAGAGTCGGGATCAGCTGCTCATGGCAAGTGAAGAACAGTACTGCAATGGCCACCTGGGCATGGGGCGGCTCGGCGAGTGAGAATTCCAAGCTTGGATTGACTTGGACCTCTCGGCCATGGAGTTTTCCGGCGGCCGGGGTGGCTGGCCGGCGAGGCGAGGGTCACCCTCGGGGTCGAGTGGGTCGGGGCTGGGTGTTTGTGCAAGCAATGGCAAATGCCAAGTGTAAAGAGCTTGGATTGAAATGGAATGGGGGAAGACCATTTTGGATCTAAATGGGTCAACTCACCCATTTGGGCTTAGTGCACCCCTCGAGGTGGCTTTGGGTCTTGTGGGGGATCAAAGGGATCAGTTTGGTTTGGCATGGAGAAGTCTCCATCCAAATATATTTGGATTAAATTTAGTTTTAGGTGAATCATGATTAAGGCTAATGAGCTTTAGGGATTAAGGAAAGGGGCCCTCCTTCCTACCCAATATGGTATGGTGACATGTAAAGAGGCTCTCATGGCTTCCATGTGGCTCATGCATGGCTTCATGGCTCACCTTTGGCTTGGGGAAAGCTTGGTCAATTTCATGAAAATGGATTATAGGAATTTTTTGGTAATTTGATGGAAATTTGTATGGAACTTGATTTGGAATGATTTGATGATGAATTTAGGACTTAGGTATTGAGTTTAATTGAAAGTATGATGAGGGGAAATGTCATATGGGCTTTGGGACCAATTTTGGGCCTTTGGATGTGGTAAAGGATGGGCTTTTAAAATGGTTTAGGAAAGTGGGCTTTTGAATTTTAAAATGGGTTTTGGGATGAAATTTTGGTAAAGGCTTGGGCCAAATAATTGTTGAGTTTGGTTTAGAGATGTGTCATGAGTGGTTTGAAACAAATTTGAGGTGATTTGGGTTTGAATTGGGTTGAATATGGGCCTTTTTGGTAAAGAGGCTAAGGTGGGCCAAAATGGGCTACCATGGGCCAAAGTTGGGCTAGAGTTGAAATTGATGTAAAATTAATGTTGGGAAATGTTTATGGGAGTGTTTCAAAGAGGTTTTGGCTTTGGTTAGGTTTTGATTTTGGGATTTGGGCTCATTTGGGCTAGGTTTAAGTTTAGGTCAAAATTGGGCTTTTTGATTTTGGGTTGAATTTGAGTGGGGTTTGGATCAAAATCTTGGGCAAATCATGTTAGTGTTTTGTTTATGGGGATGTTAAGGAAGGTTTGGAAAAGACTTGGGG
The DNA here is from genome assembly GCA_022702705.1 of Papilionanthe hookeriana x Papilionanthe teres. NCBI lineage: Eukaryota > Viridiplantae > Streptophyta > Magnoliopsida > Asparagales > Orchidaceae > Papilionanthe > Papilionanthe hookeriana x Papilionanthe teres. The sequence continues at coordinate 134,862,985 of CM040425.1, read as the reverse complement.
TTAATTGGAGTTGAATTGGGTGAGTTTGGGTTAGGTTTGGGTCATAGGTCCAAATTGGGCTTTAAGGTCAAAAGTGAAATTGGATCCAAATTTCAATCAAATTGGGCTTGGATTGGGTCTAGATTGGTGTTGGGGATGTTGAATTGAAGTTTAGAATTGAATTGGATCAGAATTTGGGTCAATTGGGTGGGTTAGGTTTGAGTTTAGGTTTACCTTGGGTTAAAATGGGTCAAATTGGGGATTTTGATAAAAGTGGAGTAAATTGACAAAATTGGCCCATGGTGTAGTTGAACAAAATGAAATTGGGAATATTTGGGATTTTCTGGAATTTTCTGGGAATTTTCTGAATTTTTGGATTTTTGGGTCAAAAAGGGTATTTTGGGTATTTGGAAGGTATTGGGGGGTATTTTGGAATTTTTGGCATTTTTGGGTATGGATGATCAATTTAAGTGGTGTGGAGATGTTTGGGATTGATTTTGGAGAGTTTTGGGTAATTTGGAAATTTTTGAGAAATTCGGGTAGTTTCAAAGGCACTTGGTAGGTTAGGCGGGGTGTAGGGTCCCGGGGGTTAAAAATTGAAAATTTGGAAAATTGAAGATTGGGTGGATGTAAGTGGAATACAACCATTTTGGTTGAGCCATGAAGCCATATCAAGCCCACATGAGCCATGAAGGGACTCATTTGAGGCATTCACTATGTTGTTCCTTACCTCTTAGCGAGGGCTTAGGGGTTAAGGACCATCCATGTGAATCACCCGCATGAGTCAGGAGGTCAAATTGGGTATGGGTGTGTTTTTAGGAGGTGTGTGAAAGTGTAGTGTATAGGTGTAGTGTGTGTGTAAGTCGGCCCCTTCATCGGACCGGGCCACCTGGGGTAGTCCTAGGCCCAAAGAGTCCCATAGGAACTCATCCTTTAAACTTCCACACTTGATTTCAACCCTCTAGGTGATTAGGGGTCTACGGTCAAGTTTGTGGAGTTTGCGGGGAGTTAAGAAGTGGTTTGAATTTCTAAAAGGTGGGTCCCAATTCTAATCCTCTAAGGTAGTCAAAGGAAAAGCCTAAGGCTAGATCCTAAGTACTAAAGAGAAGAAGAGAAGACCTCATCAAAAATGAGGTCAACAATTACTAACTATTCATGAATACTAAACAGAAAGCTGAAACAGAAATAAACATTTATCACAGAAAATAAAATTTCATTCATATTTCAATCTTAAACACATAACACAACCTATACTTTAAAACAATCTCAATATCTAAAGTTCACTCAAAGTTACTTAAACAAATTGTCACTAGCAAACAACAATACATTCACACTAATCAGTACTAACAAACAAAAAAAAGTAAACTAAAAACAGACTCACAAATCTCAAGAGGTAAATCTGGCTACTAATCACTGTCTGTAGCCTTGTCATCGTCATCTCCAAAAGAAAATTCCATTTCTTTCGGATCAACATATGGTGAAAATCTAGGACAGGTAGGAAACTGAACATCATGCTCACCCTTCAGGAATCTGATTAAAGACTCAGAATACTCAGCATCGTAATCACTCTTCCTTTGGGTATACTCAAAGAGATGATCAATCTTTATATCAATCTTATCTACTCTACAATGAGTTAGAAATAACTCATTTTGCTGCTCCATAAACTGATAATGCATGGACTCCCAGAAACTAGATGGTGGCTCAGCAGTAGAAGTAGAAGGTCTAGAAGTAGAAGCTCTACCAGAAGCAGGTAATGAATGAGAAGGTGCAGTAGAACTCTTACCTCGAAGCCGATCATAGATACTGATGCTTTCTCTTCTGATGGGCTTTGTAGAATTGAGCTTTTCCTCAGAAAGCTCAACAACTACTCCAGCACTTTCACACAGAGAATATATCAAAGATGGGAATCCAAGTCTAACAGAAGTGCTAGAACGAGGAATAGCCTCTACAGAATCATAAATAATACTTCCTACATCAATCGGCTTCCTCTCCGGAATGCAATAGTTGAGGATAGCTCTATCCTTGGTAACTTTGCTCAAATGATTGGATGGAATGAGACGAGCAGAAATAAAGTAGTGCCATGCCTTTGAAACAACATTAAGCTTAGAAGATGAAAAATTTACCATTTTTCCATTCCAGATCTTCCAGGCTCCAGTACCATCAGTCAGGTAAGCAATAATCATATCTAAATCTCCCTCAGATGGAGATAATCCTGAGTAATAACACTCGATGCTCGATGGCAAAAAATGTTGATACGCTCGAGAGTTAATCCTACTCCAACTCCTCTAATGAAAATCTCGTACTCTTCAGCATCCATGAAATTGGCATAAAACTCCCTAACGACAGGGATAACAGCAACAGCAGTAAAATAACAGAATCGTTGCCAGTTGAGTTCAATTATCGTATCCTTAATTCTTCCTCCCAGATTGTAAAAAACTCATTCCGAGATAAACTTCCCAGTCGTAGCAAAATCATTGTACCGGAAATGTGCAGCGGCAGTGAGAAACTTGCTACAATCAAAATTTTCTCGTTCCTTTCCTCGCTTAGATTTGGGTGCCATCTAAACATGAAATAAAAACGCAAAATAAATTCATCGGATCTAAGAAAATATACTAATTTAAGCTTTTCAAACTTGAAAGAGCTTAAAAATCCATGGATTTAACTCTAAAAATCAATTTTTTTTTCCAAAATTTTGGTTTTCTACAATGTGAACAAAATCCATGGTGAAAATCGAAAATAATTGGTTTAGAATGTAGATCTAACCTTAGGATGAAGAAATCGAGTGATTTCAAGCTCAAAAACTTGAAAATCTGGCCTCAAATGGGATCTCTAGGGTCTCTTCTTGTGCAAACCAGAGGATAGGGAAGCTTAGGCATCAAAAATGGTGTGGGGGTGTTTAAGAAGATAAAGCTTCGGGTTTAGGCCGAACCGGCGCCTAGGTACCAAATTCTGGCGCCTAGGCGCCAGACTCGCCTTTCCAAAAATTCGATTTAAATTTTATATTTTCCATAAAAACTTGTCAAATTTGACTCCTAATTACTCTTATAATAGTATTAATCCAATTTATATCCTCCAAATATTTCCATAATCAATTTAAAATGATAACTAAGATCCACATTTCAAACACGAAATTTAACTAAACTCTTCAATTCCAATTCATAATTTTCATTCCAAACTGAATGAATTCCATAACAAGACTATAACAAGGTTCATCATTCTATAAACAACATAAACAACATAAATTCAAAGCAAATTCCAAATCCAACAACACACATTTAACAATTAAGCAAACACACAAATTAGATAATCGACACACTAGAACTTGACTCAATCCCACCTAGAACACATAATAGATCTATTCACCACTGATCTTCAATTTCCATCTCTTTCGTAATGAAGTTCTCTAGGATGTTGACCTCATTTTTGGTGAGGTCTTCTCTTCTTCTCTTTAGTACTTAGGATCTAGCCTTAGGCTTTTCCTTTGACTATCCTAGAGGATTAGAATTGGGACCCACCACTTACAAATTCAAACCACTTCCTAACTCCCTGCCAACTCCACAAACTTGATTGTAGACCCCTAATCACCTAGAGGGTTGAAATCAAATGTGGAAGTTTAAAGGATGAGTTCCCATAGGACTCTTTGGCCTTAGGACTGCCCTGGGTGGCCTGGTCTGGTGAAAGGGCTGACTTACACACACACTACACCTATACACTACACTTTCACACACCTCCTAAAAACACACCCATACCCAATTTGACCTCCGACTCATGAAGGTGATTCACATGGATGGTCCTTAACCCCTAAGCCCTTGGCTAAGAGGGTTAGGAACAACATAGTGGATGCCTCAAATGAGTCCCTTCATGGCTCATGTGGGCTTGATGTGGCTTCATGGCTCAACAAAAATGATTTCATTCCACTTACATTCACCCAATTTTCAATTTTTGACCCCCGGGACCCTACACCCGCTTAGCCTACCCAAAACCCTTGAAACCACCCAAAATTTGCAAAATCACCTAAATCACCTAAAAAATCCACAAGACCAATCATAAACATTTCCTCACCAATCAAATTGATCATCCATAGCCAAAAATACCAAAAATTCCAAAAATACCTCCCAATACCCTCCAAATACCCAAAATGCCCCTCTTAGCCAAAAAAATCCAAAAATTCAGAAAATTCCCAGAAAAATCCAGAAAATCCCAAATATTCCCAATTTCATTTTGTTCAACTACACCATGGGCCAATTTTGTCAATTTACCCCACGTTTGTCAAAATCCCCAATTTGATCCATTTTAACCCAAAGTGAACCCAATCTCAAACCAAACCTACCCAATTGACCCAAATTCTGGTCCAATTCAATTCTAAATTTCCATTCAACATCCCCAACACCAATCTAGACAAAATCCAAGTCCAATTCGATTGACATTTGGATCCAATTTCACTTTTGGCCTTAAAGCCCAATTTGGACCCATGATCCAAACATGACCCAAACTCATCCAATTCAACTCCAATTAACCCCAAATCTTTTCTAAACCTTCATTAACATCCCCATAAACAAAACACTAACATAATTTGCCCAAAGTTTAGACCCAAACCCCACTCAAATTCAACCCAAAGCTAAAAAGCCCAATTTTGACCTAAACCCAAACCTAACCCAAATAGGCCCAAACCTCAAAATCAAAACCCAACCAAAGCCAAAACCTCTTTGAAACACTCCCATAAACATTTCCCAACATTTATTTTACATCAATTTCAACCCTAGCCCAACATTGGCCCAAGTTAGCCCAATTTGACCTATATTGGCACATTCACCAAAAAGCCCAAATCCAACCCAATTCAAACCCAAACCACCCCAAATTTGCTCCAAATCACTCATGACCCATCCATGAGCTAAAACCAACATTTTTTTGGCCCAATCCTTCACAAATTTCCCATCCATAAATTTATTTCCAAACCAAAAGCCCACTTTCTTAAACTTTCCTAAAGCCCATCTCCACCAAAATCCAAAGGAGCAAAATCAATCCAAGGCCCATATGACAAATTCTCTTCATCATGACTTCAATTAAAATCATCCCTAAGTTCAAATCAATCATCAAATGGTTCCAAATTAAGCCATATGCCAAATTCCCATCAACATGCCAAAATTTCCTTAAACCTATTTCCATGAAATTGACTTGGCTTTTCCCCAAGCCAAAGGTGAGCCATGAAGCCATGCATGAGCCCCATGGGAGCCATGAGAGCCATGGAATCTACTTTCCACCTCACCAAACCATTAATGGCAAGAGAGGGGATCTCTTTCTTAAACCCTTTTAAACCCTTTTTACCTTAATCATGTCACACACTAAACCATGCTTAGCCACCTCACCATGGATGGAGACTTCACCACTCCTTCTCAGCTGACCCAACTGATCCTCCCAGCCCAAAATCAGAGCTTGGAAGGGTGCACCAAGCCCAAAATGGTGGGTTGACCCAAACCAAGCCAAAGTGACCTTATCCCCATTCCATTCTAATCCAACACCTTTACACATGGCTAATGCCAATTGACTTCACCATTGGCAAGCCCCGACCTCCTCGGTCAAGATGGTGACCCTTGCTCGCGGCCGGCCGCACAGGTCACCGGAAAACTCCATGGCCGAGACATGGGGAGAAGCCAAACTTTGGGATTCCACCTTGCTGAGCTGCCCCATCCCCAGTGGCCATTGTAGCTGTTCTTCTCTTGCCAAGAGCAGCTGATCCCAACCCTTGGCCACCCCTGGGAGAGCCTCCAGCCATGCCTATTTAAACACCACCCCCTCTCGGCCATGAGAGGTGCTGAAACAAACCTTAAGGAAACTCTGCCAAAATTGTTCCAGGCTACTCCCCACACATAGAGCATTTGATCCCCACTCGAATTCCGACTCCAATTCCCTCCGGTGAGCTCAATTTTGAGCTCGAACTTTAGCTCAAAACCAGGACACTCCTTCACGGTGGATCAATCTTCAAATTGACTGGCCCTACACCTTCACCGGACCAAGAGGAGAAGTTTCCCATCGAAAGCCCCATCCCTGGGTCACCCAATTGTTCCGGCCTCAAGCTTTGTGATCGGGCTAGGTCGAAATCATACCCAGGCGATTCACTGGACCGGGAGACTTCATCCGGAGCTTCTCGGGATCCAATCGAAGGTGACACAACTCTCAGATCGAAGCTTCACTTCTCTGAGCAAAGGTATGGACTCATTCTTCTTCCCGAGCTTCCAGAGATTCTCCTTTTAATTTGAGTCAATTTAAATACATGTTTACCGTATGGATGTGTTCGTCTCCTCAATACGAATCCATAGAGCATAAGAACACGAAAATCCGTTGAGAATCGAGTGAGAAATTAGGGTTAGAAGGTTGACGGTCACGGGTGCACACCAGTCGTAGACGATGACTAGGAGCCGTCGGATCGAGCGTGTATCGAGCGGACGGTCTGGATCGAGCCGGACAGCGCAATGGTGCATGAACCGCGGGTCCCGGATCGGCCGACTCGGATGGCGGCGCCTAATCACGGCCGCGACACGTACCCCTTCGGAGCTGCCGAGGTTGACGCGGCGCCGCGTGGATAAGTAGAAAAATAGGTTATTGTCCTATTTATTTAATTCCTTAAACTTCGAAAATTCATAACTTTGTGTAGGAAAATCGGAAAAATAAAATAAAAATACCATCTTGCTCGATGAACGAGAGGAGAATAATGTGGAAAAGAAATCATTTAATTTCATCAAGTATTTTATTTTTAATGATTTATTTACTCTCTGCATTGTTTTAATTCTCCATGCATATGAGACCATAGGGCTTTTGAAGCCTCTGAATTTGGGAACATTCCCTGAATTTTCCAAAGTCAGAGGCCATTCCTATGAGAAGTTATTGATTTTTCAAGTTCATGTTGCTGTTTTGAGTATTTTAAATCCAATAATTAGCATGTTATGAAATAAATTCTAGGAAAATTTGGTGATGTTTCTTATGACCAGAGGACCCTAGGAAAAATAGGTTTTGAATTAATTCACTTGGAATAACCCTAATTGGCTTAAACACCCTAAATAGGTCTTTAATTAATTAGAGCTAATCATGCATTAAATTGACTTGAAATCAATTCTCCACTGACCTTTAGGATCAGAGGAACCCACCATAAAAGTTTGAAGTCAATTGGGTTTGGTTAGCCCTATCAAATGGGTTGATTAAGCCATTTAGCCAATTTAAACTTTAAAAAATCATAAATTTCAAAATACTTTTCAAAAATTCACCAAATTGGTTTTGGAGCCTCTCTGATATTAGAGGAATTTAAGAAAATTAAAATTTCAATTTTCTAAAAAAGTTGATTTTTTGCACTTATTTTAATATTTTAATAATTAAAAAATAATAAAAATCACAAAAATAATAAAATTCAAGAAAATGTCACATTTTAAATTTTAATCACTTAGGAACAAATCCCATATTTTTCCTAGGTCTCTATGATGAGTTATTAAATTTTAAAGCCCTAGGGTAATTTTAAAATTAAAGAAAATGTATTTTCTAGCATTTCCACTAAAATAATTCTAATAAATCAAATAAAAATTAGAAAATTATAAAAATTGATTCTCTGATTTCCTTGATATCAGAGAGATTTTTGAAAAATATAAAATTCATTTTTCAACCTGTATTTTATTTTTAAATTAATTAATACTCCAAAACTCAAAATAATTATAATAAAAGAAATATAATTCAAAAAATCACCAAAATTGGTCCAAGTGGTCCTCTGGTTATTAGGAATGTACCATAATTTTCTTAAGGACAGAAACTTTCTCTTGGTCATATTATTAAATTTTCCTTGGAAATCTCTATTTTCCACCAAAAATAATTACATAAATAAATTAAATACAGAAAAATCACATTTTCTCCTCTAATGTCTTCATTGACATATGAGTGAAGTCACATAAAAATTTCAAGTTCATTTGAGCTCAATTTAATGAGTTATGAAATTATTAAGCTTGAAGGGCAAAATGGTAATTAAAATTTTAACCCTTAATTAAAACTTTAGGCTTAATAAAATGAAAAGGTAAAATATTTGATCTTAATCTGATTTGGATGATTGAAATTTAAATAATTAAAGGGTAGAAACCTATTAAACAATTCAACAATAATTGAAATGAACTTTAATTAAAATAATTAATTAAATTTGGAAGAATAATAAAATTGGAATTATTAAAATAGGGATGTTATTAGGAAGAGGTTTGCTCTTTAATTTAAGAATCCCTAAATTAATCATCCCAATAATATTTAATTCCTAATTAAAATGATAATCCAAGTTTAAGATTTAAAATGCTAAAAGATTTAATCATTAAATAAAGTTAAAGTTAAATTATTTAAAGCAAACCTTTTTAAAATAAAATATTAAATTAAATTAAATTAAATTAAATTAAATTAAATTAAATTAAATTAAAACAAATTAAATTAAATTAAATTAAATTAAAACATATTAAATTAAATTAAATTAAATTAAATTAAATTAAATTAAATTAAATTAAATTAAATTAAATTAAATTAAATTAAATTAAATTAAATTAAATTAAATCAAATTAAATCAAATCAAATTAAATTAAATTAAGCTAAACCATATTATATTAAATTAACTTAAGTTAAATTAAATTAAATTAAACCACATTAAATTAAATTAAGTTAAATTAAATTAAATTAAGTTAAATTAAATTAAATTAAATTAAATTAAATTAAATATAAAGACATAAAGAATTCAAAAGTAAATCTAAAACAACTTGAACACTATTCCAAACTTAAATCCATTAACTAAAATCAAATCATGAACACACTTGAACATCCATTTGCCCTCGAAAGCTCGTGATGTCATAACTCTTAAAAGGAGTGTTAAAAGAAGTGTTACTTCACTTATAGGATATTCAAATGTCCTAGTTCATTAAGCAAAATAACAAAACTTAAACTCCCGGACGATTAATTCATTTGTATAATTAAATTCACTTGGACTTAGAATAATCCTAGAAATGTTGAAAAGATGTTTAAGATTCGTCTTAAGCACTTCCTCGATACGATAGGATATTTATAAGAACAATTGAACTTAGTTGTTCTTTGATGAAGAAAATCGTCCTCAAACTAAAATACAAAAAACCTAGACGTCATAGGAAATGACTAGCTATAGGATTAGGAACTTGGTAGAAAACCATAACCCTTCCCTTAGCTTTACCTAGGAACTTACTTTAAATGCTTAAATATTCTAACTGTGTTTTAAGTGCATCTTGGGATGACGGGAAGACCCTCCAGGTACGCTTTTATTTTATTGCAATTTACCTTATTGCAATTTATTTAATCGCATCGCACTTACTTTTCTTGCATGATAAACAACTGTTGCATGAAAACCTACACCTTTAGGATAGTCCCTAAAACTGAAACCAAAACTAAATTAAAAGTCATTACAAGATAAAATTCACCGCCACAACATTTCAAAATATAAAACAACTCAAAATTTAATCACAAACAGAACAACAAAACTACAACTACAACTAAACTAAAACGTCTTGTTGGATGATAGGGAATACCTCGGATGATGTAACCTACGTGTTGCTAACGGGATTTCCCACGATCTAAATGAAAGTGTGGAACTCATTCGAGTTGAGTTTAGCAAATTCATCCGGACTAAGTGAATCCGATAAAAATAACGATGCCGGGAGGATGGAACCGTGGGATCTTAACCGGTGTTGTTATAATCAACTTTAAGATTTGTTTAATTAAAATATTAAAAACACTTGGAAATTAAGACATTCTCTAAACCAGAACACTTCTCTCATCTCCTGATTTATGACTCCTAAAACTAAACCTCTGCAACAACAAGGAGCTCGGAGCATGGTGGGCAGCACGGCCATCGTCTTCAACAAAACCTGAGTCTACTTCAAAGAAAAACTTTCCTTAGAACTAAATAACAAAGCCATAGGACTTCGAGGTAGTTTGCTCTAGTGCAACATAAATCCTCAACTCTTCGTTAGGCATTTGCATGATCATGTCATGTAAATTAAGCCCTAACCTAGTCTTAGGACTCCGAGGTGATCGTTCGGTACGACATAAACCCTCACATCTTCGAGGCTATTTGTATGATTTTATCATACAAATATAAGTCCAAATTAATTAAAATTGGTAAGATCAAAATATTAAATAAACATTAGGACTTTCCTAAATTCAAACCAAACAATAGGATAGTCGAGAAATTACCGAGGTTCGCTTCGAATCTGTGATTTCTCCTACCTTTCTTCCTTTGAATTCCCAAAACAAAATGTTTCAAACTTGAACCATTCCCTATTGAAATTCTAAAATTCAATCCCTTGAAAACTTAAACTTTGAAATTCTTGAGAGCAGAACTACTGATTATTATCGAGAGTTTTCTTAGGTGATTCTGTCACTTAAGATGTAATTAACTATGGGGCTTGCCCTTATAGGGAATTTTAAGAACCTGGTAATATAAACCCCGTTTAATGTTTTCATATTAGACATGTGGAACTTGTCGGCTTATAAAATTGGTTCGCAGACCAAACGGATGTCACAAATCTTCTAGTTTATTTAATCGAGCCCCATCATCAAGCAGCGTGTCTATTCTTCGGGATAGATACACGGTTTGTAGTGTGGCGCACGTTTATATAAACTATTTGGGATGTAAGATCAGTTTGATTTCATATCTTAAAATTTTCAAATTTAAAATTATTTTCAAAATCAAATATTACTTTTCAAATTATTTATTTAAATTAAACCTAAAATAAGCAGCACAATTTCTGTAGGCGACCCCTTTTCAAAACACATAACCTAAAAATATGCCGACATAGGACCGACGAGATAAAAAACCAACACCCTTGGAAATTCCAATGTCGTCTTTTCATCGATTCACTTGTTCTTCGCGTACATTGCTACTTGAGCGTCTTGATAGGCCGCCATTTGTTCAAATTGAAGTTTCGTTTTCCATTCCGTGTGTTCAATTTGATGATACATTTCATGCAAATGATTCCCAATGCTTTGAAGTTCCACTTCAATCTTTTCTAAACGGCTAAACAATTTCTCCATACTAACAGCAATAAAACCATTAAAATAAGGTAGATTTGTCTCGTGCCTCATTTCCATGATTTCCTCTATCCATTGCTTCCAAACTCTTCTTAACTTCTCCAAAATAGATTGCTCTGGTCAAAGTTAAGGTTTCTATGTGATTGGGGACGAAGATAGGTCAATATATAGGGAAATTTCGTGTGAGAAACTAAAGAATTTTGGTTTTTAAACGACCTGTAACCGTGGCACTTAGGCGCCGGAATCTGGCGCCTAGGCACCAGATCATCGATACACGTAGGTAATTCTGGCGCTTGGGCGCCAACTTTTGGTGCCTAGGCGTTGGAATCTCGATCGACTTTGATTCGCCTATCATCAAATTTACAAAGTTTCGGTCTTAAAAAAAGGTCTAATAAAAAGGTATGATCCACTTACAAACACGATTAAGATAAATTCAAATTACAAACTATCACACTGATAATAAATGGGTTACCTCCCACAAAGCGCTTGGTTTAACGTGGTCAGCCCGACCTAATTGATTGAATTAATTGGGTAGACTCAGTTCATAAGCCTCTTTGTAATTTGGTTTCATTTCTCCCATATAAGGCTTCAGTCTTAATCCGTTAACTTTAAATATTTTTTCGGTTTTGGGATCTTTAATATCCACAGCTCCATAAGGGTACACTTTCTCAATTATAAATAGTCACATCCATTTAGATCGTAATTTTCCAGGAAAACGTTTTAAACGAGCATTAAATAATAACACTTCTTGTCCAGGCTAAAACATTTTCCTTGAAATCTTTTTTTCATGCAATTTCTTCATTCATTCCTTATAAATCTTTGTATTCTCAAAGGACTCATTTCTTATCTCTTCTATTTCATTCAGCTGTAATAATCGTTTCTCTCCTGCAGCATTCAAATTGTAATTGAACTCCTTTATCACCCAGTAAGCTGTATGTTCTAGTTTAACGGTAAGTGACATTGTTTACCATAAACTAACCGATATGGTGACATTCCGATACGTGTCTTATAAGTTGTTCTATAAGTCCATAATGCAGAATCAATTCTATTAACCCAGTCAGTTATTTTAGGATTAACAGTCTTCTCTAATATTCTTTTAATTTCTCTGTTTGATACTTCAGCCATTCCACTTGTTTGTGGGTGATAAGCAGTTGCAATTTTATGTTTAATCCCGAATTTTTTCAATAATGATTGAATTCATATATTTCTGAAATGACTTCCCCCAACAGTGATAATTACCCTGGGCATTCCAAATCTTGTAAAAATCATCTTCTTTAAAAATTTCGAAACACTTTTAGAATCACATTTAGGTAAAGCTACAGCTTCAATCCACTTTGAAACCTAATCAACTGCTAATAAAATATAAATCTTTCCAGATGATGGTACGAAAGGTCCCATAAAGTCTAAACCCCATACATCAAAAATTTCAATTTCTAATATAAAGTGTAGAGGCATTTCATCTTTTCTGAATATATTCCCCATTCTTTGACATTGATCTCAAGTTTTCACATAATGTCCAACATCTTTGAATAATGTAGGCTAATAAAATCCAAAATTTAAAATTTTAAATGCAGCTTTATCCACTCCAAAGTGTCCTCCAAATTCAAAATCGTGTCATTTTTGAATAATTGCAAAAGTTTCTTCATAAGGTACACTTCTTCGAATCACAAAATCTCTTCTTATTTTGAAGAAATGAGGATCTTCCCAAATATATGATTTTCAATCATTCATGAATTTCTTAATATATGTGCTATTTAACCCATATGGTAAAATATTGCTAACCAAATAGTTAACTATATCTGCATACAAAGGCATTTGTAATCCTTGAATGACATATAATTGCTCATCAGGGAATTTCTCATTTATATTTTCTTCATAAATTTTCTCACTATTATTTCTAATTCTCGATAAATGATAAGCAATTTGGTTGTTAGTTCCTTTTCTGTTCACAATATCAAAATCAAATTCTTTTAAAAGTAAAATCCATCTGATCAATCTAGGTTTAGCATCCTTTTTAGACATTAAATACTTAATAGCAGAATGATCAGTATGTACGATACATTTCGTTCCAAGAAGATATGGTATAAATTTATTAAAGGCATATACTATTGCTAAAAGCTCTTTTTCAGTAGTAGTGTAATTTATTTGGGTTTCATTAAGAGTTTTGCTAGCATAGTATATAACTTTGAAACTTTTCTCATATTTTTGTCTCAATACAGCTCCAATTGCATAATCACTTGCATCACACATTAATTCAAAAGGTTTAATCCAATCAGGTGCAACAATAACAGGTGCAGTGATTAATTTTTCTTTTAAAATATTACACTCATTCAGACAATCTTCATTGAATTTGAATTTAGCATCTTTCTCCAATAAATGGCGAAGAGGTTTAGCAATTTTAGAAAAATCCTTTATATATCTCCTATAAAATCTAGCATGACCTAGAAAACTTCTCACATCAGTAACAGTAGTAGGTGGTTGAAGTTCAGCAATAATTTTCACTTTTGCCTGATCAACTTTCATCCCTATTTGTGAAATTTTATTTCCAAGTACAATTCTTTTTGTGACCATAAATTGACATTTTTCACAGTTTAGAACTAAATTTGTTTCTTGACATCTCTTCAAAACTTTCGTTATATTTTCCAAAAAAGATTCAAAAGAAGTTTCAAATACTGAAAAATCATCCATAAATACTTCAATTCCTTTATCAATTAAATCACAGAATATTGACATCATACATCTTTGAAAAGTTGCATGTGCATTGCATAAACCGAAAGGCATTCTTTTAAAGGCAAATGTTCCATAAGGACTTATAAATGTTGTTTTCTCTTGGTCCTCAGGAGCAACAGGTAATTGATGATAACCAGAATATCCATCCAGAAAACAGAAATATGAGTGTCTAGCTAATTTATCCAACATCTGATCCAAGAAAGGTAAGGGAAAATGATCTTTTCTAGTGGCGTTGTTTAATTTTCGATAATCAATGCAAATTCACTATCCAGTAACTTGTCTTGTTGGGATTAATTCATTTTTTTCATTTAAAATGACATTTACACGTCATTTCTTTGGAACACAATGAATAGGACTCACCCTTTTGCTATCCAAACTAGGATAAATAATTCCAGTATCTAACCATTTCAAAATCTCTTTCTTTACAACCTTTATCATAATTGGATTCAATCTTCTTTGAGGTTCAATAGTGGGTTTATAATTTTCTTCCATTAAAATCCTATGCATGCAAATTGAAGGGCTAATTCCTTTTATATCTGCAATAGTCCAACCAAAAGCTTTCTTGTAATCCTTCAGAACTCCTATTAATTTTTCTTCTTGATCTTTACTCAATTCTGAAGATATAATTACTGTTAAAGTTAATGAATTTCCAAGAAATGCATACTTTAAATGTGCAGGTAACATTTTTAATTCCAGTTCATGGGCTTTTTCAATTGAGGGTAAAAGTATATCATTTTTAGTTGTATCTAAAATTTCCCAGTTTTCATGAATATAATGAGTTTCTTCAAATAATTTTTCTTCGTTTAATTTTTCAATCTCTTTAGTTAATGACACTGATTCATCATTTCTATCATCAAAAATGACCTTACATTTTTCTTGATAATGTTTTTCAGTTATATAATAAAAAATATCCATTCGATAGCATTTTTCTTTATCAGGATACCTCATTGATTTTAGAACATTAAATGTTATCTCTTGATCATTAACTCTCATCGTTAATTCTCCTTTTTGCACGTCAATCATAGCACGCCCGATAGCTAGAAAAGGTCTCCCTAAAATAATAGGTATTCTTTATCTTCTTCTGTATCTAGCACAATGAAATTCACAGGAAAGATAAATTTATCTACCTTAACAAGAACATCCTCTATAACTCCTTTAGGATAAGTGATAGATCGATCAGCTAACTGAAGGGTTACAGTGGTGGGAGAAATCTCTCCTAAATCTAACGTTCGAAATATTGAAAATGACATGAGATTAATACTTGCTCTTAAATCACTTAAGGCTTTTCCACAAATTTTTTCTCTAATACCACATGGTATAGTGAAAATTCCAGTATCTTTAAGTTTCTGAGGTAATTTCCTCTGAATTATTGCACTACATTCTTCACTTAATGCAACAGTTTCATAAGCTTCAAATTTTCTTTTCTTGCTTAAAGTATCCTTCATAAATTTTGCATAGATTGACATTTTTTCTAAAGCTTCAGGAAAAGGAATGTTGATGGTAAGTTTCTTAAAAATCTCAAAGAACTTAGAAAGTTGTGATGGCGAGTGGAGTCAGGTCGCTTGGATGTCGTCGCCGTCAATTCTCATGTCAATGTCATGGAGTCGCCACTCTGTTTTGATATTGCCATAATCTTATTTCTATGAATCCTATAAAGGAATCAAAAAATTTCGGGCTAATATAAAATAGTGAAAAAGAAGATGTTTTGTGATAATCCTTATAAAGAAGATCCTAGAATGTCATATCCTAGAGTTTCTATATAAAGAAGATCGTGAAGTGTCAACTAGAGATTCTATCATGGGTTCTTTAATTCTCCTATAGAAACAAGCTTCTATAGTTAATTACATCTTAGACAATTTATAATTGTATAAGAAAACTTCTGATTAATGTTGATCACTAGTTTTCTAGAAATTTTTTTGTTTTTAGGGAAAGATGTACCCACTATCAATCTCAAATGTCGTTGTGTTATGTCACTTTCATGTCATGTCGTTTTGTTTGTCGAAAGTTGTAGGTTCTGTGGCTAACCTAAAAGTTTTGGTTTGGTCATTGTTCGTTCAGAATGTTGTTGTTTTGTTGAAAGTTTTAGGTTTTGTGGCTAACCTAAAAGTTTTGGTTTTGTCATTGTTGTCAAAGTCATTGTTTTGTTGAAAGTTTTAGGTTTTGTGGCTAACCTAAAAGTTTTGGTTTTGTCATTGTTCGTCCAGAATGTCGTTCTGCAAAACAGAGTTAGCAAACCCTATAACATGCAAAGGAAATCTAAACGAAATTTGTCTTCATCCTGCAAAGAAAACATTGTCAGAAATAGTGTCACATTCATTGTCTCAGAATTTTGTAGGATGTTTTGATTTAACATATCCTGAATGTCAGTTAATGTCGTTTGAAATATTTGGATTGATATCGGTGTTTGTCAAATTTGCATTCGAAATTCCAATTTTATGTCAAACTTTAATTGAAATGTCAAATTTAAGTCAATTATGTCGATTTAGGTTTGCAATAAAAAATTTATGTCGATTATGTCAAATCTTGTTTGAAATGTCAAATTTATGTCGATTATGTTTGAAATGTCAGATTTATGTCGATTTTGTCAATGGAATGTTTGGAATGTCAAACTTACGTCGATTTTGGTTTGAAATGTCAAATTTATGTCGGTTATGTTGATTTTGGTTTGAAATGTCAAATTTATGTCGGTTATGTTGATTTTTGGTTTAAAATGTCGAATTTATGTCGGTTATGTTGATTTTTGGTTTGAAATGTCGAATTTATGTCGGTTATGTTGAGTTTTGGATTGAAATGTTGAATTTATGTCAGTTATGTCAATTTTGGTTTGAAATGTTGAATTTATGTCTTGACTTAAGTTTAAACTGAAATCTTGAGTTCATGTCTGTCTGCACTTAAGTTGAATTAACTTGAGTTCATGCCTGTTTAAGTTAATAGTTGGATTAGAATAACTTGAGTTCATGTCTATTTGAACTTAAGTTGAAAGTTTAATTTTTTTACTTGAGTTCATGTCTGTTTGAGCTTAAGTTAAAATTTTAAAGTTAGATTCAATATATATTGAATTAACTTGAGTTCATGTCTGGTTGAACCTAAGTTAATTTCAATATTGTTTGAATCTATTTAACTTGAGTTCATGTCTATTTGAATTTAAGTTAAAAGGTTTAAAGTTAGATTCAATATTGATTGAATTAACTTGGGTTCATGTCTGGTTGAACCTAAGTTAATTTCAATATTGATTGAATCTATTTAACATGAGTTCATGTCTGTTTGAACTTAAGTTAAAAGGTTTAAAGTTAGATTCAATATAGATTGAATTAACTTGGGTTCATGTCTGGTTAAACCTAAGTTGATTGAATTTAATTAACTTGAGTTCATGTCTGTCTGAACTTAAGTTAAAAAGGTTGAAAGTTAGATTCAATATTGATTGAATTAACTTGGGTTCATGTCTGGTTGAACCTAAGTTGAATTCAATGTTGATTGAATCTAATTAACATGAGTTCATGTCTGTTTGAACTTAAGTTAAAGGTTTGGTTTAATCAGACTAGACCTAATTAAGTTTTAAGCCTTGTTTAAATAGGACTTAAAGGTTAATTAAGTCTAATAAATTAGACTTAATTAGAATTGCAGACCATCTATGTCCTTTTTAGGTAAGGCTTAAGTTTTAATTAAGTCTAATTTGTTTTAACCGAGATTTGTTTAGATATTAAGTCTTAGTGAATTAGACTTAATCATGGTTTGTGTTTATTTAAACCTTAGTTAATTAAGGTTTAATGATTTAATTAATTCTAGTGTGATAGACTTAATTAAGGTTTATGTCGGATTTGGGTTTGAACTAAGTTAGGTTGAACCTAGACTTAAGGTTAACTTAAGTTCAATATGGGTTGAACTCAAGTTAAGGTTTGAGTTTAGGTTAAGTTAGGTTCAAGTTAGGTTGAACCTAGTCTTAAGATTAACTTAAGTTCAATGTGGGTTGAGCTTAAGTTAATCATATTATGTTGAACCTAAGTTGACCTAATTAGGGTTTATGTTTGATTAAACCTTAGTTAGTTAAGGTTTAATGGTTTAACTAGGTCTAATAGGTTAGACCTAATTAGGGTTTAGGTTTGATTAAACCTTAGTTAATTTAGGTTTAATGGTTTAATTAGGTCTAATGGGTTAGACCTAATTAGGGTTTAGGTTTGATTAAACCTTAGTTAGTTAAGGTTTAATGGTTTAATTAGGTCTAATGGGTTAGACCTAATTAGGGTTTAGGTTTGATTAAACCTTAGTTAGTTAAGGTTTAATGGTTTAATTAGGTCTAATGGATTAGACCTAATTAGGGTTTATGTTTGATTAAACCTTAGTTAGTTAAGTTTTAATGGTTTAACTAGGTCTAATGGGTTAGACCTAATTAGGGTTTATGTTTGATTAAACCTTAGTTAATTAAGGTTTAATAGTTTAACTAGGTCTAATGGGATAGACCTAATTAGGGTTTATGTTTGATTAAACGTTAGTTAGTTTAGGTTTAATGGTTTAATTAGGTTTAATGGGTTAGACCTAATTAGGGTTTATGTTTGTCTTAATCCTCATGTGTAAGGAGGTTAATTAAGTTTAATATGTCCTTAAACTTAATTAAAAGTTTTGTTTAGTATTAAACCTAATTTAGTTAAGGTTTAATGGGTTAATTAAGTTTAATATGTTCTTAAACTTAATTAAAGATTTGATTTTGAATTAAACCCTAAGGTTCAATGAGTTAATTAAGTTTAATATGTCCTTAAACTTAATTAAAGGGTTAGGTTTTAATTAATTAAGTTTAATATGTCCTTAAACTTAATTAAAGGGTTTTGATTTTAATTATTTAAGTATAATATGTCCTTAAAATTAATTAAAAGGTTTGATTTTGGTTAATTAAGATTAATATGTCCTTATACTTAATTAAAAGGTTTGATTTTGGTTAATTAAGTTTAATATGTCCTTAAACTTAATTAAAAGGTTTTGTTTTTGATTAATTAAGTTTAAAATGTCCTTAAACATAATTAAAGAGTTTGATTTTGGTTAATTAAGTTTAATATGTCCTTAAACTTAATTAAAGGGTTTTGATTTTAATTAATTAAGTTTAATATGTCCTTAAACTTAATTAAAGGGTTTAATTATGATTAATTAAGTTTAATATGTCCTTAAACTTAATTAAAGGTTTGATTTTGATTAATTAAGTCTAATATGTCCTTAAACTTAATTAAAGGGTTTTTTTTATTAATTAAGTTTAATATGTCCTTAAACTTAATTAAAGGTTTGATTTTGGTTAATTAAGTTTAATATGTCCTTAAACTTAAGTAAAAGGTTTGGTTTTTGATTAATTAGTCTGATATGTCCTTAAACTTAACTAAAGGTTTGATTTTGGTTAATTAAGTTTAAAATGTCCTTAAACTTAATTAAAAGATTTGCTTTGATTAATTTAGTTTAATATGTCCTTAAACTTAATTAAAGGGTTTTGATTTTGAATTTATTAAGTCTAATATGTCCTTAGACTTAATTAAAAGTTTTGATTTTGGTTAATTAAGTTTAATATGTCCTTAAACTTAATTAAAAGATTTGATTTTGATTAATTAAGTTTAATATGTCCTTAAACTTAGTTAAAGGGTTTTGATTTTTGTCTTAAACCCTAAGGTTTAATGGTTTAACTAGGTTTAAGTTATCTTTAAACCTAATTATTGTTTGATTTGAGTTCATTAAAGTTTGGATTCATCACTTGCTTAATCCATGATGAGATGGATTAAATATGTGAAGAGGAGGTTGTGAATTATTAATTTTAAAATTAATAAATCTTAACCTTGTTTCAAAATGTCTTTTAGATTGATTTGATGACTTGAGAATTGTTGTTTTAGGATTGTTGTCAGTTATCCTAAAGTTCTCAATCATTTTGCATTTAAATTTTCCAATTTTCTAATTACAAAATATCTTGGAAATTAGGAAATCACATCCTAGAGAGTTTTCCTATCCTTAGAAAAATCAGAAGATGTTCCTAAGGACATAAAGGACATTCCCTAAAAATTTCATATTTTTCTGACTTGTAAATAATTTTTAATAATTAAGATACTCTAGTGAGTATTCAATTAATTAAAAATTAAATACTGAGAATAAAATTATAATTTTGGCCTCATAAGTTTCTTCTCTTCAAGAGCTTTCCAAAGGTATTTTTATTTTATTTTTATGACCTCTCGATCAAAAGATATGGAATTTTGAAGTTTTTAAGGTTTTTCTGAATTAATTTAACCCAGAAAAACCAGGACGCGCCACGTGTCCTCGTACGCGTCGAACGGGTGGGATGATCTCGTGTATGGCACGAAACAGCAAACACGGCGGGTTTAGATCAGCGCCGTCAGTTCCAAAACACGGGAACGGACGGCGGAGACAATTCCCCATTCAATTCGAAAATTTTCGAACCGTTAAACTTCAAAGTTCAATATCTCACTCATTTCTCAACAAAATTGAGTGATTTTTGAACCTATGGAATCATCTGGACGTATAAATTATATTTATACGGTGATGATACATTTTTAGGCTAGTTTAACCCAAGATATTTCGAATATATGAAATATTTTGGAGAAAATAAATCCATACCTTAGCCACAAGTTTGTCGAGCTTGATCAGGCTTGATGGTCAGCTTCTAGGACTCCCAAAGAAGATCCTTGTCACTTCAATTTGGTTTTGTAGCTAGCCTTGGAGAGCAATTTTGGCAAAATGGCTAGTTTGGGCTGATTTTGGATATTGGCCAAATTGGCTTGATTGGGCTAACCCTATGGCTTGGGTTTGATTGGAATAGGCAGCTGAGGTCCCCAGGAAGCTTTTTTGTGTTGGGAGCAAAGGGATTTGGGCAGCCTATAGGTTTCTATGGGATATTCTCTCCTCTTGGTATTTTTGGCCAAGGGGGGTATTTATAGCCATGAATGGCTATGGATTAACCTTGGTTAGCTTGGATTTGATCATAGTATGGTTAGGGCTGTAGAGTACAACCTCCCCCATGTAAATCAAGCTTCACCTCTTCTTCCTCTATGAGAATTTTTTCACTTAAGCAAGTGCACATTTCATAGCAATTTTGGCTTAAATTTTGTCATGATGGACTTTAACCTCTTTGTTTCCATTCCATTGGCTAAGTGGGAGGTTCATGGTGACTCAAATGTTTGAGACCCTCTCCTTGCAACCCCTCATTTATCATTTCATGAGGTGGTGACATATTAGCCCCTCTCTTAATATTTTTCATGAAATGTTATGATGAGTTTAACCATGGTGTGAAGGTTGGTTAAAGCTTTGTCTCCTCACTATTGGGTGGCTAGGGAGGTGGCTAAACTAACCTCATCATGGCAAGACACCTCACACTTTAAATTAGCATGGTTTTGCCACCTCATTTCTCATGTCATGATGGCCCTTTACCATGGTTAAATGTGAGTGATTCATGGGTTGTTTTCTCTTTAATGGGTCATATGGGTTGTGTCTAACCCATATGAGGTCATGTGTAATGTCATAAAAGAGTTTTAGAATTTTTAGAAAACCATATGTCATAGGTTTTAAAAATTCCATTTGATGCCCTGTTCATTTTAATTTCCATATTTAATTAATTATGTCATTAATTAAATATTGGAAATTATTATATTAATCAATAATTAATTGGAAATAATCCCAAATTAATTAATTGATTAATATCCATGTCATTAAAATTGATTTTTGTCTCTTTTTATGACTTTTCAATTTAATTTTCATTTTAATTAATTATGTCATTAATTAAAACATGAAAATGAAATTATTGGTCAATTAATTAATTAAAAATAATTTTGGAATTAATTATTTGATTAATTCTATTATTTTTAATCAATTTGTGGATTTTGAGATTTTATGGCTTTTGAATTTAATTTTCATTTTAATTAATTATGTCATTAATTAAAATTTGAAAATTAATTCATTAGCCAATTAATTAATCAAAATAATTTTGAGATCAATTATTTGATTAATTTTTTCATTTTATGACTTTTAATTTAATTTTCATTTTAATTAATCTTGTCATTTGATTAATTAAAACATTGAAAATTAAATTATTAGTCAATTTAATTAATCAAAATAATTTTTGAAATTAACTTGATTAATTTTTGTCATTGTGAGGTTTTAAACATGTCGGTGGTTATTTGATCAAAAATTGATCATTTTAACCAAAATTGACTTTTTAGGTCATGTGTTGACCCATTGGGTCAATAAGGTTGGTGATTGGATCTGGATTGACAATTTTGACCAAAATTGTCATTTTAGGTCAAAAGGTTGTCTTATGGGGTCAACAGGGTTGGTCATAGGGTCTGGATTGACCATTTTGACCAAAATTATCATTTTATGTAAAAAGGTTGACCTGTGGGGTCAATAGGGTTGGTCATCGGGTCTGGATTGACTATTTTGACCAAAATTGTCATTTTAGGTAAAAAGGTTGACCTGTGGGGTCAACAGGGTTGGTCATTAGGTCTGGATTGACCATTTTGACCAAAATTGTCATAAAAAGGTTGACCTGTGGGGTCAACAGGGTTGGTCATCGTGTCTGGATTAACCATTTTGACCAAAATTGTCATTTTAGGTAAAAAGGTTGACCTGTGGGGTCAACAGGGTTGGTCATTGGGTCTGGATTGACCATACTGAACAAAATTGTCATTTTAGGTAAAAAAAGTTGACCTGTAGGGTCAACAGGGTTGGTCATTGGGTCAGGATTGACCATTTTGACCAAAATTGTCATTTCAGGTAAAAAGGTTGACCTGTGGGGTCAACAGGGTTGGTCATTGGGTCTGGATGACCATTTTGACTAAAATTTTCAAAAAAGGTTGACCTATGGGGTCAACAGAGTTGGTCATTGGGTCTGGATTGACCATTTTGACCAAAGTTGTCATTTTTAAGTGAAAATATTGACCTATTGTAAAAATGAGGTCAACAAATTGATGGTCAAGCTTCTGTTGTTCTAATCTTTGAGGAAAAGGTGGTGGTGGTCTTTCAACTTCCACTTCAATAGGAATTACAGTCTGATCTTTACTTAGAGAAAGAGTATCTTTAAGTTTTTCAATTTCTTCTACCTCTCTCTTTTTTTCAATTTCATTCGAATTTTCTCTTTTAATTCCTTTCCACTTCTAAGTTGTACGACTTTTGCTTGTTCATGTTCTTTCCCAGTTTCTTTAGGATTAATTTCAACATTGATAGGTAGTGTTCCTTGAGGTCAGTAATTAATAAAATTAACAATTTGACCCATCTGATTCTCAATATTACGAATAACAGTGTTTTGACTTTGTAGCTGATTACCTAGTTGCAAGATCAATTCTTCTATAGACGACTTTTTTCTGCTGATTATTAAAACCAGGAGGGTGAGTTGGTCTAAAGTTTGAATTTCCTTGATGGTTCCAATTTGGATTAACTTGATTATTACTTCATTATTGATGTCCATCATTCCAATTAAAAATAGGATGATTTTTCCAACCAGGATTGTAATAATTAGAGTAAGGGTTATTAGTTTTACTAGGAATAGCTTGCAAAGTTTCCATTGTTTGAGAATCTTCAGTATTTGCAGAATTATCATTACTTACATGCAATATATTAATAACAAAATTATCTAATTTCTTAGATATCGCAGCCACTTTTGAAGCTAAAATAGAAAATGCTTCATTATCTTGAATACTTGCCATTCTTTTAGGAGTATCCCTTTCAGAATGCCATAGAAAATTATTATTATCCATTTCTTCAATTAAAGTATAAGCTTCTTCAAATGTCTTAGCCATTAAAGAACCACCAGCAGCAGCATCAATAATAGATCTAAGTGATCCAATAAGTCCATTATAAAATGTTTGAATAATTAACCAATCTGGCAAAGCATGATGATGACATTTTCTTAATAGTTCTTTAAATCTTTCCAAAGCTTCATAAATTGTCTCTCCATCAAATTGTGTAAATGAAGTTATATCATTTCTTAATTTAGCAGTTTTAGAAGGAGGAAAATATTCAGCAAGGAATTTTTGTGTCATATCTGCCCAAGTTTTAATAGAACAAGTTGCTAATGAATTAAGCCACATCTTTACTTTATCTTTTAAGGAAAAAGGAGAGTCTAAGCCTAATAACATCATCAGAAACATTATTATATTTAAAGGTAGCACAAAGTTCTAAGAAACTAGCAAGTTGTAAATTTGGATCCTCATTAGGTGTTCCTCAAAATTGATTATTTTGAACCATTTGAATAATTGATGGTTTAAGCTCAAAAGAATTTGCATCTACAGCTGGCATTTGAATACTAATATGAAGTTCATCAGCTGTAGGGTTTATATAATCCCTTAATGGTTTATAAACATTTTGTTCATTGATTTCTATTGGATTTTGATTATTTTTATGTAAGTTAGCCATTTCCTGATATTTTTTAATTTGTTTACCTTGTTTTCCTTTTTTTAATTCTTTTAACTGTTCTTTCTAATTCATAATCAAAGGGTAATAATCCTTCTGATCCAGAACTACGCATAAAATTAAAATCTTTTTGGTATTTTAATTTTTATATATTTTTTTATGTTTTATATTTTAAAAGAAATAAAAGTGTATAAATTATATTTAATTTGAAAAATGTCTTTTTAACTTTCTTACTTATTTTCCTTTTTTTACCAGGCAACGACTCCAAAAACTTGATGCGTGACTCAGCCTAACGGGGCTTTATACTTTCAAATGCAAGATTTTGATTCCACTGCTAGAAAATTTAATTACTGATAGCGGCGCCAAAAACTTGAGGTGATTTTACTTATCAAAGATTTTATGAATTTGTATTTAGATTTTTATAATTTGTAAAAGTCACAATTTCAAACGCAAATATACGTATCGTATCAAGTAATACAGGGCTCTATTGGAGTCCTGGTTATCGATCCCACAGGAAAGATTTTTAGAATATTAAGTAATATTTTTAGATTTTCAAATTAAAAGTAATTATTATTTTTATTTCTTTTTTTAAAATTTAGATTTTAAATTTAATGAAATTTATACTAATTGTAAGTAAGCAACACTAAAATAAATATTAATGCAAGCATAAATAAAACAACTTTCTCCTTTTCAACTACTCCAATATATTTTAGAATAATTAAAATTTGTGGAGAATTTAGATTATAATATTAATCCAAATAGAAACATTCCTATTATTTACCCTTTGGTCCAGGCATAAAGAACATTAACAAATCTATAGATCGGTTCAGGATGTTTTGTTAGTAGAATTGGTTAATCTAGGCTCACACTTGTCTAAGGGTGGCTATGGTCGGCCCTACCAGTGACCCGTTCCCTTTCTATAAATCAAATTATTAGAATTTAGTCTGTCACTCTAAAAACTAATTAATTATGTGCCCAATAAATCTTATCTTCCTATTTTTTTGCACTTCACCTAGAATAACCCGCATAAAGCCTTCGACTACCCAGGGATTCATGTGATATCTACTAGTTAAGAACTAATCTCCGGATAGGTCTCAAAATTTTTCAACAGGTTTTAACAATTTAAACGGCCAGTTTAAAAAGTAAACTAAGATCAGGTATTAATATCATCACAATTTTTATAAATATTTTAAGTTAAATTCTCCAACAAAGTTTAATTATCTTATTATCTTTTCATAGTTGAAAGGAGAAAGAAAACTAACTACTGATCTACCTAAAAAATACCCATTTTTATGCCATATTTATGATTCAATTCCTAAGTATATTATGTTTTAATGAAAGGTATTTTCATGTTTTTTGATGTAGATGATTAAAAAAGAGTCCAAGAAAGAAAAAGAAGGAAAAAGGAGCAAAAATGGAGCTTATGGAGCAAAATATTGGAATTATTGGCCTTACGACTGGGCGCCAGAATCCAACACCTAAGCATTAGCTCGATACAGATGCTATTAAGATTTATCAATGATCTTAGGGAGTTATTTTGACGGAGTTAAGAGGTTATTGGAGCTTCTAGAAGACTGGAAGTTACTTCTAATATATAGGACATGTGATACAATGCATTTGGACACAAGGAAACGGTGTTAATCGTGAAGAGTGTGATCCAAAGTGTAGAGGTGCGAATACCTGGTCACGGAGTACGGGTGCTCAGGTGCCGGATCCCGGCACCTAGGCACGACAGTTACCTTCAAGAAGATACATTATATTTAGATGATTTTTGAATAAATGCCTTAAGCAACCCCTGGTCAAATTCAGAGCTCTATAAATAGGAGCCCATTCTACAGAGAAAATCGCACCATATAGTACCCAAGCCCCTTTTAGCACCTTCTCTCTCCCCTCTAGTTTTACTTGGTTTTTTTTAGTCTCTTCCACTCTTAGGGTGCCACTTTACTTTGTATCTAATGAGTTTATTTTGAGTATTTATTGTGTGTTGTTGCTGTTGGAGTCTTTCATCATTACTTTGAAGTCAGTAGAACTCAGTGGATCACTTGAAGGAACACTTCAGATAAGTATTTGTACGTTGGTTCAAAGTTTTATAATATGTTTTATTGTGTGATTTCAATGTGTTCTGAGGAGTTAGTTAACTTTCTCCTTTCAACTATGAAAAGATAATAACTTAATTAATTTTTGTAGGAGAATTAAATTTAAAATATTTAAAACATTGTGATGATATTAATACCTGATCTTAGTTTACTTTTTAAATTGGTCATTTAAATTGTTAAAACTTGTTGAAGAATTTTGAGACCTATACGATGATAAATTCTTAACTAGTAGATATCACATGAATCCTTGTGTAGTCGAAGGCTTTATGCGGGTTATTTAAGGTGAAGTGCAAATAAATAGGAAGATATTATTTATTGGGCGTAAAACTAAATAGTTTTTAGAATGACAGACTAAATTCTAATAATTTGGTTTATAGAAAGGGAACGGGTCACTGATTGAGCCGACCATAGCCACCCTTAGACATCTAGTAGTGTGAGCCTAGATTAACCCATTCTACTAATAAAACATCCTGAAGCGATCTATAGATTAGTCAATGTTCTTTGCACCTGGACCAAAGGGTAAAGAATAAGAATGCTTCTATTTGGCACAATGTCATAATCTAAATTCCCCACAAAAGATAATTATTCTAAAAATCTTGGATTAGTTGAAAAGGAGAAAGTCATTTTTATATTTGCATTAAATTTTAATTATTGCATACTGCTTACTTTCTTATAGTAAGAATTGTTAGTAAATTAAATTTAAAAATCATATATATATATATATGTATATATATACATATATATATATATATATATATATATATATATATTACTTTTAATTTGAAATATTCCAAAATATTTCTTACATTTATTACTTCTTATAAAAACACTATCCCCGTGGGATCGATAACCAGAACTCCACTAGAGCCCTGTATTACTTGAACGATACGTATACTTGCGTTTAAAATTGTGACTTTTACAATAATTATTATAAAATCTAAATATAAATTCATAAGTAAAAGTAAACATCGCACATCAAGTTTTTGAAGCCATTTGTTAGAAATTAAATATTCTAAAAAGTGGTATCAAATTCTTGTATTTAAAAGCATATATAAATTCGCGTCGCATCAAGTTTTTGGCACCGTTGCCGAGGATAGAATAGAGTAAAAAGTAAAAAGAAAAATAAAAGACATAAAAACAAAACAAAAACAAAACAAAAATATTTTAAATTTTATGTGTAATTTTATATCAGAAGGATTACTACCTTTCGATTTTGAATTAGAAAGAACAATTAAAAAAATTAAAAAAGGAAAAAAAAATTCAAAACATCAAGAAATGGCTAACTTACATAACAATAATCAAAATCCAATCGAAACTAATGAACAAAATATTTATAAACCATTAAGGGAATATGCAAACCCTACAGCTGATGAACTTCATGTTTGTATTCAAATGCCAGCTGTATATGCTAATTATTTTTAGCTTAAACCTTCTTTTATTCAAATGGTTCAAAATAATCAATTTGGAGGAACACCTAATGAGGATCCAATCTTACACCTTGTTAGTTTTTCAGAACTTTGTGCTACCTTTAAATATAATAATGTTTCTGATGATGCTATTAGGCTTAGACTCTTTCCTTTTTCCTTAAGAGATAAAGCAAAGATGTGGCTTAATTCATTAGCAACTTATTCTATTAAAACTTGGTCAGATATGGCACAAAAATTCCTTGCTAAATATTTTCCTCCTTCTAAAACTACAAAATTGAGAAATGATATTACTTCATTTACGCAATTTAATGGAGAAACAATTTATGAAGCTTGGAAAAGATTTAAAGAACTATTAAGAAAATGTCCTCATCATGCTTTGCCAGATTGGTTAATTATTCAAACATTTTATAATGGACTTATTGGATCACTTAGATCTATTATTGATGCTGCTGCTCACGGTTCTTTAATGGCTAAGACATTTGAAGAAGCTTATACCTTAATTGAAGAAATGGCTAATAATAATTTTCAATGGCCTTCTGAAAGGGTTAATCCTAAAAGAATGGCAAGTATTTAAGATAATGAAGCCTTTTCTATTTTAGCTTCACAAGTGTCTGCGATATCCAAGAAATTATATAATTTTGCTTTTAATATATCGCATGTAAGTAATGATAACTCTGCAAATACTGATGATTCTCAAACAATGGAAACTTTGCAAGCTATTGCTAGTAATACTAATAACCCTTATTCTAATTATTATAATCCTGGTTGGAAAAATCATCCTAATTTTAATTAGAGTAATGGACATCAACAATTGAATAATAATCATGTTAATCCAAATTGGAACAATCAAGGAAATTCAAACTATAAACCAACTGATGTGAGAAGTTTTTTGGGTCATGCTGGATTTTATAGAAGATATATAAAGGATTTTTCTAAAATTGCTAAACCTCTTTGCCATTTATTAGAAAAAGAAGCTAAATTTGAATTTAATGAAGATTGTCTGAATGTGTTCAATATTTTAAAAGAAAAATTAATCACTGCACCTATCATTGTTGCACCTGATTGGAATAAACCTTTTGAATTAATGTGTAATGCAAGTGATTATGCAATTGGAGCTGTATTAGGACAAAAATATGAGAAAATTTTTAAATTTATATACTATGCTAACAAAACTCTTAATGAAACTCAAATAAATTACACTACTATTGAAAAAGACCTGTAAGCAATAGTATATGCCTTTGATAAATTTAGACCATATCTTCTTGGAACGAAATGTATCGTACATACTGATCATTTTGCTATTAAGTATTTAATCTCTAAAAAGATGCTAAACCTAGATTGATCGGATGGGTTTAACTTTTACAAGAATTTGACTTTGAAATTGTGAACAAAAAAAGAACTGACAATCATATTGCTGATCATTTATTAAGAATTAAAAATAATAAAGAGAAGAATTATGAAGAAAATATAAATGAGAAATTCCTTGATGAACAGTTATATGTCATTCAAGGATTGCAAATGCCCTGGTATGCTGATAAAGTTAACTATTTGGTTAGCAATATTTTACCTTATGGGATGAATAACAAATATATTAAGAAATTCAAGAATGATTGTAAATCATATATTCGGGAAGATCCTCATTTATTTAAAATAGGAAGAGATTCTGTGATTTGAAGATGTGTACCTTATGAAGAAACTTTTGCAATTATTCAAAAATGTCACAGTTCTGAATTTGGAGAACACTTTGGAGTGGAGAAAACCGCATTTAAAATTTTAAATTCTGGATTTTATTGGCCTACCTTCTTTAAAGATGTTGGACATTATGTGAAAACTTGTGATCGATGTCAAAGAATGGAAAATATATCCAGAAAAGATGAAATGCCTCTAAACTTTATATTAGAAATCAAAATTTTCGATGTATGGGGTGTAGACTTTATGGGACCTTTCGTACCATCATCTGGAAAAATTTTTATTTTATTAGCAATTGATTATGTTTCAAAGTGGATCGAAGCTGTAGCTTTACCTAACTGTGATTCCAAAAGTGTTTCGAAATTTTTAAAGAAAATGATTTTTACAAGATTTGGAATGCCCAGGATAATTATCACAGATGGGGGAAGTTATTTCAGAAATATAAGAATTCAATCATTGCTGGAAAAATTCAGAATTAAACATAGAATTGCAACTGCTTATCAACCTAAAACAAGTGGAATGGCTGAAGTATCAAACAAAGAAATTAAAAAATATTGGAAAAGACTGTTAATCCTAATAGAACTGACTAGGTTGATAGACTTGATTCTGCATTATGGGCTTATAGAACAGCTTATAAGACACCTATCGGAATGTCACCTTATCGGTTAATTTATGGTAAACATTGTCACTTACCTGTTGAACTTGAACATAAAGCTTATTGGATGATAAAGGAGTTCAATTATAATTTGAATGCTACAGGAGAAAAACAAATATTACAACTGAATGAAATGGAAGAAATAAGAAATGAGTCTTATGAAAATGCAAGAATTTCTAAGGAAAGAATGAAGAAATTACATGGCAAAATGATTTCAAGGAAAATGTTTGAGCCTGAACAAGAAGTATTATTATTTAATGCTCGTTTAAAACTTTTTCCTGGAAAATTAAAATCTAAATGGATGGGACCATTTATAATTGAGAGAGTATACCCTTATGGAGCTGTGGATATTAAAGATCCCAAAACTGGAAAAGTATTTAAAGTTAACGGATTAAGACTTAAGCCTTATATGGGAGAAATGAAATTATATTACAAAGAGGCTTATGAGCTGAGTCTACCTAATTAATTATATTAATTAGGTCGGGCAGACGACGTTAAACCAAGCACTTTATAAGCAACCCATATTTATTAGTGTGAGTTAAATTATTGTTGTAAGGTTATGCCTTGGTCTTGACTAAATTTGTATATAACTTCTGGAAATAGAAAGCTAACAAGTCTATATTAGCTTAAGCTAAACATTATCTTGAAGTATATAGAATTTGGACTTGGACCCCTCCATGTCAAATGTGAGTAAAAAAAATGATCAAGTTAAGCTTCATTTGTGATTGTTTGTGATTTGCAATTTTCATAATTGTGTTTGTGTGTTGATCATACCCGTTTGTTAGACCTATTTTTACACCGAAACTTGCCAAATTTGACGATAAGCTAATCAGAGTCGATCGAGGTTCCGACACCTAGGCACCAAAAGTTGGAGCCCAAGCGCCAGAATGGCCTGCGAATATATTATCCGGCGCCTAGGCGCCAAATTCCGGCGCATAAGTGCCACGGTTACAGATCGTGTAAAAATAAAAAATCTTCAGTGTTTCACACGAAATCTCTTTATATATTGCCTTATCTTCATCCCCAATCCCATAGAAACCTTAATTTCGACCAGAGCAATCCATTTTGGAGGAGTTAAGAAGGATTTGGAGGCAATGGATAGAGGAAATCATGGAAATGAGGTAAGAGACAAATATCCTAAAGATCCTCAGCCTTAGTTTAATGGTTTTATTTTTGTTAGTATGGAGAAATTGTTTAGTCGATTGGATAAGATTGAAGCAAAACTTCAAAGTATTGGTAATCGTCTCCATGAGATGTACCACCAATACGAACACTTGGAATGACAAACCAAACTTCAATCTGATCATATGGCAGCATATCATGACGCTCAAGTAGAAATGTACACGAAGAATAAGTGGATCAATGAAAAGACGGCTTTGGAATTTCCAAGGGCTTTGGTGTTCTATCCCTTCGGTCCTAGCGAACTTCATTGCGAAAGAGATGGTAACTGAAGATCGGTGTTAGATAGATCTTTTATGTGTTTTAGGTGTGATCGAGTCATGTGTTAGTGTGTTGAATATCGAATTTGTGTGTCTGCTTAATTGTTCAATGTGCATTGTTGGATTTGAATATTTGCTTTGAATATGTTGTTGTTTGTGTTATTTATAAAATGATGAAACTTGATACAGTCTTGTACTAAAATTTATTGAATTTGGAATGGAAGTTATGGATTGGAATTGAAGAATTTGGATACATTTTTGTCGATGTAAACTATCATTTTAAATTAATTGTGAAAATGTTTGGAGGATATAAATTGGATTAATACTCTTAGAAGAGTAATTAGGAGTCAAATTTGATAAGATTTGGTGGAAAATATATGTTTTAAATCAAATTTTTGGAAAGGCGAGTTTGGCGCATAGGCGCCAGAATTCGGCGCCTAGGCGTCGGTTCGGCCGGAACCCGTAAACTCATCTTCTTAAACACCCCCCACGCCATTTTTGATGCCTAAGCTTCCTCCTCCACTATTTTTCACAAAAGTACCCCCTATAGATCCCATTTAAAGCCGAATTTTTAAGTTTTCGAGCTTGAAATCACCCAATTTCTTCATCCTGAGGTCAGATCAACATTCTAAACTCATTATTTTCAATTTTCGCCATGGATTTTGCTCTCATTTAGAAAAACCAAAATTTTGAGAAAAATTTTGATTTTTAAGGTTAAATCCATGAAATTTTTAAGCTCTTTCAAGTTTGAAAAGCTTAAATTAGTTTATTTTCCTAGATCCGTTGAATTTATTTTGCCTTTTTATTTCACGTTTAGATGGCACTGTGCGGCTTATTTTAGGTTGAGTGTTGTATTTTTTAAAAGGGGTCGCCTACAGAAGTTGTCGGCGAATTTTAAATTTAATTTAAATATAGATATAATTTAGAAAGTAGTATTAGATTTTGAAAATAATTTTAAATTTGAAAATTTTAAGATATGAAATCAAACCGATCTCACATCCCAAATAGTTTATATAAACGAGCATCGCATCACAAACCGTGTATCTATCCCGAAGAATGGACACACTGCCCGATGATGGGGCTCGGTTAAATAAACTAGAAGATTTGTGACATCCGTTTGGTCCGCGAACCAATTTTATAAGCCGACAAATTCCCTCGCTTAATATGAAAACATTAAACGAGGGTTTATATTACTCCAGGTTCTTTAAAATTCCCTATAAGGGCAAGCCCCTATAGTTAATTACATCTTAAGTGACGGGAATCACGTAAGAAAACTCTCGATAATAATCAATAATTCTGCTCTCAAGAATTTCAAAGTTTAAGTTTTCAAAGAATTGAATTTTTTGAATCTCAATAGGGAATGGATCAAGTTTGGAACATTTTATTTTGGGAATTCAAAGGAAGAAAAGTAGGAGAAATTACGGATTCGAAGTGAACTTCGATAATCTCCCGACTATCCTATTGTTTGGCTTGGATTTAGGAAAGTCCTAATGTTTATTTAATGTTTTAATCTTGCCAATTTTAATTAATTAGGGCTTATATTTATATGATAGAATCATACAAATAGACTGGAAGATGTGAGGGTTTATGTCGTACCGGACGACTACCTCGGAATCCTAAGACCGGTTAGGGCTTAATTTACATGATATGATCATGCAAATGCCTAACGAAGAGTTGAGGATTTATGTTGCACTAGGCAAACTACCTCGAAGTCCTATGGCTTTGTTGTTCAATTCTAGGAAAGTTTTGCTGAAGTAGGTTCAAGTTTTGCTGACGACGATGGCCGTACTGCCCACCATGCTCCGAGCTCCTTGTTGTTGCAGAGGTTTAGTTTTAGAAATCATAGATCAGGAGATGAGAGAAGTGTTTTGGTTTAAAGAAAGTCTTAATTTCGAAGTGTTCTTTGTGTTTTAATTAAAACAAATCTTAAAGTTGATTATAACAACACCGGTTAAGATCCCACGGTTCCATCCTTCCGCATCATTATTTTTATCGGATTCACTTAGTCCGGATGAATTTGCTAAACTCAACTCGAATGAGTTCCACACTTTCATTTAGACCGTGGGAAATCCCGTTAGCAACACGTAGGTTACATCATCCGAGGTATTCCCGATCATCCAACAAGACGTTTTAATTTAGTTATAGTTGTAGTTTTGTGTTCCGTTTCGTGATTAAATTTTGAGTTGTCTTATATTTTGAAATGTTGTGGAGGTGAATTTTATCTTGTAGTGTCTTTTAATTTAGTTATGGGTTTCGGTTTTGGTTTCGTCCTAAAGGTGCGGGTTTTCATGCAACTGTTGTTTATCATGCAAGAAAAATAAGTGCGATGCGATTAAATAAATTACCGTAAAGTAAATCGCAATAAAATAAAAGCGTACCTGGAGGGTCTTCCCGTCATCCCAAGCTGCACTTAAAACACGATTTAGAGCATTTAAGCAAGTTCCTAGGTAAAGCTAAGGTAAGGGTTATGGTTTTCTACCAAATTCCTAATCCTATAGCTAGTCATTTCCTATGACGTCTAGGTTCTTGTATTTTTGGTTTGAAGACGATTTTCTTCATCAAAGAACAATTAAGTTCAATTGTTCTTATAAATATCCTATCATATCGAGGAAGTGCTTAAGAAGAATCTTAAACATCTTTTCAATATTTCTAGGATTGTTTTAAGTCCAAGTGAATTTAATTATGTAAATGAATCGATCGTCCGAGGTTTTCAAGTTTTGTTAACTTGCTCAGCTGAACTAGGACATTCGAATGTCCTATAAGTGAAGTAACATTTCATTTAATATTCCATTTAGGAGTTACAATAAGTAAAAGCTCCTAAGGGCAAAGTGATATTTAATGATTTGTGATTCAAATTTAAGTTCAAATCGATGATTTAAGTTTCGAATAGTTGTTCAAGTTATTTTAGATTTATTTTTGAGTTCTTTATGTCTTAGGTGATGTTATTTAATTCAACTTAATTTAATTTAATTTTTTAATTTAATTTTTAATTTGATTTAATTTAATTCAATTTAGTTTGGTTTGATGTTACATTGAATTAATTTGATTTAATTTAATTTTTAATTTAATTTGATTTAATTTAATTTAATTTAATTTAATTTTTTTAATTTAATTTAATTTTTAATTTAATTTAATTTAATTTAATTCTTAATTTAATTTAATTTTTTAATTTAATTTTTAATTTGATTTATTTTAATTTAATTTATTTTTTTAATTTAATTTTATTCATTTTAATTTTAATTAAGATTTTTAAAAGAGTTCAATAATTTAATTTTAGTTTAATGATTAAGTCTTTTAATGTTTTAAATTTGGATTATCATTTTAATTAAGAATTAAACATTAATGAAATG
This sequence comes from Papilionanthe hookeriana x Papilionanthe teres, assembly GCA_022702705.1. NCBI lineage: Eukaryota > Viridiplantae > Streptophyta > Magnoliopsida > Asparagales > Orchidaceae > Papilionanthe > Papilionanthe hookeriana x Papilionanthe teres. Next base: position 134,828,173 of record CM040425.1, on the reverse strand, counting down.
ATTAATTTAGGGATTTTTTAAATTAAAGAATAAATCTCTTCCTAATAATATCCCTATTTTAATAATTCCAATTTTATTATTCTTCCAAATTTAATCAATTATTTAATTAAAGTTTAATCATTTTAAATTGCTTAATGGGTTTCTACCCTTCCATTATTAAATTTCAATCATCCAAATCAGATTAGGATCAGATATTTTACTTGTTAATTTTTATTAAACCTAAAGTTTTAATTAAGGATTTTAAAAAAATTAATTACCACTTTACCCTTTAAGCTTAATAATTTCATAACTCACTAAATTGAACTCAAATGAACTTGAAATTTTTATGTGACTTCACTCATATGTCACTAAAGACATGAGAGGAGAAAATGTGATTTTTCTGTATTTAATTTATTTATATAATTATTTTTGGTAGAAAATAGAGATTTCCAAGGAAAATTTAATAACATGACCAAGGAAAAGTTTCTGTCCTTAAGAAAATTATGGGACATTCCTAATGACCAGAGGACCACTTGGACCAAATTTTGTGATTTTTTGAATTATATTTTATTTATTAGAATTATTTTAAGTTCTGGAGTATTAATTAATTTAAAAATAAAATAAATGTTGAAAAATGAATTTTATGTTTTTCAAAAATCTCTCTGATATCAAGGAAACCAGAGAAGCAAATTTTGCAATTTTGTGATTTTTCTATCATTTATTATAATTATTTTAGTGAAAATGCTAGAAAATACATTTTTTTTAATTTTAAAATTACCCTAGAACTTTAAAAATTAATATCTTACCAAATAGGCCTAAGAAAAATATGGGGTTTGTTCCTAAGTGATTAAAATTCAAAATGTGACATTTTGGTGAATTTTATTATTTTTGTGATTTTTTATTATTTTTTAATTATTAAAAATATTAAAATAATATTAAAAATCAACTTTTTTATAAAATTGAAATTTTAATTTTCTTAAATTCCCCTGATATCAGAGAGGCTCTAAAACCAATTTGGTGAATTTTTGAAAGGTATTTTGAAAGTTATGAATTTTTAAAGTTTAAAATGACTAAATGGCTTAATCAACCCAATTAATAGGGCTAACCAAGTCCAATTGACTTCAAACTTTTATGGTGGGTTCCTATGATCCTAAAGGTCAGTGGAGAATTGGTTTCAAGTCAATTTGATCTATGGTTAATTCTAATTAATTAGAGACCTATTTTGAGTGTTTAAGCCAATTAGGGTTGTCTAAAATGAACTAACTCAAAACCTATTTTTCCTAGGGTTCTCTGGTCATAAGGAACATCACCAAATTTTCCTAGACGTTATTTCACAACATGCTATTTATTGGAATTAAAATGCTTAAAACAGTGACATGAATTTGAAAAATCAATAACTCTTCATAGGGATGGCCTCTGACTTTGGAAAATTCAGGGAATGTTCCCAAATTCGGAGGCTTCAAAAGCTCCTATGGTCTCATGCCATGGTGAATTGTATACATGCATGGAGAAATAAATGTATGCAGAGAGTAAATAAATTATAAAAAATAAAATACTTGATGAAATTAAATGATTTCTTTTCCACATTATTCTCCTCTCGTTCACCGAGCAAGAGGGTATTTTTATTTTATTTTTATGATTTTCCTACACCAAGTTATGAATTTTTGAAGTTTTGGGAATTAAATAAATAGAAAATACCCCTAATTTTCTACTTATCCACGCGGCGCCGCCGAAACATCGGCAGCCTCCGAAGGGGTACGTGTCGCGCCGTGATTGGGCACCGCCATCCGAGTCGGCCGTCCCGGGGCCCGCCGTATCGTTCGGTCTCCTCATCCGCGCGATCCTGGCCGTCCGTGCGCGCGTGTATTAAATGGACGGCATCCGTTCATCGTCCCCAAGTGTCCTCACCCGAGAGCCGTCCACACTAAATCCCTAATATCTCACTCGATACTCAATGGATTTTCATGTTCTTATGCTCTATGGATTCGTCTTCAAGAGACGAACACATCTATACGGTTACCATGCATTGAAATTAAAGCATTTGAAATGGAGAATCTCCGGAGGCTCGGGATGAAGAATTAGTTCATACCTTTGCTCCGAGAGGTGAAGCCTCGATCGAGATGTTTGGCACGTTCGTTGGAGCTGCAGGAGGCTAGGGATGAAGCCTGGGGATGTGGTGAATTACCTAGGTGTAGTTTCCACCAAGGCCGATCACAACCTTTGGAGTCTGGAACAACTGGGTGGCCTGGAGAGGGGGCTTTCACTGGAAAACTTCTTCTCTTGGCCTGGTGAAGGTGTAGGTGAGTTTAATTTGATTTTGGTGAAGGATTCAGGAATGTCCTGTTCGGCTCGAGAATCGAGCTTCAAAATCGAGCTCAATCAATGGGTATTAGAGCAGGGAGAACAGTGGGGATCAATTGCTCTAAGTTTAGAGGGGAGTGAGGAGTGATTTTGGCGGAGTTTTGGTATGGTTCGGTTCAAGCACCTCCTCATGGCCGAGAGGTGGGGAGTTTAAATAGCAGTGGCTGGAGGGCCTCCCGGGGGAGTCGAGGGCCGGATCAACTCGCTCATGGCAAGTGAAGAACAGCTGCAATGGCCACTGGGCATGGGGCAGCTCAGCAGGTGAGAATTCCAAGCTTGGATTGACATGGACCTCTCGGCCATGGAGTTTTCCGATGACTGGGGTGGCTGGCCAGCAGGCAAGGGTCACCCTCAGGGTCAGGTGGGTCAGGGCTGGGTGTTTGTGCAAGCAATTGGCAAATGCCAAGTGTAAAGGCTTTGATCCAAAGTAGAATGGGCCATGGCTAGTTTTTGGGTCTAAATGGGTCAACTCACCCATTTGGGCTTGGTGCACCCTTCAAGGTGGCTTTGGGTGCTGTGGGGATCAAAGGGATCAGCTTGGTTTGGCATGGAGAAGTCTCCATCCAAATATATTTGGATTAAATTTAGGTTTAGGTGAATCATGATTAAGGCTAATGAGCTTTAGTGGATTAAGGAAAGGGGCCCTCCTTCCTACCCAATATGGTATGGTGACATGTAAAGAGGCTCTCATGGCTTCCATGTGGCTCATGCATGGCTTCATGGCTCACCTTTGGCTTGGAAAAGTCAAGTCAATTTCATGTAAATGGATTTAAGAAAAATTTTGATATTTTGATGTGAATTTGTATGGGGCTTGATTTGGAATTGTTTGATGATGGAATCATAACTTAGGGAATGGCTTTGATTAAATGGATGGCAAATGGAAATGTCATGTGGGCTTTAGGGCCAATTTTGGGCTTTTGTATTTGGTGGAAATGGGCTTTTAGGAAGGTTTAGGGAAGTGGGCTTTTAGGTTTGAAAATGAATTTATGGATAGAAATTTTGTAAAGAGGTTGGGCCAAATAATTGTTGAGTTTGGTTTAGGGATGTGTCATGAGTGGTTTGGAGTCAATTTGGTGTGATTTGGACTTGAATTGGTTTGAATTTGGGTTTAATTGGTAAGTGGGCCTATGTAGGTCAAATTGGGCTAACTTGGGCCAATGTTGGGCTAGGGTTGAAATTGATGTAAAATTAATGTTGGGAAATATTTATGGGAGTGTTTCAAAGAGGTTTTGGCTTTGATGGGTTTTGATTTTGGGGTTTGGGCTCATTTGGGTTAGGTTTGGGTTTAGGTCAAAATTGGGCTTTTTGATTTTGGGTTGAATTTGAGTGGGGTTTGGGTATAAATTTTGGGCAAATCATGTTAGTGTTTTGTTTATGGGGATGTTAAGGAAGATTTAGAAAAGATTTGGGGTTCATTGGAGTTGAATTGGGTGAGTTTGGGCTAAGTTTGGGTCATGGGTCCAAATTGGGCTTTAAGGCCAAAAGTGAAATTGGATCCAAATTTCAATCAAATTGGGCATGGATTTGGTCTAGATTGGTTTTGGGGATGTTGAATTGAAGTTTAGAATTGAATTGGACCAGAATTAAGGTCAATTGGGTAGGTTAGGTTTGACATTGGGTTTACTTTGGGTTAAAATGGGTCAAATTGGGGGTTTTGATAAAAGTGGGGTAAATTGACAAAATTGGCCCATGGTGTAGTTGAACAAAATGAAATTGGGAACATTTGGGATTTTTTGGAATTTTCTGGGAATTTTCTGAATTTTTGGATTTTTTGGCTAGGAGGGGTATTTTGGGTATTTGGAGGGTATTGGGAGGTATTTTTGGAATTTTTGGTATTTTTGGGTATGGATGATTAATTTGATTGGTGAGGAAATGTTTAGGAATGGTTTTGGGGAATTTTGGGTGATTTGGAAATTTTGGAAGATTTGGGCTATTCAGGGCTTTGGGTAGGTTAGCGGGTGTAGGGTCCCGGGGGTCAAAAATCGAAAATTTGGAAAATTGAAGATTGGGTGAATATAAGTGGAATGAAATCATTTTTGTTGAGCCATGAAGCCATATCAAGCCCACATGAGCCATGAAGGGACTCATTTGAGGCATTCACTATGTTGTTCCTAACCCTCTTGCCAAGGGCTTAGGGGTTAAGGACCATCCATGCGAATCACCTACATGAGTCGGGAGGTCAAGTCGGGTATGGGTGTGTTTTTAGGAAGTGTGTGAAAGTGTAGTGTGTAGGTGTAGTGTGTGTGCAAGTCAACCCTTCACCGGACATGAGCCACCTGAGGCGGTCCTAAGGCCAAAGAGTCCCATAGAACTCATCCTTTAAACTTCCACATTTGATTTCAACCCTCTAGGTGATTAGGTGTCTACGGTCAAGTTTGTGGAGTTTGCAGGGAGTTTAGAAGTGGTTTGAATTTCTAAAAGGTGGGTCCCAATTCTAATCCTCTAAGATAGTCAAAGGAAAAGCCTAAGGCTAGATCCTAAGCACTAAAAGAAGAAGAGAAGACCTCATAAAAATGAGGTCAACAGGCACCCAAATCTAAGCGAGGAAAGGAATGAGAAAATTTTGATCGTAGCAAGTTCTTCACTGCTGCTGCACACTTCCGATACAATGATTTTGCTACGACTCGAAAATTTATCTCGGAGCAATGTTTTTACAATCGTGGAGGAAGAATTGAGGATACGATCGTTGCGCTCAATTGGCAACGATTCTGCTATTTCACTGTTGTTGTCGTTATCCCGGTTGTTAGAGAGTTTTATGCTAATTTCGTGGATGTTAAAGAATACGAGTGTCAGAGGAGTTGGAGTAGGATTCACTCCTGAACGTATCAACATTTTCTATGGCTTGCCGCCAAACATTGAGTGCTATTACTCTGGATTATCTCCATTTGAGGGAGATTTGGATATGATCATTGCCTACCTAACTGATAGTACTAGAGCATGGAAGATTCAGAACGGAAAAAGGGTAAATTTTTCATCTTCTAAGGTTAATGGTATTTCAAAGGCATGGCACTACTTTATTTCTGCTCGTCTCCTTCCATCCAATCATCTGAGCGAGGTTACCAAAGATAGAGCTATCCTCAACTACTGCATTCAGGAGAGGAAGCCTATTAATGTAGGGAGCATTATTTATGATTTTTAGAGGCTACTGCTCGTTCTAGCACTTCTTTTAGACTTGGTTTTCTATCTCTGATCTATTCTCTATGTCAAAGTGCTGGAGTAGTTGCTAAGCTTTCTGAGGAAAAACTCAAGTCGACAAAGCCTATAGGAAGAGAGAGTGTCAGTATCTATGATCGAGTTCGAGGTAAGAGTTCTACTGCACCTTCTAGTTCATTACATACTTCTGGTAGAGCTTCCACTTCTAGACCATCTACTTTTGCTGAACCACCATCTACTTTTTGGGAGTCTATGCATGATCAGTTTATAGAGCAGTAGAATGAGTTATTCCTAACTCATTGTAGAGTAGATACGATCGATAAGAAGATCGATCATCTTTCTAAGTATATACAAAGAAAGAGTGATTACGATGCTGAGTATTCTGAGTCTTTAGTGAGATTTCTGAAAGGTGAACACGATGTTCAGTTCCCTTCTTGTCCCAAATATTCACCATATGTTGATCTGAAGGATATGGTGTTTTCTTTTGGTGATGATGATGATGAAGCTATAAATAGTGATTAGTAGCTTGACTTACCTCTGGAGATGTGTTGATTCTATTTTTAGTGTGTTTCTTGTTTCTTGTGTTGTTTATTGTGATGTTATTTGTTAGTGTTGATGTGAACTTTTTATGTTAAAACTTATTTTAGATTATCTGATGTGTGTTTAAGACTAAAATATGAATGAAGATTTATAAAAGTTTATTTTTGTTTCAACCTACTGTTTAGTGTTCATGAATAGTTAGTAATTTTGAATGTTCAAAAATAAAAATAAAAAAAGGATTTTTAGAAATTAACTCCTGCTATGCAAAAATTTTCTAGATATGCTTAATCATTTCTGTTATATTCATATTAAAGCATGTGTAGAAGTAGAAGTTAGTTTTTTCTTACTACATCATTATTGTACTTAGATTAATTCCTGTTTATTTCTTTCTCTCATGCTCTAGAAAATTTCATGATTCATATTTATACTAAAGCTGAAGTTTTGAGGAAGGGAAAACATTTATCAAATTTAAATATTATTTGTCTTTAATGAACTAATATTTTCTTTTAAAAAAATATTAACATAACATAAGGAATAAAAAATCTATTAAAGATTACCTAAAATTTTAAATTTATAACTAATTTAGTAAACTTAACGAAAATTTCAAAAATTTTGATTGATTTTAAGAATAGAATTATTTAACTTAAAGAATAATAAGATCAAAATTTTTCTATTTACAGTAAAGAGAATTGTATTTTTGAAATACTAAGGAATCAAGATTATTTCTTGAAAAAGAAAAGATTGAAATAAGTTTTGAAAAATAATAAATTATTAAAAGTGTCATATTTATTAAGTAAGAATGTATAAGTTTTGGAAAAGAAGTTAAGGATAGTGAAGTTCAAAATCATTAACAGGCTATCCAAAAATAGTAATCCTCACTTAAAAAAAAAAGAAAAAAAGAAAAAGAAAAAGATTGAAAAACAATCCAAAAGAAAGGAAAAAAATAAAAAATAAAAAAAAGAATGTGAGGAGAAGCTTGAGGAAATGCCTAATCAAAAATTTGTTTCACTTGAATTGTCTTATAGGAAGAAAACTGATTACATTTTTTAACTTAATTTCTATGTACAAATAATTTTACTGGAAAAATTATTCATGAAAATCTTTTTCTTGTAAAATATTTTATGTGACCTTAATATGATAAACAACAATTATTCTTGAAATAAATGAAAAATTGGAAGTCCTATGATTTGGAAGTTAAATGTTCTTTAATTCTTAAAATTAAACTTAATTAGTGAAATTTGGTTAAAGATTTGCTAAAGCATTTATAAAACCAAAAATTACAAGGAATCTTAAATATTTTAACTTCATTTCAAATGTTATCTATTTTATGTAATTAAAAGGGTTACTTGAGGACAAGTAACGTTTAAGTTTGGGGGAATTTGACTACTTAAAAAATACCCATTTTATGCTTTATTTATGATTCAATTCTTAAGGATATTTTGCTTTAATAAAAGGTATTTTCATATTTTTGGATGTAGATGATTATAAAAGAGTCCAAGAAAGAAAAAGGAGAAAGGAGCAAAAAATGAGCATAAATGGAGCTTATGGAGCAAAATATTGGAATTATTGGTCTGGCAACTAGGCGCCAGAATCTGGCGCCGAAGCGCCAACTCGATACAGACGCGGTTAAGATTTTTTTATGATTTTGGGGAGTTATTTTGATGGATTTAAGCAGTTATTGAAGCTTCTAGAAGACTGGAAGTTACTCCTAATATATAGGACATGTGATATAATGCATTTGGACACAAGGAAACAATTTTAATCGTGAAGAGGTGTGATCCAAAGTGAAGAGGTGTGAAGACCTGGTCACGGAGTCCGGCGCCTAGGCTCCAGATCCCGGTGCCTAGGCACGACAGTTACCATCTAGAAGATACATTGAATTTTGAAGAATTTTGAAGGGGTGCCTTAAGCAATCCCTGGTCAAATTCAGAGCTCTATAAATAGGAGCCCATTCTTCAGAGGAAATCACACCATATAGTCCCCAAGCTCCTTTGGCCCCATATAGTCCCCGAGCCCCTTTTAGCACCTTCTCTCCCCCCTCTAGTTTTACTTAGTTTTTTTATTCTATTACACACTTAGGGTGCCACTTTATTTTGTATCTAGTGAGTTTTTTTTAGTATTTATCGTGTGTTATTGCTGTTGGAGTCTTTCATCATTGCTTTGGAGTCAGTAGAAGTCAGCGGATCACTTGAAGGAACACATCAGATTAAGTATTTGTACCTTGGTTCAAAATTTTATAAGTATGTTTTGTTGTGTGATTTCAATGTGTTCTGAGTAGTTAGTTATCTTTCTCCTTTCAACTATGAAAAGATAATAAATTAATTAAATTTTTTAGGAGAATAAAATTTAAAATATTGAAAATGTTGTGATGATATTAATACCTGATCTTAGTTTACTTTTTAAATTGGCCGTTTAAATTGTTGAAACCTGTTGAATAATTTTGAGACCTATCCGGAGATAAATTCTTAACTAGTAGATATCACATGAATCCTTATGTAGTCGAAGGCTTTATGCGGGCTATTCAAGGTGAAGTGCAAATAAATAGGAAGATATGACTTTTCGGGCGTAAAATTAATTAGTTTTTAGAGTGACAGACTAAATTCTAATAATTTGGTTTATATAAAGGAAACGGGTCACTGGTAGGGCCGACCATAGCCTCCCTTGGCCATCTAGTAGTGTGAGCCTGGATTAACCCATTCTACTAGTAAAACATCCTGAACTGATCTATAGATTAGTCAAAGTTCTTTGCACCTGGACCAAAGGGTAATGAATAGGAATGCTTCTATTTGGTCAATACCATAATCTAAATTCCCCACAAAAGATAATTATTCTAAAAATCTTGGATTAGTTGAAAAGGAGAAAGTCGTTTTTATACTTGTATTGAATTTTAATTACTCGCTTGCTTTACTTTATTACTACTTACCGCTTACTTGCTTATAGAAAAATTTTTTAGTAAATTAAAATTGAAAATAAAAATTTAATATATATATATATATATATATATATATATATATATATATATATATATATATTACATTTAATTTAAAAAACTCCAAAATATTTCTTACATTTCTTACTTTTTTATAAAAACACTATCCCCGTGGGATCGATAACCGAGACTCCACTGTAGTCCCGTATTACTTCGAACGATGCGTATACTTGCGTTTAAAATTGTGACTTTTACAATAATTATTATAAAATCTAAATATAAATTCATAAGTAAAATTAAACATCGCACATCAAGTTTTTGAAGCCATTTGTTAGTAATTAAATATTCTAAAAAGTGGTATCAAATTCTTGTATTTAAAAGCATATATAGTCACATCGCATCAGAAAGGAAATAAGGCGTATAACATTCCTTCTCAAAACTGAAAATACTGACATTTGACATCTACGAGAAATAGTGTAAGACCTCCTTAAATGGAATTCGACATCTACTCTCTTTCTTATAGAAAGGATATAAGTCATATAAGGTTCCTTCTCAAAATTGACATATCGACGTTTGACATTTCTGAGAGATGGGATAGCATCCACTCTCTCTCCAACTATCGGATATAAGACCCTTCCTAACATGGAAACATGGCTTTCCTTTAGCTCTTTCTTTGAGAAAGAATATAACTCGTATAACGTTCCTTCTCAAAATTGAAATATCGACATTTGACATTTCTAAGAGATGGGATAGCATCCACTCTCTCTCCTATCGGATATAAGACCTTCCTGACATGGAAACATGGTGTTCCTTTAGATCTTTCTTTAAGAAAGATATAAGTTGCATATCATTCCTTCTCAAAACCACATACCGACTTTGATATCTTTGAGAAACGGTGTAAATCCCCATTTAATGGAATATGGTATCCATCTTCTTTTAAAATATTGAAAATAAGATTTCTTTGCAAAAAGATTACTCATAAACTAACAATTCTGTTGGGTTATCCAGACCATTTCAGTCAACGCCAATATATGCGGCAAATTTATGCAGTATTCCACACATATTGGGGGCCCATTTGTTGAGATCACTATTGTAAGGATCATTTATAAATCATCCTGAGAAAGGAAGTCTACAATATTAACCTCCTAAATCTTATCAATGATCATTAAACACTAATGTTTAGGGTAAAACCTAATAAAGCTTTTTTTAACCCAAATCTTAATGACATCCTAAAATGATCAAATCAACAATGACAGACCCTGATCTGATCAACCCCATTGACCAACCTGGTCAACCATTGATCAAAATAGTCAAATTAGGTCAAAATGTTCAATCTTTGACTTAATGACCACGACATTGACCACACTGGTCAACTCTTCACCTAAATGGTCAAATTAGTCAAAATGGTTAATCCAGGACCTAATGACCACCACATTTACCTAATGACTACCTCATTGACCACAAGATCAACCTATACACCAAATTGGTCAAATCCGATTCACTTAATCAATTTTAAGACATTAAAATGACCAAACTTGATCATTTGGTTAACCATAGTCAAACCTAGGTCCCATTACCAAAATTAATGATCCTATGATTAAATTAATAATGAAAAGGTTAACTAAATCACTGGGGTCAACCCTGAACCTGGACTGGTCAACCATGATCAACCTTGACCTACAATGATCAATATTGATCAATCATGGTCTACCAAGCCAACCTTAGTCAAATTTGGTCAAATTCATCATTTTAATTAAAATTTGATATTTTCATCAAATTTTTTTATTCTCTTAATTAATTAATAATTTAATTAATAAAAGAAGAGTAAAATTAAGGACCATAAAACCTGAGATTTAAATTTTAAAAATATGGTTTAAGTTCATGGCAAGACAAATCCATGAAAATGCTAAAATCGTATTTTAAGTCTAAATCCTAAATTTAATACATGAGAAATCACTAACGAATCATCCATGACCCATAGGACCTCTCATAACATGCCACAACCCATAAGAAAACCTATGAGCCACCATGGTTAACATAGGTTAAAGCTCATCATGAAAGCATCGTGAAGGGGTAAAAGAGGTGTCATCCCTTTATGAATGCATAAGGAATATATGGATGAGTCATTACTCAACATACAAGCCACCTAATGGAGAAAAAGCATGGATTAAATCATCCCTACATAAGATGAGCTTGTAAACATTGAATTTGAAAATAAGTAAAATAGAGTTTTATGTGTCATGCTTTCTCAAAGCCATGGATGATATGTTAACTTATGTGGATGAAGGTTAACCTACTCAATTTTAAGTCACCGTACACCTCATCCCCACCCAATGGTACATGAGCCAAATCCATTTCATTAAATGGAGAGCTCATCATAGCTACTCATGGAAACAATATAAGGGGGAGCCTATGTGTCATTCTTTATTCACCCTATTGAATGGCTTTGTGAATACACATGGGGAAGGCTGATTCAGCTCAACCAGGAGAGGCCAAAGCACCTCATAGAGCCTCCAATGGGAGGAAGCCAAAACCTTGGGTTAAAATTCCACCATGGGTAAACTTGACATAGATATGCTTTGGGGATGCTCAAATATGATAATTCTCAGCCAAAAGACTTATCCATAGACAATATTAGCATGATAGAACCTTCCCCAAGTGAACCCAAGCCATCCTACTCTCAGCCATGGCCTCTATGGCTATAAATAGGGCTAAACCCAAAAGCTTCACTCAAGAGAGAAGACCCATTTGCACTGTCTAATTTTAAAAATTTTGAACATCAAAGTTCTTCCCTAAGACCTAAGTAACTAATCCCCCATAGAATTAGGCCTTGAAACTCACTGGTTTGCCTTAATTTCTCTACCAAAAACAGGACATTTTTTGGGTTTTAAATGAAGTTTCACAAAACTTCAAATTAACTCCTCTAAAAGCTTCCTACAGCCTTACGAAGACAAGCCCAATTGAAATTGACCCTTACCATAGGCTCTAACCCACTATTCCACTTTTATTTTCCAAGCCATGACACCTTCTGATCAAACTCATATCTAGCCCGAGTTTCACCTCAAATTGAGTTAGGGACAAGGTCTCTGAGGTCAAGCCGAAGCTGTATAACTAATCCAATCAATGTTTCATCCACTCAAGCTAAGGTACGGTTCTTTGGACTCAATCTAAGCTCAGGTTTGATACTTTGTGAAACTAACCAATTCACAACCCTAACATCACCGTATGGATGGGTTCTTCATCTTCAAATGAAGCTATAGGAACAAAAATCACTTGAATCCATCAAGAGTCGAGCGAGAACTTGTCCCTAAGCCATGGATGGCTTGCGAGTTTAGACCAGAGGAAGGAGATGAACAAATGTCATCCATTTCAGTGTTTTGGAAATGGATAGCTCTGATTTAATCCCAGTTGATCCGCTGTTCTGAATTCCGCAGCTGATCAGTCATGTTTTGACAAATCCGAGGACACGCGGCCTCCTCCGATAGTTTTGGGTTAATAAGGATTTAATTAAATACAGATTAACCTTAAATTAAACAAAAATCCATATTTTGATAAATAAAAATCACAAAAATATAATAAAAATACCCTTAAACTTAGGAAAATGAGAGGAATAAAGTGGAAATTAAATTATAAATTAAGAAGTTATATTTAATTTTTAATTAATTAAATACTCTATGGAGTAATTTATTTATTAAAAATTATTTATAAATCTGAAAAATATGAAAATTTTAGGGATAATCCTTTAAGTCCTTATGAACATCCCATGATTTTTATAAGTCTAGGAAAATTCCCTAGAATATGATTTCTTAATTTTTATTAAACTTTGTAATTATTTTTAATAATAATTATAAAAAAATGGAAATCAAGAAACTAAATTGGAAATTGGTTAAGAACCTTAGGGTGATAGACTCAAACCCTAAAATGAATAATCATAGCCATTTGAAAATTTAAAATGACATTTTTGTTTTAGGGTTAAAATTATTAATTATGAATTAATATTTAAAACCCTAAAAATCTTTTAAGACTCAAATTTTCACCATACTTAGTCTATTCCACTTTAGAAAAAGTCAATTATGAGTCTAACTTCAAATAGACTCAAACCAAACCATTATTAGATCTAAGACACCAATTAGACTTAATTAAATCAAGTTAAGCCTTAATCACATTAGGTTTAACACCATAAACCCTATTTAGGTCTAAGACACCAATTAGACTTAATTAAATCAAGTTAAGCCTTAATCAAAGACCCTAATTATGTCTAAGACACTAATTAGGCTTAATTAAATCAAGTTAAACCTTAATCACATTAGGTTTAACTTAATAAACTCTAATTAGGTCTAAGACACAAATTAGACTTAATTAAATCAAGTTAAACCTTAATCACATTAGGTTTAGCTTAACAAACCCTAATTAGGTTTAAGACATCAATTAGACTTAGTTAAATCAAGTTAAGCCTTAATAACATTAGTTTTAACTTAATAGACCCTAATTAAGCCTAAGACACCAATTAGACTTATTTAAATCAAGTTAAACCTTAATCACATTAGGTTTAACTTAATAAACCCTAATCTAATTAATCGCCTTAAACCTTAAGAACCTTAGGTTTAAGACAAATCAAACCCTAATTAGGTCTAACCTCTCATTAGACCTGATTAATTACCTTAAAACATAATTACAATTGGTTTAAGCCAAATCAAACCCTAATTAGGTCTAACCACTCATTAGACCTCATAAATTAGCTTAAAACTTAATTACATTAGTTTTAAGACAAATTAAACCCTAATTAGACCTAACCCTAATTAGGTCTAATTAAATCAATTAAACCTTACTTAAATTAGGTTTAATTAATCATAAACCCTAATTAGACCTAACCCTAATTAGGTCTAATTAAATCAATTAAAACTTACCTAAATTAGATTTAATTAACCTTAATCTAATTATACTTAACCACAATTTATTCTAATTAATCAATTATACCTTACACATATTAGGTTTAATAAACCTTAACCTAATTAGACTTAACCACAATTACTAATTAATCAATTAAACCTTACATAAATTAGGTTTAATTAATCTTAAACCCTAATTAGACCTAACCCTAATTAGGTCAAATTAAATCAATTAAACCTTACTGAAATTAAGTTTAATTAATCATAAACACTAATTAGACCTGACCTTAATTAGGTCTAATTAAATCAATTAAACCTTACTTAAATTAGGTTTATTTAATCTTAAACTCTAATTATTTCTAACCCTAGTTAGGTCTAATAAAATCAAATAAACCTTACTTAAATTAGGTTTAATTAATCTGAAACCCTAATTAGACCGAACCCTAATTAGGTTTATATAAATCAATTAAACCTTACTTAAATTAGGTTTAATTAATTTAAACCTTAATTATACCTAACCCAAATCAAGTATAATTAATCAATTAAACTTTACCTAAATTAGGTTTAATTAACATTAACCTAACTAAACTTAACCACAATTAAGTCTAATTAATCAATTAAACCTTATCCATATTAGGTTTAATTAACCTTAGCATATACTTAGGTTCAACCCAACCTAAATCTAAGTCAAACTAAACCTTTTAGGTCAACATACATTGAACCTAACTTTAACCTATACTTAGGTTCAACCCAACTTAAACCTAAGTCAAACTTAAACCTCTTAGGTTCAACATACTTTGAAATTAAACTTAACCTATACTTAGGTTCAACCCAACTTGAACCTAAGTCAAACTTAAACCTTTTAGGTTCAACATACATTGAACTCAACCTTAACCAATACTTAGGTTCAACCTAACTTGAACCTAAGTAAAACTTAAACCTTTTAAGTTTAACATACATTGAACCTAACCTTAACCTTAACCTACACTTAGGTTCAATCAAACTTGAATCTAAGTCAAACTTAAACCATTTAGGTTCAATAACATTGAACCTAACCTTAACCTATACTTACGTTCAACCCAACTTAAACCTAAGTTAAACTTAAATCTCTAAGATTCAACCCACATTGAATCTAACTTAAACTTAGATTCAAACCACATTGAACCTAGACCAAAATCTTTAACCTAAGATCAACCTAAAGTTAAACTTAAGTCAAAACACTTAAATTAGGTTCAAACCACATTGAACCTAAACAATACCTTTAACTTAAGATCAACCCAAAACTTAAGTCAAAACACTTAAATTAGATTCAAACCACATTGAACCTAAACTATACCATTAACTTAAGATCAACCCAAAGTTGAACTTAAGTCAAAATACTTAAATTAGTTTCAAACCATATTGAACCTAAACTAAACCTTTAACTTATGATCAACCCAAAGTTGAACTTAAGTCAAAACCCTTAGCTTAGGTTCAGACCACATTGAACCTATGCTAAACCTTTAACTTAAGATGAACCCAAAGTTAAACTTAAGACAAAACACTTAAATTAGGTTCAAACCACATTGAACCTAAACTAAACCTTTAACTTAACATCAACCTAAGGTTGAACCTAAGTCAAAAATCTTAACTTAGGTTCAAACCACATTGAAACTAAACCAAAAATTTTAACTTAAGATTAAATCAAAGTCAAACTTAAGTCAAACCTCAACCTTAGGTTCAACTTACATTGAACTTATACTCAACATTTAATACAATTGAATCAAACACAACCAAATCTTTAAGCCCAACTGACATCAAGACCAAAAACCCCAAGTCTAACCTACATTAGACTTAAGCAAATCTGTTTAGGTCCAACCAACAATAGGACTTAAAAATTAATATTAATCTAAATTTAGACTTAGATTCAAAAGACATTGAAACTAAATTCCTAAATCTAATTTCTATTAGATTGAACACAAAGGGATTAGATTCAAACGACACTGAATCTAAATTCCCAAGTCTAATTTATATTAGACTTAATTTAAAATCTTTAGATTCAATGAAACTGAATCTAAATTCTTGAGTCAAATTTACATTAGACTTAATTTAAAACCTTTAGATTCAAAAGATATTGAATATAAATTCTAAAATTAGATTCTAAAACCTTTAGTTGTGTTGCCTTCCTAACAGATAGCCCTACAAAATAAGCATAAAAACAACCTTTCTTTAAAGTTTAATCTCATTCAAAAATATGCAAGAAGTGTAAAAGAGATTAAACATAGAAAGGCTTATCGAAATATGTCAAGCCAAAATTTGCTTTCTTGCTCTTTTTTGCTCCAAGTTGCACCATCTTTTCCTTCTTTTTGCTCTAATCACCATTTCTTGTACCTAAAACCAAAAAACATACAAAATACCTTCCTTTAAAGTGTAATATCATCAAAAATGAGTAAAATTATATAGTAAAAATTGTATATATTTTAGGCGTGTCAATACCCCCAAACTTAACTATTACTTGTCCTCAAGTAACACTACAACTTTAAAAAGTAAATATGTTGACTTGTGGCTGTGGGTTTCAATATAGTTTTCTATAATTTCATCTCAGAAATATTATAGTATAAAATAGGAGATATTCTAGCAAATCAACCAAGGAATAGAGTGTAAGAATTTCTCATATTCAACTTAGGAATTCTGATTTTCTATTTACTTCAAAAGTTATTGAAAAATGTCAAACAGAAAATTCATTGATAGTATAAAAATGGAATTTAAGCACCTTATATATTCCAATTTGACCAATACCTTTTGAAATAAGAATAAGTATAGGATTTTTTTTAAGTCTTTTCATTTAAAAAGATTCAAGTGAAACCAATTTTTGATTAGGCTTCTCCTCAAGCTTCTCCTCACTTATTTTCTTTTCTTCTTTTTTTCTTTTCTTTCGGGATCATTTTCAATCCCTTTTTTCACTTTTTTTTTCTTTCTTTCGGGATCATTTTTAATCCCCTTTTTTCTTACTTTTTTTTTATGTGAGGATTAGTATATCTGGATAGGCCTTTAATAATTTTAAATTTCATTATCCTCTCTCTAAAATCCAAAGCTCAAAACATTCCCTCACTTTTTATAAGTGTAAGTATTAGTTCGAAAAAGGTTTTCAATAAAGGCTCAATTCTCATTATGTATAAATTTAAGAATTTTAGCTTTTCAAATATTCAACTCCTTTCAACCATAAATAGAAAATTCTTTTTTTCAATGGTTCCTACAAAATATCTTAACTCTAGAACAGTTTCTTCACATAGGATTTCAACTAAGTTATTTTTCTAACATTCCTAAAATCAAAATTATAGTAACATAAAGGTAACACCACATACCTCAAGTCATTTTAAAAGTGATTTCAAATTAAATACAGGCTACTAAGGACAAATAAAGTTACATTTAAAAAAATTTTCTTTCCCCCAAACTTAAATTTAAAAATATTTTGCAATTAATTTTAAAAAATGTTGCAGGAAGAAAAAGTAAAGGTTGAATCTACTTACTTCTACAACATCCTATCAAGTTCATATACATGCATAATCAGGATAGAATGACTGTAGGAGAAAGTAAATCTAACCTAAAACATGCTTGTAATAAAATTACACTAAAAGGAAGTATTTTCACATTAAAATTTTATTTTTCTTCCTACCAAACTTAATTTTTTAACATATATAGCATTCAGTACAGAAAATAGAAGCAGGAAAAAAAAACAATTTAGAAATTATATCTACCACAAATGTCTATCAAAACCATTTACAAGTATTCATTAGGACAGAACAATATGCAGCAGAAAGTAAATTTAAACTAATCATGCCAGAATAAAATTCACTAAATAAAAGTTTAACTAGCATAGCAGGTATCAGCAAGGGAATATAAAATTGTTCTTTAATTATTATATAAAATTGTAATACAAACATAAACACACATAAGATAAATGAGGTCAATTCTTTCATTAACTCATCACATCACACTAATTTACTTCCAATTTCTAACGGAATTGCTACACTAATAAATTAGGTACATTTTAAAATGATTTTATATATTATAATCCCAAAGATAAGATTATCCATGATAAATTGGTTCATAGGCACCAATCTCAGGCATCATCTAATCCCTATAATTAAGCACCTCTAACTGTTATAAATCGTAGTGTAAGATCATCCACATGTTATTCATCAAATAGGTTCATGACTCCTATCAAATGAAAACAAAGTTAGAGAAAGGATGTAACAAAATTGAGATGAAGCTGTAATTGTTCAAATTCATAATATCTCTTGTAAAACTCAATTCCGAGTAAGACCAGAGTTATAGTGAACTCATCAATCCAACTACTACAAGAGAACATACAAGTCTAACCATAATAAGAAGTTAAGGAATCACCTCCCTCATGACACACAAAGATTAAATCAAACTACTAACAATATAAACATCTACCAATCAACAATCAAACTTATCAATCCCTAATGACACATAAAGATCAAGTCAATTCACTGTAAAGCAAACACCATACAACATTAACAATCATGACTATCAAGCACACTAAATCAAAGCACACTAACAACTATGGGTTGCCTCCCATAAAGCGCTTGGTTTTAATGTCACGAGCTCGACAAATGATTCCTTATGGATCAAAATTCCAATTAAGTAATCATCAATCAATCGCCCAATCCTTTTCAGATCCAAAAATTCCTACAAAATCCTCAAATTGTAATTTTTCATTCAGCTCTTCCTTTTCAAATGGATTTATATCATTGTTCCTCATATTTCTTTCTAGATCCAATATTCTTCTATTGATTTTCTGAATTTGCATATTAATATCATCCTTGAAATTTATAAGAAATGGATCTCTATTAGATAATTCAATATCTCCCAAATTTTGGATCGGATTCTCTCTAGATAATTCAGATTTAGGATCAAATTCTTCTATGTCACTCTTCTGTTTCAAGTTATCTTCCAATTGTTCCCCTTTATAATTATTAAATGATGGAGGATCTATCATAGTTGAGGAAATAAGTTTTTTTTAATTCCTTAGGAATTTCTTCCAATGGTCTTCCAATATCCTTATCCTCTTTTCTCAACTCAAAGTGCTTTTGAAATTTATCCTCAAATTCTGTTCCAAGTCCTAGTTCAATAAATTTATCTTGTTCATCATTCAATTCAGGTGTTTCTTGTAATTGAGTTAAATATAAAGATGTAAAGACTGTTGGTGTAGATGAATTCCCTAAATAGGCAGGCTTTAAAATTGTATGGGGTACATCCATCTTAAGTTCATGAGATTTTTCAACAAATGGAATTACAAGTTCACTATTTTTGGCAACTTCCATCATTTCACACCTCTTTTAAACATACATACAATCTTCTTTAGATAACATTTTCAACTCATCATGAAAATCCATTCCGACCTCATCTGTTATCTTACTCTCAAAACTTTCTTGGAAATGGTCTTTACTTAGATAATCAATTTTATCCATCTAAAAACATTCATCATCTTTTCTCTCAACTGGAAATTTCATAGTCTTCAACACATCAAAAGTGACTTTCTGGTCATTAATATTCATAATCAACTCTCCTTTTTATACATCTATCATAGTTTGTCCAGTAACAAGGAATAGTTGTTCATTATCGTTCTCTTTAAGTTATATCTCAGTGTTGCTAGGAAGTGTTCCTTTGGGTTTATTACTATGTGAATTAGCAATTTCTCCCAGTTTATTCTCTATGTTTCTAATCATAACATTTTAACTTTGTAACTGGTTTCCCATTTGCAATACCACTTTGGATGTGAAGGCTTATATCTTGTGTTACCCTGCCTATTCCAACTTCCATTAGGATTTGCATGATTATTTTTCCTTTGTTGGTTTCCACCCTCAGTAGTATGATCTAGTTAAAATTAGGATGGTTCTTCCAACATGGGTTGTAAAAATTAGAATATGGGTTGTTTATGGTATTTAAAGTCTCATTTAATAATTTGGAATCAATGATACGCTCTAATGAACTTTCCTCACTTACAGGAGTAAATTGAGGTTGATTCATTCCAAATTGGTTGAACTTCCTTGATGTTGCAGCAACCTGAGATGCATGAATTGCAATCGTACCTGTATCATGTACACTAGCTACATTTTTATGATTTACCCTTTGTCGGCGTGTAAAAAGTTCATGTGAGTTTTGGTTGGGGTTGCCCACTAAAAGCTGTCGGCCGCCAGAATCGAAATCCCGTCGCCCGCTTCAGAAGGACAGTTTTAATTTAATTATAAATTTAGTTTATAAAAATATGAAGTCAAACTGATCTCATATTTTTTGAAGTTCAAATGAAAGAGCATTATACCTCAAACCTTGTATCTATCCCGAAGAATAAACACAAAATTTGAAGATGAGGCTCGATCAAATAAACTAAAGAAGTAAATGACATATGTTTGGTCTACGAAACCATTTTATTTGCCGACAAGTTCCCCTATTTAATATGAAGAATTCAATAGGATTTATATTAAGCTTGGTTCGGAGAAGTTTCCTATAAGGACAAGCACCTATATTTAATTACATCTTAGATAATTAGGATCACCTAAGAAAACTTTCGATACAATTCAGGAAATATATTCTTACGACTTCAAAAGGCTAATGTTCTTTTCAACGAAATGTGATAGTCAGAATCCAATAGGTGAGTGGTGTCAAGTTTTGAGAAAAATTTATTGTAGAATCTAAAGGAGGAAGGACTAGGAGAAGGCACGGATACGAGAAGATTCTTGTTGACTTCTCAAACTATCATATTGTTTGGCTCAATTTAGGGAAATATTTAATTCATGTTTTATCCTGCCAATTTTAATTAAGTAGGACTTACATTCACTTGAATTCGATCATGTAAATAGCCTGGAAGATGTGAGGATTTATGTTGTATCAGAATGACAACCTTGGAAACCTAGACGAGTTAGGGCTTATAGTGCACCAAGTGCAAAGGTCTAAAAGATGAGGTGAGGGTTTATATTGCATTGGCAAATACCTCAAAGTCCAGTGGCATGTTGTTTATTTCTAAGAAAGGAAGGTTGTTGTTGTAGACTCATTGTTTGCTCTCTTGAACATGTCCTTCCACATCCTCGATCGTGCTGTCCTCGGTGTGTTGCCTCGAGCTCCTTGTTGTTGTTACGGAAGTTTCAATTTTAGAGGTGACAAATATAGGGAGTGAGAGAAGTAGTGTGTTTTAGAATGTTGAAAATTGAGGAGGCTTAGTGTTTTATTTAAAGAAATGTTAAAGTTGATTATAACGCCATCGGTTAGGACCCCACAGCTCCCTCGTTCTGGTTACGTTATTTCATTGGATTCCTTTAGTCCGGATGAATTTACTAAATCCAACTTAATGGATTTTGTACTTTCATTCAGACCGTAGGAGACCTTATTAGCAACACGTAATTTGCGTCGTCCAAGGAACTCCCGTTCAACCAAAGGGGTGATTTAATTTAGTTGAAGTTGCGATTCTATTTTATTTGTGATTAAATCTTGAGTTGTCTTATATTTTAAAATGGTGTGAAGTGATTTATTTTATCCTAAGCAGTTATATTTGCAGTAATGTAAAGTACTAAAAAGTAAAGTAGGAAACTATTCCAAGCAGGTATATGTACTAAAAATTAAAGCGGGTCAACTGAAACAAGCAAGTATGTGTGCAGTAATGTAAGGTAGGCAAACTGAAACAAGCAAGTATATGTCTACTAAAAAGGAAAATAATAAATCCAAGCACACGTACTAAAAGTAGAGCACGAAAGCCTAGCAAATAGGTGTGTGTATGTGCCACAGTGTTTGTAAGAAATGCTATGTGTAAAACCTGTGTAGTAGACCAAAACGAATCAAAAGAAAACCAAAAGTTCACAAGTGGTAACGTCTCGTAGGAGATCCAGGAAAACAAATCTGTAAAGAAAATTCTGTAGAAAATCCGTAGAAAACAAATATATAAAGAAAATCCATAGTAAATTTGAAGAAAGCAACGTAGGAAAAACCACAAAAAATAAAGGACTATAAGTCCAAAAGGACCGTAAGCGCGATGGCGCAGAGGACTCAAAGCTAGGCTGTATGTCCCACCTTAGGTACTGACTACTAGACGGACTTTCTGTAGAAGGCAGCCCTCACCCAATTCGAGTAGCCAACCGCGGACCTTTGTAAATTTTTCATTCATTTCAATTTGGATGTCATGCAAGTAAAAAGTTGTAGGTAAGTAGGCTGTTTTGTGATGGAGGTAATTTTGTATTTTTTTGAAAATATGTATGTGTATCTTTTGTAAAGTAATTCGATCCACAGGTTAACTACCCAAATCAAACTAGGACTGCTAACATTTTTAGACCACCGGCGGTAGAAACACCAAGGACGAGTGAATAGTATCAGCAATTTCCTTTCTTTACCCTCTCCAGGGTCTCTGAGTCAAGAAATACTATTCTGTGATTCTCTCAAGTTGTTTCTCTATTGCAATTCTATCATTGTCCCCACCGAACTTACAGCCTTGTTTGTTGGCCCCACATATAGCAGAAAGCTATACATGCGTGCTTATGTGTCCTACATAAGCACGTGAATTGAGCCAAGAAACAAGGTGAAAAACAAAGGACAGAGGGTCAAGGAAAAAGAAAGAGGAGAAGACAATCCACCTAACGCAATATCGGAAAGGAGGTGGGTTGTCTCTCAAAATCATAGAAAAAATAGAACACGTGTCAAAACAGCTAATCCTCTCCCAATCCTGGTGCAGAGGAGTAACAGCCAAATATGTGAAGTAAATAAGCCCCTCCCCAGCATGGTGCAAGGGGTAGCTTAAAAAAAAGGTGACAAAGTCGAGCCCACAAGTGGCTAAAAACCAGTCGAAAAAAAATAACTTAAAATTCTTTCACACATGTAATGTCCTAACGAAACGACATCACAAGTAAGGTGGTATAGGATGTAGTGAGTGTTGTAATGTAGAAAATGTAAGATGTGAAAAGAAATCCCTCCACCATGATGCGGGGGACAACCACAAAGCAAAAATGAGGAGATTTGTGAAATCAAAACCAAAAATTAAGAAAGTAAGGAGGAAACATTCCTAAAAAGGAACGAAAAGGTCCAATCTGATCAGAGAAAAATCCGGTAGCATAACGGCAGAAAAAATCGATTTTTCATACCTGCAATTTGCAATACAAGAAGTACACAAGCATGTATATATAGCAACATCCAACATTTCCATTATTTCCAAGCATTTGATAATCGTAACGTCCAACATATATATATGGCAACATTCCAAACATTTTAAGCAAGTAAAGGAATGAAAAGAAGAAAGGACTTCTCACCAACATGTGTAATTTGAGGCACCCAAGCACATAAAGCATGTTAGAAGAGTGTAAAGAAGAAGGAACTTCTTACCAACATATGCAATTTAAGGCAATCAGACATTCTAAACATATTGGAACTCTTCCTTTTGAAGTGCTAAGCAATGACACTTCTCCTCTTTTTCTTTTCTTACTCAAAATGAACTCATTTGGTACTCAATCATGCAAATTAAATATAGGGGGCAGCAAAGAGAAGTCTTAAATACACTTACAAAATAGCTACCAATGCAGTTTTTCATGTGGGGACAGCAAGCACATGTCCAAAACCAATCCCAAAATAACATATAAGTGCAGATTTTTGCTTTGAAAATGCATGGGGATGATGTGAGACACCTCTACACTAATTTATAAGTGCAGATTTTGACATTTAGCAAGTGTAGGGTTAATGCAAATCAATTCCGGAATAAAGGGTGGGTGCATATTTTTGTTTTGGCAAGTGTAGGGATGATGTGAATCACTCCCAAAGTAGTGTATGAGTGTTAAATTTAGTGTAGGTCGCATGTGGGGATGATGTGGACTGAAAGTATTAAGTGTATGGGTCATGTATGTAACATGTAGGAGTGCTAAAACTTGGTGAAGAGAATGCATGTGGGGGAAAATTTTGTCAGTGTGATATGTAGGTATATTAAAATTTGGGAAGGTGAATGTGTATATGGAAATCTTCATGTAAGTGATGTGTTGAGTTTGTGAAATTTGATGTAGTGAATGTGTGTGAAGTTTTCATGTATGGAATGTATGGATTTTGTTATATTTAGGGTGAAGTGAGTGTGAATGTGAATTTTTCATTTAAATTATGTGTAGATTTGGTGAAATTTAGGAATGTAAATGTGTATGTGAAGTTTCTCATGTAGGGAATGTAAAGTTTTCATGTATGGAATATGTGGATTTTGTAAAATTTAGGAATGCATATGTAAATGTGAAGCTTTTCATGTAGGGAATTTATGGATGTGAAATTTAGGAAAGTGGATGTAAATGTGGAGTTTTTCATGTAGGGAATTTGTCGATTTTTGTGAATGTGTAAGTGTGTAGAAAATTTTAGGGATGTGATATTGTGTGAAATTGTGGGCTTAATCTAAGGTATGTGAATACATGTTGAAATTGTTGAAAAACAAGTGGTCATGATTTCAAATTTAGGCGTTTTATGTGTCAGTGTGCCCAAATCCGAAAATTGTACATTTTCACCCATTTGTTTCATGTGTGTTCCAACAAATGCAAAGCACTCAAGATGCATGGAATAAGGTGGGATTTGTGTAATTATAAAGCCCAAGTATGTGGTAAGGTGAAATGTGTATGAGAAAACAAGGCCTAGATGTTGTGTATGCAAAAAGCTAGTGAAATAAGCAAATAGGGGCACATATACCTTCATATTTAAGGTGCCAAATGTGGTGTCATCTTGAAATCCGAAAATTGCATGAAATAAATAAGTGTTTTCATGGTTCCAAAATGTACTTAAAACATGCTTGATAAGGCATACAACACATGCAAGACTTTCCAAATGAAACATGCCTAGTTTAGGAAAACATGAGTAAAGCAATCACACTACTCTTTATTTTGAACAAAAAGACAAGAGGCTAAACTTTCTCATATTTCATAAAGTGAAACAAAACATCACATGCTTTTGATTTTTGCAAAAGAGAGGTCCACATATTTTAGCCCATAAGTAACATGAACAAGAGAGGAACCCCATACTACAAAGCCTACATGACGAGCCCAAGCCTTTCAACAAGTAAGCATGTTCTTTCCCTCCTTTTTCTTTTTTTTTTTTTTTTGTTTTAGGAAACAATAATGAGAAAAGGAGAAAGAAAAAAAATGAAACCATCCTCCAAAGTATGCCAACAAAAGAGACTAAGCATATATGCTCTTCCAAATACTTCTTGTTGAATCATAAAGAGACATAAGCAAATAAGATAGAACATGCCACATGAAGCTTACCTCTTCAAAATCATCATTTCAAAGCTCACAATAGAGGCCACATGTACTTGGTGCCTTTTTCATGAAATAATTAGTAAGGGAGCATGTAATGAAAGTAGAGAAATGAGAAGGAGAAGCATGAATGACTAGCCATATTTCTTCATCAAGACATAAGAAAATTTCTTAAAAGGAGCAAACCACATGTAACAAAAGCATGTTCACTTTTTCAAACACATCTCTTTGAAAATAAAGAGGCATAAATCCACTAAAGCATGTTATGTAAGGCTACTATTTCAAGATTTGATGTAAAGAATTATAGAGCATGTCCTTACCTCAAAAATTCTACCATAAGTTTCAAAGAGAACTTACCATGTGAAGGCTAATCCAAAACCTTACAAAAACTCCAATACATGTGAAAAACCTCTAAATCTTTGCATGTAAAGAAAAAGATTCCAAGTATATGCAAATTGCTAAGACTTTAGCAAATAAAGAGAAATCTCCAAATGTATGTGTAAATTGCTAAGTCATAGCATGTAAAGAGAAGTTTCAAATATGTGTAACATGTAAAGTGAACTCTCATGCATATGAAAAATTTCTAAGCTTTTACATGTAAAGGAAAAGCTTTTAAATGTAAGTGAAATTTACTAAATCTTTCGCATGTAAGCATGTAAATCTCTAAACCTAAAGGGGATGAGAAAGTGAGCCTTTAAGGATGTAATCTTCATGGGTCAAAGGCTAGAGCAAACCAACATAGGAAAGGGGAATGTGAGAGCAACAATTTTCCAAGCCTTGATGATAAGTAACACACAAAACCACCCAAGCCGTGAACCAAATAGCATAAGGACAACCCTCCCCTCCTCTTTGTGAATTTCGGCCAAGCCAAAAAGAGGCAAAAAAAGTGATTCTGGCAATGCCGGAATCGCTAAATAACTAATTGCATTAAATCTTAATCATCATGAAACTCTTTCCCCAAGCAATTAGGCAACATATAAGGCAAGAAAGAGGTGTATTTCTTCAAGGATTGAACCAAACATCACAAGCATAAGGAAGGAGACCTAGCCTAAGCATAAAGGAGAATGAGATTTTCATCTTAATGGTGGATCAAGCAATCAAATCGCACAAGGAGGAGGAGAGGCACACCACTGGACTCAGTTAAGCAGGATTCGTGAAATAGAGGGGGAGGCGTGCATGAGTTAGGCGTTGGCTAGGGTTTAGGTTTTGTTTAGGTGGCAATTTTGTAATTTTTTAATTAAAATCTTGTCGATTTTGAGCCGACTTTGTTGTACATCGAAACTATAGCAATTTTTATATTAATTCCTACTTTTTTTGACGTTCCAGACGTAACGGTGTAGTCCGTTTCGAAATCTGAGGTCGTTCGGGCAATTTCGTCGTCAAAATAGGTCAAAAACGTCGAATCTAATTCGACTCAAAATTCTGACTCCTCATTGATCGAAATAAAAAAGAATTTCAATTTCATGAAATTGTGGGGTCTCAGAAGACTTTGTGAATTTTGGGAATTTTCAGAAATTTTTGGAAATTTGGGAAATTTTGCCCCGGGAGAGGCATTTTGGTCATTTCTGTAAAATCTTGGAAAAATGTCCAAAATGCTAAATTAATGGCATGGGCCAGTGTAAAATGAAATTTGGAATTGAATGATAGTGTTTTGGAATTTCTGACCACTGTGGAGAGTTTTGTGGGGCCCGGAATGTCGTTCAAGTAGTGACCATTTAAGCCGCGAGGGGTTCGTCGATAGCTCAAAAGTATGGCATGTTTACAGTCTAACTTCTTAGTTCGACGAGAGGAACTCTCTTGAACAATTTTTGGGAACCCCGGGTGACTGTGAAATTTTGTGTTTTGGGCCTCTTTTTAGGAGCAATTTGGTAATTTTGGGGTAAAAATTGAAATTTTGGGAAAAGTTAGGTATTGTCAGACCATAAAGAATGGAATGATTCTAGATGGGTTACGGGCTAAGGAAAGCCTATTTTGGTCCTCAATGTGGTGATTTTAGCTCTTTTGGCCATTGGCTTAAGGCTTGTGGGACCACTCAAATGAGTTTCCAAATGGTCTGAAGATCAAAGTGAAATGTATTTGATTTAGGATGTGAGTGTAGAATGTAATGTGTAAATGTGAATGTCAGTGTATGACACAAGTTCCCCGAGGGCTAATCCTAAGGCTTAGTCACATGTAGGGATTTCACATAGACTTCCATATGGTTGGTCTCTTCCTCCCAAAGCCGGAGGTTAGGCTTTAACATATGAAAGTTCAAGTGAAGTAAGAAAAGTTTGAATTTCTATGGGGAGGGTTCCATTGCTAGTCTTCTAAGAAAAGTCACTAGGAAATCCTATGGCTAGACCCTAGGTAATCTATAGAGAAACTAGACCTCAACCAAAAGTGAGGTCAACACCCTTGCAGAGGGCCATTGAAATTCATTTGTAGCAATTTCTTCAATTGATGCATACACTTCATCAAATATTTTTGACATTAATGAACCACCACCACCATCATCAATAATGGACCTAAGGGATCCTACTAACCTATTATAAAAAGTTTGAATGATTAACCAATCTGGTAGAGCATCATGTGGACACTTTCTTAGGAGTTCCTTAAATCTTTCCCAGGCTTCGTATATTGATTCCCTTTCATACTGACAAAATGAGATAATATCGTTTCTAAGTTGAGTAGTCCTTGAAGGTCAAAAATACTTAACTAGGAATTTTTGAGTTAACTCCTCCCAATTTTTAATAGAACCAGGTGCTAATGAGTATAACCACATTTTAGTCTTATCCCTTAGTGAGAAAGAAAAAAGTCGTAGCCCAACAACATCGTCTGACATGTCATTATAACGAAATGTAGCACAAAGCTCTAGAAAAATAGATAAGTGTAAATAGGGATCCTCCAAACAATTTCCCCCAAACTGGTTATTCTGCACAAGTTGGATAATCACTGGATTTAGTTCAAATGAGTCTGCTTCAACAACGGGGTTTTGTATACTTGAGTGAATTTTATCTATCATAGGATTTACATAATCCCTCAATGATTTATGATGATTTTTCAAATTATTATTTTGAATGTTCTCCATTTCCATTTCTATTTTTTCAAGTCCTTTCTATTTTTTTATTTTTCTTCATTTTTCTAACTCAGGATCATAAGTCACAACTTCTACAGATCCTTTGTTTTTCATACGTAACACAACAAACAATGCGTTAACAATAAAATAAATACAACGAAAATATATTCAACACAACAAAACAATTTCACAAACACCTAATTTTTTACATAAGCTGTTTTTTTTTTTCACAACACTTTTTCATACAAAAAAACACTTTTCACACAAACACATTTTTACGACATTAATGTTTTCCAATTCTAAGCCTAATTACTTCAACTAAAATTCTCCTAAAATTCTTACTGAAGCTTCCCTGTCAACGGCGCCAAAAACTTGATGTGACATGTTTATATGCAAGGATTTATGAACAATAAATATATAATAATTTGTATAAAGTCACAATGATCCAACACAAGTTACGTATCGTATCAAGTAATACAAGGATCTAATGGAGTCCCGTTTATCGATCCCACAGGGAAGCGAGGTAAGAGGTTCTTAGTCAAATTTTAGTCTACTACTAACAGCCTTAGTTTGGAAGGGTGTTATAAGTGGTTTTTCTAACAACTACTTCTAAATGTAAATGATTATATGTAAGAATAATAACTACTCCCTAATGCAAATATTAATAGTAAAGATAAAACTTTTCTGGGAAATTGGTTTGATAAATTTTGAGATAATAAAAACTACTATTCTCATGTAACGAATTGGATAATGTATAGGAATGAGATGCATTAAATATTGTATGTGTCAAATAGGAGTAATCCTATTCTTTACCCACTTCTGAGTACCCCCTTTTAGAGTGTTATAAAGAACATTGGCAAATCCTAGGCTTAGTCCCTAAATCTAGGGTTAGGCTGGGAGGATACTGGCTGCCACTTCAGAGCTCCCACTTCCATTCACCTGAAGGATAACTTAAGCTTTAGTTACCAAACTTTAGGAACAAATTGGAGATCTCAGGCTGTCACCCTGAAACCTCCAATTCGACGCCCATAAAACCATAATTCCCTATTTATTTGCACTCAACCCCATGAACTACGCAATTCATTCACGGACATTGAATATGGTTCCACTTTGTTGAGAATTACACTGCACTTTCGGGTCAATGCAATTACAATAATTTTAACACTACAACGAGCTCTTTTTGTAATGTAAATGAAGCGCTAGTAAAAACCATCACATTTATAATTAAACTTCTTTTAGAAAGCATCCCAACATCCTAAACATGAATCCTACTCATTGCAAAAGAAAAGTAGAATGAAAACAATGACATAATTTTCTTATGCCACTATTTCCAAACAAGAAGAAAGAGTAAGATAAAGACATCACAAAGCACAAAGAAAACACAACAGAAAACTTCATTTCAAAGCAAATCCACAAAATAAGTGTTTACAAAATCATAAGATAATGAAGAACAAAATACTTGGCTTTTTTCCCTTGAAAGAAAGATGAATATCTCTCCTATAAAGTCTCCCGCGGATCCATGCAATGCTAGAACATTCCCTTACAGATTCTCTCAAAATTCCCTCACCATTCTCTCCAAAAAGATAGAAATCTACATTTCTACTCCTATTCTAAGATCTCTAATATCTCCACATTTCTACTGGGGATTGAACTTCCGCTTGGGAAAAGTGAGTGGAGATCCTTCAAAATAAAGATGTGAGTTCATGACTCCACATCCTGAAGGGGACTCAGTCCGAGCGATGGTTTAGATTTTAATGGAAATTTGGAGTTTAAGAATTTGAATTTTGATTTGAAGTAAGCTTAAGATTTTGATTTTGAGGTTTTAACTTGTTGATTTTGGAGGTTTGAGATTTTGATTTGTTGATTTTAGCTTGTTGATTTTTTTTTAAAAATTTGAAATTTTGATTTTGAAGGTTAAAGGTAACTGAGCGACCTCACCTCACTCCCAAAGAGTGTGTCATGTAGAAAATTTCTGGAAACTGTAAGGAAAGTGAGATATAATAAAGAGTAAATGTAAGGAATTGAGCGATCCCACGCCGATCCTGGAATTTATGACATGTAGGAAAGTATGGAAATTGTAAGGAATCGGATGTTCTCGTACCGATCCTAGAATGTGTGACTTCTAGGAAGTGCGAAAATTGTATGGAAATGTATGACTTGTAGGAAATGCAGAAACGTAGAGTATGGAATTGGCCGATCACATACCGATCCTAGAATGTGTGACTTGTAGGTAGTGTGAAAACTGTATGGAAAAGTATGACTTGTAGGAAATGTGGAAAAGTAGAGTAAGGAATCAGACAATCATGTACCAATCCTAGAATGTGTGACTTGTAGGAAAAGTGGAAATTGTATGGAAATGTATGATTTGTAGGAAATGTGGAAAAGTAAAGTAAGGAATTGGATGATCACGTACTGATCCTGGATTGTGTGACTTGTAGGAAATGCAAAAATTGTAGGGAAATGTATGACTTGTAGGAAATATGGAAAAGTAGAATAAGGAATCGGCCGATTATATGAAATTGTATGGTTCTAGGAAATGTGGAAAAGTAGAGTAAGGAATCGGACGATCGCATACCGATCCTAGAATGTATGACTTGTAGGTAGTGTGGAAATTGTATGGAAATGTATGACTTGTAGGAAATGTGGAAAAGTAGAGTAAGGAATCGGACGATCACGTACCGATCCTAGAATGTGTGACTTGTAGGAACTGTGGAAATTGTATGGAAATGTATGAATTGTAGGAAATGTGGAAAAGTATAGTAAGGAATCAGATGATCACGTAATATCCTAGAATGTGTGGCTTGTAGGAAATTCGAAAATTGTGGGGAAATGTATGACTTGTAGGAAATGTGGAAAAGTAGAGTAAGGAATCGGACAATCGCATGCCGATCCTAGAATGTGTCACTTGTAGGAATGCGGAAATTGTATGAAAATATATGACTTGTAGGAAATGCAGAAAAGTAGAGTTAAGGAATCAGCTGATCACGTACCGATCCTAGAATGTGTGACTTGTAGGAAATACAGAAATTATATGGAAATGTATGACTTGTAGGAAGTACGGGAAAGGTATGGAACTGTATGACCTAAAGGATATGCGGAAGAGGTAGAGTAAGGAATCGAACAATCGCGCACCGACCCTAAAATGTGTGACTTGTAGGAAGTGTGGAAATTATATGGAAATGTAAGTAATGTAAGGTAACATAAGGAATCAGACGACCCTGCACCGATCCTAGAATGTATGATATATAGGAAAAAGTATGGAAATGTAGGAAAATGTAAAGTAATGTAAGGAATCGGACGACCCTGCACGGATCCCAGAAAGTATGAAATGTAGGAAAAAGTATGGAAATGCATGAAAATGTAGGAAAATGTAATCAATCTTGGTGGAATTTGAGTAGAGATCATGCAACTTGTGCAAGAGGTATGGACACTTGTAGAATTCCTCGAATCTGAATAGACTTGAAATCTGTGAAGAGCGATGATGTTTGAGATATGAGAATTTGTGAAGCGCTCTATTCGGAATGCAGAGGTTTTGGAACGAACGAGAGGCGTAGAATTTTGAAGAGAGAACTTAAGTTTCGAGTTTGTTTAAGTTTTCTTAATTTGAATTTTATTTTCTTTTCATTGATGTGTTTCACTTTGATTTATTCGTAGATGTTTTGATTTCAATTTTCTTTTGTTTAGTTCATTCAGAAGTTTTTCTTTTAACTTTGATTCATGTTATAATTTCATGTACATGTCTGTTTATTATTATTTGTATCGTTCTTTATTCTCTTTAATTTAGGATCCAAGTATGGCTCTGTTGCTTATTAATCATTGTGCACAAAAGGAGACATTCTGAAAATAGAAATCTTTATTCATTTCATGGAAGAAATACTTTTGTACAACTGATCAAATGCTGATAAGTATCACAAAAACTGATCAGGTATAGACGTTTGCATGTAGTAAGTTGAAATATCCATCAAATTGACGCTAGAGTAGTAGTAACTGTTGCAAACTGATGTAGAAACTGGTGAAAATTTGTCGATGTTTGGTATACCGTCCCGTGGACAAGCCAACCTCTCAAAGGCTAAGTTCTGGAACAAAAGTTCCCTCACGATCACCCAGAGGTACTTCCGTCACAGCGGTAATGGGCGGTAGCTTTCTAGCTCTGGATCTGGTTTGTAGTAAAATGGTGTCTTGTCTTCATTCATCTGTCTGAATGTGACTGAAATTCTTCGTCCCTGATCCGCTGGGATGCAGTGCTTAGCTAGGTCCGCTCTATTTTCCTGGAGCACCAAAACTGATCCCATTGGTAGGGCGATCTTTACTGTGCTCTTGAATTCTCCTGCTCCAACAATCTCTATCTCTCGACCAAACAAAATGTCGCATTCACTGATGAATGAAAGTAGAATGGTCTAAAAAATTCATGGTGATCGATATGAAGTGGGATGCAGTCCCCATCCTCATAAATATTTATGATGCAGCTGTTGGGAATACAGTCTGCCAGCAGAATATGCCATTCAATCATCCTTTCGATCATCCATTTAATCTCCGATGACATTTCATCCACCTCATCATGCCTTGTAGGATCCCCAGGGGATTGCCTTGTTTGTCTTTTGCAAAGTTGTAGCAGCAGCCACACTGTATCGTGACTCTGCCTTTGCCTCTTTTCCATTTCCTGGGTTCCGAATAAGTCTCTCTTTTCAAAAACCCTTCCCTGCCCATATCTTGGAGAGCCCAAACATAGGTCAGGATCTTTTTCTCATCTTTATTCGAGAATACATTTGTGTATAACTCCAAGCCTTCCAAAATGTTAACTGCTTTTCCCTGGATGATGTCGTAGTGCTGGATGTGTCTCTTCTAACCTTTCTGATCTTTGTCATAATGTAATCTGGTATCGATGGTGGCGGTGGTAGCAGAACGTAATCTGGTATGTAGGGCTCGATGTCAGGTCGCTCTCCCAGCTGCCTCCTCAGTGTAGCGGCGGGTTATGCATCATAAGTCCCATATTCCTCCAGTTGTAGCACATTGTAGTCCAGGCATACTAAGAATGCCCCTAATGTAGTCAACTGTCAAGGGTAGTCAGAGCTACATGTCATGCATCCTGTGAAAATTTTCTCCATCAAGTCCTGTACTGGCTCTGGTTCTTCGGCAAGCTCCGGTTCTTTGTCAGTCCTTGACAGACTTTCTTCTATCTCTTTCATCTCAGGTTCGTAGGGAACTTCTTCTAGCACTGGTGGCAACTTAGTGGCTAACTGTCGAGTCTGCCTCCTCTCCATCCTTTCTAGGAGACGGGTTTACAATGATTTGCATTCCTTCTCTTAGTATGTCCCAATGGCGCATCTGGGTGTCTCTCAACTGAAGCTGCAACTAGATCACCTCTCGAAGTGGTGATCATGGATGAAAGCTGCCAGTGTCTGCTGTCAAGCAAGTGTGAATCGACAAATCCTCCAGTACCACCGTACCCCGAGGACTGTCCATCTTCCTGAAGTGTGAGGTTTAATCCGCTCTTAGAAGCAAATACCGACTTGAGTCCTGACATTTCCTGCACAAGAACGACAGGAGAGACGTCAGTGGTTTGTATTTTGCGCGAACAAGAACAATATCAAAATCCATTTTAATGAGTTTTAAGTTATGTGGTTCCAAATTATGTCAATGTGATTATGTTATTTAATGTAATCCCATGGAATTTAGAATTAAAAATTTTCACATGAATGTTTTGTGGAAGGAGATTTATTTTATTTTATTTTGAAGTTATTACAAAATTTTTAAACCCAGTCACAGATACTGGCCAAATAGCTTCATCGGAACAAAAGTCCTTCTTTAACATTTTCATGTCGCGTAGTATTTCTTTAGGTATTGTCCGTTTATTGGCAACATAGGCCTTTCCCCTTGCAAATCCACCAACCGGTAAGCTCCTCCGGAGTAAACTTCCTCCACAACGAATGTTCCTTCCCAAGTCGGTTCGAATTTCCCACCTATCTTGCGATGTACAAGAATAGGTCTTCTGAGTACGAGCACGAGGTCACCAACTTTGAACAATGTTAGGTGGACCAATTTGTCATGGGCCTGGATCATCTTTGCTTGATAGAGTTCTAAATTCTGTTGTGCGAGTAATCTCTTCCCTTCGAGGCTTTCCAATTCTGCTAGTCGGAGCCTGACATTGTCTTCTGTAGTGATTTGATCTGCAATGGCGATTCTGAGCGATGGTAACTGTACTTCTAGTGGGAGGACTATTTTGGACCCGTATACTAGAGATTAGGGTGTGGACTGAGTCGGCATCCTGACTATTGTCCTGTATGCCCAGAGTGCTTCCAGTAATTTCTTGTGTCATTATCTTTTGTTGTCGTCGAGCGTTTTCTTCAAAATATGTACCAGTGTTTTGTTGAATGCTTCTGCCAGTCCGTTAGCTTTGGGGTAATAGATCGTAGAGTATCTCCAATCTATCCCGTGACATCTGATGAAGTTGTTGATTTTGGTGCTTTTGAAGGTGGATCCATTGTCGGAGATGATCCTGCGCGGTACACCGAAACGGTAGACAACCCGCTCCTTGAAGAACTGTAGAACTTGTTGTGTTGTGACCTGTTGTAACGGAACGGCCTCTGCCCATTTTGAAAAGTAGTCTGTAGCGGCGAGAATGAATCTTTGTCCTTTAGAAAAAGGAGGGTCTATCAAACCCACTATGTCTGTACCCCAACACTCGAATGGCCACGATGCAATCGTGGGGTGTAGAACATTCGGAGGTTGGTGCAGGACCATTTCATGTACTTGACATTGATGACATTTCTCAGTTGTGTCCATGCAATCTATCATCATCGCCGGCCAATAGTATCCATGTATTTTGATTTTTTATTTCATTTTAGGCCCTAACTGGTGTGCTCCACACAATCCGGCGTGAACCTCTTTGACGATATTGTGTGCTTTTTTTTCCCGAGACACCTAAGCCACATCTGGTCGAAGGATCTTCTGTACAGAACACTGTTGATTAACGTGTATGACGTTGCTCTTTTCTGTATCTGGTGCACTATAGACTTATCTTCCGGTAGCTTTCCAGTCTGTAAATATTCTGTTATCGGCTGACGCCAGTCTGACCTGTCATCAGTTACTGTAGTTTCCAGTCTTTCATTTCCCAGATCATGCAAAGTGTCGAGGTCTATTTATGAGAGAACCTGGCATCCTCGTATAGTGATATATATAGAATCCTTCAGTGGACATACAAATTATTTAGCCACTTTAGCTAAAGCATCTGCGTAAGCATTATCTGCTTAGGGAATTCTATAGAATGTTACACTGGGGATTCGCTCCAATAGTTTCATTGCGTATTTGTGGTAATCTGCTAATCTTGGTTTCAGAATTCTGTACTATCCTGCCACTTGCTGGATGACGAGCTGTGAGTTGCCGTAAACGGCATGGTCAGTTATGTCCATTAAAATTGCCAATTACAGACCTGTAATCAAGGCTTCCTACCCTGCTTCATTGTTAGTGCATGGTTTTATTAGGTGGTAGGAGAAGCTTAGCATTTCCCGATCTGGTGTCATGAAGATCAGACCAGTACCTACCCTGCCTGGTATTACTTTATGTTGTCCCTTGTCTTTTCTGGCTGAAGAAGCACCATCGAAGTACATTTCCCAACATCGTGTAATCGGGTCTTCTACTTGTAGTATTTGCTCGTCTGGTAGTTCTTCATCAAGCGGAGGCCCAGCTGGTAGTGAGTGCGCGGCGAGGACATCTGCTAAAATCTGCCCTTTGATAGCGCGAAGGGTCACGAAAGTTATGTCAAATTGCAATAGTATCATCGACCATCTTACAAGACGTCTGGAAAGAGTAGGTCAGGTCATCAAATATTACAATGGATTAACTTTTTAAATCAGGTTTATCTTATGAGATAACATGTACTGTCTAAGCTTCTGAGCGGCGAAAATTAAAGCTAGACAATGTTTCTCAATAGGAGGATACTTTATTTCCGCCGGTATTAGACGTTGACTTAAGTAGTAGAGAGTGCGTTTTCCTTACCCTCATCATTGACTTGTGCAAGGAAAGCTCCGAGGGAGTCAGCTAAAGTCATGGTATAAAGAATCAACGGTCTACCCTGGATAGGGGTTGCCAGAATGGGTGGTGTCATAAGATATCGTTTAATATTTTGGAAGGTCTGTTGGCATTTCTCTTCCCAAATAAATTTGGTGTCCTTTTTAATTAATGTCGAGAAAGACCGACACCTCCCCGACATATTAGATATAAAGCGTCTTAGGTATGCCAGTTTTCCTTGAAAAGAGTGTAGTTGTTTCAAGGTTTTAGGTGGAGGAATTTCTAAGATGGATTTAATCTTCTCTTGGTCGATTTCGATTCCCCAATGACGGACAACGAACCCTAGAAATTTCCCAGAGGTAACGCAGAAGGCGCATTTTAAGGGATTCATCTTAAAATTGTATTGTCGTAATCGTTCGAACATGATCCTCAAATCACATAGGTGGTCTCCCTTTACTTTGCATTTGGTGACCAAATCGTCCATGTAGCATTCCACTTGGTTATGGATGAGGTCATCAATGATTCTCGTCATTGCCCGCTGGTAGGTTGCACCGGCATTCATTAGGCTGAATGGCATTACGGTGTAGCAGTAAATTCCAATCGGTGTTTTGAAAGCTGTAAGTGTTGCATCTTCTGGAGCCATCTTGATTTGATTGTATCCCAAAGATCTATCCATAAAAGAGAAGATTTCATGTGATGACGCAATGTCCACCATTAATTCCAGTATCGGTAACGGGAAATCGTCTTTTGGACATGCTTTGTTTAAATCTCTGAAGTCGACGCATACCCGAATTTGTCCATTTTTCTTCTTAACTTGTACAACATTGGCTAACTATATCGGGTACTGCTCTTCTTGGACAAAATTAACATCTATTAATTTCTTTATTTCAGCTGTAACTTGTTGTTCTATGTCAAGATGTATTCTTCGAGGTGCTTGTTTTACTGATGTCATATTTTTATCCACCCCCAGGAGGTGTACTGCGACCTCTCGGGATAGTCCTGACATTTCGTCGTAACTCCATGTGAAGAAATCTTTGTATTCCGTCAATAATTCGACCAAGTTTGTAACCTCTTCTTTGTTGAGTAGAGAACTTATGAAAGTTGGTCGGGGCTGCTCCTCAGTCCAGAGATTGATTTCATCCATCGTTGTCTTAATTTCTTCTTCAAACTCTGGCAGAGCATCGTCGACTGTAGAATCTTTAAAATCTTCTTGTATGTCAAAGCAACTTTAATCTGACTAGCTAGTAACAACCATGCAAAATCCCGAATCATCGACTGGTCCTACTGTTCTAACTCCGAGACCCTTTTTTGAATTGAGTTTATGTCCTTTTGCATTCCATAATTTTTCAAAAAGTTGTAGCTTATCTTTCGGCATTTGTTTTGGTATGCGTCCTTGTTGAATCAAATTTTGTACACAAGGAGAAAAGTAACCAAAAGGTAATTCCATTAATTCATTATCATTTTCCTCCTGATTTACAATAGGTGTAGAGGTAGAAGAAGAAGCTTTGTAGAACTTGATGGGTTTGATCCCACCATTATGAACTTTCTTGACCTCCAGACCCTCAACCTTTTGAGAATTGATCGGAGTCAAGGTCATGGCTTGAACATAATTGTTGATTCGATCATACATTGACTCGTATTCACTTTTTGTTGATTTATCTTCCAAGTGATCTCGAACTCAAGTTTCTGCTGGTTGATTATCATCATTTCTTTTTCCTCTTCAAAGATGCCTTCTGCGTCGATGTTGATTATTGGTTTCATCCGTCCAACAAGCTGGTAAGTTCTTCCTCGTCCACGTCCCCAGCCTCGACCTCCGATGTGTGAGCTAAAAGAACCTCCACTGCCCCGTGGTAAAGAGGTGGTGGGAGATTGTTGATGCGGAGCAACATGGTTCTGCTCTTGCGGCTTTTTCGAGTCTGTGATTTTGTTTGTTGCAATGTCTCTGGAGAAGACTGCCTTCTTTGGCGGAGCGTAGTAGGCAGTGTCCTCGTGGATGCCTATTTCATGTATCGAGAATGGTTGTAGATCCCCTTTGATGCAATTTTCTTGTCCATTTTTATTGAATTTGATGCACTGATGTAGAGACGATGGAACCATGTTATACTCGTGAAGACATGGTCAATAAATTAGAGTGTTGAACAAAGTTTCCACGTCGATGATATGGAATATTGCGGTTGTCACTAGATCTCCAACCTTCATCTATAGCGTAATCGATCCCAAGACTCTTTCTCCTTTATGATTGAAGCCTCTTAGCATCATCTTATCTATAGAAAGTTCTCGAGCGTCGATGTCCAAGTATGCTAATGTTTGTAAACTCATTATATTGAGAGAAGCACCTAGATCAACTAGAACTCTGGAGAGCACGTACATGCTAATGTTGATGGAGATGTAGAGCGGTCAGTTATGATCGGCGTACCAAGTAGTAAGTCGTCGTCGGTGAAGGTCACACCGGGCTGTTCTCCCAAAGTACAAACTCCATCTGAGGATGAGCTGGCCAAGTGAGTTAAGCATATTTCTGGGTCGAGCAGAGCTCTAACCAAATTTTCTCTCATCTCCTTGGACAGGATCAGAGCATCGTAGATGCTTAGCTTGGCCGGCAACTTCCTAAAATGTGTTAGTACATTGTAATCCACTTGATTTGGGGTTCTGCTTTCCTCTCGAACTTGTATCTCTCCGCTGTTAATAGCGGTTGCTCTTAAGTAATAACCTGTTTTCTTTTATCTGTTGGTGATGTTCTTGGAGGTAATACTTTTCAACTTCTGGGGTTTACCTCTGTAATTTCCTCCTCTGCTGGACCCAGGGCTCTTCTGGTGTTGTAATCGGTTCGTCTTGTGTTGACTATGTATCTGAACAATACAGGTTGATTGGAGTTCCTTTGCATTCGAGGATTGGTTCCTCATCCTCTGAAGGTTCGTAGCTGGTACTGTCGATGTTTTCTTCTTTGTTGGAGTTCTCGTCGGAAGTTAATGTGATTTGAGGATCGGTTTGGGAACCGGAATCGATGATAGATATGACGTGGTTAGTTACATCATTAGTAGAAATAACCAAAACGTAACCGGAATCAAAATAATTAGATTCAAAAGATCCCGGAAGGGCATAGACATAATGGTATAGTGTCAGAGGTTTGAGGGATTTGACTCCCAAATCTCAAACAACCAATCTAACCGGGGCAAGCTCTATCCTACCCTTCGCGCTATCGTCCCTAGTTCCTCGCACGATATCTTTTTTCTTCATTTTTGGTCGTCGTGAAGACTCCCTTGTCTTGGTCTTTAAATTAGGCAGTTATGGTGGAGAATTCTGAATGAAAACTTGCTTTGGATCTGATCAAATCTGATCCAAAACTCTCTTGAGGTAGTCCCAAGTTGTATTCCATCCTCCTTCTCTAGTGTAGGGATCTAGCTGAGAGAGTGGTTCGGCCAAAATCATATTTATAGAACCTCTCGTAGGTTCTTTTAAATATTTTTTGGGATCATGATATTCCCCTCTTTGTAGTTCTTCTCAAGCCAATCCTTAAAGACGAAGCATCCGTCTATTGTGTGCCCGAGTAGTCTGTAATACAGATAGTAGTTGGGTTTGTTACTCTTACTGACTTCTTTTGGCTTCTTGGGCTCTGGCAGTTTGAACTCGGGCTTCTTAATTAAGCTCTGAAACATCTTTGCCACGACATCATATTTAAAGGAGTATTTTTTGTTCAGTCCTTCTGTTATCGTTCGGTGTGTACATGCTCTTGGTTGTCTTTACTGAGAAGACTGTTGTGGATGGGGCTGATCGTACTGCTGAGGTTGGATGTATTTTGGAGAATGCCAGATGTACTGCTGGTTATTTTGAGGAGAAGGCTAACTGTATGGATGACTGTATGCGAGAAGACGGTTATGTCTGAATCATCTTTGACTGCCGACTTTTGTCGACTGTCGCTACCGTGCCTGACTTTTTCTCAAAAGCCCTGACCGGTCTTGACTTCTCTGTTTTCTCTATAGGTTCCATGTGCTTGAGTTCCTCCTGAAGGCTGCTTGCCTTACTGAGTAGCTTCTCGAAGGATTTAATGGTCAAACCTTTAAGCATGAAGGCTACCTGACCATGGATACTTTTGAGGAGTATCTCGATCGCATGCTGCTCTTGCAGTTGAGGTTCACATTTCATGCTAAAGTTTCTCCATCTGAGAATGTAGTTGACCAAGGACTCGTAGGGATTCTGTCGCTCTACTATGAGATCTCCAATGGTGAAGTAGTGTTGCGCACCGGTGAATCTTTTGACGAACAAGCTCTCCATTTCTACAAACGTCTTCACCGATCCGTTGGGAAGTTCTGCATACCAATCGAAGGCTTTCCCTGATAGACTGCTGAAGAACTATCTAAAAAGCACTGCTTCACTCCCTCCTGTGTTGCAACAACTAGCCCTGAAGTGAGAGATGTCTTGGCTAGGGTTTCCAGTGCCATCGAATGTTTTGAAGGTTTGTGGTACGAAGCCCGTAGGGTAAGGCACGGCATCGAACTCTTCCAGCTAAGATCTACCCTTAGAAATTGATGCACCACCTTTAGATTGAGCTAAGACCTCCCGAACCTTCTCCTCGATCATCTGATCAACATCTTTCTCTCGGGGAACCGGTGTTGAGTCCTTCTTTGGTTGTTCTCCTCCGCTGGTAGAGACAACTTCTCTTCTTTCATATGTAATGTGTACAATTGCTGGTTGATTGATTTCCAGAGATGTTGTGGGTCGTGACTGTGTTTGTCGATGTATCACAGCCATTGCTGCCATGGCAGCAATCACCTCCTCCATTTGTTTCTCTAATTGGATTATTCGTTCATCTCAGGTCTGGATGGCTCTCTGGTATTCCTCCATGGTGTTCCCCTCGGTAGCAGAAGTTTCACGCGCAGCTGAGGTGGCCCAAGTTTCCACCAAGTTAATTTCCATGAACTCTTCTTCTTCCATGTAATATGACAGATGGAGATCCTCGTCATCGACCTCTAATCTTCGCTCCCCAGCTAACTCTGAAATCTCTTTGCGAAGTTTCTAAAATTTTGTCTTCTATTGATCCTCTTTCTGCTATTGACTCTGAAGCAACAGGAGTGGCGCTGATGGGAATGTATGACTCATGTTCTGTATTATGGTTGGCGAACTTTTCTGACTGCACTGTCGTAGCAACCTTCGACATTCACACCTTTCTTTTTAAATCTGATGTTTTGGGGTAGGGTGCCTTGGTAGGGACATCGGGACAGCAAGAGGAGGTGTGCTCCCTAGGGTGCGGACCAGGTGTGGAGGATCGCAATCCTATTCCATTCTCTTCTGATGGGTGTTTCCATTTACTTGTGACAAGTGGTACTCTCAGACCCAGCCGAGACTTGACCGCTCTGCATCTGATGGGCACTGAAGCGGTAGCAGCTGTATCTGTATTAGTGATAGTGGTAATGCGTTCTCCTAGATGGAATCTCACTGGGACACGGGCTGACGGTGTCTCAGACTTATCCTTTCTCAAAATTCCCTTTCTCATCTTGGGGGACACTGTAGATCCTGTTCTATGGAGTAGTTCATAAATGGAACATCCCTCTCTTTTCGCGGTCTGTGAACTACGGCACGAACTTGAGTGATAACTGAGGGTTCCTCTCCCAGCTCACCCCGTCTGTGGGTAAGTGGCCGTAACGTAACAGCAATTTTGTGGAGGTTTTCATTTCCATTGGTATCCATTAATGGATGAAACCTGCTTCCTCAGAGGAGAGGAGCGGCTTCAGGCACAACGAGTTCCTCCTGATAAGGAATCTCATCCACAATTGGCAAACTGGCGACCTTGGACCTGGCGGTCCTTGAACTTCTGCGTCGACGATTCCTCTTCTAAGTCTTGGAGAAGGAACCGACCTCAAAAACTGACGGGACAACTTGGTCTTCCTCATTTTCTTCGTACAGGATTTCCTTTCCCTTTGCAGATGGTAAGGAAGGAGCGGTCACAGTGAATCCAGCAGGAGTAGGAGCAACGGTCCTCCGGGGCACAAACAAAGCTGACTTGACGGGAGTAGGAACAACTTTTGCCCACTTCACAGTGGAAAAGTCGTGATGGGAGTTCAGGTCTAACTTGGTGGAAGGTTGTTGAATTTCAAGAGTTGCGACCTTCACCGTGACAAATGGAGCTTCTCCCAGAATGACCTCAAACTGGTCAAAGCCGGTTCCAAATTGAATTGTAGGAGCAACGAGACGAAACCCACAGGAAGTGGGCAAGATGCAGAAAAACGTAAGCATCGGGATCGACTTTGTCACTATCGATCAGAAAGGAAATTCCAAGTATTAGCAAAAGGACCCAAAACCTTGTATTTGTAATATAAAAATTACAAATTAACGAAGGTCGATCTGTGAACTGGGTAAGTGTGTTTTATTTTGTTTTGTTTGTTTTTCTTTGTTTTGTTATGTTGTAGGTGTTTTGGTTTTGTTTTTTCAATTTTCTTGTTGATTTAAAGAGGTTAAAGTTTCAGAAGACTTACAGGATTGGATTGAGGAATTTGAAGTTCAACTTTGCGAAATAGCAAAGACTGGATATGTAGGGTGAGAAGGATAGGTAAGATATAGGACCCAATCCAAGACCCTCTTTTTGACGTAGCTCATCCTGGTCAAATTTGTCCACCAATCACACCTATTGAGGTTCTGACCCCACAAAAGGTCAAAAAAAAAGGTCTAAAGCCTTCTGGACCCTTTTGTTTAAAGGTGGCTTAAACAAGCGGTCCTGAAGTTAAGGAGAGTCTATGGTACTTTCCCAAGAAAGAAATGAGTGAAGCACATCCACGAAAGAATGGTAATCTAGTCTTGGGGGGCATAGACACATTATCGATGTGTAAGAACAAGTTTCCTGATTTGTATGGAAAGAGAAACTGTTCCCCAGCGGAGTCGTCAGAAGATGTCGGCATTTCAAAGCTCATGTGATTTTTGGTTGGGGTTCCCCACTAGAAGTTATCGGCCGCCGGAATCGAAATCCCATCACCTGCTTCGGAAGGACAG
The DNA here is from genome assembly GCA_022702705.1 of Papilionanthe hookeriana x Papilionanthe teres. Taxonomy (NCBI): domain Eukaryota; kingdom Viridiplantae; phylum Streptophyta; class Magnoliopsida; order Asparagales; family Orchidaceae; genus Papilionanthe; species Papilionanthe hookeriana x Papilionanthe teres. Next base: position 134,785,027 of record CM040425.1, on the reverse strand, counting down.
TTTTAATTTAATTATAAATTTAGTTTAGAAAAATATGAAGTCAAACTGATCTCATATTTTCTGAAGTTCAAATGAAAGAGCATTATACCTTAAACCTTGTATCTATTCCGAAGGATAAAAACATAATTTGAGTATGAGGCTGGATCAAATAAACTAAAGAAGTAAATGACATCCGTTTGGTCTGCAAAACTATTTTATTTACCGACAAGTTCCCCTATTTAATATGAAGAATTAAACAGGGTTGATATTAAGCTGGGTTCGGAAAAGTTTCCTATAAGGGAAAGCCCCTATAGTTAATTACATCTTAGATAATTGGGATCACCTAAGGAAACTTTCGATACAAATCAGGAAATATATTCCTACGACTTCAAAGGGCTAAGGTTCTCTTCAATGAAATGTGATAGTCGGAATCCAATAGGTGAGTGGTGTCAAGTTTTGAGAAAAAGTTGTTGTAGAATCCCAAAGAGGAAGGATTAGGAGAAGGCGCGGATCCGAGAAGATTCTCGGTGACTTCTCAAACTATCCTATTTTTTAGCTCAATTAAAGGAAAGATTTAATTCATGTTTTATCCTGCCAATTTTAATTAAGTAGGACTTACATTCACTTGATGTCGATCATGTGAATAGCCTGGAAGATGTGAGGATTTATGTCATATTAGAATGACAACCTCAGAAACCTAGACGAGTTAGGGCTTATAGTGCACCAGTGCAAAGGCCTAAACGATGAGGTGAGGGTTTATATTGAACTGGGCAAACACCTTGAAGTCCTATGGCTTGTTGTTTATTTCTAACAAAGGAAGGTTGTTGTTGTAGACTCGTTGTTTGATCTCTCGAACATGTCCTTCCACATCCTCAATCGTTCTGCCTTCGGTGTGTTGCCTCGAGCTCCTTGTTGTTGTTGCAGAAGTTTCAGTTTTATAGGTGACAAATGTAAGGGGGTGAGAGAAGTAGTGTGTTTTAGAATTTTGAAAATTGAGGTGGCTTAGTGTTTTATTTAAACAAATGTTAAAGTTGATTATAACGCCACTAGTTAGGACCCCACGGCTCCCTCGTTCCAGTTACATTATTTCATCGGATCCCCTAGTCCAGATGAATTTACTAAATCCAACTTAATGGATTCAGTACTTTCATTCAGACCGTGAGAGACCTTATCAGCAACACGTAAGTTACCTCGTCCAAGGAACTCCCGTTCATCCAAAGGGGTGATTTAATTTAGTTCAAGTTGCGATTATATTTTATTTGCAATTAAATCTTGAGTTGTCTTATATTTTAAAATGTTGTGAGGTGATTTATTTCATCCCAAGCAGTTATTTTTGTAGTAATGTAAAGTACTGAAAATTAAAGCAGGAAACTATTTCAAGCAGGTATATGTACTGAAAAGTAAAGCGGGTAAACTGAAACAAGTAAGTATGTGTACAGTAATGTAAGGTAGGTAAACTGAAGCAAGCAAGTATATGAGTACTAAAAGGAAAATAAGAAAGCCAAGCACACGTACTAAAAGTATAGCATGAAAACCTAGCAAATAGGTGTGTGTATGCGCCATAGTGTGTGTAGAAAGGCTAAGTGTAAAACCTGTGTAGTAGACCAAAAGGAATCAAAAGAAAAACAAAAGTTCGCAAGAGGTAATGTCTTGTAGGAGATCCAGGAAAACAAATATGTATAGAAAATCTATAGGAAATCCGTAGAAAACAAATATATAAAGAAACTTCGTAGTAAATCCGAAGAAAGCAACGTAGGAAAAATCATAGAAAATAAAGGACTACAAGTCCAAAAGGACCGTAAGCGCGATGGCGCAGAGGACTCAAAGATGTGCTGTATGTCCCACCTTATGTACTGACTACTAGACCAACTTTCTGCCGAAGGAAGCCCTAACTCGATTCGAGTAGCTAACCGCGGTCCTTTGTAAATTTTTCATTCATTTCAATTTGGATGTCATGCATGTAAAAAGCTGTAGGTAAGTAGGTTGTTTTGTGATGGAGGTAATTTTGTATTTTTTTGAAAATATGTATGTGTATTTTTTGTAAAGTAATTGGATCCACAGGTTGACTACCCTAATCCAACTAGGACTGCTAACATCTTTAGACCGCCGACGGTAGAAACTCCAAGGAAGGGTGAATAGTATCGTCAATTTCCATTCTCTACCCTCTCCAGGGTCTCTAAGTCAGGAGATACTATTCCGTGATTCTCTAGGGTCGATTCTCTATTGCAATTCTATCATTGTCCCCACCACACTTACAGCCTTGTTTGATGGCCCCACATATAGCAGAAAGCTATACATGTGTGCTTATGTGTCCTACATAAGCATGTGAATTGAGCCAAGAAACAAGGTGAAAAACAAAGGACATGGGGTCAAGAAAAAAGAAAGAGGAGAAGACAATACACCTAACACAATATCGGAAAGGAAGTGGGTTGTCTCTCAAAATTGTAGAAAAAATAGAACACGTGTCAAAATAGTTAATCCTCTCCCAATCATGGTGCAGAGGAGTGACAGGCAAATATGTGAAGTAAATAAGCCCCTCTTCAGCATGGTGCGAGGGATAGTTGAAAAAAGGCGACAAAGTCGAGCCCACAAGTGGCTAAAAACTAAAGTCGAAAAAAATGAACATAAAATTCTTTCACACATGTAATGTTCTAATGAAACGACGTCACAAGTAAGGTGATATAGGATGTAGTGAGTGTGGTAATGTAGAAAAATGTAAGATGTGAAAAGAAATCCCTTCACAATGATGCGGGGGACAACCACAAAGCAAAAAGGCGAAGACTTGTGAAATCAAAACCAAAATCTAAGAAAGTAAGGAGGCAACATGCCTAAAAAGGAACAAAAAGGTCAAATCTGATCAGAGAAAAATCCAGCAGCATAACGGCAGAAAAATTGATTTTTCACACCTACAGTTTGCAATCCAAGAAGTACACAAGCATGTATATATAGCAACATCCAACATTTCCATCATTTCCAAGCATTTGATAATCGTAATGTCCAACATATATATATATGGCAACATTCCAAACATTTTAAGCAAGTAAAGGAATGTAAAGAAGAAATGACTTCTCACCAACATGTGCAATTTGAGGCACCCAAGCACACAAACCATGTTAGAAGAGTGTAAAGAAGAAGGAACTTCTTACCAACATATGCAATTTAAGACAACCAGACATGATAAACATATTGGAACTCTTCCTTTTGAAGTGCTAAGCAATGTCACTTCTCCTCTTTTTCTTTTCTTAATCAAAAGCAACTTATTTGGTACTCAACCATGCAAATAAAGCATAGGGGGCAGCAAAGAGAAGTCTTAAATACACTTACAAAATAGCTACCAATGTAGTTTTTCATGTGGAGACAGCAACCACATGTCCAAAACCAATCTCAAAATAACATATAAGTGCAGATTTTTGCTTTGAAAATACATGGGGATGATGTGAGACACCTCTACACTAATGTATAAGTATAGATTTTGACATTTAGCAAGTGTAGGGTTAATGCAAATCAATTCTGTAATAAAGGGTGGGTGTAGATTTTTGTTTTGGCAAGTGTAGGGATGATGTGAATCACTCCCAAATTAGTGTATGAGTGTTAAATTTAGTGTAGGTTGCATGTGGGGATGATGTGGAGTGAAAGTATTAAGTATATGGGTCATGTATGTAACATGTAGGAGTGCCAAAACTTGGTGAAGTGAATGCATGTGGGGGGAAATTTTGTGAGTGTGACATGTAGGTATATTAAAATTTGGGAAGGTGAATGTGAAATTTGGGAAGGTGAATGTGTATATGGAAATCTTCTTGTAAGTGATGTGTTGAGTTTGTGAAACTTGATGTAGTGAATGTGTGTGAAGTTTTCATGTATGGAATGTATGGATTTTGTGAGATTTTGGGTGAAGTGAGTGTGAATGTGAATTTTTCATGTAAATGATGTGTAGATTTGGTGGAATTTAGGAATGAAAATGTGTATGTGAAGTTTCTCATGTAGGGAATGTAAAGTTTTCATGTATGGAATATGTGGATTTTTTGAAATTAAGGAAGGCGGATGTAAATGTGAAGTTTTTCATGTAGGGAATTTATGGATTTTGTGAAATTTAGGAAAGTAGATGTAAATGTGGAGTTTTTCATGTAGGGAATTTTTGGATTTTGTGAATGTGTAAGTGTGTAGAAAATTTTAGGGATGTGATCTTGTGTGAAATTGTGGGCTTAATGTTACGTATGTGAATACATGTTGAAAATGATGAAAAAACATGTGGTCATGACTTCAAATTTAGGCGTTTTATGTGTGAGCGTGCCCAAATCTGAAAATTGCACATTTTCACCCATTTGTTTCATGTGTGTTCCAACCAATGCAAAGCACTCTAGATGCATGGAATAAGGTGGAATTTGTGTAATTTCAAAGCCCAAGTGTTATTGTATGAAGAAATGATGAAATGGATGTAAAACAAGCATGTATGGGCTCATATATGAGTGTTTCAAAAGTGACCTCTTTTGAATCCGAAAATGCCAAAATTTTCACCAAGTGTTTCACAAAGTGAGCTTATGAGTGAAAGGCACCATTGAATACCCACAATTTCATGTGACAAGTGTAAATAGAGGGGTAACAAGTTTACATAGAGTACAATAAGGCAAGTGACTTTAAAGTCACATTTAGTTTGCAAGACTTTCAACCATAAGGGCACCCTAAGGAAACATGTAGTGAGTGTATGAAACTTACACATGCTTGCCAAAAAAAATATCATTTTATGTATGTGGTAAGGTGAAATGTGTATGAGAAAACAAGGCCTAGATGTTGTGTATGTAAAAGGCTAGTGAAATAAGCAAATAGGGGCACATATACCTTCATATTTGAGGTGCCAAATATAGTGTCATCTTGAAATCCAAAAATTGCATGAAATAAACAAGTGTTTTCATGGTTCCAAAATGTAAAGCTCCAAGGCTTAAAATATGCTTGATAAGGCATACAACACATGCTAGACTTTCCAAATGAAACATGCCTAGTTTAGGAAAACATGAGTCAAGCAAGCACACTACTCTTTATTTTGAACAAAAATACAAGAGGCTAACCTTTCCCATATTTCATAAAGTAAAACAAAACTTCACATGCTTTTGATTTCTGAAAAAGAGAGGTCCACATATTTTAGCCCATAAGTAACATGAACAAGAGAGGAACCCCATACTACAAAGCCTACATGATGAGCCCAAGCCTTTCAACAAGTAAGCATGTTCTTTCCCTCCTTTCTCTTTTTTTTTTTTCTTTTTTTTTTTAGTTTTAGGAAATAATAATGAGAAAAGGAGGAAGAAAAAAAATCATGAAACCATCCTCTAAAGTATGCCAATAAAAGAGACTAAGCATATATGCTCTTCAAATATTTCTTGTTGAATCATAAAGAGACATAAGCAAATAAGATAGAACATGCCACATGAAGCTTACCTCTTCAAAATCATCATTTCAATGCTCACAATAGAGGCCACATGCACTTGGTTCCTTTTTCATGAAATAATTAGTAAGGGAACATGTAATGAAAGTAGAGAAATGATAATGAGAAGCATGAATGATTAGCCACATTTCTTCATCAAGAAATAAGAAAATTTCTTAAAAGGAGCAAACCACATGTAACAAAAGCATGTTCACTTTTTCAAACACATCTCTTTGAACATAAAGAGGCATAAATCCACTAAAGCATGTTATGTAAGGCTACTATTTCAAGATTTGATGTAAAGAAGTATAGAGCATGTCCTTACCTCAAAAAGTCCACCATAAGTTTCAAAGAGAACTTACCATGTTAAGGCTACTCCAAAACCTCAAAAAAACTCCAATACATGTGAAAAACCTCTAAATCTTTGCATGTAAAGAAAAAGACTCCAAGTATATGCAAATTGCTAAGACTTTAGCAATTAAAGAGAAATCTTCAAATGTATATGTAAATTGTTAAGTCATAGCATGTAAAGAGAAGCTTCAAATAAGTGTAGATTGCTAAGTCTTTAACATGTAAAGTGAACTCTCATGCATATGAAAAATTTATAAACTTTTACATGTAAAGGAAAGCTTTTAAATGTAAGTGAAATTTGCTAAATCTTTAGCATCTAAGCATGTAAATCTCTAAACCAAAAGGGGATGAGAAATTGAGCCTTTAAAGATGTAATCTTCATGGGTCAAAGGCTAGAGCAAACCAATATAGGCAAGGGGAATGTGAGAACAACAATTTTTCAAGCCTTGATGATAAGTAACACGGAAAACTACCCAAGCTGTGAACCAAATAGCATAAGGACAGCCCTCCCCTCCTCTTTGTGAATTTCGACCAAACCAAAAAGAGGAAAAAAAAGTGATTCCGGCAATGCCGGAATTGCTAAATAAATCATTGCATTAAGTCTTAATCATCTTGAAACTGTTTCTCCAAGCAATTAGGAAACATATAAGGCAAGAAAGAGGTGTATTTCTTCAAGGATTAAACCAAAAATCACAAGCATAAGGAAGGACCTAGCTTAAGCATAAAGGAGAATGAGATTATCACCTTAATGTTAGATCAAACAATCAAATGGCAGCACCCTCCTACCTTCCTCTAAAATTCGGCCAACCTTAAAACATGAAGAAAAAGGGCTATTGTATAGCCAAGGGAGAAGGAAGAAGAAGCCTGAAACTTACCCATGGCTAATACCCATTAGTAGGAAGAAGATGAAGCCCTCTAACCATCTTTGAGATGATGGAGGTGAAAAAAAGACATGGAGAAAAAAAGTTTAAATTTCTATGGGGTGGGTTCCATTGCTAGTCTTCTAAGAAAAGTCACTAGGAAGTCCTTTGGCTAGACCCTAGGCAATCTATAGAAAAACTAGACCTCAAGCAAAAGTGTGGTCAATTGCAGAAGGCCATTGAAATTCATTTGTAGCCATTTCTTCAATTAATGCATATGCTTCATTAAATATTTTTGACATTAATGAACCACCACCACCAGCATCAATAATGGACCTAATGGATCCTACTAACTCATTATAAAATGTTTGAATGATTAACCAATCTGGCAGAGCATGATGTGGACACTTTCTTAGGAGTTCCTTAAATCTTTCCCAGGCTTCGTATATTGATTCCCTTTCATACTGACAAAATGAGATAATATCGTTTCTAAGTTGAGTAGTCCTTGAAGGTGGAAAATACTTTCTAGGAATTTTTGAGTTAACTCCTCCTAATTTTTAATAAAACCAGGTGCTAATGAGTATAACCACATTTTAGCCTTATCCCTTAGTGAGAAAGGAAAAAGCCTTAGCCCAACAACATCGTCTGACATGCCATTATAATGAAATGTAGCACAAAGTTCTAGAAAACTAGATAAGTGTAAATAGAAATCCTCCAAAGGAGTTCCCCTAAACTGGTTGTTCTCCTCAAGTTGGATAATCACTGGATTTAGTTCAAACGAGTCTGCTTCTACAATAGGGTTTTGTACACTTGAGTGAATTTTATCTATCATAGGATTTACAAAATCCCTCAACGATTTATGATGATTTTTCAAGTTATTATTTTGAATGTTTTCCATTTCCATTTCTAGTTTTTCAAGTCCTTTCTGTTTTTTTTATTTTTCTCCATTTTTCTAACTCGGGATCATAAGGCACAAGTCCTACAGATCATTTATTTTGCATACGTAAAACAACAAACAATACATTAACAATAAAACAAATAAAATAAAAAATACATTTAACACAACAAAATATTTTCACAAACACCTAATTTTTCAAACAAACAGTTTTTTTTCACAACACTTTTTCATACAAAAAACACTTTTCCCACAAATAAATTTTTACTATACTAAAGTTTTCCAATTCTAAGCCTAATTATTTCAACTAAAATTCTCCTAAAATTCTTACCGAAGCTTCCCCGACAACGGCGCCAAAAACTTGATGCGACTTTTTTTCTTTGCAAGGATTTATGAACAATAGATTTATAATAATTTTTATAAAGTCACAATGATCCAACGCAAGTATACGTATCGTATCAAGTAATACAGGGCTCTATTGGAGTCCTGTTTATCGATCTCGAAGGGAAGCAAGGTAAGAGGTTCTTAGTCAAATTCTAGTCTACTACTAACAGCCTTAGTTTAGAAGGGAGATATAAGTGGTTTTTCTGACAACTACTCCTAAATGCAGATGATTATATGTAAAAATAATAACTACTCCCTAATGCAAATATTAATACTAAAGATAACCCTTTTTTGGGAAATTAGTTTGGTAAATTTTGAGATAATAAATACTAGTATTCTCATGTAACGAATTGGATAATGTATAGGAATGAGATGCATTAAATATTGTATGTGTCAAATAGAAGCAATCCTATTCTTTACCATCTTCCGAGTACCCCCACTTCAGAGTGCTATAAAGAACATTAGCAAATCCTACGCTTAGTCCCTAAATCCAAGGTTAGGCTGGGAGGATACTGGCTGCCACTTCAGAGCTCCCACTTCCCTTCACCTGAAGGCTAACCCTAGCTTTAGTTACCAAACTTTAGGACCAAATTGAGGATCTCAGCCTGTCACCTTGAAACCTCCAATTTGACGCCCATGAAACCATATTTCCCTATTTATTTGCACTTAATCCCCATGAACTACGAAATTCATTAATTGACATTAAATGTGGTTCCACTTTGTTGAGAATTACATTGCCCTTTCGGGTCAATGCAATTACAAATTTTAACACTACAACGAGCTCTTTTTGTACTGTAAATGAAGCACAAGTAAAAACCATCACATTTATAATTAAATTTCTTTTAGAAAGCATCCCGATATCCTAAACATGAATTCTACTCATTGCAAAAGAAAAGTAAAAACAATGACATAATTTTCTTATGCCATTATTTCCAAACAAGAAGCAAGAGTAAGAGAAAGACATCACAAATCACAAAGAAAACACAATGGAAGACTTCATTTCAAAGCAAATCCATAAAATAAGTGTTTGCAAAATCGTAATATAATGAAGAACACAATAGTTAGCTTTTTTCCCTTAAAAGAAAGATGAAAATCTCTCTCATAAAGTCTCCCGCGGATCCATGCAATGCTAGAACATTCCCTTACAGATTCTCTCAAAATCCCCTCACCAATCTCTCCAAAAAGATAGAAATCTATATTTCTACTCCTATTCTAAGATCTCTAATCATTCTCCATGTTTTCCTTATCATCTCCCCCATTTTTTAGCTTCAAATTCAGTTTAAAATAGTGCAGGGACAAATTTCCCATGAGGTGCTTGAAGAAACAGTCCAAAAAGGGTCCAGGTTCAATGTATATGGCCAATAACCGCTCCTGGCGCCGCTAGTGCCGTATTTGGGTACTTCCGGTGCCCAAATTTTGTGCCTTCAGTTTTCTGGCATAGCCAGCGCCCTATCTAGCGTAGCCAGCGCCCATTCTGCGCAGCTCCACCATTTTGCTCAGTTTGGCTCTGTTTTAGCTCTGATTTGCCCCCTTTCAGTTGCGTTGCCTTCCTAATAGATAGCCCTACAAAATAAGCAAAAAAATAACATTTCTTTAAAGTTTAATCTCATTCAAAAATATGTAAGAAGTGTAAAAGAGATTAAACATAGAAAGACTTATCGAAATGTGTCAAGCCAAAATTTGCTTTCTTGCTCGTTTTTGCTCCAAATTGCACCGTTCTTGCTTCCTTTTGCTCCAATCACAATTTCTTGTAACTAAAACCAAAGAATATATAAAATACCTTCCTTCAAAGTGTAATATCATAAAAAATGAGTAAAATTATATAGCAAAAAGCGTATATATTTTAGGCGTGTCAGTTGTCATTCTCAACTAGTTCTTTCCGTAGATCGTCCACCTTCTAACCCTAATATCTTGCTCGATACTCAAAAAAATTACTTTGGGTTTGTTTCTATGGACTCATCTATCCTAGAAAAACCTATCCATATAGTTTATACGGTGTAAAATACAGTCTATGCATGTGTAGAATGAAAATAAGCTTGGGAGGAAGTGAGAGCTCAATACTTTGAACTAAGAAGGATGATTTCAATCAAATGAGTTCTACACATTTTTTTGGACCTCGGGAAGCTCCTCCAAGTGCCAATTTGATCTCTCCTTGGGCCTAGTATGAACTTTATTAAGGCAGATTTTAGGTGCTGAACAAACTCTGCGCTAGGGCAGCTCTGTGATGGGGCTTTGATGGGAGAACTTCTCTTGCTCTGGTGATGGTGTGGGTAATTTTAATTCAATTTTGGTGAATTTTTGAGATGATTTTTCTTTTGGGGTGGATTTGAAGCTTTGAAATTGAGCTTAGGCAGTGGGGGAAATGGCTGGAGGATGGTTGGGTTATGCTCAGGAGGTCTTGAGGAAGCTTTGGAGGCATTTGAGCAGGGTCTCCACAGGAAATTTCAGCAACTCCTGCCTTGGCCGTGAAGAGGTGGTTTTATAGTCGTGGCCATTAGGTTGAGCTCAGAGGTGCAATTTGGGTGAGTTAAGCCGCTTAGGTGGTGTGCAGATCAGCTCTAATGCTCAATCAGGGCTTGACACATCAGGTGGGCTCAATTGGGTGAAAATCAAGTGGAGTGTCTCTGGATTTTGGCTCCTCCAGTGACTAAGCCAACCGGTAAGGACAGGGGAGGTGGCCATAGGGTCAAGTGAGCCAGTGGTTAGGTGAGCCACACATTAAATTGGATTAGAGATGGCTTTGGGTGAAGATCTCTTTGGTTTAAGAATTTAAAGAAACAAATCCCCTATATCATGGGACCCTTGGTCCATGTCTCAACTAGGTTGGACTAAGAGCATTTAGTTCAGTCCCTAGGGTCAATTTGGTGGTTATGGTCAACTTGGCTTTGTCACATTTGGTTTGATGTGGTCACATTGGGTCATGAATTTAATTTGGGTGACTTGGGTTCAAGAGGGAATACGTTGGGTTCAAGCTTTAGTTAGGTACAATTGATTGAGCACCATGGTTGGATGATTTTTATGAAGAGTTTGGAAAAGGGTTGGAGTGATTTTGAATTTATTTGGGAGGTGTATTTGGGGAATTTAGGTAGTTGGTCAAAATGGGCATGTTGGATTAAACTTGGTTTTGGGTTAGGTTAGAGTTGAGTCAAGGGTCAATTGATGCCTCAAATTGGTCTAGGTGAATGTCATGAAGTTTTTTCAATGAAAATTGGGTGGAATTTTAGGGTTAGAGCATTCAGATTGGAGGAACATGGGCATATGGCACATTTGGGGCCCAAGTTTGGGGATTTTGATTTGGGTTAGATTTGGATGAGGTATGTGCTAAAATTTTGGTCAATTTTTAGATTAATTTAGTGTGTAGGAATGTTATGAAGAATTTAGGATTCAAATTTGGGGAAAATTCCTTGGCTAAAGGGGTTCAATTTGGGGGATTTAGGTCATATGGCCAAAATTGGGGTATTTTGGTTTGGATTAAAATTGGGCTTGCAATTGGGTCAAATTGGACTTGGATTTGATTTAAATTGAGTTTAGGCATGGTTAATTTGAGTTTATAATTGAAATTGGGGAAGATTAAGGTCAATTTGGTGGACAATGAAGATAATTTGGGCATTTTGGTTATTTTGGGATAATTTGGGGCTTTTGATCAAAATGGGTTAATTTGGTCAAATTGGGTATAGTAAAGTAGTTCAAATTGATTTTCAAGACATTTGGGATGATTTTGAAATTTTTGGGATTTTTTTAGAATTTGGAGGGTTATTTTGGTCATTATGGGTATTTTGGGGTATTTTGGGAATTTTGTGAAATTTGAGGTGTTTTAGATACTTTGAGTGGTAAGGAATGTTTTGGGATGATTTTTGGAGAGAACTTAAGAATTTGGGTAATTTTGTAATTTTGGTCAAAATTAGGGTTTAGGGGCAATTTGGTAATTTGGTGGAAGTTTAGGGGTAAGGGGTCAAAGTTGGAATTTTTTGTAAAATTAGAGTTGAATGAGATAGATAACCCATTTGGACCATGGACAAAAGAAATCCCACTTTGGATCCACCATATGTTGGTTCTAATCCAAACCCTAGCCTAGGGCCAAGAGCTTAAGGAACCACATCCAACAGTTTCCAAAAGAGTCGGGGATCAAGTGTGAGGAAGTTTGATATGTCCAATTTAGGGTTGTGAGGTAATGAATGTAAGTGTAAAGTGGGTGTGAGTGTGTGTGAGTCTCACCTAAACCATACCTTTTAGGGTTGGTCCTAAGGCTTGATTATCCTATAGGGAACCCCTCTTAAGCTTTCTGATGCTTCGTCTCATCCTCCTAAATATTTAGTGGTTAGACTTTAAGCATTTGAAAACTCCAAGTGAAGCAAAGAAGTGTTTTGAATTTCTATGGGGTAAGGGTTCCATTGCTAGTCTTCTAAGATAATCATCAGGAAAGTCCTATGGCTAGACCCTAGGCTATTCTAAAGAAAGACTGGACCTTAACAAAATTAAGGTCACAGGCATTTCATTTCTTTTTTAAATATTACCTACTCGCTGACATCGATCACATGTTCTTACATACATAATAAAATCCCTAAATATATTAGGCCAATAAAATCCTGATTGTAAAGTTTTGTGAGTTGTTCTATCAATTCTAAAATGTCCCCCAAAATCAGAATCATGATATTTTTGAATAATTTGTTGGGTTTCATAATAAGGTACGCATCTCTGAATAACTTGATATTTGCATTGCTTATATAAATAAGGATCATCCCAAAACTAAAACATTGCATCACGAATAAATTTTCTTTTTTTTTTGTGGTGCTAATTCATACGTTGCAAGATCACTAACAATATAGTTAACAATTTCTGCATACAATGGTATTTGCCTTTCTTTAATAATAAATAATTTTTCATCCAGAATTCATTAATTTCACTTTCAGGGTTAATTAATTGTTTTAATTCTAACCTAGAAAAATGATCAACTACTTGATTATCAGATCCTTTTCAATCTACTACTACAAGTTGAATTCTTGCATTAGAAGGATCGATCTGATTAATCTTAGTTTTGTATCTTTCTTTTGCATTAAATAATTTATAGTAAAATGATCCATATGCACAACACATTTAGTTCTATTGAGATATGATCTGAATTTATCAAAAGCATAAATAATTATTAATAACTCTTTTTAAGTAATAATATAATTAATTTGAGCATCATTAAGAGTTATATTGGCATAATATATGACCTTAAAAATTTTATCATATATTTGTCGTAAAACAGCTTCAATTGTATAATCACTAGCATCTCATATAAGTTCAAATAGTTTCTCCTAATAAGGTGAAACAATTATAGGTGCAGCAGTTAATATTTCCTTTAAAAATTCAAAAGCATTCATGCATTCTTGATTAAAATCAAATTTTACATCTTTTTCTAAAAGTTGGTATAGAGGCTTAGTAATTTTTAAAAAATCTTTAATGAATCCCCTGTAGAAACCAACATATCCTAAAAAACTTCTAATCCCTCTCACAGTAGTAGGTGGAGGTAGTTTAGCGATCACTTGAATTTTTGCCAGATCAACTTTCATACCATTTTCAGATATTTTATGCCCAAGTACTAATCCTCCTGCAACCATAAATTGACATTTTTCCCAATTCAATACTACATTTGTCTCTTTACATTGTTCTAAAACTTTTTATAAATGATTTAAACATGATTCAAATAAAGTTCTGAACGCTGAAAAGTCGTCCATAAAAACTTCTATCCATCAAATCGCAGAAAATTGACTTCATATACCTTTAAAATGTTGCACGCACATTACATAAATCAAAGGGAATTCATCTAAAAGAAAAAGTGCCATAAAGACTAGTAAATGTTGACTTTTCTTAATCCTTCAGAGCAATAGGAATCTGATGATAACCAGTATATCCATCTAAAATAAATAAATATTTATGCCGAGAAAGTCTCTAACATTTGATCCAGAAAAGGTAGAGGAAAGTAATCTTTTCTAGTTGCTAAGTTTAATTTTCTATAGTCAATACAAATTCACCAACCAATGACTTTTCGTGTTCATATTGGTTCATTTTTCTCATTTATAACAACAGTCACACCTACTTTCTTAGGAACACAATGAACTAGACTAACCCAAGCACTGTCTAAAATAGGATAAGTAATTCTGACATCTAACAATTTTAAGACTTCTTTCTTTACCACTTCTTTCATAATTGGATTTAATCTTCTTTGAGGATTAGCACTTGGTTTATGTTGTTCTTCCAATAAAATACTAGGCATACAAATTGAAGGACTGGTTCCTTTAATATTAGTTATTATATATTGATCTCACTTTTTTTGAGGTCTAGTCTCTCTTTAGGAGCCTAGGGTCTAGTCATAGAACTTTCCTGGTGACTATCATAGAGGACTAATGATGGAACCATTACCCCATAGAAATTCCAAAAACTTCTTTGCTTCACTTGGAGTTTCAAATGCTTAAATTCTAACCTCTAAGTACTTAGGAGGATTAGAAGAAGCATAAGGAAGCTCAAGAGTTCCCTACAGGATGGTTAAGTTTTAGGACTCACCCTGGGTAGTCTGATCTGGGTCAGGCTCACACACACACCTAAACTCTACACATACACTCACTAACCTAAACCAAACATGTCTATACTTAATCCGCTACTCTTTTGGAAACTCATGTGGGTGGTTCCCCAATCTCTCAGCCCAAGGCCAGGGTTTGGCTAGAACCACCACATGGAGGATCCAAATTGGGATTTCTCTTGGTCCATGGCTCAAGGAAGTTGAAATTTTCATTTGGCACCCAATTTTACAGAAAATTCCAACCTTTGAACCTTTTACCCTTAATCCACCAAATTTCCCCTACAACCCTAATTTTGACCAAAAATCCTAAAATTGTCTAAATTACCCAACTTTATCCAAAGATCATCCCAAAATGTTCTCCACCAACAAATTACCTAGAACACTCTAAATTTTCCAAATTTCCCAATATAACTCCAAATTAGCCAAAATTATCAAAATGCCCTTCAAATTTCAAAAAATTCCAAAATTCCCAAAAAATATCAAAATTATCCCAAATGTCCCCAATATCAGTTAAAACCACTTCATTAGACCCAATTTGACCAAATTGACTCATTTTGACTAAAAGCCCCAAATTGTTCCTTAAGATCCAAAATGCCAAAATCACCTCCAATGTCCACTCAATTCATCGCAATCTCCCTCAATTTCAATTCTAAACTCAAATTCATCATCCTAATCCCAATTGAAACTAAATCCAAGCCTAATTTGATCAAATTTCAAAATCAACCCAAACGAAAAAGGCCCAATTTTCGCCATATGACCCAAATCCTCCAAATTGAACCCCATGATCAAATCAATATCCTCAAATTTGAATTATAAACTCTTCCTAACAGTCCCCCAAACCAAATTGATCCACCCAAAAGTCACCCAAATCAAACCCAATCTAAATCCCCAAATTTGCATAAAATGTGCCACTGCCTAAATTTCACCAAATCGAGAACCACTTCACACTAAGCCAAACCCAATTTCACCCATCTGATGTGTCCAGCTCTGATTGGTCACTAGCGCCCTTAGCCCTCCACTTAAGAAAACCATTGCACCCACTAGCTAGCTCTTATCTTCACCAAGCCATGGCTATTTAAACCCCACCTCCTCACGACCAAGAAAGGACAACACACTGAAGCTAAGGGAAACTCTGTCCAATTGCTTCCAGAGCCTCTCTTAGCCTTCCTAAGCTCAACCCAACCATTTCTCAGCCATCTCCTTCACTGCCTGAGCTCAATTTTTAGCTCGAAATCAACTAAAACCAGGACACTTTCTGTCACAACCCCACAGTGCACCAAACCAAAAATTGATTTATCCCACACCATCACGAGGCCAAACCAAGATAATCCCCCACAAAAGCCCCATCACAGAGCCTCTCCAACCAAGAGTTCCCTCAGACCCGAATTTGCCACATGATTGAACTCTAGTGCAGACCCAAGAGGAGCTCGAACTGGTGCTTGGAGGAGCTGTCCAAGGTCACAATGAACGTGTGGAAACCATCCGATTGAGGCCTCACCTCTCGGACCAAGGTATAAATCTCTTCCCCAACTCGAGCTTATTTTTCTCTCCATGTATGTATACTATATTTCATACCATATAAACCGTATAGATATCTTCATCTGGCTTAGATCCGTATATAAGATCAAACTACACTCAATTTGGTTGAGTCTAGCTCGAGTTCTTAAGGCTAGAAGGTGGACGACTCTCAAGATGAACCTGTTGAGGATGATGAATGGACATCTTATGTTCGCGTGTGTATTGGACGGACGGCTCTGATTGCACCGAAAAATCTCTCGGTGCATAAAGCGTGAAAACATTTCTACTGAGTCAGAAGGCGGCGTCAAATGGAGGAGCAACGTGTGGAGGCTTTAGAGCTGCCAAGGATGACGCGGCGCTGCATGTTTAAATAGAAAATAAGGATTATTTCAAATTATTTAAATTAGAATACCTTTAAAAATTCGTAACTTGGTCTAGACACATCACAAAAATAAAATAAAAAATACCATAATGCTCAATGAACAGAGGAGAACAATGTGGAAATAAATTTGAAGTTATTTGACTTATATTTTATTTTTAATTAATTAAATATAGTAAATAATACTTAATACATAAGTTACTCTATACGCATGAGGTTTGGAGGGCTTAAAGGCTCTATGGCTAGTGGTCTTCCCTGATTTTTTTCAAGGTCAAGGGGTATCTCTAGCCAGAAATCCCTAATTTCTAAGCTAATCCCTTCTGTTTTCATATAAAAATTATAATCATTAAAATATTAATCAAAAAAATGCAAACCTTATTTTGGTAGGTTACTGTGGTCAGTGGACCTTAGAAAAACTATAAAATGGGTTTAAATAATTAATAATAGCACTAATGGTAGTTAACTCATTAAAATCA
Organism: Papilionanthe hookeriana x Papilionanthe teres; assembly: GCA_022702705.1. Classification (NCBI taxonomy): domain Eukaryota; kingdom Viridiplantae; phylum Streptophyta; class Magnoliopsida; order Asparagales; family Orchidaceae; genus Papilionanthe; species Papilionanthe hookeriana x Papilionanthe teres. The sequence goes on along the minus strand of CM040425.1, from coordinate 134,768,207 downwards.
TTTAAAATTTAACCAATTAAAATAAAAATGCAAAAATCATAAAAATGACCCTCTACTGTTAATAACAAACAGAGGAGCTCCCCATAAAAATTTGAAGCTAATTAGAGTTAAATAACCCACTAAAATGAATTTTCAAGTTAAATGGTATTTTGGAATTAAAAATAATTAAAATAATTAAAATATAAGTAAAAAATCATGAAATTAATCTTGGGAGCTCCTAGTAACCATAGAAACTTAAGAAAAACAAAATGGGAATTAAAATAAATATTTCATTTTAAAACTATATTTTAATATTTAAATAATTAAAAATAACTAAAAATACTAAAAATCACAAAAATACACTAAAATGTCATATTTGGTCCCCTGATCACTTGCGAACCATTAAAATAATTTTCCTAATTTTCTAAGTAAAGATGTTAATTTTTAAAGGCTTAAAATGGATTTTCCCTAATTTTCCACTAAAATAATTCTAACAATTAAAATATAAATCACAAAAATAAGAAACCTATTTATCTGGGTTCCTTGGACTCGGAAAGATTTAAAAAAAATATAAAACTTAATTTTACAGTTAAATAATATTTCATATTTAATTAATACTAAAAAAATAAATTATTCTAATAATTAAATTAAAACTAAAAAAACATGAAAATTGTTCCAAGTTGTTCTCTGATCTAGATGAACCTCCAATAATTTTCTTATGGATAGATAATTTGTTTTGATTGAATTATTAAATTAACTTTGAAAATCTCTATTTTACATTAAAATAATTATAAAAATTATTTAAAATAAAAATATCACATTTTCTCCTATTATGTTTTAATTAACCCATGAGTAGAAATTTCAAAGTCATTTGAATTGAATATGATAAATTATGAAGTGATTAGACTTTAAGGGCAAAACTGTAATTTTGAAATTTATGCCTTAATCAAATATTTAAGCCTAACCAAAGGGAAACGAGTAATGAATGATCATAATTGACATGTTTAGATGATTGAAATACAAGGGATATAATGGCAGAAACCAAACTCACATTTTCCATTTTTAGAATAAAATGGTAATTCTCTTTATTATTATAATTAGAAGATGATTGAAATTAAATGATTATCAAGTGAGGGGTTTGACTCTGGAAGATAATAATACACTAATCTAAAAACCCTAAGTAATGGTTTCATAATGATTCAATATGATGATAAGGATTCAATACATCATAAACTTAATATTTCTTAAAATTGCAAATTTACTCATTAAGTCTTAAGGCCTTAGTAGTGAGCTAGGCTTAATCTAATTTGACTTAATACATTTTAAAAAAAAAAGAAATATAATCAACATTAAGCATTTTAAAGCACTACAAGCCCAAGTCTAAAATTAAATTAACTAAATTCATAATTAAATAAATTTTCCTCTAAGGGAGTTTACCCACATAATTTATAAATAAAAAATGAAGTGATGGTTACCCTACTCATTGGGATAATTAAGACATCAAGAATCATTAAACATAAGGGTATATTATGGATGAGTCATTTAGCAAGTATAATAAGTCCAAATGAACTCAAGACAATTCAAAAGGGTTGTGAAATATTTATGGTGTTCCCTGGAACTTTTCACAAGTCTTCTGGATATCTTGGAGAGCAAATTGAACCTAATACATCCTCATAAATGAACAAATAGTAACTCATCAATTTATGGCATAGGATTTGGTAGTTACTTTACAACCTATTTTATGTCATTCAATTTTAAATTCCCTGCAAAATTATATATGCAGTTTGCATCGTTTTCTTTTCTTGCACTGCATTACTGCATTTTCCTGCTTATAAAACTTGCATGCCAAAACTAAAACCATTTAGGATAGCTACAAAACAAAAATAAAAAAATTCAAATTCACCACCAAAATAATGAAAAATATAAAACAACTTAAAATATAATCACAAACTAAACAAAACTACAATTACAACTAAATTAAAACGTCTCTATCGGAAGATCGAGAATCCCTTGAAGGAGGCAACCAATGGCTGCTAACAAGATTTCCCATGATCAGAATGAAACTAATGAATTCATTTAGTTGAATTTTGTATATTCATCTGGACTAAGTGAATCCAAATAAAATAGTGGTGTCGTAACGAGGGAGCCATGGGATCTGATGCATGGCTACAACCTCGGAATAAATTTTTAAAAAGTAATTTATGTTCAGTCACAAAGTATAATTAATTTAATAAGGAATCAGCCAATCTATATGCAAGCATACGTATCATTTAAGTAATATAGGGCTCTAGCAGAGTCCTTGTTATCGATCCCACAAGGAGGAAGCAAACCTTCAAGCGTAGCATGGAAATTTAATATTCAAATTTGCAATGCACATACAGTAAATACTAAAGTAGCTAAAGTTTAATGATGCTAGAGATTTTAAGATCACTAAAGTACTTTTTATACTTCAAATCAAAGTTAACTATTACTACTATAATTTTGTAATCAAGGTTCAATTTTAGAGAAAGTGTCATCCCCTTACAATGATGTTAAGGTGGGTGAATGATAAAAATTAGTAAGATTCTTGTATTGTGACAAATAGGAGCATAACTATTCTTTACCCTCTTCCGAGTTCCATAAAGAACATTGGCTAATCCTAGGTTTAGTCCCTAAATCTGTGGTTAGGCTGGGAGGATATTAGCTCTCACTCCAGAGCTCCCACTTCCCTTCGCTTGAAGGCTAACTCTCGCTTTAGTTTCCAAACACTAGAACCAAATTGGGGATTTTAGTCTGTCACACTAAAATCTCCAATTCTACGTCCAATAAAGATATTTCCTTATTTATTTGCACCCAACCCTCATGAGCTACATCACTCATTCATGAACATTGAATGTAATCTCTACTTTTGTTGTAGAAAGCATAGTCCTTTTGGATCGTATGTTTCACAACATATTTTAACAATTCAATTGGCCAGATAGAAAAATAAATGAAGTACGGTGTGAAAAATCATCACAATTTCTGAACTTTTATATTGCACATCTAATCTAAACCATCACTTCACCATATACTATAGCAAGGAGAAAGACTAAGAAATCTACTCAGAATTCATAAGGTAGATAAGGCAAAACAAAGATTATGTATATATAAGCAAAGTTATACAACTAATAAGAAGTAAATACAACTTATCTCAATTTCTTCCCCAACCAAATCCCTTAAAGTTCCTTTGAATCTCCTTCTCCCTTAACAATAACACACAATTCTCTCTCAGAATAGTGGGGAAGAAGCAAACTCTCACTTTTGCTCTCCTCCCACAACTCATTTGAGAAGAATCTCCCACAAAACAACACTTTACACCAAACCCTAGACTCTAAAACACTTTTTAAACACTCACACCACTTTTTCTCTAGACTCCTCTTTTTAATTCTAACGTGAAAATCAAGTCAATATAGTGTAGGGATGATTTCCCAAAGAGATGCATCAAGAATCCCTACAAAAGTCATCCAAATACATTGAATTTGGCCTCCACTGACAATGGGCACTGTCAGCATCCTATTGCACTTAAATATCAGGACTCTCTGGAAATATGCACCGCCCGCACCCATTCTAGCTCTGACAGCGCCAGAACTTCAAAATCTAGTTTTTTTACCCGTTTTTTGCTCCAAATTCATTCCATTTTGCTTCTTTTTGCTCCAATTTCCTAAAATCGTCAATACCTGCAACAAAAATATGAAAAATACTATCCTTTAAAGTTCAATATCACCAGAAATTAGTACAAAATATATATGAAAAATCAAACATATTTTTAGTGCATCAAAGTCCCCCAAACCTGTCTATTACTTGTTCTTAAGTAATCCTTTTACTACATAAAATATGGCTCTTATTAGTGAACTTTACTTAAAGAATACTATGGTTTTTTATTTAAATGAATATAATAGCAAGGCGTTTTAGAAAGATTTTCAATAACTTAGGTCAAAACTATAGGTGTTAAAACATTTAGTAATCAAGTCTAAGAGTTTCAAGAATAACAATAATTTGTCAAATTAAGGGTGCTTTGAAGGATCATATGAAAAAGAAGCTCATGAGAACTCTATTAATAAGGATGCTAATACTTAAATATAAATTCAGAAATGTTACTAAGCTCTTCCGTTAAGTTGATTTAAGTGAAGTCAATTTTTGGTTAGGCCTCTCCTCAAGCTTCTCCTCACATATATTTTTTTCTTATTCTTTCTTTTCTCTTTTATTTTTAGGATTGCTTTTCAATCCTCTCTTTTTTTTCTTTTTCTTTTTATCTTTTGTTTTCTTGTGAGGATTACTATATCTGGATAGCGTTTAATAATTTTGAACTTCACTCTCCTCTCCCTAAAGTTGGAACTTTTAACATCTATTTACTTTATAGACATATATTAGCTTTTAAATGATTCATCATAGAGTTACAATCTTTTCTTCTCACATAAACCTCTAAGACTCTTAACATTTCAATAATATAGTATTCTTCACTTTAAATAGTCAAATATAGTATAATTCTCTTATACTAAATATCTCAGCCCCATAAGGTTAACCTTCATTACTAAAAACTTTCATTCAAATCAACTATGATATTTAAATGAAATTAAAAATTTAGTTATCTAAAGTTAAGCTTAACTATTTTAAGTCATGTTAAAATAATTTTGAAAATATAAATAAAAGTTAATTTTTCCTCCCCCAATCTTATGTTTTTCAGTGCATATTAAATTATAAAAGAGAGACAAAAACAAAAAGCAAACTAATATTTTTCTCTCGGGCTTTTGATTCTTCTGAAGTATGCAGGTATTAATTAAAAATTTAGCTACATGCATAAAATAGTTAGAACCATTTTTCAAATATATAGCAGAGATTTAAAGGGTAAAGAAAATTTAAAACACAACTTTAAACACTTAATATAACATTCATTACAATTTTACTACAACTGTAACAAACCAACATAATAAGCTTCAATACAACTTAACTAAATTAAAAGATAGTACAATTACTACACACATCTTCTACACAAAAGCAAATACCAAAAATAAAAAAAACACAATAATAACAACCAATAAGATACTACACTACCAATCTTCCTATCTTTCTTCTTCTGCTCATTCTTCCTCCTCAGGCTGGTATGGAATATAACAGGGGCAAGTAAGAAATATCACACCAGCTTCTCCCTCATAAATCTCACCTGAGCATCATGATAAGCTATATCATATTCCACTTTTCTCCTTTAATAATCATTATTGATGGTGTTTCTTGCTTCCAATCCATCAATCTTGCTATGATGCCTTGTAATATCACCTTGTTGTATCATCAGACGCTCCATAACATCTGAAATAGTATGAATTCTAGAGGTAGAAGGTATGTCATGACTAGAAGAGGGAATCTCACTACTCTTACTTTCAGATCTCCATTCTACATGAGATTTGTAAGTGCGAACATTGGCTTTACTAATAGGCTTTAAAGAATGAACCAACTCTTCGCTGCTATCAACCTCTACACTTGATTGTACACATAATGTGTAAATCAGGGCAGGATGTCCCAATCCTCCAGTTTTTTCCCCTTTAGCCATAGTCTAAATACTATTATGAATAATTCTACCAATGTCTTTTATTTTCATGTTTTGAATAAAAAAATTTAGAATAGCTCTATCCCTTAAAACTTCACTATGATGATAAGTAGGTAGTAGTCTTACAAAAATAAAGTAATGCTAGGCTTTAGATGCTACATTTAAAGTGGAAGCAGGAAAATTGATCTTTTACTTTTGCTTTGCTTTCACTCCCCTTTCCATCAGTAAGAATAGTAATTACCTCATCTAAGGCCACATCCACCGTACGAAAAGATTTATACTCACAGAATGGATTATCTCTCAACTGGTAGAAAGCATTGATCTGTGCAGGAGTGAATTCTATCAGTTGTCCTCGAACCAGCACATATTCTTCTTCATTGTAGATTTTATCATTATCATAAGATTCATTTCTAATTTCTTTCATTTCATTAAGTTGTAATAATATTTTCTCACCGGCATCCTTTAAATTGAAATTGAACTCTTTAATCACACAATATGCTTTATGTTCCAATTCAAGCGGTAAATGACAAGTTTTTCCAAAAATCAGTCTATAAGGAGACATTCCTATATGAGTTTTATAAGCTGTCATATATGGCCCATAATGCAGTATCTAATCTTGCAGATCAATCTAATTTATGAGGATTTACTGATTTCTCCAAAATTCATTTAATTTTGTGATTAGATGCTTCAGCTAAACCACTTGTCTAGGAATGATAAGCATTTGAGATTCTATGCATAATATTATATTTTCTTAGTCAATCTCTGAATCAGATTATTTAGTCAATCTCTGAATCAGATTATTTCTAAAATGAGATCCACCATTAGTAATGACAACTCTCAGCATTTCATATCGTATAAAAATATTTTTTTAATTACAAATTTTGAAACATTTCGAGCATCACATCTGAGTAAAGCTATGGCTTCAATCCATTTTGATCCATAATCCACTGCAATACATATATATTCCCAAATGAAGGAAAAAATTGTCCCATAAAATCTAATCACCAAACATCAGAGATTTCAACTTCCAAAGTAAAATTTTGACTAGGGTTGACCAATGATGACCCGAGTTGACCTAGGCCGATCAATTTTGATCCAAGGGTGACCTACTTTGACTCTTCTAACCTTGTCATGGTTTGATTAGTCATAAATTCTATGGGTTTTGTCATTAAGAGCTTGATTTGGTCATGTTGACCGTTTTTAGGGTTTAAGTCAATCTAAAGGTCAATGTGGTGACTTTTGGATTAGATTATGATCACTTTGATCAATGTCAAGTTGATCATGTTAATTTCTGTCTTTGAAGTTAATTTTGTGGTGAAAGGGGTATGGGTTAACCATTCTGACTAATTTTTACCCTTTTAGGTTAAGAGTTGACCAATGGGGCTAAGGCGGTTGTCTTTATGTCATGTATGGATTGTTTTGATCAAATTTTAATTATTTATATCAAAGTATATATATAAAAGCAAAGTCATACAAAAAATAGGAAGTAAATACAACTTATCTCAATTTTTTCTTCAAGTAAATCCCTTGAAGTTTCTTTGAATCTTCTTCTCTCTTCACAACAACACAATTCTCTCCTGGAATAGTGGGGAAGAAGCAAACTCTCACTTTCCCTCTCCTCCTACAACTCTTTTGAGAAGAATCCCTCACAAAACAACACTTTACACCAAACCCTAGACTTAAAACACTTTTTAAACACTCACACTGCATCTTCTCTAGACTCCTCCCTTTAAACTGGGCCAAAATTAAGTTAAAATATTCTAGGGACGATATACCCAATAGATGCTTCAAGAATCCCTCCAAAAGTTATCCAAATACATAGAATTTGTCCTCTACCGACATTGGGTGCCGTTGGCACCTTATCGCAGTTAATAATCAGGACTTTTTTGAAAAATATGACGTTGGCGCCCATTCTAACATCGATGGCGCCAGAACTTCAAAAGTTGGTTTTTTTCCCTCTTTCGCTCCAAATTCATTCATTTTTGCTTCTTTTTACCCCAATTGCCTAAAATTGTCATACATGCAGTAAAAAATGAAAATTATCTTCCTTTAAAGTGCAATATCACTAAAAATTAGTACAAAATATATATGAAAAATCAAACATATTTTGGTGCATTAAGATCCTAACCGTTATCGCTATAATCAACTTAAATATTCCCCCTAGTAAGACATTAAGACACCTCAATTTAAGCATCTCCTAAACAAGACACTTCTCTCATCTCTTCAATTTGACACTTCTAAAATTAAACTTGCTGCAATGAGGAGCTTGGAGCGTACACAGTAGGCAGCACGACCATCTTCAATATCAAAATTTCTTTTTAGAAATAAACAAAGAAGCCATAGGACTTCAAGGTTATCTGCCTAGTGTGACAGAAATCCTCACTTTATCATTAGGCCTTTGCACCTCGTGCAATATAAGCCCTAACTCGACTTAGGATTTAGAGGTTGTTATCGGGTATAACATAAATCCTCCTATCTTTCAAGCTATTCACATGATCAATATCAAATAAATGTAAGCCTTAAATAATAAAATTAGCAAGATTAACATTAAAGAAATATCTCAAATTGAAGCCAAACCATAGGATAGTTCGAGAAATCACCAAGATTCTTCTTGGAGCTATGTTTTCCCCTAGTTTTCTCTCCCTTTGGATTCCTATAATAACTGTTCAAAACTTAAGCCACTCACCTATTGGATTTCTTATTACCAAAATTTCTTGAAAATCCTACCTTTTGGAATTCATGAAAAAAATATTTCTTGATCTAAATCAAGTGTTTTCTTAGGTGACTTCTGTTATCTAAGATGTAATTAACTATAGGGGCTTGCCCTTATAGGAAACTTAAAGACTCCAGATTAATATAAACCCTTTCTAGTTGCTTCATATTAGATAGAGGAAGTTGTCAGCCAACATAAATGGTTCATAGACCAAATAGATGTCATGGATTCTTTAGTTTATTTGATCAGGCCACATCGTCAAGCAATATACCCATTCTTCGAGATAGTTACATAGTGCTCAATTATATAAACTATTGCAGGTATGAGATTGGTTTGATTTAATATTTTTGAAATTAAAAATAATATTTCCAAAATTATATATATATATATATATATATATATATATAAATTAAATTAAATTAAAACCCCCCATGCTCTTTAGCAACCAACATTGTCTAATTCAAAAGCTTTCTTATATCTCCTTAAAGTTTCTAACAATTTTTTTTCTTGCAATTCGGTTTACTTTGGGGATACTATAACAAGTAATGTAAACCAATCTCTTAAAAATGCATACTTTAAATGTGTATGAAGTATTTTCTTCTCAAGTTCAGGTGGTTTTTCTATTGAAGGTCTATATTTCTTACTATTCTTCGTTGTGTCTAACATTTCAAACTTTTCTTAGGCATACCCTAAATTTCTATTACATACTTTAATATATTCATCTTACATCTTATCCTCAACTTCATGCTCCAAATATTCTTCTTCAATTCTTTCTTCAAAATTTTCAATAAAATAATTACTACTTAAATAATCACTAATCTCCATTTTGACCATTCATCACCTTTTCCATTAGTTGGGTATTTCACTGATTTTGCTATATTAAATGTAACTTCTTGATCATTGACTCTCATAATTAATCTACCTTTTTGCATGTCTATTAAAGATTTTCCAGCAGAAAAAAAGGTCTTCTTAAAATAATTGGAATTTCATTATCTTCCTCCATATCTAACACAATAAAATCTACATAGAAGATAAATTTATCCACTTTAACCAATACATCTTCTATAATTCCTTTAGGGTAGGTGATTGAATGATTGGCTAACTGAAGATTATATTCATAGGGGAAATCTCTCCTAAACCTAGTCTTTTAAAAATTAATAAAGGCATTAGATTAATACTAGCTCCCAAATCACATAAAGCTCTTCCATAAATTATTTCTCCTATATCACAAGGAATTGTAAAGTTGCCAGGATCTTAATGCTTTTCAGGATGCTTTTTCTGAATTATTGCACTACACTCCTGGCTTAGTACAACAGTCTCATTATCACTAAATTTCCTCTTCTTATTAAGTATATCTTTCATAAACTTAACATAGTTTGGTGTTTTTTCCAAGGCTTCAACAAACAAAATATTTATGATTAATTTCTTAAGTATTTCTAAGAATTTTAAAAATTGTTTATCAGAATTTTGTTGTCTCAATCTTTGAGGAAACAGAGGTGGTGGTTTTTCTACAGTAATTTTCATTGATTCAGTAAGGTAGTCTGATTCACGATGAATATCATCTTCAGACTTTTTAATTTCCTCCCTTTCTTTCTCAACTTTAATTTCTTTTTGATTTTTTGTTTCCAATTCTCATCCACTTCTTAGTTGGATAGTTTTAATTTGTTCTTTATTCTGGTCTTTTAGATTAATCTCGACATTAATAGGAAGAGTTCCTGAAGGTCTATTACTAAGTGTAGTAGCAATATGCCCCAATTGATTTTTTATATTTTAAATTGTAGGACCTTGACTTTGTAATTGAATTCCTTGATTTTGTAATTGATTTCCCATTTTTAATATTACTTCTTCCATAAAAAATTTCTTCTCCTTAACTTTTGGATTACTATTAGAACCTGGAGGGTAACAAGGTTTATAGTTAATATTATTCTGGTTATTTAAATTTCCCAATGGATTCTCTGGATTGTTCCCCACTGTAGATTTACACTATTAGGATTATTATTATTCTAATTTAGATTATGATGATTATTCCAGCCTGGATTATAATAATTTGAACATAGATTATTATTTTGTTTATTTATTCCATTCAAAATCTCATATGATGGTTGAGAGTCTATCATCCGTCCCAATGAATTTTCCTTAATCACAAAAGGTGTTTGAGAATAGTTCATTCCAAATTAAGCTATTTTCGTTGACATGGTAGTAGTTTGAGCAGCCACAATAGACATAAAATCAAAATCATAAACACTAGCTACTCTTTTAGGAGTTAGCCATTCAGAAGACCATTGAAAATTGTTAGTAGACATTTCTTATATTAAAGAATATGCTTCATCGAATGGTTTTGACATTAATGAACCTCAGCAGCATCATCAATAATAAATCAAAGAGATCCCACTAATTAATTAAAGAAAGTTTGAATTATTAACAAACAAATAAGCCATGGTGTGGACACTTCCTAAGGAGATCATTAAATCTTTCCCAGGCTTCATAAATTGATTCCCCTTCAAACTGACAAAATTATGTAATATCTTTTCTTAGTTTAGCTATTTTAGATGGTGGAAAATATTTTGCTAAGAATTTCTGAGATAAATTTCCCCAAGTTCTGATATATTCAGGTGTTATTAAATTTAACCATGCCTTAGCTTTATCCCTTAATAAAAAAGAAAAAAGTCTAATTCTAACAGCATCATCTGACACTCCATCGTATTTAAATGTAGCACATGACTCTAGAAAACTATCAATATGTAAATTTGGATCTTTAGATGGTGTACCCCCAAACTGATTATTTTCTATCATTTGGATGATAACCGATTTAAGTTCAAATGAATTTATAGTTACAACAGGAGTTTGAATGCTCAAGTGAATTTCATCTACTGTAGGGTTAGCATAATCTCTTAAAGGCCTTTGTTGAAGTTTCATTTTGTTCAAATTGTTACTTTCTTTTTGTTGTTTTCAACTTTTTCTAACAGTTCTCCCTAATTCATGATCAAAAGGTATTAATTTTAGAGAACCTAAACTACACATACAAAATCACAAATAAGCACTCACACAAAATAAGTTTAATAGTTCAAATACAGTTTCATAAGCTATTAATTATAATTTTTCTATTACTCCACGGCAACGACGCCAAAAACTTGATGTTGAACCTAGTGTATGCTATTTTTATATTTAATCAGTGCCAAAACATGATGCTTGATTCGTTAATAAAATTATTTTTTATGATCCAAAATATGTTTCCAATATTAAATGTTCATAAGGTCATAAACGCAAGCATACGTATCGCTCAAGTAATATAGAGCTCTAATTGAGTGCTAAGTATTGATCTCACAGGGAAAAGGTAAAATTCTACTAATATTAAAGAGACGTTTAAAGACAGTATGGAAACTATAGAGACTATAAGTACGAAAACAAAAGATAAATTTTGTAATGCAAGGCTAACATAACTATATTTACTAGGCTATTTTTTAAACTTCAAAATTAAATCTGATGCAAGCAAGCTAATTATTTATAACTAAAGTTTCGAATTTAAGAAAGTATCTTAAGGTTATAGCTAGTGAAAAATCAAATTTATCATAAATTGCATGTGATAAATAGGAGCAATAATATTCTTTAATCCTCTTTATGAGCGACAAAAAACATTGACTAATTGAAATGTTTTGAATCCAAATCCATGGTTAGGTTGGGAAGATTCATGCTGTCACACTTGAGTTCCCATTTCTCCTCACCCAAATGCTAACAATCTCTCTTTAGTTTTTAAACACCTGAACCAAATTGTGGATTTTAGTCTGCCACCCTAAAATTACCATTTCTACACCCATAAAACAATAATTTTCCTATTTATTTGCACTAACCCTATGCACTTTACTCTCATCCATGATATTAAATGTGATTCGTACTTGAATGTTGAAAGCATTGCCTTACGGGCTCATATGTTTTTTGCATGGATTTTAACAAATCAATTTGCCAAATTTAAAATTAAATTAAGTTTAAGATTTGAATATCACAATTATGACATTAAGAACATATTCAAAACATTTATTGATTCTTCACATTACTATATCTCATTATAAAGGAAAGGACAAAGCAACTACTCATAATTCATGAAGAAGAGATAACAAAACATGGATATATATATATATATATATATATATATATATATATATATATATATATATATATATATATATATATATATATATATATATATATATAAAGCAAGTTTACACGAAACTAAAATAAAGTAAAATAACTTATCTTACTCTCCTCCATAAGCAAATCCCATAAAGTTCCTATGAATTACTTGCTTGTACTTACAATAGTATGCGCCCCTCTCTAAGAATTGCAATGAAGAAGAAATCTCTCACTTTTTGTCTCCTTTTACAACTCTCAAAATCGCTACTAGCCCCCCCCCCCCCCCCATTTCTGCCTAAAATGAGGGTTAAATAATGTGTGGCTGAAACTTCAAGAGTTTCCATAAGCATTCCTTCAAAATACGTCCAAATTCAATGCATTTTTATGAATAACCGTCTTGGCGTCGTTTGGCGCCTTTCTGGCACTAGTAGCGTTGTTTCTTGGATGTGGGCACCGTTCGACGCCTGTTTTGGCGCCGTTCGACTCCAATGAATATTTTCACACCATTTTCTCTAAATTCTTCCTTTTTGCTCATTTTAAGCCTAAATATCTAATTTGAATATACATGCATCAAAAACATGAAATTACCAATCTTTAAAGTGCAATATCATAAAATATCACCAAATATAAGCCTTAAAAGTTTGTAAAATTGAACATTTTTTGGTGTATCACTTTGCACAAAGCTAGAGGTGTATAACCTGACCATTAGATACTCAGTCATCTTCACTGTAGCAACTTTCTTCATTAAATCATTGTTTTCCTCATGAATAACTGTGAGCCACTCGATGTGCTCTCCAAGTCTTCTTCGACCTCTTCTAGCCAAGCCTCTGTCACGATCTTCTGAACCTCAACTTCCTTCACCCGAGCCTTCATGATCCTTGCCCACTTTTTAGCCTTAATGCCTCTCTCTTTGACATCCAGATAAAGGGAAGACAAGTGCTATATGGCTGTAAGTCCCAGTAGCTAGTATTGGCCGACTATTTGGTAGAGGTCTTGAGAGTCGTGCTGGTTTAGATTCTTCTCGAAGCACTCAGAACAAAGGACATTCTCTATTGTTGAGGCATACATGTCAGCATTCAGAGTATTTGGAAACCCACACCTCATTATATTAATTAGTGTCAACTAGAAGTCCTTGCTCATGAAGACTTTCAGGTTCTCCCCTTACATGGGGCTCCAACCGCTCGTGGCTCCATTCTATCTCTTTCTGAGAGGTAGGGAAAGCGAGGTATTAAATGTGGAGGCTTTCCCTTCAATTGGAGGTCTTCTTTAGTCCGAGCTTTCCCGTGACAGTTTCCTTCAGATGTTACAAAAGGCACAGGCTCTGGCTTATACTCAGTTCGAATTGAACAACCTATCCCCGTGATGCACCAAAAATATATACGATTTTTGCTATAAGATTTTACACATTTTTGGTTATATTACACTTTAAAAGGAAGGTAGTTTGTATGTTTTTTTGGTTTTAGGTACAAGAAATGGTTATCGGAGCAAAAAGGAAGAAAAAATGGTGCAATTTGGAGCAAAAACGAGCAAGAAAGCAAATTTTGGCTCGACACATTTTGATAAGTCTTTTTATGTTTAATCTTTTTTACACTTCTTGCATATTTTTGAATGAGATTACACTTAAAAAAAAGTTTTTTTTATACTTATTTTGTAGGGTTATCTGTTAGGAACGCAACGCAACTGAAACGGGGCGAATCGGAGCTGAAACGGAGCCAAACGAAGCAAAATGGTGGAGTTGCGCAGGATGGGCGCCCAAACTGGCGCCAGCGGTGCCAGAAACCCGAGGGCACAAAAATAGGGCGCCGATAGCACCCAATTCAGAGCCGGCGATGTTCCGGATGGTTGGGATGTGATATTGGGCGGTTTTTGGCCATATACATCGAATCTGAACGCTTTTTGGAAGGTTTCTTCATGCACCTCTTGGGAAATTCGTCCCTAAACTATTTTAAACTGAACTTGAAGACAAAAAGTAGGGAGATGATAGGGAAAACTTGGCGAATGCTTAGAGATCTTAGAATAGAAGTAGAAATGTAGATTTCTACCTTTTTGGAGAGATTGTTGAGGGTATTTTGAGAGAATTTGTAAGGGAATGCTCTAGCATTGCATGGATCAGCAAGAGACTTTATGGGAGAGATTTTTATCTTCTCTCATGGGGAAAAAGCTAAGTATTGTTTTCTTCATTATCTTATGATTTTGTAAACACTTATTTTGTGGATTGGCTTTGAAATGATTTTTTCCGTTGTGTTTTCTTCATGTTTGTTGACCTCACTTTTGGTTGAGGTCTAGTTTCTCTATAGATTGCCTAGGGTCCAGCCATAGGACTTCCTAGTGACTTTTCTTAGAAGACTAGCAATGGAACCCTCCTCATAGAAATTCAAACTTTTCTTACTTCACTTTAACTTTCATGTGCTTAAGGCCTAACCTCTAGCTTTTGGGTGGAAGAGACCTAGCATAAGGAAGTCTAAGTGAAATCCCAATAGGTTACTAAGCCTTAGGATTAGCCCTCGGGGAAGCCTGTGTCACACACTGACATTCACATTTACACATTACATTCTACAGTCACATCTTAAATCAAATACATCTCACTTCGATCTTCGGACCCTTTGGAAACTCATGTGAGTGGTCCCACTAGCCTTAAGCCTATGGCCAAAAGAGCTAAAATCACCACATAAAGGACCAAAGGAGGCTTTCCTTAGTATGTAACCCATCCAGAATGATCCCATTCTTCGTGGTCTGACAATACTTTAGTTTTCCCAAAATTTCAAATTTTATCCTAAAATTACTAAATTGCCCCTGAAAAGGGGCCCAAAACCCAAAATTTCACAGAGTCACCCAGGGTTCCCGAAAATAGTTCGGGAGCGTTCCTCTCGTCGAACTGAGAAGTTTGACTGTAAACATGACATACTTTTGAGTTACCGGTGGACCCCTTATGGCTTAAATAGTCGCTACTTGAACGACATTTTGGGCCCCATAAAACCCTCCACAGTGGTCAGATACGCTTCCGGACACTGTCATTCAATTCCAAATTTCATTTTACACTGCCCCATGCCATTTATTTGGCATTTTAGACATTTTCTTAAAATTTCCCCGAAATGACCAAAATACCCCTGCGAACCCAAAATTACCAAAATTTTACTAAATACCTCGACCTTTCACATCCATTTCCACGACGTCAACATTTAAATTATAAAATCGGTGGCAGCAAGCCAAAATTTTGAGACGGATCAAATTCAACACCTTTTTGACCTACTCGACGACAAAACTTACTCAAATGGCCCTGAATCGCAAAACAGACTTCAACAACGCGTTCAGG
The DNA here is from genome assembly GCA_022702705.1 of Papilionanthe hookeriana x Papilionanthe teres. NCBI lineage: Eukaryota > Viridiplantae > Streptophyta > Magnoliopsida > Asparagales > Orchidaceae > Papilionanthe > Papilionanthe hookeriana x Papilionanthe teres. Next base: position 134,752,514 of record CM040425.1, on the reverse strand, counting down.
ATTTCGAAATTGCTAGGAATAGACATATAACTTACTATAATTTTGTAAACATGAAAATGACGCAAGAATTGGCGAGGTTTTAATTTATTTTGCGATTTCGGCTCTTAAAATCACACCCCAGCTCGACACAACCCAAACCCATGCCTAATAGGGTTCAGCCGAACTCTAGCCGCCGGCCCCCCTCCCCTTTACACAAAAACAAGAGGTCAAACCCCCCTCTATTTCACAAATCACCTCTCTGCCCGAGCCCTAGGTTGCGTCTCTCCTCTTCCATGCGCTCCTTGTCATGGCAAAATCTCTTCCCTGCGCCTAATGGTGAGGTGGCTTCTTCTCTTCCAAGTAAGTGCTGCCATGGGAGCATCTCCTGGCTTGAATCCCATCCATGGCAGCACTCCATCACTTCCTACATGCTTTGTCACTTCTCCATTATCTCAAAAGTGTTTTGAGGGATGCACCTTCTTTGGACCTTTGGGTATTGTCCATGGGGAAATTTTGAGCTTCTTCTTCCTTCTCCTTTGGCTACAAAATAGCCTTATTTCTCTGTTTTTTTGGTTCACCGAAAATTGAAATAAGAGGGAGAGGAGCTGCCCAAATCTCTTCAAAACTTGATTTTAGCCTTGCTTTGGTGCCTCATACCAAGTGGTAATATCCTCAACCCATTAATTTCTTTGGCTATTTTGATGTTTGATGTTGGGCTTGGTTTGTTCTATGGCTTGATGGTTGGCTTGGTGATTTCTTATGTTATCAAAATGCCTTATGATTTGGTAATTTTGTGTGCTATTGAGAAGTTTATTTTCCCTCTTATGATGGGCTAAAGTATTGGATTTCAAATGCTTAATGTGGAGGTGATTTCAAGTAGCATCTTGTGGTGTTTTGGTCCCCCTCCTTTCGTCGAAGTTTTGAAAGGGGAAGTGCTGCCTGATTTTCATTTGAACTACTTTGTTTACTTCAAATAAGTGTCGGTTTGCTCTCTACTTTGATGGAATCCTTATTTCATGCTTAAAGGTTTAATGCTTGATGTGTTTCAAATGAGATTTTGGATTTTTTTTTTTTTTTGCTCCTTCTTGGCTTGGCCGAAAATGCAAGTGTGAAGCTTATTACTTGGTTTGTTTCATGTGGTATTTTGAAGCTTGTTGTTCCATCTTTTTGCTTGGCCAAAAATCCCTAGTGGAGGTTTGAAGTTTAGATTGTTTCATATGACATTTTGGAACCTCTCCTTGCCCCTTCTATGCTTGGCCGAAAATCCATTTATGGGGTTCCAAATTAATTTTTTTGCTATATGTGATATTTTGGAGGTTCTTTTCCTATTTTGGTGGCTAAGAGTTTCATATTTTGATGGCAAAAGGTTTCATGCTTTGGTGGCTAAAAAGAATCATGTTCATGGTTAAGTATTTGGCTTGCTTCATGTAATATTTAAGAGGCCTTCTTACACCTCTTTTTGAAGGCTCAAATTTCATATTTATGGTTAAATATTTAACTTGCTACATGTGATATTTAAGAGGTTTCTCTTATACCTTTTTGGTGACTAAAGGATCATGCTTATGCTTAAATGTTTATTTTGTTTCATGAAATATTTAAGAGGCGTATGGAGGTTCTAAATCGATTCTTGTTTTATGTGATAGTTAAGAGGTTCTTATTAAACCTCTTTGAATGACTAAAATCCATGTTTGTAGGCAAGTATTTAACTTGCTTTATGAAGTATTTAAAAGCCCCTTGCCCTCTTTCATGTTGGCTAAAGGATATTTGCTTTGATATCATCTTTTGGAAATGTTTTGTACCAACTTTAAGCCATCCAAAAATAAAATTCTGCACTTGTGTTTTATTTTGGAAATGTTTTGTTCCAACTTTATTCCATCCAAAAATAAAATTCTGCACTTGTGTTATACTTTGGAAGTGTTTTGTAGCAACTTCATGCCATCCAAAATAAAAATTCTGCACTTGTGTTATACTTTGGAAGTGTTTTGTAGCAACTTCATGCCATCCAAAATAAAAATTCTGCACTTGTGTTATCTTTTGAAGGTGTTTTATATCAACTTTATACTTGCATAAATAGAAAATCTGCACTTGTTAAGTTGTCTTGGATGAGTTTATAACATCCCCACACTTGCCAAAATAAAAAATCTGCACTTGTTAAGTTGTCTTGGATGAGTTTATATCATCCCCACACTTGCCAAAAATAAAAAATCTGCACTTCTTAAGTTGTCTTGGATGAGTTTATATCATCCTCATGCTTGCCAAAAATGCAAAATCTGCACTTGTACAATTATGTGGAGTTAGTTTGGATGATTCTGATACTTGTTTAAATCAAAAATCTGCATTCACATAATCATTTGGAGTTGATCTAGATCACTTGTATGCTCTCCAAAAGTAAAAATTAGCACTCACACATTTATTTGGGACCTTGAAAATTTCATAACTCGATGGAATCAAGGAACTTTTAGATGTTTTTTTTTTTGCATATTTTGATTAATTAAAAAGCTTGCTAGGAGGTTTCAAATTCTAACTCGTTTTCCATGGCATTTGTAAACTTCCTTATACACTCTTGAATGGGCATAAAAATGGTGATATATGTTTTTAAAACTTCGTGCTACCTATTCATGAGTGTGAATGGAAGAGAATGGTTCATATTGTAACTTTTTTTTCTCCTTTTTGCCATGTGTTGGAATGAAAGTGGTGGCATCACATACATGTGACTTTTGAGTGATAAGTTGTGATGCCTCGTTGAATTTAAACCATCCATTAAGAAAAAAAAAGAGAAATGAAAGAAAATAAAGAAGCTTGAGATATAATTGCTTGGAGGACTTAACTTACCTTGTATCTACCTCTTTAAATTTGATATGTGCCACTTTGGAAAGGTTTAGCATACTTCATGTGCCTCTTTAAGCTTGTTATGAGCTTTAGCATGCCATATTTGATCTAATGTTTGTTGCATGTGACTTGGAAGGTTTGATGTGCTTTGCATGTTTCCTTTAGTTTGAAAAGCATTATTTGAGAAGTTAATATGTATCGTCTATATCTCTTACATGTTGTGGCTTTGAAGTCTTGCATATTGAAACATAAAGCATTTATTTGTTAAGTGCAATTTTCAGATTTGGAGATGGCCCCATGTTTAGCAAGCAAGTTTTGAATATTTAAGTGTCTTGTTTTGATTGTTTAATTAATCTTTCACACGTGTAACACTTAGGTGTCATTCTCAAGCATATTTCATGTCGTTCCATGCATATGAACACCGATTTTACCTATAAGAATTCGAAACCACTTATTGATTGAAAAAATGTCCTACACCCTCACATCTTACACATTACAGCACTTTTACATACTACATTACCTCCCACCTTACATACTACATTACCTCCTACTTCACATGCCACACTACCTCACATGTCACACTACTTCATTACATCACTACATTATCCTACACATGTCACAATACCTCACATGTTACACTACCTTGCCACACCACTACACCCTACACATTCCCTCGCATTACTTCACTACTTTACTTTGCTTCTTCACACCCACTACATGATAATCCTTAGTAACACAACTGCAAAGATTTGCCCATTTTACTCTACATGCTTTACATGATAACCTCTCAGCACCATGTTGGAAGAGGTTTAGCTGTTTTGACATGTTTTTTGTTTACTTTGATTTTGAGAAAATAACTCACCTCCTTTCCGATATTTTGTTAGGTGAATTATTTTCTCCTCTTTCTTTTCCTTGACCTCTTGTCCTTTGTTTTTCACCTTGTTTCTTGGCTTTATTCACGTGCTTATGTAGGACACATAAGTGCGCACGTATAGCTTTTCTCTATATGCAGGGCCATCAAACAAGGCTGTAAGTGCGGTAGGGACAATGATAGAATTGAAATAGAGAACTGACCTGAGAGAATCACAGAATAGTATCTCCTGACTCAGAGACCCTGGAGAGGGTAGAGAAAGGAAATTGCCGATATTATTCACCCATCCTTGAGGTTTCTATCACTGGAGGTTTAAAGATGTTAGCAGTCCTAGTTCGATTATGGTAGTCAACCTGTGGATCGAATTACTTTACAAAAAAATACACATACATATTTTCAAAAAAAAATACAAAATTACCTCCACCACAAAACAGCCTACTTACCTACAGCTTTTTACTTGCATGACATCCAAATTGAAATGAATGAAAAATTTTACAAAGGTCCACGGTTGGCTACTCGAGTCGGGTTAGGGCTGCCTTCTGCAGAAAGTCGGTCTAGTAGTCAGTACCTAAGGTGGGACATACATCACAGCTTTGAGTCCTCTGCACCATCGTGCTTACGGTCCTTTTGGACTTATAGTCCTTTATTTTCTATGGTTTTTCCTACATTGCTTTCTTCATATTTATTATGGATTTTCTTTATATATTTGTTTTCTACGGATTTTCTCTATGGATTTGCTTTCCTGGATTTCCTACAAGACATTACATCTTTCGAACTTTTGGTTTCCCTTGTGATTCCTTTTTGGTCTACTACATAGGTTTTACACTTAGTCTTTCTTACACACACTGTGGTACATACACACACCTATTTGTTAGACTTTCGTGCTCTACTTTTAGTACGTGGGTTTAGCTTTCTTATTTTCCTTTTTAGTATGCATATACTTGCTTATCTCAGTTTGCCTACCTTGCATTACTGCACATATACCTGCTTGGGATAGTTTTCTGCTTTACTTTTCAGCACATATATCTACTTGGGACAGTTTCCTGCTTTACTTTTCAGTACACATACCTGCTTGGGACTATTTCATGCTTTACTTTTCAGTACATATACATGTTTAGTTTAGCTCGCTTACTTTACATTACTGTGAATATAACTGCTTGAGATGAAACAAATCACTTCACAACCTTTCAAAATATAAGAAAACTCAAGATTTAATCACAAACAAAATAAAACCGCAACTTCAACTAAATTAAATCACCCCTTTAGATGAACGAAAGTTCCTTGGACGATGCAACCTACGTGTTGCTGATAAGGTCTCCCACGGTCTGAATGAAAGTATGGAACTCATTAAGTTGGATTTAGTAAATTCATCCAGACTAAGGGAATCCGATGAAATAATGTAACAAGAATGAGGGAGCCGTGGGGTCCTAACCTGTGGCGTTATAATCAACTTTAATATTTGTTTAAATAAAACACTAAGCCATCTCAATTTTCAACATTCTAAAACACACTACTTCTCTCACCCCCCACATTTGTCACCTCTAAAACTGAAACTTCTGCAACAACAACAAGGAGCTCGAGGCAACACATCGAGGGCAGCACAATCACGGATGTGGAAGGACATGTTTGAGAGAGCAAACAATGAGTCTACAACAACAACCTTCTTCCCTTAGTAATAACAACAAGCCATAGGACTTCGAGGTATTTGTCCAATGCAATATAAACCCTCACCTCATCTTATAGGCCTTTACACAATTAGCCCTAACTCGCTTAGGTTTTTGAGGTTGTCATTATGATACGACATAAACCCTCACATCTTCCAGGCTGTTCACATGATCGACATCAAGTGAATGTAAGTCCTACTTAATTAAAATTAGCAGGATGAAACATAAATTAAATCTTTCACTAAATTGAACTAAACAATAGGATAGTTTGAGAAGTCACCGAGAATCTTCTCGGATTCGTGCCTTCTCCTAGTCCTTCTTCCTTTAGATTCTAGAATAACTCTTTCTCAAAACTTGACACCACTCACCTATTGGATTCTAACTATCACATTTCGTTGAAGAGAACCTTAGCCTTTTGAAGTTGTAAGAACATATTTCCTGATTTGTATCGAAAGTTTTCTTAGGTAATCCCAATTATCTAAGATGTAATTAACTATAGGGGCTTGCCCTTATAGGAATCTTTTCCAAACCCAGCTTAAATAAACTCTATTTAATCCTTGGTATTAAATAGGGGAACTTGTCGGCGAATAAAATGGTTCCATAGACCAAATGGATGTCATTTACTTCTTTAGTATATTTGATAGAGCCTCATCCTCAAATTTTGTGTTTATCCTTCGGGATAGATACAAGGTTTGAGGTATGGTGCTCTTTCATTTGAACTTCAGAAAATATGAGATCAGTTTGACTTCATATTTTTCTAAACTAAATTTATAATTAAATTAAAACTGTCCTTCCGAAGCGGGAGACAGGATTTCAATTCCGGCGGCCGACAGCTTCTAGTGGGCAACCCCAACCAAAACTCACACAAAACCTTTTAACGCACCAACAGTGTTTTGCTATGTCTTTCTCTTACTTTTTCTTCTTCTATGGAAATCGTGTCAAGGGAAGATGCTCCACTTAAAAAGTATCTATTTTTATGCCTTATTTATGATTCAATTTTTAAGGATATTATGCTTTAATGAAAGGTATTTTTATGTTTTTGGATATGGATGATGAAAAAAGAGTTCGAGAAGGAAAAGGAGCAAAAAGGAGCAAAAATAGAGCTAAAAATCAAAGTTGCCAAAATTATAGGTCTGGCGCCTAGGCGACCGAATTCGGCGTCTAAGCGCCAGTTCGATACTGAAGTAGTTAAGATTTTTGACAACTTTGGGTAGTTATTTTTAATCGGCTATCAGACCTTCTAGAAGACTAGAAGTTACTCCTGATACATAAGACATGTGTTATAATGCATCTGGACATAGGAAAACAGTTTTAATCACGAAGAGGTGCAATCCAAAGTGAAGAGGTACGAAGAACTGGTCACGGAGTTCGGCGCCTAGGTGCCACAGTTACTTTCTAGAAGATTCATCGAATTTGGATGAATTTTGACGAGGAGCCTTAAGCAACCCCTGGTCATTTTTGAAGCTCTATAAATAGGAGACATTTCTACATAGAACCGACCCCCTAGATCTCCAGCATCCGGAGATAGTTTTAGAGAGCCACCATTTCTTCTTAAGTATTTAGTGACTTTATTTTAGTTATTTTGAGTGTTACTACTCAATTCCTTGAGTAGTAAGTGAGAGTTTGTAAGTGTTGGTGCTGTTGAAGTCTTGTGCTTTGCATTGGAGTCAGTAGGAGTCAAAGGATCACTTGAAGGAATATTCCAGATAAGTATTTGTAACTTGGTTCAAAGTTTTATAAATATGTTTTGTTGTGTGAATTCAATGTGTTATGAGTACTTACTTTCCTTTCTCCTTTCAACCATGAAAATATAATAAGATAATTTGATTTTGTTGGAGAACTTAACTTAATTTTAAAATTATTGCAGTGATATTCATACCTGATCTTAATTTACTTTTTAAACTGGCAATTTGAATTGTTAAAACCTGTTGAAGAATTTTGAGACCTATTCGGAGATGAGTTCTTAACTAGTAAATATCACATGAATCCTTGGGTAATCGAAGGCCTTGAGCGGGTTATTCAAGGTGAAGTGCAAATAAATAGGAAAATAATATTTATTGGGCGTAAAATTAATTAGTTTTTAGAGTGACAAACTAAATTCTAATAATTTGGTTTATATAAAGGAAACGGGTCACTAGTAGGGCCGACCATAACCACCCTTAGACATCTTGAAGTGTGAGTCTACAATAACCCATTCTACTAATAATACATCCTGAACCAATCTATAGATTAGCCAAAATTCTCTATACTATCAAGCGAAGGTAAAAAATAGGATTGCTTCTATTTGGTGCAATACCATAATTTCAAGTTCTCCACGAATGATAGTTATTCTGAAAAATCTTGGATTAGTTGAAAAGGAGAAAGTTGTTTTATTTATACATGCATTAACCTTTATTTTATTGTTGTTTTACTTACATCTAGTAGAAATTTCATTAAACTTAAAATCTGAATTTTGTAAAGAAATAAAAGTTATAATTACTTTTAATTTGAAAATCTATTAATTTCTTCAATTAATCTTCCCTGTGGAATCGATAACCATAACTCTAATAGAGCTTTGTATTACTTGAAACGATACGTATACTTGCATTTGAAATTGTGACTTTACGAAATCATTATAAATATATAAATCTAAGTTCACAAATTCTCGCATCTATAATAGTCATCACCAAGTTTTTGGCGTCGTTTTCGGCGAAGGAAGTAAAAGACAATTTTTAGATTTTTCAAATTAAAAATAGTTTATATACACTTTTATTTCTTTAAAAATACAAAAATATTTACAAAAACAAAAATACCAAAAAGATTTTATTTTATTTTGTTTTCAAGTCCTTTAATTTATTTTTTTTTATGCGTAGTTCTGGATTTGAATGATTATTACCTTTTGATTCTGAATAGGAAAGAACTGTTAAAAGAATTCGAAAAGGAAAACAAATTCAAAAATATCAGGAAATGGCTAACTTACATAACAATAATGAAAAGACAATAGAAATCAATGAACAAAATGTTTCTAAACCATTAAGGGATTATGCAAATCCTACAGCTGATGAACTTCATATTAGTATTCAAATGTCTGCTGTAGATGCTAATTCTTTTGAGCTTAAACCTTCATTATTCAAATGGTTCAAAATAATTAATTTGGAGGAACACCAAATGAGGATCCAAACTTACACCTTGCTAGTTTCTTAGAACTTTGTGCTACCTTTAAATATAATAATGTTTCTAATAGTGCTATTAGGCTTAGACTCTTTCCTTTTTCCTTAAAAGATAAAGCAAAGATGTGGCTTAACTCATTAGCAACTGATTCTATTAAAACTTGGGTAGATATGGCACAAAAATTCCTTGCTAAATATTTTTCTCCTTCTAAAACGGCTAAATTAAAAAATGATATTACTTCATTTATGCAATTTGATGGAGAGACAATTTATGAAACATGGGAAAAATTTAAAGAACTATTAAGAAAATGTCATCGTCATGCTTTACCAGATTGGTTAATTATTCAAACATTTTATAACGAACTTATTGGATCACTTAGATATATTATAGATGCTGCTGCTGGTGGTTATTTAATGGCTAAGACATTTGATGAAGCTTATACCTTAATTGAAGAAATGGCTAACAATAATTTTCAAAGGCCTTCTGAAAGGGTTAATCCTAAAAGAGTGGCAAGTATTCAAGATAATGAAGCCTTTTCTATTTTAGCTTCACAAGTGGCAGCGATATCTAAGAAATTGGATAATTTTGCTATTAACGTATTGCATGTAAGTAATGACAATTCTACAAATATTGATGATTCTCAAATTATGGAGACATTGCAAGCTATTGCTAGTAAAACTAATAACCCATATTCAAATTATTATAATCCAGGTTGGAAAAATCACCCTAATTTTAATTGGAATAATGGACATCAACAATGGAGTAATAATCAAGTTAATCTAACTGGGAATGGGAACAATCAAGGAAATTCAAACTTTAGACCAACTTATCCTCCTGATTTTAACAATCAACAGAAAAGGTTATCTTTAGAAGAATTGATCATGCAACTAAGTAATCAGTTACAAAGTCAAAACACTGTTATTCAAAATATTGAGAATCAGATGGGACAAATTGCTAATTTAATTAATTATAGACCATGAATACTTCCTAGCAACGTTGAAATTAATCCAAAAGAAATTGGAAAAGACCATGAACAGGCAAAAGCTGTATAACTTAGAAGTGGAAAAGAATTAAAAGAGAAAATTCGGAATGAAATTGAAAAAGAGAGAGAGGTTGAAGAGATTGAAAAACCTAAAGAAACTCTTTCTCCAAGTAAAGATCAGACTGTAATTCCTATTCAAGTGGAAGTTGAAATACCACCACCACCTTTTCCTCAAAGACTAAAATAACAAAAGCTTGACCATCAATTTTCTAAGTTCTTTAAGATTTTTAAGAAAATTACCATCAACATTCCTTTTGCTGAAGCTTTGGAATAAATGCTGAGTTATGCAAAATTTATGAAGAATATTTTAAGCAAGAAATGGAAATTTGAAGCTTATGAAACTGTTGCATGAAGTAAAGAATGTAGTGCAATAATTCAAAAGAAACTACCTCAGAAGCTTAAAGATCCCGGAAGTTTCACTATACCATGTGCTATTAGAGAAAAATTTTGTGGAAAAGCCTTATGTGATTTAGGAGAAAGTATTAATCTCATGCCATTTTCTATCTTTCGAAGGTTAGATTTAGGAGAGATTTCTCCCACCACTGTAACCCTTCAATTAGCTGATCGATCTATTACTTATCCTAAAGGAGTTATAAAGGATGTTCTTGTTAAAATGGATAAATTTATCTTCCCTGTGATTTCATTATATTGGATATGGAAGAAAATTGTAAACCTACTATTGAACCTCAAATAAGATTGAATCCAATTATGAAAGAGGTTGTTAAAAAAGAGATTTTAAAATGGTTAGATGCTGGAATTATTTATCCTATTTCGGATAGTCAATGGGTAAGTCCTATTCATTGTGTTTCGAAGAAAGGGGGAGTAACTGTCATTGTTAATGATAAAAATGAGTTAATCCCTACAAGACAAGTTACTAGATGACGAATTTGTATTGATTATCAAAAATTAAATAATGCCACTAGAAAGGAACATTTTCCTTTAACTTTCTTGGATCATATGCTGGATAAATTAGCTGGACACTCATTTTTCTGTTTTTTGGATGGATATTCTGGTTATCATCAATTACACGTTGCTCCTGAGGACCAAGAGAAAAGAACATTTACAAGTCCTTATGGAACATTTGCCTTTAGAAGAATGCCTTTCAGTTTATGTAATGTACCTGTAACTTTTCAGAGATGTATGATGTCAATATTCTGTGATCTAATTGAAAAAGGAATTGAAGTATTTATGGATGATTTTTCAGTATTTGGAACTTCTTTTGAGTCTTGCTTGGAAAATCTAACAAAAGTTCTGAAAAGATGTGAAGAAACAAATTTGGTTCTAAACTGGGAAAAATGTCAGTTTATGGTCACAAAAGGAATTCTACTTGGACATAAAATTTCACAAAAAGTGATGGAAGTTGATCAGGTAAAAGTGAAAATTATTGCTGAACTTCAACCACCTACTACTGTTACTGATGTGAGAAGTTTTTTGGGTCATGCTAGATTTTATAGAAGATATATAAAAGGATTTTTCTAAAATTGCTAAACCTCTTTGTCATTTATTAGAAAAAGAAGCTAAGTTTGAATTTAATGAAGATTTTCTGAATGCTTTCAACATTCTTAAAGAAAAATTAATTACTGCACCTGTCATTGTTGCACCTGATTGGAGTAAACCTTTTGAATTAATGTGTTATGCAAGTGATTATGAAATTGGAGCTGTATTGGGACAAAAATATGAGAAAATTTTCAAAGTTATATATTATGCTAGCAAAACTCTTAATGAAACTCAAATAAATTACACTACTACTAAGAAAGAGCTCTTAGCAATAGTATATGCCCTTGATAAATTTAGACCTTATCTTCTTGGGACCAAATGTATCGTACAATACCGATCATTCCGCTATTAAGTATTTAATTTCTAAAAAGGATGCTAAACCTAGATTGATAAGAAGGGTTCTACTTTTACAAGAATTTGATTTTCAAATAGTGGACAAAAAAAGTGACAACCAAATTGCTGATCATTTATCAAGAATTAAAATTAATAGTGAGAATATTATTGAATAAAATATAAATGAGAAATTCCATGATGAACAGTTATATGTTATTCAAGGATTACAAACGCCTTGGTATGCAGATATAGTTAACTATTTGGATAGCAATATTTTACCATATGGATTGAATAACAAATATATTAATAAATTTAATAATGATTCTAAATCATATATTTGGGAAGATCCTCATTTATTTAAAATAGGCAAAGATTCTGTGATTCGAAGATGTGTACCTTATGAAGAAACTTTTGCAATTATTCAAAAATGTCACGATTCTGAATTTGGAGGACACTTTGGAGTGGATAAAGCTGCGTTTAAAATTTTAAATTACTGGATTTTATTGCCCTACATTATTCGAAAGATGTTGGATATTATGTGAAAACTTGTGATCGATGTCGAAAGAATGGGGAATATATCCAGGAAAAGATGAAATGCCTCTAAGTATATATTAGAAATTGAGATTTTTGATGTATGAGGTTTAGACTTTATGGGACATTTTATACCATCATCTGGAAAGATTTATATTTTATTAGCAGTTAATAATGTTTCAAAGTGGATTGAAGCTGTAACTTTAGCTAACTGTGATTCCAAAAGTGTTTCGAAATTTTTAAAGAAAATGATTTTTACAAGATTTGAAATGCCAAGGGTAATTATCACAGATGGGGGAAGTCATTTCAGAAATGTAAGAATTCGATCATTCTTGGAAAAATTCGAAATTAAACATAGAATTACTAGTCGCTTATCACCCACAACAAGTGGAATGGCTGAAGTATCTAATAGAGAAATTAAAAGAATATTAGAAAAGACTGTTAATCCTAAAAGAACTGACTGGGTTGATAGACTTGATTCTGCATTATGGGCTCATAGAATAGCTTATAAGACACCTATCAGAATGTCACCTTATCGATTAGTTTATGATAAACATTGTCACTTACCTGTTGAATTGGAACATAAAGCTTACTGGGTGATAAAGGATTTCAAATATGATTTGAATGCTGCAAGAGAGAAATGACTGTTACAACTGAATGAAATGGAAGAGATAAGAAATGAGTCCTATGAAAATGCAAAGATTTATAAGGAAAGAATGAAGAAATTGCATGATAAAAAGATTTCAAGAAAAATATTTGAGCATGGACAAGAAGTATTATTATTTAATACTCGTTTAAGACTTTTTCCTAGAAAATTAAGATCTAAATGGATGGGACCATTTATAATTGAGAAAGTATACCCTTATGGAGCTGTGAATATTAAAAATCCCAAGAAGGGAAAAATATTTAAAGTTAACGGATTAAGACTGAAGCCTTTTATGGGAGAAATGAAACTGATTTACAAGGAGGCTTATGAGCTGAGTCTACCTGATTAATACAACTAATTAGGTCAGTCTGACGACGTTAAACCAAGCACTTTGTGGGAGGCAACCCATATATTTTGATTGTGAGTGTTTATGATTTGAATTTATCTTAATCGATGTGTGTGTGTTGATCACACCATTTTAATAGACCTATTTTAAGACCGAAACTTCATAAATTTGACGATAAGTGAAACGGAGTCGAACGTGGTTCCAGTGCCTAGGCGCCCAAACTTGGAGCCTAAGCGCCAGCATAACCCATGTGTTTCGATGGTTCGGCGCCTAGGCGCCAAATTTTGTTGCCTAAGCGTCCCATTTACAGTTCGTGCAAAAACCGAAAATCTTCAGTTTTTCACATGAATTCTTCCTATAAACTGCTCTATCTTCGTCTCCAATCCCTAAGAAACCCTGATTTCATTCAGAGCAATTCATTTTGGAGGAGAAAAGAGAAGTTTGGAAACAGTGGAGAGAGGAGATCATGGCAATGCGATAAGAGATAAGTCTTTTAAAGATCCTCAACCTTATTTCAATGGATTTATCGCTGTAAGTTTGGAGAAAATATTCAATCATCTAGATAAGATTAAGGTGGAATTGTTAAGTGTTGGAAATCGTTTGCATGAGATGTATCACCAAATCGAGCACTTGGAATGGCAGACGAAGCTTCAATTCGATCATATGGCGGCCTTTCAAGATTCTTAAGTGGCGATGTCTGCTAAGAACAAATGGATTGACGAGAAGACGGCTTTGGAATTTCCAAGGGCGTTGGTCTCTATCCATGCGAGCCTAGCGAACTTCATTGCGAAAGGGATGGAAATTCAAAGTTCGGAGATGAATAGATCGTTGGTTTGTTCCATGTGTGATTGAGTTATGTTTTAGTGAGTTAGAATATGAAGTGGAATTGAATGTTGGATCTAATTTATCATTTTAATTGTTTATGGAAATGTTTGGAAGTTAGAAATTTGAGTAATACTCTCATGTGAGTAATTAGAAGTTGAATTTGTTAAGTTTTGGTGGAAAATACAATTTTTAAATCGAATTTTTGTAAAGGCGAGTCTGGCGCCTAGGCGCCAGAATTTGGCGCCTAAGCACTAGTTCAGCCTAAACCCGAAAATCGGGCTTTTAAACCCACCGACGCCATTAACGACGCCTAAGCTCCTTCTTCCTCCATTTTTCGTGAAAATCAACCATAGGGATACATTTTTAGGTCAGATTTTTGAGTTTTTGAGCTTGGAATCACTCGATTTCTTTATCTCGAGGTCAGATCTACCTTCTAATTCATTTATTTTTTATTTTCACCATGGATTTTTCAACTTTTGAGCAAAACTGAAAATTTTTTATTTTTGGAGTTTAATCCATGGATTTGAAGCTTTATTTAAGTTTTTAAAAGCTTAAATAAGCTTATTCTTTTGATCCTTTAATTTATTTAGCATTTTCTTTCTCTTACATTTAGATGGCTCTGAAATCTATGCGAGGGAAAGAACGAGAAAATTTCGATCATAGCAAATTTACCACTGCCACAGCACATTTCCGTTACAATGATTTTGCTACGACAAAAAAAATTATCTCGGAGAGGAGTTTCTACAATCTTGGTGGAAGGATTGAAGATACGATCGTTACACTGAACTGGCAACGATTCTACTACTTCACTGTTGTTGTTGTTATCCCGGTCGTTAGAGAATTTTATGCAAATTTCATTGTTACCGAAGATTACGAAATCTTCGTGAGAGGAGTTGGAGTAGGATTTACTCCAGAGAGAATCAACATTTTCTACGGCCTGCCACCAAACATCAAGTGCTACTATTCTGGATTATCTCCATCTGAAGGAGATTTGGAGATTATTATTGCATATTTGACAGATGGTACTAGAGCTTGGAAGATCCAGAATGAAAAACAGGTAAATTTTTCATCTTTTAAGCTAAATGATGTTTCTAAGGCCTGACATTACTTTATTTCTGCTCGCCTCCTTCCATCTAACCATTTGAGTGAGGTCACAAAGGACAGAGCTATCCTCAACTACTGCATACAAGAGAGGAAGCCAATTGATGTTGGGAGTATTATTTATGATTCTGTAGCGGCCACTGCTTGTTCTAGCACTTCTGTGGGATTGAGATTCTCATCTCTGATTTAATCTCTATGCAAAAGTGCTGGAGTTGTTGCCGAGCTTTTAGAGGAAAAGCTAAACTCTACCAAGCCCATTGGACGAGAAAGTGTTAGTATTTATGATCGACTTCGAGGTAAGAGTTCTATCACACCCTCTAGTTCATTACCTACTTCAGGTAGACCTTCTACTTCTCGAGCCTCTACTTTTGCTGCTGAGCCACCATCTAGTTTTTGGGAAAATATGCATGAGAAATTTATAGAGCAACAGAATATGTTACTTTTGACTCAGTGTAGAGTAGATACTATAGATTTGAAAGTTGATCATCTTTCTGAGTACACCCAGAGGAAGAGTGATTGTTGATGTTGAGTATTCTGAGTCTCTTGTTAGATTCCTAAAGGGTGATCATTCAGTTCAGTTCCCGACCTGCCCTAGATTTTCACCATTTGATATCCAAAACAAGAATGTAGATTTTTCTTTTGATGATGATGAGGATGAGGAGACAGCTAGTGATGAGTAGATTTCTAGGATTGTGTATTTGTATTATTTATGTTATGTTTTGTTAGTGTTAGTTTTGCATGTATGTGATGATTTGTTTGTTTTTATGTTTGATGCACTGTTCTGAGACACTTATTGTTGTACTAATGATTGTTGGATTGTTAGAGTTTATTTCTGTAATGAGATGTTTTATTTCTGTTTTAGTATAGTGATCAGTACACCTGTTTAGTTTAGTTATTTTTTGTTTAAAAATTATAAAAAAAATTTTGTATAGAAATTGATCCTGCTTACTAAAATTTTTATATATATGCTTAAACATTACTTTATATTCATAAAAAGCATGTGTAGAAATAAAATTTTGCTTTCCAAATTATTTTTCATATACTTAGAAAAATTTCTGATGGAAATATGTTATTCTTTCTCTCATACTTCAGAAATTTTCATGATTCATATTTATACCAAAGCTGACGTTCGGGGGAAGGGAAAATTCTTTGAAATTTAAATATTATTTGTCCTTAATGTACTAATATTTTCTTTAAAAATATTAACATAACATAAGGAATGAAAAATTTATTTAAGATTACTTAAATTTTTGAATTTATTAATAATTTAGTAAACTTAACTAAAATTTCAATAATTTTGATTGATTTTAAGAATAGAATTATTTAATTTAAAGAATAATAAGATTAAAATTTTTTCTATTTATAGTAAAGAGAATTGTATTTTTGAAATACTAAGGAATCAAGATTATTACTTGAAAATGAAAAGATTGAAATAATTTTTGAAAAATACTTATTAAGAATGTCATATTTATTAAGTGAAAATGTATAAGTTTTTAAATATAAGTTAAGGATAGTGAAGTTCAAAATAATTAACAGGCTATCCAGATATAGTAATCCTCAAAAATTAAAAAAATGGAGGATTGAAAAATATCCCTAAAAAGAGAGAGAGAAAAAAAAAGAAGAAAAGAGCAAAAAAAAGAAATGTTAGGAGAAGCTTGAGAAGATGCCTAATAAAAAATTGGCTTCACTTGAATTATCTTATAGGAAGAAAACTAATTATATTTTTAACTTAAATTTTTATATACAAGCATCTTTACTAGAAAAGTTTTCATGAAAGTCTTTTTCTTGTAAATTATCTATGTGACCTTAATATGATAAATTACAATTATTCTTGAAATAAATGAAAAATTTAAAGTCTTATGATTTGGAAGTTAAGTATTCTTTAAATTCTTAAAATTAAATTTAATTAGTGAAATTTGGTTAATAATTTACTAGAGCATTTATAAAACCAAAAATTTCAAGGAATCTTAAATATTTAAACTTCATTCAAGATGTTATACATTTTATGTAATAAAAAGGGTTACTTGAGGACAAGTAACGTTTAAGTTTGGGGGAATTTGATCCATTTAAAAAGTACTTATTTTTATGCCTTATTTATGATTCAATTTTTAAGGATATTATGCTTTAATGAAAGGTATTTTTATGTTTTTTGATATAGGTGATGAAAAAAGAGGTCAAGAAGGAAAAAGGAGAAAAAAGGAGCAAAAATAGAGCTAAAAAGCAAAGTTGCCAAAATTATAGGTCTGGCGCCTAGAAGCTAGAATCCGGCGCCTATGCGCCAGTTCGATACTGAAGCAGTTAAGATTTTTGAGAACTTTAGCCAGTTATTTTGATGGTGTTAAGCAGTTATCAGACATTCTAGAAGACTGTAAGTTACTCCTGATACATAGGACATGTGATACAATACATCTGGACACAGGAAAACAGTTTTAATCGCGAAGAGGTGTGATCCAAAGTGAAGAGGTGTGAAGACCCGGTCACAGAGTCCGGCGCCTAGGCGCCAGATCCTGACACCTAGGAGCCAGATCCTGACGCCTAGGCGCCACAGTTACTTTCTAGAAGATTCATTGAATTTGGATGAATTTTGAAGAGGATCCTTAAGCAACCCCTGGTCATTTTTGAAGCTCTATAAATAAGAGACATTTCTACAGAGAACCGGCCCTCTAGATCTCCAACATCCGGAGATAGTTATAGAGAGCCAACATATTTTCTTCTTAAGTATTTAGTGAGTTTATTTTAGTTATTTTGAGTGTTACTACTCAATTCCTTGAGTAGTAAGTGAGAGTTTGTAAGTGTTGGTGCAGTTGAAGTCTTGTGCTTTGCATTGGAGTCAGTAGGAGTCAATGGATTACTTGAAGGAACATTCCAGATAAGTATTTGTAACTTGGTTCAAAGTTTTATAAATATGTTTTGTTGTGTGAATTCAATGTGTTCTGAGTAGTTATTTTTCTTTCTCCTTTCAACCATGAAAAGATTATAAGATAATTTGATTTTGTTGGATAACTTAACTTAATTTTAAAATTATTTCGGTGATATTCATACCTGATCTTAATTTACTTTTTAAACTGTTCATTTGAATTGTTAAAACCTATTGAATAATTCTCAGACCTATCCGGAGATGAGTTCTTAACTAGTAAATATCACATGAATCCTTAGGTAATCGAAGGCCTTGAGCGGGTTATTCAAGGTGAAGTGCAAATAAATAGGAAAATAATATTTATTGGGCATAGAATTAATTAGTTTTTAGAGTGACAGACTAAATTCTAATAATTTGGTTTATAGAAAAGGAACGGGTCACTAGTAGGGCCGACCATAGCCACCCTTGGACATCTAGAAGTGTGAGACTAGATTAACGCATTCTACTAATAATACATCTTGAACCAATCTATAAATTATACAATGTTCTTTATACTATCGAGCGAAGGTAAGAATATGATTGCTTCTATTTGGCGCAATACCATATTTTCAAGTTCTCCACGAATGATAGTTATTCTGAAAAATCTTGGATTAGTTGAAAAGGCGAAAGTTATTTTATTTATACTTCCATTAACCTTTATTTTATTGCTGCTTTACTTACATCTAGTAGAAATTTCATTAAACTTAAAATTTGAATTTTGTAAAGAAATAAAAGTTATAATTACTTTTAATTTGAAAATCTATTAATTTCTTCAATTAATCTTCTCTGTGGGATCGATAACCAAGACTCCAATAGAGCCCTGTATTACTTGAAACGATACGTATACTTGCGCTTGAAATTGTGACTTTACGAAATCATTATAAATATATAAATCTAAGTTTATAAATTCTCGCATATATAAAAGTCATCAGAAGATTATGCCATTGTTTCCATTCTACTTTTCTTTTGCAATGAGTAGGATTCATGTTTAGGATATTGGGATGCTTTCTAAAAGAAGTTTAATTATAAATGTGATGGTTTTTACTTGAGCTTCATTTACATTACAATAAGAGCTCGTTATAGTGTTAAAATTTGTTGTAATTGCATTGACCTGAAAGGGCAGTGTAATTCTGAACAAAGTAGAACCACATTTAATGTCTGTGAATGAATTGCATAGTTCATTGGGATTGAGTGCAAATAAATAGGGAAATATATGGGCGTCAAATTGTAGGTTTCAGGGTGACAGGCTGAGATACCCAATTTGGTCATAAAGTTTGGTACCTAAAGCTAGGGTTAGCCTTCAGGTGAAGGGAAGTGGGAGCTACGAAGTGGCGGCCGGTATCCTCCCGACCTAACCTTGGATTTAGGGACTAAGCTCAGGATTTGCCGATGTTCTTTATAGCGACTGCGAAGAGGGGTACTCGAAAGAGGGTAAAGAATAGGATTGCTCCTATTTGACACATACAATATTTAATGCATCTCATTCCTATACATCATCCAATTCGTTACATGAGAATAGTAGTTTTTATTATCTCAAATTCACCAAACCAATTTCCCTAAAAAGAGTTATCTTTAGTATTAATATTTGCATTAGGGAGTAGTTATTATTCTTACATATAATCATCTGCATTTAGGATTAGTTGTTAGAAAAACCACTTATATCACCCTTCCAAACTAGGTACGTTAGTAGTATACTAGAATTTAAATAAGAACCTCTTACCTCGCTTCCTTGTGGGATCGATAAACGAGACTCCATTAGAGCCCTTATTACTTGATATGATACGTATACTTGCGTTGAATCATTGTGACTTTATAAAAATTATTAGATATCTATTGTTCATAAATCCTTGCATATAAAAAAAGTCGCATCACCCCGCAGCATAATTGATGAAGCTAGTGATGGTCGCCTACCCGAGGAGTCACCAACTCTGAATCTCACCATTTATCTGAAGGCTCCTCAGCACCATACCTCAAGTAACTTCAAGTTGTCGCCTTCTTGGGCATGTGTGTGTTAGTTTCAACCAGCGTTCAAAATGTGAGGTATTACTTTTTAGATTTTATTCTAAACCTTTCTTATAGTATATACCCTCGATGCCCACCTTTGAATCTGCTCATATCGAAGCGAGTTTAGGAAGTGTGTGGTTGATTTTATTCCAAATTATAGATATAATTGTGTAATATGATATTTAAGGAAAATTACACATACCACACAATTTTTATAGCTACATATCTAGAACCTAAAGTTTGATATTTACATTTATTACACTTGGGTACTAAAAATCTGGTATGAAATGTGTATTTCACTTTTAAAATGTCAATAATAATTTTATCTTTTATATGATTTTAAAAAAGTTTATGTACATACGAAAAAAATTTTCGTGTTAGATATATATATATATATATATATATATATATATATATATATATATATATATATATATATATATATATGAGTTGTAAGGTATGCATATAAATGCACCCAAAAATTTAATTCATTTTAAAACATTAAGTAATGAAAATATTAGATTTAATTCTTAGACGGTTTTTATCGTATATAAATTTTTTTTAATAAGAAAAAAAATCAAATATCATAACAGTCAATAGTCAATTAATCATTTCCATGTCCCGTGCCCCGATCAAACGGAGCCGATCGCTGAATAAACACTGCAAGGAAAACACGCGGCGTCACTAAAATCCGTCCATTTATGCAATATTCATCCCAGAGTAATGCCGCTGCTTTTAGATGCCAAAACCAAGAGACGACGGAGTGCTATGGATTGAGCATTTGAGCTCCATTGAAGCGGTGTCGGTGATGGGACTGGAGAACCTTGGCGAACATATACTGGAGGCGATCTTGTTGAAGCTTGGCCCTCGAGAGTCGACCGTGGTTGGCTGTGTCAGCTCCGGGCTCCGTGTAGTCGCCTCAGGAGAGAACCTTTGGCGCAATTTCTGCGTCTCTGACTTCGATCTCTCATCGCCTGAGGACCCCCAAGGAAGGCCTTGCCCTTCTTTTAAGGTCCGTATTTTCATTTTTCGGTCTCTCACTATATTTTCCCAATCTGGGGCTTAAGCTTTTATTGGTATGAGAGAATTTTCAAGTTAAAACCTCCATAGCTAGATAGCGTTTCTTACAAATCTAGGGTGAGCCAGAGCGAGCCAGCATCTCTCATGATCCCGTACTAGTTATTGGTTTATTCCAGCAAAGTTAAGAACTGTCCCGTTTTTGAGTGGCTTGAGGAGAAAATGCTAAATACTTCCATAGTTTGCAGCCATCCCTGAAAGGGGGTTTGGATTGAGTTTAATTAATTCTAGCATAACTTAAAGGCGCAACATGATTAATGGAATTAGGCCAATTCATATTCTTGTGCGTAATGTTTTAAGTATGACTTTCTGTTTGGTATGTATGAAGCTAACTCAAAAACTTCCACAGAATACAGTTAATCGTGATGATGATGGATGATTCTTTTTGGATTAAGTAAATATGGTTACATAATCCATCCATTAGGCAGGATAAATAAATAATTAATTTGGCAGGATTAGTAACTCAAGTCATCCCAATAAAAAAGGTTATCTTGAAACAATCAGCCATTGGGCATTTGAACCAAACAAATGGTGGCTGTAGCAAGCCAGGGATATAAGAAGTTTTATCAACTTATTGAGATAGGGTTGTCTCGTGAAGCTATTTTATGGATGTTCATTTGTTAACGCCACATTTAACTTTGTTTTGGGAAGAGAAAACCATTGTTTTTGGGATGTTTAATGAACTCAGAGGCTGCTAGTATTGTGCTGTTCATATTTACCTCGATTTTCAGGAGTAATTGATCATCTCATGAAGATGTTTTGGGTGAGTTAAGCTCAAAAAATTTCTTGCACATTTGATGTGTTTTGTCCATTATTGCTAGTTATTGATATTAAGGTATTTTTGCAACACTGCATTGAAAATTACAAACTAAAAATACTAAGCTAGCTCGTAAAATTACTATTGAGCAACACTTACCTAAAAAAACCTTCATATCTTTTATGAGAGCATATCAGATGATGAATGAAGTTTGTCTTATCATCTAAAATGTTGCACGATCATCAACTGGAGTACTGTTTCAGCTAAAGAAATTTAGAGATCCTTGAGCCATTTTCTAATTTCTAGATAATTAAAATATTGTCTTTTGTGAGCATGTAGCTTGCAAAAATAATCATCTTCAACCTTGCTTCAACTATTTGTGTTTAGTTTATAATTCTCAGTGTTCATTCGTTCTTGCTAAGTGTTTCATGAAATGTTAATTTTATTGTTCAACTTACATTTAGTTTATCTCTTCAATTTTTTAATCATTCAATACTAATTTTATCTGATCATCTTATGGATGTATACTTCGTTATACCTGCCCAAATTGTCTAAGTTTATTTTGATTATCTAATCTATAGGAAAGTACATATTCACATTAGGAAGAAATTTATTTCCTGCTCCTAGAATATATTCCGCTAATGTTGTTTCCTTTTATTTATATATTCTATTTTTGATATTTCCTTAATTAGCTGGATTTCTGTTTTGTTTCCTTTTGTCATTATATGTATGTGGTGAATTGTAATGCTTTAACACGAGAAATAAAATATTTCTTAGAATTTTTATATGGTAACAGAGCTTTGAGAAACTTATTTTGTTTGCGAGGCCGCAGCACTAGTCCGCCTCTGCTTCGTTTTTGAGGCTGAAGTGTGTCGAACCAAACTTTCCCGTTACCGTTGAGGATGAAGGATCCATAGAAATTTCTATCGTCATCGCTTGACACTCATGTACGCACATGTATGCATAAACAATTGCGTCGTCTTCTCCGTCGATGTCGTCCAAACATTACCTCGACACTCGTCATTCAAACCATCTCGCTATGACGATCATGATGTACTATCGATCGCATTTGTTTGAACATTTTTCCAATACTCATATATGCTCGATCAACTTGCTTCATCTCTATCTAGTCGTTCGACTCTTCCAATCGAGTTCGCTGCTAAATATTCTCACAGTTGAGATCACATTGACATTATTCGCCGGACTCCTCCAATCTAATTTGTGATCTCATTTCATCTCAAAAACTGTTCATTCGAACAGTCCTAGCAGATCAGATCACAAAACTGTTCTTTCTCTTCGGTTCGCTTGGGCATCGTTTTCTTCTGAGCAACATGTCGTCTTGATTCGGGCCTCACAATTTTATCATAGTCAAATATGATATGATCTCACAACTTTTTCATTTGAAGTATCTCTATATCAACTTTACATATTCAATACCCAACATGTCTGACAACTCATCTTATCTAGTCACTAACTATAAACTGCATGATCAGAATTTTCTTTAAAGATATTGATCTTTCTTCATGTACGTCTGTGATAGAGGAAAAAATAGACATCTGATATGCTAAATTTTTGCTCTAGAAATGACAGATTCTAAATACTACTTGAAAAGTTAATGAACACTTAGTTATGTCATGGCTAATAAATTCCTTGATTATGGAGATTGGATAAAATTTTATGCTCTATAAGATAGCCAATGAAATGTGAGATGCTGCACGTGAAACTTATTCTAGCACTGAAAATTCTTCAGACTTATTTGAGATTGAGACCAGATTACATGATCTAAGACAATATTTTAACACTAACACATTGGTTGCAATTGGACATGTACGAGGTTTATTCCTTGAATTGTCCTAGCAACTTTGACTTGTATAAGAAGATTATTGATTTCTTCTTAGCCTCAATAAAGACTTAGATGAAGTCAGGGGGAGAACAATATAAATTAAATCGCTTCTTACTATCTGTAAGGCATTTGCTGAAGTTTGAAGGGAGGAAAATAGAAACTAGTTAATGATGACAGACAATCACACCACACCATTTATTGAAGGGTTAGCCTTATACACAGACAACTCTTCGCCTGATAATAAGCTCAAGAAAGGGCGATCGTGATGCGATCATTGAAAGAAACCTGATCATGTGAAGGAAATATTTTGGAAATTATAAAAAAGCCCTACAGATTGGAAGCCATCTAATGGAATACATGATAGTGAGAACTGTGCAAATACTACTATAATAACCAACAATAATGCAGAATTCAGTCCATTCACCAAAGAGCAAATTGAGGTACTAAAGAAAATACTGGGTCATGGTCACAGTTTCAGACAAGTAATATAATCCTCTACCGAGCAACTAACTAGTTTGTTAACACATCGAAGTATCTTACCACATGTTCTTATTGTTCAAAATAATAAATTAAAATCTTGGATCGTTGACTCCCGAGCCTCAGATCATATATGGGAGACATTAACGTCTTCAAAATATTACAACCCATGTACGCGTCACTCCCAAGTCTGAACAATTGAGGGCTCATTCTCATCAGTAGCAGGAACTAGATCAGTCGAATTGACAAATCACCTTCACCTCTACTGTATTCTGTGTTCTAAAAATAAACTGCAATCTACTCTCAATCAGCAATCATGTGACTTAAAATGTGTTATGAAATTTTATTTCAATTTTCATGATTTTTTAGTTAGTGAATTTTTAGGAAATGTGATTGGCAATACTAAAATGTTTGATGGTCTATATCTGCTGAAAGAAAATAGTCTCATCGATAGAAAAGTTCATTCGTCAAATTGTATTTTTGAGTCTAGTTCAAGTTTTGTTAATCTAGTTTTCAATCTATGCTCGTTTTGTTCAAAGTCAAGTTTTTTTAAAGCATCGTCTCATTGGTCATCTAAATTTTGCTTACATTAAAAAAATATTTTCACATCTGTTTATCTATAAAAAATATGATGTTTATCAATTCGAAATGTGTAGACTTGCAGAACATACCAGACATGTATACTCTAAACTACAACAAGCCTTTATATCCTTCTATTGTAATTCGCAATGATATCTATAAATGTGGCGCGATGATTTCTATCATTCAGAAATGATCATACTAGAACTACTCGGGCGTTCCTTATGAGAGAAAAATCTAAAACTGACATTATATTTCAATCATTTCATTCTATGAACTTTACTCAATTCCAAAGTAAAATTCAAGTACTTTAAAGCTGATAATTCTAATGAATATTTTAATTTTATTCTTGGCTCTTATCTTTCCAACCACGGTATCATCCATATAAATCCTTGTGTGGATGCTCCGCAACAAAATGGGTCATAATGAGGAAGAAAAACATTTATTTGTGGTGGCCCATGCCATTATGATTTTTAATCACGTGTCTAAATATTTTTTGGGGAAAGTCATACTCACTGCCGCGTATTTTATCAATATAAGTCCTAGTTGAGTCTTTAAGTTTCAAATTTCTCGTAATGTTCTCATTGATTTATATCCACATTTTCACTCTTTTTCATCTTAAATTTGAATTTCTTTGGTTGTTCGCCTTTGTTCACATCTACCAACAACACTGCACCAAACTCGATCACAAATCTTTTAGATGCATCTTCGTAGGTTACTCCTCCAACCAAAAGGGATACAAATGCTACTATCCAATCACTAGGAAAATATACATCCTCGTGTATGTCACTTTCTTTGAGAATCAATCGTACTTTCCCAAATATGAAGTTTAGGAGGAGAACTCAATAGAATATCAATCAAACCCCGCCACTCAAACAGCTGAACCAAATCTTACCACTCAATAAACTCCATTTGAAGAACCAAACTCTGCCACTGAAACTGTCTTAATTGTGTCTACACCTTAACTTGACACCAGTGATCAGGAACTTCATGTCTATACCAGAAGAAGCATGTAGAGTACACCCTGTAGATCATGAACTATCAAGAACCTAAACTAAATCCACTTGCACCTGATAATCATAATGGCATGGATTTCTTATCTCATGTTCGAAGGTGTACTGATCATCCAATCAAAAGATATATAGCTTATGAAAATTTGTTATAATATTATAGGACTTTTGTGATAAATCTTGATAGTATGCAAGTTCTTAACTCTTTTCAAGTGGCTCTAAAGGTTTCAAAATGGAAACAAGCAGTTGTGGAAGGAATCCGGGCTCTAGAAAATAATAACACATGAGCACATACAAAGTTACCTCATGAAAAAAATTCTGTAGGCTGCAAATGTATATTCATGGTTACATAAAACGAAATAGAAGTGTAGAGAAATTCAAAGCTAGATTGGTATTGACTACCAGGAAATCTTATTCCTTTTGCAAAGCTCAATACGTTTTGTGTTCTTCTCTCTCTTGCAGTAAACCAAGGCTGATTTTTACCAACCAGATGTGAATAATGCCTTCTTGAATGGGGACATTGATGAAGAATTTTAATGTCTACATATCATGTCTTGTAATATAGGTCGAACAATAAGAGACTGCAAGCAAAAGTCCTTTTATGGTTTGAATCAGTGTCCTTGTACTTGGTTTGATAGCTTTACTAAAGTTGTGATTACAAAAAGATATTGGTATCTAGTCGATCATACCGTGTTTGTTAAATCTATTATAGAAGCAAAATTGCAATTCTCTTAGTATATTTTGATGATACAGGTGATGATTTAGAGAAAATTATTATACTAAACAGGTTGATTGCAATAGATTTAAGATCAAGGATCTTGGGACTCTTAGATACTTTGTGGGAATGGAGTGGCTCAATCTAAGGAGGGAATTGTCATCTCCCAAGCTAACAAGCGAGACCAACTTGACTTATTAGCTTATGAGCCGGCTCCTTTAAAAAATAATTAATATAAATTTTACTCAAAATATTTTGAAATTCAAAACAATATCTTTAAATTATTAAAATTATTTTAAAAAAATGATATTTACAATTTATGTCAAGTGATATGTATTAGTTTTTTCTTAAATTCTTGTTGTATTTGTCACTTTATTATAATATTAACTTGATTAATGCTATTTTCTCTCTTTCATATTAAACAAGTCAATTCACGAGCCAACTTGAACTCATAGATCTACGTCAAGCTTAACTTCAAGCCGAGGGTGGCACGAGCTTGACTCGAGTTGTCTATACCCCTAGTGTTGGATATATGTTGTTTTTAAGAAAATTTGAAAATCATGATATTGAGATATACATAGATGTTAGCTGGGCAAGAGAGACAATTGATAGGATATTAACCACTGGATACGGCTCATATTTCTGGGGCAATCTCACACTTGGAGAAGCAAGAAACAATTTGTTGTCTCTCTAAATAGTGCAGAATCTGAATATTGTGCTCTTGTATTGAGAATATATGAAGGAATATGGCTTCATAAACTGTTAAGATAGCTTAAGGTTGAGACGAAGGATAAAATTAAAATGTACTATGATAGTCAGGCGGCTATTAATATTGCGAACAATCCCGTGCATCATGACATAACAAAACACATAGTGATTGATCGACACTTCATCTCAGAATATGTTACCAATGAAATTTTTTAGCTCGACTATGTTTGGATAGGGAGATTGTTGATATTCTCACCAAAGCACTATCAATGGTCATGATGAATTGAAAAGTACAGACTTGTTTTGCACAATATATACAACCTAGCTTGAGGAGGGGGGTAGCGAAGTGCAAATCTGCATTTTGATGAAATTTATTTCTTTCTTTCAGAATATATTCTACTAATATTGTTTCTTCTTATTTTCATTTCTTATTTTCTATTCTTTCTTATTTAGAGGGATTCCTTATTGTTTTCTTTTGTTATTATATATATGGAGTGAATTGTAATGCTTTAGTGGACACAAGAAATAATACTCTCAAAATTTCCAGGTAATCTTCAGTAGGTGTCACTAACACTATCCTCTTAATATAATTAGTTCTTAATTTGTCCCTCCAAATTTTGTAGCTCATGTTATTGCCCATCTTATTCTAATATTCCCACTTTTACTACACTTCGCTATCAACTACTTTTTTTGCTTACTGCAACTTGTATCCATATAAAATCACGAGTCTATACAATTCCTCTTGTTACTTAATGTTTTTGAATTACTTTTTATTTTAGCTACCCAGCCTTAACTCTTGAAGTTATATGTTCAATTTTATCTCCATTATTTCATAGATTATAGCTACTGAAAGGGTGTTAGTTGGCATTTTAATTAAATCTAGCATAGCTTAGTATCCCTTCATGCTCAATTGGATTAAGCCAGCTCATATTCGTGATGCATAATATTACGTATGACTTATGTGGTATAGATGAAGCTAAATAAATGATATCCACACAATATAGTTAAATCCTAATGAAGTGGAATATCTGATTTGAATTAACTGTATTTTAGTCTTTTAAATTAACCAAATTTGGTTAAATTATCCATCCATCAAGCAAAATAAATGAACAATTTGGTAGGATTACTCAATTAATTCATTCCCAATTTAGGATTTATCTAGAATCAAACGAACTCTAGAGTCTCAATCCTTACAAATGCTGGCAGTAGCAAGCCAGGGATAGTTGTTCCTCTGATTGATTGCGACATACAATTGCTTCATGTATTCTTTTGAATATATTTACTTGATATTTATTTGAGAATGCCACATTTCACTTTTTGCTATGAAGCATGGTTTTTGAGATCCCCGATGAACTCAGAGACAAGTAAAAATTGCGTTTTTCCTATTTATTTGGCATTTAACATACTTTTTTTTAAAAAAAAAACTATTGTATATTGGTTAATTTTTTGCACATTATTACATAATGCTAACGTTGGGCAATATAAAATAACTCTACTAACATTGCTTATAAAAGAACTTGTAAGCCATGATTACTATAAAATCTCCTCATATTATGCCCAAGTGCTTTTCAGATGATTAAATGTTATCTTTCACATTAGATAATTCGTGGTTTTCATTTGTGATGCTTACATAAACGAAGTAAAAATTCTCTATATCACCATTTTTTTTCCCTCCAACTCCAAGTAATTTTAAACTTTTATTGTGAGATTATAGAGTTTGTAAAAGTCATCATTGTTAGCATTATCACAATTATTTGGGGTCGGTTTATGAATCCTTATTTTTTGTTCATTCTTTTTGAGTGCTACTTGACGTATTGAACATAATTTTCATTTTACCGCAGGTCTACCCTTTGTTCTTTTTAATTTTGCATTTTATGAATGTATTTTATATCATTCATTGTATATTCCCAAATTAGCCATGTCTATTTTCTTTTACTTTATCATCAATATATGTCATTCTAGGCATTTCTAATGTAATTATTTAATTTATTCTTCTTGGCATTGCTATGTATCTATCATAATATTTTCTTTTTTTTGCCATACTCAATTATACTGTGAATGACTTTATAAATACCCTCAAGTTCAAACAATATATGGGCTTAATTTACTTTAAGTCTTCATTAAAACTATTATTGGTATGGTACTACTGAATTATTTTTATTTTTCAATCATGTAACATTTATTCGTGAAGGTATATCATCATTCATGTCTCATTCTTCTACATAATAGATTTAAGGAAATTATACCTAACATATCTAAGTATCACTCTATATTTTAATACTCTAGATTGACAATCTGATGATTCGATTAGGAGAGTAGATGTTTAAGATTCGACTTATGTTAAAAAAGGCAGAGGTAGACCTTGGAAGACTTGGGCTTATTGTATAAAATATGATCTTAATTTATTAGAATTGAATAAAAATATGACGCTAAATTGGACGCAATGCAGAAAAAAGATTCATGTAGCCGACCCCACTTTGTGGGATTAAGGCTTTGTTGTTGTACTCCTGATTGACAATTGTTATTATTAGAACTATTAAAATTGTATTTCGTATATCAATATCTGTAATATTGATTTTAATCCCTTAATCTTTTTGATAATTTATTTATTTTTTAAAACTTTCACTCATTTTAACATGTCTCACTGATAGGAACCAGATCACATGCAAAATATATACATTAAAGCACTTTTGATTATCCATACAAAGTCATACAAAAAAAAGGACTCATTACTAATCTTTGATGTAATGCTACTGCAGTTGAGAAATCATTGGTCTCTTCATAACTATTTTTCAATACGTTTCATTGCTCTATCATATATATATCTTTAAATAGCTTCAAGTTATTTTTCACTTCATTTTATTCTCAACATGCATTGAATCAAAATTTGTGGTTAACTCAATCATATATCTTTTTAAGGTCAATAAAAATTATGCTTGTTCTTCACTTTTTATAATTTTTTCCTTCATTACTTGAGCATAAAAATCGCTTTCATGGAAGATCTTAGCTAAAGTCAAATTGGTTGTCCAAAATTAGATAATTTCTTAGGATTCCGTTCCACCACTCATACATATTTTCATTATATGAGTTATAAGTTTGTTTTCTCTTTCACTAGTAGAATATTAAGTCTCTTTTATTCTTAAATATACTATTAAAATACTTCTTCAATTATTTGAGCTCTGCTTTGTCGTCGACTTTCATTTAGAATATTTGCTAAGCAAATCACTATAGTATCTGTATCACTCTCCAAATTTTAGTTTCTCATCCAGACGTGAAGCCTAACCTTCATGCATCTTAATGGATATTTGAAAATCTGCATTTTTTAAAAGCACTAGTCTTGTCTGTTGAGACGGGCAAATTAGTTAATTGATTGCAATATTTTATTTTATTTTTTAATTTTCTATTCATAGTTTGACTTCATTTTAGGTTTTATTATTTAATAATGTTTGTGATGATGTGGCTTATGAGAATGTATTTTGTTCTCTATTGTTTTGCTTCATTAGTATGGTTTGATAAAATTTTTTTGAATGTTTTCCTTTGTTCCATTAGTGTTTAGTTTAGATTCTTGATGGTTTGCGTGATTCACTTTTTGGTTTATCCAGTTTCTAACGTTCCTATGGTTATGTGATCCACCTATACTCATGTTTATCCTTTGTCGCTATTTGCCTGAGCCTTTCACGCCTATCTTTGCCACCTATACTCATGTTTTAACTGATAAACCTATCCTTTCGCTGCTGAGTCATAGGTTTTTACAGCATTTCAATAATTCAAGCTTCAAATTTTTTATTCTAGGAGAAATGTCCAAGATTGTAGGAACATGGGAATTTTAATGTTCAGAAATAAAATTTTTTGAGGCTTCCGCTGGAATTGGCGAGCCAAAGGGCAAGGGTTGGAGTGGAAGTTCAAAGCCACAAAGGGGAAGCGAGTATATGAAGGACATTAGTGATTTCGTTGTTATAAGGAGGCAAACCTGCCGAAGGAGGAACGAAACCACCTTTTCGAAGCCGAACTACTTTGGCTTCCCTAGATGCGAAGCAGAGAGGTTGAGAGCAAAGTAATTGGCGTTGTGAGAGAGTAGGAGTAGCAATTGATGATTCCACATGAGAGTCGCTGCAATTTGGCTTGAACGAACACATGAGTGGAGTTTTTCATGTCGATTGTAAACCGGGCAACGAATTTTAGTTGTCAGGAGAGGTGCATGCGAGCATCACGCAGGTTTCAGAGTACTGAATCGAGCTCAAACTTTTTGAGCGAGCTAGAGCTGGTGGTAACGAGCAGCAATCACATGTAAGTGGAAAGAAGATTTATCTGATTTTGAGCAGGCACAGTGGTTTGGGAACCGTTTTGGGTGAGTTCTGTGAGAGGGAGAAGGAAGCTGTGCTAGCAACCATGAAGTTAGGATTTCATTTCAAGATTTATTTTAATTACTATGTTTTATATTTTATAAATCTATTTTGAAGAATTTATTATGAAGTTTTATTAAAGTTATAATAATAATAATAATAATAATAATAATAATAATAATAATAATAATAATAATAATAATAATAATAAATAGAATTAAATTATTAAAGTTGACCTTCATATTATCTATAAGTTATTAAATTGAAGCTTTTAAGGTTAAATTCTAAAAATAAAAATGTGACATAAAATAATGAATTTGATAAGACAAATTATAAAAATTAATTTGTAATTTAAGATTCATTTCTTAATTTTATGCATAATAATAAACAATGTAAATAATAATAATAATAATAAAGCAAAGAAATCTTAGTCATATTTTATTAAGCATTGTAAGATTAATAAATAAATTTAAACAATTTTAATTGGTAATTGAAATGATACAATTAATAAATTATAATAGTAAAGGTTAACAAAGCTAACTAAATAATGCAAATAAAGAAAAAATAAATTTAATGTTTAACTATTTAAAACCATAAGGTTAATAATTTTATTAAAGTAATATTTATTAAACTTGAAATTGAAATAGTACAATAATAAGTAAAAATATGTAATAAGGAAATAATAATTTGTAATTAATAATTAAACAAAATATAATTAAGTAATATGATAAAAATTATTAATATAAATGCTTTTTATATTATACGTGTTCAATTGAAAGAGTTAGGATCTGAGGAGTAGAAGAAAATGGACATCATTGAGTCGAGTTCACTTATTTTTAATCATGCTTATAACATTGTGCTTTTTGTTGATTGCTTGCATTAGTATGATATTTATTTAGATATATTGATATTATATGTATGTTATGATTACTTTATTATATTAGTTAAATTGTTCATCTATAAATGAATATTCAGATACTTATATTGATTAAAATGAAACGATATAAAATGATATACGATAGAATTCACCCCTTTATGATACTGGTTGTGGACGCTAATGTACCAATTCACGCAAACTAGAAAGAAGATATTGATGTTGACATACCTTAATTGGTACAGCTAAGATGATGGTCCTGTAATAGATGTAAATAATATAGATAAAGATAAGTTATTATACTGAACAATTAATTATTTTAATTTTTACTTAATGATTATATATTAACTGAATAATAAGGTATCAATTATTTTGATACTGATTTAATATGTTTAACATACATGCTTATTGTTTATCTTTTATTACAATATTATGATTTATAAATATGAGTATTCATTGCTTTTTCATAATTCACTAATTTGTTAAATATACATTTCTCAAGCTTAGGGATAGAGAAAAGAAAATGAGCAGTAAAAGAGAATATTTATAGATAATGTAAGTACAACAACAATAAGCTTTTATCCCACTAAGTGGGGTCTTCTACATGGATCCTTTTTCTTCATTGTGTCCTATTAAGTTTCATATTTTCATTTAATTTTAATAGATTAAGATTATCTTTTATACAATATTCTCAAGTCGTTTTAGGTCTACCTCTGTCTTTCTAAACATAAATCAAATCTATATTATCTACTCTCCTAACGGGATCATCAGTTGGTGACATTTAATGTGTCCAAACTATCTAAGACGACTCTTTCTAATCTTGTCTGCCACTGGAGCCACACTAACCCTATCACGGATATATTCATTTTGTATCGTCTCTAAGTTTCAAGTCACTCATCCACCTAAGCATTCTCTTC
The DNA here is from genome assembly GCA_022702705.1 of Papilionanthe hookeriana x Papilionanthe teres. Lineage (NCBI taxonomy): Eukaryota > Viridiplantae > Streptophyta > Magnoliopsida > Asparagales > Orchidaceae > Papilionanthe > Papilionanthe hookeriana x Papilionanthe teres. Next base: position 134,719,500 of record CM040425.1, on the reverse strand, counting down.
TGAACTATGCTTTCTTTCATGCTTCTCTTTTATAGGCCAACATCCTGTGCCATAAAGCATTGTATGTCTCACCAACATTTTATAAAATTTTTTTGAAGTTTAAGTGGTACTTTTCTATCACACAATAAGCTTGATACATTCTTCCACTTCAACCAACCAACTTGAATTCTGCAATTAACATCCCCATCTATATCAAAATCACTTTGAACAATAGATCCGAGATATCTAAAACATTCACATAATGATTTGATCAGCCATAGTTACAACTCTGCCACTAGAATTACTACTAAAATTACATTCCATGTATTCAATTTTAGATCTACTCAAACGAAGGCCTTTCTACTCCAATGTAGACATCCGTAATTCAACTATGTCCTGAACTCTTATTTCTAGTATTATCCACAATAAGAATATCATCAACGAAAAGCCTACACTAATGTACATTCTCCTGTAAATGTCAAGTAAGAGCATCCATAACTAAAGCAAAACAATATGTGCTTAAAACCGATCCCTGATGTAATCCAACTAAAAAAGGAAAATGCTCAGTCAATCCTCCTTTTGTTTGAACACAAGTAACAAATCTAATTTAAATATCGTTAATGACTTGAATATAAGTCATATCAATGCATTTTTCTCTAGAATTTTCCAATGGATTTCTCTTGGAACCTTATTGTAAGCTTTTTTTTAAATGAATAAAAATCATATATAAATTCTCCACGCTCTCACTGTATTTCTCCATAAAAGCTCTCAAGAAATGTATAGCTTCCATAGTAGGCCTGCCCGACATAAATCCAAACTGATTATGAGAAATGTTTGTATTACGTCTTAACCTATGTTTAATTACCCTCTCTCATAATTTTAAAGTATGACACATCAAGTTAATTTCTCCACAATTTTCGCACTCATGATCATCCCTTTTATTTCAAAAATAGGGACCAAAATACTCTTCCTCCACTCCTCAGACATCTTTTTAGTTTCTAAAATAATATTAAAGAATTTACTAAGTTAAGAAACTCTCAAATCTTCTAAATATTTCCACGCTTATATTGGAATATTATCAGGTCTTACTTATTTTCCACTTTTGGTTTTTTTTAAAGCCTCAACTTTTGTTTTTACTAATACAACACTAAAAACAGAACTTATTATTATTTTTAATGATATTAAGATCATTAAAGTCGATCATTTTTTCAAAAACTTCATTGAAATGTTTTTCAAAATAGCTCACTCACCTACGGTAAATATCTTCCTCTAAGGACAATACTTTTTTATTTTTATCTTTACTACACTTTACTTAATTAAATCTTTACTTTTCTTTCTTTTTCTTTGACTAGTTTGTATATATATTTTCACACTCTTTAATATCTAATATATTATAAAGATTACTAAAATCAGAATTCTTAATGTCATAAATTGTTCTTTTAGACTCTCTACGGGTCACCTTCTCAAGTAAGTTAGAGAAACATAGTTTTATTCATAATTTTTTTACTTTTTAATTGTTTTTTTCGTTATTGACTTCTTCAATATTATTTTTGCTAGCTAATGACATCAATCGCCTCGCTCTCAACCTATTTGATTTGCTTCTTAGGAAGATGAAGTTGTTCGGCTTCGAAAAGAGGGTTTCGTTCCTCCTTCAATAGGTTTGCATTTTTATAACGACGAAATCGCTAGTATCCTTCATCTCTTCGCTTTGCCTTTGTCACTTCGAAATCGCACTCTAACCCTTACCCTTTTGCTCGCTCCAGAATGGAGTGTTACACATCCAAGTGGAACTTATTTGCTTATTGAAAATTATAGTCTTTCTCAATCTTATGTGCTTGGTTATACATTAATTCCTTTGAGTGCGTTGCAAGTGTGATTATCAATTTTTAAGGAAATTTATTTTCTTGTAATAACATTAATATCTAGTGACAAAGTATAACTTTTGATGATCAAATTATTAAAAAGTTTGAACGATTTACATCTCTCGGGTCTATTATTCAAAGTGATTGTGATATAGACGAGGATATTAATAGTAGAATTTAAATTGGTTGGTTGAAGTGGAGGAATGCTTCAGGCCTTTTATGTGATAGAAAGTATTGCATGGACTGAAAGGAAAATTTTATAAGATGGTGGTGAGATCTGCAATGCTCTATGGCGCTGAATGTTGGCCCTTAAAAGAAAAGCATAATATTAAGTTAAGTGTTGTCGAGATGAGAATTATTAGGTGGATAAATGGCTTTACAATTAGAGACAAAATGCGAAATGAATGCATCCGTGATTGGGTTGGTGTAGCTCTAGTGACAGACAAAATTAGAGAGTCCTCTTAGATGGTTTGGTCACAGTAAAAGTCGACCATCTGATGATCCGATTTGGAGAGTAGATGTTTTAGATTCGATTTATGTTAAGAAAGGCAGTGGTAAACCTAGGAAGACTTGGGCTTATTGTATAAAAAATGATCGTAATTTATTAGAATTAAATGGAAATATAACACTGGATAAGACACAATGGAGAAAAAGAATTCATGTCACCGACCCCACTTAGTGGGATTATGGCTTTGTTGTTGTTGTATTTGTTGGTGATATTGTACCTTACTTTCTTTTTTCTTCATAAGTTTATTTTGGTTTTGTGAGTGTGTAATTGATTTAAGTCAAAATATTACTGATTTATTTATTTATTTATTAGTATTTTGATGATCATTAAATTTTCATTTGGCATGAATTTTTTGTATTCTTTGGATTAGATCAAAAAAAGGCTTCAGTGTTTTAGTAGATGATCTTTATTGTGAATTCTATATCTGATTTGTGAGATTTACCTCAGTTATATCATTTAGTGACCAGGAGAATCTTAGATCCTAATATATCATTCATTTTTTAGTTACAAGGAATCTTGGGCCCTAAGTTGATCTGTGCTAAATTGACATTAGAGCTTAAATTTTTATGAAAATGTCAACTGAAAATGTGACTTAATATTGTATATGAACATATCATTAAAGTGTTGAGATTTTGACAACTTTTTAAAATAAACTGGTTGAATTATTAATTAAGCAATTCAAATTACTGAGAATATCAACCAAGTAGCAAATTGAAAATTTGGAAATTAATCTTTTTCATTCACATGTACTTGAAGCTAAGTATAATCATAATGATGAATCCATTCTTTTAGAAGTTAACTTGACTGGAAGCAAACCATCATGGGGTAGAATAATTAAAATATGCATTATGAAGTGTAAGATAATAAAGTATGGAAATCATAATTGTGCAGTTTGGCATAGATAATGACATAACCAAAAAGATAAACTTTGAAATGCCAACTTTTGATGCGTCCTTTTTTTCTTTTAAATTGGTGATGAACATGAATATTTTGTTTGGACGAGCTTGGAGTGATGTATATGAAAATGGAATTAATTTGATGAAATAAAATATATAAACTAAGCATCGAGAATGAAAGGGAAGGTTTTAGAAGAGAACCTACAATTAAATGGGTTGAAGTGAAAGACTACTAAAAAATATAATGTTATGATCTTTACTTGATAAGTTTTTAATGTTATATTTATTTTCTAGGTGAGGTTGGCCTATGATTGTGCTCTACTCATCCTTGTATTGGAAGACACTATTTAAAAATGTGCATATACCTGAGAATATATATTTTTTTAATTTCTAAGGTATGTCTTGATGACCTTTTCGATAAATTACCATCTTGAGACATTCATCAGGTCGTTGATTTAATTCCTAGATCATAATTGCCCAGCTTTTCATATTATATTATGAATTCAACTAAATATATTGAGCTCAAAAGATCGACTAAGAGATTGCTTAAAAATGTTATATTACTAAATTATAAGTTTTTCTAGTTATTCTTTCTTAAACCTTAGAAAGATGCTAGTTTAAACATGTTTATAGAGAATTGGCAATTAATAAAATTATAAACAACTATCAGTTTCTGTATTTCAAATGGATGATATGTTAGATATTATGTGTGTTCTATCTATTTTGAAATTGATTTGAGCAGCTGTTATCAATAAGTGACAATGAGAGAGATAGAGAGGTGATTGAAGAACTGTATTAAAAATAAAAAATAAACTATGTGAGTGTTTATCAATGCCTTCTGGATGGATTGATGATTCAATACTTTTGTGAGAGTTATTAATCACTTCATATAGTATCATTAAAAAGTTTCTTGTTGTGTACTTCGATGATATTTTGATCCATAACAAGAAAAGAGAGGTTTTGGTGCATCTTAAGAAAGTTTTGAAATTATATAAATCAATAATAATTGTTTTGACTTTGAAGAAATTTTTTGTCATCTTAATTTTTTTGGAATGGCGATTGATTGTTGGTCATCATGATAAAGTTAAGGAGATTAATAATTAGTCAACGCTATCTAGTATTTTTGAGATTATAAGTGTGGGTTGTTTTGTGATTTTTGAGTGAATATTAACGGATTTGATAATATGATTTCACAAATTTCAAGTATTTTAAGAAATGAGAATTCATAAGAGAAAAATATTTATTATGCTCCCACTTTAGTTAAAGAGGTACAAATCTACCTTATGTTTAGATTACATGATTTTAATCAAGTGTTTTTTGTGATGTATTTGGATTAGCTTTTGGTTGAGATTTTTATTTTTGTGATTTATCTCCTTTATATAATCTATGCATCTTACAAATATCAATTTCCTTATGCTTAAAAAGTCATGCTGGTGTGGCAGCATAATGTTGAGGATGGATATTGATAACTAGCATTTTGATTCAATCATTATTAAAAAATTCGGCTTGCTACTAAATTTATGGAGATAAGTGAACTGACTTGATGCCAATTTGAAAACGGCCTTTGATTTATTCGTCTTCCTCCTTGAATTTGTTCTGTACAACAAATAGGAGAGAAAACTATACAGAAGAGTCTCCAATGCTTGCAATTTCGAAAGGAGAGGGCGATCAAAAAGAGAGGTCATTTTGAAAATCAGACACCGTGAATCTTATAAGTAAATGTGTAGGAGAGAGAAACTAATGGTGGGGAAGCGAGAGGAGAAAGAATAAAAGAAGAAATCTTTTAAGCTTTATTCTTCTTTCAATTATAATCAAAATAGGGCCTATTTAATATCTATTTATATAAATATGGTTCCAAGGTAAAATAAAATTAATTTGATTCAAATATACGTAACTCATAAAAAAATCCTATTATCTATTTTAAATAAGATGATCCTAACATTAAATAAAATGAAATTGAAATAAAATCTTGGGATAATTCAAATGCTAGAATATTCCAGAAATAATCTTTATTTATTGCATAGCAACCCTTGCCTACTTGATCACAATCACATTAAGTTATAGTCTGTAATTTAGGGTTTAATATCCTAGCCAGGCTTCATTATTTTGCACCAGGATCAGATTACGTCATGGCTTACCGCTTCAAGGGAGTGTCCTAACCTTGGGAATATTCAAATTTAATTTTTTTGTTAGTTTTGGAAGTAAGCATTACAATCCACTGTTAACCTAACATCAACCACGAACCTTTCTCATGCAGCTAGGTCTGACAATGGCATTATTTGCGTTTGCAAAAATGAGTAGATTGTAAAAGTTAATGCTTAGGCTAAATCTTCTTTTATTTCGTTTTGCTTATATCTTTGTATGCAGGCAAAGTGTTTCCAATAGAGGAAGCAAAAGCAGATCAAGTTTCCCCCTTTCCACGTTCTTTTCCATTAGATTGTGAAAATTTACGTTGTTTCTTCTTCTTGCACTAATTTGATCTGGTCTGTTTTTCCATTCTGTTTTTTTTTCTTTTTCAAAATAGTAATAATGGTCATGCACATTAGTTTAGTGTATCTCCTCTGTCACATATCTAATGTCGTTAAAACTACAGGCTGCTTATGAACAATGGTTGAAATCCTTTTTGATGTATCCACTGCCTTTAGTAAGGAGGGCTAAACAATGTTGGAGTTCAATTAGAAGTTGGATGGCCGTTAATTTTCCTGAAGCTAATGATACATTGAGGAGGGGCGCCACGGAAGCTGAGATTAAAAAGGCTGAAGAAAAGCTTGGGGTGAAGTTTCCTCTCCCTACAAGAATTTTGTACCGTTTCTGTAATGGTCAGGATACAGAGGCCTTGGATAGATCGCAGTACGGGCGTGTAGCTCTCCTGGGTATTATAGGGGGTTATGAATTTTATAATCACTTAGTAAATGTGCACTTACTATCCTTATCCCAAATTGTCAAAGAAACAAAGGAATTTGTACCAATGATGGGTTTCAAAAGCAAAATTATTGTAGTGGCAATGTCCAACTACCTGGACAAGCGGTTCCTTCTTAATTGTAGCAGCGGTCAACTCTATGTTGGGACTAGAGATATGTCAAGTGCAGGCGAATTGATGCTTTGCATACCTTCGGATCTACTTAAGCCAGAATCTGATGCCTCGAATGGTTTACCACAGGGTGCACTGATGTTGTGGTTGGAGGAGCATTGCAGACGCCTTCATGATGGTATAATTCAAACTCGAATGCTCAGAAAATCCCGAACAATCTGTTTATTTCCTGAAGCAGTTTCTGATACTCCTATGGTGAGAAGGTCAGAAGCAATTAGCTTATATCCTATATATTCAAATGCTGTAACTAATGGTGTTCAGGTAATGGAATCTGTAAGACCCACGCCAATAATCCTTGCATTTTGTTTTGGTTATCTAGTTTGATATTTTTTTTATCTCTCCACCTGTATGTGTTTAATATAACTGATTCTTCCGCAAAGTAAAGAAGTAATGCATATGCATTCATGCTCTTGGAGATTAATTTCAACTTATGGCACTTCATTAGAATATCGGGAGCACTGGTCCCAAGAGGAAAAACACACTTGCGCTAGTTTATGCTTACAAAGTAAACCTGTATTGTAATCTTTATGCATTTAAAAAAAGTTCAACTTTTTCTATGCAAGTTATTGAAGATCCTGCATTGTAAATATTGCTTTATCTTGTTGCAATAATGATTAAAAATCTTATATGGTGATCTGAAACTTGAAAATTGTTCGGGAATAGTTCTAAACTATTTATGATCATTATAAAGTGATTGCAGCTAACATGGTCAAATTCTATTGAATGTCCTGTCCAATTACAGCAGCTGGTGCGTATAGTATGTCAATGTGCATCTAGTAGACTATACAGACTATCTATTTCATCAAGATGGATTAGAGAGAAATTTCCATTTTGCATAGGCACAAGTACTCAGAATATTTCATGGTTTTCTTGTTTTGTTTTTGTTTTGTTTTTTTATTTTTTATTTTTTATTTTTTTTTGTATGAAAAGCCTGGGACCTTCTCATTATGTGAAAATGACAATTAAAAGGTTATAGAATTAAAAATAAATTGAAGTAACGACTAGGAGTTAGAAAGTAATGGAATAAACCAATTCTCATTTCTTTTTCTTACATACACTGTGGATGGGACTGCCAATTTATTCATAGTGATGTCGTGTATAATAAAGACTTATTTTTTGACATTTTTCTTCTCACATTTTTCTATTGTTCCATTTGATATTCCACTGATGGTATTGCATTTTAGTCGTCAAAATTCAAATTGAATTTAACGACTTTAGCAATGACAACTTTAGATAAGAGCTTCTGCGGTTTTTGTGCCTGAACTATCTACTCTTAATGGAGAGAGGAAGCAGTACTGTTATTCCTACTCAATCCGCATGTCACTAATTCCCGAGGAATGCTTTTTGAATGGTGTATACTATTCTACTTGCCAACTTTCTTCCCGGCATTGGATCATTAGATCCAAGGACAACATCGTAGATGAGGTATCTGGAGAAGCCGTGATAGGCTTGGTTAGTCTCACTGTAACTATCTTCATCTCTTTTAGTTTCACAATTCTCTTGGCATTCACTAATCTATTATATTTCTAAAAGATCTTTCAGAATGTCCTGTTATATTTTGTACGGGTGGGGTTAATTTTCTAATGCATATTCTTCATTTCCCGCATCATGTATCATCTCTCATTATAATTAAATTATTCAATAATATAGCTGAATCTGGAAGATAAATACAGTTTAATCACAAGTATGATACAACTAAATTAATTGTCCAATGATTTAGTTGTATATATATACTTTTTAATTTAGTTGTATGGTCTCTTAGGTTGTTTTGAGGGATATACATGAGACTTATCCTAAAATCTGATGCTTGCAGTATCAGCTTCATCTTAATAAAAAATATATTAAGATTTCTTGACACCAGCAGGCACTTGCGTGCACACTCACACAGATATATTATATTTAAGCGCACACTCTTATTTTTTATGTAATTCTTGTGGATGCAGTACCCTCTTTTGGGGCCAAATCAAAATGAGTTTGTATATGAAAGCTGCACTCCTCTGCCTGATGCTTTTGGGTCTATTGAAGGTTCTTTTACCTTTGTTCCTGGAAGGTACATTCACATGCAAAATAAAACTCATCTATGTCCGATGAAAAACATTATTGTAGCATTTTAGTAATTTTGAACCCTTGTTTTGTCAATTTTCTCTTAGTTGTTATAGATTAATGTTTTTTTTCTTTGATAATTTTTTTTTCTTTTTTACCTGTAGTTTGGCTCATCCGGAAGGCCCACCTTTTGAGGTTAAAGTAGCACCGTTCAAGCTTGAAGTACCTGAATACATTTTCTGATCAGAATTTTAGAGTTTTTTATTTTTATTTTTTAAATTTGGTAAAAGATGAGTGCTGAAGCACTAATTTGATGTAGAAGAGTTTTCGGCCTCAAGACATTGATAATAACTTTCGAAGATACTTATCGACTATGTTAGCCACCATTCGCATGTTCTTGGTATGCATTTTATGCAATGTCACGAACATTTTGTCATTTATGCAATGTCACAAACATTTTGTTGTCATGCAACTCTATTAAGGAGTGCTGGTATGTCAAAAGGTTTATATTACCTGCTTTTTGATATGGGTGTTTTAAGCTCATGAGTCAACATTATATTGGGTTTATATTTGAGTCTCACCCAAATTTGAGCAGATTAATTTATATATATATATAGTACACTCGGATTGACGAGTAGACCATAAAAGGCTTTGAATGGGGGACATTGTGCCACCACGTTCACACTGAAGCAGAAGCCTCATCGAAGCGCAGACTTGCCCTCAAAAGAATCCCCTACAATAATGTCATCGTGATCACGACAAAGATAAATAACTATCAGGTGGATAATATTCTGGTTGACATGGGTAATTCAAGGCAACCTTCGACAATATGCATCTATCGGCCGACCGACTGGTGGTGATGATCGGTTGGTGTCACTGACCAGCCCACTCTATGGTTTCTAGGGCGAATGAAAGGAAGCCCTGGGAATAATTAAACCATCAGTCAGGTGACAACCAGTTTACCAAAAGGGAAGTCTTCCTGGTGGTTCATATTCCACCCACTTATAATGCCATCTTCAGTCACCCACAGGTCAATAATTTCAAAGCCATGGTCTCCACTTACAACGTCACAGCAAAGTTTCCATGCGACAGTAATCATTATTATTCGGGGAAACTTGAAGCAATCTCGAACATGTTACCTTCGGAAAGTCAGCAATGGGGAATAAAAGATTCAATATTCAAAACCAATGAAGGGGGGGGGCGGGGGGGGGGGGGGGGCGGGGGGTGGACATAAACTTTTCCTAAATAGTGAATTTGATGCAGGATAATACTTGTTGATCCAAACACACTTTGGGAGCATTAAGATGTTTTTTCTTAGTCAAGCACTGAGGTGCTGGGCATCCTGATCGATGCAGCCTGCCACCACTTTAATGTTAATCCATCCATCTAGCCAACAAAGCAAAAGATGAGAACATCAGCCATGACTTTGGCTTGGTCGATCCTCAAAAGAGGTGTAGAAGCTTTAGAAAGCCAAGTACATTCAGGAGGTATAGTATCCAACCTGGGCCTCAAATGTGGTCATGGTCCAAAAGTCAAACGACAGATGAAGAATGTGCGTGGACTTCATGAAATTAAACTTTACTTTCCTGAAGGATAACTACCACAACTATGGATTGCTACTATGGTAGATCCAGCAGTTGGCCACTTTGTGATGAGCTTCCTGGATACCTTTTCTAGTAATCACCATATCAAAATGCATTTCGCTGACTTGGAGAAGATAATATGGGCTTAGGAATGTTAGAGTTACCTACCAACATTTAATGGATTTAATGGATGTAATCTTTTCAAATCAAAAAGAAAAAAAATATAGAAGCTTTTGTGAATAATGTCCTAGTTAAAGTTGGTGGATTAAACAACATATAAAATGTATATATATATATATATATATATATATATATATATATATATATATATATATATACATACACAAACATAAATTCAGACACTCAGAAAATGTAACATGAAACTCAATCCACTGAAATGCACATTCAGAGCTTCGACCATTAAATTTCTTGGATATATCCTGTTGCATGAAGATATAAAGGCCAACCCAAAGAAGGCACACTGACTTTTTAATATGCCCTTTCTCCGAAACTACAAAAGCTAATTGACAGGATAACAGCGCTTAATTGATTCATTTCGAAGTCGGGCAACAAATGTGTAATGTTCTTGAAAATTCTAATGAAAACCAAGAGCTTTGAATGGTCTAGTGAATGTGAGCAAATGTCGTAGAGCTTAAAGAAATCACTAGCCTCACCACTGTTACTACAAAGTCGAAACCAAAAAGAAGAACTTTCTTTATCTCTGGTAATTGGGCCAGAAGCTATTAGTTCAATCTTGGTCTGGGAGAAGTTGGGAAAGGAATTCCCAATCTACTACACCAGTCGGGTTCTCAGAGGTACCAAAGTCAAGTATCCTATCATGGAAAAACTAAATTTTTTTCTAATCATCTCTGCTCATAGGCTTTGATCGTATTTCTAGACATGTCTAATTAGGGCCATCACTGACCACCCCCTCAAATACCTACTCACTTGGTCGAAGTATTTCTATCGATTCGTAAAGTGGGTCTTGGAACTCATGAATATGATATCATCTATATACCCCAAATGACGATTAAATCTCAAGGTGCCACAGACTTTCTGAAAAATTTCTCTAAAAGAGGTGAACGAAGCGAACGAACTATCACCGATGACTGAAATTGAATCTTGTACATCAACAGAGCCTCATGTTAGCCTAGAGCAGGAATTGGACTAATAATGAGCAGTCGGAGAGCATCTTCCCTATTCAGTCATCTTTGAATTTGAATCACCAACAACCAGACAGATTATGAAGCATTGATAGCTGACCTATGTCTCTCATGAAATGGGCGCCTGACAGTCAGATTCTCAATTAATGGCGAATCAAGTCAATGGAGAGTTTGAGGTTGGAGATGAAATGATGGCCAATTATTTGAAAAATGCAAAGGCAGAGATATGGAAGTTTGTAGACTTCAGAATTGAGTACGTAAGTAGGGAGGAAAATCAGGAGGTAAATTTTCTATCCAAGAGCATTTACTTTCGAAAGGGCACCCTAGAAACTTCTCAACTAGAGAACATGGAGGCAGAAGTGGAAGCACAAAGAATTTGATGGATCCTTGGATAGAATATCTAGAAACCAGAAAGATTTCTAATGAAATTACTGATTTAAGAAAATTCAAGTTCGAAGCTACGTAATACCTCATGATCGAAGGGAAACATTTTTAAAGGTCAGCTACCTAACACTTCTTAAGATGCGTTAATGAAAAAGATGTGGATGAAATCCTTCGAGAGATACAGTCTGTTGAATGTGGGAGTACACCAGCTGTGTGGAAAATTTTTTTTTATCATATCAACTATATGTTTTCGAGAATAGTTCTATCTTAGTAGTCAGGCACGATATTCATAGAATAACATTCCACCCAAAAGGATAGGGGTATTACCTTTGAATGGGACTAATCACCAAGATGAGGAAGATCTCATTATTTCATGGGTCTACAGAACCAAAGGGTTTCCCTTACTTTACAGAAGTAAGATAAGATTTATTTTATTATGGGTCTGAGTTTCCCTAAGAGGGGTCTCCCTCATAATTAAATGTTGTGTGAAAAGATTGCATGAATTCATTTATAGTTTGCACATCTTTTTGGATGAAACTGTACTTGAAATGTATTTTTTTGTTTTTCTTGCAGGTATAATAGGAATTAAGAGTGGAACAAAATGGAAGAAAAATTGAGCGAAAAGGAGGAGAAATAAAGCAAAAGTCAAAATATTGGGTTGGGTGCCTAGGCGTCAGCCACTGGGCACCTTGGCCTTAAATTTGAAGGCTAAGGCCTTAGCACCATGAAAGTTGGGCGCCTAGGCGCCTACCCAAATATTTGCAATCCGAGAGGCTTACGCCTAGGTGCTAACCACTGGGCTCCAAGGCCTTAGATGTAAAGGCTAGGGCCTTGGCACCAGAAAAGTTGGGCGCTTAGGTGCCATATCTGAATTCTGTGCAATTGCAGCAGTTCGATTCACCTGTTTAAGTGTCGTTTTGGTGGACTAGAGGCAATTTGAAAAGAGAATATTAAAGGCTATTTAAGGAAGACTGGAGACAGGGGGAAGAGAGCTTTTTGGGAGAAGAATGATAAAAAGTTTCACTGATTGTGAGAGATACATCTGTAGTGTGGAAGGCTTGCTCTCGGCTAGAGAGAGCAAGCTTAGAGTAGAGAACTTATTAGGCTCTAACTGTTAAAGTGAGGAGAGGCTACTGGAAATTAGCAAGGGCTTGTGTGGAACTTTCTCAAGGTTGTATTAATGGAGAGAGATAAGTATTTTTGTGTTTATATATTGAAATTTTCAGTAAATACATTCGTATGTGGATCCTCTTTGTTTCAATGAAATCTTGTGGTGTTTCCTCTATATTTTTTTAGTAATCTCCTCTACCTTTTCCTTATGTTGATCAAGTAGGAAGTGTAGGGATGTGGAAATGATTTTAAATTATCTTTAACCTATTAATGTGATGATCTTTTTTTTGCTTTTCATTTACACATCACTTTGGCCAAATGATTTGTTAAATCTGTTGTGAACCCATAATGACTTGGGAGAGCTATGACATGAACAACTAGGAATATCACGTTGAACTATAGGATATGAAGCAAATGTATCCTATAGGGAGATGCAAATAAATAGAGAGATATTCATTGTTGGGTTGAAAGTTGGGCTTAAGGAATAAATGCTGGAAGAATCACCCTAATTTTAATTGGAATAACAATTCTAATGGATTGAGGCAGCGGCTCTTCCAAAATGTGATACTCAATGTGTGGCTAAATTTTTAAAGAAAAATATCTTTAGCAGATTTGGGATGCCTAGAGTGGTCATTATTGATAGAGGGAGCCACTTTATAAATAGAAGAAATGAGGTATTAGTTACTAAACACAGAATTAAACATCAGATTGCCACTTCTTATCATCCCTAAACTAGTGGTTTAGCGGATGTTTCTAATTGTGAGATTAAGGACCTTGTAAAAGACTGTCAAACCTAATATGAATGGTCTTTGAAATTAGATGATTCATTATGGGCCTACAAAACTTCATATAAAACAACTATTGGAGTATCTCCATATAGGCTCATATTCGACAAAGCTTGTCACTTACTAGCATAATTGAAACATAAATCTTATTGAACTGTTAAGTGACCCGACCCGCAATTACATATTTAATTAAATTCCAATGGATGGAAAAAAATTGACCCAATTTATATTTAGCGGCTAGAGTACGAAATAGATATGTTATAGAATTTAGAAGTTTAATTAATGTTACACACTAGGGTTACTAAACAAGTATACATATCTTTTCAAGTAATTTAGGGCATTCTTTAAAAACCCCGGTATCGAACCTACAGAGAATGATCTATAAAAACTCATAATACTTCTACTTAAACTGCAAACACAATTTGTAGGATAATAGTGACGAAATGTTTGTAAAAGGTTAAATCTAAATATTTGCTAATTCTAATTTTAAACGGAATGTAAATGAAGATTTTCTAACTAATTATGTTTAAAGGAGTTCGAATAATATGAAAATACATTTCCCCTTACAAAGAGATCATAATTAGTGTAGGAATCAAACTTTTAAAGGTTTAAATGTTGTATTGTGACAAATAGGAGCATACATATTCTTTACCCTCTTTCAAGTGCATAAAAAACATTGGATTTGATGGCGTCCGGAGCCGTATCAGAGATTTTCTTTGTGTCGATGTCGACGTTATTATTTGGAGTCGCCATTCTGTTTATCTATAATGTTACCTTAATCTTCAATAAATCTTATTTCTTTGGATCCCATAAAAGATACTCAGATAGTAAGAAATTTAAAGAAAATAAGGGCTAATAAGATAAAAAAACTGTAGAAAAAGAGATGTCGGTGATAATTCCTATAAAAGAAGATTCTAGAATGTCTTATCTTAGAAGTTCTATATAAGGATAATGAAATTTTGGTAACTAGAGATTTTTAGATATAATATCTATCCTGAGTTCTTTAAATCTCCTACGAAGCGAAGCTTCTATAATTAATTACATCTTAGACAATTATGATTATCTAAGAAAACTATTGATTAATGTTAATCACTTATTTTCTAAGAAGTTTCAAGGAAAGAAACGTTAACGTACAATCCTAAGGGTAATATGTCGTACTACCCTAAAAGTTTGATTTTGTCAATTTTTTTTATTTTTGTTTTGTTGTTTGTCATTTTTAATTTTTTTGTCAATGTCATTATTTTATTGTCTTATAATTTATTATTTGTTTTGGTGACTATCCTAAAAAGTTATAGGTTTTGTGACTATCTTAAAAGTTCTAGGTTTTATTTTATCTTGGTTTTGTTATTTTAAAATTGCTTGTTTTGTTTTATTTTGTCAATATCATTGTGATTTTGTTTTGTTTTGTTGTTTTTTGTCCTGTCTTCGGAATTTTGTCATACAAAACAGAGTTAACACACTCTATAACATGCAAATAAAATCTAAAACAAAATTAATGTCGTCGTTTCATCTTTATCGTTCTGCAAAACAGAGTTAGCACACCTTATAATATGAAAAGAAAATCTAACATTTATTCCTAACCTGTAAGAAAAAGAACGTTAGTTGAATGTGAATTAAACTTAAGTTATATTTCAATTAAGTTTAATGTTGATTAGACTTAAAATCTAAAAAAAAAGTTAGATTTTAATATTTTAGATTTAATGTCATTTGAATCTAAAAATGTTAAGTATAATGTTGATTAGACTTAAAATCTAAAAAGTTTAGATTTTAATATTTTAGATTTGATTTCATTCGAAAAGCTTACGTTTAATGTCTATTAGACTTAAAATCTAACAAAAAGTTAGATTTTATTATCTTAGATTCGATGTTATTTGAATTTAAAAGTTATAAATTGATTAGAAGTCTGATAATTAGATTCAATGTCATTTGAATCTAATATTTGTGGTTTAATTATTTGGTTAAGTTAGGTTTAATATTGGTTGAACCTAATGTTTGGGTTTAAGTTGGGTTGAACTCAAGTTGAATTTTGGTTAAGTTAGGTTCAATATAAATCAAACCTAATGTTGATGTCAAATTAGGTTCAATTTGAGTTGAACTAAAATTTATCTTGAGCTTGACTTAGGTTTAAGTTATGTTAAACTTAAGGTTTAGATTTGACTTAAGTTCAATTTGTGTTGAACTTAAAGTTAGGTTTGTCTTGGTTTTAATTTGGATTTAACTTAGGTTTATGTCAGGTTGAGTCATAAGCTAAGTGTGAATTAAATCCAATGTGGGTTGAATTTAAGTTAGGTTGGGGTTAACCTGGGTTTAACTTGAGTTTAATTTAGGTTTATGTTAGGTTGAATCCTAAGCTTAAGTTCAATTTGAGTTGATCTTAAGTTAGGTTTAGTTTAACTTAGATTTATGTCATGTTGAACCTAAGTTAGGTTTGATTTAAGTCTAATATGGGTTGGACTTAAGTTAGTTGGGTTGACATAGATTCATGTCATGTTGAACCTAGATTAAATTTGACTTAAGACCAATATGGGTTGGACTTAAGTTAAGTTTAGGTTAACTTAGATTCATATCATGTTGAACCTAAGTTAGATTTGACTTAAGTCCAATATGGGTTGGACTTATGTTAAGTTTAGGTTAACTTAGATTCATGTCATGTTAAACATTGGTTAGGTTTGACTTTAGTCCAATATGGGTTGGACTTAAGTTAAGTCTAGGTTAAATTAGATTCATGTCAAGCTGAGTCTAGGTTAGGTTTGACTTAAGTCCAATATGGGTTGGACTTAAGTTAAGTTTAGGTTAACTTAGATTCATGTCATGTTGAACCTAGGTTAGATTTGACTTAAGTCCAATATGGGTTGGACTTAAGTTAGGTTTAGTTTAACTTTGATTCATGTCATGTTGAACCTAAGTTAGGTTTAACTTAAGTCCAATATGGGTTGGACTTAAGTTAGGTTTAGGTCTAGGTATAATTAAATTTTAGTTAGTTAAGTTTTAATAATTTAATTAAGTCTAATGTGTTAGACTTAATTAAGGTTTAAGTTTGATTAAATCTTAGTTGGTTAAGGTTAAATAGTTTAATTAAGTATAATGTGTTAGACTTAATTAGGCTTTAGGTTTGATTAAA
The DNA here is from genome assembly GCA_022702705.1 of Papilionanthe hookeriana x Papilionanthe teres. Lineage (NCBI taxonomy): Eukaryota > Viridiplantae > Streptophyta > Magnoliopsida > Asparagales > Orchidaceae > Papilionanthe > Papilionanthe hookeriana x Papilionanthe teres. The sequence goes on along the minus strand of CM040425.1, from coordinate 134,702,975 downwards.
CCTTGGTTGGTTAAGGTTTAATAATTTAATTAAGTCTAATGTGTTAGACTTAATAGGGTTTAAGTTTGATTAAACCTCAGTTGGTTAAGGTTTAATAGTTTTATTAAGTCTATTGTGTTAGACTTAATTAAGGTTTAGGTTTGATTAAACCTTAGTTGGTTAAAGTTTAATAGTTTAATTAAGTCTAATGTGTTAGACTTATTTAGGGTTTAAGTTTGATTAAACCTTACTTGGTTAAGGTTTAATAGTTTAATTAAGTCCAACGTGTTAGACTTAATTAGGGCTTAGGTTTGATTAAACCTTAGTTGGTTAAGGTTTAATAATTTAATTAAGTCTGATGTGTTAGACTTAATTAGGGTTTAGGTTTAATTAAACCTTAGTTGGTTAAGGTTTAATAGTTCAATTAAGTCTAATGTGTTATACTTAATTAGAGTTTAGGATTGATTAAACCTTAGTTGGTTAAGTTTTAATAATTTAATTAAGTTTAATGTGTTAGACTTAATTAGGGTTTAGGTTTGATTAAACATCAGTTGGTTAAGGTTTAATAATTTAATTAAGTACAATGTATTAGACTTAATTAGACTTTATGTTTGATTAAACTTTATTTGGTTAAGGTTTAATAGTTTAATTAAGTCCAATGTGTTAGACTTAATTAGGGTTTAATTGTTACTTAGGCCTAATGTAAGTAAGGTTTGAGTTGATTAATTAAGTTTAATATGGGCTAAACCTAATGAGGTTTTAAGAGTTACTTAAACCTATTGTAAGTAAGGTTTAAGTTGATTAATTAGGTTTAATATGGGTTAAACCTAATTAGTGTTTCAGAGTTACTTAAACTTAATGTAAGTGAGGTTTAAGTTGATTAATTAGGTTTAATATGGGTTAAACCTAATTAGGGTTTAATAGTTACTTAAACCTAATGTAAGTAAGCTTTAAGTTGATTAATTAGGTTTGATATGGGATAAACCTAAGTGGGGTTTAAGAGTTACTTAAACCTAATGTAAGTAAAGTTCAAGTTGATTAATTAGATTTAATATCGGTTAAACCTAATTAGGGTTTAAGAGTTACTTAATCCAAATGTAAGTAAGAATTAAGTTGATTAATTAGGTTTACTATGGGCTAAACCTAATTAGGGTTTAAGAGTTACTTAAACCTAATGTAAGTCAAGTTTAAGTTGATTAATTAGGTTTAATATGAGTTAAACCTAATTAGGGTTTAAGAGTTACTTAAACCTAATGTAAGTGAGGTTTAAGTTGATTAATTAGTATTAATGTAGGTTAAATCTAATTAGGGTTTAATAGTTACTTTAACCTAATGTAAGTAAGGTTTAAGTTGATTAATTATGTTTGATATGGGTTAAACCTAATTAGGGTTTAAGAGTTACTTAAACCTAATGTAAGTAAAGTTTAAGTTGATTAATTAGGTTTCATATAAGTTAAACTTAGTTAGGGTTTAATAGTTACTTAAACCTAATGTAAGTAAGGTTTTAAGTTGATTAATTAGGTTTGATATGGGTTAAACCAACTTATGGTTTAAGAGTTACGTAAACCTAATGTTAGTAAGATTTAAGTTGATTAATTAGGTTTAATATAGGTTAAACCTAATTAGAGTTTAATAGTTACTTAAACCTAATATAAGTAAGGTTTAAGTTGATTAATTAAGTTTAATATGGGTTAAACCTAATTACAGTTTAATAGTTACTTAAACCTAATGTAAGTAAGGTTTAAGTTGATTAATTAAGTTTTAAGAGTTACTTATACCTAAGGTTGTTAAGGTTTAATGATATTTAATTAAGCCTAATGATGTCTTAGACCTAATAAGAGATTTGATTTATATTAAAACTAATTTAGTTCAGGTTTAAATAAGGTTTAATTAAGCTTAAGTGATGTCTTATGCTTAACTATGGTTTGATTTTTACATTAAACCTAATTTAGTTAAGGTTGAATGGGTTTAATTAAGCCTAATAATGTCTTTGGGCCTAATTATGGTTTGTCTTGAGTCCATTTGTGTTTAGACTCAATTTTAACCTAGTCCATTGTGAAATTGGCTAAGCTGGGCGAGGAGAGGATTTTTAGGGTTATGAAATATTAATTTTTAATTAATAAATTTTAACCTTAATTTTAAAATGTCATTTAAAATTGTTTAATGGTTTAAGAATTATCATTTTAAGGTTGTTGTCTGTCAACTTAAATTTCCTAACCATTTTTTCAATTTTTTTCCTTAATTTTTATTTTTTATAATGATTGTTAAAAATAATTACAAAGTGTCTTGAAAATTAGGAAATTGTGTCTTAAAAGATATTTCTAGCCTAGGAAAAGTTAAGGGATATCCCTAAGGGCCTAGAGATAATTTTCCCAAATTTTTATATTTTTATGTTTTATAATTAATTTTCATTAATTAAAATACTCCAGAGAGTATTTAATTATTTAAAAATTAAATTCAGAGAATAAAATTATGATTTTGGTCTCATAATTTTCCTGAGTTCAGAGGTATTTTTGTCATATTTTTTGGAATTTTCTATGTTAAGATATGTAATTTTGATTTTTTAAAGGTTTATCTGGATTTAATAATTCCAGATAAATATTTAGCTGCTGCATGTCCTCAGACGGGTCGAAACGCAGTAGATCCTGTGTGGGGATCCGAACAAAGGAGATGACGAGATTTAATCACAGTTGTCCATTTCCAAAACACAGAAATGGATGACATCCATTCATTCTCTTCATCTGTTTTAAACCCGAACATCGTCCATGTTTTAGACACAAGATCTTGCTCGATTATTGATGGAATCGAGTGATTTTTTTTCTAGAGTTTCATCTAAAGGAGACGAACATATCCATACGGATTTGTATGGGTTTTGAATTGGTTAGACCTACTCTAGACCAAGCCCGAGCTCGGGTTAAGTGTGAAGAACCATACCTTGGCCTCAGTGAATATAAACTCAAATTGGATGGCTTGGAAGCTTTGTTTCGACCTCAGAAAGTTTTTCCCCAAGTCAATTTGGGCTGAAATGGAGACTGTATATGACTTTGTCCTCAAGGTACCTCGGCTTGAGAGGGGAAGGTCAAACAATGGGTTAGGATCTATGAGGATGGCTAATTTTGATTGGGCTTATCTTGGTAGAGTGCTAGGAAGCTTCAGGGATGGTAATTTAAAGTTTTGGATAACTTCATTTTGAACTCTATTTTTATCCTGTTTTAAGGTCTTCGGGTTGGCTAAATTGAAGAGATTGAGTGGATTTCAAAGCTCAAATCTATTGGGGATCAATTGCCTAGGTCCTAAAGAAGAACCTTGGTGTTGAAGGTCAAGGGATTTGAGCAGTGTATGGGTGTCTACAATTTTGGCCTCCTCTATGGATGCTCTCGTGTTTGGGTTTATTTATAGCCATGGGAGAGCTTTGGATGAGCTTTGGCTAGCTTGGAATCATCTAGGGGAGTTGATAACTGTTCCATGATGGTCTTAAGATAGGATTTTGGATGAGGGATAAGTGCAATTCCCTTTCCCAAGAGTAACCCATGTTGGGTATAATTATGGTGAGAGCTTGGTTCTCAATTTGGCTTGCTTCTATTGGCTCTCCAATGAGGTGGATATGGCTGGCAATAATCAGTTAAATTAACCTCCCTCAAGTGATTTATAAGTTCATTCAATGAAATAAGGGAGGGGAGGACACATATCCTTCTTCTTCCTCATTTTCCATGTAATGTCATGATGAGTTTAACCCTAGTGTAAAGGGTAGTTTAGCTAAGCTCTCTCCTCCATTGGGAGAAAGGAGAGGTGCATGGTTACTCAACCATTTCTTCTTTAAGTATATGGGGAAAAAGTGACACTTAAGCTTACCTTCTCATCATGGTTATGATGGTTTCTAACCATAGTAAAAGAGATGTTTAAATGATGTCCATTCACCATTGGATAGTCTATGGGGTGATCAAAACCTTTATGCAAGGGTTGGCCAACTCATCTCATGCAAGGGAATGAATCATGGTTTGAGTTTGGGAGAGGATAACACCTCATTTATTTTCATGATTAGAGTGTCACCATGTCTTTTAACCATGGTTACGGTGGCATATCATAGGTCACCCAATGGTTTGATTCTTTTTTAATGAATCTTATGGGTTGTGTGTAACCCATGTGAGGTCATTGTTGACCTCACTTTTGTGAGGGTCACTTACCAGACACATTAAGATAGGAAGTCTACTTACATTGACCTCTTAGAATTTGACAAAGGACAACAAATCCTAAGGCCTAGGATAAAATCTTAATAAAGTCTTTTTGACCAAAATTTTAATGACAATATAAATTAATCAAATCAATAATGACAAATTTTGAAAAAGATTAATTTCATTAATCTAAATAAATAAATTTGATTAATATAGTTAATCTTAACCTAAAAGGTCAAATTTTGGTCAAGACAGTCAATTCATCATTTAATGACTTCTTTACTGACTCAAAATTTATATGACCAACCATCAAGGCATTACAAACATTTAACTGACAAAAAAAATGAGACATTTGATTACTTGACAATATCAAAATGACTCAACTTTATCAACCCTAGTCAAGTCTAAGGTTGATATTAAGACCAATGACCTTATGAGAAAATTAACCATAAAAAGGTTAAATAAATCATATGAGGGCAATTAATGACTTAAATAGATTAATCATAATCAAATAAAGTCAGTACTGAGAAATTTTTGACAAAAACATGACAAATTGACTATTATATGGCCTAAATACTTCTACATTGACCTTATTGCCCTTTTATGAACTAAATGACAAACTAGGTCAAATTGACTGAATTTTGACTCGATGAATGTTTCATTGACTTCATTAATCAGTTTTTGACTAAAAATTTTTAAATTTAGTCAAAAATGACAAAAAGACAATCACATTAATCCCTCTGGACAATTCATGACCTAAAAGGAGTTAAAATGGTCAAAATGGGTAACTTATGCCTTCCTTGACCACAAATTTGACTCCAAAGAAAAATGTTGACCTGATCACCATGAAATTGATAAAAATCAACAACATTTTGATTCAAAACTCACCACATTGACCTTTAGTTTAACCTAAAATCCTAATTAGGTCATCATGACCTATTTAGACCCCAAAATGACAAAGCCATCAATTTTGTGACCAAATCAACCATGACAAGGTTGATAATGTCACATTAGACATTTTTGGATTAAAATTGACCAGCCTGGGTTAACTTGGGTCAACATTGGTCAACCATGGTCAACATTCATTAAATTTGGTTGAAATACTTAATTTTGAACAAAAAATGATGAAGATGATACGAATTAATCAAATAAATAATTTTCAAATTATTTTGATTAATTAAATGGCTAATGATATAATTTCTAATATTTTTAATTAATTAAATAATTAATTAAAAAATGGAAATTTCATTAAAAAGCCGTAAAATGATAAAATATTCAATTTTAAATTAAAAAAGACAATATTAATCAAATAATTAATTTCAAATCATTTTTGATTAATTAACTGATTAATAAAATGTATATTTAAATTTTTAATTACTTTTAATTAATAAAATAAAAATATGATCAAAAGGTTTAAAATGTGACAAATTTAAACCTTTAACTTAAGAAAGACATAAAAATTAATCAAATACTTAACTAAAATTTATTTTAATTAATAAATTGAATAATGAAATTATTTCCAATATTTTTTTAATTAATGAAATAATTAATAAAAATGGAAATTAAATCAAAAGAGCCATGAAATGGAATTTTGACCCATGACATCATGTGTGACACAAAAATTCCTATAATTAATTTTAAATTAAAATTAAATTATGGAGGGTCACTAATAGGTTACCCATAACCCATTAGACCCATCATGACATAAAGACACATTGAACAAACCCTAGTTTAACCATGGTTAACGTTTGGATTAAAAAATTTGGAAAATAGAATCCTACATGGCATTTCCTCACTTATGCATGAAATGAGATGGCATAAGGATGATCTTTTGTCATCCTTGAGTCATCTTAAGCCTCTTGGACATCCAATAAGAGTAAAGTAAAGAGTGGCTTGGGTTATGACTTTACCATGGTTGAACACCATATTTGCTTCTTTGTGCATGAAATGAGTCACCTCACTTACATGGCACATTCCTATCAAGTGAACCCAAAATGGATGAAGAAGACCTTTAGGGGAGGCTCTAGCTGGCCCTAGAATTATTACAATTGATTCCCTAAAGCATTAGGCTGAAGGAATTTTAAAATCTTAAAATGGCAAACCAAAGCTTAACCATGGATACACCTTTGCATGGTTTGATTAAAAAATCCAAAGGCCTCCTACCCAATCAATTGAATGCTGAATTCCTCTTGGAATTGTTTAATAAGGATGTTAGGAACTATCCAAGATAGTTCCTAGATCAGCCAAATCAAAAGGGCAGCCATCTATGGCTATAAATAGGACCTAAACTCAAAGAGAAAAAGGGGGAAGAAAAAGAGAGAGATAGTGGCCCAAGCTTTGTCCAAATCCCCTTGCTCCCAACGGCAAAAATCTTCACTAGGATCTTAGTGATTGAATCCATATCAAACCTAGCCCTTAGCTTGCCTCAAAGCTTCTCCAAATCAGCATAAATGGGATAACCCAAAGCAAAATTACAAACTAGCCACCTTTTGTCTTGCACCTATATAGACCCGATTTGAGTCCAAATTGAAGTGTGGAAAAGCTTCACTAGGACCACAATAAGTTGCCAAACCATCCAATTTAAGCTCAAAGTTGTTGTGGCAAAGGTATGAATTTTTTTAGATAATTATATGATTATGTTTAAATTTTTGATTAATCATGAGTTAAATCAACTAAAAACCCTATGATCACTGTATGGATGTGATCTACATCCTTAGATGATTCCATAGGTTCAAAAATTACTCAATTCCGTTGACAAATGAGCAAGATATTGAGCCTAGAAGATGGACGGTTCGCGAAAATCCTGAAAATTGCCAGATTAAATGACAGCCATCCGTTACCGTGTTTCAGAACGGACGGCGCTGATCAAGAGCTGTGGGATTCGTTGTTCAGCCCCCGCAGCGGATTATTCCGCACGTTCGACGGTACGAGGACACGTGGTGCATCATGGTTATTTTGGATTTAATTAAATCCAAAACAACCTTAAAAAAATAAAAAAATCATATCTTTTCAGAGTAAAATCACAAAAATAAAATAAAATACCTCTAGAAAGAGGAAAAAGAGGAGAACAATGTGGAATAAAAATTTTTAATTTTTGAGTTATATTTGATTTTTAATTAATTAATTAATCTCTAGAGTAATTTAATTATTAAAAATTAATTATAACTCCAAAAATTATGAAATTTTCACCAAATCATCCTCTAATGATATTACACCTCCTAATTTTTCTAAGGATAGAGAAATTACTTAGGGTGATATTTCATAATTTCTACGCCACCTTGTAATTATTTTTAAAAATAATTATAAAAATTATAAATTAAGAAAAATAAAATTGTAAAATGGTTAGAAGTTTTATGGTGGAAGACAATAACCCTAGGACATTTTAAATGGCATTTTAAATTTTAGGATTAAATTTTATTATTAAATTAATAAATTTAAATCCTAAAAATCATCTTTTTATTACTTAGCCTATTTTCCTTAATAGACTAAGTTCAAAATGAGTCTAGCCTACACTAGACTTATGACAAACCTTAGTTAAGTCTAAGAGGACAAATTAGACTTAATTATCACCTTAATCAAAACTTAATCAAGCTTAAAGACAAAGTAAGCTTAATTACGCCCAACTTAGCCTATTTCATAATAAGCTAACTCAAAGCTGAGTTCAATCCAAAATACACTTATGATAAACCCTAAATAGGTCTATGATATCAAATTAGGCTTAATTAAAACATATTAAACCTCAAGATAATAGGTTTAATAACTCATAAATTAAACTTAATTAAGTTTAAAGATACACTAAGTTTAATTAACCCATTAAACCTCATGATATTAGGTTTAATAACAAAAAATAGACTTTAATTAAGTTTAAGGACATATTAAACTTAATTGACTCACTAAAATACATCTAGGATTAACCAAATCCTAAAGCCTTAGGTCTGGTTAGATTAAAGTTAAACCCTAACTGACATAGGGTTTACTTGCATCCTCAGGACTAATGGGTTTAGCCCCTATAGACCCAAAGTCAAAACCCAAGTGTTGAGTCTAAACTCACATGTAACCTAAAGTTTAACACACATAGATATAGGTTGAATTTTAGATTCAATCCCAAATGAATTCAAATCAAACTTAGACCCTTAGGTTCAACCCATGTGAACCTAAACTTTACTAACACCTTAATTAGGTCTAAGAGACATAATTAGACTTAATTAATCATTAAAACTTAACTAAATTAGGTTTAATACAAATCAAAATCTTAATTAGGTCGAAGAGACATAATTGGACTTAATTAAACATTAAACCTTAACTAAATTAGGTTTAATACAAATCAAAAATCTTAATTAGGTCGAACCCATTAGAGCTAATTAACCATTAAACCTTAACAAACTTAGGTTTAATCAAACTTAAACTTCTAACTCATTAGACCTGATTAAGCTATTAAACCTTAACAAACTTAGGTTTAATCAAACTTAATACCCCAACTAGGTCTAACTCATTAGACCTAATTAGTCATTAAGCCTTAACCACATTAGGCTTAATTAACTTTTATACCCTATTGGGTCTAACTCATTAGACTTAATTAACTATTAAACCTTAACTAAATTAGGTTTAATTGAATTCTAAACCTTAATTAAGTCTAACCCAGTTAGACTTATTTAATCATTAAACCTTAACTACATTATGTTTAATCAAAATTAGGTCTAACCCATTAGACCTTATGAATCATTAAGCCTTAGTCACATTAGGCATAATCAACCTAATCTTCTCAATTAAGTCTAACCCATTAGACTTAATTAACCTTTAGGTCTTACAAACCTTAAGACTTAATCAATCAAACTAAACCTTAAACTAATCATACCAATTTAACCTTACCCAAATTAGGTTTAATTAACCCTAAATCAGATAACTTGACATAAACCAAACTAAACTTAAGTTCAATCTATATTGAACTTAAGTCAAAACCCAGGTTCAACCTAGCTTGAACCTGACTCAAAACTTAAACCAAACCTAACTTAAGTCTAAACTATGTTAAACTTAGGTTAAACCCAAACTTAAGTTCAACCAGATATGAACCCAAGTTAAACTTAAACTCAAACTTAGGTTCAACCTGACATGAACCCAAGTTAAACTCAAACCTAAACTTAGCTTCAACCTGACAGGAACCCAAGTTAAACTTAAACCTAAACTTAGGTTCAACAAGACATGAACCAAGTTAACCTCAAATCTAAACTTAGGTTCAACCAGACATGAACCCAAGTTAACCTCAAACCTAAACTTAGGTTTAACCTGACATGAACCCAAGTTCAACTTAAACCTAAATTTAGGTTTAACCAGATATGAACCCAAGTTAACCTTAAACCTAAAATTATGTTCAACCTGACATGAACCCAAGTTAAACTTAAACCTAAACTTAGGTTCAACCAGACATGAACCCAAGTTAAGCTCAAACCTAAACTTAGGTTCAACCTGACATGAACCCAAGTTAAACTTAAGCCTAAACTTAGGTTCAATCAGACATGAACCGAAGTTAACCTCAAACCTAAACTTAGGTTCAACCTGACATAAACCCAAGTTAAACTGAAACCTAAACTTAGGTTCAACCAGACATGAACCCAAGTTAACCTCAAACCTAAACTTAGTTTCAACCTAACATGAACCTAAGTTAAACTTTAACCTAAACTTAGGTTCAACCTGACATGAAACCAAGATAAACTCAAACTTAAACTTAGGTTCAACCTAACATGAACCCAAGTTAAACTTAAACTCAAATTTAGGTTCAACCTGAAATGAACTCAAGTTAACCTCAAACCTAATCTTAGGTTCAACCTTACATAAACCCAAGTTAACCTCAAACCTAAACTTAGGTTCAATCTAACTTGAACCCAAGTTAACCCAAACGTTTTTAGGTTCAACATACATTGGACCTAACTCAAACCTTAACTTAGGTTCAACCTTACTTAAACCCAAGTCAATCAAACCTTAGATTCAACTTACAAAGAACCTAAATCAACTTATAACTTAGGTACAACCAAACTTAAATCCAAGTTAACCAGGACTTTAGATTCAACCCAAATTAAATCTAACTCAACATAAACTTTAGGTTCAACCCAAATTGAACATAACCAAACCTCTAGGTTTAACTTACATTAAACCTAACTTAACCTAACCTTAGGTTCAACTTACATTGAACCTAACCAAACCTACAGGTTCAACCAACATTGAACCTAACTCAACCAACTTTAGATTCAACTCAAATTGGATCTAACTTGACATAAACTCTAGGTTCAAATCAAGTTGAACTTAAGTCTACCAAAACCTTAGGTTCAACCTAAATTGATTCTAACTGAACCTAAATCGACATAAACCTTAGGTTCAACCCAAACTAAACCCAAATTGACATGAATCTTAAGTTCGACCTAAATCGAACTTAACTCAACTTAACTCGACATAAACTGACATAATTCTTAAGTTTGACCAAATTGAGCTTAACTCAACATAAACAGACATAATTCTTAAGTTCGACCTAAATCGAACTTAACATGACATAAAATGACATAATCCTTATGTTCGACATGTATCGAACTCAACATAAGAAGACATAATGTTCGATCCATATCGAGCTTAACTCGACATAAAATTAAACAAAAATCGATACAAAATCCAAAAATTAAACTCAAATTGACATAAATTAACATCAAATCCAAAATCAAACTCAAATCAACATAAATCAACATAAAATCCAAAATTAAATCCAAATCGACATAAATTGACATAAAATCTGAAATCAACTCAAATCGACATTCAAGACAAATAACAAATTAAACATAAATTGACATAAATCTAAATCAACATTTCAACCAAACCTGGACATCCGACAACTCTGAAACAACAGACATTTTTACCAGGTAATTTAAACATTTATACGACATTATTTCTGACAATGTTTTCTTTGCAGGATGAAGACTAGTTTCATTTAGATTTTCTTTGCATGTTATAGGGTGTGCTAACTCTGTTTTGCAGGACGATAAAGACGGAACGACAACATTCAAAACAAAACAAAACAAACAAAATAATCAAACCAAAACAAAATGATAAAACAACATGACATGACATGATACCAAAACACAATAAAATGACAAAACAACATAACATGACAAGACAACAATCTAAAACACAATGAAATGACAAAACAATATGATATGATATGACACCAAATAAATAAATAGCAAAGTGACATAACATGAAACAAAAAAAACTAACAAAATAAATCAAATAACTACATGATACAATAGCGATATTTTAGAATAAAAATAAAATAACGACATGACATAACAATGACATGACATGAAACTGACACAACGAAAATCAAGTAAAATAATAATTAAACCGAACAAAAAGATAATAGAACAAAACAACACCATGTGACAAAATGATATTACAACAATAAAAATGAGATTACGACCCGATAAAAAGATATCACATAATAAAATGACATAACGACATGACATTACGACATCACATGACATTTTGACATGACATAAAATGACATGACATTACGACATGACATAAAATAATATGACATACAAAATACGACATCCCGACATGACACATCACATGACATACAAAATGACAAAACGACATTACGATGAAACAAAATCCAAAACAACAAAACAAAACCCCACAAAGCAACGACAAACACCCAACATAAATAAAACTTTCTGGTAGTATCGATTCTTCAGAAATGAATTGCCACGATAACACTAATACTTTTTCAAGGATAAATGTTAACCTTAATCGAGAGTTTTTCTAGGCAGTATTAATTGCTTAGGATGTAAAGCTTGCTCCTATAGGAGATTAAAGAACTCAAGATAGGTATTTCACCTACAAGTCCTCTCTGGTTACCCAAGATCTTCATATGATTTTCTCATACGAAAAACTTCAGTAATTACATAATTTGAAGACTTATTCTATGAGATTATCATTTGATCTCCTTTTCTCTCAATCTCTATCATGATTAAGTCTTCTTCAATTTCTCCAAAGACTTTTGAAAATAAGTCTAGGTAGGTTAAGAATTAAGGCGATAGATAGAGAAAGAGAGTGGCGACTCATTGACACTGACATGATACAGGAATTGGCGGCGATGAAACGCGATCATTCGTCGCCATCAAGAGATTGGTGACTCCGTTGAGGAATTTCTCTCTCCCTATCTTCGGTTAATCAATTTGTCCTCGTGGCTATGATAATATGTCTTTTGAAAGGCTAAATAATCCTTTCTTTTGTTCTATATCTTACTCAATCTCAAGTAAAATAGAACTAACACCTCTTTGATTCAAAGATTTATTCACAACGAACAAATCCTAGAATCTTAAATTTCCATAATCGACAGACCAAAATGACATAAAAAAATAACATATATTCCCTCCCATTCCACCCAATTTACATAACAAGTCTAAAACAAAAATGACAATGAACTGATATAATGGATTCCCCGAAGTTGATCTTTTTACTGCCTTTAAAGTTCTAATTTGTCAGTCGACAAGAGAGTCTGTTATAATCAAATTTGGATCAATTAGTGCTAAGTGGCCAGCCACACACTATGATCGTTTCTGAATTCATAGAATGAATTCAATTTGAATTCCATCAAAGATTTCCCTTTCTCTTAGGATATTTTTGCAAGAAGAAAGAAATCGACTGGAGTGGAAATCATATCTATGTTAAATCTAGTTCTAGGACTAGTCAATTAACATGTCCTCTGTGGAGAAATGAAAATTAATCTATGAGGAGGATGAAAATTGAAATCTTTGGGTTTAATATCTTTGGAAATATGCTTCCCGATATCCACCTATTGACAGCAAGACGATTCAGAAAGGAGATCTAAACAAAAATTCCAACAATTTGAAAAGAAAAATATGATTTCAGGGGAAAATGAAATTAAATGCCCTAATAACTGGAACCTTTATCTTAAATCTTCAGACTGGGTCCTAAATAAAAATAAAATATTGTGATCCAAATATAAGTAACTGACTAAAGAAATCACGAGCCTCTTAATCTTCTGCCATGTGATTGGGTCCTGACTTTTGAATGAGTTATAATATCCCATAATTCGTGTTAAGAAATATTTAAGAATTATTAATTGGGGAGTTTGGACATTCAAATACCTTAAAATATGCTCCACCAGATAAAGTAATTCTTTGAGAAGAAGCTTGAGGTGAGAACCAAATCAAAAATTGGTGTTTGAGTTCAGGTATTCAAAATCATTAAAGTGTGCCCTACCAGATATAGTAATTCTCAGTAAAAATAAAAAAAAAGAAGAAGAAAAGAAAGAAAAAAAAAGTGTTCCTGAGAAAAAGCTTGAGGTGGGCACAAAATCAAAAATTGGTGTCTTAATTCAAACATTCAAAATCCTTAACATGCTCCACCAGATATAGTAATTCCCTGAGAAGAAGCTTGAGGAGAGCATGAAATTAAAAATTGGTGTCCAAATTCTCCTCTAATTGATAAATCTTGAAAAACTGCCTTAAGAAAATTCTTGTGATATTATATTCAGGAAAAAATTAAATGATCTTGTCTTTTGGTCAGCTATTAATTAGTTCAGACATATCTTTAGAAGATAAAAAATATTTTGATCACATAATCAACATTTTGAAATATTCCTAGACCTAGAAGGAGAGAACTAAGGTAAATGGCTTTGTTATTGGAGATTAATGGAAGTTATACTTTGAAGTCATAATTTTCCAAAGATCCAACACCAATCCCAATTAGGAAATGTCAAAGTGATTTTTCAAAGACAATCTAAATAATATTTATAGAATTGGTGATTAATGCAAGCCTCATAAACCTACATGACCAACATCATTTGCTCTAATGAACGTGCCCTAAGTTGTTCTTTCACATGAAGTGCAATGACCTTATCTATAAATGACACTAGCAGACGAAATAACAAAAGAAAATATGAAATTAAAACACGGAGAACTTGGAAGCTTGGAAGGCTGGCAAGCATGCTCATCAAAATTTGGAATTATACGGGCCCATTGGTTCACCCTAGGACACTCAGATTAGAGATTTGGATTTAGTACTTCAAACACCTATCCTAATGGGAGGGCCCATATGCTTGTTAAAAAGACATATTTGGGGAAATCCGGTCAGTTTGTAGACTACCAAGAAAAGAGTAATACACCCAATCAATGGTCAGTATTTGAAAAAGACGTGACATAGAAAAAATGAATGACTTTTTCTGTAAACTGGGAAACAAACAACCAAGACAAAAAAATGACATTGACATTTCTAAGAGGTAGTGTAAGACCTCCTTAAATGGAAGATGGCATCTACTCTCTTTCTCGCTATTGGATGTAAGACCAGTAGACATTGGCTTTCCATTAGTAATATTTCCTTGGATAGGATATAAGTCTCATACACAATCCTATTCCAAAATTGACATTTTGACTTTGACATTTCTAAGAGGTAGTGTAAGACCTCCTTAAATGGAAGATGACAACTACTCTCTTTCTCGCTATTGGATGTAAGACCAGTAGACATTGGCTTTCCTTAGCAATATTTCCTTGGATAGGATATAAGTCTCATACGCATTCCTATTCCAAAACAGACATTTTGACATTGACATTTCTAAGATGTAGTGTAAGACCTCCTTAAATGGAAGATGTCATCTACTCTCTTTCTCTCTATTGGATGTAAGACCAGTGGACATGGGCTTTCCTTTAACAATCTTTCTTTGGATAGGATATAAGTCTCATAAGTATTCCTATTACAAAACCGACATATCGACATTGACATTTCTAAGAGATGGTGTAAGACCTCCTTAAATGGAAGATGACATCTACTCTCTTTCTTGCTATTGAATGTAAGACCAGTAGACATTGGCTTTCCTTTAGCAATATTTCCTTCGATAGGATATAGGTCTCATACACATTCCTATTCCAAAACTGACATTTTGACATTGACATTTCTAAGAGGTAGTGTAAGAACTCCTTAAATGGAAGATGGCATCTACTCTCTTTCTCACTATTGGATGTAAGACTAGTAAATATTGGATTTCCTTTAGCAATATTTCCTTGGATAGGATATAAGACTCATACGCATTTCTATTCCAAAACTAATATATTGACATTGACATTTCTAAGAGATAGTGTAAGACCTCCTTAAATGAAAGATGCCATCTACTCTCTTTTTCGCTATTGGATGTAGGGCCATGACATTAGCTTTCCTTTAGCAATCTTTTTTTGGATAGGATATAAGTCTCATACACATTCCTATTCCAAAACTAACATATCGACATTGACATTTCTAAGAGATAGTGTAAGACCTCCTTAAATGGAAGATGGCATCTACTCTCTTTCTCTCTATTAGATGTAAGACCATAACATTGGCTTTCCTCAAGCTATCTTTCTTTGGATAAGATATAAGTCTCATACGCATTCCTATTCCAAAACTGACATTTTGACATTGTCATTTCTAATATGTAGTGTTTGACCTCCTTAAATGGAAGATGACATTTACTCTCTTTCTCACTATTGGTGTAAGACTAGTAGACATTGGCTATCCTTTAGCAATCATTCTTTGGATAGGATATAAGTCTCATACACATTCCAATTCCAAAACATACATATCGACATTGACATTTCTAAGAGATAGTGTAAGATCTCCTTAAATGGAAGATGCCGTCTATTCTCTTTTTCACTGTTGGATGTAAGACCATCAGACATTGACTTTTCTTTAAAAATCTTTCTTTGAATAGGATATAAGTCTCATACACATTTCTATTCCAAAATTGACATTTTGACATTGACACCTTTTTGAGAAAATTGAATACGACATTCGCTCTCTTTTTCCTCAATTGTCTACAATACATCGATAGTTCCAAAAATGCCAAAATAAGGAATTTGAATTAAAAATGACATTATAAATAATTTGTAATTATTAACATCTTTCGACCTGTACAAGTCAAATCCCCAGTGGATACACTCTTCGTTCTGAGCTTGCCACTCTCTTTATAGTTAATAGATATAAGTCCCTTCCTGACATGAAAATAAGATATTCCATTAGCTATAATTTTGAGATAGGATGTAAGTCGCATAGCATTCCTTCTCAAAGTTGAGATCAATATTTGACATTTCTTGAGAAATGGAACCTGACATTCATTTTCTTTTTTCAGTTATCGGATGTAAGTTCTTTTCCTGACACGGAATTTATGGCATTTTTATAACTCTACATCGACATTTGACATCTTCGAGAAATGGAACATGACATCCATTTACTCTTCCCAGTTATCGGATGTAAGACCTTTCCTGACACGAAAATTATGGCATTCCCATAACTTAACATTTTTTTATTTAACATATTGACAATTATTATTGACATTTGACATATCGACACTTTGACATTTACATATTGACAATTATTATCGACATTTGACATATCGACATTTCAACATTTTACATTTCAACAATTTTTATTGACATTTGACATATCGACATTTTCGACATTTTACATTTCGATAATGGTTATCAACATTTCCAAATTTGACATATCAACATTTTTTATCGACATTTGACATATCGACATATCAACATTTGACATATTAATAAATGTTATCGACATTTAAAATATTGACATTTTGACATTTTACATTTTGACAATTGTTATCGACATTTGACATATTGACATTTCGACATTTGACATATCAACAATTGTTATCGACATTTGACATATCGACATTTCAACATTTAGCATATCAACATTTGACATCCATTCTCTCCCCAGCTTTGGATATAAGACCCCTCTCCTGACACGAAAAAATGACATTCCATTAGCTATAATTCTGAGATAGGATGTAAGTCGTATAGCGTTCTTTCTCAGGACCGACATTTGACATTTCAAGAGAAAGTATGACATATACTCTCTCTACGGTTATTGGATATAAGTCCTTTCCTGACATGGAAGTTATGACATTCCTTTAACTTGACATCAAAATTTGACATTTTGAGAGAAAGTAAAGACATATACTCTCTCTCTACGATTATTGGATATAAGTCCTTTCCTGACAAGGAAGTTATGGCATTCCTCTAACTTGACATCGACATTTGACGTTTCGAGAGAAATTAGGACATATACTCTCTCTCTATGGTTATTGGATATAAGTCCTTTCTTGCATGGAAGTTATGGCATTCCTCTAACTTGACATCGATAATTGACATTTCGAGAGAAAGTAGGACATATACTCTCTCTCTACGGTTATTGGATATAAGTCCTTTCCTGACACAGAAGTTATGGCATTTCTCTAACTTGACATTTCGAGAGAAAGTAAGGACATATACTCTCTCTCTACGGTTATCGGATATAAATCCTTTCCTAACACGGGAGTTATGGGTTTCCTCTAAATTGACATTGACATCTGACTTTTTTGAAAAATGGAACTTAACATCTATTTTCTCTCTTTAGTTATTGGATATAAGACCTTCCTAACATTGAATGATGGCAATCTCATATCTCTTTCTTTGAGAAAGGATATAAGCCGCATAGCATTCCTTCTCAAAATTGACAAATCGATATTTGATATTTTATGACATTCATTTATTGACATAAAAGAACTTTCGGGCAAATTGACAGACATGACATCCAGACAATATCGGTCAACGCCAATATGTGCGGCATACTTTTACAGTATTCCACACATATTGGGGGCCTATTTGTTGACCTCACTTTTGTGAGGGTCACTTACCAGACACATTAAGATAAGAAGTCTACTTACATTGACCTCTTAGAATTTGACAAAGGACAACAAATCCTAAGGCTTAGGATAAAATCTTAATAAAGTCTTTTTGACCTAAATTTTAATGACAATATAAATTAATTAATCAAAACAATAATGACATATTTTGAAAAAGATTAATTTCATTAATCTAAATAAATAAATTTGATTAATATGGTTAATGTTAACTTAAAAGGTCAAATTTTGGTCAAGACAGTCAATTCATCACTCAATGACTTCATCACTGACTCAAAATTTATATGATCAACCATCAAGACATTACAAACATTAAACTGACAAAAAAAATGAGACATTTGATTACTTGACAATATCAAAATGGCTCAATTTTATCAACCCTAGTCAAGTCTAAGGTTGATATTAAGACCAATGACCTTATGAGAAAATTAACCATGACAAGGTTAAATAAATCATATGAGGTCAATTAATGACTTAATTGATTAATCATAATCAAATAAAGTCAATACTGACAAATTTTTGACAAAAACAAGACAAATTGGCTATTATATGGCCTAAATACCTCTACATTGACCTTATAGCCTTTTTATGACCTAAATAACAAACTAGGTCAAATTGATTGAATTTTGACCCAATGATTGTTGCATTGACTTCATTAATCAATTTTTTACTAAAATTTTTTAAATTTAGTCAAAACTGACAAAAAGACAATCACATTAATCCCACTGGACAATTCATGACCTAAAAGGGGTTAAAATGGTCAAAATGGGTAACTTATGCCTTCCTTGACCACAAATTTGACTCCAAAGACAAATGTTGACATTATCACCATGAAATTGATAAAAATCAACAAAATTTTGATTCAAAAGTCACCATATTGACCTTTAGATTAACCTAAAATTCTAATTATGTCAATAAGACCTATTTGGACCCCAAAATGACAAAACGAGCAATTTTGTGACCAAATGAACCATGACAAGGTTGAGAATATCACATTAGACATTTTTGGACTAAAATTGACCAACCTGGGTTAACGTGGGTCAGCCTGGGTCAACATTGGTCAACCATGGTCAACATTCATTAAATTTGGTCAAAATACCTAATTTTGAACCAAAAATGATAAAAATGTTAAGAATTATCAATTAATTAATTTTCAAATTATTTTGATTAATTAAATGGCTAATGATATAATTTCTAATATTTTTAATTAATTAAATAATTAATTAAAAAAAATGAAAATTTAATTAAAAGCCATAAAATGACAAAATATTCAATTTTAAATTAAAAATGACAATATTAATCAAATAATTAATTTCAACTCATTTTTGATTATGTAATTAATTAGTAAAATGAATATTTAAAATTTTAATTACTTTTTTATTATTTAAAATAAAAATATGATCAAAAGGTTTAAAATGTGACAAATTTGAACCTTTAACTTAAGAAATACATAAAAATTAATCAAATAATTAATTAAAAATTTATTTTAATTAATAAATGGATTGATGAAATAATTTCCAACATTTTTTCAATTAATGACATAATTAATTAAAATGAAAATTGAATCAAAAGAGCCATGAAATGGAATTTTGACCCATGACATCATATGTGACACAAAAATTCCAATAATTAATTTTTAATTAAAATTAAATTATGGAGGGTCACTAAAAGGTCACCCATGACCCATTAGACCCATCATGACACAAAGACACATTGGACAAACCCTAGTTTAACCATGGTTAACCTTTGGATTAAGAAATTTGGAAAATAGAATCCTACATGGCATTTCCTCACTTATGCATGAAATGAGATGGAACAAGGATTATCTTTTGTCATCCTTGAGTCATCTTAAGCCTCTTGGACATCAAATAAGAGTAAAGAGTGGCTTAGGTTAAGGCTTTACCATGGTTGAACACCATAATTGCTCCTTTGTGCATGAAATGAGTCACCTCACTTACATGGCACATTCCTATCAAGTGAACCAAAAATGGATGATATTCGATGGCGACGATGAGGGAAATATCGTCCAATCGTCATTTCGTCGCCATCAATTTTTGATGTCATGTCAATGTCAAGGAGTCGCCACTCTGTTTAATATTGCCCTAATCCTATTTCTATAAATCCTATAAAGGAATTAAGAAATTTAGGGCTAATAGAAAATAGAGAAAAAGGATATTTATGATAATCCTTATAAAAAAAGATTCTAGAATGCCATATCATAGAATTTCTATATAAGGAAGATCACGAAGTTTTAACCAGAGATTTCTAGATGTGATATCTATCATGGGTTCTTTCAATTCTCCAATAGAAGCAAGCTTCTATAGTTAATTACATCTTAGACAATTTATAATTGTCTAAGAAAACTCCTGATTAATGTTGATCACTTGTTTTCTGGAAATTTTTGTTTTTAAAGAAAAATGTACCCACTATAAATCCTAAATGTTATTTTGTCATGTCTGTTTTATGTCATTTTGTTTTGTCATTTTTGTTCAAATGTCTATCATTTTTGTGGCTATCCCGAGAGTTTTGGTTTTATTTTGGTTTTGTTGTTGTTGTATTTTGTTTTATCAATGTCGGTGTTTTGTTGAAATTGTTGTTCATCTTATTCCCAGAATGTCATCCTACAAAATAGAGTTAGAACACCCTATAATATGCAAAGGAAATCTAAACGAAACTTATTTTCATCCCGCAAAGAAAAAATTGTTAGAAATGATGTCATAAAATTGTTCATTGTCTCACAATTTGTAGGATGTTCAAGTTTGATTTGAAATGTTGATTTAGTATGTCTTAAATGTCGGTTTATGTCAATTTATGTTGATTTGGATTTGTTTTTGGATTTTTATGTCGATTTATATTTGATGTCAAATTAAGTTTGATATGGATCAAAATTAATTTTTGACTTAAATTCAAACTGAATTTTGAATTCAAATTCATTTAGAAAGTTAGATTCAATGCAGATTGAATCTAATGTCTATTTAAGTTAAAATTTAAAGTTAAATTCAATGTAGATTGAATTAACTTGAGTTCATGTCTGTTTGAACTTAAGTTAGATTTAATGTAGATCGAATCTAATTAACTTGAGTTCATGTTTATTTGAGCTTAACTTAGAAGTTAGGTTTAATTAAAATAAACCTAATTAAGCCTTGTTTAAATAGTACTTAAAGGTCAATTAAGTCTAAATAGATTAGACTTAATTAGAATTATAGACCATCTAAGTCATTTTTAAGTAAGGCATAAGTTTTAATTAAGTCTAATTCAATTTAACAGGATTTATTTGGGTTTTATTTGAGTAAGGTTTAAACATTAATTAAGTCTAGTAAGTTAGACTTAACTTAAGTAAACCTTAGTTAATTAAGTCTATTGTGGTAGACTTAATTATGGTTTAAGTTTGATTAAACCTTAGTTGATTAAGGTTTAATGATTTAATTAAGTCTAATGTGGCAGAATTAATTATGGCTTAGATTTGATTAAACCTTAGTTGATTAAGGTTTAATGATTTAATTAAGTCTAATGTGGTAGACTTAATTATGATTTAGTTTTAATTAAACCTTAGTTAGTTAAGGTTTAATGGTTTAATTAAGTCTAACGTGGTAGACTTAATTATGGCTTAGCTTTGCTTAGTTGATTAAGGTTTAATGATTTAATTAAGTATAATGTGGTAGACTTAATTATGATTTAGGTTTGATTAAACCTTAGTTAATTAAGGTTTAATGGTTTAATTAAGTCTAATGTGGTAGACATAATTGTGGTTTAGGTTTAATTAAACCTTATTTAGTTATGGTTTAATGATTTAATTAAGTCTAAAATTGTAGACTTAATCATGTTTTATGTTTGATTAAACCTTAGGAGTTAAGGTTTAATAGTTTAATTAAGTCTAATGTGATAGACTTAATTATAATTTGGGTTGAATTAAACCTTAGTTGATTAAGGTTTAATAGTTTAATTAAGTCTACTATGGTAGAATTAATTATGGTTTGGGTTGGATTAAACTTAGCTGATTAAGGATTAATAGTTTAATTAAGTCTAATATGGTAGACTTAATTATGGTTTGGGTTGGATTAAACCTTAGTTAATTAAGTTTTAGTAGTTTAATTAAGTCTAATATGGTAGACTTAATTATAGTTTGGGTTTAAGTTAGGTTCAAGTTAGGTTGAACCTAAACTTAAGGTTAACCTAAGTGCAATATGGGTTGGGCTTAGGTTTGATTTGGATTTGAGTTAAGTTAGGTTCAAGTTAGATTGAACCTAGACTTAAGATTGACTTAAGTTCAAGATGGGTGGAACTCGAGTTAAGGTTTTGAATTTGGGTTCATGTTGTGTTGAATCTAAGTAAAAGGTTGAACCTGGGTTCAAGTTGGGTTGAACCTAAGTTAAAGTTGAACTTGGGGTCGAATTGGGTTGAACATAAGTTAAAGGTTGAATTTGGGGTTTAAAATTGAACTTATGTTAGGTTTATTTTAGGTTTGAGTTTGATTAAATCTTAAATGATTAAGGTTTAATAGATTAATTAATTCTAATGTCGTAGAATTAATTAGAGTTTAAGTTTGAGTAAATCTTAGTTGGTTAAGGTTTAATAGTTTAATTAAGTCTAATGTGATAGACTTAATTATAATTTAGATTTGATTAAATCTTAGTTGGTTAAGGTTTAATAGATTAATTAAGTCTAATGTGATAGACTTAATTAAAGTTGAAGTTGAATTTTATTTGATTAAGATTTAGATCATGGTGTAAATTTAACTAAGTATAATTTAGTTAAGACTTAATGGTTTACTTAGATCCAATGGGTTAGACCTAATTAGGGTTTAGGTTTAATTAAGTCTAATTTAGTTAAAACTTAATGGTTTAATTAGGTCTAATGGGTTAGACCTAATTAGGGTTTAGGTTTGATTAAGTCTAATTTAGTTAAGACTTAATGGTTTAATTAGGTCTAAAGGGTTAGACCTAATTAGGGTTTAGGTTTAATTAAGTCTAATTTAGTTAAGACTTAATGGTTTAATTAGGTCCAAAGGGTTAGACCTAATTAGGGTTTAGGTTTAGTTAAGTCTAATTTAGTTAAGACTTAATGGTTTAATTAGTTCTAAAGGGTTAGACGTAATTAGGGTTTAATTTGTCTTAAACCAATGTAATTAGGTTTAAAGATGTTTAACTTGTTCTTAAACTCAATTTAAGTTTGGTTTTGTATTAAACATAATTTCGTTAAGTTTTAAGGAATTAATTAAGTTTAATTTGTCCTTAAACTTAATTAAAGTTTAATTTTGTATTATATCTAATTTAGTTAATGTTTAATGATTTAATTAAGTTTAATATGTCCTTAAATTTAATTTAAGTTTTGGTTTTTGTATTAAACCTAATTTAGTTAAGGTTTAATGAATTAATTAAGTTTAATATATCCTTAAACTTAATTAAAGTTTTGATTTTGTCTTCAACCTTATTTAGTTTAGGTTTAATGATTTAATTAAGTTTAATATGTCCTTAAACTTAATTTAAGTTTTGGTTTTTTTATTAAACCTAATGTAATTAAGGTTTAATGAGTTTAATTAGGCTTAAGTTGTCTTTAAATCTAATTAATGTTTGATTTGAGTTCATTTGGGTTTAGATTCATTATTCTCTTAGTCCATTATGAAATGGATTAAGTAAATAAATAAAAGGTTTTGAAATATTAATTTGTAATTAATAAATCCTAACCTTATTTTAAAATGTCTTTTTAAATTGATTTGATGGCTTGAAAATTGTTGTTTTAAGATTGTTATCTGTCACCCTAAAATTCTTAACCATTTTGAATTTTAATTTTCCATTTTTTCAAATTTTATAATTATTTTTGGAAATAATTATAAAATATCATGGAAATTAGAAAATCATATCCTAGAGAGCTATCCTAGCCTTAGAAAAATCAGGAGATGTGTCTAAGGACTTAAAGATTCTTCCCTAAAATTTTCACATTTTTCTGATTTGTAAATAATTTTTAATAATTAAAATACTCCAGAGAGTATTTAATTATTTAAAAATTAAATACTGAGAATAAAATTATGATTTTAATTTCATAATTTTCATCTCTCCAAGAGCTTTGCAGAGGTATTTTTATTTTATTTTTAGGAGCTTTGTACCAAAAGATACGATTTTTCGATTATTTTAAGGTTAATTTGGATTAACCTTGCCCAGAAAATCGAGGACATGTCGCGTGTCCTCGTGTGCGTCGAAGACGCGGGGGGATCCACTGTCCAAATCCAAACAGGGAACATGGGACTGCGCGATCAGCGCCGTCCGTTCCAAAATACGGGAACAGTCGACGGAGATTAAATCCCAATAATTCAAAAATAATTTGAACCGTCCAACTTCAAAGTTTAATATCTCACTCATTTCTTAATGAAATTGAGTGATTTTCGAACCAATGGAATCATCTGGACATATAGATTATATCTATACAGTAATGATAATTTTCTGGGCTAGTTTAGTCCATGGTTTTTCGATTATATGAATTATTTTGGGCAAAAAATAGCCAAAGCTTGGCCACAATAAAATTGAGCTTGATCAGACTTGATGGTCATCCTCTAGTACTCCCAAAGAAGATCTTTATCACTTCAATTTGGATTTGAAGTTAGCTTTGGTGAGCAATTTTGGCAAAGTGGCAAGGTTTGGCCTGAGTTTGGATTTTAGCCAAATTGACTTGATTGGACTGATCATATGGCTTGATCTTGGCTAGAATAGGTTGCTAAGATCATTAGCAAAGTTTTTTTGTGTTGGGAACTAAGGAATTTGGGCAGCCTATAGGTTTCTATGAATTTTTTTCTCCCCTGTGTAATTTCGGTAAGGTGTCATTTTATAGCCATGGATGGCTATGATTCAACCCTAGTTATCTTAGGATTACCAAGGGGTGGTTAGAGCTATGGAGTAGGGTCTAGTAACAGCCTCGTCCATGTATTCCAACTATCACCTCTCCATATCCCATGGGAATTATGCCACTTAAGCAAGCTCATGTATCATGGCAATTATGGATTCCAAATTGTCATGATAGCCTTTGATCTCTTTGTTTAAATTCCATTGGCTAAGGGAGAGGTTAATGGTGACTCAAAGGGCTAAGATCTTCATCATCCAACACCTCTTTTAAGGGTTCATGGGGAGATGATACATATCCCTTTATTTTCTTTAATTTTTTCATTTTTGATTTATGAGATAACCATATGAAGTAATGGTGATCTAAGCTCTTCCCCTCTCCTATTGGTGAAGATGGGAGGTGTTAGATGAGTCACCGAAGGTTCTCTTAGGGTTGCATGAGGAGGTGAAACATCATTTTTCCATAATGATGAAGGAATCATCACATGTGTTTACTGACCGCGACTTTATATATTAAGCAAGAATTTATGAAGTCGAAATTATATATTTAGAATGATTTAGTAAAGTCACAAATTCAACACAAGTATACGTATCGTATCAAGTAATATAGGGATCTAATGGAGTCTTGGTTATCGATCCCACAGAGAGGTGAAAGTTCTTTAAATCAGATAATATAGCACTAAAATCCAATACCCAATGTAACAATGACTTTAGTGTACTACCACTAGTTAATGAAAAGTATAATAAAGCTACTACAATTACTTCTAATTACTGAACTATATTAACTAACAAACACACTGACTTATGTGATTTATAAGATACTTCTATATGAAAAGTGTCTTTCTTCCTGCATAAAGATTATTATGTGTGGATGATGAAAAATGATAATTATTTGTGTTGTGCCAAATAGGAGCATATTTGCTTCTTTACCTTTAAAAGAGTACCTCCTCTTCCAAGTAGGTAAAGAACATTGCCATATCTTAAGTTTAGTTACTAAATCTAAGGCTAGGTCTGGGAGGATACCGAGCTCTCACTTTGGAGCTCCCACTCACCCTTCACCCGAAGGCTAACCATAGGCTATAGTTACAAATCTTAAGACCAAATTGGGGATCCCATTCTGTCACCATGAAACCTCCAATTTGAAGTCCATCAAAACTCATTTCCTTATTTGTTTGCACTTAATCCCCATGAACTACGCAATTCATTCACAGACATTAAATGGTTTCTTCATTTTGTTGTAGAACATTAAAATCTTTTGGAATTAATGTTCCTTAACATGTTTTAACAATTCAATTGGCCAGATTGAAATGTAAATTAAGTTCCAAATTAAAGAAACATCTCAACTTTTATAACACTTAAAGGGCAGATCATTTCCACATCACCACATCATAATTACTTCATGCAAGAAGAAAGGCAAGGGAGACTACTTACTAACCATGGAGAAGAAATAAAAACACATGGATTTTATATATAAAAGAAGAGTCATAGACACTACAATAGTAAATAAAACTTATCTCTTTCTCTCCCACAAGCAAATTCCTTCAAAGTCCCCTTGATTCCTTTTCTCTTCCTTGCAACACTTGATTCTCTCCTTGGAACAAAAGATGAAGAAGCAATCTCTCACTTTACTCCCTCTTCTCCCCTCCTTAGAGAAGAATCTCTCTTAAAATCACAAACCCTAACTTTCTCTCACACTTTCCTTACACTCTCTACAGCAATTCTCTCATCTTCCTCCTCTCTATTTTCGTCTTGGACACTTAATTTAATGTAGTATTGAATTCTCCAAGAGTTTCTTCAAGCACCTCTTCAAAAATCCGCCAAAACTTTTGAATTTAAAGTGAACCGAAATAGGGCGCCGGCGGCGCCCGATCATGCCCATTAATTTTGGAGTTCTCTGGAATAGGGCGCTGGCGCGCTAGGGCTGTTTTCCTCCAAATTGCTCCATTTTGCTCGAAATTCGTTCCTTTTTGCATCTTTTTACTCCAATCACCCATAATCATCATACCTGCAATAAATCATGAAAAATACCTTCCTTTAAAGTGCAATATCACCAAAAATAGGTAAAAACATATAGCTAAAAGAGTATATATTTTTGGTGCATCAAAATCCCCCAAACTTAAACTATTACTTGTCCTCAAGTAATCCTTTTACTACCTAAAAATATAACTCTAGGCAATGTACTTTTCGATTGTAATAGACCAAAATTTTTCATTCAAAAGAATATAGTGTTTAGATTTTCAGAAAAAGTTTAGCAACTCAGGTCAACATTACATGTATAAGAATATCCGGTACATACGTCTAAGACTTCTAGTCTTCTATTTATTTCAAGATGAACCATAATTTGTTATATTAAGTGTGCTTTAAAGGACTATGTGAAAAAGGAGTTCATGCAAACTTTATTAGAATGTAGGCTAGTACCTTAAGCATAAATTCAGAAATGAAATCAAGCTCTCCCTTTAAGATGATTCAAGTGAAGCCAATTTTTGATTAGGAATCTCCTCAAGCTTCTCCTCATAACATTTTTCTTTTCTTTTCTTTTTCTTTTTCTTTTTCTTTTTTTTTTTCTTTTTCTTTTCTTTTTTTTAGGATTACTATATCTGGAAAGCCTTTAATGATTTTGAACTTCACTCTCCTCTTTATAAAGTTCAAACTTAAGTCATCTCTTTACTTTATAGTTAAGTACAAGCTTTATTATTCATCATAAAGTTACAATCTCTTCTTAACATACAATACTTTAAATCCCTTAACATTTCAAAAATAAAGTTTTCTTTACTTTAAATAGTTGACTATAATCAAATCCTTTCATACCAAATATCTTACTTCTATAAAATCAACTTTAATCACAAAAAATTTTCATCCTTTCCTTCCATAATATTCAACTGAATTGAAAAGTTTTAGTTATCTTATAATGAAGTTCAACTGCCAAAAGTTATGCTGATAATTTTTGAAAATATAATAATTGAGAACAAATAAAAGTTTAGCATTTCTCTACCCTCCCCCAAACTTACATTTTTCAATAAATTTGAAATAGTTGAGAGTAAAAGAAAACTAACCTTTATGTGCTAAGATTTTGAAATCTTCATAATTTACCTGGTATTAATCAAAATTTATAGCTAGCAAGCATGAAACAATTAGTAGCAGTGATATAACAATTTTAAATATTTGCATGGCTAAAGAGAAATAAACATTAAACAACTAAATATCTAACAGAACACTATAACATAAAGCAAATTATCACACCACATAACAGTACAACTAACAGTTCAACTTAAAAAGTAAATGACACTACATCACATAGTACAACATAGGGTTACACATCACATGAAAAGTAAATGTCCACTACATCACATCAGTACATCTCAACAGACTAAGAACAATAGAAATAAAACATACAAACTATCTACCAGTCTCCATCACCAAGATTAGCAGCAGGGTCAGAAGGTCCAGGCCTGTACAGTGTATAACTAGGGCTAGAAGGAAATGTCACATCGGACTCCCCCCTCATAAATCTGACCTGAGCATTGTAATAAGACATATCAAACTCAACTCTTCTCTGTAAATAGTCTTCATTCACATCGCTTCGGGCCTCAAATACATCCATCCTATGATGCATCCTGTCCATACTATCACTCTGCAATCTCAACTGCTGCATGATATCAGATAGTGTTAGGGGCTCAGAAGTAGATGGAACATCATAACTTGTGGTAGGAATATCAGTACTCCTACTCTCCTCTCTTGCACCCACATGAGCCTCATAAGAACCAATAATGGTCTTCGTAATCGGCCTCAAAGGTATTGCCACTTCCTCGGAACTACTATACTCCACTCCGGATCGAACACAAAGTGCATGAATCGAGGCGGGATGTCCTAATCCACCGAGTGGTTTCTCCTTTGGAAATAGAGTGAATGCTCTTAAAAATAATGGCTCCAATATTAATCTTCTTCATATTCCGGATGCAATAATTTAAAATAGCTCGATCCCTAGTAACTTCATTGTGATGATAAGAAGGCAATAGTCTTGCAGAAATGAAATAATGCCATGCTTTAGAAGCAACATTTAAAGTAGAAGCAGGGAAGTTAATCATCTCTCTCTGATTCATCTTCCATTCCCCTCTTCCATCGGTTAGATACGTGATTACACTCATCAAATTCCCCTCACTAGTATCAAAATTCTCAAATTCACAAACAAAAGGTTCTCGAATTTGATAAAATACATTAATACGTTGTGGGGTGAACTCAACCAGTTTCCCTCAAACTAACACATATTCCGTTTCAGACCAGAGCACGTTTGCATAAAATTCTCGGACTACTCCCAAAACAGCATTAGCAGAAAAGTAACAGAAATGTTCCCAATTTTGCTCAGAAATCAACTGTTCTATAGATCCACCAGGATTTTCAAATGCTCGATCTTGAATACACCTCTTGTTTTGCAATTGAGAGTTGAAGCAAAACAGAGCCTTAATATTAACAAATCTTTCATTGTCCCAATCAAATTTTTGTTTCCCCTTACTCGTTTTAGGAGCCATGTGGATTTCTAGAAAAATTGCAAAAATTTGCCAATAAATTCCAAATCCACGATGTATTAACTCCAAGCATTAATCTATTCAAGTAAGAACAAATTCTACCATATGAAACTTCACTTTTTCTCCAAAATCTCCAAAATATCATCCAACAATGTGAGAGTTTCACATGGCGAAAATCCAAAATTTTTTGGTTAAAGTAAAGCTCTTACCAAGAGAAGTGCAGATCCGGCCTAAAAAATCCTTGAAATCCTCTCTAATCTGAGATTTAACAAGCTCTAAAGCTTCAAAATCGCGAATATGGAGGTGGGAGACGAAAGAAATGGCGGAAAAATGGGTCTCAGGCTATTTTCACGAATTTTTAAGGGTCCTGGGCTATTATCAGGCGCCTCCGGCGCTCTATTTAAAATAATAGCCACCTCTCTGGATTTGGGCGCTGGCGGCGCCAGTCCAAAATTTTATTGGGTTAAAAAATTTTTGTCGCAAATTTAATCATTTCAACCTCCGCATTCCTATTTAACACATCAACAAGCATCTATTTCATCTCACAAACATTAAGCAACATCAATTTACACAAACAACACATCACATTACTTTTTTTTTTTTTAAGAAAAGGAGCAACCACAGGCTCCCTACATGTTAAGAATTAACATCCAGCTTTACAACTCAGCCTAAACCAAATAAAACAAAACAATGGCTGCTATAAGACAAGCAGCCCCAAAAACCCCAAAAACCTCTAACACTCCTACTCCTTTACAAAAATCGA
Source organism: Papilionanthe hookeriana x Papilionanthe teres (assembly GCA_022702705.1). Lineage (NCBI taxonomy): Eukaryota > Viridiplantae > Streptophyta > Magnoliopsida > Asparagales > Orchidaceae > Papilionanthe > Papilionanthe hookeriana x Papilionanthe teres. The sequence goes on along the minus strand of CM040425.1, from coordinate 134,672,970 downwards.
GAAAGGATAAAACAAAACAAGAAATGCGCTCCCAACAAACTAGCAGAGCCAAACCCCAAGGTAGAGTTATGGAACTCAATAAATTAGATATCCACCACTCTGAAGTGAGGGGCCTTAATTCGATCAGCTTCAATAAGAAAAGATAACTGAGGAGGGGTATCAGATGAGATAATAACTTTCTGGGAGTAAAGAGCCCTCTTAGCAAGCCAATTAGCTGGCTCTGTTGCCTTCTCTATAAATAAAATTGAAATTAATATTAATCGTCGAGCTAGTGTCTTAATTCGGTGATCCGATTGGCATGGTGCCACGGTGGGTGAAGGTTATTCAGCATGTATTGAATAAGAAGAGCAGAGTCACATTCTACAACAAGATCTCTCTAATACCAAGAAGTGGCCAGGCTGAGGGCCCAGAAGACTGCAGTTAATTCAGATTCCAGGGCATCAGCAGCAACAATGGGAGTATGGAAGAAACTAATACATTGACCATCCCAGTCCACGAAAAGACCTCCACGGCTCGATCCACGATCGGAGAATGCCCCATCGGTATTAACTTTAATAATTGGGTAGGTTGGAGCTTTCCGAGTAAATTAACATGATTTCAGATTGCTTTGGATAGTCTTCTTGAGGAGTATTGAAAATATTATGATACTTCTTTAGAAGGATGAGCTTGCTTAAGTATGAGTGGCAATTTCCCACCACAGTTAGGACATTACACCTTTTGTCTTCATATTTTACATCTGTTTCGTGCATCCATATAAACCAAGCAAGGATAAAAGGGATATCACCCACTTTAGCTTTATGCCATGACAACCGAGCTTGTAGCTAACTCCCGCCACTCAAGAGTGAGTGTATTGATCTTAATAAACTTGAGAACCCCTTCCACACCTCCTGCGAGAAGGCAGCGACTAAAGAATAAGTGCTGACTAGTTTCAGCATTAGCCCCACATAAGTAACACTTTGATGGCCCTCTAAGCCCCTTAAGTTTGAGAATATCATCAGTTGGAAGGAGGTTGTGAAAAGTCCTCCAAATAAAGAAGGACATGGAGGGTGTCAAATACTTGTTCCGATTTTCCTACCCCGATTGAGTGAAGGCCAGTTGAAAATGTTTAGGTAGATGTGTTTGGTGAGACTGTGGAGCTTACCCTTTTGCCAAATGATTCTATCAGGTTTAGAAGTATCAATAGGAATGGAGGCCACTTGAAGAGCAGAGGACTCAGTGAGCAGCTCCTGCAGCTTAGTGGGTGACCAATGCAGATTGTCCCAGCAACTGGCTACTGGGAACTGCTGTTTAATAATATGAGGGAGGGCATTCTTCATTTCAGGAGGGCACCAGTTATCTTGCCAAAAGAGCACTTTCCCATTCCCAAGTTCCCAATAATAGAGGGATTCAGCAAGGTCTCTATTCGGGAGCATATGTTTCCATATCTCGGAGATTCCGGAGTTTGATTTGAGCCAAATTGGGGTGGCTATCTTTACAATATTTTCCTTTCATAAAGATAGCCCACAAGGAATTTTGTCTGTCTGAATTGAATCCAAAGTTTACGGAAATTAACTTTCACGCGGGTGGTGTAATCCCTTGAATCCCAAACCTCCAGCATCAAAAGGTTTAGCAACTTTCTGCCAGCTAGCCCAGTGCATCTGCTTTCTTTGACCAGACCATAAGAATCTGTTAAAGATTCTTTCAATTTGGATTCTAGAGCTCTTCTTCATACAGGTCATTTGAAGGACATAATTTGGGAATGTTGTTAATATACTGTGCAGTAATGTAACTCTACCACCAGAAGATAGGAAAGAATTTGCCCAGTTAGATAACTGGGTATTGAGTTTACCTATAATTTCCTCAAAGTGTAACTGTTTGGATCTGCCCTTAATAAGCATCACCCCCAAATATTTCAATGGAAGAGTAGTTTTAGAGAAACCAGTGTAATTAGTAATCCAATGAGACACATTTGCATTAATCTGCTTAGGAAAAACCAGCTCACACTTAGCATTGTTGAAATGCAGACCAGAAACAAGTTGGAAATGTTTCAGGCAATTGATAACTTTTTTGACAGCAATCTTTGAGGCCCTAGAAAAAATCATTAGATCATCAGCATATAAAAGGTGAGAAATAATCACATCTGAAATGTGGTGGTATCTGGCATATTGAAAAGGGGAAACCTGAGCCTCAATTAGCCTGGAAAGATAATCCATAACAATGATGAAGATGGAAGGGGATAGTGGATCACCCTGTTTCAGACCTCTGGTAGCTTGGAACCCACCCCAACTCTGGCCATTAATCAGGATAGAGTGGTTATTAAATTTCAGCCATCTCTTTATCAGCATACAGAACTCAGGAGTGAAACCCCTTATGTGTAATACCTGAAGAATGAAATTCCAATCTAATGTATCATATGCTTTCTTAATGTCCGACTTATATATTAAATTGTCCCCCTACAGGTTTTATCAAGATCAAGCATTAACTCTTGAGCAAGAAGGACATTATCGACAATTGATCTTCCTTTAACAAAAGCAGATTGGTGAGGACTAATAATCTTGTTTAGGTGTGGGCGTAATCTCCCAACAATCACTTTGCTAATCATTTTACCGATGACGAGTTGTGAGACTTATTGGTACGTAATGGTTCCAAGATTTTGGTGCAGTGTTTTTGGGGATAAGCACGGTGGTAGATGAGTGGAAGTACTTGGGGAGATCAATACCTTTAAAAAAGCCTTGGATAGCGAGTGATACCTCATTTTTACAAATTACCCAGTGTTTTTATAAAAATCGCATTATACCCATCAGGGCCAGCAACTTTAGAACTATCAATGGACTGTAAGGCCATCCAAATTTCATCTTGGGAGGGGATATCAGTGAGCTTAAGGGTGTTGGTATAATGGTAGACATCATTAAACAAATTGCTGTCAATATGATTACTAGAGCAGTGTTGGAAAGTCAGCAGCTTTTGAAAATATTTGACAGCATTGTTAGCAATATCAGTGCCATTCCTGAGCAATGTTCCCTGTTCGGTCATGATAGAAAGGATGGCATTACACTTCCTTTTATACTTGATACATGCATTATAATACTTGGTGTTCCTATTTCCCTCCATAAATTTGTTAATAGAAGCTTTACTGTCTTAGTATTTGGTCCTCGCCAGTTTAGATAAGTGAGCAACTTCTCTTGAGCGGTGACAAAGTCTTTAAACTTATTCTCATCCCCACAGGCTTCAACTTCAGCATTATTAACTTCCATTTCGGCCTTAGTTACCCCCTGAAACACATCACCAATAGTCTCCCAGTTCCAAATTCTCAGTGCTCTGGCCAACTGTATTTGTAGGTTTTGGAGTTTAATAAAAGGATTAGAGCTGGGGCTACCTCTCCAGTTATCCTGAGTAATATCAATAAATTTAGGATGACTGGACCAGAAACTCATATATCTAAATGGTGGAGGAGTGTTATGGGTTTTAGGTGTGGAGATGGTGATAAGAAGTGGTTTATGGTCGGAACCGAGCAAAGTTAAGATGGGTGATGGTAGTGTTTAGGAAATTTTGATGCCATGAGTCATTAGCCATGAAACGATCCAATCTCTCCCAAATTGCACCTCTCCTCCAAGTAAATTGGCTGCCCAAAAATCCCAGATCAAATAAACCTGCCTTGTTAATCCTGTCATTAAATTCAGTAAGCATATTCTGGTTTGGAATTCTTCCTCCCAACTTTTCGAAGTTGAAGCAATACGATTGAAGTCACCTCCCACAATCCAGTCGAGTGTCTCCACCTTACTTATTTCAATAATCTCATTCCAAAGGTTTGTTCTATCGGTCTTGGTGCAGCCGAGCATAAACAAAAGTGGCGACAAAATTCATACCATCTAGTCTGAAATGGAAGTGAACAAACTGTGGATGATCAACCTGAACAGTCCAGATAAGCTCTTTTCTGCAGATTAACCATATTTTATTGGTGGAGTTAGCAAAAAAAGTGCAACCAGGGAATTTGGAGAGTATTTTGTCTTGCTTTTTGTATACCATAGGTTCCAAAATAATCATACACCAGAGTTGGTGTTTCTTATAAAGATGAATTAATCTTTTGATAGAGTGGGGGTGTGCCACTCCCCTAATATTCCAACATAGACAATTGATCATCAGGGGGTTTGGGATTTGGTGATGAGTGGTTAGAAATGGATCTAGAACGTGTCCTGACTCTTCCCCTTGAGGAATCCTTGAGGAGTCCCTGGGGAGCCTCCGGGTATCTCCGGTTCTTGAAGCTGCAAAATTCTGAAGATCATTGGACAATTTTTTCTTTTTCTTTGACTTTTGTATTTGCCATACTGATTCCATTTTCCTTTGCTCCTTATCTAGGTGTGACTGAGGTAGAATAACAGGTCTTGGATGAATTTCATTCTCCCCCAATGGTTCCAGTGAGCCCAACTCATCACCTTGAATATGAATCACATCGTTGGAATTATCCGCGGTGACACCATGTCACTTGAAATCACCCGAGGTGCTGAAGTTTCAACTCGATTCATCTCTCGATACACGAAATTCCCCTACTTTCTCTTTAGTTGGTTTCTTATAAGTTGGCTTCAGCCTATAGCATTTCTCCTTTAGATGGCCAAACATCCTACAGTGCTGGCAAAAGACAGGCTTATTTTCTAAGACAACCTCTTGCCAGAACCCCTCTCCATCATCTGAAGTGGTAATCCATATTTTGTCTATCTCTGGTAGAGAAACATCTCTTTCAACCAGAACTTTTGCTGCTGCTGGGTTGCCCATGTCATGTGTTGGGGAATCAACTCTCAGGGGTGTTCCCAATGCCCTACTAATCTGAAATATAGCATGTGTATGATATAACTGAATTGGTAGATTTGGGAGAGTAAACCATAAAGGTTTCAAGGGAGGCTCTTTAGCTGGATCAAATCCTGGGTACCATTTAATTAGCTTCATTGTGGAGTTTGCAATTTTTATCTCCTGTAAATTTAACACTCTTGCATAATCTTCCTCCTTAGAAAGCTCTAATGAGCGAGTGTCTACCATCCATCACCCCTAGCTTCCACTGACCCACCAATAGAAAATTCTCAAAAAACCTCCTAACCAACTCCATTTTGGGATGTCCAAACTGGAATTGTCCAACAATGGTAAATTTAATAGCATCAGCCAGGGTATTCATCTCCTGTGAGGTGAACAAAACTGCTGGTCAACCATCTTTAGAACCCAGGGGTCTAACCAAAGGGCATTCTGCTCTTCCAGCGAGCGAGCATCATGAAGGATTTGAGGGAATGTCGGGTGCTCCACTGATTTTGGTAAAATGCCTTTACTGAGAGCAGAGGCATAAGTTGGGGGGTCTTTGGAAGCACTGGAACTAGCCATAACCAGTTCCAAGAGACGATATTAAAAGAGACAGCAGGAGTCACCAGCCACATCACATTACTTATATATATATATATATATATAAAATCCACGATACAACGATTACACACATATGTTCATCAAATATAAGCAACATTCCTTAGATCCTTAGTGTTGCAAGTACACTACGATAAGCAAACTCTAAGTATTAAGTACACAAAAGAAATCAAAGCAAAGTCCAAACACACCCTACTAAAACAAAGCAAAGCAAACAACATAACAATCAAAGCAAACACTTATACTTAACAAAGCAGCATGCAGAATCCACTAATTACTCCTCATCAGTCTCAGAAGTCTCATCCTCTCTAATGTATCCCATTGATTGACGATGAAGGAACAGATTGTAGAATGGACGATATGGGAAGTCATCAGATGAATCTTTAGCCACCACAGCATTCTTCTTCAACAGATTAACCAAACCCAACTCAATTCGACCAGTATGATCAAATTGCTCTTTCATCCTCTAATCAATGTGATCAAATAAATCAGAAATGTTATTAATAGCATTCATAGTATTCCGTACCTCATTTTCCAACTTCTTTATCTTCTTCAATATCACCCTCGAATTTTCAGAATAGTAAGGCTGAATAGGCTGTGAACTCTCAATGGGCTGATCAACAAGCACATCCATGTCTCCTTCATCACCAACTGTTCTGTAGTCATAAAGATCATTGGGATCAATAGGTCTCCAGGGTAGAAGAACATTCTCCCAACTTTCATATGGCACTTATGATTGACTACATAACAAAAATATGGTGGACGGGTGTCTAAGCCCATATTTAGATCCATGCACAATCAATCCCAATATAGATTTAGCAATGATTGATCTAATATCCACTGACCTTCCAGTTTGTATGCAGAAATTCAGAATAGCACTTTCCTTCGTCACCTTACTTATCTTCATAGTAGGAATTAATTTTGCTGAAATAAAGTAATGCCACTGCTTTGATACCGGATTCAAGGATGAAGAAGAGAAACTGACATATCCATTATCCCTTATTTCCCATTCTTCATTCTCATCCGTCAAATAACGATAGATTTCATTCATATCATTGCTCGTCGCATTAAAATTTTCATAATGACAAATAGGTACACTTTTTATCATTAAGAGATCATTTATCCTTGCAGGAGTGAATGGTACATACCTTCCTCGTACAAAAACACATCCTTGGTTGATCCCATGCAGATTTGCATAAAATTCTTTCACGACTGGAACAACCACTGTGGCGGTAGTGTAGCATAACACTTCCCAATGTCTTTTCTTCACTTTCTCTTCAACTCTTGTCGTCGGACTCTCCAAACCTCGATTTACAAAGCCTCTTTCCTTGATAATCCTTCTCTTCATCATCACTTTATGGAATAGACATTGCGCCTCGAAACTAATAAACTTCCGTCGATTGTAGATGCGAGATCTAGGGAGTTCAATGGAGTGGGAATCCATGGGATGTGAATTGAGAAAGGGAGTTTTCGTTTCTCTGGTGGTTATGGATTTAAAATGGAGTTTTGGGGTGTTTTAAGGAAGAAAATCCCGCTCAAAACTGCCAAAAACCGCATTTTAAAACGTAAAAACCGTCACCCAGAATTTGGGCGCTGGCGGCGCTTGATAGGGCGCCGGCGGCGCTCAAACTAGAAATTCGGCTAATATAAAAGAATAGGGCGCCGGCGCCCATTTTGGCGCCGACGGCGCTAGTGACAAAAATTTTCACCGAACTTCGTTTGGTTCGAAATACTTCGTTTCCTCAATACGATCCAATATATTTTTAATTTTTAACTTATTTAGGGGTAAATAGGATTCTTTAATATTAAACTAAAAGCACAAACAAAAATAAGCAAGTAAACTCAACATATAAACAAACATATGGGTTGCCTCCCATAAAGCGCTTGGTTTAACGTCGTCAGACCGACAAACCATTCAGTTAACTAAGATGACTTAGCAATAAAACCTCTTTGAAATCAGGTAAAGACCCTCTAAAGTAAGGTTTTAAATGATGCCCATTAACCTTGAATATATTTCCAATTTTAGGATCCTCAATATCAACATCTCAGAAAGAATGAACTTTTACTACAGTAAAAGGTCCTATCCATCTGGACATAAGTTTTCCCGGAAATAATTTCCATCTCATATTATATAATAAAACTCTTTGTCCCAGTTTAAATCATTTTTTCATTATCTTCTGATCATGCCACAATTTCATTTTCTCTTTATAAATCCTGTCGTTTTGATATGATTCATTTCTAATATCTTCCAACTCATTTAATTGCATACATTTTTTTTCTCCCGCATTTCTCAAATTAAAATTCAACTCCTTAATCGCCCAATATGCTTTATGCTCCAATTCAACCGACAAATGACAAGTTTTGCCAAACACTAATCTATAAGGAGACATTCCAATAGGGGTCTTAAAAGCAGTTCTATAAGCCCATAATGCGGTGTCTAATCTAGCAGACCAATCTAATTTATGAATATCCACTGTTTTCTCCAAAATTCATTTAATTTCCAGATTTGATACTTCTGCTAATCCACTAGCCTGGGGATGATAAGCAGTAGAGATTCTATGAATAATGTTATATTTTCCAATTAATCTCTTAATTTGATTGTTTCTGAAATGGGATCGACCATCAGTTATAATCACTCTCGACATTCCATATCTTGTAAATGTATTTTTCTTCAAAAATTTAGAAACACTTCGAGCATCACATCTTGGTAAAGCAACAGCTTCAATCCATTTCGAAACATAATCAATAGCGACCAATATATATAAATTTCCAAATAAAGGTGCAAATGGTCCCATAAAATCTAATCCCCATACATCAAAAATTTCAACTTCCAAATTGTAATTCATAGGCATTTCGTTTCTTCTAGAAATATTACCTACTCTTTGACATCGATCACAAAATTTAACATATTTATAAACATCACGAAAAAGAGTGAGCCAATAAAATCCAGATTGTAAAATCTTATAAGCCGTTTTATCAACACCAAAATGACCTCCAAATTCAACATGACATCTCTGCACACATCTTCTAATAATCAGATCCTTACACTGTTTATATAAATAGGGCTCATCCCAGAAATGAAATTTAGCATCATATTTAAACTTTTTTTGTTGTTGCCTTATTAAATATGATGGTATAATATCACTTAAAATATAATTCACAATATCAGCATACCAAGGCAAATTCATTTCCATAAGAATATACAATTGTTCATCAGGAAAAGTTTCTGCAACTTTCTTCTCAAATTCAGAAAATCTATCATATTCTATTCTTTACAAATGATCAGCAATTTTATTATCAGATCATTTCCTATCAACTGTCTCAAAATCAAATTCTTGCAAAAGGAGTATCCATCTAATCAATCTAGGTTTAGCATCCTTCTTTTGCATTAAATACTTGATAGCTGAATGATCAGTATGTACTATACTTTTTAGTTCTACTTAAATAAGGTCTAAACTTATCGAAAGCAAATTCTATAGCTAATAACTCTCTTTCAGTAGTGGTATAATTAAATTGAGCATCATTAAGAGTTTTACTAGCATAGTAAATAACTTTGAAAGTTTTTTCACACCTTTGCCCCAATGCAACTCCAATAGCATAATCACTAGCATCACACATTAATTCAAAGGGTTTCTCCCAATCAGGTGAAACAATTATAGGAGTAGTGATTAATTTTTTTTTAAGTAATTCAAAAGCACACAAACATTCATCATTAAAATCAAACTTCCTATCATTTTCTAGAAGTTGGCACAAAGGTTTAGTAATTTTAGAAAAATCTTTAATATAACACCTGTAAAATCCAGCATGTCCTAAGAAAGTCCACACCTCTCTCACAGTAGGGGGTTGTGGTAATCTCTTAATCACTCAAATTTTAGCAGGGTCGACCTCCATACCATATTCAGAAATTTTATGCCCAAGCACTATTCCTCCTGCAACCATAAATTGACACTTTTCCCGAGTTCGTAACTAAATTTGTTTTCTCACAGAGTTCCAAAACTTTTGCCAAGTTTTCCAAACAAATATCAAATGAAGTTCCAAACACAGAAAAATCATCCATGAAAACTTATATTCCATTATCTATTATACTACTAAAGATAGACATCATACATCTTTGAAAAGTTGCAGGTGCGTAACACAATCAAAAAGGCATTCTTCGAAAATCAAATGTTCCATAGGGGCTAGTAAATGTTGTCTTTTCTTGATCCTCAGGAGCAATAGGTATTTGATGATAACCAATATATCCATCCAAAAAGCAATAGTACCAAGTCTATCCAACATTTGATCGAGAAAAGGTAGAGGAAAGTGATCTTTTCAGGTGGCAGCATTTAGTTTGCTATAATCAATACAAATTCACCATCCATTAACTTGTCTCGTAGGTAAAATTTCATTCCTTTCATCCACTTCCACAGTCACTCCACCTTTCTTCAGTACACAATGAATTGAACTTACCCAAGAACTATCCGAAATAGGATAAATAATTTGAGCATCAAGCAATTTTAAAATCTCCTTCTTAACTACTTCTTTCATTATAGGATTTAATCTCCTTTGCAGATCAATTTTAGTTTTATGTTCTTCATTTAAAAAAATTCTATGCATGCAGATCGAAGGACTGATTCCTTTGATATCTGCCAAAGTCCATCCAAAAGCTCTTTTGTATCTTTTTAAGATTTCCAATAATTTTTGTTCTTGATATTCATTTAATTCCGAAGATACAATTACTGGTAAGGTAGATGATTCTCCTAAGAACATATACTTTAAATGTTTAGGGAGAATTTTCATCTTAAGTTCAGGAGGTTTAACAATAGATGAAATTAAACTTTTATCTCCACCTTCCATGGTATCTAACACTTCAAATTTCTCCTGAATATACTACAATTCCTTATTCTTCTCATTATCTGAATCTGTTTCATCTTCAATTATATTTTCATACTCCTCTTTCTTTTCAAACATCTCTTTAAAATAATCATTTCTCAAATATTCGCATACTTCCATCCTAAAACATTCATTATCTTTTTCAACTGAGGGATACTTCATAGACTTCAAAATATTAAAGGTCACCTCTTGATCATTAACTCTCATAGCTAATTCCCCTTTTTGAACATCAATTAAAGCTGTTCCAATAGCTAGGAATGGTCTTCCTAAAATAATTGGAATATCTTTATCTTCCTCCATATCAAGCACAATAAAATCCACAGGAAAGATAAATTTATCCACTTTTACTAATACATCTTCTACCACTCCCTTAGGATAAGTAATAGAACCATCAGCTAATTGAAAAGTTACAGATGTAGGAGAAATTTCTCCAATTCCCAATCTTTTGAAAGTTGATAAAGGCATAAGATTAAAACTAGCTCCCAGATCACATAAGGCTCTTCCAAAAAACTTTTCACCTATAGCACACGAGATAGTGAAACTACCAGGATCTTTAAGTTTTTCGAGAAGCTTTTTCGAATTATTGCACTACACTCTCCGCTAAGTGCAACGAGTCTCATGATCCGTGAACTTTCTCTTCTTTTTAAGAATATCCTTCATAAATTTTGCATAATCAGGCATCTGTTCTAATGCTTCAAAAGAGGTATATTTATTGTTAAATTCTTAAGGATTTCCAAAAATTTTCCAAATCTATTATCTCTATTCTTCTGCTTCAATCTTTGAGGGAATGGAGGAGGTGGTTTCTAAATAGTAATCTTCATTGGTTCAAGAGGATATTCCAGGTCTGGATAAATCTTATTTGAACCTTTTTCAATATTCACCTTCTCCTTCTCTTCTTCAACTTATTTCTGCGTTCCAGTTTCTAATTCTTTTCCACTCCTTAAATGAATAGCCATAAGTTGCTCCTTGTTTTGGTCTTTTGGATTGATCTCCACAATTACTAGGAAGCCTTCAAGAAGGTCTATTATTAAGTGCAATGAAAATATGTCCCAATTGACTTTCAATATTTTTGATCGCAACACCTTGAACTTGTAATTGGTTACCCATATTCAAAATCATTTCATCTATAGACAACTTCTTATCCTTAAAATGTGGGTTATTATTAAATCCAGGAGGATAAGATTGTCTAAAGTTAGTATTTCCTTGGTTGGTTGAGTTTCCAACTGGGTTTATAGAATTGTGTCCCCATTGCGGGTTCACATTAGCATTATTATTATTCCAATTAAAATTTGGGTGATTCTTCCAACCAGAGTTATAATAATTTGAATAAGGGTTATTAGGTCTATTAATCACGTTCAAAGTTTCATAAGGTGTTTGAGATTCAAGTTATTCGCCCAAATGAATTTTCCTCTAACACTGGGGGTGGTTGAGAATAATTCATTCCATATTGATCTATTTTCTTAGAAAGTGCTGCTATTTGAGAAACTATCATAGTCATCACATCAGAATCATGAACACTAGCTACTCTTTTAGGATTTACCCGTTCAGAGGGCCATTGAAAATTATTAGTAGCCATCTCTTCAATTAATGAATATGCTTCATCAAAAGGTTTTGACATTAACGATCCACTAGCAGCAGCATCAATAATTGATCTTAATGATCCAACTAATCCGTTATAAAAAGTTTGAATTATTAACCAATCTGGCAAAGCATGATGTGGACACTTCCTAAGAAGATCTTTAAACCTCTCTCAAGCTTCATATATTGACTCTCCTTCAAACTGACCAAAAGATGTGATATCATTTCTTAATTTAGCAGTTTTCGATGGAGGGAAATATTTCGATGGAAACTTTTGAGAAAGTTCTCCCCAAGTTCGAATAGATCCAGGTGCTAACGAGTTTAACCACGCCTTAGCCTTATCCCTTAAGGAAAAAGGAAAAAGTCTGAGTTTGACATCATCACTCGACACTCCGTCATACTTAAAAGTAGCACACAGTTCTAAAAAACTAGCGAGATGTAAATTTGGGTCTTCATTAGGTGTTCCTCCGAATTGATTATTTTGTACCATTTAGATAATAGCAGGTTTAAGTTCAAACGAATTAGCAGAAACAATAGGATTTTGAATAGTTATATGAATTTCATCTGCTGTTGGGTTAGCATAATCTCTTAAAGGTCTTGGCAAATTTCCAACATTAATATTCTGATTCTCTTGATTATTCGCCATTTCACAATAATTTTCAGTTTGTTTTTGTTGTTTTCTGATTTTTCTAATAGTACGCTCTAACTCTGAATCATAAGGTATCAAACCTACAGATCCACTACTATGCATATAAAATCGCACTACAAAGTAAAGGTTTTTAGTTACTACAATATCTATTAATAAGTACCGTTTATCTACCTCCCCGGCAACGACGCCAAAAATTTGACCGCGACATTATATATTAAGCAAGAATTTATGAAGTCGAAATTAAATATTTAGAATGATTTAGTAAAGTTACAAATTCAACGCAAGTATACGTATCGTATCAAGTAATACAGGGCTCTAATGGAGTCCTGGTTATCGATCCCACAGGGAGGTGAACGTTCATTAAATCAGATAATATAGCACTAAAATCCAATACCCAATGTAACAATGACTTAAGTGTACTACCACTAGTTAATGCAATGTATAATAAAGCTACTACAATTACTTCTAATTACTAAACTATATTAACTAACAAACACACTGACTTATGTGATTTATAAGATACTTCTATATGAAAAGTGTCTTTCTTCCTGCATAAAGATTATTATGTGTGGATGATGAAAAATGGTAATTATTTGTGTTGTGCCAAATAGGAGCATATTTGCTTCTTTACCTTTAAAAGAGTACCTCCTCTTCCAAGCAGGTAAAGAACATTGCCATATCTTAAGTTTAGTTACTAAATCTAAGGCTAGGCTGGGAGGATACCAGCTCTACTCACCCTTCACCCGAAGGCTAACCATAGGCTTTAGTTACCAATCTTAAGACCAAATTGGGGATCCCATTATGTCACCATGAAACCTCCAATTTGAAGTCCATCAAAACTCATTTCCCTATTTATTTTCACTTAATCTCCATGAACTACGCAATTCATTCACGGACATTAAATGGTTTCTTCATTTTGTTATAGAACATTCAATTCTTTTGGAATTAATGTTCCTCAACATGTTTTAACAATTTAATTGGCTTGATTGAAAAGTAAATTAAGTTCCAAATTAAAGAAACATCACAACTTTTATAACACTTAAAGGGCACATCATTTCCACATCACCACATCATAATTACTTCATGTAAGAAGAAAGGCAAGGTAGGCTACTCACTAACCATGGAGAAGATATAAAAACACATGGATTTTATATATAAAAGAAGAGTCATAGAAGCTACAATAGTAAATACAACTTATCTCTTTCTATCCCCCAAGCAAATTCCTTCAAAGTCCCCTTGATTCCTTTTCTCTTCCTTGCAACACTTGATTCTCTCCTTGGAACAAAAGATGAAGAAGCAATCTCTCACTTTACTCCCTATTCTCCCCTCCTTAAAGAAGAATCTCTCTTAAAATCACAAACCCTAACTTTCTCTCACACTTTCCTCACACTCTCTACAGCACTTTTCTCCTCTTTCTCCTCTCTATTTTTGTCTTAGACACTTAATTTAATGTTAGGAACGAATTCCCCAAGAGTTTCTTCAAGCACCTCTTTAAAAAATGATCAAAACTTTTGAATTCAAAGTGAACCGACATAGGGCGCCGGTGGCACCTGATAGTGGCGCCGGCAGCGCCCTATCGTGCCAATTAATTTTGGAGTTCTCTGGAATATGGCGCCGGCGACGCCAGGGCTGTTTTCCTCGAAATTGCTCCATTTTGCTCCAAATTCATTCCTTTTTGCATCTTTTTGCTCCAATCACCCATAATCATCATACCTGCAACAAATCATGAAAAATACCTTCCTTTAAAGTGCAATATCACCAAAAATAGGTAAAAACATATAGCTAAAAGAGTATATATTTTTGGTGCATCATTTACCATGGTTAAGCATGGTTCATGATGGGTCATCCATGGGTTATTTCATTTTTAATGGGTTATATGGGTTGTGTCTAACCCATATGAGGTCATGTGTGATGTCATAAAGGAGATTTGGAATTTTTAGAAAACCATAATGTCAAAGGTTTAAAATTCCATTTAATACCCCTTTCTTAACTTAATTTAATTATGTCATTAATTAAAATATTGGAAATTATTTCATTAATCAATTATTAATTAGAAATAATTCCAAATTAATTATTTGATTAATTTTCATGTCATTTTTTATTTAAAATTGAATTTTGTCTCATTTAATGTCTTTTTAATTTAATTTTCATTTTAATTAATTATTAATTAAAATACGAAAATCGAATTATTGGTCAATTAATTAAAAATAATTTTGGAATTAATTATTTGATTAATTCCATTATTTTTAATTAATTTGTGCATTTTATCATGTTATGACTTTTAATTTAATTTTCATTTTAATTAATTATGTCCTTTAATTAATTAAAATATTTAAAAATTAAATTATTAGTTAATTTAATTTAATTAATCAAAATAATTTTTGAAATTAATTATTTGATTAATTTTGTCATTTTTATTTTATTTTGGTGCATTTTGTCATTTTATGACTTTTAATTTAATTTCCATATTAATTAACTATGTCATTTAATTAATTAAAAAATTAAAAATTAAATTATTAGTCAATTTAATTTAATTAATCAAAATAATTTTTGAAATTAATTATTAGATTAATTTTGTCATTTTGTGGTCTTGAACAGGTCATTGGGTTAATAATTGGTTATTTGGTCAAAAATTAACTATTTTGACTAAAATTGACTTTTAGGTAAAAGGGTTAACCTATTGGGTCAATAGGGTTGGTTATTGGGTCAGGATTGACCATTTTGACCAAAGTTGACTTTTTAGGTCATGGGTTGATCTATTGGGTCAACAGGGTTGGTCATTGGATTAGGATTGACCATTTTGACCAAAGTTGACTTTTTAGGTCAAAAGGTTGACCTATTGGGTCAACAAGGTTGGTCATTGGGTCAGGATTGACCATTTTGACCAAAGTTAACTTTTTAGGTCATGGGTAGACCTATTGGATCAACAGGGTTGGTCATTGGGTCAGAATTGACCATTTTGATAAAAGTTGACTTTTTAGGTCAAAAGGTTGACCTATTGGGTCAATGGGGTTGGTCATTGGGTCAGAATTGACCATTTTGACCAGATTTGACTTTTTAGGTCATGAGTTGACCTTATCATAAAAATGAGGTCAACAAAAAGGCCCCCAATATTTGTGAAATACTGCATAAGTATGATGCACATATTGGCGTTGACCGAAGTGGTCTGAAGAAAAGTCTCATAATAATTAGGAAAGCAATGTGTGTCATATCCGATTTCTCGAAATGTCAATGTCGATATTTAGTTGAAGGAAAGCCATGTTTTCCGTGTCAGGAAAGGACTTACATCCAATAACTAGAGAGAGAAAATGGATGTCATATTCTATTTCTCAAAACGTCAATGTCGATATTTAGTCAGAGGAAAGCCATGATTTCCGTGTCAGGAAAGTACTTACATCCAATAACCGAAGAGAGAAAATGGATGTCATATTCCATTTCTCAAAATGTCAATATTGAAAATTAGTTAGAGGAATACCATGATTTCCGTGTCAGGAAAGACTTACATCCAATAACCGAAGAGAGAAAATGGATGTCATGTTCCATTTCTCAAAATGTCAATGTCGATAATTAGTTAGAGGAATGCCAGGATTTACGTGTCAGGAAAGGACTTACATCCAATAACCGGAGAGAGAAAATGAATGTCATATTCCATTTCTCGAAATGTCAATTTCGATAATTAGTTAGAGGAATGCCATGGTTTCCGTGTCAGGAAAGGACTTATATCCAATAACAGATAAGAGAAAATGGATGTCATATTCCATTTCTTGAAATGTCGATGTCGATATTTAGTTAGAGGAAAGCTATGATTTTCGTGTCAGGAAAGGACATACATCCAATAACTAGAGAGAGAAAATGGATGTCATATTCCATTTCTCAAAATGTCAATGTTTATAATTAGTTAGAGGAAGGCCATGATTTCCGTGTCAGGAAAGGACTTACATCCAATAACCGGAGAGAGAAAATGGATGCCATATTCCATTTCTCAAAATGTCGATGTCGATAATTAGTTAGAGGAATACCATGATTTCTGTGTTAGGAAAGGACTTACATCCAATAATCGAAGAGAGAAAATGGATGTCATATTCCATTTCTTGAAATGTCGATGTCGATATTTAGTTAGAGGAAAGCCATGATTTCCGTGTCAGGAAAGGACTTACATCCAATAACCGGAGAGAGAAAATGGATGTCATATTCTATTTCTCGAAATGTCAATGTCAATAATTAGTGAGAGGAATGCCATGATTTCCGTGTCAGGAAAGGACTTACATCCAATAACCGGAGAGAGAAGATGGATGTCATATTCCATTTCTCGAAATTTCGATTGACCCAAGAAAAAAAGGTCAAGATTTTCATGCTTATTTTATACTGATTTTTATGATATTGAACTTTAAAAAAGGTATTTTTGGTGTTTTTCTGCAGGTATGAAGATTTAAGAACAAAGGAACGAAAATATATAAAAAGGAGCGAATTTGGAGCAAAAAGGACTAAATTATGCAAATTTGACCTAGGCCGCCGACGACGAGGTCGAGGCCGCCGACGGCGTGATTTTCCCGAGAGTTCAGAATTAATTGTAAGGGAGGCTGCCGACGGTGAGGATCGAGGCCGCTTGCAGTGGGGTCTGTTTAAATGCACTGTTTCTAGAAGGCCGCCGACGGTGCCTCGAGGCCGCCGACGGCGGGATCGACGGATCTTTCCAGAAGTACATCGAATGTGAACGATTTTCGAAGGGGTGCCTTCACAACCCTTAGAGACTCTTCTACAAATTTAATAGGAACGAATTTTGGTCAAAAAATGGCTCTTCTTCTGGTTTCTTAAGTTATTATTAGTGAGTCCATAGTGTAAAAGAGAGTCTATTAGTGAGTTTAATTTAGTGAGTTGTGAGTTCAAATAGAGAATTTGTAAGGAATTCTTTGAGGGATTGCAAGAGTGGAAGGGAAGTGAGAGAACTCTTCCACATTGACATTTGAAAGGAGAATTCCAAGGAAAAGATCCAGAGGAACTTCAAGGAGTTTGCTTGGGGAGGAATTTGAGATAAGTAGTGTTATTTATTTATAGTGTGTAGAACTTTACTTTATTATATGAAATCTAAGTTTTATTGCATCCTCTTCATGAATTCTGAGTAGTTGTTCTATCTTTCTCCTGGTTTTGATGTTTTTGTGAAATGATTATATAATTAGTCTATTAAATAAATTATAAAAGAAGTTGTGATGGTATTATACCTAAACTTACTTTACTATACGAATTGGTCATTTGTATTGTTAAAATCCATGAAAAATTCTTAAGACTTGACCGTGGGCTAAGGATTTTTAACTTATATGTATGACATTTATCTTTACAAGGTATATGGGTAAATCTTTGAAGGGAGAAGTGCAAATAAATAGGGAGATAATATTAATCGGGCATAGAATTGGAGATTTTAGAGTGACAGGCTAAAATCCTCAATTCAGTCCTATCGTTTGGGTGTTGATGTGTAGATTGTTAGCCCTCAGGTGAGGGGAACGTGAGAGCTCTGAAGTGAGAGCCGGTCCTCCTAGCCTAGCCGCAGAATCAGTAACCAAGCATAGGATTAGTCAATGTTCTTTATGCCTGGACCAAAGGGTAAAGAATATGTATGCTCCTATTTGACACAACACATTAAAATTAATTATAATTATCATTTCACTTAAATATCTTAACTAAGGAGAAAGATTCTTGCTATTATCTATATTTGAACTTAACTCTAGTAGCATTAGTAAATTGTTAGTAAAGCAAGTTTTTAATATAAGTTTCATATTATTGTCGATTGCATATTAGTGACAGATAGGCAATTCGATTTAGTTGTGATTCTAAATTGGTTTTTATAATCCTAGACCGTAGGCTTTAATATATTCTATGTGGGATCGATATCCAGGACTCCATTAGAGCCCTGTATTGCTTGAACAATACGTATACTTGTGTTTGAAAGTAACTCTGCAAATAAAAGATTAAAATATTTAATAGTTACTAAAGTTAAAATTACGCTCAAAGTCAAGTCTTTGGTGCTGTTGCTAAGGAATTATATCTTTTAGTAGTGGTGCCAAATTCTTATATTTTTAAGTACATTCAAATTGGATAAAAGCGCAGGGTGGTTCATCGATGTCGATATTTAGTTAGAGGAAAGTCATGATTTCTGTGTCAGGAAAGGACTTACATCCAATAACTAGAGAGAGTGGCGAACTCACTAAGATATTTACTGGGGATATCTGCTGGGGATTTTGACCTGTATAGGCCGAATGATAATTCTCATATTAGTTATTCATCATGTCATTTTAGTTCATTTTGGCATCCTTGGACCTGACGATGTATTATAGTGAGCTAGAAAATATCTCACAAGATTTCATTCCACTTCCAATAATGTACATAGATATCAAAAGTTTGCGGTACATTATGTATTATACAATACACGCATACACACTGCAAACTACTATGTCAAAGTTCTTGTATACTGTTAGACCTACCACAAAATGTCTAACACTCCGAGACATTGTTTATAGAATATATCTTAGGTGTTTAAACATTCATGTGGTCATGGCAGTTCCAAGGGTTATAGCTCTTCCATTTCTGGTATTGGTCGATATCCCTCAGGACGTTTTTCAGGGCGCATTCTTCTTAGTGTTATTGATATGCTTTGTCGACTCATACTTGGTATACAGTGCTTTGAGACATCAGCTCCATTGCCTCGCAAGACTAAAACTGATCCCCGTGGTAAGAGAATTTGATAAGATTCACGAAATTCTCCAGGGCCCACAATCTGTATTTCTCTTCCAAATAGAATAAAACATCTGTTCATGAAGGAGAGAGTGTAAAAGGGTCTTTCAAAATCCCGACTGTCAATATGAAGTGGTATACAGTCACCCTCCTCATATATATTCATAATGCAACTGTCTGGAATACAATCAACAGGCATTATATTCAGCATTATGAGTCTTCGGATAATCTAAATAATGACTGTCGGTAGTGGATCTACTCGTTCATGTTGTAGTATGCCTGGGGATTGCCGTTCTTATCTACAACATAGTTGCAACAACATCCATATTGAATTATCATGCGACCTTTTCCACGAATCCATCTATTCGGTTCAGAGTACGTCCTTCTCTTCAAATGTAAAGCTCATCCTTGATCGCGTGCGTCCATCACATGCTCGATAATGGAACCTTGCTCCACTTCGTCAAAAACTTGGGTAAATAATTGAATGTCTTACAATATATTAATGGTTTGACCATTAATATATTGAAATTGTTCGAATGATTGTTTCTTAATAGCTCTAATACGTCTCATCTATTCTTGAGAAGCAATCCATTTTTCATTTATTACTTTAATTGTCGAGACATCCAATGTTGGCTCATAAGGAATGGGAGTGAATACTGTCCTTTCAATTCTCTCCTCTTCTTCGATCATTTCTTCTCCTAAGACATAATATGTTTCTTTAGAGATATTTTCAAGTATTGGAAATTCGAATTCATCATCTTTTTCCATTGATTTTATGTCTTGTCTTTTTTTTCTGATAGTTTCTTGAGTCGTTTATTGTGATTTCTCCTTTGGGCTCTTGTCATTCCAGAAGCTAATTTCTTTACCCCGCTAGTGGATGCCATTCCATCTTTATAGGGTGAAATTTCCATTGCTGACTTCAGTTTTCCATTGTCAATAAGATTTTCTGTTTCATTAGCTTGTTGGCTAAGCTTGAACTCCAATACAGATGTTTTTCCTTTTGCTTCTTGTTGATTGGCAATGGATAGTAAAGGTCATTCGTAGAGTAATTCAACTTGGGAGAGCTCAAAATCAAAGTGAATTCTAGATCCTTTTTCAACACATCGTCGGTCCAAGGCCAACCAAACACCACATCGGAATGTGAAAAGAAGTCTGTTGTTTGACATTTTTCCTGAAAACAACAGGATAATGTAACATTTTAGACATTTTTTTTTTGAAGGAACGATGCTTATAAACATTTGTTTAATAAGCGAAACAGATGTTACAAGACATAAAAGTTAAGATTCGTATCACAAAGTTCATTTTGAGAAAAGATTTTTTCTTTTTATCCCAGTTTATAAACAAGTCATCATTCATTTTCTTATGTCGCGTAATATTTCTTTAGGAAATGGCCATTGATTTGAGGCAAGATTCTTTTTCCTTGACAATCCACCAGTTGGTAAGATCCTCCGGAATCTATCTTTTCAATTACATACAGGCCCTCCCATATCGGTTCAAATTTGACACATATCTTTCGATGAGCTAGTATAGGTCTTCGAAGAACTAAAACTATTTCACCGATTCGAAAGGTTCTAGGGCGAACTAATCTGTCATGGGCCCGTATCATTTTTGCTTGATACAGTTCGAGATTTTGCTGAGCTTATAGATGTTTGCCTTCTAAACTCTCAAGTTCTTCAAGTCGTAATCAGTCATTTTCTTTTTCAGTTATTTTATTTGCTATCGCAACTCTGAGAGAAGGGATTTGGACTTCGAGTGGTAATATAGCCTCAGAACCATATACCAAAGCAAACGGTGTAGACCGTGTTGGCATTCGATATGTAGTTCTATAGGCCCATAAAGCTTCTATTAATCTTTCATGCCACTGTCTTGGGCCGTTGACTAATGTCTTTTTTAAAATTTGAACCAATGTTTTATTGAAGGCTTCAGCTAAACCATTGGCTTTAGGATAATAAATTGTGGAATACCTCCGATCTATCCCATGACTTTGGATAAAGTTGTTCATTTTTGCATTTTTAAAGGCCAATCCATTGTCTGGTATGACCCTTCAAGGGATTCCAAATCTATAAACAATATGATTCTTAAAGAAATAATGGACTTGTTCTGCTTTGACTTCTCTAAGCGGCTTTGCTTTTGCCCATTTGGAGAAATAATCAATGGCTGCTAGAATAAATCGATGACCCTTAGATGATGGAGGATCTATAGGGCCCACTATGTCGGTGCCCCAACATTCAAACGGCCAAGTTGCGACAATTGGGTGTAAGACATTTGGAGGCTGGTGTAAAACTATCCCATGTATTTGACATTGATGACATTTCTTTGCAACGTCAAGATAATCAGTCATCATTGTCGGCCAATAATATTCTATCCTTTTTATTTTCATTTTCATTTTAGGTCCAGATTGATGTGCACCACATAAACCTGAATGGACCTCCTTAACAATCTCTTGAGCTTCAGCTTAGTTTAAGCACCTTAACCACATTTGGTCAAAAGATCGTTTATAAAGGATATCATTTATTTGAGCATATGATAATGCTCTTTATTTAATTTGAGTGGCAATATAATTGTTTTCAGGTAACCTTCCAGTTTGTAAATATTGAATAATTGGTTGTTGCCAATTATCCTTTTAGTCATTTGTTATCAGTGTCATGTTTTCAGCAATTTTATGCAGATTATCCATGTCAATTTGAGAAAGAACTTGTCGTACATTTATAGAAATTGGTATATCGTCTTTTTTTGGACAGGCAAACTCTTTTGTAAGTTTTGCTAAAGCATTTGCTAAAGAATTATCTCGTCTCGGGATTAAGGAAAATGTTGCATCAAGAATTTACTGAAGCAGCTTCAGAGTGTAACGAGAATACTATTCAAGTCGAGGTTTCAGAGTCTTATATTTGCCAGTGATTTGATTGATAATCAACTGAGAATCTCCATAGATGTCAAAATTTTTAATTTCTATTAGTATTGTCAATTCTAGACCGGTTACGAGTATTTCATACTCAGCTTGTGCATGGTTCTGTCAGATGATAGGAAAAAAGGCATCATTGTTTTGTCTGGAGTGATGAAAATTAATCCTACTCCAACTTTGCCTGGTATAATTGTCTATTTGTCTTCATCTTTCCGTACAGGTGATGCTCCATCAAAGTACAATTCCCATCATTGTACATTAGAGTTTTTTATTTCTGATATTTGTTCATCAGGTAAATCATCATTGAGAGGTGATCCAGTTGGAATTGGGTGTGCTACTAAGAAATCTGCCTAGATTTGTCCTTTGACAGCACCTAATGGTACAAATGTTATGTCGAATTGGAGTAAGATCATTACCCATCTTGCTAATCTCCCAGAAAGTGTCGGTCGTGTCATTAAATATTCTAGTAGATTAACTCTTGAAATAAGAGATACTTTATGAGAAAGCATATAGTGCCTCAGTTTTTGAACTGCAAAAATCAAGGCTAAGCAATGTTTCTCAATTATTGGGTATTTTATTTTTGTTGGAACCAGACAATGACTTAAATAGTATAATGCATTTTCTTTTCCCTCATCATTTACTTGTGCCAATAATGCTCCAAGGGAATTGTCCAATGCTGCGGTGTAAAGGATTAGAGGTCTTCCTACTACAGGGGCTGCTAAAACAGGAGGGGTTGTCAGGTATTGTTTGATATTTTCAAAGGCATGTTGGCATTTTTCATCCCACACAAATATGGTATCTTTTCTGGTTAGGACAGTAAAAGGCTGACACCTACCTGACAGATTGGAAATAAAACGTCATATATATGCTAACTTTCCTTGAAATGATCTCAATTCAGTTAGAATTTTAGGAGGAGGCATATTTAGGATAGCTTCAATTTTGAGAGGATCAATTTCTATCCCACGATGTCAAACTACAAATCCTAAAAATTTTTCTGAAGTGACACGGAAGGCGCACTTTAAGGGATTCATTTTAAGATTGTATTGTCGTAGTTGTTCGAAGAATATTCTCAAATCGTATATATGATCATCTTTTTGTTTACTGTTGACAACCAGATCATCCACATAACATTCAACTTGATTATGTATTAATTCATCGAAGATCCGTGTCATGACTCTTTGATAGGTTGCACCGAAATTCTTTAGTCCAAATGGCATAATCTTATAACAATATATCCCTATGGGTGTTCGGAAGGCTGTATTTTTTTCATCCTCCGAAAATATTTTTATTTGATTATATCCTGAGGATCCATCAATAAAGGAAAATATTGCATGTTTTGATGCTATATCAACCATTAATTCAGGAATTGGTAAATGGAATTCATCTTTTGGACATGCTTTATTCAAATCCCTGAAGTCTATGCAGACCCTTATCTGACCATTTTTCTTTTTATCTGGCACAACATTGGTTAACCATGTCAGATAATTTTCTTCTCGTGTGAAATCAGCTTCAATCAATTTTTTAACTTCTGCAATGACATGTTTCTTTATTTTAACGTGCATCCATCTCGGAGCTTATTTAACAGGGATTGTGATTTGATTTATCCCAAGTTTATGGACTACGACTTCTGGAGATAAGCCAGGCATCTCGTCATAAGTCCAAGCAAACCAGTCTTTGTATTCTGTTAACAATTGAATTATGTCTTTTGCTTCCATATCATTAAGTAACGAACTAATGAATATTGGTTTCGGATTTTCATTAGTTCCTAAATTTATTTCTTTTAATTCATTAATTGTCGATTTAATTTCTTCTTCCAATTCTGGGGGAGCATCTTCGATTAGAAGATCAGATATCATTTCAGAATTATGTTCTTCAGTGAGGACCAGGCAAAAGTCTGTATCATCTAGTGGTTCCAGAGTACCAAATCCAACACCTTATTTGGAGTTAGGATTTCATTTGTTATTATTCCACATTTGTTCAATAAAATGTGGTTGTTTTAAAGACCATTGTTTGAGCATTAAATAATTTTGAATAAATTTTTGTGCCCAGGGAGAGTGCAACTCAAAAGGAATTTTCATTGATTTCCAAAGATTTTCATCTTCTATTTTTACATCAGTTTCAGTACTAAAAGAAGTAGAGCCAAGTCAAAACTTAATTGGTTTTTTTTTCATCACTACGTACTTCTTTGACTACTAAATTCTCAATTTTAGCAGTAGAGATTGGAGTCAGAGTCATAGAATGTATATAATGATTAATTTTATCATACATAGATTCAAATTGTTTCTCTTTGTCTTCTTCTTCTAGAGATAATTTGAATTGAGGTTCCTTTAAAACCACCGATTTCATTTCTTCTTTTGTGTTTTCTTCAGAGTCCAGGTGAATTTTGAATTTCAATGATTTCTTCATTGTAACAATTGGATTTTCTTTCCCTCATCCTAGTCCTCAGCCTCAGCCTCGAGTATGATTTTGACGGGAATTAACTCCTTTTGTATTTGTTGAATAAAATGATCTTTTTCGTTTATTTTCTTTTCTTTATCTTTTCATTCATATCCACCATTGTCTCTTTGGAGAATATTGTTTTCTTTACATGAGCGTAATATGCTACATCTTCATGTATACCGATTTCATGGACTGAAAACTGTTGCAAATCTTCTACATAACAACATTCTTGTCCTTTTCGTAGGTATTTTATAGATTGATGCGATGAAGAAGGAAACATTTTGTGTTCATGAAGCCATGGTCTGCCAAGTAAGACATTAAAAGAGGTATCAGAATCAATGATATGGAATTTTGTCGTTGTCGTCAAGTCGGCTATCTTTAAGAGCAATGTTATTGATCCAAGAGGTTGTTCTCTTTATTGATTGAATCCTCGTAACTTCATTGTATCTCTTGATAGTTGGGATGCATCAATATCTAGATATGTAAGAGTTCTCAAATTCATAATGTTAATTGAAGCACCTGGGTCAATAAGAACCCTTAAAGGTGTCGTGTCATTTATGTTTACTGTGATATACAGTGGATGATTATGTTCAGTTGTTCCGAGCAATAAGTTATTATCAGATAATGTAATCTTTATCGATTCTTCTAATGGACAAACTTCATTCTGAGTAATACTAGTAAGTTAAGCTAGGAAAATGTCTGGATCTAAGAGGGCTTTTATCAATGACTCTTTCATTTCTTTGGAAAGCATAAGAGCGTCATAGATGCTCAATTTTGTTGGTAACTTCCTCAAATGAGCTAGTACGTTATAGTCTACTTTGTTATGAAGATCATCCTTATCTCTTTCAGGGAGTTATGGATGTATTGGAGGAATGATCTTTTCTGATGTGACTATTTGTTTTTCCTTTTCTTATGGAGCCATTCTAGGAGGTAGAACCTTTCCACTCCTCAAATTGATTTCAACTATCTCTTCAAATTGGTTATCAAACTCTTTTGTCTCCGAGTATGAAGATTCTAATTCTATGGAAATCGGGGTTCCTTGTAATTGGAGCGTAGCAGTGTCATTCTCATCTTTGTCATTGTCAGAATTTGCATCAATGTTTTTGTCATTTTGGTTGTCTTTAGATTGATCGAGATCATGTACGACTTGAGTATTGTTTACAGGATTAGAATTCGAATGATCATTTTCAGAAGCATCACCCAAAATAGACAGAATGTAAGCAAAACTGGAATTATTATTATTCACAGTAGTAGCAAAAAGGAAGTCATACAAAGTCATCGGTTCAAGGATTTTTCTTCCTTCATCCGATATAACTATCCTAGCAGAAGACGGAGAAACATAAGAACTAGAAGGTACAAAAGGAGCTGCAGTCCCTATATCTAGAAGACCTCTAATCCTTTTCGATTTTTTATTTTTCTTTTTCTTTTCTTTCTTGGGAGGCTTTGTAACTTGATATTCAGTAAGGATCTCCTCAGAAGATTTACCTCGAACAGTGTTGTCTTTGTTCTTGTTTTTGGAATTAAGTTTTTCCACCAAAATCATATTGACTGAACCTTTGTCAGGTTCTTTCAAATATTCTTTCGGGATTACTATATTTCCTTCTTTAAAGTTGCACTCTAACCAGTCTTTAAAGACAAAACATTCTTCAATCTTGTGTCCAAGCATTCTATGATAAGGACAATAATTGGGATTGTCCTTCATGTTTACTTCTGTTGGCCTTCTAGCTTCTGGTAGCTTAAATTCTGGTATTTTAAGCAAGCTACGGAATATTTTGCCGATATCTTCCGTTTTAAATGAATATTCTTTATTCATTCTTTCAGCCATTGTTCTTTTATCTGCCGGTATAGGGATTGGTTGTTGAAGTTGTAATTGCGGCGATGTTTGTGATGTTGATGGATTCTGTCGTTGTTTCTTTTGTTCAGGTTGAACCTGCATCACTTGTTTACCTTTCTCTACAACATTTCTCCGTCTCTTTTCAAATGCCTTGACAGTCTTGTATTTTCAGTCTTTTCTCCGTTACACTCATCTGCTTGGTTTCTTCTTGAAGATTCGCAGCTTTACTAAGAAATTTTTAAAAAGTTTTTATTGTAAATCTTTTAAGCATAAATGCTATAGGACCATGGATATTTTTAAGCAGGATTTCGACAGCATGTTGATCTTGAAGTTATGGTTCACACTTCATGCTGAGATTTCTCCAGCGCAAAATGTAATCCACTAAGCCTTCTCCTGTTGTTTGCTTTTCCACTTCCAGATCACCAACTGTAGTATGATGTTGAGCTTCGACAAATCGTTGAATGAAGACACTTTCAATCTCTACAAAAGTTTTAACAGACCCATTAGGAAGTTCTATATACCAGTCAAAATCAACTCCCGTGAGACTGTTAACAAATTGACGGAATAGAAGAGCGTCACATCCCCCAGCATTACAGCAGCTTGCTCCAAAATGTGCTAAATGTTGTCGAGGATTACTGGTTCCATCAAGCATTTTAAAGACAGGAGGAACAAAACCTTTAGGGTATTGGATAGAATCAAATTCCTCTGGATGTGGTCTACCCTTTGGAATTAATGATCCAGTCTTTACCTGAGCCATTATTTCTTTTATCTTTTGTTCCACGAGTTGTGTGATATCTTTTTCTGGAATTCCACTATGAGGGGAATCCTTTTTCTGTTGAGTGCTTTCTTCAACATCTATTGGTTCTCATTTGTCTTCTAAAATGTGGATAACCTCTGGCCTAACAATTTCAATGGCCGGTGATGGATTTCTAGGTGGATTTTGAAAAGCTATTACTAACTCTTCCATTTTCTGCTCAAGACGACTAATTTGTTCGTCTCGTTATCATATAATTGCTCATAATTCATTTGTTGTATCTTCTTCATTTAGTTCTCGTGCTAAAGAAGTATACCCATGTTTCTACCACATTAATACTGGCAACATTTTGATTTGAACTGTCAGAAGTGTCTTTCTTTCCTAGCACCGAGAATTGTTTGATATCATTCTTTAACTTTTTCAGTCTTTCTTTAAATGATTTTCCAAGATGTTCTTCACAAGTTTCTTCTTGTGAACTGTTTCTGAGGAGTGCTCATAACATCTGAATTTCTTTCAGACGATCTTCGTTTCCATACATTATCTACTAATATGGGACAAAACCCTCTAGGCGGTGTATTTTCATATGAAAAATCTGCATTTTGTAACATGTGGACCAAATATATCATTTTAGTGGATTTATTTTCTGTTTCTAGCATCAGTTTGTCATATCTAGCTTTGTCTTTTGTAATTGTCACATCTTTTACTCTTTTCCCTAGTCGGAACTTTACTGGCACTCGAATACATTGATCTTCTGTTGGAGATTGATAGCGTGTTTCTTTATAAATAGAGTTTTATATTGCTAGAATTCTCCTTTTCATTGTTTTAGAGACTGCACATCCCATTTTGCCCAGCAATTGGGAAATTGAGTAATTATCTTTTCGTGCTAATCTTTTAAACACTGACTGTATAGCATGAATTAAGGGAGAACTCTTAGGTTGAAAGAAATTATCAGTATATTCAACAAGAATTGGAATATACCAATTCTCTTCTGAAAAGGAAGGGTTTCCAAAAACACTTTGCTCAAATTCAGGTGTTTCAAAATTATCATTTTCGTTCCACTTTTTTTTCCTTTTAAGCGGACGAGCAATGTTTTTATAAATATTTTTGGAACAAGATCCAACATCATATATGGATGGTGGTGGAATATCATCCTAAAAGTAGATTTGTTTTCCTTTGCTATCAATTTTTCTTTTCATTTCTACAAGAGTGTAAGACTCTTCAGGTGTATTCTCAGGTAGGTCTTCTGTAAAATTCAGAAAGTCTTCATAAGGTTGCAGATCAAATTCATCAAAAGATTGTATATCAGTTTGGTATGGATAATCTAATGTAAATTATGTTTCACTAAATAATCCATAATCATTCTGATAAAAGGAAAGATCTTCCTCCATTGGTATATTGAAGTCTTAAAAATAAGAAAAGATTGAATTCGGAGAATCCATTGTAACTTTTCTAAAATTTCAAGAAAAATGAATGTTATTGAGTTATTTATAAACTGGGAATTTGAAAAAGATGTAGTTCTTTTTGTCAAAGAACGAAATGTCAAATGAAAAAAAGTGATAACAAAAGACGAGAAGAAAGAAAGTCTCCAGCGGAGTCACCAAACTCTCTTGATGGCGACGAGGAGGGAAATGTCACCCTGTCATTGTTTCGTCGCTGTCAATTTTCGATGTCATGTCAATGTCAAGGAGTCACCACACTGTTTAATATTGCCCTAATCTTATATTTATAAATCCTATAAAGGAATTAAGAAATTTAGGGCTAATAGAAAAAAGAGAAAAAGGATGTTTATGATAATCCTCATAAAAGAAGATTCTAGAATGCCATATCCTAGAATTTCTATATAAGGAAGATAAGGAAGTTTTAACTAGAGATTTCTAGATGTGATTTCTATCATGGGTTCTTTCAATTCTCCTATAGAAGCAAGCTTCTATAGTTAATTACATCTTAGGTAATTTATAATTGTCTAAGAAAACTTCTGATTAATGTTGATCACTTGTTTTCTGGAAATTTTTGTTTTTAAGGAAAGATGTACCCACTTATAATGTCTGTTTAAGTTAAAATTTAAAGTTAAATTCAATGTAGATTAAATTAACTTGAGTTCATGTCTGTTTGAACTTAAGTTAGATTCAATGTAGATCGAATCTAATTAACATGAGTTTATGTCTGTTTGAACTTAAGTAAAAAGTTAGGTTTAATTAAAATAGACCTAATTAAGCCTTATTTAAATAGTACTTAAAGGTTAATTAAGTCTAAATAGATTAGACTTAATTAGAATTATAGACCATCTAAGTCATTTTTAGGTAAGGCTTAAGTTTGAACTAAGTTTAATTCAATTTAATCAGGATGTATTTGGGTTTTATTTGAGTAAGGCTTAAACATTAATTAAGTCTAGTAAGTTAGACCTAACTTAATTAAACCTTAGTTAATTAAGTCTAATGTGGTAGACTTAATTATGGTTTAACTTTGATTAAACCTTAGTTAATTAAGGTTTAATGATTTAATTAAGTTTAATGTGGTAGACTTAATTATGGCTTATATTTGATTAAACCTTAGTTGATCAAGGTTTAATGATTTAATTAAGTCTAATGTCGTAGACTTAATTATGATTTAGGTTTAATTAAACCTTAGTTAGTTAAGGTTTAATGGTTTAATTAAGTCAAATGTGGTAGACTTAATAATGGCTTAGATTTGATTAAACCTTACTTGATTAAGGTTTAATGATTTAAATAAGTTCAATGTGGTAGACTTAATTATGATTTAGGTTTGATTAAACCTTAGTTAGTTAAGGTTTAATGGTTTTATTAAGTCTAATGTGGTAGCCTTAATTGTGGTTTAGGTTTAATTAAACCTTAGTTTGTTAAGGTTTAATGATATAATTAAGTCTAATGTGGTAGACTTAATCACGGTTTATGTTTGATTAAACCTTAGTTAGTTAAGGTTTAATAGTTTAATTAAGTCTAATGTGATAGACTTAATTATAATTTGGGTTGAATTAAACCTTAGTTGATTAAGGTTTAATAATTTAATTAAGTCTAATATGGTAGAATTAATTATGGTTTGGGTTGGATTAAACCAAGTTGATTAAGGTTTAATAGTTTAATTAAGTCAAATATGGTACGCTTAATTACAGTTTGGGTTTAAGTTAGGTTCAAGTTAGGTTGAACCTAATCTTAAGGTTAACTTAAGTTCAATATGGGTTGGGCTTAGGTTTGATTTGGATTTGAGTTAAGTTAGGTTCAAGTTAGATTGAACCTAGACTTAAGATTGACTTAAGTTCAATATAGGTTGAACTCAAGTTAAGGTTTTGAATTTGGGTTCATGTTGTGTTGAATCTAAGTTAAAGGTTGAACTTGGGTTCAAGTTGGGTTAAACCAAGTTAAAGGTTGAACTTGGGGTCAGGTTGGGTTGAACCTAAGTTAAAGGTTGAATTTGGGGTTTAAAATTGAACTTAAGTTAGGTTTTGTTTAGGTTTGATTTTGATTAAACTTTAATTGGTTAAGGTTTAATAGATTAATTAAGTCTAATGTGGTAGACCTAATTAGAGTTTAAGTTTGATTAAAACTTAGTTGGTTAAGGTTTAATAGTTGAATTAACTCTAATGTGATAGACTTAATTATAATTTAAAATTGATTAAACCTTAGTTGGTTAAGGTTTAATAAATTAATTAAGTCTAATGTGATAGAGTTAATTAGAGTTTAAGTTGAATTTTATTTGATTAAGATTTAGGATGGATTAAACCTAATCAGGGTTTAAATTTAATTAAGTATAATTTAGTTAAGAATTATTGGTTTAATTATATCTAATGGGTTAGACCTAATTAGGGTTTAGGTTTGATTAAGTATAATTTAGTTAAAATTTAATGGTTTAATTAGGTCTAAAGGGTTAGACCAAATTAGGGTTTAGGTTTAAGTAAGTCTAATTTAATTAAGACTTAATGGTTTAATTAGGTCTAAAGGGTTAGTCCTAATTAGGGTTTAGGTTTAATTAAGTCTAATTTTGTTAAGACTTAATGGTTTAATTAGGTCTAAAGGGTTAGACCTAATTAGGGTTTAATTTGTCTTAAACCTAATTTAATTAGGGTTTAAAGTGCTAATTAAGTTTAACAAGTTTTTAAACTCAATTTAAGTTTGGTATTGTATTAAACCTAATTTAGTTAAGGTTTAATGAAAAAATTAAGTTTAATATGTCCTTAAACTTAATTATAGTTTGATTTTGTATTAAACCTAATTAAGTGAAGGTTTAATGATTTAATTAAGTTTAATATGTCCTTAAACTTAATTTAAGTTTTGGTTTCTGTATTAAACCTAATTTAGTTAAGGTTTAATGAATTAATTAGTTTAATATGTCCTTAAACTTAATTAAAGTTTTGATTTTGTCTTAAACCTAATTTAGTTAAGGTTTAATGATTTAATTAAGTTTAATATGTCCTTAAACTTAATTTAAGTTTTAGTTTTTGTATTAAACCTAATGTAATTAAGGTTTAATGAGTTTAATTAAACTTAAGTTGTCTTTAAACCTAATTAATGTTTGATTTGAGTTCATTTGGGTTTAGATTCATCATTAGCTTAGTCCATTATGAAATGGATTAAGTAAATGAATAAAAGGTTTTGAAATATTAATTTATAATTAATAAATCTTAACCTTATTTTAAAATGTCTTTTTAAATTGATTTGATGGCTTGAGAATTGTTATTTTAGGATTGTTATATGTCACCCTAAAATTCTTAACCATTTTGAATTTTAATTTTTCAATTTTTCAAATTTTATAATGATTTTTAGAAATAATTATAAAATATCATGGAAATTAGACAATCATATCCTAGAGAGCTATCCTGGCCTTAGAAAAAATCAGAAGATGTGTCTAAATACTTAAAGATTCTTCCCTAAAATTTTCCCATTTTTCTGATTTGTAAATAATTTTTTAATAATTAAAATACTCTAGAGATTATTTAATTATTTAAAAATTAAATACTAAGAATAAAATTATGATTTTAATTTCATAATTTTCTTCTCTTCAAGAGCTTTCCAGAAGTATTTTTATTTTATTTTTAGGAGCTCTGTACAAAAAGATATGATTTTTCATTTATTTTAAGATTAATTTGGATTAACCTTGACCGAAAAATCAAGGACACGCTGTGTGTCCTCGTAAGCGTCGAAGATGCAGGAGGATCTGCTGTCCGGATCCGAACAGGGAACACGGGATTGCGCGATCAGCGCCGTCCATTCCAAAACACGGGAATGGACGACGGAGATTAAATCCCATAATTCGAAAATAATTCGAACCGTCCAACTTCAAAGCTCAATATCTCACTCATTTCTCAATCAAATTGAGTGATTTTTGAACCTATGGAATCATCTGGACATATAGATTATATCTATAAGGTGATGATAACTTTCTGGGTTAGTTTAGTCCAAGATTTTTTGATTATATGAATTATTTTGGAAAAAAAAATTCATACCTTGGCCACAATAATATTAAGCTTGATCAGACTTGATGGTCAGCCTCTAGTACTCCCAAAGAAGATCTTTGTCACTTAAATTTGGATTTGAAGCTAGCCTTGGTGAGCAATTTTGGCAAAGTGGGTAGGTTTGGTCTGAGTTTGGGTTTTAGCTAAATTGGCTTGATTGGGCTGATCCTATGGCTTGAACTTGGCCAGAATAGGTTGCTAAGATCCTTAGCAAAGTTTTTTTTGTGTTGGGAGCTAAGTAATTTGGGTAGCCTATAGGTTTCAATGAATTTTTTTTCTCCCCCTTAATTTGGGATAAGGGCTCCTTTTATAGCCATGGATGGCTATAATTCAACCCTAGGTAGCTTAAGATTACTAAGGGGTGGTTAGAGATGTGTAGCAGGGACTATTAACAGCTTCCCCCATGTATTCTAACTATCACCTCTCCATATCCCATGGGAATTATGCCACTTAAGTAAGCTCATGTATCATGGAAATTATGGATTCCAAATTGTCATGATAGCCTTTGATCTCTTTGTTTCCATTCCATTGGCTAAGGGAGAGGTTAATGGTGATTCAAAGGGCTAAGATCTTCATCATCCAACACCTCATTTAAGGGTTCATGAGGAGATGACACATATCCCTTTATTTTCTTTAATTTTCTCATTTCTGATTTATGAGATCGCCATATGAAGTAATGGTGATCTAAGCTCTTCCCCTCTCCTATTGGTGAAGATGATAGGTGTTAGATGAGTCACCAAAGGTTCTCTTAGGGTTGCATGAGAAGGTGGCACATCATTTTTCCATAATGATGAAGGAATCATCACATGTGTTTACCATGGTTAAGCATGGTTCATGATGGGTCATCCATGGGTTATTTCATTTTTAATGGGTTATATGGGTTGTGTCTAACCCATATGAGGTCATGTGTGATGTCATAAAGGAGATTTGGAATTTTTGGAAAACCATAATGTCATAGGTTTAAAATTCCATTTAATACCCCTTTCTTAATTTAATTTCCATTTTAATTAATTATGTCATTAATTAAAATATTGGAAATTATTTCATTAATTAATTATTAATAGGAAATAATTTCAAATTAATTATTTGATTAATTTTC
This sequence comes from Papilionanthe hookeriana x Papilionanthe teres, assembly GCA_022702705.1. Classification (NCBI taxonomy): domain Eukaryota; kingdom Viridiplantae; phylum Streptophyta; class Magnoliopsida; order Asparagales; family Orchidaceae; genus Papilionanthe; species Papilionanthe hookeriana x Papilionanthe teres. The sequence continues at coordinate 134,639,271 of CM040425.1, read as the reverse complement.
ATGTCATTTTTTATTTAAAATTGAATTTTGTCTCATTTCATGTCTTTTTAATTTAATTTTCATTTTAATTAATTATTAATTAAAATATGAAAATCAAATTATTGGTCATTTAATTAAAAATAATTTTAGAATTAATTATTTAATTAATTCCATTATTTTTAATTAATTTGTGCATTTTATCATTTTATGACTTTTAATTTAGTTTTCATTTTAATTAATTATGTCCTTTAATTTATTAAAATATTGAAAATTAAATAATTAGTCAATTTAATTTAATTAATTAAAATAATTTTTAATATTAATTGTTTTATTAATTTTATCATTTTTATTTCATTTTGGTGAATTTTGTCATTTTATGACTTTTAATTTAATTTTCATTTTAATTAATTATGTCATTTAATTAATTAAAATATTAAAAATTAAATTATTAGTCAATTTAATTTAATTAATCAAAATAATTTTTGAAATCAATTATTTGATTAATTTTGTCAATTTGGGGTCTTAAACAGGTCATCGGGTTAATAATTGGTTATTTCGTCAAAAATTAACTATTTGACCAAAGTTGACTTTTTAGGTCAAAGGATTGCCTATTGGGTCAATAGGGTTGGTTATTGGGTCAGGATTGACCATCTTGACCAAAGTTAACTTTCTAGGTCATGGGTTAACCTATTGGGTCAACAGGGTTGGTCATTGGGTTAGGATTAACCATTTTGACCAAAGTTGACATTTTAGGTCAAAAGGTTGACCTATTGGGTCAATAGGATTGGTCATTGGGTTAGGATTGACCATTTTGACCAAAGTTAACTTTTTTAGGTTGTGGGTTGACCTATTGGGTCAACAGGGTTGGCCATTGAGTCAGAATTGACCATTTTGACTAAAGTTGACTTTTTAGGTCAAAAGGTTGACTTATTGGGTCAATGTGGTTGGTCATTGGGTCAGAATTGACCATTTTTGAATTTTTAGGTCATGGGTTGACCTTATCAAAAAAATGAGGTCAACAAAGACATTTAAGGGAGGCTCTAGCCGACCCTATAATTATTACAATTGATTTCCTAAAGCATTAGACTGAAGGAATTTTAAAATCTTAAAATGGAAAACCAAAACTTAACCATGGATACACCTTTGCATGGAAAATCCAAAGGCCTCCTACCCAATCAATTGAAGGCCGAATTCCTCTTAGAATTGTTTAATAAGGATGTTAGCAACTATCCTAAATAGTTCTTAGATCAGCCAAATCAAAAGGGCAGCCATCTATGGCTATAAATATGACCTAAACTCAAAGAGAAAAAGGGAGAAGAAAAAGAGAGAGATAGTGGCCTAAGCTTTGCCCAAATCCCCTTGCTCCCAACAATAAAAATCTTCACTAGGATCTTAGTGATTGAATCCATATCAAACCCAACCCTTAGCTAGCCTCAAAGCTTCACCAAATCAGCTGAAATGGGTTAACCGAAGCCAAAATTACAAATTAGCCACCTTTGGTCTTGCACAAATATAGACCCAATTTGAGTCCAAATTAAAGTGTGGAAAAGCTTCCCTAGGACCACAAAAAGTTGCCAAACCATCCAATTTAAGCTCAAAGTTGTTGTGGCAAAGGTATAAATTTTTTATATAATTATATGCTTATGTTTGAATTTTTGGTTAATCATGTGTTAAATCAACTCAAAACCCTATGATCACCATATGGATGTGATCTACATCCTTAGACGATTCAATAGGTTCAAAAATCACTCAATTTCGTTGAGAAATGAGCAAGATATTGAGCCTAGAAGATAGACGGTTCGCAAAAATCCTGAAAATTGCCAGATTAAATGACAGCCGTCCGTTACCGTGTTTCGGAACGGATGGCGCTGATCAAGAGCTGCGGGATCTGCTGTTCGGCTCCTGCAGCGGATCGTCCTGCGCGTTCGACGGTACGAGGTCATGTGGCACATCATGGTTATTTTGGATTTAATTAAATCCAAAACAACCTTAGAACATTCGAAAAATCATATCTTTTCCGAGAAAAATCACAAAAATAAAAATAAAAATACCTCTAGAAAGAGAAAAAAGAGGAAAACAATGTGGAATTAAAATTTTTATTTTTTAGTTATATTTGATTTTTAATTAATTAATTACTCTCTAGAGTAATTTAATTATTAAAAATTAATTATAACTCCAAAAATTATGAAATTTTCACCAAATCATCCTATAATGATATTACACATTCCTAATTTTTCTAAGGACAGAGAAATTACTTAGGGTGATATTTCATAATTTCTAAGCTACCTTGTAATTATTTTTAAAAATTATTATAAAAATTAGAAATTAAGAAAAATAAAATTGGAAAATATTTAGAAATTTTAGGGTGGAAGACAATAACCCTAGGATAATAATTTCTAGTTCATTAAAAAATTTTAAATGACATTTTAAAATTTGGGATTAAATTTTATTATTAAATTAATAAATTTAAATCCTAAAAATCATCTTTTTATAAATTAGCCTATTTTCCTTAATAGACTAAGTTCAAAATGAGTCTAGCCTACACTAGACTTATGACAAACCTTAGTTAAGTCTAAGAGGAGAAATTAGGTTTAATTATCACCTTAATCAAAGCCTTAATCAAGCTTAAGGACAAGTTAAGCTTAATTACACCCAACTTAGCCTATTTCATAATAAGCTAACTCAAAGCTGAGTTCAATCCTAAATAGACTTATGATAAACCCTAATTAGGTCTATGACATCAAATTAGACTTAATTAAAACTTATTAAACCTCAAGACAATAGGTTTAATAACTCAGAAATTAAACTTAATTAAGTTTAAAGATACGCTAAGCTTAATTAACCCATTAAACCTCATGATATTAGGTTTAATAACAAAAATCAGACTTTAATTAAGTTTAAGGACATGTTAAACTTAATTGACTCACTAAAATACATCTAGGATTAATCAAATCCTAAAGCCTTAGGTTTGGTCAGATCCAAGATAAAATTAAACCCTAACTGACATAGGGTTTACTTGCATCCTCAGGACTAATGGGTTTAGTCCCTATAGACCCAAAGTTGAAATCCAAGTGTTGAGTCTAAACTCACATGTAACCTAAAGTTTAAAACACATAGATAAAGGTTGAATTTCGGATTCAATCCCAAATGAAATCAAATCAAACTTAGACCCTTAGATTCAACCCATGTGAACCCAAACTTTACCAACACCTTAATTAGGTCTATGATACATAATTAGACTTAATTAATCATTAAAACTAAACTAAATTAGGTTTAATACAAATCAAAATTTTAATTAGGTCTAAGAGACATAATTAGACTTAATTAATCATTAAACCTTAACGAAATTAGGTTTAATACAAATAAAAAACCTTAATTAGGTCTAACCCATTAGACCTAATTAACCATTAAACCTTAACAAACTTAGGTTTAATCAAAATTAAACTTCAATTAGGTCTAACTCATTAGACCAAATTAAGCTATTAAACCTTAAAAAACATAGGTTTAATCAAACTTAATACGCCAACTAGGTCTAACTCATTAGACCTAATTAGTCATTAAGCCTTAACCACATTAGGCTTAATCAACGTTTATACCATATTGGGTCTAACTCATTAGACCTAATTAATTTTTAAACCTTAACTAAATTAGGTCTAATTGAATCCTAAACCTTAATTAAGTCTAACCTAGTTAGACTTAATTAATCATTAAACCTTAACTAAATTAGGTTTAATCAAAATTAGGTCTAACCCATTAGACCTTATGAATCATTAAACCTTAGTCACTTTAGGCTTAATAAACCTAATCTTCTCAATTAAGTCTAACCCATTAGACTTAATTAACCTTTAGGACTTACAAAAATTAAGACTTAATCAATCAAACTAAACCTGAAACTAATCATACGAATTAAACCTTACCCAAATTAGGTTTAGTCAACCCTTAATCAGATAACTTGACATAAACCAAACCAAATTTAAGTTCAATCTATATTGAACTTAAGTCAAAACCCAGGTTCAACCTAACTTGAACCCGACTCAAAACTTAAACCAAACCTAACTTAAGTCAGACCCATGTTAGACTTAGGTCAAACATAAACTTAGGTTCAACCTCACATGAACCCAAGTCAAACTTAAACTCAAACTTAGGTTCAACCTGACATGAACCCAAGATAACCTCAAACCTAAACTTAGGTTCAACCTGACATGAACCCAAGTTAACCTCAAACCTAAACTTAGGTTCAACGTGACAGGAACCCAAGTTAAACTTAAACCTAAACTTAGGTTCAACCAGACATGAACCAAAGTTAACCTCAAACCTAAACTTAGGTTCAACCTGACATGAACCCAAGTTAAACTTAAACCTAAACTTAGGTTCAACTAGACATGAACCCAGGTTAACTTTAAACCTAAACTTAGGTTCAACCTGACATGAACCCAAGTTAGACTTAATCCTAAATTTAGGTTCAACCAGACATGAACCCAAGTTAACCTCAAACCTAAACTTAGGTTTAACCTGACATGAACCCAAGTTAACCTGAAACCTAAACTTAGGTTCAACCTGACATGAACCCAAGTTAAACTTAAACCTAAACTTAGGTTCAACCAGAGATGAACTTAAGTTAACCTCAAACCTTAACTTAGGTTCAACCTGACATGAATCCAATTTAAACTTAAACCTAAACTTAGGTTCAACCAGAAATGAACCCAAGTTATCCTCAAACCTAAACTTAGGTTCAACCTGACATGAAACCAAGTTAGAATTAAACCTAAACTTAGGTTCAACCATGACATGAACCCAAGTTAACCTCAAACCTAAACTTATGTTCAACCTGACATTAACCCAAGTTAAATGTAAACTCAAATTTAGGTTCAACCTGACATGAACCCGTTAACCTCAAACCTAAACTTAGGTTCAACTTAAACCCAAGTTAACCTCAAACCTAAACATAGGTTCAACCTAACTTGAACCCAAGTTAACACAAACCTTTTTAGGTTCAACATACATTGGACCTAAGTCCAACCTTAACTTAGGTTCAACCTTACTTGAACCCAAGTAAATCAAACCTTAGATTCAACTTACAAAGAACCAAAATCAACTTATAACGTAGGTACACCCTAACTTGAACCCAAGTTAACCAGAACTTTAGATTAAACCCAAATTGAATCTAACTTAACATAAACTTTAGGTTCAACCCAAATTGAACCTAACCAAACCTCTAGGTTTAACTTACAATGAACCTAACATAACCTAACTTTAGGTTCAACTTACATTGAACCTAACTAAACCTACAGGTTCAACCAACATTGAACCTGACTCAACCCAACTTTAGATTCAACTCAAATTGGATCTAACTCGACATAAACTCTAGGTTCAAACCAAGTTGAACCTAAGTCTACCAAAACCTTAGGTTCAACCTAAATTGAATCTAACTGAACCTAGATCGACACAAACCTTAGGTTCAACCCAAACTAAACCCAAACTGACATGAATCTTAAGTTCGACCTAAATTGAACTTAAATCAACATAACTCGACATAAATTGACATAATTCTTAAGTTTGACCAAATTGAGCTTAACTCAACATAAACCGACATAATTCATAAGTTCGACCTAAATCGAAATTAACATGACATAAACCGACATAATCCTTATGTTTGACCTGTATCGAACTAAACATAAGATGACATAATGTTCAATCCATATTGAGCTTAACTCGACATAAAATTAAACATAAATCGATACAAAACCTAAAAATAAAACTCAAATTGACATAAATTAACATCAAATCCAAAATCAAACTCAAATCAACATAAATCAACATAAAATCCAAAATTAAATCCAAATCGACATAAATTGACATAAAATCCAAAATTCAACCCAAATCGACATTAAAGACAAATAAAAAATTAAACATAAATTGACATAAATCTAAATCGACATTTCAACCAAACCTGGACATCTGAAAATTCTGAAACAACAGACATTTTTACCAGGTAATTTAAATATTTATATGACATTATTTCTGACAATGTTTTCTTTGCAGAATGAAGACTAGTTTTGTTTAGATTTTCTTTGCATGTTATAGGGTGTGCTAACTCTGTTTTGCAGAATGATAAAGATGGAACTACAACACTCAAAACAAAACAAAACAAACAAAATAATCAAACCAAAACAAAATGATAAAACAACATGACATGACATGATACCAAAACACAATAAAATGACAAAATAACATAACATGACAAGACATCAATCCAGAACACAATGAAATGACAAAACAATATGATATGATATGACACCAAATAAATAAATAGCAAAGTGACATAACATGACACAAAACAAAACTAACAAAATAAATCAAATAATGACATGATACAATACGATATTTTAGAATAAAAATAAAATAACGACATGACATGAAACTGACACAATGAAAATCAAGTAAAACAATAATCAAACCAAACAAAAAGATAATTGAACACAACAAAACCATATGACAAAAAGATATTACAACAATAAAAATGACATTACAACCTGATAAAAGACATCACATAACAAAATGACATAACGACAAGACGTTACGACATCACATGACATTACGACATGACATAAAATGACATGACTTTACGACATCACATGACATTATGACATGACATTATGACATGACATAAAATAATATGACATACAAACTACGACATCCCGACATAACATATGAAATGACATACAAAATGACTTTCCGATGAAACAAAATCCAAAACAATAAAACAAAACACCACCAAGCAATGACATACACCCAACATAAATAAAACTTTCTGGTAGTATCAATTCTTCAGAAATGCACTGCCACGATAACACTTATATTTTTTCGAGGATAAATTTTAACCTTAATCAGAGTTTTTCTAGGCAGTATTAATTGCTTAGGATGTAATTAACTATGTGAGCTTGCTCCTATAGGAGATTAAAGAACTCAGGATAGGTATATCACCTACAAGTCCTTTCTGGTTACCCAATATCTTCATATGATTTTCTCATACGAAAAACTTTAGTAATTACATAATCTGAAGACTTGTTCTATGAGATTATCATTTGATCTCCTTTTCTCTCAATCTCTATCATGATTAAGTCTTCTTCAATTTGCCAAAGACTTTTGACAATAAGTCTAGGAAGGATAAGAATTAAGGCGATAGATAGAGAAAGAGAGTGGCGACTCATTGACATTGACATATACAGGAATTGACAGCGACGAAACACGACCATTCGTCGTCATCATTCATCATGATGTAATTAATGAGTTTGAAAATTGAAAACCATTTATTATGTCACAAAATGGTGTCACATATCCAATTTTTATTTTCATGGATTTTTAATTGTATTTCCATTTTCAGTTAACTATGTGGTTAATCAAAAATATTGGAAATTATATTATTAGTAAATTAAATTAATTAAAATTAATTAATTAATTAATTTCATCATTTTTGGTTCAAAATTGGGTATCTTGACCAAATTTGATAAATGTTGACTAGGGTTGACCATGGTTGACCTAGGTTGACCTAGATTAACCCAGGTTGACCCATTTTGGTCCAAAGATGACCAATATGAATTTTCTAACCTTATCATGGTTTAGCTTAGTCTTCAAATCTAAGGGATTTGAATTTTTGGGTGGGTTTACTCATGAACCATTTTTTAGGGTTTATGTCAAGCCAAAAGTCAATGTATTGACTTTTGACTTTTACTTTGGTCTCTTTGACCAATGTAAAGTTGATTAAGTCAATGTATGATTTATGATATCAATGTGGTAGTCTTTTAGGTTTTGGGTTTAACTATTTGACCAATTTAGCCTGTTTAAGTCAAAGTTTGACCTATGATGTCAATGTGATGGTTTTCAAATCATGTGTTGATTGGTTAGGTCAAAGTTTGACCAATGTGGTGGTCATTGGGTCAAAATTTGTTAAATTTGACTAAAGTTGACTTTTTGGGTCAAAGGTTGACCTGTTGGGTCAATAGGGTTGGTCATTAGGTTACGGATTGACCAATTTGACCAAAGTTGACCTTTTATATCAAAGGTTGATTTGTTGGTTTAATAAGGTTGGTCATTAGGCCAGGGATTGAACAATTTGACCAAAGTTGACCTTTTATGTCAAAGGTTGACCTATTGGGTAAATAAGGTTGGTCATTGGGTAAGGATTGACCAGTTTGACCAAAGTTGACCTTTTGGGTCAAAGGTTGGTCTGTTGGGTCAATATGATTGGTCATTGGGTTAGGGATTGACCAATTTGACCAAGTTTGACCTTTTGGGTTAAAGGTTGACCTATTGGGTCAATAGGGTTGGTCATTGGGCTAGGGATTGACCAATTTGACCAAGGTTGACCTTTTGGGTTAAAGTTTGACCTGTTGAGTCAATAAGGTTGGTCATTGGGTCAGGGATTAACCAACTTGACCAAAGTTCACCTTTTGGGTCAAAGGTTGATCTGTTGGGTCAATAGGGTTGGTCATTGGGTCAGGGATTGACCAATTGGACCGAAGTTGACATTTTGGGTCAAACGTTGACCTGTTGGATCAATAGGGTTGAACATTGGGTCAGGGATTGACTAATTTGACCAAAATTGACTTTTTGGGTTAAAGGTTAACCTATTGGGTCAATAAGGTTTAGTGACTCTTATTGAGATTTCGGGAGTCAATATTGGTAAATTTCCTATCTCAACAAGGTTTAGAAATGATCCTCACAAAAGTGAGCTCAACAGACTTATCTAAAGTATGTTCCTAATTAATATGATTATGCTTGGTAGGTTCTAGCCTCTCACCTCTAGATTACCCACTAGGCCCTTTCTATAGGACTAACCAGGCCTTAGGTTTTAAACTATAGACCAAATTGGTTGCGAATATAGCCTATCACCCTAGAAACACCAATTCTACGCTCATTGAAACTTATCTCCCTATCTATTTGCACTCCCTTTAGAACTTGGTTCCCCTCCATATTATGGTTAATGTGACATTCACTAGTTGGGTGAAATCATAGCCCTCTCAGATCATTTTGTTTCACAATGAATTTCAACATTACAAATGGCCAGTATGGAAAGTATATTAAGTGCCGGTGAAAATACTGTTGACCTCACTTTTGTGAGAGAATATTTATGGTCCACTTTGAGAAAGGAAGTCTACCAATATTGACCTCTTAAGTCTCATCAAGGGTCAATCAACCCTAAGGTTTAGAAGAAAACCCAAATAAAGCTTTTTTAACCCAAATCTTTATGACAACCTAAAATGATCAGATCAGCATTGACAAACACTAAACTGGTCCACCTAATGACCTAAATGGTCAAATTTGGTCAAAATGGTCAATCCATGACCTAAAGAGCACCACATTGACCATGTTAGTCAACCGAATGACCTAAATGGTCAAATATGGTCAAAATGATCAATCCGTGAAATGAAGACCACCACATTGACCATGTTGGTCAACCAATGATCTAAATGGTCCAATTTGGTCAAAATGGTCAATCCATGACCTAAAGACCACCACATTGACCATGTTGGTCAACAACAAGACCTAAATGGTCAAGGTTGGTCAAAATGATCAATCTATGATCTAAAGACCACCACATTGACCCAAAAGTCAACCCACTTACCACCAGGTGAACTTAGACATCAAATTAGTCAAATTTGACTCCATTGATCAATTCAAGACACTAAAATGATCAAGCATAACCATTTACTTAACCTTGGTTAAACCCAAGTCATACCACCAAAATTAAATACCCCATGACTAAATTAACCATGAAAAAGGTTAAATAAATAAACTGGGTCAACCTTAGACCTAAAATGGTCAACCATGGTCAACCATACTTAATCATGGTCAACCATAGTTAACCATGGTAAGCTTTGGTCAATTTGAGTCAAAATATTCATATTTGGACCAAATTAATAAAATTAATGAAATGATTAATTTTCAAGATCCTTTTGACTAATTTATGGGTTAATATTAAATTTCCTATATTTTAAATTAATTACATAATTAATTTAAAATGGAATTATAAATGATTAACCCTAAATTAAAACCAAAATGTGACATCATATATGCCATGATAAATGACTTTCAAATTTAAAACTCAACCATGACATCATAAATGACATCATATGAAGTCATCAATGGGTCACCCATAACCCATGAGACACACCACACATGGGTTAACACATTAAATTACTCATAACCCACCATTTTAACCAATGTTAAACACCATCATGAAGGAATCATAAAGAGAAGAAAGATGTGACATTATTTCAAGAAGCTTGGAATGATGATGTGGTGAGCTCACCATGGACCTCCAACTTCATCTAATGAGTGAAAATAACATTGATAAACCGTTAACCAAAACATGGTTAAGGGTCATCATAATCAAAACATAAAAATAGAGTGAGGAAAGATATGTGTAATCTTTTTCTCAATCCATTGAATGACTCATTCACTTGCATGAGATGAGTTGGTCAGCTCTATACTAGGCCATTTCATCTATCCCATGGACCACCCAATGAGAGGTAAACACCACTTAAACCATTCCTCTCACCATAGTTAAAACCCATCCCAATCAACTTATGGAAATAATGGAAGATGAGTCTTAGGTGTCATTCTTTCTTGAGCTCATTGAATGACTCATAGAGCTCATATGGAAGAGGCTAATTCATATCATATTGAGAGGCCTTATCCACCTCATGAAGGAGAAAATGGAGGGAAGCCAAAGTTTAAACTAAAGCTTCACCTTTGTTGGGTTTAATGTTGGTTAACATTGGAATGGTAAACTAAATTTATCTCTCGAGTTGAAATTTCATCCATAAGGCATCATTGGATAATTTAACACCTTCCCAAAGTGAACCCAAGCAAATTTAGGCTCACCCAAGGCTTCCTTAGGCCTATAAATAGGCTAACATCGAGAGCTCCCTATGGAGATAAAGACCCTTCCACACCGTTCAATTCCAAAAACCTTCAACAATAAACTTCTTCCTCAGACCCTAAGCAGTAGATTACCCATAGCCCTAGCCTCTGAAATCCACAGACCTCTTCCAATTTTATGCCCTAAAAATAGGACATATTTTCGAGCATACACAAAACTCTTCAAAGCTCCAAATTGACCATTCCTAAATCTTCCCTAAGGTGTACGCCTAATCGAAATTGGGTCTTACTATGAGCTCTAACCTTTTCTTACACATAGCTGTGAGCCCATTTTTTTGATACCATACTCTAACTTTATTTCAATTCAAATTGAGAACACTAGTAGCTGTGCAAAGACTCAACAATCATTCCCATCAACTTTGATTAATGCGTCACCTCATCAAAGCCAGGAATGTCCATTTAAACCTAAAATGAGCTCAAATTTGGATATTTATGAATAAGTTCATTTCAAAGCATTCACATGACAGTATGGATGTCATATCCTTACTTTGATGAAGGTTTAAAAAAAAATCTCAGTCAAATCCATGAATAATTGATAGAGATTTTAGGGTTTTAAAATGTGTGGTGCGCGGGTTGTAACAAACTGGGGATGACGTCCATTTTTATGTATTAACAATGGACGGTTGTGATCTCGCTGGATCGTGGTATCATCCATATAAAACTGATGAAACAGCGAGCCAGATCAGCATTTGCGTGGATTCTTCCCTCTAATCAGACCGCGCTGCGTCGGGTTTTAACACCTACAAGGTTTGAGCTGGCGCATCATCGGATAAGTGGATAAATATGAATTAATTAATTCTAGAAACTCCTATTAAAATTTAAAAGTTCATGTCTTACCCTAAAAAAATCACAAAAACATGACAAAAATATCCCTGGATTCAGGAAAATGAGGAGAAAAATATAAAAATGAAATATGAAATTATGGAGTTACGTTATTTTCTCAATTAATTAAATACTCTATGGAGTAATTTAATTATTTAAAATTATCTATAATCCAAAAAATTATGAAATTTTCAGAGATCACTCTCCTTACCCTTGGAAACATTCTTTGATTTTTTCAATGTTATGAAAAATCTCTGAGATCAAATTAACTCATTCTCATGAATCTTTGTAATTATTTTCAAAAATAATTATAAAAATCAGAACATTGAAAATTTAAAATTGGAAAATGGTTAGGAATTTTAGGTAATGAAATTAAACCCTAAGATGATAATTCTTAACCTTTGAAAAATGTGAAGTAATAATTTTGAACATTAGGATTAAAATTATTTTTTTAAAACCTAAAATCATTTAGGTTTAAATATTTGCCTTAAATGACTAATATGATTGCCCCAATCCTATCACTTAGGTTTAATTTTCAAAATAAGACCTAGGACAAGTCTAAACTCTAACTCCTTGGATTCAATCCAAACCCATGTAAACCTAAAATTTAATCAAAATCCTAATGGGGTCTAAGACATCAATTACACCTGATTAAACCTTGTTAAGCCTTAATCAAATTAGTTTTAACATCATAAACCCTAATTAGGTTGAAGACACTAATTAGACTTGATTAAACCTGTTAAGCGATAATCACATTAGGTTTAACACCACAAATCATAATTAGGTCTAACACCAAATTAGACCTAATTAACTTAAATAAACCTTACTAACATTAGGTTTAATTAACCCTAAACCAAAATTAGGTCTAACTGATGGTGATGGAATAATATATGGACGTCATCATGTCGTCGCCGTCAATTTCTATATCATGTCAATGTCAAGGAGTCGCCATCTAATATTAGCCTAGTTTTATTCATATAAATCCTATGAAGGATTTAGAGAATTTTTAGGACCAATAGTAGAAAAGGATGTTTATGATAATTCTTATATGAGGATATTCTAGAATAACATATTCTAGAATTTTCATATTAAGAAAATCATGGTAAACCGTAGATTTCTATTTCGGGTTCTTTTAGATCTCCTATAGAGGCAAGCCTCTATAGTTAATTACATCTTAAACAATTCCCAATTGTTTAAGAAAACTTCTGATTAATGTTAATCATTTGTTTTCTAAGAATCTATTTTAAGGAGAGATGTACCCACTATCACTCCCGAATGTCGTTATATCATGTTATTGAATACTTTAGGTATTATGTCTAACCTAAAGATTCTGGTTTCGTTTCTGTTGTCAATGTCGTTGTTTTGTTGAAAAGTTTCAGGTTATGTGTCTAACCTAAAAGTTTTGGTTTTGTTTTTGTTGTCAATGTCGTTGTTTTGTTGAAAGTTTCAGGTTATGTGTCTAACCTAAAAAGTTTTGGTTTTGTTTTTGTTGTCAATGTCGTTGTTTTGTTGAAAAGTTTCAGGTTATGTGTCTAACCTAAAAGTTTTGGTATCATTTTTGTTGTCAAAAGTTTCAGGTTATATGTCTAACCTAAAAAGTTTTGGTTTTGTTTTTATTCGCCTAGAATGTCGTCCTGCAAAACAGAGTTAGTACACCCTATAATATGTAAAGAAAATCGAAGCGAAATTTCTTGTTTTCACCCTGCAAAGAAAACATTGTCAGAAATAACATCATAGAATATTTGGATGTCTTGGATGTCAATTTATGTCGAATTATTTTGAAATGTCAATTTTTTTGTTGATTATGTCAGTTTTGGTTTGAAATGTTGAGTTTATATTTTGATTTTAAACTTAAATTCTGAATTAACTTGAGTTCTTAGGTTTGAAATTAGATTCAATATTGATTGAATTAACTTCGATTCATGTCTAGTTGAACCTAAGTTAGATTCAATGTTGGTTGAATCTATTTAACTTGAGTTCGTGTCTGTCTGAACTTAAGTTAAAAGATTTGGAATTAAATTCAATATTGATTGAATTAATTTAGGTTCAAGTCTGGTTGAACTTAAGTTAGATTCAATGTTGATTGAATTTATTTAACTTGAGTTTATGTCTGTCTGAACTTAAGTTAAAAGATTTGAAATTAGATTCGATACTGATTGAATTAACTTAGGTTCATGTCTGGTTGAATCTAAGTTAGATTCAATGTTGATTGAATCTATTTAACTTGAGTTCATGTCTATCTGAGCTTAAGTTAAAAGGTTTGGTTCAGAATAGATTTAATTAAGTTTTAAGTCTTATTTAAATAGGACCTAAAAGTTAATCAAGTCTAATAAATTAGACTCAATTAAATTTGCAGACCATCTAAGTCCCTTTTAGATAAGACTTAAGTTTTAATTAAGTCTATTTAAAGTTAGACCTAGACTTAGGATTGAACTTAAGCCGGGTTTTAGTTTAGATTCAAGTTAGGTTAAACCTAAGGCTTAGGTTAGACTTAGGTTTATATCGTGTTAAACCTAAGTATGGTTTGGCTTAAGTCTAATATGGGTTAGACTTAAGTTAGGTTTTTGGGTTAGGTTCGTGTCAGGTTGAACCTAAGTTTGGTTTGACTTGAGTCTAATGTGGGTTAGACTTAAGTTAAATTTTGAGTTTAGATTAAGTTAGGTTCAAGTCAGGTTGAACCTAAACTTAAGGTTGATTTTTAGTTCAATGTGGGTTAAATTAAAATTTGATTTGAGTTTAAGTTAGGTTGAACCTAAGGTTTTAATTTAAGTTAGGCTCAATGTGGGTTGAACTTAAGGTTTAGGGTAACTTGAGTTCAAATTAGATTGGACTCAAGTTAGATTAGGTTTAGATTAAGTTTAATGTGGGTTGATCCTAAGGTTTAGGTTAACTTGAGTTCAAGTTAGATTGGACTCAAGCTAGGTTAGGTTTAGGTTAGGTTCAATGTGGGTTGAACCTAAGGTTTAGGTTAACTTGAGTTCAAGTTAGATTGGACTCAAGCTAGGTTAGGTTTAGGTTAGGTTCAATGTGGGTTGAACCTAAGGTTTAGGCTAATTTGAGTTCAAGTTAGATTGGACTCAAGTTAGGTTACGTTTAGGTTAGGTTCAATGTGGGTTGAACCCAAGGTTTAGGTTAACTTGAGTTCAAGTTAGATTGGACTCAAGTTAGGTTAGGTTTAGGTTAGGTTCAATGTGGGTTGAACCTAAGATTTAGGTTAACTTGAGTTCAAGTTAGATTGGACTCAAGTTAGGTTAGGTTTAGGTTAGGTTCAATGTGGGTTGAACCTAAGATTTAGGTTAACTTGAGTTCAAGTTAGATTGGACTCAAGTTAGGTTAGGTTTAGGTTAGGTTCAATGCGGGTTGAACCTAAGGTTTAGGTTAACTTGAGTTCAAGTTAGATTGACTCAAGTTAGGTTAGGTTTAGGTTAGGTTCAATGTGTGTTGAACCTAAGGTTCAGTTAACTTGAGTTCGAGTTAGATTGGACTCAAGTTAGGTTAGGTTTAGGTTAGGTTCAATGTGGGTTGAACCTAAGGTTTAGGTTAACATGAGTTCAAGTTAGATTGGACTCAAGTTAGGTTAGGTTTAGGTTAGGTTCAATGTGGGTTAAATTAAAATTTGATTTGAGTTTAAGTTAGGTTGAACCTAAGGTTTTAATTTAAGTTAGGCTCAATGTGGGTTGAACTTAAGGTTTAGGTTAACTTGAGTTCAAATTAGATTGGACTCAAGTTAGGTTAGGTTTAGATTAAGTTTCATGTGGGTTGAACTTAAGGTTTAGGTTAACTTGAGTTCAAGTTAGATTGGACTCAAGTTAGGTTAGGTTTAGGTTAGGTTCAATGTGGGTTGAACCTAAGGTTTAGGTTAACTTGAGTTCAAGTTAGATTGGACTCAAGTTAGGTTAGGTTTAGGTTAGGTTCAATGTGGGTTGAACTTAAGGTTTAGGTTAACTTGAGTTCAAGCTAGATTGGACTCAAGTTAGGTTAGGTTTAGGCTATGTTCAATGTGGGTTGAACCTAAGGTTTAGGTTAACTTGAGTTCGAGTTAGATTGGACTCAAGCTAGGTTAGGTTTAGGTTAGGTTCAATGTGGGTTGAACCTATGGTTTAGGTTAACTTGAGTTCAAGTTAGATTGGCCTCAAGCTAGGTTAGGTTTAGGTTAGGTTCAATGTGGGTTGAACCTTGAGTTCAAGTTAGATTGGACTCAAATTAGGTTAGGTTTGATGTTTATGTTATGTTGGACTTGGACTAAAGGTTGGATTTGAGTTTAATTAAACCTTAGTTGATTAAGGTTTAATAATTAATTAAGTCTAATGTGGTAGACTTAATTAGAATTTGTGTTTGATTAAGTCTTACTTAGTTAAGACTTAATAATTTAATTAGGTCTAATGAGTTAGACTTAATTAAGGTTGATGTTTGATTAAGTCTAATTTAGTTAAGACTTAATGGTCTAATTAGGTCTAAGGGTTAGATCTAATTAGGGTTTAAGTTTGATTAAACCTTAGTTAGTTAAGGTTTAATGGTTTAATTAGGTCTAATGGGTTAGACCTAATTAGGGTTTATATTTGATTAAACCTTAGTTAGTTAAGTTCTAATGGTTTAATTAGGTCTAATGGGTTAGACCTAATTAGGGTTTAGGTTTGATTAAGTCTAATTTAGTTAAGACTTAACGGTTTAATTAGGTCTAAGGGTTAGACCTAATTAGGGTTTAAGTTTAATTAACCTTAGTTAGTTAAGGTCTAATGGTTTAATTAGGTCTAATGGGTTAGACCTAATTAGGGTTTATGTTTGATTAAACCTTAGTTAGTTAAGGTCTAATGGTTTAATTAGGTCTAATGGGTTAGACCTAATTAGGGTTTATGTTTGATTAAACCTTAGTTAGTTAAGGTATAATGGTTTAATTAGGTCTAATGGGTTAGACCTAATTAGGGTTTATGATTGATTAAACCTTATGTGTAAGGAGGTTAATTAAGTTTAATATGTTTTTAAACATAATCAAAGGTTTGGTTTTGGTTAATTAGGTTTAATATGTCTTTAAACCAAATTAAAAATTTAATTTTTGTATTTAAACCTAATTTAAGTAAGGTTTGATGAGTTAATTAAGCTTAATTTGTCTTTAAACTTAATTAAAAGATTTAATTTTGGTTAATTAAGTTTTAATATTTCTTTAAACTTAATTAAAATTTGATTTTTTTTTTAACTTAATTTAAGTAAGGTCTAATGGGTTAATTAAGTTTATTATGTCTTTATTAAAAAGTTTAATTTTGATTAATTAAGTTTAATATGTCTTTAAACTTAATTAAGATTTGATTTTTATATTAAACCTAATTTAAGTGAGGTTTAATGGGTTAATTAAGTTTATTATGTCTTTAAACTTAATTAAAAAAGTTTAATTTTGACTAATTATGTTTAATATGTCTTAAAACGTAATTAAGATTTGATTTTTATATTAAACCTATTTTAAGTAAGGTTTAATGGGTTAATTAAGTTTATTATGTCTTTAAACTTAATTAAAAAGTTTAATTTTGATTAATTAAGTTTAATATGTCTTTAAACTTAATTAAGATTTGATTTTTATATTAAACCTAATTTAAGTAAGGTTTAATGGGTTAATTAAGTTTATTATGTCTTTAAACTTAATTAAAAAGTTTAATTTTGATTAATTAAGTTTAATATGTCTTTAAACTTAATTAAGATTTGATTTTTATATTAAACCTAATTTAAGTAAGGTTTAATGGGTTAATTAAGTTTATTATGTCTTTAAACTTAATTAAAAAGTTTAATTTTGATTAATTAAGTTTAATATGTCTTTAAACTTAATTAAGATTTGATTTTTATATTAAACCTAATTTAAGTAAGGTTTAATGGGTTAATTAAGTTTATTATGTCTTTAAACTTAATAAAAAGTTTAATTTTGATTAATTAAGTTTAATATGTCTTTAAACTTAATTAAGATTTGATTTTTATATTAAACCTAATTTAAGTAAGGTTTAATGGGTTAATTAAGTTTATTATGTCTTTAAACTTAATTAAAAAGTTTAATTTTGATTAATTAAGTTTAATATGTCTTTAAACTTAATTAAGATTTGATTTTATATTAAACCTAATTTAAGTATGGTTTAATGGGTTTAAATGTTATTTTAAATTTAGTTAAGTCCAATTTGGTCATTTTAGACTTAAGTGAAGTTTCTCATTAGTCTATCATAGACTAGAACCATTTTCAAACTTTGATTGTTGATGAAAATAGGTTAAATTTATAAAGGGTTATTTTTAGGATTAAAATTATTTAATTAATAAAGAATTTTAATCCTAAATTTCAAAATACCATTCAAAATGATTTCTATGACTTAGAAATAATTTTCTTAGGGTTATTGTCTGTTGCCCTATCATTTCTACCCATTTGCATTTTTATTTTCCTTAATTTTCAATTTTTAAAATTATTATTTGAAATAATTATAAAGAAACTTGAAAATTAAAGAAAAGTGTCCTAGACATGTTTTATGTCCTTAGAAAAATCATGGAAGGTCCCTAAGAACATAAAGATAAATGCCTCCAAGTTTCATAATTTTTTTATTCATAAATAATTTTTAATAATTAAAATACTCCAGAAAGTATTTAATTAATTAAACATTAAATATTGAGAAGAAAATTATGATTTTGGTCTCATAATTTTCTCCTCTTCAAGAGCTTTCCAGAGGTATTTTTATTTTATTTTTATGACCTCTGGATAAAAAGATATTGATTTTTGAAGTTTTTAAGGTTTTATGGATTTTTTTATAATTTCCCGCCGCCAAACTCCTCACGCGGTGACGCGTGTCCTCGGAGCCGTCGAAGAGCGGGAAAATCTAGTGCGGGCAGCCGAACAGCGGACACCGCGCTGTTTGATCAGCGCTGTCCATTCCAAAACACGGGAACGGACGGCTGTGATAAATCCATTTTAATTCCAAGAATTTTCATACCCATTAAACTTTAAACATCAATATCTCACTCATTTCTTGATGAAATTGAGTGGATTTTTTTTTAAAATGATCATCTGGATGAGACGTTTCTATCCATACGGTGATGATACACTTCTGGGCTAGTATAACACTTGATATGTCAAAAATACGATTTATTTTGTAAAGAAAAATTTCATACCTTTGCCACAAGCAAAACAAGCTAGATCAGACCTTATGGTTGCTATCTAGGACTCCAATAGAAGGTTATTGCTGTAGCAATTTGATCCAGAAGTCGGGCTTAGGGAGGAATTTTGGAGAAGTACCTAATTTGGGGCTGTTTTTGAAATTTGATCAAATTGGCTCAAATAGGCTCAAACTATGGCTTGGATTTGATCCTAAAAGATCGCTGAGACTCTTAGGAAGACTTTTTATGTTGGGAGCAAGTGGATTTGGGCAGCCTATAGTTCTCCCTAAATTTTTTCTTCTCCTTGCTAGGTTCGGCCATGGGGCTCTATTTATAGCAAGGGGAGGTTATGGCTTAGCTTAGGATGTTCTAGGGGAGTAGTTACCTCCTCTATTAGTCCATTGGATGATCAATTCGGCTGAGGATATGCATTGATGCTTCTCCCTAAGTTTTCCATGATGAATCTCATTGCTTTGGCTCTCACCCATTGGCTCATGCAAGAGGTGTTTTGTGAGCTGTCCTTGCACCTCCTAATGAGCTTACACATCATCTCTTAAGCTTGGCAAATGGTGACACACAAGCTCATCCCTCATCATTGCTTCTAACCATGGTAAGGGGGGGTTTCATGCATGGTTTTCCATCCATTGGGTGGCTTGGGAGGTGGAAGATGAGGCCTCATGTTGGCCGGCCCCCTCATGGATAAATGAAGCTTAGGGTTAAGGAGAAAGTGACACCTCACCCCATGCATCATGATGGGTATTAACCCATGGCTAAGTGGTCTTAATGTGGGCTTAATTATGTGTTAATTAAGCCTTAAAATGAGTTTAGCCTAATTAATTATGAGAAGGCTATATGTCATTTCATTTCTTTTTAATTTCTCATTTTAATTAATTATTTTATTAATTAAATTTGTTGGAAAATATTTTATTAATCAATTTTTTAATTGAAAATAATTTCAATTTAATTAATTGATTAATTTTATCATTTTTGTCATTTTATGATTTTAATTTAATTTTCATTTTAATTAATTATGTCATTTAATTAAAATATTGAAAATTAAATCATTAGTCATTTTAATTAATCAAAATAATTTTGAAATTAATTATTTAATTAATTTTGTTGTTTTTATTTCATTTTTATCTATTTTAATCAAAATAGATAGGTGTTGACCAATTTTGACCTGGGTTGACCCAAGTCAGCCCAAATTGATCAATTTAATTTTAAAATGTCCAGTACTTGTGATTTTGTCATTGTGGGGTTTTAAATGTATCATTGGGTGAAAGGGTTGACTTATGGGTCAACAGGATTGGTCATTGGGTCCGGTTTGACCATTTTGACCACGATTGACTTTTTAGGTCATAAGGTTGACCTATGGGGTCAACAGTGGTAGGTCATTAGGTCTGGTTTGACCAATTTGACCAAAGTTGACTTTTTAGGTCATAAGGTTGACCTATGGGGTCAACAGGGTAGGTCATTAGGTCTGGTTTGACCATTTTGACCAATGTTGACTTTTTAGGTCAAAAGGGTGACCTATGGGGTCAACAAGGTTGGTCATTAGGTCTGGTTTGACCATTTTGACCAATGTTGACTTTTTAGGTCAAAAGGGTGACCTATGGGGTCAACAGGGTTGGTCATTGGGTCTAGTTTTACCATTTTGACCAATGTTGACTTTTTAGGTCATAAGGTTGACTTATGGGGTCAATGAGGTTGCTCATTGGGTCCGGTTCGACCAATTTGACCAATGTTGAGTTTTTAGGTCATAAGGGTGACCTATGGGGTCAACAGGGTTAGTCATTAGGTCCGGTTTCGACCAATTTGACTAATGTTGACTTTTTAGGTCAAAAGGTCGACCTATGGGGTCAATGTGGTTGGTCATCGGGTTTGGTTTGACCATTTTGACCAATGTTGACTTTTGAGGTCAAAAGGGTGACCTATGGGGTCAACAGTGGTTGAGTCACTGGGTCTGGTTTGACCATTTTGACCAATGTTGACTTTTGAGGTCAAAAGGGTGACTCCATGGGGTCAACGAGGTTGATCATCGGTTCTGGTTTTACCATTTTGACCAATGTTGACTTTTTAGGTCATAAGGTTGACCTATGGGGTCAACAAGGTTGGTCATTGGGTCTGGTTTGACCATTTTGACCAATTTTGACTTTTAGGTCATAAGGGTGACCTATGGGGTCAACAGGGTTGGTCATTGGGTCTGGTTTGACCATTTTGACCAATGTTGACTTTTTAGGTCATAAGGGTGACCTATGGGATCAATGAGGTTGGTCGATGGGTCCGGTTCGACCATTTTGACCAATGTTGACTTTTTAGGTCATAAGGTTGACACTATGGGGTCAACGAGGTTGGTCGATTGGTCCGGTTTCGACCATTTTGACCAATTTTGACTTTTTAGGTCATAAGGGTGACCTATGGGGTCAACAGGGTCAGTCATCGGGTCTGGTTTGGCCATTTTGACCAATGTTGACTTTTTAGGTCAAAAGGGTGACCTATGGGGTCAACAGGGTTGGTCACTAGGTCTGGTTTGACCATTTTGACCAATGTTGACTTTTTAGGTCATAAGGGTGACCTATGGGGTCAACAGGGTTGGTCATCGGGTCCGGTTCGACCAATTTGACCAATGTTAACTTTTAGGTCAAAAGGGTGACCCATGGGGTCAACGGTGGTTGGTCACTCGGTCCGGTTCGACCATTTTGACCAATGTTGACTTTTAGGTCATAAGGGTGACCTATGGGGTATGGGGTCAACAGGGTTGGTCACTGGGTTTGGTTTGACTATTTTGACCAATGTTGACTTTTTAGGTCATAAGGGTGACCTATGGGGTCAACAGGGTTGGTCCCTGGGTCTGGTTTGACCATTTTGACCAATGTTGACTTTTTAGGTCATAAGGTTGACCTATGGGGTCAACAGGGTTGGTCACTGGGTCTGGTTTGACCATTTTGACCAATGTTGACTTTTTAGGTCATAAGGTTATTGACTCATTGTAAAATGAGGTCAACACTAACTTCTAATTAGACTTAATTAACCTAATTAAACCCTACTTACATTAGGTTTAATTAATCGTAAACCATAATTAGGCCTAACCCCTAATTAGACCTAATTAACCTTATTAAACCTTACTTACATAAGGTTTAATTAACCTTAAACCATAATTAGGCTTCTCCTTAATTAAGTCTAATTAAATAATTAAACCTTATACAAATTAGGTTTAATTAACCTTAAACCATAATTAGACTTATCCTTAATTAAGTCTAATTAATCAATTAAACCTTATCTAAAATAGGTTTAATCAAACCTTAAACCCTAATTAAGTCTAACTCTAGTTAGTCTTAATTAACCCTTAAGCCTTACTTTCATTAGGCTTAATCAAACATAAACCCTAATTAAGTCTAACCCTAATTAGAATTAATTAATTCTTAAGCCTTACTTACATTAGGCTTAATCGAAGCTTAAACCCTAATTAAGTCTAACCTCAATTAGAATTAATTAACCCTTAAGCCTTACTTACATTAGGCTTTTGAACTTAAACCATAATTAAGTCTAAGCCTAATTAGACTTAATTAAACCTTAAGCCTTACTTACATTAGGCTTAATCGAACTTAAACCCTAATTAAGTCTAACCCTAATTAGACTTAATTAAACCTTAAGCCTTACTTACATTGGCCTTAATCAAACTTAAACCCTAATTAAGTCTAACGCTAATTAGGCTTAATTATTTCTTAAGCCTTCTTACATTAGGCTTAATTAAACTTAAACCCTAAATAAGTCTAACCCTAGTTAGACTTAATTAATTCTTAAGCCTTACTTACATTAGGCTTAATCCAACCTTAAGACCTAATTAAGTCTAACCCTAATTAGGCTTTATTAACCCTTACACCTTACTTACTTTAGGCTTAATCAAACTTAAACTCTTATTACGTCTAACCCTAATTATACTTAATTAATTCTCAAGCCTTACTTACATTAGGCATAATCAAACCTAAACCGTAATTACGTCTAACCCTAATTAGATTTAATTAACCCTTAAGACTTATTTAAATTAGGCTTAATAAACCTTAAACCATAATTATGTCAGACCTTAATTAAGCTTAATTAACCCTTAAGCCTTACTTAAATTAGGCTTAATCAAACTTAAACCCTAATAAAGTCTAAGCCTAATTAGACTTAATTAACCCTTTAGCCTTACTTACATTAGGCTTAATCAAACTGAAACCCTAATTAAGTCTAACCCTAATTAGACTTAATTAATTCATAAGCTTTACTTACATTAGGCTTAATCAAACTTAAACCCTAATTAAGTCTAACCGTAACTTGACTTAACAAATTCTTATGCCTTACTTAAATTAGGCTTAAATAAACTTAAACACTAATTAAGTCTAACCATAATTAGACTTAATTAATTCTTAAGCCATACTTACATTAGGTTTAATCAAACCTTAAGCCTTAAGTAAGTCTAACCTTAATTAGGCTTTATTAACCCTTACACCTTACTTACTTTAGGCTTAATCGAACTTAAACCCTAATTAAGTCTAACCCTAATTATAATTAATTAATTTTTAATCCTTAATTACATTAGGCATAATCAAACCTAAACCCTAATTAAGTCTAACCCTAATTAAACTTAATTAACCCTTAAGAATTACTTAAATTAGGCCTAATAAAACATAAACCATAATTATGACGAACACCTAATTAGAACTTAATTAACCCTTAAGCCTTACTTACATTAGGCTTAAGTAACCTTAAAGCTTATTTAAATCTAACCTTAATCAGACTTAATTCATCCTTAAGTCTTAGGTCTAAACATGACTTTAATCCTATAGTCCAAATCAAATTCAAACATTAGGTTCAACTTATATTTAACCTAATTCAACCAAAACTTAAATTCAACCCATATTGAACTTAAGTCAAGCCTATAACTTAGGTTCAACTTAATTTGAACCCAAGTTAACCCAAACTTAAGTTCAACCCATATTGAACTTAAGTCAAACCTAATTCAACCAAAACATAGGTTCAACTCATATTGAACCGAAATAAACTTATAACTTAGGTTCTACCTAACTTGAACCCAAGTTATCCAAAACATAAGTTCAACCTATATTGAACTTAAGTCAAACCTAATTCAACCAAAAATTAGGTTGAACTCATAATTAACCTGAACAAAATTATAAACTTATGTTCAACCCATATTGAACTTAAGTCAAACTTATAACTTAGGTTCAACCTAATTTGAACCCATGTTAACCCAAACTTAAGTTCAACCCATATTGAACTTAAGTCAAACTTATAACTTAGGTTCAACCTAACTTGAACCTAATTAAAAAAAAACTTAAGTTCAACTTATATTGAACTTAAGTCAAACCTATAGCATAGGTTCAACCTAACTTGAACCCCAAGTTAAAGTTAACCTCTAGGTTCAACCTACAACCAAACTTCTTGTTCAACCGAAATTGAACTTACCAAAACTTTAGGTTCAATCTACATTGAATCTAACTCAATCAAACTTT
Organism: Papilionanthe hookeriana x Papilionanthe teres; assembly: GCA_022702705.1. Lineage (NCBI taxonomy): Eukaryota > Viridiplantae > Streptophyta > Magnoliopsida > Asparagales > Orchidaceae > Papilionanthe > Papilionanthe hookeriana x Papilionanthe teres. Next base: position 134,614,897 of record CM040425.1, on the reverse strand, counting down.
AAGATCAACTTAAATTAAAGTATAATCTGTATTAGACTTAATCAACAAATTTAGATTCAAAAGACATTGAATCTAAAAATCCTAAATTCTAACTTATGTTATATTTTACTCAATTTAAGTCTAATCTACATTAGGCTTAACACCTTTAGATTCAAGTGACATTGAATCTAAAAATTCTAAAATCTAACTTATGTTAGATTTTACACATTTTAAGTCTAATCTACATTAGGCTTAACACCTTTAGATTCAAAAGACATTGAATCTAAAAATCCTAAAGTCTAACTTTTTGTTAGATTTTAATTAATTTAAGTCTAATCTACATTAGGCTTAACATCTTTAGATTCAAAAGGCATCCAATCTAAAATCCGAAAATGTAACTTATGTTAGATTTTACTCAATCTACATTAGGCTTAACACCTTTAGATTCAAATGACATTGAATTTAAAATCCTAAAGTCTAGCTTATGTTAGATTTACTCAATTTAAGTCTAATCCACATTAGGCTTAACACCTTTAGATTCAATTTATATTGAATCTAAAAAATCCTAAAGTCTAACTTATGTTAGATTTTACTCAATTTAAGTCTAATCTACATTAGGCTCATCACCTTTGGATTCAAAAAACTTCGAATCTAAAAGTCTAATTTTGGTTAGATTCAAACCACAAAAAAGAATGACAAAAATCACAAAAAATAATCGGTTAATGAATCGTAAATAACCTAAAATATTTGAACCTTTAAAAATTAAAAAAAGACATTAAAACTTAAATGAAACATTAATCAATAAAGATCACCTAATGCAACTTCAACCCCAGTATTCTTGATCTATGAAGATTTGTTGGATGATGCATTCCTGGTTATTGATAGGAGTCTTCCAGTTTTGGTTTAAACACCTTCCAGACTAAGTAGATCAAGGCCTCTGATGACCTTGGGATGATGGAGCCCTGGACATTTTGACTGGGTTGTCTAAAAATTAAAACTAAACTAAATAAATCAATAATTTAAGAAATAAAATCTACATTATTTCTTTTGTAAAAATAACTCTAACACCGTTTTTCTTACAGGTTGAAGACAAGTTTCGTTTTAGATTTATTTTGCCTGTTATTAGGGTGTGCTTATTCGGTTTTGCAGGATGACATTTTGAAGAAAAGACAAAAAAAAAAACTAAAATGACATTAAAATAAAACAATAAAAAAATAACAAAACAAGAACAACATTTAGAGTAGGTGTCCTCTCCCTTACAATAATGTTATGATAAGTGAATGATAAATATTAGTAAGATTCTTGTATTGTGCCAAATAGGAGCTTACCTATTCTTTAACCTATTCTGAGTGCTATAAAGAACATTGGCTAATCTTAGGTTTAGTCCCTAAATCTATGGTTAGGCTGGGAGCATACTGGCTCTCACTTCAGAGCTCCCACATCCTTTAGCCTGAAGGCTAACTCTCGTTTTAGTTTTCAAACAGTAGGACAAAATTGGGGATTTTAGTTTGTCACCCTAAAATATCATATTCTACGCCCAATAAACATAATTCCCTATTTATTTGCACCCAACCCTCATGAACTACATCACTCATTCATGAACATTGAATGTAATCTTCACTTTTATTGTAGAAAACATAGTCCTTTCAGATCATATGTTTCACAACATAGTTTAACAATTCAATTGGCCAGATCAAAAAGTAAATGAAGTATGATGTGAAAAATCATCACAATTTCTTAACATTTTTATGGCACATCCAATCTTAACCATCACTTCACCATAAACCATTGCAAGGAGAAAGATGACGAAATCTACTTATAATTCATGAGGAAGATACGACAAAACAAAGATTATATATATAAAAGCATAGTCATACAAACAATAAGTAAATACAACTTATATCAATTTCTTTCCAAAGAAAATCCCTTGAAGTTCCTTTGAATCTCCTTCTCTCTTCACAACAACACACAATTATCTCTTAGAATAGTAAGGAAGAAGCAATCTCTCACTTTCTCTCTCCTCCTACAACTCTTTTGAGAAGAATCCCTCACAAAACAACATTTTACACTAAAACCTAGACTTTAAACTCTTTATAAACACTCACTCTTAACTCACATACACTTTACTTCATTCACACCACTTCTTTTATAGACACCTCTCTTTAATTCTGGCACCAAAATCAAGTTAAAATATTCTAGGGATGATTTCCTTAAGAGATGCTTCAAGAATCCATCCATAAGTCGTCCAAATACATTGAATTTGGCCTCCACCGACATTGGGCACCATTGGTACCCATTCTAGCGCCAACGGCGCAGAAACTTCAAAATATATTTTTTGCCCTTTTTCGCTCTAAATTCTTTCCTTTTTTCTCCAATTTACTAAAATCATCATACCTACAAAAAAACATGAAAATCCCGTCCTTTAAAGTGCAACATCACTAAAAATGAGTACAAAAAATATATAAAAAATCAAAAATATTTTTGGTGCATCAAAATCTCTCAAACTTAACTATTGCTTATCCTCAAGTAATCTCTTAAAAATATGGCTCTTAGTAGTGAAATTTACTTAAAGAATACCATGACTTTTGATTTAAATGAATATAATAGCAAGACTTATAAAAATATTTTCACTAAATTAGGTCAAAACTTTAGGTGTAAAAACATTTAGTAATCAAGTATAAAAGTTCTAGTCTTGTATTCATTTCAAGAATAACCATAATTTATCATATTAAGGGTTCTTTGAAGGATCATATGAAAGATAAGCTCATCAGAACTCTAATAGTAAGGATACTAAGACATAAATATAAATTTAGAAATGTAACTAAGCTCTTCCCTTAAGTTGATTCAAGTGAAGCCAATTTTTGATTAGGTATCTCCTCAAGCTTCTCCTCAAAAAAATTTTCTTTTTCTTTTTTTTCTCTTTTCTTTTAGGGAAATCTTTTCAATCCTCTTTTTTTCTTTTTCTTTTTCTCCTTTTCTTTTCTTGTGAGGATTACAATATCTGGATAGCCTTTAATAAATTTAAACTTCACTCTCCTCTCCCTAAAGTTGGAACTTGAAATATCACTTTACTTTATAGATATATATTAGCTTTTAAATGATTCATCATAGAGTCACAATCTTTTCTGCTCACATAAACCTTTAAGACTCTAAACATTTCAAAAATATATTTTTCTTTACTTTAAATAGTCAACTATAGTCTAATCCTATTATATTAAATATCTTAGCCACATAAAATTAATCTTTGTTACTAAAAACTTTCATTCAAATCTACTATAATTTTTAAATGAAATAAAAAATTTAGTTATCTAAAGTTAAGCTCAACTACTTTAAATCATGTTAAAATAATTTAGAAAATATATTTTAATTGAGAACAAATAAAAATTAATTTTTCCTCCCGCAAACTTAAGTTTTTCAGTGCATATCAAATTAATAAAAGGGAGAGAAAAACAAAAAGCAAACTAACCTTTTTGTTTTAGGCTTTTGATTCTTCTAAAGTATGCAAGTATTAATTAAAATTTTACTACAGGCATAAAATAGTTAGAAGCTTTGTTCACTCATGTATCAGAGATTTGCAGAGTGAAGAAAATTTAAAACACAACTTTAAACACTTAATACAACATCCATTACAATTTTATTACAACTGGAACAAACCAACAAAATTTTCAATACAACTTAACTAAAGTAAAAAAGTACATTACTAAACACATCTACTACACAAAAGAAAATAACAAACACAAAAATCTACACAATAATAACAAACATAAAGAATACTACACTACAGTCATCCTCTCTTTCTTCTTCTGCTCCTTCTTCCCCTTCAAGATAGTATGGAATATAATTGGGGCAAGTAGGAATTATCACACCAATGAAAATTATTCTCATATTTTGAATACAAAATTAAGAATAGCTCTATCCCTTGAAACTCCACTATGATGATAAGTAGGAAGTAGTCTTGCAGAAATAAAGTAATGTCAGGCCTTAGATGCTACATTTAGAGAGAAAGCAGGAAAATTTATCTTTTGTCTTTGCTTTGTTTTCCACTCTCCTTTTCCATCAGTAAGAAAAGTAATTACCTCATTTAAGGCTGCATCCACCTTACCAAAAGATTTATACTTACAAAATGGATTATCTCGCAAATGGTAGAAAGCATTGATCCGTACAGAAGTGAATTCTTTCATTTGTCCTTGAACCAACACATACTCTTCTTCAGTCCACCGCAAGTTAGCATAAAACTCATGGACTACAACAGCAACAACATCGACAGAAAAATAACAAAAAGTATCCCAATTCCCATCAACAATCACATGCTCCACAACTCCTCCCAAATTTTCAAATCCTCAATTATGTATACACTTTTTGCTTCGGAGTGTAGAATTGAAGTAATATCGTGCTTTAATATTCATAAATTTCCTTTCATCAAAATCAACCTTTCTTTTCCCTTAAACACCTTTGGAGCCATATCAAAATTTTCTAGAAAATTTCAAATAAATCCTAATGAATTCCAAAATCACAATGTAAAGACACCCAAGTCAAATCTAACATGTAAGAGCATTTCACCATGGATTTTCTCAAAGTTTTCTTCAAAACCCCAAATTATTGAATTTCTCCAATATAGGAGATTTTCATGGTGAATATAAAAAAAAAATTAGTTTAAAGTAGACTCTTACCAAGAGAGATGTGACACAACCTCAAAAAGCCCGAAATCACCTCAAATCCAAATGCAAGCAAGCCCTAGGAGTGCTATTCGACCTTGGCTGGAGGTTGAAGATGGTGAAATGCAGTCAAGGGCTCAAAATTGCAAAATTAAAACATCTAGGATGTGTTCAGGTTTTGGGTGATGTCGGCGCCAGACCAATTTTCATGATTCCTTAAAATTTTGTGATTTCAATCATTTTAAAGTTACAACAACATCTAATTAGCCTTTTTAAGCATCCATAATCATAAATAAGTGATGAACTAATACAATTATTACACAAAAAACACAAAACATCACTTTTATATATAAAATCCATAATTACAACCTTACACATATAAGTTATTTTACCACATCATTAATTTAGTGTCGTAATCAAACTATAACACTTTAATGCTGAAAACATTACATAAAATAAAATCTCAAGCATAATAATTCTGAAATCACACCATAAGCAAGCCAAATACAAATCAAATTAAAGAAAATAAAGTCTAAATACTAAATAAAGTAGATAAAAAAGAGAATTACTACTCCTCATCAATCTCAGTGCCATCTTCTCTAATATATTACATGATTTGGTGGTGCACAAGCAAATTGTAAAAGGGTTGATACAAGAATTCATCAGTCAAATCCTCTTCAATTCAAGCATTTTTCTTCATTAAACATATCAATACTTCTTCCATACACCCAGCATGATCAAACTGTTCCTTTGTCCTCTAATCCAGATGATCAAATAATTCAGATATATTGTTAATTACATCCATAAGATTTTGTACCTCTTTCTCCTGTTTCTTGATCTTCCACAGAACCAACTGCACATTTTCAAGAAAACGAGATTGAACAGGTAGTAAACTCTGAGATGGTTGGTCTACTGTTATACTTAGGTCATTTTTATCCCCAGTTACTGGACAGTCATAAATATTAGTTGGGCCCATGGGCTTCCAAGGGAGAAACACTTTTTTGAAACATTCATATGGTACCTTGATGGCGATGAAAATCTCTACTCTTTTTTTTTGGTGGATTTGCATCGCTATCAATTCCCATATCATGTCAATGTTAAGGAGTCGCCACTCTGTTTTAATATTTCCCTAATCTTATTTCTGTAAATCCTATAAAGGAATTAAGAAATTTTAGGGCTAATACAAAAAAGAGAAAAGAAAGGATGTTTATGATAATCCTTATAAAAGAAGATTCTAGAATGCCATATCCTAGAGTTTCTATATAAGGAAGATCACGAAGTTTTAACCAGAGATTTCTAGTCGTGGGTTCTTTTAATTCTCCTATAGAAGCAAGCTTCTTTAGTTAATTATATCTTAGGCAATTTATAATTGTCTAAGAAAACTTCTGATTAATGTTGATCACTTGCTTTTTAGAAATTTTTTTTTGTCTTTAAGGAAAGATGTACCCACTATCAATCCTAAATGTCATTTTGTCATGTTGGTTTCATGTCATTTTGTTTTGTTGTTTGTTTAGGTTTTGTGGCTAACCTAAAAGTTTTGGTTTTGGTTTTGTCATTGTTGTGTTTTGTTTTGTTTTGTCAATGTCGTTGTTTTGTTTTGTTTTGTCAATGTCGTTGTTATGCTGTAATTGTTGTTCGTCTCATATCCAGAATGTCATCCTGCAAAACAGAGTTATCACACCCTATAACATGCAAAGGAAATCTAAACGAAACTTCATGTCTTCATCCTGTAAAGGAAACATTGTCAGAAATAATGTCATAAAAGTATTCGTTGTCTCAGAATTTATAGGATGTCCAAGTTTGATTTGAAATGTTGATTTAGTATGTCTTGAATGTCGGTTTATGTCGATTTATGTTGATTTGGATTTGATTTTGGATTTTTATGTCGATTTATACTTGAAATATCAAATTTATGTTGATTATATTGATTTTTGTTTGAAATGTTAAATTTATACTGGTTATGTTGATTTGAGTTTGAAATGTTGATTATGTTGATTTTTGTTTGGAATGTTGATTATGTCGATTTTCATTTGAAATGTCAAATTTTTGTCGATTATGTCGATATTTGTTTGAAGTGTCAAATTTTTTTCAATATTTGTTTGAAATGTCAAATTTATCTTGATTTTATTGATTTGAGTTTGATTTTGCAGATTTATGTTTGGTGTCGGATTAAGTTTGATGTGGGTCAAACTTAAGTTTTGACTTGAATTCAAATTAAGTTTAAACCTAAGTTTTGAGTTCAAGTTCATTTGGAAAATTGGATTATCTTAAGTTCATGTCTGTTTGAACTTAAGTTAGTTAGATTCAAAATTGAATTAACTTGAGTTCATGTTGTTTGAGCTTAAGTTAGATTCAATGTAGATTGTTTTAACTGGAGTTCATGTCTGTTTCAAATTAAGTTAAAATTTAAAGTTAGATTCAATATAAATTGAATTAACTTGAGTTCATGTCTGTTTAGACTTAAGTTAGATTCAATATAGATTGTATCTAATTAACTTGAGTTCATGTCTGTTTGAACTTAAGTTAAAAGTTAGGTTTAATTAGAATAGACCTAATTAAGTTTTAAGCCTTGTTTAAATAGTACTTAGAGGTTAATTAAGTCTAAATAGATTAGACTTAATTAAAATTATCGACCATCTAAGTCCTTTTTAGGTAAGGCTTAAGTTTTAATTAAGTCTAATTTAATTCAACCAGGATTTATTTAAGTAAGGTTCAAACATTAATTAGGTCTAATAAATTAGACTTAATTTAGTTAAACCTTAACGAATTAAGTCTAGTGTGTTAGACTTAATTAGGATTTAGGTTTGATTAAACCTTAGTTAGTTAAGGTTTAATGGTTTAATTAAGTATAATGTGATAGACTTAATTAGAATTTAAGTTGATTTAAACCTTAGTTAGTTAAGGTTTAATGGTTTAATTAAGTCTAATGTGATTGACTTAATTAGAGTTTATGTTTGATTATACCTTAGTTAGTTAAGGTTTAATGGTTTAATTAAGTTTAATGTGATAGACTTAATTAGAATTTAAGTTGAATTAAACCTTAGATAGTTAAGGTTTAATGGTTTAATTAAGTCTAATGTGATATACTTAATTAGAGTTTAAGTTTGATTAAACCTTAGTTAGTTAAGGTTTAATGGTTTAATTAAGTCTAATGTGATAGAGTTAATTAGTTTAAGTTTGGATTAAACCTTAGTTGATTAAGGTTTAATGGTTTAATTAAGTCTAATGTGGTGGACTTAATTAGGATTTTAGGTTAGATTAAACCTTAGTTAGTTAAGGTTTAATGGTTTAATTAAGTCTAATGTGATAGACTTAATTAGAGTTTAAGTTTTGATTAAACCTTAGTTGATTAAGGTTTAATGGTTTATTTAAGTCTAATGTGATAGACTTAATTAGAGTTTAGGTTTGATTAAACCTTAGTTAGTTAAGGCTTAATGGTTTAACTAAGTCTAATGTGATAGACTTAATTAGAGTTTAAGTTTGGATTAAACCTTAGTTGATTATGGTTTAATGGTTTAATTAAGTCCAATGTGATAGACTTAATTAGAGTTTAAGTTTGGATTAAACCTTAGTTGATTAAGGTTTAATGGTTTAATTAAGTCTAATGTGGTAGACTTAATTAGGATTTTAGGTTAGATTAAACATTAGTTAGTTAAGGTTTAATGGTTTAATTATGTCTAATGTGATAGACTTAATTAGAGTTTAAGTTTGATTAAACCTTAATTAGTTAAGGTTTAATGATTTAATTTAGTCTAATGTGGTAGACTTAATTAGAATTTTGGTTTGAATTAAACCTTAGTTAGTTAAGGTTTAATGGTTTAATTAAGTCTAATGTGGTAGACTGAATTAGAGATTAGATTTGGTTTAAGCTAGGTTCAAATTGGATTGAACCTAAACCTAAGGCTAACTTAAGTCCAATATAGGTTGGGTTTAACTTGATTTGGGTTTGAGTTAAATTAGGCTCAAGTTAGATTGAACCTAGATTTAAGGTTGACTTAAGTTCAATATGGGTTGAACTCAAGTTTGATTTATGTTTGAGTTAAGTTAGGTTCAAGTTAGGTTGAACCTAGACTTAATGTTAACTTAAGTTCAATGTGGATTGAACTCAGGTCAAGGTTTTGAATTTGGGTTCATGTTGTTTTGAATTAAGGGTTGAACTTGGGTTAAAGTTGGGTTAAACAAAAGTTTAAAGGTTGAACTTGGGTTCAAGTTGGGTTGAACCTAAGTTAAAGATTGAACTTGGATTAAAGTTAGGTTGAACCTAAGTTAAAGGTTGAACTTGGGTTCAAGTTGGATTGAACCTTTGTTAAAGTTTGAACTTGGATTCAAGTTGGGTTGAACCTAAGTTAAAGGTTGAACTTGGGTTCAAGTTGGATTGAACCTATGTTAAAGGTTGAACTTGGATTCAAGTTGGGTTGAACCTAAGTTAAAGGTTGAACTTTGGTTCAAGTTGGGTTGAACCTAAGTTAAAGGTTGTACTTGGGTTCAAGTTGGGTTGAACCTAAGTTAAAGTTTGTTTTATGTTAGAGTTTGATTAAACCTTAATTGGTTAACATTTAATAGATTAATTAAGTCTACTGTGGTAGACTTAATTATGACTTATGTTTAATTAAACCTTAGTTGGTTATGGTTTAACAGTTTAATTAAGTCTAATGTGATAGACTTATTTATAATTTAAGTTGGATTAAGTTTTATTTGGTTAAGATTTAGGATGGATTAAACCTAATCAGGGTTTAGGTTTAATTAAGTCTAATTTAGTTAAGTCTTAATGGTTTAATTAGGTCTAACGGGTTAGACCTAATTAGGGTTTAGGTTTGATTAAGTCTAATTTAGTTAAGACTTAATGGTTTAATTAGGTCTAATGGGTTAGACCTCGTTAGATATTAGGTTTGTTTAAGTCTTATTTAGTTAAGACTTAATGGATTAATTAGGTCTAATGGGTTAGACCTAATTAGGGTTTTAGGTTTGTTCAAGTCTAATTTAGTTAAGACTTAATGATTTAATTAGGTCTAATGGGTTAGACCTAATTAGGTTTTAGGTTTGTCTTAAACCTAATTTAATTAATGTTTAAGAGTTTTAATCAATCCTAATAATGTCTTAAGATTAATTAAGGTTTGATTTTTTATTAAACCTAATGTGATTCGGGTTTAATGAATTAATTAAGTTTAATATGTCCTTAAACTTAATTAGAGTTTGAACTTGTATTAAACCTAATTTAGTTAAGGTTTAATGAATTAATTAAGTTTAATATGTCCTTAAACTTAATTAAAGTTTTGGTTTTTGTATTAAACCTAATTTAGTTAAGGTTTAATGAGTTAATTAAGTTTAATATGTCCTTAAACTTAATTAAAGTTCGATTTTTGTATTAAACCTAATTTTGTTAAGGTTTAATGAATTAATTAAGTTTAATATGTCCTTAAACTTAATTAAAGTTTTGATTTTGTTTTAAACCTAATTTGGTTAAGGTTTAATGAGTTAATTATGTTTAATATGTCCTTAAACTTAATTAAAGTTTTGATTTTTTTATTAAACCTAATTTAGTTAAGGTTTAATGAGTTAATTATGTTTAATATGTCTTTAAACTTAATTAAAGTTTTGATTTTTTATTTAAACTTAATTTAGTTAAGGTTTAATAAATTAATTAAGTTTTATATGTCCTTAAGCTTAATTAAAGTTTTGATTTTGTCTTAAACCCTAAAGTTTAATGAATTAATTAGGCTTAAGTTGTCTTTAACCCTAATTAATGTTTGATTTGAGTTCATTTGAGTTTGGATTCATCATTGGCTTAGTCCATTATGAAATGGATTAAGAAAAGGTTTTGAAATATTAATTTATAATTAATAAATCTTAACTTTGTTTTAAAATGTCTTTTAGATTGATTTGATGGCTTGAGAATTTTTGTTTTAGGATTGTTATCTGTCACCCTAAGATTCTTAATCGTTTTGAATTTTAATTTTCCAATTTTTCAAATTTTATATTTATTTTTTGAAATAATTATAAAATTACATGGAGATTAGAAAATCACATCCTAGAGAGCTACCCTAAGCCTTAGAAAAATCAGGAGATTTGTCTATGGACTTAAAGGTTCTTCCCTAAAATTTTAACATTTTTCTGATTTGTAGATATTTTTTAATAATTAAAGTACTTCAGAGAGTATTTAATTATTTAAAAATTAAATACTGAGAATAAAATTATGATTTGGATTTCATAATTTTCTTTTCTTCAAGAGCTTTCCAGAGGTATTTTTATTTTATTTTTACGGGCTCTGTACAAAAAGATATGCATTTTTTAATTTTTAAGGTTAATATAGATTAACCTTGCCAAGAAATTCGTGGACGCGCCACGTGTCCTCAAATTCTTCGAAGGCGGGTAGATCTGCTGTCCGGATCCGAACAGTAGACACGGGACTGATAACTGCCTATCCGGGCTTTATATATACTTTCAAATGCTAGAATTTGATACCACTGCTAGAAGACTTAATCCCCGGCAAACGGTGTCAAAAAATTGATGTGACCCGACTTTTACTTATGTAAGAATTTATGAATTTATGGTTATATATTATATTAATTATTGTAAAAGTCACAATTTCAAACGCAAGTATATGTATCGTTTCAAGTAATATAGGGCTCTAGTGGAGTCCTGGTTATCGATCCCACAGGAAAGATTTTGAGAAAATTAAGAAATATTTTTAGATTTTTCAAATTAAAAGTAATTATTATTTTTATTTCTTTTCAAAGTTTAGATTTTAAACAAAGTTTTTACTAAAATTTTTACTAAAAGCAAGTAAGCTGTAATAAAATAAATATTAATGCAAGTATAAACAAAACAACTTTCTCCTTTTCAACTATTCCAAGATTTTTAGAATAATTATCATTTGTGGAGAATTTAGATTATGGCATTGTGCCAAATAGAAGCATTCATAATATTTAACCTTTGGTCCAGGCATAGAGAACATTGACTAATCTATAGATCAGGTCAGGATGTTTTATTAGTAGAATGGGTTAATCTAGGCTCACACTATTAGATGTCCAAGGATGGCTATGGTCGGCCCTACCAGTGACCCGTTCTCTTTCTATAAACCAAATTATTAGAATTTAGTCTGTCACTTTAAAAACTAATTAATTCTACGCCCAATAAATCATATCATCCTATTTATTTGGACATCACCTTGAATAACCCGCATAAAGCCTTCGATTACCCAATGATTCATGTGATATCTAATAGTTAAGAACTCATCTCTGGATAGGTCTCAAAATTTTTCAACAGGTTTTAACAATTTAAATGGCCAGTTTAAAAAGTAAACTAAGATCAGGTATTAATATCATCACAATTTTTATAAATATTTTAAGTTAAATTCTCCATCCAAATTCAATTATCTTTTTATCTTTTCATAGTTGAAAGGAGAAAGAAAACTAACTACTCAGAACACATTGGATTCACACAACAAAACATATTTATAAAAATTTAAACCAAGTTACAAATACTTATCTGGAATGTTCCTTCAAGTGACCCACTGACTCCTATTGACTCCAATGCAATGATGAAAGACTTCAACAGCAACAACACTAATTAACTCACACTCAACACTCAAAATAAACTAAAAATAAACTCACTAAATAAAAAAGAAGTTGGTTCTCTAAAATGATTGGATGCTAGAAGGGGGATAGAGTGGCTATATGGTACTTGGGGACTATAGGGTGTGATTTTCTCTGTAGAATGGGCTCCTATTTATAGAGCTCTAAATGTGACCAGGGATTGCTTAAGGCACCTCTTCAAAATTCGTCTAAATACAATGTATCTTCTAGAAGGTAACTGTCGCGCCTAGGCACCGTGATCTGGCGCCTAGGCACCGGACTCCGGACCAGGTCTTCGGACCTCTTCACTTTGAATCACACCTCTTCGCGATTAAAACCTTTTCCCTCTGTCCAGATGCATTGTATCACATGTCCTATATATTAGGAGTAACTTCCAGTCTTTTAGATGCTCTGATAACCACTTAACACCATCAAAATAACTGCCCAAAGTCATCAAAAATCTTGTATGCGTCTCTATCGAATTGGCGCTTAGGCTCCAGAATCTGGTGCCAAGGCTCCAGGCCTATAATTTCGACAACTTTGCTCTTTAAGCTCCATTTTTGCTCCTTTTTGCTCCTTTTTCCTTCTTGAACTCTTTTTTCATCACCTACATCCAAAAACATAAAAATACCTTTCATTAAAGCATAATATCCTTAAGAATTGAATCGTAAAAAAGGCATAAAAATAGGTATTTTTTAAATGGATCAGGGACCGCACGATCAGCACTGTCCGTTCCAAAACACAGGAATAGACGGCAGAGATAAATCCCCAAAAATTCGAAAAATATTCGAACCGTCATACTTCAAAGCTTAATATCTCACTCATTTCTGAATGAAATTGAGTGATTATCTCACTCATTTCTGAATGAAATTGAGTGATTTTTGAACCTATGGAATCATCTGAATATATAGATCATATCTATACGGTGATGATAATTTTTTGGGCTAGTTTAACCAAATATATTTTGATTATATGCAATATTTTGGACAAAATAAATACATACCATAGCCACAATAATGTTGAGCTTGATCAGGCCTGATGGTCAGCTTCTAGGACTCCCAAAGAAGATCTTTGTCACTTCAATTTGGACTTGCAGCTAGCCTTGGTGAGCAATTTTGGCAAAGTGGCTAGGTTTAGGCGGATTTTGGATTTTGGCCAAATTGGCTTGATTGGGCTGATGCTATGGCTTGATCTTGGCTAGAATAGGTTGCTGAGATCCTTAGCAAAGTTTTTTGTGTTGGGAGCTAAGGGATTTGGGCAGCCTATAGGTTTCTATGGATTTTTTTTTCTCCTTGGTGATTTCGGGTAGGGGGCTTTTTATAGCCAAGGATGGCCATGGTTTAACCTTGGTTAGCTTAGGATAGACCATGGGATGGTTAGATCTGTGGAGTAGAGTCTAGTAACAGCCTCCCCCATGTAATCCAAGCATCACCTCTCCATATCCCACGAGAATTATGCCACTTAAGAAAGTTCACATTTCATGGCAATTATGGATCCAATTTGTCATGATAGGCTTTGATTTCTTTGTTCCCATTCCATTGAATAAGGGAGAGGTTAATGGTGACTCAAATGGTTGAGACCTTCTCCTTGCAACACCTCATTTAGCATTTAATGGGGGTGATGACACATTAGCTCCCCCCTTAACATTTTTTATAAATTGATATGATGAGCTTAACCATGGTATGGAAAATGGTTAAAGTCTTGTCTTCTGATCATTGGGTGGCTAGGGAGGTGGCTAAACTCATCTCACCATGGCAAGCCACCTCACTTGTGAAGGAGGATGAGTCACACTTCAAAACACTACGGTTTTGCCACCTCATTTTGATGTCATTCTAGCTCTTAACCATGGTTAAATATGAGTTATCCATGGGTTGTTTTCTCTTTAATGGGTCATATGGGTTGTGTGTAACCCATATGGGGTCATGTGTGATGTCATAAAGAAGTTTTGAAATTTTTAGAAAACCAAAATGCCATAGGTTTAAAAATTCAATTTAATACCCCTCTTGATTTAATTTCCATTTTTAATTATATATGTCATTAATTAAATATTGGAAATGTTCAAGTTTGATTCGAAATGTTGATTTAGTATGTCTTGAATGCCGGTTTATGTCAATCTATGTTGATTTGGATTTGATTTTAGATTTTTATGTCGATTTATATTTGAAATGTCAAATTTATGTAGATTATATTGATTTTTGTTTGAAATGTAAAATTTATACCGGTTATGTTGATTTGAGTTTGAAATGTTGATTATGTCGATTTTCGTTTGGAATGTTGTTTATGTTGATTTTTGTTTGAAATGCCAAATTTTTGTCGTGTCGGCATATTTTTAGGTTGAGTGTTGTATTTTTAAAAAGGGGTCGCGTACATAAATTGTCGACGAATTTTAAATTTACTTTAAATATATATATATATATAGCTTTAGAAAGAAACATTTGATTTTGAAAATAACTTTAAGTTTGAAAATTTTAAGATATGAAATCAAACCGATCTCACATCCCGAATAGTTTATATAAACGAGCACCGCATGACAAACCGTGTATCTATCCCGAAGAGTAGACACACTGCTTGATGATGGGGCTCGATTAAATAAATTAGAAGATTTGTGACATCCATTTGGTCTGCGAACCAACATTATAAGACGACAAGTTCCCCTGCTTAATATAAAAGAATTAAGCTGGGTTTATATTACCTGGGTTCTTAAAGTTCCCTATAAGGGCAAGCCCCTATAGTTAATTACATCTTAAATGATGGGAATCATTTAAGAAAACTCTCGATAATGATCAGTGGTTTTGCTCTCAAGAATTGCAAAGTTTAGGGTTTCAAAGGATTGAATCTTGGAAATTTCAAAAGGGATTAGCTCAGATTTGGAACAGTTTATTTCAAGAATCCAAAGGAAGAGAAGTAGGAGAAGTTGAGGATCCAAGAAAAATCTTGGCAACTTCCCAAACTATCCTATTGTTTGGTTCAGATTTGGGAGTTTATTTAATGTTGCAATCCTGCCAATTTTATTTATTTAGGACTTATATTTATATGACATTATCATATAAATAGCCTCGAAGATGTGAGGGTTTATGTCGTACCAAACGACTACCTCGGAGTCCTAAGACCGGTTAGGGTTTAATTTACATGACATGATCATGCAAATGCGTAACGAAGAGTTGAGGATTTATGTTGCACTAGGCAAACTACCTCGAAGTCCTATGGCTTGGTTATTTAATTCTAAGAAAGTTTTACTGAAGTAGATCCGAGTTTTGCTGATGACGATGGCCGTGCTGCCCACCATGCTCCGAGCTCCTTGTTGTTGCAGAGGTTTAGCTTTAGAAGTCATAAATCAGGAGATGAGAGAAGTGTTTTGGTTTAGAGAAAATCTTAAAATCCAAGTGTTTTTTAATATTTTAATTAAACAAATCTTAAAGTTGTTTAAACAAAACCGATTAAGATCCCATGGTTCTGTCATCCTGAAACCGTTATTTTCATCGAATTCACTTAGTCCAGATGAATTTGCTAAACTCAACTAAATGAGTTCCACACTTTCATTTAGACTGTAGGAAATCCCGTTAGCAACACGTGGGTTACATCATCCGAGGTATTCCCGATCATTCAATGAGACGTTTTAATTTAGTTGTAATTGTAGTTTTGTTGTTCTGTTTGTGATTAAATCTTGTGTTTTTTTATATTTTGAATGTTGTGGAGGTGAATTTTATCTTTCAATGACTTTTAATTTATTTTTGGTCTCAGTTCAGGGACTATCCTAAAGGTTTTGGTTTTCATGCAACAGTCTTATTTATCATGCAAGAGAAAGTAAAGCGCAATGCATGTAAGTAAATTGCAATAAAATAAAAGCGTACCTGGAGGGTCTTCTCGTCATCCCAAGATGCACTTAAAACACATGTTAAGGCATTTAAATATTTCAACAAGTACCTCAGTAAAGCTAAGGAAAGGGTTTTGGTTGTCTACCAAATTTCTAATCCTATAACTAGTCATCTCCTATGACATCTAGGTTCTTGGTTTGGTTTAAGGATGATTTTCTTCATCAAAGAACAATTAAATTCAATTGTTCTTCTAAAACATCATGTCATATTGAGGAAGTGCTTAGGACGAGTCCTAAACATCTTTTCAATACTTCTAGGATTATTTTGAGTCCAAGTAAATTTAATTGCACATGTGAATTAATCATCCAGAAGTTTAGTTTAAGCTTTGTCTCTTGCTTAGTGAACTTGGGTATTTGATTACCTGATAAATGAAGTGACATCTCACTTAATACTCTATTTAAGAGTTATAATAATTAAAGCCTTTAAGGGCAAGTTGGTTTATTGAGAATTTTAATCATCCTTAATTAAAAGTTTGAGCTAATGATTTAAAGTGATTTAATTTAATTATGAGGTTTGAATTAATAATTTTAAGTTTGGAATAGTGTTCAAATTATTTTAGATTTAATTTAAATCTTTACACTTTCAATTATCTTAGTATTTCAGGTTGATGTTTATGTTTTAAATTCTTAGATAGAAAGTGGTGTTGAAATTATTGATATGTTTTGTTTTAACTCTTAATGATTTCATTTAGGTTTGTTGTTAAGTGATTTTAAATTAATTTAATTTAATTTAATTTGACTTTAATTTAATTTAACTTAATTTAATTTAATTTAATTTAATTTAATTTAATTTTAATTTAATTTAATATAATTTTAATATAATTTTAATTTAATTTAATTTAATTTAATTTAATTTTAATTTTAGTTTCAATATTTTTAATTTAATTTAATTTAATTGTTAAGGTGTTAATTTAATTTAATTTAAACTTTGACTTGACTTAATTTAATTTAATTTAATTTAACTCCAAGATTTTAAATTTGATTTTAATTATTAGACCATTTAACACTTTAACCTTTAATTCAATTAAGGGTTATCTTCTTTTAATTTTTAATTTATTTAATTTGGATTATTATTTTAATTTTTAATTGAGAACTAAATATTATTGAAGTGGTATATTTAGGGACTTTTAAATTAAAGAATAAATATCCTCTTAATAACATCCCTATTTTAATAATCCAAATTTAAATATATTCTTTCCAAAATTTAAATTATTTAATTAATTAGAGTTTCATTTTGATATTTTCAAAGTGTTTAATGGGTTTCTACCCCTTAAATTCCCTAAGTTTCAATCATCCAAGAGAAAATTAAAATCAAATATTTTACCCTCCATTTTGATTAAACCTAAAGTTTTAATTAAGGGTTAAAACTTTTAATTACCTTTATGCCCTTTTAGGCTTATTTATTTCATAACTCCCTAAATTGAGCTCAAATGAGTTTGACATTTTTATGTCACCTCACTCACATGTCAATTAAGACATTAGAGGAGAAAATGTGATTTTTTTGAATTTAATTTATTTATATAATTATTTTTAGTAGAAAGTAGGGGTTTTCAAAGAAAATTCAACAACATGACCTAGGAAAAGTTTATGTCCTTAAGAAAATTATGAGATGTTTCTAATGACCAGAGAACCACTTAGACCAATTTTTGTGATTTTCTAAATTATATTTTATTTATTATAATTATTTTGAGTTTTAGAGTTTTAATTAAATTTAAAATAAAATAAAAATTAAAAAATAGATTTTATATTTTTCTTAAATTTCTCTAACCTCAAGGAGTCCAGAGAAATAAATTTTATAATTTTCTGATTTTTCTTTGATTTATTAGAATTATTTTAGTGAAAAAGGTTAAAAATTCATTTTTTAATATTAAAAATTATATTAAGCCTTTAAAATTCAATATCTTATCCTAGGGAGTTAGGAAAAATACTTGGTTTGTTTCTAAGTGATTAGGAGTCAAAATGTAATATTTGTATGATTTTTAATATTTTTGTGATTTTTATTATTTTTTAATTATTAAAATATTAAAATATTGTGAAAAATCAACTTTTTTAGAAAATTCCAATTTGAATTTTCCCGAACTCCCCTGATATCAGAGAAGCTTCAAAACCATTTTTGTGAATTTTTGAAAAGTATTTTTGGAGTTATGAATTTTGAAAGTTCCATTTTGCTTATGAGGCTTAATCAATCCATTTGGTGGGGTTAATCAAGTCCAGTTGATTTGAAAATTTTATGTAAGGTTCCTCTGACCCTAAAGAGCAATGAAGAATTATTTTCAAGTCAATTTGGTGTGTGGTTAACCCTAATTAATTTAAATTCAATTTTGGGAGTTTTGGCCAATTAAGGTTATTATGAATGAATTAACTCAAAATTTATTTTTCATAGGGTCCTCTGGTCCTAAGAAATATCACCAAATTTTACTAGAATTTATTTTACAACATGCTAATTATTGGAATTAAAATACCTAAAATAGTGACATAAACTTGAAAAATAAATAACTTTTCACAAGGATGGCCTCTAACCTTGAAAAATTCAGAGAATGTTCCCAAGATCAGAGGCTTCAAAAGCCCTATGGTCTCATGCCATGGTGAATTGTCTATGCAAATGGAGAATCAAAACATTGGAAACAGTAAATAAATTATTAAAAATAAAATACTCATCCAATTAATATGATTTCTTTTCCACATTATTCTCCTCTATTCACTGAGCAAGAGGGTATTTTTATTTTATTTTTGTGATTTTGCTATGCAAAGATATGAATTTTTGAAGTTCTGGTATTTAAATAATTCAAAAATATCCTAATTTTCTACTTATCCGACTCGGCGCCGCGTCAACCTACGGCGGATCGAAAGCCCACGCATCGCTCTGTGATTCGGCGCCGCCATCTGACTCAGCGATCCAGGGCCCGCGGTTCATGTAACATTCCGCTGTCCGGCTTGATCTCGACCGTCCGCTCGATACACACGCGATCCAATGACTCCTGGTCATCATCTACGACTGGTGTGCACCCGTGACCATCCACACTCAAACCCTAATATCTCTCTCGATTCTCAATGGATTTTCGAGTTCTTATACTCTATCGATTCGTCTTGAAGAGACGAACACATCCATATGGTTTATAAGCTATGAAATTAACCCAAACAAAATGGAGAATTGCTGGAAGCTCGGGAGGAAGAATGAGTTCATACCTTTGCTCAGAGAAGTGAAGCTTCGATCTGAGGGTTGTGTCACCTTCGATTGAGTCCAAGCAAGCTCCAGATGAATTCCCTGGCTCTGGGAATTGTCTAAGTATGAAAGTGACCAAGGCCGATCACAAAGCTTGGAGGTCGGAAGCAATGGCTGGCACAGTGAGGGAGCTTTGCTGGGGAACTTCTCCTCTTGGTCTGGTGAAGGTGTAGGGTCAATCAATTTGAAGATTGGCTCACTGTGGTGAAGTGTCCTGTTTTTGGGTGGATTTTCAACTCAGAAATTGAGCTCTGTTAATGGGGTTTAGGGCAAAGGAACACTGGGGATCAACTGCTCTGGGTTAGGAGAAGGTTCTGGAACAATTTTGGCAGAGTTTCCTTAAGGTCTGGTTCATCACCTTGTTCGGCCGAGAGGTGAGTGGGTTTAAATAGAGGTGGCTGGAGGGAGTTTTGGAAGCAATTGGAGGCTTGGATCAATTGCTCAGGGTAAGGGAAGAACAGCTGCGATGGCCATTTAGGTTGGGACAAGTCAGCTAATTCAAATTGAATTTTTGATTCAAATCAAGCCTCTCGGCCTGGTGGTTTCTGGCGGCTGTGGTGGCTGGCCGGCCAGGCATGGGTCACCCTCAGGGTCAGGGAGGTCAGTGCTTGAGTTTTGTGAGTTCAATTGGCAATTGCTAAGTGTAAAGAAGTTGAATCAAAGTGGAAGGGGGAAGGGCTCATTTTGGGCTTGGTTTGGTCAGATGCATGGATTTGGGTTTGGTGCACCCACCAAGGCCTGATTTGGGCTGAATGGAATCATATGGCTCAGCTGAATTGGAGTGGAGAAGTCTCTATCCTTGGTGAGGTGGCTAAGCATGGTTTAGTGTGTATCATGGATGAGATTAAAAAGGCTTAAGGAAGGCTTAAGAAAGGGGCCCCTCCATTTTCCATAAATGACATGGTGAGGTGTCAAAACTCTCATGGCTTCATATGGCTTGTAAATGGCTCACATTTGGCTTACATTTGGCTTGGAAAAGGTTGGCTTGTTTCATGAAAAAAGATTTTAAGGTTGTTTGGTATTTAGGGATAATTTGGCATGTGGCTTGATTTGGAATGACTTGATTATTGATTTAGGAATTAGGGATGATTTCAATTAAAGGTATGGTGGGAAGAATTTGTCATGTGGGCTTTAGAGCCAATTTTGGGCTTTTGGATTTGGTGAGAATGGGCTTTTAGAATGGTTTAAGAAAGTGGGCTTTTAGATTTTAAAATGGACTTTTGGATGAAGAATTTTGTGAAAGACCATGCCAAATAAATGTTGGGTTTAGTTTAGGGATGTTTCATAAATGGTTTGGAATCAATTTGGTGTGATTTGGAGTACAATTGGGTTGAATTTGGGCTTTTTTTGGTAAAGGGGCCAAGGTGGGCCAAATTTGGCTAACTTGGGCTAAGGTTGGGCTAAGGTTGAATTTTGTGTAAAATTAATGTTGAAAAATGTTTATGGGAGTGTTACAAAAGTTTTCAACTTTGGTTGGGCTCTGATTTTGGGATTTGGGCCCATTTGGGTTAGGTTTGGGCTTAGGTCAATTTAAGGAATTTTGGTTTTGGGTTAGGATTGGGTGGAGTTTAGGTTCAAATTTTGGGCAAATCAAGTTAGTGTTTTGTTTATGGGGATGTTATGAAGGCTTTAGAAAAGATATGGGGCCAATTGGGGTTGAGTTGGGTTGGTTTGGGCTAGGTTTAGGTCATGGGCCAAAATTGGGCCTTAGGCTTCAAATTGAAATTGGGCCCAAATGTCAATCAAATTGAACTTGGATTTGGTCTAAATTTATTTTGGGGATATTGAATTGAAGTTTAGAATAGAATTGGACCAAAATTGAGGTCAATTGGGGTGGTTTGGTTTGACATTGGGTTCACTTGGGTTAAAAATGGGTCAATATTGGGGTTTTGGTAAAAGTGGGGTAAATTGGCAAAATTGGCCCATGGTGTAGTTGAACAAAATAAAATTAGGAATATTTGATATTTTATGGAATTTTCTGGGAATTTTTAGAATTTTTGGATTTTTGGGGTAAAATGGTATTTTGGTAATTTTGGGGGGGGGGGGTTAGGGGTGTTTCTGGAAATTTTGGCATTTTTGGCCAAAGATGTTCAATTTGAGTGGTGGAAAGTGTTTAGGATTGGTTTTGAGGGATCTTGGGTAATTTAGGTAATTTTGCAAATTTTGGGTCATTTCAAGGGTATTTGGTAGGTTTAGCGGGTGTAAGGCCCCGGAAGTCAAAAAATTGAAATTTTGGAAAGATGAAGATTGATCAAGTGTGAGTGAAATGGAATCACTTTGGTTGAGCCATGAAGCCCTATCAAGCTCATATGAGCCATGAGAGGACTCATTTGAGGCATTCACTATGTTGTTCCTAACCCTCTTAGCAAGGGGCTTAGGGGTTAAGGACCATCCATATGAATTACCTACATGAGTCAGGAAGTCAAGTTAGTTGAGAGTGTGGTTTTAGGACTTGGAATGTGTGTGAGAGTGTAGTGTATGTGCAAGCCAACCCTCACCAGACCAGGCCATCCAGGGTATTCCTAAGGCCAAAAAGTCTTATAGGGAACTCATCCTTTAAACCTCCACATTTGATTTCAACCCTCTAGGTGATTCGGGGTCTACAATCAAGCTTGTGGGGTTTGCAGGGAGTTAAGAAGTAGTTTGAATTTTTAAATGGTGGGTTCCATTTCTAGTCCTCTAAGATTAGTCAAAGGAAAAGCCTAAGGCTAGATCCTAAGTACTAAAGAGAGAAGTAAAAGACCTCACCAAAATTGAGGTCAACAAATGGACCCCCAATAGGTGTGGTGTGCTAACGAAGCACACCACACGTATTGGCGTTGACTGAAGAGATCAACAAAACTAACACAGACGTCCAAGTGACAACTTAGGATGAAGTAGAAGAATTTCCGCTGGGGAGTATCAGGTATATTTCTAAGACTGAAGATTCCTAACCTCTCGCTGGGGAATGGAAAAGGAGGTGAAATCCAAATCATAAGATCTGGGGAATTCGATTTAGATTTCATTTTACTTTTAAATTTCAAGTTTCAATGTGTGAGTTTAAATTTCGATTTGTTCTGAGTCACAATTTTGATTGAAGTTTTAATTTAAAATCAATTTATAGAATTTTTGAATTTGAATTTTGGATTTGAAATGAGAATTGAAACCTGGGTTTCAACCTTGGGATTGCGAAGAGAACTGGAATTTAGGTACCAGCCTCAGAGTGAGAATCAGAGTTTAAGTATCGACGGAAAAAGGATGAGAATCAGAATTTAGCTACTGATCTTGAGAGAGTGAGATTTGAAATTTAAGTATCAATCCTGAAAGAGAATCGAAATTTAGGTATCGATCTTGGAAAGAGAGTCAGAATTTAGGTACCGACCTCGAAATGAGAACCGGAATTTAGGTACCAGTCTCGAAAGTTGTGAATCGAAATTTAGGTATCAATTCGGATGAGAGTCGGAATTGAGGTACCGACCTCGAAAGAAGAGAACTGGAATTTGGTACCAGTCTCAAAAGAGAGGATTGAAATTTGGTATCAACCTCGAAAGAGAATCGAAATTTAGGTATTGATCTCGGAATGAGAACTGGAATTTGGTACCAGTCTCAGAAATTTAGAATTAAATTTAGGTATCAATTCAAATGAGAGTCAGAATTTAGGTACCGACCTCGAAAGAAGAGAACTGGAATTTGGTACCAGTCTCAAAAGAGAGGATTGAAATTTGGTATCAACTTTGAAAGAGAATCAAAATTTTGGTATCGATCTCGGAAAGAGAGTTAGAATTTAGGTACCGACCTCGAAATGAGAACAGGAATTTGGTACCAGTCTCGAAAATTTAAAACTGAAATTTAGGTATCAATTCGAATGAAAGTCGGAATTTGGTACCGACCTCGAAAGGAGAGAACTGGAATTTGGTACCAGTCTCGGAAATTAGAGGATTGAAATTTGGTATCAACCTTGAAAGAGAATCAAAATTTAAGTATCAATCTCGGAATGAGAACTGGAATTTGGTACCAGTCTCGGAAATTAGAATTGAAATTTAGGTATCAATTTGAATGAGAGTCAGAATTTGGTACCGACCTCGAAAGGAGAGAACTGGAATTTGGTACCAGTCTCGGAATTTAGAGGATTGAAATTTGGTATCAACCTCGAAAGAGAATCGAAATTTAGGTATCGATCTCGGAATTAGAACAGGAATTTGGTACTAGTCTCAGAAATTTAGAATTGAAATTTAGGTATCAATTCGAATGAGAGTCGGAATTTGGTACCGACCTCGAAAGGAGAGAACTGGAATTTGGTACAAGTCTCGGAATTTAGAGGATTGAAATTTGGTATCAACCTCGAAAGAGAATCAAAATTTAGGTATCGATCTCGGAATGAGAACTGGAATTTGGTACCAGTCTCGGAAATTTAGAATTGAAATTTAGGTATCAATTCGAATTAGAGTCAGAATTTGGTACCAACCTTGAAAGGAGAGAACTGGAATTTGGTACCAGTCTCGGAAATTTATCTGTATGAAGAGAGACCTAGTCTCATGCCATCAGAACCAAATCGAACAAAGTTTGTGGCTCCGTGTCAATAGAATTAGTCGATCCTCTAAGACATAGAAGAAAGAGAATTGAAAGGAACTGGTAAGCGTACCAAGCTGAAAAGACTTGACTTAACAAGTCAAAGAGAGTATTCAAATCTTAAAAGAATTTCAAACAAATTTCGATTGAGGAAAGAACTGAAAGGTTTGAATTAGAGGATTCAGATCGGAATTCAATTTGAGATTTCGATTCGTTTTGTTTGTCCATTAACGATCCCATTTTTTATTATTTGTGTTGTTTATTCAGTGTTCATGTGAATTTGAAGTTCATTTTAATATTCAGATTTTTAGGAAAAGTTCTCATTTATTTTCTTTTCTTTTATGTTCTTCGTTCAAAGTTCATTTAACTCTAATGGCGTTTCCCAGTCAATTTGCACAAAAAGAGGTGAAGGCAAAATATGACGTAGTCGTTTTCATTCCAACTTGCTGAAAATACATCATACAACTTGATCTAATCATGATGACATTTTCCTCGGAAGTTTTATGTCTCATACAATCCATGTAAATCCAAAACGGATTGTGTAAGATTCTTGTTGATCCATCCAAAAGCGTCTGTCAAAAAAATCCATGTCTGAGTAGTAAGAAACATGGGCAATAACATCACCTTCCAAGCCACCCTTGGCAAGAATGCCGCATGGATGTGTATTGGAGTTGTGCTAATTCCCATGTAACTCACAGCTCGTAGGGCCGGAGACTCTCTAATTCTGGATCTGGCTGAAAGTGGTAAGGCATTTTTCTGTCGTCCATTCTTCTAAAAGTAACTGAGATCCACTCCACAGGCACTCCTGGAATGCAATGCTTCGCAACGTCTGCTCCATTTCCTTTTAACACCAGGACGGAACCTACCAGTAGTGGTATCTCCACAGACCCTCGGAACTCACCGGGGCCTGCAATCCGGAAGTTAGATCCGAACATGATGTTGCACTGGTTGACGAATGACACTGTGCAGAAGGGTCTAACAAAGTTATGATGGTCTCTATGTGGAGGTATGTAGTTGCCTTTCTTGTAGATGTTAATAATGCAGCTGTTGGGTATGCAATCTGCAGGCAATACCCTCCATGTTATCATCCTTTTCACCATCCTCTTAATGATTCTTGGCATCAAATCCACCTCACTGCGACGAAGTATCCCTGGTGGATTTCCTTTTTTTTCTATGGCAAAATTGTAGCAACATCCGCATTGGATTGTAACTCTTCCTTTTCCTAGCATCCATCTTCGGGGTTCTGAATATGTCTTTTCTCTCAGGCGGCCAGCACGACCCATTTTCTGTAATTCGAGGATGCAGTCTACAATTTGTTGTTGCTCATAATCTGAGAAAACATTTGTATGCAGCTCGAGGCCTTCCAATATGTTGACCCTCCTGTTTCCAATTCTTTCAAAGTATTCAAAGGTTTTCTTCTCAACTAGTTGCACTTTCTCTAGCTCGTATTTCAGGATTATCTGAAGTCCTCGGTGTCTAGTAACATACTGCAGGATGTATGGCTCAACCCCAGCATGTTCTTCTGCATGTCTCGGCTCCTCGGGGATAGTCTCTGTAAGGACATCCTCCGGGGTTACTTTCGCAACAAGACTCTTCGGATCCAGTACATCTGCTCGGCGTCGAGGTATTGACTCTATTTCTGCTTTTCTTGGTATTTCTCTTATCTGTTCTGACTTTCTTGGAATTGACTTTCTTCTTTCTGGTTTTTGACGAACCGATCTCCTTGGAGCATTTGCACTAACGGTATCCACTGTCTGTTTATGTTGATCTTCTGCTAAATTGGTCAACATTTTGCGAATGCGACGATTCTTATTTCTTTGCTAGGTAGCAGTGAGAGTAGCTCTCCTTACCCCATGAATTTCTGCGGGCGCGGCACTAACAAGCCTACCCTCTGTTGTGGCCACCACGGACTTAACTTTCTTATCTTCTCTGGTTGCATGCGCGGCGTTTGCTTTTCTTTTCTTGCTGCTGGATTGGTGGCTTGGGCCACCCATTTTCATCACTATCTCGTGCGTGAAGTTCTTCTCGATCAACTGGGATCCAATCATCTTCTTCGTATTGTAAGCCGGCTGGTGTGAAGTCTGAGTCAATCTCTATCACTGCTCCATCCCTCACCCTCTTTTCATCAAGTGCTAGACTCACACCATTTCTAACGTTTAGAACCAACCGCCCGTTCGACATTTCCCTGCGAAAAAACAAGGAAAGGATCAGGGGCTGTATTAAGAACAAGAACAATAAGAAAAAACACTTAAAAATTCTTATTCACTTCTTTTAAATTTAAAGGAAGTAGGAAGAGATGAGAAAATATCAGGAATGAATGGACTTAAAAGGAAAGATTGACATTTTATTATTACGATTTCCCATGTTTTCTTTTTAACATTTTCGTTGATGAGATTTTTTTTATCATCCATTTTTATTTTGTTTTGGGTTCGGACCCAGTCACAAAGTGATTACTTCACCCGTGTTTCTAGGGATAAGATTTTACTTTATGCCACCCTTAGAAACATCAGGTTGCATAATACTTCTTTAAATATCGTCCATTGATTGGTAGAAACCTCCTGAGTAGACTGTCTCAACCACGAACGGCCCTTCCCATGTTGGTTTAAATTTACCACCTATCTTGCGATGTGCAAGAATAGGTCTTCTGAGAACCAAAACCAAGTCACCGACTTTGAATGTCCTAGGACGGACTAATTTATCATGGGCCTGGATCATCTTGGCTTGATACAGTTCCAAATTCTGCTGCGCGGAAAGTCTTTTCCCCTCCAAGCTTTCCAATTCTTCCAGTCGTAGTCTGGCATTTTCTTCTATAGTGATCTTTTCTGCAACTGCAATTTAGAGTGACGGAAGCTGAACTTCCAGGGGCAAGATGGCCTCGGACTCGTACACTAAAGCATAAGGTGTAGACTGAGTAGGAGTCCTAAAAGTCGTCCTGTAGGCCCATAAGGCTTCTAACAACTTCTCATGCCAATTTCTCTCATTGTTGTCCAAAGTTTTCTTTAAAATTTGAACGAGAGTTTTATTAAAAGCCTCGGCCAAGCCGTTCGCTCTTGGGTAGTAGATTGTTGAGTATCGCCCATCGATCTCGTGTCTTCTGACAAAATTGTTGATCTTTGTACTTTTGAATGCAGACCCATTATCTGAAATGATCCTGCGCGGTACTCCAACATGGTAGACGACTTGGTTCTTGAAAAAATGTAGCACGTGGTGTGCCTTCACTTCTCTGAGTGGTATAGCTTCTGCCTATTTAGAAAAGTAGCCTGTAGCTGCAAGAATGAAGCGATGTCCTCTTGTAGAAGGTGGTTCTATCGGACTCACTATATATGTGCCCCAACACTCAAATGGCCACGACGCAATTGTCGGATGTAGCACATTTGGAGGTTGGTGTAGAACCACTCCGTGCACTTGGCACTGGTGACAGCTTTTGGCAACTTTCATACAGTCGGTCATCATTGAGGGCCAGTAGTACCCTAGTTTGTTAAACTTCATTTTCATTTTTGGACTTGACTGATGACGCCACAAAGTCCTAAATGTACTTCTTTAACAATTTCACGAGCCTCGGACCCGCTCAGGCATCTTAGCCACATCTGATCAAAAGACCTTCAGTATAATGTATTGTTTATTAATGCGTAAGACAGAGTTCTTTTCTTGATTTGATGGGCTAACTACTTATCATCAGGTAGGTTTCCTATCTGCAAGTAGTCTATTAATGACTGCCGCCAATCTTCTGTATTTTCTGTCACTGCTGCAATTGTTTCTTCTGCTTTTCTCGCCGATTTGTGTATTGTATCCATGTCGAGCTGTGATAGGACCTGTTGTCCTTGAACTGACACTTCAACTGACTCATCCTGCAAGTAGGCAAATTCCTTTGCAAGGCGGGCTAGCGCATCGGCGAGAGCATTTTCTTTTCTGGGAATCTTGTAGATTGTTACGTTTAAAATTTGTTCCAACAATTTCATGGCGTACTGAAAGTATTGCTCGAGTCTTGGCTTTAAAATTCTGTACTGTCCGACGACCTGTTGAATGATCAACTGAGAATCTTCGTAGATGTTGATGTCCGTTATTCCCATATGAATGGTTAATTCCAGTCTTATTATGAGGGCTTCGTATTCTGCCTCGTTGTTTGTACACGGTTCTGTTATGTGGTAGGAGTATCTTAACATTCCCCGCTCCGGTGTTATAAAGATTAGTCCGATTCCTGCCTTACCGAGCACTATCGTTTGCAATTCTTTATTCTTCTGTGCTGAGGACGTACCGTCGAAGTATAGTTCCCAACGTCGATCATCAGGGTCTTCTAGGCTCATTGTTTGCTCGTCAAGCAAATCATCATCGAGAGGCGAATCCGCCGGCAAGGGTGTGCTGCGAGGAAGTCTGCTAGGACTTGTCCCTTTACGGCGCAAAGAGGAACGAAAGTTATGTCAAATTGCAATAGTATCATCGACCACCTGGAAAGTCTGCCAGAAAGCGTCGGTCGGGTCATGAAGTATTGTAACGGATTAATTCTCAAAATATGGTTGACCTTATGAGAAAGCATGTAATGCCTGAGCTTTTGAGCGGCGAAGATCAGGGCCAAACAATGCTTCTCAACCGGAGGATACTTCACTTCCGTCGGGATTAGACGACGGCTTAGGTAGTTGAGAGCATTTTCTTTTCCCTCGTCATTGACTCAGGCTGAGCGCAGCTCCGAGAGAGTCGTCTAAAGCTGCGGTATAAAGTATCAACGGTCTACCTGAGACCAGGACTCGCTAAGACAGGAGGTGTCATTAAATATTGCTTAACGTTTTTGAAAGCCTGCTGGCATTTCTCATCCCAAACGAATTTGGCGTCATTTTTAACCAATGCCGAGAAGGGCTGACACCTACCTGACAAGTTCGAGATAAAGCGTCGAAAATATGCCAACTTCCCTTGAAAGGATCGTAGTTGTTTCAAAGTTTTGGGAGGAGGCATTTCTAAAATAGCTTTAATCTTCTCCGGATCGATTTCAATCCCGCGATGTCGGACAACAAATCCTAAGAATTTCCCGGAGGTGACGCGGAAGGCTCATTTCAAGGGATTCATCTTAAAGTTGTATTGTCTTAGTCGCTCGAAAACAATTCTCAAATCAAACAGGTGATCTTCCTTCAGTTTACTTTTGATGACCACATCATCCACGTAGCACTCGAGTTCGTTGTGAATGAGATCATCAAAAATCTTCGTCATCGCTCTTTGGTATGTTGCTTCTGCATTCTTTAGTCCGAATGGCATTACTGTGTAGCAATACACTCTGATCGGCGTTCTGAATGCCGTGAGCTTTTCGTCTTCTGGTGCCATCTTTATTTGGTTGTATCCTGATGATCCATACATGAAAGAGAAGATTTCATGTGTTGAAGCAATGTCGATCATCAATTCTAGAATTGGTAGAGGGAATTCATCCTTTGGACATGCTTTATTTAAATCTCTAAAGTCCACGCAGATTCTGATCTGACCATTCTTCTTTCTGACTGGTACCACGTTGGCTAACCAAGTTGGGTATTGTTCTTCACGGACAAATTTAGCGTCTATTAGCTTCTTAACTTCAGCTATTATTTGTTGTTCAATGTTTAGACGCATTCTTCTGGGAGCTTGTCTGACTGTAACGGAAGTAGGATCTACTCCTAGCCTGTGAACTGCAACTTCTGGAGCTAATCCTGGCATTTCGTCGTAACTCCAAGCAAAACAGTCCTTGAATTCCATTAATAGCTTGATTATGTCTTCGGAGTCTTCTTTATTGAGTAAAGACCTAACAAAGGTAGGCCCAGGTTCTTCGCTAGTACCTAAGTTAACTTCCGTTAACTCGTCTATTGTAGATTTGATTTCTTCTTCGAATTCTGGTGGAGCGTCTCCGATTGGTAGATCTTCGAGGTCTTATGAAGCTTCCAAGCAGTCTTTATTAGGCTCGCAGGTGACAACCAAGCAAAATCCCGTATCGTCAACAGACCCTACCGTGCCGAATCCGAGACCATGTTTTGAATTGGGAGGTCGACTGGCATTATTCCATAATTTTTCAAAATGTTGTGATTGACCTTTTATCGATCGTCGAGGTAAGACACCACGTTGAATTAAATTTTGAACACAGGGAGAGTACCACTCAAAAGGTAGTTCCATTAATTCAGATGAGGCAACATCTTCAAATTGTACATCTTTTCAGTATTGGAAGAAGAAGCACCACGGTAGAACTTGATTGGCTTAGCACCACCATCATGCTCTTCCTTGACCACCATACCCTCGATTTTATTAGAATGGATCGGGGTCAGGGTTATAATATGTACATAATGGTTAATCTTCTCATACATTGATTTGTATTCTTCATTCCTTTCATCTTCGAGAGAGATCTTGAACTGGGGTTTCTTTTAACTTATTGTCGCTGCTTCTTTCTTAATTTCTTCTTCTTCTTCAGAACTGTTCTCCCAATCAACATCGATGATCGGTTTCTTCTGTCCAACTGTTCCAACGTTTCTTCCACGTTCTCGTCCCCGGCCTCGACCGCGAGTACGAGTTATGGAGAAATCTTCACCATTTTGCCGTAAGGGAGTGGTGAGTAACTGTTGGACTAGAAATTCAGGTTCTTCATCGTCTCGAATTTCTTTTGCTTCATTTGGTATGGTATTTCTGGAAAAGATTGTTTTCTTCGGAAGCGCGTAGTAGGCCGCATCTTCATGAATTCCAATTTCGTGCACGAAGAACGGTTGCAAATCACCTTTGATGCACTGTTCCCCTCCTTCGTAATACTTTATGCACTGGTGCAGAGATGACGGTACCATCCAATTTTCATGGATCCATGGCCGACCTAGTAGAGCGTTGAACGATGTCTCAGAATCAATTATGTGGAATTTTTCGGTTGTCTTTGCTAAATCACCGGTCTTCATTAGTAGTGTTATCGATCCAAGAGCTCTTTCTTCTTTTTGATTGAAGCCTCTTAATAGCATCTTGTCTGCTTCATGCTTGCGAGCATCAATTTCCAAATATGCTAGCATCCGAAGATTCATTATGTTGATTATGCTCCCAGATCAACCAACACTCTGGAGAGCGTAAACTTTCCAATAGTGACTGAAATGTATAACGGTCGGTTGTGATCAGCTGTTCTCAGTAATAGATCATTGTCCGTGAAAGTAACATCTCGCTGTTCTCTTAACGAGCAATCCTCATCGAAGGAATTACCGGCCATTTGAGCTAAACAAATCTCTGGATCAAGTAAAGCCTCGATCGAGCCTCCTCATCTCCTTCGACGGGATCGAGCGTTGTATATGCTTAGTTTGGTTGGTAGCTTTCTAAGATGGGCTAGCACGTTGTAGTCCACTTTATTACCATGTTCCTCAGTTTCTTCCCGAATGGGCAGTTCCTATGCTGGCGTTGACTCTTCCTGAGCAACCACCTGCTTTCCTTTATCCTTTGGACCTATTATTGGGGGTAGAACTTTTCTGCTTCTTAGATTGACCTCTGTTATCTCTTCTAAATTTACCGGTGTCTCCTCTTGAATCGGAACAACAGGCTCTTCTGAAGTTGCTTCGGTGTCTGATGGTTCTAATTCTATCGTGATCGGAGCTCCTCGGAGTTCACAAATGGACTCGTTGCTTGTCGAGCTTTCGTAGCCTCTTTTGTGAACATCTTCTTCGTCGTGGTCATCGAGGTTATGTATGATTTGAGAATCGTTATTTATATTGGAATCAAGATTTGGATTAAGCTGGTTGTCGCTAGTTACATAATCGTTAGAAACAGTCAAAACGTAGTCAACGCCATAACCCTTATCATTATAAGATCCCGCCGAGGCGTGCAGTTAATCAAACAGAGTCAGGAGTTTGAGGGATTTCTCCCCCGAATCGAAAACAACCATCCTAGGATAAGCAGCCCCTAGTCTACCCTTCGGAGCCTCGGTCTTCTTTTCTTCCACGATCTTCTCCTCCTTCTGGGGCGGTTCTTCAATCGCAAGTGATAGTGCCGGCTCGACAGGTTTCAAATTCTGAGTTGAAGCGCGTATCGAAGCGGTCTGGATGTGATCCAAAATTTTCTTTGAAGACTTTGTCCAGACGGTACTCCATCCATCATCAGTCGTGTAAGGGTCTATCGGAACTATAGGATCCGTTGAAATAACATTGACGGAACCTCCTTCATGGGGTTCCTTCATGTATTCCTTTAGGATCGTTATGTTCCCTTTCCGGAGATTGTCATCAAGCCAACTCTTGAAAGTGATGCAATCCTCTATCTTGTGTCCGAGCATCCGGTGGTAAGGGCAATAGTTCAGATGATCTTTCTTATTGACTTCTTCTGGCCTCTTGGGCTCTGATAGCTGAAAATCTTGTGTCTTCATTAAACTGCGGAACATCTTTGCTATTGCTTCAGTTTTGAATGGATATTCTCTATTTAGAAGCTCCCTAAAGGTACGTGATGAACGAGGCGGTTGTTCATAATGCTGAGGCGGCTGATAGCTCAGACGAGGTTGCTGATAGCCCTGCTGAGGTTGCTGATAGATCTATTGAGGTTGCTGATAGATTTGTTGCGGTTGTTGGTAAGTTCGTTGCGGTGGTTGATAACTAGGCTGTGGCCGCTCTGGCGGTATCTGCATTGGCTGCTTGACCTTATTTACTGCCACGACGATTCCAGATTTCTTTTCAAATGTTTTCACGGGCTTCTGCTTATCATTCTTTTCCACGAAACCTAGCTGCTTTGCCTCTTCTTACAAGCTCCCAGCCTTGCTAAGTGACTTCTCAAAAGTCTTGATTGTAAATCCTTTAAGGAGAAGTGCTATCGGGCCATGGATACTCTTAAGCAAGATGCCGACTGCATGTTGTTCTTGAAGTTGTGGTTCACACTTCATGCTTAAATTTCTCCATCGAAGTATGTAATCCACTAAAGTCTCGTTCGGCTTCTGTTGCTCCACCATTAGATCACTGATGGTGATGTGGTGCTGAGCCCCGGCAAACCGCTTAACGAAGAGATTCTCTAGTTCTGAAAAGGTCTTTACTTAACCGTTTGGCAATTCTGCGTACCAGTCGAAGGCAATCCCTGACAAACTGCTAATGAACTGACGGAAGAGTAAAGCATCACTCCCGCCTGCATTGTAGCAACTAGCATGAAAATGTGCGACATGCTGCCGGGGGTTTCCCGTTCCATCAACAGTCTTAAACAGAGATGGTACGAAGCCTTTCAGGTATTGGACCGCATTGAACTCTTCGGGGTAAGGTCTACCCGACAGAATAGATGCTCCACTCTTAGATTGTGCTAGGGCTTCTCGCACTCGCCGTTCTACCATGTTCTTAATGTCCTTTTCTGGAATCATGCTTTGTGCAGAATCCTTCTTTAGTGGCTCATGTCCGTTGACGGATGTGATCTCTTTTCCTCCATCCGCAATATGAATGATCTCTGGGGGTGTTTCTTTCTGAGGTTGTACCTGACTCTGGAGAGTGGCTAAGGTAGCAGCCATCTCTTCCATCCTCTTTACCATCTGGGAAATTGTATCATCTCTTTGCCGAAGCTGTGCCCTCATTACTTCCGGTTCATCTCTTTCCGCATCTGTCGGAGCACCTTGCGATGCTGATGATGCTCGCGTCTCAACCATGTTGATTTCAGCATACTCGTCATCCATGAACTCTGATGAGTCAACTTCATCCTCTAGTTTTTCTTCTCTTTCTTTTGCTAACCGTCAGATGTCGGTCCTTAACTTGTCCATGGCATCCTCTAGTGGCCTTTTCCGCACGGTCTCGCAGTTGTCTCGTGACGGTTGTTGAACTTCCTTTCTGGGAGTCCCCTTTATTGCAGTAGCACTTTCTTCTGATTCAAGTCTCCTGACAAGACTTTTCTTCTCAGGACATTGTTTTGGTCTTAGCTCGCTAGTAGTAGGTCGCCATACAATCCTTCTCGCAGCCGGAAGCCTAGGACCGGATGGTCTGTCGGCTATATGCTGGAAGGTGGTATCCTCCTTAAATTGTAGACCCGATACAACAATGGGTGAACTGGCTTTTATCTTCTTCTTTGGTTTGTCTGTGGTAGCAACAGGCTCTATTCGCGGTCCGAGGCGGGATATAGCTGGCACCCGTCCTATCCTTCTTATGATTTCTGACACAGAACATCTTTCTTTCTTTGCCAATCTTTCTATCACAACTTGCAGTCGAGCAAATGGCGTAGTCTTATCCCTCTTCCTCTTGTAATTGCTGTAGTACGCGTGCTCGGGGTAATGCGACGGCGATCCTATGGACATTCTCTTCATCCGATGTGGCGGAGAAAGGGTGAAACCTCGCTTCCTTCCAACAGAGGTATATACTCGGTAGTTCTTCTCTTTCCTCAGGGATTTCTTCTAGAAAAGCAACTTCAGCAACTCTGGCTTTCTCGATCTTGGCTATCTTTCTGGTTCTATTTCTTCTTTGAGTCCGAGTTAGGGGTGAAACTCTTGAACTGGACCCAATCTCAAAAACAGATGGTATTGTAGCAAAATCCGTACCCTACATGGTGACGAGCTCATCACGTACTTGGATTTCCTTCCACTTCGGCCTGCGTAAGTCGGGGTAGGTACGAGAGATGACTAGACTGGTGGGGGTAGAGACGGCAGTCCTCCTACGAACAAGTAGTACCTCTTTCAGCTGGAATCCATTGCAGGGGAGGGAATTCTTGAGTCGATTTCAAGTTGAACTCAATCACGGGTTTCTCAGTTTCTGACACTTTGTCCATTTGTGTGAAGAGAGTGACGTCAGCAAACTTGATATCTGTATTGCCAAATCCTTGTCCGAAAAGAATGATTCCATTGTCGGGCAGTTCATCCTTGTAAACGACGAAGTCCATTCCATTGGTGAAGGAGAAGATTAACTTTGGGGCAGTCATTTTCTGCAGGGCAGATTCCGAATGTCAGTCCCAAATTATGCTTCCTTTCGTCGTAAAGTTTAGGACAAAAAAGAAAGAGTCCGAACACATTTCTGTTTATCTTAGTGTATTTGTGATTTTTAAAAGAGATTGTTTATTAGAAGGTTGTTTATTAGCGGGTTCGTTTGTTAGAAACAAAACGATCAAAGGAAAAAGGTTATAGAAAAGGTAAAGGGCCCGATTTAGAATTGGAAAGGAAAAGGAAGTCTTATGGAAGACTTCTCGACTCGAAAGACCGCTCCTAAACTAACACCTATTGGGGCTCCACCCCACCTCAAAAAAGAGGTAAAAGGATCTCGGAACCTCTCCGTTTAGGTGTGTCTAAACAGTGGCTCCTAAATCCGAGAGGAGTTGGCTATACTCATTCAAGACAGAAATGAACGGGGTATTCCAACAGAAGAATGGTAGTTTGCTCCACTAGGGACATGGATACACTACCGATCTATGAAAGCAAAATCATCTAATCAAAATGGAGAGAGGAACAAGTCCCCAGCGGAGTCGCCACAAATTGTCGGCATATTTTTAGGTTGAGTGTTGTATTTTTGAGAAGGGGTCGCCAACAGAAATTGTCGGCAAATTTTAAATTTACTTTAAATATATATATAGTTTTAGAAAGAAACATTTGATTTTGAAAATAACTTTAAGTTTGAAAATTTTAAGATATGAAATCAAACCGATCTCACATCCCGAATAGTTTATATAAACGAGCACCGCATCACAAACCGTGTATCTATCCCGAAGAATAGTACACACTCGCTCGATGATGGGGCTCAATTAAATAAACTAGAAGATTTGTGACATCCGTTTGGTCTGCGAACCAACTTTATAAGCCGACAAGTTCCCATGCTTAATATAAAAGAATTAAGCAGGGTTTATATTACCTGGGTTCTTAAAGTTTCCTATAAGGGAAAGCCCCTATAGTTAATTACATCTTAAATGACGGAATCGTATAAGAAAAATCTTGATAATGATCAGTGGTTTTGCTCTCAAGAATTTCAAAGTTTAAGGTTTCAAAGGATTGAATCTTGGAAATTTCAAAAGGGTTAGCTCAGATTTGGAACAGTTTATTTCAAGAATCCAAAGGAAGAGAAGTAGGAGAAGTTGAGGATCCAAGAAGAATCTTGGCAACTTCCTAAACTATCCTATTGTTTGGTTTAGATTTGGGAGTTTATTTAATGTTGCAATCCTGCCAATTTTATTTATTTAGGACTTATATTTATATGACATTATCATATAAATAGCCTCGAAGATGTGAGGGTTTATGCGTACCAAACGACTACCTCGGAGTCCTAAGACCGGTTAGGGTTTAATTTACATGACATGATCATGCAAATGCCTAACGAAGAGTTGAGGATTTATGTTGCACTAGGCAAACTACCTCAAAGTCCTATGGCTTGGTTATTTAATTCTAAGAAAGTTTTACTGAAGTAGATCCGAGTTTTGCTGATGACGATGGCCGTGCTGCCCACCATGCTCCGAGCTCCTTGTTGTTGCAGAGGTTTAGTTTTAGAAGTCATAAATCAGGAGATGAGAGAAGTGTTTTGGTTTAGAGAAAATCTTAAAATCTAAGTGTTTTTTAATATTTTACTTAAAACAAATCTTAAAGTTGTTTAAACAGAACCGATTAAGATCCCACGGTTCCGTCATCCCGGCACCATTATTTTC
The DNA here is from genome assembly GCA_022702705.1 of Papilionanthe hookeriana x Papilionanthe teres. Lineage (NCBI taxonomy): Eukaryota > Viridiplantae > Streptophyta > Magnoliopsida > Asparagales > Orchidaceae > Papilionanthe > Papilionanthe hookeriana x Papilionanthe teres. The sequence goes on along the minus strand of CM040425.1, from coordinate 134,578,513 downwards.
ATCGAATTCACTTAGTCCAGATGAATTTACAAAACTCAACTGAATGAGTTCCACACTTTCATTTAGATTGTGGGAAATCCCGTTAGCAACACGTGGGTTACATCATTCGGGGTATTCACAATCATTCAATGAGACGTTTTAATTTAGTTGTAATTGTAGTTTTGTTGTTCTATTTGTGATTAAATTTTAAGTTGTTTTATATTTTGAATGTTGTGGCGGTGAATTTTATCTTGCAATGACTTTTAATTTAGTTTTGGTTTCAGTTCAGGGACTATCCTAAAGGTTTTGGTTTTCATGCAACAATCTTATTTATCATGCAAGAAAAGTAAAGCGCAATGCATGTAAGTAAATTGCAATAAAGTAAATTGCAATAAAATAAAAGTGTACCTGGAGGGTCTTCTCGTCATCCTAAGATGCACTTAAAACACATGTTAAGGCATTTAAATATTTCAATAGGTACCTAGGTAAAGCTAAGGGAAGGGTTTTGGTTGTCTACCAAATTTCTAATCCTATAACTAGTCATCTCCTATGACGTCTAGGTTCTTGGTTTGGTTTAACGATGATTTTCTTCATCAAAGAACAATTAAATTCAATTGTTCTTCTAAAACATCCCATCATATTGAGGAAGTGTTTAGGACGAGTCCTAAACATCTTTTCAATACTTCTGGGATTATTTTGAGTCCAAGTAAATTTAATCGCACAGTGTGAATTAATCATCCAGGAGTTTAGTTTAAGCTTTGTCTCTTGCTCGGTGAACTCGGGTATTTGATTACTCGATGAATGAAGTGACATCTCACTTAATACTCTATTTAAGAGTTATAATAATTAAAGCCTTTAAGGGCAAGTTGGTTTATTGAGAATTTTAATCATCCTTAATTAAAAGTTCGAGTTAATGATTTAAAGTGATTTAATTTAATTATGAGGTTTTAACTAATAATTTTAAGTTTGGAATAGTGTTCAAATTATTTTAGATTTAATTTAAATCTTTACACTTTCAATTATCTTAGTATTTCAGATTGATGTTTATGTTTTAAATTTGCTTTGATAAAAAGATGTGTTGAAATTATTGATATGTTTTGATTTAACTCTTAATGATTTCATTTAGGTTTGTTTTTAAGTGATTTTAATTTAATTTAATTTAATTTAATTTGACTTTAATTTAATTTAATTTAATTTAATTTAATTTAATTTATTTTAATTTAATTTAATTTTAATTTAATATAATTTAATTTAATTTAATTTAATTTTAATTTTAGTTTCAATATTTTAAATTTAATTTAATTTAATTGTTAAGGTGTTAATTTAATTTAATTTAAACTTTGACTTGACTTAATTTAATTTAATTTAATTTAACTCTAAGATTTTAAATTTGATTTTAATTATTAGATCATTTAACTTTTTAAGCTTTAATTCATTTAAGGGTTATCTTCTTTTAATTTTTAATTTATTTAATTTGGATTATTATTTTAATTTTTAATTGAGAACTAAATATTATTGAAGTGGCTTATTTAGGGATTTTTAAATTAAAGAATAAATATCCTCTTAATAACATCCCTATTTTAATAATCCAAATTTAAATATATTCTTTCCAAAATTTAAATTATTTAATTAATTAGAGTTTCATTTTGATATTTTCAAAGTGTTTAATGGGTTTCTACCCCTTAAATTCCCTAAGTTTCAATCATCCAAGAGAAAATTAAAATCAAATATTTTACCCTCCATTTTGATTAAACATAAAGTTTTAATTAAGGGTTAAATTTTTAATTACCTTTATGCCCTTTTAGGCTTATTTATTTCATAACTCACTAAATTGAGCTCAAATGAATTTGAAATTTTTTATGTCACCTCACTCACATGGCAATTAAGACATTAGAGGAGAAAATGTGATTTTTTTGAATTTAATTTATTTATATAATTATTTTTAGTAGAAAATAGGGGTTTTCAATGAAAATTCAACAACATGACCAAGGAAAAGTTTCTGTCCTTAATAAAATTATGGGATGTTTCTAATGACTAGAGTACCACTTAGACCAATTTTTGTGATTTTTTGAATTATATTTTATTTATTATAATTATTTTGATTTTTAGAGTATTAATTAATTTTAAAATAAAATAAAAATTGAAAAATAGATTTTGTATTTTTCATAAATTTCTCTGATCTCAAGGAGTCCAGAGAAACAAATTTTATAATTTTTTGATTTTCTTTGATTTATTAGAATTATTTTAGTGAAAAAGGTTAAAAATTTATTTTTTAATAATAAAAATTACATTAAGCCTTTAAAATTCAATATTTTATCCTAGGGACTTAGGAAAAATACTTGGTTTATTCCTAAGTGATTAGGAGTCAAACTGTAACTTTTTTATGATTTATAATATTTTTGTGATTTTTATTATTTTTTAATTATTAAAATATTAAAATATTGTGAAAAATCAACTTTTTTAGAAAATTCCAATTTTAATTTTCCTGAACTCCCCTGATATCATAGAAGCTCCAAAACCATTTTTGTGAATTTTTGAAAAGTATTTTTGGAGTTATGAATTTTTAAAGTTCCATTTTGCTTATGAGGCTTAATCAATCCATTTGGTGGAGTTAATCAAGTCCAATTGATTTCAACATTTTATGTAAGGTTCCTCTGACCCTAAAGAGCAATGGAGAATTGTTTTGAAGTCAATTTGGTGAGTGGTTAACCTTAATTAATTCAAATTCAATTTTGGGAGTTTAGGCCAATGAAGGTTTTTATAAATGAATTAACTCAAAATATATTTTTCATAGGGTCCTCTGGTCCTAAGAAACATCACCAGATTTTCCTAGAATTTATTTGAAAACATGCTAATTATTGGAATTAAAATACCTAAAACAGTGACATGAACTTGAAAAATCAATAACTTTTCACAGAGATGGCCTCTGACCTTGAAAAATTCAGAGAATGTTCCCAAGATCAGAGGATTCAAAAGCCCTATGGTCTCATGCCATGATGAATTGTCTATGCAAATGGAGAATCAAAATATTGGAAACAGTAAATAAATTATCAAAAATAAAATACTCATCCAATTAACTTGATTTCTTTTCCACATTATTCTCCTCTGTTCACTGAGCAAGAGGGTATTTTCATTTTATTTTTGTGATTTTTCTATGCAAAGATATGAATTTTTGAAGTTTTGGTATTTAAATAATTCAAAAATATCCTAATTTTCTACTTATCCGACTCGGCGCCGCGTCAACCTACGGTGGATCGAAAGCCACGCGTCGCTCTGTGATTCAGCGCCGCCATCTGACTCAGCGCTCCAGGGGCCCGCGGTTCACGTAACATTCCGCTGTCCGGCTTGATCTCGACCGTCCGCTTTATACACACGCGATCCAATGGCTCCTGGTCATCGTCTACGACTTGTGTGCACCCGTGACCATCCACACTCAAATCCTAATATCTCTCTCGATTCTCAATGGATTTTTGAGCTCTTATATTCTATCGATTCGTCTTGAAGAGACGAACACATCCATACGGTTTATAAGCTATGAAATTAACCCAAACAAAATGGAGAATTGCTGGAAGCTCGGGAGGAAGAATGAGTTGATACCTTTGCTCAGAGAAGTGAAGCTTCGATTTGAGGGTTGTGTCACCTTCGATTGAGTCCAAGCAAGCTCCAGATGAATTCCTGGGCTCTGGGGAATTGTCTAAGTATGAAAGTGACCAAGGCCGATCACAAAGCTTGGAGGCTGGAAGCAATGGCTGGCTTGGTGAGGGGGATTTTGCTGGGGAACTTCTCCTCTTGGTCTGGTGAAGGTGTAGGGTCAATCAATTCGAAGATTGGCTCACTGTGGTGAAAGTGTCCTATTTTTTGGGGGGATTTTCAACTCAGAAATTGAGCTCTGTTAATGGGGTTTAGGGCAAAGGAACAATAGGGATCAACTGCTCTGGGTTAGGAGAAGGTCCTGGAGCAATTTTGGCAGAGTTTCCATAAGGTCTGGTTCATCACCTTGTTTGGCCGAGAGGTGAGTGGGTTTAAATAGAGGTGGTTGGAGGGCTTCCCAGGGGCAATTGGAGGCTTGGATCAACTGCTCAGGGCAAGAGAAGAATAGCTGCGATGGCCATTTAGGTTGGGACAAGTCGACTAATTCAAATTGAATTTTCGATTCAAATCAAGCCTCTCGGCTCGGTGGTTTCGGCGGCCGTGGTGGCCGACCGGCCGAGCATGGGTCACCCTCAGGGTCAGGGAGGTCAGTGCTTGAGTTTTGTGAGTTCAATTGGCAAATGTCAAGTGTAAAGGAGTTGAATCAAAGTGGAAGGGGGAAGGGCTCATTTTGGGCTTTGATTAGTCAAATGCATGGATTTAGGTTTGGTGCACCCACCAAGGCATGATTTGGGCTGAACAGAATCATATGGCTCAGCTGAATTGGAGTGGAGAAGTCTCCATCCATGGTGAGGTGGCTAAGCATGGTTTAGTGTGTATCATGGATGAGGTTAAAAAGGCTTAAGGTAGGCTTAAGAAAGGGGCCCCTCCATTTGCCATAAATGACATGGTGAGGTGTCAAAAACTCTCATGGCTTCATATGACTTGTAAATGCTAACATTTGGCTTACATTTGGCTTGGAAAAGGTTGGTTGTTTCATGAAAAAGGATTTTAAGGATTTTTGGTATTTAGGGGTAATTTAGCATGTGGCTTGATTTGGAATGACTTGATTATTGATTTAGGACTTAGGGATGATTTCAATTAAAGGTATGGTGGGAAGAATTTGTCATGTGGGCTTTAGAGCCAATTTTGGGCTTTTGGATTTGGTGAGAATGGGCTTTTAGAATGGTTTAAGAAAGTGGGTATTTAGATTTTAAAATGGACTTTTGGATGAAGAATTTTGTGAAAGACCATGCCAAATAAATGTTGGGTTTAGTTTAGGGATGTTTCGTGAATTGTTTGGAATCAATTTGGTGTGATTTGGAGTAGAATTGGGTTGAATTTGGGCTTTTTTGGTAAAGGGGCCAAGGTGGGCCAAATTGGGCTAACTTGGGCTAAGGTTGGGCTAAGGTTGAATTTTATGTAAAATTAATGTTGAAAAATGTTTATGGGAGTGTTACAAAAAGTTTTCAACTTTGGTTGGGCTCTGATTTTGGGATTTGGGCCCATTTGGGTTAGGTTTGGGCTTAGGTCAATTTAAGGGATTTTGGTTTTGGGTTAGGTTTGGGTGGAGTTTAGGTTCAAATTTTTGGCAAATCAAGTTAGTGTTTTTTTTATGGGGATGTTATGAAGGCTTTAGAAAATATTTGGGGCCAATTGGGGTTGAGTTGGGTTTGTTTGGGCTAGGTTTAGGTCATGGGCTAAAATTGGGCCTTAGGCTTCAAATTGAAATTGAGCCCAAATGTCAATCAAATTGGACTTGGATTTAGTCTAAATTGTTATTGGGGATATTGAATTGAAGTTTAGAATTGAATTGGACCAAAATTCAGGTCAATTGGGGTGGTTTGGTTTGACATTGGGTTCACTTGGGTTAAAAATGAGTCAATTTGGGGGTTTTGGTAAAAGTGGGGTAAATTGGCAAAATTGGCCTATGGTGTGGTTGAACAAAATGAAATTGGGAATATTTGAGATTTTCTGGAATTTTCTGGGAATTTTTAGAATTTTTGGATTTTTGGGGTAAAAGGGTATTTTGGTAATTTTTTGGGGGGGGGGTTAGGGGTATTTTTGGAAATTTTGGCATTTTTGGCCAAAGATGGTCAATTTGAGTGGTTTAAAGTGTTTAGGATTGGTTTTGAGGGATCTTGGGTAATTTAGGTAATTTTGCAAATTTTTGGTCATTTCAAGGGTATTTGGTAGGTTTAGCGGGTGTAGGGCCCTGGGGGTCAAAAAATTGAAATTTTGGAAAGATGAAGATTGATCAAGTGTGAGTGAAATAGAATCACTTTGGTTGAGCCATGAAGCCATATCAAGCCCATATGAGACATGAGAGGACTCATTTGAGGCATTCACTATGTTGTTCCTAACCCTCTTAGCCAGGGGCTTAGGGGTTAGGGACCATCCATATGAATTACCTACATGAGTCAGGAAGTCAAGTTGGGTGAGAGTGTGGTTTTAGGACATGGAATGTGTGTGAGAGTGTAGTGTATGTGCAAGACAACCCTCACCAGACCAGGCCATCCAGGGTATTCCTAAGGCCAAAAAGTCCTATAGGGAACTCATCCTTTAAACCTCCACATTTGATTTCAACCCCCTAGGTGATTAGGGGTTTACAATCAAGCTTGTGGGGTCTGCGGGGAGTTAAGAAGTAGTTTGAATTTTTAAATGGTGGGTTCCATTTCTAGTCCTTTAAGATTAGTCAAAGGAAAAGCCTAAGGCGAGATCCTAAGTACTAAAGAGAGAAGCAAAAGACCTCACCAAAATTGAGGTCAACATGTCGATTATGTCGATATTTATTTGAAGTGTCAAATTTTTGTCGATTTTTATTTGAAATTTCAAATTTATATTTATTTTATTGATTTGAGTATGATTTTGCAGATTTATGTTTGATGTCGGATTAAGTTTGAAGTGGGCAAACTTAAGTTTTGACAAGAATTCAAATTAAGTTTAAACCTAAGTTTTGAGTTCAAGTTAATTTGGAAAATTGGATTATATTAAGTTCATGTCTATTTGAACTTAAGTTAGTTAGATTCAAAATTGAATTAACTTGAGTTTATGTCTGTTTGAGCTTAAGTTAGATTCAATGTAGATTTTTTTAACTCGAGTTCATGTCTGTTTGAACATAAGTTAAAATTTAAAGTTAGATTCAATATAAATTGAATTAACTTGAGTTCATGTCTGTTTGGACATAAGTTAGATTCAATATAGATTGTATCTAATTAACTTGAGTTCATGTCTGTTTGAACTTAAGTTAAAAGTTAGGTTTAATTATAATAGACCTAATTAAGTTTTAAGCCTTGTTTAAATAGTACTTAAAGGCTAATTAAGTCTAAATAGATTAGACTTAATTAAAATTATCGACTATCTAAGTCCTTTTTAGGTAAGGCTTAAGTTTTAATTAAGTCTAATTTAATTCAACCGGGATTTATTTAGTAAGGTTCAAACTTTAATTAGGTCTAATAAATTAAACTTAATTTAGTTAAACCTTAACTAATTAAGTCTAGTGTGTTAGACTTAATTAGGATTTAGATTTGATTAAACCTTAGTTAGTTAAGGTTTAATGGTTTAACTAAGTCTAATGTGAAGACTTAATTAGAATTTAAGTTGAATTAAACCTTAGTTTGTTAAGGTTTAATGGTTTAATTAGTCTAATGTGATAGACTTAATTAGAGTTTAGGTTTTATTAAACCTTAACTTGTTAAGGTTTAATGGTTTAATTAAGTCTAATGTGATAAACTTAATTAGAATTTAAGTTGAATTAAACCTTAGTTAATTAAGTTTTAACGGTTTAATTAAGTCTAATGTGATAGACTTAATTAGAATTTAAGTTTGATTGAACCTTAGTTAGTTAAGGTTTAATGGTTTAATTAAGTTTAATGTGATAGACTTAATTAGAGTTTAAGTTTGGATTAAACCTTTTGGATTAAACATTAGTTGATTAAGGTTTAATGGTTTAATTAAGTCTAATGTGGTAGACTTAATTAAGATTTTAGGATAGATTAAACCTTAGTTAGTTAAGGTTTAATGGTTTAATTATGTCTAATGTGATAGACTTAATTAGAGTTTAAGTTTGATTAAACCTTAGTTAGTTAAGGTTTAATGATTTAATTAAGTCTAATGTGGTAGACTTAATTAAGATTTTGGTTTGAATTAAACCTTAATTAGTTAAGGTTTAATGGATTAATTAAGTCTAATGTGGTAGACTTAATTAGAGTTTAGATTTGGTTTAAGCTAAGTTCAAATTGGGTTTAACCTAAACCTAAGGCTAACTTAAGTCCAATATAGGTTGGGTTTAAGTTGATTTGGGTTTGAGTTAAATTAGGCTCAAGTTAGATTGAACCTAGACTTACGGTTAACTTAAGTTTAATATGGGTTGAACTCAAGTTTGATTTGTGTTTGAGTTAAGTTAGGTTCAAGTTAGGTTGAACCTAGACTTAATGTTAACTTAAGTTCAATGTGGATTGAACTCAAGTTAAGGTTTTGAATTTGGGTTCATGTTGTTTTGAATTAAGGGTTGAACTTGGGTTTAAGTTGGGTTGAACCTAAGTTTAAAGGTTGAACTTGGGTTCAAGTTGGGTTGAACCTAAGTTAAAGGTTGAACTTGGATTCAAGTTGGGTTGAACCTATGTTAAAGGTTGAACTTGGGTTCAAGTTGGGTTGAACCTAAGTTAAAGGTTGAACTTGGATTCAAGTTGGGTTGAACCTAAGTTAAAGGTTGAACTTGAGTTCAGGTTGGGTTGAACCTAAGTTAAAGGTTGAACTTGGACAAGTTGGGTTGAACCTATGTTAAAGGTTGAACTTGGGTTCAAGTTGGGTTTAACCTAAGTTAAAGGTTGTACTTGGGTTCAAGTTGGGTGAACCTAAGTTAAAGCTTATTTTAGGTTTGAGTTTGATTAAACCTTAATTGGTTAAGGTTATAAATTAATTAAGTCTAGTGTGGTAGACTTAGTTATGGTTTATGTTTGATTAAAACTTAGTTGGTTAATGTTTAACAGTTTAATTTAGTCTAATGTGATAGACTTAATTATAATTTAAGTTGGATTAAGTTTTATTTGGTTAAGATTTAGGATGGATTAAACCTAATCAGGGTTTAGGTTTAATTAAGTCTAATTTAGTTAAGTCTTAATGGTTTAATTAGGTCTAACGGGTTAGATTTAATTAGGGTTTAGGTTTGACTAAGTCTAATTTAGTTAAGACTTAAAGGTTTAATTAGGTCTGATGCGTTAGACCTAATTAGGTTTTAGGTTTGTTTAAGTCTAATTTAGTTAAGACTTAATGGTTTAATTAGTTCTAATGGGTTAGACCTAATTAGGATTTTAGGTTTGTTTAAGTCTAATTTAGTTAAAACTTAATGGTTTAATTAGGTCTAATTGGTTAGACCTAATTAGGTTTTAGGTTTGTCTTAAACCTAATTTAATTAATGTTTAAGAGTTTTAATCAAGCCTAATAATGTCTTAAGCTTAATTAAGGTTTGATTTTGTATTAAACCTAATGTGATTAATGTTTAATGAATTAATTAAGTTTAATTTGTCTTTAAACTTAATTAGAGTTTGATCTTGTATTATACCTAATTTAGTTAATGTTTAATTAGGTTTAATATTTCGTTAAACTTAATTAAAGTTTTGATTTTTGTATTAAACCTAATTTAGTTAAGGTTTAATGACTTAATTAAGTTTAATATGTCCTTAAACTTAATTAAAGTTTTGATTTTTGTATTAAACCTAATTTAGTTAAGGTTTAATGACTTAATTAAGTTTAATATGTCCTTAAACTTAATTAAAGTTTTGATTTTGTATTAAACCTAATTTAGTTAAGGTTTATTTAGTTAATTAAGTTTAATATGTCCTTAAACTAAATTAAAGTTTTGATTTTTGTATTAAACCTGATTTAGTTAAAGTTTAATAAATTATTTAAGTTTAATATGTCCTTAAACTTAATTAAAGTTTTGATTTTATCTTAAACCCTAAGGTTTAATGAATTAATTAGGCTTAGGTTGTCTTTAACCCTAATTAATGTTTGATTTGAATTCATTTGAGTTTGGATTCATCATTGGCTTAGTCCATTATGAAATGGATTAAGGGAAGGTTTTGAAATACTAATTTATAATTAATAAATCTTAACCTTGTTTTAAAATGTCTTTTAGATTGATTTGATACCTTGAGAATTGTTGTTTTAAGATTGTTATCTGTCACCCTAAGATTCTCAATCATTTTAAATTTTAATTTTCCAATTTTTCAAATTTTATAAATATTTTTGGAAATAATTATAAAATATCATGGAAATTAGAAAATCACATCTTAGAGAGCTACCTTAGCCTTAGAAAAATTAGGAGATGTGTCTAAGGACTTAAAGGTTCTTCCCTAAAATTTTCAAAATTTTCTGATTTTTAGATAGTTTTTAATAATTAAAATACTTCAGAGCGTATTTAATTATTTAAAAATTAAATACTGAGAATAAAATTATGATTTTGATTTCATAATTTTCTTCTCTTCAAGAGCTTTCTAGAAGTATTTTTATTTTATTTTTAGGAGCTCTGTACAAAAAGATATGTATTTTTGATTTTTTAAAGGTTAATATTGATTAACCTTGCCCAAAAATTCGTGGATGCGCCACGTTTCCTCAGATTCATCGAAGGCGGGAAGATCCGCTGTCCGGATCCGAACAGCGGACACGGGACCGTTCAATCAGTGCCATTCGTTCCAAAACATAGGAACGGACGGCGGAGATAAATCCCAAGAAATTCAAAAAATATTCAAACCATCCAACTTTAAAGCTCAATATCTCACTCATTTCTTAATAAAATTGAGTGATTTTTGAACCTATGGAATCATTTGAACATATAAATCATATCTATACGGTGATGATAATTTTCTGGGCTAGTTTAACCCATAATTTTTCGATTATATGCATTATTTTGGACAAAATAAATCCATACCTTGGCCACAATAATGTTGAGCTTGATCAGGCCTGATGGTCAGCTTCTAGGACTCCCAAAGAAGATCTTTGTCACTTCAATTTGGACTTGCAGCTAGCCTTGGTGAACAATTTTAGCAAAGGGACTAGGTTTGGGCTGCTTTTGGATTTTGTCCAAATTAGCTTGATTGGGTTGATCCTATGGCTTGATCTTGGCTAGAATAGGTTGCTCAGATCCTTAGCAAAGATTTTTGTGTTGGGAGCTAAGGGATTTTGGCAGCCTATAGGTTTCTATGGTTTTTTTTTCTCTCTGGTGATTTTGGGTAGAGGGCTTTTTATAGCCAAGGATGGCATGGTTTAACCTTGGTTAGCTTAGGATAGACCATGGGATGGTTAGATCTGTGGAGTAGAGTCTAGTAACACCCTCCCCCATGTAATCCAAGCATTGCCTCTCCATATTCCATGAGAATTATGCCACTTAAGCAAGTTCACATTTCATGGCAATTATTGATTTCTTTGTTCCCATTCCATTGACTAAGGGAGAGGTTAATTGTGACTCAAATGGTTAAGACCTTATCCTTGCAACACCTCATTTAACATTTCATGGGGTGATGACACATTAGCTCCCCCCCTTAACTTTTTTTATAAAATGTTATGATGAGCTTAACCATGGTATGGAAAATGGTTAAAGCCTTGTCTTCTCATCATTGGATGGCTAGGGAGGTGGCTAAACACATCTCACCATGGCAAGTCACCTCACTTGTAAAGGAGGACGAGTCACACTTCAAAACACCATGGTCTTGCCACCTCATTTTTATGTCATTATGGCTCTTAACCATGGTTAAATATGAGTCATCCATGGGTTGTTTTCTCTTTAATGGGTCATATGGGTTGTGTCTAACCCATATGGGGTCATGTGTGATGTCATAAAGGAGTTTTGAAATTTTTAGAAAACCAAAATGTCATAGGTTTAAGAATTCAATTTAATACCCCTCCTGCTTTAATTTCATTTTTAATTTATTATCATTAATTAAATGTTGGAAATTATTTTATTAATCAATTATTAATTGGAAATAATTCCAAATTAATTATTTGATTAATATTCATGTCATTAAAATTGAATTTTGTCTCATTTCATGACTATTCAATTAAATTTTCATCTTAATCAATTATGTCATTAATTAAAATGTGAAAATTAAATTATTGGTCAATTAATTAATAAAAAAATGATTTTTGAATTAATTTTTTGATTAATTCAATTATTTTTAATTAATTTGTGCAATTTATCATTTTATGGCTTTTGATTTTAATTTTTCATTCTAATTAATTATGCCATTAATTAAAATTTTTAAAAATTAAATCATTAGCCAATTAATTAATCAAATTAATTTTGAAATTAATTGTTTGATTAATTTGTCATTTTTCATTTCATTTTGGTGCATTTTGTCACTTTATGACTTTTAATTTAATTTTCATTTTAATTAATATTGCATTTAATTAATTAAAATATTGAAAATTAAATTATTAGTCAACTTCATTTAATTAATCAAAATAATTTTGAAATTAATTATTTGATTAATTTTGTCATTTTTGGGGTCTTAAACGGGTCATTGGGTCAATAATTGGTCATTTGGTCAAAAATTGACCATTTTGACCAAACTTGACCTTTTAGGTCAAAAGGTTGACCTATGGGGTCAATATGGTAGGTCATTGGGTCAGGATTGATAATTTTGACCAAAGTTGACTTTTTAGGTCAATTGATTGACCTATGGGGTCAACAGGGTTGGTTATTGGGTCAGGATTGACTGTTTTGACCAAAGTTGACTTTTAAGGTCAAAAGGCAGGATTGATCATTTTGACCAAAGTTGACTTTTTAGGTCAAAAGGTTGACCTATCATAAAAATGAGGTCAACATACCAGTGACTGGCTGGAGAGAAGAAATATAGTGGAAGGATGTCCCAAACCATATTTTGATCCATGCACAATCAAAACCAAAACATATTTCAAAGTTATGGTGCCAATATGAACAGACCTTCCAGTTTGAATGCAATAGTTCAATATTGCACTTTCTTTCGTCACTTTACTAATTTTCATCGTCTGGGATAATTTTGAAGATATAAAGAAATTTCGTAGCTTCGAGACAGGATTCAATAAGGTAGTAGAGAGATTGACATACCCGTCATCTCTTATCTCCCAATATTCACCTTCATTCATGAAAATATCGATAAATTTCATTCATATTGTCTCTCGTTGAAACAAAATTGGTGTAATGATAGACTGACACATTTTCTATCATATACATTTCATTAATCTCGGAAAGACTGAAGGATATCCACCTACCTCACACATAAATGACTCCTTGGTTGATTCCATGAAGATTTGCATAAAATTCCTTCACTACAGGAATGACTACTATGACAGTAGTAAAACAAAACACTTCCCAATGCCTCTACATAATAGTCTCTTCAACACGAGTACTAGAAATATTCATACCTCGATTAACAAAGCCTCTTTCCTTGATAAGCTTCCTCTTTATAAGGACTTTGTCACAAAGTCGTTGTGCCTCGAAACTGAGTTGAAAACTCTAAATCTTGGAGAATCAAAGAAGTAGGAAGCCATGGAATGCAAATTTTGGAATTACCCTTTCACTTTTTTTGGAGTTAATGGGTTTTAAAATGAGTTTAGAGAGTTACAAGGGTGAAATCCACCTAAAAACTTCCAAATTCCGCCATTTGAAACTCCAAAAATTGCTACTCGGCCTTTAGTGTCGTCGACGCTAGATAGGGCACCTTCGGCGCCCAAGCTCTGAATATTATAATTGCTCTCTGGAAAATCTCACCATCGGCACCCATTCTGGAGCCGACGCACCAGAACATAGTTTTGCTCCAACAACATTTTTGTTTAAATAAACTCTGAATCTTCGATACAATTCAATATTTAACACTATTTAGGATATTTATGAGTGAATAGGACTCAAATATACGACTATTTAATAATAAAAATAACTACAACCAAATCAAAATAAACTAAATAAAATAGATAACTATGGGTTGTCTCCCATAAAGCGCTTTGTTTAACGTTGTTAGCACAACAAGTATTAGTTTTAGTCTTGATGACTTAACATTAAAACCACTTTAAAATTTGGTCGTGCCCCCTCAAAATATAGTTTTAATCGGTGCCCATTAACTTTAAATATTCTTCTAGTTTTAGGATCTTCAATATTAACTGCTCCAAACTGGTAGACTTTTATAACAGTCAAAGATCCTATCTACCTAGACTTTAATTTTCAAGAAATAATTTCAATCTTGTATTATACAATAAAACTTCTGGTCCAAATTTAAATCTCTTTCTTATAATCTTCTGATCATGCCATATCTTCATTTTCTACTTGTAAATTATATCATTATCATAAGATTCTTTTCTAATTTCTTCAAATTCATTAAGTTGTAATAATATTTTCTCACCAGCATCTTTTAAATTGAGATTGAACTTTTTAATTGCCCAATATGCTTTATATTCTAATTCAACTGGTAAATGGTAAGTTTTTCAAAAAATCATTCTCTAAGAAGACATTCCTATAAGAGTTTTATAAGAAGTCCTATATGCCCATAATGCAGTATCTAATATCGCAGACCAGTCTGATTTATAAAGATTTAAAGATTTCTCCAAAATTAGTTTAATTTCACGATTAGATACTTCAGCTAAACCACTTGTTTGGGGATGGTAGGCAGTTGAGAATATTTGCATAATATTATATTTTTCAATCAATCTCTGAATTAGTTTATTTCTAAAATGAGATACATCATCAGTAATGATAACTCTCGGCATTTCATATCTTGTAAAAATATTTTTCATTAAAAATTTTGAAACACTTTGAGCGTCACATCTGGGTAAAGATATGCCTTCAATCCATTTTGATACATAATCCACTGCAATCAATATATATATATATATATTCCCAAATGAACGAATAAATGGTCCCATAAAATCTAATCCCCAAACATCAAAGATTTCAACATCCAATATAAAATTTAGGGTCATTTCATTTCTTTTAGAAATATTATCTACTCACTGATATCAATCACAAGTTTTAATATATCTATTAACATCGTTAAAAAGAGTAGGCCAATAAAATTCAAATTTTAAAATCTTATCTGCAGTTTTGTCAATTCCAAAATGTCCCCCAAATTCATAATCACATCATCTCTGAATAATTGGTTCAATTTCTTCATAAGGCAGACAACTCTTAATAACTAAATCCTTGCATTTTTTATATAAATATGGGTCATCCCAAAAGTAAAATTTGGCATTATACATAAATTTTTTTATTATTTCTTAGATAATTCAGGTGGTAAAATAACACTTACAATATAGCTTACAATATTAGCATACCACGGTAAATTCCTATCCTTAATATTATAAAGTTGTTCATCAGGAAAAGTTTTTGTGATTTCATCTTCAAAATCTGATAATTCATGCTGTCTAGTCTAGATAAATGATCAGCTATTTGATTGTCAGATCTTTTTCTATCCACTATCATGAAGTCAAATTCTTGCATTAGAAGTACCCATCTGATTAATCTTGGTGTAGCATCATTCTTTTGCATTAAGTACTTGATAGCAGAATGGTCTGTATACATTATACATTTAGTCTCAATTAAGTCTGGCCTAATTTTTTTCAAAAGAATACACAATCACTAATAACACTTTTTCAGTAGTGGTATAATTAATTTGAGCTTCATTAAGAGTTTTACTAGTATAGTATATTACTTTGAAAGTTTTATCGAACCATTATCCTAAAACAGCTCCAATTGCATAATCACTAGCATCACACATAAGTTTGAAATATTTCTCCCAATCAGGTAAAACTATTATAGGGACAACGACTAATTTTTCTTTCAATAATTCAAATGTATTTAAACATTCTTCATTAAAATCAAATTTCTTATCTTTTTCTAAAAGTTGGCACAGAGGCTTACTAATCTTTGAAAAATATTTAATATAATGCCTGTAGAAACCAGCATGTTCTAAAAAACTGCTAGCCACTCTTATAGTAGTTGGAGGTGGTAGTTTCATGATAATTTGAATTTTTGTAGGTTCTACTTCCTTGCCATATTCAGAAATTTTATGCCTAAGAAAAATTCCTCCTGCAACCATAAATTAACATTTCACCCAATTTAGAACTAATTTTTTTTTTCTCGCATAACTCTAAAACTTTTTCTAAATTATTTATGCATGCTTCAAATGAAGTTCTAAATACAAAAAAAAAGTCATCCATAAAAACTTCTATTCCTTTATCAATCATATTACTAAAAATTGGCATCATACAACTTTCAAATGTTGCAAGTTTGTTACATAATCTAAAGGGAATTTGTAGAAAAGCAAATGTTCCATAAGGACTAGTAAATGCGGTCCTTTCTTGAACCTCAAGAGCTATGGGTATTTGATGATTACCAGTATATCCATCTAAAAGAAAAAAAAATTATGCCCAGCAAGCCTATCCAACATTTTGTCTATAAGAGGTAAAGGAAAGTGATCTTTCCTAGTGGTGGCATTTAATTTTCTATAATCAATACAAATTAACCAACCAGTGACTTGTCTCTTGTTATTAATTTATTTCTTTCATTCTTCTTAAGTGTCACTCCTCCTTTCTTAGGAACACAATGGATTGGACTTACCCATGCACTATCTAAAATAAGATATATAATTCCAGCATCCAACCATTTTAAAATTTCTTTCTTTAATACTTCCTTCATCAATGGATTTAATCTCCTTTGCAGATCGACTTTAGGTTTATGTTGTTCATCAATAGAATTATATGCATACAGATCAAAGGAGTGATTCCTTTAATATCAGCTAAAGTACAACCAAAAGCATTTTTATTTTTCTTTAATGTATCTAGTAATTTCTGCTCCTGCAAATCATTTAAATCTGAGGATACAATAACTGGTAATGTATATAATTCTCCTGAGAATACATACTTTAAATTGTTAGGAAATATTTTCATCTCAAGTTCAGGAAGTTTTATGATATATGTGATTAAACTTTAATTATCATTTTCCGTAATATCCAACATCTCAAATCTTTCATGAAGATAATCTAGTTCCTTATTATCTATCTAATCATATTTATCTTTCATTTCATATTCATCCTCACATTTCAAATCTTCTTGTTCCTTTTTTCCTTCAAAATTCTCCTTAAAATGCTCATCTTTTAAATTGTCACAAATGTCTATTCAAAAGCATTCATCATCTTTTTCTGTTGTAGGGTATTTCATAGCTTTTGATATATTAAATGTCACCATTTGATCATTAATTCTCGTAGTTAGTTCTCCTTTTTAAACATCTATCATAGCTCTTCTAGTTGCAAGGAATAGTCTTCCCAAAATGATAGGAATTTCTTTATCTTCCTCCATATCTAAAACAATAAAATCCACAGGGAAGATAAATTCATCAACCTTTACAAAAACATCTTAAAAAACTTCTTTAGGATAAGTAATAGAATGATCAACTATCTAAAGGGTTACTGAATTAGGGGAAGTTTCTCCTATTCCCAACCTTTTAAAAGTTGATAGAGGCATGAGATTAATACTGGCTCCCAGATCACATGAGGTTCTTTTAAAAATTTTTTTGCAATAGCACAAGGTAGAGTGAAGCTAACACGATCTATGAGTTTTTCAGGAATCTTTTTCTGAATAATTGTGCTACACTCTTCACTAAGTGCAACAGTCTCAATATTTGTAAACTTCCTTTTTTATTTAATATATCCTTAATAAACTACACATAATTAGGCATTTTTTCTAAGGCATCAACAAAAGGTATGTTACTATTAATCTTTTAAGAATTTCTAGGAATTTTAAGAACTATTTATCTCTCTTTTGTTGCTTCAATCTTTGAGGAAATGGAGGAGGTGGTCTTTCAACTAAAATTTTCATCGGTTTAAGAGGTTATTCTAAATCAGAATATATATTATCATTACCTTTTTCAGTTTCCACCTTTTCTTTTTGAACTTCAACTTCTTTTTGCACTTTTTATTCCAAATCTTTTCCACTTCTTAAATGTAAAGCCTTAATTTGTTCTTTATTTTAATCTTTTGGATTAATTTAAACATTATTAAGGAAAGTTCCTAAATGTTTATTACTAAGTGCAGAAGCAAAATGTCCTAATTGGTTTTCAATATTTTAATAACAGTTCCTTGACTTTGTAATTGATTGCCTTGACTTTGAAATTGATTCTCTTGACTTTGTAATTGATTACCCATGTTTAATATCAATTCTTCCATAGACAACTTCTTTTCTTTAAATTGTGGGTTACTATTCAAACTTGGGGGATAAGGAGGTCTATAAATAATGTTTCCCTGTTTGTTAGAATTTCCCAATGGGTTCAAAGAATTATTTCCCACTGCGAATTAACCGTACCAGTGTTATTATTCTTGTTTAAGTTTGGGTGGTTTTTCCAACTAGCATTGTAATATTTGGAATAAGGATTTTTGGATTGGTTATGTAAAGCATTCAAAGTCTCATAAGATGATTGAAAATCAACTATTTTTCCCAATGAATTTTCCTCTAACATCTGAAGCGTTGGAGATAGCTCATTCTAAATTGATCTATTTTTTTTTGAAATCACAGTAATTTGAAAAACCAATATAGATCTTGCATCAGAATCATGAATACTAGCTACTCTTTTTATATTTACTTGTTCAAAAGAATCATTGAAAATTATTGGCAGCCATCTGTTCAATTAAAGAATATGCCTCATCAAAAGGTTTTGACATTAACGATCCACTAGCAGTAGCATCAATGATCGATCTATGAGATCCCACTAATCCATTATAAAATGTTTAAAATATTAACCAATATGGTATTGCATGACGTGGACACTTCCTAAGGAGATCTTTAAATCTTTCCCAAGCTTCATATATTGGTTCCCCTTCAAACTGACAGAAAGATGTAATATCTTTTCTAATCTTAGCAGTTTTTTATGGTAGGAAATATTTTGACAAAATTTTTAGTGATAGTTCTCCCCATGTTCTGATAGATCCAGGTACTAATGAATTTAACCACACCTTAGCTTTATCCCTTAATGAAAAAAGAAAAAAAGTCTAAGCCTGACAGTGTGATTCTACACTTTATCATATTTAAATGTAGCACAAAATTCTAGAAAACTAGCAAGATATAAATTAGGATCTTCATTCGGTGTTCCACCAAATTGATTATTTTGTATCATTTAGATAATAGTAGGTTGATGCTCAAATGAATTAGCTTCTACATAAGGATTTTGAATAGTTATGTGAACTTCATCTGTTGTAGGGTTAGCATAATCTCTTAAAGGTCTAGGCTGATGTTCATTTTCACTTATTTGATTATCTAAATTATTTACCATTTTGTTTAAATTTTTAGCTTATTTTTGTTGTTTTCAAATTTTTCTAACGGTATGTTCTAGCTATGAATTGTAAGGTACTAAACCTTTAGATCCAAAACTATGCATACACAATTACAATAAGCACACTTAAAAGCAAGCATACACAAATACAAACTGTGAAACAAAGATTTTTCAGTTACTACTCATTTGCTATTGACTTCGTGCAACAGAACGAAAAACATGGTGTGTGGCTACAACCTTGGAATAAATATTTTATAAGTATTTTCTGTTCAGTCTCAAAGTATAATCAGTTTAATAAGAAAGCAGCCAATCTATAAGCAAGTATACATTTCGTTCAGGTAGTACAGGGCTTTAGTAAGTCTTGCTTATCATTCCCACAGGGAGGAAGCAAACCATAAAGCGTAGGATAGAAATCTAATATTCAAATCTGTAATGCACTTTCAACAAATACTAAAGTTGCTAAAGTTAACAATGCTAGCAATTTTAATATTAGTAAAGTACTTTCTAAACTTTAAATTAAAGTTAACTACTACTAAAATAAGTTTTGTAATGCAAGGTTCAAATTGTAGAGAAAGTGTTCTCCCCCTTACAATGATGTTATGGTGAGTGAATGATAAAGATTAGTAAGATTCTTGTATTTTTCTAAATAGAAGCATACCTATTCTTTACCCTCTTCTGAGTGCTATAAAGAATATTGGTTAATTCTAGGTTTAGTCCCTAAATCCGTGGTTAGGCTGAGAGGATATTAGCTCTCACTCTAGAGCTCTCACTTCCCTTCTCTTGAAAACTAACTCTCACTTTAGTTTCCAAACACTAGGACCAAACTGGGTATTTTAGCCCATCACCCTAAAATCTCCAATTCTACGCCAAATAGATATATTTCCCAATTTATTTGCACTTAATTCTCATGAATTACATCACTCATTCTTGAACATTGAATGTAATCTTCACTTTTGTTATAGAAAGCATAGTCCTTTTAGATCGTATGTTTCATAACATATTTTAGCAATTCAATTGGCCATATCAAAAGTAAATGAAGAATCTTTACAATTTCTTAACATTTATAAGTAACATCCAATCTAAACCATCACTTCACCATAAACCGTTGTAAGGATAAAGACAAAAAAATCTACTCAGAATTCATGAGGAAGATACGACAAAATAAAGATTATATATATAAAATCATAGTCATACAAATAATAAGAAATGAATAAAACTTATCTTAATTTCTTCCCCAAGAAAATCCCTTGAATTTCCTTTGAATCTCCATCTCTCTTCAGAACAACACACAATTCTCTCTTCAAATAGTAGGAAGAAGCAATCTCTCACTTTCCCTCTCCTCCTACAACTCTTTTGAGAAGAATCCCTCAAAAAAGAACACTTTATACCAAAACCTAGACTCTAAACTCCTTACAAACACTCACTCTCAACTCACACACACTTTACTTCACTCACACCACTTCTTCTCTAGACTCCTCTCTTTAATTTTGGCGCTAAAATCAAGTTAAAATAGTCTTGTAATGATTTCCCCAAGAGTTGCTTCAAGAATCCATCCAAAAATTATCTAAATACATTAAATTTGGCCTCCACCGACATTGGGCTCTGTTGGTGCCATATCACGCTTAATTACTTAGGCTCTCTAAAAAATGTACCGTCAGCACCCATTCTGGCGTCGACGGCTGCAGAACTTTAAAATTGGGGTTTTTTTCCCATTTTCACTAGAAATTCATCAATTTTGCTTCTCTTTTATCCAACTAACTAAAATCATCATACCTACAACAAAACATGAAGAAATACCTTCCTTTAAAGTGTAATATTACCAAACATATTTTTGGTGCATCAGCCACCAAAAAGAACAAATCAAAACAAAAATGACAATAAAACATATAACAAATTACAAGACAAAATCAAAACAACAACAAAACTAAAACTAAATAAATCTGACATAACAATAAGGACATTGAGAAAACCAGGTTTTTAGGGTAGCACGTGACACTTAGAAACATGTTACCCCTAGGATTGAACATTGACGTTTCTTTCCTTGATCTTAGAATTTCTTAGAAAATGAATGTTTGACGTTAATCAGGAGTTTTCTTAGGTAATTTTAATCACATAAGATGTAATTAACTATGGGAGCTTGCTCCTATAAGAGAATTAAAGAACTCAAAATAGAATCTCTGGTTATAAAATTTTCTACATGATTCTCTCTATATGAAAACTTCCGTAATGACATATTCTGAAGATCTTCTCTATAGGTTTATCTTTTGATATTTTTTGTTCTCTATTTTCTATCATTCTTAACTCTTCCCTTTCATTTTCCGAGTTTCTAAGGATTCTTAACATAATCCAAATAGAACATATTACGCATGAATTAGGGCAAGAAGATAGATAAATAGAGTGGCGACTCCTCAAACCAACAATACACCCTTTTCCATAAAAAAAAACAGTACCTCTAGTAGCGACGACGATGATAGGTCTGAACCCCACCAAATATCATCACAATTTTGGAATAAACTAAGTCTTTAAATCATTCTAATCCCACACATGATTAAGTCTTATTGCAAGGAGAAGTATAAAGAAAACTACTTAGAATTCATGGGGATAACACAACAAAACATGATATATATTAAAATCCAAGTCTATGTGATAAAACAAAACTTGAAAAATAATACAAGGTACTTATCTTAGACTTCTCCCCTGCAAATCCTTTGAAGTTCTGTTGCTAACTTCTTCCTATAATAAACACAAATAGTCACAAAAAGAGTCTAACTTACACATCCACACACAAGACTATCACACAAAGACTCAAGACTCTAAATACTCTATCTACACACTCCAATTACTTGGACTCTCTGTTTTTTGGCTAGCCAATGGTTCTATTAAATAGAGCTCTAAAGATTACGAAGAATCACTTCAAGCACCTCTTCAAAATTTATCCAAATTCAATGCATAACAGTCCAAACTGACTCTGGCACTTAAGCGCCCAATCATGGCGCTTAGGTGCCCAATTGTAGCGCCTAGGTGCCAACCTTCTAGAAGTCCTTAGTAACCACTTGACACATAAGTGCCAGATCTTGATACCTAGGCTCCAGGTTAATTTTTACTCTATTTAACATCTTTTTGCTCTGGTATTGCTCTTTTGCTCTTTAAGCTCCATCTTTTGTACCAACAATAAAAAACATACAAAATAACTTTCATTAAAATACAATATCTTTAAAAATGAGTAAAAATTTATATATTAAAAGTAGCACATTTTAAGGCATATCATTAAAGAATTAAATTATAATATGAAGGAAGCTAGTGAGAAGAGAATACTACAGATAAGTGAACTTAAAGAACTTAGACAAGAATCATAGAAAAAAACTAGGACTTATAAAACAAAAATGAAGAAATGATATAAACAAAAAATTCTTAGGAAAAATTTTTGAGATTAAACAGAAGATTTTGTTATTTATTTCTTAATTAAAATTATTTCTTTAGACCATTTACTGTATTGAAAGATTACCCTTTTTGTGTTGTTGATTAAAGGTCATAAGAGAAATAGAGAATTTAAAGTTAATGAACAAAGACCTAAATTCTATTTATGTGGGGAATGACCAATGGTAAATGAGATTTTAATGTTGGGACACTGTATATAATATCTAGAATCTTTAGGCCAAGGACGTTGAACTAAATGTTCCTTGGGAGGCAACCCTTACGGTGTAGTTTGATTGTGTTTTTTATTGTTTTAATGTGATTTGCTTGTATTTGAACATTAAATTTTGTGTTTGTGTGTTTGGATTATAATTATCTGACATGAGATGGAGAATCTGTAGTCTTCCCATTGTGACTGGACTTTAGTAAGACTGTTGTAGGTAGAAGGATCAACATTAACCTCTATACCTAGTAGTCATTCGAGCATAAGATTATCTAGAGTCATGCTATGTTTAGGCATATGAATGGTCCATTTCACTTCGTTTCGTCCTATTTCTAAACTAGTTCTTCTCTGTATTAGTTTCACCGACCAGTTAGAGAAGGGGCTAGAAGATTTTTCTTTTTGTTGAACTAATAGAGATCCATACTTTACAAGGAAAGGTGACACTTAAGACTGGAAACATCAGTCAATCTTAATAGTATAGGTGTTACATGGTCCATAAGGTTCTCCTTACTGCATTATATGTAAAACATCGTCGGTGAATGGAGGAATATTCCATTGAAATTAGGTGATAGAGAATAGAGATGTGATGATAAGGGGGTTGAGTAACCCTCATTTTTTACCAATTTAGTATTTTTAATTTGAACTTTTTTGGTATGATTTAAGACCTAGGGAGAATTAAATATTACAGATTATATGATCAAGAACAAATCCTTGGCTTGCACATTTGAGCTAGTGCCCCTTGCGTCAAGTGGTTATAAGTCACGGAAGCGCCTATGTGCTAAAGCATTTTGGTGCTAAGGCCCAGAAAAAAGGAGTAAGCCCTTGACGCTATTAACACGGTGCCTAGGCACCACTTCCATCTAGGTGCTAAATCGCCTAAACCTGCCAGTTTATGTCATTTTATCAACTCATCCCCAACTCTCCTATGGTAAATAGAGTGCTGATTCCTAGGGCCTCCCCATAGCTTCAATTTGTGCTTGATTCATGAAGCTTTTGAGAATGAAAATAACTTCTGTAAGGTAAATTCCACCTCCTAAGCTCGATTTTTCTTTTTCATCCAGAAAATTTTTGGGATTTTTGGTGATTTGGAGATTCATTAGGGGAGTTCTTGATTTATCCCATAACTTTCATTTGTGTGAATCCACTATCACCATTAACTTCTTTCCCATGTATTTTCATCATCTATACTTTTTGATTGCTCCAAAAACCAATGGCAGCAAAGTTAATTCTTCATTCAACAAAAAATTTTAACTTCCAAAGTCCAGGAGCATTACAATGAACATTTGGTGGCAAAGAAATTGATTGCTGAGTGGCGATTTGTTAGCCCCGAAAGAGAGACCAAAAGTATGATTGTGAGACATAAGTGGGAGGCTTTTTGCACTCCACCTGTGTAATTGTGGCTTTTATTATTCAAGAATTTTACGCTAACCTACCTGTGGGATCTGCTGATTTTGTATATGTGTGGGAGAAGTGAGTGCCTATCTCACCTTAACGCATCAATTTGTTATTTTTATTGGGGGATATTCTAGTGAGTTACTAATATAAATTTGTACCTTTAGTTTATGACCTTGATAAAATCATCAATTTCTTCACTAGTGGAAGTGGGATATGGAAGGTGGGTAATGACCACAAGGTCAATTTTTCTTCATCTTAAGTTAATGCACCTTCCAAGGCTTAGTATTATTTCATTTCTGCCAAGATCCTGCCCTCAACCAATTTTAGTGAGGTGACTAGAGAGAGATGCTCACATTATTCTATAAAAAACTTGAAAACCATTAATATTGGGGCTTTGATTTATCATTCCATTAATAATACTCCTAAGGGAGGATCCACTGTAGGGTTAAGACATCCTTCCACCATTTTTTCCCTTTATCAACAAACTAGTATCAAGTTTAAGGATTGGGAGGAACAACTTCATCCTTTGAAGGCCATATCCAAATCTAATGTGATGTTAAATGATAAACACGCTATTTTTAGGACTGGTGTGGGTTCTTCTTAGCCTTCTACCTCGCAACCTACTACTTCCTATTCTTAGACTAGTCCCTCCACTAGTATGGCTTCTATGTCAGCCAGAATGAAGATCATAGAGGAGGAAATTTCCACCATCCAGACTACCATTATGATCTGGCCGATCACATGGCGCATCTTGACTGATAAAACAAATGCTAGTACGATTTCTATGCCACTGCCTATGCTACTCAGTTAGAGATGTATCAGAGAAAAAAATGGATAAAAGCAGACAACTCATTAGAGTTCCCAAATTGTCCTCAGTATCAACTCGATGGAGGAGGATTCAGAGGAAGAGAAATCTGAGGAGGAAGACATAAACTGTGACGAAGATGATGATGATGATGAGGAGGAGGAGAAGGATGAGGATTGATTATACTTAGTTTAATTGTTGTTATATTTATGGATGTATTGGATCTAATTTTTTATTGTTTGCTGCTACTTTTGCTGCACTCTCATGTTCAACTTATGTTTTGTTATATTGAACTCATTCTTATCATTTGTTGAGATAGTTAAACTTTCTGTGTTGCAGCTTTATTTCACTCATGTTAGCTTTGATATACTTTTTAGTGCATATATGTGTATTGAGCTTAAACTATTAATTCTGTGATAGACTCATGGTGAAGGAAGTATGTTTGTGAAAATTTTCCCTACTTATGTCCATGTATTAAATTATTTTATATACTAATACCCTAGTTTTTTTTTTGGTGGGGGGGGGGGAGGAGGGAGTGAAATTAAAATATCAATTTATTTGTCCTCAATAACATGTATTTGAATTGTTATATTTTTAAATTTGAGTAATGTGAAGGTAATTTAAAATTATTACAATTTTTGAGAAAGGGAGATCACAATTTGTTTATTTTAATTCCTTGTAAATGAAACTAGACTAGACTTAAGATAACTTGTAATTCTATAAGTAAAAATAAATGAAATGTTTATTTATTTTTGAAAATAATTTTACTTTTGAAATAAGGAATTGATAGATATATTTTTATTAAGAATTGAGTCTCCATGAAATATTTTTTTTAACTAGTAATTTTTTACTTAAAGAGGTGATATTGTAATTCAAAACTATTAAAAGGCTATCAGATATAGTAATCCTTCTAAATTTATGCTAAGGATTAAAGTATATATCCTAAAGTAAATGAAAAAAAAAAGAAATAAAAAGAAAAGAAAACAGAAGAAAATATTGAAGGAGGAGAAGCTTGAGGAGTTGCCTTATCAAAAATTAGTTTCTTAGACCTTTTTAGAGTTAAAGCATTGTTGCATGCCTAAACTTGCTTGTATTTATGGTGTACTAGCAACCCTTTTTAATAAAATAACTTAAATTTTATTTTTCTATCATCTAAGATACCAAAACTAGCAAGTATTAATTTCTTTTTAAAATAAATAAGAATTCATGTTTTCTTGGTTGAGTGAAAAGTTTCTATACCCTAAGTTTAGGCTTATTTACTAGAATTAACCTAAAATTACACTATGAATTTTCCACAACAAATTTGTCGATATTTTTAATGAAACTCACTCCCACAAATTAAATTAATTTGATGTTAATACTCTAGTGTTACTCGAGGAAAAGTAACTTTAGAGTTTGAGAGATTTTGTTGTGTGAAAAGATTGCAAGAATTCATTTATATTTTACACATTATATTGGATGAAATTACACTTTAAAGAAATATATTTTTGTGTTTTTCTTGTGGTATAACATGTGTTAGGAGTGGAGAAAACTTGAAGAAAAATGGACAGTGAAAGTCAAAATAGTGAGTAGGATGCCTAGGCTCCAGCCACTGGGCGCATTGACCTCAAATGTAAAGGCCAAGGACTTGGCGCCAGAAAAGTTGGGTTCCTAAACACCAGCCCCAATATTTACAACCTAACAAGCTGGTGCCTAGGCTCTAGCCACTAGTCTCTGATACACCTAAAATATCTAGCATTTGTTTACACATTTTAATACCTATTTTTGATGTTATTGCGCTTTAATGGAAGGTATTTGTGTTTTTTTATTTCATGTACAATTAAATGGATGGATATTGTGAAAGGAGTGAAAAAGGATCGACTTTGGAGCAAAAATGAAGAAGGTATGAAAATGAAATATCGTGCCTAAGCGCGTAGGTCTAGCGCTTAAGTGTCATCAGATAGTGAAGGCTGCACCTAAGCGTCGAAGACCTTGCACTTAAGCACTGGGTATTTATTTTGCAAATTCAAAGAGTTTTGCAAAAATTTCGATG
This sequence comes from Papilionanthe hookeriana x Papilionanthe teres, assembly GCA_022702705.1. Classification (NCBI taxonomy): domain Eukaryota; kingdom Viridiplantae; phylum Streptophyta; class Magnoliopsida; order Asparagales; family Orchidaceae; genus Papilionanthe; species Papilionanthe hookeriana x Papilionanthe teres. The sequence goes on along the minus strand of CM040425.1, from coordinate 134,551,746 downwards.
GGTTTTTTGAAGCAACTCTTGGTGAAAATGTGAATTACACTTAATGGACATGAAACTACAATGAAATGTCTCTTGAAAAGAGGTAACTCTTGGAAGATTGATTGAATGTTGACACATTTTGAAGAAGCACAAAAGCACCATTTGGAAAAATTTAAAAAGAAGGACTTGAATTAAAGATAGAGAGGGCAGACCGAGAGAAAATTTTGAGTACTTTAGAGATAAGAAAGTAAGGAATTGTATGATTTTCACTTAGGGTTTTCTCTCACTTATCTCATTCCTATTGAAGGAGAAGGTGGTTAGACAGTTCTAACTAAGACTCCATTGTTTGCTAGTGAAATTGAGAGATTTTAGCCCTCTAGGGTTGAGCGACCATATCTAGAAACTATTTTAAGAAAAAGGACGAGATTCGAAGGAACTTCAAGAGTTCGGTGGAGAGGAATTTGAGATAAGTTTTTATCTCTATGACTACATTTGATTTTAATTTAGACTTCTTCTGTTTTACATGATTTCTACTTTTAATCTTAATTTTTGCTGTATTTTTTCCATGAATTCTGATTAGTTCTCTTTATCTTTTTCCTTTACATGATAAGAAATTAAGTTTTGGAAGGGAGTTATGTGAAGTATAGATATTTAATGTGGGAGTAAGTTGTGTTGATTCAAACCTTGTACTTCATTTATTTCTTGATTTGAACAATTAAGATGTTAATATTTGTTATGAGAACATGTAAGATCCATGATGGTATTTTCTCAGTCAACTTATGGTAAGATTCACATGAAATTGTATAAATGAGAATGTAATTCATATGGTTGAGTGCAGCTAAATAAGGAGAAAAATTTGAAGGGTGTAGAGTTAGAGGATTTTAGGGTGATAGACTAAATTCCCTAATTCGGTCTATTGTTTTAGGTCTTGATTCGAAAAGTTGGCCTCTAGGTGGAGGGAGTAGAGTGGCCTCTAGAGTGAGAGCTAGTATCTTCCCTACTTAGCCCGTTTTCAGGACTATTCAAACTTTAGATTAAACAATATTCTTTATAGCATTTCTAGTAAGGGTAAGGAATAATATTTCTCCTATTTGGCACAACACAATTTAAATACTTCCACAACAAGATTCTTATACTTGTTACTAATTCATGATAAGGAAAAAGATATTTTAGTTATATTACTTTCATCTTACAAAAATATTTTTAAATTTACTTAGTTGTTTACTTTATTTTTAATTATCAAAATTACCAAAAAGTATCAAACTTTTATTCCTACAATAGTATCTATGTTTAAGTAAGAATCTTTTTCAAAGTAGAGTTTGTTGTTAAATATCTTCTTAAGAGTTTGAATTTCTTTCTCTGGGATCGATATTTTGGGGCTTAATCAGAAATTTCTATATTACTTGATAATGATACGTAAACTCGCATAGAATCCCTATATTTAAATATAACAGTTTCATTATTTCTTGCATTAGAATCAAGTTTTTGACACCGTTGTAGATAAAGAAATTTAAATCAAGAGGGTTGAAAATATAATCACATACATATAAAAGTATATAAAAGAAATTGATATCGAGTTTTTGACGCCGTTGCAGAGGAGAAAAAGAAAAATTCAGTAAAATTTGAAGGAATTTTTAGGAAAACAAATTTCTATTTTTAGAAAGCCTTATTTAAAATTTTAGATTTATTACATTAATATCATAGTGTTGTTCCTATATAAGTTCTTGTTTGTGTGATTTTATTTTATTTTGTAGTAATGTATGCGTAGTTCAGGTTCTGAAGGGCTAGTGTCCTACGATTCTGAATTAGAAAGAACAATTAACAAAATTAAAAATATTATAAATATAGGAAAAGTTCAAAAAATTTCGAGAAATGGCAAAACCAAATAATCAAAATGCTAAAATTCATTACGAATTTAGATCTTTAAGAGATTATTATAACCCTACAGTAGATGAACTAGTAGTTTTCAAAATCTTGTTGCAGCAGTTAATTCATTTGAACTTAAACCTGCTATTATTCAAATGGTATTAAATAATCAATTTAGGCGAGCACCAACTAACGATCCGAATTTACATCTTGCCAATTTTCTAAAATTATGTGCTACATTTAAATATGATGGTGTTTCGAAAGATGCTATTAGACTTAGACTTTTTCCATTCTCGCTGAGGGATAAGGCTAAGATATGGTTAAATTTGTCAGCATTTAGATCTATCAGAACTTGGGGTGATTTAGAACAGATTTTTCTTACTAAATATTTTCCACCATAAAAAAACTATAAAGATTATAAATAATATTACATCTTTTTGTCAATTTGAAGGGGAATCTAATTATGAAGAGTGGGAATGTCGACATTCGGAGCCTTGTCAGAGATTTTATCGGTGTCAATGTCATTGTTTTGGAGTCTCCAATATATTTATCTTTCATATCACCCTAATCTTCAAGAGATCTTATTTCTTTAGATCATGTAAAAGATCCTCGGATAATAAGAAACCTGAAGAAAATAAGGGCAGATAAAATAGAAAATAGTAGAATGTCAATGATAATCCTTAAAAAGGGAGATTCTAGAATAGTTTATTCTAGAAATTTTATGTAAGGAAAATCTTATATGAAATTTTGATAACCAGAGATTTATAGGTGTGATATCTATCCCGAGTTCTTAAATCTTCTATAGGGGTCCTATAGTTTAATTACATCTTATACAATTTAAAATTGTCTAAGAAAACTTCTGATTAATGTTACCCACTTGTTTTTTTAAGAAGCTTTAAGAACAAGGAAAGAAACATCAACATTCAATCCTAGGGTTAATATGTCATACTACCCTAAGAGTTTGATTTTTTGTCAATGTCATTTGTTATGTCAATTTTATTTTTGTTTTGTTGTTCTCCATTTTGTTGTTGTTTTGTCTTGTAATTTATTATTTGTTTGGTGAATATCCTAAAAATTTTAGGTTTTATGGCTATCCTAAAAGTTTAGGTTTTTTTTATTTGATTTTGTCATTTTAATGTTGTTTATATTTTGTTTCGGTTTGTTAATGTCGTTGTTTTAATATCATTTTGATTTTGTTTTATTATCGTTTGTTCTGTCTTCAGAATATCACCGTACAAAATAGAGTTAACACATCTTATAACGTGCAAAGAAGACAAAAATAGTGTTGTCATTTCGTCTTGATTGTAATGCAAAACCGAGTTAGCACACCCTATAACTTGCAAAGAAAATCTAAAACGAAACTCGTGTTTACCCTGCAAGAAAAACAATGTCAGATTTAAAAGAAATAATGTAAATTTTATTTCTTAAAATTTTTTAATTTTAGTTAATAAAATTTTAGATAACCCGGTCAAGATGTCACTGGCTCCATTGTCCCAGGGTTATTAGGGGCCTTAATCTACTTAGTCTGAAAGGTGTTTAAACCAAAACCTGAAGACTCCTCTCAACAACCAGGATTGCTTCATTCATGAAATCTTCGTAGATCAAGAACACTGGGATTCAGTTGCATTCGATGATCTTTGTTCATTAGGCTTTCATTGAAGTCTTAATGTCTTTTTAGATTTTAGGTTAGAAAAATTTTAAATTTTTTACGATTTATTAACCAACTTAAATTTTTCCAAATGCTATTTTGATTGATTTTCATATTTCAATTTTTATTTGAATATTGTAATTTAGACTTAAGGAAAATGGTTAAGTTTATTTAGATCAAATGTCTGTAAGATCTAATTAAACTTGAGAATTTAAGATTCAATGTCGTTTGAATCTATAAATTCTAAAAATAAAATCTAACATAAGTTAGACTTTATATTCAATGTCATTTGAAAGTTGTGGAATAAACTTAAATTGAATAAAATCTAACATAAGTTAGACTTTAGAATTTTACATTTAAAGTCATTTAAATAAAAAAAGGCATTAAATCTAATGTATATTAGGCTTGAATTAAGTAAAATCTAACACGAGTTAGACTTTAAAATTTTAGATTCGATGTCATTTGAATCTAGAAAGGTGTTAAGTCTAATGTATTAAGTAAAATCTAAAATGAGTTAGATTTTAAAATTTTAGATTCGATGTCATTTGAAACTAAAAGATGACTTACATTAAGTAAAATTTAACACGAGTTAGACTTTAAAATTCTAGACTCGATGCCATTTGAATCTAAAATTTATTAAGTCTAACGTATTAGACTTAAATTAGGTAAAATCTAACATGAGTTAGATTTTAAAATTTTAGATTAAATATCATTTTAATCTAAAAGTAATTAGTCTAATGTAAATTAAACTTTGATTATTAAATTCAATGTAGTTTGAATCTAATACCTTTGATTTATTCTTTTAAGTTTAATGTGGTTTGAACTTAACATTGGTTGACTTGGGTTCAATTTAAGTTAAACTCAAGTTAAGTCCTGGTTGAATTAGGTTCGACATGGGTTGAACCAAATGTTTGAGTTAACTTGGGTCCAACTTAGGTTGAACCTAAAGTTTAAGTTGAGTTAGGGTTTGACTTAGATTCAAGTTAGGTTGAATCTGAGCTTAAGTTCAATATGGGTTGAACTTAAGTTTGGCTTTGACCTATGTTCAAGTTAGGTTGAACCTGAGCTTAAGTTCAATATGGGTTGAACTTAAGTTTTACGATGACTTAGGTTCAAGTTAGGTTGAACTTAAGTTTAGTTTGACTTAACCAAGTTTAATAAGCTAGTCTTAATTATAACCTAGGTATGATTAAACCTTATTTAGTTAAGGTTTAATGATTTAATTTGGTATAAATTAGACCTAATTAGGTTTTAGGTATGATTAAACCTTAGTTAGTTAAGGTTTAATGATTTAATTAGGTCTAATGGGTTAAACCTAATTAGGATTTAGTGGTTACTTAAAACTTGGTTAGTTTAAGGTTTAATGATTTAATTAGGTCTAATGGGTTAGACCTAATTAGGGTTTAAGTATGATTGAACCTTAGTTAGTTAAGGTTTAATGATTTAATTAGGTCTAATTGGTTAGACCTAATTAGGGTTTATGTGTGATTAAACCTTGATTAATTAAAGTGTAATGATTTAATTAGGTCTAATGTGTTAGTCCTAATTAGTATTTAGGTATGATTAAACCTTAATTAGTTAATGTTTAATGATTTAATTAGGTCTAATGAGTTAGACCTAATTAGCGTTTAAGTGTGATTAAACCTTAGTTAGTTAAGGTTTAATGATTTAATTAGGTCTAATGTGTTACACCTAATTAGGGTTTAGGTATTATTAAACCTTAATGATTTAATCAGGTCTAATGGGTTAGACCTAATTAGAATTTTGGTATGCATAAACCTTAGTTAGTTAAGGTTTAATGATTTAATTAGGTCTAGTGGGTTAGACCGATTTTAGGTTTAGGTGCGATTAAACCTTAGTTAGTTAAGGTTTAATGGTTTAATTATGTCTAATTGGTTAGACGTAATTAGGGTTTAGGTATGATTAAACCTTAATGATTTAATTAGGTCTAATGGATTAGACCTAAGTAGGGTTTAGGTATGATTAAACCTTAGTAAGTTAAGCTTTAATGATTTTATTAGGTCTAATAGGTTTGATTCAATTGGGATTTATGTGTGATTAAACCTTAGTTAGTTATGGTTTAATGGTTTTATTAGGTCTAATGGGATAGATCTAATTAGGGTTTAGGTACCATTAAACCTTAATGATTTAATTAGGTTTAATGGTTTCGACCTAATTAGGTTTAGGTACGATTAAACCATAGTTAGTTAAGGTTTAATGATTCAATTAGGTCTAATGGTTTTGGCCTAATTAGGGTTTATTTAGTTAAACATAATGTAATTAAGGTCTAACTTGGTTTAATTTGGTCTTAATGGTGTCTTAGACCTAATGAGGGTTTGTTTAGTTAAACCCAATGTAATTAAGGTTCTAACTTGGTTTAATTAATTCTTATTAGTGTCTTAAACCTAATTAGGGTTTTTTTAGTTAAACCAAATAAAATTAAGGTCTAACTTGGTTTAATTAGGTCATAATGGTGTCTTAGACCTAATTAGGGTTTGTTTAGTTAAACCTAAAGAAATTAAAGTCTAACTTGGTTAAATTTGGTCTTAATGGTGTCTTAGACCAAATTAGGGTTTGTTTATTTAAACATAATGTAATTAAGGTATAACTTGGTTTAATTAGGTCTTAATAGTGTTTTAGACCTAATTAAGGTTTAATTTATATTAAAACTAATTTGATTAAAGTTTAATATGGTTAATTAGATCTAATTTTGGATTAAACCTAATTATATTTTGGTTTGAGCCCATTTGATGTTTGGACTCAAATTTAACTTAACTCAATGTGGCATGAATTAAAAGAAATGAATTTTTTTTATGAATTTTGATGTTTTTATTGTTTTAAATACTGGAAAATTTAAACCTAATAAAAATGTCATCTTAAATTTTCAAAAGGCTAGAGTTTGTTATTTTAGGGTTTATATTCGTTCCCCTAAATTTATAACTAATTTCCAATTTAAATTTTCCTATTTTCTGATCTTTAGAATTATTGTTGAGAATAATTACTAAATCTCATAGAAATTAGGAAATGTTGTCCTAGGAAATTTTCTTGTTCTAGAAAAATCAGAGATTGTTCCTAAGGACTTCGAGATTAATCCCTCAAAATTTCAATTTTTTCTGATTTATAAATAATTTTTAATTATTAAAATACTCCAAAGAGTATTTAATTAATTAAAAATCAAATATAACTCCTTAATTCTTGATTTTAATTCCACATTGTTTCTCTCACCGCCTTGAGTTCAGAGGTATTTTTGTTTTATGTTTGTGATTTTTGTGTGCAAAGTTATGTATCTTTGATTAGTTTAAGGTTTAACTGATTTAATTAAATCCTTAACTAATTCAAAATAACAAAATGGTTCTACACGTCCTCGAATTGATTGAAATTCGCTTGATCCGTTGCGGGGCTCGGAACAGCAGATCTGGTGGGATTAAATCACAGCTGTCCGTTATTTATAACATAAAACAGATGACATCTGTGCATCTCCCTACGATTGGTGTATCCCGTGGACTATCCATGGTCTACAAGTAAGATCTCACTCGATACTTGATGAATTCGAGTGCTTTTTGTTTCTAAAGTTTCATCAAGAAGAGACAAAGACATCCATAAAGTGATGCTAGGGTTTTGAAATGATTTGTTTCACAAAGTGTCAAACCCGAGCCTAAGCTAGGTCGAATATCCATTTCTTAGCCTCAGTGTATAAAAATTTGATTTGATTGGCTCTACAACTTTGTATCAACCTTAGCAAACTTGCCCTGGCTTCAATTTAGAGTTGATTTGGGCTTAGGTATGAGTTTGTCCAAGATGTGATTTGTCTTGAGGAGCTGAAGTTGAAAACTGGTTTAGAGCTTTTAGGAGAGGGTAATTTCGATAGAGCTCAAGTTCGTAGGAAGCTTTTGGGAAAGTTAATTTGAAGTTTTGGATAACTTCATTTCAAACTCCATTTTTGTTCTATTTTTAAGGTTTTCAGGTTGGCTAAATTGGGGAGATTGAGTGGACTTTAGGGCTCAAATCTATGGTGGATCAACTACTTAGGTCCTAAAAGAGAACTTTGATGTTCAAGGTTAGAGAAATTAGGCAGTGTATGAGTGTCTTCTATTTTGGTCTCACCCTTAAATGCTCTTGGGTTTGGCTTATTTATAGCCATGGAAGGCTATGGTTGAGCCCATGCTTCAGTTGGTTTCACATGGGAAAGGTGTTATCCTGTCTAATGATGGCTGAGGTTAGGATTCCAGCTATAGGATAAGTTTAATTGATCCCTTCCAAGAGTAATCCATGTAGGGTTTATCCATGGTGAGAGTTTGGTTCTTAGCTTAGCTTGCTTCCATTGGCTCCTTGATCCACTAAAAATTTGATAGCTTTTTAATGTCCATTTCATACCTATTTTTGATAATATTACACTTTAAAGAAAAGGTATTTTTCATGATTTCATGTAGGTACAATGATTTTAGGCCTTTAAAGCAAGAGGAAGCAAAAAGGAGTAAATTTAGAGCAAAATGAGGCCAAATGCAGTTTTTGAACTGGAGCGCTGGACGATATTGTCACCAGCGTCGGATGGCGCCAATTTATAGAGAGTTTTGACTATAAGGCAGAAAATAGCGCCGGACAACGCCCTATCCTACGCCTGACCGCGCCCTATCCCAATTTTAGAGGGATGCTTGAGGAAACTCTTGGGAAATCAGTTATAGCCAAATTCAAACTATTTTAGAGCCAAATATAGAGAAGGGGAGAGAGTCTTTTGAGTGGTGTGAGTGAAGAGTGAGAGTGTCTTTTCATTATTTTAGTGTAGAGAGTCCAACTAGGTTTTGTGTGTGTTCTCTTCTAAGGAGTGTAGGAAGAGAGGAAAAGTGAGAGATTTCTTCTTCCTTACTTATTTAAAGAGTGAATTGTGTGTTGTTGTGAAGAAAGAAGAGGATTCAAAGGAATTCCTTGTGATTCACTTGGGGAAGAGTTTGAGATAAGGTTTTTCCTTACTCTGATTGTATGACATTGCTTTTTATATAAAATTCATCCTTTGTCATCTTTTCTACATGAGTCTTGAGTAGATTTCTTTATCTTTCCCCTTTTCATGTTCTGTGTTGATGTTGTGATATGAAAATGATGTGCTGATTTAATTATGGAGAATTTGTGATGACCTTTTCACTTTGTACTTCATTTACTTTTTGATCCGGCCAATTGAATTGTTAAAACTAATTGGGAAACATATGTTCCAAAAGGATTATGAGTTTCACAACAAAAGAGAAGGTCACATTCAATGTTCATGCATGAGTGACGTAGTTCATAGGGGTTGGGTGCAAATAAATAGGGAAATATAGTTTGATGGGCGTAGAATTGGAGATTTTAGAGTGACAGACTAAAATCCCCAATTTGGTCTTAGGGTTTGGAAACTAAAGTGAGAGTTAGCCTTCAAGCGAAAGGAAGTTAAAGCTCAGGAGTGAGAGTTAGTATCCTCTCAGCCTAACCACAAATTTGGGAATTAAACTTAGGATTAGCCAACGTTCTTTATGTGCTTGGAAGAGGGTAACGGATAGGAATGCTCTTGTTTGGCACAATACATTTACATCACTGATCTATGTCACTAAATCATCAAATTATTATTGTAGAAGAGTAGGATTCTTTCTTACATTTGAACTTTTGTTATAAATTTAGTCTAGTTTTAGTTAACTTTGCTAGAAAGTTATAATGTACTTTGGTAGAATTAGTAACTGCAACTGTTTATTCCTCTTTTATTATTAGTAATTACCTATAATTATGCTGTGATTCATGAAGTGATTTCTGTGCTACATTATCGAATTAATTGCCTCCTTGTGGGATCGATAACCAAGACTCCATCAGAGCTCTGTATTACTTGAGCGATACGTATACTTGCATTTAATTGTGTGACTCAATAGAAAACTAAATCAATATATATATATATATATATATATATATATATATATATGAGTTCATAAAATTTGGCAATTTAAGAAAGTCGTACCAAGTTTTTGGTGTCGTTGCTCGGGAGGTAACTCGTAAAAATTAATTATGTAGTATTTGAAAGCTTATATTTGAATTACAAGTCATAATTGTGTGAGTTTGTTTATTGTTCGTGTTCTTATTGTGATTGTATTCGTAGTATCAGATCTATAGGTTTAGTGCCTTACGATTCTGAATTAGAGCGTACTATTAAAAAAATTCAAATACAAAAAAACAATCTGAAAATCCTCACAAAATGATGAGAATTTGAACAATCAAAACAATCAAAATGAAAATATACCAAGACCTTTAAGAGATTATGCTAATTCAACCGTAGATGAAATTCACTTAATTATAAAAAACCCTGATGTTGCTGCTAATTCATTTGAACTTAAGATGCTATTATCCAAATGGTACAAAATAATTAATTTAGAGGAACACCTAATGAAGATCCTAACTTACATCTCACTAGTTTTCTAGAACTATGTGCTACCTTTAAATACGGAGTGTCGAGCGATGATGTTATGCTTAGACTTTTTCCTTTTTCATTAAGAGACAAGGCTAAGACGTGTTTAACTTCGTTAGCACCTGGATCTATCAGATGTTGGGGAGAACTTTCACAAAAGTTTCTATCAAAATATTTCCCTCTTTCAAAAACTGTTAAGTTGAGGAATGATATCACATCTTTTAGTTAGTTTGATGGAGAATCTACATATGAAGCTTGGGAAAGATTTAATGATCTTTTGAGAAAGTGTCCACTTCATGCTTTACCAGACTTGTTAATAATTCAAACATTTTATAATGGATTAGTGAGATCTTTGAGAACGATTATAGATGCTGCTGCTGGTGGATCATTAATGTCAAAACCTTTTGATGAAGCATATTCATTAATAGAAGAGATGGCTTTTAATAATTTTTCTTGGCCCACTGAGCAGGTAAATCCTAAGAGATAACTATTATAGTCTCTCAAGTTGCTTCACTATCAAAGAAAATAGATCAATATGGAATGAATTATTCTCAAACACCCCTAGTGTTGAAGAATATTCATCAAGACAGATGATAAAATCTCAAACACCTTATGAAACCTTGAAAGCTATAAATAATAAAGTCAACAATCCTTATTCAAACTATTATAATCCGGGTTGTAAGAATCACCCAAATCTCAACTAGAATAATAACAATGTTGTTATTAACCCGAAATGGGGAAACAATTCTATGAATCCAATTGGAAATCCAAACAAACAAGGAAATACCAATTATATACCTTCTTATCCTCCGGGTTTTAATAGCAACCCACAATTTAAGGAAAAGAAGTTGTCTACTGAAGAAATAATTATGAATATGAGTAATCAAATTCAAGCTCAAAATGTTGTAAAAAAGAACATTGAGAATCGATTGGGACATATTTTTTGCTGCGCTTAATAATAGACCTTCTGGAAATCTTCCTATCAATGTTCAGATCAACCTAAAAGATCAAAACAAGGACCAAATTAAGGCTATTCAATTAAGGAGTGGAAAAGAATTGGAAACAAGAGTACATAAAAAAGTTGAAGTTGAAAGAGAGGAAGTGAACATCGAAAAAGGTTCTAATAAGATATATCCAGACTTAGAATATCTGATTGAACTAATGAAGATTACTGTTGAAAAACACCTCCTCCGTCTCCTTAAAGACTAGAAAAATAGAACATGGATAATAGATTTCAAAGTTTTTAGAAATCCATAAGAAATTAATAATTAATAATCCCTTTGTTAAAGCATTGGAGCAGATGCGTAATTATGCAATGTTTATGAAGGATATTCTTAAAAAAGAAAAGAAAGTTCAAAGACCATGAGACTGTTGCACTTAGCGGTGAGTTTAGTGTAATTATTCAGAAGAAGCTTCCTGAAAAACTTAAAGACCTTGATAGTTTCACTATCTTTTGTGCTATATGTGAAAAATTTTTCGGAAGAGCTTTATGTGATATGGGAGCTAGTATTAATCTTATGCCTTTATCAACTTTCAAAAGATTGGGAATAGAAAATTTTTCAATTACATCTGTAACTCTTCAATTGGCTAATCGTTCTATCACTTATCCTAAAGTAGTTGTGGAAGGTGTATTAATGAAGGTGTATAAATTTATCTTGCCTGTGGACTTTCTTATATTAGATATGGAGGAAGATAATGAAATTCCAATTATTTTGGGAAGACCATTCCTTGTTACTGGGAGAGCTATGATCGGTGTTCAAAAAGGAGAATTAACTATGTGAGTTAATGATCAAGAGGTAACTTTCAATATTTTGAAATCTATGAAATACCTTTCAGCCGAAAAAGATGATGAGTGATTTCGAATGGAAATCTGTAATTATTTGAGAGAATATCATTTTAAAGAAGTGTTTGAAGAGAATTTGGAATGTGATAGTGAAAGTGAAGATGATTTGGATGATATGAAGAATGAAAAGTTAGAATTTGTTCAGGAAAGATTTGAAAGATTGGATACTATGGAAAGTGAAGATAAAAGTTTAATTCCATCTATCATAAAACCTCTTGAACTTGAGATGAAAGTTCTCCCTAATCATTTGAAGTAAATATTTTTAGGAGAATAATCTACCTTACCAGTCATTGTATTTTTGTATTTAAATGAATATCAAGAACAAAAATTTTTGGATACCTTGAAAAGATACAAAAAAGCTTTTGGTCGGTCCGTACAAGATATTAAAGGAATTAATCATTCAATCTGTATGCATATAATTTTATTGAATGAACAACATAAAGCTAGAGTTGATCCGCAAAGGAGACTGAACCCAATGATGAAAGATGTGGTTAAGAAAGTGATTTTAAAGTGGTTAGATGCTGAAATTATTTATCTTATTTCTGATAATGTTTGGGTAAGCCTAATTCATTGTGTTCTTAAGAAAGGATGAGTGACTGTTGATGTAAATGAACGAAATGAAATCATACTGACAAGACAAGTCACAGGTTGACAAATATGTATTGATTATAGAAAATTAAATGCCGCCACCAACAAAATCACTTCCCTTTACCATTTTTAGACCAAATGTTAGACAAACTTACTGGACACAAGTATTATTGCTTTCTGGATGGATATACCTGTTATCACCAAATACCTATTGCTCCTAAGGATCAAGAGAAGACTACATTTACTAGCCCTTATGGAACTTTTGCTTTTAGAGGAATGCCCTTTGGATTATATAATACACCTGCAACCCTTCAAAGATGTATGATGTCCATATTTAACAAATTAGTAGATGATATAATAGAAGTGTTTATGGATGATTTCTCATTATTTAGAGATTCATTTGATGCATGCCTATGTAACTTAGAAAAAGTTTTACAGCTGTGCGAAAGAATAAATTTAGTCCTAAACTGGGAAAAGTGTCAATTTATGGTTGTAGGTGGAATTGTGCTTGGGCATAAAATATCTAAAAATGGCATGGAAGTAGATCCTGCGAAGATTCAAATTATAGAAAAATTACCACCTCCAACAACTGTGAGAGGGGTAAGAAACTTTTTGGGACATTTTGAATTCTACAGGTGATATATTAAAGATTTTTCAAAAATAACTAAGCCTCTATGCCAACTTTTGGAAAAAGATAAGAAGTTTAATTTTAATGATGAATGCTTAAAAGCTTTCAATTTATTAAAGGAAAAATTAATTGCTGCTCCTATAATAGTTTCACCTAACTGGGAGAAACCATTTGAATTAACATGCGGTGCGAGCGATTATGCTATTAGAGTGGTTTTAGGGTAAAGACATGAGAAAATGTTTAATGTTATATATTATGCTAGTAAAACTCTTACTGATGCTCAAATTAATTACACTACTACAAAAATAGAGTTATTAGCTATCATTTATGCCTTTAAAAAATTTAGATCTTACTTAATTAGAGCAAAATGTAGAGTACATACTAATCATTCTGCTATTAAATATTTAATGCAAAATAAGGATGATAAACTAAGATTGATTCGATGGATAATTTTAATGCAAGAATTCAAATATGAGATCATTAATAGAAAAGGAGTTGATAATAAAATAGCTAAACATTTATCTAGACTTGGATAACCTAAATTGGCTGAATTTGAAATGGAAATAATTGAAACTTTTGCTAATGAATAGCTATATAATATTACAGAAAGAGATATACCGTGGTATGCTAATATTGTAAAGTACATCATTAGTAATATTTACCACCAGAAATAACATTGCAACAACGGAAGAAATTCAAACATGATGCTAAATATTATTTTTTGAATGATCCTTATCTATATAAGCAATGTAAAGATCTTATTATTAGGAGATGTGTGCCTTACGAAGAAACTGAACAAATTATTCGAGAATGTCATAATTCTGAATTTGAAAGACATTTCGGAATTGATAGAACATCACATAAGATTTTACAATCTAGATTTTATTGGCTTACTATTTTTAGAGATGTTTATAGATTTACCAAAACCTGTGATCGATGTCAGAGAATAGGCAATATATCTAGAAGAAATGAAATGCCTCTTAATTTTACTTTGGAAGTCAAAATTTTTTATGTTTGGGTATTAGATTTTATGGGACCATTTATACCTTCATTTGGGAATTTCTATATGTTAATTGTTGATGATTATGTATCAAAATGAATTGAGGCAATAGCTTTACGTAAGTGTGATGCTAGAAGTGTTTTAAGGTTTTTAATGAAAAATATTTTCATAAGATATGGAATGCCTAGAGTAATCATCACTGATGTAGGATCCCATTTTAAGAATAATATGATTTAGAGGTTGGTAGAAAAATATAATTTTTTGCATAGAATCTCTACAGCTTATCATCCCCAACTAATGGCTTAGCTGAGGTATCTAATCATGAAATTAAACGAATTTTGGAAAAGGTCATAAATCTTGAGAAATTAGATTGGTTTGCTTGATTAGACACCGCTTTATGGGCATACAAAACTTGCTTATAAAACTCCTATAGGAATGTCCTCTTATAGATTAATCTTTGGAAAGACTTGTCACTTGCTAGTTGAAATAGAATATAAAGTATATTGGGTGATAAAGAAATTGAACTTTAATTTGAAAGATGCTGGTGAGAAAAGACCGTTGCAATTGAACGAGTTGGAAGAAATCAGAAATGAATCATATGATAATGATAGAATATAAAAGGAGAGAAAAAAATTATAGCATGATCAAAAAATTGTTAAAATGGAATTTGGATAAAGATAACAAGCTTTATTATACAATACATGATTGAAATTATTTCTTGGTAAACTGAAATCTTGATGGATAGGACCTTTCACTATCGTAAAATCTATCAATTTAGAGCTGTGATTATCGAAGACCCTAAATCTGGAAGAATATTCAAAGTTAATGGGCAAAGATGAAAACCATATTTTGAAGGCAATATACTTAATTTTAAAAAGGTTATAGTATTGGATGATGCTGAATAACTTGAGGTTATGTCGGGCTGACGATGTTAAATCAAGCGCTTTGTGGGAGGCAACCCACAGTAATTGAGTGTTCTGTTTGTTTGATGTGTTATTTTTGTTTGATTGTTACTTAATTAAGTCCCACCCTTCCTTAAATATCATAAAAAACATTAAAGAAATGAATCGAATCGAAGTTTGGAAAGAATTAGGACAAAATGAAGTTTACAAAAATTTAACTAGCACCGGACAGCACTGCCATTAGCGCCGGACTGCGTTGTTGATCAAAAAATAGGTTTTTGTTCTTAAAATCGTATTTTGGAGGTTCTAGGTAGAATTTATTCCATTTAAACTCCCAAAAACCACCCCTAGATGCCAAAACTACCAGAGAAACGAAAAGGAAGATCCCAAATCTCATCCAAATGAATTCCGACTCGATCGAAACAGCAAGATTCAACTTTTCAACCGTAGAAAGTTCGTCAGTTTAGAAGCACAACTTCTATTCGAAAAGAATATCTCAAAGAAGAGGCTGATTAATGAGAGAGGCTTCGTGAATCGAGGTATGAATTCTCCTATTACTCGAATTGAAGAAATCATTGTTCAGAGACGTTAGGAAGTGTTATGTTATACTACTGCCACCTGTTGTGAAAGAATTTTATGCAAATCTTCATGGAATCAACCAATGATCAGTTTATGTGTGAGGTAGGTTTGTCACATTTACTCCTGCAAAGATTAATGATTTATATAAGATTGAGAATGTGCCGATCTGCCACTATTCAAATTTTGCCCCAATGAAAGACAACATGAATGATATATACAGATATTTAACGGATGAAAGTGATGGATGGGAGATAAGAGATAACAGGTATGTGAGTTTTTCGACCACACTGCTAAATCCTACGTCGAAGCACTTACATTATTTTATATGGGAAAAATTACTCCTAAATATGAAAATCAGTAAAGTAACCAAGGAATGTGTTATTTTGAACTATTGTATTCAATTGGGGATGCCTATTGATGTTGGTTCTATAATTGGGAAATCTTTTTTGGGATTGATCGTACACGGATCAAAGTATGGGCTTGGACATCCTTCCACCATATTTCTCCTCTGTACTCAATCACAATTGCCATATGAAAATTGGGAAAGAGTACTTCTACCTTGGAACCTATAGACCCAACGAATGAAAATAGTAAACAGGCAGTTGGAGATATGAATGACATGAGTATCATTGAAGATCAAGCATCTCAGAGTTCAAAACCTATTCCTCCTTACTTTCCTGAAAGTTCACAGATCATTTCACAGATCATTTTGAAGAAAATTAAGAAATTGGAGAAAGAAATGCAACACCTGATGAATGCAATCAACAATTTATCTGACTTCTTCGATCACTTGGATTGGAGAATGAAGGAAAACTTTGATCATTGTGGGTACCTTGAGGAATTTTGATACTTTTGATGAAAAGAAAAGGTTGGATTGAGGAGGATTCAACTGAAGAATTCCTGTTTCATTCATTCTACAGTCTGTTCGTTCACGTTCAATCAATTGGAGATTTAAGATTTGATGACAGTTCCAAGGAAAAATAGAGACTTAATTATTGTGTTTATATATTTATATGTTTGAATTGATTACATACTTTTCTTTTCTTGAATGTTATATTTGAACTTGCTTTCTTGTTCAGTTTTCGATGCTATTTTGTTGTAGTTTTGAGCGACGCTGAATTTTAGTATTTTATGGCTTGACGATGTGTAGAGTTTAGTGTTATTTATGTGTGTTTGTAATTTGGATTTTATATATCAAAGTGATGTTTTATTTTATTTGTGTTAAAAAAATATTATTTTTCATGGCTTTAGTACGTTATTGAATGCTTAAATGGACTAATTTGATGTCGGTGCGGGCTTAAAAGATTGAAATTACAAAAGAAAGTTGGAAGCCCAGTTTTTGAACTAGCACTTAACGATGCAGGTACCAGTGTCGGACCGCACCAAAAGACAAAGAGTTTGGCCTATTGAAATGATAATTGCATCGAACAGCGCTACCACCAGTGCTGGACCGCGCCCGAAAGAAAAAAAGGCCTTAAACCCTCAAATTTCACGATTTAACCCTGCGACCCACCATTTTTACCCAAACCATCGTCTTTTACCTCCAACTAAGGCCGATTTTTGCACCTAGGTCTCACTTGCATTTGGATTTGAAGTGATTTCGTAGCCGAAAAAGTTTGGATTTCATCTTCTCTTGGTAAGAGCTTCACTTTAACCTAAATTTTTTCAATTTTGACCGTGGAAATCTCCTACATTAGGAAGATTTGAATTTTTAGGTTTTTAGAGAAATTTGAATATTTTTCATGGTGTTGGAGTTCTTATCTATTTAAATTTACTTTGGAGTCTATTACATTGCAATTTTGAAATTGATCTGGATTAATTTGATTTTTTAGAAAAATGGCTCCAAGAATGGAAAAAGGGAAGAGAAAATTTGATTATAATGAGGGTAAATTTGTGAATTTCAAGGCTTATTCTCGCTTTAAGCATTTCTTAGTATTAAGAAGTGTATTCAAGTGAATGGTTTTGAAAATCCTGGAGGTGTTATCGAAAAATTAATTGTGAATCGTCAATTGGAAATTTTATGCTATTATACTACGGAAGCGATGCTGGGGATTGTAAGAGAATTTTATGCTAATCTATACTATTCGGAGAGTGAATATATCCTTGTTAGAGGACAAATGGTAGAGTTTACCCCTGAACGCATCAATGCATTTTATCAGTTGAGAGAACCTTTCTTGTGTGAATATGAAAATTTTCCTGTTACTAATGAAGCATTGTATATGGTTATGAATTATTTGACTGATGGAAAAGGGGAATGAAATATTAAACAGAGGCAAAAATTTATCTTTCCCCTTTCTACATTGAATCATGTATCGAAAGCCTGGCATTATTTCATTTCTGCAAGACTTATGCCTACCAACCAACACAGTGAAGTTACTGTAGATAGAGATGTTCTGAATTATTGTATTCAGAACATGAAGAATATCAACATTGGGGCTATCATTCATAAAAGAATTTTGACCAATTCGAAAGGAGAGACTACAAGTGGACTAGGACAACCCAGCCTGATTCATGCCTTGTGTATTCAATCAGGTGTAGCAACTGAAGATAATGATGAGGTAGTCCACCCCGTGAAGCTAATAAGTAAATTAAACCTGAAAACCTATGAAGCCCATGTAAAATGGAAGTGGAGTAAAAAAGTCGATGTGCCTTTCTCTAATCAGGAGAGACCATCTACATCTAGCGAACCTACTCTGCATCATGTTATGGATCAATTAGAAAAGTTGAATACTAGAGTAGAGGGACTAGAAGTAAGGAATAAGATAAATGATGATTATCAAGTGCGGTGGCGAGAATATGATATAGCTCATCATGACGCACAGATGAGATTCCTCAAGGTAGACACTAGTGTTGTATTCCTTAAATACCCTGAGTACACTCCATACCAACCTGATGAACCTGAAGATGGTGGAGCTCCTGCAGATGTTGATTGGTAGTTTAGTATTTTTATTTTTAAAGCATTAAGTATTTTCTGCTGTATTTGTGATGTACTTGAGACTGTGTTAGTATTTGTGATGTAATGTGTATTTGGATGTATTTGTTGTGAACTTTATGTTGAATTGTGATGGATGTGATGTGATTATATTTAGTTTTTTTAGTTTAATCTGTGATTGTAACAATTGGTTGTTAATGTGTTATGTGTTTAGTTGATTTTTTATGTTTAAGATTTCAAACTACTTCACCCTAGAAATTTCTAACATATATTTTTGTGTAGAAATGCTCTTAATTATTTCAGGCCTACTGTTCTAATTTATAAAGAAGAACTGCTTAAACTCAAAGGTATGAAAAGCCCAACATATTGAGGTATTAGTTACATATATGTTTAGATCTTTTCTTTATACCAATGCTAATCTTATTGATATTTAAACTTTTAAGTTTGGTGGAGAGAAAGAATTAACTATTAGTTGTTCACATTTAAAAGTATTTTTAAAATTATTAAGATAATTTCCTGTGATAGAGCTCAATTTCTAATAACTGTATTTTGATTTTATTTGAGTACTTTAGTGGACTTGAATGAATGTTTTTCGTTTTTAAAAGTAAATTTGTAGACTAAGGTATTTGGTATAAGAGAATAGGACTATAGTCAATTTTTCAAAGTAAAAAAAATTGTAAGTTTGAAATATTAAGAATCATAAAACTTTATGTGAAAGGAAAGGATTGGGACACTATGATGAATCAATAATAAGCTAAAGAAATGCCTACAAGGTAAAGGATTGTGGTATGTTTCAAATTTAGGGTGAGAAGGGTGAAGTTCAAAATTATTAAAAGCTATCCAGATATAGTAATCCTTACTTAAAAAAGTAAAAAACAAAAGTAAATAAAAAAAAGAAGAAAAAAATAAGAGAAAAGAGAAAAAGAAGAAAAAGAAAAGAAAAAAATGAGGAGAAGCTTGAGGATTTGTCTAATAAAAAATTGGCTTCACTTGGATCTCCCTAAAGGGAAGAACTTAATTACATTCTTGAATGTATATGTATGGATTAACATCTTTACTAGTAGTGTTCTCATAAACTTCTTTTCATGAAATCCTTTTAAGTGCCTTAATAGGACAATCTACAGTCATTTTTGAAATGAATAGAGGGCTAGAACTCTTAGACTTAATGACTAGATAGCCTTATACCTGCAGAATTTACTTGAATTATTCAACGATCTTTCTAAAAATTTACTATTGTATTTATCTAAGTCAAATTATGGTATTTTAGAAATAAAGTTCATTGCAGTGGATCATTATTTTATGTATTAACTAAATTACTTGAGGACGAGTAAATTTAGAGCAAAATGAGGCAAAATGCAGATTTTGAACTAGAGCGCTGGACGGCGCTGTCACTAGCGTCGGACTGCGGTAATTTACAGAGAGTTTTGACCAGAAGGCAGAAAGTAGCACAGGACGGCGCCCTATCATGCGCCAGACTACGCTTTATCCCAATTTTAAACTAGATTAAATGTATTTTGTTGGATTTTAGAGGGATGCTTGAGGAAACTCTTAGGAAATCAGTTATAGCTGAATTCAAACTGTTTTGGAGCCAAATATGGAGAAGGGGAGAGAATTTTTTGAGTGGGGTGAGTGAAGTGTGAGAGTGTCTTTTCATTATTTTAGTGTAGAGAGTCCATCAAGGGTTTGTGTGTGTTCTCTTCTAAGGAGTGTAGGAGGAGAGGAAAAGTGAGAGATTTTATCTTCCTTACTTATCTAAAGAGAGAATTATGTGTTGTTGTGAAGAAAGAAGAGGAGTTAAAGGAATTCCTTAAGATTCGCTTAGGGAAGAGTTTGAGATAAGTTGTCTTTTCTTTACTCTGATTGTACGACGTTGCTTTTATATATAAAATCCACTTTTTTCGTCTTTTCCTCATGAGTCTTGAGTAGATTTCTTTGTCTTCCTCCTTTTCATGTGATGTGTTGATGTCGTTCGTGCTGATTTAATTATGGAGAATTTGTGATGACCTTTTCACTTTGCACTTCATTTACTTTTTGATCTAGCCGATTGAATTGTTAAAACTTGTTAGGAAACTTATATTCCAAAAGGATTATGACTTCCACAATAAACGTGATGGTCACATTCAACATCCATGAATGAGTGATGTAGTTCATGGGGTCCAATAAAATAGGGAAATATACTTTGATGGGCGTTGAATTGGAGATTTTAGAGTGACAGACTAAAATCACCAATTTGGTCCTAGGGTTTGGAAAACAAAGCAAGAGTTAGCCTTCAGGCGAAGGGAAGTGGGAGCTTTGGAGTGAGAGCCAGTATCCTCCCAGCCTAACCACAGATTTAGGGACTGAACTTAGGATTAGCCAATGTTCCATATGCGCTTATAAGAGGGTAAAGAATATGAATGCTCCTATTTGACACAATATATTTTCATCACTGATCTATGTCACTAAATCATCGCATTATTATTGGAGAGGAGGAAGATTCATTCTTACATTTGAACTTTTGTTATAAATTTAGTCTTGTGTTAGTTAACTTTGCTAGAAAGTTAGAACGTACTTTGGTAGAATTAATAACTGCAACTATTTATTCCTTCTTTATTATTAGTAATTACCTGCAATTGTACTGTGATTCATGAAGTGATTTATTTGTACATTATCAAATTAATTTCCTCCTCATGGTATCGATAACCAGGACTCCATTAGAGCCCTGTATTACTTGAGCAATACATATACTTGCGTTTAATTATGTGACTCAATAGAAAACTAAATCAATATATATATAAATCTGAGTTCATAAATTTTGGCAATTTAAGAAAGTCCCACCACTCCTTCATGAGGTGGACAAAACCAGTTAAAGCTTGCTGGATTCACCTCCTTACATGAGATTTATGTATCATTTAATGTTTTAAAGGGAGCATGACACCTTAGCCTCCTCTTCCATCCTTCTCATGGCTTGGTCATGATGAGCTCCTCTTTCGATGAAATTGATTTGTTTTATGTCTATTGGATGGGGAAGAGGTATGTGGTGACTCCAACATGAGGTAATTGATCTCCTTCCACATAAGTGAACATGTCATCCATAGTTTTATAAAAGAATGACACGTAATTTTCCTTTCTCATTATTTTAAAAATTAGGTATATATGAGGTCACCTCATGACGTGGAGATGGTTTAAGCAAAGTTTTTCTCCACTGGGTGGCTTGTGAGGTGAGTGATGACTCACCCATGTCATCTCTTAAGCCTTTCATGAAGGAATGACACCTCCTTCATCCTTCATGATGATGTTATGTTGGTGTTTTTAACCATGGTTAAATGATGTGTCATGGATCATTTACTGTGTTTACTCACATGTAATGGGTCTCATGGGTCATGTGTAACCCATATGATGTCAATTATGAGGTCATTGTTGGGTTTTGAAATTTAAAGACATTTATTGTGTCATGTGTGATGTCACATATCCAAATTTATTTCATGGATATTTAATTATAATTCCATTTTTAGTTAATTATTTAATTAATTTAAAAATATTGAGAATTATAATATTAACAAAACATTGATTAAAATAATTATTGAAATTAACTATTTAATCAATTTTATCTTACTGGTTCAAAATAAGGTATTTTGGCCAAATTTGGTTAATGTTGACTAGGGTTGACTAATGTTGACCCAGGTTAAATTGACAAATTCTAGTCTAATGTTAACCAATGTAAGTTTTCCAACTTTGTTATAATTGGATTAGTCATAGGATCCATGGGTTTTATCATTATGGGTTTGATTTGGTCATGTTGACTAATTTTAGGTTTTATATTCACTTGGTGGTCAATAGGGTTGGTGTTAGATCAATGTGATGGTCATTAGGTCAAAAATTAACCAATGTTGACCTTTTGGGTCAAAAGTTGACCAATTGGGTCAATAAGGTGGTCTTGGGTTAAGAATTGACTAGTTTGACCAAAGTTGACCATTTATGTCAAAGGTTAACCTGTTGGGTTAATGTGGTGGTCATTGGGTCAAGAATTGACTAGTGTGACCAAAGTTGACTTTTTGGGTCAAAGGTTAACCTATTGGGTCAATGTGATTGTCCTTGGGTCATGAATTGACCAGTTTGACCAAGGTTGACCATTTGGATTAAAGGTTAACCTATTGGGTCAATGTTGTGGTCATTGGGTTAAGAATTAACTAGTTTGACCAAAGTTACCATTTGGGTTAAAGGTTGATCATTTTAGTCAATGTGGTGGTCATTGGGTTAAGGATTGACCAGTTTGACCAAAGTTGACCATTTGGGTCAAAGGTTGACCAGTTTGGTAGATGTGGTGGTCATTGAAGGATTGACTAGTTTGACCAAAGTTTACTTTTTGGGTCAAAGGTTAACCTATTAGATCAATGTGGTGGTCATTAGGTCAAGAATTGTTCAGTTTAACCAAAGTTGACCATTTGGGTCAAAGGTTGACCTATTGGGTTAATGTGGTGGTCATTGGGTTAAGAATTGACCAGTTAGACCAAAGTTGACCATTTGGGTCAAAGGTCCATTAGTTTGGTCAATGTGGTGGTCATTGGGTCAAGGTTTGACTCGTTTGACCAAAGTAGACCATTTGGGTCAAAGGTTAACCATTTTGGTGAATGTGGTGGTCATTGGGTCAAGGATTGACCCTTTTAACCAAAGTTGACCATTTGGGTCAAAGGTTGACCAGTTTGGTCAATGGTTGATCATATCGGGGTTTGTCATTGCTGATTTGATCATTGAAGAATGTCATTAATATATGCATTAAAAAGGCTTCATTAGTGTTTTACACGAGACATTAGGGTTTAATAACCATTGGTAAGGTTTAGGAGGTCAATATTGGTAGACTTCCTTTCTCAAAATGTTCTACAATGATCCTCACAAAATTAAGGTCAACAAATGGGCCCCCAATATGTGTGGAACACCGTATAAGTTTGCCACACATATTGGCGTTGACCGAAATAGTCTGGATAACCCAAAAAAATTGTCAGTTCATTGTTAGAGAGATTTCCTTTTAAAAAAGAAGATTGATGACATATTCGATTAAAGGAGGTCTCACACTACTTCTCAAAGATATCAAATATCGGTATTGTTGATTTTGAGAAGAACTTCTATGCGACTTATATCCTTTCTCAAAGAAAGAGCTATAGGAATGCCATATTTCCGTGTCAAGAAGGGACTTATATCCAATAGATGGAGAGAGAAGATGTCATATCATATCTCAGAATTGCCAAAATGTCGATATGTAGATTTTGAGAAAGAATGCTATACGACTTATATCATTTCTCAATAAAAGAGCTATAGGAATGCCATATTTTCGTGTCAGGAAGGGACTTATATCCAACTGCTGGAGAGAGAGAGATGTCAAATCATCTCTCAGAAATGTCAAATGTCGATATGTCAGTTTTGAGAATGAATGCTATGCGACTTATATCCTTTCTCAAAGAAAGAGCTATAGGAATGCCATATTTCCGTGTCAGGAAGGGACTTATATCCAATAGCTGAAGAGAGAGAGGATGCCATACCATCTCTCAGAAATGCTAAATGTCAATATGTCGGTTTTGAAAAGGAATGCTATGTGACTTGTATCCTTTCTCAAAGAAAGAGCTACAGTAATGTCATATTTCCGTGTCAGGAAGGGACTTATATCTAATAGCTGGAGAGAGAGAAGATGTCAAATTATTTCTCAGAAATGTCAAATGTCAATATGTTGGTTTTGAGAATGAATGCTACGTGACTTATATCCTTTTTCAAAGAAAGAGCTATAGGAATACCTTATTTTCATGTCAGGAAGGGACTCATATCCAATAGTTGAAGGTTATGTGTGAAGAACACATATTGAAAAGTATAGCCGCTAGAGATTTCATCTTTACAAGTCAAAAGATAAAACCCATGTTAATTATCAGAAGTTGTTTATCATGTAAATGTTTTAATTTAAAGTGTTTGTTTTGGCATTTTTGGACCATTTGATGTATTATTTACAGTTGAGGAATATCTTACAAGATTTATTCTACTCCAAAAGATAATGTACATAGATGGTAGAAGTCAACAGTACATCTTATATTACACAACACACACTGCAAACTATTTGCATATCACGATATCAGAAGCTGTCAGATTGTTTGTCTTTCATTTTCATAACCCTGGATATTGCTAGACCTACTGTAAATATCTAGCAATCCAAGACATTAGGGTTTGGATGTTAATAAGTTAAAGGTAGTTCCAAAGGTTGTAGTCCTTAAAGTTCTAGTATTGGCAGATATCTGTCAGGATGCTTTTCAGGACGCATTCTTTGCAACGTTATTGAAATACGTTCCAGGCTTACACTCAGTATGCAATGCTTAGAAACATCAGCTCCATTATTTTGTAAAATGAGGACTGATCCTCATGGTAGAAGAATCTGGTAAGATCTACAAAATTTTTCTGGTCCCAAAATTTATATTTACATCCCAAATAAAATAGAACATCTGTTCATGAGTGATAGAGTGCAAAAGGGCCTCTCAAAGTCATGACTATCAATATGAGGTGGTATATAGTCTCCTTCCTCATATATATTTACGATGCAACTGTCTGGAACACAATCATTGGACATTATATTCCATGATATCAATCATCTGATAATTTGAATAATCATTGTGGGCAACGGATCCACTTGTTCATGTCGTAAAATTCTAGGAGGATTACCATCCTTGTCTACAGCATAATTGTAACAACACCCATATTGGATAGTCATTCGACCTTTGCCACATATCCACCTGTTGGGTTTAGAGTATGTCCTTTTTCTTAAGATTCTAGCTCGTCCGAGATCGCGTTCTTCCATTACATGCTTGACAATGGTGCCTTTTTCAACTCATAGAAAACTTTGGTGAATAGCTGAAAGCCTTCTTATATATTGATAGTTTAACCGTTAATATATTTAAATTGTTCAAATGTCTATCGTCTAATAGCGTGAATACACCTTAATTCTTCTTCAGAAGTAATGCGTTTATCTATTGACAGTTATGGTGATGTGAGATCCAACACTGGTTCATAAGGAGTTGGAGTAAATGTTGTTCTTTCAATCCTTTCTTCTTCTTGATCCAATTTTTCTTCTCCTAAGACAAACTATGTTTCTTTAGGAATATTTTCAAGAATAGGAAATTCAAAATCGTCGTTCTCCTCCGTAGATTTCATATTTGTCGTTCTTTTTCTTCGAGTCTTTTTAGTCGTTTATTTTGATTTTTTTCTTTGTGCTCTAATTAATCCAGAGGCTGACTTATTTACTTCGCTAGTTAATGTTTATTCGGCTCAATGAGTTGTAGTTACCACTTCTTATTTTAGTTTTCCAGTGTAAATTTCTCATTTTTGTTCTGTAGAAACGATTTCTTCTATCCTGTTATTTTGTTTTCAAAGTTTGTATTCTAACAAAGATGGTTTTTCCTTTGCCTCCTCTTGATTGGCAATAGATAACAAAGGTCCATCATACAGTAATTCAACTTGAGTTAGGTCAAAATCAAAATGGATTCTCGATCCTTGTTCAATAGATCACCGGTCTAGTGCCAAACACACACAACTTAAAAAAGTGAACAAGAGTCTGTTATTCAACATTTCCCTGCAAGAAACAGGTTAATGAAAATATATCAGACCAAGTTTCGATTCAATTTATCAATATGAAATTTATTATTGCCGAGAAATGATATTCACAAACACATATTATGTGAACACAATAAAATGTTCAAAAAGAGAAAGGGATTGTAAAAATTTCATTTATATTTTTTTATTATTATCCCAGTATACAAAGAAGCCATGATTTTTATGTTTCATAATACATTTTCAAGAAACACACGCTGATTTGTGGCAAGAATCTTTCTCCTTGACAATCTACCAATTGGTAAGACCCTCCCGAATATGTCTTTTCAATTACATACGGGTCCTCCCATATTGGTTCAAACTTTCCACCTATTCTTCGATGAGTGAGAATAGGTCTTTAGAGAAGTAAAACTAATTCACCAATTTGAAAGGTTCTAAGATGAATCAATTTGTTGTGGGCCCATATCATTTTTGCTTAATACAATTAAAGATTTTGCTGAGGTTGAAGATGTTTGCCTTCTAAACTTTCAAGTTCCTCAAGTCATAATTTAGCATTTTCTTCTTCAGTTATTTTATCTGCGACTGCAACTCTGAGAGAAGGAATTTGCTCTTCAAGTGGTAAAATAGCCTCAGAACCGTATATCATAGCAAACAGTGTTGTTTGTGTTGGTTTTCAATATGTAGTCCTATAGGCCCATAGAGCTTCTAATAATCGCTCATGCAATTGTCTTGGACTTTTAATTAATGTCTTTTTCAAAATTTGTACTAATGCTTTGTTGAAGGCTTCAGCTAGACCATTGTCTTTAGGGATTATAGAATATTCCGAGTCTATCCCATGTCTTTGAATAAAATTGTTCATTTTCGTATTTTTAAATGCTACTCCATTGTCTGATATGACTCTTAGAGGAATTTCATATCTATAGACAATATGATTTTTAAATAAATGAATAACTTTTTCTGTTTTAATTTCTTTGAGCTGTATCGCTTCTATCGATTTCGAGAAGTAATCAGTAGCTGCCAAAATAAATCGATGGCATTTAGACGATGGAGGGTCTATAGGACCCACTATGTGTGTGCCCTAACATTCAAATGGCCAAGATGCAATAGTTAGATGTAATACATTTGGCGGTTGATGTAAAACCACTCTATGTATCTGACATTGATGAAATTTCTTTGCAGTTTAAGACAATCAGTCATCATTGGTCGGCCAATAGTAACCCATTCTTTTTATTTTCATCTTCATATTAGGTTCAGATTGGTGTGCACCGCATATAATATAATGAACTTCTTTAACAATCTTTTGAGCTTCAGATTGATTTAGACATATTAACCACATTTGGTCAAAAGATCGCTTGTAAATGATATCATTTATTAGAGCATAGGACAATGTTCTTTGTTTTATTTGGCTTGCGATAGAATTGTTTTCAGGTAACCTTCCGGTCCGTAAATAATGAATAATTGGTTTTCACCAATCATCCTTTTCTTCATTAATTGTTGTTATTGTCATGTTTTTACCAATTTTGTGTAGATTATCCATGTCAAATTGATAAAGAACATGTCATCCTTTTATAGAGATCCGAATATCATCTTCTTCTGGACAAGTGTACTCTTTTGCAAGTTTTGAGAAAGCATCTGCTAAAGAATTGTCTCATCCCGGAATTAGGAATAAAGTTACATTAGGAATATGCTGAAGCAGTTATAGAGTGTAACAGGAGTATTGTTGAAGTCGAGGTTTCAATGTCTTGTATTTGTCGGCAATTTGATTAATGATCAATTGAGAGTCTCTGTAGATATTGATATTTATGATTTCCATTAGTATTGTCAATTCGAGATCGGTTATGAGCGCTTCATATTCAGCTTCATTATTTGTTTATGGTTCAGTCAAATAATAGGAAAATGGCATCATCGTTTCGTTTGGAGTGATGAAAATTAATCCTACTCCAGCTTTTCCTGGTATGATTGTCTGTTTGTCTTTGTGTTTTTGAGCAGATGACGCTCCATTAAAATACAATTCCCATCGTTGTGTATTTGAACTTCTTATTTTTAATATTTGTTCATCAGGTAAATCATCATTAAAGGTGAACCCGTTGGAATCGGGTGTGCTGCTAAGAAATCTGCCAAGATTTCTCCTTTAACGACAGGTAGTGGAACAAATGTTATATCAAATTGGAGCAATATCAGTGCCCATCTTGCTAATCTTCCAGAAAGTGCTCGTCGTGTCATTAAATATTGTAATGGGTTAAATCTTCAAATAAGATATATCTTATGAGAAATCATATAATGTCTTAGCTTTTGAACTACGAAAATCAAAGCTAAACAATGATTCTCAATTGTTGGATATTTTATTTCAGTTGGAACCAAACAACGGCTTAAATAATATAATGCATTTTCTTTTTCGTCGTCATTTACTTGAGCTAGTAATGCTCCAAGGGAATTATATAATGCCGCAGTGTAAAGGATTAGAGGTCTTCCTAACAAAGAGACTGCTAAGATAGAAGGTATTGTCAAATATTGTTTGATGTTTTCAAAGGCGTGTTGGCATTTTTCATCCCACACAAATTTGGTATCTTTTATGGTTAGGGTATTAAGAGGCTAACACCTACCTGATAAATTGGAAATGAAACGTCGTATATGTACTAGTTTTCCTTGAAAGGATCGCAATTAAGTTAAATTTTTAGGAGGCATATTTAAGATAGCTTCAATTTTGAGGGGATCAATTTCGATCCCACGATGTAGAACAACAAATCCTTAAAATTTCCTTGATGTAACACCGAAAGCACATTTTAAGGAGTTAATTTGAAGATTATATTGATGTAATCATTTGAAGAAAATTCTCAAATCGTACACGTGATCATCTTTTTGTATACTATTGACAACCAAATCGTCTACATAACATTCGACTTGTTTATGTATGAGTTCATAAAAAATCCATATCATGCCTCTTTGATAGGTTGCACCAGCATTTTTCAATCCAAATGGCATAACATTTTAGCAGTATATCCCTATGAGAGTCTTGAAGGTTGTATTCACTTCATCTTCTGAAAAAAAATTTATTTGATTATATCATGATGATCCATCCATAAAGGAAAATATTGCATGTTTGGATGCTATATCGACCATCAATTCTGAGATTGGTAAAGGAAATTCATCCTTTGGATATGCTTTGCTCAAATCCCTGAAGTCTAGACAGACCCTTATTTGACCATTTTTCTTTTTAACTGGCACTATATTAGTTAGCCAAGTCGGATAATTTTCTTCTCGTATGAAACCAGACCTCAATTAATTTTTGAACTCGGCAATGACTTATTGCTCTATTTTGATACGCATCCTTCTTGGAGCTTATTTAACAAGGATTGCAATTTAATTTATCCTAAGTTTGTGGACTGCAACTTCTGGAGCTAACATATGTATTTCATCATAAGTCCAGGCAAAGCAGTCTTCCTATTAATTAAAGTTGAATTACTTTTTTTGCTTCCATGTCATTAACGAATGAACTAATGAAAGTTGATTTTGGGTTTTCATTAGTCCCTATATTTATTTCTTTTAATTCATCAATTGTTTATTTAATTTCTTCTTCCAATTCTTGAGGGGCATCTTTGATTGGAAGATTAGATATTTGTTTAGAACCAAGTTCTTTGGTGATGACTAAGCAAAAATTTGTATCATCTAAAGGTTCTAGTGTACCGAATCCAATTCCCTCTTTAGAGTTAGGGTTTCTCTTATTGTTGTCCCACATTTATTCAATAAAGTGTGGTTGTTTTAAAGACCATTTTTTTAGCATTAAACTATTTTGAATAAATTTTTGTGCCGAAGGGGCATACAACTCAAAAGGGATTTTCATTGATTCTTGAAGTTTTTTATCTTCTAATTTTACATCAGTTTCAGTACTAGAAGAAGTAAAGCCAAGTCTAAACTTAATTGGCTTTTTAACATTACCATATAATTCCTTAACCACTAAATTCTCAATCTTAGAAGTAGAGATTGGAGTTAGGGTCATAGTGTGTTTATAATGATTAATCTTTTCATACATAGATTCAAATTGTTTTTCTTTGTATTCTACTTCAAGAGGTATCTTGAACTGAGGTTCTTTTAGTATTACCGATGTTATCTTTTCTTCTTTTACATCTTCTTCAGAGTCTAGGAGAATTTTGAACTTCAATGGTTTCTTCATTTTAATAATTGAGTCTTCTTTCTTTCGTCCTAATCCCTGCCTTAACCTCGAGTGCGAGTCTGATGAGAATTATCATCTTTTGTCTATGTTGAAGAAGAATAGTGTTTTCCATTTATTTTCTTTTCTTTGTCTTTCTTTTTAGATTCACCACAGCTTCTCTGGAAAATACTGTCTATTTTATTAGAGCATAATATGCAACATCTTCATGAATTCCAATTTCATTAACTGAAATTGGTTGCAGATCTCTTACGATTCAACATTCTTGTCCTTTTTGTCAATATTTATTGCATTGATACAGTGATGAAGTAACCATTTTATGTTCATGAAGCCATGGTCTGCCAAGTAGAGCATTAAAAGAGGTATCAGAATCGACAATATAGAATTTTGCCATTGTTACCAAGTCATTTATCTTTATGAGTAATGTTATTGTTCCTAGAGCCCGTTCTCCATGTTGGTTAAACCCTCGTAACCTTGTTGTATCTTTTGATGATTGGGGCGCGTTAATATCCAAATATAAAAGAGTCCTTAAATTCATAATGTTAAGTGAGGCACCTGGATCAATAAGTACCCTTGAAAGTGTCGTGTAATTTATATTTACTGTGATGTATAGTGGACGATTAAGATCAGTCATCCCAAGTAACAAGTAATTAACGGAAAAAGTGATTTTTTTCTGTTCTTCTAAGGAATAGGCTTCATTCTGGGTAATGTTAGCAATTTAAGCTAAGCAAATATCTGGGTCTAAAATGGCTTTTATTAATGTCTCCCTCATTTCTTTAAAAACATAAAGGCATCATAAATGCTCAGTTTTGCTAGTAATTTCCTCAGATGAGCAAATACATTATAATCCACCTTGTGAGGACAATCTTCATTTCTTTCAAATAATTGTGTATGTGTCGGAGGAACAATCTTTTTTATGTGACAATTAATTTTTTTTTTTCTTGGGGAGCCGTTCTAGGAGGTAGGACTTTTCCACTTCACAAATTGATTTCTATTATTTCTTTTAGTTTACTATCCAACTCTTTTATTTTTGAGTCTAAAGATTCCAATTCTATAGAAAATAGTGTTCCTTGTAACTGGATTGTAACAGTGTTTTTGTCATTGTCAAAGTTGTCATTAATGTTATTGTCGTTTTGGTTGTCGTTATATTGGTCGATATTGTGTACGATTTGAGTATTATCTAGTGGATTGAAATTGGTACCATCATTTTTAGAAGAATTATCCAAAATAGACAAAATGTAACCAGAACTAGAAGTATTATTATTCACATTAGTGGTAAAAAGGAAGTCATACAAGGTCAGCGGCTTGAGGGATTTTCTCCCTTCATCCGAGACAACTATCCTTGTAGAAGATAAAGAAGGATGAGAACTAGAAGGTATAAAAGAATAATAGTTCCCTTGTATAAAAGACCTCTAATCTTTTTTGGTTCTTTATTTTTCTTTTTCTTTCCTTTCTTAGAAGATATTGTAATTTGAAAGTCCGAAAGGATCTCCTCAGAAGATTTACTTTGAACAACATTGCTTCTATCTTTGTCGTCAGAATTATGGATAAGTTTATCAGAAGAAATCATATTGACTGAACCTTTTTCAGGTTCATTCAAATACTCTTTTTGGTATTATTATATTCCATTCTTTAAAATTACACTCTAACCAGTCTTTGAAGACAAAGCATTCTTCAATTTTATTACCGAGCATCGTGTGATAAGGACAATAATTGGGATTGTCATTCATATCAACATATCCTGGCCTTTTAGCCTCAGGTAGCTTTAACTCTGGCATTTTTAGCAGGCTACGAAATATTTTACTGATGGCTTCCATTTTGAATGGATATTCCTTATTCATTCTTTCAATCATTGTTCTCTTGTCTGTAGATACTAGAACTGGTTGTTGGAATTGTAATCGAGAAGCTGCCTATTGTGGCAGTTGATTTATATTCTGTCGTTATTTCTTTCGTTTGGAATAAACTTGGATCACTTGTTTGCCTTTTTATGCAACATTTCCTGGTTTCTTCTTAAATGTTTTTACAGACATTGTCTTTTCTGCTTAGTCCGTTACACTCATCTTCTTGGCTTCTTCTTGAAGGTTGGCAGCTTTACTGAGTATTTTTTCAAATGTCTTTATCGTAAATCCTTTTAACATGACTTCTATAGGGCCATGGAAAATTTTGAGCAAGATCTCAATAGCATGTTGTTCTTGGAGTTGTTGTTCACATTTCATGCTAAGATTTCTCCAGCGTAGATTGTAATCCATCAAACTCTCTCCTGATTTTGTTTATCAATTACCAGGTCACCAACTGTAGAATGGTGTTGTGCTCCAGTGAAACATTGCATGAAGAGGCTTTCGAGCTCTACAAAAGTTTTAACGGACTCGTTAATAAGTTTTGCATACCAGTAAAAAGCAACTCCTGTGAGACTGTTAACAAATTGACGGAATAAGAGAGTGTCACTTCCTCCTACATTGCAACAACTTGCTCTGAAGTGTGCAAGATGCGGACGAGGATTACCGGTCCCGTCAAACATTTTGAAGAGAAAAGGAATAAACCCTTTGGGGTATTGAACAAAATCAAACTCCTCCGGATAAGGTCTACCATTTAGAATTAATGATCTAGCCTTTACCCTAGCCATTGTTTCTTTTATCTTTTCTTCTACCAATTGTGTAATTTCTTTTTATGGAATTCCACTTTAGGGGGAATCTATTTTCTTTAGAGTGCTTTCTTTAATTTCTATTGGCTCTCTTTGGTCCTCTACAATGAGTAATGCCTTTGTTCTAATGATTTCAACGACAGACAATGGATTTTTTGGTAGATTTCGTAGAGCTACTAATAATTCTTCCATTTTTTATTCGAGCCGGTTAATTTGTTCATCTCATTAATGAATAAGAGCTCGTAACTCTACTTTTGTATCTTGTTCGCTTAATTCTTGTGCTAAGGAGGAAGATCGTGTTTCCACCATATTTATCTCGGTGTTCTCCTCGTTTGAACTATTTAAAGAATTATCCTTCCTTCGTATTAAAAATTGTTTGATGTCATTTTGCAACTTCTTTAATCTTTCCACGAATGATTTTATAGGATGTTTTTCACAAGTTTGTTCCTGAGAACTGTCGACAGGGGTACTCATGGTATCCGAGATTCCTCGTGATGATTCTCGTCTCCATACATTATTTTTTAGTATAGGCCGAGATATTGTGGGAAGTATATCATCGTTTTGCAAATAAGAAGGGTCTCTACGTTTTAGATTAAAGAAATCATTTTACCAGACGTGTCTTCTGCTTCTGATATTTATTTGTTATGCTTAGTTCTATTTTACATAACAATCACATATTTTGCTCTTAGCCCTAGACAAAATTTTACTGGTACCCGAGTGCACTGGTTGTCTAATAGGAATTATTGATCCCTTTTTAAGTAATTAGGATCTTCAATCGAGAGAATCCTTCTTTTCATTTTTGTAGAGAATGCACATCCCATTTTATCTAACAGTCAAAAAATTGAACACTTATTTTTTCGTGCTAATCTTTTAAACACAAAGGAGACAGCATGAATTGACGAAGAATTTCTAGGTTGGAAAATATTTTCCACATATTCAACAGGTATTAGAATATATTAAGTTTCCTTTGAGAAGGAAGGGTTCCCGAAAACACTTTGTTCAAATTCAGATGTTTCAAAATTGTCATCTTCATTCCATTTTTTCTTTCTTTTAAGGGAACAATTTTTATTTCTTTGTTGAATTTTTGAAACAATCTTGGAGCAAGATCTAACCTCATATATGAACGGAGGTGGAATGTTCTTCTCTTGTTCAACACAAATTTTCTTTCCTTTTCTATCAAGTTATTCTTCCATTTCTTCAAAAGTATATTTTTCTACAGGAATGTATTGAGGTAAATCTTCTATAATGTTAAGAAAGTCTTCATAAGGTTCCAGATTGAATTCCTTGAAGGATTGTATATTAGTTTGATATGGATTTTCTAATGCAAATTTTGTTTCATAAAATAATCCAAAATAATTCTGATAAAGGTAAACATCTTCATTGATCATTGTATTGAGACGTTGATAATAAGAAAAGACAGAACTCGGGGATTCCATTGCAACTTTATGAATATTCAAGAAGAATAAAATGTCTTGAACTTTTGTTTATAAACTGAGAATTTGTTTTATCATATTGTCGTTATGGAATGTCAAGAATAATTTTTCAAGTGTTAGATTTAAAGGATGTGATCTTATTTGTCAAACAACGAAACAACTTTAACAACAAGTGATTTAACAAAAGATTAGAAGAAATTGATCCCCAGCGGAGTTGCCAATTAAAATCTCCTGTTGGCATTCAGAGTTGTGTCAGAGATTTTCTCGGTGTCAATGTCATTGTTTTAGATTCACCAATCTATTTATCTATCATATCTCTCTAATCATCAAGAGATCTTATTTCTTCAGATCATGTAAAAGATCCTTGGATAATAAGAAACTTGAAGAATATAAGGGCGGATAAAATAGAAAATAGTAGATGTCGATGATAATGCTTATAAAGGTAGATTCTAGAATACTTTATTCTAGAAATTTTTATATGTGAAATTTTGATAACCAGAGATTTATAGGTGTGATACCTATCCTGAGTTCTTAAATCTCCTATAGGGGCAAGCTCACATAGTTAATTACATCTTAGACAATTTAAAATTGTCTAAGAAAACTTCTAATTAATTTAACCACTTGATTTTTAAGATGCTTCAAGAACATGGAAAGAAACGTCAATGTTCATTCCTAGGGGTAATATGTCATACTACACTAAGAGTTTGATTTTTTATCAATATCATTTGTTATGTCGATTTTATTTTTGTTTTGTTATTTATCATTTTTTTGTTGTTTTGTCTTGTAATTTATTATTTGTTTGGTGA
Source organism: Papilionanthe hookeriana x Papilionanthe teres (assembly GCA_022702705.1). Lineage (NCBI taxonomy): Eukaryota > Viridiplantae > Streptophyta > Magnoliopsida > Asparagales > Orchidaceae > Papilionanthe > Papilionanthe hookeriana x Papilionanthe teres. Next base: position 134,516,758 of record CM040425.1, on the reverse strand, counting down.
CTGTCCTAAAATTTTTGGTTTTATGGCTATCCTAAAAGTTTAGTTTGTGTTTTGTTTTGGTTTTGTCATTTTAACGTTGTTTATATTTTGTTTTGTTTTGTTAATGTTGTTGTTTTAATGTCATTTTGATTTTGTTTTATTTTTGTTTGTCCTGTCTTCATAATATCGCCTTGCAAAACTGAGTTAGCACATCCTATAACATGCAAAGAAGACAAAATTAATGTTGTCATTTCGTCTTGATTATCCTGCAAAACAGAGTTGACACACTCTATAACATGCAAAGAAAATTTAAATTGAAACTCATGTTTACCCTGTAAAGAAAAACAATGTTAGATTTAAAAGAAATAATGTCAAATTTATTTCTTAAAATTTTTTTATTTTAGTTGATAAATTTTAGATTACCTAGTCAAGATGTCACTAGCTCTGTCGTCCCAAGGCTATCAGGGGCCTTAATCTACGTAGTCTGAAAGGTGTTTAAACAAGGACCAAAAGACTCCCATCAACAACCAGAATTACGTCATCCAAGAAACCTTCGTAGATCAAGAACACTAGGGTTCAAGTTGCATTTAGTGATCTTTATTCATTAAGGTTTCATTTAATTCTTAATGTCTTTTTGGATTTTAGGTTGGAAAAGTTTTAAATTATTTACAATTTATGAACCAATTTAAAATTTTCCAAATGTTATTTTGATTGATTTTCATATGTCAGTTTTGATTTGTTTATTGTAATTTAGACTTAAGGAAAGGGGTTAAGTTTATTTAGATCTAATGTCTGTAAGATCTAATTAAACTTGAGAATTTTTAGATTCAATGAAATTTGAATCTATTAATTGTAAAAATAAAATATAAAATAAGTCAGACTTTAGATTTAATACCATTTGAAAGATGTAGATTAGACTTAAATCGAATAAAATCTAATATAAGTTAGACTTTAGAATTTTAGATTCGATGTCATTTGAAAAAAAAAGGTGTTAAGTCTAACATATATTAGACTTGAATTATGTAAAGTCTAACACAAGTTAGACTTTAAAATTTTAGGTTCAATGTCATTTGGATCTAAAAAGATGTTAAGTCTAATGTATTAAGTAAAATCTAACATGAGTTTGATTTTAAAATTTTAGATTCGATGTCATTTGAATCTAAAATGTGACTTAATTTAAGTAAATTCTATCACGAGTTAGACTTTAAAATTTTAGATTCGATGTCATTTGAATCTATAAGGTGTTAAGTCTAATGTATATTGGACTTAAATTAAGTAAAACCTAACATAAGTTAGATTTTAAAATTTTAGATTCAATATCATTTTAATCTAAAAGGTATTAAATCTAATGTAAATTAAACTTTGATAATTAGATTCAATGTAGTTTGAATCTAATAAATTTGATTTATTCTTTTAAGTTCAATATGGTTTGAACTTAACATTGGTTGACTTGGGTTCACTTTTGGTTGAATTCATGTTAGGTCTTGGTTGAGTTAGATTCGATATGGGTTAAACATAATGTTTGAGTTAACTTGGGTTCAATTAAGGTTAAACCTAAAGTTTAAGTTGAGTTAGGGTTTGACTTAGATTCAAGTTAGGTTGAATCTCAGATTAAGTTCAATATGGGTTGAACATAAATTTGGGTTTGACTTAGGTTCGTGTTAGGTTGAACTGAGCTAAAGTTCAATAAAGTTGCACTTAAGTTTGGGTTTGACTTCGGTTAAAGTTAGTTTGAACCTAAGTTTAGTTTGACTTAACCAAGTTTAATAATCTAGACGTAATTATAACTTAGGTATGATTAAACCTTAATTAGTTAAGGTTTAATATTTTAATTAGGTATAATGGGTAGACCTAATTAGGGTTTAGGTATGATTAAACCTTAGTTAGTTGAGGTTTAGGGTTTAGGTATGATTAAACCTTAATGATTTAATTAGGTCTAATGAGTTAGACCTAATCAGGGTTTAGGTATGATTAAACCTTTGTTAGTTAAGGTTTAATGATATAATTAGGTCTAATGGGTTAGACCTAATTAGTGTTTAGGTATGATTAAACCTTTGTTAGTTAAGGTTTAATGATATAATTAGGTCTATTGGGTTAGACCTAATTAGGGTTTAGGTATGATTAAACCTTAATGATTTAATTAGGTCTAATGGGTTAGACTTTATTAGGGTTTAGGTATGATTAAACCTTAGCTAGTTAAAGTTTAATGATTTTATTAGCTCTAATGAGTAAGATTTATTTAGGGTTTAGGTGTGATTAAACCTTAGCTAGTTAAGTTTTAATGGTTTAATTAGGTCTAATGGGTTAGACCTAATGAGGTTAAGGTATGATTAAACTTTAGTTAATTAAGGTTTAATGATTTAATTAGGTCTAATGGTTTAGACCTTATTAGGGTTTATTTAGTTAAACCTAATGTAATTAAGGTCTAACTTTGTTTAATTAGGTCTTAATGGTGTCTTAGACCTAATTGGGGTTTGTTTAGTTAAACCTAATGTAATTAAGGTTCTAAATTGGTTTAATTTGGTCTTAATGGTACCTAATTAGGGTTTTCCTAGTTAAACCTAATGTATTTAAGGTCTAACTTGTTTTAATTAGGTCTTAATGGTGTCTTAGACCTAATTAGGGTTTGTTTAGTTAAATCTAATGAAATTAAGGTCTAACTTGGTTTAATTAGGTCTTAATGGTGTCTTAGACCTAATTATTGTTTGTTTAGTTAAACCTAATTTAATTAAGGTCTAACTTAGTTTAATTAGGTCTTAATAGTGTCTTAGACATAATTATGATTTAATTTATATTAAACCTAAATTAATTAAAGTTTAAGAATGTTAATTTGGTCTAATGTTGGATTAAACCTAATTGTGTTTTGGTTTGAGCCCCTTTGATGTTTGAAATCAAATTTAACTTAAGTCATTGTGGCATAAATAAAATGAAATAAATTTTTGTTTTTTTATTTTTTATGTTTTTATGGTTTCAAATTTTGAAAAATTTAACCCTAATAAAAATGTCATCTTAAATTTTCAAAAGTCTAGAGTTTGTCATTTTAGGGTTTAAACTTGTTCCCCTAAATTTCTAACTAATTTCCAATTTAAATTTTTCTATTTTCTAATTTTTAGAATTATTGTTTAGAATAATTACTAAATCTCATAAAAATTAGGAAATGTCGTCCAAGAGAATTTTTGCTGGCCTTGGAAAAGACCAGAGATTGTTCCTAAGGACCTAGAGATTAATCCTTCAAATTTTCATATTTTTGTAATTTATAAATAATTTTTAATAAATAGAATACTCTAGAGAGTATTTAATTAATTAAAAATCAAATACAAGTCCTTAATTCATGATTTTAATTCCACATTGTTCCTCTCACTGCCTAGAGTTCAGAAGTATTTTTGTTTTATTTTTGTGATTTTGTTGTACAAAGTTATAAATTTGTTATTAGTTTAAAGTTTAACTAATTTAATTAAATCCATAACTAATTCAGAATAACCAAATGGTGCCACGTGTCCTCGGATTGATCGAAACACGCTTGATCCGCAGTGGGACTCCGAATAGCAAATCCAATGGGATTAAATCGCAGCCATCCATTTTTTAAAACATAAAACAGACGACATCCATGCATCTCCCTCCGTCTGGTGTATCCTGTTCCCTGATTACAATATACAATCCTTTAATTTTCTTGTTTAAATTTCTTCGTTTACAATAGTGCCAAAAAATTGACTCCAAAGCAAGGTAAGATTTCAATTATGTATTTAAATAGTAGGGATATTACACAAGTATGCATATCATTATCAAGTAATATAGAGCTTTTTGATTAAGCCCTGAATATCGATCCCACGGAGATCACGGTTAATCACGGTGGCTTTCAAGAGAAGTTCAAGTCTACAATAACACGTCCTAGCATGGAAAGTCAATAAATGTTTGGTTTTGATTAAATCCTAAATTTATTACTACAATAGAACTTCTAAACTAAAATTCTTAGAGAAAATGAAAAAGTGGGGTTTAATATATTATAAGTACTCTTCCTCATGCAATGAAATTAGTGACATGTGTAAAACTAAAACAAGCAGCGAGGGAGATTGTGACAAATAGGAGCAATTATATTCTCCCTCCACCTGGGGGCTAACTTCTCATAACAAAACTTTTGACATCAAACCAAATTAAGGGCTTTAGTCTCTTAAACATGCATATCTCCCTATTTATTTGCACTCATCCATATGGACTACATTCTCACCCATATAATCTCATGTGATTTTTACCAACAGTTGACTGAGATAATACCGCATTGGTTCTTACATGTTCTCACAATAGATTTTAACATGCAAGTTGATCATGTTAACATGTAAATGAAGATCAAAGTAAAATCATCACAATATTTTCTCACTCTACTCAATTCTATATCTTACACATGCATACTAATTCATTGTAAGAGGGAAGAGTAAAGAAAACTACTCAGTACATATGGAGAAACAACAAGAACTTTTCATTGAACAAGTCTTTGAAACCATAGAAACAAAGTACCAAATTCAAACCAAAATACAATGAAAATACTTATCATTGATGGAAATAAAACTCTCCTTGTATAGCAAAAGCAAACTCCTTGCAGTCCTCTCCAAGAACAAGTGAAAAGAAAAGAAGAAATTCTCACAATTTCTCTTTCTCTCTCACATTGTCGCCCCACTTGGGGCTCACGCCCAACTATTTTTCTTCTTCTCCAAGCCTTCTTCTCCTCTTCTAAACTTCTCCTCCTCTAAATCTTCTTCTTTAAGAGTTTCCAAGCCTAATTAAAATTTCCTAAGAGATGCTTAAGTGTCTCTTCAAAAAGATTCCACATTCAATGAATCATCCAATGGATTTCTTAAGTGCCTTTTCACTATAAGAGACATACATCTTCCATAATAACTCCATCAAACCAACCTAAAATCTTCTAGAAATTTTATTTAATCATTCCAAATGAATTTCCCATGAGATAAACTTTGCAACGCTTCAAACATCGTCCAAATCTGACTTATATTGAAGAAGTTATACAAAAAACTGTAACTGGCGGCTATGTGCCGACAGTTTGGCGCATAGGCCCCATTGATTGGCTGTTATGCACCCACTGGTGGTGCCTAGGCGCCAGACACTGTTACAAAGTGTCAGATTAGACCCGTTTTGCTCCAGTTTGCTCCGGTTCGACCTATTTTGCTTTGGTATGCTCCATTTTGGTCCATTTTTATTCCTTTTGCTTCAAATACTCCAAATTCTTCAATTTGATGTACCTACAACCAAAAACACAAGAAAACATACCTTTAAAGTGCAATATCTTTATAAAATATAGCATAAAAAGCAGTACATTTTAAGGTTGATCAAAATCCCCCAAACGTAAACATTACTTGTCCTCAAGTAATACTACATTTTTAAAATAATTTTTATAGATTAGAGTTAATGGGTCACCCTTTAGAATTGTTGAAATTTTGTTCTAAAAATGGATGGTTCAATCTAGAAGAATTTTTAGTGAATCAGACTAGCCCAGGGTCTAAGATATTTATCATCAAACTTGAGAATTTGTTTTCCTATCTATCTCAGAAAAATATGTAGATTTTTCAAACTTTGGATCCTATGAACTTTACTTTCTTGACTTAAGAACTCTCTTAAAATAATTTTCTCTAATATAAGTATAAAAAGCAAGCTTAGGATTGTTCTAAGTCTCTTACTTTAGAAAAGCTCAAGTGAAACCAATTTTTGATTAGGACCTCTCCTCACATTTTTTTCTTTTTCTTTTTCAGGATCTTTTTGATCCATTTTTTTGTTTTTTATTTCAGGATCTTTTTTATCTGATTTTTTTTCTTTTATACTCTTTTTTTTCTGTGAGGATTTCTATATATGGAGAATTCTTTAAATGATTTTTAATTCCACTATTCCCCTCTAAAGTTAAAACCTTTTCTTTCCTTCACTTGAAAAGATGTATTTTCTAAAATACTATCTAAAAGAGCCCTAAATGATTGAAAATAAAAATTCTAAGAACCCTTAATTTTCCAAAAATACATTTCTTCCTACTAAAGATAGTTATTAATTTTCCCATGTTCTCCAGTAAATATCCTTAACTCTAGGTTCACCCTTTTCATTAAAAATATCAACTATGTTTTTCTACTCCATTTATATTCTAAAAATTCTATCGTCCTTAAGGTGACTCCACATAACAATAATCATTTGAAATAAAATAGAAATTTATTTGTAGTAGTTTTGAAAAAAAGTAAGGTTTAAATTTGAAACATTTTGCTTTCCACCCAAACTTAAGCTCAAACATGTGTAATAATGAAGTACAAAAATATGCAGCAGGGAAAGATCACTTTTAAATTTACTACACATCCTGCAAAAATATCAACAAATAGCAGTTGCTAGAATATTGCAGTAGAAAGTAAATCTGGGCTAAACATGCTTGACATAACACTATAAGGAAATTTAAATTGTAGAGCAAGTACAAACTGATGATTAAACAAGAACACAGTTTAAACTTATAAAGGAATTTCTGATGCTAACAAGTTAAAAATATTAAGATAAGTTATGTTGTCTCCAGTGACTCATTTTACGTGACTCACAAACATAGACGCACAAACTCCAATACATAAACTCACATATTTCTTAAATAAACAACAACTGAGGTTAATTTGATCTCCATTCTACTCACATTTCCTCTCCTTGGTTTCAATTTCTAACTGAAGAAACTACACTAATAACGTGTGTGTATTATAAATTTTTTTATATGGTTATCACCAATGGACCAGAATTCACCTATTATAAAAGCTCATGTGTTTCCAATTTCAGGTTTACTTTAAGTCTAGGGTATACACAATCTGGTAAATAAAGTAGTGCAGTTCATCTAGATGTTGTTCACTAAGTAAGTTCATGAACTTACTCATTAAAGACAAAGTTAAATAAAGGAAGTAATAAAGTTGACAAGGAGTAGTCCAAGTCCAAACTCTATATGCTTCAAGGTAATGCTCAGCTCTAGTTGAGAACTAAGTCATAACAGACTCGTCAGCATGCTACGACCAGAAGTCATATACAAATTTAATCAAGCCCAAAGCATAACCTCACAACATTAACCAAAACTATTCTTACACAACAAAAAAGGATCAAAGTCCAACATCTCACTATTATCCAATCCAACATAACAATAATCACGCTAAAAAAATAACAAAGATAATCATGGGTTGAATCCCATAAAGCGCTTGGTCTAACATCGATGACGCGATGTATCCAATGTTTACTCTAGCTGACCCAGTATCAGAATCTCATTCATTTTGTATGTATCACGGAATATGCCATTCAGTGATTTTGAATAACTCTTTATTAAGAGACCTTTTACTGATTTCATCATTCAATCCAGGTTCTTCTTATGATTGAGTCAAAACTGAAGATATAAAGAATGGTGGTGTAGTAGAACTCCCTAAATATGTAGGCTTTTAAATTGTATAGGGTACATTCATCTTAAGTTCAAGAGATTTTTCAATAGATGTAATTAAAAGTTTACTATTTTCTATAACATCCATCATTTAACATCTCTCTTGAACATACATACAGTCATCTTTAAATAAAGTTTTCAACTCTTCATGAATGTCCATTTCAATCTCATCTGTTAACTTAATCTCAAAACTTTCTTAGAAATGGTCTTTATCTAGATAATCAATTTCATCCATCCAAAAACAATCATCATCTTTTCTCTCAGTTGAAATTTTCATAGTCTTTAATACATCAAAAGTTACTTTCTGATCATTAATATTCATAGTTAACACTCCTTTTTGCACATCTATCATAGCTTTTCAAGTAACAAGGAAAGGTCTCCCTAAAATAATTGGATTATCTTTATCGTCCTCCACATCTAATACAATAAATTCTAAAGGAAAGATAAATTTATCCACTTTAACAAGCACATCTTCTATGAGCCCTTTTGGATAAATGATAGATCGATCAGCTAACTGAAAGGCTACAGTAGTGGGAGAAGTATCAACTAAACCTAACCTTTTAAATATAGATAGAGGCATCACAGTAATGCTCACTCGTAAATCACATAAAGCTTTTCCACATAATTTTTCTCCAATTGCACAAGAAATTTTAATGCTACAAGAATCTTTAAGTTTCTGAGGAAGCTTTTTCTGAAGTGTAGCTCCGTACTCCTCACTTAGGGTAACTGACTCGTAATCCCCAAGTTTCCTTTTCTTGTTTAATATCTCCTTCATAAACTTTGCATAACTTGACATCTGTTCCAATGCTTCAGTGAAAGGAATATTTATTGTTAACTTCTTAAGTACTTTCAGGCAATTTGAAAATTTATTATCTAACTCATGTTGTCTAGGACTTTGAGGAAATGGAGGTGGTGGTTATTCTAAATTGATTTTAGTTGGAGATATAAATTTTTCCAAATCCTTAGAAACATGTTCATTAGGTCTTTTAGTTTCCTTTGTTTCTCTCATAACTTTTTTCTCTTTTCTAACCACATCCTTTATCTCTCCTCCACTTTTTAATCAGACAGCTTCTACATGTTCATTAGTGTTCTCTTTAGGATTGATCTCAATGTTGCTAGGAAGTATTCCTTTGGGTCTATTGCTAAGTGAATCAGTCATTTGTCCCAGTTGATTCTCTATGTTTATAATTGTAGCTTTTTGGCTTTGCAATTAGTTTCCTAATTGCAATACCACTTCTTCTATAGAAATCTTCTTATCCTCAAATTGTTGATCAATATTAGGGTCTGTGGATCTGAAGGTCTATAGTTTGTGTTCCCCTGATTATTCCAAGTTCCATTAGGATTTGCATGATTATTTTCCCATTGTTGATTTCCACCCCAGTAGTATGATTCCAGTTAAAATTAAGATGGTTCTTCCAACCTGGGTTGTAAAAGTTAGAATATGGGTTGTTTGTGGTATTTAAAGTTTAATATGATAAGTTAGAATCAATCATACGGTTAAATGAACTTTCCTCACTTACTAGAGAAAATTGAGGCTGGTTCATTTTAAATTGGCCCAACTTCCTTGATATTGCAGCAACCTGAGATGCAAGAATTGAAATCACATTTGTATCATGAACATTGGCTACCTTTTAGGATTTACCCTTGCAAAGAGACATTCAAATTCATTTGTAGCCATTCTTTCCATTAACGCATATGCTTTATCAAATGATTTTGACATTAATGATCCACCAGCGGTAGCATCAATTATAGACCTAAGGGATCCTACAAAGCCATTATAAAAAGTTTGAATGATTAACTAATTAGGCAGAGCATGGTGTGGACACTTTCTTAAAAGTTCCTTAAATCTTTTCCAGGCTACGTATATTGATTTCCCTTCATACTGACAAAATGAGATAATGTCATTTCTAAGTTTAGTAATACTTGATGGTGGAAAATACTTATCTAGGAATTTTTGAGTTAACTCCTCCCAATTTTTAATAGAGCCATGTGCTAATGAGTATAACGACATTTTAGCCTTATCCCTTAGTGAGAAAGGAAAAAGCCTTAATCTAACAACTTCGTCTGACATGCTGTTATAATGAAATATAACACAAAGTTCTAGAAAACATGATAAGTGTAAATAGGGATCCTCTGAAGGAGTTCCCCCAAACTGGTTATTCTGCACCAGTTGAATAATCGCTGGATTTAGTTCAAATGAGTCAGCTTCTACGACAGGGATTTGTATACTTAGTGAATTTCATCTATCATAGGATTTACATAATCCCTTAATGAATTAAAGATTTTCCAAGTTATTATTTTGAATATTTTCCATTTCCATTTCTAGTTTTTCAAGCGCTTTCTGTTTTTTGATTTTTTTTCTTTTTTTTTAAACTAAGGATGATAAGGCACAAGTCCTACAAATCCTTTAGCTCACATACATAACACAACTTACAATAAAGTATCAATTAAATAAAAAATATTTTCAACATAAGAAAACATTTTCACAAACACCTTATTTTTCACACAAACAGTTTCTTCACAACACGTTTTCATAAAAAAACATTTTTTACACAAAACAATTTTTACCACACTACAATTTTCCAAGTCTAAGACTAAATACTTCAACTAAAATCCTCCTAAAAGACAAGATCAACTGTTGCAATCCCCGACAACGGCGCCAAAAACTTGATCCCCGATTACAATATATAAGAGTTTAATCCTTTAATTTTCTTGTTTAAATTTCTTCCTTTACAACAATGCCAAAAACTTAACTCCAAAGTAAAGTAAGATTTCAATTATCTCTTTAAACAATAGGGATATTACGCAAGTATATGATGCCCCAAAAATATGTACTCTTTTAGCTATACATTTTTACCTATTTTTGGTGATATTGCACTTTAAAGAAATGTGTTTTTCATGATTTGTTGCAGGAATGATGATTATAGGTGATTGGAGTGAAAAGATGCAAAAAGGAACAAATTTGGAGCAAAATGGAGCAATTTGGAGGAAAACAGCTTCTGGCACCACCGACACCCTCTTTCAGAAACTTCAGCAATTATTGGCAGGATAGGGTGCCGCCGGCGCCCTATCTCGGTTCATTTTAAATTGAAGAGTTTTAGCGGATTTTTGAAGGGTTACTTGAAGAAACTCTTGTGGAATTCGTTTCTAACATAAAATTAAGTGTTCAAAATGAAAAATGAGAAGAGGATTACTGTAGAGAGTGTAAGAAAAGTGTGAGGGAGAGTTAGGGTTTGTGATTTGAAGAGAGATTCTTCTCTAAGGAGGGGAGAAGAGGGAATAAAGTGAGAGATTTCTTCTTCATCTTGATTCCAAGGAGGAAATCAAGTGTTGCAAGGAATAGAAAAGGAATCAAGGGAACTTCGAAGGAATTTGCTTGGGGAAGAGAAGGAGATAAGTTGTATTTGCTATTGTGATTTGTATGACATTTCTTTTATATATAAAATCCATATTTTATTGTATCTTCTCCATGATTTGTGAGTAGTTTCCTATGCCTTTCTTCTTGCATAAACTAGTAATGATGTGGTGATGTGGAATTGATGTGCCCTTAAAGTGTTATAAAAGTTCTGATGGTCCTTTCATTTGGAAGTTAATTTACTTTTCAATCCGGCCAATTGATTTGTTAAAATATGTTGAGGAACATTAATTCCAAAAGAATTGAATGTTCTACAACAAGAATGAAGAACCCATTCAATGTCCGTGAATGAATTGCATAGTTCATGGGGATTGAGTGCAAATAAATAAGGAAATGAGTTTGGATGGACTTCAAATTAGAGGTTTCATGGTGACAGAATGGGATCCCCAATTTGGTCCTAAGATTGGTAACTAAAGCCTATGGTTAGCCTTCGGGTGAAGGGTGAGTGGGAGCTCCGTAGTGAGAGTCGGTATCCTCCAAGTCTAGCCTTAGATTTAGTGACTAAACTTAAGATATGTCAATGTTCTTTACATGCTTGGAAGATGAGGCACTCTTTTAAGGGTAAAGAAGCAAATATGCTCCTATTTGGCACAATACAAAAAATTACCATTCTTCATCATTCACACATCATGATCTTTATGCAGGAAGGAAGACACTTTTCACATAGAAGTATCTTATAAATCACATAAGTTAGTGTGTGTTAGTTAAATTAGTTTAGTAAGTAGAAGTAGTTGTAGTAGCTTTATTATTACCATACTTTGCATTCACTAGTTGTAGTACACTTGAGTAATTGTTACAGTTGGAATTACATTTTAGTGCTATATTATCTGATTTAAAGAACGTTTCCTTCCCCGTGGGATCGATAACCAGGACTCCATTAGAGCCCTGTATTATTTGATACGATACGTATACTTGAGTTGAATTTGTGACTTTACTAAATCATTATAAATATATAAATCTGAATTCATAAATTTTTGCATTTTTAAGCATATATAAAGTCACTGTCAAGTTTTTGGCGCCATTGCCGGGGAAGGTAGAAAAACTGTACTTATTTATAGATATTGTAGTAACTGAAAAGCTTTACTTTGTAGTATATTTGTGTGCTTATTTACTTTTTTAGTGTGATTTTGTATGCGTAGTAGTGGATCTGTAGATTTGATACCTTACGATTCAGAGTTAGAGCGTACTATTAGAAAAATTAGAAAACAACAAAAACAAATTGAAAATTACTTTGAAATGGTGAATAATCAAGAGAATCAAAATATTAATGTTGGAAATTTGCCAAGACCCTTAAGAGATTATGCTAACCCAACAGCAGATGAATTTCCTATAACTATTCAATATCCTGATGTTGCTGCTAATTCGTTTGAACTTAAACCTGCTATTATCCAAATGATACAAAATAATCAATTCAGAGGAACACCTAATGAAGACCCAAATTTACATCTCGCTAGTTTTTTAGAAATGTGTGATACTTTTAAGTATGACGGAGTGTCGAGTGATGGTGTGAGACTTAGACTTCTTCCTTTTTCCTTAAGGGATAAAGCTAAGGCATGGTTAAACTCGTTAGCACCTAGATTTTTTCGAACTTGGGGAGAACTTTCTCAAAAGTTTCTATCAAAATATTTCCCTCCATCAAAAACTGCTAAATTAAGAAATGATATCACCTATTTTTGTCAGTTTGAAGGAGAGTCAATATATGAAGCTTGGGAGAGGTTTAAGGATCTTCTTAGGAAGTGTCCACATCATGCTTTGCCAGATTGGTTAATAATTCAAAATTTTTATAACGAATTACTGGGATCATTGAGATAAATTATTGATGCTGCTGTTGGTGGATCGTTAATGTCAAAACCTTTCGATGAAGCATATTCATTGATTGAAGTGATGGCTACTAATAATTTTCAATGGCTCTCTGAACGGGTAAACCCTAAGAGAGTAGCTAGTGTTCAAGATTCTGATATGATGACTACGATAGCTTCTCATATAGCAGCACTTTCTAAGAAAATAGATCAATATGGAATGAATTATTCTCAACCACCCCCAGTGTTAGAGGAAGATTCATTTCGACAGATAACTGAATCTCATACACCTTATTAGACTTTAAATGCGATTAATAGATCTAATAATCCTTATTCGAATTATTATAACTCTGGTTGGAAGAATCACCCAAATTTCAATTGGAATAATAATAATGCTATTGTGAACCCACAATGGGGGCACAATTCTATAAACCCAGTTGGAAACTCAAACAACCAATGAAATACTAACTTTAGACCATCTTATCCTCCTGGATTCAATAATAAACCACAGTTTAAGGATAAGAAGTTGTCTACAAATGAAATGATTTTGAATATGGGAAACCAATTATAAGTTCAAGGTGTTGTGATAAAAAATATTGAAAATCAATTGGGACATATTTTCACTACGCTTAATAATAGACCTTCTAGAATGCTTCCTAGTAATGTGGCGATCAATCCAAAAGATCAAAACAAGGAGCAACTTAAGGCTATTCAATTAAGGAGTAGAAAAGAATTAGAAACTAGAGTTTAGAAAGAAGTTGAAGAAGAGAAGTAGAAGTTGAATATTGAAAAAGGTTCAAATAAGATTTATCCATACTTGGAATATCCTCTTGAACCAATGAAGATTACTATTGAGAAACCACCTCCACCATTTCCTCAAAGATTGAAGCAGAAGAATAGGGATAAGAGATTTGGAAAATTTTTGGAAATCCTTAAGAAGTTAACAATAAATATATCGTTTGTTGAAGCATTAGAACAGATGCCTTATTATGCGAAATTTATGAAGGATATTCTTAAAAAGAAGAGAAAGTTCACGGATCATGAGACTGTTACACTTAGCGGAGAGTGTAGTGCAATAATTCATAAAAAGCTTCCTGAAAAACTTAAAGATCTTGGTAGTTTCACTATCCCGTGTGCTATAGGTGAAAAGTTTTTTGGAAGAGCCTTATGTGATATGGGAGCTAATATTAACCTTATGCCTTTATAAACTTTTAAAAGATTGGAGTTGGAGAAATTTCTCATACATCTCTAACTCTTCAATTAGCCGATCGTTTTATTACTTATCCTAAGGGAGTGGTAGAAGATGTGTTAGTGAAAGTTGATAAATTTATCTTTCCTGTGGATTTTATTGTGCTTGATATGGAGGAAGATAATGAAATTCCAGTTATTTTAGGAAGACCATTCCTAGCTACTGGAAGAGCTGTAATTGATGTTCAAAAAGTGGAATTAACTATGAGAGTTAATGATCAATAGGTGACCTTTTATATTTTGAAGTATATGAAGTATACCTCAGTTGCAAAAGATAATGAATGTTTTAGGATGAAAGTCTGCGAATATTTGAGAAATGATTATTTAAAGAGATGTTTGAAAAAAAAGTGGAATATGAAAATATAATTGAAAATGAAACTAGAAATGAAAAAGATTCAGATAATGAGAAGAATAAGGAGTTGGAGTATACTCAGGAGAAATTTGAAGTGTTAGATACCATGGAAGGTGGAGATAAAAGTTTAATTTCATCTATTATTAAACCTCCTGAACTTAAGATGAAAATTCTCTCTAAGCATTTAAAGTATATGTTCTTAGGAGAATCATCTACCCTACCAGTTATTGTATCTTCGGAGTTAACTGAATATCAGAAACAAAAATTATTGGAAATCTTAAAAATATACAAAAAAAGCTTTTGGATGGACTTTGGTAGATATCAAAGGAATCAGTCATTCGATCTGTATGCATAGAATTTTATTAAATGAAGAACATAAACCTAAAGTTGATCCGCAAAGGAGATTAAATCCTATAATGAAAGAAGTAGTTAAGAAGGAAATTTTAAAATGGCTTGATGCCGGAATTATTTATCCTATTTCGGATAGTGCTTGAGTAAGTCCAATTCATTGTGTACCGAAGAAAGGCGGAGTGACCGTGGAAGTGGATGAAAGGAATGAAATTTTACCTACTAGACAAGTTAATGGATGGCGAATTTTTATTGATTATAGAAAACTGAATGCTGCCACTCGAAAAGATCACTTTCCTATTCCTTTTCTCGATCAAATGTTGGATAGACTTGCTGGACACAAGTACTATTGCTTTTTGAACGGATATACTAGTTATCATCAAATACCTATTGCTCTTGAGAATCAAGAAAAGACAACGTTACTAGCCCCTATGGAACATTTGCTTTTCGAAGAATGCCTTTTGGACTGTGTAATGCACCTGCAACTTTTCAAAGATGTATGATGTCTATCTTTAGTAGTATGATAGATAATGGAATAGAAGTTTTCATGGATGATTTTTCTGCGTTTGGAACTTCATTTGATATTTGTTTGGAAAACTTCGCAAAAGTTTTGGAACTCTGTGAGAAAACAAATTTAGTTATGAACTGGAAAAATGTCAATTTATGGTTGCAGAAGGAATAGTGCTTGTGCATAAAATTTCTGAATATGGTATGGAGGTTGATCCTGGTAAAATTCGAGTGATTGAGAGATTACCACCACCCACTACTGTGAGAGAGGTGTGGAGTTTCTTAGGACATGCTGGATTTTACAAGCGTTATATTAAAGATTTTTCTAAAACTACTAAACCTTTGTGCCAACTTCTAGAAAATTATAGGAAGTTTGATTTTAATGATGAATGTTTGTGTGCTTTTGAATTACTTAAAGAAAAATTAATCACTACTCCTATAATTTTTTTACCTAATTGGGAGAAACCCTTTGAATTGATGTGTGATGCTAGTGATTATGCTATTGGAGTTGCGTTGAGGCAAAGGTATGATAAAATCTTCAAAGTCATTTACTATGCTAGTAAAACTCTTAATGATGCTCAAATTAATTACACCACTACTGAAAGGGAGTTATTAGCTATATTATTTGCTTTTGATAAGTTTAGACCTTATTTAATTGGGACTAAAAGTATAGTGCATACTGATCATTCAGCTATCAAGTATTTAATGCAAAAGAAGAGTGCCAACCTAGATTGATTAGATGGATACTCCTTTTGCAAGAATTTGATTTTGAGATTGTTGATAGGGAAGGATCTGATAATCAAATTACTGATCATTTGTCAAGAATAGAATATGATAAATTTTCTGAATTTGAGAAGGAAGTTGCAGAAACTTTTCCTGATGAACAATTGTATATTCTTATGGAAAAGAATTTACCTTGGTATGCTGATATTGTGAATTATATTGTGAGTGATATTATACCATCAGATTTAATAAGGCAACAACAAAAAAAATTTGAATATGATGCTAAATTTTATTTTTGGGATGAGCCCTATTTATATAAATAGTGTAAGAATCTGATTATTAGAAGATGTGTGCCACATGAAGAAATTAATCCAATTATTTAGAGATGTCGTGATTCTGAATTTGGAGGTCATTTTGATGTTGATAAAACGACTTATAAGATTTTACAATCTGGATTTTATTGGCCTACTCTTTTTCGTGATGTTTATAAATATGTTAAATTTTGTGATCGATGTCAAAGAGTAGGTAATATTTCTAGAAGAAATGAAATGCCTCTGAATTATAATTTGGAAGTTGAAATTTTTGATGTATGGGGATTAGATTTTATGGGACCATTTACACCTTCATTTGGAAATTTATATATATTGGTCGTTGTTGATTATGTTTTGAAATAGATTGAAGCTGTTGCTTTACCAAGATGTGATGCTCGGAGTGTTTCTATTTTTTTAAAGAAAAATATATTTACAAGATATGGAATGCCGAGAGTGATTATAACTGATGGTGGATCCAATTTCAGAAACAATCAAATTAAGAGATTAATTGAAAAATATAATATCATTCATAGGATCTCTACTGCTTATCGTCCCCAGATTAGTGGTTTAGCGGAAGTATCGAATCGGGAAGTTAAAAGAATCCTTGAGAAAACAGTGGATATTCATAAATTAGATTGGTCTGCTAGATTAGTACCACATTATCGGCTTATAGGACTACTTTTAAGACCCCTATTGGAATGTCTCCTTATAGACTAGTATTTAGCAAAACTTGCCATTTGCCGGTTGAATTGGAGCATAAAGCATATTGGGCGATTAAGGACTTGAATTTTAATTTGAAAAATGCGGGAGAGAAAAGATTTATGCAATTGAATGAGTTGGAAGAAATTAGAAATGAATCATATCATAATGATAGAATTTATAAAGAGAAAATGAAATTGTGGCATGATCAGAAGATATTGAAAAAATGATTTGAACTTGGAAAAGACTTTTATTATATAATACGAGATTGAAATTATTTCCTGGAAAACTTAAGTCCGGATGGATCGGACCTTTTACTGTAGTGAAAGTTCATTCTTTCGGAGCTTTTGATATCGAATATCCTAAAACTGGAAATATTTTCAAGGTTAATGGGCATCGTTTAAAACCTTACTTTGGAGGGTTTTTACCAGATTTCAAAGAGATTTTATTGTTGAGTCATCCTAGTTAACTGAATGGTTTGTCGGGCTGACGACGTTAAACCAAGCGCTTTATGGGTGGCAACCCATGTGTACTTGTGTGTTGTGTTTGCTTGCTTTTTGTTTGATATTTAAGAATCCTAATGACCCCTAAATAAGTTAAAAATTAAAAATAAGCGCCACCGGTGCTCCTATCGAGCGCCACCGGTGCCCAAATTATGGTTGACGGTTTTTAAATTTTAAAACGTAGTTTTTGGCGGTTTTGAGCGGGATCTTCTTCCTTAAAACACACCAAAACTCCATTTTAAACCCATAACCACCAGAAAAATGAAAAATTCCTTTCCCAATTTTCATCCCATGGATTCCTACTCCATTGAACTCCCTAGATCTCGCATTTACAACAGACAGAAGTTCGTTAGTTTCGAGTTGCAGCGTCTATTCCATAAGGTGATGGTGAAAAGAAGGATTATCAAGGAAAGAGGCTTTGTGAATCGTGGTTTGGAGAGTCCGACTACAAGAGTTGAAGAGATAGTAAAGCAAAGGCGTTGGGAAGTGTTATGCTACACTACGGCCGCAGTGGTTGTTCCGGTCATGAAAGAATTTTATGCAAATCTACATGGGATCAACCAAGGATGTATTTTTATGCGAGTTAGGTATGTATCATTCACTCCTGCGAGGATTAATGATCTCTTAATGATTGAGAATGTACCTATTTGTCATTATGCAAATTTTAATGCGACGAGCGATGATATGAGTGAAATATATCATTATTTGACGGATGAGAATGAACAATGGGAAGTAAGGGATAATGGATATATCAGATTCTCTTCTTCATCCTTAAATCTGGTATCAAAGCAGTGGCATTACTTTATTTCAGAAAAATTAATTCCTACTATGAAGATAAGTAAGGTAACGCTGGAAAGTGCTATTCTGAATTTCTGTTGGGATTGATTGTGCATGGGTCTAAATATGGGCTTGGACACCCGTCCACCATATTTCTGTTATGTAGTCAATCACAAGTACCATATAAGAGTTGGGAAAAAGTTCTTCTGATCAGCCTGGACACCATGTAGTCAATCACAAGTACCATCCTTAAATATGGGCTTGGACACCTGTTGATCCAAATGATCTTTATGACTACCAAGTAGTAGGAGGTGAATGAGATATGGATTTTCTTGCTGATCAGCCCACTGAGAGTTCACAACCTATTCAGCCTTACTATTCTGAAAGTTTGAGGGTGATATTGAAGAAGATAAAGAAGTTGGAAAATGAGGTACCGAATGTTTTGAATGTTATTAATAATATTTCTGATTTATTTAATCACATTGATTGGAGGATGAAAGAGCAATTTGATCATACTGGTAGGATTGAGTTGGGTTTGATTAATCTGTTGAAGAAGAATGTTGTGGTGGCTGAAGATTCATCTGATGAATTCCCATATCATCCCTTCTACAATCTGTTCGTTCATCGTCAATCAATCGGAGAAATTAGAGAGGAAGATAGTTCTGAGACTGATGAGGAGTAATTAGTGGATTTTGTATGCTGCTTTGTTAAGTTTGAGTGTTTTCTTTGATTATTATGTTGTTTGATTTGCTTTACTTTGCTTTAGTAGGGTGTGCTTGGACTATGCTTTGATTTATTGTGTGTACTTAAGACTTAGTGTTTGCTTATCGTAGTGTACTTGCAACACTAAGGATCTAAGGAGTGTTGCTTTTATTTGATGAACATATGTGTGTAATCGTTGTATCGTGGATTTTATATATGAAAGTGATGTGATGTGTTGTTTGTGTAAACTGATGTTGTTTAGTGTTTGTGAGATGAAATAGATGCTTGTTGATGTGTTAAATAGGACTGGGGAGGTTGAAAAAATTGAAATTGCGACAAAAAAAAATTTTGAACCCAATGGAATTTTGGATTGGGCTCTGCCGGCGCCCAAATCCAGAAAGTTTGGCTATTATTTTTAATAGAGCACCGCCGGAGCCCAAATGCTGAAAAAAAAAATTACTTGGGACCCATTTTTCCGCCATTTCCTTCATCTCCCAGCTCCATGTTCGCGATTTTGAAACTTTGGGGCTCGTTAGATCTTGGAGTAGAGAGGATTTCAAGGATTTCTGAGGCTGGCTCTGCACTTCTCTTGGTAAGAGCTTTACTTTAAGCTAAAATTTTTGGATTTTCACCATGTGAAACTCTCACATTGTTTGGATGATATTTTTGGGAGATTTTTGAGAAAAAGTGTGGTTTCCTATGGTGTAATTTGTTCTTACTTGTTTAGATTAATGCTTGGAGTTAGTACATTGTGGATTTGGGATTTATTAGTAAATTTTTGCATTTTTTAGAAATTCACATGGCTCCTAGAATGAGTAAGGGGAAGCAAAAATTTGATTGGGAAGACGAAAGATTTGTTAATATTAAGGCTCAGTTTCGCTTCAACTCTTTGTTGCAAAATAAGAAGTGTATTCATAATCGAGCGTTTGAGAATCCTGGTGGATCTGTGGAACAGATGATTTCTGAGCAGAATTGGGAGCGTTTCTGTTACTTTTCTGCTAATGCTGTTTTGGGAGTAGTCCGAGAATTTTATGCTAACGTGCTCTGGTCTGAAACGAAATATGTGCTAGTCCGAGGGAAACTGGTTGAGTTCACCCCACCACATATCAATGTATTTTATCAAATTCAAGAAACTTTTGTTTGTAAATTTAAGAATTTTGATACTAGTGAGGGGAATTTGATTTGTGTGATCACTTATCTAACCGATGGAAGAGGGGAGTGGAAGATGAATCAGAGACAGATGATTAACTTCCTTGCTTCTACTTTAAATGTTGCTTCTAAAGCGTGGCATTATTTCATTTCTGCGAGACTGTTACCTTCTTATCATCACAGCGAAGTTACTAGGGATCAAGCTAATTTTGAATTATTGCATCCAGAATATGAAGAAGATCGATATTGGAGCCATTGTTTTCAAGAGCATTCACTCTATTGCCAAAGGAGAAACCACTGTTGGATTAGGATGTCCTGCCCTAATACATGCCCTTTGTGTTCAGTGTGAAGTTGAGTATAGTAGTTCTGAGGAAGTGGCGATACCTTTGAGACCAATTACGAAGACCATTATTGGTACTTATGAGGCTCATGTGGGTGCAAGAGAGGATAGTAGGAGTACTGATAATCCTACCACGAGTGACCCGTTTTTTGTATTTCCAAATACAAGAATTTGTTACCACTGCTAGAAAATTTAATTTCTGGCAAAGGCGCGAAACACTTGACCCAGAATAACTTGCTATATAGATGTTTACCAAATTTAAATTTACGGCAATAACATTAAATAAAACTTGATTGCTACTCGAATGCTAGGCCGTTATCGATTAATACTTTTTAAATATATGTTTATATAGCAAAATATAATTTTAAAGGAAAATATTTTATATACTTTTTGGGTACTACGCAAGTATACGTATCGTTTCAAGTAATAAAGGGCTTTGAAACAAAGACCCCAATATCGATCCCACGGGGAAAAATGGTAATAAATTTTTAAATATTATATTTCAAATTCTTTTTGTATTTTTAATCTAACTATAAATTACATTTAATTTACTAGATGCAGATAAAGAAAACAATAATAATAAGAAAATGATTTTTGAAAACAATATAAAACAAACAACTTTCTTCCTTTCAATTAATCCAAGATTTTTAAGATAATTTAATATTCGTTGGAGAATCTAAATTATGGTATTGTGCCAAATAGAAGCATTCCTATTCTTTACCCTTTGATCCAAGCGCAAAGAACATTGGTTAATCTACAGATCAGGTCCGAATGTATTGTTAGTAGAAGGGGTTAATCTAGGCTCACACTACTAGATGTCCAAGGGTGGCTATGGTCGGCCCTAATAGTGACCCTTTCCTTATCTATAAATCAAATTATAGGAATTTAGTCTGTCACTCTAAAAACCTATCAATTCTACGCCCTTTAAATCTTATCTTCCTATTTATTTGCACTTCACCTTGAATAGCCTGGGCATGGCCTTCGACTACCCAAAGATTCATGTGACATTTACAAGTTAAGATTTCTTCTCCTTCTAGGTCTCAAAACTCTTCAACAAGTTTTAACAATTTAAATGGCCAATTTAAAAAGTAAAGTAAGATCAGGTATTAATATCATCACAATGTTTTGAAAATATTTTGATTTTCAATTCTCCATCGAATTTTATATTATCTTATTTATATTTTCATAATTGAAGGAAGAAAGTAAACTAACTATTCGAACACATCGAATATAAACAAGAAAACATAATAAATAAATTTTGAATAAAAAATAAAATACTTATCTCAAATACTCCTTCTACGGATCTTCGATTCCTATCGACTCCACGAGTGTAATGAACTCCAGATGCAACAACTTGAAAATAAACTCACTAAACTAAATAAAAGTGGCCCTAAATTTCTCTCTCTATTTCTCTCTCTAAGGATGAGAGTGGCTAAGAGATAGGGGATACAATGGGGGCACTTTTATTTAGTTTAGTGAGTTTATTTTCAAGTTGTTGCATCTTGAGTTCATTACATTGTGGAGTCAGTAGGAATCAGAAGATTTGTAGGAGTATTTAAGATAAGTATTTTATTTTTGATTCAAAATTTATTTATTATGTTTTGCTGTTTATATTCAATGTGTTCTGAGTCGTTAGTTTAATTTCTTCCTTCAATTATGAAAAGATAAATAAGATAATATAAAATTCGATGGAGAATCGAAAATCAAAATATTTTCAAAACATTGTGATGATATTAATACTCGATCTTACTTTACTTTTTAAATTGGCCATTTAAATTGTTAAAACTTGTTGAAGAGTTTTGAGACCTCGAAGGAGAAGAACTCTTAACTTGTAGATGTCACATGAATACTGGGTAGTCGAAGGCCATGCGCGGCTATTCAAGGTGAAGTGCAAATAAATAGGAAGATAAGATTTAAAGGGCGTAGAATTGATAAGTTTTTAGAGTGACGTACTAACTTCTTATAAATTTATTTATAGATAAGGAAAGGGTCACTAGTAGGGCCGACCATAGCCACCCTCGACATCTAGTAGTGTGAGCCTAGATTAACCCATTCTACTAACAATACATCCGGACCTGATCTGTAGATTAGCCAATGTTCTTTGTGCCTGGATCAAAGAGTAAAGAATAGGAATACTTCTATTTGGCACAATACCATAAAATAGATTCTCCAACGAATATTAAATTATCTTAAAAATCTTGGATTAATTGAATGGAAGAAAGTTGTTTGTTTTATATTGTTTTCAAAAAATCATTTTCTTATTATTATTATTTTCTTTATCTGCATCTAGTAAATTAAAAGTAATTTATAGTTAGATTAAAAATATAAAAAGAATTTGAAATACAATATTTAAAAATTTATTACCATTTTTCCCCGTGGGATCGATACTGGGGTCTTTGTTTCAAAGCCCTTTATTACTTGAAACGATACGTATACTTACGTAGTACCCAAAAAGTATATAAAATATTTTCCTTTAAAATTATATTTTGTTATATAAACATATATTTAAAAAGTATTAATTACTAACGGTCTAGCATTCAGTAGCAATCAAGTTTTATTTAATACTATTGCCATAAATTTAAATTTGGTACACATCTATATAGCAAGTTATTCCGGGTCAAGTGTTTCGCGCCTTTGCCAGAAATTAAATTTTCTAGCAGTGCTAACAAATTCTTGTGTTTGGAAATACAAAAATTGGGTCAAGTTTTTGGCGCCGTTGCCGGGGATACAATGGGGGCACGTTTTTCTGAAGGAGTGGACTCCTATTTATAGGCTTTAAGAGTTGCATTGAGGCACCTCTTCAAAACATGTCCACATTCAATGAATCTTCTAGAAGGTCTGTCTGGCGCCTAAGCGCCGGAATCTGGCACCTAGGCGCCGGACACCGCGTCCAGTTCTTCGCACCTCTTCGCTTTGGCTTGCACCTCTTCGCGATTAAAACCATTTTGGAGCGTCCAAATGCAATGTATCACATGTCCTATTATCAAGGAACAACTGCCAGTCTTCTAGAATGTCCAATAACCGCTCACTCCGTCAAAATAACCGTCCAAAAGTCGTCAAAAACTCGACGGCTTCGTATCGAGTCCGGTGCGTAGGCGCCAACTTCGGCGCCAGCGCCGTGCCATAATTTTTTATAATTCTTGTATTTTGCTCCATTTTTGCTCCTTTTTGCTCCTTTTTCACCCTTTTTCCTTTTTTGGACCTTTTTACATCACCTACATCCAAAAACACAAAAATACCTTTCATTAAAGCATAATATCCTTAGAAATTGATAAAAATTAAGGCATAAAAATAGGTATTTTTTTGTGGATCAAAATCCCCCAAACTTAAATATTACTTTTCCTCAAGTAACCTTTTTTACTATATAAAATGTATAACCTTTGGAATAAAAGATAAATATTTAAGATTCTTTATAATTTTTGATTTTATAAAGTCTTTAGTAAATTATTAACCCAATTTCACTAACTAGGTTTAATTTTAAGAATTTAAAGAATATTCAACTACCAAATCATAAGATTTCAAATTTTTCATCCATTTTGAAAATAATAGAAGTTTACTATTTTAAGATCTCATAGATTATTTACAAGAAAAAGATCTTATTGAAAAACCTTTCTTAAATAAAGATCATGCATAAAAATTAAGTAAAATATGTAACTAGTTTTCCTTCTATAAAATAATTCAAGTGAAGCCAATTTTTTATTAGGCATTTCCTCAAGCTTTTCCTCTCTTTTCTTTTTTTTTATATATAATTAGAGAGGATTACTATATCTGAATAGCCTGTTAATGATTTTGAACTTCACTATCCTTAACTTATATTTTCAAAACTTATACATTTCCACTTAATTATTATAACATGAATAAAAATTCAAAAAAAATTTCAATCTTTTCTTTTTTCAAGTGATAATTTTTTATTATTTAATACTTCTAAAATTCCATTATTTCAACCATGAATAGAAAAATTCCTTAATCTTATTCTTCTTCAAGTTAAATAATTCAATTCTTAAAATCAATCAAAGTTATTAAAATTTTTGTTAAGTTCACTAAATTGTTTATAATTTCAAAAATAAAAGTGATCTTAAATAGATTCTTCATTCCTTAAGTTATGTTAAAAAGTTTTTTTTTAAGAAAATATTAGCTTTTCAAGGACAAATAAAATTTAAATTTGAAAGTATTTTCCATTCCCCCAAACTTAAGTTTTGGTATACCATGAAAACTTAAAAGTATGAGAGAAAGAAAATCATAATTTTAAAAAGGAAATTTTTATAAGTATGTAAAAACGATCTTAAAAAGAAACATTTACTTCTACTCATGCTTTTATGAATAATAAAGATAAAATTGAAGTAGGTATAAAAAGTAAGAAGGCTAATTTTTATGATTATACTAAATTTAAAGCAAAATTAAAGCAGAACAAAATTACTAATTACTAAACAGTAGACTGAAACAAACATATCATAAATTAACTCTAATCTCAGTCTCAAACACAATATACTAAGAATATTCTAACAACAGAATCTTAACACTAATCAATCCACACAGGTACATAACAAATTAACATACATCAAACATCAAAATAAACAAATAAACCAAACAAAATAAACTAACAACAAAGTAGTACAACATAGAGATTTATCAACTACTAGTCACTGGCTGTAGCCTCATCATCATCGTCGTCACCAAAGGAAAACTCAACATCCTTAGGATCAACAAATGGTGTGAAACTAGGAAAAGTAGGGAAACTAACATCATGCTCACCATTCAGAAATCTGACGAGGGCTTCATTATACGCAGCATCATAGCTACTCTTCCTCTGGGTATAATTAGATAAATGATCAAGTTTCCTATCAATAGTATCAACCCTGCAGTGAGTTTGAAATAACTTCGCCGTCGCTCTATAAACTGATCATGCATTGACTCCCAGAAACTCGATGGTGGCTCAGCAGATGTAGAAGGTCAGGAAGTAGAAGGTCTACCTGGAGTGGGTGCAGAAGAAGAAGGAGCAGTCGATTTCTTCCCTCGAAGATGATCATTTATGCTAATGCTCTCCTGACCAATCGGCTTAGTAGTCTTCAACCTTTCCTCTGAAATATCTGCAGTGACTCCATTGCTAATACATAATGAATAAATCAGAGATGGGAATCCCAGTCCAACAGAAGTGTTGGATCTCACAGTAGAATCCACAGAATCATAAATAATACTGCCGACATCAATAGGCTTCCTTTCCTGAATGCAGTAGTTTAAGATCGCTCGATCTCTAGTCACTTCACTCAGGTGGTTGGAAGGTAACAATCTTACATAAATAAAATAGTGCCATGCTTTAGAAATACCATTTAACTTGGAGGATTTGAAGTTTACCATTTTTCCGTTCCTGATCTTCCAAGATCCAGTACCGTTAGTCAAATAAGCAATGATCATATCCAAATCTCCCTCAGATGGAGATAATCCAGAATAGTGGCACTCTATAGTCGGTGGCAGGTCATAAAATACATTGATTCTTTCAGGAGCAAATCCTACTCCGACACCTCTGACAAAAACTTTATAATCTTCGGCATCCAGAAAATTCGCATAAAACTCTCGAACTATAGGGATAACAACAACAGCAGTGAAATAACAGAATCGTTGCCAGTTGTGCGCAACGATAGTGTTTTCAATCATCTCCCCCAGATGATAGAAACTTCATTCTGAATTGAACTTTCTCGACGTCGCAAATTCGTGGAATCGAAAATGCGCAGCCGCAGTTGAAAATTTACTGCTATCAAAGTTGTCTCGTGCCTTCCCGCGTTTAGATTTCAGAGCCATCTAAACATGAAAGATAACAAGAACAAATTTAGGAATAAAAAATTTAAACTTTTTTTAAGTTTAGAAAACATAAAATAAGTTTAAAAATCCAAAGAAATCACTAAAAATCAAATTTTTTTTTCAAAATTTTGGTCCTTAGCAAAACCTAGGGAAATCTATGGTGAAAATCGAAAATAAATGGTTTAAAGTGTAGATCTGACCTTGAGACGAAGAAATCGAGTGGTTTCGCGCCCAAATCCTTGATGTTTTGACCTTAAAATGGATTCTAAATGCTGATTTTCGCGAAAAAATGAGGAAGAAGAAGGCTTAGGCATCGATAACAGCTTTTGGGGGTATTTAAGGAATTTTTCGGGTACAGTCCGAATCGGCGCTTAGGTGCCGAATTCTGGCGCCTAGGCGCCAGACTCGCCTTTCACAAAAAATTATTTTTAAATTTAATTTTCCACCAAAATTCATAAATTCAACTTCCAATTACTCACATTAGAGTAGGGCTTCAATTTCTAACTTCCAAAACATTTTCCAAAAATTTTAAAAATTAAATATTAAATCCACCAATCAAACATAAAGTTTAAATCAAACTTCACTAAATTCCATTTATAATCTTAAATATTGGCTCAATATATTCTTGATAAGTATCATACTTGATTCAAGTTCCTAATACACAATCAAACACAACAATTTCTAAGCAAAAACTACACACATTCAACATGAAAACAAATACACAAACAAACACAATCAATTCACTAAATCGATACAACGACTCAACAAACCAGATAATAACGATCTCATTACCAGAATAATCTAATCTTCACAAGGGAAATTGTGTATTTCGCTTGGAAAGAACACTAACGCTCTTAGGAAATCAATAGCCGTCTTTTCGTCAATCCATTTGTTCTTTGCAAACATTTCAACTTGAGCATCTTGATAAGCCGCAAAATGATCAAATTGAAGTTTCATCGGCCATTCTAGATGTTCAATCTGATGAAACATCTCATGAAGGAGATCTCCAATGCTTTTAAACTCCGCTTCAAACTTATCCAAACGACTAGAAATTTTCTCTAAACTTACCAAGATGAAACCATTGAAGTAGGCTTAAGGATCCTTTGAGACCTTGTCCCTAGCCTCTTCTCCATGATTTCTTCCTTCCATTTCTTCAAAATTTTCTCAAATCTCTGAAGAATGAAGTGTAATGGATGTAACTTTGATTACTTGATGGTTAGGGATGAAGATGGGTTGATTTAAAGGTGAAAATCATGTGAAAAACTGAAAATTTTTGGTTTTTACACGACCCAGTAACTATGGCGCTTAGGCGCCAAATCTGGCGCCTAGCCTCCGGACCTATTGATACATAGTTTAACTCGGGCACTTAGGCACTGAATCTTGGCGCCTAGGCGTCGGAACTATGTTCAACTCTGTTTCGCCTAATCGTCAAATTTCAAAGTTTCGTTCTCCAAGATAGGTAAATTATACTAGTAATAGTAATCTAGACTCAATAACTCAAATTGTAAGCAATCATAATGAACGTTAACTTGATCACCTTTTTACTCATTTTTAAAATAGAGTGATCCAATTTCTAAATCTTACATACTTTAAAATAATCTTCAGCTTAAGTCAACAAAGACTTATAAGCATCAAATTTTTCCAAAGTAATATAAAATTAGTCAAGATCGAGGCATAACCTTACATTAAAAACATAAAAACACTCAAAACAAAAGATAATTATGGGTTGCCTCCCACAAAGCGCTTGGTTTAATGTCGTCGACTCGACTTAAGTAAATCTTTAATCAGGTTGACTCAATTCATAAGCCTCTTTATAAATCATTTTAATATCTCCTAAATAAGGCTTCAATCTTAATCCATTTACTTTAAAAAATTTTCCTATTGTGGGGTCTTTAATATCCAAAGCTCTGTAATGGTATACTTTCTCAATTAAATAGGGTCCAATCCATTTAGATCTTAATTTTTCAGGAAAAAGTTTTAAACGAGAATTAAACAGTAATACTTCTTTTCCAGGCTCAAAAATTTTTCCTGAAATTTTCTTATCATGTAACATCTTCATTTTCTCTTTATAAATCATTGCATTTTCATATGATTCATTTCTTATCTCATCCATCTCATTCAATTGCAATAATCGCTTTTCTCCTGCTTCATTCAAATTAAAATTAAACTCCTTTATTGCCCAATAAGCTTTATGTTCAAGTTCAACAGGTAAGTGACAATGTTTACCATAAATTAACCGGTAAGGTGACATTCCGATTGGTGTCTTATAAGCTGTTCTATAAGCCCATAATGCAGAATCAAGTCTATCAACACAATCAGTTCTTTTAGGATTAACAGTCTTCTCTAAAATTCTTTTAATTTTTCTGTTTGATACTTCGACCATTCCACTTGTTTGTGGGTGATAAGCGATTGCAATTCTATGTTTGATTCCAAATTTTTGTAGTAATGATTGAATTCTTACATTCTTGAAATGACTTCCACCATCAGTGATAATTACCTTAGGCATTCCAAATCTTGAAAATATCATTTTTTTTAAGAATTTAGAAACACTTTTGGAACCACAGTTTGGTAAAGCAACAGCTAATAAAATATAATTTTTTCCAGATGATGGAACAAATGGTCTCATAAAGTCTAAACCCCATATATCAAAGATTTCAACTTCCAATATATAGTTTAAAGGCATTTCATCCTTCCTAGATATATTTCCCATCCTTTGACATCGATCACATGTTTTCACATAATGTCTCACATCTTTAAATAAGGTCGGCCAATAAAATCCAGAATTTCAAATTTTAAATGCAGTTTTATCTATGCCAAAGTGTCCTCCAAAATCGGAATCATGACATTTTTGAATAATAGCAAAAGTTTCCTCATAAGGTACACATCTTCGAATTATAGAATCTCTTCCAATTTTAAATAAATGAGGATCTTCCCAAATATAAGATTTAGCATCATATTTAAATTTCTTAATAAATTTGTTATCCAATTCATAAGGTAAAATATTGCTAACTAAATAGTTAACAATATCAGCATACCATGGTGTTTTGCATCATTGAATAACATATAAAGATTCATCAGGAAATTTCTCATTTATATTTTCTTCTGAAATAATATCATTTTTAATTCTAGACAAATGATCAGCAATTTGATTTTCAGTTCCTTTTCTATCTACTATTTGAAAATCAAATTCTTGTAGAAGTAAAACCCATCTTATCAGTCTAGGTTTAGAATACTTCTTAGATATTAGATATTTAATAGCAGAATGATCAGTATGAAGTATGCATTTAGTACCAAGAAGATAAGGTCTAAATTTATCAAAGGCATATACTATAGCTAGAAGCTCCTTCTCAGTGGTAGTGTAATTTCTTTGTGTTTTAGTGAGAGTTTTACTAGCATAATATACAACTTTGAAAACCTTCTCATATTTTTGTCCTAATACAGCTCCAAT
The DNA here is from genome assembly GCA_022702705.1 of Papilionanthe hookeriana x Papilionanthe teres. Taxonomy (NCBI): domain Eukaryota; kingdom Viridiplantae; phylum Streptophyta; class Magnoliopsida; order Asparagales; family Orchidaceae; genus Papilionanthe; species Papilionanthe hookeriana x Papilionanthe teres. The sequence continues at coordinate 134,487,224 of CM040425.1, read as the reverse complement.
TGCAAAATCACTTGCATCACACATTAATTCAAAAGATTTATTCCAATTAGGTGCAACAATGATAGGTGCAGTTATTAGTTTTTTCTTTTAGAATATTAAAAGCATTAACACATTCTTTGTTAAATTCAAATTTCGCATCTTTTTCCAATAAATGACAAAGAGGTTTAGCAATTTTAGAAAAATCCTTTATGTATCTTCTATAAAATCCAGCATGACCTAGAAAACTTCTCACATCAGTAACAATAGTAGGTGGTTGCAATTCAGCAATAATTTTCACTTTCGCTTGATCTACTTCCATCCCTTTTTGTGAAACTTTGTGACCAAGTACAATGCCTTCTGTGACCATGAATTGACATTTTTCCCAGTTAAGAACTAAGTTTGTTTCTTCACGTCTTTTCGTAACTTTGGAAATGTTTTCCAAACAAGATTCAAAAGAAGTTCCAAAAACTGAAAAATCGTCCATGAATATTTCAATTCCTTTGTCAATCAAATCACAAAATATTGACATCGTACATCTTTGAAAAGTTGCAGGTGCATTACATAAACCAAAAGGAATTCTTCTAAAAGCAAAGGTTCCATAAGGACTTGTAAATGTTGTTTTCTCTTGGTCCTTAGGAGCAATAAGTAATTGATGATAACCAGAATATCCATCTAGAAAATAGAAATATGGGTGTCCAACTAGTTTATCGAGCATTTGATCCAAGAAAAGTAAAGGAAAATGATCCTTTCTAGTGGCGTCATTTAATTTCCTATAATCAATACAAATTCGCCATCCAGTAACTTGTCTTGTAGGAATTAGTTCATTTTTTTCATTGACAATGACAGTTACACCTCCTTTCTTCGGAACACAATGAATAGGACTTACCCATTGACTATTCGAAATAGGATAAATAATACCAGCATCTAACCACTTAACAATTTCTTTTTTAACAACCTCTTTCATGATAGGATTTAATCTTCTTTGAAGATCAATAGTAGGTTTAAAATTTTCTTCCATTAAAATTCTATGCATACAAATGGAAGAGCTTATTCCTTTTATATCAGCAATAGTCCAACCAAAAGCTTTCTTATAATTCTTTAACACACCTAGTAATTTTTCTTCTTGATCTTTACTCAGTTAAGAAGAAATAATAACAGGTAAATTTAACGAATTTTCAAGAAAGGCATATTTTAAATGTGAATGTAACATTTTTAATTCCAGGTCAGGGGCTTTTTTAATTGATGGTAAAAGTATATCATTTTGAGTTATGTCTAAAGTTTCCCAGTTATCTTTAATAAAATGAGTCTCTTCTTCTTTTACTTCTTCATTTTTATCAGTTAAAAAATCAAATTTTTCTTCAGAAATGACTTTACATTTTTCTTGATAATGTTTCTCAATTAAATAATCAAATATATTCATTCGATAACATTTCTCTTTATCAGGGTACTTCATTGATTTAAGAACAATGAATTTAATCTCTTGATCATTAACTCTCATGGTTAATTCTCCCTTTTGCACATCAATCATAGCTTGTCCGGTAGCTAGAAAAGGTCTCCCTAAAATAATAGGTATCACTTTATCTTCTTCCATATCAAGTACGATGAAATCTACAGGGAAGATAAATTTATCCACTTTAACAAGGACATCCTCTATAACTCCTTTAGGATAAGTGATAGATCTATCAGCTAACTGAAGGGTTACGATGGTGGGAGTAATCTCTCCTAAATTCAATCTTCGAAAGATAGAAAATGGCATGAGATTAATACTTGCTCCAAAATCACATAAAGCTTTTCCACAAAATTTTTCTCCAATAGCATAGGGTAAGTGAAACTTTCAGGATCCTTAAGCTTTTCAGGTAATTTCTTTCGAATCATTGCACTGCATTCTTCACTTAATGCAACAGTTTCAAATGCTTCAAATTTTCATTTCTTGCTTAAAATATCCTTCATAAATTTTACATAAGTTGGCATTTGTTCCAAAGCTTCAGCAAAAGGTATGTTAATAGTATGTTTCTTAAAATTTCAAAGAACTTAGAAAATTGATGATCAAGTTTTTGCTGTTTAAGTCTTACAGGAAAAGGTGGTGGTGGTTTTTCAACTTCCGCATTAATAGGTATAACAGTCTGATCTTGACTAGGAGAGAGAGTTTCTTTAGGTTTTTCAATCTCTTCAACCTCAATCTCTTTTTCAATTTCATTATGCATTCTTTCTTTTAATTCCTTTCCACTTCTAAGTTGCACAGCCTTAACATGTTCATGTTCTTTTCCAGTTCCTTTGGATTAATTTCAACATTACTAGGAAGTGTTCCTATAGGTCTGTTATTAATTAAAGTAGCAATTTGCCCTATTTGATTTTCGATATTACAAATAGCAGTATTTTGATTTTGTAATTGTTTATTCATTTGTAAAATTAATTCTTCTATCGATAAATTTTCTGTTGATTATTAAATCCAGGAGGTTTATTATTTGGATTAACTTGATTATTCCAATTTCCAGTGGGATGAGATTGAGTATTACCACATTGTTGTTGTGAATTATTCCAGTTAAAATTTGGATGATTTTTCAACCGAGGATTATAATAATTTGAATAAGGATTATTTTTACTTGCAATAGCTTGTAAAGTTTCAATAGTTTGAGAATCTTCAATATTAGCAGAGTTATTATGTGAAATATTAATTGCAAAATTATCTAATTTTTTAGACATTGCTGCTACTTGTGAAGCTAAGATAGAAAAGGCTTCATTATCATGAATACTTGCCATCTTTTTAGGATTAATCCTTTCGGAAGGCCATTGTAAATTGTTATTAGCCATTTCTTCAATTAAAGTGTAAGCTTCTTCAAATGATTTAGACATTAAAGAACCTCCAGCAGCAATATCAATAATTGATTTTAAAGATCCAATTAATCCATTGTAAAATGTTTGAATAATTAACCAATCAGGTAAAGCATGATGAGGACATTTTCTTAATAGTTCTTTAAATCTTTCCCAAGTTTCATATATTGTCTCCCCGTCAAGTTGACTAAACGAAGTAATATCATTTCTTAATTTAGCGAGTTTTAGAAGGAGGAAAATATTTAGCAAGGAATTTTTGTGCCATTTCAGCCCATGTTTTAATAGAACCGAGTTGCTAATGAGTTTAACCACATCTTTGCTTTATCTCTTAAGGAAAAAGGAAAGAGTCTAAGTCTAATAGCATCATCATAAACATTGTTATATTTAAAGGTAGCACAAAGTTCTAAAAAACTAACAAGGTGTAAATTTAGATCCTCATTTGGTGTTCCACCAAATTGATTGTTTTGCACCATTTGAATAATAGACGGTTTAAGTTCAAAAGAATTAGCATCTACAGTGGGTATTTGAATACTACTATGAAGATCATCAACTGTAGTGTTAGCATAATCCCTTAATGGTTTATAAATATTTTGATCATTAAGTTTAATTGGATTTTGTAAAGTAGTCATTTCTTGAAATTTTTGAATTTGTTTTCCCTTTTTAATTTTTCTAATTTTTCTTTCTAGATCAGAATCTAAAGGTATTAATCCTTCAGAACCAAAACTACGCATAAAAAAATAATAAATAAAGCAAGGAAAAAATATTATTTTATTTTATTTTTATTTTTTTATTTTTATATTATTATATATTTTTTTTTATGTTTTTGGAAATATAATATTTAAAAATCTATAAATTGTACCTTCGATTCCCAGGCAACGGCGCCAAAAACTTGACCAAAATTTTAATAACTTTGATTGATTTTAAGAATAGAATTATTTAACTTGAAGAAGAATAAGATTAAGGAATTTTTCTATTCATGATAGAAATAATGGAATTTTAGAAGTATAAAGTAATAAAAAATTATCACTTGAAAAAAGAAAAGATTGAAAATCTTTTTGAATTTTTATTCATGCATAAAAATTAAGTAAAATATGTAACTAGTTTTCCTTCTATAAGATAATTCAAGTGAAGCCAATTTTTGATTAGGCATTTCCTCAAGCTTTTCCACTCTTTTCTTTATATATATAGGATTACTATATCTGGATAGCCTGTTAATGATTTTGAACTTCACTATCCTTAACTTATATTTTCAAAACTTATACATTTCCACTTAATTATTATAACATGAATAAAAATTCAAAAAGATTTTCAATCTTTTCTTTTTTCAAGTGATAATTTTTTATTACTTAATACTTCTAAAATTCCATTATTTCTACCATGAATAGAAAAATTCCTTAATCTTATTCTTCTTCAAGTTAAATAATTATATTCTTATAATCAACCAAAGTTATTAAAATTTTGGTTAAGTTCACTAAATTGTTTATAATTTCAAAAATAAAAGTGATCTTAAATAGATTCTTAATTCCTTAAGTTATGTTAAAAAGTTTTTTTTTTAAGAAAATATTAGCTTTTTAAGGACAAACAAAATTTAAATTTGAATGTATTTTCCTTTCCCCCAAACACAAGTTTTGGTATACCATGAAAATTTAAAAGTATGAGAGAAAGAAAATCATAATTTTAAAAAAGAAATTTTTATAAGTATGTAAAAACGATCTTAAAAAGAAAAATTTACTTCTACTCATGCTTTTATGAATAATAAAGATAAAATTGAAGCAGGTATAAAAAGTAAGCAGGCTAATTTTTATGATTATACTAAATTTAAAACAAAATAAAAGCAGAGAAAAATTACTAATTACTAAACAGTAGACTGAAACAAACATATCATAAATTAACTCTAATCTCAGTCTCAAACACAATATACTAAGAATACTCTAAAAACAGAATCATAACATTAATCAATCCACACAGGTACATAACAAATTAACATACATCAAACATCAAACAAAACAAACAAACCAAACAAAACAAACTAAAAACAAAGTAGCACAAAATAGAGATATATCAACTACTAGTCATTGGTTGTAGCCTCATCATCATCATCATCACCAAAGGAAAACGCAACATCCTTAGGTTCAACAAATGGTGTGAAACTAGGAAAAGTAGGGAAACTAACATCATGCTCACCCTTCAGAAATCTGAAGAGGGCTTCATTATACTCAGCATCATTGCTACTCTTCCTCTGGGTATAATCAGATAAATGATCAAGTTTCCTATCAATAGTATCAACCCCGTAGTGAGTTTGAAATTACTCCCGCTGTCGCTCTATAAGCCGATCATGCATTGACTCCCGAAACTCAATGGTGGCTCGGCGAAGTAGAAGGTCGGGAAGTAGAATGTCTACTCGGGTGGGTGCGAGAAAAAAAGGAGCGGTCGATTTCTTCCCTCGAAGACGATCATATATGCTAATGCTCTCCTGACCAATCGGCTTAGTAGTCTTCAACCTTTCCTCTAAAATATCTGCAGTGACTCCATTGCTAACACATAATGAATAAATCAGAGATGAGAATCCTAGTCCAATAGAAGTGCTGGATCTCGCAGTAGAATCCAAAGAATCATAAATAATACTGCCGACATCAACAGGCTTCCTTTCCTGAATGCAGTAGTTTAGGATCGCTCGATCTCTAGTCACTTCACTCAGGTAGTTGGAAGGTAACAATCTTACAGAAATAAAATAGTGCCATGCTTTAGAAATACCATTTAACTTGGAGGATTTAAAGTTTACCCTTTTTCCGTTTCTGATCTTCCAAGATCCAGTACCGTCAGTCAAATAAGCAATGATCATATCCAAATCTCCCTCAGATGGAGATAATACAGAATAGTGGCACTCTATAGTCGGTGGCAGGTCATAAAATACATTGATTCTTTCAGGTGTAAATCCTACTCCGACACCTCTGACAAAAACTTCATAATCTTCGGCATCCAGAAAATTCGCATAAAAATCTCGAACTATAGGGATAACAGCAACAACAGTAAAATAACAGAATCATTGCTAGTTGTGCGCAACGATAGTGTTTTCAATCATCTCCCCCGGATGATAGAAACTTCGTTCTGAAATGAACTTCCTCGATGTCGTAAATTCGTGGAATCGAAAAAGCGCAGCTGCAGTTGAAAATTTGTTGCTATCGAAGTTGTCTCGTGCCTTCCCGCGTTTAGATTTCGAAGCCATCTAAACATGAAAGATAACAAGAACAAATTTAGGAATAAAAAATTTAAACTTTTTTTAAGTTTAGAAAACATAAAATAAGTTTAAAAATCCAAACAAATCACTAAAAATCAAAAATTTTTTTCAAAATATCGGTTCTTAGCAAAACCTAGGGAAATCTATGGTGAAAATCGAAAATAAATGGTTTAAAGTGTAGATCTGACCTTGAGACGAAGAAATCGAGTGGTTTCGCACCCAAATCCTTGATGTTTTGACCTTAAAATGGATTCTAAAAGCTGATTTTTGCGAAAAAATGAAGGAAGAAGAAGGCTTAGGCGTCGATAATGGCTTTTGGGGGTATTTAAGGAATTTTTCGGGTACAGGCCGAACCGGCGCTTAGGCGCCGAATTCTGGCGCCTAGGCGCCAGACTCGCCTTTCACAAAAAATTATTTTTAAATTTAATTTTCCACCAAAATTCATAAATTCAACTTCCAATTACTCACATTAGAGTAGGGCTTCAGTTTGTAAATTCCATAACATTTTCCAAAAATTTTAAAAATTAAATATTAAATCCACCAATCAAACATAAAGTTTAAATCAAACTTCACTAAATTCCATTTATAATCTTCAATTTTGGCTCAATATATTCCAAATAAGTATCATACTTGATTCAAGTTCCTAATACACAATCAAACACAACAATTTCTATGAAAAAACAACACACATTGAACATGAAAGCAAATACACAAACAAACACAATCGATTCACTAAATCGATACAACGACTCAACAAACCAGATAATAACGATCTCATTACCAGAATGCTCTAATCTTCACAAGAGAAATTGTGTATTCCACTTGGAAAGAACACTAACGTTCTTGGGAAACCAATAGTCGTCTTTTCGTCAATCCACATATTCTTTGCATACATTTCAACTTGAGCATCTTGATAAGCTGCAAAATGATCAAATTGAAGTTTCATCTGCCATTTTAGATGTTCAATCTGATGAAACATCTCATGAAGGCGATCTCCAATGCTTTTAAACTCCGCTTCAAACTTATCCAAACGACTAGAAATTTTCTCTAAACTTACCGCGATGAAACCATTGAAGAAGGGTTGAGGATCTCTTGAGACCTTGTCCCTAGCCTCTTCTCCATGATTTCTTCCTTTCATTTCTTGAAAACTTTCTCAAATCTCTGAAGAATGAAGTGTAATGGACGTAACTTTGATTGCTTGATGGTTAGGGATGAAGATGGGTTGATTTAAAGGGCGTAGAATTGATAAGTTTTTAGAGTGACAGACTAAATTCTTATAATTTGATTTATAGATAAGGCAAGGGTCACTAGTAGGGCCGACCATAGCCACCCTTGACATCTAGTAGTGTGAGTCTAGATTAACCCATTCTACTAACAATACATCCGGACCTGATCTGTAGATTAGCCAATGTTCTTTGCGCTTGGATCAAAGGGTTAAGAATAGGAATGCTTCTATTTGGCACAATACCATAAAATAGATTCTCCAACGAATATTAAATTATCTTAAAAATCTTGGATTAATTGAAAGGAAGAAAGTTGTTTGTTTTATATTGTTTTCAAAAAATCATTTTCTTATTATTATTGTTTTCTTTATCTGCATCTAGTAAATTAAAAGTAATTTATAGTTAGATTAAAAATACAAAAAGAATTTGAAATACAATATTTAAAAATTTATTACCATTTTTCCCCGTGGGATCGATACTGGGGTCTTTGTTTCAAAGCCCTTTATTACTTGAAACGATACGTATACTTGCGTAGTACCCAAAAAGTATATAAAATATTTTCCTTTAAAATTATATTTTGTTATATAAACATATATTTAAAAAGTATTAATCACTAATGGCCTAGCATTCAGTAGCAATCAAGTTTTATTTAATGCTATTACCGTAAATTTAAATTTGGTACACATCTATATAGCAAGTTATTCCGGGTCAAGTGTTTTGCGCCTTTGCCAGAAATTAAATTTTCTAGCAGTGGTAACAAATTCTTGTATTTGGAAATACAAAAATTGGGTTAAGTTTTTGGCGCCGTTGCCGGGGATACAATGGGGGCGCGTTTTTCTGAAGGAGTGGACTCCTTTTTATAGGCTTCAAGAGTTGCCTTGAGGCAGCTCTTCAAAACATGTCCACATTCAATGAATCTTCTAGAAGGTCTGTCTGGCTCCTAGGCGCCGGAATCTGGTGCCTAGGCGCTGGACACCGCATCCAGTTCTTCGCACCTCTTCTCTTTAGCTCGCACCTCTTTGCGATTAAAACCGTTTTGGAGCGTCCAAATGTAATGTATCACATGTCCTATTATCAAGGAACAACTACCAGTCTTCTAGAATGTCCAATAACCGCTCACTCCATCAAAATAACCGTCCAAAAGTTGTCAAAATCTTGACAGTTTCTGTATCGAGTCCGGCGCCTAGGCGCCAGGCCATAATTTTTGTTAATTCTTGTATTTTGCTCCATTTTTGCTCCTTTTTGCTCCTTTTTGACCCTTTTTTCTTTTTTGGACCTTTTTACATCACCTACATCCAAAAACACAAAAATACCTTTCATTAAAGCATAATATCCTTAGAAGTTGATAAAAATCAAGGCATAAAAATAGGTATTTTTTTATGGATCAACGAGCCATGATGTTCCATTTACTTCTGAGCCCCCGACACTATCTGATATCATGGAGCAGTTGAGATTGCAAAGTGATAGTATTGATAAGATGCATAGTCAGATGGATGTATTCGAGGCCAGGAGTGATGTGAATGAAGACTATTTGCAGAGAAGAGTTGAGTTCGATATTGCTTATTTTGATGCTCATGCCAGATTTATGAGAAGAGATACTGGGGTGATATTTCCTACTTGCCCTGATTATACACCGTACAAGCCTGGACCTTGTAACCCTGCTGACGATGCTGGTGATGATGAGTGGTATTTTTATACTTCTGTGTTGTACTTTTGTGTTTTGTTATGTGTCCATGTGTTGTACTGTTGTAGTGTGTGAAGTTTTCTGTAGTATTTTATTTAGATGTACTGTAGTTTTTTTTTTAATGTAGCAGTTGCACTTGAAACTTTAAAAATGTTAAATGTTATGTTTAATGTTGTGATAGTTTATTAGTATTTGTAATGTTTTGTTTAAAAATGTGTCAATGTTGGTATTCTTTTTCTTTACCCCGGTAGATTTTTAAATGTTATATATTTCACTGCTACTAATTATTTCATACTTGCTAGCTATAGAATTTTTATTAATACTAGATAGATTATGAAGATTTCAAAATTCTGGCACAAAAAGGTTAGTTCTTTTACTCTCTTTTATTATATTGCAAAAATTTAAGTTTGGGGGAGGGTAGAAAGGATATTAACTCTTATTTGTCCTAAATTAAAATATTTTCCAAAAAAATTTATTAACATAATTCCTAGCAGTAGAACTTCACTTTAGATAACTAAGATTCTATTTCAATTAAATATTGAAAAAGATTTGATGAAAGTTTTTTGTGATAAAGTTTGATTTTATAAGGGTAAGATATTTAGTATGAACGGATTTGATTATAGTTAACTATATAAAGTAAAGAAAACTGTATTTTTGAATTTATTAAGAAACTTAAAGTATTATATGTTGAGAAAAGATTGTGACTTTATGATGAACAATAAAGTTGATACCTATGTATAAAGTAAAGAGGTGTTTCAGGTTTGAACTTTATAAAGAGGAGAGTGGAGTTCAAAATAATTAAAGGCTATCTAGATACAGTAATCCTCATCAAAAGAAAAAAAAGAGAGAAATAAAAAGATGGATTGAAAAACAATCCAAAAAAGAAGATAATAAAAATATAGAAATAGAAAAAAAAAAGAAAAAAAAAAAGAAAAAAAAAAGAAAGAAGAGGAGAAGCTTAAGGAGATGCCTAATAAATTGGCTTCACTTGAGTCATCCTAAAGGGAGAACCTGATTTCATTTCTAAATTTATACTTAAAATATTAGCCTACATTCTGATAAAGTTAGCATGAAAGTCTTTTTGTATAATATTTTAACTCTCTCTTAATTTGTCAAATTATAGTTTTTCTTGAAATAAATAGGAGACTAGAACCCTTAAACTTGATTACTGAATTTTCTTATACCTGTAGAGTTGACTTGAGTCACTGAATTTCTTTCTAAAAGTCTTTCCAATATATTTATTTGAATGAAAGATTTTAGTATTCAACAAGTAAACAGTACATTGCTATGGGTTATATCTTTATGTAGTAAAAGGATTACTTAAGGACAAGTAATAGTTAAGTTTGGGGGATTTTGATGCACCAAAAATATATACTCTTTTATCTATATGTTTTTACCTATTTTTGGTGATATTGCACTTTAAAGGAAGGTATTTTTCATGATTTGTTGCAGGTATGATGATTATAGGTGATTGGAGCGAAAAGATGCAAAAGAGAATGAATTTGGAGCAAAATGGAGCAATTTGGAGGAAAAAAGCTTCTGGCGCCGCCGGCGCCCTCTTCTAGAAACTTTAGCAATTATTGGCAGGATAGGGCGCTGCCGACGACCTATGTCGGTTCATTTCAAATTAAAGAGTTTTGGTGGATTTTTGAAGGGGTGCTTGAAGAAACTCTTGGGGAATTTGTTCCTAACATAAAATTAAGTGTTCAAAATGAAAAAGGAGAAGATGATTATTGTAGAGAGTGTAAGGAATGTGTGAGTGAGAGTTAGGGTTTGTGATTTGAAGAGAGATTCTTCTCTAAGGAGGGGAGAAGAGGGAGTAAAGTGACAGATTGCTTATTCATTTTTGTTCCAAGGAGGAAATCATGTGTTGCAAGGAATAGAAAATGAATCAAGGGAACTTTGAAGGAATTTGCTTGGGGAAGAGAAGGAGATAAGTTGTATTTGCTATTATGGTTTGTATGACTCTTCTTTTATATATAAAATCCATGTTTTATTATATCTTCTCCATGATTTGTGAGTATTTTCCTTTGCCTTTCTTCTTGCATAAAGTAGTGATGCTGTGGTGATGTGGAAATGATGTGCACTTAAAGTTTTATAAAAGTTGTGATGGTCCTTTCATTTGGAACTTAATTTACTTTTCAATCTGGCCAATTTTTTTGTTAAAATATGTTGAGGAACATTAATTCCAAAAGAATTGAATGTTCTACAACAAGAATGATGATCCAATTCAATGTCCGTGAATGATTTGCGTAGTTCATGGGGATTGAGTGCAAATAAATAGGGAAATGAGTTTGGATGGATTTTAAATTAGAGGTTTCATGGTGACAGAATGGGATCCCTAATTTGGTCCTAAGATTGGTAACTAAAGCCTATGGTTAGCCTTCGTGTGAAGGGTGAATGGGCGCTCCGTAGTGAGAGTCGGTATCCTTCCAGCGTAGCCTTAGATTTAGTGACTAAACTTAACATATGTCAATGTTCTTTACATGCTTGGAAGAGGAGGTACTCTTTTAAGGGTAAAGAAGCAAATATGCTCCTATTTGGCACAATACAGAAAATTACCATTCTTCATCATTCACACATCATAATCTTTATGCAGGAAGGAAGACACTTTTCACATAGAAGTATCTTATAAATCACCTAAGTTAGTGTGTGTTAGTTAAATTAGTTTAGTAAGTAGAAGTAGTTGTATTTGCTTTATTATTACCATACTTTGCATTCACTAGTTGTAGTACACTTGAATAATTGTTACAGTTGGAATTGGATTTTAGTGCTATATTATCTGATTTAAAGAATGTTGCCTTCCCTTTGGGATCGATAACCAGGATTCCACTAGAGCCCTGTATTACTTGATATGATACGTATACTTGAGTTGAATTTGTGACTTTACTAAATCACTATAAATATATAGATCTGAATTCATAAATTCGTGCATTTTGAGGCATATATAAAGTCGCTGTCAGTATACGTGTCATTATCAAGTAATATAGAGCATTCAGATTCAGCCCTGAATATCGATCCCACGGAGATCACAGTTAATCACGGCAGCTTTCAAGAGAAGTTCTAGTCTACAATAACATGTCCTAGCTTGGAAAGTCGATAAAACTTTGGTTTTGATTAAATCCTAAAATTATTACTACAATACTACTTCTAAACTAAAATACTTAGAGAGAATTAGAAAGTGGGGTTTAATATATTAAAAGTACTCTTCCTCATGCAATGAAATTAGAGACATGTGTAAAGATAAAAGAAGTAGAAAGAGAGATTGTGACAAATAGGGGCAATTATATTCTTTACCGTTAGTTGGTTTTATAAAGAACATAGTATAATCTGATGCTTTGAAATCTTGAAGATGGGTTAGGCAGGGAAGATACTATCTCTCACTCTAGAGTTCCCTCTTCTTCATCCACCTAGGGCTAACAACTCATAACAAAACTTTTCACATCAAACCAAATTAGGAGCTTTAGTATGTCACCCTAAAGTCCTCGAATTCTACATCTCTTCAAAATGCATATCTCCTTATTTATTTGAACTCAACCATATGGACTACATTCTCACCCATATAATCTCATGTGATATTTACCAATATATGACTGAGACAATAACACTTTGGTTCTTACATGTTGTCACAACAGATTTTAACATGCAAGTTGATCAAGTTTACATGTAACAAAGTAAAATCATCACAGTATATTCTCACTCTACTAAATTCTATATCCTACACATGCATACTAATTCATTGTAAGAGGGAAGAGTAAAGAAAACTACTCACTACACATGTAGAAACAACAAGAACTTTTCATTGAACAAGTCTTTGAAACCATACAAACAAAGTACCAAATTCGAACCAAAATACAATGAAAATACTTATCTTCGATGTAAATCAAACTCTCCTTGTATAGAAAAAAAATCTCCTTGCAATCCTCTCCAAGAACAAAGTGAAAAGAAAAGAAGAAATTCTCACAGTCTCTCTTTCTCTCACACATTGTCGCCCCACTTGGGGCTCACGCCCAACTATTTTTCTTCTTCTCCAAGCCTTATTTTCCTCTTCTAATCATCTCCTCCTCTAAATCTTCTTCTTCAAGAGTTTTCAAGCCTTAATTATAATTTCCCAAGAGATTCTTAAGTGTCTCTGCAAAAAGGGTCCACATTTAATGAATCATCCAATGGGTGCCTTAAGTGCCTTTTTACTCCAAGAGGCACACATCTTCCATAGTAAATCCATAAATCAACTCAAAATCTTCTAGAAACTTTATTTTATCATTCCAAATGAATCCCCCATGAGATACACTTCGGAACGCTTCAAAAATCATCCAAATCTGACGTATATTGAAAAAGTTATGCCAAATATCGTAACTGGTGGCTATGCACCGATAGTTTGGTGCGTAGGCGCCACTGCCTGGTTGCAATGCTCCAACTGGTGGCACCTAGGTGCTAGACACAGGTACAAATGTGTCCAGTTCAACCCGTTTTGGTCCGATTTACTCTGGTTCGACCCGTTTTTCTCTTGAATGCTCCATTTTGGTCCATTTTTTGTTTCTTTTGTTCCAATTACTCCAAATTCTTCAAATTGATGTACCTACAACCAAAAATACAAGAAAAAGTACCTTTAAGGTGCAATATCATTATAAAATATAGCATAAAAAGTAGTACATTTTATGATTGATCAAATCTCGTGGACCATTCATGGTATAGAAGCAAGATCTCACTCAATACCTGATGGATTCAAGTGATTTTTATTTCTAAAGTTTCATCTTGAAGATACGAAGACATCCATATGGTGATGTTAGGGATTTGAAATGATTTGTTTCACAAAGTGTCATACCCAAGCCTAAGCTAGGTCGAATGATCAATACCTTGGCCTTAGTACGTGAAACTTCGATTTGATTGGCTCTAAACCTTCATATCGACCTCAGCAAGCTTACCCTGGTTTCAATTTGGAGTTGATTTGGTCCTTGAGGAGCTGAAGTTAGGAACTAGTTTAGAGAATATGGGTGAGGGAAATTTTAATTGAGCTCAACTTCGTAGGGTCCCAGGAAGCTTTTGGGAAGGTTAATTTGAAGTTTTGGATAACTTCAATTCGAACTCTATTTTTATCCTATTTTTTAGGTTTTTGTGTTGGCTAAATTGGGGAGATTGAGTGGATTTCAGGGCTCAAATTTTTGGTGGATCAACTGCTTAGGTCCTGAAAGAGAACTTTGATGTTCAAGGTTAGGGGAATTGGGCAGTGTATGGGTGTCTTCTATTATGGTCTCTCCCTTAAATGCTCTCGGGTTTGACTTATTTATAGCAATGGGAGGCTATAGCTGAGCCCAGGCTTCACATGGTTTCACTTGGGGAAGGTGTTATCCTGTCTAATGATGGCTGAGGATAGGATTCCATCTATAGGATAAGTTTAATTCATCCCTTCCAAGAGTAATCCATGTAGGGTTTATCCATGGTGAGATTTTGGTTCTTAGCTTGGCTTGCTTCTATCGGCTCATCCTTGAGGTTGGAAAAACCAGTTAAAGTTTGTTGGATTCACCTCCCTTACATGAAATTTATGTATCATTTAACATTTTAAAGGGAGCATGAAACCTTAGCCTCCTCTTATATCCTTGTCATGGCTTGGTCATGAAGAGCTCCTCCTTTGATAAAATTGATTTGTTTTATGTCTATTAGATGGGGAAGAGGTGTGTAGTGACTTCAACATGAGCCAGTTGATCTCCTTCCACATAAGTGAACATGTCATCCATGGTTTTATAAAAGAATGACACATAATTTCCCTTTCTTTTTATTTTAAAAATTAGGTAAATATGAGGTCACTTCATGATGTGGAGATGGTTTAAGCCAAAATTTTCTCCAGTGGATGGCTTGTGAGGTGAGTGATGACTCACCCATGTCATCTCTTAAGCCTTTCATGAAGGAATGACACCTCCTTCATCCTTCATGATGGTGTTATGATGGTTTTTTTTACCATGGTTAAATGATGTGTCATGTATCATTTAATGTGTTTACTCATACGTAATGGGTCTCATGGGTCATGTGTAACCATATGATGTCAATTATGAGGTCATTGTTAGGTTTTAAAATTAAAAGCCATTTATTGTGTCATGTGTGATGTCACATGTCAAATATAGTTATTTCATGGTTATTTATTATAATTCCACTTTTAGTTAATTATTTAATTAATTAAAAAATATTAGAAATATTAACCAAAAATTAATTAACATAATTTTTGAAATTAATTATTTAATCAATTTTATCAAATTTCGTTCAAAATAAGGTATTTTGGCCAAATTTGGTTAAAGTTGACTAGGGTTGACCAATGTAAACCCAGGTTGACCTAGGTTAATTCAAATTGACCAATCCTAGTCTAAGGATGACCAATGCCACTTTTCCAACTTTGTCATAGTTAGGTTAGTCATAGGGTCCACAAGTTTTATCATTATGGTTTTAATTTAGTCATGTTGACCAATTTTAGGGATTATATTGACTTGGTGGTCAATAGGGTTGGTGTTAGGTCAATGTCATGTTCATTAGGTCATAAATTGACCAATTTTGACCTTCTGGATCAAAAGTTGACCAATTGGGTAAACAGGGTGATTATTTAGTCAAGAATTGACCAGTTTGACCAAAGCTGGCCATTTGGGTCAAAGGTTACTTGTTGGGTTAATCTGGTGGTCTTTAGGTCAAGAATTGACCAGTTTAACCAAAGTTGAATTTTTGGGTCAAAGATTGACCTATTAGGTCAATGTGGTGATCTTTGGGTCAGGAATTGACCAGTTTGACCAAAGTTGACCATTTGGGTCAAATGTTGACCTATTGGGTCAATGTGGTGGTCATTAGGTGAAGAATTGACCAGTTTGACTAAAGTTAACCTTTTGGGTCAAAGGTCGATCAGTTTGGTCAATGTGGTGGTCATTGGGTCAAGGATTGACCAGTTTGACCAAAGTTGACCATTTGGATCAAATGTTGACCAATTTGGTGAATGTGATGGTCATTGGGTAAAGGATTGACCAGTTTGACCAAAGTTGACCATTTGGATCAAAGATTAACCTATTGGGTCAATTTGGTGGTCTTTAGGCCAAAAATTGACCAGGTTGACCAAGGTTGACCATTTTGGTCAAAGGTTGACCTATTGGGTCAATGTGGTGGTCATTAGGTTAAAAATTGACCAGTTTGACCAAAGTTGACCATTTGGGTCAAATGTCGATCTGTTTGGTCAATGTGGTGGTCATTATGTCAAGGATTGACCAGCTTGACCAAAGTTGACCATTTGGGACAAAGGAAGACCTGTTTGGTCAAGGTGGTGCTCATGGGGTCAAGAATTGACCTGTTTGACAAAAGTTGAACATTGTGTCAATGGTTGTTGACCAGTTTGGTCAAAGGTTGAGCAGATCAGGGTTTGTCATTCCTGATTTGATCTTTTAAGAATCTCACTAATATTTGGATCAAAAAGGCTTCATTAGGGTTTTACCCTAGACATTAGGGTTTAATGAGCATTGGTAAAGTTTTGCAGGTCAATTTTGGTAGACTTCCTTTCTCAAATTGTTCTAGAAATGATCCTCAAAAAAGTGAGGTCAACAAAAAACGATTTAAAGAACTCCTGAGAGAGTGTCCACACCATGCTTTACCAGATTGGTTAATAACTCAAACATTTTACAATGGATTAGTTGGATCTCTTAGTTCTATTATCGATTCCATCTCTTGTGGTTCATTGATGTCAAAACCATTTTATGATGGACATGCTATAATTGAAAAATTTTCAATGACCTTATCAGAGGGTAAATCCTAAGAAAGTAGCCTAGATTAATGAATCTTATGCTTTTGCAATGTTAGTAAATCAAGTTGCAACAATTTCAAGGAAGTCAGACTAATTTAAAATGATTTTTTCTCAACCAATTGTTGACTTCACTTTTGTTGAGGTCTAGTCTTTCTTTATAAGAAATTAGGATTTCCTCCTATAAATGTCCAGACCAAAGAGATCTTGACCCATAGCCATCACCAACCAGATTAATCAATATCAAGGCCTGCTCACTACCTTACATGACCACTATAGCATGAGCACCACCTTGGCTGGCCGACCTAGTCACCGGAGGAGCCAAAACTGAGAGTCACTCCACACCAAATCAATCCTAAATTGACCCATCTTATGTGTCTGGCTCTGATTAGTCACTTGCATCGTTCATCAGTCCACTTAAGCGTCACCCTGCACCCAAATTGAAGCCTTGAGCTCCACCCATTGGCCATGGCTATAAATGGACAACCTCAAGTCCAAAAGAAGAGTGTACAAAAAATCCTTGGGGAAAATCTGCCAAAAATCACACCAGAGCTCCTTCAGACCTTTTTGAGTACAAGACCACTACCTTTCAGCCATTTCCCATACTGTCCAGAGCTAATTTCTTCAACAAGTTTCAGCCGAAACTAGGACACAGTTCACCACACCACCACACTGCACCAAACATAAATTAACTTTGCCTACACTATCACAGGACCAAAAGAGGTTAATCCCTCACAGAATCCCCATCACATAGCCCCTCTAACCTAGAATTCCATCAGGGTCCCCAAAAAGGTATGATCAAAGTCTTTCCTAGACAATTCACCAAAGCCCAACAACACTTACAAGAGATTCTTCAGAGTCCTCTAACGCTTCTGCAAGCATCTAATTGAAGCCTATCCTCTCAGACAAAGGTATTGAACTCTCTACCCAAACCTAGCTCAGATTGAGCTTTCATGGCATTAGGCTTGAATTCATATTACATAAACCGTATAGACGTGTTCCTCTAGGCTAGATGTGTCTATATAAAAAAACCTGAAGTGATTTGGTTGAGTCTAGCTCGAGATCTTAGGGTTCTAGTATGGACAGTCTGCAGGATAAACTAGATAGGGACAAAGGTCAGAGACCATCTGGTCGTGTGTGTATCCCTTGGATAGCTAAGATTGCGCTGGACGGAACCTCGGGACATAAAGTACAGGCTGACTCAGAAGGCGACATCAAATGGAAGTGTGTCGCATGGTCTTTCAGAGCTGCCAAGGATCCAGTCAGCGCCACGTGGATAAATAGAAAATTCTAGATTTTCTGTATTTATTTTTTTCAACCACCTTTAAAAATTCATAAATTGGTGTAGAAAAAATTAGAAAAATATAAAAATACCATGTTGTTTAGTGAATATAGGAGAGCAATGTGGAAATAAAATTGGAGTTATCTGATCTATATTTTTTTCTAAATTAATTAAATACGGTAAAACTTATTTAAATCATAACTCATCACAGATATTTCACCATGGCATAAGGTTTGGAAGGCTTAAAGGCTCATGGTTAGGGATCTTCCTTGATTTTTTGAAGGTTAGGGGAGGCTCTGGCTAGAGATCCCTAATTTTCAAATTAATCCCATTTGTTTTGATTTAAAAATTATGAAAAATAAATTATAAATCATAAAATTATAAAATTTTTTTGGTAGGTTCGCTGTAGTCAGAGGGGCCTATGAAAAATATAAAAATAGATTTATTTAATTAAGAGTGGCACTAATTATATTTCACTCTTTAAAACCCTTAATAAATAAATAAAATATAAATAGAAAAATCAGATAAATCATTTCATACTGTAAGAAAAATCATGTTAACCCCCCATAAAAGTCTGAGGTGAATTAGAATTGATTTGATCACTTAAATAAATTTTCCAAGTAAAATAACACATTTGACATTAAAATAATTATATGAATTAAAATATTAATAAGAAAATTATAAAATTGGTTTTGGGAGTTCCTTGTGACCAGAGGGACTTAAGAAAATGAAAATTGGAATTAATATAAACATTTCATTTTAAAGCCTATTTTGAATATTTAAATAATTAAAAAAGTAATTAAAAATCATTACAAATCATAAAATCACTAAAATATAAAAATACACCATAATTTCACCTTTGGTCTCTTGATCACTTAGGAGCAACTAAAATAATTTTCCTAATTTTCTATGTAAAGATATTTGTTTTTAAAGGCTTAAATTGGATTTTCCTTAATTTTCCACTAAAATAATTCAAATAATTAAAATATAAATCATAAAAATATGAAATTTATTTCTCCGGGTTCCGTAACCTCGGAGAGATTTAAAAAAATATATAAAACTTAATTTTTACTTAAATAATATTTTATATTTAATTAATATTCAAAACCAACAAATAATTGTAATAATTAAAATAAAACTAAAAAAATCATGGAAATTGGTTAAAGTGTTCCTTTAACCTAGTTGAACCTTTAGTAATTTTTTTAAGGATAGTTGATTTGTATTGTTTATGTTATGAATTAACTTTAAAAATCTCTATTTTTGCATTTAAATAATTATAAAAATTATATGAATTCAAAAAAATCATATTTTCTCCTCTGATGTTTTAATTGACCTCTAAGTGGGGTAATATAAAAGTTCCAAAGTCATTTGAATTAAATTTAAAGAATTATGAAGTGATAAGACATTTAGGAGCAAAATTATAATTATGGAATTTAAGCCTTAATTAATTTTTAGGCCTAATCAAGGGTAAATGGGCAATTAATGATCTTATCAACTCTTCTAGCTGATTGAAACATAAGGGTTAAATGGTAGAAATCAATCTCACACCTTCTCACATTAATTGTAGAATTGTAATTTCAAAAAGAAGTAAAGAAATTTGGAAGCTAATTAAATCAAAAGATGCTAAGGCGAGGGGTTTAAGTTTGGAAGAAAATAATTCACTAATATAGAACCCCTAATTAATGGTTTAATGACAATTCAATGTTTAGATAAGGATCAAGATCACATAACTCAATATTCCTAAAATTAAAAATCTACACATTAAATCTTTAGGACTTAGTAGTGAACTAGGCTTAATTCAGATTGGACTAATGAGGTTTAGAGAAGGAAATATAATCAACTTCAAATATTTTTGAAACAATAGAAGCCCAAATCTATACTAATTGGTAAAAAATTCTTAATAAATCAATTTGCCATTAGAGGGCTTCACCCGCGTAATTCACAAGTAAAATGTCAAATGAATATTTCCCCACTTAAGGGGATAATTAAAGAATCGAGGTTCAATGAACAAAAGGGTACCATGTGGGTGAATTGTTTAGCAATATAATAAGTTAAAATGAGCTTGAGATGGTTCACAAGGGTTGTGAAATTTCTAGGGTGTTCGTCGAACCTTTTCACAAGTCTTCTTGATATCTTGAAGGACAACTGGACTTATTATGCTTTGCTAAAGAAAGACATCTTCCACATGAAGAAATAGGGACTCACCAAGTTATGACATAGGGCTTAGTAAGAACACCTAAAATCTGTATTTCCAAATTTTATTTCATACAATTTTATTTCCCTGCATGCAAATACCAAACTTTCAACTGGAGTGCGAGAAGAGGACTGGTACGCATTTACATTTTATGTACTACAAATTCCTTTGTTCACTTTACTGCACATTACTTCAAATACTTTTTGCAAAAAAAAACTTGCATATCAAAACCAAAGCCCAAAATCAACATTAAATTCACAATAAATTCACAATAAGCAAAATATAAGACAACTCAAAATTTAATCACAAGAAAAACAAACAACAGTTACAACTAAATTAAAATATCTCTTTAGATGATCGGAAATTTCTCGTATGAGGAAACTTACTGCTGCTAACGAGATTTACCATGGCTTGAATGAAAGTATTGAATTCATTTATTTGAATTTTATAAATTCATCTAGACTAAGTGAATCTGGAGAAAATAGTGGTTCCAGAATGAGGAAACCATGGGTGATGCACCAAAAATATGTTTGATTTTTCACCAATATTTTATACTCATGTTTGGTGATATTGTGCTTTAAAGAAGGGTATTTTATATGTTTTATTGTAGGTATGTTGATTTTTGAAATTTGGAGCAAAGAAAGCAAAAAAACTGAAATTTGGAATCAAATAAGGCGATTTTTTGAAAATGGGCCCTTGGCGCCGTCGGCGCACTGCCAAAAAACAGAAATCTAGAAACACGCTCCAGCACCGACAGTGCCATTTAACAGAGCCAAGGCTTCAACAGTGCCCAGTACGGTTACATGTGAAACTTTTATAGATTCGACGTATTTGGATGACTTTTGGATGGTTGCTTGAGGTATCTCTTGGGAAATTCATCCCTACACTATATTAGAGTATTCTAAATGCTAAAAGAGAGGTAGGTGGTGCAGAGGAGAAAGGGAAAAATCAGTGTAAGTTTAAAAGTGTTTTCTATAGAGTTGTAGGAGAAGGAGGAAAGTGAGAGATTTCTTATTTCTTACTTTTGTAAGAGAGAATTGTGTGTTATTGTAAAGAGAGAAAGAGATTCAAAGAGACTTCAAGGGATTATCTTTGGGAAAGAGTTTCAGATAAGGTTTGTTTATTTATCATTATTTGTTTGAACTTTCTTTTATATATAAAATCCCTTTTTCTCGTATCTTTCTCATGAATTCTGAGTATATTTCTTTATCTTTCTCCTTGCAATGAGATATTATGAAATGAAGAGATAGATTGGATATGTTATTTAAATGTTAAATTACCTGTGATGGTTTTACACTCAGTTCTTAATTTACTTTTCAATCTGGTCAATTAAAATATTAAAATTTGTTGTGGAACATAAGATCTGAAAGGACTATGAGTTCTACAACAAACTGGGAATCACATTCAATTCTATGGATGAGAATGTAGTCCATAAGGTTGAGTGTAAATAAATAAGGAAATATAATCTATTGGGCATAGATTTGGAGATTTTAATGGTGACAGATCAAAATCGCCAAATTTGTCCTAGTGTTTGGAAACTAAAGTGGCGGTTAGCCCTTATGCGAGTGGAAAGTGTGAGCTCTGGAGTGGAAGCCAATATCCTCTTAGCCTATCCACAAATTTAGGGACCAAACATAAGATTAGCCATTGTGCTTTATGCACTCGAAAGAGGGTAAAGAATAGGAATGCTCCTATTTGATACAATACAATTTCCAACAATCTAAATCTTTCACTAACCATAAGGTCATTGCAAGGGGAAGAATACTTTCTCAAATTTGAACATTTCGTTATAAAGTAGTTAAGCTTTGTTTATAATTAGTAAATTTACTTTGAAGTTTAGAAAGTAGTTTGGCAAAGTGATTTCTATTAGCATAATCAGACATTATCAACTTGTGCTTTTTCACAAGTAAGTTTTATATATTTGAACATTGTGTTTTAGTGCTACTATCATAAGTTTACACTTTCTCTGTGGGATCGATAACTATAACAACATTAGAACTATGTATTACTAGTGCGATACGTATACTTGTTTTTGTATTCTGGTGTCTATAAGAACATATTATGAAATACAAAAATACCGCATCATGTTTTTGGCGCAGTTGCCTGGGAATAGGTAACGGTAAATTTAATAGTATTTGAAAAACTTTTGTTTGATTTATAAAACTTATATTTGTGTTATTGCTTATTTTTAAGGTGTGTTATTTGTGTTTATTTATGCATAGTACTGGATTTGAAAGTTTAATACCTTACGAGCCTGAGTTAGAACGTGCTGTTAGAAAAATTTGAAGACAACAAAAATCTAAAAATTTGAACAAAATGGCAAACAACTTAGATAATCATAGAGTTGAGAGCAATCATCAATAAAGACCTTTAAGAGATTATGCTAATCCTACAGCGGATGAAATTCACTTAACTATTTAAAATCCTGCTGTAGCTACTAATTCATTGGAGCTTGAACCTGCTATTATCTAGATGGTACAAAATAACCAGGTTGGGGGAACACCTACTGAAGATCCTAATTTACATCTTGCTAGTTTATTAAAATTGTGTGCTACTTTTAAATATGATGGAGTATTGAATGACGCTGTCAGACTCAGACTTTATTCCTTTTTCATTAAGGAACAAAGCTAAGGTGTGATTAAATTCTATAGCACCTGGATCTATCAAGGCTTGGGGAGAACTATCAAAAAAAAATTTGGCTAAATATTTCCCACCTTTAAAAACTGCTAAGCTTAGAAATGATCTTACATATTTTTTTTCAGTTGTAAGGGGAATCAATAAATGAAGCTTGGGAAAGATTTAAGGATCTTCTTAGAAAGTGTCCACATCATGCTTTACTAGATTAGTTAATAATTAAAACTTTTAATAATGGATTAATAAGATCTCTTAGATCTATAATCGATGGTGTTGCTGCTAGTTCATTAATATTAAAACCATTCGATGAAGCTTACTCATTAATTAACGATATGGCTACTAATAGTTTTCAATGGCATGCTAGTGCAACTTTTTTAATTTTCCAAAATTTATGAACTCAGATTTAGATATATATATTGATTTAGTTTGATAATGAGACACACAATTAAACGCATGTATACGTATCACTCAAGTAATACAGGGCTCTAGTGGAGTTCTGGATATCGATCCCACAGAGAGGCTTTAATTTTATGGCGTAGCACAGAAATCACTTATCGAATCACAACACAATTGCAAGTAAGTTCAATTCTTAAAATAAAGACAAATAGTTGTAGTTACTATTTCTACCAAAGTACGTTCTAAACTCTAGTAAGTTAAACTAATACAAGACTAAATTTATAAAAAAAGTACAGCTGTAAGAAAGAGTCTTCCTCCTTTCCAATCATAATGTGTTGATTATTGTGACGTAGATCAGTGATGCAAATGTATGGTGCTAAAAAGAAGCTTTCATATTCTTTACCCATTTTTCAGCGTATTAAAAACATTGGCTAATCCTAAGTTTAGTCCCTAAATCCGTGGTTAGGCTGGGAGGATACTGGCTCTCACTCCAGAGCTCCCACTTCCCTTCACCTGAAGGCTAACTCTCACTTCAGTTTCCAAACATTAGGACCAAATTGAGGATTTCAGCCTGTCACTCTGAAATCTCCAATTCTATGCCCATCAAAGTATATTTCCCTATTTATTTACACTCAATCCCCATGAACTACGTCTCTCATTCATGGACATTGAATGTGACCTTCACTTTTTTTTTGGAACTCATAATCCTTTCGGAACATATGTTTCCCAATAAGTTTTAACAATCAATTGGCCATATCAAAAAAAAAAATGAAGTTCGAAGTGAAAAGTTTATCACAAATTCTCCATAATAAATCAACACATCATTTCCATATCACTACATCAACACATCACATTAAAAGGAGAAAGACAAAGAAATCTACTCAACTCGTGAGGAAAAGATGAAAAAACATGGATTTATTATATAAAGCCAACGTCATACAAACTAAGTAAAGTAAAGACAACTTATCTCAAACTCTTCCCCAAGCGAATGTCAAGGAATTCCTTTGACTCCTCCTCTTTCTTAACAACAAAACACAATTCTCTCTTTAGATAAGTAAGGAAGAAGAAATCTCTCACTTTCCAATTTCTCTTACACTCCTTAGAAGAGAAAATAAAAAACTAGATTTCCTAAACAAAATGAAAAGACACACTCTGTACACTCTTTCTACACTCTAAACTCTTCTAAAAACACTCCCACCTTAAACTTGGCTCCAAAGGAGTTTAAAGTCGGCCAAAATTGATTTCCCAAGTGTTTCCTTAAGCAACCCTCCAAAATCCGCCAAATACATTGAATCTATTTTGAAATCAGAATAGGGCGCAGTCTGGCGCTGGATAGGGCGCCGTTCAGCACATTATTCCGCCAATTTTGTCGTAACTCTCAATAAATTAGCGATGTCCGCCGTTGGTGACAGCACCATTCAGCTTTAGTTTAATAAAATGCCCTTTTGTCCCTTTTTGCTCCAAATTTGCTCCTTTTTAAATTCCTTTTTCTCCAAAGGCCTTAAATCATTGTACCTGCATGAAATCATGAAAAATACCTTTCTTTAAGGTACAATATCATCAAAAACAGGTATGAAATGAATAGTAAAAAGCTATCAAATTTTCAGTGGATCAAGATCCTCTAAACTTTACTATTACTTGTCCCAAAGTAATTTTAGTTAATACATAAAATAATGATCCACTGCAATGAACTTTCTTTCTAGAATACCATAGTTTTGATTTAGATAAGTACTATAGTAAGATTTTCATAAAGAATTTTGAATAATTCAAATAAATTATGTAGGTTTAAGACTATCTAGTAATCAAGCCTAAGAGTTTTAGCCTTCTATTCATTTCAAATATGACTATAGATTGTCTTATTAAGGCACTTAAAAGGATTACATGAAAAGAAACTTATGAGAACACTATTAGTAAGGATGCTAATCCACACATCTAAGTTCAAAAAAGTAATTAAGTTTTTCCCTTTAGGTAGGTCCAAGTAAAGCCAATTTTTGATTAGTCATCTCCTCAAGCTTCTCCTCACTTTTCTTTCTTTTATTTTCTTTTGCTTTTCTTTTATTTTCTTTTCTTTTCTTTTATGTGAGGATTATTGTATCTGGATAGCCTTTAATAATTTTGAACTTCACCGTTCTCACCGTAAATTTTGAAACTTACCACATCCCTTTACCTTATAGGCATTTTTTTAGCTTATTAATGATTCATTATAGAGTCTCAATCCTTCCCTATCACATAAGGTTTTAAGATTCTCACTATTTCAAACATATAATTTTTCTTACTTTGAATAGTTGACTATAGTCCTACTCTCTTATAGCAAATATCTTAGCCTACAAAATTACATTTCATTACCAAATACTTTCATTCAACTTCACAAAATACTTAAATAAAATCAAAATACAGATATCTGAAAATGAGTTCTATTACATGAAATCATGTTAAAAATTTTGAAAATACCTTTAAATGAGAACAATTAATAATTAATTCTTTCCCTCCCCCAAACTTAGATTTTTGAATATCAATATAATTAACATGGGAAGAAAGAAAAGATATAAACATATGGAATCATACCTCAATATGTAGGCTTTTCATAACTTTGAGTTTAAGCAGGTTTTCCTTCATAAAGTAGAACAGTAGGCCTAAAATAATTTAGAGCCTTTCTATACACAAATATGGGTTAGAAATTTATAAGGGGAGAAGTTTAAAAACTTACAACATAAATTGTGCACACAACAATAACATCCAACTGTTACTATCACAGATTAAACTAACAAACCAAACACATGAAAACTCTACTATCACATCACATACATCACAAATCAACATAATGTTTGTTACAAGTACAACCAAATACACATGACATCACAAATACTAATATGAAGGAGTCTTAGGTAAATCACATATACAAAACACAAATTCAGAATAAAATGAAAATACAACTATAAAACTACCAATCTTCATCTGTAGGAGCTCCACCATCATCAGGTTCTTCAGGCTGGTATGGAGTTTACTCAGGGTAAGTAGGAAATATAGAACAGGTGTCTCCCTTGAAAAATCTCATTTGTGCATCATGAAAAGCTATCTCATATTCTCTCCACTGCACTTGATAATCATCATTTATCTTGTTTCTTACTTCTAATGCCTCTACTTTGGTGTTCAACCTTTCCAACTGATCGATAACATCTTGCAGAGTAGGCTCCCTAGATCTAGATGCTCTCTCATGACTAGAAGAAGGCTCATCAGCTTTCTTACTCCACTTCCATCCTACATGGGATTCATAAGTTTTCAAATTTAGTTTAGTAATGGGCTTCGGGGGATAGTCTACCTCTTCATTATCTTCAGTTGCTACACCTGACTGAATACACAAGGAATGAATCAGGTTAGGGTGTCCTAGTCCACCCGTAGTCTCTCCTTTTGAACTCGTCAAAATACTTTTATGAATAATAGCCCCAATAATTATATTCTTCATGTTCTGAATACAGTAATTTAGAATAACTCTATCTATAGTAACCTTGTTGTGATGGTTGGTAGGCAAAAGTCTTACAGAAATAAAATAGTGTCAGGCTTTTGTTATAGGATTCAAAATATAAAGGGGGAAGTTAAATTTTAGTCTTTGTTTAACCTTCCATTCCCCTTTTCCATTAGTCAAAAAGTTCACAATCATATCCAATGCTTCATTTGTAATAGGAAAATTTTCATATTCACAAGAAAAAGGTGCTCTTAACTGATAAAATGCATTAATGCGAGCAGGGGTAAATTCAACTATTTGTCCTCTAACCAGTATGTATTCACTCTCAGAATAATATAGATGTGCATAAAATTCTCTAATAATTCCCAGCATCGCTTCAGCAGTGAAATAACAAAAAATCTCCCATTGACGATTTGCAATAAATTCTTCAAGCGTACCTCCAGGATTTTCAAGGCTTTCTCTTGAATACATTTCTTATTGCTAAGAATTGTACTAAAGCGCAAATAAGCCTTGAAATTCACATTGTGCTTTCATCATACTCAAATTTTTCTCTTCCTCTTTGAAATTCTTGGACCCAATTGTCTAAACATATCAAATTTATTGAAATCAATTTTAAAATTGCAATGTAATGGACTCCAAGGTAAATTTAAGAAGATAAGAACTCATAATCCATGAAAAATCTCCAAAGTTTCTCCAAAAACTTCAAAATTTCAAATCTTCCTATTGTAGGAGATTCCCATGGTCAAAATCAAAAAATTTTAAGTTAAAGTGTAGCTCTTACCAAAAGAAGATGAAATCCGAACTTTTTTTACCATGAAATTATTTCAAACTTAAATGCTAGTAAGCCCTAGGTACAAAAATCGGTCTTGGCTGGAGGTAGAAGACGATGGTTTGGGCAAAAATGGCGGGTCCCATAAATTGTGAAATTTGAAGTTTCAGGCCTTTTTTCTGGTCTAGCGTTGTCCAGCTCTAGTGGCAGCGCCGTTCAGCGTATTACTTTGCTCTTATGGTCAAACTCTCTATCTTTTGGCGCGGTCCCATTGCTGGTGACAGTGCCATTTAGCGCCAACTCAAAAATAGGGCTTCCAACTTTCTTTTGCAATTTTGATCTTTTCAAGCCCGCTATGACGTCTAATTAGTCTAATTAAGCATTGAATACCATTCTAAAGCCATGGAAAATAATATTTTTTAACACAAACAACACTAAACATTACTTTCATATATAAAATCCAAGTTTCAAATATAAACACATAACAATAAATACTAAACATCATCAAGCCATATAATTCTAAAATTCAGCGTCAATCATAACCACAACACAATAATGCTGAAAACTAAACAAGAAAGCAAGTCCAAATATGACATCCAAGAAAAGCAAAGTAATCAAATACATAAACACAGAAATACAATAATCAAGTCTTCATTCTTCCTCAAAACTATCATCAACTCTAAGATCTCCAATTGATTGAGCATGAACGAACAGATTGTAGAATGGACGAAATAGAAGTTCTTCAGTAGAATCCTCTTCAATCCAACCTTTCCTTTTCATCAACCGCGTTAAACTTCCTTCAAGATATCCAGAATGATCAAAGTGCTCCTTCATTCTCCAATCCAGATGATCAAAGAAATCTGATAGATTGTTGATTAAATTCATCAAATGTTGTACTTCCTTCTCCAATTTCTTAATATTTTTCAAGATGATCTCTGAACTTTTAGGGATGTAAGGAGGAATAGGTGTTGACCTCTGAGATGGTTGATCTTCAATAATGCTCATGTCATTCATATCACCAACTACCTGGTTACTATATGCATCTGCTGGGTCTATAGGTTTCCAACGTAGAAGTGCTCTTTCCCAGTTCTTATATGGCACTTGTGATTGACTGCAGAGGAGAAATATGGTGAAAGGTTGTCCAAGCCCATATATTGATCCATGAATGATCAATCCCAAAACAGAATTAACAATTATTGAACCAACATCAATAGGAATTCCCATTTGAATACAGTAGTTCAGAATAGCGCACTCCTTAATTACTTTACTGATTTTCATAGTTGGGAGCAATTTTGCACATATGAAATAATGTAAGTGTTTCGACGTAGGATTTAATAGTGTAGTTGAGAAACTTACATACCTGTTATCTCTTATCTCCCATTCATCACTTTCATCCGTCAAATATTTATATTAATCATTCATATTGTCCTTCGTCGGGGAAAGATCGAAGAGTGACAGATTGGCACTTTCTTAATCGTGTATAAATCATGAATAGAGTGATCCTTGGTTGATTCCATGAAGATTTGTGTAAAACTCTTTCACAACCGGGACAACTAGGGTGGTAGTAGTATAACACAATACTGCCCAACGTCTCAGAACAATAATTTCATCAATTCTAGTGGTAGGAGAATTCGTACCTCGACACACAAAGCCTCGGTCCTTAATCAATCTCATTTTCGAGATATTTTTGTTGAATAAGCATTGCGCTTCAAAACTAACAAACTTTCTATGGTTGAAAACTTGATATCTTGAAGTTTCCATCGAGTCGGAAACCATTTAGACGAGATTTGGGATCTTCTTTTTCGTTCCTCTGGTAGTTCCTACGCCTTCGGGCAGTTTTTAAGAGTTATAATGGAAGATTTACCACCTAGAACCACCAAAACTCGAATTTAAAGATGACAAACTATTTTTTTAAACAGCAGTGCGGTCCAGCGGTGATAACAGTGTCGTTCTGCGCTAGTTCAAATTTTGCCAAACTTCACTTTGTCCTAATTCTTTCCAAAATTCGATTTGATTCATTTTTTAAATGTTGTTAATGATAATTAAGGAAGAATAAGATTTAATTAACTAACAAGAAAACACAACTAACATATTAAACAAAGCAAACACTCAATAACTATGAGTTCCCTCCCACAAAGTGCTTGGTTCAACGTGGTCAACCCAACATAACTTCCAGTTATTCAGGTTGACCTAACATTAAAACCTTTTAAAATTATGTCTATTGCCTTCAAAATATGGTTTTAATCTTTGGCCATTAACTTTGAATATTCTTCCAGATTTAGGTTCTTCTATAATCACAGCTCCAAACTGATGTATTTTTACGATAGTGAAAGGTCCTGTCCATCTAGATTTCAGTTTCCCAGTAAATAATTTCAATATTGTACTGTATAGTAAAACTTATTGTCCTAGATCAAATTCCTTTTTAAAAATATTTCGATCATGCCATATTTTTCTTCTCTCCTTGTATATTTTATCATTATCATATGATTCATTTTTTATTTCTTCTAATTCATTCAATTGCAATAGTCTCTTCTCACCAGCATCTTTCAAATTAAAATTCAATTTCTTTATCACTCAATATGCTTTATATTCTAATTCAACTAGCAAGTGACAAGTTTTTCCAAAGATTAATCTGTAAGGGGACATTCTTATAGGAGTTTTATAAGTAGTTTTGTATGCCCATAAAGCAGTATCTAATCTAGCAGACCAACCCAATTTCTTAGGATTAATGACTTTCTCCAAAATTTATTTAATTTCAAGATTAGATACCTCTGTTGAACCATTAGTTTGGGGATGATAAGCTGTAGAGATTCTATGCATAATATTAACACCAATCTCTGAATCAGATTATTCTTAAAATGGAATCCTTCACAGTGATGATTACTCTAGGCATTCCATATCTTGTGAAAATATCTTTCATTAAAATCCTCAAATCACTTCTAGCATCACACCTAGGTAAAGCTATTGCTTCAGTCTATTTTGATACACAATCAACAACAATCAATATATATATATATATATTTCCAAATGAAGGTATAAATGGTCCAATAAAATCTAATCCTCGAGCATAAAAAATTTCAACTTCCAAAGTAAAATTAAGAGACATTTCATTTCTTCTAGATTTATTGCCTATTCTCTGACATTGATAACAAGTTTTGATAAATCTATAAACATCTCTGAAAAGTGTAAGCCAATAAAATCCAGATTGTAAAATCTTATGTACAATTCTATCAATTCTGAAATGTCCTCCAAATTCAGAATCATGATATTCTCAAATAATTCTTTCAGTTTCTTCATAAGGCACACATCTCCTAATAATAAGATCTTTATATTACTTGTACATATAAGGATCGTCCCAAAAATAAAATTTAGCATCATACTTAAATTTTTTCTACTATTGCATTGTTAAGTCAGGTGGTAAAATATTACTAACAATGTAGTTCACAATATCAGCATACCACAGTAAATTTCTTTCAATAATATTATATAATTTCTCATCAGCAAAAGTTTCAGTGCTTTCATTTTCAAAATCAACTAAATTAGGTTGTTCAAGTCTAGATAAATGATCAGCTATTTGACTATCGATCCCTTTCCTATTAAAGATCTCAAAATCATATTCTTACATTAAAAGTATCCATCGAATATGTATGGTTTTGCATCCTTCTTTTGTATTAAGTATTTAATAGCAGAATTATTAGTATGCACTATACATTTAGCTCCAATTAAGTAATATTTAAAACTTTTAAAGGCATAAACAATAGCTAATAAATTTCTTTCAGTAGTGGTGTAATTAATTTGAGCATCGGTAAGAGTCTTACTTGTGTATTATATAACTTTAACTATTTTGTCATGTCTTTGCCCTAAAACAACTCCAATAGGATAATCGCTAGCAGCGCACAAAAATTCAAATGGTTTCTCCCAGTCAGGTGAAACTATTATAGGGGCAGTGATTAATTTTTCCTTCAATAGATCGAAATCTTTTAAGCATTCATCGTCAAAATCAAAGTTTCTATCTTTTTCTAAAAGTTGACATAGAGGATTAATAATTTTTGAAAAGTCTTTAATATATCGCCTTTAGAATCCTACATGTACCAAAAAGCTTATTACCCCTCTCACAGTTGTTGGAGGTAGTAATTTTTCTATAATTTGAATTATTGCAGGATCTACTTCCATGCCATATTTAGATATTTTATGCCCAAGCACAATTCCTCTTGCAACCATAAATTGACACTTTTCCCAGTTTAGGACTAAAATTGTTCTTTCGCATACCTCTAAAACTTTTTCTAAGTTGCATAGGCATGCATCAAATGAATCTCCAAATACTGAGAAATCATCCATAAACACTTATATTCCACCATCAATTAGTTTTCTAAATATGGACGACATACATCTTTGAAATGTTGCAGGTGCATTACATAATCCAAAGGCCATTCTACTAAAAGAAAAAGTTCCATAATGGCTAGTAAAAGTAGTCTTCTCTTGATCATCAGAAGCAATAGGTATTTGCTAATAACCGGTACATCCATAAAAAAATCAATAGTACTTGTGTTCAGCAAGTTTGTCTAGCATTTGGTCTAAAAATGGTAAAGGAAAGTGATCTTTTCTGGTGGCAGCATTTAATTTTCTATATTTAATACATATTCACCAACCAGTGACTTGTCTTGTCAGTATAATTTCATTTTGATCATTTATGTCAGCAGTCACTCCTCCTTTCTTAGGAACACAATGAATTGGGCTTACTCAAACATTATCAGAAATATGATATATAATTCAAGCATCTAACCACTTTAAAATCTCTTTTTTAACCACTTCTTTCATTATTGGGTTAAATTTGCTTTGCGGATCAACTCTAGGTTTATGTGGTTCATTCAACAAAATTCTGTGCATACAAATCGATGGACTGCTTTCTTTAATATCAGCTATGGACCAACCAAAAACCTTTTTGTATCTTTTTAAGGTTTTCAATAATTTTTGTTCTTGTTATTCATTTAAAACTAAAGATAAAATGATTGGTAAAGTAGATGATTCTCCTAAAAACATATACTTCAAATGATTAGGGAGACTTTCAGCTCAAGTTCAGGGGGTTTAATGATAGATGGAATTAAACTTTTATCTCCATTTTTCGTAGCATCCTATCATTCAAAACTTTCGTGAATAAATTCTAACTTTTTATTCTTCATATCATCCAAATCATCTTCATTTTTACTTTCATATTCATTGTCACATTCTAGATTTTCTTCAAATACTTCTTTAAAATGATCTTCTATCAGATAATCACAGATTTCCTTTTGAAAGAACTCATCATCTTTTTCAGTTGAAGGGTATTTCTTAGGTTTCAGAATGTTGAAAGTTACCTCTTGGTTGTTGAGTCTCATAGTTCATTCTCTGTTTTGAACATCAATCATAGCTCTTCCTGTAGCAACGAATGGTCTTTCCAAAATAATTGGAATTTCTTTATCTTCCTCCATATCTAATACAATAAAGTCCACAGGAAAGATAAATTTATCCACCTTTACTAATAAATCTTCCACAACTCCTTTAGGATAAGTGATAGAACTATCAGCTAGTTGAAGAGTCATAGATGTAGGTGAAATTTCTCATATTCCCAATCTTTTGAAGTTGATAAAGGCATAAGATTAGTACTAGCTCCAAGATCACATAAAGTTCTTCCAAAAAATTTATCACCTATAGCACACGGGATAGTGAAACTACCTAGGTCTTTAAGTTTTTCAAGAAGCTTCTTCTGAATAATTGTACTACACTCACCGCTAAGTGCAACAGTCTTGTGATCTTTAAATTTTCTTTTCTTTTCAAGAATATCCTTCATAAACTTTGCATAACCAGGCCTCTGTTATAATGCTTCAACTAAGAGAATATTAATCGTTAATTTCTTAAGAATTTCTAAAAACTTTACAAATATGTTATCCCTGTTCTGTTTCTTTAGTCTTTGAGGAGAAGGAGGAGGTGATTTTTCAACAGTTATCTTCATTAGTTCTAGCAGATATTCGTCAGGATATATCTTATTAGAATCTTTCTCAACGTTCACTTCCTCTCTTTCAATTATGACTTCTTTTTGAACTCTTGGTTCCAATTCTTTCCACTCCTTAATTGAATAACCTTAATTTGCTCCTTATATTGATCTTTTGGGTTGATCAACATTGCTAGGAAGATTTCCAGAAGGTCTATTATTAAGCGTAGTAAAGATATGTCCCAATTAATTCTCAATGTTCTTCATTGCAACATTTTGAGCTTGAATTTGATTACCCATATTCAGAATCAATTTTTCAGTAGACAACTTCTTTTCCTTAAATTATTGATTACTATTGAAACTAGGAGGACAAGAAGCTCTATAATTGGTATTTCGTTAGTTGTTCGGATTTTCAACTGGATTCATAGGATTATTTCCCCATTGCAGATTAACAACAACATTGGTGTTATTCCAGTTGAAATTCATGTGATTCCTCCAACTAGGATTATAATAATTAGAATAAGTATTATTGACTTTGTTATCTATGGCATTCAAGGTTTCATAAGACATTTGAGAGCTTATCATCTGTCCTGATGAATTTTCTTCTAACACTGGGGGTGTTGGAGAATAATTCATTCCATATTGATCTATTTTCTTAGAAAGTGCAACAATTTGAGAGACTATCATAGTTATCGCATTAGAATCATGAATACTAGCTACTCTCTTAGGATTTACCCGCTGGTGCAACTTTTTAAATTTGTAAAAATTAAGAAACTCAGATTTAGATTTATATATTGATTTAAATGATAATTAGTCATACAATTAACGCAAGTATACATATCGCTTAAGTAATACAGGGTTCTAGTGGAGTCCTGGAATATAGATCCCACAGGAAGGCTTTACTTTTATAGCATAGCACAGAAATCTATTATCAAATCACATCTGTTGACCTCATTTTTGATGAGGTCTTCTCTTCTTCTCTTTAGTACTTAGGATCTAGCCTTAGGCTTTTCCTTTGACTATCTTAGAGGATTAGAATTGAGACCCACCTTTTAGAGATTCAAACCATTTCTAAACTCCCGCAAACTCCACAAACTTGATTGTAGACCCCTAATCACCTAGAGGGTTGAAATCGAATGTGGAAGTTTAAAGGATGAGTTCCTATAGGACTCTTTGGCCTTAGGACTGCCCTGGGTGGCCTGGTCTGGTGAAGGGTTGACTTGCACACACACTACACCTACACACTACACTTTCACACACTTCCTAAAAACACACCCATACCCAACTTGACCTCCTGACTCATGTAGATGATTCACATGGATGGTCCTTAACCCCTAAGCCCTTGCGCTAGAGGTTAGGAACAACATAGTGAATGCCTCAAATGAGTCCCTTCATGGCTCATGTGGGCTTGATATGGCTTCATGGCTCAACAAAAATGATTTTATTCCACTTACATCCACCCAATCTTCAATTTTCCAAATTTTCAATTTTTGACCCCCGGGACCCTACACCCGCTAACCTACCCAAAGCCCTGAATAGCCCAAATTTCTCAAAAATTTCCAAATCACCCAAAATTCTCCAAAATCATTCCCAAACATTTCCACATTACTCAAATTGATCATCCATACCCAAAAATATCAAAAATTCCAAAAATACCTCCCAATACCCTCCAAATACCCAAAATACCCCTCCTAGCCAAAAAATCCAAAAATTCAGAAAATTCCCAGAAAATTCCAGAAAATCCCAAATATTCCCAATTTCATTTTATTCAACTACACCATGGGCCAATTTTGTCAATTTACCCTACTTTTGTTAAAACCCCCAATTTGACCCATTTTAACCTAAAGTAAACCCAATGTCAAACCTAACCTACCCAATTGACCTAAATTATGGTCCAATTCAATTCTAAACTTCAATTCAACATCCCTAACACCAATCTAGACCAAATCCAAGCCAAATTTGATTGAAATTTGGATCTAATTTCACTTTTGGCCTTAAAGCCCAATTTGGACCCATGACCCAAACTTAGCCCAAACTCACCCAATTCAACTCCAATTAACCCCAAATCTTTTCTAAACCCTCCTTAACATCCCCATAAACAAAACACTAACATGATTTGCCCAAGATTTCGATCCAAACCCCACTCAAATTAAACCCAAAGCTAAAAGGCCCATTTTTGACCTAAACCCAAACCTAGCCCAAGTGAGCCCAAACCCCAAAATCAAAACCCATCAAAGCCAAAACCTCTTTGAAACACTCCCATAAACATTTCCCAACATTAATTTTACATCAATTTCAACCCTAGCCCAACATTGGCCCAAGTTAGCCCAATTTGACCTACATAGACCCACTTACCAATTAAACCCAAATTCAAGCCAATTCAAGTCCAAATCACACCAAATTGACTCCAAACCACTCATGACACATCCCTAAACCAAACTCAACAATTATTTGGCCCAACCTCTTTACAAAATTTCTATCCATAAATTCATTTTCAAACCCAAAAGCCCACTTCCCTAAACCTTCCTAAAAGCCCATTTCCACCAAATACAAAAGCCCAAAATTGGCCCTAAAGCCCACATGACATTTCCATTTGCCATCCATTTAATCAAAGCCATTCCCTAAATTATAATTCCATCATCAAACAATTCCAAATCAAGCCCCATACAAATTCACATCAAAATATCAAAATTTTTCTTAAATCCATTTACATGAAATCGACTTGACTTTTCCCAAGCCAAAGGTGAGCCATGAAGCCATGCATGAGCCACATGGAAGCCATGAGAGCCTCTTTACATGTCACCATACCATATTGGGTAGGAAGGAGGGCCCCTTTCCTTAATCCCTAAAGCTCATTAGCCTTAATCATGATTCACCTAAACCTAAATTTAATCCAAATATATTTGGATGGAGACTTCTTCATGCCAAACCAGTCGACCCCTTTGATCCCCCACAAGACCCAAAGCCACCTTGAAGGGTGCACCAAGCCCAAATGGGTGAGTTGACCCATTTAGACCCAAAAACTAGCCATGCCCCATTCTACTTTGGATCAAAGCCTTTACACTGGCATTTGCCAATTGCTTGCACAAACACCCAGCCCCGACCCACTCGACCCCGAGGGTGACCCTCGCCTGCCGGCCGCCACCCCGACCGCCGGAAAACTCCATGGCCGAGAGGTCCAAGTCAATCCAAGCTTGGAATTCTCACCGCCGAGCCGCCCCATGCCCAGTGGCCATTGCAGCTGTTCTTCACTTGCCACGAGCAGCCTGATCCCGACCCTCAACTCCCCCGGGAGGCCCTCCAGCCCTGCCTATTTAAACCCCCCACCTCTCGGCCATGAGGAGGTGCTGAAACAAACCTTAAGGAAACTCTGCCAAAATTGTTCCAGACTACTCCCCATACACAGAGCACTTGATCCCCACTGAAATCCCCCTGCCATTTCTTCTCTGTGAGCTCAATTTCGGAGTTGCAATCCAAGCCCAAAACCGGGACACTTCTCCACAGTGGATCAATCCTCAAATTGATTGGTCCTACACCTTCACTCGGACCAAGAGAAGGTGTCCACCAGCAAAAGCCCCATCTCCGTGCCACCCGGCTTGTTCCGGACTCCAAAGGTTGTGATCGGCCTTGGTGGAAATCCCACCTAGGCAATTCACCACATCCCCGAGCTTCATCCCTAGCCTCCCGCAGCTCCAACGAACGTGCCGAGCATCTCCGATTGAGGCTTCACCTCTCGTAGCTAAGGTATGAACTAATTCTTCATCCCGAGCTTCGGAGATTCTCCATTTCAAATGCTTTAATTTCAATGCATGATAACCGTATGGATGTGTTCGTCTCTTCAAGACGAATCCATAGAGCATAAGAACATGAAAATCCATTGAGTATCGAGTGAGATATTAGGGATTTAGTGTGGACGGCTCTCGGGTGAGGACACTCGGGGACGATGAACGGATGCCGTCCATTCAATACACGCGCGGACGGACGGCCAGGATCGCGTCGGATCGAAGACGGAGCGATACAGGCGGGCCCTCGGAGCGCCGACGCGGATGGCGGCGTCGAATGGGATCGCGACGCGTGTGCCTTCGGAGATGTTAAGGATGACGCGGCGCCGCGTGGATAAGTAGGAAATTAGGGGTATTTTCTATTTATTTAATTCCCTAAACTTCAAAAATTCATATCTTTGTGTAGAAAAATCATAAAAATAAAATAAAAATACCCTCTTGCTCGGTGAACGTGAGGAGAATAATGTGGAAAAGAAATCATTTAATTTCATCAAGTATTTTATTTTTTATAATTTATTTACCCTCTGCATTCATTTAATTCTCCATGCATGTATACAATTCACCATGGCATGAGACCATAGGGCTTTTGAAGCCTCTAAATTTGGGAACATTCCTCGAATTTTCCAAAGTCGAGGCCATCCCTATGAAGAGTTATTGTTTTTTCAAATTCATGTCACTGTTTTGAGTATTTTAATTCCAATAAATAGCATGTTGTGAAATAAATTCTAGGAAAATTTGGTGATGTTCCTTATGACCAGAGAACCCTAGGAAAAATAGGTTTTGAGTTAGTCCATTTTAGACAACCCTAATCGGCTTAAACACTCAAAATAGGTCTCTAATTAATTAGAGTTAACCATAGATCAAATTGACTTGAAATCAATTCTCCACTCGACCTTTAGGATCAGAGGAACCCACCATAAAAGTTTGAAGTCAATTGGACTTGGTTAGCCCTATTAATTGGGTTGATTAAGCCATTTAGTCATTTTAAACTTTAAAAATTCTTAACTTTCAAAATACCTTTCAAAAATTCACCAAATTGGTTTTAGAGCCTCTCTGATATCAGGGGAATTTAAGAAAATTAAAATTTCAATTTTCTAAAAAAGTTGATTTTTAATATTATTTTAATATTTTTAATAATTAAAAAATAATAAAAATCACAAAAATAATAAAATTCACCAAAATGTCACATTTTGAATTTTAATCACTTAGGAACAAACCCCATATTTTTCTTAGGCCTATTTGGTGAGATATTAATTTTTAAAGTTCTAGGGTAATTTTAAAATTAAAAAAATGTATTTTCTAGCATTTTCACTAAAATAATTATAATAAATCATAGAAAAATCAGAGAATTGCAAAATTTGCTTCTCTGGTTTCCTTGATATTAGAGAGATTTTTGAAAAACATAAAATTCATTTTATAACATTTATTTTATTTTTAATTTAATTAATACTCCAGAACTTAAAATAATTCTAATAAATAAAATATAATTCAAAAAATCACAAAATTTGGTCCAAGTGGTCCTCTGGTCATTAGGAATGTCCCATAATTTTCTTAAGGACAGAAAATTTTCCTTGGTCATGTTATTAAATTTTCCTTGGAAATCTCTATTTTCTACCAAAAATAATTATATAAATAAATTAAATACAGAAAAATCACATTTTCTCCTCTCATGTCTTTATTGACACATAAGTGAAGTCACATAAAAATTTCAACTTCATTTGAGTTCAATTTAGTGAGTTATGAAATTATTAAGCTTAAAGGGCAAAATGGTAATTAAAATTTTAACCTTTAATTAAAACTTTAGGTTTAATAAAAAAATTAACAAGTAAAATATTTGATCCTAACCTGATTTGGATGATTGAAATTTAATAATTGAAGGGTAGAAACCCATTGAACAATTTAAAATGATTAAACTTTAATTAAATAATTAATTAAATTTGGAAGAATAATAAAAATTGGAATTATTAAAATAGGGATATTATTAGGAAGAGATTTATTCTTTAATTTAAAAATCCCTAAATTAATCATTTCATTAATGTTTAATTCTTAATTAAAATGATAATTCAAATTTAAAACATTGAAAAACTTAATCATTAAACTAAAATTAAATAATCGAACTCTTTAATTAAAACTAAAATAAATAAAATAAAATTAAATTAAATTAAAAAATTAAATTAAATTAAAAATTAAATCAAATTAAAAATTAAATTGAAAAAAAAATTAAATTAAATTAAGAATTAAATTAAATAAAATTAAATTAAAAAATTAAATTAAATTAAATAAATTAAATTAAATTAAATTAAATTAAATCAAATTAAATTAAAAATTAAATTAAATCAAATTAATTTAATGTAACATCAAACCAAACTAAATTGAATTAAATTAAATCAAATTAAAAATTAAATTAAATTAAATTAAATTGAATTAAGTTGAATTAAATAACATCTCCTAAGACATAAAGGATTCAAAAATAAATCTAAGATAACTTGAACACTATTCCAAACTTAAATCATTAATTTGAACTTAAATTTGAATCACAAATCACTAAATATCATTTTGCCCTTAGGAGCTTTTAGTTATTATAACTCCTAAACAGAATATTAAATGAAATGTTACTTCACTTATAGGACATTCAAATATCCTAGTTCACTGAGCAAGTTAACAAAACTTGAAAACTTCGGACGATCGATTCATTTACACAATTAAATTCACTTGGACTTAAAACAATCCTAGAAATATTGAAAAGATGTTTAAGGTTCTTCTTAAGCACTTCCTCAATATGATAGGATATTTATAAGAACAATTGAACTTAATTGTTCTTTGATGAAGAAAATCGTCTTCAAACTAAAAAACACAAGGAATCTAGACGTCATAGGAAATGACTAGCTATAGGATTAGGAATTTGGTAGAAAACCATGACCCTTACCTTAGCTTTACCTAGGAATTTGCTTAAATATTCTAACTGTGTTTTAAGTACAACTTGGGATGACGGGAAGACCCTCCGAGTACGCTTTTATTTTATTGCGATTTACTTTACGGTAATTTATTTAATCGCATCGCACTTACTTTTCTTGCATGATAAACAACAGATTGCATGAAAACCTACACCTTTAGGACTGAAACCAAAACCGAAACCCATAACTAAATTAAAAGACACTACAAGATAAAATTCACCTCCACAACATTTCAAAATATAAGACAACTCAAAATTTAATCACAAAACGAACAACAAAACTACAACTACAACTAAATTAAAACGTCTTGTTGGATGATCGGGAATACCTCGGATGATATAACCTACGTGTTGCTAACGGGATTTCCCACGGTCTAAATGAAAGTGTGGAACTCATTCAGTTGAGTTTAGCAAATTCATCTGGACTAAGTGAATCCGATAAAAATAATGATGCCGGAAGGATGGAACCGTGGGATCTTAACCGGTGTTGTTATAATCAACTTTAAGATTTGTTTTAATTAAAACACAAAAAAACACTTGGAAATTAAGACTTCTCTAAACCAAAACACTTTTCTCATCCCCTGATTTATGATTTCTAAAACTAAACCTCTGCAACAACAAGGAGCTCGGAGCATGGTGGGCGAGCACGGCCATCGTCGTCAGCAAAACTTGAACCTACTTCAAGCAAAACTTTCCTAGAATTAAACAACAAAGCCATAGGACTTCGAGGTAGTTTGCACTAGTGCAATGTAAATCCTCAACTCTTCGTTAGGCATTTGCATTGCAAATTAAGCCCTAACCGGTCTTAGGATTCCGAGGTAGTCGTCCGATACGACATAAACCCTCATATCTTCCAAGTTATTTGTATGATTCTATCATATAAATATAAGCCCTAATTAATTAAAATTGGCAAGATTAAAACATTAAATAAACATTAGGACTTTCCTAAATCCAAGCCAAACAATAGGATAGTCGGGAGATTATCGAAGTTCACTTCGAATCCATAATTTCTCCTACTTTTCTTCCTTTGAATTCCCAAAATACAATGTTCCAAACTTGATCCATTCCCTATTGAAATTCCAAAATTCAATCCTTTGAAAACTTAAACTTTGAAAGTCTTGAGAGCGAATTATTGATTATTATCGAGAGTTTTCTTAGGTGATTCCCGTCACTTAAGATGTAATTAACTATAGGGGCTTGCCCTTATAGGGAATTTTAAAGAACCCGAGTAATATAAACCCCGTTTAATGTTTTCATATTAAGCAGGGGAATTTGTCGGCTTATAAAATTGGTTCGCAGACCAAACGGATGTCACAAATCTTCTAGTTTATTTAATCGAGCCCCATCATCAAGCAGTGTGTCTATTCTTCGGGATAGATACAAGGTTTGTGGTGCGGTGCTCGTTTATATAAACTATTTGAGATGTGAGATCAGTTTGACTTCATATCTTAAAATTTCTTTTAAAATTATTTTCAAAATCAAAACACTACTTTATAAATTATATATATACGTAAATTAAATTAAAAATTTGCCGACAACTTCTGTAGGCGACCCCTTTTAAAAAAAAAAAAAGAAAAATAATACAACACTCAACCTAAAAATATGCCGACAACATCACAATTGCAATTTGTTTAATTTTAAAAGTAGAGAGAAAAAGATTCAGTTACTATATCTACCAAAGCCTGTTCTAAATTCTAGCAAGTTAAACTAATGCAAGACTAAATTTATAACGATGTTCAGTTGTAAGAAAGAGTCTTCCTCCTTCCATTCATAATGTGATGATTATTGTGACACAGATCAATTATGCAAATGTATTGTGCCAAATAGGAGCATTCCTATTCTTTACCCATATTTCAGCATCTAAAGAACTGTGACTAATCCTAAGTTTAGTCCCCAAATCCGTGGTTAGACTGGGAGGATACTGGCTCTCACTCCAAAGCTCCCACTTCCTTCCCCTAAAGGCTAACTCTCACTTCAGTTTCTAAACATCAGGACCAAATTGAGGATTTCAGCCTGTGACTTTGAAATCTCAAATTCTACGCCCATCAAAATATATTTTTCTATTTATTTGCATTCAACCCACATGAATTTCACCATTCATGGAATTTGAATGTGAACTTAACTTATGTTGCAAAACTCATAATCCTTTCGAAACATATGTTTCCCAACAACTTTTAACAATTCAATTGGCCAGATCAAAAAGTAAATGAAGTTTTAACTGAAAAGATCACCACAAATTCTTCATAATAAATTGACACATCATTTCCATTTCACAATATTAACACATTACATGAAAAGGAGAAAGACAAAGAAATCTACTCAAGACTCATGAAGAAAAGATGACAAAACATGGATTTCATATATAAAAACAATGTCATACAAACAGAACAAAGTAAAGACTACTAATCTCAAAATCTTCCCCAAGCGAATCTCAAGGGTTCCTTTAACTCCTCTTCTTTCTTCACAACAACACACAATTCTCTCTTTAGAATAGTAAGGAAGAAGAAATCTCTCACTTTCCCTCTCCTCTCACACTCCTTAGAATAGAAAACAAAAATATAACTTCCTACACAAAATGGAGAACTCACTCTCTAAACTCTAAATTCTTCTATTTTTTTGTTTCCCCTTTTAAAAAGTGGGACCAAAAGTGTTTGAATTCAGCCAAAACTGAATTCCCAATAGTTTCCTCAAGCAACCTTTCAAAATCCGGCCAAATACATTAAATATAATTCAAAATCAGGATAGGATGTTGTCTGGTACTGTTAGGAGCACCGTTCGGTGCATTATTCCACCAAAACGTTGCAACTCTCTGGAAACTAACTTTCTCTGGCGCTGGTCACAGCGCCGTTCGACGCCAGTTCAATAAAATGCACTTTTGTCCTTTTTCACTCCAAATTTGCTCCTTTTCGCTTCCTTTGCAACAAAGGCCTAAAATCATTGTACTTGCATGAAATCATCAAATAAACCTTCCTTTAAAGTTCAAGATCATCAAAAACAGGTATGAAATGAATAGTAAAAAGCTATCAAATTTTTCAGTGGATCAAGATCCCCCAAACTTAACTATTACTTCTCCTCAAGTAATTCTAGTTAATATATAAAATTATGATCCACTGCAATGAACTTTCTTTCTAGAATACCATAATTTTTATTTAGATAAGTACAATAGTAAAATTTTTAGAAAGATATTTGAATAATTCAAGTAGATTCTGCAAGTGTAAGAATATATAGTAATCAAGTCTAAGAGTTCTAGTCATTTATTCATTTCAAAAATGACTGTAGATTTTTCTATTAAGACACTTAAAAAGATTACATGAAAATATGTTCATGAGAACACTACTAGTAAAGATGCTAATTCATACATATAAGTTCAGGATAATAATTAAGTTTTTTCCCCTTTAGGTAGGTCCAAGTGAAGCTAATTTTTAATTAGGCATCTCCTCAAGCTTCTCCTCTCTTCTCTTTTCTTTTCTTTTTCTTTTAATTTTGCTTTTCTTTTCTTTTCTTTTTGCTATTTGCTTTTCTTTTATTTTGCTTTTTTCAGTGATGATTACTGTATCTGGATAGCCTTTAATGATTTTGAACTTTACCCTTCTTACCCAAAATTTGAAACTTACCACATTCCTTACCTTATAAGCATTTCTTTAGCTTATTAATGATTCATCATAGAGTTCAATCCTTTCTTATCACATAAAATTTTAAGATTCTTAATATTTCAAACAAGAAATTTTTCTTACTTTAAATAGTTTACTGTAGTCCTATACTTTTTTACCAAATATCTTACATCACAAAATTAATTTTCATTACCAATCAGTTTCATTCAATTTCATAAAATACTTAAATAAAATAAAAATACAGTTATCTGAAATTGAGTTCTATCACAGGAAATCATGTTAATAATTTTGAAAATACTTTTAAATGAGAACAATTAATAGTTAATTCTTTCCCTTCCCCCAAACTTAGATTTTGAATATAATTAACATGGAAGAAAAAAAAAATCTAAATATAGCTCATACCTCAATATCCTGGCTTTTCATACCTTTTGAGTTTCAACAGGTTTTTCTTCATGAAGTAGAACAGTAAACCTGAAATAATTAAGAAGCATTTCTATACACAAATATGGGTTAGAAGTTCATAAAGAAGAAGTTTAAAACACTTTAAACAGTGCATATAACATTAACATTCAATTGATACTGGTACAAATTAAACTAACACTCCTTTATTTGAATAGCCTTAATTTAAACTAACACTTCTTTTTGAACTCTTGATTCCAATTCTTTACCACTCCTTAATTGAATAGCCTTAATTTGCTCTTTGCTTTGATCTTTCGGGATTATCTTAATATTTCTAGGAAGATTCCCAGAAGGTCTATTATTAAGCGCAGTAAAAATATGTCCCAATTGATTTTCAATGTTGTTCATTGCAACGTTTTGAGCTTGAATTTGATTACCCATATTCAGAATCATCTCTTCAGTAGACAACTTCTTTT
Source organism: Papilionanthe hookeriana x Papilionanthe teres (assembly GCA_022702705.1). Lineage (NCBI taxonomy): Eukaryota > Viridiplantae > Streptophyta > Magnoliopsida > Asparagales > Orchidaceae > Papilionanthe > Papilionanthe hookeriana x Papilionanthe teres. Next base: position 134,442,579 of record CM040425.1, on the reverse strand, counting down.
CCATAAATTGTTGATTACTATTAAAACCAGGACGATAAGAAGGTCTAAAATTGGTATTTCCTTGGTTGTTCAGATTTTGAACTGGATTCATAGGATTGTTTCCCCACTGTAGGTTAACGACAACATTGGTATTATTCCTGTTAAAGTTCGGATGATTCCTCCAACTAGGATTATAATAATTCAAATAAGGATTATTGAATTTATTATGTATAGAATTCAAAGTTTCATAAGACATTTGAGAGTCCATCATCTGTCCCAATGAATTTTTTTCTAACACTAGAGGTGTTGGAGAATAATTAATTCCATATTAATCTATTATCTTAGAATGTGCAACAATTTGAGAGACTATCATAGTTATCGCATTAGAATAATAAATACTGGCTACTCTCTTAGGATTTACCCGAATAGAGGACCATTAAAAATTATTAGTAGCCATCTTTTTAATTAACGAATATGCTTCATCAAAAGGTTTTGACATTAATGATCTACCAGCAGCTGCATCGATAATCGATCTTAATGTTCCTACTAACCCATTATAGAAGGTTTGAATTATTAACCAGTCTGGTAAAGCATGGTGTGGACACTTCCTCGGTAGATCTTTAAATCCTTCTCAAGCTTCATATATGAATTCTCCATCAAACTGAATAAAAGATGTTATATCATTTCTCAACTTAGCAGTTTTGGAAGGAAGAAAATATTTCGACAGAAACTTTTGTGAAAGCTCTCCCCAAGTTATAATAGATCCATGTGCTAACGAATTTAACCATGCCTTAGCCTTATCCCTCAGTGAAAAAGGAAAAAGTCTAAGTCTAACAGCATCGTTCAACACTCCATCGTATTTAAAAGTAGCACACAGTTATAGAAAACTAGCAAGATGTAAGTTAGGATCTTTATTAGGTGTTCATCCAAATTGATTATTCTGTACCGTTTGGATAATAGTAGGTTTAAGCTCAAATGAATTAGCAGCAACATCAAGATTTTGAATAGTTAAGTGAATTTCATCTGTTATTGGATTAGCATAATCTCTTAAAGGTCTTGGTATATTTTCATTTTGATTGTTTAAATTATTTGCCATTTTGTGAGGATTTAAAGATTGTTTTTGTTGTTTTCGAATTTTTCTAATAGTACGATCTAATTCATAATCGTAAGGCACTAAACCTACAGATCCGATACTACACATATAAACATAATAAACACACACTAACAATAAAAAGACACACACAACTATGACTTACAATTCAAATATATGATTCAAATACCACAAAAATAAATTTTAACAATTACTTTTTTTTGCCTTGCCTCCCCGGCAACGACGCCAAAAACTTGGTGCGACTTTTTTTAATTTGCAAAAATTAATGAACTCGGATTTAAATTTATATATTGATTTAAATGATAATGAGTCACACAATTAACGCAAGTATACGTATCACTCAAGTAATACAGGGCTCTAGTGGAGTCCTGGAATATCGATCCCACAGGGAGGCTTTACTTTTATAGCGTAGCACAGAAATCTATTATCAAATCACAACACAATTGCAAGTTGTTTAATTTTAAAAGTAAAGACAAACATGTTCAGTTACTATATCTACGAAAGCATGTTCTAAACTCTAGCAAGTTAAATTAATGCAAGACTATTTTTATAACAATGTTCAGTTGTAAGAAAGTGTCTTCCTCCTTTCCATTCATAATGTGATGATTATTGTGACATAGATCAGTGATGCAAATGTATTGTGCCAAATAGGAGCATTCCTATTCATTACCCATATTTCATCATTTAAAGAACATTGGCTAATCCTAAGTTTAGTCCCCAAATCAGTGGTTAGGTGACCGGCGGACTTTATATATGCAAGAATGTATGAACTCAAATTTATATTTGTTTATAATGATTTTGTAAAGTCCGAACACTCAATGCAAGTATATGTATCGTATCAAGTAATACAAGGCTCTAATGGAGTCCTGGTTATCGATCCCACAGGGAAGTATGAAGTATAAGAAAGTGTTTCACAATATATATAATATAGCACTAAAATCCGATACTTAAATTGCACTTAAAGTTTAATACTACTTCTACTACCACAATGCAGAAAACAGTAACAATTAATTAAACTACACTTACTTCTAACAACTTTGAAGACAGAATTAACTAGCAGAAACACTAAACTATGTATTTGAAAGGTTTTTGATATGAGAAAAGTATCTTTCCTCTTGCAATGAGAATATGGTGTGTCGATTGATATGGAACAATTATCTATGTTATTGTGACAAATAAGAGCATAGTTGTTTCTTTACCCTTAAAAGTGTACCCCTTCTTCTAAGCATGAAAAGAACATTGACATATCCTAAGTTTAGTCACTAAATCTAAAGCCAGGTTGGGAGGATACCAGCTCTCACTTTGGAGCTCCCACTCACTCTTCACCCAAAGGCTAACCTTTGATATTTAGTTACTAATCTTAGAACCAATTTGGGGATTTCATCCTGTCACCCTAAAATCTCCACATTGAAGCCATCAAAACACATTTTCCTATTTATTTGCACTCGATTCCCATGAACTACGCAATTCATCCATGACAATTGAATGGATTTTTCATTATTGTTTTAGGACATTAAATCCTTTCAAAATTAATGTTCAACAACATATTTTAACATTTCACTTGGCTAAATCAAAAATTAAATTAAGTTCAGAATGAAAAACCATCACAATTTATTCAATACATTAAAAGCACATCAAATCCACATCAATCCATCATCACATTCTATGCAAGAAGAAAGACAAAGGAGACTACTCAAAATTCATGAAGAAGATACAATAAATCATGGATTTATATATAAAAGAAAAGTCATACAAACCACAAAAGAAAATACAACTTATCTCTTTCTCTTCCCCAATGCAATTCCCTTGAAGTTCCTTTGAATCCTTTTCTCTCTTCTTTACAACACTTTATTCTCTCTTTAGAATGGAAAAGAAGAAGCAATCTCTCACTTTACTTCTTCTACTTCACTCCTTAGTGAAGAATTCCTCTGAAATCCTCACTTCTACACACTCTTCTCCAAAACCCTAACACTTAACACACACTAAACCACTAAGAGAGAGCAAGAGAAACCAAGAGAGCCCCCTTCTTTTTGTCTAAAAATAGTTACTTATATATTAGCGATGAAATTGCAAGAGTTTCCATAAGAATCCCTTCAAAAATTCGCCAAAACTTTTTAAATTTAAATTCCATCGACTTCGGGCGCCGACGGCGCTCTATCCTACCATTAAATTATGAAGTCTCTGGAAAATGGCACTGGTAGTGATGTGACTCAGCCTATCGGGGCTTTATATATACTTTCAAATGCAAGAATTTGATACCACTGCTAGAAGATTTACTCACTGACAACGGTGTCAAAAACTTGATGTGACTCAACTTATGAAAGAATTTATGAATTTATAATTATTTTTTTGATAATTTGTAAAAGTCTCAATTTCAAACGCAAGTATACGTATCGTATCAAGTAATACAGGGCTCTAGTGGAGTCCTGGTTCTCGATCCCACAGGGAATATTTTTAGAATATTAAGTAATATTTTTAGATTTTTCAAATTAAAAGTAATTATTATTTTTATTTCTTTTTAAAGTTTGGATTTTAGATTTAATAAAATTTATACTAAATGTAAGTAAGCAATAATAAAATAAAGATTAATGCAGGTATAAATAAAACAACTTTCTCCTTTTCAACTAATCCAATATTTTTTTGAATAATTATCATATATGGAGAATTTAGATTATGGTATTGTGCCAAATAGAAGCATTCCTATTCTTTACCCTTTGGTCCAGGCATAAAGAACATTGACTAATCTATAAATCGGTTCAAGATGTTTTATTAGTAGAATGGGTTAATCTAGGCTCACACTACAAGATGTCTAAGGGTGGCTATGGTCGGCCATACCAGTGACCCGTTCCCATTCTATAAATCAAATTATTAGAATTTAGTATGTCACTCTAAAAGCTAATTAATTTTGCGCCAAATAAATCATATCTTCCTATTTATTTACACTTCACCTTGAATAACCTGCATAAAGCCTTCAACTACTTAAGGATTCATGTGATATCTATGAGTTAAGAACTCATCTCCGGATAGGTCTCAAAATTCTTCAAGAGGTTTTAACAATTTAAATGGCCAGTTTAAAAAGTAAACTAAGATCAGGTATTAATATCATAAACTAATCGATAAGGTGACATTTCGATAAACTAACCGATAAGGTGACATTCCGATAGGTGTCTTATAAGTTGTTCTATAAGTCCATAATGCAAAATCAAGTCTATCAACCCAGTTAGCTCTTTTAGAATTAACAGTCTTCTCTAATATTCTTTTAATTTCTCTGTTTGATACTTCAGCCATTCCACTTGTTTGTGGGTGATAAGCAGTTGTAATTCTATGTTTAATTCCAAATTTTTCAGTAATGATTGAATTCTTATTTTCCTTAAATGACTTCCCCCATCTGTGATAATTACCCTGGGCATTCCAAATCTTGTAAAAACCATCTTCTTTAAAAATTTTCAAACACTTTTGGAATCACTGTTAGGTAAAGCTACAGCTTCGATCCACTTTGAAACATAATCAACTGCTAATAAAATATAAATCTTTCCAGATGATGGTACGAAAGGTCCCATAAAGTTTAAAATCCATACATCAAAAATTTCAATTTCTAATATATAGTTTAGAGTCATTTCATCTTTTCTGGATATATTCCCCATTCTTTGACATCAATCACAAATTTTCACATAATGTCCAACATCTTTGAATATTGTAGGCCAATAAAATCCAAAATTTAAAATTTTAAAAGCAGTTTTATCCACTCCAAAGTGTCCTCCAAATTCAGAATCGTGACATTTTTTAATAATTGCAAAAGTTTCTTCATAAGGTACACATCTTCGAATCACAGAATCTCTTCCTATTTTAAATAAATGAGGATCTTCCCAAATATATGATTTACAATCATTCTTAAATTTCTTAATGTATTTGTTATTCAATCCATATGATAAAATATCGCTAACCAAATAGTTAACTATATCTGCATACCAAGGCATTTGTAATCCTTGAATAACATATAATTGTTCATCAGGGAATTTCTCATTTATATTTTCTTCATAATTCTTCTCATTATTATTTTTGATCCTCGATAAATGATCAGCAATTTGGTTGTCAGTTCCTTTTCTGTTCACAATTTCAAAATCAAATTCTTGTAAAAGTAAAACCCATCTGATCAATCTAGGCTTAGCATCCTTTTTAGACATTAAATACTTAATAGCAAAATGATCAGCATGTACGATACATTTCGTTCCAAGAAGATATGGTCTAAATTTGTCAAAGGCATATACTATGGATAAAAGCTCCTTTTTAGTAGTAGTGTAATTTATTTGAGTTTTATTAAGAGTTTCGCTAGCATAGTATATAACTTTGAAAATTTTCTCATATTTTTGTCCCAATACAGCTCTAATTGCATAATCACTTGCATCACACATTAATTCAAAAGGTTTACTCCAATAAGGTGCAACAATAACAGGTGCAGTGATTAATTTTTCTTTTAAAATATTGAACGCATTCAGACAATCTTCATTAAGTTCGAATTAGCTTCTTTTTCCAATAAATGGCAAAGAGGTTTAGCAATTTTAGAAAAATCATTTATATATCTCCTACAAAATCTAGCATGACCCATAAAACTTCTCACATCAGTAACTGTAGTAAGTGGTTAAAGTTCAGCAATAATTTTCACTTTTGCCTGATCAACTTCCATCCCTATTTGTGAAATTTTATGTCCAAGTACAATTCCTTCTGTGACCATAAATTGACATTTTTCCTATTTTAGAACCAAATTTGTTTCTTCACATCTCTTCAAAACTTTTGTTATAATTTTCAAGCAAGATTCAATAGAAGTTCCAAATACTGAAAAATCTTCCATAAATACTTCAATTCCTTTATCAATTAAATCACAACATATTGACATCATACATCTTTGAAAAGTTGCAGGTGCATTGCATAAACCGAAAGGCATTCTTCTAAAGGCAAATGTTCCATAAGGACTTGTAAATGTTGTTTTCTCTTGGTCCTCAGGAGCAATAAGTAATTGATAATAACCAGAATATCCATCCAGAAAACAGAAATATGAGTGTCCAGCTAGTTTATCCAACATCTGATCCAAGAAAGGTAAAGGAAAATGATCCTTTCTAGTGGCGTTGTTTAATTTTTGATAATCAATGCAAATTCACCATCCAATAAGTTGTCTTGCTGGAATTAATTCATTTTTTTCATTAATAATGACTGTTACACCTCCTTTCTTCAGAATACAATGAATAGGACTCGTCTATTGGCTATCCGAAATAGGATAAATAATTCCAGCATCTAACCATTTCAAAATATCTTTCTTTACAACCTCTTTCATAATTGGGTTCAATCTTCTTTGAGGTTCAATAGTAGGCTTACAATTTTTTCCATTAAAATCCTATGCTTACAGATTGAAGGGCTTATTCCTTTTATATCTGTAATAGTCCAACCAAAAGCTTTCTTATAATTCTTCGGAACTTCTATTAATTTTTCTTCTTGATCTTTACATAATTCCGAAGATATAATTATAGGTAAAGTTAATGAATTTCTAAGAAATGCATACTTTAAATGTGCAGGTAACATTTTTAATTCTAGTTTAGGGGCTTTTTCAATTGAGGGTAAAAGTATATCATTTTTGGTTGTGTCTAAAATTTCCCAGTTTTCATGAATATAATGAGTTTCTTCAAATAATTTTTCTTCATTTAATTTTTTAATTTCTTCAGTTAATGACTCATTATATATCACAGATTCATCATTTTTATCTTCAGAAATGACCTTACATTTTTTTTGATAATGTTTTTCAATTATATAATCAAAAATATCCATCTGATAGCATTTTTCTTTATCTGAATACCTGATTGATTTCAGAATATTAAATGTTATCTCTTGATCATTAACTCTCATCGTTAATTCTCCTTTTTGCACGTTAATCATAACACGTATGGTAGCTAGAAAAGGTCTCCCTAAAAAAATAGGTATTTCTTTATCTTCTTCCATATCTAGCACAATGAAATCTATATGAAAGATAAATTTATCTACCTTAACAAGAACATCCTCTATAACTCCTTTAGGATATGTGATAGATCGATCAACTAACTGAAGGGTTACAGTGGTGGGTGAAATCTCTCCTAAATCTAACCTTTGAAAGATTGAAAATGGCATGAGATTAATACTTGCTCCTAAATCACATAAGGCTTTTCCACAAAATTTTTCTCCAATAGCACATGGTATAGTCAAACTTCCAGTATCTTTAAGTTTCTGAGGTAGTTTCTTCTGAATTATTGCACTACATTCTTCACTTAATGCAATAGTTTCATAAACTTAAAATTTTATTTTCTTACTCAAAATATCCTACATAAATTTTGCATAGCTTAGCATTTGTTCCAAAGCTTCAGCAAAAGGAATGTTGATGGTAAGTTTTTTAAAAATCTCAAAAAACTTAGAAAATTGATGATCAAGCTTCTGTTATTTTAATCTTTGAGGAAAAGGTGGTGGTGGTCTTTCAACTTCCACTTCAATAGAAATTACAGTCTGATCTTTACTTGTAGAAAGAGTATCTTTATGTTTTTCAATTTCTTCTACCTCTCTCTCTTTTTCAATTTCATTCTGAATTTTCTCTTTTAATGCCTTTCCACTTCTAAGATGTACAGCTTATGCTTGTTCATGTTCTTTCTCAATTTCTTTAGGAATAATTTCGACATTGCTAGGTAGTGTTCCTTGAGGTCTGTAATTAATAAAATTAGCAATTTGACCCATCTGATTCTCAATTTTATGAATAACAGTGTTTTGACTTTGTAGCTGATTACCTAGTTGCAAGATCAATCTTCTATAGATAACTTTTTATGTTGATTATTAAAACCAAGAGGTTAAGTTGGTATAAAGTTTGAATTTCCTTGATTGTTCCAATTTGGATTAACTTGATTATTACTCCATTGTTGATGTCCATTATTCCAATTAAAATTAGGATGATTTTTCCAACCAGGATTATAATAATTAAAATAAAGGTTATTAGTTTTACTAGCAATAGCTTGCAAAGTTTCCATTGTTTGAGAATCATCAATATTTACAGAATTATCATTACTTACATGCGATATATTAATAGCAAAATTATCTAAGTTCTTAGATATTGCAGCCACTTGTGAAGCTAAAATAGAAAAGGCTTCATTATCTTGAATACTTGCCATTCTTTTAAGATTAACCCTTTCAAAAGGCCATTGAAAATTATTATTAGCCATTTCTTCAATTAAAGTATAAGCTTCTTCATATGTCTTAGCCATTAAAGAACCACCAGCAGCAGCATCTATAATAGATCTAAGTGATCCAATAAGTCCATTATAAAATGTTTGAATAATTAACCAATCTGGCAAAGCATGATGAAGACATTTTCTTAATAGTTCTTTAAATCTTTCCCATGCTTCATAAATTGTTTCTCCATCAAATTGTGTAAATGAAGTTAAATCATTTCTTAATTTAGCAGTTTTAGAAGGAGGAAATTATTTAGCAAGGAATTTTTGTGCCATATCTGCCCAAGTTTTAATAGAACAAGTTGCTAATAAATTAAGCCACATCTTTGCTTTATATTTTAAGGAAAAAGGAAAGAGTCTAAGCCTAATAGCATCATCAGAAACATTATTATATTTAAATGTAACACAAAGTTCTAAGAAACTAGCAAGGTGTAAATTTGGATCCTCATTAGGTGTTCCTCTAAATTGATTATTTTGAACCATTTGAATAATAGAAGGTTTAAACTCAAAAGAATTAGCATCTACAGCTGGTATTTGAATACTAATATGAAGTTCATTAGATGTAGGGTTTGCATAATCCCTTAATGGTTTATAAACATTTTGTTCATTGATTTTTATTGGATTTTGATTATTGTTATGTAAGTTAGCCATTTCCTGATATTTTTGAATTTTTTTTCCCTTTTTAATTCTTTTAACTGATCTTTCTAATTCAAAATCAAAAGGTAATAATCCTTCAGATCCAGAACTACGCATAAAATTAAGATCTTTTTGGTATTTTTATTTTTATATATTTTTTATGTTTTATATATATTATATATATTTTTTATTTTTGAAAGAAATAAAAGTGTATAAATTATATTTAATTTGAAAAATGTAAAAATTGTCTTTTTAACTTTCTTACTTATTTTCCTTATCTTCCCCTGCAACGGTGCCAAAAACTTGATGTGACTCAGCTTAACGGGGCTTTATATATACTTTCAAATGCAAGATATTGATAATTAATTCAACGCCCAATAAATCATATCTTCCTATTTATTTGCACTTCACCTTGAATAACCTGCGTAAAGCCTTCGACTACCCAAGGATTCATGTGATATCTACTAGTTAAGAACTCATCTCCGGATAGGTCTCAAAATTCTTCAACAGGTTTTAACAATTTAAATTGCCAGCTTAATAAGTAAACCATGATCAGGTATTAATATCATCACAATTTTTATAAATATTTTAAGTTAAATTCTCCAACAAAATTTAATTATCTTACTATCTTTTCATAGTTTAAAGGAGAAAGAAAACTAACTACTCATAACACATTGAATTCACACAACAAAACATATTTATAAAACTTTGAACCAAGTTACAGATACTTATCTGGAATGTTCCTTCAAGTGATCCGCTGACTCCTACTGACTTCAATGCAATGATGAAAGACTTCAACAGCAACAACACTAATAATCTCACACTTAACACTCAAAATAAACAAAAAATAAACTCACTAAATAATAAAGAAGGTGGCTCCCTAAAATGATTGGATGGCTATAAATTTCTTGGGGACTATAGGATGCTAGAGGGGGTGAAAGGGGCGATTTTCTCTTTAGAATTGACTCCTATTTATAGAGCTCTGAATTTGACCAGGGATTGCTTAAGGCACCTCTTCAAAATTCATCCAAATACAATGTATCTTCTAAAAGGTAACTGTCACGCCTAGGCGCCGAGATCTGGTGCCTAGGTGCCAGACTCTGTGACCAGGTCTTCGCACCTCTTCACTTTAGGTCGCACCTCTTTGAGATTAAAACAGTTTCTCTATGTCCAAATGCATTGTATCACATGCACTTTATATTAGGAGTAACTTCCAGTCTTCTAGAAGGTCTAATAACCGCTTAACACCGTCAAAATAACTGCCCAAAGTCATTAAAAATCTTGTCTGCATCTGTATCAAACTGGTTCTTAAGCACTGGATTCTGGCGCCTAGGTGCCAGGCCTACAATTTAGATAACTTTGCTTTTTAAGCTTCTTTTTTGCTCCTTTTTTCTCCTTTTTTCCTTCTTAAACTCTTTTTTTATCACCTACATCCAAAAACATACAAATACCTTTCATTAAAGCATAGCATCCTTAAGAATTGAATCATAAATAAGACATAAAATGGGTATTTTTTAAAGTGGATCAGGCGGTGCCTATTCTGGCGCCGCGGGCGCCAGAACATGTTTTCCACCTTCTTGCTCCTTTTTGCTCCATTTTGCTCTGAATTTGTTCATTTTTTCTTCTTTTCACTCCAATCACCTAAAATCATCATGCCTGCAACAAATCATGAAAAATATCTTTCTTTAAAGTGCAATATCACCAAAAATGGGTAACATTATATAGCAAAAACTGTATATATTTTTGGTGCATCATTATGCCGGGAGGATACTGGCTCTCACTCGAGAGCTCCCACTTCCTTTTGCCTAAAGGCTAACTCTCGCTTCAGTTTCTAAACATTAGGACCAAATTGAGGATTTCAGCCTGTCACTCTGAAATCTCCAATTCTACACCCATTAAAGTATATTTCCCTATTAATTTGCATTCAACCCCCATGAAATTCACCATTTATGGATTTTGAAAGTGACCTTCACTTCTGTTGTGGAACTCATAATCCTTTCAGAACATATGTTTCCCAACAAGTTTTAACAATTCAACTGGCCATATTAAAAAGTAAATGAAGTTCTAAGTGAAAAGGTCATCACAAATTCTTCATAATAAATTGGCACATCACTTTCATTTCACAATATCAACAAATCACATGAAAAGGATAAAGACAAAGAAATCTACTAAGTACTCATGAGGAAAAGATGACAAAACATGAATTTCATATGTAAAAACAACGTCATACAAACATAGTAAAGTAGAGACTACTTATCTTAAACTCTTCCCCAAGCGAATTTCAAGGAATTCCTTTGACTCCTCTTCTTTCTTCACAACAACACACCATTCTCTCTTTAGAATAGTAAGGAAGAAGAAATCTCTCACTTTCCCTCTCCTCTCACACTCCTTAGAAGAGAAAAACAAAAACCTAACTTATTACACAAAATGGAAAGAACTAACTCTCTAAACTCTAAATTCTTCTCTTTCGCCTTTTGAAATGTGGCTCCAAAAGTGTTTAAGTTCGGCCAAAACTGAATTTCCAAGAGTTTCCTTAAGCACCCTTTCAAAATCTGGCCAAATACATTAAATCTAGTTCAAAATCAGCATAGGGCGCTGTCCGGTGCTGGTAGGAGCGCCGTTCGGTGCATTATTCCTCTAAAATGTCGTAACTCTATAGAAACTGGCGCTGTTTAGCGTTGGTCACAACGTCGTTCGGCGCTAGTTCAATAAAATGCACTTTTGTCCTTTTTCATTCCAAATTTGCTCCTTTTCGCTTCCTTTTGCTCCAAAGGCCTAAAATCATTGTACCTGCATGAAATCATAAAAAATACCTTCCTTTAAAGTTCAATATCATAAAAAAAAGTATGAAATGAATAGTAAAAAGCTATCAAATTTTAAGTGGATCACCCGCTCAGAGGGCCATAAAAAATTATTAGTAACAATCTCTTCAATTAACGAATATGCTTCATCAAAATGTTCAGACCTAAATAATCCAACAGTAGCAGCATTGATAATCGATCTCAAAGATCCCACTAATCCAATATAAAAAGTTGAAATTATTAACCAGTCTGGTAAAGCATGGTGTGAACACTTTCTCAGAAGATCATTAAATCTTTCCCAAGCTTCATATATGGATTCTCCATCAAATTGACTAAGAGATGTGATATCATTCCTCAGCTTAGCAGTTTTGGAAGGAGGGAAATATTTTGACAGAAACTTTTGTTAAAGATCTCCCTATGTTCTAATAGATCCAAATGTTAACGAATTTAACCACGCCTTAGCCTTGTCTCTTAATGAAAAAGGAAAAATTATAAGCCTAACAACATCGTTTGACACTCCATCATATATAAAAGTAGCACACAGTTCTAGAGAACTAGTGAGATGTAAGTTAGGATCATCATTAGGTGTTCCTCCAAATTGATTATTCTGTACCATTTGGATAATAGGAGGTTTAAGCTTAAATGAATTTGCAGCAACATCAGGGTTTTGGATAGGTAAGTGAATTTCATTTATTGTGGAAATAGCATAATCTATTAAAGATCTTGGTATATTTTCTTTTTTTATTTAAGTTGTTCGCCATTTTGTGAGGATTTGCATATTGTTTTTTTTTTGTTTTCAAATTTTTCTAATAGTATGCTCTAATTCAGAATCGTAAGGCACTAAACCTGTAGATCCGATACTACACATACAAACACAATAAGCACACTAACAATAGACAAACACACACAATTATGACTTGTAATTCAAATATAAGATTTCAAATACTACAAAATTAAATTTTAGCAGTTACTTTTTTTACCGTACCTTTCCACCCCGACAACGATGCCAAAAACTTGGTGCAACTTTTTAAATTTGACAAAATTTATGAACTCAGATTTTGATATATATATTGATTTAGTTTATAAAGAGTCACACAATTAAATTCAAGTATACGTATCACTCAAGTAATACAGGCACTAGTGGAGTCCTGGATATCGATCCCATAGGGAGGTGTTGACCTCATTTTTGATGAGGTCTTCTCTTCTCCTTTTAGTACTTAGGATCTAACCTTAGGCTTTTCCTTTAACTATCTTAGAGGACTAGAAATGGAACCTCCCCCTTTAGAAACTCAACCAGTTCTTAACTCCTTGCGAACCCCACAAGCTTGATTGTAAACCGCTAATCACCTAGAGGGTTGAGGTCAGATGTTGAGGTTTAAAGGATGAGTTCCCTATAGGACTATTTGGCCTTAGGATCACCCTAGGTGGCCTGGTCTGGTGAGGACTGACTTACACATACACTAGACTCTCACACACACATTCCAAATCCTAAAACCATTCATACCTAGCTTGACTTCCTGACTCATGTAGGTAATTCATATGGATGGACCTTAACTCCTAAGCCCCTGGCTAAGAGGGTTAGGAACAACATAGTGAATGCCTCAAATGAGTCCTCTCATGGCTCCTATGGGGTTAATATAGATTCATGGCTCAACTAAAATGATTCCATTTCACTCACACTGGCTCAATCTTTATTTTGCCAAAATTTCAATTTTTGACCCCCAGGGCCCCGGACCCACCAAACCTACTAAAAACCCTTGGAACTACCCAAAACCACCAAAATTTCCAAATCACCCAAAATTTTTCCAAAATTAACCTTGAACATTTCCCCACCAATCAAATTGATCATTTACAGCCAAAAATACCCCCAATACCCTCCAAATTACCAAAATGCCCCTCTTGACCCAAAAATTCAAAAATTACAAAAATTCCCAGAAAATTCCAGAAAATCCCAAATATTCCCATATTCATTCTGTTCAACTACACCATGGGCCAATTTTGTCAATTTACCCCACTTTTGCCAAAACCCCCATTTGCCCAAACATCAAACCCAAATGAACCCAATGTCAAACCAAACCTTTCCAATTGACCTCAATTTTAGTCCAATTCAATTCTAAACTTCAATTCAATATCCCCAATATCAATCTAGACCAAATACAAGTCCAATTTGATTGACATTTGAATCCAATTTCATTTTTAAGCTTAAAGCCCAATTTTGACCCATAACCCAAACTTAGCCCAAACCAACCCAATTCAACTACAATTAACCCCAAACCTTTTCTAAACCTTCTATAACATCCCCATAAACAAAAAACTAACATAATTTGCCCAAAATTTGGACCCAAACCCTACTCAAATTCAACCCAAACCCAAAATCCCTTAAATGGGCCTACACCCAAACCTAACCCAAATAGGCCCAAATCCAAAAATCAAAACCCAACCAAAGTTGAAACCTCTTTGAAACACTCCCATTAACATTTCTTAACGTTAATTTTACATCAATTTCAACATTAGCCCAGCCTTATCCCAAGTTAGTCTATTTTGACATATTTTGACCCAATCACTAAAGAGACTCAATTTAGACCCAATTCAATGCCAAACCACCTCAAGTTTGATCCAAATCACTCATGACACATCCTTAAACTAAACCCAACATCTATTTGGCATGGCCCTTTGCAAAATTTTCATCTAAAAGCCCACTTCCAAAAGACATTCAAAAGCCCATTCCTAACCAAACTCAAAAGCCCAAGCCCATCCTAAAGCCCACATTACAATCTCATCTCATCCTCACTTAATTAAAATCATTCCTAAGTCCTAAATCAGTAATCAAACCTTTCTAAACAATGCCATATGACAAACCATCCAAATTTTACACCAAAATACCAAAATTCCTTAAACCCATTTCCATGAAACCAAGCCAACTTTTCCCAAGCCAAATATGAGCCATGAAGCCATTCTTAAGCCACATGCAAGCCACATGAGTTGTTTACATGTGACCTTACCACATTGGGCAAAAGGAGGAGGTCCTTTAAGCACTTCCTAAAAGTCATTAACCTTACCCATGATTCCCCTTAACCCAAATTTAATCTAAATATTCTTGGATGGAGACTTCTCCACTTAAGACCAGTCGACCTAACAGATTCACCCAACCCAAAACCAGGTCATGGGGAGGTGAACCAAGCCCAAAATCATGGGTTGACCAATTTGAGCCCAAAATGAGCCCTTACCCTTTCCATTTCAAGTCATCCTCTTTACACATGGCAACCATCAATTGAACTCACAGGAATCAAGCTCTGACCTCCCTGACCCTGAGGGTGACCCATGCCTGGCCGGGCAGCCACCACAGCCGCCGGAAAACCCCATGGCCGAGACCTTGGAAGGAGCCAAACATTGAAATTCTACCTTGCTGAGCTGCCCCATGCCCAGTGCCCACCATGGCTTTTCCTCCCTCAACCTAAGCAGCAAATCCCAGCCATTAACTCTCCCTGGGAAGCCCTCCAACCAGCCCTATTTAAACACCACCTCCTCTCGGCCAAGAGAGGTGTTGAAACAAACCATACAGAAACTCTGCCAAAATCATTCCAGAGTCCCCTCCACACATGGAGAACTTGATCCCTACTGAAATCTCCCTGCCATTTCCTCTTTGTGAGCTCAATTTCAGAGTTGAAATTCAAGCCCAAAACAAGGACACTTTACCACAGTGAGTCAATCCTCAAATTGATTGACCCTACACCTTCACCAGACCAAGAGGAGAAGTTCCCCAGCAAAAGCCCCCTCACCAGGCCAGCCATTGCTTTCAGCCTCCAAGCTTTGTGATCGGCTGTAGTCACTTTTGTACCTGAGCAATTCACCAGTGCCAAGGGACTTCATCCGGAGCTTGCTTGGACCCAATCGAATGTGACACAACTCTCAGATCGAAGCTTCACTTCTCTGAGCAAAGGTATGAGCTCTCTCTTCTTCCTGAGCTTCTGAACATTCTCCATTTTGATTGGGTTAATTTCATGCCACATAAACCGTATGGATATGTTCGTCTCTTCAAGATGAATCCTTAGAGTATAAGAACATGAAAATCCATTGAGAATCGAGTGAGATCTTAGGGTTTTAGTATGGACGGTCACGGGTGCACACCAGTTGTAGACGATGACTAGGAGACGTTGGATCGTGTGTGTATCGAGCGGACGGCTCAGATGGCGTCGGACCAGGAGATGGTAGATGAACCGCTGGCCCCGTGGCAGCTGACTCAGATGGCGGTATCGAATGGGAGCGCGCCGCGTTGGCTTTCGGAGCTACCGAGGATTGCGTGGCGCCGCGTGGATAAGTAGAAAATTAGGGATTTTTCTTATTTATTAAATACCCAGAACTTAAAAAATGCATAACTTTGTGTAGAAAAATCCTAAAAATAAAATAAGAATACTCTCTTGCTCAGTGAACAGAGGAGAATAATGTAGAAAAGAAATCAAGTTATTTCATTGAGTATTTTATTTTAAATTAATTATTTACTCTCTGCACTATTTTGATTCTCCATGCATGTAGACAATTCATCATGGCATGAGACCATAGGGCTTTTGAAGCCTCTAAACTTGGGAACATTCCCTGAATTTTCCAAGGTCGAGGCCATCCCTACGAGAAGTTATTGATTTTTCAATTGCATGTTACCGTTTTGAGTATTTTAATTCCAATAATTATCATGTTGAGAAATAAATTCTAGGAAAATTTGGTGATGTTTCTTATGAACAGAGGAACCTAGGAAAAATAGGTTTTGAATTAATTCACATGGAACAACCCTAATTGGCCTAAATACCCAAAATTGAACTTTAATTAATTAGGGTTAACCACACATTAAATTAACTTCAAAACAATTCTCCACTGATCTTTAGGATCAGAGGAACATCACATAAAAATTTGAATTCAATTGGATTTGATTAGCCTCACCAAATTGGTTGATTAAGCCTCTTAAGCAAAATGGATAAAATTAAATTTTAAAAATTCATAACTCACAAAATACTTTTCAAAAATTCACAAAAATGGTTTTGGAGCTTATCTAACATCAGAGGAACTTAGGAAAATTAAAATTGTAATTTTCTAAAAAAGTTGATTTTTATCATTATTTTAATATTTTTAATAATTAAAAAATAATAAAAATCATAAAAATATTAAAAATCTCCAAAATGTCACATTTTAACTCCTAATTACTTAGGAACAAACCAAACATTTTTCCTAAGTTTCTAGGGTAAGATATTTAATTTTAAAGGCTTAAAACAATTTTTGAATTAAAAAATGATTTCCTTTAATATTTCCACTAAAATAATTCTAATAAATCAAAGAAAAATCAGAAAATTATAAAATTTATTTTTTTGGACTCCTTGATGTCAGAGAGATTTAATAAAAATATAAAATCCATTTTTCAACATTAATTTTTTTTTAAAATTAATTAATACTCCAAAACTCAAAATAATTATAATAAAAAAATATAATTCACAAAATCACCAAAATTGGTCCAAATGGTCCTCTAGTCATTAGGAACTTCTCATAATTTTCTTAAGGACAGAAACATTTCCTTGGTCATGTTATTGAATTTTCCTTGAAAACCCCTATTTTCCATTAAAAATAATTACATAAATAAATTAAATACAGAAAAATCACATTTTCTCCTCTAATGGCTTAATTGACATGTGAGTGAGGTTACATAAAAATTTCAAGTTCATTTGAGCTTAATTTAGTGAGTTATAGAATTATTAAGCTTGAAGGGCAAAAGGGTAATTAAAAATTTCAACCCTTAATTAAAATTTTAGGATTAATCAAAAAGGGGAAGGTAAAATATTTGATTTTAAACTGATTTTGGATGATTGAAAGTTAAATGATTGAGGGTAGAAACCTACTAACCATTTCAAATATAATTAAAATAAAACTTTAATTAATTAATTAATTGAAATTTTGGGAGAATAATAGAAATTGGAATTATTAAAGTAGGGATATTATTAAGAGGATATTTATTTTTTAATTTAAAAATCCCTAAATAAATCACTTCAATAATACTTAATTCTTAATTAAAAAAAATTAAAATAATAATCCAAATTAAAATTAAACTAAAATTAAATCAAATTAAAATTAAAATTAAATTAAATTAAATTAAATTTAAATTAAATTTAAATTTAAATTAAATTAAATTAAAATAAAAATTAGAATTAAATTAAATTAAATTAAATTAAATTAAATTAAAATTCAATTAAATCAACTTAAATTAAATTAAATTAAATTAAATTAAAATCAAATCAAATTGAATTAAAATTAAATTAAATTAAATTAAAATTAAATTGAATTAAATTAAATTAAAATCATTTAACAACAAACCTAAATGAAATCATTAAGAATTAAATAATTTGAACACTATTCCAAACTTAAAATTATTAATTAAAACCTCATAATTAAATTAAAACACTTTAAACCATTAACTCAAACTTTCAATTAATTTGATTAAAATTCTCAATAAACCAACTCGCCTCTTAAATGCTTTAATTATTATAACTCTTAAATGAAGTATCAAGTGAAGTGTTACTTCACTTATAGGATATTCAAATGTCCTAGTTCACTGAGCAAGAGAATAAAACTTAAACTCTTGGATGATTAATTCACTTGTATAATTAAATTCTCTTGGACTTAAAACAATCCTAGAGGTATTGAAAAGATGTTTAAGACTCGTCTTAAGCACTTCCTCTATATGATGGGATGTTTATAAGAACAATCGAACTTAATTGTTCTTTAGTGAAGAAAATCATCCTTAAACCAAAACACAAGAACCTAGACGTCATAGGAGATGACTAAGCCATAGGATTAGGACTTTGGTAGACAACCAAAACCTTTCCTTAGCTTTACCTAGGTACTTGTTGAAACATTTAAATGTCTTAACATGTGTTTTAAGTGCGACTTGGGATGACGGGAAGACCCTCCAGGTACGCTTTTATTTTATCGCAATTTACTTTATTGTAATTTACTTACATGCACCGTACTTTACTTTTCTTGCATGATAAACAACCGTTGCATGAAAACCAAAACCTTTAGGATAGTCCCTGAACTGAAACCAAAACTAAATTAAAAGTCATTACAAGATAAAAAATCACCGCCACAACATTTCAAAATATAAAACTACTAAAAATTTAATCACAAACAGAACAACAAAACTACAACTTTAACTAAATTAAAACGTCTCGTTGAATGATCGGGAATACCTCGGATGATGTAACCCACGTGTTGTTAACGGGATTTACCACGGTCTAAATGAAAGTGTGGAACTCATTCAGTTGAGTTTAGCAAATTCATCTGGACTAAGTGAATTCAATGAAAATAACGGTGCCGGGATGACGGAACCGTGGGATCTTAATCGGTTCTGTTTAAACAACTTTAAGATTTGTTTTAATTAAAACATCAAAAACACTTGGATTTTAAGATTTTCTCTAAACCAAAACACTTCTCTCATCTCTTGATTTATGACTTCTAAAACTAAACCTCTGCAACAATAAGGAGCTCGGAGCATGGTGGGCAGCTCGGCCATCGTCATCAGCAAAACCTGAGTCTACTTCAGCAAAACCTTCTTAGAATTAAATAACCAAGCCATAGGACTTCGAGGTAGTTTTCCTAGTACAACATAAATCCTCAACTCTTTGTTAGGAATTTGCATGATCATGTCATGTAAATTAAGCCCTAACCGGTCTTAGGACTCCGAGGTAGTCGTTCGGTACGACATAAACCCTCACATCTTCCAGGCTATTTGTGTGATTATGTCATACAAATATAAGACCTAAATAAATAAAATTGGCAGGATTGCAATATTAAATAAACTCCCAAATCTAAACCAAACAATAAGATAGTTTGGGAAGTTGTCAAGATTCTTCTTGGATCCTCAGCTTCTCCTACTTCTCTTCTTTTGGACTCCCGAAAATAACTCGTTCCAAATTTGATCCACCCCTTTCGAAATTCCAAAATTTAATCCTTTCGAAAATCCTAAACTTTGAAATTCTTGAGAGCAAAACCACTGATCATTATCGAGAGTTTTCTTAAATGATTCCCGTCATTTAAGATGTAATTAACTATAGGGGCTCTCCCTTAAAGGGAATTTTAAGAACCTGAGTAATATAAACCCCGCTTAATTCATTTATATTAAGCGAGGGAACTCGTCCTCTTATAAAATTGGTTCGCAGACCAAACAGATGTCACAAATCTCCTAGTTTATTTAATCGAGTCCCATCATCAAGTAGTGTGTCTATTCTTCGGGATAGATACATGGTTTGTGGTGCGGTGCTCGTTTTTATAAACTATTTGGGATGTGAGATCGGTTTGATTTCATATCTTAAAACATTCAAATTTAAATTTATTTTCAAAATCAAATACTACTTTCTAAATTATATGTATATTTAAATTAAATTTAAAATTTAAAATTCACCAACAATTTCTATAGCGGCCCCTTTTCAAAAATACAACACACAAACCTAAAAATATGCTGACAACTTCTGGCGACTCCACTGGGGACTAGTTCCTCTCTCCATTTTTGATTAGATGGTTTTGCTTTCATAAATCGGTGGTGAGTCCATATCCCTAGTGGACCAAAACTACCACTCTTCCGTTGGAATACCCCGTTCATTTCTGTCTTGAACGAGTATAGCCAACTCCTCTCGGATTTAGGAGCCACTGTTTAGACACCCCAAAATAGAGAGGTTCCGAGATCCTTTTACCTCTTTTCTAAGGTGGGGTGGACCCCCAATAGGTGTTAGTTTAGGAGCGATCCTTCGAGTCGAGAAGTCTTGCATAAGACTTTCTCTTCCTTTCTAACTCTAAATCGGGCCCTTACCTTTTCTATAACTTTTTTCCTTTAATCGTTTTGTTTCTAACGAACGAATCTGCTAATAAACAACCTCCTAATAAACAATCTTTTTTAAAAATCACAAATGTGTTCGATCTCTTTCTTTTTCGTCCAAAACTTTACGATGAAAAGAAGCATAATTCGGGACTGACATTTGGAATCTGCCCTGCAGAAAATGACTGCCCCAAAGTTAATCTTTTCCTTCACCAATGGAATGGACTTCGCCGTTTACAAGGATGAGCTGCCCGACAATGGGATCATCCGTTTTGGACAAGGATTTGGCAACACGGATGTCAAGTTCGCCGACGTCACTCTCTTCACACTAATGGACAAAGTGCTCGAAACCGAAGAGCCCGTGATTGAGTTCAATTTGAAGTCGACTCAAGAATTCCTACCCCCGCAAAGGGTTCCAGTGAAAGGAGTACTACTCGTTCGTAGGAGGATCGTTGTCTCTACCCCCACCGGTCTAGTCATCTCAGCACCTACCTCGACTTCGCCAAACCGAAGGGGAAGGACATCCAAGTCTGTGATGAGCCTGTCACCGTGGAGGGTGCAGACTTTACTACAATACCACCTATTTTTTAAATTGGGTCCAGTTTAAGAATTGTACCCCTAACTCGGACTCAAAGGAGAAATAGAAGCAGGAAGATCGCCAAGAAAGGTAGAGCTGCTGAAGTTGCTTT
Source organism: Papilionanthe hookeriana x Papilionanthe teres (assembly GCA_022702705.1). Classification (NCBI taxonomy): domain Eukaryota; kingdom Viridiplantae; phylum Streptophyta; class Magnoliopsida; order Asparagales; family Orchidaceae; genus Papilionanthe; species Papilionanthe hookeriana x Papilionanthe teres. Next base: position 134,421,280 of record CM040425.1, on the reverse strand, counting down.
TCTAGAAGAAATTCCTGAGGAAAGAGAAGAACTGCCTGAGTATATACCTCTATTGGAAGGGTGTGTTGACCTCATTTTTGATGAGGTCTTCTCTTCTCTCTTTAGTACTTAGGATCTAGCCTTAGGCTTTTCCTTTGACTATCTTAGAGGACTAGAAGTGGAACCCACCCTTTAGAAGTCCAAACACCTCTTGACTCCCTACAAACCCCACAAGCTTGATTGTAGACCCCTAATCACCTAGAGGGTCGAAATCAAATGTGAAGGTTTAAAGGATGAGTTCCCTATAGGACTCTTTGGCCTTAGGACTACCCTGGGTGGCTTGGTCTGGTGAGGGTTGACCTGCACATACCACACTCTCACACACATTCTAAACCTTAAACCCACCAAAATACCCCAATACCCTCCAAATAACCTCCAAATACCCAAAATACCCTTTTTAACCCAAAAATCTAAAAATTTCAAAAATTCCCAGAAAATTCCAGTAAAATCCCAAATATTCCCAATTTCATTTTGTTCAACTACACCATAGGCCAATTTTGTCAATTTGACCAAATTTTATCAAAATCCCTATTTCACCTGTTTTTGACGTGACCGTCGACGAGGTTGTCCTAACGACCTCGGATGACGACACGGACCGCGCAGTTGTGTCCGGAACGTCAATTTTAGCTAGGAAGGATACCCATTTTGCTAGTGCTCCGTGCACAAGCAAGTTGCACGGAAATCGATGCATGCTATTTAAAATAAAAAAAGGGAAAGTCTCCTATTTAAACATCTCATACACGCATAAACCCTAGACACTCCTCACAGCCGACAACACCTCACACACAAACCCTAAGGTTCATTCGGCCGAAAACCCATTTCTCCAGCGCCAACACTCCCTCTCTTCCATTTCTCCTCTTCGCGTGCCCTAGAGAAAACCCCGTCGGCGCTCAATCACCGCCTCCTTCCTTGTTGTTGGATTCGTAGCCGACCTAGCCCTCAGATTCACAAAATATCTCGAGGTGAAGTTCCCATTCGCGCGACATTTGCCTCCTCACTCGAAGTCACCGGCCGACGGTCACCGTTGGCAAACACCCGAACTTTCTCCTCCTCCTCACGACAGTGAGTTCGGCTCCTTTTCCCTCTCCCCGATTTTTTCTCGGATTCTTCCTTGGTGCGAATTCGGGATCCTCTTTCCCGAAGCTTCGTGGATTTCTTCTTCTCCGCCATCTTCTTATTCACGGGTAAGCACAAAAAGAATGCCATCGCACAAGAGCTTCACGATCAAGAAGCCGGCAAAGAAGATGAGGTAGAATCGTACCCATTCCATCCTAGATCCGCATGAGGACCGACAACACCATCAGCTTTCTTTCTCTTTCTTTTGGTGCCCTTATTCCTTTGAATCTTTTGTCTCATGGTGAGTTGCTGAATCCTAATTTAAGGCAGAATAAATTTGAACGAATTTTGTATAAATGTCATATTTGTATACCTGATATTGATTATGGTTTCCAACCATGTATTGTTTAGCTAATGCTTAATATCCATCTCCGCACAAGTTTTGCTTGACTTTACAAAGTTTCACATTTAACACTTATACTAGGAATTTACATTTATGGCATCTTCTTTGTGTATGTATACGCACCTAACTCATGCATGCTAATTATGCTTATGTGTTCACATATATGATGTCAGATTTTTGGTGAATTAGATGTATGCCATTCAATATATTTACATATGCAATGCTTGGTTCAATATCTAGAAAGTTCTCTCTACTGTTCAGAATACTTATGTTCTGGTGTTTGGTGGTGGATGCTTGATATATTCTGTTGATTAAAGATTAACATTTCTCATATATTCATATGCTTGATATCAGTTTTGGAAGGTATACTTGCACATCATATAATCCCCATGCGCTTTCATGTTAATCTTTAGTTTCTTTATCTTTACGGCATCTTACTCGTACACCTAAGGCTATATTGATAATCTGTTGACATGTTATGAGAGATTTGAGTGTTATAAATGTAAGTTTGGGTGTTTCATTTGTAATAAGCCGAAAGTTTTGGTGTTCTATTTGTAAAAAAAAAAATGAATGTTTTGGATGCATCTCATGCAAAGCCCGGTTAAGATCTCTTTGATGCGAAATAATTGTATAGAGTATATCCATATGGTTATGTTCTTGATGGCTTTAATAGTTTGCTAAAATTTTTGTTTATTTTGTTATTTTGTTTATCTATTATCAGGCACATTTACATATTTGTGCGATCTTGTTTTGAACTGAATTCTCATACCACCTTTTTGGTGTGCCTTTGCGAGGTAAACACGATTGTGGTGGAAATATTGGACGATCGCAAGGATCACTTTGGAGCCAACGAAATAAACAACATCAACCTCTGTGACATAAATCCGGGCTAGCCTCGATGTTAGCTATGCCTCACAAAGCTATGTAAAGAGAATGCTAGCAAACGTGATAGCTGAGTCAGACAATTCTTCATAAAGGTATAATTCATCTCATACCGAACTTTATTTATGCATTCATATTTATGAGTTTTGTGTCGGGAAAGTCTTCATTATAAATTTATTTGTGGCTTAGATTTCACCTTCATGAATAAATTTAAAATAAAGATTGCGGGCCTCAAATGATGGTGAAAATTCATGATATAAGACAAGTACAAGATCTTTGTGCAAATAGTTCTAAGTGAATTCTCTTGGAAACATGGAATGCTCTAACACTTTTCTTGAATTCCTAATCGATTTAAGCTATATGAGCTTATCATTTGGAGATGAAGGTTTTGTTTAGAATTAATGTGCACATTTGGATTAATACTTCATTGCGATTAATTTGAATCTCTTTCTCTTAAGTTAGCTAGATGTTTAAAACTTGCAAATATTTCTTTTTAAGATTTACTTGAAGAATGTGATTTTCGAGCTTGACAGAGATGATATGCAGCTTATTTATTTCTTTATTTATTGGAAGTTGTATGCGTGATGTGGCTCAAACTTTCTTCTTATTTCACTATGAAACATGTTTATGAAGAGGTAATTGTTGGCTTGAGATCAATAATTCAATGTTTGGAAGACTTGAATATGTGTTAGTAAATACCTCTTTTGATTTGGATGTTTTGAATATGAAGTGTTGATACTATGTGTAAATGCATAAGAATTGATTGTTAGATGTGTAAGTGAAGCCCAGGTATTAAGTGTGCAAAGACATCGAAATTGATTGACTTAGATATTCGATATACATGTCTTTCTTTTTGCATGCTTTTCATTATACGCATTTGTACACTTATTTATGTAACATTTCATTGAACTGAATTCTCATACCAATTTGTTGGTGTGCCTTTGCGAGGTTCGTTGGAGTGCGGACGAAACACCGACAGCTTGAAGCAAGCGGCGACTTCGAATCAAGTGTCAGCTGGACAGCTTTCCCTCCTTGCAAAGGTGGCTATGAAAGAAGGTGAAGCCATTGCAACATATAAATGCAGTTTCTAATTACTTATTCTTACTCTTGAGCTTGCCTTGCAACTTCAAAAATATTTATCCTCTTTACAATATTTGATTTCACTTGGACGAAGCATTTGAGAAATTGTAGGTTTTAGATTTTTCTGAATCTCTAGATTTCTCCATTTTCGCTACTCGTTAATATATGAAGCTTATGTTTAGATCAATTTTGCTACTCAAAACAGCTCTATGTCTAGTCCTACATGCTTTTAATTGATCCGAAGTCAATGCTTTATGGGTTTATGAAGTTTACGAATGATTAGCACTAGTTATACAAGAATTCTTTGCGTTTTTTCTCTTAAGTTCAATATACTATCAAATCTGATAAAAGACCATTTGGGTATTAAATTTTGGATTCTTGACATGTAAATACAAACCTAAACTTATTGATATATTTGCATACACGTTACTTATACTTAAGCCTATGAAATTGTAAAGTTTGATTACTCATATATTTTGACACTTAAATATATAAATGTGTAATACTGGTTATTTAAACTTAAAATACTTTATGTATTAAACATAAATCTAGATATAAATTTATATATTTATTTAATTTCAATGCATTTACATACTTAATACATAATAAAAATATATAAATATATAATTTTCGAATTTTTTTTAAAATAATATTTACATATGTAAATTTTCGGATTTTTATAATATTTAAATATATAACACTCAATTTAAACGTATTAATTTAAAATTTTAATATTTCATATTTATAGCACTTAAAAATTATATGTACATTTATTATTTGTCAAAATTATTGTAGTTATGTAAATATAACACCTAAATTATTGTATTGAATATGAAAATATTAAATTTCTTAACTTTTTACATAAATAACTTTTAAAATAAAAGAAATTTTTAGATTTTTAAATCACTATAAGCTTACGTCTTAAATTGAAGGATACGGATTTATATCTTAAAACCTTAAGCATATGATATCCAAAAATAAGTCTAAACATTCCTCTACACTCAATAACAATAATAATAAAACATACATAACGATAGTACATACTAAGATAAATGTAAATACATACACATATACCTCTTTAAAACCATAACAATAAGTAACAAATGAATGATAATAACAACGAAGAAAAGGGGAAGAGAGATTTTTTTACACTAAGTTAAAGTTATAAGTTTGAGGAGCTTGAAATGAAAGTTAAATATGTAAACACATATGCATTGATGGACATGTATGTAAACTTTCCCCGTATTCTTATATACGCATCTTAACACTATTTGAGAGAATGTTCACATTTGATTGTAAATATGTAAATGAGACGACGATAGAGATCACAACAACAAAACGAAAGACGATCTTCAATTGAATTCTTCATAATTTAATTAACAAACCCATAGGATTTCGAGGTAGCTCGCCTAGCGCGACGTAAATCCTAACTTCGTCTTTAGGCTTTTGCACAGCTCTGTTGTGCAATATAAGCCCTAACACTTTAGGATTCCGAGGTCGTCGTCCGATACGACATAAACCCTCACATCTTCGAGGCTATTTGCATGACTGCGTCATGCAAATATAAGTCCTAATTAATTAAAATTGGCAGGATGGAAACATTAAGTAAATTTCCAAATTGAAACCAAACCATAAGATAGTGTGGGAAGTTTCCAAGATTCTTCTTGGATCCTCAGCTTCTCCTACTTCTCTTCCTTTTGGACTCCTGAAAATAAATGTTCCAAATTTGAGCTAATCCCTTTTGAAATTTCAAAATTCAACTTTTCAAAACCTTAAACTTTGAAATTCTCGAGAGAAAAACCACCGATCATTATCGAGAGTTTTCTTAAATGATTCACTTCATTTAAGATGTAATTAACTATAGGGCTTGCCCTTATAGGAACTTTAAGAACCTGAGTAATATAAAACCCGCTTAATTTCTTTGTATTAAGCTAGGGAACTCTGTCGGCTTATAAAATTGGTTCGCGTACCAAACGGATGTCACAAATCTTCTAGTTTATTTAATCGAACCCCATCATCAAGTAGTGTGTCTATTCTTCGGGATAGATACACAGCTTGTGATGTGGCGCTTTTTTTATAAACTATTTGGGATGTGAGATCAGTTTGACTTCATATCTTAAAATTTTCAAATTTAAAATTGTTTTCAAAATCAAATGCTACTTTCTAAATTATATATATATATTTAAATTAAATTTAAAATCTAAAATTCGCCGACAGGGTGCAGGTTTCACCCCCTCTCTGCCGCATCAGATGAAGAGGATGTCCGTAGGATCGCCACTGCATTACCCCGACCTGCATACTACAACAATTACAAAAGAAGACTACGCCATTTGCCCGACTGCAAGCTGTGATAGAAAGATTGGCAAAGAAAGAAAGATTCTCTATATCAGAAATCTTAAGAAGGATAGGACGGGCACCAGCTAAATCCCGCCTCGGACCGCGAATAGAGTCTGTTGCTGCCACAGAGAAACCAAAGAAGAAGATAAAAGCCGCTCACCCGATGTTGTATCGGGTCTACAAATTAGGGAGGATAGCACCTTCCAAAGATATAGCCGATGGACCATCCGGTCCCGTGCTTCCGCTGCAAGAAGGATGGTGTGGCGACCTACTACCGGCCAGCTAAGACCAAAACAATGTCCTGAGAAGAAAAGTTTTGTCAGAAGACTTGAATCAGAAGAAAGTGCTACTGCAATAAAGGGGACTCCAGGGAAGGAAGTTCAACAACTATCACAAGATGACTGCGAGACCGTGAGGAAAAGGCCATTAGAGGATGCCATGGACAAGTTGAGGACCGACATCCGATGGTTAGCAAAAGAAAGAGAAGAAGAATTAGGAGACGAATATGACTCATCAGAGTTCATGGATGAGGAGTATGCCGAGATCAAAATGGTTGAGACACGAGCATCGTTAGCTTCGCAAGGTGCTCCGGCAGCTACGAAAAGAGATGAACCGGAAGTGTTGAGAGCACAACTTCGGGAAAGAGATGATACAATTTCCCAGATGGCAAAGAGGATGGAAGAGATGGTTGCCGCCTTAGCCACTCTCCGCAGTCGTGCCCACCTCGAAAGAGACACCCCCAGAAATTATCCATATTGCGGATGGAGGAAAATTGATCACATCCGTCAACGGAGACGAACCACCAAAGAAGGATTCTACACAAAGCATGATTCCAAAAAGGATATTAAAAATATGGTAGAACAGCAGGTGCGAGAAGCTTTAGCACAATCCAAGAGTGGAGCATCTATTCAGACGGGTAGACCTTACCCCAAAGAGTTCGATGCAGTCCAATACCCGAAAGGCTTCGTACCACCTCTGTTTAAGACTTTTGATGGATCGAGAAACCCTCGACAAGATGTCGCACATTTTCGTGCTAGTTGCTGCAATGCCGGTGGGAGAGACACTTTACTCTTCCGTCAGTTTGTCAGCAGTTTGTCAGGGATTGCCTTCGACTGGTACGCAGAATTGCCAAATGGTTCAGTAAAGACCTTTTCAAAACTGGAGAATCTCTTCGTAAAACAATTTGTCGGGGCTCAGCACCACATCACTATCGGTGATCTAGTGGTGGAGCAGCAATAGCCGAACGAGACTTTAGTGGATTATATACTTCGATGGAGAAACTTAAGCATGAAGTGTGAACCACACCTTCAAGAACAACATGCGATCGGTATCCTCGCTTAGAAGTATCCATGGCCCGATAAGCACTTCTCCTTAAAGGGTTTACAATCAAGACTTTCGAGAAGTTGCTTAGCAAGGACGGGAGCTTGCAAGAAGAGACAAAGCAGTTGAGTTTCACGGACAAGAACGATAAGCAGAAGCCTGTGAAAAAATTCGAGAAGAAATCTAGAATCATCGCGGCGGTAGATAAGGGCAAGCAGCCAATGCAGATACAGTCAGAGCAGCTGCAGCCTAGTTACCAACCACCACAACGAACATACCAACAACCTCAGCAAGGCTATCAGCAACCTCGTCCGAGCTGTCAGTCGCCTCAGCATTATGAAAAACCGCCTCGTTTGTCACGTACTTTAAGAGAACTTCTAAATAAAGAATACCCATTCAAAGCTGAAGCAGTAGTGAAGATGTTCCGCAGCTTAATAAAAACACTGGATTTTCAGCTGCCAGAGCCCAAGAAGCCGGAGGAAGTCAATAAGAAAGATCATCCGAACTATTGCCCTTACCACCAGATGCTCGGACACAAGATAGAGGATTGCATCACTTTCAAGAGTTAGCTTGATGACAATCTCCGGAAAGGGAACATAACAATCCCAAAGGAATACTTGTTCTTAGTACAGCCCCTGATCCTTTCCTTATCTTTTTCGCAGGGAAATGTCGAACGGGCGGTTGGTCCTAAACTTTAGAAATGGCGTGAGTCTCGCACTCGATGAAAAGAGGGTGAAGGATGGAGCAGTGATAGAAATTGATTCTGACTTCACACCAGCCAGCCTACAAGTACGAAGAAAATGATTGGGTCCCGATTGACCGAGAAGAGCTTCACGACGGACAGAGTGATGAAGATGGGTGACCCAAGCAACCAATCCAAAGAACAAGAAAAGAAAGACAAACATCGAGGAAAGCAAGAAAATCAAGTCTGTAGTTGCCACGGTAGAGGGCAAGCTCGTCAGCGCCGCGCCCGCAGAAATTCAAGGGGTAAGGAGAGCTACTCTCACTGCTACCCAAAGAAGGAATAAGAATCACCGTATCCGTAAGATGTTGACTAAACTAGCAGCAGATCAACACGAGGAAACAACCGCTTTTGCCGGCACACACATTTCAAAGATACCAGTTCGTCAGGAACCAGAAAGAAGAAAGTCAACACCAAGAAAATCAGAACAAATTAAAGAAGTGCCAAGAAGAGCAGAAATAGAGTCAATACCTCGACGCCGAGCATACGTACCGGATTGGAAGAACCTTATTGCGGAAGCAACCCCAGAGGATGTCCCGACAGAGACAATCCCCGAAGAGCCAAGGTATACAGGAGAACGTGACGGGATTGAGCCGTACATCCCACAGTACGTTATTAGGCCTTGTCACTTGCAAATCATCCCAGAATATGAATTAGAAAGAATGCAAAATGTTGAGAAGAAGACTTTAGAATACTTTGAAAGGATTAAAGACAAGAGAATCAACATTTTGGAAGGCCTCGAGTTACACAAAGATGTATTCTCAGAGTACGAGCAGCAGCAGATTGTGGACTGCATCTTAGAGCTTCAGAAGATTGGTCGAGCAGGCCGTCTAAAGGAAAAGACTTATTCAGAACCCCGGAGATGAAAGCCAGAGAAAAGAAGAGTCACAATACAATGCGGATGTTGCTACAACTTCGCAGAGGACAGAAAAGGAAATCCACCAGGGATACTCCGTCGCAGTGAGGTGTATCCAATGTCGAGGATAATTAAAAGAATGGTGAAAAGAATGGTAACATGGAGGGTACTGCCAGCAGACTGCATACCCAATAGTTGCATCATCAACAATTACCAGAAAGGCGACTGCATACCTCCACACATAGACCATCACGACTTTGTCAGACCATTCTGCACGGTTTCATTCGTCAACCAATGCAATATCATGTTCGGATCTGACCTCCGGATAGCAGGCCCAGGTAAGTTCTGAGGGCCGGTGGAGATACCACTTCCGATAGGTTCCGTCATGATATTAAAAGGAAATGGAGCAGACATCGCAAAACATTGTATACCAGGAGTGCCAATGGAGCGGATCTCCGTTAGTTTTAGAAGGATGGACGACAGAAAGGAGCCTTACCACTTCCGACTAGATCCGGAATCGGAGAGTCTCCGGCCCTACGAGCTGCGAGTTACATGGGAAATAAGACACCTCCAATGCACATCCATGCGGCATTCTGTCAAGGGTGGCTTGGAAGGTGATGTTATTACCCATGTTTCTTACTATTCGGACATGGATTTTTTGATCGACGCTTTTGGATGGATCAACAAGAAGTTTACACGATCCGTTTTGGAGTTACATGGATTGTATGAGACATTAAATTTCGAGAAAGTCATCATGACTAGATCAAGTTGTATGATGTACTTTCAGCAAGTTGGAATGAAAATGACTACGTCATATTTTGCCTTCACCTCTCCTTTTGTGCAAATTGTCTGGGAAACACCATTAGAGTTAAATGAACTTTGAACGAAGAACAGAAGAGAAAATAAAATAAATGAGAACTTTTCCTAAAAATCTAAAATAGTAAAATGAACTTTAAATTCAAATGAACACTAAATGAACAACAAAAATAAAATCAGATCGCTAAAGGACAAATGAAATGAACCTAAACCTCAAATTGAATTCCAGTCTAAATCCATCTTTTCAAACCCTCCAATTCTTCTTCAAATCAAGATCTACTTCAGAACCACGAAAAATTTTCGATTTGGTTCTGATGGCATAGATTCATACCCTTCGCCAAATAATCAAACTTTGATTGATTCTCGTGGGATGTGGAACACTTTCACATCTCATTTCAAACTCCCGCTAAATCTAAATCTCCACAGTACATTTCAATTCAAAATTTTCGAGATCGGTACCTACATTCCAGCTTCTCATTTCGAGATCGATACCTACATTTCGATTCTCATCCGAATTGATATCTACATTTCAATTCAAAATTTTCGAGATCGGTACCTACATTCCAGTTCTCATTTCGAGATTGATACCTACATTTCGATTCTCATCTGAATTGATACCTACATTTCAATTCAAAATTTCCGAGATTGGTACCAACATTCTAGTTCTCATTTCGAGATCGATACCTACATTTCGATTCTCATCTGAATTGATACCTACATTTCAATTCAAAATTTCCGAGACTGGTACCTACATTCCAGTTCTCATTTCGAGATCGATACCTACATTTGGATTCTCATCCGAATTGATACCTACATCTCAATTCAAAATTTCCGAGATCGGTACCTACATTCCAGCTTCTCATTTCGAGATCGATACCTACATTTCGATTCTCATCCGAATTGATACCTACATTTCAATTCAAAATTTCCGAGACCGGTACCTACATTCTAGTTCTCATTTCGAGATCGATACCTACATTTCGATTCTCATCCGAATTGATACCTACATCTCAATTTAAAATTTCCGAGACCGGTACCTACATTCTAGTTCTCATTTCGAGATCGATACCTACATTTCGATTCTCATCCGAATTGATACCTACATCTCAATTCAAAATTTCCGAGACTGGTACCTACATTCCAGTTCTCATTTCGAGATCGATACCTACATTTCGATTCTCATCTGAATTGATACCTACATTTCAATTCAAAATTTCCGAGAATGGTACCTACATTCCTGTTCTCATTTGAAGATCGATACCTACATATCGATTCTCATCTGAATTGATCTCTACATTTCAATTCAAAATTTCCGAGACTGGTACATACATTCCAATTCACATTTCGAGATTGATACCTACATTTCGATTCTCATCTGAATTGATATCTACATTTCAATTCAAATTTTCCGAGATTGGTACCTAAATTCCAGTTCTCTTCCTTCGAGGTCGGTACCTAAATTTCGACCCTCATTCAAGATCGATACTTAAATTTCAATTCTCTTTCAGGTTTGATACTTAAATTTCAAATCTTACACTCTCGAGAACAGTACCTAAATTTTGATTCCCATCCTTTGTGAGGTCGGTACCTAAATTTTGACTCTCATTTCGAGATCAATACCTAATTTATGATTCTCATCCTTTTCAACCGATACTTAAACTCTGATTCTCACTCCGAGGCTGGTACCTAAATTCCAGTTCTCTTCACAATCCCGAGGTTGAAACCCAGGTTTCAATCCTCATTTCAAATCCAAATTTCAAATTCAAAATTTCCTTAAATCGATTTTAAATTAAACTTCAATCGAAATTGAGACTCAGAACAAATTGAAATCCAAACTCACACATTGAAACTTGAAATTTAAAAGTAAACTAAAATCTAAATTGAATTCCCTAGATCTTGTGATTTGGAGTTCACCTCATTTTCCTTTCCCGCCGAGAGTTCAGGAATCTCCAGTCTTGGAAATATACCTGATACTCCCCAGCGAAAATTCTTCTACTTCGTCCTAAGTTTGTCACTTGGACATCCGTGTTGGTTTTGTTGATCTCTTCGGTCAACGCCAATACGCGCGGTGTGCTTGGTTAGCACACCACACCTATTGGGGGTCCATTTGTTGACCTCATTTTTGATGAGGTCTTCTCTTCTCCTTTTAGTACTTAGGATCTTGCCTTAGGCTTTTCCTTTAACTATCTTAGAGGACTAGAAATGGAACCTCCCCCTTTAGAAACTCAACCACTTCTTAACTCCCTGCAAACCCCACAAGCTTGATTGTAAACCCCTAATCACCTAGAGGGTTGAGGTCAGATGTGGAGGTTTAAAGGATGAGTTCCCTATAGGACTATTTGGCCTTAGGATCACCCTGGGTGGCCTGGTCTTGTGATGGCTGACTTAAAAATACACTACACTCTCACACACACATTCTAAATCCTAAAACCATTCATACCTAGCTTGACTTCCTGACTCATGTAGGTAATTCATATGGATGGACCTTAACCCCTAAGCCCCTGACTAAGAGGGTTAGGAACAACATACTGAATGCCTCAATTGAGTCCTCTCATGGCTCCTATGGGCTTAATATGGCTTCATGGCTCAACTAAAATGATTCCATTTCACTCGCACTGGCTCAATCTTTATTTTGCCAAAATTTCAATTTTTGACTCACGGGCCCCGGACCCACCAAACCTACTAAAAACCCTCGAACTACCCAAAACCACCAAAATTTCCAAATCACCCAAAACTTTTCCAAAATTAACCTTGAACATTTACCCACCAATCAAATTGATCATTTACAGCCAAAAATACCAAAATTTCCAAAAATACCCCCAATACCCTCCAAATTACCAAAACGCCCCTCTTGACCCAAAAATTCAAAAATTCCAAAAATTCCCAGAAAATTCCAGAAAATCTCAAATTTTCTTAATTTCATTTTGTTCAACTACACCATAAGCCAATTTTGTCAATTTACCCCACTTTTGCAAAAACCCCCAATTTGCGCAAAAATCAAACCCAAATGAACCCAATGTCAAACCAAACTTTTCCAATTGACCTCAATTTTAGTCCAATTCAAATCTAAACTTCAATTCAATATCCCCAATATCAAACTAGACCAAATACAAGCCCAATTTGATTGAAATTTGAATCCAATTTCATTTTTAAGCTTAAAGCCCAATTTTGACCCATAACCCAAACATAGCCCAAACCAACCCAATTCAACTCCAATTAACCCCAAACCTTTTCTAAACCTTCTCTAACATCCCCATAAACAAAACATTAACATAATTTGCCCAAAATTTGGACCCAAACCCTACTCAAATTCAACCCAAACCCAAAATCCCTTAAATGGGCCTACACGCAAGCCTAACCCAAATAGGCCCAAATCCCAAAATCAAAACCCAACCAAAGTTGAAACCTCTTTGAAACACTCACATTAACATTTCTTAATGTTAATTTTACATCAATTTCAACATTAGCCCAACCTTAGCCCAAGTTAGTCCATTTTGACCTATTTTGACCCTATCACTAAAGAGACTCAATTTAGACCCAATTCAATGCCAAACCACCTCAAGTTTGATCCAAATCACTCATGAAACATCCTTAAACTAAACCCAACATCTTTTTGGCATGGCCCTTTGCAAAATTTTCATCTAAAAGCCCACTTCCAAAAGACATTCAAAAGCCCATTCCTAACTAAACTCAAAAGCCCAAGCCCATCCTAAAGCCCACATTACAATCTCATCTCATCCTGACTTAATTAAAATCATTCCTAAGTCCTAAATCAGCAATCAAACCTTTCTAAACAAAGCCATATGACAAGTCATCCAAATTTTACACCAAAATACCAAAATTCCTTAAACCCATTTCCATGAAACCAAGCCAACTTTTCCCAAGACAAATATGAGCCATGAAACCATTTTTAAGCCACATGCAAGCCATGTGAGTTGTTTATATGTGACCTCACCACATTGGGCAAAAGGAGGAGGTCCTTTAAGCACTTCCTAAAAGTCATTAACCTTACCCATGATTCCCCTTAACCCAAATTTAATCTAAATATTCTTGGATGGAGACTTCTCCACTTAAGACCAGCTGACGCAACCGATTCACCTAGCCCAAAACCGAGTCATGGGGAGGTGAACCAAGCCCAAAATCAAGGGTTGACCAATTTGAGCCCAAAATGAGCCCTTACCCTTTCCATTTCAAGTCATCCTCTTTACACATGGCAACCATCAATTGAACTCACAGAATCAAGCCTCCGACCTCCCCGAACCTGAGGGTGACCCATGCCTGGCCGGGCAGCCACCACAGCCGCCGGAAAAGCCCATGGTCGAGACCTTGGAAGGAACCAAACATTGAAATTCCACCTTGCTGAGCTGCCCCATGCCCAGTCCCCTCCATGGCTTTTCCTCCCATGACCTAAGCAGCAAATCCTGGCCATTAACTCTCCCCAGGGAGCCCTCCAACCAATTCCTATTTAAACACCACCTCCTCTCGGCCAACAGAGGTGTTGAAATAAACCATACAGAAACTCTGCCAAACTCATTCCAGACTCCCCTCCACACCTGGAGAACTTGATCCCCACTGAAATCCCCCTGCCATTCCTCTCTGTGAGCTCAATTTCAGAGTTGAAATTCAAGCCCAAAACCAGGACACTTCACCACAGTGAGTCAATCCTCAAATTGATTGACCCTACACCTTCACCAGACTAAGAGGAGAAGTTCCCCAGCAAAAGCCCCCTCACCGAGCCGGCCCATTGCTTCCAGCCTCCAAGCTTTGTGATCGGCCGTGGTCACTTTTGTACCTAGGCAATTCACTGTGCCAAGGGACTTCATCTGGAGCTTGCTTAGACCCAATCGAACGTGACACAACTCTCAGATCGAAGCTTCACTTCTCTGAGCAAAGGTATGAGCTCTCTCTTCTTCCCGAGCTTCTGAACATTCTCCATTTTGATTGGGTTAATTTCATGCCACATAAACAGTATGGATATGTTCGTCTCTTCAAGACGAATCCATAGAGTATAGGAACATGAAAATCCATTGAGAATAGAGTGAGATCTTAGGGTTTTAGTGTGGACGGTCACGGGAGCACACCAGTCGTAGACGATGACTAGGAGACGTTGGATCGCGCGTGTATCGAGCGGACGGCTCAGATGGCGTCGGACCAGGAGACGGTACGTGAACCGCGGGTCCCGTGGCAGCTGACTCAGATGGCATCACCAAATGGGTGCGCGCCGCGTGGGCTTTCAGAGCTGCCGAGGATTGCGTGGCGCCGCGTGGATAAGTAGAAAATTAGGGATTTTTCTTATTTATTAAATACCCAGAACTTCAAAAATACATAACTTTGTGTAGAAAAATCCTAAAAATAAAATAAAAATACCCTCTTGCTCAGTGAACAGAGGAGAATAATGTGGAAAAGAAATCAAATTTTTTCATTGAGTATTTTATTTTTAATTAATTATTTACTCTCAGCACTATTTTGATTCTCCATGCATGTAGACAATTCATCATGGCATGAGACCATAGGGCTTTTGAAGCGTCTTAACTTGGGAACATTCCCTGAATTTTCCAAGGTCAGAGCCCATCCCTATGAAAAGTTATTGATTTTTCAATTGCATGTTACCGTTTTGAGTATTTTAATTCCAATAATTAGCATGTTGAGAAATAAATTCTAGAAAAATTTGGTGATGTTTCTTATGACCAGAGGAACCTAGAAACAATAGGTTTTGAATTAATTCACATGGAACAACACTAATTGGCCTAAATACCAAAAATTGAACTTTAATTAATTAGGGTTAACCACACATTAAATTGACTTGAAAACAATTCTCCACTGATCTTTACAATCAGAGGAACATCACATAAAAATTTGAAGTCAATTGGATTTGATTAGCCTCACCAAATGGGTTGATTAAGCCTCTTAAGCAAAATGGATAGAATTAAATTTTAAAAATTCATAACTCACAAAATACTTTTCAAAAATTCACAAAAATGGTTTTGGAGCTTATCTGACATTAGAGAAACTTAGGAAAATTAAAATTGTAATTTTCTAAAAAAGTTGATTTTTATCATTATTTTAATATTTTTAATAATTAAAAAAATTATAAAAATCATAAAAATATTAAAAATCACCAAAATGTCACATTTTAGCTCCTAATCACTTAGAAATAAACCAAACATTTTTCCTATGTTTCTAGAATAAGATATTGAATTTTAAAGGCTTAAAACAATTTTTGAATTAAAAAATGATTTTCTTTAATATTTTCACTAAAATAATTCTAATAAATCAAAGAAAAATCAGAAAATTAAAAGTTTGTTTCTCTAGACTCGTTGAGGTTAGAGAGATTTAATAAAAATATAAAATCCATTTTTCAACTTTAATTTTATTTTAAAATTAAATAATACTCCAAAACTCAAGATAATTATAATAAATAAAATATAATTCAAAAAATCACCAAAATTGGTCCAAATGGTCCTCTAGTCATTAGGAACATCCCATAATTTTCTTAAGAACAGAAACATTTCCTTGGTCATTTTATTGAATTTTCCTTGAAAACCCCTATTTTCCATTAAAAATAATTACATTAATAAATTAAATATAGAAAAATCACATTTTCTCTACTAATGTATTAATTGACATGTGAGTGAGGTTAAATAAAAATTTCAAGTTCATTTGAGCTTAATTTAGTGAGTTATAGAATTATTAAGCTTGAAGGGCAAAAGGGTAATTAAAAATTTCAACCCTTAATTAAAATTTTAGGATTAATCAAAAAGGGGAAGGTAAAATATTTGATTTTAAACTGATTTTAGATGATTGAAACTTAAATGATTGAGGGTAGAAACCTACTAACCATTTCAAATATAATTAAAATAAAACTTTAATTAATTAATTAATTGAAATTTTGGGAGAATAATAGAAATTGGAATTATTAAAGTAGGGATATTATTAAGAGGATATTTATTCTTTAATTTAAAATCCCTAAATAAATCATTTCAATAATACTTAATTCTTAATTAAAAAAAAATTAAAATAATAATCCAAATTAAAATTAAAATAAAATTAAATCAAACTAAAATTAAAATTAAATTAAATTAAATTAAAATTAAATTTAAATTTAAATTTAAATTAAATTTAAATTAAATTAAATTAAAATTAAAATTAAAATTAAAATTAAATTAAATTAAATTAAATTAAATTAAAATTAAATTAAATTAAATTAAATTAAATTAAATTAAATTAAAATCAAATCAAATTTAATTAAAATTAAATTAAATTAAATTAAAATTAAATTGAATTAAATTAAATTAAAATCATTTAACAACAAACCTAAATGAAATCTTTAAGAATTAAATCTAAAACAATTTGAACACTATTCCAAACTTAAAATTATTAATTAAAACCTCATTATTAAATTAAAACACTTTAAACCATTAACTCAAACTTTCAATTAATTTGATTAAAATTCTCAATAAGCCAACTTGCCCTTAAAGGCTTTAATTATTATAACTCTTAAATGAAGTATCAAGTGAAGTGTTACTTCACTTATAGGATATTCAAATGTCCTAGTTCACTGAGCAAGAGAATAAAACTTAAACTCCTGGATGATTAATTCACTTGTATAATTAAATTCTCTTGGACTTAAAACAATCCTAGAGGTATTGAAAAGGTGTTTAAGACTCGTCTTAAGAACTTCCTCAATATGATGGGATGTTTATAAGAACAATTGAACTTAATTGTTCTTTGGTGAAGAAAATTATCCTTAAACCTAAACACAAGAACCTAGACGTCATAGGAGATGACTAGCTATAGGATTAGCACTTTGGTAGACAACCAAAACCTTTCCCTTAGCTTTACCTAGGTACTTGTTGAAACATTTAAATGTCTTAACATGTGTTTTAAGTGCAGCTTGGGATGACGGGAAGACCCTCCAGGCACGCTTTTATTTTATTGCAATTTACTTACATGCATTGTACTTTTCTTTTCTTGCATGATAAACAACTGTTGCATGAAAACCAAAACCTTTAAGATAGTCCCTGAACTGAAACCAAAACTAAATTAAAAGTCATTACAAGATAAAAAATCACCGCCATAACATTTCAAAATATAAAACAACTAAAAATTTAATCACAAACAGAACAACAAAACTACAACTTTAACTAAATTAAAACGTCTCGTTGAATGATCGGGGATACCTCGGATGATGTAACCCACGTTTTGCTAACGGGTTTTCCCACGGTCTAAATGAAAGTGTTGAACTCATTCAGTTGAGTTTAGCAAATTCATCTGGACTAAGTGAATTCAATGAAAGTAATGGTGCAGGGATGACGAAACCGTGGGATCTTAATCGGTTCTGTTTAAACAACTTTAAGATTTGTTTTAATTAAAACATTAAAAACACTTGGATTTTAAGATTTTCTCTAAACCAAAACACTTCTCTCATCTCCTGATTTATGACTTCTAAAACTAAACCTCTGCAACAATAAGGAGCTCGGAGCATGGTGGGCAGCTCGGCCATCGTCATCAGTAAAACCTGAGTCTACTTCAGCAAAACCTTCTTAGAATTAAATAACCAAGCCATAGGACTTCGAGGTAGTTTGCCTAGTGCAATATAAATCCTCAACTCTTCATTAGGCATTTGCATGATCATTTCATGTAAATTAAGCCCTAACCGGTCTTAGGACTCTGAGGTAGTCGTTCGGTACGACATAAACCCTCACATCTTCCAGGCTATTTGTGTGATTATGTCATACAAATATAAGACCTAAATAAATAAAATTGGCAGGATTGCAATATTAAATAAACACCCAAATCTAAACCAAACAATAAGATAGTTTGGGAAGTTGTCAAGATTCTTCTTGGATCCTCACCTTCTCCTACTTCTCTTCTTTTGGACTCCTGAAAATAACTGTTCCAAATTTGATCCACCCCCTTTTGAAATTCCAAAATTTAATCCTTTGAAAATCCTAAACTTTGAAATTCTTGAGAGCAAAACCACTGATCATTATCGAGAGTTTTCTTAAATGATTCCCTTCATTTAAGATGTAATTAACTATAGGGGCTCGCCCTTATAGGGAACTTTAAGAACCCAGGTAATATAAACCCTGCTTAATTCATTTATATTAAGCAGCGGAACTTGTCGGCTTATAAAATTGGTTCACAGACCAAACGAATGTAACAAATCTCCTAGTTTATTTAATTGAGCCCCATCATCAAGCAGTGTGTCTATTCTTCGGGATCGATACATGGTTTGTGGTGCGGTGCTCGTTTATATAAACTATTTGGGATGTGAGATCGGTTTGATTTCATATCTTAAAACTTTCAAATTTAAAATTATTTTCAAAATCAAATACTACTTTCTAAATTATATTTATATTTAAATTAAATTTAAAATTTAATATTCGCCGACAATTTCTGTAGGCGACCCCTTTTCAAAAATACAACACACAAACCTAAAAATATGCCGACAACTTCTGGCGACTCCATTGGGGACTAGTTCCTCTCTCCATTTTTAATTAGATGGTTTTGCTTTCATAAATCGGTGGTGAGTCCATATCCCTAGTGGACCAAAACTACCACTCTTCTGTTGGAATACCCCGTTCATTTCTGTCTTGAACGAGTATAGCCAACTCCTCTCGGATTTAGGAGCTATTGTTTAGACACCCCTAAACAGAGAGGTTCCGAGATCCTTTTACCTATTTTTTGTGGTGGGGTGGACCCCCAATAGGTGTTAGTTTAGGAGCGATCCTTCGAGTCGAGATGTCTTGCATAAGACTTTCTCGTCCTTTCTAACTCTAAATCGGGCCCTTTACCTTTTCTATAACTTTTTTCCTTTAATCGTTTTGTTTCTAACGAACGAACCAGCTAATAAACAACCTCCTAATAAACAATCTCTTTTAAAAATCACAAATGTGTTCGGACTCTTTCTTTTTCGTCCTAAACTTTACGATGAAAAGAAGCATAATTCGGGACTGACATTTGGAATCTGCCCTGCAGAAAATGACTGCCTCAAAGTTAATCTTTTCCTTCTCCAATGGACTGGACTTCGCCGTTTACAAGTATGAGCTGTCCGACAATGGGATCATCTGTTTTGGACAAGGATTTGGCAACACAGATTTCAAGTTCACTGACGTCACTCTCTGCACACTAATGGACAAAGTGTTGGAAACTGAAGAGCCCGTGATTGAGTTCAATTTGAAGTCAGCTCAAGAATTCCCTCCCCTGCAAAGGGTTCCAGCTGAAAGGAGTACTACTGTTCGTTGGAGGACTGTTGTCTCTACGCCCACCCGCCTAGTCATCTCGACACCTACCCCGACTTCGCCAAACCGAAGGGGAAGGAAATCCAAGTCTGTGATGAGCCTGTCACCGTGGAGGGTGCAGACTTTGCTACAATACCACCTGTTTTTTAAATTGGGTCCAGTTCAAGAATTGCACACCTAACTCGGACTCAAAGGAGAAATAGAAGCAGGAAGATCGCCAAGAAAGGTAGAGCTGCTGAAGTTGCTTTTCTAGAAGAAATTCCTGAGGAAAGAGAAGACATGCCTGAGTATATACCTCTATTGGAAGGGAGCAGGTTTCACCCCCTCTCTACCGCATCAGATGAAGAGGATGTCTGTAGGATCGCCACTGCATTACCCCGACCTGCATACTACAACAATTACAAAAGAAAAAGGGATAAGACTTCGCCATTTACCCGACTGCAAGCTGTGATAGAAAGATTGGCAAAGAAAGAAAGATGCCCTGTATCGAAATCTTAAGAAGGATAGGACGGCGCCGCCTAAATCTCGCCTCGGACCGCGAATAGAGCCTCGTTGTCGCCACAGAGAAACCAAAGAAGAAGATAAAAGCCGCTCACCCGTTGTTGTATCGGGTCTACAAATTAGGGAGGATACCACCTTCCAAAGCATATAGCATATAGCCGATAAACCATCCGGTCCTGGGCTTCCGGCCGCAAGAAGGATGGTGTGGCGACCTACTACCGCCACCTAAGACCAAAACAATGTCCCGAGAAGAACAGGTCTCGTCAGGAGACTTGAATCGAAGAAAGTGCTACCGCAATAAAGGGGACTCCGTGGAAGGAAGTTCAACAACCATCACAAGACGACCGCGAGACCGTGCGGAAAAGGCCATTAGAGGATGCCATGGACAAGCTTGAGGACCGACATCCGACTGTTAGCAAAAGAAAGAGAAGAAGAATTAGGAGACAAAATCGACTCATCGTGGTTCATGGATGAGGAGTATGCCGAGATCAAAATGGTCGAGACACGAGCATCGTCGACTTCGCAAGGTACTCCGAGCATCGCGGAAAGAGATGAACCGGAAGTGTCGAGAGCACAACTTCAGGAAAGAGATGATACAATTTTCCAGATGGCAAGGAGGATGGAAGAGATGTCTGCTTCCTTAGCCACTCTCCAGAGTCAGGCCCAGCCTCAGAAAGAGACACCCCCATAAATTATCCATATTACGGATGGAGGAAAAGAGATCACATCCATCAACGGAGACGAACCACCAAAGAAGGATTCTACACAAAGCATGATTCCAGAAAAGGATATTAAAAATAAGGTAGAACAGCAGGTGCGATAAGCTTTAGCACAATCCAAGAGTGGAGCATCTTTTCAGATGGGTAGACCTTACCCCGAAGAGTTTGATGCACTCCAATACCCGAAAGGCTTCATACCACCTCTGTTTAAGACTTTTGATGGAACAGGAATCCCTCGGCAGCATGTCGCACATTTTCGTGCTAGTTATTGCAATGCCGGTGGGAGCAACGCTTTACTCTTCCGCCAGTTCGTCAGCAGTTTGTCAGTGATTGCCTTCGACTGGTGTGCAAAATTGTCGAATGGTTCAGTAAAGACCTTTTCAGAACTGGAGAATCTCTTCGTAAAATGATTTGTCGGGGCTCAGCACCACATCACTATCGGTGATCTAGTGCTGGAG
Organism: Papilionanthe hookeriana x Papilionanthe teres; assembly: GCA_022702705.1. Classification (NCBI taxonomy): domain Eukaryota; kingdom Viridiplantae; phylum Streptophyta; class Magnoliopsida; order Asparagales; family Orchidaceae; genus Papilionanthe; species Papilionanthe hookeriana x Papilionanthe teres. The sequence continues at coordinate 134,399,827 of CM040425.1, read as the reverse complement.
CAGTAAAAGCCGAACAAGACTTTAGTGAATTACATACTTCGATGGAGAAACTTAAGTATGAAGTGTGAACCACAGCTTCAAGAACTACATGCAGTCGGTATCCTGCTTAAAAGTATCCATGGCCCGATAGCACTTCTCCTTAAAGGGTTTACAATCAAGACTTTCAGTAAGTTGCTTAGCAAGGCTGGGAGCTTGCAAGAAGAGACAAAGCAGTTGAGTTTCGCGTACAAGAACAACAAGCAGAAGCCTGTGAAAACATTTGAGAAGAAATCTGGAATCATCGCGACGGTAGATAAGGGCAAGCGACCAATGCGTATATGATCAGACGTAGCAATGACACTAGTTACCAACCACCACAACGAACATACCAAAAACCTCGAAGCAAGGCTATCAAGCAACCTCGTCCGAGCTATCAGTCGCCTCAGCATTATGAACAACTGCCTCGTTCGTCACGTACTTTAAGAGAACTTCTACATAAAGAATACCCATTCAAAACTGAAGCAGTAGCGAAGATGTTCCGTAACTTAATAAAGACACCAGATTTTCAGCTGCCAGAGCCCAAGAAGACGGAGGAAGTCAATAAGAAAGATCATCCGAACTATTGCCCTTTCCACCAGATGCTCGGACACAAGATAGAGGATTGCATCACTTTCAAGAGTTGGCTTGATGACAATCACCGGAAAGGGAACATAACAATCCCAAAGGAATACATGAAGGAACCCCAGAAAGGAGGTTTCATCAATGTTATTTCAACGGATCTGGTTGTTCCGATAGACCCTTACACGACTGATGATGGATGGAGTACTGTCTGGACAAAATCATCGAAGAAAATTTTGGATCACATCCAGGCCGCTTTGGTACGTGCTTCAACTCAGAGTTTGAAACCTGTCGAGCCGGCACTATCACTTGCGATTGAAGAACCGCCCCAGAAAGAGGAGAAGATCGTGGAAGAAAAGAAGACCGAGGCTCCGAAGGGTAGACTAGGGGCTGCTTATCCTAGGATGGTTGTTTCCGATTCGGGCGAGAAATCCCTCAAACTCCTGACTCTGTATGATTATCTACTCGCTGCGGTGGGATCTTATAATGATAAGGGTTATGGCGTTGGCTACGTTTTGACTGTTTCTAACGATTACATAACTAACGACAACCGGCTTAATCCGGATCTCGATTCCAATACAAATAACGATTCTCAAATCATACACAACCTCGATGAACATGATAAATAAGATGTTCACAAAGGAGGCTACGAAAGCTCGACAAGCAACGAGTCCATTTATGAATTCCGAGGAGCTCCGTTCAGGATAGAATTAGAACCATCAGACACCGAAGCAACTTCAGAAAAGCCAGTGGTTCCAATTCAAGAGGATACACCGGTAGATTCAACACCAAATTCAGAAGAAATAACTGAAGTAAATTTAAGAAGTGGAAAAGTTCTACCCCCGAGAATGGGTCCAAAGGATAAAGGAAAGCAGGTGGTTGCTCAGGAAGAACCAACCCCGACAGAGGAATTGCCCATTCGGGAAGAAACCGAGAAACACGGTAATAAAGTAGACTACAACGTGCTAGCCCATCTTAGGAAGCTACCAGCCAAACTAAGCATATACGACGCTCTGATCCTGTCAAAGGAGATGAGAGAGGCTCTGATCAAGGCTTTACTTGATCCAGAAATTTGTTTAGCTCAAATGGCCAGTGATCCATTCGACGAGGTTTGCTCGTTAAAAGAGCAACGAGGTGTTACCTTCACGGAAAATGATCTATTACTGGGAACAGCTGATCACAACCGACCTTTATACATTTCAGTCACTATTGGAAAGTTTACGCTCTCCAGAGTGTTGGTTGATCCGGGAGCATCAATCAACATAATGAATCTTCGGACTCTAGCATACTTGGAAATTGATGCTCGTGAGTTTGAAGCAGACAAGATGCTATTAAGAGGCTTCAATCAAAAAGGAGAAAGAGCTCTTGGATCGATAACACTACTAATGAAGACCGGTGATTTAGCAAAGACATCCGCAAAATTCCACATAATTGATTCTGAGACATCGTTCAACGCTCTACTGGGTCGGCCATGAATCCATGAAAATCGGATGGTACCGTCATCTCTGCACCAGTGCATAAAGTATTACGAAGGAGGGGAACAGTGCATCAAAGGTGATTTGCAACCGTTCTCCGTGCATGAAATTGGAATTCATGAAGATGCGGCCTACTACGCGCCCCCAAAGAAAACAATCTTTTCCAGAAGTACTATACCAAATGAAGCAAAAGAAATTCGAGATAATGAAGAACCTGAAGTTCTAGTCCAACAGTTACTCACCACTCCCTTACGGCGAGATGGTGAAGATTTCTCTAGAACTCGCACCCGAGGTCGAGGCCGGGGACGAGGACATGGAAGAAATGTTGGAACAGTTGGACAGAAGAAACTGGTCATCGATGTTGATTGGGAGAACACTTCCGAAGAAGAAGAAATCAAGAAAGAAGCAGCGACAATAAGTCAAAAGAAACCCCAGTTCAAGATCTCTCTCAAAGATGAAAAGAATGAAGAATATAAATCAATGTACGAGAATATTAACCATCCTGTTCATACTATGACCCTGACCCTGATCCATTCTAATAAGATCGAGGGTATGGTGGTCAAGGAAGTGCATGGTGGTGGTACCAAGCCAATCAAGTTTTACCGTGGTGCTTCTTCCTCCAATACTTAAAAAGATGTACAATTTGAAGATGTTACTTCATCTGAATTAATGGAATTACCTTTTGAGTGGTATGTTGACCTCATTTTTGATGAGGTCTTCTCTTCTTCTTTTTAGTACTTAGGATCTAGCCTTAGGCTTTTCCTTTGACTATCCTAGAGGATTAAAATTGGGACCCACCACTTATAAATTCAAACCACTTCTTAACTCCCTGCAAACTCCACAAACTTGATTGTAGACCCCTAATCACTTAGAGGGTTGAAATCAAATGTGGAAGTTTAAAGGATGAGTTCCTATAGGACTCTTTGGCCTTAGGACTGCCCTGGGTGGCCTAGTCTGGTGAGGGTTGACTTACACACACACTACACTTATACACTACACTTTCACACACCTCCTAAAACCACACCCATACCCAACTTGACCTCCTGACTCATGAAGGTGATTCACATGGATGGTCCTTAACCCCTAAGCCCTCGGCTAAGAGGGTTAGAACAACATAGTGAATGCCTCAAATGAGTCCCTTCATGGCTCATATAGGCTTGATATGGCTTCATGGCTCAACCAAAATGATTTCATTCCACTTACATTTACCCAATCTTCAATTTTCCAAATTTTCAATTTTCGACCCCGTGACCCCGCACCCGCCTAATCTACCCAAAACCCTTGAAATTACCCAAATTTTCCAAAATTCTCTAAAATCACCCAAATTCCTCAAAATCAATCTCAAATATTCTCCCACCACTCAAATTGACCATTTTTACCCAAAATACTCAAAATTCCAAAAAATACTCCCCAATACCCTCCAAATTACCAAAATGCCCCTCTTGACCCAAAAATCCAAAAATTCAGAAAATTTTCAGAAAATTCCAGAAAATCCCAAATATTCCCGATTTCATTTTGTTTAACTACACCATGGGCCAATTTTGTCAATCTACCCCACTTTTGTCAAAATCCCAAATTTGACCCATTTTAACCCAAAATGAACCCAATGTCAAACCAAACCTACCCAATTGACCCAAATTCTGGTCCAACTCAACTCTAAACTTCAATTCAACATCCCCAACACCAATCTAGATCAAATCCAAGCCCAATTTAATTGGCATTTGAATCCAATTTCACTTTTGACCTTAAAGCCCAATTTGGACCCATGACCCAAACTTAGCCCAAGCCAAACCAATTCAACTCCAATTGACCCCAAACCTTTTCTAAACCTTCCCTAAAATCCCCACAAACAAAACACTAACATAATTTGCCCAAAATTTGAACCCAAACCCCACTCAAATTCAACCCAAAACCAAAAAGCCCAATTTTGACCTAAACCCAAACTTAACCCAAATAGACCCAAACCCCAAAATCCAACCCCAACCAAAGTTGAAACCTCTTTTAAACACTCCCATAAAAATTTCCCAACATTAATTTTACATCAATTTCAACCCTAGCCCAACATTGGCCCAAATTAGCCCGATTTGACCTACATTGGCCCATGTACCAGATGAACCCAAATCCAACCCAATTCAAGCCCAAACCACCTCAAATTTATTTCAAATTACTCATGACACATCCCTAAAGCAAACCCAATAATTATTTGGCCCAACCTTTTACAAAAGAATTCCCATCCATAAAGGCCAAAGCCCACTCCCTTAAGCCTTCCTAAAAGCCCACCTTTTACCAAATTTTAAAAGCCCAAATCAATCTAAAGCCTACATGACACTCTCCCTCATCACACATTCAATTTAAAATCACCCCTAAGTTTCAAAATCATCATTAAACCATTCCAAATTAAGCTTCATGAAAATTCTCTACCAAAATACCAAAATTCCTAAATTCTACTCCCATGAAATTGACCAAGCTTTATCCTATGCCATAGGCAAGCCATGAAGCCATTCTTAAGCCACATGCAAGCCATGTGAGTTGTTCACACGTGACCTTACCACATTGGGCAAAAGGAGGAGATCCTTTCCACATTCCCTTAAGGTGATTAACCATTTCCATGTCTCCCCTAAACCATGTTTAATCCTAATCGTACTTGGATTGTGACTTGACCCCACTAATCAAGCTAATCCAAATCACTTTCTCTTCAGCTTAAACCAAGCCTCGGGTGGTGCACCTAGCCCAAAAGGATGGGTTGACCCATTTAGAGCCAAAATAGCCATGCCCCCATGCCATTTTGATCCAACTCCTTTACACATGTCCAAACCCAATTGACTTCACCATTGCCAAGCCCTGACCTCCCTGGTCAAGATGGTGACTCATGCCTGGCCGGCCAGCCACCAGGCAGCCGGAAAACACCATGGCCAAAAGCTCCCATGTGAGCCAACATTGAAATTCCCCCTTGCTGAGCTGCCCCAAGTCTAGTGGCCACCATGGCTGTTCATCTCTTGCATAGAGCAATCGATCCCAAGCCCTAAACCCCCCGGGAAGCCCTCCAGCCTCTCCTATTTAGACCTCACCCCTCTCGGCCATGAGGAGGTGCCGAAAAAACCTCGAGGAAACTCCGCCAAAATTGTTCCGTACTACTCCCCACACATAGAAAACTTGATCCCCACCGAAATCCCCCTGTCATTTCCTCTCGCGAGCTCAATTTCGTAGTCGAAATCCAAGCCCAAAACCAGGACACTTCTCCACAGGTGAGCCAATCCCCAAATCGATTGGTCCTACACCTCGCACAAGACCAAGAGAAGAAGTTTACCAGTGAAAGTCCCCTCTCCAGGCCACCCATCTGTTCCAGATTCCAAGCTTTGTAATCGGCTGTGGTCGAAATCATACCTGGACAATTCACCAGGCTAAGGGACTTCATCTGGAGCTTGCTTGGACCCAATTGAAGGTGACACAACTCTCAGATCGAAGCTTCACTTCTCTGAGCAAAGGTATGGACTCACTCTTCTTCCCGAGCTTACAGAGATTCTCTATTTATTTTGGGTCAATTTCAATACATGTTTACCGTATGGATGTGTTCGTCTCCTCGAGACGAATCCATAGAGCATAAGAACACAAAAATCCATTGAGAATCGAGCGAGAAATTAGTGGTTAGAAGGTTGACGGTCACGGGTGCACACCAGTCGTAGACGATGACTAGGAGCCGTCGGATCGAGCGTGTATCGAGCGGACGGTCTGGATCGAGCCAGACAGCGCGGTGGTACATGAACTGCGGGCCCCTGGAGCGCTGAGTCGGATGGCGGCACCGAATCAGGAGACGACGCAAGGCCTTTCAGAGCTACCGAGGATGGCGTGGCGCCGCGTGGATAAGTAGGAAATTAGGGCTATTTTCTATTTATTTAATTACCAGAACTTAGAAAATTCATAACTTTGTGTAGTAAATTCCTAAAAATAAAATAAAAATACCCTCTTGCTCGATGAACGACGTGAGAATAATGTGGAAAAGAAATCATGTAATTTCATCAAGTATTTTATTTTTAATTATTTATTTACTCTCTGCACTATTTCAATTCTCCATGCATGTATACAATTCACCATGGCATGAGACCATAGTGGCTTTTGAAGCCTCTGAATTTGGGGACATTCCCCGAATTTTCCAAAGTCGAGGCCATCCCTATGAAGAGTTATTGATTTTTCAATTCTAGTTCACTATTATGAGTATTTTAATTCCAATAATTAGCATGTTGTGAAATAAATTCTAGGAAAATTTGGTGATGTTTCTTATGACTCGTAGGACCCTAGGGTAAATAGTTTTCGAGTTAACTCACTTGTAATAACCTTAATCGGCTTAAACACCCAAAATGGAGCTTTAATTAATTAGAGCTAATCATACATCAAATTGACTTGAAATCAATTCTCCACTGACCTTTAGGATCAGAGGAACCCACTATAAAAGTTTGAAGTCAATTGGATTTGGTTAGCCCTATCAAATGGGTTGATTAAGCCATTTAGCCAAAATTAAACTTAAAAATTCATAACTTTCAAAATACTTTTCAAAAATCCACCAAATTGGTTTTGGAGCCTCTCTGATATCAGGGGAATTTAAGAAAATTAAAATTGTAATTTTCTAAAAAGTTGATTTTTTGCATTATTTTAATATTTTTAATAATTAAAAAATAATAAAAATCACAAAAATAATAAAATTCACCAAAATGTCACATTTTGAATTTTAATCACTTAGGAACAAACCCCATATTTTTCTTAAGTCTCTATGATGAGATATTAAATTTTAAAGCCCTAAGGTAATTTTAAAATTAAAAAAAAATGCATTTTCTAGCATTTCCACTAAAATAATTCTAATAAATCAAAGAAAAATCAGAAAATTGTAAAAATTGGTTCTCTGATTTTCTTGATATCATAGAGATTTTTTAAAAATATAAAATTCATTTTTCAACCTTTATTTTATTTTTAAATTAATTAATACTCCAAAACTCAAAATAATTATAATAAAAAGAATATAATTCAAAAATCACCAAAATTGGTCCAAGTGGTCCTCTGGTCATTAGTAATGTCCCATAATTTTCTTAAGGACAGAAACTTTCCCTTGGTCATGTTGTTGAATTTTCGTTAAAAATCCTTATTTTCTACCAAAAATAATTACATAAATAAATTAAATACAGAAAAATCACATTTTCTCCTCTAATGTCTTGATTGATATATGAGTGAAGTCACATAAAAATTTCAAATTCATTTAAGCTCAATTTAGTGAGTTATGGAATTAGTAAGTTTAAAGGGCAAAATGGTAATTTAAATTTTAGCCTATAATTAAAAATTTTAGGTTTAATTAAAAGGGTGGATAAAATATTTGATACTAAGTTGATTTTGGATGTTTGAAACTTAGGTAATTAAAGGGTAGAAACCTACCAAACAATTTGAAAATAATTAAAATAAACCTTAGTTAAATAATTAATTAAATTTGGAAGAATAATAAAATATTTGGAATTATTAAAATAGGGATATTATTAGGAAGAAATTTGTTCTTTAATTCAAGAATCCCTAAATTAATCACCTCAGTAATAATTAATTCCTAATTAAAATGATAATCCAAATTCAAAATTTAAAATGCTAAAAGACTTAATCATTAAATTAAATTAAAGTTAAAACATTTAAATTAAATCCTTCTAAGATTTCAATTAAATTAATATTTTAACAATTAAAATTAAATCATCCTTAAAGCATAAAAAATAAAATTATATTAAAATTTAAATTAAATTAAATTAAAAATAAAATTAAATTAAAATTTAATTAAATTTAAATTTAAATTAAATTAAATTAAATTAAATTAAAATTTAAATTAAATTAAATTAAATTAAATCACATTAAATTAAATTAAATTAAATTAAATTAAAACATATTAAAAAAAATAAAATCAAGTTAAAATAAAATTAAAACTAAATTAAATAAAATAAAATTAAATTGAAAGTAAAACTAAACCAAATTAAATTAAACTAAAATTAAATTAAATTAAATTGAATTAAATATAACATCACCAAAGAAAAAGAATTCAAAATAAATCTAAAACAACTTGAACACTATTCCAAACTTAAACCCATTAATTGAAATTAAATTAAAATCACAAATCACTTGAACATCGATTTGCCCTCAAAAGCTCTTGTTGTCATAACTCCTAAACGGAGTGTTAAGTGAAGTATTACTTCACTCATAGGATATTCAAATGTCCTAGTTCACTGAGCAAGATAACAAAACTTGAACTCCTGAATGATTATTTCATTTGTATAATTAAATTCTCTTGGACTTAAAACAATCCTAGCAGGTATTGAAAAGATGTTTAAGATTCGTCTTAAGCACTTCCTCAATATGATAGGATATTTATAAGAACAATCGAACTTAATTGTTCTTCGATGAAGAAAATCGTCCTCAAACCAAAACACAAGAACCTAGACATCATAGGAGATGACTAGCTATAGGAGTAGGACCTTGGTAGAAAACCATAACCCTTCCTTTAGCTTTACCTAGGAACTTGCTTTAAATGCTTAAATATTCTAAATTGTGTTTAAGTGCAGCTTGGGATGACGGGAAGACCCTCCGAGTACGCTTTTGTTTTATTGCAATTTACCTCCTTGCAATTTACTTTATTGCAAATGCACTTTACTTTTCTTGCATGATAAACAACTGTTGCATTAAAACCCACACCTCTAGGATAGTCCCTAAAACTGAAACCAAAACTATATTAAAAGTCATTACAAGATCAAATTCGCCGTCACAACATTTCAAAACATAAAACAACTCAAAATTTAATCACAAACAGAACAACAAAACTACAACTACAACTAAATAAAAACGTCTTGTTGGATGATCGGGAATACCTTGGATGATGTAACCTACGTGTTGCTAACGGGATTTCCCACGATCTAAATGAAAGTGTGGAACTCATTTAGTTGAGTTTAGCAAATTCATCTGGACTAAGTGAATCCGATAAAAATAACGATGCCGGAAGGATGGAACCGTGAGATCTTAACCGGTGTTGTTATAATAACTTTAAGATTTGTTTTAATTAAAATATTAAAAACACCTAGATTTTAAGATTTTCTCTAAATCAAAACACTTCTCTCATCTCCTGATTCATGACTTCTAAAACTAAACCTCTGCAACAACAAGGAGCTCGGAGCATGGTGGGCAAGCACGGCCATCGTCATCGAGAAAACCCGAGTCTACTTCAAAGAAACTTTCTTAGAATAAAATAACCAAGCCATAGGAATACGAGGTAGTTTGCCTAGTGCAACATAAATCCTCAACTCTTCGTTAGGCATTTGCATAATCATGTTATGTAAATTAAGCCCTAACCGGTCTTAGGACTCCGAGGTAGTCGTTCGGTACGACATAAACCCTCACATCTTCGAGGCTATTTGCATGACTGTGTCATACGAATATAAGTCCTAATTAATTAAAATTAGCAAGATCAAAATGTTAAATAAACATTAGGGCTTTCCTAAATTCAAGCCAAACAATAGGATAGTCGGGAAATTACCGAAGTTCGCTTCGAATCTGTGATTTCTCTTACCTTTCTTCCTTTGAATTCCCAAAATAAAATGTTCCAAATTTGATCTATTCCTTATTGAAATTCCAAAAATCCAATCCTTTGAAAAACTTAAACTTTGAAATTCTTGAGAGCAGAACTACTGATTATTATCGAGAGTTTTCTTAGGTGATTCCCGTCACTTAAGATGTAATTAACTATAGGGGCTTGCCCTTATAGGGAATTTTAAGAACCCAGGTAATATAAACCCTGCTTAATTTCTTTGTATTAAGCAGGGGAACTTATCGGCTTATAAAATTGGTTCGCAGACCAAACGGATGTCACAAATCTTATAGTTTATTTAATCGAGCCCCATCATCAAGTAGTGTGTCTATTCTTCGGGATAGATACACAGCTTGTGATGTGGCGCTCATTTATATAAACTATTTGGGATGTGAGATCAGTTTAATTTCATATCTTAAAATTTTCAAATTTAAAATTATTTTCAAAATCAAATGCTACTTTCTAAATTATATATATATTTAAAATAAATTTAAAATCTAAAATTCGCCGACAATTTCTATAGGCGACCCCTTTTCAAAATACAACACACTAACCTAAAAATATGCCGACATGGTACTCTCCCTGTGTTCAAAATTTAATTCAATGTGGTGTCATACCTCGACAATGGACAAAAAGCCGATCACAACACTTTGAAAAATTATGGAATAATGTCGGTCGGCCTCCCAATTCAAAACACAGTCTCGGATCTCGGCACGTAGGATCGCTCGATGATATGGGATTTTGCTTGGTTGTCACTTGCGAACCTAATAAAGGCTGCTTTGAAGCTTCAGAGGATCTCGAAGATCCGCCAATCGGAGATGCTTCACCGAATTCGAAGAAGAAATCAAATCTATAATGAAGAGTTAATGGAAGTTAACTTAGGTATTAGCGAAGAGTCTAGAGCCAACCTTTGTTAGCTCCTTACTCAATAAAAAAGATTCCGAAAACATGATCAAGCTACTAATGGAATTCAAGGACCTGTTTTGCTTGGAGCTACGACGAAATGCCGTGATTAGCTCCGAAGTCGCAGTTCACGAGCTAGGAGTGGATCCTACTTCCGTTCCGATCGATAAGCTCCCGTAAGAATGCGTCTAGAAATTGAGCAACAAGTAATAGCTGAAGTTAAGAAGCTAATAGACGCTAAATTTGTCCGTGAAGAGCAATACCCGACTTGGTTAGCCAATGTGGTACCAGCCAGAAAGAAGAATGGTCGATCGTAATCGCGTAGACTTCGAGATTTAAATAAAGCATGTCCAAAGGATGAATTTCCACTACGAATCCCAGAACTGATGATCGACATTGCTTCAACACATGAAATATTTTCATTCATGGATGGATCATCAGGATACAACCAGATAAAGATGGCACCAGAAGACAAAAAGCTCACAACGATTCGTAACGTTGATCGGAGTGTATTACTGCACGTAGTAATGCCATTCAGATTAAAGAACGCAGGAGCAACATACCAAAGAGCGATGACGAAGATTTTTGATGATCTCATTCACAACCAAGTTGAGTGCTACGTGGATGATGTGGTCATCAAAAGCAAACTGAAAGAAGATCACCTGTATGATTTGAGAGTTGTTTTCGAGCGACTAAGACAATACAACCTTAAGATGAATCCCTTAAAATGCGCCTTCGGCGTCACCTCCGGAAATTCTTAGGATTTGTTGTCTGACATCGCGGGATTGAAATTGATCCGGAAAAGATTAAAGCTATCCTAGAAATACCACCTCCTAAAACCTCGAAACAGCCTACGATCCTTTCAAGGAAAGCCGGCATATCTTCGACGCTTTATATCGAATTTGTCGAGAAGGTGTCGACTTTTTTCTCGCTGGTTAAGAAGGATGCCAAGTTTACTGGGACTCCAAATGTCAACATGCCTTCGATGACATCAAACAATACTTAATGACACCTCCCGTCTTAGCAGCCCCGGCCTCGTGTAGACCGTTGATACTTTATACTGCGGCTTTAGACGACTCCCTTGGAGCCCTACTAGCCCAGGTCAATGATGAGGGGAAAGAAAATGCTCTCTACTACTTAAGCCATCGTCTAATGCCGACGGAAGTAAAGTATCCTCCTATCGAGAAGCACTGCTTGGCCCTGATCTTTGCCGCACAGAAGCTCAGGCATTACATGCTTTCTCATAAGGTCAACCTTATTTCGAGAGTTAATCCGTTGCAATACTTGATGACCCGACCGACGCTCTCTGGCAGACTTGCCAGGTGGTCGATGATACTATTGCAATTTGACATAACTTTTGTTCCTCTTCGTGCCGTAAAGTGAGTCCATGTCCCTAGTGGACCAAGCTAGCCTTCTTCCGTTGGCATGCCTCGCTCATTTCTGTCTTGAGCGAGTATAGTCAACTCCTTTTGGATTCTGGAGCCACTGTTTAGACACCCCTAAACAGTGAGGTTCTAGAATCATCCCACCTCCCCAAAGAGGCGAGGTAGACCCCCAATAGGTATTAGTTTAAGAGCGGTCTTGCGGGTCGAGAAGTTTCTACAAGACTTTCTCTTCCTTTTCCGGTTCCTAATCAATTCTTTTACCCTTCCTACAACTCTCCTTCTTTTAATAATTCTCTGTCCTAATGAACAAATCTTTTCGAAAAACAAATATCTAAATAAATTTTCTTTTAATACCAAAAATACACTAAGATAAACGGAAATGTGTTCGGACTCTTTCTTTTTCGTCATAAGTTTTACGACAAGAAGAAGCACGATTCGGAAAATAACACTTGGAATCTGCCCTGCAGAAATGGAAGCCCCAAAACTGATCTTCTCCTTCGTCAACGGACTCGGACCCGGTCGTGTTCGAGGACGAACCGCCTAATAATGGAATCATTCGATTTGGACAAGGATTCGGGGACACCGACATCAAAATCCCCGACGTCACTCTCTTTTCACTCACAAGCAAAGTACCGGAACCGAGAAGCCGTCGATCGAGTTTAACCTCAAGTCAACTCATGAATTCCCTCCTCTCGCAAAAGATTCCAACCGAGAGGAATACCGTTGCTTGCGTAAGGATTGTTGTTGCTACTCCCACCGGTCTAGTTGTCTCTCGCACCTACCCCGGCTTCGCCGTACTAAAGGGGAAGGAAATTCGTAACCGTGATGAACCCGTGGAGGGTACATATCTTCCCGCGAGACCTTCCGTTTTCGAGATCGGGTCCGGCTCGAGAATTCCACCACCGACACGGACTCGCAGGAGGAACAAGTAGAAGGATTGCTAGAGAAGCCGTAGCCGCCGAAGTTGCTTTCCGGAGGAAATCCCGTAACCGCCCGAGTATACACCGCCGCTCGAATACATACCACTATTGGGAGAAAGTAGGTTCCATCCCCTCTCCGCCGCGAGGACGAGGAAAATGTCCACAAGATTGCTTCGCATTGCCTCGACCCGCATATTACAACGACGGCCGTAAGAAAAGGGCTAGAATTACGCCATTCGCTCGACCGTGCACCCGATAGAGAAGTTAGGAAAGAAAGAAAATGCCCCGTATCGAGGTTTTAAGAAGGATAGGGCGGGTGCTCGCCAAATCCCGTCTTGGGCCGCGAGTAGAACCTCGCTATCGCCGCGAAAAGCCGAATAAGAGAATGAAAGCTAGTCCACCCGTCGTTGTTTCAGGACTACAAATTAGGGAGGATACCACCTTCCAAAGCATTTGGTCGACTGCACCATCCGGTCCTAGCACCTTCCGCCGCAGAAGGATGGTATGGCGTCCCACTACCGGACAATTAAGATTAAAACAACAACCTGAGAAGGAAAGTCTCGTCAAGAGACTTGAGTCCGAAGAAAGCGCTACCGCAATGAAGGGGACTCATGAGAAGGAAACCCGACAGCTATCGCATGACAACTGCAAGGATGTACTTAAAAGACCATTAGAAGATGCTATGGAAAAGCTAAGAACTGATATTCAGCGATTAGCAAGAGAAAGAGAAGAAAATTCGGAGATGAAGTCGACTCGTCGAATTCATGGATGATGAATATGCGTAAATTAACATGGTTGAAACACGAGCTTCGTCAGCTTCACAAGGTGCTCCCGCAGCCGCAGAAAGAGAGGAGCCGGAAGTGATGAGGATGCAGCTTCAAGAGAAAGATGATACGATCTCCCAAATGGCAAAGAGGATAGAAGAGATGGCTGCAGCCTTAGCCACTCTCCAGAGTCAGGTTCAACCCCAAAGAGAAACACCCCCAGAAGTTATTCACATTGTAGACGGAGGAAAGGAGATTACATCCGTCAACGGGGATGATCAATTAAAAAAGATGCAATACAAAGCATGATTCCGGAAAAGGATATCAAGAGCATGGTGGAACAAGAAAGTGCGAGAAGCCTTGGCACAATCAAAGAGCGGGACATCCATTCGGACGGGTAGGCCTTACCCCGAAGAATTCGATGCTGTTCAATATCCGAAAGGCTTCGTACCACCTCTGTTCAAGACCTTTGATGGAACCGGAAATCCTCGGCAGCATGTTGCACATTTTCGTGCCAGTTGTAGCAATGCCGGCGGAAGTGATGCTTTACTCTTCCGACAATTTGTCGGCAACTCGTCGGGGATCGCCTTTGATTGGTATGCGGAATTACCAAACGGTTTGGTGAAGACATTTTCAGAATTAGAGAACCTCTTCATCAAGCGATTTGTCAGAGCTCAGCACCACATTACTATAGGTGATTTAGTGGTAGAGAAACAGAAGCCGAATGAAACTTTGGTGGACTACATACTTCGATGGAGGAATCTAAGTATGAAGTGTGAGCCACAACTACAAGAACAGCATGCAGTCGGCATTTTACTTAAGAGCATCCATGGCCCGACAGCACTTCTCCTCAAGTGATTTACTATTAAGACTTTGGAGAAGTTGTTAAGCAAGGCCGGAAGCTTGCAAGAGGAGGCGAAGCAATTAAGTTTCACCAACAAAACGGACAAAACGAAGCTCGTGAAAACTTTTGAAAAGAAGTCCGGATCGTCGCAGCGAGTCGATAAAGGCAAGCGACCAATATAAATACCGTCGAACGGCCGGCAAGAATTCAATAGAATCACCAACAACCCCGACCCGGCCTATCGGTCATCTCAACGAGTATGAACAACCGCCTCGTCCACATCGTACGTTAAGGGAGCTTCGAGCGGTGGAATATCCGTTCAAGAATGAGGCGAGTGCCGAAAATGTTCCGCGATCCGATGAAGACTCCAGATTTCCAACTGCCAGAGCCTAAGAGACCAGAAGAAGTCGACAAGAAAGGTGATCCCAACTTTTGCCCCTACCACCGGATGCTTGGGCACAAGATAGATGATTGCATTACCTTCAAAAGTTGGCTCAATGACAATCTCCGAAAAGGGAACATAACGATCCTGAAGGAATATATGAAGGAACCCCAGAAAGGAGGTTCCGTCAATGTTATCTCGACGGATCTCATTGTTCTGATAGATCCCTATGCGACTGATGATGGATGGGCTACCGCTTGGACAAAGTCTTCGAAGAAGATTTTGGATCGCATCCAAACCACTTCGGTGCGAGCCTCAATTCAGAGTTCGAAACCTGTCAAGTCGGCACTATCACTTGCGATAGAAGAACCACCTCAACAAGAGACGATTGAAGAAAAGAAGAAAATTGATCAGGAAGAAAAGACCGAGGCTCTTAAGGCTAGACTAGGGGCTTCTTATCCTAAGATAGTTGTTTCCGATTCAGGGGAGAAATCCCTCGAACCTCTGACTCTGTATGATTATTTGCTCACTCCGGTGTGATCTTATAATGATAAGGGTTATGGCGTTGGCTACGTTTTGACTGTTTCTAACGATTACGTAACTAGCGACAACTAACCTAATCCGGACGTCGATTCCGATACAAATAACAATTCTCAAATCATACACAATCTCGACGATCACAATGACAAAGAAGACATCCACCAAGGAGGCTACGAGAGTTCAACAAGCAACGAATCTATTTGCGAGTTTCGAGGAGCTCCAGTCACAATAGAGTTAGAGCCTTCAGACTCCGAAGCTAATCCAGAAGAACCTGTCATTCTGATTCAGAAGGAGACACCAGCAAACTCAATACTAGATTCAGAAGAAATTTACGACGCTCTCATCTTATCAAAGGAGATGAGAGAAGCTCTGATAAAGGCCTTGCTTGATCCAGAAATTTGCTTAGCTCAAATGACCGGAGATTCCTTAGATGAGGTTTGCTCGTTAAAAGAACAACGAAGGTGTTACCTTCACGGACAATGACCTACTACTTGGAACGACAGACCACAACCGACCGTTGTACATTTCGAGTAACAATCGGGAAGTTTACACTCTCCGCAGTATTGGTGGATCCAAGAGCATCAATCAATATAATGAATCTTCGAACGCTAAGCATACTTGGAAATTGATGCTCGCGAGCTCGAAGCGGACAAAATGTTATTAAGAGGATTCAACCGTAAAGGAGAAAGAGCCCTCGGATCAATAACACCGCTAATGAAGACCGGTGACTTAGCAAAGACAACCGCGAAATTTCACATAATCGATTCGAAACGTCATTCAACGCTCTACTCGGGCCGACCATGGATACATGAAAACCGGATAGGACCATCATCCCTACATCGGTGCATCAAATACTACGATGGAGGGGAACAAGGCATCAAAGGTGACTTACAACCATTCTCCGTACATGAAATTGGAATCCATGAAGATGCGACTTATTACGCACCCCCGAAGAAAACAATCTTCTCCAGAGATACCATAACGAATGAAGCAAAGGAAGTTCGGGACGACGAAGAACCTAAATTTCTAGTCCAACAGTCACTCACCACTCCCTTACGGCGAGATGGTGAAGGTTTCTCCACAACTCGCATCCGAGGTCGAGGCCGGGGACGAGGTCGTGGCAGAGACGTTAGGACGATTGGACAGAGGAAACCAGCCATCAATGTTGATTGGGAAGACAGTTCTGAAGAAGAAAAAGAAATCAAGCGAGAAGCAGCGACAATAAGTCGGAAGAAGCCGCAATTCAGGATCTCTCTCGAAGATGAAAAGAACGAGGAATATAAATCGATGTACGAGAAGATTAACCACTATGTACATACTATGACCCTGACCCCGATCCATTCTAATAAGATCGAGGGTATGGTGGTCAAAGAGGTACGTAGCGGCGGTGCAAAGCCCATCAAATTCTACCGTGGTGCTCCTTCCTCCAAAACTCGAAAATAATGTACAATTTGAAGATGCTACTTCATCGAATTAATGGAATTGCCTTTCGAGTGGTACTCTCCCCGTGTTCAAAATTTAATTCGACGTGGTTTCTTACCTCGACAATGGACAAAAGGTCAATCACAACATTTTGAATATTTATGGAATAACTCCGGTCGTCCACCCAATTCAAGGCATGGTCTCGGATTCGGCACAGTAGGATCGACTGACGATACTGAATTTTTCTTGGTTGTCACTTGCGAGTCTATTGAAAACTGCATGGAAGCTACAGAAGATCTTGAAGATTTACAAATTGGAAACGCTCCACCAGAGTTCGAAGAAGAGATCAAATCTACAATAGATGAGTTAACGGAAGTTAACTTAGGTACTAGCGAAGAGCCTAGACCTACTTTTGTTAGCTCCTTACTCAATAAAGAAGACTCCGAAGAAATAATCAAATTATTAATGGAATTTAAAGACTGTTTTGCTTGGAGCTACGATGAGATGCCAGGATTAGCTCCAGAGGTCGCAGTCCATAAGCTAGGAGTGGATCCTACTTCTATTCCAGTCGTACAAGGTTCCGGAAGAATGCGTCTAGAAATCGAACAACAATTCATAGCTGAAATTAAAAAGCTAATAGACGCCAAATTTGTCCGTGAAGAACAATACCCGACTTGGTTAGCCAATGTGGTACCAGTCAGGAGGAAGAATGGTCAGATCAGAATTTGTGTGGATTTCAGAGATTTAAATAAGGCATGTCCAAAAGATGAATTCCCTCTACCGATCCCAGAAATAATGATCGACATTGCTTCAACACATGAAATATTCTCATTCATGGATGGATCTTCGGGATACAACCGGATAAAAATGGCTCTAGAAGATGAAAAACTTACGAGCATTCGAATGCCGATCGGAGTATATTGCTACACAGGTGATGCCATTCGGACCGAAGAACGCAGGAGCAACCTACCAGAGAGCGATGACAAGAATTTTTGATGATCTCATCCACAATCAAGTCGAATGCTACGTGGATGATGTGGTCATCAAAAGCAAAGTAAAGGAAAACCACCTGTATGATTTGAGAATAGTTTTCGAACGATTAAGACAATTTAACCTTAAGATGAATCCCTTAAAATGCGCCTTCGGCGTCACCTCTGGGAAATTCTTAGGATTCGTTGTCTGACATCGTGGAATTGAAATCGACCCGGAAAAGATTAAAGTTATCTTAGAAATGCCACCTCCCAAAACCTTAAAGCAACTACGATCTTTTCAAGGGAAGTTGGCATATCTTCGACGCTTTATCTCGAACTTGTCAGGTAGGTGTCAGCCTTTCTCGGCATTAGTTAAAAAGGACGCCAAATTTATTTGGGAAGAGAAATGCCAGAGGGCCTTCAAGGACATTAAACAATATTTAATGACACCTCCCGTCTTAGCAGCCCTGAGCCTCGGAGTAGATCGTTGATACTTTATACCGCGGCTTTAGACGACTCTCTCGAGTCCTGTTAGCTAGTGTCAATGATGAGGGTAAAGAAAATGCTCTTTAATACCTAAGCCATCGTTTACTTCCGACGAAATAAAGTATCCCACAATTGAAAAGCACCTGTTTGGTCCCCGATCTTCGCCGCTCAAAAGCTCGGGCACTACATGCTTTCTCATAAGGTCAACTCGATCTCGAAATTTAATCCATTTCAATACTCGATGACCCGTCCAACGCTTCTCGCGGACTTGCCGAGTGGTCAATGATATTATCGCAATTCGATATAACTTTCGTGCCTCTTCGTGCCGTAAAGGGACAAGTCCTAGCAGACTTCCTCGCAAGACACCCTTTGCCTCGCGAATCTCCTCTCAATGACGACTTGCCAGATGAACAAATAATGAACTTAGAAGACCCTGATGATCGACGTTGGGAATTATATTTCGACGGAGCATCTTCAGCACACAAAGACGAAGAATCGCAAGTGATAGTGCCCGGTAAGGCAGGAATTAGACTAATCTTTATAACACCGGAGTGGGGGATGTTAAGATACTCCTACCACTTAACAGAGCCGTGTACAAACAACGAAGCAGAATACGAAGCTCTCGTAACAGGACTGGAATTAACTATTCAAATGGAGATAACAAACAACAACATCTACGGGGATTCACAGTTAATCATTCAACAGATCGCCGGACAGTACAGAATTTTAAAGCCAAGACTCGAGCAATACTTCCAGTATGCCATGAAACTGTTGGAACAAATTCTGAATGTGACGATCTACAAAATTCCCAGAAAAGAAAACGCTTTAGCAGATGCGTTAGCCCGCCTCGCAAAAGAATTTGCCTGCTTGCAAGATGAATCAGTGGAAGTGTCAGTTCACGGACGTCAAGTCCTATCACAGACTAGACATAGACACAATACACAAATCGAAAAAGAAGAAGAATCAGTTACGACAGTAGACGATGTAAAACACGAAGATCGGCAACGCACCATTAATAGACTACCTGCAAACGAGAAAACTACCGGACGATAGGTCGTTAGCCCATCGGATCAAGAAAAGAACTCGTCCTACGCATTCATAAACAACACGTTATACGGAAGGTCTTTCGATCAAATGTGGCTAAGGTGCCTAAGCGGGTCCGAGGCCCGTGAAATTGTTAAAGAGGTGCATTCGGGACTCGTGGCGCTCACTAGTCGGGTCCGAAGATGAAAATGAAAATTAAAAGACTAGGGTACTACCGGCCCTCGATGATGACCGATCGCATGAAAATCGCCAAGAGCTGTCACCAATGCCAAGTGCACGGAGTGGTTCTACTCCAACCTCCAAATGTGCTACATCCGACAATTGCGTCATGACCATTTGAATGTTGGGGCACATATATAGTGGGTCCAATAGAATCACCATCTTCAAAAGGACATCGCTTCATTCTTGCGGCTACAGATTACTTTTCCAAGTGGGCAGAGGCGGTTCCACTCGGAGAAGTGAAAGCACACCACGTGCTACGCTTTTCAAGAACCAAGTTGTCTACCGTTTCGGAGTGCCGTGCGGGATCATCTCGGATAATGGGTCGGCATTCGAAGCAAGCAAATCAACAATTTTGTCGGGAGACACGGAATCGACCGCGGTATTCAACAATTTACTACCCAAGAGCAAACGGCCTTGGCGAGGCTTTTAATAAAACTCTCGTTCAAATTTTAAAGAAAACTTTGGACGATAATAAGAGAAATTGGCACGAGAAGTTATTAGAAGCCTTATGGGCCTACCGGACAACCTTCAGAACTCCTACCCAAGCTACACCTTACGCTCTAGTGTATGGGTCCGAGGCAGTGTTACCATTGGAAGTCCAGCTTCCATCACTCAGAATTGCAGTTGCAAATAAAATCACGACAGAAGAGAATGCCAAATTACGACTAGAGGAATTGGAAAGCCTAGAAGGGAAAAGACTTGCGGCTGCGACGAGAATTTAGAACTATACCAAGCTAAGATGGTTCAAGCCCATGACGGATCGGTCCGCTCAAGAACCTTCAAAGTTGGTGACTTAGTTCTCGTTCTCAAGAGACCTATCCTTGCACACCGCAAGATAGGAGGAAAATTTGAGCCCACTTGGGAAGGGCCGTTTGTGGTTGAGGCAGTCTACTCAGGAGGCTCCTACCAGCTAGTTAATTGCCAAGGAGAAAGACATATGCTTCCGATCAACGGACGATACTTGAAGAAGTATTACGCTACTTGATGTTTCGAAGGAATGAATTTTTCATCCCTAGAAGCACGGGTGAAGTAATTACTTATGACTGGGTCCGAACCCAAAAATAATAAAAAAATGTGCTAAAATAAATAAAATCGTGATAATAAAGTTTTCCTTGTTCTCTCTTCCAAATCAAAATCATTTTCCCGATCTTTTCCGCTTCATTCTTGTTGAATTTAAAAATACAAAAGTAGTAATAAAAAAAGAGAAAAAAAAGAGAAAAAAGTAAACTCTGTCTCTAATAAACATTTTCTTAATGTTCTTGTTCTTACTACAGCCCCTGATCCTTTTCCTTGTCTTTTCGCTGGGAAATGTCGAACGGGTGGTAGGTCCTGAACTTTAGAAATGGCGTAAGCCTTGCACTCGACGAAAAGAAGGTGAAAGATTGAGCGATAATAGAGATTGACTCAGACTTCGCACCAGCAGGCCTGCAATACGAGGAAGGTGACTGGGTCCCGGTTGACCGAGAGGAGCCGCCCGGTCGGACGGTAATGAAAGTGGGTGGCCCGAGCCACCAACCCGAGCAGCAAGAAAAGGAAAACAAACACCGAGGAGGACAAGAGAATCAAGTCCGTAGTCGCTACGGCGGAGGGCGGGCTTGTCGGCACCGCGCCCACAGAGATTCGGGAAGTACGAAGAGCTACTCTCACGACGAACTCGGCGAAGAAATAAAAATCGCCGTATCCGCAAGATGTTAACTAAACTAGCGACGGACCGGCCGCGACGAGGCGATCAGCTACTACCGGTGCATATACTTCGAGGATACCGGTTCGCCGAGAACACGAAGAAAGGAGGCCGACTCAGAGGATAACGAAGAGACCGGGGAAATCTCAAGAAGATCGAGAAGAAGGAAGGCTACCACGCCACCGGATAAAGCCACCAGTAATGCATGACCTTGTTGCAGAAGCAACCCCGGAGGATGTCCCGATGGAGGCCATCCCCGAGGAGCCGAGGTATGCAGGAGAACGCAAAGGGTTTGAGCCATATATCCCACAGTACGTCACCAGACCTCTTCATTTGCAGATTATTCCAGAATACGAGCTAGAAAGAATTCAGAATGTCGAGAAGCAAACTTTTGAATACTTCGAGAGAATTAGAGGCAGGAGGATCAATATACTAGAAGGCCTCGAGCTACATACGGACGTGTTCTCGAATACGAACAACAACAAATCGTGGATCGCATCCGGGATTTGAAAAGGATGGGTCGAGCGAGGCCGCCTAGAGAAAACACTTACTCGGAACCCCGGAGATGGATGCCGGGGAAAGGGAGAATTACAATACAATGTGGATGCTTGCTACAACTTCGCGAGAAGACGGAAGGGAAACCCACGGGGATACTCCGTCATGGCAAGGTAGATCCGATGCCATTAGTCATCAAAAGGATGGTAAAGAGAATGATAACGTGGAGGGTACTGCCAGGCGGATTGCATACCCAACGGTTGCATCATTAACATTTACAAGAAGGGTGACTGCATACCCCCGCACATAGATCACCACGACTTTGTCGGACCTTTACGCACGATCTCTTTTCCGAACGAGTGTAATATCATGTTCGGATCCGACCTCCGGATAACGAGGCCCGAGTGAGTTTCGAGGGCCGAGTAAAGATACCATTACCGGTAGGTTCCGTCATGATACTAAAGGGCAACGGAGCGAGATGTCGCTAAACATTGCATACCGAGAGTACCAATGAAGCGGATCTCGGTTACTTTCGAAGGATGGATGACAGGAAAGCACCTTACCACTTCCAGCCAGACCGAGAGCTAGAGAGCCTCCGGCCTTACGAGCTGTGAGTTACATGGAAAATATCACACCTCCAACGTACATCCATACGACATCCTTGCCAAGGATGGCTTGGAAGGTAATGTTATTTACCATGTACTTCATTATTCAGACATGGATTTTTGACAGATGCCTTTTTTGGATAGATCGACAAAGATCATACATAGTCCGTTTTGAGTCTACATGGATTGTATGAGATGTATTCCAGATTGAGTTGTATGATTTATCTTCAACATGATTGGAATGAAAGTGACCATGTCACATTTTTGGCCTTCACCTCTTTTGTGCAAGTTGACTGGGTAACGCCATTAAAGTTAAATGAACTTCAAACAAGGAACAGAAAAGGAACAAAAGAATAAAAGAAAACTTTCTTTAAAAATCTAAAAAAAAATGATGAACGCCAAATTCACATGAACATTAAATGAACGATAAAGCAAATTTGAATCGTTAAAGTACAAACAAAATGAACACAAATTTTAAATCAAATCTCAATCGAATTCGAATTCAACTTTCCAGATCTCAAATCAAATCTCAATCGAATTCAAATTCAACTTTCTAGATCTCAAATCAAATCTCAATCAAATTCAAACTTAACCTTCCAAATCTGAAATCCAATCCGTTCTACTCTCTCCCTTGTCTGGGATGGAAGCGATCGATTCCATTGACACGGAGCCACGAGGTTTTCGATTCAGATCTGATGGCGAGGAATTGTATCCAATCCAAACCAGCAACTTTCGATCAACTCCTTTGAATGGGATATGTAGCATCTACATATTCCCTCCTAATCTATTTCTTTCCACAAAAATCTTTTACAACTTTCATGAAATTCTCGAAACACCAAAATTCCACACTTTTTAAATCAACACTACAAATCTTTGCAAAATCAATTACCATCAAAAATCATATTTTTGGGGTTGAGGATTTTACATCCGAGACTGCATTGCTTTAGGTTCTTTCCTATCGCAATGAAATACATCAAAATCAAATTTTTGGGGTTGAGGATTTTACATCCGAGACTGCATTGCTTTAGGTTCTTTCCCTATCGTAATGAAATACATCAAAATCAAACTTTTGGGGTTGAAGATTTTACATCCGATACTGCATTGCTTTAGGTTCTTTCCCTATCGCAATGAAATACATCAAAATTAAATTCTTGGGGTTGAGGATTTTACATCGGAGACTGCATTGCTTTAGGTTCTTTCCCTATCGCAATGAAATACATCAAAAATCAAATTTTTGGGGTTGAGGATTTTACATCCAAGACTGCATTGCTTTAGGTTCTTTCCCTATCGCAATGAAATACATCAAAATCAAATTCTTGGGGTTGAGGATTTTACATCCGAGACTGCATTGCTTTAGGTTCTTTCCCTATCGCAATGAAATACATCAAAATCAAACTTTTGGGGTTGAAGATTTTACATCCGATACTGCATTGCTTTAGGTTCTTTCCAAATCGCAATGAAATACATCAAAATTAAATTCTTGGGGTTGAGGATTTTACATCCGATACTGCATTTCTTTAGGTTCTTTCCCTATCGCAATGAAATACACCAAATCAAACTTTTGAGGTTAAGGATTTTACATCCGATACCGCATTGCTTTAGGTTCTCTCCCTATTGCAATGAAGCTCACCAAATCAAGCTGTTGAGGTTAAGGATTTTACATCCAATACCGCATTGCTCTGAGTTCTTTCCTCATTATAATGGTTCAATCCAATCAATTCAAATTTTTGAGGTTGAAGATGTTACATCTAAAACCACAAAATTCCGATTTTCATTTCAAATTCAAATCCCTTAAAATTAATTTTTAACAAAACTTCAATCTAAATTGAAACTCAAACTAAAATCTGAACTTACACATCAAAACTTAAACTGAAACAAAATGAAATCTAAATTGAATTCCCCCAGATCATGTGATTTGGGATTCACCTCCTTTTCCTTTCCCCAGCGAGAGTTCAGGAATCCCCAGTCTCAGAGATATACTTGACACTCCCCAGGGGAAATTCTTTCATTTCGTCCTAAGTTTGTCACTTGGACTTTTGTGTTGGTTTTGTTGATCTTTTCGGTCAACGCCAATACACGCGGTGTGCTCCGTCAGCTCACCACACCTATTGGGGGTCCATTTGTTGACCTCATTTTTGATGAGGTCTTCTCTTCTTCTTTTTAGTACGTAGGATCTAGCATTAGGCTTTTCCTTTGACTATCCTAGAGGATTAGAATTGGGACCCACCACTTAGAAATTCAAACCACTTCTTAACTCCCTGCAAACTCCACAAACTTGATTGTAGACCCCTAATCACCTGGAGGGTTGAAATCAAATGTGGAAGTTTAAAGGATGAGTTCCTATAGGACTCTTTGGCCTTAGGACTGCCTTGGGTGGCCTGGTCTGGTGAGGGTTGACTTACACACACACTACACTTATACACTACACTTTCACACACCTCCTAAAACCACACCCATACCCAACTTGACCTCCCGACTCATGAAGGTGATTCACATGGATGGTCCTTAACCCCCGAGCCCTCGGCTAAGAGGGTTAGGAACAACATAGTGAATGCCTCAAATGAGTCCCTTCATGGCTCATATAGGCTTGATATGGCTTCATGGCTCAACCAAAATGATTTCATTCCACTTACATTTACCCAATCTTCAATTTTCCAATTTTTCAATTTTTGACCCCCGGGACCCAGACCCGCCTAGCCTACCCAAAACCCTTGAAATTACCCAAATTTTCCAAAATTCTCTAAAATCACCCAAATTCCTCAAAATCAAACTCAAATATTCTCCCACCACTCAAATTGACCATTTTTACCCAAAATACTCAAAATTCCAAAAAATACCCCCCAATACCCTCCAAATTACCAAAATGCCCCTCTTGACCCAAAAATCCAAAAATTCAGAAAATTTCCAGAAAATTCCAGAAAATTCCAAATATTCCCAATTTCATTTTGTTCAACTACACTATGGGCCAATTTTGTCAATCTACCCCACTTTTGTCAAAATCCCCAATTTGACCCATTTTAACCCAAAATGAACCCAATGTCAAACCAAACCTACCCAATTGACCCAAATTCTGGTCCAATTCAACTCTAAACTTCAATTCAACATCCCCAACACCAATCTAGACCAAATCCAAGCCCAATTTAATTGGCATTTGAATCCAATTTCACTTTTGACCTTAAAGCCCAATTTGGACCCATGACCCAAACTTAGCCCAAGCCAAACCAATTCAACTCCAATTGACCCCAAACCTTTTCTAAACCTTCCCTAACATCCCCACAAACAAAACACTAACATAATTTGCCCAAAATTTGAACCCAAACCCCACTCAAATTCAACCCAAAACCAAAAAGCCCAATTTTGACCTAAACCCAAACTTAACCCAAATAGACCCAAACCCCAAAATCCAACCCCAACCAAAGTTGAAACCTCTTTGAAACACTCCCATAAAAATTTCCCAACATTAATTTTACATCAATTTCAACCCTAGCCCAACATTGGCTGAAATTAGCCCGATTTGACCTACATTGGCCCATGTACCAGATGAACCCAATTCCAACCCAATTCAAGTCCAAACCACCTCAAATTTATTTCAAATTACTCATGACACATCCCTAAATCAAACCCAATAATTATTTGGCCCAACCTTTTACAAAAGAATTCCCATCCATAAAGGCCAAAGCCCACTCCCTTAAGCCTTCCTAAAAGCCCACCTTTTACCAAATTTTAAAAGCCCAAATCAATCTAAAGCCTACATGACACTCTCCCTCATCACACATTCAATTTAAAATCACCCCTAAGTTTCAAAATCATCATTAAACCATTCCAAATTATGCTTCATGAAAATTCTCTACCAAAATACCAAAATTCCTAAATTCTACTCCCATGAAATTGACCAAGCTTTATCCTAAGCCATAAGCAAGCCATGAAGCCATTCTTAAGCCACATGCAAGCCATGTGAGTTGTTCACATGTGACCTTACCACATTGGGCAAAAGGAGGAGATCCTTTCCACATTCCCTTAAGGTGATTAACCATTTCCATGTCTCCCCTAAATCATGTTTAATCCTAATTGTACTTGGATTGTGACTTGACCCCACTAATCAAGCTGATCCAAATCACTTTCTCTTCAGCCTAAACCAAGCCTTGGGTGGTGCACCCAGCCCAAAAGGATGGGTTGACCTATTTAGAGCCAAAATAGCCATGCCCCTATGCCATTTTAATCCAACTCCTTTACACATGTCTAAACCCAATTGACTTCACCATTGCCAAGCCCTGACCTCCCTGGTCAAGATGGTGACTCATGCCTGGCCGGCCAGCCACCAGGCCGCCAGAAAACACCATGGCCGAAAGCTCCCATGTGAGCCAACATTGAAATTCCCCCATGCTGAGCTGCCCCAAGTCCAGTGGCCACCATGGCTGTTCTTCTCTTGCATAGACCAGCTGATCCCAAGCCCTAAACCCCCCTGGGAAGCCCTCCAGCCTCTCCTATTTAAACCTCACCCCTCTCGGCCATGAGGAGGTGCTTGAAAAAACCTCGAGGAAACTCTCGCCAAAATTGTTCCGTACTACTTCCCACACATAGAGAACTTGATCCCCACTCGAAATCCCCCTGCCATTTCCTCTCCGCGAGCTCGATTTCGCAGTTGAAATCTAAGCCCAAAACCAGGACACTTCTCCACAGTGAGCCAATCCCCAAATTGATTGGTCCTACACCTGCAGAAGACCAAGAGAAGAAGTTTACCAGTGAAAGCCCCCTCTCCAGGCCACCCATCTGTTCCAGACTCCAAGCTTTGTAATCGGCTGTGGTCGAAATCATACCTGGGCAATTCACTGAGCCGAGGGACTTCATCTGGAGCTTGCTTGGACCCAATCAAAGGTGACACAACTCTCAGATCGAAGCTTCACTTCTCTGAAAAAAGGTATGGACTCACTCTTCTTCCCGAGATTACAGAGATTCTCTATTTAGTTTGGGTCAATTTCAATACATGTTTACCGTATAGATGTGTTCGTCTCCTCGAGACGAATCCATAGAGCATAAGAACACAAAAATCCGTTAAGAATCGAGTGAGAAATTAGGGTTAGAAGGTTAACGGTCACGGGTGCACACCAGTCGTAGACGATGACTGGGAGCCGTCGGATCGAGCGTGTATCGAGCGGACGGTCTGGATCGAGCCGGACAGTGCGGTGGTGCATGAACCGCGGGCCCCTGGAGCGCTGAGTCGGATGGCGGCGCCGAATCAGGAGACGACGCGTGGCCTTTCGGAGCTGCTGAGGATGGCATGACACCGCGTGGATAAGTAGGAAATTAGGGCTATTTTCTATTTATTTAATTAGCAGAACTTAGAAAATTCAAAACTTTGTGTAGGAAAATCCTAAAAATAAAATAAAAATACCCTCTTGCTCAGTGAACATAGGAGAATAATGTGGAAAAGAAATCATGTAATTTCATCAAGTATTTTATTTTTAATTGTTTATTTACTTTCTGCACTGATTCAATTCTCCATGCATGTATACAATTCACCATGGCATGAGACCATAGGGCTTTTGAAGCCTCTGAATTTGGGGACATTCCCTGAATTTTCCAAAGTCGGAGGCCATCCCTATGAAGAGTTATTGATTTTTCAATTCTAGGTCACTATTCTGAGTATTTTAATTCCAATAATTAGCATGTTGTGAAATAAATTCTAGGAAAATTTGGTGATGTTTCCTATAACCAGAAGACCCTAGGGAAAATAGTTTTTGAGTTAACTCACTTGTAATAACCTTAATTGGCTTAAACACCCAAATGGAGCTTTAATTAATTAGAGCTAATCATACATAAAATTGACTTGAAATCAATTCTCCACTGACCTTTAGGATCAGAGGAACCCTTTATAAAAGTTTGAAGTCAATTGGACTTGGTTAGCCCTATCAAATGGGTTGATTAAGCCATTTAGCCAAAATTAAACTTAAAAATTCATAACTTTCAAAATACTTTTCAAAAATCCACCAAATTGGTTTTGGAGCCTCTCTGATATCAGGGGAATTTAAGAAAATTAAAATTGCAATTTTCTAAAAAAGTTGATTTTTTGCATTATTTTAATATTTTTAATAATTAAAAAATAATAAAAATCACAAAAATAATAAAATTCACCAAAATGTCACATTTTGAATTTTAATCACTTAGAAACAAACCCCATATTTTTCTTAAGTCTCTATGATGAGATATTAAATTTTAAAGCCCTAAGGTAATTTTAAAATTAAAAAAAATGCATTTTCTAGCATTTCCACTAAAATAATTCTAATAAATCAAAGAAAAATAAAAAAATTGTAAAAATTAGTTCTCTGATTTTCTTGATATCAGAGAGATTTTTGAAAAATATAAAATTCATTTTTCAACCTTTATTTTATTTTTAAATTAATTAATACTCCAAAACTCAAAATAATTATAATAAAAAGAATATAATTCAAAAAATCACCAAAATTGGTCCAAGTGGTCCTCTGGCCATTAGTAATGTGCCATAATTTTCTTAAGGATAGAAACTTTCCCTTGGTCATGTTGTTCAATTTTCCTTGAAAATCCTTATTTTCCACCAAAAATATTTACATAAATAAATTAAATACAGAAAAATCACATTTTCTCCTCTAATGTCTTGATTGATATATGAGTGAAGTCACATAAAAATTTCAAATTCATTTAAGCTCAATTTAGTGAGTTATGGAATTAGTAAATTTAAAGGGCAAAATGGTAATTGAAATTTTAGCCTATAATTAAAAATTTTAGGTTTAATTAAAAGGGTGGGTAAAATATTTGATACTAAGTTGATTTTGGATGTTTGAAACTTAGGTAATTAAAGGGTAGAAACCTACCAAATAATTTGAAAATAATTAAAATAAACCTTAGTTAAATAATTAATTAAATTTGGAAGAATAATAAAAAATTTGGAATTATTAAAATAGGTATATTATTAGGAAGAAATTTATTCTTTAATTCAAGAATCCCTAAATTAATCACCTCAGTAATATTTAATTCCTAATTAAAATGATAATCCAAATTCAAAATTTAAAATTCTAAAAGACTTAATCATTAAATTAAATTAAAGTTAAAACATTTAAATTAAATCCTTCTAAGATTTCAATTAAATTAATATTTTAACAATTAAAATTAAATCATCCTTAAAGCATAAAAAATAAAATTAAATTAAAAATTAAATTAAATTAAATTAAAAATAAAATTAAATTAAAATTTAATTAAATTAAAATTTAAATTAAATTAAATTAAATTAAATTTAAATTTAAATTAAATTTAATTAAATTAAATTAAATCACATTAAATTAAATTAAATTAAATTAAATTAAAACATATTAAAAAAAATAAAATCAAGTTAAAATAAAATTAAAATTAAATTAAATTAAATAAAATTAAATTGAAAGGAAAACTAAACCAAATTAAATTAAACTAAAATTAAATTAAATTAAATTGAATTAAATGTAACATCACCAAAGACATAAAGAATTCAAAATAAATCTAAAACAACTTGAACACTATTCCAAACTTAAACCCATTAATTGAAATTAAATTAAAATCACAAATCACTGAACATCGATTTGCCCTCAAAAGCTCTTGTTGTCATAACTCCTAAACGGAGTGTTAAGTGAAGTATTACTTCACTCATAGGATATTCAAATGTCCTAGTTCACTGAGCAAGATAACAAAACTTGAACTCCTGGATGATTAATTCATTTGTATAATTAAATTCTCTTGGACTTAAAACAATCCTAGAGGTATTGAAAAGATGTTTAAGATTCGTCTTAAGCACTTCCTCGATATGATAGGATATTTATAAGAACAATTGAACTTAATTGTTCTTCGATGAAGAAAATCGTCCTCCAACCAAAACACAAGAACCTAGACGTCATAGGAGATGACTAGCTATAGGAGTAGGACCTTGGTAGAAAACCATAACCCTTCCTTTAGCTTTACCTAGGAACTTGCTTTAAATGCTTAAATATTCTAAATTGTGTTTAAGTGCAGCTTGGGATAACGGGAAGACCCTCCGAGTACGCTTTTGTTTTATTGCAATTTACCTCCTTGCAATTTACTTTATCGCAAATGCACTTTACTTTTCTTGCATGATAAACAACTGTTGCATGAAAACCCACACCTCTAGGATAGTCCCTAAAACTGAAACCAAAACTAAATTAAAAGTCATTACAAGATAAAATTCACCGTCACAACATTTCAAAATATAAAACAACTCAAAATTTAATCACAAACAGAACAACAAAACTACAACTACAATTAAATAAAAACGTCTTGTTGGATGATCGGGAATACCTCGGATGATGCAACCTACGTGTTGCTAACAGGATTTCCCACGGTCTAAATGAAAGTGTGGAACTCATTTAGTTGAGTTTAGCAAATTCATCTAGACTAAGTGAATCCGATAAAAATAACGATGCCGGAAGGATGGAAACGTGGGATCTTAACCGGTGTTGTTATAATAACTTTAAGATTTGTTTTAATTAAAATATTAAAAACACCTGGATTTTAAGATTTTCTCTAAATCAAAACACTTCTCTCATCTCCTCGATTCATGACTTCTAAAACTAAACCTCTCGCAACAACAAGGAGCTCGAGCATGGTGGGCAAGCACGGCCATCGTCATCAGTAAAACCCGAGTCTACTTCAACAAAACTTTCTTAGAATAAAATAACCAAGCCATAGGAATACGAGGTAGTTTGCCTAGTGCAACATAAATCCTCAACTCTTTGTTAGGCATTTCCATAAACATGTTATGTAAATTAAGCCCTAACCGGTCTTAGGACTCTGAGGTAGTCGTTCGGTACGACATAAACCCTCACATCTTCGAGGCTATTTGCATGACTGTGTCATACGAATATAAGTCCTAATTAATTAAAATTGGCAAGATCAAAACGTTAAATAAACATTAGGGCTTTCCTAAATTCAAGCCAAACAATAGGATAGTCGGGAAATTACCGAAGTTCGCTTCGAATCTGTGATTTCTCCTACCTTTCTTCCTTTGAATTCCCAAAATAAAATGTTCCAAATTTGATCTATTCCCTATTGAAATTCCAAAATCCAATCCTTTGAAAAACTTAAACTTTGAAATTCTTGAGAGCAGAACTACTGATTATTATCGAGAGTTTTCTTAGGTGATTCCCGTCACTTAAGATGTTATTAACTATAGGGGCTTGACCTTATAGGGAATTTTAAGAATCCAGGTAATATAAACCCTGCTTAATTTCTTTGTATTAAGCAGGGGAACTTGTCGGCTTATAAAATTGGTTCGCAGACCAAACGTATGTCACAAATCTTATAGTTTATTTAATCGAGCCCCATCATCAATTAGTGTGTCTATTCTTCGGGATAGATACA
The DNA here is from genome assembly GCA_022702705.1 of Papilionanthe hookeriana x Papilionanthe teres. NCBI lineage: Eukaryota > Viridiplantae > Streptophyta > Magnoliopsida > Asparagales > Orchidaceae > Papilionanthe > Papilionanthe hookeriana x Papilionanthe teres. Next base: position 134,368,119 of record CM040425.1, on the reverse strand, counting down.
CAGCTTGTGATGTGGCGCTCATTTATATAAACTATTTGGGATGTGAGATCTGTTTGATTTCATATCTTAAAATTTTCAAATTTAAAATTATTTTCAAAATCAAATGCTACTTTCTAAATTATATATATATATTTAAATTAAATTTAAAATCTAAAATTCGTCGACAATTTCTATAGGCGACCCCTTTTCAAAATACAACACACTAACCTAAAAATATGCCGACATGGTACTCTCCCTGTGTTCAAAATTTAATTCAATGTGGTGTCATACCTCGACAATGGACAAAAAGCCGATCACAACACTTTGAAAAATTATGGAATAATGTCGGTCGGCCTCCCAATTCAAAACACAGTCTCGGATTCGGCATAGTAGGATCAGTTGATGATATGGGATTTTGCTTGGTTGTCACTTGCGAACCTAATAAAGGCTGCTTTGAAGCTTCAGAGGATCTCGAAGATCCGCCAATCGGAGATGCTTCACCAGAATTCGAAGAAGAAATCAAATCTATAATAGAAGAGTTAATGGAAGTTAACTTAGGTATTAGCGAAGAGTCTAGGCCAACCTTTGTTAGCTCCTTACTCAATAAAAAAGATTCCGAAAACATGATCAAGCTACTAATGGAATTCAAGGACTGTTTTGCTTGGAGCTACGACGAAATGCCAGGATTAGCTCCAGAAGTCGCAGTTCACAGGCTAGGAGTGGATCCTACTTCCGTTCCAGTCAGACAAGCTCCCAGAAGAATGCGTCTAGAAATTGAGCAACAAGTAATAGCTGAAGTTAAGAAGCTAATAGACGCTAAATTTGTCCGTGAAGAGCAATACCCGACTTGGTTAGCCAATGTGGTACCAGTCAGAAAGACGAATCTGCGTAGACTTCAGAGATTTAAATAAAGCATGTCCAAAGGATGAATTTCCACTACCAATCCCAGAACTGATGATCGACATTGCTTCAACACATGAAATATTTTCATTCATGGATGGATCATCAGGATACAACCAGATAAAGATGGCACCAGAAGACAAAAAGCTCACGGCATTCAGAACGTTGATCGGAGTGTATTGCTACAGAGTAATGCCATTCAGATTAAAGAACGCAGGAGCAACATACCAAAGAGCGATGACGAAGATTTTTGATGATCTCATTCACAACCAAGTCGAGTGCTACGTGGATGATGTGGTCATCAAAAGCAAACTAAAAGAAGATCACCTGTATGATTTGAGAATTGTTTTCGAGCGACTAAGACAATACAACCTTAAGATGAATCCCTTAAAATGCGCCTTCGGCGTCACCTCCGGGAAATTCTTAGGATTTGTTGTCCGACATCGTGGGATTGAAATCGATCCGGAAAAGATTAAAGCTATCCTAGAAATGCCACCTCCCAAAACCTTGAAACAACTACGATCCTTTCAAGGAAAGTTGGCATATCTTCGACGCTTTATCTCGAACTTGTCGTGAAGGTGTCAGCTTTTTCTCGCTTTGGTTAAGAAGGATGCCAAGTTTACTTAGGACTGCAAATGTCAACATGCCTTCGATGACATCAAACTATACCTAATGACACCTCCTGTCTTAGCAGCCCCAGCCTCGGGTAGACCGTTGATACTTTATACTGCGGCTTTAGACGACTCCCTTGGAGCCCTACTAGCCTGTGTCAATGATGAGGGGAAAGAAAATGCTCTCTACTACTTAAGCCATCGTCTAATGCCGACGGAAGTAAAGTATCCTCCTATCGAGAAGCACTCGCTCGGCCCCGATCTTCGCCGCACGAAGCTCAGCATTACATGCTTTCTCATAAGGTCAACCTTATTTCGAGAGTTAATCCGTTGCAATACTTGATGACCCGACCGACGCTCTCTGGCAGACTTGCCAGGTGGTCGATGATACTATTGCAATTTGACATAACTTTTGTTCCTCTTCGTGCCGTAAAGGGACAAGTCCTAGCTGACTTCCTTGTAGCACACCCTTTACCGGCAGATTCGACTCTCGACGACGATTTGCCTGACGAGCAGATAATGAGCCTAGAAGACACTGATGATCGACATTGGGAACTATACTTCGACGGTGCGTCCTCAGCACAGAAGAACAAAGAATTGCAAATGATAAGTGCTCGTAAGGCAGAATCGGACTAATCTTTATAACACCGGAGCGGGGATGTTAAGATACTCCTACCACTTAACAGAACCATGCACAAACAACGAGGCAGAATACGAAGCCCTCATAACAGGACTAGAACTAACCATTCAAATGGGAATAATGGACATCAACATCTACGGAGATTCTCAGTTGATCATTCAACAGGTCGCCGGACAATACAGAATTTTAAAGCCAAGACTCGAGCAGTACTTTCAGTATGCCACAAAACTGTTGGAACAAATTCCAAATGTAATGATCTACAAGATCCCCAGAAAAGAAAATGCTCTTGCGGATGCGCTAGCTCTCCTGCAAATGAATTTTCATGCTTACAAGATGAGTCAGTTGAAGTGCAGTTCAGGGACGACAAGTCCTATCACAGCTCGACATGGATATAATACACAAATCAGAAAAATCAGAGGAATCAGTTGCAGCAATAACAGAAAACACATAAGATTGGCGTCAACCTCTAATAGACTACCTGCGAACAGGAAGCCTACCGGACGATAAGTCATTAGCTCATCAAATCAAGAAAAGAACTCTGTCTTACGCATTAATAAAAAATACATTATACAGAAGTTCTGTTGATCAGATGTGGCTAAGATGCCTGAGCGGGTCCGAGGCTTGTGAAATCGTTAAAGAAGTGCATTCAGGACTTTGTGGCGCTCATCAGTAGGGTCCGAAAATGAAAATGAAGATTAAAAGACTAAGGTACTACTGGCCCTCAATGATGACCGACTGTATGAAAGTTGCCAAAAGTTGTCACCAGTGCCAAGTCCACGGAGTGGTTCTACATCAACCACCAAATGTGCTACATCCGACAATCGCGTCGTGGCCGTTTGAGTGTTGGGGCACAGATATAGTGGGTCCGATAGAACCGCCTTCTTCAAGAGGACATCGCTTCATCCTTGCAGCTACAGACTACTTTTCTAAATGGGTAGAAGCAGTTCCACTCAGAGAAGTAAAGGCACAACACGTGCTACGCTTTTCAAAAATCAATTTGTCTACCGTTTCGGAGTACCGCGCGAATCATTTCGTATAATGGATCCGCATTCGAAGCACAAAAATCAACAGCTTTGTCGGAAGACATGGAATCGATCGGCGATACTCAACAATCTACTATCCAAGAGAAAACGGCTTAGCCAAGGCTTTCAATAAAACTCTCGTCCAAATTCTGAAGAAAACTTTGGACGACAACAAAAGAAATTGGCACGAGAAGTTGTTAGAAGCCTTATGGGCCTACAGGACAACTTTCGTGACTCTACTCGCCCACGCCTTACACTTTAGTGTATGGGTCCGAGGCAGCTTTACCTTGGAGGTTCAGCTTCCATCACTCGGAATCGTAGCTTGCAAATAAAATTACTACAGAAGAAAATGCCGGATTACCACCGGAAGAACTAGAAAGCTTGGAAGGGAAAAGACTTGCAGACAAGAAGAAAATTTGGAACCGTACCAAGCTAAGATGATCCAGGCTCATGATAAACTGGTCCGCCCAAGAACTTTCAAAGTTGGTGACTTAGTTCTTGTCCTCGAGAGACCTATTCTTGCACATTGCAAGATAGGAGGTAAATTTGAACCGACTTGGGAAGGGCCGTTTGTGGTCGAGACAGTCTACTCAGGAGGCTCCTACCAACTTGTGAATTGCCAAGGAGAACGACAAATGCTTCCAATCAACGGATGGTATTTGAAGGAGTATTACGCAACCTGATGTTTCGAAGGAATGAAGTCTCATACCTAGGAACACGGGTGAAGTAACCACTTGTGACTGGGTCCGAACCCAAAAAAAACATAAAGATGGATGACAAAAAAAAATCATTAAAAAAAAAATAATATGTGCTAAAAATAAAATATGTGAAATCATAATTATAAAGTTTTACTCTTCCTTTCAAATCAAATCTTGTTCCTGATCTTTCCTCATCTTTTCCTACTTTCCTTAAAGTTAAAATAAGTGAATAAGAATCTTTAGTGATAAATATTTTCTTAATGTTCTTGTTCTTAGTACAGCCCCTGATCCTTTCCTTGTCTTTTTTGCAGGGATATGTCGAAGGGGCGGTTGGTCCTAAACTTTAGAAATGGCGTGATTCTCACACTCGATGAAAAGAGGGTGAAAGAAGGTGCAATGATAGAAATTGATTCTGACTTCACACCAGCCAGCCTACAGTACGAAGAAAATGATTGGGTCCCGACCGACCGAGAAGAGCTTCACACCCGACAGAGGATGAAGATGGGTGGCCCAAGCCACCATTCCAGCAATAAGAAACGAAAGACAAACATCGAGGAAAGCAAGAAAATCAAGTTTGTAGTTGCCACGGTAGAGGGCAGGCTCGTCAGCGCCGCGCCTGCAGAAATTCAAGGGGTAAGGAGAGCTACTCTCACTGCTACCTAAACTAGCAGCAGATCAACACGAGGAAACAGCCGCTTTTGTCGGCACACACATTTTAAAGATACCGGTTCGTCAGGAACCAGAAAGAAGAAAGTCGACACCAAGAAAATCAGAACAAATCGAAGAAGTGCCAAGAAGAGCAGAAATAGAGTCAATACCTCGACGCTGAGCATACGTACCGGATTCGAAGAACCTTGTTGAGGAAGCAACCCCGGAGGATATCCCGACAGAGACAATCTCCGAGGAGCCAAGGTATGCAGGAGAACTTGATGGGGTTTGAGCCGTACATCCCACAGTACGTTACTAGGCCTCGTCACTTGCAAATCATACTAGAATATGAATTAGAAAGAATGCAAAATGTTGAGAAGAAGACTTTCGAATACTTTGAAAGGATTAAAGGCAAGACAATCAACATTTTGGAAGGCCTCGAGTTACACATGGATGTATTCTCAGAGTACGAGCAGCAGCAGATTGTGGACTGCATCTTAGAGCTTCAGAAGATGGGTCGAGCAGGCCGTCTAAGGGACAAGACTTATTCAGAACCCCGGAGATGGATGCCAGGGAAAGGAAGAGTCATAATACAATGCGGATGTTGTTATAACTTCGCAGAGGACAGAAAAGGAAATCCACCAGGGATACTCCGTTGCAGTGAGGTGGATCCAATGTCGAGGATAATTAAAAGAATGGTGAAAAGAATGGTAACGTGGAGGGTACTGCTAGCAGACTGCATACCCAATAGTTGCATCATCAACATTTACCAGAAAGGCGACTGCATACCTCCACACATAGACCATCACGACTTTGTCGACCTTTCGCACGGTTTCGTTTGTCAACCAATGCAATATCATGTTCGGATCCGACCTCCGGATAGCGAGCCCGAGTAAGTTCCGAGGGCCGGTGGAGATACCACTTCCGTAGGTTCCGTCATGATATTAAAAGGAAATGGAGCAGACATCGCAAAACATTGTATACCGGGAGTGCCCGTGGAGCGGATCTCCGTTACTTTTAGAAGGATGGACGACAGAAAGGCGCCTTACCACTTCCAGCCAAATCTAGAATTGGAGATTCTCTGACCCTACGAGCTGTGAGTTACATGGGAAATAGTACACCTCCAATGCACATCCATGCGGCATTCCTGCCAAGGGTAGCTTGGAAGGTGATGTTATTACCCATGTTTCTTACTATTCAGACATGGATTTTTTGACTGGCGCTTTTGGATGGATCAACAAGAAGTTTACACAGTCCGTTTTGGAGTTACATGGATTGTATGAGACATTAAATTTCTGAGAAAAATGTCATCATGACTAGATCAAGTTGTATGATGTACTTTCAGCAAGTTGGAATGAAAATGACTACGTCATATTTTGCCTTCAACTCTCTTTTTGTGCAAATTAACTGGGAAACGCCATTAGAGTTAAATGAACTTTGAACGAAGAATAGAAGAGAAAATAAAATAAATGAGAACTTTTCCTAAAAATCTAAATAGTAAAATGAACTTCAAATTCACATGAATACTAAAAGAACAACAAAAATAAAATCAGATCGCTAAAGGACAAATGAAATGAACCTAAACCTCAAATTGAATTCCAGTCTAAATCCATCTTTTCAAGCCCTCCAATTCTTCTTCAAATCAAGATCTACATCAGAACCACAAAAAATTTTCGATTTGGTTCTGATGGCATAGAATCATACCCTTCGCCAAATAATCAAACTTTGATTGATTCTCGTGGGATGTGGAACACTTTCACATCTCATTTCAATCTCCCGCTAAATCAAAATCTCCACAGTACATTTCAATTCAAAATTTCCGAGACTGGTACCTGCATTCCAGTTCTCATTTCGAGATCGATACCTACATTTCAATTCTCATGTGAATTGATATCTACATTTCAATTCAAAATTTCCAAGACTGGTACCTACATTCCAGTGCTCATTTCTAGATCGATACCTACATTTCGATTCTCATCTGAATTGATACCTACATTTCAATTCAAAATTTCTGATATTGGTACCTACATTCCAGTTCTCATTTCGAGATCGATACCTACATTTCGATTCTCATCTGAATTGATACCTACATTTCAATTCAAAATTTCCGAGACTGGTACCTACATTCCAGTTCTCATTCGAGATCGATACCTACATTTCGATTCTCATCTGAATTGATACCTACATTTCAATTCAACATTTCCAAGACTGGTACCTACATTCCAGTTCTCATTTCAAGATTGATACCTACATTTCAATTCTCATTTGAATTGAAACCTACATTTCAATTCAAAATTTCCGAGATCGGTACCTACATTCCAGCTTCTCATTTCGAGATCGATACCTACATTTCGATTCTCATCTCGAATTGATATCTACATTTCAATTCAAAATTTTCGAGACTCGGTACCTACATTCCAGTTCTCATTTCGAGATCGATACCTACATTTCGATTCTCATCTGAATTGATATATACATTTCAATTCAAAATTTCTGAGATTGGTACCTAAATTCTAGTTCTCTTCCTTCGAGGTCTGTACCTAAATTTTGACCCTCATTCGAGATTGATACTTAAATTTCGATTCTCTTTCAGGTTTGATACTTAAATTTCAAATCTCACACTCTCGAGAATAGTACCTTAATTCTGATTCCCATCCTTTGTGAGGTCGGTACCTAAATTCCGACTCTCATTTCGAGATCAGTACCAAAATTCTGATTCTCATCCTTTTCAACCGATACTTAAACTCTGATTCTCACTCCAAGGCTCGTACCTAAATTCCAGTTCTCTTCGTAATCCCGAGGTTGAAAACCAGGTTTCAATCCTCATTTCAAATCCAAATTTCAAATTTAAAACTTCCTTAAATCGATTTTAATTTAAACTTCAATCGAAATTGAGACTCAGAACAAATCGAAATCCAAACTCACACATTGAAACTTGAAATTTAAAAGTAAACCGAAATCTAAATTGAATTCCCCGCATCTTGTGATTTGGAGTTCACTCGCTTTTCCATTCCCTGCCGAGAGTTCGTGAATCTCCAGCCTTGGAAATATACCCGAGACTCCCGCAGGAAATTCTTCTACTTCGTCCTAAGTTTGTCACTTGGACATCTGTGTTAGTTTTTTTTATCTCTTCGGTCAACGCCAATATGCGCGGTGTGCTTGGTTAGCACACCAAACCTATTGGGGGTCAATTTGTTGACCTCATTTTTGATGAGGTCTTCTCTTCTCCTTTTAAGATTTCAGGATCTAACCTTAGGCTTTTCCTTTAACTATCTTAGAGGACTAGAAATGGAACCTCCCCCTTTAGAAACTCAACCACTTCTTAACTCCCTGCAAAACCCACAAGCTTGATTGTAAACCCCTAATCACCTAGAGAGTTCAGGTCAGATGTGGAGGTTTAAAGGATGAGTTCCCTATGAGACTATTCGGGCCGTAGATCACCCCAGGCGGCCCGGTCCGGTGAGGGCTGACTTACACATACACTACACTCTCACACACACATTCCAAATCCTAAAACCATTCATACCTAGCTTGACTTCCTGACTCATGTAGTTAATTCATATGGATGGACCTTAACCCCTAAGCCCCTGGCTAAGAGGGTTAGGAACAACATAGTGAATGCCTCAAATGAGTCCTCTCATGGCTCCTATGGCTTAATATGGCTTCATGGCTCAACTAAAATGATTCCATTTCACTCACACTGGCTCAATCTTTATTTTGCCAAAATTTCAATTTTTGACCACCGGGGCCTCGGACCCACCAAACCTACTAAAAACCCTTGGAACTACCCAAAAACACCAAAATTTCCAAATCACCCAAAACTTTTCCAAAATTAACCTTGAACATTTCCCCACCAATTAAATTGATCATTTACAGCTAAAAATACCAAAATCTCCAAAAATACCCCCAATACCCTCCAAATTACCAAAATGCCCTCTTGACCCAAAAATTCAAAAAATTCAGAAAATTCACAGAAAATTCCAGAACAACCCAAATATTCTCAATTTCATTTTTTTCAACTACACAATGGGACAATTTTGCCAATTTACCCCACTTTTGCCAAAACCCCCAATTTGCCCAAAAATCAAACCCAAATGAACCCAATGTCAAAACAAACCTTTCCAATTGACCTCAATTTTAGTCCAATTTAATTCTAAACTTCAATTCAATATCCCCAATATCAATCTAGACCAAACACAAGCCCAATTTGATAGACATTTGAATCCAATTTCATTTTTAAGCTTAAAGCCCAATTTTGACCCATAACCCAAACTTAGCCCAAACCAACCCAATTCAACTCCAATTAACCCCAAACCTTTTCTAAACCTTCTCTAACATCCCCATAAACAAAAAACTAACAGAATTTGCCCAAAATTTGGACCCAAAACCTACTCAAATTCAACCCAAACCCAAAATCCCTTAAATGGGCCTACACCCAAACCTAACTCAAATAGGCCCAAATCCCAAAATCAAAACCCAACCAAAGTTGAAACCTCTTTGAAACACTCCCATTAACATTTCTTAATGTTTATTTTACATCAATTTCAACATTAGCCCAACCTTAGCCCAAGTTAGTCCATTTTGACCTATTTTGACCCTATCACTAAAGAGACTCAATTTAGACCTAATTCAATGCCAAACCACCTCAAGTTTGATCCAAATCACTCATGACACATCCTTAAACTAATCCCAACATCTATTTGGCATGGCCCTTTGCAAAATTTTCATCTAAAAGCCCACTTTCAAAAAACATTCAAAAGCCCATTCATAACCAAACTCAAAAGCCCAAGCCCATCCTAAAGCCCACATTACAATCTCATCTCATCCTCACTTAATTAAAATCATTCCTAAGTCCTAAATCAGTAATCAAACCTTTCTAAACAAAGCCATATGACAAACCATCCAAATTTTACACCAAAATACCAAAATTCCTTATACCCACTTCCATGAAACCAAGCCAACTTTTCCCAAGCCAAATATGAGCCATGAAGCCATTCTTAAGCCACATGCAAGCCATGTGAGTTGTTTACATGTGACCTTACCACATTGGGCAAAAGGAGGAGGTCCTTTAAGCACTTCCAAAAAGTCATTAACCTTACCCATGATTCCCCTTAACCCAAATTTAATCTAAATATTCTTGGATGGAGACTTCTCCACTTAAGACCAGCTAACCCAACTGATTCACCCAGCCCAAAACCAGGTCATGGGGAGGTGAACCAAGTCCAAAATCATGGGTTGACTAATTTGAGCCCAAAATGAGCCCTTACCCTTTCCATTTCAATTCATCCTCTTTACTCATGGCAACCATCAATTGAACTCACAGGAATCAAGCTCTGACCTCCCTGACCCTGAGGGTGACCCATGCTTCGCCGGGCAGCCACCACAGCCGCCGGAAAACCACATGGCCGAGACCTTGGAAGGAGCCAAACATTGAAATTCCACCTTGCTGAGCTGCCCCATGCCTAGTGCCCACCATGGCTTTTCCTCCCTTGACCTAAGCAACAAATCCCAGCCATTAACTCTCCCTGGGGAGCCCTCCAGCCAGCCCTATTTAAAGACCACCTCCTCTCGGCCAACAGAGGTGTTGAAATAAACCATACAGAAACTCTGCCAAACTCATTCCAAACTCCCATCCACACCTAGAGAACTTGATCCCCACAAAAATTCCCCTGCCATTTCCTCTCTGTGAGCTCAATTTCAGAGTTGAAATTCAAGCCCAAAACCAGGACATTTCACCACAGTGAGTCAATCCTCAAATTGATTGACCCTACACCTTCACTCGTACCAAGAGGAGAAGTTCCCCAAGCAAAAGCCCCCTCACCGAAGCCGGCATTTCTTCCAAGCCTCCAAGCTTTATGATCGGCCGTGGTCACTTCGTACCTAGGCAATTCACTGTGCCAAAAGACTTCATCCGGAGCTTGCTTCGGACCCAATCGAACGTGACACAACTCTCAGATCAAAGCTTCACTTCTCTGAGCAAAGGTATGAGCTCTCTCTTCTTCCCGAGCTTTTGAACATTCTCCATTTTGATTGGGTTAATTTCATGCCACATAAACCATATGGATAAGTTCATCTCTTCAAGACGAATCCATAGAGTATAGGAACATGAAAATCCATTGAGAATCGAGTGAGATCTTTGGGTTTTAGTGTGGACGGTCACGGGTGCACACCAGTCGTAGACGATGACTAGGAGACGTTGGATCGTGCGTGTATCAAGCGGACTGCTCAGATGGCGTCGGACCAGGAGACGGTACGTGAACCGCGGGCCCCGTGGCAGTTGACTCAGATGGCGACGTCAAATGGGAGCGCGCCGCGTGGGCTTTCGGAGCTGCCGAGGATTGCGTCGCACCGCATGGATAAGTAGAAAATTAGGGATTTTTCTTATTTATTAAATACCCAGAACTTCAAAAATGCATAATTTTGTGTAGAAAAATCCTAAAAATAAAATAAAAATACTCTCTCGCTCAGTGAACGTAGGAGAATAATGTGGAAAAGAAATCAAGTTATTTCATCGAGTATTTTATTTTTAATTAATTATTTACTCTCTGCACTATTTTGATTCTCCATGCATGTAGACAATTCATTATGGCATGAGACCATAGGGCTTGAAGCCTCCGAACTCGGGAACATTCCCGAATTTTCCAAGGTCGTAGGCCATCCCTACGAGAAGTTATTGATTTTTCAATTGCATGTTTCTGTTTTGAGTATTTTAATTCCAATAATTAGCATGTTGAGAAATAAATTCTAGGAAAATTTGGCGATGTTTCATATGACCAGAGGAACCTAAAAAAAATAGGTTTTGAATTAATTCACATGGAACAACCCTAATTGGCCTAAATACTCAAAATTGAGCTTTAATTAATTTGGGTTAACCACACATTAAATTGACTTGAAAACAATTCTCCACTAATCTTTAGGATAAGAGGAACATCACATAAAAATTTGAAGTCAATTGGATTTGATTAGCCTCACCAAATGGGTTGATTAAGCCTCTTAAGCAAAATGGATAAAATTAAATTTTAAAAATTTATAACTCACAAAATACTTTTCAAAAATTCACAAAAATGGTTTTGGAGCTTATCTGACATCAGAGGAACTTAGGAAAATTAAAATTGTAATTTTATAAAAAAGTTGATTTTTATCATTATTTTAATATTTTTAATAATTAAAAAATAATAAAAATCATAAAAATATTAAAAATCACCATAATGTCACATTTTAACTCTTAATCACTTAGGAATAAACCAAACATTTTTCCTAAGTTTCTAGGGTAAGATATTGAATTTTAAAGGCTTAAAACAATTTTTGAATTAAAAGATGATTTTCTTTAATATTTCCACTAAAATAATTCTAATAAATCAAAGAAAAATCACAAAATTATAAAATTTGTTTCTCTAGACTCGTTGAGGTTAGGGAGATTTAAGAAAAATATAAAATCCATTTTTCAACTTTAATTTTATTTTAAAATTAATTAATACTACAAAATTCAAGATAATTATAATAAATAAAATATAATTCAAAAAATCACTAAAATTGGTCCAAATGGTCCTCTGGTTATTAGGAAGATCCCATAATTTTCTTAAGGATAGAAACATTTCCTTGGTCATGTTATTGAATTTTCTTTGAAAATCCCTATTTTCCATTAAAAATAATTACATAAATAAATTAAATACAGAAAAGTCATATTTTCTCCTCTAATGTCTTAACTGACATGTGAGTGAGGTTACATAAAAATTTCAAGTTCATTTGAGCTTAATTTAGTGAGTTATAGAATTATTAAGCTTGAAGGGCAAAAGGGTAATTAAAAATTTCAACCCTTAATTAAAATTTTAGGATTAATCAAAAAGGTGAAGGTAAAATATTTGATTTTAAACTCGATTTTGGATGATTGAAACTTAAATGATTGAGGGTAGAAACCTACTAACCATTTCAAATATAATTAAAATAAAACTTTAATTAATTAATTAATTGAAATTTTGGGAGAATAATAAAAATTGGAATTATTAAAGTAGGGATATTATTAAGAGGATATTTATTCTTTAATTTAAAAATCCCTAAATAAATCACTTCAATAATACTTAATTCTTAATTAAAAAAAATTAAAATAATAATCCAAATTAAAATTAAAATAAAATTAAATCAAATTAAAATTCAAATTAAATTAAATTAAATTAAATTAAAATTAAAATTAAATTAAAATTAAATTAAAATTAAATTAAATTAAAATTAAAATTAAAATTAAATTAAATTAAATTAAATTAAAATTAAATTAAATCAAATTAAATTAAATTAAATTAAATTAAATTAAATTAAAATCAAATCAAATTGAATTAAAATTAAATTAAATTAAATTAAAATTAAATTGAATTAAATTAAATTAAAATCATTTAACAACAAACCTAAATGAAATCATTAAGAATTAAATCTAAAATAATTTGAACACTATTCCAAACTTAAAATTATTAATTAAAACCTCATAATTAAATTAAAACACTTTAAACCATTAACTCAAACTTTCAATTAATTTGATTAAAATTCTCAATAATCCAACTTGCCCTTAAAGGCTTTAATTATTATAACTCTTAAATGAAGTATCAAGTGAAGTGTTACTTCACTTATAGGATATTCAAATGTCCTAGTTCACTGAGCAAGAGAATAAAACTTAAACTCCTTGATGATTAATTCACTCGTATAATTAAATTCTCTTGACTTAAAACAATCCTAGAGGTATTAAAAGGTGTTTAAGACTCGCCTTAAGAACTTCCTCAATATGATGGGATGTTTATAAGAACAATTGAACTTAATTGTTCTTTGGTGAAGAAAATCTTCCTTAAACCAAAACACAAGAACCTAGACGTCATAGGAGATGACTAACTATAGGATTAAGACTTTGGTAGACAACCAAAACCTTTCCCTTAGCTTTACCTAGGTACTTGTTGAAACATTTAAATGTCTTAACATGTGTTTTAAGTGCAGCTTGGGATGACAGGAAGACCCTCCAGGCATGCTTTTATTTTAAAACAATTTACTTACATGCACTGTACTTTTCTTTTCTTGCATGATAAACAACTGTTGCATGAAAACCAAAACCTTTAGGATAGTCCCTGAACTGAAACCAAAACTAAATTAAAATTCATTACAAGATAAAAAATCACCGCCACAACATTTCAAAATATAAAACAACTCAAAATTTAATCACAAACAAAACAACAAAACTACAACTTTAACTAAATTAAAACGTCTCGTTGAATGTTCGGGAATACCTCGGATGATGTAACCCACGTTTTGCTAACGGGATTTCCCACGGTCTAAATGAAAGTGTGGAACTCATTCAGTTGAGTTTAGCAAATTCTTCTGGACTAAGTGAATTCAATGAAAATAACTGTGCCGGGATGACGGAACCGTGGGATCTTAATCGGTTCTGTTTAAACAACTTTAAGATTTGTTTTAATTAAAAAATTAAAAACACTTGGTTTTTAAGATTTTATCTAAACCAAAACACTTCTCTCATCTCCTGATTTATGACTTCTAAAACTAAACCTCTGCAACAATAAGGAGCTCGGAGCATGGTGGGCAGCTCGGCCATCGTCATCAGCAAAACCTGAGTCTACTTCAGCAAAACCTTCTTAGAATTAAATAACCAAGCCATAGGACTTCGAGGTAGTTTGCCTAGTGCAACATAAATCCTTAACTCTTCGTTAGGCATTTGCATGATCATGTCATGTAAATTAAGCCCTAACCGGTCTTAGGACTTGGTACGACATAAACCCTCACATCTTCCAGGCTATTTGTGTGATTATGTCATACAAATATAAGACCTAAATAAATAAAATTGGCAGGATTGCAATATTAAATAAGCTCCCAAATCTAAACCAAACAATAAGATAGTTTGGGAAGTTGTCAAGATTCTTCTTGGATCCTCAGTTTCTCTTACTTCTCTTCTTTTGGACTCCTGAAAATAACTGTTCCAAATTTGATCCACCCCTTTTGAAATTCCAAAATTTAATCCTTCGAAAATCCTAAACTTCGAAATTCTCGAGAGCATAACCACCGATCATTATCGAGAGTTTTCTTAAATGATTCCCGTCATTTAAGATGTAATTAACTATGGGGCTCGCCCTTATAGGGAACTTTAAGAACCTGGTAATATAAACCCCGCTTAATTCATTTATATTAAGCGAGGGAACTTGTTCGGCTTATAAAATTGGTTCTCGTAACAAACGGATGTCATAAATCTCCTAGTTTATTTAATCGAGCCCCATCATCAAGCAAGCTGTGTCTATTCTTCTGGATAGATACATGGTTTGTGGTGCGGTGCTCGTTTATATAAACTATATGGGATGTGAGATCGGCTTGATTTCATATCTTAAAACTTTCAAATTTAAAATTATTTTCAAAATCAAATACTAATTTCTAAATTATATGTATATTTAAATTAAATTTAAAATTTAAAATTCGCCGATAATTTCTGTAGGCGACCCCTTTTCAAAAATACAACACACAAACCTAAAAATATGCCGACAACTTCTGGCGACTCCACTGGGGACTAGTTCCTCTCTCCATTTTTGATTAGATGGTTTTGCTTTCATATATCGGTGGTGAG
Organism: Papilionanthe hookeriana x Papilionanthe teres; assembly: GCA_022702705.1. Lineage (NCBI taxonomy): Eukaryota > Viridiplantae > Streptophyta > Magnoliopsida > Asparagales > Orchidaceae > Papilionanthe > Papilionanthe hookeriana x Papilionanthe teres. The sequence goes on along the minus strand of CM040425.1, from coordinate 134,353,018 downwards.
TCCATATCCCTAGTGGACCAAAACTACAACTCTTCCGTTGGAATACCCCGTTCATTTCTGTCTTGAACGAGTATAGCCAACTCCTCTCGGATTTAGGAGCCACTATTTAGAGACCCCTAAATAGAGAGGTTCCGAGATCCTTTTACCTCTTTTCTGAGGTGGGGTGGACCCCCAATAGGTGTTAGTTTAGGAGCGATCCTTCGAGTCGAGAAGTCTTGCATAAGACTTTCTCTTCCTTTCTAATTCTAAATCGGGCCCTTTACCTTTTCTATAACTTTTTTCCTTTAATCGTTTTGTTTCTAACAAACGAACCTGCAAATAATAACCTCCTAATAAACAATCTCTTTTAAAAATCACAAATGTGTTCGGACTCTTTCTTTTTCATCCTAAACTTTACGATGAAAAGAAGCATAATTCGGGACTGACATTTAGAATCTGCGCTGCAGAAAATGACCGCCCCAAAGTTAATCTTTTCCTTCACAAATGGAATGGACTTCGCCGTTTACAAGGATGAGCTGCCCGACAATGGGATCATCCGTTTTAGACAAGGATTTGGTAACACAGATGTCAAGTTCGCTGACGTCACTCTCTTTACACTAATGGACAAAGTGTCAGAAACTGAAGAGCCCGTGATTAAGTTCAATTTGAAGTCAGCTCAAGAATTACCTCCCCTGCAAAGGGTTCCAGCTAAAGGGAGTACTAATGTTCGTAGGAGGACTGTTGTCTCTACCCCCACCGGTCTAGTCATCTCAGCACCTACCCCGACTTCTGCCAAACTGAAGGGGAAGGAAATCCAAGTCTGTGATGAGCCTGTCACCGTGGAGGGTGCAGACTTTGCTACAATACCACCTGTTTTTGAAATTGGGTCCAGTTCAATAATTGCACCCCTAACTCGGACTCAAAGGTGAAATAGAAGCAGGAAGATCACTAAGAAAGCTAGAGCTGTTGAAGTTGCTTTTCTAGAAGAAATTCCTGAGGAAAGAGAAGAACTGCCTGAGTATATACCTCTATTGGAAGGGAGCAGGTTTCACCCCCTCTCTGCCGCATCAGATGAAGAGGATGTCCGTAGGATCGCCACTGCATTACCTAGACCTGCATACTACAACAATTACAAAAGAAAAAGGGATAAGACTACGCAATTTGCCTGACTGCAAGCTGTGATAGAAAGATTGGCAAAGAAAGAAAGATGCCCTGTATCAGAAATCATAAGAAGGATAGGACGGGCGCCAGCTAAATCCCACCTCGGACCGCGAATTGAGCCTGTTGCTACCACAGAGAAACCAAAGAAGAAGATAAAAGCCAGTTCACCCGTTGTTGTATCGGGTCTACAAATTAGGGAGGATACCACCTTCCAGCATATAGCCGATAGACCATCCTGTCCTAGGCTTCCGGCTACAAGAAGGATGGTGTGGAAACCTACTACCGGCCAGCTAAGACCAAAACAATGTCCTGAGAAGAAAAGTCTCATCAGGAGACTTGAATCAGAAGAAAGTGCTACTGCAATAAAGGGGAATCCAGGGAAGGAAGTTCAACAACCATGACAAGACGACTGCGAGACCGAGCGGAAAAGGCCATTAGAGGATGCCATGGACAAGTTAAGGACCGACATCCGACGGTTAGCAAAAGAAAGAGAAGAAGTATTAGGAGACGAAATTGACTCATCAGAGTTCATGGATGAGGAGTATGCCGAGATCAAAATGGTTGAGACACGAGCATCGTCAGCTTCGCAAGGTGCTCCGGCAGCTGCGGAAAGAGTTGAACTGGAAGTGTTAAGAGCACAACTTTGGGAAAGAGATGATACAATTTCCCAGATGGCAAAGAGGATGGAAGAGATGGCTGCTACCTTAGCCACTCTCCAGAGTCAGGCCCAGCCTCAAAAAGAGACACCCCCATAAATTATCCATATTGCGGATGGAGGAAAAGAGATCACATTTGTCAACGGAGACGAACCACCAAAGAAGGATTCTACACAAAGCATGATTCCAGAAAAGGATATTAAAAATATGGTAGAACAGCAGGTGCGAGAAGCTTTAGCACAATCGAAGAGTGGAGCATCTATTCAGATGGGTAGACCTTACCCCGAAGAGTTCGATCCAGTCCAATACCCGAAAGGCTTCGTACCACCTCTCGTTTAAGACTTTTGATGGAACAGAAACCCTCAGCAAGATGTCGCACATTTCGTGCTAGTTGCCGCAATGCCGGTGGGAGCTACGCTTACTCTTCCGCCAGCTCGTCGCCAGCTTGTCGTGGATTGCCTTCGACCGGTACGCAGATTGCCAAATGGTTCAAGCAAAGACCTTTTCGAACCGAAGAATCTCTTCGTAAAACGATTCGTCGGGCTCAGCGACCACATCACTATCGGTGATCTAGTGGTGGAGCGAAGAAAAGCCGAACGAGACTTTAGTGGATTACATACTTCGATGAAGAAACTTAAGCATGAAGTGTGAACCACAACTTCAAGAACAACATGCAATCGGTATCCTGCTTAAAAGTATCCATGGCCAGATAGCACTTCTCCTTAAAGGGTTTACAATCAAGACTTTCGAGAAGTTGCTTAGCAAGGCCAGGAGCTTGCAAGAAGAGAAAAAGCAGTTGAGTTTCGCGGACAAGAATGATAAGCAGAAGCCTGTGAAAACATTCGAGAAGAAATCTGGAATCATCGCGGCGGTAGATAAGGGCAAGCAGCCAATGCAGATACAGTCAGAGCAGCTGCATCCTAGTCACCAACCACCACAACGAACATACCAACAACCTCAGCAAGGCTATCAGCAACCTCATCCGAGCTATCAGTCGCCTCAGCATTATGAACAACCGCCTCGTTCGTCACATACTTTAAGAGAACTTCTAAATAAAGAAAACCCATTCAAAACTGAAGCAGTAGAGAAGATTTTCCGCAGCTTAATAAAGACACCTGATTTTCAGCTGCCAGAGCCCAAGAAGCCGGAGGAAGTCAATAAGAAAGATTATCCGAACTATTGCCCTTACCACCGGATGCTCTGGACACAAGATAGAGGATTGCATCACTTTCAAGAGTCGGCTTCGATGACAATCTCCGGAAAGGGAACATAACAATCCCAAAGGAATACATGAAGGAACCCCAGAAAGGAGGTTCCATCAATGTTATTTCAACGGATCCCGTTGTTATGATAGACTCTTACACGACTGATGATGGATGGAGTACTGTCTGGACAAAATCATCGAAAAAAATTTTAGATCACATCCAGGCCGCTTTGGTACGTGCTTCAACTCAGAGTTTGAATCCTGTCGAGCCGGCACTATCACTTGCGATTTAAGAACCGCCCCAGAAGGAGGAGGAGATCGTGGAAGAAAAGAAGATCGAGGCTCTGAAGGGTAGACTAGGGGCTGCTTATCCTAGGATGGTTTTTTCCGATTCAGGGGAGAAATCCCACAAACTCCTGACTCTGTATGAATATCTGCTCGCTCCGGCGGGATCTTATAATGATAAGGGTTATGACGTTGGCTACGTTTTGACTGTTTCTAACGATTACGTAACTAACGACAACCGGCTTAATCCGGATCTCGATTCCAATACAAATAACGATTCTAAAATCATACACAACCTCGATGACCACGACAAAGAAGATGTTCACAAAGGAGGCTACGAAAGCTCGACAAGCAACAAGTCCATTTATGAATTCCGAGGAGCTCCGATCACGATAGAATTATAACCATCAGACACCGAAGCAACTTCGTAAAAGCCGATGGTTCCAATTCAAGAGGATACACCTAGCAGATTCAAAACCAAATTCGAAGAAATAACTGAAGTAAATTTAAGAAGTGGAAAAGTTCTACCCCCGAGAATGGGTCCAAAGGATAAAGGAAAGCGGTGGTCGCTCGAGAAGAACCAACCCCGGCAGAGGAATTGCCCATTCGGGAAGAAACCGAGGAACACGGTAATAAAGTGGACTACAACGTGCTAGCCCATCTTAGGAAGCTACCAGCCAAACTAAGCATATACGATACTCTGATCCTGTCAAAAGAGATGAGAGAGGCTCTGATCAAGGCTTTACTTGATCCAGAAATTTTTTTAGCTCAAAAGGCCAGTGATTCCTTCGATGAGGTTTGCTCGTTAAAAGAACAACGAGGTGTTACCTTCACGGACAATGATCTATTACTGGGAACAACTGATCACAACCGACCGTTATACATTTCAGTCACTATTGGAAAGTTTACGCTCTCCGAGTGTTGGTCGATCCGGGAGCATCAATCAACATAATGAATCTTCGGACGCTAGCATACTTGGAAATTGATGCTCGCGAGCTTGAAGCGTACAAGATGCTATTAAGAGGCTTCAATCAAAAAGGAGAAAGAGCTCTTGGATCGATAACACTACTAATGAAGACCGGTGATTTAGCAAAGACAACCATAAAATTCCACATAATTGATTCTAAGACATCGTTCAACGCTCTATTGGGTCGGCCCTGGATCCATGAAAACCAGATGGTACCGTCATCTCTGCACCAGTGCATAAAGTATTACGAAGGAGGGGAACAGTGCATCAAAGGTGATTTGCAACCGTTCTCCGTGCATGAAATTGGAATTCATGAAGATGCGGCCTACTACGCGCCCCCAAAGAAAACAATCTTTTCCAGAAGTACTATACTAAATGAAGCAAAAGAAATTCAAGATGATGAACAACCTGAAGTTCTAGTCCAACAGTTACTCACCACTCCCTTATGGTGAGATGGTGAAGATTTCTCCAGAACTCGCACATGAGGTCGAGGCCGGGGACGAGGACGTGGAAGAAATGTTGGAACAGTTGGACAGAAGAAACTGGTCATCGATGTTGATTGGGAGAACACTTTCGAAGAAGACGAAATCAAGAAAGAAGCAACGACAATAAGTCAAAAGAAACCCCAGCTCAAGATCTCTCTCGAAGATGAAAAGAATGAAGAATATAAATCAATGTACGAGAAGATTAACCATCATGTTCATACTATGACCCTGACCTCGATCCATTCTAATAAGATCGAGGGTATGGTGGTCAAGGAAGTGCATGGTGGTGGTACCAAGCCAATCAAGTTTTACCGTGGTGCTTCTTCCTCCAATACTAAAAAAGATGTACAATTTGAAGATGTTACTTCATCTGAATTAATGGAATTACCTTTTGAGTGGTACTCTCCCTGTGTTCAAAATTTAATTCAACGTGGTGTCTTACCTCGACAATGGACAAAAAGCTGATCAAAATACTTTGAAAAATTATGGAATAATGCCGGTCGGTCTCCCAATTCAAAACACGGTCTCGGATTCGGCACAGTAGGATCAGTTGATGATACGGGATTTTGCTTGGTTGTCACTTGCGAACCTAATAATGACTGCTTCGAAGCTTCAGAGGATCTCGAAGATCCACCAATCGGAGATGCTCCACCAGAATTTGAAGAAGAAATCAAATCTACAATAGACGAGTTAATGGAAGTTAACTTAGGTACTAGCGAAGAGTCTAGGCCAACCTTTGTTAGCTCCTTACTCAATAAAAAAGATTCCGAAAACATGATCAAGCTACTAATGGAATTCAAGGACTGTTTTGCTTGGAGCTACGACGAAATGCCAGGATTAGCTCCAGAAGTCGCAGTTCACAGGCTAGGAGTATATCCTACTTCCATTCGAGTCAGACAAGCTTTCAGAAGAATGCGTCTAGAAATTAAGCAACAAGTAATAGCTGAAGTTAAGAAGCTAATAGACGCTAAATTTGTCCGTGAAGAGAAATACCCGACTTGGTTAGCCAATGTGGCACCAGTCAGAAAGAAGAATGGTCAGATCAGAATCTGCGTAGACTTTGGAGATTTAAATAAAGCATGTCCAAAGGATGAATTTCCACTACCAATCCCGTAACCGATGATCGACATTGCTTCAACACATGAAATATTTTCATTCATGGATGGATCATCGGATACAACCAGATAAAGATGGCACCAGAAGACAAAAAGCTCACGGCATTCAGAATGCCGATCGGAGTGTATTGCTACACAGTAATGCCATTCGGATTAAAGAACACAGGAGCAACATACCAAAGAGCGATGACGAAGATTTTTGATGATCTCATTCACAACCAAGTTGAGTGCTACGTGGATGATGTGGTCATCAAAAGCAAACTGAAAGATCACCTGTATGATTTGAGAGTTGTTTTTGAGCGACTAAGACAATACAACCTTAAGATGAATCCCTTAAAATGGGCCTTCGGCGTCACCTCCGGGAAATTTTTAGGATTTGTTGTGCGACATCGCGGGATTGAAATTGATCCGGAAAAGATTAAAGCTATCCTGGAAATGCCACCTCCTAAAACCTTGAAACAGCTACTATCCTTTCAAGGAAAGCTGGCATATCTTCGACGCTTGATATTAAATTTGTCAGGAAGGTGTCAGCTTTTTTCTGCTTTGGTTAAGAAAGATGCCAAGTTTACTTTGGACTCCAAATGTCAACATGCCTTTGATGACATCAAACAATACTTAATGACACCTCCTGTCTTAGCAGACCCAGTCTCAGGTAGATCGTTGATACTTTATACCGCGGCTTTAGACGACTCCCTTGGAGCCGTACTAGCCCAGGTCAATGATGAGGGGAAAGAAAATGCTCTCTACTACTTAAGCCGTTGTCTAATCCCGACGGAAGTAAAGTATCCTCCTATCGAGAAACACTGCTTGGCCCTGATCTTCGCCGCACAGAAGCTCAGGCATTACATGTTTTCTCATAAGGTCAACCTTATTTCGAGAGTTAATCCGTTGCAATACTTGATGACCCGACCGACGCTCTCTGGCAGACTTGCCAGGTGGTCGATGATACTATTGCAATTTGACATAACTTTCGTTCCTCTTCGTGTCGTAATGGGACAAGTCCTAGCTGACTTCCTTGCAGCACACCCTTTACCGGCAGATTCACCTCTCGACGACGATTTGCCTGACGAGCAGATAATGAGCCTAGAAGACACTGATGATCGACGTTGGGAACTATACTTCGACGGTGCGTCCTCAGCACAGAAGAACAAAGAATTGCAAACGATAGTGCCCGGTAAGGTAGGAATCAGACTAATCTTTATAACACGGGAGCGGGGGATGTTAAGATACTCCTACCACTTAACAGAACCATGCATAAACAACGAGGCAGAATACAAAGCCCTCATAATAGGACTAGAACTAACCATTCAAATGGGAATAACGGACATCAACATCTACGGAGATTCTCAGTTGATCATTCAACAGGTCGCCGGACAATACAGAATTTTAAAGCCAAGACTCGAGCAAGTACTTTCGCGATGCCATAAAACTGTTGGAACAAATTCCAAATGTAACGATCTACAAGATCCCCAGAAAAGAAAATGCTCTTGCGGATGGGCTAGCTCGCCTTGCAAAAGAATTTGCCTGCTTACAAGATGAGTCAGTTGAAGTGTCAGTTTAGAGACGACAAGTCCTATCACAGCTCGACATGGATATAATACACAAATCAGAAAAAACAGAGAAATCGACTGCAAAGAATAACGTAAAACACATAAGATCGGCGTCAACCGCTATGCACTACCCGCGAACAGAAGCCTACGGACGATAAGTCATCGGCTCATCAAATCAAGAAAAGAACTCGTCTTACGCATTAATAAACAATACATTATACGAAGGTCTTTTGATCGATGTGGCTAAGATGCCCGAGCGGGTCCGAGGCTCGTGAAATCGTTAAAGAAGTGCATTCGAGACTTTGTGGCGCTCATCGCCGAGTCCGAAAATGAAAATGAAGATTAAAAGACTAGGGTACTACTGGCCCTCAATGATGATCGACTGTATGAAAATTGCCAAAAGTTGTCTCCAGTGCAAAGTGCACGGAGTGGTTCTACACAAACCTCCAAATGTGCTACATCCGACAATCGCGTCGTGGCTGTTCGAGTGTTGGGGCACAGATATAGTGGGTTCGATAGAACCGCCTTCTTCAAGAGGACATCACATCATCCTTGCAGCTACATACTTCCTTTCTAATTGGGCAGAAGCAGTTCCACTCAGGGAAGTAAAGGCACACCACGTGCTACAGTTTTTCAAAAATCAAGTTGTCTACCGTTTCGGAGTACCGCGCGAATCATTTCGTATAATGGATCCGTATTCGAAGCACAAAAATCAACAGTTTTGTCAGAAGACATGGAATCGATTGGCGATACTCAACAATCTACTATCCAAGAGAAAACGGCTTGGCCGAGCCTTTAAATAAAACTCTCGTCCAAATTCTAAAGAAAACTTTGGATGACAACAAAAGAAATTGGCACGAGAAGTTGTTAGAAGCCTTATGGGCCTACAGATAACTTTCAGGACTCCTACTCAGTCTACGCCGTACACTTTAGTGTATGGGTCCGAGGCAGTTTTACCTTTGGAGGTTCAGCTTCCATCACTCAGAATTGCAGTTGCAAATAAAATTACTACAGAAAAAATGCTAGATTACGACTGGAAGAACTGGAAAGCTTGGAAGGGAGAAGACTTGCAGTGCAACAAAAATTTGGAACAGTGCCAAGCTAAGATGATCCAGGCCCATGATAAACTGGTCCGCCCAAGAACTTTCAAAGTTGGTGACTTAGTTCTTGTCCTCAAGAGAACTATTCTTGCACACCGTAAGATAGGAGGTAAATTTGAACCAACTTGGGAAGGGCCGCTTGTGGTCGAGACAGTCTACTCAGGAGGCTCCTACCAACTTGTGAATTGCCAAGGAGAACGACAAATGCTTCCAATCAACGGACGGTATTTGAAGAAGTATTACGCAACCTGATGTTTCGAAGGAATGAATTCTCATCCCTAGAAACACGGGTGAAGTAACCACTTGTGACTGGGTCCAAACCAAAAAAAAAAAACATAAAGATGGATGAAAAAAAAAATCATTAAAAAAAAATAATATGTGCTAAATCAAATCTTGTTCCTGATCTTTCCTCATCTTTTCCTACTTTCCTTAAAGTTAAAATAAGTGAATAAGAATCTTCAGTGATAAATATTTTCTTAATGTTCTTATTCTTAAGTATAGCTCTCGATCCTTTCCTTATCTTTTCGCAGGAAATGTCGAACGGGCGGTTGGTCCTAAACTTTAGAAATGGCGTGAGTCTCGCACTCGATGAAAAGAGGGTGAAGGATGGAGCAATGATGGAAATTGATTCTGACTTCACACCAGCTAGCCTACAGTACGAAGAAAATGATTAGGTCCCAGTTGACCGAGAAGAGCTTCACAACCAGACAGTGATGAAGATGGGTGGCCCAAGCCACCAATCCAACAACAAGAAAAGAAAGACAAACATTAAGGAAAGTAAGAAAATCAAGTTTGTAGTTGCCACGGCAGAGGGCAGGCTCGTCAGCGCCGCGCCCGCAGAAAGTCAAGGGGTAAGGAGAGCTACTCTCACTGCTACCCAAAGAAGGAATAAGAATCGCCGTATCCGCAAGATGTTGACTAAACTAGCAGCAGATCAACACAAGGAAACAACCGCTTTTGCCGGCACACACATTTCAAAGATACCAGTTCGTCAGGAACCAGAAAGAAGAAAGTCGAGGCCAAGAAAATCAGAACAAATCAAAGAAGTGCCAAGAAGAGCAGAAATAGAGTCAATACCTTGACGCTGAGCATACGTATCAGATTCGAAGAACCTTGTTGCGGAAGCAACCTCGGAGGTTGTCCCGACAGAGGCAATCCCTGAGGAGCCAAGGTATGCAGGAGAATGTGACGGGATTTAGCCGTACATCCCACAGTACGTTACTAGGCCTCGTCACTTGCAAATCATCCCAGAATATGAATTAGAAAGAATGCAAAATGTTGAGAAGAAGACTTTCGAATACTTTGAAAGGATTAAAGGCAAGAGAATCAACATTTTAGAAGGCCACGAGTTACACAGAGATGTATTCTCAGAGTACGAGCAGCAGCAGATTGTGGACTGCATCTTAGAGCTTAAGAAGGTGGGTCGAGCAGGCCGTCTAAGGGAAAAGACTTATTCAGAACCCCGGAGATGGATGCCAGGGAAAGGAAGAGTCACAATACAATGCGGATGTTGCTATAACTTCGTAGAGGACAAAAAAGGAAATCCACCAGGGATACTCCGTCGCAGTGAGGTGGATCCAATGCCGAGGATAATTAAAAGAATGGTGAAAAGAATGGTAACGTGGAGGGTACTGCCAGCAGACTGCATACCCAATAGTTGCATCATCAACATTTACTAGAAAGGCGACTGCATACCTCCACACATAGACCATCACGACTTTGTCAGACCTTTCTGCACAGTTTCGTTCGTCAACCAATGCAATATCATGTTCGGATCTGACCTCCGGATAGCAGGCCCGGGTAAGTTCCGAGGGCCGGTGGAGATACCACTTCCGGTGGAGCAGACATCGCAAAACATTGTATACCGGGAGTGCCCGTGGAGCGGATCTCCGTTACTTTTAGAAGGATGGACGATAGAAAGGCGCCTTACCACTTCCAGCCAGATCCAGAATTGGAGATTCTCCGACCCTACGAGCTGTGAGTTACATGGGAAATAGCACACCACCAATGCACATCCATGCGGCATTCCTGCCAAGGGTGGCTTGGAAGGTGATGTTATTACACATGTTTCTTACTATTCAGACATGGATATTTTGACTGACGCTTTTGGATGGATCAACAAGAAGTTTACATAGTCCGTTTTGGAGTTACATGGATTGTATGAGACATTAAATTTCTGAGAAAAATGTCATCATGACTAGATCAAGTTGTATGATGTACTTTCAGCAAGTTGGAATGAAAATGACTATGTCATATTTTGCCTTCAACTCTCTTTTTGTGCAAATTGACTGGGAAACGCCATTAGAGTTAAATGAACTTTGAACGAAGAACAGAAGAGAAAAGAAAATAAATGAGAACTTTTCCTAAAAATCTAAATAGTAAAATGAACTTCAAATTCACATGAACACTAAATGAACAACAAAAATAAAATCAGATCGCTAAAGGACAAATGAAATGAACCTAAACCTCAAATTGAATTCCAGTCTAAATCCATCATTTCAAACCCTCCAATTCTTCTTCAAATCAAGATCTACTTCAGAATCACGAAAAATTTTCGATTTGGTTCTGATGGCATAGATTCATACCCTTCGCCAAATAATCAAACTTTGATTCTCGTGGGATGTGGAACACTTTCACATCTCATTTCAATCTCCCGCTAAATCTAAATCTCCACAGTACATTTCAATTCAAAATTTCCGAGACTGGTACCTACATTCCAGCTTCTCATTTCGAGATCGATACCTACATTTCGATTCTCATCCGAATTGATATCTACATTTCAATTCAAAATTTTCAAGACCGGTACCTACATTCCAGCTTCTCATTTCGAGATCGATACCGACATTTCGATTCTCATCCGAATTGATACCTACATTTCAATTCAAAATTTCCAAGATCGGTACCTACATTCCAGCTCTCATTTCGAGATCGATACCTACATTTCGATTCTCATCCGAATCGATACCTACATCTCAATTCAAAATTTCCGAGACTGGTACCTACATTCCAATTCTCATTTCGAGATCGATACCTACATTTAGATTCTCATCTGAATTGATACCTACGTCTCAATTCAAAATTTCTGAGACTGGTACCTACATTCCAGTTCTCATTTCGAGATCGATACCTACATTTTGATTCTCATCTGAATTGATACCTATATCTCAATTCAAAATTTCCGAGACTGGTACCTACATTCCAGTTGTCATTTTGAGATCGATACCTACATTTCGATTCTCATCTGAATTGATACCTACATTTCAATTCAAAATTTTCGAGACTGGTACCTACATTCTAGTTCTCTTTTCGAGATCGATACCTACATTTCGATTCTCATCTGAATTGATACCTACATCTCAATTCAAAATTTCTGAGACTGGTACCAACATTCCAGTTCTCATTTCGAGATCGATACCTACATTTCGATTCTCATCTGAATTGATACCTACATCTCAATTCAAAATTTCCGAGACTGGTACCTACATTCCAATCTCATTTCGAGATCGATACCTACATTTTGATTCTCATCTGAATTGATACCTATATTTCAATTCAACATTTCCGAGACTGGTACCTACTTCCTATTCTCATTTCGAGATCGATACCTACATTTCGATTCTCATCGGAATTGATACCTACATTTCAATTCAAAATTTCCGAGATTGGTACCTACATTCCAGTTCTCATTTCGAGATCGATACCTACATTTCGATTCTCATCTGAATTGATATCTACATTTCAATTCAAAATTTCTGAGACTAGTACCTACATTCCAAGTTCTCATTTCGAGATCGATACCTACATTTTGATTCTCATCTGAATTGATATCTACATTTTAATTCAAAATTTCTGAGATTGGTACCTAAATTCCAGTTCTCTTCCTTCGAGGTCGGTACCTAAATTTCGACCCTCATTCGAGATCGATACTTAAATTTCGATTCTCTTTCAGGTTTGATACTTAAAATTCAAATCTCACACTCTCGAGAACAGTACCTAAATTCTGATTCCAATCCTTTGTGAGGTCGGTACCTAAATTCCGACTCTCATTTCGAGATCGCACCTAAATTCCGATTCTCATCCTTTTCAACCGATACTTAAACTCCGATTCTCACTCCGAGGCCGGTACCTAAATTCCGTCTCTTCGCAATCCCGAGGTTGAAACCCGTGTTTCAATTCTCATTTCAAATCCAAATTTCAAATTCAAAATTTCCTTAAATCGATTTTAAATTAAACTTCAATCGAAATTGAGACTCAAAACCAATCGAAATCCAAACTCACACATTGAAACTTGAAATTTAAAAGTAAACTGAAATCTAAATTGAATTCCCGCATCTTGTGATTTGGAATTCACCTCCTTTTCCATTCCCTGCCGAGAGTTCAAGAATCTCCAGCCTTGGAAATATACTCGATACTCCCCAACGGAAATTCTTCTACTTCGTCCTAAGTTTGTCGCTTGGACATCTGTGTTGGTTTTGTTGATCTCTTCGTTCAACGCCAATACACGCGGTGTGCTTGGTTAGCACACCACACTTATTGGGGGTCCATTTGTTGACCTCATTTTTGATGAGGTCTTCTCTTCTCCTTTTAGTACTTAGGATCTAGCCTTAGGCTTTTCCTTTAACTATCTTAGAGGACTAGAAATGGAACCTCCCCTTTAGAAACTCAACCACTTCTTAACTCCCCGCAAAGCCCACAAGCTTCGATTGTAAACCCCTAATCTCCTGGAGGGTCGAGGTCGATGTGGAGGTTTAAAGGATGAGTTCCTTATAGGACTATTTGGTCTTAGGATCACCCTGGGTGGCCTGGTCTGGTGAGGGCTGACTTACACATACACTACACTCTCACACACACATTCCAAATCCCAGAACCGTTCATACCTAGCTTGACTTTCTGACTCAGGTAGGTAATTCATATGGATGGACCTTAACCCCTAAGCCCCTGGCTAAGAGGGCTAGGAACAACATAGTGAATGCCTCAAATGAGGCCTCTCATAGCTCCTATGGGCTTAATTTGTCTTCATGGCTCAACTAAAATGATTCCATTTCACTCACACTGGCTCAATCTTTATTTTGCCAAAATTTCAATTTTTGACCCCCAGGACCCCGGACCCACCAAACCTAATAAAAACCCTTGGAACTCCCAAAACCACCAAAATTTCCATATCACCCAAAATTTTTCCAAAATTAACCTTGAGCATTTCCCCACCAATCAAATTGATTATTTACAGCCAAAAATACCAAAATTTCCAAAAATACCCCCAATACCCTCCAAATTACCAAATGCCCCTCTTGACACAAAAATTTAAAAATTCCAAAAATTCCTAAAAAATTCCAGAAAATCCCAAATATTCTAAAATTCATTTCGTTCAACTACACCATGGGCCAATTTTGTCAATTTACCCCACTTTTGCCAAAACCCCCAATTTGCCCAAAAATCAAACCCAAATGAACCCAATGTCAAACCAAAACTTTCCAATTGACCTCAATTTTAGTCTAATTCAATTCTAAACTTTAATTCAATATCCCCAATATCAATCAAGACCAAATCTAAGCCCAATTTGATTGACATTTGAATCCAATTTAATTTTTAAGCTTAAAGCCCAATTTTGACCCATAACACAAACTTAGCCCAAACCAACCCAATTCAACTCCACTTAACCCCAAACCTTTTCTAAACCTTCTCTAAAATCCCCATAAACAAAAAACTAACATAATTTGCCCAAAATTTGGACCCAAACCCTACTCAAATTCAACCCAAACCCAAAATCCCTTAAATGGGCCTACACCCAAACCTAACCCAAATAGGCCCAAATCCCAAAATCAAAACCCAACCATAGTTGAAACCTCTTTGAACACTCCCATTAACATTTCTTAATGTTAATTTTACATCAATTTCAACATTAGCCCAACCTTAGCCCAAGTTAGTCCATTTTGACCTATTTTGACCCTATCACTAAAGAGACTTAATTTAGACCCAATTCAATGTCAAACCACCTCAAGTTTGATCCAAATCACTCATGACACATCCTTAAACTAAACCCAACATCTATTTGGCATGGCCCTTTGCAAAATTTTCATCTAAAAGCCCACTTCCAAAAGACATTCAAAAGCCCATTCCTAACCAAACTCAAAAGCCCAAGCCCATCCTAAAGCCCACATTACAATCTCATCTCATCCTCACTTAATTAAAATCATTCCTAAGTCCTAAATCAGCAATCAAAAATTTCTAAACAAAGCCATATGACAAACTGCCAAATTTTACACCAAAATACCAAAATTCCTTAAACCCATTTCCATGAAACCAAGCCAACTTTTCCCAAGCCAAATATGAGCCATGAAGCCATTCTTAAGCCACATTCAAGCCAAGTGAGTTGTTTACATGTGACCTTACCACATTGGGAAAAAGGAGCAGGTCCTTTAAGCACTTCCTAAAAGTCATTAACCTTACCCATGATTCCTCTTAACCCAAATTTAATCTAAATATTCTTGGATGGAGACTTCTCCACTTAAGACCAAACTTGACCTAACCGATTCACCCAGCCCAAAACCAGGTCATGGGGAGGTAAACTAAGCCCAAAATCATGGGTTGACCAATTTGAGCCCAAAATGAGCCCTTACCCTTTCTATTTCAAGTCATCCTCTTTACACATGGAAACCATAAATTGAACTCACAGGAATCAAGCTCTGACCTCCCTGACCCTGAGGGTGACCGATGCCGCGGTGGCGCCCACCACGACCGCCGGAAAACCCCATGGCCGAGACCTCGAAGGAGCCAAAAATTGAAATTCCACCTTGCCGAGCCGCCCCATGCCCAGTGCCCACCATGGCTTTTCCTCCCTTGACCTAAGCAGCAAATCCCAGCCATTAGCTCTCCCTGGAGAGCCCTCCAGCCAGCTCTATTTAAACACTACCTCCTCTCAGCTAAGAGAGGTGTTGAAACAAACCATACAGAAACTCTGCCAAAATCATTCCAGACTCCCCTCCACACCTGGAGAACTTGATCCCTACTGAAATCTCCTTGCCATTTCCTCTCTGTGAGCTCAATTTCAGAGTTGAAATTCAAGCCCAAAACCAGGTCACTTCACCACAGTGAGTCAATCCTGAAATTGATTGACCCTACACCTTCACCAGACCAAGAGGAGAAGTTCCCCAGTAAAAGCCCCCTCACGAGGCCGGCCATTGCTTCCAGCCTCCAAGCTTTATGATCGGCTGTGGTCACTTTTGTACCTAAGAAATTCACCAGGCCAAGGGACTTCATCTGGAGCTTGCTTGGACCCAATCGAACGTGAGACAACTCTCAAATCGAAGTTTCACTTCTTTGAGCAAAGGTATGAGCTCTTTCTTCTTCCCGAGCTTCTGAACATTCTTCATTTTTATTGGGTTAATTTCATGCCACATAAACCGTATGGATATGTTCGTCTATTCAAGACGAATCCATAGAGTATAAGAACATGAAAATCCATCGAGAATCGAGCGAGATCTAGTGGTTTTAGTGTGGACGGTCACGGGTGCACAGCTGTCGTAGATGATGACTAGGAGACGTTGGATCGCGCGTGTATCGAGCGGACGACTCAGATGGCGTCAGACCAGGAGACGGTACGTGAACCGCGGGCCCCGTGACAGCTGACTCAGATGGCAGCGTCGAATGAAAGCGCGCCGCGTGGGCTTTCGGAGCTGCCGAGGATTGCGTGGCGCCGCGTGGATAAGTAGAAAATTAGGGATTTTACTTATTTATTAAATACCTAGAACTTCAAAAATGTATAACTTTGTGTAGAAAAGTCCTAAAAATAAAATAAAAATACCCTCTTGCTCTATGAACAGAGGAGAATAATGTGGAAAAGAAATCAATTTATTTCATTGAGTATTTTATTTTTAATTAATTATTTACTCTCTGCACTATTTTGATTCTCCATGCATGTAGACAATTGATCATGGCATGAGACCATAGAGCTTTTGAAGCCTCTGAACTTGGAAACATTACCTGAATTTTCCAAGGTCAGAGGCCATCCCTATGAGAAGTTATTGATTTTTCAATTGCATGTTACTATTTTGATTATTTTAATTCCAATAATTAACATGTTGACAAGTAAATTCTAGGAAAATTTGGTGATGTTTCTTATGACTAGAGGAACCTAGGAAAAATAGGTTTTGAATTAATTCACATGGAACAAGCCTAATTGGCCTAAATACCCTAAATTGAACTTTAATTAATTAGGGTTAACCACACATTAAATTGACTTGAAAACAATTCTCTACTGATCTTTAGGATCAGAGGAACATCACATAAAAATTTGAAGTCAATTGGATTGGATTAGCCTCACTAAATGGGTTGATTAAGCCTCTTAAGCAAAATGGATAAAATTAAATTTTAAAAATTCATAACTCACAAAATAATTTTCAAAAATTCACAAAAATGGTTTAGGAGCTTATCTGACATCAGAGGAACTTAGGAAAATTAAAATTGTAATTTTCTAAAAAAGTTGATTTTTATCATTATTTTAATATTTTTGATAATTAAAAAATAATAAAAATCATAAAAATATTAAAAATCATGAAAATGTTACATTTTAACTCCTAATCACGTAGGTACAAACCAAACATTTTTCCTAAGTTTCTAGGGTAAGATATTGAATTTTAAAGGCTTAAAACAAATTTTGAATTAAAAAATGATTTTCTTTAATATTTCCACTAAAATAATTCTAATAATCCAAAGAAAAATCAAAAAATTATAAAATTTGTTTCTTTGGACTCCTTGAGGTTAGTGATATTTATGAAAAATATAAAATCCATTTTTCAAATTTAATTTTATTTTAAAATTAATTAATACTCCAAAAATAAAGATAATTATAATAAATAAAATGTAATTAAAAAAATCACCAAAATTGATCCAAATGGTCCTCTAATCATTAGGAACTTCTCATAATTTTCTTAAGGATAGAAACATTTCCTTGGTCATGTTATTGAATTTTCCTTGAAAACCCCTATTTTCCATTAAAAATAATTACATAAATAAATTAAATACAGAAAAATCACATTTTCTCCTCTAATATCTTAATTGACATGTGAGTGAGGTTACATAAAAATTTCAAGTTCATTTGAGCTTAATTTAGTGAGTTATAGAATTATTAATCTTGAAGTGCAAAAGGGTAATTAAAAATTTCAACCCTTAATTAAAATTTTAGGATTAATCAAAAAGGGGAAGGTAAAATATTTGATTTTAAACTGATTCTGGATGATTGAAACTTAAATGATTGAGGGTAGAAACCTACTAACCATTTCAAATATAATTAAAATAAAACTTTAATTAATTAATTAATTGAAATTTTGGGAGAATAATATAAATTGGAATTATTAAAGTAGGGATATTATTAAGAGGATATTTATTCTTTAATTTAAAAATCCCAAAATAAACCACTTCAATAATACTTAATTCTTAATTAAAAAAATTTAAAATAATAATCCAAATTAAAATTAAACTAAAATTAAATCAAATTAAAATTAAAATTAAATTAAATTAAATTAAATTAAATTAAATTAAAATTAAAATTAAATTTAAATTAAATTTAAATTAAATTAAATTATAATTAAAATTAAATTAAATTAAATTAAATTAAATTAAATTAAATTAAAATTAAATTAAATAAAATTAAATTAAATTAATTTAAATTAAATTAAAATCAAATCAAATTGAATTAAAATTAAATTAAATTAAATTAAAATTAAATTAAATTAAATTAAATTAAAATCATTTAACAACAAACCTAAATGAAATCATTAAGAATTAAATCTAAAATAATTTGAACACTATTCCAAACTTAAAATTATTAATTAAAACCTCATAATTAAATTAAAACACTTTAAACCATTAACTCAAACTTTCAATTAATTTGATTAAAATTCTCAATAAGCCAACTCGCCCTTAAAGGCTTTAATTATTATAACTCTTAAATGAAGTATCAAGTGAAGTGTTACTTCACTTATAGGATATTCAAATGTCCTAGTTCACCGAGCAAGAGAATAAAACTTAAACTCCCTGGATGATTAATTCACTTGTATAATTAAATTCTCTTGGACTCAAAACAATCCTAGAGGTATTGAAAAGGTGTTTAAGACTCGTCTTAAGAACTTCCTCAATATGATGGGATGTTTATAAGAACAATTGAACTTAATTTTTCTTTGGTGAAGAAAATCATCCTTAAACCAAAACACAAGAACCTAGACGTCATAGGAGATGACTAGCTATAGGATTAAGACTTTGGTAGATAACCAAAACATTTCCCTTAGCTTTACCTAGGTACTTGTTGAAACATTTAAATGTCTTAACATGTGTTTTAAGTGCAGCTTGGGATGACGGGAAGACCCTCCAGGTGCGCTTTTATTTTATTGCAATTTACTTTATTGCAATTTACTTACATGCACCGTACTTTACTTTTCTTGCATGATAAACAACTGTTGCATGAAAACCAAAACCTTTAGGATAGTCCCTGAACTGAAACCAAAACTAAATTAAAATTCATTACAAGATAAAAAATCACCGCCACAACATTTCAAAATATAAAACAACTCAAAATTTAATGACAAACGTAACAACAAAACTACAACTTTAACTAAATTAAAACGTCTCGTTGAATGTTCTGGAATACCTCGGATGATGTAACCCACGTGTTGCTAACGGGATTTCCCATGGTCTAAATGAAAGTGTGGAACTCATTCAGTTGAGTTTAGCAAATTCATCTGGACTAAGTGAATTCAATGAAAATAACTGTGCCGAGATGACGGAACCTTGGGATCTTAATCGGTTCTGTTTAAACAACTTTAAGATTTGTTTTAATTAAAAAATTAAAAACACTTGGATTTTAAGATTTTCTCTAAACCAAAACACTTCTCTCGTCTCCTGATTTATGACTTCTAAATCTAAACCTCTGCAACAATAAGGAGCTCGGAGCATGGTGGGTAGCTCGGCCATCGTCATCAGCAAAACCTGAGTCTACTTCAGCAAAACCTTCTTAGAATTAAATAACCAAGCCATAGGACTTCGAGGTAGTTTTCCTAGTGCAACATAAATCCTTAACTATTCGTTAGGCATTTGCATGATCATGTCATGTAAATTAAGCCCTAACCGGTCTTAAGACTCCGAGGTAGTCTTTTGGTACGACATAAACCTCACATCTTCCAGGCTATTTGTGTGATTATGTCATACAAATATAAGACCTAAATAAATAAAATTGGCAGGATTGCAATATTAAATAAACTCCCAAATCTAAACCAAACAATAAGATAGTTTGGGAAGTTGTCAAGATTCTTCTTGGATCCTCAGCTTCTCCTACTTCTCTTCTTTTGGACTCCTGAAAATAATTGTTCCAAATTTGATCCACCCCCTTTTGAAATTCCAAAATTTAATCCTTTGAAAATCTTAAACTTTGAAATTCTTGAGAGCATAACCACTGATCATTATCGAGAGTTTTCTTAAATGATTCCCGTCATTTAAGATGTAATTAACTATAGGGCTCGCCCTTATAGGGAACTTTAAGAACCTGTGTAATATAAACCTCGCTTAATTCATTTATATTAAGCAGTGGAACTTGTCACTTATAAAATTGGTTCGCGCACCAAACAGATGTCACAAATCTCCTAGTTTATTTAATCGAGCCCCATCATCAAGTAGTGTGTCTATTCTTCGGGATAGATACATGGTTTGTGGTGCGGTGCTCGTTTATATAAACTAATTGGGATGTGAGATCGGTTTGATTTCATATCTTAAAACTTTCAAATTTAAAATTATTTTCAAAATCAAATACTACTTTCTAAATTATATGTATATTTAAATTAAATTTAAAATTTAAAATTCACCGACAATTTCTTTAGGCGACCCCTTTTCAAAAATACAACACACAAACCTAAAAATATGCCGACAGGAGGCTTTAATTTTATGGTGTAGCATAGAAATCACTTATTGAATCACAGTACAATTGCAAGTAAGTCCAATTCTTAAAATAAGGACAAATAGTTGTAGTTACTTATTATACCAAAGTACATTCTAAACTCTAGCAAGTTAAACTAACACAAGACTAAATTTATAACAAAGTACAGTTGTACGAAAGAGTCTTCCTCCTTTCCAATCATAATGTATTGATTATTGTGACATAGATCAGTGATGCAAATGTATTGTGCCAAATAGGAGTATTCCTATTCTTTACCCATTTTCCAGCATATAAAGAACATTGGCTAATCCTAAGTTTAGTCCCTAAATCCGTGGTTAGGCTGGGAGGATACTGTCTCTCACTCCAGAGCTCCCACTTCCCTTCACCTGAAGGCTAACTCTCGCTTTAGTTTCCAAACATTAGGACTAAATTGAGGATTTCAGCCTGTCACTCTAAAATCTCCAATTCTACATCCATCAAAGTATATTTCCCTATTTATTTGCACTCAATCCCCATGAACTACATCTCTCATTCATGGACATTGAATGTGACTTTCACTTTTGTTGTGGAACTCATAATCCTTTTGGAACATATGTTTTCCAATAATTTTGAACAATTCAATATTGCCAGATCAAAAAGTAAATGAAGTTTGAAGTGAAAAGGTCATCACAAATTTTCCATACTAAAACGACACATCATTTCCATATCACTACATCAACACATCACATGAAAAAAAGAAAGACGAAGAAATATACTCGATACTCATAAGGAAAAGATGGAAAAACATGGATTTTATATATAAAACCAACGTCATACAAATAGAGTAAAGTAAAGACAACTTATGTGAAACTCTTCCCTGAGCGAATCTCAAGGAATTCCTTTGACTCCTCTTATTTCTTCACAATAACACACAATTCTCTCTTTAGATAAGTAAGAAAGAAGAAATCTCTCACTTTCTCTCTCCTCTTACACTTCTTAGAAGAGAAAACACAAAATCTAGATTTCCTAAACAAAATGAAAAGACACTCCTTCTACACTCTCTCTACACTCTAAACTCTTCTAAAAACTCTCCTATCTTAAACTTGGCTCTAAAGGAGTTTAAATTCAGCCAAAACTGATTTCCCAAGAGTTTCTTCAAGCACGCCTCCAAAATACGGCCAAATACATTGAATCTAGTTTGAAGTCAGGGTAAGCTGCAATCCGGCACTGGATAAGGCGCCGTTCGGTGCATTATTTCTCTAATTCGGTCACCACTCTATAAATTTGCGATGTCCAGCACTGGTGATAGCATCATTCAACACTGGTGAAAGCGTCGTTCGGCGATAGTTCAATAAAATGCACTTTTGTCCCCTTTTGCTCCATATTTGCTCTTTTTCGCTTTGTTTTGCTCCAAAGGCCTGATCCCAATATTTATGCTTATGTCTTCATAATTTATATTTCCATTCAATTATATCTCTTTCTTCACAATGACGCCTAAAACTTGATACCAATGCAAATGAGAGTTTAATTGATATCTTTAAAGGGATTCTACATAAGTATATGTATCGTTATTAAGTAATACAGAGCTTTCTGATTAAGCCCCGAATATCGATCCCACGGAGATCACGGTTAATCACAACAATTTTTAAGAGAAGTTCTAGTCTACAATAACATGCGTTAGCTTGAAAGGTCGACAAAAGTTTGGTTTTGATTATATATTACAATTATCACTACAATACTACTTCTAATGCTAAACTACTTCATGAAAATCATAAAGTGGGGTTTAATTATATTAAAAGTACTCTTCCTCGTGCAATAAAATTACTGACATGTGTAAAAGTAAAACAAGTAGCGAGAGAGATTGTGATAAATAGGAGCAATTATATTCTTTACCCTTACTTGGTTCTACAAAGAACATAGGTTAATTTGATGATTTTAAATCATGTAGATGGGTTAGGCAGGGAAGATACCAGCTTTCACTCTAGAGTTCCCTCTTCTCCCTCCACCTGGGGGCTAACATCTCATAAAAAAGTTTTCACATCAAACCAAATTAGGGGCTTTAGTCTGTCACCCTAAAGTCATCTAATTTTATACCTCTTAAACATGCATATCTCCCTATTTATTTGCAGTCAACCATATGGACTACATTCTCACCCATATAATCTCATGTGATTTTTACCAATAGTTGACTGAGAAAATATCAAATTGGTTCTTACATGTTCTCACAATAGATTTTAACATGCATGTTGATCAAGTTTATATGTAAATGAAGATCAAAGTAAAATCATCACAATATATTCTAACTCTACTGAATTCTATATCCTACACATGCATACTAATTTATTGTAAGAGGGAAGAGTAAAGAAAACTACTCACTACACATGGATAAACAATAAGAACTTTTCATTGCACAAGTCTTTAAAACTACACAAATAAACGACTAAATCCAAATCAAAATGCAATGAAAATACTAATCTTTGATGAAGGTAAAACTCTCTTTCTATAGAAAAAGTAATCTCCTTGCAATCCTCTCCAAGAACAAAGTGAAAAGAAAAGAAGAATTTCTCACACTCTCTATTTCCCTCTCTCACCTTGTTGCCCCTCTTAGGGCTCATGCCAAAGTGATCTTCTTTTCTTCCAAGTTTTCTTCTCATTTAATCCTTCTAAATATTCTTCCTCTCAAGATTCAATATATTTAGAAGAGTTCTTAAAATATCTCAAATCCATATTTATAATATCCTAAGAGATGCTTAAGTGCCTCTTCAAAATAGTCCAGGTTCAATGAATCTTCCAAAGGGTGCCTCAAGTGCCTCTTCAATCCAAAAGACACATATCTTCAATAATAACTCCTCATAACTACCCCCAGATCTTCTATAAAGTCCATCTTATCTTTTCTAAAGAATGCTCCTGGAAATAATCTTCTCAACACATCAAAAATCTTTAAAATCTGAGTTATATTGAAGAAATTACGCCCAAAACCGTCACTGCCGCCTAAGCGCCATTGGGTTGGCGCTTAAGAGATAGTGTCTGGTGGCTAAGCGCCAAATTTGGCACTTAAGCACTAGACACAGGTACATAAGTGTTCAATTTGACCCGCTTTGGCCCGGTATGCTCCAGTTTGACCCGTTTTGCTCTGGTATGCTCCATTTTGGTCCCTTTTTGTACGTTTTGCTCAAATTACTCCAAATTCTTCAATTTTATGCACCTGCAACCAAAAACACAAGAAAAAATACCTTTAAAGTACAATATCATTATAAAATATGGCATAAAAAGTAGTACATTTTTCATAGTATCAAGTCCTAAAATCTTTGTACATGCATAAAGTCATGAAAAATACCTTTCTTTAAAGTGCAATATCATCAAAACAGGTATGAAATGAATAGTAAAAGCTATCAAATTTTTAGTGGATCATCTCCTAAATGGTTAAATCCTAAGAAAGTAGCTAATATGCATGATTCTGATGCTATAATTATTTTGGCTTCTCAAATTGCTACTATATCTAAGAGAATTGATAAAGTTGGAATGAACTATTTCATCATTCTCTTAGGAAAATTCATTGAGACAAATTATGTAATGTCAAACATCATATGAGACCTTGAATACCATAAATAATATGACCAATAATACCGATTATAATTATTATAATCCTGGTTAGAAGAATCACCCTAATTTAAATTGGAATAATAATAATTCAGTGAACCCATTGGGAAATTCCAACAAACAAGGAAATCCTAACAATAAATCTTATTATCTTCCTAGTTCTATCAGTAACTCACAAGAAAAGGAGAAGAAATTATTAATTGAAGAATTGGTGTTAAATATGGGAATCAATTACATAGTCAAGGTAATCAATTACAGAGTCAAGGAGCTCCTACTAGAAACATTGGTAAATCAGTTGGGGTATATTACTACTGCTCTTAGTAACCGACCTTCAGGAATTCTTCCTAGTAATGTCAAAATGAATCCAAAAGATCAAAGTAAAGAGCAAATTAAGGCCATTCAGCTAAGGAGTGGAAATGAATTGGAAACAAAAGTGAAAAAAGAAATTGAGACTGAAAATGAACATGTGGAAATTAAAAAGATAATGATAATACATAACCTCATTTGGAATATCTGATTAAACCAATGAAAATTACTGTAGAAAAACCTTCACTTTCAATTCCTTAAAGATTAAAACAACAATAGAAAGATCAATAATTTTCAAAAATTTTAGAAATTCTGAAAAATAAACTATAATTATTCTTTTTATTGAAACCTTAGAACAAATGCCAAGTTATGTGAAGTTTATGAAGAATATACTTAACAAAAAAGTAAGTTCATAGATAATGAGACCATTAGATTTAGTGACGAGTGTAGCACAATTATTCAGAAAAAGCTTCCTAAAAAATTAAATGATTTTGGTAGCTTCACTATACCTTGTGTTATTGGTGAACAATTTTTTGGAAGAGCCTTATTTGATTTAGGTGCCAATATTAACCTTATGTCTTTATCAATTTTTAAAAAGTTAGGTTTAGGAGAGATTTCTCCTGCAGCTGTAACTCTTCAATTAGTTGATCATTCGATCACTTATCCTAAAGAAGTTATAGAAGATGTAATGGTAAATGTGGATAAATTTATCTTTCTGGTTGATTTTATTGTTTTAAATATGGAGGAAGATAAAGAAATTCCTATTATTTTGGGGAGACCATTCCTTGCCACTGGAAGAGCTGTGATAGATGTTTTGAAAGGAGAATTAACTAGCAGAGTTAATGATCAAGAGGTAACATTTAATATATCAAAAACTATGAATTATCTAACAACATAAGGAAATAATGAATGTTTCAGGATGGAATATTGTGATTTTCTGTGTAATGAGCATTTTAAGAAAAAAATTGAAGAGAAATTAGAACAATAAGATCTGAAATATGAGGATAAGGATGAGATGGAAGATAAATACATTGAGATGGAAAATGAGAAGTTGGATTATGTACAGGAAAGATTTGAGATGTTGAATATTACTGATAGTAATAATAAAAATATCATTCTTTCAATCATAAAAAT
Source organism: Papilionanthe hookeriana x Papilionanthe teres (assembly GCA_022702705.1). NCBI lineage: Eukaryota > Viridiplantae > Streptophyta > Magnoliopsida > Asparagales > Orchidaceae > Papilionanthe > Papilionanthe hookeriana x Papilionanthe teres. The sequence continues at coordinate 134,327,577 of CM040425.1, read as the reverse complement.
TCCTGAATATGAAATGAAAACATTACCCACCCATTTGAAGTATTTATTTTTAAGAGATTCATACACATTACATGTTATAGTATCCCTAGATTTAATTGAATCACAAGAGCAAAAACTATTGGAAACTTTGAAAAAGATACAAAAAAGCCTTTGGATGGACTTTAGCTGATATTAAAGGAATCAGTCCTTTGATTTGTATGCATATAATTTTGTTGGATGAACTTCATGAACCTAAGGTTGATTCTCAAAGAAGATTGAACCCGATGATGAAATTAGTTAAGAAATAAATTTTGAAGTGGTTAAACGCTAGAATCATTTATCATATTTCAAATAGTTCTAAAGAAAGGGGGAATGATAGTTGAAGTAAATGAGAAAAATGAATTAATATCTACAAGACAAATTACTGGTTGGCGAGTCAGTAGTGATTATAGAAAATTAAGTGCCACCGCTAGGATCACTTTCCTTGACCTTTTCTAGACCAAATGTTGGATAAATTAGCAGGGAACAAGTATTATTGCTTTTTGGATGCATATATCGGCTTTCATCAAATTCCAACTGCTTTTGCGGATCAAGTAAAGAAAACATTTATTAGCCCTTATGGAGCATTTTGTTTTTGAAGAATACCCTTAGGGTTATGTAATGCACCTGCAACATTTCAAAGATGTATGATGTCAATTTTTTGTAATTTATTTGAGAACGGAATGGAATGGATGACTTTTCAATGTTCGGTACTTCATTTGAATTATGTCTAAATAATTTGGAAAAAGTTTTCGAGCTCTGTGAAAAAATAAATTTTTTTTTAATTGGGAGAAAAATAAATTTATGGTTACAAAAGGAATTGTACTTGGGCATAAAATTTTTGAAAATGACTTGCAAGTTGAGCCGGTGAAAATTCAAATTATTGAGAAACTGCCACCTCCTACCACACTCAGGGAAGTAAGAAGCTTTCTAGGAAATGCTGGTTTCTACAGGCGTTATATTGAAGAGTTTTTAAAAAGTACTAAGCCTTTGTGTCAACTTTTAGAAGAAGATATGAAATTTGATTTTAATGAAGAATGCATTAAAGCCTTTGAATTATTAAAAGAAAAATTAATCAATGCTCTGATAATAGTTTCACCTGATTGGGAGAAACCATTTGAATTAATGTCTGATACAAGTGATTATGCAATTAAAGCTGTTTTAGGGCAAAGATATGATAAAGTTTTCAAATGATATACTACGTTAGTAAAAAACTTATTGATGTTCAAAGTAATTACACTACTACTGAAAGAGAGTTCTTAGCTATTTTTTTTTGCTTTTAATAAATTTAGGATTTATTTATTTGTGGCTAATTGTATCGTGCATACAGACCATTCTGCTATTAAGTATTTAATGCAAAAGAAGGATGTAAAACCAAGATTAATTCGATGGATACTTTTAATGCAAGAGTTTGATTTGAAATTGTGGATATAAAAGAATCTTATAATCAAATAGCTGATCAGTTATCTAGGTTGGAACAGAAAGAATTATCTGATCTTGCAAATGAAATTTTGTAAACTTTCCCTGAGGAGCAATTGTATAGTATTAATGGAAATGATATATCGTGGCATGCTGATATTCCTAACTATATTGTGAGTGATATTTTACCGTCTGAGTTAAAAAAGCAACAACTAAAGAAATTTATTTATGATGCGAAGTTTTACTTTTGGGATGACCCATATCTTTATAAACAATCTAAGGATCTAAATATGAGGAGATGTGTGCCTATTGAAGAAACTAAAAAAATTAGTTAAAGATGTCATGATTCTGAATTTCGAGTACATTTTATAACTAATAGAACTCCACAAAAGATTTTAAATTATGAATTTTATTGGACTGCTTTTTTAGAAATGTTAATGAATATATTAAAACATGTGATCGATTTTAGTAAGAAGGAAATATTTCCTGAAGAAATAAGATGCCTCAGAATTATACATTGGAAGTTGAAATTTTTGATGTATGGGGTTTAGATTTTATGGCACCATTTATTCCTTCATTTAAAAATTTATATATATTACTTGTTGTGGACTATGTTTCAAAATAGATTGAAGCAATATCTTTATCAAAATGTGTTTCTTGGGGTCTTTCAAAATTTCTAATGAAAAAATATTTTTACAAGATATGGACTGCCGAGAGTGATCATTAGTGATGGAGGATCTCATTTTAGGAACAAGAGATTTGAGAAATTAGTTGGAATATACAATATTTTACATAGATTCTCAATTTCGTATCATCCCCAGACTAGTGTCCTAGCAGAAGTATCAACTTATAAAGCTCTTATAGGAATGTCCCTATATAGCTTGATTTTTGGAAAGACATTCCATTTGCCAGTAGAATCGGAACATAAAGTATATTGGGCTATTAAGAAATTTAATTTCAATTTAATGGATATTGGTGAGAAAAGATTGTTGCAATTGAATGAACTTGAAGAGATCAGGAATGAAGTATATGATAATGCTAAAATCTATAAAGAGAAAATGAAGATCTAGCATGACCAAAAGATATTAAGAAAGAAATTTGAACATGGACAAGAAGTGTTGTTATATAATACAAGATTGAGATTATTTTAGGGAATACTGAAGTCGAGGTGGTTATGACCATTCAATGTTATTAAAGTCTATCATTATAGAGTTGTTGATATTGAAGATCCTAAAATGGGGAATATATTTAAAGTTAACAGCAATGGATTTAAACCTTATTACGAGGGGAGAAGACCACATTTTAAAGAAGTTTAAATGTTGAGTCATATCAAGTAAATATTATAAACACTAGGCTGACAACATTAAACCAAGAGCTTTATGGGAGGCAACCCACAATTATGTTTGTTATTTTGCTTTTTTTGTTGTTATTATTGATAATATTATGATTTAATATTTCTTTGGCGTCCTACTCACTCTTTTATGTCATAAACGATGCCAATTATTGAATTTAATAGATGATTGGAATTTATTCGAATGAAAAATGATTAGGTGAGCAAACTTGCTCTGGGCTCCAACGGTGCCAAGATGGACACCAATGTCGCTGAGATGGGCACTAGCGACACCAAGATGGGCTCCAACGGTGCCATCTTACAGAGCCTAGGTGCCGACTATGCCCAATTGCAGCACCGGCAACACTGCAGTTACGAGGATGAGATTTTTCGTTCAAAATGTGGTTTTTAATGATTTTTGTTGGGTTTCTTCCCCAAATAACTCCCTAAACTCGTTTCTAAAGCCATTTTGGATAGAAAAATGTCAAGAGATTCACCATTGACAAATTTCATGGCTCCCAATTCCAAAAATACTTCAAGATTTGGAAATTTCAATAGAAGAAAGTTCATCAGTTTCAAGGACCAGAAACTTTACGACAATTTCTTGTGAAGAAGAGACTAATCAAGAAAAGAGGATTTGTGAATTGAGGATTGAGTAATCCAAGTACTACAAGTACTCCAGTGGAAGAGACAATTGTGCAATAACATTAGGAAGTATTGTTTACACTACTGCTGTGGTAGTCGTTCCTGTGGTGAAAGAATTTTATGCAAATCTTCATTGAATCAACCAAAGACTCGTCTATGTTTGATTCAAGTGGGTACCATTTACTCCTTCTAGGATAAATGATTTATTCATGATTGAAAGTGTTCCAATTTGCCACTACACAAATTCCGTTCCCACAAGAGTGAAGCCTATCAATACTTGACTGATGAAAGTGAAAATTAGGAGACAAGAGAAGACAGGCATGTAAGTTTTTCTTCTACACTATTGAATCCTAAATTGATGAATTTAAATTTTTTTAATTTTGTAAAGTTACTCCCTACCATGAAAATTAGTAAATTTACAATGGAGACTGCCATTATGAATTATTGCTTTCAAATGGGAAAACCTATTGATGTGGTTTCTATAATTGTGAAATCTATTTTTGGCTTGATTGTGCATGGATCTACTTATGGGTTGGGACATCCTTCTACTATATTACTACTTTGTAGTCAGCCACAAGTGCCTTATGAACATTGGGAGAAAGTGTTTTTTCCTTGGAAGCCCATGGACCCATCTGATTATTATAACTACATTTGGAATGGTGAGGAAAATTATATGAGCATTGTTTTGGATCAACCATTTTAGAGTTCAACACCTTTACAACCCTGCATTCCTGATCGTTCACAAGTTATTCTGAAAGGATCAAGAAAATGGAGAATGAAGATCAGAATATTATGAATGCAATTAATAATATTTTTAAATTTAATGAACATCTTGATTGGAGGATGAAGGAGCATTTTGATCACACTGGAAGCATTAGAGAAGTATGATATTTATGTTTAAGAAGAATGCTTGGATCGAAGAAGATTTGACCAATGAATTTCAATACCGACCTTCTTACAACCTTTATGTGCATCACCAAATCTTGGGAGAAATTCAGGTAGAAGGTAGTAATGATGATGACGAGGAGTAGTGACTCTGAAGACTTAACTTCTAGTAATTGAACTTATATTTTTTTATGTGTGATTGTTATGGATTACTTTAACTTTAAGATGCTTTATGCTTTTCTTGAGTGTTTTTTGTTTATTTTTCAGCGTTGTGGTGTTTTAGTTTGATTTCGACGCTAAAATTTTATGTTGTGTGGCTTGCATCACTTCTTTTCGTGTGGATTGGATATTTGCTTATAAGTGTTGGATTTTATATATAATTGTCAAGTTTTGTGTTGTTTGTGAAAATTATTGTTAGTAGACCACTTGATGATGAAAATTAATGCTTAATAAGGCTAATTAAATGATGGCGTAATGAATAATTGGCTAAATTTGAGAAAATTTAAAAATTTTGAAGAACTGCTCTAGGCGCCGACGGTGCCTGAAGGCTGAAACTTTGGATTTTCTTAAATAACGTGAAATTAGAAAAATTTTTACCCCCTTTAGTCATCTTCTACCTCTAGCCTAGGCCGAAAACTCCCTCTAGGGCTTGATTATACTAGGATTTAAGAAGATTTGAAGAGGAGAAGGACTTAGATTTCATCTGCCCTTGATAAGAGCTTTACTTTGCACTTGACTTTTTTTATTTTCACCTTAGATTACTCCTACATTTTGGAGATCCAAAATTTTGAAGTTTTTGGAGAAAACTTTGAGTGAATCCGTGGTGGGAAGTTCTTACTCATTAGAATTATCTTTGGAGTCTACCACATTGTTATCTTTGAATTTATTTGAGTTTATTTGCACTTTTATAGACTTTATCATAGCTCCAAGAATGAGTATGGGGAAGAGGAGGTTAGATTTTGATGAAAAGAGATCTGCGAATATAGAGGCTCAATATCACTACAATACCTTACTTAGAACAAAGAAGATTTTTCAGGATCTAGCTTTCCAAAGTTCAGGCAGAGTAGTTGAAAAGGGGATTTTTGATCGGCATTGTAAAAATTTTTACTACTTTATCACCAAGGCTATGTTTGGCATAATGCGAGATTTCTATGCTAGTCTGAGGGAAAATTCAGAGGATCATGTTTTTGTACGTGCAAAAATGGTAGAATTTACCCCAGATTGAATTATTTATTTCTACCAGTTTTGTAAGTACACCAAGTTCATTTCTACTGATGCTACTTTTGATGAAGTGATTGTTTATCTGACTGATAGAAAAGGAGTTTGGAAGATGAAGCACAATCAAAAAGTAAATTTTTGTGCTTCAAAGTTAAATGTTCCATTTAAAGCCTGACTCTATTTCATTTCTGGAAGACTATTACCTACTTATCACCATAGTGAAGTGGTTAAGGATAGAGCCTTTTTAATTTTTTATATTCAACAAATGAAAATGATTAATATTGGCTCTCTCATTTTTCAAAATATCTGTACTATTGCTATGGGTGAGAATACTGGTGGTTTAGGGCATCCTGCCCTGATTTTCACTCTATGTGAACAATCAAGAGTTGATTTGCAAAGGAAGAAAAGAAAGGTTGTGCCTCTAAAGCCTATTGGAAGAGCTAATATTAAGATTTATGAATCTCATGTTGGATGGAGATCTGGGATTAGTAATCAAAATATTCCATCTACTTCTGCTACTCCTAATCTCTATGGTATAATGGAACAACTTATGATCCAACAGGGAGATATTTTAAAAATTAAGAATAAGATTGAAGATTTGGAGGCTAGAAATGCATATAATGATTATTTTTGGGTATTAGAAAATGGAATAGGTGCTTGTGCGGCTTATTTTTAGGTTTGTGTGTTGTACTTTAAAAAAAGGGGTCGCCTACAGAAGTTGTCGACGCATTTTAGATTTTATATTTAATTTAAATATATGTATAGTTTTATAAAGAAGCATTTGAATTTGAAAATAACTTTAAGTTTGAAAATTTTAAGATATGAAATCAAACCGATCTCACATCCCAAATAGTTTATATAAACGAGCACCGCATCACAAACCGTGTATCTATCCCGAAGAATAGACACCTCTGCTTGATGATGGGGCTCGATTAAATAAACTAGAAGATTTGTGACATCCGTTTGGCCTGCGAACCAATTTTATAAGCCGACAAGTTCCCCCGCTTAATATAAAAGAATTAAGCAGGGTTTACATTACCTGGGTTTTTAAAGTTCCCTATAAGGGCAAGCCCCTATAGTTAATTACATATTAAATGACGGGAATCATTTAAAAAAACTCTCGATAATGATCAGTGGTTTTGCTCTCAAGAATTTCAAAGTTTAAGGTTTTCAAATAATTGGATTTTGGAAATTTCAAAAGGGATTAGCTCAAATTTGGAACAGTTTATTTTAAGAGTCCAAAGGATGAGAAGTAGGAGAAGCTGAGGATTCAAGAAGAATCTTGGTAACTTCCCAAACTAACTTATTGTTTGGCTTCAATTTAAAGAGTTTATTTAATGTTTCAATCCTGTCAATTTTAATTAATTAGGACTTATATTTGTATGACATAATCATACAAATAGCCTCGAAGATGTGAGGGTTTATGCCGTACCGAACGACTACCTCGGAGTCCTAAGACCAGTTAGGGATTAACTTGTACAATATGATTATGCAAATGCCTAACAAAAAGCTGAGGATTTATTTTGCACTAAGCAAACTACCTCGAAATCCTATGGCTTGGTTATTTAATTCTAAGGAAAGTTTTGTTGAAGTAGACTCAGGTTTTGCTGATGAAGATGGTCGTGCTGCCCACCGTGCTTCGAGCTCCTTGTTGTTGGAGAGGTTTAGTTTTAGAAAGTGAAAATCAGGAGATGAGAGAAGTGTTTTGGTTTAGAGAAATCGTAAAGTTCAAATGTCTTTAATGTTTTATTAGGGGAATCTTAATGTTGATTATAACAACACCGGTTAAGATCCCATTGTTCCATCATTCCGGCACCATTATTTTTATCGGATTCACTTAGTCCAGATGAATTTGCTAAACTTAACTGAATGAGTTCCACACTTTCATTTAGACCGTGGGAAATCCCGTTAGCAACACGTAGGTTACATCATCTGAGGTATCCCGATCATCCAACAAGACATTTTAATTTAGTTATAGTTGTAGTTTTTTATTCTGTTTGTGATTAAATTTTGAGTTGTTTTATATTTTGAATATTGTGGCGGTGAATTTTATCTTATTGTGACTTTTAATTTAGTTTTGGTTTCAGTTTTGTGGCTATCCTAAAAGTTTCAGTTTTCATGCAACAATCTTGTTTAATATGCAAGAAGAGTAAAGTGTAGCTCATATAAATAAATTGCAATAAAGTAAATTGCTATAAAATAAAAGCATACTTGGAGGGTCTTCTCATCATTCCAAGCTGCACTTAAAACACATGTTAAAGCATTTAAATATTTATAACAAGTACATAGGTAAAGCTAAGGGAAGATTCTGGTTGTTTACCAAATTCCTAATCCTATTGCTAGTCATCTCCCATGACGTCTAGGTTCTTATATTTTGTTAAGGATGATTTTCTTCATAAAAGAACAATTAAATTCAATTGTTCTTCTAAAACATCCCATCATATTGAGGAAGTGTTTAGGACGAGTACTAAAAATCTTTTCAATATTTTTGGGATTATTTTTGAGTCCAAATGAATTTTGTTGCACAGGTGAATTAATCATCCCAAAATTTGGTTTAGTTTGTTTCTTGCTCAGTGAATTTGGATGTTTGATTATCCTATAAGTAAAGTGATATTTCACTTGATGGTCCATTTTAGAGTTATAATAATGAAAACCTTTAAGGGGCAAATCATTTTGTTAAAGAATTTAATGATTTAAAGTTGGAATTAGCGATTTAAAGTGATTTAATTTAGTTATGAAATTTTAATGGTTTTAAGTTTGGAATAGTGTTCGAGTAGTTTTAAATTTATTTTAAATCTTTAAACCTTTTTTTTATTATCTTAATATTTCAGATTAATTTTGATGTTTTAAATTTACTTAGAAGTGTTTGAATTTTTCATATATTTTTGAAGGTTTGATTTAGGTTAATTATGATATTTTAGGTTAGTTTTGATTAGCTTAATTTGTTTTATATGCTTAATTATGAATTATTTTAATATTATTTAATATTTAAAATTTGCTTTAAGCTTGTTATTAAGTGATGTTGAATTAATTTTTTAATTTAATTTAATTTAATTGTTAAATCATTTAATATTTTAAATATTAATTTAATTAAGGGTTATTTTCTTTTTTAATCATTTAATTATTAATTTCAATTTTCACTTTGAAATTAATTAAAAGTTAAGTATTATTAAAGTGATTCATTTAGGGATTTTAGTTTAAGTTATTATAGTCTCTCTAAATTATATCCCCATTTTAATAATCCAAGTTTTAACTTATTCTTCCAAAATTCAAATTGTTTAATTAATTAAAATTTACTTTAAATATTTTTAAGATGATTAATGAGTTTCTACCCATTAATTCTCTAGGTTTCAATCATCTATGAGAAAAGTTAAGATCAGATATTTTACCCTCCCTTTTAATTAGACCTAAATATTGATTAGGGTTAAAATCCTTTAATTACCTTTATGCCTCTTTAGGCTTATTTATTTCATAACTCATCAAATTGAGCACAAATGAACTTGAAATTTTTATGTCACTTTACACATATGTCAGTTAAGACATTAGAGGAGAAAATGGGATTTTTCTGAATTTAATTTAATTTATATAATTATCTTGATGAAAAATAGGGATTTTTATCATAAATTCAACAACATGACCAAGGAAAGATTTCTGTCCTTAGAAAAATTATGGGATGTTTCTACTGACTAGAGGACCACTTGGACCAATTTTGGTGATTTTTTGAATTATATTTTATTTATTATAATTATTTTGAGTTTTGGAGTGTTAATTAATTATAAAATAAAATAAAGGTTGAAAATTAAGTTTTATATTTTTCATAAACCTCTCTAACCTCAAGTAGTTCAAAGAAATAAATTTTATAATTTTCTGATTTTTCTTTGATTTATTAGAATTAAATTAGTGAAAAGATTGAAAAATCCATTTTTAATATTAAAATTTGTCTTAAGCATTTAAAATTCAATATCTTTACTTTGAGACTTGGGAAAAATATTTAGTTTGTTCCTAAGTGATTAGGAGTCAAAATATGACATTTTTGTGATTTTTAATGTTTTTGTGATTTTTATTATTTTTTAATTATTTAAAATATTAAAATAAGGTAGAATATGAAGATTTTTAAAAAAATTCCAATTTTAATTTTTTTAGACTATTCTAATATCAGAGAGCCCACAAAACTAATTTTGTGAATTTTTAAAATGTATTTTTGAGTTATGAATTTTTAAAGTTTAATTTTACTCATGTGACTTGATCAATCCATTTAGTGTAGTTAAACATTTCCAATTGATTCCAAACTTTTATGTGAGGTCCCTCTGATCCTAAAGATCAGTGGAGAATTGTTTTCAAGCTCTTTTGATGTGTGGTTAACCCTAATTAATTAAAGTTCAATTTTAAGTAATTAGGCCAATTAGGATTATTCTTAATGAATCAACTCAAAACATAATTATCCTAGGGTCCTCTGGTCCTAAGAAACCTCCCAAAATTTTCCTAGAATTTTCTAAGAAATATACTAATTAATGGAATTAAAATACCAAATACAGTGACATAAACTTGAATAAAACATAACTTGCCATAGAGATAGCCTCTGACCTTGAAAAATTTATGGAATGTTCCCAAGATCAAAGGCTTCAAAAGCCCTATGGTCTCATGCCATTGGTGAATTGTCTATGTAAATGGAGAATTAAAATACTGAAATGAGTAAATAATTAATTAAAAATAAAATACTCTTCAAATTGACTTAATTCGTTTTCCACATTATTTTCCTCTGTTCACTGAGCAAGAGGGTATTTTTATTTTATTTTTGTGATTTTTCTACACAAAGATATGGATTTTTTAAGTTTCAGGTATTTAATTAAATCAAAAAATCCATATTTATATACTTATCCACGCGGCGCCGAGTCATCCTCGACAGCTCCGAAACCCCATGCGTCGCCTCCCTATTCGACGCCGCCATCTGACTCAGTGCTCCGGGGGCCCACGATTCGCGTATCGTTCTCTGGTCCGACGCAATCTGGACCATCCACTCGATACACGCGAGATCGGACGGTGCCTGGTCATCGTCTATGACTGGTGTGCACCCATGACCATCCACACTAAAACCCTAAGATCTCTCTCATTTCTCAACGGATTTTTCGTGTTCTTATAATCTATGGATTCGCCTTGAAGAGACGAACACATCCATACAGTTTACATGCATTAAAATCAACTCAAACGAAATGGAGAATCGCTGGAAGCTCTCGGGGAGGAGGAGTGTCCATACCTTGGTTCAGGAGGTGAGGCCTCAACTGAATGTGCTCGGCACGTTTGCTGGAGTTGGAGGAGCCTGGGGATGAAACCTCTGGCCCTGTCGAATTTTCTAAGTACAACTTCCACCAAGCCCGATTTCAAAGCTTGACCGATAGAGAGAATGGCTGGCCTGGTGAGGGGGCTTCCACTAGGGAACTTCTTCTCCTGGTCCTGTGCAGGTGTGGGTGAGTTTAATTTGATTTTGGTGGAGGTTCCAGGGATGTCCTGTTATGAGCTGAGAATTGAGCTCCAAAATTGAGCTCAATCACTGGGATTTAGGGCAAGAGAACAATGGGGATGGATTACTCTTAGCTAGGGGAAGCTCTGTGAGGAGTTTGGAGGAATTCTGTGAAGGTTGATTACAGCCAACCTTTTGGCCGAGAGGGGGTTGCTTGTTTAAATAGCCATGGCTAGAGCTTCCTAGGGGCAATTGATGGCTGGGATCAGCTGCCTAAGGGAGGAGATGAAGAGCTATGGTGGCCAATTGGAGTGGGGCAGCTCAGCAGGTGAGATTTGAATTTTTTAGCTTATTCCAAGCTCCTCAGCCATAGTGTTTTTCGGTGGCCTGGTGGCTGGCCGGCCATGGTCAGGTCACCATCTGACTCAGGGGAGTCAGGGTTGAGGTTTGGTGTAGTCAATTGGCTTTGGACAAGTGTCTAAGGTTTGGTTTAAATGGAAAGGGGGGAGGATAATTTTGGCTTGATTTGGTCCAAGGCATGGTTTAGGCTAGGTGCACCTCCCCAAGGCTTGACTTTGGGTTGGGAGGAATCATTTGGGTCAGCCAAGAGAGAGTGCTGAGGTCTCTTTCCATGGTGAGGTGGCTAAGCTTGGTTTAGAGTGTGACATGAATATGGTTAAAAGGACTTAATGAAGGATTTGGAAAGAATCCCCTCTTCTTGCCATTAATGGCTTGGTGAGGTGGAAAGTGGCTTCCACGGCTTCCATGTGGCTTGCACATGGCTCAATGGCTCACATTTGGCTTGGAAAAGGTTTGGTCAATTTCATAACAATGGATTTTAAGGGTGGGTTATGGATATTTTGGTGGAAATTTTGATGAAGCTCTATTTAGAATTATTTGATCATTGGTTTAGGACTTAGGGATGGTTTTAATTGAATGCATGATGAAGAAGAGTGTCAAATGGACTTTGGATGAATTTTTGGGCTTTTGAATTTGGTGGAAGTGGGCTTTTAGAATGGTTTAAGAAAATGGGCCTTTAGGTTTGAAAACAAATTGGTGGATGGAAATTTTGTGAAGGATTGGGCCAAACAAATGTTGGGTTTAGTTTAGGGATGTGTCATGAGTGATTTGAAACAAATTTGAGGTGATTTGGAGTTGAATTGGGTTTGATTTGGGACTTTTTGGTAAAGGGGTCAAAGTAGGTCCAATTGGGCTAACTTGGGCTAAGGTTGGGCTAATGTTAGATTTGATGTAAAATTAATGTTGGGAAATGTTTATGGGAGTATCACAAAGAGTTTTCCACTTTGTTTGGGCTTTGATTTTGAGATTTGGGCCCATTTGGGTTTATGGTGGGTTTAGGCCAAAATTAAGGATTTTTGTTTTGGGTTAGGTTTGGGTGGAGTTTAGGCTCAAATTTAGGGCAAATCTTGTTAGTGTTTTGCTTTTGGGGATATTAGGAAGGTTTAGGAATAGATTTGGGGTTAATTGGAGCTGAATTGGGTTGGTTTGGGCTAGGTTTAGGTCATGGACCAAAATTGGGCTTTAAGCTTCAAATTGGAATTTGATGCAAATGTCAATCAAATTGGACTTGTATTTGGTTTAAATTGATATTGAGGATATTGAATTTAAGTTTAGAATTGGATTGGATCAACATTGAGGTCAATTGGGTTGATTTAGTGGGACATTGGGTCCACTTGGGTTAAAAATGGGTCAAATTGGGGGTTTTGGTAAAAGTAGGTTAAATTGACAAATTGGCCTATGGTGTAGTTGAACAAAATGAAATTGGGAATATTTGGGATTTTCTGGAATTTTCTGGGAATTTTCAGAATTTATGGATTTTTTGGTTAAAAAGGTCATTTTGGGTATTTGGAGGGTATTGGGGGGGTATTTTTGGAAATTTTGGTATATATGGCTAAGGATAATCAATTTGAGTGAAGGAGAATATTTAGGACTGATTTTAATGAATTTTGGGTAATTTAGGAAATTTTGCAAATTTTGGGTAGTTTCATGGACATTTGGTAGGTTTGGTGGGTGTAGGGCCCCGGAGGTCAAAAATTGAAATTTTGAAAAAAAAAAGATTGATCAAGTTTGAGTAGAATGGAATCACTTTGGTTGAGCCATGAAGCCATATCAAGCTCATAAGAGCCATCAGAGGACTCATTTGAGTCATTTACTATGTTGTTCCTAACCCTCTTAGCCAAGGGCCTAGGGGTAAAGGTCCATCCATTTGAATTACCTACATGAGTCAGGAAGTAAAGCTAGGTATGAATGATTTTAGGACTTGGAATTTGTTTGAAAGTGTAATGTGCGCAGGTCAACCCTCACCAGACCAGGCCACCCAGGGTAGTCCTAAGGCCAAAGAGTCCTATAGGCAACTCATCCTTTAAACCTCCATATTTGATCTTAACCCTCCAAGTGACTTAGGGGTTTACAATCAAACTTATGGAGTTTATAGGGAGTGAAGAGGTGTTTAAATTTCTAAGTGGTGGGTTCCATTTCTAGTCCTCTAAGATAGTCAAAGGGAAAGCCTAAGGCTAGATCCTAAGTAGTAAGGAGAGAGAAGAGAAAAGTCCTCATCAAAAATGAGGTCAACAAATGGACCCCCAATAGGTGTGGTGTGCTAACCAAGCACACAGCGCGTTTGGCATTGACCGAAGAGATCAACAAAACCAACACAGATGTCTAAGTGACATACTTAGAACAGAGTAGAAATAAATTTCCGCTGGGGAGTATCGAGTACATCTCCAAGACTGGAGATCCCTGAACTCTCGCCGGGGAAAAGAAAAGGAGGTGAATTCCAGATCATAAGATCTGGGGAAATTTGATTTAGATTTTGCTTTATTTTCTCTTTTAAGTTTTAATGTGTGACTTTAGATTTCGATTTGTTCTGAGTTTCAATTTCGATTGAGGTTTAATTTAAAAATCAATTAAAGGAAATATAGATTTGAAATGAGAATTGAAACCTAGGTTCCAACCTCAGATTGCGAAGAGAACTGGAATTTAGGTACCAGCCTCGGAAGGAGAGAGTCAGAGTTTAAGTATCAATCTCAAGAAGAGAGTTGGAATTTGGTTCCGATCTCGAAGGTTTAAAGAGAACTGGATTCTAGTTCCAGAAGGTTTAAAGAGAACTGGAATTTGGTACCAGTCTTGAAGGTATAAAGAGAACTAGAATCTGGTTCCAGTCTCGAAGGTTTAAAGAGAACTGGAATCTTGTTCCAGTCTCGAAGGTTTAAAGAGAACTGGAATCTGGTTCCAGTCTCGAAGGTTTAAAGAGAACCGGAATCTGGTTCCAGTCTCGAAGGTTTAAAGAGACCGGAATCTGGTTCTGGAATCTGGTTCCAGTCTCGAAGGTTTAAAGAGAACTAGAATCTGGTTCCAGTCTTGAAGGTGAACCAGACTCTAAGGTTTAAAGAGAACTGGAATCTGGTTCCTGTTTCGAAGGTTTAAATGGTTGAAATTTGCTTTGGAGATTTGAGTTTAGAGGAAGATTTGGAATGAGACGTGAAAGTGTTTCACGTCCCACGAGGATCGATCAAAGTCTGATTATTTGGCGAAGGATATGAATTCATGCCATCAGAACCAAATCAAAAATTTTTGTGTTCTGTGTCAGTAAAATCAGTCGACCTTCTCAAAAGAGGGAAGGAAATATGGAGAGTCAAAAAGAGATTTGAGAATAGCCGAAGGCTGGGGATTTCAAATTCAAGAATTTGTCTTAGTCGCTTGTGATTTGATTTTTAGCTTAATTTTCAATTTAGAGTCCATTTTTATTTAGAGTTCGTGTTTATTTGTAATTTGTTTTGACATTTAGATTTTTTAAAAGAGAGTTTTCATTTATTTTTATTTTTCCTTTGTTCTTTATTCAAAGTTTTTTTAATTTAATGGTGTTTCCCAGTCAATTTGCACAAAAAGAGGTGAAGGCAAAACATGACATGGTCACTTTCATTCCAATCTTGTTGAAAATACATCATAAAACTTGATCCAAAACATGATGATATTTTCTTTGAGAATTTAATATCTCATACAATCCATATAAATCCAAAACGAATTGTATAAGATTCTTGCAAATTGTTTCTAAAAGAGTCTGCGAAAATCCATGTCTGAATAGTGAGATACATGGATAATAACATCACCTTCCAAGCCACCCTTGGTAGGAATGCCGTACGGATGTGCTTTGGAGGTGTGCTATCTCTCATGTAACTCACAGCTCGTAAGGCCGGAGACTCTCTAACTCTGGATCTGGCTGAAAGTGAAAAGGAATCTTTCTATCATCCATTCTCCTAAAAGTAACAGAGATCCACTCAACAGGCACTCCTGGAATGCAATGCTTTGCGATGTTCGCTCCATTCCCTTTTAACACCATGACGGAACCTACCGGTAGTGGTATCTCTACTGGCCCTCGGAATTCTCCGGGGCCTGCTATCCGGAGGTCAGATCCGAACATGATATTGCACTGGTTGACAAAAGACACTGTGCAGAAAGGTCTAACGAAATCATGATGGTCTATGTGTGGAGGTATGCAGTGGCCCTCCTTGTAGATGTTAATGATGCAGTTGTTGGGTATGCAATCTACATGAAATACCCTCCATGTTATCATCCTTTTTACCATTCTCTTGATAATATTCGACATTGGATCCACCTCACTGCGACGGAGTATCCCTGATAGATTTCCTTTTCTGTCTACCGCGAAGTTGTAGAAACATCCGCACTGGATCGTAACTCTTCCTTTTCCTGGCATCCATCTTCGGGGTTCTGAATAAGTTTTCTCCCTTAGAAGACCAGCTCGGCCCATTTTCTGAAGTTCAATAATGCAGTCTACAATTTGCTGTTGTTCGTAGTCCGAAAACAAATCTGTATGCAACTCAAGGCCTTCCAATATGTTAATCCTCTTGCCACGGATTCTTTCGAAGTATTCAAAAGTTTTCTTTTCAACTTTATGCATCTTTTCCAGCTCATACTCCGAAATTATCTGCAACTGGCGAGGTCTAGTAACGTACTGTGGGATGTATGGTTCAACCCCAGCACGTTCTCCTGCATGTCTCGGCTCCTCGGAGATAATCTCTGTCGAGACATTCTTCGGGGTTGCTTTCGCAACAAGATTCTTTAAAACTGGTGCATTTGTCTGGCATCGTGGCACAGATTCTGTTTCTGATCTCCTTGGGATTTCCTTTATCTGTTCTGCTTTCCTTGGAGTTGATCTCCTCTTTTCTGGTTCCTGACGAACCAATTTCTTCGGGGTATTTGTATTGACGGTAATAACTGTCTCTTCATGTTGATCTGCTGCTAACTTGGTTAACATCTTGCGAATGCGGCGATTCTTGTTCCTCCACTGGGTGGTAGTGAGAGTAGCTCTCCTTACCCCTTGGACTTCTACGTGCATGGCGCTGACAAGCCTGCCCTCTGCTGTAGCAACCACGGACTTTACATTCTTGTCCTCTCCCGTTGCATGAGCGGTATTTACTTTTCTCTTCTTGCTTGTAGATGGTTGACTTGAGCCACCCAATTTCATCACTGTATGGCTGCGAAGCTCTTCTCGATTAATCGGAGTCCAATCATTTTCTTCGTATTGTAGCCCGACTGGTGTGAAGTCAGAGTCGATCTCAATCACGGCTCCATCATTCATCCTCATTTTATCGAGTGCTAGAATCACGCCATTCTTAAAGTTCAGAACCAACCGCCCGTTCGACATTTCCCTGCGAAAAACAAGGAAAGGATCAGGGGCTGTACCAAGAACAAGAACAGTAGAAAAAATTAATTGTTTATTAATGAAGAGCTTTTTATTCGTTTATTCAAAATTTAAATAAGAGTAGGAAAAGATGAAGAAAGATCAAAAGTGAGACTCGATTTGAAAGGAAGGATAAAAACTTTATTGTCATGATTTCACATGTTTTCTTTTAACATTTTTTTTAAACGATTTTCTTTATCATCCACTTTTTTTATTTATATTTTTAGGTTCGGACCCAGTCATAAGTAATTACTATGCCCGTGCTTCTAGGAATGAGAATTCATCCTTCGAAACATCAGGTTGTGTAATACTTCTTTAGATATTGTCCATTAATTGGAAGCATAGGTCGTTCTCCACGGCAATTTACAAGCTGGTAGGAACCTCCTGAGTAAACTGTCTAGACCACGAATGGCCCTTCCCAAGTCAGTTCAAATTTACCATCTATTTTGCGATGTGCAAGAATAGGTCTTCTGAGAACCAAAACCATGTCACCGACTTTGAATGTCCTTGGACGGACTAATTTATCATGGGTCTGGATCATCATGGCTTGATACAGTTCCAAATTTTGCTGTGCTGAAAGTCTTTTCCCTTCCAAGCTTTCCAACTCTTCTAATCATAGTTTTGCATTTTCTTCTGCAGTGATCTTTTCTGCAACTGCAATTCTGAGAGACGGAAGCTGAACCTCTAAGGGTAGAATGGCCTCGGACCCGTACACTAAGGCGTAAGGCGTAGACTGGGTGGGAGTTCTGAAAGTCATCCTGTAGGCCCATAAGGCTTCTAACAACTTCTCGTGCCAATTTCTCTTGTTTTCATCCAAAGTTTTCTTTAGGATTTGGACGAGAGTTTTATTATAAGCCTCGGCCAAGCCGTTCACTCTTGGGTAGTAGATTGTTGAATAGCATCAATCAATCCCGTGTCTTCTGACAAAATTGTTGATCTTCGTGCTTCTGAATGCGGACCCGTTATCTGAGATAATTCTGCGCTGTACCCCAAAACGGTAGATGACTTGATCGTTGAAGAACTATAGCACGTGATGTGCTTTCACTTCTGTGAGCGGTACTGCTTCTGCCCACTTAGAAAAGTAATCTGTAGCTGCAAGAATGAAGCGATGTCCTCTTGAAGAAGGTGGTTCTATCGGACCCACAATATCTGTGCCCCAACACTCAAACGGCCACGACGCGATGTCGGATGTAGAACATTTGGAGGTTGATGTAGAACCACTCCATGCACTTGGCACTGATGACAACTTTTGGCAATCTTCATGCAATCGGTCATCATTGAGGGCCAGTAGTACCCTAGTCTTTTAATCTTCATTTTCATTTTCGGACCCGATTGATGAGCGCCACAAAGTCATGAGTGTACTTCTTTGACAATTTCACGAGCCTCGGACCCGCTCAAGCATCTTAGCCACATCTAATCAAAAGACCTTCTGTATAACGTGTTGTTTATTAATGCGTAAGACAGAGTTCTTTTCTTGATTTGATGGGCTATCGACTTATCATCTGGTAAGTTTCCTGTTTGCAAGAAGTCTATTAATGGTTGCCGCCAATCTTCTGTAACTTCGTTACTGCTGCAACCGATTCTTTTTCTTTTCCTTCTGATTTGTGCATTCTATCCATGTCGAGCTGTGATAGGACCTGTCATCCTTGAACTGTCATTTCAACTGACTCATCCTGTAAGCAGGCAAATTCTTTTGCAAGGCGGGCTAACGCATCTGCGAGAGCATTTTCTCTTATGGGAATCTCGTAGATCGTTGCATTCGAAAACTGCTCTAACAATTTCATTGCGTACTGGAAGTACTGCTCAAGTCTTGGTTTTAGAATTCTGTACTGTCTAGCGACCTGTTGAATGATCAACTGAGAATCTCCGTAGATATTGATATTCGTGATCCCCATCTGAATGGTTAATTCCAAACCGGTTATAAGGGCTTCGTATTCTGCCTCGTTATTTGTACACGGTTCTGTTAGATGGT
Source organism: Papilionanthe hookeriana x Papilionanthe teres (assembly GCA_022702705.1). Classification (NCBI taxonomy): domain Eukaryota; kingdom Viridiplantae; phylum Streptophyta; class Magnoliopsida; order Asparagales; family Orchidaceae; genus Papilionanthe; species Papilionanthe hookeriana x Papilionanthe teres. The sequence continues at coordinate 134,308,910 of CM040425.1, read as the reverse complement.
AGGAATACCTTAACATCCCCCGCTCCGGTGTTATAAAAATTAATTTGATTCCTGCCTTACCGGGCACTATCGTTTGCAATTCTTTATCTTTCTGTGCTGAAGATGCTCTGTCGAAGTACAGTTCCCAATGTTGATCATCGGGGTCTTCTAGGCTCATTATCTACTCGTCTGGCAAGTCGTCGTTGAGAAGCGATTCTGCCGGTAAAGGGTGTGCTGCGAGGAAGTTTGCTAGGACTTGTCCCTTTACGGCACGAAGCGACACGAAAGTTATATCGAATTGCAATAGTATCATCAACCACCTGGCAAGTCTGCCGGAAAGCGTCGGTCGGGTCATCAAATATTGCAACGGATTAAACTTCGAAATAAGGTTGACCTTATGAGAAAGCATGTAGTACCTGAGCTTCTGTGTGGCGAAGATCAGGGCCAAACAATGCTTCTCAATAGGAGGATACTTTACTTCCGTCAGAATTAGACGACAGCTTAAGTAGTAGAGAGCATTTTCTTTTCCCTCGTCATTGGCCTTGGCTAGCAGGGCTTCGAGAGAGTCGTCTAGAGTTGCAGTATAAAATATCAACGGTCTACCCGAGACTGGGGCTGCTAAAATAAAAGGTGTAATTAAATACTGTTTAATGTCACCGAAGGCATGTTGACATTTGGAGTCCCAAGTAAACTTGGCATCCTTCTTAACTAAAGCAGAAAACGGCTGACACCTTCCTGAAAAATTCGAGATAAAGCGTCGAAGATATGTCAATTTTCCTTGAAAGGATCGTAGTTGTTTCAAGGTTTTGGGAGGCGGCATTTCTAAGATAGCTTTAATCTTCTCCGGATCGATTTCAATTCCACGATGTCGAACAACAAATCCTAAGAATTTCTCAGAGGTGACACCGAAGGCGCATTTTAGAGGATTCATCTTAAGGTTAAATTGTCTTAATCGCTCGAAAACAATTCTCAAATCATACAAATGATCTTCCTTTAATTTGCTCTTGATGACCACATCATCCACGTAGCACTCGACTTGGTTGTGAATTAGATCATAAAAAATCCTTGTCATTGCTCTTTGATAGGTTGCTCCTGCGTTCTTTAATCCAAACGAAATCAATGTGTAGCAGTATACCCCGATCGACGTTTTGAAGGCTGTAAGCTTTTCATCTTCTGGTGCCATCTTTATCTTGTTATATCCTGATGATCCATCAATGAATGAGAAGACTTCATGTGTTGAAGCAATGTCGATCATCAATTCTGGAATGGGTAGCGGGAATTCGTCCTTTGGACATACTTTATTCAAATCTCTGAAATCCATGCAGATTCTGATCTGACCATTCTTCTTTCTGACCGGTACCACATTGGCTAACCAAGTTGGATATTGTTCCTCACGGACAAATTTAGCGTCTATTAGCTTCTTAACTTTTGCTATAACTTGTTGTTCAATCTCCAGACGCATTCTTCTCGGAGCTTGTCTAACTGGAACGGTAGTGGGATCTACTCCTAACTTGTGAACTGCGACTTTTGGAGCTAATCCTGACATTTCATCATAACTCCAAGCAAAACAGTCCTTGAATTCCATCAATAGCTTGATTATCTCTTCGGAGTCTTCTTTATTGAGTAAGGAGCTAACAAAGGTCGGCCTAGGCTCTTCGCTAGTACCTAAGTTAACTTCCATTAACTCGTCTATTGTAGATTTAATTTCTTCTTCAAATTCTGGCGGAGCATCTCCGATTGGTAGATCTTCGAGATCTTCTGAAGCTTCCAAGCAGTCTTCATTAGGCTCGCAAGTGACAACCAAGAAAAATCCCGTATCGTCAACTGATCCTACCGTGCCGAATCCGAGACCATGTTTTGAATTGGGAGGCCGGCTGGCATTATTCCATAATTTTTCAAAGTGTGTGATTGACCTTTTGTCCATCGTTTAGGTAAGACACCACGTTGAATTAAATTTTGAACACAGGGAGAATACCACTCAAAAGGCAATTCCATTAATTCAGATGAAGTAACATCTTCAAATTGTACATCTTTTTCAATATTTGAAGAAGAAGCACCACGGTAGAACTTGATCGGCTTAGCACCACCACCATGCACTTCCTTGACCACCATACCCTGGATCTTATTAGAATGGATCGGGGTCAAGGTCATAGTATGTACATAATGGTTAATCTTCTCGTACATTGATTTATATTCTTCATTCTTTTCATCTTCGAGAGAGATCTTGAACTAGGGTCTTTTGAGTTACTGTTGTTTCTTCTTTCTTGATTTCTTCTTCTTTAGAACTGTTCTCCCACTCAATGTCGATGACTGGTTTCTTCTGTCCAACTATTCCAATGTCTCTTCCACGACCTCGTCCCCGGCCTCGACCTCGGGTGCGAGTTCTGGAGAAACTTCACCATCTCGCTGTAAGGGAGTGGTGAGTAACTATTGGACTAGAATTTCAGGCTCTTCATCATCTTGAACTTCTTTTGCTTCATTTGGTATGACATTTCTGGAGAAAATTGTTTTCTTCGTAGGCGTGTAATAGGCTGCATCTTCGTGAATTCCATTCATGTACGGAGAACGACTTCAAGTCACCTTTGATACATTGTTCTCCTCCTTCATAATATTTTATGCACTGGTGCAAAGACGACGGTACCATCGGTTCTCATGGATCCATGGCCGACCCAGTAGAGCGTTGAATGATGTTTCAGAATCAATTATGTGGAATTTTGCGGTTGTCTTTGCTAAGTCACCGGCCTTCATTAATAGTGTTATTGATCCAAGTGCTCTTTCTCCTTTCTGATTGAACCCTCTTAATAACATCTTCTCTGCTTCAAGTTCGCGAGCATCAATTTCCAAATATGCTAACGTTCGAAGGCTCATTATGTTGATTGATGCTCCCGGATCAACCAACACCCTGGAGAGCGTAAACTTTCTAATAGTGACTGAAATGTACAACGGTCGGTTGTGATCAGCTGTTCCCAGTAATAGATCATTGTCCGTGAAGTTAACACCTCGCTGTTCTTTTAATGAGCAAACCTCGTCTAAGGAATTACTGGCCATTTGAGCTAAACAAATTTCTGGATCAAGTAAAGCCTTGATCAGAGTTTCTCTCATCACCTTTGACAGGATCAGAGCGTCATAGATGCTCAATTTGGCTGGTAGCTTCCTAAGATTGGCTAGCACGTTATAGTCCACTTTATTACCATGTTTCTCGGTTTCCTCCCGAATAGGTAATTCTTTTGTTGGGGTTGGCTCCTCTTGAGCAACCACTTGCTTTCCTTTATCCTTTGGACCCATTCCCAAAGGTAGAACTTTTCCGCTTCATAAGTTGACTTCAGTTATTTCTTCTGAATTTGGTATTGAATCTGCCGGTGTCTACCCTTGAATCGAAATGACTGGCACTTCTGGCTTTGCTTCGGAATCTGATGAGTCTAATTCTATCGCAATCGGAGCTCCTCAAAATTCACAAATAGACTCGTCGCTTGTTGAGCTTTCGTGGCCATCTTTATGAACGTCTTCTCCTTCGTCGTGATCATTAAGGTTTAGTATGATTTGAGAAACGTTATTTATATCGGAATCGAGATCCGGATTAGCTTGGTTTTTGTTAGTTACGTAATCATTAGAAACAGTCAAAACGTAGCCAACACCAAAACTCTTATCATTATAAGATCCCGCCGGGGCGAGCAAATAATTATACAGAGTCAGAGGTTCGAGGGATTTCTCCCCTGAATCGGAAATAACGATCCTAGGATAAGTAGCCCCTAGTCTACCCTTCGGAGCCTCGATCTTCTTCTCTTCTATGATCTTCTCCTCCTTCTGAGGCGGTTCTTCGATCGAAAGCGATAGTGCCAGCTCGGCAGGTTTCAAACTTTGAGTTCAAGCGCGCACCGAAGCGGTCTGGAAGTGATCCAAAATTTTCTTTGAAGACTTTGTCCAGACAGAACTCCATCCATCGTGGGTCGTGTAAGGGTCTATCGGAACAATAGGATCCATTGAAATAATATTGAAATAACAATAGGATCGTTATGTTCCCTTTCCAGAGATTGTCGTCAAGCCAAATCTTGAAAGTGATGCAATCCTTTATCTTATGCCTGAGCATCCGGTGGTAAGGGCAATCTTTTGGATGATCTTTCTTATTGACTTCTTCCGGCCTTTTGGGCTCTGGTAGCTGAAAATCGGGTGTCTTCATTAAACTGCGGAACATCTTCGCTACTGCTTCAGTTTTGAATGGATATTCCTTATTTAGAAAATCTTTCAGGGTACGCTGTGGATGAGGCGGTTGTTCATAATGCTGAGGCGACTGATAGCTCGGTTGAGGCTGTTGATAACCCTGCTGAGGTTGTTGGTAAGTACGTTGCGGTGGTTGATAGCTAGGCTGTGGCCGCTCTGGCTGTATCTGTACTGGCTGCTTGCCCTTATCTACTGTCGCGACGATTCTGGACTTCTTTTTGAATGTTTTCACCGGTTTCTGTTTATCGATCTTGTCCATGAAACTTAGCTGCTTTGCTTCCTCTTGTAAGCTCCCGGCCTTGCTAAGCAGCTTCTCGAAAGTCTTGATTGTAAATCCTTTAAGGAGAAGTGCTATCGGGCCATGGATGCTTTTCAGTAAAATACCGATCGCATGCTGTTCCTGAAGTTGTGTTTCACACTTCATGCTTAAATTTCTCCATCGAAGTATGTAATCCACTAGAGTTTCGTTCGGTTTCTGGTGCTCCACCACTAGATCACCGATAGTGATGTGGTGTCGAGCCCCGACAAACAGCTTAACGAAGAGGTTTTCCAATTCTGCAAAGGTCTTAACTGAGCCATTTGGTAATTCTGCATACCAGTCGAAGGCGATCCCTGACAAACTGTTGACAAACTGACGGAAGAGTAAAGCGTCACTCCCACCGGCATTGCATCAACTAGCATGGAAATGTGCGACATGCTGCCGGGGGTTTCCCGTGCCATCAAAAGTCTTGAACAGAGGTGGTACGAAGCCTTTTGGAATTGGACGACTTCAAATTCTTCAGGGTAAGGTCTATAAATCTGAATAGATGCTCCACTCTTGGATTGTGCTAAAGCTTCTAACACCTGCTGTTCTACCATGTTTTTAATGCCTTTTCGGGAATCATGCTCTGTGCAGAATCCTTCTTTGGTGGCTCATCTCCGTTGACGGATGTGATCTCTTTTCCTCCATCTACAATATGGATGATTTTTAGGGGTATTTTTTTCTAAGATTGCACCTGAATTTGGAGAGTGGCTAAAGCAGTAGCCATCTCTTCCATCCTCCTTGCCATCTGGGAAATTGTGTCATCTTTTTCCTGAAGCTGTGCTCTCATCGCTTCTGGTTCATCTCTTTCTGCAGCTGCTGGAGCACCTTGCGAAGCTGACGATGCTCGTGTTTCAACCATGTTGACCTCGGCATACTCTTCATCCATGAACTCTGATGAATCAACTTCATTTTCCAACTTTTCCCCTCTTTCTTTTGCCAATCGTCGGATATCCGTCCTTAGCTTTCCTATAGCATCCTCGAGGGGTCTCTTCCATACGGTCTCGCGGTTGTCGTGTGACGACTGTTGAACTTCCTTTCTGGGAGTTTCTTTTATTGCAGTAGCACTTCCCCAGAATGCTCCGATGGTTTCGGTTCACCAATAATAGGTTGCCACACCATTGTTCTCGCAGTATGTGGCCTAGGACCAGATGGTCGGTCGGCTGTGCGTATGTAGGTCGTGTCCTCCCAAATATGGTGTCCCGATACAATAACAGGCAAACTCCTTTTGTTGGCTCATGCCTTTTTTCTTGGGTTTTCCTTAGCAATGACCGGGTTTTATTGCGGTCCAAGGTGGGATTTGGCTGGCACCCGTTTCATTCTCCTCAGAATCTCAGATACGAGGCATCTCTCTTTCTTTGCTAACTTTTCTACTACAGCTTGCAGTCGAGTGAGCGGCATAGCCCTAGCTCTTTTTCTTTTCTGTCATTCTTGTAATATGCAGGTCGGGGTAACGCAGCAGCGATCCTCCGGGCATCTTCTTCATCTGATGCAGCAGAGAGGGGGTGAAACCTACTCCCTTCCGACAGAGGTATATACTCAGGCAGTTCAGGGATCTCTTCCAGGAAAGCAACTTCAGCGGCATTAGCTTTCTCAATCCTAGCTATCTTTCTACTTATAATTCTCCTTTGAGTCCGAGTTAGGGGTGCAACTCTTGAACTAGACCCAATCTCAAAAACAGATGGTATTGCAGCAAAATCCGTACCCTCCACGGCGGCAGGTTCATTATAGACTTGGACTCCCTTCCCTTTCAGTTGGGCGGGAATTGAGGCTGGTGTAGAGATGACTAGACCGGTGGGGGTAGAGATTACAGTCCTCTTACGAACAGTGGTATCTTTTTCAACTAGATTCGCAGGGGAGGGAATTCTTGAGTCGACTTCAGGTTGAACTCAATCAGGGGTTTCTCAGCTTCTGGCGCTTTGTCCATTAGTGTAAAAAGAGTGACGTCAGCGAACTTGATTTCTGTGTTGTTAAATCCTTGTCCAAAATGGATGATTCCATTGTCGGGCAGCTCATCCTTGTAAACGGCGAAGTCTATTCCATTGGTGAAGGAGAAGATTAAGTTAGGGGCAGACATTTTCTGCAGGGTAGATTCTGAGTATTAGTCCCGAATTATGCTTCCTTTTGTCACAAAATTTAGGACGAAAAAGAAAGAGTCCGAACACATTTTCGTTTATCTTAATGCATTTGCGATCTAAAAGAGTTTTTTTTATTAAAGGTTGTTTATTAGAAGATTTGTTTGTTAGGAACGAAATGTTTAAAGAATGGAGGTTTATAGAAAAAGGAAGGGACCCGGTTCGGAATTGAAAAGGGAGAGAAAGTCTCGTAAGGCTTCTCAATCCGAAAGACCGCTCCTAAGCTAACACCTATTGGGGGTCCACCCCACCTCTTAAGAGGTAAAAGGATTTCAGAACCTCTCTGTTTAGGGGTGTCTAAACAGTGGCTCCTAAATCCAAAAGGGAGTCGACTATACTTGCTCAAGACAGAAAAGAGCGAGGTATGCCAACGAAAGAATGATAGTTTGGTCCACTAGGGATATGGACTCACTATCGATTTATGAAAGCAAAACCATCTGATTAGGATGGAGAGAAGAACTAGTCCCCAGCGGAGTCGCCAGAAGTTGTGCGGCTTATTTTTAGGTTTGTGTGTTGTACTTTAAAAAAAGGGGTCGCCTACAGAAGTTGTCGGCGAATTTTAGATTTTAAATTTAATTTAAATATATATATATATAGTTTTATAAAGAAGCATTTGATTTGAAAATAACTTTAAGTTTGAAAATTTTAAGATATGAAATCAAACCGATCTCACATCCCAAATAGTTTATATAAACGAGCACCACATCACAACCGTGTATCTATCCCGAAGAATAGACACACTGCTTGATGATGGGGCTCGATTAAATAAACTAGAAGATTTGTGACATCTGTTTGGTCTGCGAACCAGTTTTATAAGCCGAAAAGTTCCCATACTTAATATAAAAGAATTAAGCAGGGTTTATATTACCTGGGTTCTTCAAGTTCCCTATAAGGGCAAGCCCCTATAGTTAAATACATCTTAAATGACAGGAATCATTTAAGAAAACTCTCGATAATGATCAGTGGTTTCGCTCTCAAGAATTTCAAATTTTAAGGTTTTCAAACAATTGGATTTTGGAAATTTCAAAAGGGATTAGCTCAAATTTGGAACAGTTTATTTTAAGAGTCCAAAGGAAGAGAAGTAGGAGAAGCTGAGGATTCAAGAAGAATTTTGGCAACCTCCCAAACTATCTTATTGTTTGGCTTCAATTTGAGAGTTTATTTAATGTTTCAATCCTGTAAATTTTAATTAATTAGGACTTATATTTGTATGACATAATCATACAAATAGCCTCAAAGATGTGAGGGTTTATGTCGTACCGAACGACTACCTCGGAGTCCTAAGACCGGTTAGGGCTTAACTTGCACAATATGATTATGCAAATGCCTAACAAAAAGCTGAGGATTTATTTTGCACTAAGCAAACTATCTCGAAATCCTATGGCTTGGTTATTTAATTCTAAGGAAAGTTTTGTTGAAGTAGACTCAGGTTTTGCTGATGACGATGGTCGTGCTGCCCACCGTGCTTCGAGTACCTTGTTGTTGCAGAGGTTTAGTTTTAGAAAGTGAAAATCAGGAGATGAGAGAAGTTCTTTGGTTTAGAGAAATCTTAAAGTTTAAATGTCTTTAATGTTTTATTAGGGGAATCTTAAAGTTGATTATAACAACACCGGTTAAGATCCCACGGTTCCATCATTCCGGCACCGTTATTTTTATCGGATTCACTTAGTCCAGATGAATTTGCTAAACTCAACTGAATGAGTTCCACACTTTCATTTAGATCGTAGGAAATCCCGTTAGCAACACGTAGGTTACATCATCCGAGGTATTCCCGATCATCCAACAAGACGTTTTAATTTAGTTATAGTTGAAGTTTTGTGTTCTGTTTGTGATTAAATTTTGTGTTGTTTCATATTTTGAATGTTGTGGCGGTGAATTTTATCTTATTGTGACTTTTAATTTAGTTTTGGTTTCAGTTTTGTGGCTATCCTAAAAGTTTCAGTTTTAATGCAACAATCTTGTTTAATATGCAAGAAGAGTAAAGTGTAGCTCATATAAATAAATTGCAATAAAGTAAATTGCAATAAAAAAAAGCGTACCTAGAGGGTCTTCTCGTCTTTCCAAGCTGCACTTAAAACACATGTTAAGGCATTTAAATATTTATAACAAGTACATAGCTAAAGCTAAGGGAATGTTCTGGTTGTCTACCAAATTTCTAATCCTATTGCTAGTCATCTCCCATGACGTCTAGGTTCTTGTATTTTGTTAAGGATCATTTTCTTCATCAAAGAACAATTAAATTCAATTGTTCTTCTAAAACATCCCATCATATTGAGGAAGTGTTTAGGACGAATCCTAAACATCTTTTCAATATTTTTGGGATTATTTTTGAGTCCAAATGAATTTTATAGCACAGGTGAATTAATCATCGCAAAATTTAGTTTAGTTTGTTTCTTGCTCAGTGAATTAGGATGTTTGATTATCCTATAAGTAAAGTGATATTTCACTTGTTGCTCCATTTAAGAGTTATAATAATGAAAACCTTTTAAGGGGCAAATCAGTTTGTTAAAGAATTTAATGATTTAAAATTGGAATTGGTGATTTAAAGTGATTTAATTTAGTTATGAAATTTTAATGGTTTTAAGTTTGGAATAGTATTCAAGTTGTTTTAAATTTAGTTTAAATTTTTAAACCTTTTTTTTATTATCTTAATATTTCAGATTAATTTTGATGTTTTAAATTTACTTAGAAGTGTTTGAATTATTCATATATTTTTGATGGTTTGATTTAGGTTAATTATGATATTTTAGGTTAGTTTTGATTAGCTTAATTTGTTTTATATGCTTAATTATGAATTTTTTTTTAATATTATTTAATATTTCAAATTTGCTTTAAGCTTGTTATTAAGTGATGTTGAATTAATTTTTAAATTTAATTTAATTTAATTGTTAAATCACTTAATATTTTAAATATTGATTTAATTAAGGGTTATTTTCTTTTTTAATCATTTAAATATTAATTTCAATTATCACTTCGAATTTAATTAAAAGTTAAATATTATTAAAGTGATTCATTTAGGGATTTTAGTTTAAGTTATTATAGTCTCTCTAAATTATATCCCCTTTTTAATAATCCAAATTTTAACTTATTCTTCCAAAATTCAAATTGTTTAATTAATTTAAATTTACTTTAAATATTTTCAAGATGATTAATGGGTTTCCACCCCTTAATTCTATAGGTTTTAATCATCTATGAGAAAAGTTAAGATCAGATATTTTACCCTCCCTTTTGATTAGACCTAAATATTGATTAGGGTTAAAATCCTTTAATTACCTTTATGCCCCTTTAGGCTTATTTATTTCATAACTCATCAAATTGAGATCAAATGAACTTGAAATTTTTATGCCACTTTACTCATATGTCAATTAAGGCATTAGAGGAGAAAATGTGATTTTTCTGAATTTAATTTAGTTTATATAATTACCTTGATGAAAAATAGGGATTTTTAATGGAAATTCAACAACATGACCAAGGAAGTGTTTCTGTCCTTAGGAAAATTATGGAATGGTCCTACTAACTAGAGGACCATTTGGACCAATTTTGGTGATTTCTTGAATTACATTTTATTTATTATAATTATTTTGATTTTTGGAGTGTTAATTAATTATAAAATAAAATAAATTTTGAAAATTAAGTTCTATATTTATAATAAATCTCTCTAACCTCAACGAGTTCAGAGAAATAAATTTTACAATTTTCTGATTTTTCTTTGATTTATTAGAATTAATTTTGTGAAAAGGTTGAAAAATCCATTTTTAATATTAAAAATTGTCTTAAGCATTTAAAATTCAATATCTTTACTTTGAGACTTGGGAAAAATATTTGGTTTGTTTCTAAGTGATTAGGAGTCAAAATATGACATTTTTATGATTTTTAATGTTTTTGTGATTTTTATTATTTTTTAATTATTTAAAATATTAAAATATGGTAGAAAATGAAGATTTTTAGAAAATTCCAATTTTAATTTTCTTAGACTCCTCTGATATCAGAGAGCCCAAAAAACCAATTTTGTGAATTTTTAAAATGTATTTTTGGAGTTATGAACTTTTAAAGTTTAATTTTACTCATGTGACTTGATTAATTCATTTAGTGGAGTTAAACATTTCCAATTCATACCAAATTTTTATTTGAGGTCCCTCTAATCCTAAAAATCAGTGGAGAATTGTTTTTAAGCTCTTTTGATGTGTGGTTAACCCTAATTAATTAAAGTTCAGTTTTGAGTAATTAGGCCAATTAGAGTTATTCTTAATGAATTAACTCAAAACATAATTATCCTAGGGTCCTCTAGTCCTAAGAAACCTCCCCAAATTTTCCTAGAATTTTCTAAGCAATATGCTAATTAATGAAATTAAAATACCAAAAACAGTGACATAAACTTGAAAAATACATAACTTGTCATAGAGATAGCCTCTGACCTTGAAAAATTCAGAGAATGTTCCCAAGATCAAAGGCTTCAAAAGCCCTATGGTCTCATACCATGGTGAATTGTCTATGCAAATGGAGAATTAAAATACTGAAATGAGTAAATAACTAATTAAAAATAAAATACTCATCAAATTGACTCAATTCTTTTTCCACATTAATCTCCTTTGTTCACTGAGCAAGATAATATTTTTATTTTATTTTTGTGATTTTTCTACACAAAGATATGGATTTTCTAAGTTTCAGGTATTTAATTAAATCAAAAAATCCATATTTATCTACTTATCCACGCGGCGCCGACTCATCCTCGGCAGCTCCGAAAGCCCACGTGTCGCCTCCCTATTCGACGTAGCCATCTGACTCAGCGCTCCGGGGGCTCACGGTTCACGTACCGTTCTCTGGTCTGACGCAATCTGGACCGTCCACTCGATACACGAGCGATCGGACGGCGCCTATTCATCGTCTACGACTGGTGTGCACCTGTGACCATCCACACTAAAACCCTAAGATCTCTCTCATTTCTCAACAGATTTTCGTGTTCTTATACTCTATGGATTCGTCTTGAAGAGACGAACACATCCATACGGTTTACATGCATTGAAATCAACTCAAATGAAATGGAGAATCGCTGGAAGCTCTCGGGGAGGAGGAGTGTCCATACCTTGGTTCATGAGGTGAGGCCTCAACTAAAAGTGCTCGGCACGTTTGCTGGAGTTGGAGAAGCCTGGGGATGAAGCCTCCGGCCCTGTCGAATTGTCTAAGTACAACTTCCACCAAGCCCGATTTCAAAGCTTGGCCGATAGAGAGAATGGCTGGCCTGGTGAGGGGGCTTCCACTGGGGAACTTCTTCTCTTGGTCCTGTGCAAGTGTAGGTGAGTTTGATTTGATTTTGGTGGAGGTTCCAGGGATGTCCTGTTTTGAGCAGAGAATTGAGCTCCAAAATTGAGCTCAATCACTGGGATTTAGGGCAGGAGAACAATGGGGATGGATTGCTCTTGGCTAGGGGAAGCTCTGTGAGGAGTTTGGAGGAATTCTGTGAAGGTTGATTTCAGCCAACCTTTTGGCCGAGAGGGGTGGCTTGTTTAAATAGCCATGGCCAGAGCTTCCCAAGGGCAATTGATGGCTGGGATCAGCTGCCTAGGGGAGGAGATGAAGAGCTGTGGTGGCCAATTGGAGTGGGGCAGCTCAGCAGGTGATATTTGAATTTTTTTGCTCATTCCGGTTCCTCGGCCATGGTGTTTTCCGGCGGCCTGGTGGTTGGCCGGCCAGGGTCAGGACACCATCTGACTCAGGGGAGTCAGGGCTGGGGTTTGGTGGAGTCAATTGGCTTTGGACAAGTGTCTAAGGTTTGATTTAAATGGAAAGTGAGGGAGGATAATTTTGGCTTGATTTGGTCCAAGGCATGGTTTAGGCTAGGTGCACTTCCCCAAGGCTTGACTTTGGGCTGGGAGGAATCATTTGGGTCAGCCAAGAGAGAGTGGTGAGGTCTCTTTCCATGGTGAGGTGGCTAAGCTTGGTTTAGAGTGTGACATGAATATGGTTAAAAGGGCTTAATGAAGGATTAGGAAAGAATCCCCTCTTCTTGCCATTAATGGTTTGGTGAGGTGGAAAGTGGCTTCCATGTCGCTTATACATGGCTCAATGGCTCACATTTGGCTTGGACAAAGTTTGGTCAATTTCATAAAAATGGATTTTAAGGGTTTTGGATTATTTGGTGGAAATTTGGATGAAGCTCTATTTAGAATTATTTGATCATTTCTTTAGGACTTAGAGATGGTTTTAATTGAACGCATGATGAAGAAGAGTGTCATATGGACTTTAGATGAATTTTTGGGCTTTTGGATTTGGTGGAAGTGGGCTTTTAGAATGGTTTAAGAAAGTGGGCCTTTAGGTTTGAAAACAAATTTGTGGATGGAAATTTTGTGAAGGATTGGGCAAAAAAATTTTGGTTTTATCTTAGGGATGTTTCATGAGTGATTTGAAACAAATTTGAGGTGATTTGGAGTTGAATTGGTTTGATTTGAGACTTTTTGGTAAAGGGGCCAAAGTGGGTCAAATTGGGATAACTTGGGCTAAGGTTGGGCTAATGTTAGATTTGATGTAAAATTAATGTTGATAAATGTTTATTGGAGTGTCACGAAGAGTTTTCCACTTTGGTTGGGCTTTCATTTTGAGATTTGGGCCCATTTGGGTTTATGGTGGGTTTAGGCCAAAATTGGGGATTTTTGGTTTGGGTTAGGTTTGGGTGGAGTTTAGGCTCAAATTTAGGGCAAATCTTGATAGTATTTTGTTTTTGGGGATATTAGGAAGGTTTAGGAAAAGATTTGGGGTTAATTGGAGTTGAATTGGGTTAGTTTGGGCTAGGTTTAGGTCATGGGCCAAAATTGGGCTTTAAGCTTCAAATTGGAATTGGATCCAAATGTCAATAAAATTGGACTTGGATTTGGTCTAAATTGATATTTGTGATATTTATTTGAAGTTTAGAATTGGATTGGATCAACATTGAGGACAATTGGGTTGATTTAGTGGGACATTGGGTCCACTTGGGTTAAAAATGGGTCAAATTGGGGTTTTAGTAAAAGTGGGTTATATTGACAAAATTGGCCTATGGTGTAGTTGAACAAAATGAAATTTGGAATATTTGGGATTTTTTGGAATTTTCTGGGAATTTTTGGAATTTATGGATTTTTTGGTTAAAAAAAGGGCATTTTGGGTATTTGGAGGGTATTGGGGGTATTTTTGGAAATTTTGTCATATTTGGCTAAGGATGATCAATTTGAGTAAAGGAGAATGTTTAGGACTGATTTTGATGAATTTTGGGTAATTTAGGAAATTTTGCAAATTTTGGGTAGTTTCAAGGACATTTGGTAGGTTTGTTGGGTGTAGGGCCCCGGGGGTCAAAAATTGAAATTTTGAAAAAAAAAGATTGATCAAGTTTGAGTAGAATGGAATCACTTTGATTGAGCCATGAAGCCATATCAAGCCCATAAGAGCCATGAGAGGACTCATTTGAGGCATTTACTATGTTGTTCCTAACCCTCTTAGCCAAGGGCCTAGGGGTTAAGGTCCATTCATATGAATTACCTACATGAGTCAGGAAGTCAAGCTAGGTATGAATGGTTTTAGGAATTGGAATGTGTGTGAAAGTGTAATGTGTGCAGTTCAACCCTCACCAGACCAGACCACCCAGGGTAGTCTTAAGGCCAAAGAGTCCTATAAATAACTGATCCTTTAAACCTCCATATTTGATCTTAACCCTCCAAGTGACTTAGGGGTTTACAATCAAGCTTATGGGGTTTGCAGGGAGTTAAGAGGTGTTTAAATTTCTAAGTGGTGGGTTCCATTTGTAGTCCTCTAAGATAGTCAAAGGGAAAGCCTAAGGCTAGATCCTAAGTACTAAGGAGAGAGAAGAGAAAATACCTCATCAAAAATGAGGTCAACAGTTCTTCTTAAAATGAAGCTATGGTTAGATTCATGAAGGGTGATCCTAATGTTGACTGCCCTACTTACACCAGTTTCACTCCGTATTAGCAACAAGACATGGATGTGGATGATGATGAAGAAGAAGAAGAAGAGGAGAGTGATGTTAATGATTATTGATAGTGTTTTACTATTGTATTGTTTTCTTTTGTTGTAGTGTTTGTTATTGAACTTGTAATTTGTTTAATGTTGTATTGCTTGGTGAGACTTTGTGGTTTTTATGGATGTGTTTGTTTAAATTTGGATTTTAAACTTTTTACATTTTCATGTTACTGTTAAATGTTTACTTTAAATTTTATATGTCTATTTACCCTGTAAATTTTTGATATATCATGTTTAGTACATTTTATATATTTCTATATACTTGTCATTGTGAATGCTTAATCAATAACTACATAGCTTGAAGATAAAATAAATGAAAGACTAGGTACACAAAAGTTAGTACTTCTTTTTCTTTCTTCCTGCTTTTATATTTCTAAAGTGTTATATGTTGAAAAATTTAAGTTTGGGGAGAAGAAAGATTAAATTTTATATGTCCTAAAATGAACTATTATTTTTAAAACTATTTTAAACATGATTTGTTGTAAGAATTTAAATTTAGAAAGTTATATTTTTTATTTTATTCATATATTATAGTAGACCTGAAAAATAAGTTTTAATAATGTAAGTTAACATTAAGGTTAAGATATTTTAGTATAAGAGTATAAGACTATAGTTTACTATTTAAATTAAAGGAAAGGGTATTTTTGAAATTTTAAAAGTTTTAGGATTACATGTAAAAAGAAAAGATTGAAAGTTTATAAAGTAATGTTTATATTGATATTGATGTATAAAGAAAGAAAAATAATGAGTTATAATTTTAGAAAGAGATGGTGAACATTAAAGGCTATCCAGATATAGTAATCCTCACATATAAAAAGAAGAGAAAAGAAAGGATTGAATAACAATCCATATATATGAAAGGAAAAAGAAAAAGAAAAAAACAACATAAAGGAAAATTATGTGAGGAGAAGCTTGAGGAGATGCCTAATAAAAAATTGGCTTCACTTGAGTTAATATAATGGAAAGAACTTAACCACATTTATGGATTTATATTGATCTGTTAGTGTCTTTGTCTTCATGAGAGTTCTTTTTCATATGATTTTTCTAAGAGTTCTTAATATGACAAATTGCACTTATTCTCGAAATGAATAGAAGATTGGAACTATTAAACTTGATTACTAAATACTCTTACCTATAGTTTGACCAAAGTTATTAAAACTGATTTAAAGTCTTGCTATTATATTTATGAATAAAAAATTGTAACAATTATAAAGATAAATTTAATACCATGAGTCATAATTTTTATGTAGTGAAAGAGTTACCTGAGAAAAAGTAACAGTTAAATTTGGGGGATTTTGATGCTCCAAAAATATGTTGGACTTTTCACCTATATTTAGTACTTATTTTTGGTGATATTGCGCTTTAAAAAATGACATTTTTCATGCTTTATTGCATGTGTGTTGATTTTTGGCATTTGGAACAAGAGAAAGCAAAAAGGGGAAAATTTGGAGTTAAATGAGACGATTTTTGGAAAATTTTCTCATCCGGAATGAAGAAATCAAGAATAGCACTCTAGCACAGACGACACCAGGATGAGCGTCGACGATGCCATTTGACAGAGCTAGGTCGCCTACGGTGCCTAAGACTGTTACGCCTTACTTTTCTATGAGAATTTAGTGTTATTGTAAATAGAGAAAGAGATTCAATGGAAATTAAGGGAATTTTCTTTGGGGAAGAGATTCAGATAGGTTGTGTTTGTTTATCAATGTTTGTATGAACTTTCTTTTATATATAAAATCCATGTTTTCTAGTATCTTCTTCACGAATTCTTAGTAGATTTCCTTATCTTTCTCCTTGCAATGAGATATGGTGAAATGAAGATAGATTGGTATGCTATTTAAATGTTAAATACTTGAGATGGTTTTACACTCAGTTCTTCATTTACTTTTTGATCTGACCAATTGAAATGCTAAAATTTATTGTAAAACATAAGATCCAAAAGGTCTATGAGTTCTACAACAAAGTGGGAATCACATTCAATTCTATGGATGAAAATGTAGTCCACAAAGTTGAGTGCATATAAATAAAGAAATATACTTTGTAGGGCGTGAAATTAGAGATTTTAAGGGTGAAAGACTAAAATCTTGAATTTGGTCCTAGTGTTTAGAAACTAAAGCGAGAGTTAGCCCTCAGGCGAGGAGGAGGTGAGAGCTCTGGAGGTGGAGTCAGTATCCGCTCAGCCTAACCACGAATTTAGGGAGCAAACATAGGATTAACTAATGTTCTTTAAGCACTTGGAAGAGGGTAAAGAATAAGAATGCTCATATTTAACACAGTACAATTTCCAACAATCTAAATCTTTCACTAACCATAAACTCATTGCAAATGGAAGGATACTTTCTCAAATTTGTACCTTTCGCTATAACGTAGTTAAGCTTTTCTTAGAATTAGTAAATTTACTTTGATGTTTAGGAAGTAGTTTGGTAAACTAATTTCTATTAGCATAATTAAACAATATCAACTTGTGCTTTTTCACTAGTAAGTTTTATATATTTGAAAATTATGTTTTAGTGGTACTATCATAAGTTTACAGTTTCCCTGTGGGACCGATAACGAGGACTGCATTAGAGCCTGTATTACTTGTGCGATACGTATATTTGTGTTTGTATTCTGGTGTCTATAAGAAAATATTTTGAAATACAAAAACACCGCATTAGTCTGATCATAAATTATGTCGCTATAATCAACTTGAAATCCCTCCCCCCTAATAAGAAATTTGACATTAAACTTGATACATTAGAAAATTTGAACTCTAAACCATGATACTTATTTCAATCTCTTCAATTTAACACTTCTAAATTTAAACTTGCTGCATTGAGGAGCTTGGAGCAAACACTGTGGGCAGCATGACGAGGAGGAAAAGGATTCTACAACAACAAACCCTTCCTTAGTTTAAACAATGAGCTATAGGACTTTGAGGTTGTCCACCTAGTGTGACATAAATCCTTAACTTATCTCTTTAGGCCTTTGCACCTTGTGCAATATAAGCCCTAACTCGTCTTAGGATTCTAAGGTTGTCATTTGGTACAACATAAATTCTCCTATTATCTAGGCTATTTGCATACTCAGCGCTATACAAATGTAAGCCTTAGTTAATAAAATTGGTAGGATGAAACATCAAATAATCTATTTTAAATTGAAGCCAAATCATAGGATAGTTTGGGAAGTCGCCGAGGTTCTCCTCAGGAAACATAACATCCCTTAGCTTTCTCCTTTTAGATTCCATAATAATTGTTCCAAGTTTGTACCTCTCCCTATTGGCATTCTGCTACACATTACTTTGAGAATCATACATTTTGGAAGTCATGAAAACAATATTTCCTAATCTAAATTGAGTGTTTTCTTAAATGGTTTTGGTCATTTAAGATGAAATTAACTATAGGGTCTTGCCCTTATAAAAAGCTTTAAGAACCCAGTTTATTAGAAACCCTATCCAATTACTTCATATTAGAAAGGGAATTTTTTGGTTAACATAAATAGTTTACAGTCTAAATGGATATCATGGATTCTTTAGTTTATTTGGTCAAGCCTCACCACCAAGCAATGTATCTGTTCTTTGTGATAGATACATGGCTTGTGGTGTAGTTCTCAATTATTTAAACTATTGCTTGTATGAGATTGGTTTGATTTCATATTTTTCAAAATAAAATGTTACTTTCCAAAATTACATAGATATGTTGAATTAAATCTATTTTAAAATGGGTAATGGGGTTTCCATTTCGACGACCGACAACTCCTAAATTTTAACGGCCAACACCAATCTCAATGATTGAAAAGAGTTCATTAGGCCAAATTGTATATTTTCAAACATCATTAGAAGCTTTGAAGTTCATAAATAATAAATCAAATTACCCATATTTAAACTATTATACCTAGGTTGGAAATACCATCCTAACCTTAACTAAAATAATAAAAATTTAGGTGGATTAAATCATCAATAAGGGAACAACCAAGTAAACCCATTGGCAAACTAGAATAACCAAGGTAATAGTAATTATAGACCTACTTATCCTCTAGGTTTTAATAGTAATCCACAATTTAAGGAAAAAAGTTGTCTATGAAAGTAGTGTCACAAATAGGAAATAGTTAGAAAGCCAAGGAGAGCAATTATAAATATTAAGAATTAATTGGGACAAATAACAAATTCATTAAGTAATAGACACCATGGAACACTTCCAGGTAATATGGAGGTAAATCCAAAAGACCATAATAAAGAGCAAGTAAAAGTTGTTCAACTTATAAGTGGAAGAGAGTTGGAAGGTAGAGTTCAAAAAGACATTGAGATAGAGAGAGAAGAAATTGAAGAGCCAAAAGAGGATGCTCCAAAATGTTAAGAGATATATATTTATCCACTAAAAATTAACTTAAAAAAACCGCCACCTCCATTTCCTCAGAGACTTCATCAATAAAAGTTGGATAAACAATTTTCAATAGTTTTGGAAATTTTTAAAAATCTTATGATTAATATTTTATTTGCTGAAGCCTTAGAATAAATACCCAGCTATGTGAAGTTTATGAAGGATATTCTTAAAAGAAAAAGAAAGTTTGAAGATAATGAGAATGTTGCACTTATTGAGGAGTGCAGTGCTATAATTCTTAGAAAGCTTCCTGAAAAGCTCAAAGATCCTAGTAGCTTCACAATTTCATTTGCAATAGAAGACAAATTTTATGAGAAAGCTTTATGTGATTTAGATGCAAGCATTAACCTTATGCCATTATTGATATTTAAAAGACTGGGGTTAGGAGAAATATCTCCTACTACTGTAACTTTGCAGTTACTAAATCATTCAATAACATATCATAAAGGAGTTATAGAAGATGTTTTAGTGAAAGTGGATCAATTTATCTTTCTTGTTAATTTCATTGTGCTAGATAAGGAGGAAGATAATGATATACCTACAATTTTGGGGAGACCTTTCCTAGCCACAGAAGAGCAATGATAGATGTGCAGAAAGGGGAATTAACTATGCACGTCAATGATCAAATAATTAATTTTAATATTTCAAAATCAATGAAGTATCCAGCAGAAGGTAAAGATGATGAATGTTTCAGGATAGATGTAATAAGATATCTGAGTGAATGTCATTTCAAAGCAACTTAAGAAGTGAAATTTAAAATGAAAGAGTTGGAACATGAGTAAGAAGAGTATTTAGAGCATTTTGTTTATTTTCATAAGGAACAATCAAATTATTTTAGGGAATGTTTTAAAGTTGAAGGCGTCCGGAATGAATGATGCCGATGAATGGCTCTGACTTGTCATCCTTGTCATTGTCGTGGTGTCGTGTCACCGATCAATTCTTTCTCGGTCGATTGTTGGTGTCATTGTTGTCAAGGAGTCACCACTCTTTTTATCTATTACATTGCTCTGATCTTTGAATAACTTATTCTTTTGGATCGTGTAAGAGATCCTTAGATATTAAGAAAATCTGAGAAAGAAGGAAAGGGCTAATGAAAATAAAAAATAACAGAAAAGGAAATGTCGGGATAGTTTCATTGTTGTGAATATTATAGAGAAAACTCTAGAATGTTCAATTTCAGAGATTCTTGTATAAGGAAAACTGCATGAAGACCTAATAACCAGAGATTTTAGATATGACATCTATTCTGAGTTCTTTATACTCCTGTAGGACCATGCTCCAGTAGTTAATTACGTCTTAAGTGATTAATTACTTAGGAAAACTCCCGATTAAGATTAACTAATTGTTCTTAAAGAAATTTCAAATGTCAAGCTCAAGGAAAGAAACAACAATGTTCATTCCTAGGAGGAATTTGTTTCTAAATGTCGTGTACTATCCTAAAGGTTTGATTTTTTTTTATTTTTATTTATGTCATGTCGTAACGTCATTTTATTTTTGTTTATGTCACGTCGTAATGGCATTTTATTTGTTGTGTATTTCGTGTTGTAATGTCTTTTTATTTTTATTTAGGTTATGTCGTAATGTCATTTTGTGTATGTCACATCGTAATGTCGTTTTATTTGTATGTCATGTCATAATGTCATTTTGTTTTTGTTGTCATTGTTTTGTTGATGTCATTTTATTGTGTTGTTGTGATTTGTTGTTATTGTTTTATTTTGTTGATGCATTTTATTGTTATTATTTTGTTTTGCTATCATTGTTTTTTGTTGATGTCATTATTTTGATGTTGTATTGGTTTTGATTTTATTTTGTTTTTGATGTCATTGTTTAGTTTTGAAGTTTATTGTCCCGTCTTCAAAATGTCTCTCTGAAAAATAGAGTTAGAACATCCTAATAACATGCAAAGTAAATCTAAAACGGAACTTATCTTTAACCTGTAAGAAAAACAATGTCATAGTTAATCTTACAAATGAAATAATGCAATTTTATTTCTTGAATTATTGATTTAGTTTGTTGAATTTAAATTTGTAGACAACTGGTCAAGATGTCCATTGCTCCATCGTCCCAGGGTCTTCGGATGTCTTGATCTTCTTAGTCCGAAAGGTTTTTAAACCAGGTCCGGTAGACTTCTGTCAACAACCAAAATTGTATCGTTCAAGAAATCATCATAGATCTTGAACACTGGGGTTCATGTTGCATTCAGTGTTTTTTTTTTCATTAATATTTTATTTAAGTTTTAATGTTTTTTCAAATTTTAGGTTGGAAAATTTTAAGTTGTTTATGATTTACTAACCAATTATAATTTTCCATGCGTCATTTTGACTGATTTTTATATTTCGGTTTTGATTTGTTTATTTATGTTTAATGTAATTTAAACCTAAAGAAATGAGCCAAGTTTATTTAGATATAATGTTTGTAAGATCTAATTAGACTTAAGAATTTTAGATTCAGTGTCATTTGAATCTAATGATTTCGAGTTAAATCTAATATGAATTCGATTTAGGAATTTAGATTCAAAT
The DNA here is from genome assembly GCA_022702705.1 of Papilionanthe hookeriana x Papilionanthe teres. Classification (NCBI taxonomy): domain Eukaryota; kingdom Viridiplantae; phylum Streptophyta; class Magnoliopsida; order Asparagales; family Orchidaceae; genus Papilionanthe; species Papilionanthe hookeriana x Papilionanthe teres. Next base: position 134,287,396 of record CM040425.1, on the reverse strand, counting down.
GTCTTTTGAATCTAAAGGTTTTGGATTAAGTCTAGTTTAAATTAAACTTGAAAATTTAGATTCAGTGTCATTTGAATCTATTTTTTTAGTTATATCTACTATGAATTAGATTTAAAAATTTAGATTCAATATCTCTTGAATCTAAAGGTTTTGAATTAAATCTAATATAAATTTGATGTGGGAATTTATATTCAGTGTCGTTTTAATCTAATATTTTCGAGTTAAATCTAATATGAATTAGATTTAGGAATTTAGATTCAATGTCTTTCGAATCTAAAGGTTATAAGAAATTTTGATAAATTCTAAATGTAAATTAGACTTAATGTTTAAGTCCTAATGTTGGTTGGATCTAAAGAAATTTGGTTAAGTCTAGTATAGGTTAGACTTAAGTTTTAGGTCCTGATGCCAGTTGGGCTTAAAGATTTGGTTGAGTTTGATTCAATTTGGATTGAATGTTGAGTTCGAGTTCAATGTATGTTGAACCTAAGGTTGATGTTTGACTTAATTTTATCATTGGGTTGATCCTAAGTTAAATGTTTGATTTTATGTTCAATGTTGGTTGAATTCTAAGTTAAGGGTTTTGACTTAAGTTCAAATTTGTGTTAATATTAAGTTAAAGGTTTGGTTTAGGTTCAATGTGATTTGAACCTAAGGTTAAAGATTCTTTTAAGCCCAATTTAGGGAGGACCTAAAGTTGATTTAAGTTCCATATGGATTGAACTGAAGGGTTTGAAATGGTTCCAAGTCAAATGTAGATAGGACTTAAAAATAGTTTAGGATTGATCTGAAGGAGTTGAAATGGTTATAAGTCTAATGTGGGTTGGACTTAAGTTTGATTTAGATCCAATTAAGTAGAATCTAAAATTGGTTTAGGTTTAATATGAATTAAACCTAAGGTTTGCATTGGTCATAAGTCTAATGTTTATTGATCCAATGTAAGTAGGATCTAAGGTTGGCTTAGGTTTAATTTGAATTGAACCTAAGGTTTCAAATTACTAATTCTAATGTTGGTAGGACTTAAGGTTAATTTAGTTTTTAAAGGTTTAATTTGATTTAAGTTCAAGTTGGGATGAACCTAAGAGTTTGATTTGATTTAGGTTCAAGTTAGGTTGAACTTAAGAGTTTGATTTGATTTAGGTTCAAGTTGAGTTGAACCTAAGAGTTTGATTTTATTTAAAGTTTAATTAAACCTAACATGGGTAAGGTTTAATTAGCTTTATTTGGTCTAGTTAGAGTTAGACCTAGTTGAGGTTTAGGCTGAATTAATTTTAATGTAAGTAAGGCTTGATATGGTTAATTAGGTCTAATTAGGGTTAGAATTAATTTGGGTTTATTTATCTTAAACCTAGTGTAGTTAAAGCTTAAAAGAGGTGAATTAGATCTAATTAGAGTTTAGACCTAATTAAGGTTTAATTGTCTTAAGCCTAATGTGAGTAAGGCTTAATGTGATTAATTAGGTCTAATTAGGGTTAGACCTAATTAGGTTTAGGTTTAGTTAAGCCTAATGTTAGTAAGGCTTAAGGAGATTTATTAGGTGTAATTAGTGTTGGACCTAAATAGGGTTTAGACTTGGTTTTGGTTCAATGTGCTGACCCAAGGAATTTAGATTTGACTTGAGTACATTTTGTTGAACAAAAGGTTTAAGTTGGTTTAGGTTGAGTTTGTTCAATTTGTCTTGAATCTAAATTTTATGTTAAGTTAGAATCAATCTAGGTTGAATCTAAAGTTGTGGTTAACTTGGGTTCAAGTTGGGTTGGACCTAAGTTATCTAACTTAAATTCAATGTAGGTTGAACCTAAAATTTGGTTAACTGGGTTAAAGTTAGGTTGAACCTAATTTATAGGTTTGATTTAGGTTTGATATATGTTGAACCTAAAGGTTAGTTAACATGGGTTCAAGTTAGGTTGAACCTAAGTTTGAGTTTGATTTATTTTCAATACATGTTGAACCTAAAGTTTGGTTAGGTTCAATTTAGGTTGAACCTGAAGTTTGATTGAGTTAAGTTCAAAGTAAGTTGAACCTTGATGTTTGGTTAGGTTCAATGTATGTTGAACCTAATGTTTGGTTAGGTTACGTTGCTCCCCGATTAATATATGTGAGTCTAATCCTTTAATTATCTTGTATAAATTTATTCCTTTACAAAAGTGCCAAAAATTTGACTCCAAAGCAAAGTAAGATTTCAATTATGTCTTTAAATAGTAGCAATTTTACGCAAGTATACGTATCATTATCAAGTAATATAGAGCTTTCTGATTAAGCCCAGAATATCGATCCCATAGAGATAGCGGTTAATAACGGCTGCTTTCAAGAGAGGTTCTAGTCTATAATAAAATGCCCTAGCTTGGAAAGTCGATAAAGGTTTGGTTTTAATTATATCCTTCAATTATCACTACAATACTACTTCTACTCCTAAGCTAAAATACTTAGAGAAAATTAGAAAGTTTGGTTAGATATATTAAAAATACTCTTTCTCATACAATGAAATTAGTTACATGTGTAAAAGTACCACAAGTAGCGAGAGAGATTGTGACAAATAGGAGAAATTATATTCTTTAACCTTACTTGGTTCTATAAAGAACATATGTTAATTTGATGCTTTAAAATCTTGAAGATGGGTTAGGCAGGGAAGATACTAGCTCTCACTATAGAGTTTCATCATCTCCCTCCACCTGCGGGCTAACATCTCATAACAAAACTTTTGACATCAAACTAAATTAGGGGCTTTAATCTATCACCCTAAAGTCTTATATTTCTACACCTCTTCAACATGAATATCTCACTTTTCATTTGCAATCAATCATATGGACTACATTATCACCCATATAATCTCATGTGATTTTTACCAATAGTTGACTGAGACAATACCACACTGGTTCTTACATGCTCTCACAACAAATTCTAACATGCAAGTTAATCAAGTTTACATGTAAATGAAGATCAAAGTAAAATCATTACAATATATTCTAACTCTACTCATCTCTATATCTTACACATGCACACTAATTCATTGAAAAAGGGAAGAGTAAAGAAAACTACTCACTACACATGGAGAAACAACAAGAACTTTTCATTAAACAAAACTTTGAAACCACACAAATAAAGTACTAAATTCAAATCAAAATACAATGATAATACTTATCACTGATGAAAAACAAACTCTCATTATATAGAGAAATCAATCTCCTTGCAATCCTCTCCAAGAATAAAGTGAAAGAAAAGAAAAAAGTCTCTCACACTCTCTTTCTCTCTCACCTTGTCGCCCCACTTGGGCTCACGCCCAATTATTCACTTCTTCTCCAAGCCTTCTTCTCCTCTTCTAATCTTCTCCTCCTAATTATCCTCTTCTTTGAGATTTTCCAAGCCCTAATTATAATTTCCTAAGAGATTCTTATGTGTCTCTTCAAAAAGAGTCCACATTTAATGAATCTTCCAATGGGTGCCTTAAGTGCCTTTTCACTCCAAGAGACACATCTCTTCCATAATAATCCTTGTAACGAACTAAAACTCTTCTAGAAAGTTTATTTTATCATTCCCAATGAATTTCCCAAGAGACACACATCACAATGCTTCAAAAATCATTCAAATTTGACATTTCTTCTAAAAGTTATGCCAAAAAGCGTCACTGGCAGCTATGCGCCGATTTCCGGCTCAAAGCTGCCTGGTGGCTATATGCCAACTGGTGGTGCTTGGGCACCAGACATAGGTACAAAAGTGTCTAGTTTGACCCGTTTTGCTCCAGTATGCTTCGGTTTGACCCGTTTTACTCCAGTATACTCTTGTTCAACCTGTTTTCCTCCGTTATGCTCCATTTTTGTCCATTTTTATTCCTTTTGCTCCAATCACTCCAAATTCTTCAATTTGATGTACCTACGACCAAAAATACAAGAAAGCATACCTTTAAAGTGCAATATCATTATAAAATATAACATAAAAAGTAGTATATTTTTTGGTTGATCAAAATCCCCCAAACCTAAACATTATTTATCCTCAAGTAATACTACACTTTTTAAAATAATTTTTTTAGATTAGAGTTAATGGGTCACCCTTTAGAATTGCTAAAATTTTGTTCTAAAACTGGATAGTTCAACTTAGAAGAGCTTCTAGTGAATTAGACTAGCTCAAGGTCTAAAATATTTATCATCAAACTTGGGAATTTGTTTTCCTATCTAATTCAAAAAAATATGCAGATTTTTTAAATTTCAGATCCTATGAAATTTACTTTCTAAAGATAAGAAATCTCATAGAAATAATTTAACTAATATAAGTATAAAAAGCAAGCTTAGGATTGTTCTAAGTTCATTACTCTAGAAAGACTTAAGTGAAACAAATTTTTTATTAGGATATCTCCTCAAGCTTCTCCTCACAATTCTTTTTTTTTCTTTTCTATTCATTTTTAGGATCTTTTTGATCCATTCTTTTCTTTATATATATATATATATATATATATATATATGAGAATTACTATATCTGGAGAAGTCTATAAATGATTTTGAATTCCACTATCCTTCTCTAAAGTTAAAACTTATTACTTTCCTTTATATGAAGAGATGTATAATAATTTTTTTAAATACTTTTCAATAGAGACTTAAATATTTGAAAATAAAAATTCTAAGAATCCTTAATTTTCCAAAAATACATTTCTTCCTACTACATATAGTTATTCATTTTCTCATGTTCTCCACTAAACATCCTTAACTCTTGGTTCACCCTTTTCACTAAAAATATCAACTAAGTTTTTCTACTCCATTTATATACTTAAAATTCTAACATCTTTAATATGAATCCACATAAAAAAAACATTATAAATAAAATACAAATTTATTTATAGTAGTTTTGAAAACAAGTAAGGTTTTTATTTGAAACATTTTTCTCCCCCCCCACAAAACTTAAGCTCAAACATGTGTAACAATGAAGTAAAAAAATATGCTGTAGTGAAAGATCATTTTTACAATTTACTACACATCCTAAAAACATAGCAACAAATAGCACTTGGTAGAATATTGTAGTAGAAAGTAAATCTAGTCTAAACATGCTTGACATAACACTATAAAGGAATTTTAAATTGTAAAATAGGTACAAATTGAAAAACAAAGAGGAACACATTTTAAACTTTATAAAGGAGTTGCTGGATGCTAACAAGTTTAAAATATTAAGATAAATTTTGTTGTCTCCAATGACTCATTCAACTTGACTCACAAACATAGACACACAAACTCCAATACATAGACTCACAGATTTCATAAACAAACAACAACTGAGGTTAATTTGATCTCCCTTCTACTCACATTTCCCCTCCTTACTTTCATTTTCTAACGGAAGAAACTACACTAATAACATGGGCGTATTATAAAAATTTTTTATTTGGTTATCACCCTTGGACCAGAAATCCCCTATTATAAAAACTCATGTGTTTCCAATTTCGAGTTCTCTATGTCTAAGGTATACATAATCTAGTAAATAAAAGTAGTGCGGTTCATCCAGATGTTGTTCACTAAGTAAGTTCATGACCTCTCAGTAAATACAAAGTTAGATAAAGGAAGAAATATAGTTGACATGGAGTGGTCAAACTCTACATGCTTCAAGGTAATGCTCAGCTCCAGTTGAGAATTAAGTCATAACAGACTCGTCAACCTGCTACTACTAGAAGTCATGTACAAATTTAGTCAAGACCAAGGCATAACCTCATAACATTAACCCAAACCACTCTTACAAATCAAACAAGGATCAAATTCCAACATCTCACTATTATCCAATCCAACATAACAACAATCACACTAAACAGATAACAAAGATAACCATGGGTTGACTCCCACGAAGCGCTTGGTCTAACATCGACGACCCGATGTATCCAATGTTTACTCTAGTTACCCCAGCATCAGAATCTCATTCATTTTTTCTGTATACCACGAAATATGCCATTCAGTGATTTTGAATAACTCTTTTTAGGAGATCTTTTACTGATTTCATATTTCAATTCAGGTTCTTCTTATAATTAAGTCAAATGTGAAGATATAAAGATTGTTAGTGTAGATGAATTCCTTTATAATTAGGCTTTAAAATTGTATGGGGTACATTCATCATAAGTCCGCGAGATTTTTCAACAGATGGAATTAAAAGTTTATTATTTTTGGTAACGTTCATCATTTCATACCTCTCCTAAATATAAATACAGTCTTCTTTAAATAACATTTTCAACTCATCAAGAAAGTCTATTTCGATCTCATCTGTTAACTTACTTTCAAAACTTTCTTGGAAATGGTCTTTACTTAGATAATCAATTTCATCCATCCAAAAACAATCATCATCTTTTCTTCCAATTGGATATTTTATAGTCTTTAATACATCAAAAGTTACTTCCTCGTCATTAATATTCAAAGTCAACTCTACTTTTTGCACAACTATCATAGCTTGTCCAATAACAAAGAAAGGTCTCCCCAAAATATTTGGATTATCTTTATCGTCCTCCATATATAATACAATAAAGTCCAAATGAATGATAAATTTATCCACTTTAACAAGCACATCTTTTGGACAAATAATAGATCAATCAGCTAACTGAAGGGTTATAGTAGTGGGAGAAATATCGACTAAATCTAACATTCTAAATATAAATAGAGGCATCACATTAATGCTTGCTTCTAAATCACATAAAGCTTTTCCACATAATTTTTCTCCAATTGCACAAGGAATTGTAAAGCTTCAAAAATCTTTATGTTTATGAGGAGGCTTTTTTTGAAGTATAGTGTTGCACTCCTCACTTATTGAAACTGTGTCGTAATCCCCAAGTTTCATTTTCTTGTTTAATATCTCCTTCGTAAACTTTTCATAACTTGGCATCTATTCCAAAACTTCAGTGAATGGAATATTTATCATTAACTTCTTAAGTATTTTTCAGGAATTTTGAAAATTATTTATCTAACTCATGCTGTCTAATTATTTGAGGAAATGTAGGTGGTGTTCTTTCTAAATTGATTTTAGTTGGAGATATGAATTTTTCCAGATCCTTAGAAACATGTTCTTCAGGTCTTTTAGTTTCCTTTGTTTCTCTCACAACTTCTTTCTCTTTTCTAACCACATCCTCTATCTCTCTTCCACTTCTTAATCGGATAACTTCTACTTGTTCATTAGTGTTCTCTTTAGGTTTCATCTCAATGTTGCTAGGAAGTGTTCCTTGAGGTCTTTTGCTAAGAAAATTCACAATTTATCCTAGTTGATTCTCTATGTTTCTAATCACAGCATTTTGACTTTGCAACTAGTTTTCCATATGCAATACCACTTTTTCTATAGATATCTTCTTATCCTCAAATTATTGATCATTGTTAGATTCTAGTGGATTTGAAGGTCTATAGTTTGTGTTATCATGATTATTCCAACTTAAATTAGGATTTACATGATTATTTTACCATTGTTGGTTTCCACCCCCAGAGTATGATTTCAGTTAAAATTAGGATGGTTTTTCTATCCTGAATTGTAAAAGTTAGAATGCAGGTTTTTTATGGTATTTAAAGTCTCATATGATAAGTTAGAATCAATCATATGCCATAACGAACTTTCCTCACTTATTTGAGTAAATTGAGGCTGGTTCATTCCAAATTGGCCCAACTTCCTTGATATTCAGCAACCTGAGATGCAAGAATTGCAATCGCATCTGTATCATGAACACTGGCTACCTTTTTAGGATTTACCCTTATAGAGGGCCATTGAAATTCATTTGTAGCCATTTCTTCAATTAACGCATATGCTTCATGAAATGGTTTTTACATTAAGGATCCACCAGCGGCAGCATCACATATAACCTAAGTGATCCTACTAACCCATTGTAAAAAGTTTGAATGATTAACCGTTCGGGCAGAGCTTGGTGTGGACACTTTCTTTGGAGTGTCGGCATATTTTTAGGTTAGTGTGTTGTATTTTGAAAAGGGGTCGCCTATAAAAATTGTCGGCGAATTTTAGATTTTAAATTTAATTTAAATATATATATATATATAATTTAGAAAGTAGCATTTGATTTTGAAAATAATTTTAAGTTTAAAAATTTTAAGATATGAAATCAAACTGATCTCACATCCCAAATAGTTTATATAAATGAGCGCTACATCACAAGCTGTGTATCTATCCCGAAGAATAGACACACTACTTGATGATGGGGCTCGATTAAATAAACTAGAAGATTTGTGACATCCGTTTGGTCTGCGAAACAATTTTATAAGCCGACAAGTTCCCCTGCTTAATACAAAGAAATTAAGCATGGTTTATATTACCTGGGTTCTTATAGTTCAATAGGGAATGGATCAAATTTGGAACATTTTATTTTGGGAATTCAAAGGAAGAAAGGTAGGAGAAATTATAGATTCGAAGCGAACTTCGATAATTTCCCGACTATCCTATTGTTTGGCTTGAATTTAGGAAGGTCGTAATGTTTATTTAATGTTTTGATCTTGCCAATTTTAATTAATTAGGACTTATATTCGTATGATGTGATCACACAAATAGCCTCGAAGATGTGAGGGTTTATGTCGTATCGGACGACTACCTCGGAATCCTAAGATCGGTTAGGGCTTAATTTGCAATGCAAATGCCTAACAAAAGGTTGAGGATTTATGTTGCACTAGGCAAACTACCTCGAAGTCCTATGATTTAGTTATTTAATTCTAAGAAATGCTTTGCTGAAGTAGATCCGAGTTTTGCTGACGAAGATGGCCGTGCTGCCCACCGTGCTCCAAGCTCCTTGTTGTTGCAGAGGGTTTAGTTTTAGAAATCATAAATCAAGAGATGAGAGAAGTGTTCTGGTTTAGATAAGGTCTTAATTTCCAAGTATTTTTTATGTTTTAATTAAAACAAATCTTAAAGTTGATTATAACAACACCGGTTAAGATCCCACGGTTCCATCCTTCCGGCATCATTATTTTTATCGAATTTGCTAAACTCAACTAAATGAGTTCCACACTTTCATTTAGACCGTGGGAAATCCCGTTAGCAACACGTAGGTTACATCATCCGAGGTATTCCCGATCATCCAACAAGACGTTTTAATTTAGTTGTAGTTGTAGTTTTGTTGTTCTGTTTGTGATTAAATTTTGAGTTGTTTTTTATTTTGAAATATTGTGGTGGTGAATTTTATCTTGTAATGATTTTTAATTTAGTTTTGGTTTCAGTTTTAGGGACTATCCTAAAGGTGTGGGTTTTCATGCAACAGTTGTTTATCATGCAAGAAAAGTAAGTGCGATGCAATTGCAATAAAGTAAATTGCAATAAAATAAAAGCGTACACGGAGGGTCTTCCCGTCATCCCAAGCTGCACTTAAAACACATATCGAGCATTTAAGTATTCCAACAAGTACACTAGGAAAAGCTAAGGGAAAGGTTTTGGTTTTCTACCAAGTTCCTAATCCTATAGCTAGTCACCACCTATGACGTCTAGGTTCTTGTGTTTTGGTTTAAGGACGATTTTCTTCATCAAAGAACAATTAAGATCAATTGTTCTTATAAATATCCTATCATATTGAGGAAGTGCTTAAGACGAGTCTTAAAACATCTTTTCAATACCTCTAGGATTGTTTTAAGTCCAAGAGAATTTAATTATACAAGTGAATTAATCGTCCAGGAGTTCAAGTTTTGTTCTCTTGCTTAGTGAACTAGGACATTTGAATATCCTATAAGTGAAGTAACACTTCACTTAATACTCCGTTTAGGAGTTATGACAACAAGAGCTTTTGAGGGCAAATTGATATTCAAGTGATTTGTGATTTAATTTAATTTCAATTAATGGGTTTAAGTTTGGAATAATGTTCAAGTTGTTTTAGATTTATTTTGAATTCTTTATGTCTTAGGTGATGTTATATTTAATTTAATTTAATTTAATTTAATTTTAATTTAATTTAATTTGGTTTAGTTTTAATTTTAATTTAATTTTATTTTTTAATTTAATTTTAATTTTATTTTAATTTGATTTTATTTTTTTTAATTTAATTTAATTTAATATGTTTTAATTTAATTTAATTGAATTTAGTTTAATTTAATTTAATTTAATTTAATTTAATTTAAATTTAAATTTAATTTAATTCAATTTAATTTAATTTAAATTTTAATTTAATTTAATTTTAATTTTATTTTAATTTTAATTTAATATTTTATTTTTTATGCTTTAAGGATGATTTAATTTTAATTGTTAAAATATTAATTTAATTGAAATCTTAGAAGGATTTAATTTAAATGTTTTAACTTTAGTTTAATTTAATGATTAAGTCTTTTAGCATTTTAAATCTTGAATTTGGATTATCATTTTAATTAGGAATTAAATATTATTGAGATGATTAATTTAGGGATTCTTAAATTAAAGAACAAATCTCCTCCTAATAGTATCCCTATTTTAATAATTCTAATTTTTTATTATTCTTCCAAGTTTAATTAATTATTTAATTAAGGTTTATTTTAATTATTTTCAAATTGTTTGGTAGGTTTCTACTCTTTAACTACCTAAGTTTCAAACATCCAAAATCAACTTAGTATCAAATATTTTACCCACCCTTTTAATTAAACCTTAAATTTTTAATTATAGGTTAAAATTTTAATTACCATTTTGCCCTTTAAACTTACTAATTCCATAACTCACTAAATTGAGCTTAAATGAATTTGAAATTTTTATGTAACTTCACTCATATATCAATCAAGACATTAGAGGAGAAAATGTGATTTTTCTGTATTTAATTTATTTATGTAATTATTTTTGGTGGAAAATAAGGATTTTCAAGAAAAATTCAACAACATGACTAAGGAAAGTTTCTGTCCTTAAAAAAATTATGGGACATTCCTAATGACCAGAGGACCACTTGGACCAATTTTGGTGATTTTTTGAATTATATTCTTTTTATTATAATTATTTTGATTTTTGGAGTATTAATTAATTTAAAAAATAAAATAAAGGTTGAAAAATGAATTTTATATTTTTCAAAAATCTCTTTGATATCAAGGAAACCAGAGAACTAATTTTTATAATTTTCTGATTTTTCTTTGATTTATTAGAATTATTTTAGTGGAAATGCTAGAAAATACATTTTTTTTTAATTTTAAAATTACCTTAGGGCTTTAAAATTTGATATCTCATCATAGAGACTTAAGAAAAATATGGGGTTTGTTCCTAAGTGATTAAAATTCAAAATGTGACATTTTGGTGAATTTTATAATTTTTGTGATTTTTATTATTTTTTAATTATTAAAAATATTAAAATAATGCAAAAAATCAACTTTTTAGAAAATTGCAATTTTAATTTTCTTAAATTCTCCTGATATCAGAGAGGCTCCAAAACCAATTTGATGAATTTTTGAGAGGTATTTTGAAAGTTATGAATTTTTGAAGTTTAGGTTTGGCTAAATGGCTTAATCAACCCATTTGATAGGGCTAACCAAGTCCAATTGACTTCAAACTTTTATGGTGGGTTCCTCTGATCCTAAAGGTCAGTGGAGAATTGATTTCAAGTCAATTTGATGTATGATTAGCTCTAATTAATTAAAGCTCCATTTTGGGTGTTTAAACCAATTAGGGTTATTACAAGTGAGTCAACTCAAAACCTATTTTCCCTAAGGTCCTCTGGTCATAAGAAACATCACTAAATTTTCCTAGAATTTGTTTCACAACATGCTAATTATTGGAATTAAAATACTCAGAATAGTGACCTAGAATTGAAAAATCAATAACTCTTCATAGGGATGGCCTCTGACTTTGGAAAATTCAGGGAATGTCCCCAAATTCAGACGCTTCAAAAGCCCTATGGTCTCATGCCATGGTGAATTGTATACATGCATGGAGAATTGAAAATGTGCAGAAAGTAAATAAATCATTAAAAATCAAATATTCAATGAAATTAAATGATTTCTTTTCCACATTATTCTCCTCTTGTTCACTGAGCAAGAGGGTATTTTTATTTTATTTTTAGGATTTTCCTACACAAAGTTATGAATTTTCTAAGTTCTGGTAATTAAATAAATAAGAAAAATCCCTATTTTTCTACTTATCCACGCGTCGCCACGCCATCCTTGGCAGCTCCGAAGGGCCACGCGACGCGCTCTGATTCGGCGCCGCCATCCGACTCAGCGCTCCAGGGGCCCGCAGTTCATGTACCATCGCGCTGTCCGGCTCGATCCAGACCGTCCGCTCGATACACGCTCGATCTGACGGCTCCCAGTCATCGTCTACGACTGGTGTGCACCCGTGACCGTCAACCTTCTAACCCTAATTTCTCACTCGATTCTCAACGGATTTTTTATGTTCTTATGCTCTATGGATTCGTCTTAAAGAGACGAACACATCCGTACGGTAAACATGCATTGAAATTGATTCAAATTAAATGGAGAATCTCTGTAAGCTCGGGAAGAAGAGTGAGTCCATACCTTTGCTCAGAGAAGTGAAGCTTCGATCTGAGAGTTGTGTCACCTTCGATTGGGTCCGAAGCAAGCTCTAGATGATGTCCCTTGGCACAGTGAATCGTCTGCAGGTATGATTTCGACCACAGCCGATTTCAACCTTTGGAGTCTGGAACAGGTGGGTGTCCTGGAGAGGGGGCTTTCACTGGGGAACTCCTTCTCTTGGTCTTGTGCGAGTGTGGGTGAGTTTAATTTGACTTTGGTGGAGGATTTGGGAATGTCCTGTTCTGACCTGAGAATTGAGCTCCAAAATTGAGCTCAATTAGTGTGGATTAGGGCAATAGAACAGTGGGGATCAAATGCTCTAAGTGTGGGGGAGAGTCTAGAGTGATTTTGGCAGAGTTTCCTTAAGGTTGGTTCTGCACCTCCTCATGGCCGAGAGGGGTGAGGTTTAAAAAGGAGAGGGTGGAGGGCCTCCCAGGGGGGTTTAAGGCTTGGGATCAGCTGCTCCATGCAAGAGAAGAACAGCCATGATGTTCAATTGGGCTAGGACACTTTAGCAAGGGGGAATTTCAATGTTGGCTCACATGTGAGCTTTCGGCCACGGCGGCCTGGTGGCTGGCCGGCCAGGCACTGGTCACCATCTTGACCAGTGGGGTCAGGGGTTGGCAATGGTGCAGTCAATTGGAGTTTGACATGTGTAAAGGGGCTGGATTGAAATGGAATGGGGAGAGACTCATTTTGGGTTCAAATTGGTCAACCCATGATTTTGGGTTTGGATTACCTCCCCAAGACCTGGTTTTGGGCTGGGTGAATCAGTTGGGTCAGCTGGTCTTAAGTGGAGAAGTCTCCATCCAAGAATATTTGGATTATATTTAGGTTAAGGAGAATCATAAGTAAGGTTTATGGCTTTTAGGAAGTGCTTAAAGGACCTCCTCCTTTTGCCCAATGTAGTAACGTCACATGTAAACAACTCACATGGCTTGTATGTGGCTTAAGAATGGCTTCATGGCTTGCCTATGGCTTAGGATAAAGCTTGGTCAATTTCATGGAAGTAGAATTTAGGAATTTTGGTATTTTGGTGGAGAATTTTCATGAAGCTTGATTTGGAATGGTTTAATGATGATTTTGAAACTTAGGGGTGATTTTGATTAAATGGATGATATGGAGAAATGTCATGTGGGCTTTGGATTGAAAACTTGGGCTTTTGAAATGGTCTTGGGTGGGCTTTTAAAGTGGTTTAAGGAAGTGGGCCTTTAGGTTTGAAAATAGGCTTTTGAATAGAAAAATTTGCAATGGGCCATGCCAAATAAATGTTGAGTTTAGTCTAAGGATGTGTCATCATTGATTTGAAACAAGTTTGGAGTGATTTGGGTTTGAATTGGTTTGGATTTGGGCTTCTTTGGTAAAGGGCCAATGTAGGTCAAATTGGGCTAATTTGGGCCAATGTTGGGCTAGGGTTGAAATTGATGTAAAATTAATGTTGGGAAATGTTTATGGGAGTGTTTCAAAGAGGTTTCAACTTTTGTTGGGGTTGGATTTTGGGGTTTGGGTCTATTTGGGTTAAGTTTGGGTTTAGATCAAAATTGGGCTTTTTGGATTTGGGTTGAATTTGAGTGGGGTTTGGGTCCAAATTTTGGGCAAATTATGTTAGTGTTTTGTTTGTGAGGATGTTAGGGAAGGTTTATAAAAGGTTTGGGGTCAATTGGAGTTGAATTGGTTTGGTTTGGGCTAAGTTTGGGTCATGGGTCCAAATTGGGCTTTAAGGTCAAAAGTGAAATTGGATTCAAATTCCAATCAAATTGGGCTTAGATTTGGTCTAGATTGGTGTTGGGGATGTTTAATTAAAGTTTAAAATTGAATTGGACCAGAATTTGGGTCAATTGGGTAGGTTTGGTTTGACATTGGGTTCACTTTGGGTTAAAATGGGTCAAATTAGGGATTTTGACAAAAGTGGGGTAAATTGACAAAATTTGCCCATGGTGTAGTTGGACAAAATGAAATTGGGAATATTTGGAATTTTCTAAAATTTTCTGGGAATTTTCTGAATTTTTGGATTTTTGGGTCAAGAGGGGTATTTTGGTAATTTGGAGGGTATTGGGGGTATTTTTTGGAATTTTTAGTATTTTGGGTAAAAATGGTCAATTTGAGTGGTGGGAGAATGTTTGAGATTGATTTTGAGGAATTTGGGTGATTTTGGAGAATTTTGAAAATTTTGGGTAATTTCAAGGGTTTTGGGTAGGCTAGACGGGTCTGGGGTCCCGGGGGTCAAAAATTGAAAATTTAGAAAATTGAAGATTGGGAAAATGTAAGTGGAATGAAATCATTTGGTTGAGACATGAAGCCATATCAAGCCCACATGAGCCATGAAGGGACTCATTTCAGGCATTCACTATGTTGTTCCTAACCCTCTTAGCCAAGGGCTTAGGGGTTAAGGACCATCCATGTGAATCACCTGCATGAGTCAGGAGGTCAAGTTGGGTATGGGTGTGGTTTTAGGAGGTGTGTGAAAGTGTAGTGTATAAGTGTAGTGTGTGTGTAAGTCAGCCCTTCACCAGACCAGACCACCCAGGGCAGTCCTAAGGCTAAAGAGTCCTATAGGAACTCATCCTTTAAACTTCCACATTTGATTTCAACCCTCTAGGTGATTAGGGGTCTACAATCAAGCTTGTGGGGTTTGCAAGGAGTCAAGAGGTGTTTGGACTTCTAAAGGGTGGGTTCCACTTCTAGTCCTCTAAGATAGTCAAAGGAAAAGCCTAAGGCTAGATCCTAAGTACTAAAGAGAGAAGAGAAGACCTCATCAAAAATGAGCTCAACAAATGGACCCCCAATAGGTGTGGTGTGCTATGCAAGCACACCGCGCGTATTGGCGTTGACTGAAAAGATCAACAAACCAACACAGATGTCCAAGTGACAAACTTAGGACAAAGTAGAATAATTTCCGCTGGGGAGTGTCAAGTATATCTCTGAGACTGGAGATTCCTGAACTCTCGGCCGGGAAAGGAAAAGGAGGTGAATCCCAAATCACATGATGCTGGGGAATTTCAACTTAGATTTCATTTTGTTTCGGTTTAAGTTTTGATGTGTGAGCTCGGATTTTAGTTTGAGTTTCAATTTAGATTGAAGTTTTGTTAAAATTAATTTAAAGGGATTTGAACTTGAAATGAAAATTGGAATTTTGTGGTTTTAGATGTAACATCTTCATCCTCAAAAAATTTGAATTGATTGGATTGAACCATTACAATGAGGAAAGAACTCAGAGTAGGGAGGTATTGGATGTAAAATCCTTAACCTCAACAGCTTGATTTGGTGTGCTTCATTGCAATAGGGAGAGAACCCAAAGCAATCCGGTATTGGATGTAAAATCCTTAACCTCAAAAGTTTGATTTTGATGTATTTCATTGCGATAGGGAAAGAACCTAAAGCAATGCAGTATCGAATGTAAAATCCTCGACCCCAAAAATTTGATTTTGATGTATTTCATTGCGATAGGGAAAGAACCTAAAGCAATGCGAGTATCGGATGTAAAATCCTCAACCCCAAGAATTTGATTTTGATGTATTTCATTGCGATAGGGAAAGAACCTAAAGCAATGCGATATCGGATGTAAAATCCTCAACCCTAAGAATTTGATTTTGATGTATTTCATTGCGATAGGGAAAGAACCTAAAGCAATGCAGTATCGGATGTAAAATTCTCAACCCCAAGAATTTGATTTTGATGTATTTCATTGCGATAGGGAAAGAACCTAAAGCAATGCAGTATCGGATGTAAAATCCTCAACCCCAAGAATTTGATTTTGATGTATTTCATTGCGATAGGGAAAGAACCTAAAGCAATGCAGTATCGGATGTAAAATCCTCAACCCCAAGAATTTGATTTTGATGTATTTCATTATGTTAGGGAAAGAACCTAAAGCAATGCAGTATCGGATGTAAAATACTCAACCCCAAGAATTTGATTTTGAATGGTAAATGATTTTGCAAAGATTTGTAGTGTTGATTTGAAAAGTGTGGAATTTTGGTGTTTCGAGAATTTCATGAAAGTTGTAAAAGATTTTTGTGGAAAGAAACAGATTAGGAGGGAATATGTAGATGCTACATATCCCATTCAAAAGAGTTGATCGAAAGTTGCTGGTTTGGATTGGATACAATTCCTCGCCATCAGATCCGAATAGAAAACCTCGTGGCTCCGTGTCAATGGAATCGACCGCTTCCATCCCAGACAAGGGAGAGAGTAGAACGGATTGGATTTCAGATTTGGAAGGTTGAGTTTGAATTTGATTGAGATTTGATTTGAGATCTGGAAGGTTGAATTTGAATTTGATTGAGATTTGATTTAAAATTTGTGTTTATTTTGTTTGTCCTTTAACGATACAAATTTGCTTTATCGTTCATTTAATGTTCATGTGAATTTGACGTTCATCATTTTTTTTTAGATTTTTAAGGAAAGTTTTCTTTTATTCTTTTTGTTTCTTTTCTATTCTTCGTTCGAAGTTCATTTAACTTTAATAGCGTTTCCCAGTCAACTTGCACAAAGAGGTGAAGGCCAAAAATGTGACATGGTCGCTTTCATTCCAATCATGTTGAAGATACATCATACAACTCGATCTGGAATACATCTCATACAATCCATGTAGACTCAAAACGGACTATGTATGATCTTTGTCGATCCATCCAAAAAGGCATATGTCAAAAATCCATGTCTGAATAGTGAGGTACATGGTCAATAACATCACCTTCCAAGCCATCCTTGGTAAGGATGTCGTATGGATGTACGTTGGAGGTGTGATATTTTCCATGTAACTCACAGCTCGTAAGGCCGGAGGCTCTCTAGCTACGGGTCTGGCTGGAAGTGGTAAGGTGCTTTCCTGTCATCCATCCTTCGAAAGTAACTGAGATCCGCTTCATTGATACTCCCGGTATGCAATGTTTAGCGACATCTGCTCCGTTGCCCTTTAGTATCATGACGGAACCTACCGGTAATGGTATCCTTACTGGCCCTCGGAACTCACCTGGGCATGCTATCCGGAGGTCAAATCCGAACATGATATTACACTCGTTCAGAAAAGAAACTGTGCAGAAAGGTCTGACAAAGTCGTGGTGATCTATGTGCGGGGGTATGCGGTCACCCTTCTTGTAAATGTTAATGATGCAACTGTTGGGTATGCAATCTGCTGGCAGTACCCTCCATGTTATCATTCTCTTTACCATCCTTTTGATGACTAATGGCATTGGATCTACCTTGCCAAGCCGAAGTATCCCGGTGGGTTTCCCTTCCTGTCTTCTGTGAAGTTGTAGAAGCATCCACATTGTATTGTAATTCTCCCTTTCCCTGGCATCCATCTCCGGGGTTCCGAGTAAGTGTTTTCTCTTAGGCGGCCTCGCTCGACCCATCCTTTTCAAATCCCGGATGCGGTCCACGATTTTTTGTTGTTCGTATTCGAGAACACGTTTGTATGTAGCTCGAGGCCTTCTAGTATATTGATCCTCCCGCCTCTAATTCTCTCGAAGTATTTAAAAGTTTGCTTCCGGACATTCTGCATTCTTTCTAGCTCGTATTCTGGAATAATCTGCAAATGGCGAGGCCCAGTGACGTACTGTGGGATATATGGCTCAATCCCTTCGTGTTCTCCTGCATACCTCGGCTCCTCGGGGATGGTCTCCGTCGGGACATCCTCCGGGGTTGCTTCTGCAACAAGGTCATGCATTACTGGTGGCTTTATCTGGTGGTGTGGTAGCCTTCCTTCTTCTGATCTTCTTGAGATTTCCTCGGTCTCTTGTGTTATCCTCGGAGCCGGCCTCCTTTCTTCGAGTTCTTGGCGAACCGGTATCCTTGAAGTATATGCACTGGTAGTAGCGACTGCCTCGTCGCGCTGGTCCGCTGCTAGTTTAGTTAACATCTTACGGATACGGTAATTTTTATTTCTTCGCTGAGTTGCTGTGAGAGTAGCTCTTCGTACTTCCTGAATCTCTGTGGGCGCGGCGCTGACAAGCCTGCCCTCTGCTGTAGCGACTACGGACTTGATTCTCTTGTCCTCCTCAGTGTTTGTTTTCCTTTTCTTATTCTTGGGTTGGTGGCTTGGGCCACCCACTTTCATTACTATCCGGCCGAGCAGTTGCTCTCGGTCAGCCGGGACCCAGTCACCTTCCTCGTATTGCAGGCCTGCTGGTGCGAAGTCTGAGTCAATCTCTATTATCGCTCCATCGTTCACCCTCTTTTCGTCGAGTGCAAGGCTTACGCCATTTCTAAAGTTCAGGACCAACCGCCCGTTCAACATTTCCCTGCGAAAAGACAAGGAAAAGGATCAGGGGCTGTACTAAGAACAAGAACATTAAGAAAATGTTTATTAGAGACAGAGTTTTCCTTTTTTTCTCTTTTTTTTATTATTCCTTTTGTATTTTTAAATTCAACAGGAATGAAGTGGGAAAAGATCGGGAAAAAGATTTTGATTTGGAAGAGAGAACAAGGAAAACTTTATTATCACGATTTTATTTATTTTAGCACATTTTTTTATTATTTTTGGGTTCGGACCCAGTCATAAGTAATTACTTCACCCGTGCTTCTAGGGATGAAAAATTCATTCCTTCGAAACATCAGGTAGCGTAATACTTCTTCAAGTATCGTCCGTTGATCGGAAGCATATGTCGTTCTCCTTGGCAATTCACTAGCTGGTAGGAGCCTCCTGAGTAGGTTGCCTCAACCACAAACGGCCCTTCCCAAGTGGGTTCAAATTTTCCTTCTATCTTGAGGTGTGCAAGGATAGGTCTCTTAAGAACGAGAACTAAGTCACCAACATTGAAGGTTCTTGGGCGGACCAGTCTGTCATGGGCTTGAACCATCTTAGCTTGGTATAGTTCTAAATTCTGCTGCGCTGCAAGTCTTTTCCCTTCCAGGCTTTCCAATTCATCTAGTTGTAATTTGGCATTCTCTTCGTCGTGATTTTGTTTGCAAGCCGCAATTCGAGTGATGGAAGCTGGACCTCTAAGGGTAACATCTGCCTCGGACCCATACACCGGAGCGTAAGGTGTAGCTTGAGTAGGAGTTCGAAGGTTGTCCGGTAGGCCCATAAGGCTTCTAATAACTTCTCGTGCCAATTTCTCTTATTATCGTCCAAAGTTTTCTTTAAAATTTGAACGAGAGTTTTATTAAAAGCCTCGGCCGGGCCGTTTGCTCTTGGGTAGTAAATTGTTGAATACCGCCGGTCGATTCCGTGTCTCCCGACAAAATTATTGATTTGCGTGCTTCGAATGCCGACCCATTATCCGAGATGATCCTACGTGGCACTCCGAAACGGTAGATAACTTGGTTCTTGAAAACCGTAGCACGTGGTGTGCTTTCACTTCTCCGAGTGGAGCCGCCTCGCCCACTGGGAAAAGTAATCCGTAGCCTCGAGAATGAAGCGATGTCCTTTTGAAGATGGTGGTTCTATTGGACCCACTATATCTGTGCCCCAACATTCAAATGGCCACGACGAAATTGTCGGATGTAGCACATATTGAGGTTGGTGTAGAACCACTCCGTGCACTTGGCATTGGTGACAGCTCTTGGCGATTTTCATGCAGTCGGTCATCATCGAGGGCCAGTAGTACCCTAGTCTTTTAATTTTCATTTTCATCTTCGGACCCAACTGGTGAGCGCCACAGAGTCCTGAATGCACCTCTTTAACAATTTCACGGGCCTCGGACCCGCTTAGGCACCTTAGCCACATTTGATCGAAAGACCTTATGTATAACGTGTTGTTTATGAATGCGTAGGACGAGTTCTTTTCTTGATCCGATGGGCTAACGACCTATCGTCCGGTAGTTTTCCTGTTTGCGGGTAGTCGATTAATGGCCGTCGCCAATCTTCTGTGTTTTCGGTCACTTGCTGCAATCGATTCTTCTTCTTTTTCGATTTGTGTATTGTGTCTATGTCGAGTCGTGATAGGACTCGACGTCCGTGAACGGACACTTCCACTGATTCATCTTGCAAGCAGGCAAATTCTTTTGCGAGGCGAGCTAACGCATCAGCTAAAGCGTTTTCTTTTCTGGGAATTTTGTAGATCGTCACATTCGGAATCTGTTCCAACAACTGTATGGCATAATGGAAGTATTGCTCGAGTCTTGGCTTTAAAATTCCGTCTTGTCCAGGCGATCCGTTGAATGAATAACTGCGAATCCCCGTAGATGTTGATGTTTGTTATCCCCATTTGAATAGTTAATTCCAGTCCTGTTACGAGAGCTTCGTATTCTGCTTCGTTGTTTGTACACGGCTCTGTTAAGTGGTAGGAGTATCTTAACATCCCACGCTCCGGTGTTATAAAGATTAGTCCGATTCCTGCCTTACTGGGCACTATCACTAGCGATTCTTCGTCTTTGTGTGCTGAAGATGCTCCGTCAAAATATAATTCCCAACGTCGATCATCAGGGTCTTCTAAGCTCATTATTTTTTCATCTGGCAAGTTGTCATTGAGAGGAGATTCCGTCGGCGAGAGGATGTCTTTGCGAGGAAGTCTGCTAGGATTTGTCCCTTTACGGCACGAAGAGGCACGAAAGTTATATCGAATTGCAATAATATCATTGACCACCCGGCAAGTCCGCGGAAAGCGTTGGACGGGTCATCAAGTATTGCAATGGATTAAATTTCGAGATCGAGTTGACCTTATGAGAAAGCATGTAGTGCCCGAGCTTTTGAGCGGCGAAGATCGGGGCCAAACGGTGCTTTTCAATTGTGGGATACTTTATTTCCGTCGGAAGTAAACGACGGCTTAGGTAGTAAAGAGCATTTTCTTTACCCTCATCATTGACACAGGCTAACGGGGCTCGAGAGAGTGGTCTAAAGCCGCGGTATAAAGTATCAACGGTCTACTCGAGGCCGGGGCTGCTAAGACGGGAGGTGTCATTAAATATTGTTTAATGTCCTCGAAGGCCCTCCGGCATTTCTCTTCCCAAATAAATTTGGCGTCCTTTTTAACTAATGTCGAGAAAGGTCGACACCTATCGACAAGTTCGAGATAAAGCGTCGAAGATATGCCAACTTCCCTTGAAAAGATCGTAGTTGTTTTAAGGTTTTGGGAGGTGGCATTTCTAAGATAGCTTTAATCTTTTCCGGGTCGATTTCAATTCCACGATGTCGGACAACGAATCCTAAGAACTTCCCGGAGGTGACGCCGAAGGCGCATTTTAAGGGATTCATCTTAAGATTAAATTGTCTTAATCGTTCGAAAACAATTCTTAAATCATACAGGTGGTTTTCCTTTACTTTGCTTTTGATGATCACATCATCCACGTATCATTCGACTTGATTGTGGATGAGATCATCAAAAATTCTTGTCATCGCTCTCTGGTAGGTTGCTCCTGCGTTCTTCAGTCCGAATGGCATTCTCGTGTAGCAATATACTCCGATCGGCGTTACGAATGCTGTAAGTTTTTCATCTCATGGAGTCATTTTTATCTGGTTGTATCCTAAAGATCCATCCATGAATGAGAATATTTCATGTGTTGAAGCAATGTCGATCATTAATTCTGGGATCGGTAGAGGGAATTCATCTTTTGGACATGCCTTGTTTAAATCTCTGAAATTCACACAAATTCTGATCTGACCATTCTTCTTCCTGACTGGTACCACATTAGCTAACCAAGTCGGGTATTATTCTTCACGGACAAATTTGGCGTCTATTAGCTTTTTAACTTCAGTTATGACTTGTTGTTCGATTTCTAAACGCATTCTTCACGGAACCTTGTCGATCGGAACGAAGTAGGATCCACTCCTAGCTTATGGATTGCGACCTCTGGAGCTAATCACGGCATCTCATCGTAGCTCCAAGAAAAACGAGTCTTTAAATTCCATTAATAACTTGATTATTTCTTCGGAGTCTTCTTTATTGAGTAAGGAGCTAACAAAGGTAGGTCTAGGCTCTTCGCTAGTACCTAAGTTAACTTCCGTTAACTCATCTATTGTAGATTTGATCTCTTCTTCGAACTACGGTGGAGCGTTTCCAATTTGTAAATCTTCAAGTTCTTACGTAGTTTCCATGCGGTTTTCATTAGACTCGCAAGTGACAACCAAGCAAAATTCAGTATCATCAACTGATCCTACTGTGCCGAATCTGAGACCATGCTTTGAATTGGGTGGACGACGGAGTTATTCCATAATTTTTCAAAATGTTGTGATTGACCTTTTGTCCATTGTCGAGGTAAGAAACCACGCTGAATTAAATTTTGAACACAGGGAGAGTACCACTCAAAAGGCAATTCCATTAATTCGGAAGAAGTGACATCTTCAAATTGTACATTGTTTTCAGTTTTGGAGGAAGGAGCACCACGGTAGATTTTGATGGGCTTTGCAACGCCGCTACGTACCTCTTTGACCACCATACCCTCGATCTTATTAGAATGGATCGGGGTCAGGGTCATAGTATGTACATAGTGGTTAATCTTCTCGTACATCGATTTATATTCCTCGTTCTTTTCATCTTCGAGAGAGATCCTGAATTGCGGCTTCTTCCGACTTATTGTCGTTGTTTCTTGCTTGATTTCTTTTTCTTCTTCAGAACTGTCTTCCCAATCAACATTGATGGCTGGTTTCCTCTGTCCGACTGTCCTAACGTCTCTGCCACGACCTCGTCCCCGGCCTCGACCTCGGATGCGAGTTGTGGAGAAACCTTCACCGTCTCGCTGTAAGGGAGCGGTGAGTGACTGTTGGACTAGAACTTCAGGTTTTTCGTCGTCCCGAACTTCCTTTGCCTCATTCGTTTCGGAATCTCTGGAGAAGATTGTTTTCTTTGGAGGTGCGTAATAAGCTGCATCTTCATGGATTCCAATTTCATGTACGGAGAATGGTTGTAAGTCACCTTTGATGCACTGTTCCCCTCCATCGTAATATTTGATGCACTGATGTAGGGATGATGGTACCATCCGGTTTTCATGTTTCCATGGTCGGCCCAGTAGAGCATTGAATGACGTTTACGAATCGATTATGTGAAATTTCGCGGTTGTCTTTGCTAAGTCACCGGTCTTCATTAGCAGTGTTATTGATCCGAGGGCTCTTTCTCCTTTACGGTTGAATCCTCTTAATAACATTTTGTCCGCTTCGAGCTCGCGAGCATCAATTTCCAAGTATGCTAGCGTTCGAAGATTCATTATATTGATTGATGCTCTCGGATCCACCAATACTGCGGAGAGTGTAAACTTCCCAATTGTAAGCGAAATGTACAACGGTCGGTTGTGGTCCGTCGTCCCAAGTAGTAGGTCATTGTCCGTGAAGGTAACACCTCGTTGTTCCTTTAACGAGCAAACCTCATCTAAGGAATCTCCGGTCATTTGAGCTAAGCAAATTTTTGGATCAAGCAAGGCCTTGATCAGAGCTTCTCTCATCTCCTTTGATAAGATGAGAGCGTCGTAGATGCTCAGTTTGGCTGGTAGTTTCCTAAGATGGGCTAGCACGTTGTAGTCCACTTTATTTTCATGTGTCTCGGTTTCTTCCCGAATGGGTATTTCTTCTGCGGGGTTGGTTCTTCTCGAACAACCACACGCTTTCCTTTGTCCTTTGGACCCATTCTCGGAGGTAGAACTCTTCCACTTCTTAAGTTGACTTCTGTAATTTCTTCTGAATCTAGTATTGGGTTTGCTGGTGTCTCCTCCTGAATCGGAATGACAGGTTCTTCTGGATTAGCTTCAGAATCTGAAGGCTCTAACTCTATTGTGACTGGAGCTCCTCGAAAATCGCAAATAGATTCGTTTCTTGTTGAACTCTCATAGCCTCCTTGGTGGATGTCTTTTTTGTCATTGTGATCGTCGAGATTGTGTATGATTTGAGAATTGTTACTTGTATCGGAATCGATGTCCGGATTAGGTTGGTTGTCGCTAGTTACGTAATCGTTAGAAACGATCAAAACGTAGCCAACGCCATAACCCTTATCATTATAAGATCCCACCGGAGTGAGCAAATAATCATACGAGTCGAGGTTCGAGGGACTTCTCCCCGAATCGGAAACAACCATCCTAGGATAAGCGGCCCCTAGTCTAGCCTTAAGAGCCTCGGTCTTTTCTTCTTCATCAATTTTCTTCTTTTCTTCGATCGTCTCTTGTTGAGGTGGTTCTTCCATCGCAAGTGATAGTGCCGACTTGACAGTTTTCGAACTCTGAATTGAGGCTCTCACCGAAGTGGTTTGGATGCGATCCAAAATCTTCTTCGAAGACTTTGTCCAAGCGGTAGTCCATCCATCATCAGTCGCATAGGGATCTATCGGAACAATGAGATCCGTCGAGATAACATTGACGGAACCTCCTTTCTGGGGTTCCTTCATGTTTTCCTTCGGGATCGTTATGTTCCCTTTTCGGAGATTGTCGTTGAGCCAACTTTTGAAGGTAATACAATCTGCTATCTTGTGTCCAAGCATCCGGTGGTAAGGGAAAAAGTTGGGATCACCTTTCTTGTCGACTTCTTCGGTTTCTTAGGCTCCGGCAGTTGGAAATCCGGAGTCTTCATCGAGCTTGCGGAACATTTTCGGCACTTGCCTCATTCTTGAACGGATACTCCCTTGCTCGAAGCTACCTTAACGTACGTTGTGGACGAGGCGGTTGTTCATACTTGTTGAGATGACCGATAGTCTGGGTCGGGGTTCTTGGTAATTACGTTGAATTTCTTTGCGGCCGTTACGCGGTATTTGTATTGGATGCTTGCCTTTATCGGCTCGCTGCGACGATCCCGGACTTCTTTTCAAAAGTTTTCACGGGCTTCGTTTGTCTGTTTTGTCGGTGAAACTTAATTGCTTCGCCTCCTCTTGCAAGCTTCCGGCCTTGCTTAACAACTTCTCGAAAGTCTTAATAGAAAATCCCTTGAGGAGAAGTGCTTATCGGGCCATGAATGCTCTTAAGTAAAATGCCGATCGCATGCTTTGTTCTTGTAGTCGTGGCTCACACTTCATACTTAGATTCCTCCATCGAAGTATGTAGTCCACCAAAGTTTCGTTCGGCTTCGCTTCTCTACCACTAAATCACCTATAGTGATGTGGTGCTGAGCTCCGACAAATCGCTTGATGAAGAGGTTCTCTAATTCTAAAAATGTCTTCACCGAACCGTTCGGTAATTCCGCATACCAATCAAAGGCGATCCCTGACAGGCTGCTGACAAATTGTCTGAAGAGTAAAGCATAACTTCAGCCGGCATTGCAACAACTGGCACGAAAATGTGCAACATGCTTGCCGAGGGTTTCCGGTTCCATCAAAGGTCTTGAACAGAGGTGGTACGAAGCCTTTTGGATATTGGACAGCATCGAATTCTTCGGGGTAAGGCCTACCCGTCCGAATGGATGTCCCGCTCTTTGATTGTGCCAAAGCTTCTCGCACCTGCTGTTCCACCATGCTCTTGATATCCTTTTCCGGAATCATGCTTTGTATTGCATCCTTTTTTAACTGATCATCCCCGTTGACGGATGTAATCTCCTTTCCTCCGTCTACAATGTGAATAACTTCTGGGGGTGTTTCTCTTTGGGGTTGAACCTGACTCTGGAGAGTGGCTAGGGCTGCAGCCATCTCTTCTATCCTCTTTGCCATTTAGGAGTTCGTATCATCTTTCTCTTGAAGCTGCATCCTCATCACTTCTGGATCCTCTCTTTCTGCGGCTGCAGGAGCACCTTGTGAAGCTGGCGAAGCTCGTGTTTCAACCATGTTAACCTCGCATATTCATCATCCATGAACTCTGACGAGTCGACTTCATCTCCGAATTTTTCTTCTCTTTCTCTTGCTAATCGCTGAAAATCAGTTCTTAGCTTTTCCATAGCATCTTCTAATGGTCTTTTCTAAACATCCTTGCAGTTGTCATGCGATAACTGTCGGGTTTCCTTCTCATGAGTCCCCTTCATTGCGGTAGCACTTTCTTCGGACTCAAGTCTCCTGACGAGACTTTCCTTCTCAGGTTGTTGTTTTAATCTTAATTGTCCGGTAGTGGGACGCCATACCATCCTTCTAGCAGCAGAAGGTCTAGGACCGGATGGTCTGTCAGCCAAATGCTTGGAAGGTGGTATCCTCCCTAATTTGTAGTCACGAAACAACGACGAGTGGACTAGCTTTCATTCTCTTATTCGGCTTTTCTACGGCGATAGCGAGGTTCCACTCGCGGCCCAAGACGGGATTTGGCCGGCACCCGCCCTATCCTTCTTAAAATCTACGATACGAGCATTTTTCTTTCTTTGCTAACTTCTCTATCGGGGTGCCGAGTCGAGAAAATGGCGTAATTCTAGCCCTTTTCTTACGGCCGTCGTTGTAATATGCGGGCTGAGGCAATGCAGAAGCAATCTTGCGGACATTTTCCTCGTCCTCTGCGGCGTAGAGGGGATGGAACCTACTTCCTCCCAAAAGTGGTATGTATTCAGGCAGCGGTGTATACTCGGGCAGTTCTGGGATTTCCTCCGGAAAGCAACTTCGGCGGCTACGGCTTCTCTAGCAATCCTTCTACTTCTGTTCCTCCTCTGAGTCCGTGTCAGTGGTGGAATTCTTAAGCTGGACCCGACCTCGAAGACGGAAGGTCTCACAGGAAGATCTGTACCCTCCACAGGTTCATCACAGTTCTGAATTTCCTTCCCCTTTAGTCTGGCAGAAGCCGGGGTAGGTACAGAGACAACTAGACCGGTGGGAGTAGCAACAACAGTCCTTCTGCGAACAACGGTACTCCTCTCGGTTGGAATCTTTTGCGAGAGGAGGGAATTCATGAGTTGACTTGAGGTTAAACTCAATCAACGGCTTCTCAGTTTCGGTACTTTGCTTGCGAGTGAAAAGAGAGTGACGTCGGGGATTTTGATGTCGGTGTCCCCGAATCCTCGTCCGAATCGAATGATTCCATTATTAGGCAGTTCGTCCTTGAACACAGCCAGGTCCAGTCCGTTGACGAAGGAGAAGATCAGTTTTGGGGCTTTCATTTCTGCAGGGCAGATTCCAAGTGTTAGTCCCCGAATTGTGCTTCTTCTTGTATTAAAACTTATGACGAAAAAGAAAGAGTCCGAACACATTTCCGTTTATCTTAGTGTATTTGTGGTATTAAAAGAAAATTTATTTAGATAATTGTTTTTCGAAAAGATTTGTTCGTTAGGACGGAGAATTATTAAAAGAAGGAGAGTTGTAGGAAGGGTAAAGGAATTGATTAGGAACCGGAAAAGGAAGAGAAAGTCTTGTAGAAACTTCTCGACCCGCAAGACCGCTCCTAAACTAATACCTATTGGGGGTCCACCCCACCTCAGAAATGAGGTAAAAGGATCTCGGAACCTCTCTGTTTAGGGGTGTCTAAACAGTGGCTCCTAAATCCGAAAGGATGTTGGCTATACTCGTCCAAGGTAGAAATGAACATAGTATTCCAACGGATAGAAGGGTAGTTTGATCCACTAGGGACATGGATACACTACCGATTTTTTGAAAGCAGAACTATTTGATTAAAAATGGAGAGAGGAATTTTTCCCGACGGAGTCGCCGTGAAATTGTCGGCATATTTTTAGGTTAGTGTGTTGTATTTTGAAATGGGGTCGCCTATAGAAATTGTCGGCGAATTTTAGATTTTAAATTTAATTTAAATATATATATATAATTTAGAAAGTAGGATTTGATTTTGAAAATAATTTTAAGTTTGAAAATTTAAAGATATGAAATCAAACCGATCTCACATCCCAAATAGTTTATATAAATGAGTGCCACATCACAAGTCGTGTATCTATCCCGAAGAATAGACACACTACTTGATGATGGGGCTCGATTAAATAAACTAGAAGATTTGTGACATCCGTTTGCTTCTGCGAACCAATTTTATAAGCCGACAAGTTCCCCGCTTAATACAAAGAAATTAAGCGGGGTTTATATTACCAGGTTCTTAAAGTTCCCTATAAGGGCAAGCCCCTATAGTTAATTACATCTTAAATGATGGGAATCATTTAAGAAAACTCTCGATAATGATCAGTGGTTTTACTCTCAAGAATTTCAAAGTTTAAGGTTTTCAAAGGATTGAATTTTGGAATTTCAATAAGGAATGGATCAAATTTGGAACATTTTATTTTGGGAATTCAAAGGAAGAAAGGTAGGAGAAATTACAGATTCGAAGCGAACTTCGATAATTTCCCGACTATCCTATTGTTTGGCTTGAATTTAGGAAAGTCCTAATATTTATTTAATGTTTTGATCTTGCCAATTTTAATTAATTAGGACTTATATTCGTATGATGTGATCACACAAATAGCCTCGAATATGTGAGGGTTTATGTCGTATCGGACGACTACCTCGGAATCCTAAGATCGGTTAGGGCTTAATTTGCAATGCAAATGCCTAACAAAATGTTGAGGATTTCTGTTGCACTAGGCAAACTACCTCGAAGTCCTATGGTTTAGTTATTTAATTCTAAGAAATGCTTTGCTGAAGTAGATCTGAGTTTTCTTGACGAAGATAGCCGTCTTGCCCACCGTGCTCCAAGCTCCTTGTTGTTGCGAGAGGGTTTAGTTTTAGAAATCATAAATCAAGAGATGAGAGAAGTGTTCGGTTTAGATAAGGTCTTAATTTCCAAGTATTTTTTATGTTTTAATTAAAACAAATCTTAAAGTTGATTATAACAACACCGGTTAAGATCCCACGGTTCCATCCTTCCGGCATCATTATTTTTATCGGATTCACTTAGTCCAGATGAATTTGCTAAACTCAACTAAATGAGTTCCACACTTTCATTTAGACCGTGGGAAATCCCGTTAGCAACACGTAGGTTACATCATCCGACGTATTCCCGATCATCCAACAAGACGTTTTAATTTAGTTGTAGTTGTAGTTTTGTTGTTCTGTTTGTGATTAAATTTTGAGTTGTTTTATATTTTGAAATGTTGTGGTGGTGAATTTTATCTTGTAATGATTTTTAATTTAGTTTTGGTTTCAGTTTTAGGGACTATCCTAAAGGTGAGGGTTTTCATGCAACGAGTTGTTTATCATGCAAGAAAAGTAAGTGCGATGCAATTGCAATAAAGTAAATTGCAATAAAATAAAAGCGTACTGGAGGGTCTTCCCGTCATCCTAAGCCGCACTTAAAACACATATCAGAGCATTTAAGTATTCCAACAAGTACCTAGGTAAAGCTAAGGGAAAGGTTTTGGTTTTCTACCAAGTTCCTAATCCTATACTAGTCACCACCTATGACGTCTAGGTTCTTGTATTTTGGTTTAAGGACGATTTTCTTCATCAAAGAACAATTAAGTTCAATTGTTCTTATAAATATCCTATCATATTGAGGAAGTGCTTAAGACGAGTCTTAAAACATATTTTCAATACCTCTAGGATTGTTTTAAGTCCAAGAGAATTTAATTATTCAAGTGAATTAATCGTCCAGGAGTTCAAGTTTTGTTCTCTTGCTTAGTGAACTAGGACATTTGAATATCCTATAAGTGAAGTAACACTTCACTTAATACTCTATTTAGGAGTTATGACAACAAGAGCTTTTGAGGGCAAATTGATATTCAAGTGATTTGTGATTTAATTTAATTTCAATTAATTGGTTTAAGTTTGGAATAATGTTCAAGTTGTTTTAGATTTATTTTGAATTCTTTATGTCTTAGGTGATGTTATATTTAATTCAATTTAATTCAATTTAATTTTAATTTAATTTAATTTGGTTTAGTTTTAATTTTAATTTAATTTAATTTTTTAATTTAATTTTAATTTTATTTTAACTTGATTTTATTTTTTATTTAATTTAATTTAATTTAATATGTTTTAATTTAATTTAATTGAATTTAGTTTAATTTAATTTAATTTAATTTAATTTAATTTAAATTTAAATTTAATTTAATTCAATTTAATTTAATTTAATTTAAATTTAAATTTAATTTTATTTTAATTTTAATTTAATATTTTATTTTTTATGCTTTAAGGATGATTTAATTTTAATTGTTAAAATATTAATTTAATTGAAATCTTAGAAGGATTTAATTTAAATGTTTTAACTTTAATTTAATTTAATGATTAAGTCTTTTAGCATTTTAAATCTTGAATTTGGATTATCATTTTAATTAGGAATTAAATATTATTGAGGTGATTAATTTAGGGATTCTTAAATTAAAGAACAAATCTCCTCCTAATAGTATCCCTATTTTAATAATTCCAATTTTTTATTATTCTTCCAAGTTTAATTAATTATTTAATTAAGGTTTATTTTAATTATTTTCAAATTGTTTGGTAGGTTTCTACCCTTTAACTACCTAAGTTTCAAACATCCAAAATCAAATTAGTATCAAATATTTTACCCACCCTTTTAATTAAACCTAAAATTTTTAATTATAGGTTAAAATTTTAATTACCATTTTGCCCTTTAAACTTACTAATTCCATAACTCACTAAATTAAGCTTAAATGAATTTGAAATTTTTATGTGACTTCACTCATATATCAATCAAGACATTAGAGGAGAAAATGTGATTTTTCTGTATTTAATTTATTTATGTAATTATTTTTTGTGGAAAATAAAGATTTTCAAGGAAAATTCAACAACATGACCAAGGGAAAGTTTCTGTCCTTAAGAAAACTATGGAACATTCCTAATGACCAGAGGACCACTTGGACCAATTTTGGTGATTTTTTTAATTATATTCTTTTTATTATAATTATTTTGAGTTTTGGAGTATTAATTAATTTAAAAAATAAAACAAAAGTTGAAAAATGAATTTTATATTTTTCAAAAATCTCTCTGATATCAAGGAAACCAGAGAACTAATTTTTATAATTTTTTTATTTTTCTTTGATTTATTAGAATTATTTTAGTGGAAATGCTAGAAAATACATTTTTTTTAATTTTAAAATTACCTTAGGGCTTTAAAATTTGATATCTCATCATAGAGACTTAAGAAAAATATGGGGTTTGTTCCTAAGTGATTAAAATTCAAAATGTGACATTTTGGTGAATTTTATTATTTTTATGATTTTTATTATTTTTTAATTATTAAAAATATTAAAATAATGCAAAAAATCAACTTTCTTGGAAAATTGCAATTTTAATTTTCTTAAATTCCTCTAATAACAGAGAGGCTCCAAAACCAATTTGGTGAATTTTTGAGAAGTATTTTGAAAGTTATGAATTTTTGAAGTTTAGGTTTGGCTAAATGGCTTAATCAACCCATTTGATAGGGCTAACCAAGTCCAATTGACTTCAAACTTTTATGGTGGGTTTCTCTAATCCTAAAGGTCAGTGGAGAATTGATTTTAAGTCAATTTGATGTATGATTAGCTCTAATTAATTATAGCTCCATTTTGGGTGTTTAAGCCAATTAGGGTTATTACAAGTGAGTTAACTCAAAACCTATTTTCCCTAGGGTCCTCTGGTCATAAGAAACATCACCAAATTTTCCTAGAATTTTTTTCACAACATGCTAATTATTGGAATTAAAATACTCAGAATAGTGACCTAGAATTGAAAAATCAATAACTCTTCATAGGGATGGCCTCTGACTTTGGAAAATTCGGGGAATGTCCCCAAATTCGGAGGCTTCAAAAGCCCTATGGTCTCATGCCATGGTGAATTGTATACATGCATGGAGAATTGAAAATGTGCAGAGAGTAAATAAATCATTAAAAATCAAATATTCAATGAAATTAAATGATTTCTTTTCCACATTATTCTCCTCTATTCACTGAGCAAGTGGGTATTTTTATTTTATTTTTAGGATTTTCCTACACAAAGTTATGAATTTTCTAAGTTCTGGTAATTAAATAAAAAAGAAAAATCCCTATTTTTCTACTTATCCACACGGCGCCACGCCATCCTCGGCAGCTCCGAAGGGCCACGCGGCGCGCTCTGATTCGGCGCCGCCATCCGACTCAGCGCTCCAGGGGCCCGCGGTTCATGTACCATCGCGCTGTCCGGCTCGATCCAGACCATCCGCTCGATACACGCTCGATCTGACGGCTCCCAGTCATCGTCTACGACTGGTGTGCACCCGTAACCGTCAACCTTCTAACCCTAATTTCTCACTCGATTCTCAACGGATTTTTTGTGTTCTTATGCTCTATGGATTCGTCTTGAAGAGACGAACACATCCATACGGTAAACATGCATTGAAATTGATTCAAATTAAATGGAGAATCTCTGTAAGCTCGGGAAGAAGAGTGAGTCCATACCTTTGCTCAGAGAAGTGAAACTTCGATCTGAGAGTTGTGTCACCTTCGATTGGGTCCAAGCAAGCTCCAGATGAAGTCCCTTGGCCTGGTGAATTGTCTAGGTATGATTTCGACCACAGCCGATTTCAACCTTTAGAGTCTGGAACAGGTGGGTGGCCTGGAGAGGGGGCTTTCACTGGGGAACTCCTTCTCTTGGTCTTGTGCAGGTGTGGGTGAGTTTAATTTGACTTTGGTGGAGGATTTGGGAATGTCCTGTTCTGACCTGAGAATTGAGCTCCAAAATTGAGCTCCATTAGTGGGGATTAGGGCAATATAACAGTGGGGATCAAATGCTCTAAGTGTGGGGGAGAGTCTGGAGTGATTGTGGCAGAGTTTCCTTAAGGTTGGTTCAGCACCTCCTCATGGCCGAGAGGGG
The DNA here is from genome assembly GCA_022702705.1 of Papilionanthe hookeriana x Papilionanthe teres. NCBI lineage: Eukaryota > Viridiplantae > Streptophyta > Magnoliopsida > Asparagales > Orchidaceae > Papilionanthe > Papilionanthe hookeriana x Papilionanthe teres. Next base: position 134,254,516 of record CM040425.1, on the reverse strand, counting down.
TGAGGTTTAAAAAGGAGAGGGTGGAGGGCCTCCCAGGGGGGTTTAAGGCTTGGGATCAGCTGCTCCATGCAAGAGAAGAACCGCCATGCTGTTCAATTGGGTTGGGACACCTCAGCAAGGGGGAATTTCAATGTTGGCTCACATGTGAGCTTTCGGCCATGGTGTTTTCCGGCGGCTCGGTGGTCGGCCGGCCGTGCACTCGGTCACCATCTTGACCGGTGGGGTCGGGGGTTGGCAATGGTGCGATCGATTGGAGTTTGACATGTGTAAAGGGGCTGGATTGAAATGGAATGGGGAGAGGCTCATTTTGGGTTCAAATTGGTCAACCCATGTTTTTTGGTTTGGTTCACCACCCCAATACCTGGTTTTGGGCTGGGTGAATCAGTTGGGTCAGCTGGTCTTAAGTGGAGAAGTCTCCATCCAAGAATATTTGGATTATATCTGGGTTCAGGGGAATCATAAGTAAGGTTAATGGCTTTTAGGAAGTGCTTAAAGGACCTCCTCCTTTTGCCCAATGTAGTAAGGTCACATGTAAACAACTCACATGGCTTGCATGTGGCTTAAGAATGGCTTCATGGCTTGCACTATGGCTTAGGATAAAGCTTGGTCGATTTCATGGAAGTAGAATTTAGGAATTTTGGTATTTTGGTGGAGAATTTTCATGAAGCGTGATTTGGAATGGTTTAATGATGATTTTGAAACTTAGGGGTGATTTTGATTAAATTGATGATATGGAGAAATGTCATGTGGGCTTTGGATTGAAAACTTGGGCTTTTGAAATGGTCTTGGGTGGGCTTTTAAAGTGGTTTAAGGAAGTGGGCCTTTAGGTTTGAAAATGGGCTTTTGAATAGAAAAATTTGCAATGTTCCATGCCAAATAAATGTTGAGTTTTGTCTAAGGATGTGTCATGATTGATTTGAAACAAGTTTGGAGTGATTTGGGTTTGAATTGGGTTGGATTTGGGCTTCTTTGGTAAAGGGCCAATGTAGGTCAAATTAGGCTAATTTGGGCCAATGTTGGGCTAGGGTTGAAATTGATGTAAAATTAATGTTGGGAAATGTTTATGGGAGTGTTTCAAAGAGGTTTCAACTTTTGTTGGGGTTGGATTTTGGGGTTTGGGTCTATTTGGGTTAAGTTTGGGTTTAGATCAAAATTGGGCTTTTTGGTTTTGGGTTGAATTTGAGTGGGGTTTGGGTCCAAATTATGGGCAAATTATGTTAGTGTTTTGTTTGTGGGGATGTTAGGGAAGGTTTATAAAAGGTTTGGGGTCAATTGGAGTTGAATTGGTTTGGTTTGGGCTAAGTTTGGGTCATGGGTCCAAATTGGGCTTTAAGGTCAAAAGTGAAATTGGATTCAAATGCCAATCAAATTGGGCTTGAATTTGGTCTAAATTGGTGTTGGGGATGTTGAATTGAAGTTTAGAATTGAATTGGACCAGAATTTGGGTCAATTGGGTAGGTTTGGTTTGACATTGGGTTCACTTTGGGTTAAAATGGGTCAAATTAGGGATTTTGACAAAAGTGGGGTAAATTGACAAAATTGGCCCATGGTGTAGTTGGATAAAATGAAATTGGGAATATTTAGGATTTTCTGAAATTTTCTGGGAATTTTCTGAATTTTTGGATTTTTGGGTCAAGAGGGGCATTTTGGTAATTTGGAGGGTATTGGGGGTATTTTTTGGAATTTTGAGTATTTTGGGTAAAAATGGTCAATTTGAGTGGTGGGAGAATGTTTGAGGTTGATTTTGAGGAATTTGGATGATTTTGGAGAATTTTGAAAAATTTGGGTAATTTCAAGGGTTTTGGTAGGCTAGGCGGGTCTGGGGTCCCGGGGGTCAAAAATTGAAAATTTAGAAAATTGAAGATTTGGTAAATGTAAGTGGAATGAAATCATTTTAGTTGAGCCATGAAGCCATATCAAGCCCACATGAGCCATGAAGGGACTCATCTGAGGCATTCACTATCTTCGTTCCTAACCCTCTTGCCGAGGGCTTAGGGGTTAAGGACCATCCATGTGAATCACCTGCATGAGTCAGGAGGTCAAGTTGGGTATGGGTGTGGTTTTAGGAGGTGTGTGAAAGTGTAGTGTATAAGTGTAGTGTGTGTGTAAGTCAGCCCTTCACCAGACCAGACCACCCAGGGCAGTCCTAAGGCTAAGTGTAGTGAATTTCACCTATCGTAGGATTTACATAATCCCTCAATGATTTATGATGATTTTCCAAGTTATTATTTTGAATGTTTTACATTTCTCTTCTAGTTTTTCAAGTTCTTCCTATTTTTTAATTTTTTTCATTTTTTCTAACTCGGGATCATAAGACACATGTCCTGCATATCCTTTAGTTCGCATACATAACACGAAATACAATACATTAACAATTAAACAAAAACTATTTCAACATAAGAAAACATTTTTACAAACACTTTGTTTTTCACATAAACCGTTTTTTCACAACACTTTTTCATACAAAAAACACTTTTCACACAGAAAAATTTTTATGACACTACAATTTTCCAAGTCTATGCCTAATTACGTCAACTAAATTCCTCCGAAAATTCAAGATCAACCGTTGTGGTCCCCGGCAACGGTGCCAAAAACTTAATCCCGGCTTACAATATACGTGTGTGTAATCCTTTAATTTTCTTGTATAAATTTCTTCCTTTACAACGGTGCCAAAAATTTGACTCCAAAGCAGAGTAAGATTTCAATTATGTCTTTAAATAGTAGGGATTTTACGCAAGTATACGTATCATTATTAAGTAATTTAGAGCTTTCTGATTAAGCTCTGAATATTGTTCCCACGGAGATCGCGATTAATCAAGGCTGCTTTTAAGAGAGGTTCTAGTCTATAATAACATGTCCTAGCTTGGAAAGTCGATAAAAGTTTGGTTTTAATTATAACATTTAATTATCACTACAATACTACTTCTACTCTTAAACTAAAATACTTAAAGAAAATTAGAAAGTGGGGTTGGATATATTAAAAATACTCTTCCTCATATAATGAAATTAGTCACATGTGTAAAAGTATAATAATTAGCGAGAGAGATTGTGACAAATAGGAACAATTATATTTTTTACCCTTACTTAGTTCTATAAAGAACATAGGTTAATTTGATGCTTTAAAATCTTGAAGATGGGTTAGGCAAGGAAAATACTAGCTCTCACTCTAGATTTCCCTCATCTCCCTCCACTTGGAGGCTAACATCTCATAATAGAAATTTTCACATCAAACCAAATTAGGGGCTTTAGTCTGTCACCTTAATGTCCTCTAATTCTAAACTCTTAAACATACATATCTCTTTATTTATTTACACTCAACCATATGAACTACATTCTCACCCATATAATCTCATGTGATTTTTACTAATAGTTGACTGAGACAATACCGCACTGGATCTTACATGTTCTCACAATAAATTTTTACAGGCAAGTTGATCAATTTTACATGTAAACGATGATCAAAGTAAAATCATTACAATATATTCTAACTCTACTCAATTCTATATCCTACACATGCATACTAATTCGTTGTAAGAGGGAAGAATAAAGAAAACTACTCACTACAAATGGAGAAACAACAAGAACTTTTCATTAAACAAGACTTTGAAACCACACAAACAAAGTACTAAATTTGAATCAAAATACGATGAAAATATTTATCTTTAATGAAAACCAAACTCTCCTTGCAATCCTCTCCAAGAACAAAGTAAAGGGAAAAGAAAAAAGTTTCTCACACTCTCTCTTTCTCTCTCACCTTGTCGCCCCACTTGAGCTCACGCCCAGGCCTTCTTCTCCTCTTCTAATCATGTCCTCCTAATTATCCTCTTCTCCAAGAGTTTCCAAGCCCTAATTATAATTTTCCTAAGAGATGCTTAAGTGTCTCTTCAAAAAGAATACACATTCAATGAATCTTCCAATGGGTGCCTTAAGTACCTTTTCACTCCAAGAGACACATCTCTTCCATAATAAATCTTTCTAACTAACCAATGAATTCCCCAAGAGACACATTTAACAACTTTTTGAAAATCATCCAAAGCTGACATTTCTTTTAGAAGTTATGCTAAAAACTGTCACTGTCGGCTGTGCGCCGATTTCTGGCACATAGGCGCCACTTCCTGACGGCTATACGTCAATTGGTGGTGCTTGGGCTCCATAAACACGTACAAAAGTGTCCGATTTGATGTGTTTTTCTCTAGTATGCTCCGGTTCGACCCGTTTTACTCTGGTATGCTCTGGTAAAACCCGTTTTGCTCCGATATGCTCCATTTTTTTGTCCATTTTCGTTCCTTTTGCTCCAATCACTCCAAATTCTTCAATTTGATGTACCTACAACTAAAAAAAAGAAAACATACCTTTAAAGTGCAATATCATTATAAAATGTTGCATAAAAAGTAGTATATTTTTAGGTTGATCATACATTCAATGTAGATTGAACCTAGAGGTTTGGTTAGGTTCAGTTTAGGTTGAACCTAAAGTTTAATTGAGTTAGGTTCAATGTAGGTTGAACTTAGAAGTTTGATTTAACTTGGGTTCAAGTTGGGTTGAACCTAAGTTTAGGTTTGATTTAGGTTCAATGTAAGTTAAACCTAAAGTTTTAGTTAACTTGGGTTCAAGTTAGGTTGAACCTAATAGGTTTGATTTAGGTTCAATGTAGGTTGAACCTAAAGGTTTAAGTTAACCTAGGTTCAAGTTGAATTGAACTTAAGTTTAGGTTTGATTTAGGTTCAATGTAAGTTAAACCTAAAGTTTGAGTTAACTTAGGTTCAAGTTGGGTTGAACCTAAGTTTAGGTTTGATTTATTCTTTAAAATTAAAGTCATGCTTAGGCCTAAGGCTTAAGGGTAAATTAAGCCTGATTAAGGTTAAACTTAATAAAGATTTAAGGTTACTTAAGCCTAATATAATTAAAGTTTAAGAGTTAATTAAGTCTAATTAGGGTTAGACTTAATTAGGGTTTAAAGGTTAATTAAACCTAATTTAGGTAAGGTTTAATTGATTAAGTAGACCTAATTAGGGTTAGGTCTAATTAGAGTTTAGGATTAATTAAACCTTATTTAAGTAAGGTTTAATTGATTAACTATACCTAATTAAGGTTAGATTTAATTAGGGTTTAAAGATTAATTAAACCTAATTTAGGTAAGGTTTAAATGATTAACTAAACGTAATTAAGGTTAGGTCTAATTAGATTTTAAGAATAATTAAATCTTATTGAGGTAAGGTTTAATTGATTAACTAGACCTAATTAGGGTTAGGTCTAATTAGGGTTTAGGATTAATTAATGATCCGACCCCGCGCACTTTGCGTAAATTTAATATTTCTAGAATTTGATATAGATGAGTATAGATATTCAATAATTGCAGAGTTAATCTTTCAACGCAAGTATATGTATTGCTCAAGTAATATAGGGCTCTAATGGAGTCCTGGATATCGATCCCATAGCGATAGTTCAGAGGCTGCGAACTAGGATTATAGAAACCAATTTAGAATCACAACTTGGTAAATCGGATTGCCTACTGTCACTAATATGCAATCGTAAATAAGATGAAGTTTTAATAAACTAGTTCTACTAACAATTAACTAATTCTACTAATAAAGTGAAGTTCAAATATATAAGCAAGAATCTTTCTCCTTGTTAAGAAATTTAAGTGAATGGATAAATAAATTTAGTTTAAAACTGTGATGCGTCAAATAGGAGCATACCTATTTTTTACCCTTTCGTCTAGGCATAAAGAACATTGATTAATCATATGCTTGGTTACTGAATCTTTTGCTAGGCTTGGAGGATACCAGCTCTCAATATGGAGCTCCCACGTTCCCCTCTCCTAAGGGCTAACATCTACACTTCAACACCCAAACGATAGGACCGAATTGAGGATTTAGTTTGTCACTCTATAATCTCCAATTCTACGCCCGATAAATATTATTTCCCTATTTATTTGCACCCTACTTTCAATGACTTTGACCTCCCTAAATCTTGGATATAATCTTCACTTTAGTTGTTAAACTCAACATGTTTTAACTAATCAATTGGCCATATTGAAAGTAAATTAAAATTTAAGTGAAAAGATTATCACAACTTCTTTAACATTTTCTTGGCACACTAATTCAATCAACCATTTCACAAAAATGTCAAAACAAGGAGAAAGACAGAAAAACTACTCAGATTTCATGGAGAAGATACGATAAAACTTGGATTTTATATATAAAAGCAAAGTTCTACGAAATAAAATAAGTAAATACAAGTTATCTCGAGTTCCTCCTCAAGAAAACTCCATGAAGTTCCTCTGAATCTCTTCCTTTCTTTACAGCACGCATAGTTCTCCTTCGAAACGGCAAGGATGAAGAATTCTCTCACTTCCCTTCCACTCTTACAATCTCTCAAAAAATCCCTGACAAATAACACTAATTGAACTCACTATCTAAAACTTTAAGGAAAACAAGACACTAACACTCTAGAAACCCTTTGGATTCACTAGAAACACGCACTTGACACTCTAGTGGACACCAATTTCGGCTCGAAATTGTTTATTTTAAAGTAGTCGAAGATTTTCCAAGAGTTTCCCAAGCATCCCTTCAAAAATAGTCCACATTCGATGTACCTCGTGAGAGAACTGACTTTCTCACCGTCGGCGGCCTCGAGCTCGCCATCGGCGGCCTTTTAGAATACTTAGCCTTGGACTCTCTTTCATAAGGCCTGGTGTTGGCGGCCTCAATCTCGCCGTCGGTTTTCTTTCTTGTAATATATTTTCTGAACTCTAGGGAAAATTCCACCGTCGGCGCCGTCGAGCTCGCCGTCGGCGCCCTAGATCAAATTTTCATATTTTTGGTCCTTTTTGCTCCAAATTTGCTCCTTTTTACAATTTTTTGCTCCAATATCCATAAATCATCATTACTGCAACAAATCATCAAAAGTACCCTTCTTTAAAGTGCAATATCATCAAAATCAATATAAAATAGGCATGAAAATCTTAACATATTTTCAGTGGGTCAAAATCCCCCAAACTTAACTATTACTTGTCCTCAAGTAATTTTTAGCACTACATAAAGGTTATGATTCATTGTGGTAAAGTTTTAATTCAGAAACACTATAATTTTGATTTAAATAAATATCATAGTAAGACTTCTTAGAAAAATTTTTAAGTAATTAGATTAACTCTACAGATATAAGGCTATCTAGTCATCAAGTCTAAGAGTTCTAGTCTTCTATTCATTTCAAAAATGACTATATGTCGCAATATTAATTCACATAGAATATTCAGATGATAGGAAATTCATGAGAACACTACTAGTAAAGAAACTAGTCCATAAATATAAGTTCAAAAATGTATTTAGTTTTCCCTTTAGGTTAATCCAAGTGAAGCCCATTTTTGATAAGGCATCTCCTCAAGCTTCTCCTCACTTACTTTTTCTTTTCTTTTCATTTCAGGGATTGTTTTTAAATCCTTTCTTTTTCTTTTTTTTTTCAAGAGAGGATTACTATATCTGGATAGCCTGTTAATAATTTTGAACTTCACTCTTCCTTTCCTAAATTTGAAACTTATATCATTCATTTTCCTTATATATAATTCATAGTCTTTATCTCATTGAGTCCCAATCTTTTTTTTCTCAACTAAATTCCTAAGATTCTTAATATTTCATAATATAGATTTCTTTACTTTAAATAGTTAACTATATTCTTATCCTCTTGTACTAAATATCTTAACCTACAAAATTAATTTTCAATACCAAAAATATTTCTTTGAATCTTCTACAAAATTTAAATAAAATCTAAATATAGTTAACTGAATTAAATTTTATCACAAAAAACATGTTATAAATTTTGAAAATATTTTAATTGAGAACATATAATAGTTAATATTTTTCTCCCCCCAAGCTTAAAGTTTTCAATAATAGAAATAATACGGGTGGAAAGAAAAATTCTAAATATAAAAATCATACCTTTGCAATTTAGGCATTTTATTTTCTCTGAAACATTTCCAGGTTCATCTAAAAAATTTTAACTTCAACTGACCTGTAATATTAGGAACGTTTTTACACATATAACAGTTTATAGAATTTGCTGGGGTAATAAAATTTTTAAATAAGTACATAAAGTAAAACATTTAACAACAACACAGACTATACTACACTGGACAATAAAAAGAAAATTTGCATTTCACAGTACAATAATAAATAGTCTACTATTTTAATATAGAGTCCACAATTACAGTTATAATCATGCGTCACAATCCATCAAGAAATGAAATACAATCTATAAACAAAATACATATCTCAGAAAACAAAACAGTACACAAAATACAAATAACAGAATGAAAATACTACAACAAAACACACATACATCACATCACAATCAAATTTTAAAAATCAGATATTAAAATCCCATGCTATGTCTTTATATCCCTGGTTAGCACGTGGATTGGGCTAATAACGAGTATAACAGGGGCATTCTGGAAAAAGTAACTTCAGGCTCACCTCTATAGTATCTAGCCTGAGCATCATAATAAGCAATCTCGAAATTAGAATGTCGCAGAAGATGTTCACTATCATGATCATGTCTCCGCTCTAATCCTTCAATCCTTTGATCTATTCTCTCAAGTCTTTCATCAAACTTTTCAAACTTTTCCGCTACAGGGTCATCTCATTCATCAAATCATAAAGAGTAGGGGAGCTAGAGGTAGGAGGGTCATTACTAGTAGAGGGGATATCTCTACTGGTAGAAGGTGCTTTACTCCTACTCCCAGATCTCCATTCTTCATGGGATTTGTATGTCTTCAAATTAGCTTTACTAATGGGTTTCATAGGATATACCTATTCTTCATCATCTCTAGCTTCCGCTCTAGATAATTGGCAAAGTGCATAAATGAGGCCAGGATGTCCTAAACCTTCACTTGATTCACTCTTTGCCGTGGCCAAAATATTCTTATAAATAATACTCCTCGCATTTATAATTCTATTGTTCTGAATAGAAAAATTCAGAACAGGTTTATCTCTTGATACTTCACTATGATGATAGGTAGTTAGCAGAGTAGAACAAATAAAATATGACATGCCTTAGCTGTGGCATTCATCATAGAAAGAGGAAAGTTAATCCGTTCATGATGCTTAATTTTCCAAGTCCCTTTCCCATTAGTGAGAAAGTCAATAACATCATCTAACGGACCTTCCATAGTCCCAAATGTTTCATACTCATTAGAGAAAAAATCGTGAAGTTCATAAAAAGAATTAATGCCGACAGAATTAAAATCAACAGAAAATCCTCTTACTTTTACAGGCTCGTCCTCATGTTGAGTCAGATTGTCATAGAACTCTTTTACAACTTCTACAGCAGCTTTGTTAGTAAAGTAACAGAAGTTTTCTCACTTCCTTTCTCTAATAACTCGTTCCACCTCTCCTCCAAGATTATCAAAAACTTGATCTTGAATACACTTCTTTCCTTGGAATATTGAAGTGTATCTTGATTGGGCTTTAACATTTATAAATCGAGCCTCGTCAAATTCAAGTCGCCTCTTTTGACGGGGAGCCATTTTTTCATCTATCAAAATTACAAAAATCCAAACCAAATTCCAAAATAATAATATAATGGCTTCCAAAGGTGACGTAAAGTAATCTAAATCAAGTTCCTTGAAGTTCTTCCAAGTATTTTCTCCACATTTTCAACTTTTTTGAAATTCCTCAATGTGGAAGAAATTGATATTGAAAATAAAAAAATTTTACATAAGAGGGAAGTTCTTACCAAGGGAAGATGAAATCCGGTGTTAAAATGAGTTGAAATCACTCCAAATCCAAAATCACTCGAGCCCTAGGTCGAAATTTTCAGTAAATAAGGGAAGAAGACGATGAATAGTGGCAGTTGACTGGTCAAAATCACTGTTAAAAGGTAATTTTTGGGATCTCACTGTCGGCGGGGTCGTCATGCTGTCGGCGGGCTCAATTGAATTTAATTTCAATAGTCTCAAGAAAAACACGCCGTCGATGGTCTTGAGCGAGCTGTCGGCAAGATTCTTAAATTTTGATCATTTTTTTTATTTTTGTGATTCAATCAATTTAAGCCTCGTCGTCATCCGTTCGATCATTTTAAACATAAATTTTAAGTGATTAAGTGATGTATTAGCACAAATAATCATTCACACAACAAACCTTCACAGTTATATATTAAATCCAAATGTTACAATACACATTACATAACACAAAAGCCATGTATTTTCTCAACCTGAATTCCTCAATTCAATGTCGCAATCCAAGCCACAACACTCTCAACACTGAAAACAAACTTCCAAACATAATCTCAACTATACTGACATTAAAAAGCAAACATCAAAAGAAAACAAACAAACATAATTCAAATCAAGTTTAACATAAAGAAACATTTAAAGTAAAGCAATTCCACTACTCTTCTGAATCAGTGCTGGTTTCTCCTTTGATATCACCCATTGCTTGAACATGGACGAACATGTTATAAAAATGTTGGAATGGGAATTCTTCAGTTGAATCTTCTTCAATCCATCACATTCTTCTCATTAAGTATACCAAACTTGCTTTGAAATGTCCAGTATGATCAAAATTCTCTTTCATTCTCTAATCAAGGTGATCAAAGAAATCAGAGATATTGTTAATTGAATTCATTAAAATTTGTACCTGGTTTTCCAGATTCTTGATTCTGTGTCAGATCATCAGTGTCTTATCTACTACAAGTGGTTGAATTGGAATAGAGTTTTGCGATGTTTGATCCATAATCACGCCCATATAATTCTCTTCATCATTGGTTGGGAACATTCTGGTTGGTTCTAAAGGTTTCCAAGGTAGAAGTACCTTCTCCCAAATCTCTTATGATACTTGAAACAGACTGCATATTGAGAAAATTGTTGAAGGATGTCCAAGCCCTTGAGATGATCCTTGAATGATCAAGTGAAAAATAGACTTTACAATAATTGATCCAATATCAATTGGCCATCCCATTTGAATGCAGTAGTTCAATGTAACACTCTCTTTGGTGACTTTACCGATCTTCATTGTCGGTAATAACTTTGCAGAAATGAAAAGGTGCCAATATTTCGAAAAGGGATTTAAAAGTGTACCAGAAAAACTGACATACTTGTTTTCTCTAACTTCCAAGTCTTCAGTTTCGTCTGTCAAATATTGGTAGATTTCATTCATCTTAACTCTCGTTGGCACAAAATTAGAATAATGGTAGATAGGAACATTCTCAAGCATGTACAATTCATTAATTTGTTCAGAGTTAAAGGCTATAAACCTACCTCGCACATAGACGCTTCCTTGGTTGATTCCATGCAAATTGGCATAAAACTCCTTCACCACAGGAATGACTACTGCGGCAGTAGTGTAGCAAAATACTTCCCATCTTTGTCGCACTATCATTTCTTCAATTGCTGTCAAAGGATTGTTTAATCCTTGATTCACAAAACCTCTTTCTTTGATTAGCCACCTCTTTGACATCACCTTGTTGAAAATTCGTTATGCCTCGGCTCTAACAAACTTTTGTCGGTTGAACACTCGAAATCTAGGGTGATCTATTGAATTGGAAGCCATTAGAGAAGAATTAAAGGAAGTTTTCATACGTTTTTGAGAAATGTAAAGTTTAGGAACCGTCCGTAGAAGTTTATAGGGGATAAATTCGCCTAAAACCGCCAAAACCATCATTTCAAACTCAGAAAATTATCCACTCGCCGATCTCGCTGTCAGCGGCCTTGATGGCGCCATCGGCGAGCTTTGTGTATTTAAATGTCAGAGCCCTCGAGAAAAGTCCATCGTCGTCAGCGTCGAGCGCGCCGTCGGCACCCTAAGCAAAATTTTGTACAAAAACGCCATGGTCAGATACGTTCTAAATTTTCTCTATGGATCCAAATTTCATGATGATCAAAGGGTAAATAAAAGCAGTAGAATTCAATACTACCACAAACAAATGATAAATTCAAAGAAACACACAACAAATAAAGATAACTATGGGTTTCCTCCCATAAAGTGCTTGGTTTAACGTCGTCAGCCCGACCTATTCAGGTTGACTGAGCATTAAAACCTCTTTAAAATTTGGTCTTTTACCCTCAAAATATGGTTTTAATCTATGTCCATTTACTTTAAATATATTCCCAGTCTTCGGATCTTCAATTTCAACAGCTCCATAAGTATAAACTTGAGTCACAGTAAAGGGTCCTAACCAACGAGACTTCAATTTCTCAGGAAATGACTTCAACCTTGTATTGTAAAGCAAAACTTCTTGTCCTGGTTCAAAGTTCTTCCGGTTAATCTTTTGATCATGCCTTAACTTCAGCTTTTCCTTATAAATTCTATTGTTATCATAAGATTCACTTCTTACTTCTTCTAATTCATTCAATTGTGACAATCTTTTCTCACCATCATTTTTCAAATTATAATTGAATTCTTTAATCTCCTAATATGTTTTATGCTCCAGTTCTACTGGTAAGTGGCAAGTCTTTCCAAAAATGAGTCTGTAAGGAGTCATTCGATAGAAGTTTATAAGCAGTCCTGTATGCCCATAATGCAATATCCAGTCTCGTAGATCAATCTACTCTACTAAGATTTACAGTCTTTTCTAAAATTTGTTTAATCTCATGATTAGAAACTTCAGCTAATCCAGTGGTTTGAGGAGGATAAGTAGTAGAGAATCTATGATCAATATTAAAATTTTCTGCCAATCTTTGAATATATTTATTCCTAAAATGGGATCCTCCGTCAGTGATAATCACTCTCGGCATTCTGTATCTCGTGAAAATGTTTTTCATTAAGAATCTTGAAACACTTTTAGCATCACAACGAGGTAAAGCTTGTGCTTCCATCTACTTTGATACATAGTAAACCGCAATAAAAAAATATATAAGTTCCCAAATGAAGGAATAAATGGTCCAATGAAATCTAATCCCTAAACATCAAAAATCTCAACTTCTAACATGAAATTCAGAGGCATTTCATTTCTTCTAGATATATTACCTACTTGTTGGCATCTATCACAAGTTTTGATATATCTATAAACATCTCTAAAGAGAGTATGCCAATAAAATCTAGCTTGTAAAATTTTATGCACAATTTTGTCAATCCCAAAATGTCCTACAAATTCATAATCATGACATTTTTGAATAATCTGTTCAGTTTCCTCATAAAGAACACATCTTCTAATAATAAGATCGTTACATTGCTTTTATAAATATGGTTCATCCCTAAAATATGCTTTTGCATCATGAATGAATTTTTTCTATTGATTTAGTGTTAGCATAGGTGGAAAAATATCACTTACAATATAGTTAACTATATAAGCATACCAAGATATTTTCCACTCATTAATATTATAAACTTGTTCATAAGGGAAACTGTCTATTATTTCATTGTCAGTGTCAGATGATTCATGATATTCTAATCTCGACAAATGATCAGCAATTTGATTATCAGTTTCCTTTCTATCAATTACCACAAAATCAAATTCTTGCATCAAAAGTATCCATCTAATTAATCTTGGTTTAGTATCCTTCTTTTGCATCAGATAATTAATAGTAGAATGATCAGTATGCACAATACATTTAGTCCCAATTAAATAAGATCTGAATTTATCAAAAACATACACAATAGCTAGTAACTCTTTTTCAGAAATCGTATAGTTAATTTGAACATCATTAAGAGTTCTACTAGCATAGTATATAACTTTAAAAATCTTATCATATATTTGACCAAAAACAGCTCCAATAGCATAATCACTAGCATCACACATTAATTCGAATGATTTCTCCCTGTTAGGTGAAACTATTACAGTTGTTGTGATTAGCTTTTCCTTTAATAACTCAAAGGCATTTAAGCAGTCTTCAGTAAATTCAAATTTCTTATCCTTTTCTAAAAGTTGGCATAGAGGTTTGGTAACTTTTGAAAAATCTTTAATATAACGCCTGTAAAACTAGCATGTCTAAGAAGACTTCTTACCCCTCTCAGTGTAGTAGGAGATGGTAGTTTAGCTATAACTTGGATTTTTGCAGGATCTACTTCTATGCCATTTTCCAAAATTTTATGCCCTAATACAATTCCTCCTGCAACCATAAATTGACATTTCTTCCTAACCTTTTATGCCCTAATACAATTCCTCATGCAATTTAGGATGTGTAATAGATCGATCAACTAACTATAGAGTTAAAGAAGTAGGTGCAATCTCTCCTATTCCTAACCTTTTAAAAGTTGATAGAGGCATTAGATTTATGCTAGCTCCTAAATCACATAATGCTCGTCCATAAAATTTTTGACCAATAGCACACGGGTTAGTAAAACTACCAGGATCTTTAAGTTTTCAGCAAGCTTTTTCTGAATTATAACACTACACTCTTCACTGAGTGCAACAGCCTCATGATCTAGTAATTTCCTCTTTTTGTTGAGTATATTTTACATAAATTTAACATAATCAGACATTTGTTCCAAAGCTTCAACAAAAGGAATATTTATTCACAATTTTTTTAAAATGTCTAAGAATTTAGCAAATCTTTTTCCCTTATCTTGTTGCTTTAGTCTTTGAGGAAATGGTGGTGGTGGTCTTTCAGCAGTAATTTTCATAGGTTTCAGAGGAAAATCAGGATAAAAATTTTCATTTTCTCCTTCAGTTTCCACTTTTTCCTTTTCAACTACAGTTTCTTTTTGGACTCTTGGTTCCAACTCTTTTCGACTTCTAAATTAAAAAGCCTTAATCTATTTTTTTCTTTGATCTTTAGGATTTACTTCAACATTGTTAGGTAAAGTTCCTACAGGTCTATTGCTTAGTGCAGTAGCAATATGCCCCAATTGGTTTTCTATGTTTTTAATAGTAGCTCATTGACTTTGTAATTGATTTCCCATATTCAAAACTAATTCTTCCATAGATAACTTCTTCTCCTTGAATTGTGAATTATTATAAAAACCTGGTGGATTAGAAGGTCTATAATTGGAATTACCCTGATTGTTTGCATTTCCTAATGGGTTTACAGGATTGTTCCCCCACTGAGGATTAACATGATTAGCATTACCTTGGTTATTCCAATTAATGTTTGGATGATTCTTCCAAGCTGTATTAGAATAGTTTGAATAATGGCTATTTTGCCTATTATTTATCAAATTTATAGTTTCATATGAAGATTGAGCATCTACAATTTGTCCCAATGAATTTTCTTCTCACACTGGAGGTGTTTGAGAACGATTCATTCCGTATTGATCTATTTTCTTTAAAATAGTAGCAATTTGAGAAACTATCATAGTTAAAGCAATTGGATCATGAATACTGGCTACTCTTTTAGGATTTACCCTTTCAACAAGCCATTGAAAATTGTTGGTAGCCATTTCTTCGATTAAAGCAAAAGCTTCTTCAAAAGTTTTAGCCATTAATGATCCTCCTGCAGCAGCGTCAATGATGGATATAAGAGATCCTACTAATCCATCATAAAAAGTTTGAATAATCAACCAATCTGGTAAAGCATGATGTGGACATCTTCTGAGAGATTCTTTAAATCTTTCCCAAGATTCATCTATCGATTCTCCCTCATACTGACTGAAAGATGTGATATCATTTCTAAGCTTAGTAGTCTTAGATGATGGAAAATATTTCGATAAGAATTTTTGTGAAAGTTCCCCCCAAGTTCTAATAGATCCAGATGCTAACAAATTTAACCAAGCCTTAGCCTTGTCCCTTAGTGAAAAAGAAAAAAGTCTAAGTCTGACAACATCATCAGAAACTCTCCCATATTTAAAAGTAGCACAAAATTCTAAAAAACTTGCAAGATGTAAATCAGGATCTTCGTTAGGAGTTACGCCAAATTGATTGTTTTGTACCATTTGGATAATTATAGGTTCAAGCTCAAATGAATTAGCAGCTACATCAGGATATTGGATAGTTAAGTGAATTTCATCAAATGTTGGGTTAGCGTAATCTCTTAGTGGTCTAGATTGATGTTCATTTTCTATTCTTTGGTTGTTTACGTTGTTTTCCATTGTGTTAAGATTTTCAAGATTTCTATGTTCTTTTCTCAGTTTTCTAATTCTTCTAACAGTGCGTTCTAATTCCAAATCGTAGGGTATAAGATTTTCAGATCTAAATTTACGCAAACAATCGAAATCAGTACACAAAAAAATAGTTAACTAAATATAATAATAAGTTTCAAATTCTTTTAAAAATTTTTCTAATTGTTCTAAATCGTCCGTTACTCTAGTTATGTTATATAACTAATAATCTATCCTATCCTATCTAACTATCCCCGGCAACGACGCCAAAAATTTGATCTGACTTCAGTCACTTTGCGTAAATTAAATATTTCTAGAATTTGATATAGATGAGTATAGATATTCAATAATCGCAGAGTTAATCTTTCAAAGAAAGTATACGTATCCCTCAAGTTATACGGGGCTCTAATGGAGTCCTAGATATCGATCCCACAGGGATAGTTCAGAGGCTACGGACTAGGATTATATAAACCAATTTAGAATCACAACTTTATAAATTGAATTACCTATCTGTCACTAATATGCAATCGTAAATAAGATGAAGTTTTAATAAATTAGTTCTACTAACAATTAACTAATTCTACTAATAAAGTGAAGTTCAAATTTAAAAGCAAGAATCCTTCTCCTTGTTAAGAAATTTAAGTGAATGGATAATTAAAATTAGTTTAAAACTGTGTTGTGCCAAATAGGAGCATACCTATTATTTATCCTTTGGTCTAGGCATAAAGAACATTGATTAATCCTATGCTTGGTTATTGAATCTACAGCTAGGCTGGGAGAATACCAGCTCTCACTTCGGAGCTCCTACATTCCCTCGCTTGAGGGCTAACATCTACACTTCAGCACCCAAACGATAGGACCGAATTGAGGATTTTAGTCTGACACTTTAAAATCTCCAATTCTACGCCCAATAAATATTATTTCCCTATTTATTTGCACCCTACTTTCAATGACTTTGACCTCCCTGAATTCGGATGTAATCTTTACTTTAGTTGTTAAACTCACGATATTTTAACTAATCAATTGGCCGGATTGAAAGTAAATTAAGATTTAAGTGAAAAGATTATGTCAACTTCTTTAACATTTTCTTGGCACACTAATTCAAATAACCATTTCACAAAAATGTCAAAACAAGGAGAAAGACAGAAAAACTACTCAGATTTCTTGGAGAAGATACGACAAAACTTGGATTTCATATATAAAAGCAAAGTTCTACAAACTAAAATAAGTAAATACAACTTATCTAGAATTCCTGCTCAAGCAAACTCCTTGAAGTTCCTCTGAATCCTTCCTTTGTTTACAACACAAAGAATTCTCCTTCGAAACGGAAAGGATGAAGAATTCTCTCACTTCCCTTCCACTCTTACAAACTCTCGAGGAATCCCTCACAAATAACACTAATTGAACTCACTATCTAAAAATTTAAGGAAAACAAGACACTAACTAACAATCTAGAAACCCTTTGGACTCACTAAACACACACTCTTGACACTCTAGTGGAACCAATTTTAGCCCTAAATTGTTTCTTTTAAAGTAGTTGAAGAGTTTCTAAGAGTTTCCCAAGCATCCCTTCAAAAATCATCCACATTCGATGGACCAACTTTCTCGCCATCGACAGCCTCGAACTCGCTGTCGGCGGCCTTCTAAAATACTTATCTTTGGACTCTCTTTCATAAGGCCCGCTGTCGGTGGCCTCGATCTCGCCGTCGGTGGCCTTCCTTGTAATATATTTTATGAACTCTCGAGAAAATTTCGCCGTCGTCGCCGTCGGCGTCCTAGATCAAATTTTCATATTTTTTTCCTTTTTGCTCCAAATTTGCTCCATTTTGCATATTTTCGCTCTCATGTCCATAATAAATCATATCTGCAACAAATCATCAAAAATACCCTTCTTTAAAGTACAATATCATCAAAATCAATATAAAATAAGCATGAAAATCTTAACATATTTTTCAGTGGGTAAGTTAAACCTAATTTAGGCAAGGTTTAATTGGATTAATTAGACCCAATTAGAGTTAAGTCTAATTATGGTTTAGCATTAATTAAACCTAATTTTGGTAATGTAATTGGATTAATTAGAACTAATTAGGGTTAGGTCTAACTAGGGTTTAGGATTAATCAAACCTAATTTAGCTAAGGTTTAATTAGATTAATTAGACCTAATTAGGGTTAGGTCTAATTAGGGTTTATGTTGCTAAACCTAATTTGATTAAGGTTTAACAGGGTTTAATCAAGTCTAATTGATGTCTTAGACCTAATTAGGATTTATGGTGTTAAACCTAATGTGATTAAGGCTTAACAGGGTTAAATCAGATCTAATTGAAGTCGTAGACCTAATTAGGGTTTATGGTTTTAAACTTAATGTGATTAAGGCTTCAAAGGGTTTAATTAGGTCTAATTGATGTCTTAAACCTATTTAGGGTTTATGTTGTTAAACCTAAAGTGATTAAGGCTTAACAAGGTTTAATCACGTCTAATTAATGTATTAGACCTAATCTTAGATTCAATGGCTGACTTAGTCAAATATGGAATAGACTAAGTATGATAATTTAAGGTAAGGAAAGGATTTTTATGGTTTTAAAAATAAATTTCTAATTTATAATTTTAACCCTAAAAGCTAAGTTGTCATTTTGAATTCTCATATGCTAAGATTTGTTATTTTAAGGATTAAATTTGTCACCCTAAATTTCCTAGGCAACTTTTTAATTTAATTTTCCATTTTTAAATTTTTTATAATCATTTTTAAAAATAATTACAAAGTTTCATGGAAAATAGATGAACTTGATCTAGAGACTTTTTTAACCCTTAAAGAAATCACAGAATAATTCTAAGGATGTAAGGATCATTCTGTGAAAATTTGAAAAATTTTGGAATTATAATTAATTTTTAATAATTAAATTACTCCATAGAGTAATTAATTAATTAAAAATTAAAAATAATTCAATAATTCTAATTTTTTTGTTTCTTAATTTCCCTCCTACTTTCGTGAGTCTAAGGGTACTTTTTTCATTTTTTTGTGATTTTTAGATATTAAGATATATATTTTGAAAGTTTTTAAGGTTTTTTTAGAGTTTACTTAAATCCTATATAATCGGAGGAAGTCGCGTGTCCTCATGCGCATCAAAAATGCGTATGATCCCTTGTGTGGTTCATCATACGGTATCCGCTTCTATTTAATTAGAGTCATCCATTTCAAAACATGAAAGGGGATGACATTTGTGCGTCTTCATCGATCAACTTAACCCATGAGCCGTCCATTTAAAATTCTTAAGATCTCAGTGAGATCCTAATGAACTTTTATAATTTTTTGCTCTAAAGCTTCATCTGAAGAAGATGAACACATCCATAAGGTGATGATTGAGTTGTGAAATGGTTCATTTCTCAAATGACTAGACCCAAGCACGATTTAAGTCAAGTGAACCATGACTTAGCCTGAGTTGATGAAAGCTTAATTGAAATGGTTTTGAAGATTTGCTTTGGACTCAACAAGCTTGCCGCCAACTCAATTTGAGGTGAAATTTGGTCTAGGTATGAGTTCGATCAAGAGGGGTCACGGTTTTGAAAGGAAATACTGAAAGGTAGGTTAGAACCTATGGGGAAGGACAATTTTGATTGTGCTTGTATTAGTAGGTTTTTGGATGGTTTTAGGATGATCTATTGGAAGTTTTGAATAGGTTTATGTCAAACCCAAAATATGTCCTATTTTTGGGTAGTGAAATTGAGAGAGGGCAGTGAGCTTCAGGGCTTGATTCTATGAGGAATCAATTGCCTAAGGTCCGGGGAACAACTTTGGTATTTAATGTTTCTAGAGTTAGGGACTGTGGATGGGTCTCCTCTTTTTTTTGTGGCTCACAAGTTACCCCTTTTTATAGCCATTAAAGGTGGCTATATAGCTTGGGATCATTTGGGGAAGGCTGGTAGTGGATCATGATGACAAAGGGATAAATCTCAGGCTAAGGATAACCATGGATAACCATTTCCAAATGATATTCATGGTGAACCTTCATAAATATGAGAACTTAAACATGGTTTTTTCTTGCTCACATTGGGTAAATGGAGAGGTGGATAAGGCTCTTAAAATGTATTGGCTAATTTGCTTGATTCAAACATCCAAGTCATGCTTTTGGTTGAGGGAATGTTGACACATATGCTCCTCTCCCTCATTCTCATGATTTGCCATCATGAGCCTTAACTTGATGACCTTAGCTTGTTCTTCCCCTATTGGATAGTTCATGAGGTGGGTAGAGCCCTTGGATTGACCTTCCCATACAAACTAATTGGCCATTTAATGAATTTGGGATGAGATGACACATATGCCTTCTCATTCCCAATTTTCATAATTTGGTCATGATGAACCTAATTATGTCTAGGATAAGAGTTTAAATGGGCCCTTCTTCTATTGGATGGAGGTGGTGGTGAGTGATGAGCTCACTACAACCTCATTCCATATTTCATGAAGGAATGACCCATAAGCTTGTCATTCCCTATCGTTCATGGCTTGGTTATGATGAACCTAACCATGGTGAATATTTGGCATCTAATTTTGACCTCCTTCTATTGGTTGGCTCATAAGGTGTATAAGAGCTTAAGATAGGTTAGATAAACATTCACGATATGTTTCTTGCAAATCATTCAATGAGTTTGTGGAGAGGATGACACATGGGTCCTCTCTTTCCTATCTTTCCATGATATGTGATGATGAGGCCAATCATGATGGGGAGGATGATTCAGCTAAGTTTTCTTTTCTATTGGATTATGAGGGAGGTGAGTGATGACCTCTCTTCATCCTTATTCAAAAAATTCATGAAGGAATGACACCTCATTACTCCCTTCATGATGGTGTCAAAAAGATTTTTTCTTTTGTCAAAGGGGTGACACATATCCCTCCTCATTCCATTTTTTTATGCTTTGATCATGATGACCTTAATAATGTATTGGATAAGGGTTGTGATAGGTTTTTCTCTCATTGGATGAAGATGGAGGTGAGTGATACACCTAAAATATATAGCATTTTTATGCACATTTTTATACCTAGTTTTGATGATATTGCACTTTAATGGAAGGTATTTTATGTTTTTCTTACAGGTATGTTGAAAATGAGTGATTATGATGAAAGGAGCAAAAATTGGATCAAATTTGGAGCAAAAAATGAAAAATGAAAATTTGGGCAATGGCGGCTAAGCGCCGCTGAGCCGGCGCTTAGCCGCCACAGTTAAAAATCAAGATTAACTTGAATTTGGCACCATTTTCAAAAGGGATGGGATGCAATTTTTGGTGGTAACTTCCATAACTTCCTTTGTGTGGCAAGTTTGAATGAAGGGGTGCATTCTTTGGTGGATACATTGCATCTGTACACATTTTGAAGAGACACCAAGACACATTTTGGTTTAATTTTTAAAGAGAGCCTTAGGAAAGATTAGGGGCTCTTCCATTGCATTTTGAAGAGAGTTTTTACAGAGTTTTTATTGTATTTTTTAAGAGTTTTCATTAGGAGTAGGAGTAGAGAGTAGAAAAGATAAAAGGGTAAGATTGAAGCCTTCTTCTTCCCAATTTTTTTCTTTCCTTTACTTTAGTTTTTATTGAAGTCTGAAGTATGTTTCTGAGTCATTGGAGTTGGGAGACCTGCTTTGAGGAGTAGTTTAGTGAAGAGTCAAAGTTTCGGAGGAACTTCTGAGTCTTGTGAAGAGGATTTTCAGATAAGTGTTTACTTTTGTTCTTACATTTAGTTTTAAATTAATACTTGTTGTGTTTGATGCTTTCCTTATGGTTTTTAATTTCAAATCAATGTGTTTTTATATTTTCTCAATGCATTCTGAGTAGTTTACTTTATCTTTTTCTTTCTAAAATGAAGAAGTAAGTTATTCATGAAGAATTATTGTGGAATGTATATCTGTTTAAAGTTGGAAGAAGTTGTGAAGATTGATTCTATAAACTTTATTTACTTCTTAATTTGGCATGTTAAGATGCAAAATTTGTGGTGAGATTATGTAAGATCCAATGCAATATTGTCTCGTAAAAGTTAGTAAGAATCACATGCAATTATATGGGTGAAAATTGTAGTTCCTATAATTAAATGCAGTATATTAGAAGATGTTTTAAAGGGGAGTAAAATTAGAGGATTTTTAGTATGACAGACTAAAAGCACCTAATTTGGTTTTAAGTTTTGAATTTTGTTATGAGAAGTTAGCCCCTAGGTGGAGGGAAATGAGGGAACTCTAGAGTGAGAGCTGGTATCTTCCCTACCTAACCGTGTTCAAAATGATAAAATTTCAAATTAGCCAATGTTCTTTATAGAACCAAGTAAGGGTAAAGAATACATTTGTTTCTATTTATCAAAATAAATTTAAATACTTCCACAATAATACTTTCATAATTATTACTACTTTATAAAGGAAAGAAAAAGATATTCTAGTTAATAGTGTTTTTCATATCGTGTTTACAGTTATTATCATTTTAATTTTTTGTTTGACTTTTACAAGAAAATTTAAAGAGTGAAATCAACTATCAAACTTTTCAAAATCAAAACATACTTGTAAAGCCAATTAAAAAAGTAAAAAGATAAATTTCTTATTTCTTTAAATATTTTTCACTTTCCCTATGGGCTCGATATCTGAGGGCTTAATCAGAAAGTCCTATATTACTTGATAAACAATACGTATACTTGCGTAGTATCCACATTATAAATCATAATTTTCATATCAAAATCATAAGCATATATATCCGGCGGAGAAAAGTTTTTGTCGCCGTTGCCAATTTTCATATCATAATTGTAATTACAAATATCGGGTGGATCACATTTTTGGCGTCGTTGCCAGGGAAAGAAATTAATTAAAATTACAATTTAAAAAAATTAAGAAATTTTAAATTTTTACTTTTCTTTGTTTTTTTAGTGTGTTGTGTTTTATTTTGTTTTATTGTTGTATGCGTAGTTCAGGTTTTGAGGGACTTGTGCCTTACGATTCTGAATTAGAAAGAACTATCGGAAAAATCAAAAAAATTATAAATACAAAAAAAGATAAAAATATTCAAGAAATGGTAAATCATCATGATCAAAATGTTGGCATCCATCAAGAATTAAGACCTTTAAGAGATTATGTTAACCCTACAGTGGATGAACTTCATGGTAGTATTCAAAACCCTGCTGTAGCTGCTAATTCTTTTGGGCTTAAACCTACTATTATCTAAATGGTGTCTAATAATCACTTTGGGGGAGCAACAACTGAAGATCCTAATTTGCATCTTGCTAATTTTCTAGAGTTCTGTGCTACTTTTAAATATCATGGTGTTTCAGATGATGCTATTAGACTTAGACTTTTTCCTTTCTCACTAAGGGATAAAGCTAAAATATGGTTACATTCGTTAGCACCTGGATTAATTAGAACTTAGGGTGAACTGTCACAAAAATTCCATGCTAAATATTTTCCACCATCTAATACTGCTAAATTGAGAAATGATATTACATCTTTTTGTCATTTTGAATGGGAATCAATATATGAAGCATGAGAAAGATTTAAAGATCTCCTCAGGAAATGTCCACATCATTCGATACCAGATTGGTTAATAATTCAAACTTTTTGTAATGGATTAGTTGGATC
The DNA here is from genome assembly GCA_022702705.1 of Papilionanthe hookeriana x Papilionanthe teres. Taxonomy (NCBI): domain Eukaryota; kingdom Viridiplantae; phylum Streptophyta; class Magnoliopsida; order Asparagales; family Orchidaceae; genus Papilionanthe; species Papilionanthe hookeriana x Papilionanthe teres. The sequence continues at coordinate 134,230,950 of CM040425.1, read as the reverse complement.
TCTTAGATCGATCATTGATGCTACTGCTGGTGGATCATTAATGCCTAAACCATTTTCTGATGCTTATGCTTTAATTGAGGAAATGGCTACTAATAATTTTTAATGGCCTTCTGAAAGGTTAAATCCTAAAAAGGTAGTCAGTGATTTTGAAAATGATGCTTTTACAATGTTAGAAAATCAAGTTGCTGCTGTTTCAAGGAAGATAGACCAATTTGGGATGAATTTTTCTCAGCCACATTCCATGATTGAAGAAAATTCATTAGGCCAAATGGTTGATTCTTATTCTTCACGAGAAACTGTAAATGCTATAATTAATCCTTACAACTCATATTCCAATTATTATAACCCAGGTTGGAAGAATCATCCAAATTTTAACTGGAATACCAATAATCACGGTGGTGTTAATCAACAATGGGGGAACCACCAAGTAAACCCATTGGGGAATTGGAACAACCAAGGAAATAATAAAAATAATAGATTAACGTATCCTTCAGGTTATAATAATTCTTTACAATTAAAGGAGAAGAAGTTGTCTATTGAAGAAGTGGTGTCACATATGAGAAATCAATTACAAATTCAAGGAGCAACCATCAGAAATATTGAAAAACAATTGGGGCAAATTGCAAATGCCTTAAGTAATAGATCCCAAGGAATGCTTCCAAGTAATACTGAAGTAAATCCAAGAGAAAAGAATAAAGAACAAGTAAAAGCAATTCAACTGAGAAGTGGAAGAGAATTGGAAGATAGAGTTCAAAAAGAAGCAGATGTAGAGAAAGAAGAGATTGAAGAACCAAAAGAGAACGCTCCGAAAGGTTTGGAAAGACCTGTTTCTCCACCTAAGGTTGATTTAGAAAAACCACCACCTCCATTTCCTCAGAGACTTCATCAACAAAAGTTGGATAAGCAATTTTCAAAATTCTTGGAGATATTTAAGAAGCTTACTATTAATATTCCATTTACTGAAGCTTAGAACAAATGCCAAGATATGTGATATTTATGAAGGATATTCTTAACAAGAAAATGAAGTTTGAAGATAACGAGATTGTTGCACTTAGTGAGGAGTGCAGTGCAATAATTCAAAAAAAGCATCCTGAAAAGCTTAAAGATCCTGTTAGTTTCACAATTCCATGTGCAATCAGAGACAGATTCTTTGGAAAAGCTTTATGTGATTTGGGTGCAAGCATTAACCTTATGTCTCTATCAATATTCAAAAGACTGGGACTAGGAGAAATAACCCCAACTACTGTAACTCTGCAATTAGCAGATCGTTCGTTTACATATCCTAAAGAAGTTATAGAAGATGTATTGGTTAAAGTGAATCAATTTATTTTTCCCGTTAATTTCATTGTGTTAGATATGGAGGAAGATAAAGAGATACCTATAATTTTGGGAAGACCTTTCCTAGCTACAGGCCGAGCCACGATAAATGTGCAAAAAGTGGAATTAACGATGAGGGTTAATGATTAGACCGTTATATTTAATATTTCAAAATCGATGAAATATCCTGCTAGAGGTAAATAAGATGAATGTTATAGGATGGATGTTATCAAATATTTAAGTGAATGTCATTTCAAATCAACTTATGAAGATAAATTTGAAAGAGAAGAATTGGAACATAAGCAAGAAGAGGAGTTACTTGATTCTAAAGATTTTCAAGAGGAAGATTTAAAGTATGTTCATGAAAGTTTTGAATTGTTGGATTTGACTGAAAAAGATGAATCTTATGGTCCATCAATTGAAAAACCTCCTGAACTTGAGTTAAAAATGCTTTCTGATAATTTGAAGTATGTTTTTTAGGTGAATCCTCAACCTTGCCAGTTATAATTTCCTCTCAATTAACTGAAAAAGAAGAAGAGAGTTTGCTTGAAATTTTGAAGAAGCACAAGAAAGCCTTTGGATGGACAATTCCTGATATTAAAGGAATCAGTCCTTCAATTTGTATGCACAGAATCCTTATGGAAGATAATTGCAAACTGCGGGCTGATCCCCAAAGGTGATTAAATCCTATCATGAAAGATGTTGTTAAGAAAGAAATTTTAAAATGGTTGGATGCTGGAATTATCTACCCTATTTCAGATAATGCATGGGACAGTCCTATTCACTGTGTTCCTAAGAAAGGAGGAGTGACTGTGACTATTAATGAAAAGAATGAAATAATACCAACAAGACAAGTTACAGGGTGGCGAATATGCATTGATTATAGAAAATTAAATCTTGCCATAAGGAAAGATCACTTTCCACTCCCATTTCTGGATCAAATGTTGGATAGACTGGCTGGGCATAAATACTTTTGTTTTCTGGATGGATATATTGGTTACCACCAAATTCAAATTGCTCCTGGGGATCAAGAGAAAACTAAATTTACCAGTCCTTATGGTACGTTTGCTTTTAGAAGAATGCCCTTTGGTTTATGTAATGCCCCTGCTACATTTCAGATATGTATGATGGCTACTTTTTGTGATTTAATTGAAAAAGGGATTGAAGTTTTTATGGATGACTTTTCAGGGTTTGGAATTTCGTTTGAATCATGTTTAGAACAGTTATCTAAGGTTCTAAATGCTGTGAAGAAATTAATTTGGTCTTTAACTGAGAAAAATGCCAATTTATGGTAGGAGGAAGAATTATTTTGGGACTTCGGATTTCATAAAAAGGTTTGGAGGTAGATCCTGCAAAAATTCAAGTTATATCTAATTTACCTTGCCCAACCAATGTAAGGGGAATTAGAAATTTTTTAAGACATGCTAGATTCTACAGGAGCTACATCAATAACTTTTTAAAGATTACAAAACCTTTATGTCGTTTACTGGAAAAGGATGCAATTTTTAATTTATATGATGATTGCCTTAACGCCTTTGAAACATTAAAAGAAAAATTAATCACTGCATCTGTAATAATTTCACCAAATTGGGAAAAACCTTTTTAATTAATGTGTGATGCTAGTGATTATGCTATTGGTATTGTTTTGGGTCAGAAATATGATAGGATTTTCAAAGTTATTTATTATGTTAGTAAAACTCTTAATGAAGCTCAAATTAATTATACCACTACTGAGAAAGAGTTATTAGCTATAGTATTTACCTTTAATAAATTTCAATCATATTTAATTGGAATTAAATGTGTTGTGCATACTGATCATTCTGTTATCAAATACTTAATGAAGAAAAAAGATGCAAAACCGAGACTGATAAGATGGATTCTTCTTTTGCAAGAATTTGACTTTGAGATAGTAGATAGAAAGGGTTCTGAAAATCAAATTGTTGATCATTTGTCCAGGCTTGAAATTGAAAAATTTCTCTGTGATGTTGAAGAAATTAATGAACCTTTTCCTGATGAAAAATTGTTCAATGTTAATGAGTGGCGTGTTCCGTAGTATGCAAACATAGTAAATTTTATTGTCAAGAATATTATACCCTACGGTTTGACATATCAAGAAAAGAAGAAATTTTTGTCTGATGCTAAGACTTATTTTTGGGATGACCTATTTTTATATAAATAAGGAAAGGATCTTATAATTCGAAGATGTGTACCTTTGGAAGAGACTTATGAAATTATTCAAAAATGTCATGATTCTGATTATGGGGACATTTTGGAAGTGATAAAATTGTATATCAAATCTTACAATCTAGATTTTATTGGCCTACAATTTTTAAGGATGTGAATGCTTATATTAAAAATTGTGATAGATGTTACCGTGTAAGAAATATTTCTAGGAGAAATGAGATGCCCCTCAATTATATGTTGGAAGTTGAAATATTTGATGTTTGGGGATTAGATTTTATGGGACAATTTACACCATCTTTCGGAAATGTTTATATTTTGAAGGCAGTAGACTATGTTTCCAAATGGATTGAAGCTATTGCTTTACCTCGATGTGATGCTCAAAGTTTTGCAAAGTTTTTGATGAAGAATATATTTTGCAGATTTGGAATACCAAGAGTAATCATAACTGATGGGGGAAGTCATTTTAGAAATGCGATTATTGGAAAGTTAGCAAAGAAATATCATATTAATCATCGCATTTCTACTGCTTATCATCCGCAGACAAGTGGTTTGGTTGAATTATCCAATCGTGAATTTAAAAGAATATTGGAAAAGACTGTTAATCCAAATAGAAAGGATTGGTCAATCAAGCTGGATTATGCTTTGTGGGCCTATAGGACTGCCTACAGAACCCCTATAGGAATGTCCCTATATAGACTGATTTTTTGAAAAGCTTGTCATTTACCTATTGAACTTGAGCATAAAGCATTTTGGGCTATTAAAGAGTTCAATTATAATTTAAAAGATGTTGTTGAAAAGAGATTATTGCAATTAAATGAGCTTGAAGAGATAAGGAATGAATCTTATGTAAGTGCTAAGATTTATAGGGAAAAGATGAAGTTATGGCATGATCGGAAGATTATTACTAAAAATCTTATGACAGGACAGAAAGTTTTGTTGTATAATGCTAGATTGAGAATTTTTTCTGGAAAACTTAAGTCCAGGTGGATGGGTCCGTTTATTGTGATGAAAATTTATTCATATAGAGTTGTGGATATTCAAGATCCTAAGACTTGAAAAATATTTAAAGTTAATGAAAATAGACTTAAACCATATTTTTCAGTCGAGCAATCTAACTCTGATAAGAATCTGATGTTGGGTCACTCAGAATGAGTTCTCGGTTTGTCAGGCTGAAGACGTTAAACCAAGCGCTTTGTGGGAGGCAACCCATAATTATCGGTGTGCTTTGTTTTATGTTTGTTTTGTGTGCTTTGTTTACTTTGATTGGTTTGCTTTTATGTTTTTATTGGTAGTAATTTGGAGTTTTTAAACTAAGTAGAGTTTAAACTAAGTAGAGTTTATTTGACCTTATTTTATGACTTAGAGGAGTCAGAATGAAAATTTGGACATTTGGCAGACCTGTACTAAAACGAGCACTGCCGGCTAAGCACCGCCTAGTTGGCGCTTAGGCGCCGGAGTTACAAAAAACATGAAAAAATGAGATTCTAGAAGCCTAGATCGTTGGGAATAGGTTTTGGAAGTTATTTTGGAGTTTTAAAATGTCTTGGGGTAGTTTTAGCAATTCCTAAGTCTATAAAAAGAACTTGATTTAAGAGAAACACTTGCCCCAAGTCCTATTGTCATTTCTAAATCTTACGAAGAGTATTTTGAGTACATCATGTCTTCCTGGGAGAATCAGAATAAGAAGATGCAAGATTCTGGCAAGAGTAAGTTCATTAGTGACAGTGCTAAAGAGTTATTCAATGGATTTCTCGCAGTTAGTATTTAATGGATTGCAAAAATGATTGCAAAAATTGATGCCCGAGTGACTTCAATGGAAGTAAAGATCAATGAAACTAACTTACATTTGGAGCACATAGGATGACAACTCAAGATGCAATTCAGTCATTCAAGATACGTGGAAGAAGCGGATAAGGCAATGTTTTAGAAGAACAAATGGATTGAAGAAGCAGATATAAGAATGAACAATTATCGCCCGTTCTATCAGATTTATATTCCAGAAGGGTCAAATGAGAACAATAGTTGTCCTGGATATAATCCGCCTAATAGGGAGTGGAATTAAGTGTGCTTTGTTCTTATATGTTTTGTGTTCTTATGTGTTTTGTTTAATATGTTTATTGTTCGTATTTGTTTTGTTTGGTGTGTTTAGTGTTTATGTTTGAGTTTTAATTACGCCTTATGATGTGATAGTTACATCCTAGAGGTGTAAACTTATCAGTTTGAGATTAAGCCTCTTGTATCTAGAGAATTTCATCCTATGTATGTGGATAGAAATTCTAGGAGTGTATTAAGTGCTATGTTTGTTTTAATGAATTTAAGTTTGTGTTTGTGTGAAATTTTTTTGGAATCGATGAATATTAAACATTTGAATTGGAATATTGGAAGATTTATGGGGAAGAGATAATTATTTTGAAGAGATTAAGGTTGATTAATGAAGTAGTTTAAAGCATATACCTTAACTGTGAAAATCTGGGTATTGGCGGCTAAGCGCCAGAGTGCCGGCGCTTAAGCGCCAGAGTGCCGGCGCTTAAGCGCTAGATTTCGCGGCTAAGCGCTGAAGGGTTCATGCTTAGGTGCCAGTTCGTGAAAATTTGTTCCTAGCAGTTAAAAACCCGTGAATTGCCATTTTAACTCCCCTGTTCATCTTCAACCCATCGTTTTCACGCGAGAAGGAGTCTAGGGCATCCTTAATTTGGACCATTTAAGAGCCGATCTCAACAAAAAAATTGTAAATTTGGATTTCTTGAGGTAACATCCCTACTCCTAAGTAAAATTTTTTTTTTATTTTCACCACGTATTTTGAGTACATTTTGGAAAATCTTAAAATCACTATTCATGGTGAAAATTTGATGAAATACTTAAGAAATTGCTTGGATTTTGTGGAAACATCTTTGGGAAGATAATTTAGCAAGTTTAGTTTGATTTTGGAATTTATGGTAAATATTTCGTGAATTTTTAGAGATGGCTCCAAAGTCAAAGCGCGCGAGAGGAAAGACGAAGTTTGATTCCGACAAATTTGTTAGTGCGAGGGCTGAGGAACGGTATGTCGATGCGTTGCAGTCACGTAAATTAATTCCTGAGAGAATGTTCAGTAAGCCAGGAGAAGTAATTTAAGATATGATTGCTAGGAGGAACTGGGAGAACTACTGTTGCTTCTCCGCAGTTGCTGTTGTTTTTGTTGTTAGAGAATTCTATGTGAATTTGCCTGCATCAGAAGAGAATTTGGTGATGGTTAGGGGGCAAGATGTGGACTTTTCTTCTAGGGGTAATTAACACTTTCTATCAACTGCCTCCTGGTATGTTTTGTTTTTTTTCTAATTTTCATCCTACGGAGGGAGAGTTAGATGAGATAATGGGATTTTTGACTGATGGAAGAGGATTATGGAAAATAACAATTGATAGAAGAGTGAATTTTCTTGCTTCCAAATTAAATGCCACTTCTATGGCATGGCATTATTTTATCTCTTCTAAACTGTTGCCTTCAAGTCATACTAGTGAAGTGACGAGGGAAAGAGCTGTTTTGAACCATTGCATTCAGCAAAGAAAGCCTACAGATATTAGAGCGATCTTTTATGATTATATTGTGAATTGTGCCAGATCTACCACTACTACAGGTATGGGATTTCCTTCCCTGATTCATTCATTAAGTGAACGGTCTGAAGTGAAATTTGAAACCTGGGAAGAGGTACTTAAGCCTTTGAGACCTATCACCAGTGTAAACGTTGGAGCTTACTCTGTACATTCAGAATTTGGCTGGAGGGGAGGATTTAGTAAGGCTTCTACTACTTCTAATTCTACCTCTGCTGCATCTACTTCTCGTGCGACTACTTCACGTTCTTCATTATCTACTGATTCACAGACTAGTTTATTAAGAAAAATTTTTAAGAAAGTGAGTCTTACTCGAGAGCATATGAAAGATATAGATGGTAAGATGGATAATGTGGAGAGATATATTGTAAAACATGATGAGTATGAGGAGAATTATCAGCATTATTTGGATAGACTGATTAGAGGTGATCAGATTGCTGAGATGCCCCCTCATCCATTCTACTTACCTTATGTGCCATCCAGGGATTGGAACGAGCAGGATGATGATGATGATGAGGCTGAATAGTAGATGTATGTTGTTTGTTTTAGTTGTTGTGTTGTTTTGTTGTGTTATTTTGTACTTTGTCTAGTATTTTGTTTGATGATTGTGTTGTGATGTGAACTCTGATAGTATGCAGATTGTAGTTGTACTATTTATCTGTTATGCATATTCAGATGTATTGTTGTTGGATTAATGTTTTATATGTTGCTTTGAGTGTAGTGTGTGTGGTAGTAAATGTTTTAATGTATATGTTGAACTAGAGTTTTTTTTTAGGGTGTACTTTAATTCTAAAACTAGTAGGTGATTAGAGATCACTATAGAAACTACGATTTAGGAAACTGAATGCTTAAAAACTTTACAAAAATCTACCACTACCATTTGCTATCTAGTATCAGTGTGATTTCAGTTAGTGTCTATTTGCTTTGAAAACTCCACTACTGTAGAAGTCTTTTGAAAATTTTACTTTTCTTGATATAAAAAGAAAATGTTTTGAAAAACTGAATTTGATTTCATTTTACTCCTGTTATTTAAATTGTTATACTTACATATTTAGTATATTTAAATTTCTGCAAGCATGTTACGTTAGTCTTTAATTTTCACCCATGTATCATTTCTTATGCTTAAATGTTTTATCCTAACTAAAAATTAAAGTTTGGGGGGGAATTTAAAAAAAAAATTTCAAAAAACTAAAATTTTATTTGTTCTCAAGAATACTTAAAATAAATCTTATTTCTTGATTGAGAACAATTATGTATATGAAGTTATATTAGGGGAACAAAAATTTTGAATATAGAAATGAATAAAAGAATTTAGTTGAAAATTTATAGTAATCATGAAAAACTTAAAGTTAAACTTTTCTTAGTGAAGAGATGTTAAATATAGCTATCTATCTTTAGTAAGAAATTTTATATTCTTGGATAAATAGAAGATTTGACTTTTATTCTTCAAAGCTTAAATTTCTTTTATTGAGGAATAATTTTCAAATACTATTATTATGATTTTTAAGTGAAAGATATATATTTGACCTTTATTTTAAATGGAAGGGTGGAATTCAAAATCATTAAAGGCCTATCCAGATACAGTAATCTTTGCCTTAGAAAAAGAAAAAACAGAAAAAGAAAAAGAAAAAAAGAAAAAGAAAAAGAAAAGAAAAAGAAAAAGAAAAAGTGAAAAATAGTATGTAAAAAGGGAGGAGAAGCTTAAGGATTTAATGGCCTAATTAAAAATTGGTTCCATACCTAAAGTTTAACATATAAGTTCAGAGAAAATCTAAAGCTTAAGGTTATAATATAGTAAGTAAAATTATTTTTAAATAAAGATTTTTAAGTGAGAAAAATAAGATGTTTGAATCCTATATTTTGAAGAATCTACAAATATTTCTGAATTAGATAGAGACTTATATTTGTCATTTTTCTTTCCTTAAGAACTTTCTAAACTTTAAGTTGGTCTTAATTACTGAAATTTTTTTTTAAGTTGGACTATTCTATTTCTAGAACAAAATTTTGTTATCTTCCTAAGAAACTCATTACCTAATTTGCATGTTGAAATTTTTCTATAAGATTAATTGTCACTTGAGGACAAGTAATATTTTAAGTTTGGGGGATTTTGATACACCTAAAATATATATTATTTTTTATGCACATTTTTATACCTATTTTTGATGATATTGCACTTTAATCGAAGGTATTTTGTGTTTTTCTTGCAGGTATGATGAAAAAGAGTGATTATGATGAAAGGATCAAAAATTGGATCAAATTTGGAGCAAAAATTCCATCAAATTTGGAGCAAAAAAATGAAAAATGAAAATTTGGGCACTGGCAGATAAGCGCCGTTGGGCCGGCGCTTAGCCGCCACAGTTAAAAATCAAGATTAACTTGAATTTGGCGCCATTTTCAAAGGGGATGAGATGCAACTCTTGGTGGTAACTTCCATAACTACCTTTAGGTGGAAAGTTTGAATGAAGGGGTGCATTCTTTGTTGGATACATCGATACTAGACACATTTTGAAGAGACACCAAGGCACCTTTTGGTTTAATTTTTAAAGATAGTCTTAGGAAAGATTAGAGGCTCTTCCATTGCATTTTGAAGAGAGTTTTTACAGAGTTTTTATTGTATTTCATAAGAGTTTTCATTAGGAATAGGAGAAGAGAGTAGAAAAGAAAAAAGGGTAGGATTGAAGCCTTATTCTTCCCACTTATATTCTTTCCTTTAGTTTAGTTTTTATTGAAGTCTGAAGTCTGTTTCTGAGTCATCAGAGTTGGGAGACCTGCTCTGAGGAGTAGTTTAGTGAAGATTCATAGTTTCAGAGGAACTTCCTGAGTCTTGTGGAGAGGATTTTCAGATAAGTGTTTACTTTTGTTCTTACATTTAGTTTTTAATTAATACTTGTTGTGTTTGTTGTTTTTCTTATGGTTTTTAATTTCAAATCAATGTGTTTTTGTATTTTCTCAATGCATTCTGAGTAGTTTATCTATCTTTTTCTTTCTTAAATGAAGACGTAAGTAATTAATGAAGAACCGTTGTGGAATGTATGTGTTTAAAGTTGGAAGAAGTTGTGAAGATTGATTCTTTAAACTTTATTTACTTCTTAATTTGGCATGGTAAGATGTAAAATTTGTGGTGAGATTATGTAAGATCCAATGCGGTATTGTCTCATAAAAGTTAGTAAGAATCACATGCAATTATATGGGTGAAAATTGTAGTCATATAATTGAATGCAATATATTAGAAGATGTTTTAAAGGGAAATAAAATTAGAGGATTTTTAGCGTGACAGGCTAAAAGCACCTAATTTGGTTTGAAGTTTTGAATTTTGTTATGAGAAGTTAGCTCCCAGGTGGAGGGAAATGAGGAAACTCTAGAGTGAGAGCTGGTATCTTCCCTGCCTAATCATGTTTAAATGATAAAATTTCAAATTAACCAATGTTCTTTATAGAACCAAGTAAGGGTAAAGAATAAATTTGCTTCTATTTATCACAACAAATTTAAATACTTCCACAACAATACTTTCATAATTATTACTACTTTATAAAGGAATGAAAAATATATTCTAGTTAATAATGTTTTTCATACCGTGTTTACAGTTATTATCATTTTATTTCCTTGTTTGACTTTTACAAGAAAATTTAAAGAGTGAAATCAACTATCAAACTTTTCAACATGAAAACATATTTTCAAAAGACAATTAAAAAAGTAAAAAGATAATTTTCTTATTTTTTAAAGATTTTTTACTTTCCCCGAAACGATACTTATACTTGCGTAGTATCCACAATATAAATCATAATTTTCATATCAAAATCATAAGCATATTAATCCGGAGGAGAAACGTTTTTGTCGTCATTGCCAATTTTCATATCATAATTGTAAGTATAAATATCGGGTGGATCAGTGAGTGATGATCTCACCACATCTTCATTCCATATTTTATGAAAGAATGACACGTACCTCTTCCCTTCATGATGGTTTTATGATGATTTTTTGTCTTTTGTCAAAAATGATGTGTCATGAGTTTTAATAAATCTCATGGGTCATGGGTTATTCATGGGCAACCTTACATGTGTTCAAATTAATTTTGAAAATCATTTATGGATTATATAGGTCATATGTGATGTCATCCTTTGGATTATTTTATGTAATTATAATTTCATTTTGAATTAATTATGAAATTATATCATAAGCCCATGGATTAGTCAAAAATGATTTTGGGTGTTGACAAATTTGACTAATTTTATCAATTTGGTCTAAAATTGAGTATTTTGACAAAAGTTGACGAAGATTGATCAGAGTTGACCAGTGTTAACCAGGGTTGACCAATTTGACCAAACTGAGTACTTTGACCAAATTTAACTAATTGGGCCAATTGGATGTTCGTATTGACCAAATGGTTATTGTGGTGACTATTAGGTCATTTTAACCAAAAATTGACCAATTAGGTCAAAGGTTGACCTAGTGGTCAATGTGGTGGTCATTGTGTCCAAAATTGACCATTTTGACCATGTTTAACTAATTTAGGCCTATGGTTGACCAGTTGGTCAATATGGTGGTCAGTGGGTCCAAAATTGATCATTTTGACAAATCTTGACCAATTTAAGTCGAGGCTTGAGCAGATGGTCAATGTAGTGGTGGTCATTGGGTCCAAGATTGACCATTATGACCATGTTTTGACCAATTTAGGTTAAGGGTTGACCTGATCAGGGTTTGTCAATGCTGATCTGATTATTTTAGGATGTTATATTGGTTTGATCCAAAAAAGGGTATATTGAGGTCAATCCAATTTTTAGGGTTTTTAAAAAAAATCCCTAAAGAGTTTAAAGGGGTTAATATTGGTAGACTCCTTCTAGGATGTATATAATGACCATAGTGATCATTAGGTTTGTAAAGAGGTGTTTGAGGATCATGAGCCAGTGAAGATGGCTTAAGATATGTCTTATCTGTGAGTTTCAATTTGGATCCTAAAAAATGTGAGTTCAACATAAGTTTTGGACAAGACCTACATTTCATAGATGACTGATGGCTATTTTATGTGATTTAATTGAAAAAGAAATTGAAGTTTTTATGGATGATTTTTATTTGATTAGGACTTCATTTGAATCATATTTAGAACATTTATCAAGAGTCTTCAAGTGCTGTGAAGAAAAAAATTTAGTCCTTAATCGAGAAAAAATTCAATTTATGGTAGCAAGAGGAATTGTTGTAGGACATCACATATCAAAAAATGGTCTAGAAGTTGATCCTGCGAAAATTCAAGTGATCGTTAATTTACCTCACCCAAAAAAGGTGAGAGAAATTAGGAATTCTTTAGAAAATGCTGGATTTTACAGGCGATATATTAAAGATATTTTAAAAAATGCTAAGCCTCTATGCCATTTACTTTAAAGATGTAATTTTTAATTTTTATCAGGAGTGCCTACAAGATTTTGAGTTGTTTCACTAGATTGCGAAAATTTTTTTGAATTGATGTGTGATGCAAGTGATTATACTATTGGTGCTATTTAAGGAAAAAAAATTACAAAATTTTCAAAGCAATTCACTATGTTAGTAGAACTCTTAATGAAGCTCAAATTAATTATACCCTAACTGAGAAAGAGTTATTTGCAATAGTATATGCTTTTTATAAACTTTGATCATATTTAATTGGAAAAAAATTTGTTGTTCATACAGATCATTTTACTATTAAATATTTAATGAGAAAGAATGATGCAAAACCAACACTGATAAGATGGATTCTTCTTCTGCAAGAATTTTGCTTTTAAAAAGTAGATAGAAAGGGAGCTAATAATCAAATTGTTGATCATTTGTCCAGGCTTGAATCAGAAAAATCACTATCTTGAAAAAGAAAATAATGAACATTTTCCAAATGAAAATATTTCAAAATTGATGAGTGTTGTGTTCCATGGTATGTCGATATTGTGAAATTCATTATTACTGATATTATACCATATAGTCTGACATACCAACATAAGAGGAAATTTATACCTAAAGCTTAGACATATTTTTTGGATGACCCATTTTTATATAAACGAAAAAAGGATCTAATTATTTGAAGATGTGTGCCTTTAGAAGAAACTTATAAAATTATCCAAAAATATCATGATTCTAATTTTTTGGGACATTATGGTGTTGATAAAACAACTTACAAAATTTTGCAATATGTATTTTATTGGCCTACAAACTTTAAAGATGTTAATGCTTATATCAAAACTTGTGATCGATGTCAACGTGTAGGAAATACTTCTAGAAGAAATGAGATTACCCTCAATTTTGTATCAAAAGTTGAGATACTTGATGTTTGGGGATTAGATTTCATGTGACCATTTATACCATCTTTCAGAAATTTATATATATTGTTAGCAGTATACTATGTATCCAAATGGATGGAAACTGTTGCTTTAGCTCGATGTGATACTCATAGTGTTATAGAGTATTTAAGAATGAACATATTTTGTAGATTTGGTATGTCAAGAGTGATCATAATTTACCGGGGGGGTCAGTTTAGATATGCAATAATGGAGAAACTAGTAATGAAATATCATATCAATCATGGAATTGCTACTGATTATCATCCTCAGACAAGTGGCTTAGCTGAATTATCCAATCATTAAATTAAATGAATATTGGATAAATCTGTGAATCCAACAAAAAAAGATTGTTCAATTAAACGTGATTATGCTTTGTGCGCTTACAGGACTACATATAGAACTCATATAGGAGTGTCCCCATATAGGCTAATATTTGTGAAGGCTTATCATTTACCATTTGAACTTGAGCATAAAGCATACTGGGCTTTTAAGGAATTCAATTACAATTTAAAAGATGATGGTGAGAAAAAGCTTTTACAATTAAATGAGCTCAAAGAGATAAGGAATGAATCTTATGAAAGTTCTAAGATTTATAAAGAAAACATGAAGATGTGGCATGAATGGAGGATTCTTACTAAAAATTTTAAGCTAGGGCAACAAGTTCTGCTATATAATGCAAGATTAAGAATAGTTCCATGAAACATAAGACCAGGTGGATGTGGCCATTTGTTGTGATAAAAGTTTATCCCTCTAGAGCTGTGAATATCAAAGATCCTAAAACTGAGAAAATATTGAAAGTGAATGGTCACAGACAAAAACCCTACTTTTTGGGGGACAAACTTAAATTAAATGATCTTATGTTATTGAGTTGACCGAAATAAGCACTGATTATGTTGGGCTGACAACGCAAAACTAATCGCTTTATGGGAGGCAACCCATTGTTATTAGCATGTAATTTTTTTTAATTGTTATGTTGTTATGTTTGATTAATAAAAATGTCATAGTAACTTGAATATATAATGATATATCAATGATTCTAAGACCTTAATTGATGACATAGGTGTGATAGAGTGCATATTTGGATGTAAAGCAGACCTGTGCTAAATTAAGCATCAGCGTGTCGGCGTTCGGAGCCGTGTCGGATATTTTCTAGGTTTCGATGTCGATGTCGTTGGAGTCTCCACTCTGTCTATCTATAATATAACCCTAATCTTCAAAAAATCTTATTTCTTTTTGATCATGTAAGGGATCCTTAGACAATAAGAAGTTTGAAGAAAGTAAGGGCTAATAAAATAGAAAAAAGTATAATAAGAAATGTCGGTGATAATCCCGATAAAAAGAGATTCTAGAATGCCTTATTCTAGAAATTTTATATAAGGACGATCACATATGAGATCTTGATAACCAGAGATTTTCAGGTGTGATACCAATCCTGAGTTCTTAAATCTCATGTAGGAGCAAGCTCTTGTAGTTAATTACATCTTAGACAAGTAAAATAATCTAAGGAAAATTATGATTAATACTATTCACTTGTTTTCTAAGAAGCTTCAAGAACAAGAAAATAAACGTCATTGTTCGATCATAGGGGTAATATGTCATACTACGCTAAGAGTTTAATTTTTGTCAAAGTCATTTGTTATGTCGATCTCATTTTTTTTATTTTTTTGTTTTGTCATTTTGTTGTCGTTTTGTCTTGTAGTTTGTTGAGTGACTATCATAAAAGTTTGAGTTTTGTGGCTATCCTAAAAGTTTAGGTTTTGTTTTGTTTTGGTTTTTTCATTTTAAAATCATTTATATTTTGTCGTTGTTTTGGTGTTACTTTAATTTTTTTTATTATCTTTTATCTTGTCTTTAGAATGTTTCCCTACAAAACAGAGTTAGCGCATCCTATAACATGTAAAGAAAATCTAAAAAGAAACTAATGTTGTGGTTTCCTCTTGATCGTTCTGCAAAACAGAGTTAGCACACCCTATAACATGCAAAAAAAATCTAAATGAAATTCATTTTTACCGTGAAAGGAAAAAATGTTAGATAAAAATAATTTAATTATATATCTTAAATCTTTTATTTTAGTCAATTAAATTTTTGATAGTCCGGTCAAGATGTCACTGGCTCCGTCGTCCCAGGGTTATCAAGAGCTTTAATCTACTTAGTCCGAAAGGTGTTTAAACCAGAACTAGAAGACTTCTATCAACAACCAGGATTGCATCGTCCAAGAAATATTTGTAGATCAAGAAAACTGGAGTCCAAGTTACATTCAGTGATCTTTGTTCATTAAGATTTCATTTAAATCTTAATGTTTTTCTAGATTTTATGTTAGAAAATTTTAGGTTGTTTACATTTTATTAACCCATTTTAAATTTTTCATGCATCATTTTTATATGTCTGTCTTGATGTCATTTTGACATAAAGAAAAGAATTTTGTGTCTTTTAAGTTTAGATTCAAGTGTCTTTTGAATCTAGGAGTTTCGAAGTAAACTTAAGATTTTGGATTCCATATCACCTGAATCCAATTTCAAATTTTAATTCAAATGTCTTTTAAGTCTAAATCTAATATGTATTAGATCTAGAGATTTAGATTTAATGTATTTTGAATCTAAAGGATTTAATTTGAGTCCAATATAAATTAGACTTGGGAATTTAGATTCAGTGTCATTTGAATCTAATGTTTTTTATTCTAAATCAAATATGTATTAGATCTAGAGATTTAGATTCAATGTATTTTGAATCTAAAGGTTTTAATTTGAGTCTAATATAAATTACACTTGGGAATATAGATTCAGTGTTTTTTGAATCTAATGTTTTTTATTCTAAATATAATATGTATTAGATCTAGAGATTTAAATTCAATGTCTTTTGAATCTAAATGTTATATGTTGAGTCTAATATAAATTAAATTCAGAATTTAGATTTAGTATCCTTTGAATCTAAAGATTTAGATACAATGTCTTTTGAATCTAATCGTTTTAATCAGATTTAAAACTTAGGTTTTAAATGTTTCTAAGTCCAATGTTGGTAGGACTTAAAATTAGTTTGATTTGATTTTTAGTTTAGTTTGGTTTGTTTGAATTTGAGGAGTTTGATTAAGTCCAAAGCGGATTAGACTTAAAGTTTATGTTCATTATCAATTGATATTAATTAATCTATTTAAGTCTAGTTTAATTTAGACTTAAAGTTTGTATTTGATTTAGATTGAGTTTGGATTGGATGTCAGTTGAACCGATGTGATTTAAATCTAAGTTCAGGTTGAGTTTAAGTTCAGTTTGAGTTGAACTTAAGATTTATGTTGAGTTAGGTTCAATTTTGGTTGAACCTAAGGTCTATGTTGAGTTAGGTTCAGTTTGGGTTGAACCTAAGGTCTATGTTGAGTTAGGTTCAGTTTGGGTTGAACCTATGGTCTATGTTGAGTTAGTTTCAGTTTGGGTTGAGCTTATGGTTTACGTTGAATTAGGTTCAGTTTAGTTAGAACCTAAGGTCTATGTTGAGTTAGGTTCAGTTTGGGTTGAACCTAAAGTTTAAGTTAAGTTAGGTTCATATTGGGTTAAACCTAAGGTTTAAGTTAAGTTAAATATAAGGTTTATATTTGACTTATGTTCAATATGGGTTGAACTTAAGTTAGGTTTAATTTAGGTTTAAGTTAGGTTAAACCTAAGGTTTAGGTTTGGACCTAAGTTCAATATGGGTTGAACATAAGTTAGGTTTGAATTTAGATTTAATTTAGGTTAAAGCTAAGGTTTAGATTTGGACTTATGTTCAATATGGGTTGAACTTAAGTTAGGTTTGACTTTAGGTTTAAGTTAGGTTAAACCTAAGGTTTAGGTTTGGACTTTAGTTCAATTTTGGTTGAACTTAAGTTAGGTTTGACTTTAGGTTTAAGTTAGGTTAAACCTAAGGTTTAGGTTTAGACTTAAGTTTATTATGGGTTAAACTTAAGTGAGGTTTGAGTTTAGGTTTAAGTTAGGTTAAACCTAAGGTTTAGGTTTGGACTTAAGTTCAATATGGGTAGAACTTAAGTTGGTTTTGACTTAGGTTTAAGTTAGGTTAAACCTAAGGCTTAGGTTTGGATTTAAGTTCAATATGGGTTGAATTTAAGTTAAGTTTGACTTAGGTTTAAGTTAGGTTAAACCTACGGTTTAGGTTTGGACTGAAGTTCAATATGGGGTGAACTTAATTTAGGTTTGAACTAGGTCTAATGGGTTAGACTTCTGAAGGTTTAGGTATGACTAAACCATAGTTAGTTAAGGTTTAATGATTTAATTAGGTCTAATGGGTTAGACATAATTAGGGTTTAATAATTACTTAATCCTAATGTAAGTTAGGTTTAAGTTGATTAATTAGGTTTAATATGTGCTAAACTAATTAGGGTTTAATAATTACTTAAATGTAATGTAAGTAAGTTTTAAGTTGATTAATTAGGTTTAATATGGGTTAAACCTAATTAGGGTTTAATAGTTACATAAACCTAATGTAAGTAAGGTTTAAGTTGATTAATTAGGTTTAATATGGGTTTAACCTAATTAGGGTTTAATAGTTACTTAAACCTAAAGTAAGTAAGGTTTAAGTTAATTAATTAGCTTTAATATAAGTTAAACCTAATTAGGGCTTAATGGTTACTTAAACTTAATGTATCTATGGCTTAAGTTGATTAATTAGGTTTAATAGTTACTTAAACCTAATGTAAGTAAGACTTAAGTTGATTAATTATGTTTAATGTGGGTTAAAACTAATTAGGGTTTAATAGTTACTTAAACCTAATGTAAGTAAGGCTTAAGTTCATTAATTAGGTTTAATATTGGTTAAACTGAATTAGGGTTTAATAGTTACTTAAACCTAATGTAAGTAAGTCTTAAGTTAATTAATTAGGTTTAATATGGGTTAAAACTAATTAGGGTTTAATAGTTACTTAAACCTTATGTACGTAAGGCTTAGGATGATTAGTTAGGTTTAATATGGGTTAAACCTAATTAGGGTTTAATAGTTACTTAAACCTAATGTGATTTAGGTTTAAGATTTTTAATTAGGTCTAATTAGGGGATAGACCTAATTAGGGTTTTAATTTATATTAAACCTAAGTTAATTAAGGTTTAATAGATATAATTAGGTCTTATGTTGGATAAAACCTAATTATATTTTGGTTTAATTCTATTTGATGTTTGAACTCAAGTTTGACTTAACTTATTATGACATGAATTGAATGAAGTGATTTTTTTTGTTATTGATGTTTATAGGGTTCTAAATATTGGAACTTTTAACCCTAATAAAGAAAGGTAATCATAAATATTCAAGAGGCTAGAGTTTGTCATCTTAAGGTTTAAATTTTTTCCCCTAAATTTATAACTAATTTCCAATTTAATTTGCCCATTTTCTGATTTTTAGAATTATTGTTGAAAATAATTACTAAATCTCATAGAAATTAGGAAATGTTGTCCTAAGGAATTCTCCTTCCTTTGGAAAAATTAGAGATTGTTCCTAAGGACCTAGAGATTAATCCCTCAAAATTTCATATTTTTCTGATTTATAAACAATTTTTAATAATTAAAATACTCGAGAGAGTATTTAATTATTTAAAAATTAAATATAACTCATAGATTCAAAATTTCATTTCCGCATTGGTCTCCTCACTTTTCTGAGTTCAAGGATATTTTTGTCATATTTTTGTGATTTTTGTATACAAAGATATGGCTTTTTGAAGAGTTTTAGGTTAATCTGATTTAATTAATCCATTAACTAAACAGAAAAATCCATGGAGTGCCGCGTGTCCTCGGATTCGTAAACAACATAGATGATCTGCTGCGCGGCTCCGGACAGCGGATCAAGTTGGAGTGAATCACAGCCGTCCATTTCTAAAACACGGAAATGAACGTCATATGTTCATCGTTTTCATCCACACTCAACATGTGCACCGTTCATGTTTTAGATGTTAAATCTCACTCGATTCTTGATGGAATCAAATGATTTTTATTTCTAGAGCTTCATCTCAAGGAGACAAAGACATCCAAATAGATTTGTATGGGTTTTGAATTGGTTTAACCTACCCTAAACCAAAGTCGAGCTCATGTTAGGTGTGAAGAAACATACCTTGGCCACAGTGGATGCAGGCTCAAATTGAATGGCTTGGAAGCTTTGTTCTATCCTCACAAGACTTGTCCTCAACTCAATTTGAAGTTAAATTGAGTCTTTGTATGATTTCGATCTCATAGTGGCTCAGTTGGGGTGGGTGATCTCAAATAGTTGGTTAGAGGCTATGGGGAAGCTCAATTTTGATTGGGCTCATCCTCGCTCAGTCCCTAGATGGATTTAGGTCAATCAATTTGAGGTTTTGAGTGTTTTTGTTTCACACTTCAAAAATGTCCTATTTTGGCTCTTCTCAGGTTGATAAAATTGAGGGAATTCTGTGGGCTTTGAGGCTTAATTCCATGTGGGATCAATTGCTTAGTCCCTAGGGAAGATTTTTGGTGTTTAATGCTAAGGGAATTGGGCAGTGTATGGCTATCTTCTATTTTGGTCTCCTCTCCTAGCCTTCTTGGGTTTGGCCTCTATTATAGCCATGGTTAGCTTTGGATAAGCTTGGGCTGGGCTAGGTTGATGTGGGGGAGTTGTCCCTTCCATTTAATGTCTTGAAGATAGAATTCGGTGGAGGGGATAAGGGAATTGTATTTTCCAATGTTCCTCATCATAAGTTTAACCATGATAAAGCCTTCAAGTGTCACTTTCGTCTCCTCCCATTGGGTGGCTAGGAAGGTGTATGGATTGGCTTAAATGTCACGAATCAGCCTTCCTCACACGAGTTCTTATTGATCATTCAATGTTTATGAGGAAAGGGTGACACATAGACCTCCTATTTATCCATTTTCATCATTTTATTTAACCATGGTAAATTATTAGCTCAAGTCATTTTTCCCTTTTATTGGAGGCAAGGGAGGTGTATGGTAAGTCAAGTAAGGAAAGCCATCTTCTTTTTACCATGTCATTTAAATTTTGATGAGAGCATGACACATAGACCTCTCATTTCCCAATTTTTATAATTTGTCATGATGACTTATAACTTGAGTTAACCATTTTACCAAAAGGAGGTTAAGTGGTGAGTCCATGGCACACTTGAAGTGGACGGCCACATCACCTTGAGGAAGGAGGTGATTCTTGCATTAAAATGAGGATGTTTTGCCACCTCAAATTTCTTTACATGATAAGGTTTAATCATGGTCAACATGATGTGGCATGGGTCATCTAATGGTTGAATTCATTTGTAATGGGTCTTATGGGTTATGTGTAACCCATATGAGGTCATCCATGATGTCATTATTGGGTTTAGAAATTTAAAAACCATTTATTGTGCCATGTGTGATGCCATGTGTCAAAATTTTATTTTAGGGCTATTTAATTATAATTCCATTTTTAATTAATTATTAAATTAATAAAAAATGTTGGAAATAAAATTATTCGCTAATAAATTAATCAGAATATATTTTGTAATTATTTGATTAATTTCATCATATTTTTGTTCAAAATTAAGTATTTTGACTAAATTGGATAAATATTGGCTAGGGTTGACCAATATTGACCCAGGTTGACCAATTTTAGTCCAAGGGTGTCCAATGTGACCAATCTAACCTTGTCTTGATTGGGTTGGTCATAAAGTCCATATGTTTTAAATTTTTGGGTTTGTTTGGTCATGGTGACCATTTTAGGGTTTTAGGTTAACTCATTAGTCAATGTGGTGGCTTTTGGGTTTGGTATTGGTCTCCGACTAATGTTAAGTTGATTAGATCAATAGTTGACTATTGAGGTCAATGTGGTAGTCTTGGGTTGGCCAATCTAACCAATTTGGCTTCTTTAGCTCAAGGTTTAGCCTATGATATCAATGTGATGGTCTTTAGGTCATAAGATGACCATTTTGACCAAATTTGACCTATTTTGGTCATAGGTTGATTAATGAGGTTAATGTGATGTTCAAAGGGTCATGAATTGATGATTTTGGCTAATTTTGACCTTTTGGGTCACAAGGTGACCATTTCGGTCAATAGGGTTGTTATTGTATCAAAACATGATCATTTTGACCAAATTTGACTTTTTAAGTTTAATGGTCGACCTGTTGGGTCAATGGGTTAGTCATTGGGTCATGGATGGACCATTTTGACCAAAGTTGACTTTTCGGATCAAAGGTTGACCTA
Source organism: Papilionanthe hookeriana x Papilionanthe teres (assembly GCA_022702705.1). Classification (NCBI taxonomy): domain Eukaryota; kingdom Viridiplantae; phylum Streptophyta; class Magnoliopsida; order Asparagales; family Orchidaceae; genus Papilionanthe; species Papilionanthe hookeriana x Papilionanthe teres. The sequence continues at coordinate 134,209,391 of CM040425.1, read as the reverse complement.
TTGGGTCAATGGGTTAGTCATGGGTCAACAATTCATCATTTTGACCAAATTTGACTTTTTGGGTCAAAGGTTGACCTGTTTGGTCAATGGGTTAGTCATTGGGTCAAGAATTGACAATTTTGACCAAAGTTGACTTCTGGGTCAAAGGCTGACCTGTTGGGCATCAGTTGATCAAATCAGGGTTTGTTATCGTTGATTTGATCATTTAAGAATGTCATTAATATTTGGGTTAAAAAGTTTTCATTAAGGTTTTACCCTAGTCATTAGGGTTTAGTGATCATCATTGAAATTTAGGGAGTAAAAAAAAATAGACTTCCTGTCTCATCAAGGTTTAGAAATGATCCTTACAAAAGTGAGGTCAACACGCTTAAGCGCCAACATACAGAGCTTAAGCATGAATATATGGCACTTAAGTGCGGTAGTTCTGAATTAATCCTCCATAAGGATTTAACATGATTTAGTTGCTTTAATCGTGATTTAGAAGTTTGTGGACGTGAATAGGGGGTCTAGGCTTCATCTAAAGCCTATAAATAGTTTGGGAATTAAAAAAATGTTGCCCCATTATCCTGATTGCAAATATTTACACTTGTGGTAATATGATTTATAATTATATTTATGATATAATATTCTATATTTTTTAAGAATTCAACAGTTATATTTAAATTTAGAGATTCTATGCAAGTATATGTATCGTTATCAAGTAATATAAGACTTTCGGATTAAGCACTGAAATATCGATCCCACGGGAAAATTTTTGGATATTTTAAAAATAAAAAGGAGTTAGATCACAAAATCTATTTAGAAAAAGACCCTTACTTAAATAGTTTAAGATAATAAAAAATTTTAAAATGTGATTCCTTTTGGTATTTTCTTATGTTATGAAATAAAGTAAACAATTAAATAACTATAACAAGATTTTTGTAAGATTAAATCAGTATAAATGAAAATATTTTCTTCCTTATCATAAATAAGTAATAAGTACAAGAGTTCTGTTGTGGATGTATACAAATTGTGTTATGTCAAATAGGAGCAATATTATTCTTTACCCTTACTAGAGATGCTATAAAGAACATTGACTTGTTTAAAGTTTGAATAATTTTAAAGATGGGTTAGGTAGGTAAGATACTAGCTCTTACTTTAGATTTCCCTCGTTTCCCTCCATCTAAGGGCTAACATCTCGCATCAAAACCTAAAAAAATAAAATAAATTGGGGGCTTTAGTCTGTCACCTTAATGTCTTCTAATTCTACACCCATCAAAGTATATTTCCCTTTTTATTTGCACAAAATTATATGAATTACTTTTTCATCCATACAATCTCATTTAATTTCTACCAATGATTGATTGAGACAATACTTACAAGGATCTTACATGTTCTCACAAAAAATGTTAACATCTTAATTGGCTAAATTAAGAAGTAAATGAAGTGCAAGGATTAAATCAACACAACTTATTCCAACATTAAAGATCAACACTGCCACAAATTCCTTCCAACACTTAATTACTTTTAATTTAAGGAAAAAAAATAAAGAAAACTACTCAGAATCCGTGGAGAAAACACAGCTACAAGTAATTTTAAAAATAGAAATCATGTAGAAAACACATGAAGTCTCAACTAAAACCAAATGAAGTACAAAGATAAAAACTTATCTCAAGTTCATCTCCATCAAACACTTGAAGTTAATTTGAATCTCTTCCTTTCTCTTACCAGACTCCCTAAGACTGGTCGCCCAACACTAGAGGGTTTAAATCTCTCCAAAACAATTTATTTTTACTTAGAAATCTCTACCCACCTTCCCTTTCACTAGGAATGAGAAAAGTGTGAAAAAATCCTAAGTAATAATCCTACAACTTATTACTAAAACTACTCTCACAAAACACTCTAATTCAACTTTCTAACCACCTCTCTAAATTCTTTTCAAGTCCATTCTTTTATATATTCTCCAAAGGTGCCTTGGTGTCTCTTCAAAATGTATCCATATTCAATGAATCTTCCCAAAAGATACATCCTTTCAAGTGAAATTTGAATGTCTTTTGGTGCCCTTGATCAGTTACCAACATTTGGATCAAAGGTTGCCTCATACACCCCTTTAAAATTTACCAAAAATTCCTTGAAATTGAAAAGTAATTACCCTGTGCTTAAGCGTGGGGCCTCTGGCACTTAACCATGGTCTTCTCTGTCTGCTGGCACTTAGGCGCCAAATCTGGGCTTTTAGGCGCCCCAGTTCAATTTAACACTTTATTCATTTTTGCTCTAAATTTGATCTTTTTTCATTCCTTTTGACATATTTAGTCCATTTAATTGTACCTGAAAGAAAAACACATAAGTAGCTTCCATTAAAGTACAATATCATCAAAAGTAGGTATAAAAATGTGTACAAAAATATTATATAATCAAGGTATATCAAATTCTCCCAAACTTAAAATATTACTTGTCCTTAAGTGACACTACAATCTTTCAAAACCAATATAAGAAAATTATGCGAATGAGTTTCTTTAGAAGATTCTAAAACTTTATTCTAGAAATATATTATTCTAATTTTAAAAATACTTTAGTGAATGGGACTACTTTAAAGTTTTAAAAGTTTGAAAAGTGGAAAAGTATGAAAATATGAGCTCCTATCTAATTCAGATATATTTGTAGATTTTCCAAATATAGAGTTTAGGCATTTATCTTATTTACTTTAAAATTTTCATTAAAAATAATTATGCTCACAATATTATATCCTTAATCTTAGGAGTTTCTGAAACCTTATGTAATAGAAAGAGAAGATGTGGAACAAATTTTTTATTAGGCACTAATCCTCAACCTTCTCCTCCCATTGTTTACATACTTTACTTCTTTTGGCAAGGATTACTATATCTGGATAGGCTTTTAATGATTTTGGATTTCACTCTTTCTTTCCTAAGGTAATGGTATTATATGTATCCTTTACTTAAAAATATAATAATTTTTTTGAAAATTACTTTTAATAAAAGAAATTTAAGTTTTGAAAATTAAAGTCAAATTCTTATATATTTTTCAAAATTATAATATCTCTTTCTAAAGATAGTTACAACATATTTAACATCTCTTCACTAAGAAAATTTTTAACTTGAAATTTTTCTTCATCTCTAAAATAAAGTTTTAACCAAATTTTCATACTCATTTATATATTCAAAATTTAATTACCCTAGTATAACTTCATAAACATAATCTTTTTTCTAATTAAAAATCAATTTATTTGTAGTATATTTGAGAACAAATAAATTTTAAGTTTTGAAAATTGATTTTTCATACCCCTAAACTTAAATTTTTAATAAGATAAAACATTTTAGTATATCATATATAAAGACAGGAATGAAAATTTAAAACATTATGCTTACAAAGATTTTCATATTCTAATTATACAAGTACAAAAAATTAAAAACAGGAGTAAAAACGATCAAATTTCATTTTGATTTTAACATATATGAGATTCAAAATACTTCTATGCAGTGGAGGCTAACATAAAGCAAATCAAACAAACTAACATAATATCACAATCACAACAGAAAGGAAATACATGCTAGTAAATTAAAACTTAAACATAAAATTTTAAATGAAACTTAGCTCTATTCTAAACTTTCTAAAGCAGTAGGAATAAGTTCAACACAAACCAACGAAGTACATTTAAAATATCAGAGTGCACATAATTACTACGCAAAAACAACACATAACAATAAACCACAATGATAAAGTCCACCACAGCAACAAATAACATCACATTAGTCCAAACAACAATACAAATAAGCATATAAATTCATCACAATACAAGACAAACTTACATTAAACACATAAAACATACAAACACGAACAACAAGCAAACAAACATAGAGTTTCAAACTTAATTCCATTCTTCATTAGAGGGAACATATCCCTGGCCTTCATTTGTTCCTTCTGAACCATTTGGCACATAGATTTGAAAGAATGGGTGATGATGAAGAACTCTGATAGAATCCTCTTCAATCCACTTATTTTTCAGATATATCATCTTGTCTGCTTCTTCAATATAACTTGTATGACTTAACTGCATCTTGAATTGACATCCAATATGTGCTAAATATATGTTAGTTTCATTTAGATTTGCCTCAATTAAAGCCACATCAGCCTCAATTTTTTCAATCTTCTCTGCTATTACTTCAATACTAACTGCTTGGAATTCGCTATATAACTCTTGTGCACTTTAACATACAAACTTTTTCTTGATAGCGTCATCCTTCTTCTTTAAATCATTCTCCTAAGAAGACATTTTTACTAACTTTACACCTCTTAAAACTCAAATCTTTCTTCACTTAGACTTTAGAATAAAATTTTGGAGAAGGGCAAAAATTCTTCTCATTTTCATGCTATTTATAGAGTTTAGAAGAACCTAAACCCACTTCCCATCTCTAAAAAGCACCAAATAATGTTCAAGACCACTCTATCATGTTTAATTCTTTTAGAACATCATTTAGGCACATTTTTATAACTCCTGCGCTTAAACGTCAAATTTGGCACATGTCAGCTTAACGTCCAAATACTCATTCTAACCCGTCAAAGACATCAAATGAAGTCTTAAAATTATCACAACATATTCAAAATTCTATCTCAATTTTCTTCATGATTTCTGAGTAGTTCCATTTATTTTTATTCTTAACATGATAAGCAATTAAGTTTTGGAAGGAAGTTGAGTGAAGTATAGATCTTGAATATGGGAATAAGTTGTGATGATTCAAACCTTGTACTTCATTTAATTCTTGATTTGGACAATTAAGATGTTATTATTTATTGTGAGAACATGTAAGATCCGTGATGGTATTTTCTCAATCAACTTATGGTAAAATTCACGTGAAATTGTATGGATGAAAATGTAATTAATATGGTTGAGGCAAAATAAATAGGGAGAGAAAATTTAAGGGGTATAGAGTTAAAGGACTTTAGGGTGACAGGCTAAAGCCCCCAATTCGGTCTATTATTTTAGGTCTTGATGGAAGAAGTTAGCCTACAGGTGGAGAAAGTAGAGGGAACTCTAGAGTGAGAGCTAGTATCTTCCCTGCCTAGCCTGCCTTCATGACTATTCAAACTTTGGAATGACCAATGTTCTTTATAATATCTTTAGTAAGGGTAAAGAATAATATTGTTCCTATTTTACACAACACAATTTAAATACTTCCACAACCTAATTCTTATATTTGTTATTGATTTATGACAAGGAAAAGGATATTTTAGTTATATTACTTTCATCTTACAAAAATCTCTTTAAATTTAGTTAGTTAGTTACTTTATGTTCAATTATCAAAATTACCAAAAAAATTGAACTTTTATTCCTACAATATTATCTATATTTTAAGTAAAAATATTTTTCAAAGTATAGTTTGTTATCTAATTTCATATTAATTGTTTAAATTTCTCTCTATGGGATTGATATTCCGGGGCTTAATCAGAAAGTCTTATATTACGTGATAATGATACGTATACTTGCATAAAATCCCTATATTTAAATATAACAGTTTCATTCTTTCTTACCTTGGAACCATGTTTTTGACACCGTTGTAAAGAAAGAAAATTAAATAAAGAGAATTGAAAATATAACCACATACACATAAAAGTATATAAATGAAATCAGGATCAGTCTATAAGCCCTCAAATGTAAAGTACAGAGCCTTGACACAAAAAAAGTTGGGCATTTAGGAGCTAGAACCAAATAATGTTCAATTGCAGCAGTTCGATCCACTTATTCAAAGCGTCATTTGGGCGGATCAAAGGCAATTTGAACAGATAATATTAAAGGATATTTAAGGAAGACTGGAGATTGGAGGAAGGGAGCCTTTTGAGAAAAGAAGAATAAGAAGTTCCACTAATCATGAGAGACATATCTGTAGTGTGGAAGGCGTGCTTTAGTCTAGAGAGAGCAAATATGGAGTAGAGAATTGGTGAGGATCTAAGTGTTAAAGCGAGGAGAGGCTACAAGGAAGCAACAAAGGCTTGTGTGGAGCATTCTCAAGGATGTATTGAGGGAGAGAGATAAGTATTATTGTGTTTAAGTATTGAATTTTCTGTAAACACTTTGGTATGTGAATTATCTTTGTTTCAATGCAATGTTGTGGTGTTTTCTCTATGTTTACTGAGTAATCTTCTCTACCTTTTCCTAGCAGTGATGCAGTAGGATGTGTAGGAATGTGGAAATGGTTTTAAATTATTTTTAACCTATTAATGCTATGATTTTTTTGTTGATTTTCATTTAAAAATTTTTCTGGAGAAATATTTTATTAAATTCTATTGTGAATCCATAATAACTAAGGAAAGCTATGGCATGAAAAACTAGGAAGATCACATTGAATGATGGGGTATGAATCAAAATTATCCTATAGGGACATGTAAATTAAGAGGGAAATATTTGTTGTTGGGTTCAAAGTGTGGCTTAAGAAATTAAGACCACTTTAACCAAACTTCTTTATGCACTCGAGAGAGGGTAAAGAAGAAAAATAATTTTATTTGTCACTAGCCACATTTCAGTTTGAATTTTCTAATTTTCAACATTCCACTACTATCACTGGAAGGAAAAGTAACTTTAACACCTGGTTATCGCCACTTCACGTGGGTTGATTAGAATTTATGTAGGAGAAACTTTAAACTTATTTGCATTGTAGTAAGAAAATTTAGCACAACTTAAATCACTTTAAATTCTAAACCGTGAACTAATTAAGTTGGTTTGAACCTTTTCCATAAATTTGTTTACCTCGTGTTCTCTGTGGGATCTGCAATCTTGACTTAATAAAATATGATACCATTTTTGCCGTGAACTTGCGTAATCTGCCTGAGTGTTCAAGTATTTGCCAGGGGTCATTAAATATGTCTCAAACATTGTGGCTTCCGAGAACATACTCGATTAAAGCACTGTTTTATATCAGACTTGATTGATCACAAAATGCATGTGAAAAGATTGAAATTGAGATCACACTCGTATAACTGGAGTTTACGTTTTTTGGGTAAGCTTCAGCTAAGTTCAAGGCATAAATTTTTTAGGTTTGATTTCATTTTAAAATTATTTTGGCTCTTTTGTTGTTAGTTAAAGGGATAATTTGTCATGAATATATTTTCAATTTGTTTTTTATTCGTTTTTGGTTCTTGGTTTTTTGTTTTATTTTGGAGATTGTTAAAGTTCTTTTATAGTTTTTTATTATTAGGATTTGTTTAAGTTTATTAAAATTTTAGGTTGAATTAAAGCTACTTTATTGATGTTTATTAAGGTTTGTTCAATAATATTTATTAAGGATTATTTAAAATTTTTAGCATCTATTAAGGTTTGTTCATTAATTTTTATTAGTTTTTTAAATGCTTATTAAGTTCTATTCAAGTTTATTAAGATTTATTTTTAGAAGATTTAATAAATTTATTTAAGAGATTTTAAAGTTTGATTTCTAAAGGTTATGTTTGAGTGAGGTCTTTTCGAATTCATTCATGAGTTGAACTTATTAAAGTTTACTTGAAACTGTGTTGGTAGGGCATCAATTAGGATTGACAAATCTTTGTTAATGTTTATATGGTTGACGAAAGTAAATGAAGTTTAAATTTATTGAGTTTGGACTAGATAATTGAGATCACTGGGTTTGCAGTTTAGATTTATGAAATCACTGGGTTTGGGCAAGACAATTGAGGCTAATAAAATTGGATATATTGAGTTGATTAACTCGATTAAGTTGAACTAGTTGGAATTAGTTTAGGATTGCAATAAAAATAATGGTTTGGATTGGATTGAGTTTTAAATTTATTTGAAATGAATCGGTTTGAAGTTGAATCAAATTGAATTGAATTGTTTTGAAGTGGAATCAAATTGAAGGGGGTTGAAATTGAGTTGAATGAACTGAGCATCCTGAACTAAGGGGTGGAAAAATGATAGAAGTTTTCTAGATGGAGGTGAAGTCCTGATTTAAAATTACTCTAAAAGGATACTAATAGGTGGACATACCCAAATCTTGGAAAGAAAGCCCCCGGTCAAGGTGCACATGGCATTCCATCATTTTGGGTGCATTGTTATCCTTAGAGTATTAACCCGTTGAATAATAAGAGTTTTTCCTTTTGGATATAATAATGACTAAGGTAGATCATCTTACTATTCAGTGGTTTGGGGTTCATTCATTAGTAACTATGAGTAACTTTATTATAGAGCATTCACGTAATAAAAGGTGATAAGTTTTTTGTTTTACAAGTCTTGGTCTTTAATTCTAGCTATATGTACCTAATAAACAATCAAAGGCTTCAAGACTGGACTATTATAGGATGTGTGTGTGATTCTAGACCTTCATATTTATTAATCATAGGTTCACAGTTTGAAACTATCCTGGGTAGTGGTTATGAGAAATTTGAGTTGGTCGATTTAAATTTAGTTTTATTTAAGGGTTCACAATTTAATGAGTGATTTGTTTGAAATCCTATGTTTGTCAGCTATGGTGATAAGTCAAGGTTCTTATAAAGGGTTTGACTTTAGATTTTCCTAGTTCATCAGTTGTTGTTAGAAATCAGAGTATCCTTAACTGGTTATGAGTACAGTTTTCTATCCAAAAGATTTTTTTTTCCTCATTCCTAGTGGTTTAGCTTCCTAACATTCCACTTGCATGAAGGAAAATTCAACTTGCATAAAAAGTAAGTGTTGACCTCATTTTTTGATGAGGTCTTCTCTTCTTCTCTTTAGTACTTAGGATCTAGCCTTAGGCTTTTCCTTTGACTATCCTAGAGGATTAGAATTGGGGCCCGCCACTTAGAAATTCAAACCACTTCTTAGCTCCCTGCAAACTCCACAAACTTGATTGTAGACCCCTAATCACCTAGAGGGTTGAAATTAGATGTGGAAGTTTAAAGGATGAGTTCCTATAGGATTCTTTGGCCTTAGGACTGCCCTGGGTGGCTTGATTTGGTGAGGGGCTGACTTACACACACACAACACCTATACACTACACTTTCACACACCTCTTAAAACACACCCATACCCGATTTGACCTCCGACTCATGCGGGTGGTTCACATGGATGGTCCTTAACCCCTAAGCCCTTGGCAAGAGGGTTAGGAACAACATAGTGGATGCCTCGAATGAGTCCCTTCATGGCTCATGTGGACTTGATATGGCTTCATGGCTCAACAAAAATGATTTCATTTCACTTACATTCACCCGATCTTCAATTTTCCAAATTTTCAATTTTTGACCCCGGAACCCTACACACTGCCTAACTTACCCAATACCCTCGAAACCCTCCAAAATTGGCAAAATCACCTAAACTACCCAAAATTCTCCAAAATCATTCCTAAACATGTCCTCACCAATCAAATTGATCATCCATACCCAAAAATACCAAAATTCCAAAAATACCTCCCAATACCCTCCAAATACCCAAAATACCCCTCTTAGCCAAAAAAATCCAAAAATTCAGAAAATTCCCAGCAAATTCCAGAAAATCCCAAATATTCCCAATTTCATTTTGTCCAACTACACCATGGGCCAATTTTGCCAATTTATCCCACTTTTATCAAAACCCCCAATTTGACCCATTTTAACCCAAAGTAAACCCAATGTCAAACTAAACCTACCCAATTGACCCAAATTCTGGTCCAATTCAATTCTAAACTTCAATTCAACATCCCCAACACCAATATAGACCAAATCCAAGCCCAATTTGATTGGCATTGGGATCCAATTTCACTTTTGGCCTTAAAGCCCAATTTGGACCCATGACCCAAACTTAGCCCAAACTCACCCAATTCAACTCCAATTAACCCCAAATCTTTTCTAAACCTTCCTTAACATCCCCATAAACAAAACACTAACATGATTTGCCCAAGATTTTGACCCAAACCCCACTCAAATTCAACCCAAAATCAAAAAGCCCAATTTTGGCCTAAACCCAAACCTAACCCAAATAGACCCAAACCCCAAAATTAAAACCCAACCAAAGCCAAAACCTCTTTGAAACACTCCCATAAACATTTCCCAACATTTATTTTACATCAATTTCAACCATAGCCCAACATTGGCCCAAGCTAGCCCAATTTGACCTACATTGGCCCATTTACCAAATAAACCCAAATTCAACCCAATTCAAACCCAAACCACCTTAAATCTATTTCAAATTACTCATGAAACATCCCTAAACCGAAACCAACAATTATTTGGCCCAACCCTTCACAAAAATTCTCATCCATGAACACATTCTTAAACTTAAAAGCCTACTTCCCTTAAACCCTCCTAAAAGCCCATTTCCTTCAAAATTCAAAGGCCCAAAATTGGTCCCAAAGCCCATATGACATTTCCCCTCATCATACTTTCAATTAAACTCAATACCTAAGTCCTAAATTCATCATTGGATTGTTCCAAATTAAACCTCATGACAACTCTCACCAAAATGCCAAAAGTCACAAAGCCCATTTTCATGAAATTGACTAAACTTTTCCCTAAGCCACATGGAGCCATGCATGAGCCATTCACAAGCCATAGGAAGCCATGAAAGTTTGGCATGTGACCATACCATTAATGGTAAAAGGAGGGGCTCCTTTCCTAACCTTTCATTAAGCCTTTTTAACCTTATTCATGACACACACTAAACCATGTTTAGCCACCTCATCATGGATGGAGACCACACCATTCTCTCTTGGTTGACCCAACTGATCCTTTCAGCCCAAAATCAGGCCATGGGAAGGTGCACCCAACCCAAACCAATGGGTTGACCAAATTGAAGCCAAAATGACCCCTTCCCCATTCTATTTTAATTCAGCCACTTTACACATGGCAATGGCCAATTGATTGCACAAACCTCTAACCCTGACCCACTGGACTCGAGGGTGACCCATGCCTGCCGGCCGGCCGCCCGGGTCGCCGGAAAACACCATGGCCGAGACCTTGGGAGGAGCCAAACTTTGGAATTCCATCTTGCCGAGGTGCCTCATGCCCAATGGCCACCATGGTCGTTCTTCACATGCCAAGAGCAGCTGATCCCGGCCCTCGACTCCCCCGGGAGGCCCTCCAAGCCTCTCCTATTTAAACCCCTCACCCTCTCGGCCAAAGAAGGTGCTTGAACCTAACCTTAAGGAAACTCGCCAAAATCATTCCGGATCACTCTCCACACATAGAGCACTTGATCCCCACTGAATTCCGACCCCAATTCCCTCCAGTGAGCTCGATTTTGAGCTCAAACTTTAGCCCAAAACCAGGACACTTCCTCACAAGTGAGCCAATCCCCAAATTGATTGGTCCTACACCTTCACTGGACCAAGAGGAGAAGTTTCCCACCGAAAGCCCCATCTCCGGGCCACCCGAGTTGCTCCAGCCTCCAAGCTTTGTGATCGGCTGTGGTCACTTTCATAGCTAGACAATTCACCAGGCCGAGGGACTTCATCTGGAGCTTACTTGGACCCAATCGAAGGTGACACAACTCTCAGATCGAAGCTTCACTTCTCTGAGCAAAGGTATGAACTCATTCTTCTTCCCGAGCTTACAGAGATTCTCCATTTCATTTGAATAAATTTCGATGCATGTTTACCGTATGGATGTGTTCGTCTCTTCAAGACGAATCCATGAGAGCATAAGAACACGAAAATCCGTTGAGAATCGAGTGAGAAATTAGGGTTAGAAGGTTGACGGTCACGGGTGCACACCAGTCGTAGACGATGACCAGGAGCCGTTGGATCGCGCGTGTATTGAGCGGACGGTTCAGATTGCGCCGGACCAGGGAATGATACGTGAACCGCGGGTCCCGGGACGACTGAATCAGATGGCGGCGCCCAATCACAGCGCGACACGTACCCCATTCGGAGCTGCCGAGGTTGACACAGCGCCGCGTGGATAAGTAGATAAATAGGGTATTTTCTGATTTATTTAAATCCTAGAACTTCAAAAATCCATATCTTTGTGTAGAAAAATCACAAAAATAAAATAAAAATATCCTCTTGCTCGAGTGAACGAGAGGAGAATAATGTGGAAAAGAAATTAATTAATTTTGCCCAGTATTTTATTTTTAATTAATTATTTACTCCCTGCATTGTTTTAATTCTTCATGCATTCATACAATTCACCATGGCATGAGACCATAGGGTTTTGAAGCCTCCGAACTTGGGAACATTCCCTGAATTTTCCAAGGTCGGAGGCCATCTCTGTGAAAAGTTATTGATTTTTCAAATGCATGTGGCTGTTTTGAGTATTTTAATTCCAAAAATTAGCATGTTGTGAAATAAATTCTAGGAAAATTTGGTGATGTTCCTTATGACCAGAGAACCCTAGGAAAAATAGGACTTGAGTTAATTCACTCAAAACAACCCTAATTGGCTTAAACACCCAAAATAGACCCCTAATTAATTAGAGCTAACTATACATCAAATTGACTTTAAATCAATTCTCCACTGACCTTTAGGATCAGAGGAAACCACCACAAAAGTTTGAAGTCAATTGGGCTTGGTTAGCCTTACTAAATGGGTTGATTAAGCCATTTAGTCATTTTAAACTTTAAAAAATTCATAACTTTCAAAATACCTTTCAAAAATTCACCAAATTGGTTTTGGAGCCTCTCTCATATCAGGGGAATTTAAGAAAATTAAAATTTCAAATTTCTAAAAAAGTTAATTTTTTAGTATTATTTTAATATTTTAATAATTAAAAAATAATAAAAATCACAAAAATAATAAAATTCACCAAAATGTCATATTTTGAAATTTAATCACTTAGGAACAAACCCCATATTTTTCTCAGGTCTATTTAATGAGATATTAAATTTTAAAGCCCTAGGGTAATTTTAAAATTAAAAAAATGTATTTTCTAGCATTTTCACTAAAATAATTATAATAAATCAAAAAAAAATCAGAAAATTGTAAAATTTGGTTCTCTGGAATCCTTGATATCAGAGAGAATTTTAAAAATTATAAAATTCATTTTTCAACTTATATTCTATTTTTAAATTAATTAATACTCCAGAACTTAAAATAATTTTAATAAATAAAATATAATTCAAAAAATCACAAAAATTGGTCCAAGTGGTTCTCTGGTCTTTAGGAATGTCCCATAATTTCCTTAAGGACAGAAACTTTCCCTTGGTCATATTATTAAATTTTCCTTGGAAATCCTTATTTTCCACCAAAAATAATTACATAAATAAATTAAATACAGAAAAATCACATTTTCTCCTCTAATGTCTTTATTGACATATGAGTGAAGCCACATAAAAATTTCAAATTCATTTGAGCTCAATTTAGTGAGTTATGAAATTATTAAGCTTGAAGGGCAAAATGGTAATTAAAATTTTAACCTTTAATTAAAACTTTAGGCTTAATAAAATGAAAGAGTAAAATATTTGATTTTAATCTGATTTGGATGATTGAAACTTAAATAATTAAAGGGTAGGAACTTATTAAACAATTTAAAATAATTGAAATAAACTTTAATTAAATAATTGATTAAATTTGGAAGAATAATAAAATTGGAATTATTAAAATAGGGGTATTATTAGGAAGAGATTTATTCTTTAATTTAAGAATCCCTAAATTAATCATCCCAATAATATTTAATTCCTAATTAAAATGATAATCCAAGTTTAAGATTTAAAATGCTAAAAGATTTAATCATTAAATTAAATTAAAGTTAAATTATTTAAGGCAAACCCTTTTAAAATAAAATATTAAATTAAAATAAAAAAATTAAATTAAATTAAATTAAATTAAATTAAAAAACATTAAATTAAATTAAATTAAATCAAATTAAAAATTAAATTAAATTAAATAATTAAATTAAATTAAATTAAATTAAATTAAATTAAATTAAATTAAATTAAATTAAATTAAATTAAATTAAATTAAATTAAATTAAAATTAAATCAAATTAAATCAAATTAAATTAAATAAAATTAAATTAAATCAAATTAAATTAAATTAAATTAATTAAAATTAAATTAAATTAAAATTAAATTAAATATAACATCACCTAAGACATGAAGAATTCAAAATAAATCTAAAACAACTTGAACACTATTCCAAACTTAAATCCATTAACTAAAATTAAATCACAACTCACTTGAACATCCATCTGCTCTCGAAAGCTCGTGATGTCATAACTCTTAAAAGGAGTGTTAAAAGAAGTGTTACTTCACTCATAGGATATTCAAATGTCCTAGTTCACTGAGCAAGACAACAAAACTTAAACTCTCGGACGATTAATTCATTTGTGTAATTAAGTTCATTTGGACTTAAAACAATCCTAGAAATATTGAAAAGATGTTTAAGATTCGTCTTAAGCACTTCCTCAATATGATAGGATATTTATAAGAACAATTGAACTTAGTTGTTCTTTGATGAAGAAAATCGTCCTCAAACTAAAATACAAGAACCTAGACGTCATAGGAAATGACTAGCTATAGGATTAGGAACTTGGTAGAAAACCATAACCCTTCCCTTAGTTTTACCTAGGAACTTACTTTAAATGCTTAAATATTCTAACTGTGTTTTAAGTGCAGCTCGGAATGACGGGAAGACCCTCCAAGTACGCTTTTATTTTATTGCAAATTACTTTATTGCAACTTATTTAATCGCATCGCACTTACTTTTCTTGCATGATAAACAACTGTTGCATGAAAACTTACACCTTTAGGACAGAAACCAAAACTGAAACCCATAACTAAATTAAAAGACACTACAAGATGAAATTCACCGCCACAACATTTCAAAATATAAAACAACTCAAAATTTAATCACAAACAGAACAACAAAACTACAACTACAACTAAATTAAAACGTCTTGTTAGATGATCGGGAATACCTCGGATGATGTAACCTACGTGTTGCTAACGGGATTTCCCACGGTCTAAATGAAAGTGTGGAACTCATTCAGTTGAGTTTAGCAAATTCATCCGGACTAAGTGAATCCGATAAAAATAACGATGCGGAAGGATAGAGCCGTGGGATCTTAACCGGTGTTGTTATAATCAACTTTAAGATTTGGTTTAACTAAAATATTAAAGACACATGGAAATTAAGACTTTCTCTAAAACCAAACACTTCTCTCATCTCCTGATTTATGACTTCTAAAACTAAACCTTTGCAACGACAAGGAGCTCGGAGCATGGTGGACAGCACGGCCATCGTCATCAGCAAAACCTGAATCTACTTCAGCAAAACTTTCCTTAGAACTAAATAACCAAGCCATAGGACCTCGAGGTAGCTTGCCTAGTGCAACATAAATCCTCAACTCTTCGTTAGGCATTTGCATGATTATGTCATGTAAATTAAGCCCTAATCGGTCTTAGGACTCCGAGGTAGTCGTCCGATACGACATAAACCCTCACATCTTCAAGGCTATTTGTATGATTTTATCATACGGATATAAGTCCTAACTAATTAAAATTGGCGAAGATCAAAATACTAAATAAACATTAGGGTTTTCTTAAATCCAAGCCAAACAATAGGATAGTCGGGAAATTACCGAAGTTCGCTTCGAATCTGTGATTTCTCCTACCTTTCTTCCTTTGAATTCCCAAAACAAAATGTTCCAAACTTGATCCATTCCCTATTGAAATTCTAAATTCAATACCTTGAAAACCTAAACTTTGAAATTCTTGAGAGCAGAACTACTGATTATTATCGAGAGTTTTCTTAGGTGATTTCCGTCACTTAAGATGTAATTAACTATAAGGGCTTGCCCTTATAGGGAACTTTAAGAACCCGAGTAATATAAACCCCGCTTAATTCATTTATATTAAGCGGGGAACTTGTCGGCTTATAAAATTGGTTCGCAGACCAAACGGGTGTCACAAACCTTTCTAGTTTATTTAATCGAGCCCCATTATCAAGTAGTGTGTCTATTCTTCGGGATAGATACACGGTTTGTGGTGCGGCGCTCGTTTACATAAACTATTCGGGATGTGAGATCAGTTTGATTTCATAAAATTTCCAAATTTAAAATTATTTTCAAAAATCAAATACTACTTTTCAAATTACTTATTTAAATTAAATTAAAATTCGCCGACAATTTCTGTAGGCGACCCCCTTTTCAAAATAAAACACATAACCTAAAAATATGCCGACAGTAAGACAGCATCAAATAATACATTCATACACATTCATGCACATTTATACACAAATAAGCACATTTTCCATCACTTCCTTTCTGCTTTAATGAAATTCTAGCTATGGGTGGTTCAAATTAGGGTGGATTGGGCCTAAGTTAGGGTTAATGGGATAATTAAGTTGATGATTGGGTTAATGGGTTGATTAACTATTTAATCAACATATTATTTATTTGATCAGTGAATTAATTATTCTATGAATTGATTAAAAGGTTTAACATTTTTTATGGGTTGATCAAACACTTAGGAAATCGACTATATATTTTATGAAATAATTTATTATTTAAATGATTTATTTTAATGTTTCGGGTGTTATTTATTTTATGAGTGAATTAATCATTAAATGAATTGGTTAGATATTTTTCTGGATAAATTTAAGGGTTAAAATTTGATTAATTATTTAATAATTTAATTAAGTCTTTTATATATAAATTCTTTTTAATGGTTGATTAAATGTTCAGTGAGTTAATTATGCATGTATATTTAAAATGTTTTATGAATTATGGTACGACTTTTTTGATTTGCCAAAATTAATGAACTCAGATTTAGATTTATATATTGATTTAAATGATAATGAGTCACACAATTAACGGAAGTATACGTATCGGTCAAGTAATACAGGGTTCTAGTGGAGTCCTGGAATATCGATCGCATAGGGAGGTGATCCCCGATAAATATAAATGAAACGGCTGCCAAAAACTTGGTCCCGCCGGATATAAGTGCGCTGATGATTTAAGATATGAAAATAATGATTTTATAATATGAGATACTGCACAAGTATACGTATCGTTTATCAAGTAATATAGGACTTTCTGATTAAGCCCTGAGATATCGAACCCACATGGAAAAGTTGAAAATCTTTAAAGGAATTTAGAAAATTATCTTTTTACTTTCTTTAATTGTTTTTGAATTAGTATGTCTTGATTTTGAAAAGTTTTAGAAAGTTGATATGTCTTTTGAAATTTTATTAATAAAATGCTAAGCAATGAAAGTAAAGGTTTCAATAACTAATAACACTGGATGTAAAAATACTATTAACTAAATAATCTTTTTCTTTCCTTTCATGAAGTAGTAATAATTCTTAAAGTATTGTTGTGGAAGTATTTAAATTTTGTTGTGACACATAGAAGCAAATGTGTTCTTTACCCTTACTTGGTTCTATAAAGAACATAAGTTAATTTGAAATTTATATTATTTTGAACATGGTTAGGCAGGGAAGATACCAGTGTCTCACTCTAGAGTTCCCTCGATTCCCACCACCTAGAAGCTAACTTCTCATAACAAAACTCAAAACTTCGAACCAAATTAGGCGGTTTTAGCCTCGTCACTCTAAAATCCTCTAATTTTACTCCTTCTATAAAAATATCTTCTAATATTACATTCACTTATATGGACTACAGTTCTCACCCATATAATAGCATGTGATTCCTACTAACTTTAATGAGATAATACAGCATTGGATCTTACATAATCTCAAGAAATTTTACAACTTAACAGGCCAAATTAAGAAGTAAACAAAGATCTTAGAATCAATCTTCACAACTTCTTCCAACTTTTAAACACTGATACTTTCCACAACAATTCTCTTTAAATTAATTACTTCTCTATTTTAAGAAAGAAAAAGATAAAGTAAACTACTCAGAATGCATTGGGAAAATATAAAAACATATTGATTTGAAATTAAAAACAATAAGAAAAATAATTAACGAAAGCAAGTATTGATAAACTAAATAAAATTAAACACTTATTTGAAAATCCTTTCCACAAGACTAAGGAAGTTCCTCTGAAACTTTGACTCTTCGCTAAACTACTCCTCACAGCAAGTCTCCAAACTCCGATGACTCAAAATACAAACTTCAGACTTCAATAAAAACTAAACTAAAAGAAAGAAAAGAAGTAGGAGAAGAACTCTTAACTCTGACCCTTTCCTCCTTTCTACTCTCTACTCCTACTCTAAATAAAAACTTAAAATGCAGTGGAAGAATCTCCTAAATTCCTCTCTTTGAAATACAGTGAAGAGCCTTTTAAATTCTTCACTTCTTCACTTTTAAGACTTTCTTTAAATAGTGAACCAAAAGGTGTCTTGGTGTCTCTTCAAAATATGTCCAGATTCGATGTATCTACCAAGGAACGCACCCCTTCATTCAAATTTGCCGCCCAAAGGAAGTTATGAAAGTTACCACCAAGAGTTGAATCCATTCCCCTTCGAATTTGGTGGCAAATCTAATTAAAGTTCGATTTATAACTATGGCGGCTAAGCACCGGCCCAGCGACGCTTAGCCGCCAGTGCCAAATTTTTGATTTTTCATCTTTTTGCTCCAAATTTGATCCAATTTTGCTCCTTTCATCATGACCATCCATTTTCATCATACCTGCAAGAAAAACACAAAAAACCTTCTCTTAAAGTGCAATATGATTAAATATAGGTATAAAAATGTGCATAAAAATACTCTATATTTTAGGTGTATCAAAATCCCTCAAACTTAAAATGTTACTTATCCTCAAGTGACAATAAATCTCATAAAACATTTTAGCATGCAAATTATGTAATGAGTTTCTTAGGAAGATAACAAAATTTTGTTCTAGAAATGGAATAGTCCAATTTCGAAAAAATTTCAGTAATTAAAATCAACTTAAAGTTTAGAAAGTTCTTAAGTAAAGGAAAATGATAAATAAAAGTCTCTATCTGTTTCAGAAATATTTGTAGATTTTTCAAAATATAGGATTCAAACATTTATTTTTCTTACTTAAAAATTTTTATGTGAAAAATAATTTTACTTACTATATTATAACCTTAAGCTTTAGATTTTCTCTGATCTTATATCTTAAACTTTAGGTATGAAACCAATTTTTGATTAGGCCCTTAAATCCTCAAGCTTCTCCTTCCTTTTCATATACTATTTTTCTCTCTCTTTTTATATATATATATATAAAGTAAGGATTACTATATCTGGATAGGCCTTCAATGATTTTGAATTCCACCCTTCCATTTAAAATAAAGGTCAGATATACACCTTTCACTCAAAACTCAATATAATAGTATTTGAAAATTACTCTTCAATAAAATAAATTAAAGCTTTGAAGAACAAAAGTCAAATCTTCTATTTATCCAAAAATACAAAACTTCTTACTAAAGATAGTTTAACTTCATTTAACACCTCTTTATTAAGAAAAATTTAACTTTAAGTTTTTCATGATTACTATAAATTTTAACTGAATTCTTTTATTCATTTCTATATTCAAAATTTTATTCTCCTAATATAACTTCCTATACAGAATTATTTTCAATCGAAAATAAGATTTATTTTTAAGTATTCTTGAGAATCAAATAATATTTTAGGTGTTTGAAAATCTTTGTTTTTAAGATTCCCCCCAAAACTTTAAATTTTTAATTAAGATAAAACATTTAAGCATAAGAAATGATACAGGGTTGAAAAATAAAAAACTGACATAACATGCTTGCAGGAATTTTTAATATCCTAATATACAAGTATAACAATTTAAATAACAGGAGTAAAATGAAATCAAATTTAGTTTTTTTTTTAAAACATTTTTCTTTTTTTTATGACAAGAAAGTAAAAATTTCAGAAGACTTCTACAGTAGTGGAGGTTTTCAAAGCAAATACACACCAACTAAAATATCACACTGATACAGATAACAGATGATAGTGAAATTTGAAGAATTTTAAACATGTACTTTTCCTAAGTAGAAGTTCCTAATAGTGGTTTATAATCTCCTAACAGTTTTTGGAATTTAAAGTTCACACTACTAAAAACTCTGACACATACACATAAAAAACATTTACAATTACACACTATCACAAAGCAACATATAAATCAACAATAAAACAACAATACCTGAATATGCATAACAGATAAATAGTACAACTACAATCTGCATACTATCAAGGTTTACTTCACAATTTAATCATCAAGCAAAATACTAGATGAAGCATACAAAAACACAACACAACAACACAATAACTAAAACAAACACACATACAACTGCTCTTCATCCTCATCATCATCATCATCATCTTGCTCATTCCAATCTCTGGATGACACATAAGGTATATAAAATGGATGAGGTGGCATATCAACACTCTGATCTCCTCTAATCAGTCTATCCAAGTATTGCTGATAAATCTCCTCATATTCACCATGTTTTACAATATATCTCTCAACATTATCCAGCTTACCATCCATATCTCTCACATGCTCTCGAGTAAGATTCACTTTTTTCAAAATCTTTCTTAATAAACCAGTCTGTGAATCAGTAGATGATGAAAGCACGAGAAGTAGAAGCAGCAGAAGCAGAAGCAGAAGCAGTAGAAGCCCTATCAAATCCTCCTCTCCAACCAATTTCTGAATGCACAGTGTAAGCACCAACATTTACAATGGTAATTGGTCTCAATGGCTGAAGTACCTCTTCCCAGGTCTCAAATCTCACTCCAGATGTTTCACATAGTGAATGAATCAAGGAAAAAAATCCCATACCTGCAGTCGTGGTTGATCTAGCACAGTTCAAAACATAATCATAAATTATCCCTCCAATATCAATAGGCTTCCCATTACGAATACAATGGTTCAACACGACTCTTTCTCTCGTCACTTCACTTGTATGACTTGAAGGTAACAACTTAGATGAGATAAAATAATGCCATGCCTTAGAAATGGCATTCAATTTAGAAGCAGGAAAGTTCATTCTTCTATCATTTGTAATTTTCCATAATCCTCTTCCATCAGTCAGAAATTCTATAATCTCATCTAATTTTCCTTCCGAAGGATGATAGTTAAAATAAAAACAAAACATATCAGGAGGTAGTCCATAAAAGGTATTAATTGCACTTGAAGAAAAATTTACTTCATGCCTCCTAACCATCACCTGATTTTCCTCTGCAGCAAGTAAATTTGCATAAAATTCTCTTACCATAGAAACAACAGCAACAGCAGAGAAGCAACAGTAATTCTGCCAGTTTCTTCTTGCAATCATATCTTCCATCACCTCTCTTGGTTTACTAAACATTCGCTCAGGAATCAACTTACGTGATTGCAATGCATCGACGTATCGTTCCTCAGCCCTTAAACTAACAAATTTGTCAGAATCAAATTTCGTCTTATCTCTAGCGCTCTTTGACTTTGGAGCCATCTCTAAAATCTTACAAAAAATTCACCATAAATTCCAAAATCAAACTAAACTTGCTAAATTATCTTCCAAAATAAATTTTCACTAAATCCAAGCAATTTATCAAGCTTTTCCTCAAAAATTTTCACCATGAATAGTGATTTTAAGATTTTCCAAAATGCATGGTGAAAATAAAAAATTTTTACTTAGGAGCAGTGCTCTTACCTCAAGGAATCAAAATCTAACAATTTTTGTTGAGATTGGCTCTTAAATGATCCACAATATGTAACCCTAGGCTCCTCTTTTGCGGCAAAGCAAAGGTTGAAGACGATGGGGCGGTTGAAAATGACAAATTTTGGGTTTTTAACTCACGGGAAACAAATTTCGCGAACTGGCGCTTAAGCGCGAATATTCGGCGCTTGGCCGCGAAATCTGGCGCGTAAGGACCGGTAATCTGGCGCTTAGCCGCCAGTACCCAAATTTTTATAATTAACGTATATGCACTAAATCACTTTGTTAATTAACCTTAATTAGTCCACAATAATTAATTCTCCCACATAAGTTTTCTAATACTCCAAATCAAAGTTTAATAACTATTGATTCCACATAAATTTCACAAAACACAAACTTATATTCAAATAAACACAACATTTAATACAACACTAGAATTTCTATCCAAATATGAAGGATAAAATTCTCAAAATACAAGGCACTATAACATTAAACTGATAAGTATACATCTCTAAGATGTACCCATCACATCATCAGGCATATATAAAAACACTAAACACATCAAACATGAACTCACAAGAACACTAACATATCACATTAAGACACTAAACATATACAAACAAAACACATTTAATTCCACTCTCCATTAGGCGGAATATAACCAGGACCACTATTATTCTCATTTGACCCTTCAGGAATGTAGATTTGATAAAACGGGGGATTAATTTTCATTCTTATATCATCTTCTTCAATCCATTTATTTTTCCCAAACATCGCCTTATCTATTTCTTCCACATACCTCGAATGATTGAATTGCATTTTGAGTTGCCATCCCATTTGATCCAGATGTAAGGTAATATCATTGATTTTTGCTTCCATTAAAGTTACTCGGGCTTCAATTTTTGCAATCATCTCTGCTATACCTTGAATGCTAATAGCCAGATATCCATTAAATAACTCCTTAGCACTATCACTAATGAACTTACTTTTATTGAAATCATGCTTCTTCTTCATCTCATTCTCTCAGGAAGACATGGTGCTCTTCAAAATTTTCTTCTAAGACTTCAGAAATGAAATTTGGACTTAGGGTAAGTGTTTTTATCAAGTCTAGTCCTTTTTATAGACTTGGGAGATGCTAGAATATTCCCCTAGATGTTTAGAATCTTTTAAATAACTTCCATAACTCCTCCCACACAATCTAGGATTCAAATACACATTTTTCACATTTTTTATAACTGTGGCGCCTAAGCGCCAACTAGTCGGCGCTTAGCCGCCAGTGCACATTTTAGCACAGGTCCGCTAAGTGTCCAAATTTTCATTTTGACTTCACTAAATCATCAATTAAGGTCGAATAAACACTACTTAAGTTTAAAAACTCTAAATTACTACCATTAAAAACATAAAAACAAACCAACAAAGCAAACAAAAACACAAAACAAACATAAAGCAAAGCACACCGAGAAATATGGGTTGCCTCCCACAAAGCGCTTGTTTTAACGTATTCAGCCTGACATACCCAAAACTCATTCTGAGTGACCCAACATTAAATTCTCATCATATTTAGATTTATTGACTGAAAAATATGGTTTAAGTCTATGTCCATTAACTTTAAATTTTTTTCCAGTATTAGGATCTTGAATATCTACAGCTCCATAAGAATAAACTTTTATCACAATGAATGGACCCATCCACCTGGACTTAAGTTTTCCAGAAAATATTCTCAAGCTAGCATTATACAGCAAAACTTGTTGTCCTGGAACAAGATTTTTGGTAAGAATTTTCCGATCATGCCATAACTTCATCTTTTCCTTATAAATCTTAGCATTTTCATAAGATTCATTCCTTATTTCTTCAAGCTCATTCAATTGCAATAATCTCTTTTCAGCAGCATCTTTCAAATTATGATTGAACTCTATAATAGCCCAATAAGCTTTATGCTCAAGTTCAAAAGGTAAATGACAAGCTTTTCCAAAAATCAGCCTATATGGGGACATTCCTATAGGTGTTACGTAAGCAGTCCTATAAGCCCATAAAGCATAATCCAGTTTAATTGACCAATCCTTTCTATTTGGATTAACAATTTTTTCCAATATTCTTTTAATTTCACGATTGGATAATTCAACCAAACCACTTGTCTACGGATGATAATCAGTAGCAATGCGATGATTAATATGATATTTCTTTGCTAACTTCCCAATAATCGCATTTCTAAAATAACTTCCCCCATTTGTTATGATTACTCTTGGTATTCCAAATCTACAAAATATATTCTTTTCTAAAAACTTTGCAACACTTTGAGCATCATATCGAGGTAAAACAATAGCTTCAATCCATTTGGAAACATAATCTACTGCTATCAAAATATAAACATTTCCGAAAGATGGTGTAAATGGTCCCATAAAATCTAATCCCCAAACATCAAATATTTCAACTTCCAACATATAATTGAGGGGCATCTCATTTCTTCTAGAAATATTGTCTACACGCTGAAATCTATCACAATTTTTAATATAATCATTCACATCCTTAAAAATTGTAGGCCAATAAAATCCTGATTGTAATATTTTATATGCAGTTTTATCACTTCCAAAATGTCCCCCATAATCAGAATCATGACATTTTTGAATAATTTCATAAGTCTCTTCCAAAGGTACACATCTTCGAATTAAAAGATTCTTTCCTTGTTTATATAAAAATGGGTCATCCCAAAAATAAGTCTTAGAATCAAACAGAAATTTCTTCTTTTCATGATATGTCAAACCATAGGATATAATATTACTAACAATAAAGTTTACTATGTCTACATACCACGGAACATTCCTTTCTTTAACAATGAACAATTTTTCATCAGGAAAATGTTCATTAATTTCTTCAATATCATAGAGAGATTTTTCAATTTCAAGCATGGATAATTGATCAGCAATTTGATTATCAGAACCCTTCTTATCTACCATCTCAAAATCAAATTCTTGCAAAAGAAGAATCCATCTTATAAGTCTCGGTTTTGCATCATTTTTCTTCATTAAGTATTTGATAGCAGAATGATCAGTATGCACACACATTTAGTTCCAATTAAATATGATCGAAATTTATTAAAAGAAAATACTATAGCTATTAACTCTTTCTCAGTAGTGGTATAATTAATTTGAGCTTCATTAAGAGTTTTACTAGCATAATAAATTACTTTAAAAATTTTATCATATTTCTAACCCAAAACAGCACCAATAGCATAATCACTAGCATCACACATTAATTCAAAAGGTTTTTCCCAATTTGGTGAAATTATTATAGGTGCAGTAATTAATTTTTCTTTTAATGTTTCAAAGGCTTTACGGCAGTTATCATCAAAATTAAAAATTGCAATCTTTTCCAGTAAACGGCATAAAAGTTTTGTATTTTTTTAAAAGTCTTTAATGTAACGCCTGTAGAATCCAACATGTCCTAAAAAACTTCTAATTCCCCTTACATTGGTTGGGCAAGGTAAATTAGAGATAACTTGAATTTTTGCAGGATCTACCTCCAAACCTTTTCCGAAATCCGATGTCCCAAAACAATTCCTCCTGCTACCATAAATTGGCATTTTTCACAATTAAGGACCAAATTAGTTTCTTCACAGCGTTTTAGAACTTTAGATAGATGTTCTAAACATGATTCAAATGAAATTCCAAACACTGAAAAGTCATCCATAAAAATTTCAATCCCTTTTTCAATTAAATCACAAAAAATAGCCATCATACATCTTTGAAATGTAGCCGGGGCATTACATAAACCAAAGGGTATTCTTCTAAAAGCAAACGTACCAAAAGGACTGGTAAACGTAGTTTTCTCTTGATCCTCAGGAACAATTTGAATTTGGTGGTAACCAGTATATCCATCCAGAAAACAAAAGTATTTATGCCCAGCCAGTCTATCCAACGTTTGACCTAGAAAAGGGAGTGGAAAATTATCTTTCTTTGTGGCAAGGTTTAATTTTCTATAATCAATGCATATTCGCCACCCTGTAACTTGTTTTGTTGGTATCATTTCATTCTTTTCATTAACAGTCACAGTTACTCCTCCTTTCTTCGAAACACAGTGAATAGGACTAACCCATGCATTATCTGAAATAGGGTAGATAATTCCAGCATCCAACCACCTTAAAATTTTTTTCTTAACAACTTCTTTCATAATAGGATTTAATTTCCTTTGGGGATCCGGCCGCGGTTTGCAATTATCTTCCATAAGAATTCTATGCATACAAATTGAAGGACTGATTCCTTTAATATCAGCAGTTGTCCATCTAAAGGCTTTCTTGTATTTCTTCAAAATTTCAAGTAAAATCTCTTCTTCTTTTTCAGTTAATTGAGAGGAATTTATAACAGGCAAGGTTGAGGATTCACCTAGAAAAACATACTTCAAATTTTCAGGAAGCATTTTTAGCTCAAGTTCAGGAGGTTTTTGAATTGATGGACCATAATATTTATCTTTTTCAGTCATATCCAACAATTCAAAACTTTCATGAACATGCTTTAAATCTTCTTCTTGAAAATCTTTATAATCAAATAACTCCTCTTCTTGCTTATATTCAAATTCTTCTCTTTCAGCATTCTCTTCATAAGTTGATTTGAAATGAAATTCACTTAAATAATCAATAACATCTATCCTATAACACTCATCTTCTTTACCACTTGCAGGATATTTCATCGATTTTGAAATATTTAATGTAACAGTCTGATCATTAACCCTCATCGTTAATTCCCCTTTTTGCACATCTATCATGGCTCTGCCTGCAGCTAGAAAAGGTTTCCCAAAAATTATGGGTATCTCTTTATCTTCCTCCATATCTAACACAATGAAATCCACAGGAAAAATAAACTGATCCACTTTTACCAAAACATCTTCCATAACTTCTTTAGGATATGTGATCGAACGATCTGCTAATTGCAGTGTTACAGTAGTTGGGGTTATTTCTCCTAGTCTCAGTCTTTTGAATATTGATAGAGGCAAAAGATTAATGCTTGCACCCAAATCACATAAAGCTTTTCCACAGAATCTTTCTTTGATTGCACATGGAATTGTGAAACTACCAGGATCTTTAAGTTTTTCAGGAAGCTTTTTCTGAATTATCGCACTGCACTCCTCACTAAGTGCAACAGTCTCATTTTTTTCAAACTTCCTCTTCTTATTAAGAATATCATTCATAAATTTTGCATAGCTTGGCATTTGTTTTAGGGCTTCAGCAAATGGAATATTAATGGTAAGCTTCTTTAATATCTCCAAGAATTTTGAAAATTGCTTATCTAACTTTTGTTGTCGAAGTCTTTGAGGAAATGGAGGTGGTGGTTTTTCTAAATCAACCTTAGGTGGAGAAATAGGTCTTTCAAAACCTTTTGGAGCAAACTCTTCAGGTCTTTCAATCTCTTCTTTCTCTACTTCAGTTTCTTTTTAAACTCTACCTTTCAATTCTTTTCCACTTCTCAGTTGATTGCTTTCACTTGTTCTTTATTCTTTTCTCTTGGATTCACTTCAGTATTACTTGGAAGCATTCCTTGGAATCTATTACTTAAGGCATTTGCAAATTGTCCCAATTGATTTTCAATATTTCTGATGGTTGCTCCTTGAATTTGTAATTGATTTCCCATATGTGATACTACTTCTATAGACAACTTCTTCTCCTTAAATTATAAAGCATTGTTATAACCTGAAGGATAAGTTAATCTATTATTATTATTACCTTGGTTGTTCCATTTCCCTAATGGGTTTACTTGGGTGTTCCCCCATTATTGATTAACACCACCCTGATTATTGTTATTCCAGTTAACATTTGGATGATTCTTCCAACTTGGGTTATAATAATTGGAATATGGGTTGTTAGGTTTGATTATAGCATTCACAGTTTCTAGTGAAGAATAAGAATCAACCATTTGGCCTAATGAATTTTCTTCAATCATGAGATTTGGCTAAGAAAAATTCATCCCAAATTGGTCTATCTTCCTTGATACAGCAACAACTTGATTTGCTAACATTGTAAAAGCATCATTTTCATAAACACTGGCTACCTTTTTAGGATTTAACCTTTCAGAAGGCCATTGAAAATTATTAGTAGTCATTTCTTCAATTAAAGCATAAGCATCAAAAAATGGTTTAGACATTAATGATCCACTAGCAGCAGCATCGATGATTAATCTAAGAGATCCAACTAATCCATTATAAAACGTTTGAATTATTAACCAATCTGGTATCACATGATGTGGACATTTCATGAGGAGATCTTTAAATCTTTCCCATGCTTCATATATTGATTCCCCTTCAAACTGACAAAAAGATGTTATATCATTTCTCAACTTATCAGTCTTAGATGGTGGAAAATATTTAGCAAGGAACTTTTGTGATAGTTTGATCCCCTGATATTTATACTTACAAATATGATATGAAATTTGGCAATGGCACCAAAAACTTGATACTGTCCTGTAAATGTAACGACGCTAAAAACTTGATTCCCGGCAAACAGTGCCAAAAACTTAGGCTACTAGGAATATATGCGCTGATGATTTAGATATGAAAATTATGATTTTATTATATGGGATACTACGCAAGTATACGTATCGTTTATCAAGTAATATTGGACTTTTTGATTAAGTCCCGAGATATCGAACCAACAGGGAAAATGTAAAATCTTTAAAGGAATCAGAAAATTATCTTTTTACTTTCTTTTTTATGGCTTTTGAAAGAATGTCTTGATTTTGAAAAGTTTCGAAAGTTGATTTGTCTTTTAAAATTTTCCTAATAAAATTTTAAGCAAGAAATTAAAATTATAGTAACTAATAACACTGGATGTAAAATACTATTAACTAGAATATCTTTTTCTTTCCTTTTATGAAGTAGTAATAAATCTTAAAGTATTGTTGTGGAAGTATTCTAATTTGTTGTGACAGATAAAATCAAATGTGTTCTTTACCCTTACTTGGTTCTATAAAGAACATAGGTTAATTTGAAATTTTTATTATTTTGAACATGGTTAGGCCGGAAAGATACCAGTCTCTCACTCTAGAGTTCCCTCGATTCCTACCACCTGGGGGCTAACTTCTCAAAACAAAACTCAAAATTTCAAACTAAATTAGGGGGTTTTAGCCTGTCACTCTAAAATCCTCTAATTTTACTCCCTTTTATAAAAATTTCTAATAATATTACATTCAATTATATGGACTATAATTCTCACCCATTTAATTGCATGTGATTCTTACTAACTTTTATGAGATAATACCGCATTGGATCTTACATAATCTCAAGAAATTCTACAACTTAACAGACCAAATTAAGAAGTAAGTAAAGTTTTTAGAATCAATCTTCACAACTTCTTCCAAATTTTAAACACTTATACCTTCCACAAGAATTCTTTGTAAATTAATTACTTCTCCATTTAAGAAAGAAAAAGATAAAGTAAACTACTCATAATGCATTGAGAAAATATAAAAACACATTGATTTGAAATTAAAAATAATAAGAAAAATAACAAACTAAAGCAAGTATTAATATAAAGATTAAAAGTAAACACTTATCTGAAAATCCTCTCCACAAGCCTAAGGAAGTTCCTCTAAAACTTTGACTCTTCGCTAAACTACTCCTCAGAGCATGACTCCCAACTCCGATGACTCGGAATACAGACTTTAGGCTTCAATAAAAACTAAACTAAAAGAAAGAGAAGAAGTGGGAAGAAGAAGATTTCACTCCGGCCCTTTTCTCCTTTCTACTCTCTACTCCTACTCTAAAATGAAAACTCTTAAAATGCAGTGGAAGAACAAAAGAAAGAAAGAAAGGACCCTTCAAAATGCAAAGGAATAATCTCCTAATCTTTCCTAAGACTCTCTTTAAATAGTAAACTAAAAGGTGCCTGGGCGTCTCTTCAAAATATGTCCAGCTTCAATGTATCTACCATGGAAAACACCCCTTCATTCAAACTTACTACCCAAAGGAAGTTATGGTTGTTACCACCAAGATTTGCATCCCATCCCCTTTGAAATTTGTGCTAAATTCATTTGAATTTCAATTTTTAATTGTGGCGGCTAATCGCCGGGCCGGCGCTTAGTCGCCTGTGCCATAATTTTGATTTTTCATTTTTTTTTGCTCCAAATTTGATCAAATTTTTCTCCTTTCATCATGACCATCCATTTTCATCATACCTGCAAGAAAAACACAAAATACCTTCCATTAAAGTGTAATATCATTAAAAATAGGTATAAAAATGTGTATAAAAATACTATATATTTTAGGTGTATCAAAATCCCCCAAACTTAAAATGTTACTTGTCCTTAAGTGACAATTAATCTCATAGAACATTTTAGCATGCAAATTATGTAATGAGCTTCTTAGGAAGATAACAAAATTTTGTTCTAGAAATGAAATAGTCCAATTTAGAAAAATTTCAGTAATTAAAACCAACTTAAAGATTAAAAAGTTCTTAAGTAAAGGAAAATGACAAATATATGTTTCTATCTATTTCAAAAATACTTATAGATTCTTCAAAATATAGGATTGAAACACTTATTTTTCTCACTTAAAAATCTTTATTTGAAAATAATTTTTAATTTTTATATTATAACCTTAAGCATTAGATTTTCTCTGAACTTAAATCTTAAACTTTAGATATGAAACCAATTTTTGATTAGGCCCTTAAATCTTCAAGCTTCTCCTCCCTTTTCATATATTATTTTTTACTTTTTCAATTTTTTTTTATATGGCAAGGATTACTATCTGGATAGGCCTTTAATGATTTTGAATTCCACCCTTCCATTTAAAATAAATGTCAGATATACATCTTTTACTTAAATATCATAATAATAGTATTTGAAAATTATTCTTCAATAAAAGAAATTTAAGCTTTGAAGAATAAAAGTCAAATGTTCTATTTATCCAAAAATACAATTATTCTTACTAAAGATAGTTTAACTTTATTTAACACCTCTTCATTATGAATATTTTAACTCTAAGTT
Source organism: Papilionanthe hookeriana x Papilionanthe teres (assembly GCA_022702705.1). NCBI lineage: Eukaryota > Viridiplantae > Streptophyta > Magnoliopsida > Asparagales > Orchidaceae > Papilionanthe > Papilionanthe hookeriana x Papilionanthe teres. Next base: position 134,178,976 of record CM040425.1, on the reverse strand, counting down.
TTTCATGATTACTATAAATTTTAACTAAATACTTCTATAGATTTATATATTCAAAATTTTGTTCCCCTAATATAACTTCATGTACATAATTGTTCTCAATCAAAAAAATGATTTATTTTTAAGTATTCTTGAGAATCAAATAAAATTTTAGGTTTTTGAAAATCTTTGTTTTTTAAAAAAATAAATCCCCCCCAAACTTTAATTTTTTAATTAAGATAAAACATTTAAGCATAAGAAATGATATATGGGTGAGAAATAAAAACTGACATATCATGCTTGCAGGAATTTTTAATATCCTAATATGCAAGTATAACAATTTAAATAATAGGAGTAAAATGAAATCAAATTTAGTTTTTCAAAACATATTTATTTTTTTTATACATAGAAAAGTAAAAATTTCAAAAAGACTTCTACAGTAGTGGAGGTTTTCAAAGCAAATACACACCAACTAAAATAACACACTGATATAGATAACAGATAGTAGTGGAATTTGAAAAATTTTAAATATGTAGTTTCCTAAGTAGAAGTTCCTAATAGTGGTTTATAATCTCCTAACAGTTCTTGAATTAAAGTACACACTACCAAAAACTCTGACATATAAAACAACAACAGAACAACATCAATACATTTTAATATGCATAACAGAAAAATAGTACAACTACAATCTGCATACTATCAAGGTTCACTTCACAATACAATTATCAAACAAAATACTAACAAAACAAACATACATCCACAAAAATACCAAAACAAAAACAAATAACGCAAATCTACTCATCATCCTCATCATCATCATCATCCTGCTCGTTCCAATCCCTGGATGGCACATAAGATATGTAGAATGGATGAAGGGCATCTCAGCACTCTGATCACCTCTAATCAGTCTATCCACATATTGCTGATAATTCTCCTCATATTCATCACGTTTTACAATATATCTTTCCACATTATTCAGCATATCATCCATATCTCTCATATGCTCTCGAGTAAGACTAACTTTTTTCAAAATCTTTCTTAATAAACCAGTCTGTGAATCAGTAGATGATGAAGCACGTGAAGTAGTAGCATGAGAAGTAGATGCAGCAGAAGTAGAAGCAGTAGAAGCCCTACCAAATCCTCCTCTCCAACCAAACTCCGAATGTACGATGTAAGCACCAACGTTTACACTAGTAATTGGTCTCAATGGCTGAAGTACCTCTTCCCAGGTTTCAAACTTCACTCCAGATAGTTCACATAGTGAATGAATTAAGGAAAGAAATCCCATACCTGCAGTAGTGGTTGATCTAGCACAGTTCAAAACATAATCATAAATTATACTTCCAATGTCAATAGGCTTACCTTGCTGAATACAATGGTTCAACAGAACACTTTCTCTCGTTACTTCACTAGTATGACTCGAAGGTAACAACTTAGATGAGATAAAATAATGCCACGCCTTAGAAATGGCATTCAGTTTGGAAGCAGGAAAGTTCACTCTTCTATCAGTTGTTATTTTCCATAATCCTCTTCCATCAGTCACAAATTCCATGATCTCATCTAATTCTCCTTCCGAAGGATGATAGTTAGAATAAAAACAGAACATGCCAGGAGCTAGTCCATAAAAAGTATTGATTGCACTAGAAGAAAAGTTGACCTCCTGCCTTCTAACCATCATTTGATTCTCTTCTATAGCAGGTAAATTTGCATAAAATTCTCTAACCACATAAACAACAGCAATAGCAGAGAAGCAACAGTAATTCTCCCAGTTTCTTCTAGAAATCATGTCTTCAATCACCTCTCCTGGCTTACTAAACACACGCTCAGGAATCAACTTACGTGACTGCAATGCATCGACGTATCGTTCCTCAGCCCTCATACTAACAAATTTGTCAGAATCAAACTGTCTTTTCTTGTGCACGCTTTGACTTTGGAGCCATCTCTAAAAATTCACAAAAAATTCACCATAAATTCTAAAATCAAACTAAACTTGTTGAAATATCTTCCAAAAGATATTTTCACTAAATCCAAGCAATTTCTCAAGTTTTTTCTCAAATTTTCACCATGAATAGTGATTTTAAGATTTTCCATAATGTACTCAAAATACATGGTGAAAATCAAACATTTTACTTAGGAGTAGTGCTCTTACCTCAAGGGATTCAAATCTAACAATTTTTGTTGAGATCAGCTCTTAAATGATCCACAAAATGATACCCTGGCTCCTCTTTCGCGGTAAACGAAGGTTGAAGACGATGGGGTGGTTGAAAATGGCAATTTTCGGGTTTTTAACTTTTGGGAACCAATTTTTGCGAACTCGCGCCTAAGCGCGAACTTTCGGCGCTTAGCCGTGAAATCCGGCGTGTAAGCGCCGGCACTCTGGCGCTTAGCTGTCAGTACCCAAATTTTCATAATTAATGTATATGCACTAAATCACTTTATTAATTACCCTTAATTACTCTAGAATAATTATTTCTCCCCACAAATCTTCCAATACTCCAAATCAAAGTTAAATAACCATTGATTCCACACAACTTTCACAAAAACACAAACTTATATTAAAACAATCATAACATTTAATGCAATACTAGAATTTCTATCCAAACATAAAGGATGAAATTCTAAAAATACAAGAGACTTTAATCTCTGACTGATAAGTATACATCTCTAGGATGTAACCATCACATCATCAGGCTTAGTTAATACTTAAATATAAATACTGAACACACCAAACATAGCACACAAGAACACTAACATAACACATAAGAACACTAACAAAACAAAACAAAGCACTCTTAATTCCATTCTCCATTAGGCGGAATATATCCAGGACAACTATTATTCTCATTTGACCCTTCTGGAATATAAATTTGATAGAACGGGCGATCAATGTTCATTCTTACATCATCTTCTTCAATCCATTTGTTCTTTACAATCATCGCCTTATCTATTTATTCCATGTACCTTGAATGATTGAATTGCATCTTGAGTTGCCATCCCATGTGATCCAAATGCAGGTTAGTTTCATTGATTTTTGCTTCCATCGAAGTCACTCAGGCTTGAATTTTTGCAATCATTTCTGCAATACCTTGAATACTAACAGCGAGATATCCATTAAATAACTCCTTAGCACTATCAAAAATGAACTTACTTTTGTCAGAATCTTGCTTCTTCTTCATCTCGTTCTCCCAGGAAGACATGATGCACTTAAAATTCTCTTCTTAGATCTTCAGAAATGAAAATAGGAATTGGGGCAAGTGTTTTTCTTAAGTCAGATCCTTTTTATAGACTTGGGAAATGCTAGAATATTCCCCAAGATGTTTAGAAACTCCTAAATAACTCCCAAAACTTCTCCCCCACGATCTAGGCTTCTAGATCCACATTTTTCACGTTTTTTATAACTGTGGCGCCTAAGCGCCAACTAGTCGGCGCTTAGCCGCTAGTGCACAATTTAGCATAGGTCTGCTAAGTGTCCAAATTTTCATTCTGACTTCTCTTAATCATCAATTAAGGTCAAATAAACTCTACTTAAGTTTAAAAACTCCAAATCACTACCACTAAAACACATAAAAATAAACCAAACAAAGCAAACAAAATGCACAAAATAAACATAAAGCAATACACACCGATAAATATGGGTTGCCTCCCACAAAGCGCTTGTTTTAAGTTGCTGATGTATCATAGAAGATAGACCAATTTGGGATGAATTTTTCTTAGCCAAATCTCATGATTGAAGAAAATTCATTAGGCCAAATTGTTGATTCTTGTTCTTCACCAGAAACTGTGAATGCTATAATCAAACCTAACAACCCATATTCCAATTATTATAACCCAGGTTGGAAGAATCATCCAAATTTTAACTGGAATAACAATAATCAGGGTGGTATTAATCAACAATGGGGGAACACTAAAGTAAACCCATTGGAGAATTAGAACAACAAAGGTAATAATAATAATAATAGATTAACTTTCCTTCTAATTATAACAATGTTTTACAAAATAAGGAGAAGAAGTTGTCTATGGAAGAAGTAGTATCACATATGTGAAATCAATTACAATTTCAAGGAGCAACCATCAGAAATATTGAAAATTAATTGGGACAAATTGCAAATGCCTTAAGTAATAGATCCCAAGGAATGCTTTCAAGTAATACTGAAGTGAATCCAAGAGAAAAGAATAAAGAACAAGTGAAAGCAATTCAACTGAGAAGTGGAAAAGAATTGGAAGGTAGAGTTCAAAAAGAAACTGAAGTAGAGAAAGAAGAAATTGAAAGACCTAAAGAGGACGCTCCAAAAGGTTTTGAAAGACCTATTTTTCTACCTAAGGTTGATTTTGAAAAACCACCACCTCCATTTCCTCAGAGACTTCGTCAACAAAAGTTGGATAAGCAATTTTCAAAATTTTTGTAGATATTAAAGAAGCTTACCATTAATATTCCAATTGCTGAAGCCCTAGAACAAATGCCAAGCTATACAAAATTTATGAAGGATATTCTTAATAAAAAGAGAAAGTTTGAAAAAAATGAGACTGTTGCATTTAGTGAGGAGTGCAGTGTGATAATTCAAAAAAAGCTTCCTAAAAAACTTAAAGATCCTGGTAGTTTCACAATTCCATTGATGGTGATGAAATTTTTTTTTTGTCGACTTTACATCGCTATCAATTCCCGTATCATGTCAATGTTATGGAGTCGCCACTCTTTTTCTCTATCACCTTAAATTTTATCCTACCTAGACTTATTGCCAGAAGTCTTTAAAGAATTTGAAGAAGGATTAATCATGATAGAGATTGAGAGAAAAAGAGATCAAATTATAATCTCATAGAATAAATCTTCAGATTGTGTAATTACTGAATTTTTTCATATAAGAAAATCATATGATGATCTTGAATAACCAGAGAGGTCTTGTAGGTGGAATACCTATCTTGAGTTCTTTAATCTCATATAGGAGCAAGCTCCTATAGTTAATTACATCCTGAGCAATTAATACTGCCAGGAAACTCCTGATTAAGGTTAACATTTATCCTCGAAAAAGTGTAAGTGTTTTCGTGGCAGTGCGTTTCTGAAGAATCGATACTACTAGAAAGTTTTGTTTATGTTGGGTGTATGTCGTTACTTTGTGGTGTGGTGTTTTGTTTTGTTGTTGTAATGTCATTTTGCCATTTTGTATGTCAATTCATATGTCATGTCGGAATGTCATAGTTTATATGTCATGTTGTTTTATGTCATGTCGTAATGTCAATAATATTATTTTGTCATATTGCATTTTGTTATGTTATGATGTCGTGGTGTCGTTTTGTCAAGCTGTTATATTGAAATGATGATATTGTCTTGGTTTTATGTTTGTTTTCTTTGTTTTAATCTCATCATTGTATTTTTTTTTGTTAAGGTTATTTTGTCGTCGTTATGTTTTATTGTCATTCTGTTTTATTTATCATTATTTTGTCTGGCTGTTGTTATTTTGATTTGTCATTTGTTTTGGAAGTGTCGGTTTTATATTAGATATCATGTCGATATCAATGTTAATGATTTTGTCGTGTTATGTCAAGTGTCATTTTTTTGTTTGTTTTAGTTTAGTATCATATCATGCCATGTGTTATGTCGGGATGTCATAGTTTGTATGTCGTATTATGTCATAATGTGATGTCATAATGTCATGTCATTTTATATCGTGTCTTAATGTGAATCATAATGTCATGTCATTTTATGTCATGTCTTAATGTGATGTCGTAATTTCATAAGATGTCGTGATTAATATCTCGATTTGTCATGAGATATTTTATCTCCTATGTCGTTATTATGTCATGAAATACCTTCAATGATGTCAAGAAGATATCATTACTTCTTTATTTTTGTTATTTTGTTTATGATTCCATTTTGTTTTAAATTTTGGTTTTGTCATTTCATTTTGTCATGTAATTTTGTGAATCTTAATATTATGTCATTTTATGTCATGTCTTAATGTGATGTCGTAATGTCATAAGATGTCGTGATTAATATCTCGATTTGTCGTGAGATATTTTATCTCCTATAAGAAGATGTCGTTATTATATCATGAGATACCTTCTATGATATCAAGAAGATATCATTATTTTTTTTGTTATTTTGTTTATGATTTCCTTTTGTTTTAAATTTTGGTTTGTGGTGTCATGTCATTTTGTCATGTCATCATTTTATTGTGGTATAGAAATGTCATTGTATGTTTTTGTTAATGTTGATGTTATGTCGATGTCAATGTTAATAAGTTTAGTTGTTTTTGTTGTCATGTCATTTTTGTTTTGTTGTTTGTAGAAAGTTTAGGTTTTATGGTTATCCTAAAAGTCCTGGTTTTGTTGTCAATGTTCCGTTGTCGACGTCCTACAAAACAGAGTTAGCACACCCTATAACATGCAAAGAAAATCTAAACGAAACTTCATGTCTTCATCCAGCAAGAAAAACAAAGTTAGAAATAACGTCATATCGAAATATTTAGCTCACCTGGCCAAAGTGTCTGTTGATCCAGAGTTGTTGGATGTCCGAGTTTGGTTGAAATGTCGATTTAGGTTAATGTTAATTTATGTTTAAATTTTGATTTGTCTTGAATGTTGATTTGGGTTGGATTTTGGATTTTATATCTATTTGGAATTGATTTTAGATTTTAGGTCAATTTGAGTTTAATTTTATGTCGATTTAAGTTCAACGTGGGTCGAACTTTAAGAATTATGATGTCATATGTTAAGTTAAATTCGATACAGGTCGAACTTAAGAACTATGTCAGTTCATGTCGTGTTAAGTTTGATCATGTCGATTTATGTTGAATTATATTAATTTATGTTTAGTTCTATTGAGTTTGGTTCAAAATGTCGGTTAATATCATTTAATGTCGTTGTTTATTGAATTTGGTTTGAATTGTCAATTAATGTTGGTTTATGTTTGATTATGTTTGGAATGTTGATTAATGTCAAATTTTTTTGAGTTTCGTTTGAAATGTCGAATTTGTGTCAATTATATTAATTTTTGTTTGAAATGTCAGATTTATGTTGGTTATGTCGATTTATGTTTGCAATGTCAAATTAATGTCGATTATGTCGATTTATGTTTGAAATATCAAATTGATGTCGTTTATCTAGATTTTAGTTCAATTTTGTCGATTTAGGTTCAATTTGGGTTGAACCTAAAGTTTATGTTGATTTATGTTTAATTTAGTTTCAGGGGTTGATCTTGATTTGAGTTTGGTTTTAGGTTTTATTGCGATCTGAATTTGGTTGGATTCATTGTCAGTTCAACCTAAAATTTATATCAAGTTGAGTAGGGTTAAGTTCATTGTCAGTTGAACTTTAGTAGGACTTAGATTCATGTCATGATAAACCTAAGTATGATTTGACTTAACTCTAATATAGGTTAGACTTAGGTTTATGTTAGATTAAATCTTAGTATGATTTAACTTAAGTCTAACATGGGTTGGACTTAAGTTGGGTTTGGGTTAGACTTAGGTTCATGTCAGGTTGAATCTATGTATGGTTTGACTTAAGTCTAATATGGATTAGACGTAAGTTAGGTTTAGGTTTGATTAAGTCTAATTTAGTTAAGACTTAATGGTAGGTCTAATGGGTTAGACCTAGCTAGGGTTTAGGTTTGATTAATTCTAATTTAGTTAAGACTTAATGGTTTAATTAGGTCTAATGTGTTAGACCTAATTAGGGTTTAGGTTTGATTAAGTCTAATTTAGTTAAGACTTAATGGTTTAATTAGGTCTAATGGGTTAGACCTAATTAGGATTTAGGTTTGATCAAGTCTAATTTAGTTAAGACTTAATGGTTTAATTAGGTCTAAAGGATTAGACCTAGTTAGGGTTTTGGTTTGATTAAGTCTAATTTAGTTAAGATTTAATGGTTTAATTAGGTCTAATGGGTTAGACCTAATTAGGGTTTAGGTTTGATTAAGTCCAATTTAATTAAGACTTAATGGTTTAATTAGGTCTAATGGATTAGACCTAATTAGGGTTTTGGTTTGATTAAGTCTAATTTAGTTAAGACTTAATGGTTTAATTAGGTCTAATGGGTTAGACCTAATTAGGTTTTATGTTTGATTAAGTCTAATTTAGTTAAGACTTAATGGTTTAATTAGGTCTAAAGGATTAGACCTAATTAGGGTTTTGGTTTGATTAAGTCTAATTTAGTTAAGACTTAATGGTTTAATTAGGTCTAATGGGTTAGACTTAATTAGGGTTTAGGTTTGATTAAGTATAATTTAGTTAAGACTTAATGGTTTAATTAGGTTTAATGGATTAGATTTAATTAGGGTTTAGGTTTGATTAAGTCTAATTTACTTAAGACTTTAATAGTTTAATTAAGTCTAATGGGTTAGACCTAATTAGGGTTTAGGTTTGATTAAGTCTAATTTAGTTAAGACTTAATGGTTTAATTAGGTCTAAATAATTATGGTTTTGGTTTGATTAAGTCTAATTTAGTTAGGACTTAATGGTTTAATTAGGTCGAATGGGTTAGACCTAATTAAGGTTTAGAGGTTACTTAAACCTAATGTAAGTAAGATTTAAGTTTATTAATTAGGTTTAATGTGGGTTATACCTAATTAGGGTTTCACAGTTACTTAAACCTAATGTAAGTAAGGTTTAAGTTGATTAACTAGGTTTAATGTGGATTAAACCTACTTAGGTTTATTAAACCTAATGTCTTTATGGTTTAATTATAATTAATTAAGTTTAAGGATGTTTTTAAACCTAATTAATGTTTGTTTATTAAACCTAATGTCTTTTAAGGTTTAATTATGATTAATTAAGTTTAAAGATGTTTTAAACCTAATTAATATTTATTTATTAAACCTAATTTCTTTTAAGGTTTAATTATGATTAATTAAGTTTAAAGATGTTTTAAACCTAATTAATATTTTTTTGTTAAACTTAATTATATTTTAGACTTAATTTGCTCTGTCTTAAGTCTAATATGATTAAAGTCTGTCTAAGTGTATAACTAAGTCTAAGATTATTAGAACTAATTAAGTTTTAAAAGATCTTTATAGGGTTAATTAAATATAAATTTATATTTATTCTCCCTTAGAATTTTAAAATGTCATTTTAAACTTTCAAGTGATTCAAAATTTGTTATTTAGGGTTTAACATTTATTCCCTGAGTTGTTTAACCAACTTTCAATTCAATCTTTGTTTACTTTCATAATTTCTGATTTTTAGAATTATTATTAAAAATAATAACTAAATCTCATTAAAATTAGAAAATGACATCTTAAAATAGTTTTCTGTCTCTGGAAAAATCAGAGATTGTTTCTAATGACTTAGAAATTAATCCCGTAAAATTTCATAATTTTCTGACTTATAAATAATTTTTAATAATTAAAATACTCTAGAGAGTATTTAATTAATTAAAAAATAATTAATGAGCATAAAATTATGATTTTAGTCTCATAATTTTCTTCTCTGCAGGAGCTTTCCAAAGGTATTTTTATTTTATTTTTAGGAGCTATGGATCAAAAGATATGGATTTTTGAAGATTTTAAGGATCTTCTGAATTAATCCAGCCCAGAAAAATCCATAGCGCGACACGTGTCCTCGTACTGTCGAAGGGTGGGAGGATCAGGTGCACGGTGCAGAACAGCGGACGCGGCATAATTAAATCAGCGCCGTTCATTCCAAAACACGGGAACGAACGGCGGAGATAAATCTCTCAGAAATTCGAACCGTCCAACTTCAAAACTCAATATCTCACTCATTTCTAAACAAAATTGAGTGAAATTTTTTTTTAAAATAATTGTCTCAATGAGAAGCACCCCTTCACACGGTGATGCATGAGTTTTGAGAGGGTAAATGGTACAGATTTTTGAATATATATTAAAGACAATAATTTTAACAATTGCTTCCATACCTTTGCCATTATGAACTTGAGCTCGATTAGGACTTGTTGGTTAGCCTCTTGTGGTCCTAGGGAAGTTCTTTCCCACTTAAATTTGGACTCGAATCGGGTCTATATAGGTGCAAGACCAAAGGTAGCTAATTTGTAATTTTGGGTTGGTTTGACCAAATTGGCTCGATAGGGTGGCTAATTAGATCTAGTCTTGGTTGAGGCTTATTGTCTAGGCTCTAAGGAAGAATTTTGGTTTTGGGAGCAAGAGAGTTTGGGCAGCCTATCAACCTCTAGATCATTTTTTTCTCTCTTTGCTTAGGTTCGAGTATGGTCCTATTTATAGCCAAAAAATGTTTGGGTAAACTTTGGGTTGGCTTAGGATCATCTAGGGGAGGTGGCAAGTCATTCAATGATGAGTTATGGATCATATTTCTTCTGAGAATTATCCATGGTTGGTATTCCCCAAGCCCTCATTATGAGTTTAATCATGGTGAAGAGGGGTGATGCTATCTTAATTTTCTCATGGCTTGTTCCTATTGGTTGACTTAGAGGTATATGGATTGGTTTCAAGGCTGTGGTTCAGCCTTCCCTATATGATTATTCCATACATTAAAATGGGAAGTGACACCTTAACCCTCTTACGCATTCCATGCATGATTTAGCCTTGATTGCACTTAACCATGGTATGAGATGGATTTAAACTTTGTTTCTCTTCCATTGGTTAAGAAGAAAGGTGAGTGATGATTCATCAATCTCATTCTTTAAGTCTATGGTAGAAGCATGACACTTAAGCTTGCCTTATCATCATGGATATGATGGTTTTTAACCATGGTGAAAGAGAGGTGAAGGTGGTGTTTTGTTCTCATTGGGAGGTCCATGAGACATGGCATATCGTCCTTAAGGTGGCCGGCCACCTCATCTCATGCAAGGGAATGAGTCATGGTTTTGAAATGAGGAGATCATGCCACTTCAAAATTATGTTATAATGAGCTTTAACCCATGGCTAACCATGGTCTATCCTAAGTTTGTCATGTGTTGAAGATGTGTCATGATGGGTCTAATAGGTCGTGGGTAACCTGTTAATAACCCTCCATAATTTAATTTTAATTTAAAATTAATTATGGGAATTTGTGTCACATATGATGTCATATGTCAAAATGTCATTTTATGGCTTTTTTTAGTTGTATTTCCATTTTTTAATTAATTATGTCATTAATTAAAAAATATTGGAAATACTAATATTAACCATAAATTGATTAAACTAATTTATTAAATTAATTATCTAATCAATTTTACCAATTTTGGTCCAAAATTGGGTATTTTGACAAAATTTTATACATGTTGACTAGTGTTGACCTATGTTGACCTAGGTTGACCCAGGTTGATCAATTCTAGTCCAAATATGTCCAATGTGACTTATCCAACCTTGACATAGTTGATTTAGCCATAGGGTTGATGGGTTTTGTCTCATTTCATGTCTTTTTAATTTAATTTTCATTTTAATTAATTATGTCATTAATCAAAATATGAAAATTAAATTATTTGTCCATTAATTAATCAAAAATAATTTTGGAATTAATTATTTGATTAATTCCATTTTTTTTAATTAATTTTTGCATTTTATCATTATTATGACTTTTAGTTTAATTTTTCATTTTAATTAATTATGTCATTAATTAAAATTCTAAAAATTATATCATTAGTCAATTAATTAATCAAAATAATTTTGAAATTAATTATTTGATTAATTTTGTCATTTTTATTTCATTTTGGTGTATTTTGTCATTTTATGACTTTTAATTTAATTTTTCATTTTAATTAATTATAACATTAATTAAAATATTGAAAATTTAATTATTAGTCAATTTAATTAATCAAAATAATTTTTGAGATTAATTGGATTAATCCTTGTCATTGTGGGGTCTTAAACATGTCATTGGGTCAAAAGGTTGACTTATGGGGTCAACAAGGTTGTTCATTGGGTCAGGATTGACCATTTTAACCAAAGTTGTCATTTAGGTAAAAAGGTTGACCTGTGGGGTCAACAGGGTTGGTCATTGGGTCAGGATTGACCATTTTAATCAAAGTTAACATTTTAGGTAAAAAGGTTGACCTGTGGGGTCAACAGGGTTGGTCATGGGGTTAGGATTGACCATTTTGACCAAAATTATCTTTTTAGGTCAAAAGGTTGACCTATGGGGTCAACAGGGTTGGTCATAGGGTCAAGATTGACCATTTTGACCAAAGTTATCATTTTAGGTAAAAAGGTTGACCTGTGGGGTCAACAGGGTTGGTCATTGGGTCAGGATTGACCATTTTGACCAAAGTTAACATTTTAGGTAAAAAGGTTGACCTGTGGGGTCAACAGGGTTGGTCATTGGGTCAGGATTGACCATTTTGACCAAAATTGTCTTTTTTTGGGTCAAAAGGTTGACCTGGTGGTCAACAGGGTTGGTCATTGGGTCAGGATTGACCATTTTGACCAAAGTTATCTTTTTAGGTCATGGTTGACCTAGTTGGTTGAGACTTTTCATAAAAATGAGGTCAACAAAAGGGCCCACATTATGTGTGGAATACTGCATAAGTATGCTGCACATATTGGCGTTGACCAAGGTGGTCTGAATGTTTGTTTTCAAGAAATGTTTCATAATAATCAGGAAATGAGTGGGTGCATATCGTCCCTAAGGAATGTCAGATGTCTCATATGTCAGTTCTGAGAAGGAATATCAAGTAATTTATGTCCTTTCTAAGAGGAATATGATTGGAATGTCTTTCTGTGTCTAGAAAAGGACTTATATCCAATAACTGGAAGGAGAAAATGGATGTCATATTTTATTTCTTGAGATGTCAATGTCGATGTTTGGATAGAGGGATGCTATAATTTCTGTGTCAGGAAAAGGACTTATATCCAATAACTGGAAGGAGAAAATGGATGTCCTATTTTATTTCTTGAGATGTCAATGTCGATGTTTGGTTAGAGGAATGCTATAATTTCCGTGTCAGGAAAAGGACTTATATTCAATAATCGGAGAGAGAAAATGGATATCATATTTCATTTCTCTAAATATCAATATCGATATTTAGTTAGAGGAAAGCCATGATTTCCATGTCAGGAAAATGACTTATATCCAATAACCGGAGAGAGAAAATGATTGTCATATTCCATTTCTCGAGGTGTCAATGTCGATATTTAGTTAGAGGAATGTCATACTTTCCGTGTCAGGAAAAGGACTTATATCCAATAACCGGAAAGAAAAAATTATTGTCATATTTCATTTCTCAAAAATGTCAAATGTAGATGTTAAGTTATAGGAATGTCGTAATTCCGTGTCAGAAAAAGGACTTACATCCAATAACTAAAGAGAGAATGAGTGTCAAACGTTGATATGTTAAATGTCACAATGTCGATATGTCAGATGTCGATAACAATTATTGATATATCAAAGGTCGAAATGCCGATGTGTCAAATGTTGATAACGATTGTTAATATGTTGAATTGTCGATATGTCAAATGTCCAAAGATTGATATCTAAATTGTTGATAACAATTATTGATATGTCAAATGTCGAAAGGTCAATATGTCAAATGTCGCTAACAATTGTCAATATGTCAAATGTCGAAAGGCCGATATGTCAAATGTCAAAATGTTGATAAGTTAAATATCAAAATGTCTGTCAAATGTGGAGATGTTAAATTATGGGAATGCCATAATTTCCATGGCTGGAAAGGACATTCATCTGAAAGTTATAAAGAGAAAATGGATGTCGTATTCCATTTCTTAGAAACTTTAAATGTCAATGTCAAGTTATAGGAATGCCATAACTTCCTTGTCAGGAAATGACTTACATCCAATAACAGGAGAGAGAAAATGGATGTCATATTCTATTTCTCGGAAAGGTCAAATGTTGGTTAGAGGAATGTCATAGTTCGTGTTAGGAAATGACTTATATCCAATAACTAGAGAGTATATGCCGTACTTTTTTCTTGAAAATGTCAAATGTCGATTTTAAGAAGGAATGTTATGCGACTTATATCCTGTCTGAAAATTATAACTAATGGAATGCCATATTTTCGTGTCAGGAAGGGACTTATATCAATTACTGGAGAGAAAGTATATATTGTACTATTTCTTCAAATGTCAAATGTTGACTTTGAGAAGGAATGTTATGCGACTTACATCCTTTCTCAAAATTATAGCTAATGGAATGCCATATTTCCGTGTCATGAAGGGACTTATATCCATTGCTGGAGAGAAAGTATATGTCGTACTATCTCTTCAAATGTCAAATGTTGACTTTGAGAAGGAATGCTATGCGACTTACATCCTGTCTCAAAATTATAGCTAATGGAATGTCATATTTCCATGTCAGGAAGGGACTTATATCCATCAATTAAAAAAGAGTGGCAAACTCAAAATGAAGAGTGTATCTGCTGGGGATTTGATCTTTATAGGTCGAAAGAAGTTATTCACGACACTTTATTTATTATGTCATTTTTAATTCAAAGTCCTTATTTTGGCACTTTTGGAACTGTCGATGTACTGTATACAATTGAGGAAAGAGAGCAAATGTCATATTTAATTTTCTCAAAAAAAATGTCAATGTCAAAACGTCGATTTTGGAATAGGAATGTGTATGAGACTTATATCCTATCCAAAGAATGATTGCTAAAGGAAAGCCAATGTCTGATGGTCTTTTATCAAATGGTGAAAAAGAGAGTAGATGACATCTTCCATTTAAGGAGGTATTACACTATATCATAGAAATGTCAATGTCAAACTGTCAATTTTGGAATAGGAATGTGTATGAGACTTATATCCTATCCAATGAGAGATTACTAAAGGAAAGCCAATGTCATGATAGTCTTATATTCAATAGGGAGAAAGAGAGTAGATATCGTCTTCAATTTAAGGAGGTCTTACACTACCTCTTAGAAATGTCAATGTCGATATGTCGGTTTTGGAATAGGAATGCATAAAAGACTTATATCCTATCCAAAGAAAGGTTGCTAAAGGAAAGCCAATGTCCGTTGGTCTTATATCCAATAGCGAGAAAGAGAGTAGATGTCATCTTCCATTTAAGGAGGTCTTACACTATCTCTTAGAAATGTCAATGTCAAAAATTTTTTGTTTTGGTTATTTGTTTCCCAATTTACAAAACAAGTCATTCATTTTTGTCTATGTCGCATTTTTTCAAATACTACGCATTGATTGGGTGTATTATTCTGATAGGAATTCCTCAAATGTGTCTTTTTAACAAGGATATGGGCCCTCCCATGAGGATAGGTGTTTGAAGTACTAAATCCAAATCCCTGATCTGAGTGTCCTAGGGTGAACCAGTTTATTAGGGGCCCGTATAATTCCAAATTTTGTTGAGCATGCTTACCTTCCAAGCCTCCAAGTTCTCCAGTTGTAATTTCATATTTTCTTTTGTTTTTTTTTTCGTTTGCTAGTGTCATTTATAGATAAGATCATTGCACTTCAAGTGGAAGCACAACTTAGAGCCCGTTCATTAGAGCAAATGATGTCGTTCATGTAGGTTTATGTAGCTTCCATTAATCACCAATTCTATAAAGATCATTCAGATTGTCTTTCAAAAATCACTTTGACATTTCCAAATTGGGATTGGGGTTGGATCTTTGGAAAATTATGACTTCATAGTATAATTTCCATTAATCTCCAATAACAAAGCCATTTACCTTAGTTCTTTCATTCTGGCTCTTAGGAATTTTTTAAAATTTTGATTATGTGATCAAAATATCTTTTATCTTCTAAAGATATGTCTGAACAAATTAATAGTCAACCAAAAGACGAGATCACTTAATTCTTTCCTGAATATAATATCGAAAGAGTTTTCTTAAGACAGTTTTTCAAGATTTATCAATTGGGGGAGAATTTGGATACCAATTTTTGATTTCATGCTCAACTCAAGCTTCTTCTCAGAGAATTACTATATCTAGTGGAGCATGTTAAGGATTTTGAATATTTGAATTAAGACACCAATTTTTGATTTTGTGCCCACCTCAAGCTTCTTCTCAGAAATATCTTTTTTTCTTTTCTTTTCTTCTCTTTTTTTTTGTTTTTTTATTGGTAGGGCACATTTTAATGATTTTGAATGCCTGAACTCAAGCACCAATTTTTTATTTGGTACTCACCTCAAGCTTCTTCTCAGAGAATTACTATATCGAGTGGAGCATATTTTAATGATTTTGAATATTCAAACTCCCCTAATTCATAATTCTTTAATATTTCTTAAGACGAAATCTGGGATATTATAACTCATTCAGAAGTCATGACCCAATCACATGGCAGAAGATTAAGAGGCTCATGACATCTTTAGTCAATTACTTGTATTTTGATCACAATATTTTATTTTTATTTAGGATCCAATCTGAAGATTTAAGAAAAAGGGCCCAGTTATAAGGGCATTAATTTCATTTTCCCCTTGAAATCATAATTTTTTTGTCAAAATGTCAGAATTTTTTTCTTGGATTCTTCCTTTCCAGATTGTCTTTCTATTGTCAGAAATATTAAATCCAAAGATTTTGAAATTTCATCCTTCCTCACAGATCAATATTGATTTTATTTCCAAAGATATTAAATCCAAAGATTTTAAATGTCATCCCTCGTCACAGATCAATTCTCATTTCTACACGGGGGACAAGTTAGTTGACTAGTCCTAGAATTAGACTCAACGTTCAACACATATCTGATATTCATTCTAATTGATTTCTTTGATGGAATTCAATATAAATTCATCCAAAAACAATCGTCTTCAAAAACTTGAATAATGATTTTGATAGTAGACTATTTGGTCGACAGACAAATTAGAACCTTAAAGGCAAGGAAAAAGATCAACTTCGGGGAATCCAGAGGAGTGGTTCAGAGGCTGCAAAAGCATAACCACGAAGAATGGGTTCATAGGCCATAAAGGCATAACCTAGGGGAGTGGTTTAGAGGCTGTAAAAAGCATAACCACTAAGAATAGGTTCAGAGGCCAAAAAGGCATAACCTAGGGGAGTGGTTCAAGGGCTGTAAAAAGCATAACCATGAATAATAGGTTCAGAGGCCATAAAGGCATAACCTAGGGGAGTGGTTCAGAGGCTGTAAAAAGCATAACCACAAAGAATAGGTTCAGAGGCCATAAGGGCATAACCTAAGGGAGTGGTTAAGAGGATGTAAAAAGCATAACCACGAAGAATAGGTTCAGAGGTTGCAAAAGCATAACCTAGGGGAGTGGTTTAGAGGCTGTAAAAACCATAACCACGAAGAATAGGTTCAGAGGCCATAAGGGCATAACCTAAGGGAGTGGTTCAGAGAATGTGAAAGGCATAACCACGAAGAATAGGTTCAGAGGCTGCAAAAGCATAACCTAGGGGAGTGGTTCGGAGGCTGTGAAAAGCATAACCATGAAGAATAGGTGCAGTGGCCATAAGGACATAACCTAGGGGAGTTTTTCAGAGGCTATAAAAAGCATAACCACCAAGCCAGATAAACTGAACATGTTTGGCTGAGAAAGTATTTGCCTGAACTTATCCAAAAAGGCAATATCGATCTGTCTGACAACAGAATCGATGAAAACTCCGTACCTAACCATATTCGAAACAGTATGTGTGGACTTGTAATATAAACTGGGTGGGAACACATGTTGTTTTTGTATGTCATAATTTGGTATGTCGATTATGGAAATGTATAATTCTAGGATTTGTTTGTCGTGAAAAAATATTTGAATCGAAGAGGAGTTAGTTCTATTTTACTTGAGATTGAGTAAGATATAGAACAAAAGGAAGGATTATTTATCCTTTCGAAAAACATATTATCATAGTCACGAGGACAAATTGATTAACTAAAGATGGGGAGAGAGGAAATCCCCGGCGGAGTCGCCACTCTTTGATGGTGATGAAAATCTTTTTTTTATCGACTTTACATCGCTATCAATTCCCGTATCATGTCAATGTCATGGAGTCGCCACTCTTTTTTTCTATCTATCACCTAATTCTTGTCCTACCTAGACTTATTGCCATAAGTCTTTGGAGAATTTGAAGAAGGATTAATCATGATAGAGATTGAGAGAAAAAGAGATCAAATTATAATCTCATAGAATAAATCTTCAGATTGTGTAATTACTGAAGTTTTTCATATAAGAAAATCACATGAAGATCTTGAATAACCAGAGAAGTCTTGTAGGTGGAATACTTATCCTGAGTTCTTTAATCTCCTATAGGAGCAAGCTCCTATAGTTAAATACATCTTGTGCAATTAATACTACCTAGGAAAACTCCCAATTAAGGATAACATTTATCATCAAAAAAGTGTAAGTGTTGTCGTGGCAGTGCGTTTCTGAAGAATCGATACTACTAGAAAGTTTTATTTATGTTGGGTGTATGTCGTTACTTTGTGGTGTTCTGTTTTGTTGTTGTAATGTCATTTTGCCATTTTGTATTTCAAGTCATATGTCATATCGGGATGTCATAGTTTATATGTTATGTTTTTTATGTCATGTCGTAATGTCAATAATATTATTTTGTCATATTGCATTTTGTTATGTCATGATGTCGTGGTGTCGTTTTGTCAAGTTGTTATATTGTCATGATGATATTGTCTTGGTTTTATGTTTGTTTTCTTTGTTTTAATTTCATCATTGTTTTGTGTTTGTTAAGGTCATTTTGTCATCGTTATGTTTTATTGTCATTCCGTTTGATTTATCATTGTTTTGTCTGGCTGTTGTTATTTTAATTTGTCATTTGTTTTGAAAGTGTCGGTTTTATGTTAGATATCATGTCGATGCCAATGTCAATGATTTTGTCGTTTTATTTCAGATTTCGTGGCTAACCTAAAAGTTCAGTTTTCTTTGTTGTCATATCATTTTTGTTTTGTTGTTTGTAGAAAGTTTAGGTTTTATGGCTATCCTAAAAGTCCTGATGTTGTTGTCATTGTTCAGTTGTCGACGTCCTGCAAAACAGAGTTAGTACACCCTATAACATGCAAAGAAAATCTAAATAAAACTTCATGTCTTCATCCTGCAAGGAAAACAAAGTTAGAAATAATGTCATATCAAATTATTTAGCTCACCTGGTCAAAGTGTCTGTTGATCCAAAGTTGTTGGATGTCCGAGTTTGGTTGAAATGTCGATTTAGGTTTATGTTAATTTATGTTTAAATTTTGATTTGTCTTGAATGTTGATTTGGGTTGGATTTTGGATTTTATATCTATTTGGATTTGATTTTGGATTTTAGGTCAATTTGAGTTAAATTTTATGTCGAGTTAAGTTCAACGTGGGTCGAACTTTAAGAATTATGATGTCATATGTTAAGTTAAAATTGATACAGGTCGAACTTAAGAACTATGTTAGTTCATGTCGTGTTAAAATCGATCATGTTGATTTATGTCGAATTATATTAATTTATGTTGAGTTATATTGAGTTTGGTTCAAAATGTCGGTTAATATCATTTAATGTCGTTGTTTGTTGAATTTGGTTTGAATTGTCGATTAATGTTGGTTTATGTTTGATTATGTTTGGAATGTTGATTAATGTCAAATTTTGTTGAGTTTCGTTTGAAATGTTGAATTTGTGTCAGTTATGTTGATTTTTGTTTGAAATGTCAGATTTATGTCGGTTATGTCGATTTATGTTAGCAATGTCAAATTAATGGCGATTATGTCGATTTATGTTTGAAATATCAAATTTATGCCATTTATCTCGATTTTAGTTCAATTTTGTCGATTTAGGTTCAATTTGGGTTGAACCTTAAGTTTATGTTGATTTATGTTTAATTTAGCTTCAGGGTTTGATCTTGATTTTAGTTTGGTTTTGGGTTTTATGGCGATCTGAATTTGGTTGGATTCATTGTCAGTTGAACCTAAAATTTATATCAAGTTGAGTAGGGTTAAGTTCATTATCAGTTGAACTTAAGTTGGACTTAAGTTCATGTCATGATAAACCTAAGTATGATTTGACTTAAGTCTAATGTAGGTTATACTTAGGTTTATGTAAGATTGAATCTAAGTAAGATTTAACTTAAGTTTCATATTAGTTGGACTTAAGTTGGATTTGGGTTAGACTTAGGTTCATGTCAGGTTGAATCTAAGTATGGTTTGACTTAAGACTAACATGGATTAGACTTAAGTTAGGTTTAGGTTTGATTAAGTCTAATTTAGTTAAGACTTAATGGTTTAATTAGGTCTAATGGGTTAGACCTAGCTAGGGTTTAGGTTTGATTAAGTCAAATTTAGTTAAGACTTAATGGTTTAATTAGGTCTAATGGGTTAGACTTAATTAGGGTTTAGGTTTGATTAAGTCTAATTTAGTTAAGACTTAATGGTTTAATTAGGTCTAATAGATTAGACCTAATTAGGGTTTTGGTTTGATTAAGTTTAATTTAGTTAAGACTTAATGGTTTAATTAGGTCTAATGGGTTAGACCTAAGTAGGGTTTAGGTTTGATTAAGTCTAATTTAGTTAAGACTTAATGGTTTAATTAGGTCTAATGGATTAAACCAAATTAGGGTTTTGGTTTGATTATGTCTAATTTAATTAAGACTTAATGGTTTAATTAGGTGTAATGGGTTAGACCTAATTAGGGTTTATGTTTGATTAAGTCTAATTTAGTTAAGACTTAATGGTTTAATTAAGTCTAATGGGTTAGGCCTAATTAGGGTTTAGGTTTGATTAAGTCTAATTTAGTTAAGACTTAATGGTTTAATTAGGTCTAATGGATTAGACCTAATTAGGGTTTAGGGTTGATGAAGTCTAATTTAGTTAAGACTTTAATGGTTTAATTAGGTCTAATGGGTTAGACTTAATTAGGGTTTAGGTTTGATTAAGTCTAATTTAGTTAAGACTTAATGGTTTAATTAGGTCTAAATAATTATGGTTTTGGTTTGATTAAGTCTAATTTAGTTAAGACTTAATGGTTTAATTAGGTCTAATGGGTTAGACCTAATTAAGGTTTAGAGGTTACTTAAACCTAAAGTAAGTAAGGTTTAAGTTTATTAATTAGGTTTAATGTGGGTTAAACCTAATTAGGGTTTAAGGGTTACTTAATCCTAATGTAAGTAAGGTTTAAGTTGATTAACTAGGTTTAATGTGGATTAAACCTACTTAGGGTTTATTAAACCTAATGTCTTTAAGGTTTAATTATAATTAATTAAGTTTAAGGATGTTTTTAAACCTAATTAATGTTTGTTTATTAAGCCAATGTCTTTTAAGGTTTAATTATGATTAATTAAGTTTAAAGATGTTTTAAACCTAATTAATATTTATTTATTAAACCTAATGTCTTTTAAGGTTTAATTATGATTAATTAAGTTTAAAGATGTTTTCAACCTAATTTATATATGTTTATTAGACTTTATTATATTTTAGACTTAATTTGCTTTGTCTTAAGTCTAGTGTATAACTAAGTCTAAGATTATTAGACCTAATTAAGTTTTAAAAGATTCTTTATAGGGTTAATTAAATATAAATTTATATTTATTCTCCCTTAGAATTTTAAAATGTCATTTTAAATTTTCAAGTGACTCAAAATTTGTTATTTAGGGTTTAACCTTTAATCCCTAGGTTTTCTAATCAACATTCAATTCAATCTTTGTTTACTTTCTTAATTTCTGATTTTTGGAATTATTATTAAAAATAATTACTAAATCTCATGAAAATTAGAAAATGTCATTTTAAAATAGTTTTCTATATCTAGAGAAATCAGAGATTGTTTCTAAAGACTTAGAAATTATTCCCGTAAAATTTCACAATTTTCTGACTTATAAATAATTTTTAATAATTAAATACTCCAGAGTATTTAATTAATTAATAATTAATTAATAAGAATAAAATTATGATTTTAGTCTCATAATTTTCTTCTCTTCAGGAGCTTTCCAGAGGTATTTTTATTTTATTTTTAGGAACTCTGGATCAAAAGATATGGATTTTTGAAGATTTTAAGGATCTTCTGAATTAATCCAGCCCAGAAAATTCCATAGCGCGACACAAGTCCTCGTACTATCGAAGGGTAGGAGGATCAGGTGCACGGTGCAGAATAGCGGACGCAACAAAATTAAATCAGTGCCGTCCGTCGCAAAACACAGGAGCGGACGGCGGAGATAAATCTCCCAGAAATTTGAAAAAAATTTGAACCGTCCAACTTCAAAACTCAATATCTCACTCATTTCTCAACAAAATTGAGTGGAATTTTTTTTAAAATAATCTTCTCAATGAGAAGCACCCATCCATATGGTGATGCATGGGTTTTGAGTGGGTAAATGGTACAGATTTTGGAATATATATTAAAGACAATAATTTTAATAATTGCTTCCATACCTTTGCCATTATGAACTTGAGCTCGATTAGGACTTGTTAATCAGCCTCTTGTGGTCCTAGGGAAGTTCTTTCCCACTTCAATTTGGACTCAAATCGGGTCTATATAGGTGCAAGACCAAAGGTGGCTGATTTGTAATTTTGGGTTGGTTTGACCAAATTGGCTCGATAGGGTGGCTAATTGGGTCTAGTCTTGGCTGTGGCTTGTTGTCTAGGCTCTAAGAAAGAATTTTGGTTTTGGGTGCAAGAGAGTTTGGGCAGCCTATCAACTTCTAGATCATTTTTTTCTCTCTTTGCTTAGGTTCTGGTATGGTCCTATTTTTAGCCAAAAAAGTTTGGGTAAACTTTGGGCTGGCTTAGGATCATCTAGGGGAGGTGGCAAGTCATTCAATGATGAGTTATGGATAAGATTTCCGCTGAGAACTATCCATGGTTGGTATTCCCCAAGCCTCTCATTATGAGTTTAATCATGGTGAAGGGGGGTGATGCTATCTTAGTTTTCTCATGACTTGTTCCTATTGTTTGACTTGGAGGTGTATGGATTGGTTTCAAGGCTATGGTTCAGCCTTCCTTATATGATTATTCCATACATTAAAAGGGGAAGTGACACCTTAACCCTCTTACTCATTCCATGCATGATTTAGCCATGATTGCACTTAACCATGGTATGAGATGGATTTAAACTTTGTTTCTCTTCCATTGGTTAAGAAGAAAGGTGAGTGATGATTCATCAATCTCATTCTTTAAGTCTATGGTAGAAGCATGACACTTAAGCTTGCCTTCTCATCATGGATATGATGGTTTTTAACCATGGTGAAAGAGAGGTGAAGGTGGTGTTTTGTTCTCATTGGGAGGTCCATGAGACATGGCATATCATCCTTAAGGCGGCCGGCCACCTCAACTCATGCAAGGGAATGAGTCATGGTTTTGAAATGGGGAGATCATGCCACTTCAAAATTAGGTTATAATGAGCTTTAACCCATGGCTAACCATGGTCTATCCTAAGTTTGTCATGTGTTGAAGATGTGTCATGATGGGTCTAATAGGTCTTGGGTAACCTATTAATAACCCTCCATAATTTAATTTTCATTTAAAATTAATTATGGGAATTTTTGTGTCACATATGATGTCATATGTCAAAATGTCATTTTATGGCTTTTTTTAGTTTTATTTCCATTTTTTCATTAATTATGTCATTAATAAAAAAATATTGGAAATACTAATATTATCCATAAATTGATTAAAATAAATTATTAAATTAATTATCTAATCAATTTTACCAATTTTGGTCCAAAATTGGGTATTTTGACTAAATTTGATACATTTTAACTAGTGTTGACCTAGGTTGACCAATTCTTGTCTAAATATGTCCAATGTGACTTATCCAACCTTGACATGGTTGATTTAGCCATAGGGTTGATGGGTTTTGTCTCATTTCATGTCTTTTTAATTTAATTTTCATTTTAATTAATTATGTCATTAATCAAAATATGAAAATTAAATTATTGGTCCATTAATTAATTAAAAATAATTTTCTAATTAATTATTTGATTAATTCCATTATTTTTAATTAATTTTTGCATTTTATCATTATTATAACTTTTAATTTAATTTTTCATTTTAATTAATTATGTCTTTAATTAAAATTTTAAAAATTTTATCATTAGTCATTTAATTAATCAAAATACTTTTGAAATTAATTATTTGATTAATTTTATCATTTTTATTTCATTTTGGTGTATTTTGTCATTTTATGACTTTTAATTTAATTTTTCATTTTAATTAATTATATCATTAATTAGAATATTGAAAATTTAATTATTAGTCAATTTAATTAATCAAAATAATTTTTGAGATTAATTTAACTAATCCTTGTCATTGTGGGGTCTTAAACATGTCATTGGGTCAAAAGGTTGACTTATGGGGTCAACAGGGTTGGTCATTGGGTCAGGATTGACCATTTTAACCAAAGTTGTCATTTTAGGTAAAAGGTTGACTCGTGGGGTCAACGGGGTTGGTCATTGGGTCGGGATTGACCATTTTTACCAAAGTTAACATTTTAGGTAAAAAGGTTAACCTGTGGGGTCAACAGGGTTGGTCATTGGGTCAGGATTGACCATTTTGACCAAGTTGTCTTTTTGGGTTAAAAGGTTGACCTGTGGGGTCAACAGGGTTGGTCATAGGGTCAGGATTGACCATTTTGACCAAAGTTGTTATTTTAGGTAAAAAGGTTGACCTGTGGGGTCAACAAGGTTGGTCATTTGGTCAAGATTGACCATTTTGACCAAAGTTAACATTTTAGGTAAAAAGGTTGACAGGGTTTGTCATTGGATCAGGATTGACCATTTTGACCAAAGTTGTCTTTTTTTTTGGTCAAAAGGTTGACCTGGGGGTCAACTGGGTTGGTCATTGGGTCAGGATTGACCATTTTGACCAAAGTTGTCTTTTTAGGTCATGGGTTGACCTGGTTGGTTGTGACTTTTCATAAAAATTAGGTCAACATCCATGTGCAATTGGAGAAAGATTCTGTGGAAAAACTTTATGTGATTTGGGTGCAAGCTTTAACCTTATGCCTCTATCAATATTCAAGAGACTGGGTCTAGGAGAAATAACCCCAACTATTGTAACTCTGCAATTAGCAGATCGTTCGATCACATATCCTAAAGGAGTTATAGAAGATGTTTTAGTAAAAGTGGATCAATTTATTTTTCCTGTGGATTTCATTGTATTATATATGGAGGAAGATAAAGAGATACCCATAATTTTGAGGAGACCTTTTCTAGCTACAGGCAGAGCCATGATAAATGTGCAAAAAGGAAAATTAACGATGAGGGTTAATGATCAGCTTGTTACATTTAATATTTCAAAATCTATGAAATATCCTGCTAGAGGTAAAGAAGATGAGTGTTATAGGATGGATATTATTGAATATTTAAGTGAATGTCATTTCAAATCAACTTATGAAGAGAAAGCTGAAAGAGAAGAGTTGGAATATAAGCAAGAAGAGAAGTTATTTGATTCAGAAGATTTTCAAGAGGAAAATTTAAAGTATGTTCATGAAAGTTTTGAATTGTTGGATATGACTGAAAAAGATGAATCTTATGGTCCATCAATTGAAAAACCTCCTGAACTTGAGCTAAAAATGCTTCCTGATCATTTGAAGTATGTTTTTCTAGGTGAATCCTTAACCTTGCCTGTTATAATTTCTTCTCAATTAACTGAAAAAGAAGAAGAGAGTTTGCTTGAAATTTTGAAAAAGTACAAGAAAGCCTTTGGATGGACAATTACTGATATTAAAGGAATCAGTCCTTCAATTTGTATGCACAGAATTCTTGTGGAAGATAATTGCAAACTGCGGGTTGATCCCCAAAGGAGATTAAATCGTATCATGAAAGACGTTGTTAAGAAAAAAATTTTAAAATGGTTGGATTCTGGAATTATCTACCTTATTTTAGATAGTGCATGGGTTAGTCCTATTCATTGCGTTCCTAAGAGAGAATGAGTAACTGTAACTGTTAATGAGAAAAATGAAATGATACCAACAAGACAAGTTACAGGGTGGCAAATATGCATTGATTATAGAAAATTAAACCTTGCCACAAGGAAATATCATTTTTCACTCCCTTTTCTAAATCAAACATTGGATAGACTCGCTAGGCATAAATACTTTTGTTTTCTGGATAGATATACTGGTTACAACCAAATTCAAATTGCTCCTGAGGATAAGAGAAAACTACGTTTACCAGTCCTTATGGTACGTTTGATTTTAGAAGAATGCTCTTTGGTTTATGTAATGCCCCTGCTACATTTCAGAGATGTATGATGGCTACTTTTTGTGATTTAATTGAAAAAGGGATTGAAGTTTTTATGGATGACTTTTCAGTGTTTGGAATTTCATTTGAATCATGTTTAAAACATCTATCTAAAGTTCTAAAATGGTGTGAAGAAACTAATTTGGTCCTTAATTGGGAAAAATGCCAATTTATGGTAACAGGAGGAATTGTTTTGGGACATCGGATTTCAGAAAAAGGTTTGGAGGTAGATCCCACAAAAATTCAAGTTATATTTAATTTACCTTGTCCAACCAATGTAAGGGGAATTAGATGTTTTTTAGGACATGCTGGATTCTACAGGCGTTACATCAAAGACTTTTCAAAGATTACAAAACCTGTATGCCGTTTACTGGAAAAGGATGCAATTTTTAATTTTGATAATGATTGTCTTAAAGCCTTTGAAACATTAAAAGAAAAATTAATCACCGCACATGTAATAATTTCAATAAATTGGGAAAAACCTTTTGAATTAATGTGTGATGCTAGTGATTATGCTATTGGTGTTGTTTTAGGTCAGAAATATGATAAAATTTTCAAAGTAATTTATTATGCCAGTAAAACTCTTAATGAAGCTCAAATTAATTATACTACTACTGAGAAAGAGTTATTAGCTATAGTATTTGCCTTTGATAAATTTCGATCATATTTAATTGGAACTAAATGTGTGGTGCATACTGATCATTCTGCTATTAAATACTTAATGAAGAAAAATGATGCAAAACCGAGACTGATAAGATGGATTCTTCTTTTGCAAGAATTTGATTTTGAGATAGTAGATAGGAAGGGTTATGACAATCAAATTGCTGATCATTTGTCCAGGCTTGAAATTGAAAAATCTCTCTATGATATTGAAGAAATTAATGAACATTTCTCTGATGAAAAGATGTTCACTGTTAAAGAATTGCGTGTTCCGTGGTATGCAGACATAGTAAACTTTATTGTTAGTAATATTATACCCTATGGTTTGACATACCAAGAAAAGAAGAAATTTCTCTCTGATGCTAAGACTTATTTTTGGGATGACCCATTTTTACATAAACAAGGAAAGGATCTTATAATTCGAAGATGTGTACCTTTGGAAGAGACTTATGAAATTATTCAAAAATGTCATGATTTTGATTATGGGGTACATTTTAGAAGTGATAAAACTGCATATAGAATATTACAATCAGGATTTTATTGGCCTACAATTTTTAAAGATGTGAATGTTTATATTAAAAATTGTGATAGATGTCAGTGTGTAGGCAATATTTCTAGATGAAATGAGAAGCCCCTCAATTATATGTTGGAATTTGAAATATTTGATGTTTAGGGACTAAATTTTATGGGACCATTTACACCATCTTTCGGAAATGTTTATATTTTGATAGCAATAGACTATGTTTCCAAATGGATTGAAGCTATTGCTTTACCTCGATATGATGCTCAAAGTGTTGCAAAGTTTTTAGAAAAGAATATATTTTGCATATTTGGAATACTATGAGTAATAATAACTAATGGGGGAAGTCATTTTAGAAATGCGATTATTGGGAAGTTAGCAAAGAAATATCATATTAATCATCGCATTGCTCATGCTTATCATCAGCAGACAAGTGGTTTGGTTGAATTATCCAATCGTGAAATTAAAAGAATATTGGAAAAAACTGTTAATCCAAATAGAAAGGATTGGTCAATCAAACTGGATTATGCTTTGTGGGCCTATAGGACTGCTTACAGAACATCTATAGGAATGTCCCCATATAGGCTGATTTTTGGAAAAACTTGTCATTTACCATTTGAACTTGAGCATAAAGCATATTGGACTATTAAAGAGTTCAATTATAATTTGAAAGATGTGCTGAAAAGAGATTATTGCAATTGAATGAGCTTGAAGAAATAAGGAATGAATCTTATGAAAATGCTAGGATTTATAAGGAAAAGATTAAGATATGGCATGATCGGAAGATTCTTACTAAAAATCTTGTGTCAGGACAAAAAGTTTTACTGTATAATGCTAGATTAAGAATATTTTCTGGAAAACTTAAGTCCAGGTGGATGGGTCAATTTATTGTGATAAAAGTTTATTCTTATGGAGTTGTAGATATTCAAGATCCTAAGACTAGAAAAATATTTAAAGTTAACGGACATAGACTTAAACCATATTTTTCAGTCAATAAATCTAAATCTGATAATAATTTGATGTTGGGTCACTTAGAATGAGTTCTGGATATGTCAGGCTGAAGACGTTAAAACAAGCACTTTGTGGGAGGCAACCCATAATTATCGGTGTGCTTTGCTTTATGTTTATTTTGTGTGCTTTGTTTGCTTTTTTTTGTTTGTTTTTATATTTTTAGTGGTAGTAATTTGGAGTTTTTAAACTATAGTAGAGTTTATTTGACCTTAATTGATGATTTAGAGAAGTCAGAATGAAAATTTTGACACTTAGCAGACCTGTGCTAAATTGAGCACTGGCGGCTAAGCGCCGACTAGTTGGCGCTTAGGCGCCGCAGTTATAAAAAACGTGAAAAATGAGGTTCTAGAAGCCTAGATCGTGGGGGAGTAGTTTTGGAAGTTATTTTGGAGTTTTAAAACGTCTTGGGGCAGATTTAGCACTTCCCAAGTCTATAAAAAGGACCTGATTTAAGAGAAACACTTGCCCCAAGTCCTATTTTCATTTCTGAGTCTTAAGAAGAGAGTTTTGAGTGCATCATGCCTTCCTGGGAGAATGAGATGAAGAAGAGGCAAGATTCTGACAAAAGTAAGTTCATTAGTGATAGTGCTAAAGAATTATTCAATGGATATCTCGCTGTTAGTATTCAAGGTATTACGAAATGATTGCAAATATTGAAGCCCGAGTGACTTCAATGGAAGCAAAGATCAATGAAACTAACTTACGGTTGGAGCACATGGGATGGCAACTCAAGATGCAATTCAGTCATTCAAGGTACGTGGAAGAAGCGGATAAGGCGATGTTTGTAAAGAACAAATGGATTGAAGAAGAAGATGAAAGAATGAACAATTATCGCTCGTTCTATCAAATTTATATTCCAGAAGGGTTAAATGAGAATCATAATGGTTTGTGATATAATCCACCTAATGGAGAATGGAATTAAGAGTGCTTTGTTCTTATTTGTTTAGTGTTCTTATGTGTTATGTTTAGTGTTCTTGTGTGTTATGTTTATTGTGTTTAGTGTTTATATTTAAGTATTAACCTTAGCTGGTGTCGGGGGCCTATTCAGAAACTCTTTGGGTAAATGCCTCCTACTTTTCTCCTCTCCAATTGTGTCTGAAGATGCCTTAGAAGCTGAAACCATTGCTGTCTATTGAGCACTGCGGATTGCCCAAAATTGCAACATCAAACCCCTTATTATCGAATCTGATTCTATGAGCTGCATCAAGATTCTACAAGATAGAGAGACCCCTCCTTGGTACATCCACAGGTGGCACACCAAGATACATCAACTTAGCTCTTATCACAGCTGCTCTTTTGTCTACACTCCCAGAGAGACCAACCAACCTGCACATTGGTTGGCCACACATGGATGTCAAAGTGATAACCCTAGCATTACAATACATCCCCCCCTCAACTAAAAAGGCTTATACATGGAGACAAGCTCAGTTTACCTTATCTAAAGACTGCTTAATTCATCTTTGTATTTATGGTACTATACTTCTTTATAATCTTTTTGTTTATATAAAAGTATACACCTTTACTTTTACTGTGGAGTGACTTTTGTATGTGAGGATATTTTGTCTCTTACCTTCTATATTTTGTAATCCTCATGATTAACAGGTAAGGAGCCTTTGAGCTCTTTCAGTTTATTAAAAAAAAAAAAAAAAAAAAAACTAAGCCTGATGTTGTGATGGTTACATCCTAGAGATGTATACTTATAAGTTTGAGATTAAAGTCTCTTGTATTTAGAGAATATCATCCTTTATGTGTGGATAGAAATTCTAGAATTGTATTAAGTGTTATGTTTGTTTTAATATAAGTTTGTGTTTTTTGTGAAATTTGTGTGGAATCAATGGATATTAAATTTTGATTTGGAATATTGGAAGATTTATGTGGGGAGAAATAATTATTCTGGAGTAAGTAAGGGTGATTAAGCAAGTGATTTAGTGCATATACCTTAATTGTGAAAATCTAGGTATTGGCGGCTAAGCGCCAGATTTCGCGGCTAAGCGCCGAAAGTTCGCGCTCAGTCTCTAGTTCGTGAAAATTGGTTCCCAACAGTTAAAAACCCTAAAATTGCCATTTTTAAACCACCCCATCATTTTCAACCTTCATTTTATCACGAAAGAGGAGCCTAGGGCATCATATTGTGGATCATTTAAGAGCCGATCTCAACAAAAATTGTTAGATTTGGATTCCTTGAGGTAAGAGCACTATTCCTAAGTAAAACTTTTTTATTTTCACCATGTATTTTGAGTACATTTTGGAAAATCTTAAAATCACAATTCATGGTGAAAATTTGAGGAAAATATTGAGAAATTGTTTGGATTTAGTGAAAATATCTTTTGGAAGATATTTTAGCAAATTTAGTTTTATTTTGGAATTTATGGTGAATTTTTTCGTGAATTTTTAAAGATGGCTCCAAAGTCGAAGCGTGCACGAGAAAAGACAAGATTTGATTTTGACAATTTTGTTAGTATGAGGGCTGAGGAACGATACGTCGATGCATTGCAGTCACGTAAGTTAATTCCTGAGAGTATGTTTAGTAAACTAGGAGAGTTGATTGAAGATATGATTGCTAGAAGGAACTGGGAGAATTACTGTTGCTTCTCCGCTGTTGCTGTTGTTTCTGTGGTTATAGAATTTTATGCAAATGTTTGCTACAGAAGAGAATAAAGTGATGGTTAGGAGGCATGAGGTCAAATTTTCTTCTGGGGCAATCAATACTTTTTATGGACTACCTCCTGACATGTTTTGTTTTTTATTCTAACTATCATCCTACGGAAGGAGAAGTAGATGAGATCATGGAATTTCTGACTGGTGAAAGAGGATTATGGAAAATAACTAATGATAGAAGAGTGAACTTTCCAGATTCCAAATTGAATGACATTTCTAAGGCGTGAAATTATTTTATCTCATCTAAGTTGTTACCTTCGAGTCATACTAGTGAAGTAACAAGAGAAAGAGCTGTGTTGAACCATTGTATTCAGCAAGGGAAGCCTATTGACATTGGAGGTATAATTTATGATTATGTTTTGAACTGTGCTAGATCAACCACGATTGCGAGTATGGGATTTCCTTCCTTGATTCATTCATTATGTGAATGATGCGGAGTGAAGTTTGAAACACAGGAAGAGGTACATCGGCCATTAAGACCAATTACCAGTGTAAATGTTGGTGCTTACACTGTACATTCAGAATTTGGCTATAGAGGAGGATTTGGTAGGGCTTCTACTGCTTCTGCTTCTACTTCTGCTGCATCTACTTATCGTGCTTCTACTTCACGTGCTTCATCATCTACTGATTCACAAACTGGTTTATTAAGAAAAATTTTAAAAAAAGTGAGTCTTACTCGAGAGCATCTGAATGATATGGATGGTAAGATGGATAATGTAGAAAGATATATTGTGAAACATGATGAGTATGAGGAGAGTTATCAGCAATATTTGGATAGAGCTGATTAGAGGTGATCGAGTCTTTGAGATGCCCCCTCATCCATTCTACATACCTTATGTGCCATCTAGGGATTGGAACGAGCAGGTTGATGATGATGATGAGGATGATGAGTTGGTTAGTGTTATTTATTTTTGTTTTTGTGTTGTTGTTGATGTATGTGTGTTTTGTTTAGTATTTAGTTTGATCATTGTGTTGTGATATGAACCTTGATAGTATGTAAGACTGTAGTTTGTATTATTTTTCTGTTATGCATATTCAGATGTATTGTTGTTGTTGTATTGATGTTTTATATGTTGCTTTGTGGTAGTGATGTGTAATAGTAATTGTTTTAATGTGTATGTCATGTCAGAGTTTTTAGTAGTGTGTACTTTAATTCAAAAATTGTTAGGAGATTATAAACCACTATTGGGAACTTCTATTTAGGAAACTACATGTTTAAAATTTTTTAAATTCCACTATCATTTATTATCTGTATCAGTGTGTTATTTTAGTTGGTGTGTATTTGCTTTGAAAAAATCCACTACTGTAGAAGTCTTTTTAAAATTTTTACTTTTCTATGTATATGAAAAATTTTTTGAAAAACTAAATTTGATTTCATTTTACTCCTGTTATTAAAATTGTTATACTTGCATATTAGGATATTAAAAATTCTTACAAACAAGATATGTTAGTTTTTATTTCTCACCCATGTATCATTTCTTATGCTTAAATGTTTTATCTTAACTAAAAATTAAAGTTTTGGGGGAGATTTTAAAAACAAAGATTTTCAAAAACCTAAAATTTTATTTGATTCTCAAGAATACTTAAAATAAATCTTATTTTTGATTGAGAACAATTATGTACATGAAGTTATATTAGGGGAACAAAAATGTTGAATATAGAAATGAATAAAAGAATTTATTTAAAATTTATAGTAATCATGAAAAACTTAAAGTTAAAATTTTCTTAATGAAGAGGTGTTAAATAAAGTTAAATTATCTTTAGTAAGAAGTTTTATATTTTTGGATAAATAGAATACTTGACTTTTATTCTTCAAAGCTTAAATTTCTTTTATTGAAGAGTAATTTTCAAATATTATTATTATGATTTTTAAGTGAAAGATATATATCTGACCTTTATTTTAAATGGAAGGGTGGAATTCAAAATCATTGAAGGCCTATCCAGATATTGTAATACTTGCCTTATAAAAAAAAGAAAAAGTGAAAAATAGTATATGAAAAGGGAGGAGAAGCTTGAGGATTTAAGGGCCTAATTAATAATTGGTTTCATACCTAAAGTTTAAGATATAAGTTCAGAGAAAATCTAAATCTTAAGGTTATAATATAGTAAGTAAAATTATTTTCAAATAAAGATTTTTAAGTGAGAAAAATAAGTGTTTGAGTCCTATATTTTAAAGAATCTACAAATATTTCTGAATTAGATAGAAACTTACATTTGTCATTTTCCTTTACTTAAAAACTTTCCAAACTTGAAGTTGGTTTTAATTACTGAAATTTTTTTCTAAATTGGACTATTCAATTTCTAGAACAATATTTTGTTATCTTCATAAGAAACCATGACATAATTTGCATGCTAAAATGTTCTATGAGATTAACTGTCACTTGAGGAAAAGTAACATTTTAAGTTTGGGGGATGTTGATACACCTAAAATATATAGTATTTTTATGCACATTTTTATACATATTTTTAATGATATTGCACTTTAATGGAAGGTATTTTGTGTTTTTCTTGCAGATATGATGAAAATGGATGGTCATGATGAAAGGAGAAAAATTGGATCAAATTTGGGGCAAAAAAAGATGAAAAATGAAAATTTGGGCACTAGCAGCTAAGTGCCGCTGGGCCGGCGCTTAGCTGCCACAGTTAAAAATCAAGATTCAAATGAATTTGGCGCCAATTTCAAAGGAAATGGGATGAAACTCTTGGTGGTAACTTCCATAACTTTCTTTGGACGGCAAGTTTGAATGAAGGGGTGCATTCTTTGTGGATACATTGAATCTGGACACATTTTGAAGAGACACCAACGCACCTTTTGGTTTACTACTTAAAGAGAGTCTTACGAAAGATTATGAACTCTTCCTTTGCATTTTGAAGGGGTCTTTCTTTCTTTTTTTCTTCCACTTGCATTTTGAAGAGAGTTTTTACAATAATTTACTTTTATTTTGTAAGAGTTTTTATTAAGAGTAAGAGTAGAGAGTAGAAAGGAGAAAAGGGTCAGAGTGAAGTCTTCTTCTTCCCACTTCTTTTCTTTCTTTTAAGTTTAGTTTTTATTGAAGTCTGAAGTTATTCTGAGTCATCGGAGTTGGGAGATTCACTCTGAGGAGTAGTTTAGTGAAGAGTTAAAGTTTCAGAGGAACTTCCTGAGTCTTGTGGAGAGAATTTTCAGATAAGTGTTTACTTTTATTCTTACATTTAGTGTTTTAATTAATACTTGTTTTTGTTTGTTGTTTTTCTTATGGTTTTGAATTTCAAATCAATGTGTTTTTGTATTTTTTTCAATGCATTCTGAGTAGTTTACTTTATCTTTTTCTTTCTTAAATAGAGAAGTAATTAATTTATGGAGAATTGTTGTAGAAAGTGTAAGTGTTTAAAAGTTGGAAGAAGTTGTGAAGATTAATTAAGAAAACTTTGTTTACTTCTTAATTTGGCGTGTTAAGTTGCAGAATTTCTTGAGATTATGTAAGATCCAATGCGGTATTGTCTCATAAAAGTTAGTAAGAATCACATGCAATTATATGGGTGAGAATTGTAGTCCATATAATTGAATGTAATATTAGAAGATATTTTTATGGAAGGGAGTAAAATTAGAGGATTTTAGAATGACAGGCTAAACCCCCCTAATTTGGTTTGAAGTTTTGAAATTTGTTATGAGAAGTTAGCCCTCAGTTGGTGGGAATCGATGGAACTCTAGAGTGAGAGACTGGTATCTTCCCTGCCTAACCATGTTCAAAATGATAAAAATTTCAAATTAACCTATGTTCTTTATAGAACCAAGTAAGGGTAAAGAACACATTTGCTTCTAACTGTCACAACAAATTTAAATAATTCCACAACAATACTTTAATAATTATTATTATTTCATAAAAAGTAAGAAAAAGATATTCTAGTTAATAGTATTTTACATACATCGTTATTAGTTATTATAATATTAATTTCTTGCTTAACATTTTATTAAGAAAATTTCAAAAGACAAATCAACTTTCAAAACTTTTCAAAATAAAGACATACTTTCAAAAGCCATAAAAAAAGTAAAAAGATAATTTTTCTGATTCCTTTAAAGATTTTCAAATTTTCCCTGTGGGTTCGATATCTCGGGGCTTAATCAGAAAGTCCTATATTACTTGATAAACGATACGTATACTTGCGTAATATCCACATTATAAATCAAAATCATCAGGATATATATATCCAGCGGGATCAAGTTTTTGGTGCCGTTGCCAATTTTCTTATTATATTTGTAAGTATAAATATCAGGAGGATCAGACTTTCTGATTAAGCCCCTAGATATCGAACCCACAGGGAAAGTGATAAATTTTTAAAGAAATAAGAAAATTATCTTTTTACTTTTCTTTTAATTGGATTTTGAAAGTATGTTTTGTTTTAAGTTTGATAGTTGATTTTGCTCTTTAAATTTTCTTATAAAAGTCAAACAATGAAATTAAAATGATAATAACTGTAAACATGGTATGAAAAACATTATTAACTAGAATTAGTATGAAAAACACTATTAACTAGAATATCTTTTTTTTTATTTTATAAAGTAGTAATAATTATGAAAGTATTGTTGTGGAAGTATTTAAATTTGTTATGAAAAATAGAAGCAAATTTATTCTTTACCCTTACTTGGTTCTATAAAGAACATTGGTTAATTTGAAATTTTATCATTTTGAACATGGTTAGGCAGGGAAGATACCAGCTCTCACTCTAGAGTTCTCTCAATTCCCTACACCTGAGGCTAACCTCTCATAACAAAATTCAAAACTTCAAACCAAATAAGGGGCTTTTAGCCTGTCACACTAAAAATCCTCTATTTTTACTCCCCTTTTTAGAACATATTCTAATATATTACATTCAAATATATGAACTACAATTTTCACCCATATAATTGCATGTGATTCTTTCTAACTTTTCTGAGACAATACCGCATTGGATCTTACATAATCTCGCCACAAATTTTACATCTTAACAGGCCAAATTAAGAAGTAAATAAAGTTTTTAGAATCAATTTTCACAACTTCTTCCAACTTTAAACACATATACTTTCCACAACAATTCTTCATGAATTACTTACTTCTTCATTTAAGAAAGAAAAAGATAAAGTAAACTACTCAGGATGCATTGAGAAAATACAAAAATACATTGATTTGAAATTAAAAACCATAAGAAAAACAACAAACAAAAACAAGTATTAATTAAAAACTAAATGTAAGAATAAAAGTAAACACTTATCAGAAAATGCTCTTCAAAAGACTCGGGAAGTTCCTCTGAAACTTTGACTCTTCACTAAACTACTCCTCAGAGCAAGTCTCCCAACTCCGATGACCCAGAATACAGACTTCAGACTTTAATAAAAACTAAACTAAAGGAAAGAAAAGAAGTGGGAAGAAGAAGGCTTCAATTCTACCCTTTTCTCTTTTCTACTCTCTACTCCTACTCCTAATTAAAACTAAAATAAAAACTCTATAAAAATGCAATGGAAGAACCCTTCAAAATGTAAAGGAAGAGCCCCTCTCTACTCTCTACTCGTACTCCTAATGATAACTCTCTTCAAAATGCAATGGAAGAGCCCTTCTCTACTTTCTACTTCTACTCCTAATGAAAACTCTCTTCAAAAGGCAAAGGAAGAGCCCTTAATTTTTTCTAAGACTCTCTTTAATTATTAAACAAAAAGGTTCCTTGGTGTCTCTTCAAAATGTGTCCATATTTGATGTATCCACCAAAGAATGCACCCCTTCATTCAAACTTGCCACCCAATGGAAGTTATGGAAGTTATCACCAAGAGTTGCATCCCATTCCCTTTGAAAATGGCGCCAAATTCAAATTAAACTCGATTTTTAATTGTGGCGGCTAAGCGCCGGCCCAGCGGCGCTTAGCCGCTAGTGCCCAAATTTTCATTTTTCATTTTTTTGCTCCAAATTTGATCCAATTTTTGCTCCTTTCATTATAATCACCCATTTTCACCATACCTACAAGAAAAACACAAAATATCTTCCATTAAAGTGCAATATCATCAAAAATTGGTATAAAAATGTTCATAAAAAATACAATATATTTTAATTGTATTAATAGACATGCATTAAATGAATCTCCAAATACTGAGAAATCATCCATAAACACTTTTATTCTATCATCAATTATATTGCTAAATATGGATGTCATACATCTTTGAAATGCTGCAGGTTCATTACACAATCCAAAGGGCATTCTTCTAAAAGAAAAAGTTCCATAAGAGCTAGTAAATGTAGTCTTTTGTTGATCCTCAGGAGTAATAGGTATTTGTTGATAACCGGTATATCCATCTACAAAGCAATAGTACTTGTGTCCAGCAAGTCTGTCTAGCTTTTGGTCTAAAAAGGGTAAAGGAAAGTGATCTTTTCTGGTGGCAGAATTTAATTTTCTATAATCAATACATATTCGCCAACCAGTGACTTGTCTTGTCGGAATAATTTCATTTCAATCATTTACGTCAATAGTCACTCGTCTTTTCTTAGGAACACAATTTATTGGGCTCACCCAAACACTATCAGAAATAGGATATATAATTCTAACATCCAACATCTTTAAAATCTCTTTTTTAACCACTTCTTTCATTATTGGGTTCAGTCTCCTTAGTGGATCAACTCTTGCTTTATGTTGAATCCAATAAAATTCTGTGCATACAGATCAAAGGACTGATTCCTTTAATATCAGCTATGGACCAACCAAAAGCCTTTTTGTATCTTTTTAAAGTTTCCAATAATTTTTGTTCTTGATATTCATTTAAATCTGAAGATACAATGACTGGTAAAGTAGATGATTCTCCTAAAAACATGTACTTTAAATGATTAGGAAGAATTTTCAACTCAAGTTCAAGGGGTTTAATGATAGATGGAATCAAACTTTTATCTCCTTTTTCCATAGTATCCAATCTTTCAAAATTTTCCTGAATAAAGTCTAACTTTTCATTCTTCATATTATCCAAATCATCTTCATTTTCACTTTCATTTTCATCTTCACATTCCAGATTTTCTTCAAATACTTCTCTAAAATGATCTTCTCTCAAATAATTGCAGACTTCCATTCGATAGCACTCATCATCTTTTTCAGCTTAAGGGTACTTCATAGATTTAAGAATATTAAAAGTTGCCTCTTAGTCATTGACTCTCATATTTATCTCTCTTTTTGGAAATCAATCATAGCTCTCCCAGTAGCAAGAAATGGTCTTCCAAAAATAATTGAAATTTCTTTATCTTCCTCCATATCTAATACAATAAAGTCCACAAGAAAGATAAATTTATCCACCTTCACTAATACATCTTCCACAACTCCCTTAGGATAAGTTATAGAACGATCAGTAAGTTGAAGAGTCACAGATGTAAGTGAAATTGCTCCTATTCCCAATTTTTTGAAAGTTGATAAAGGTATAAGATTAATACTAGCTCCAAAATCACATAAAGCTCTTCCAAAACATTTTTCACCTATAGCGCACGGGATAGTGAAACTAACTGGGTCTTTAAGTTTTCCAGGAAGCTATTTCTAGATAATTACACTACATTCACTGCTAAGTGCAATAGTCTCGTGGTCTTTAAACTTTCTCTTTCTTTTAAGAATATCCTTCATAAACTTTGCATAATCAGGCATCTGCTATAAGGCTTCAACAAAGAGAATATTAATAGTTAATTTCTTAAGAATTTCCAAAAATTTTGCAAATCTGTTATCCCTGTTTTGTTTCTTCAGTCTTTGAGGAAAAGTAGGAGGTGGTTTTTTGACAGTTATGTTCATTAGTTCTAACAGATATTCGTCAAGATATATCTTGTTTGAACCTTTCTCAATGTTCAGTTCCTCTCTTTCAACTTCGACTTCTTTTTGAACTATCAGTTCCAATTCTTTACCACTCCTTAATTGAATAGCCTTCATTTGCTCTTTGTTTTGATCTTTCAAGTTAATATCAACATTGCAAGAAATATTCCCAGAAGGTCTATTATTAAGCACAGTAAAAATATGTCCCAAGTGATTTTCAATGTTCTTCATTGTAATATTTTGAGCTTGAATTCGATTACCCATATTCAAAATTATTTTTTCAATAGACAACTTCTTTTCCTTAAATTATTAATTACTATTAAAACCAGGAGGATAAGAATGTCTAAAATTGGTATTTCCTTGGTTTTTCGGATTTCTAACTGGATTCATAGGATTGTTTCCCCACTGCGGGTTAATGATAACATTGGTATTATTCCAGTTAAAGTTCGGATGATTCCTCCAACTAGGATTATAATAATTCGTATAAGGATTATTGAATTTATTTTGTATAGCATCTAAAGTTTCATAAGACATTTGAGAGTCCATCATTTCTCCCGATGAATTTTCTTCTAACACTGGAGGTGTTGGAGAATAATTCATTCCATATTGATCTATTTTCTTAGAAAGTGCAGCAATTTTAAAGACTATCATAG
The DNA here is from genome assembly GCA_022702705.1 of Papilionanthe hookeriana x Papilionanthe teres. Classification (NCBI taxonomy): domain Eukaryota; kingdom Viridiplantae; phylum Streptophyta; class Magnoliopsida; order Asparagales; family Orchidaceae; genus Papilionanthe; species Papilionanthe hookeriana x Papilionanthe teres. The sequence goes on along the minus strand of CM040425.1, from coordinate 134,139,753 downwards.
TTATCACATCAGAATCATGAATACTGGCTACTCTCTTAGGATTTACTCGCTCAGAGGGCCATTGAAAATTATTAGTAGCCATCTCTTCAATTAACGAATATGCTTCATCAAAAGGTTTTAACATTAATGATCCAACAATAGCAGCATCGATAATCAATCTCAATGATGTTACTAATCCGTTATAGAAGGTTTGAATTATTAACCAGTTTGGTAAAGCATGGTGTGGACACTACCTCAAAAGATCTTTAAATCTTTACCAAGCTTCATATTTGGATTCTCCATCAAACTGACTAAAAGATGTGATATCATTTCTCAACTTAGCAGTTTTGGAAAGAGGAAAATATTTCTACAGAAACTTTTGTGAAAGCTCTCCCCAAGTTCTAATAGATCCAGATGCTAATGAATTTAACCACGCCTTAGCCTTATCCCTAAGTGAAAAATGAAAAAGTCTAAGTCTAACAGCATCGTTTGACACTCCATTGTATTTAAAAGTAGCACACAGTTCTAGAAAACTTGTGAGTTGTAAGTTAGGATCATCATTAGGTGATCCTTATTCTATACCATTTGGATAATAGCAGGTTTAAGCTCAAATGAATTAGTAGCAACATCAGGATTTTCAACAGTTAAGTGAATTTCATCTGTTGTTGGATTAGCATAATCTCTTAAAGGCCTTGGTATATGACACGCCTAAAATATATACGCTTTTTACTATATAATTTTACTCATTTTTTATGATATTACACTTTAAAGGAAGTTATTTTATAAGTTTTTTGGTTTTAGGTACAAGAAATGGTGATTGGAGAAAAAGAAGCAAAAACGGTGCAATTTGGAGCAAAAACGAGCAAGAAAGCAAATTTTAGCCTAACACCTTTCGATAAGTCTTTTTATGCTTAATCTATTTTACACTTCTTACATATTTTTTAATGAGATTACACTTTAAAGAAAGGGTGATTTTATTCTTATTTTGTAGGGCTATCTGTTAGGAATGCAATGCAACTGAAACGGGGTGAATCGGAGCTAAAACGGAGCCAAACTGAGCAAAATGGTGGAACTATGCAGAATAGGGCGCCGGCGCCGCCAAGAACCCGCGACCACGATTTTTGGGTGCCGACAGCGCCTAAGTATGGCGCCGCGGCGCCAGGAGCGGTTATTAGCCAAATACATTGAATCTGGACGCTTTTTGGAAGGTTTCTTCATGCACCTCTTCGGAAATTCGTCCCTACACTATTTTAAACCAAATTTGAAGCCAAAAAGAGGGGAGTAGAAGTTAGAAAAATGTTGAGAATGATTAGAGATCTTACAATAGGAGTAGAAATGTGGATTTCTACCTTTCTGGAGAGATTGGAGAGGGGATTTTGAGAGAATATATAAGGGAATGTTCTAGCATTGCATGGATCGACAGAAGACTTTGTGTGGGAGATTTTCATCTTTCTTTCATGGAAAAAAAGCTAAGTATTGTGTTCTTCATCATCTTATGGTTTTGTAAACACTTATTTTGTAGATTTGCTTCGAAATGAAGTTTTTTGTTGTGTTTTCTTCGTGCTTTGCGATGTCTTTCTCTTACTCTTTCTTCTTCTTTGGAAATAGTGGCATAAGAAGATTATGTCATTGTTTTCAGTCTACTTTTCTTTTGCAATGAGTAGGATTCATGATTAGGATATTGGGATGCTTGCTAAAAGATGTTTTAATTATAAATGTGATGGTTTTTACTTGCACTTCATTTACATTACAAAAAGAGCTCGTTGTAGTGTTAAAATTTGTTGTAATTGCATTGACCCGAAAGGGGAGGTGTAATTCTCAACAAAGTGGAACCACATTCAATGTCCGTGAATGAATTGCATAGTTCATGGGGATTGAGTGCAAATAAATAGGGAAATGTATTTTGATGGGCTTCAAATTGGAGGTTTCAGGGTGACAGGCTGAGATCCTCAATTTGGTCCTAAGATTGTTAACTAAAGTCAAAGGTTAGCCTTCGGGTGAAGGGTGAGTGGGAGCTCCCTAGTGAGAGTCGGTATGCTCCCAGCCTAGCCTTAGATTTAGTGATTGAACTTAGGATATGTCAATGTTCTTTACATGCTTGGAAGAGGATGCACTCTTTTGAGGGTAAAGAAACATTTATGCTCCTATTTGGCACATACAATATTTAATGTATCTCATTCGTAAACTTTATCCAATTCATTACATAAGATTAGTAGATTTTATTATCTCAAAATTCACCAAACCAATTTATCCAAAAAGGGTTATCTTTAGAAGCAATATTTTGCTTTAGGAGTATTTATTAGTTATTTTAAAATTAATATTTACCTCTATGAGTAGTTGTTAAAGAAAAACCACTTATATCAACCTTCTAAACCAAAGTCTGATAGTAGTAGACTAGAATTTGACTGAGGACCTTTTTACCTTGCTTCCCTATGGGATCGATAAACGGGACTCCATTAGAGCCCTGTATTACTTGATACGATACGTATACTTGCGTTTGAAACTGTGACTTTACAAAATCATTATAAATATATAAATCTGGGGTCGTAAATTCTTGCATATAAATAAGTCGCATCAATATATTTTCATTTTGATTTTTTAAATTGTTCACCATTTTGTGAGGATTTGCAGATTGTTTTTGTTGTTTTCGAATTTTTCTAATAGTACGCTCTAATTCAGAATCATAAGGCATTAAACCTACAGATCCGATACTACGTATACAAACACAATAAATACACACTAACAATAAACAGACGCACACAACTATGACTTGCAATTCAAATAAATGATTTTCAATAACACAAAAAAATTTTTTAAAAGTTACTTTTTTTACCTTGCCTCCCCAGAAACAGCGCTAAAAACTTGGTGCGACTTTTTTGATTTGTAAAAATTAATAAACTCATATTTATATTTATATATTGATTTAAATGATAATGAGTCACACAATTAACAAAAGTATATGATCGCTCAAGTAATACAGGGCTCTAGTGGAGTCCTGGAAAATCGATCCCACAAGGAGGATTTACTTTTATACCGTAGCACAGAAATCTATTATCGAATCATAGCACAATTGCAATTTGTTTAATTTTAAAAGTGAAGACAAACAGGTTCAGTTACTATATCTACCAAAGCACGTTCTAAACTCTAGCAAGTTAAACTAATGCAAGACTAAATTTATAACAAATTTCAGTTGTAAGAAAGAGTCTTCCTCCCTTCTATTCATATTGTAATGATTATTGTGACACAGATCATTGATGAAAATGTATTGTTCAAAATAGGAGCAATCTTATTTTTTACCCATATTTCAGCGTATAAAGAACATTGGCTAATCCTAAATTTATTCCCCAAATTTGTGGTTAGGCTGGAAGGATACTGGCTCTCACTCCAGAGCTCCCACTTCCCTTCGCCTGAAGGCTAACTCATGCTTCTGTTTCTAAACATTAGGACCAAATTGAGGATTTTAGTCTGTCACTCTGAAATCTCCAATTCTACGCCCATCAAAGTATATTTCCCTATTTATTTGCATTCAACCCCATGAACTTCACCATTCATGGAATTTGAATGTGACCTTCACTTTCATTGCAGAACTCATAATCCTTTCGGAACATATGTTTCCCAACAAGTCTTAATAATTCAATTGGTCATATCAAAAGTTAAATGAAGCTCTAAGTGAAAAGGTCATCACAAATTCTTCATAATAAATTAGCACATCATTTCCATTTTACAATATCAACACATCACATGAAAAGGAGAAAGACAGAAATCTACTCAAGACTCATGAGTAAAAGATGACAAAACATGGATTTCATATATAAAAACAACATCATATAAACAGAGTAAAGTAAAGACTACTTATCTATAACTCTTCCCCAAGCGAATCTCAAGGAATTCCTTTGACTACTCTTCTTTCTTCACGACAACACACAGTTCTCTCTTTAGAATAGTAAGGAAGAAGAAATCTCTCACTTTCCCTCTCCTCTCACACTCCTTAGAAGAGAAAAACAAAAACCTAACTTCCTACACTGTCGGCATATTTTTAGGTTGAGTATTTTGAAAAGGGAGTCGCCTACAAAAATTGTCGGCGAACATTAGATTTTAAATTTAATTTAAATATATATAATTTTAAAAGTAGTATTTTGGTTTTAAAAATAGTTTTAAATTTGAAAATTTTTAAGAGAGGAAATGAAACCAATCTCACATCCCAAATAGTTTATATAAATGAGCGCCGCATCACAAACCGTGTATTTATTCCAAGGAATAGACACACTGCTTGATGATGGGGCTCGATTAAATAAACTAGAAGATTTGTGACATCCGTTTGGTCTGTGAACCAATTTTATAAGCTGAGAAGTTCCCCTGCTTAATATAAAGGAATTAAGCAGGGTTTATACTACCTGGGTTCTTAAAGTTCCCTATAAGGGCAAGCCCCTATAGTTAATTACATCTTAAATGACGAGAATCATTTAAGAAAACTCTCGATAATGATTAGTGTTTTTGCTCTCAAGAATTTCAAAGTTTAAGGTTTTTAAACAATTGGATTTTGGAAATTTCAATAGGGAATGGATCAAGTTTGGAACAGTTATTTTGAGAGTCCAAAGGAAGAGAAGTCAGAGAAGCTGAGGATCCAAGAGGAACCTTAGCAACTTCCCAAACTATCCTATGATTTAGCTTTAATTTGATAGAATTATTTAATGTTTCAATCCTGCCAATTTTAGTTAGTTAGGACTTATATTTGTATGATACAATCATGTAAACAGCCTCGAATATATGAGGGTTTATGTCATACCAAATGACTACCTTGGAGTCCTATGACTGGTTAGGACTTAATTTGCATAATATGATTATGCAAATGCCTAACAAAAAGTTGAGGATTTATGTTGCACTAGGCAAACTACCTCGAAATCCTATGGCTTTGTTATTTATTTCTAAGAAAGGGTTTGCTGAAGTAGACACACGTTTTGCTGATGAAGATGGCCATGCTGCCCACTATGCTCCATGGTCCTTGTTATTGTAGAGGTTTGGTTTTTTAAGGTGACAATCAAGAGATGAGAGAAGTGTTTTGGTTTAGAAAGGTTGAGAATTGAGATGGCTTAATGTTTTAATTAAAACAAATCTTAAAGTTGATTAAGTAGAACCGATTAAGATCCCACGGTTCCGTCATCCCGACACCGCTATTTTCATCAGATTTACTTAGTCCAATTGAATTTGCTAAACTCAACTGAATGAGTTCCACACTTTCATTTAGACCGGGGAAATCTCGTTAGCAACACGTGCGTTACACCATCCGATGGATTCCCGTTCATCCATCGAGACGTTTTAATTTTAGTTGTAATTACAGTTTTATTTTGGTTGGTGATTAAATTATGAGTTGTTTAAACATGCTCGGTTCGATCATTTTCATGCATTTGTAAGTGCGGGAAAGTAAGACATTTAATAAATTTCAGAATGTAAATTGCAATAAACTTAAATGCGTACCTGGTGGGCACTCTCGTCATTTTCACCTACACTTAAAATATATGTTAAGGCATTTATATATTTGCAACAAGTACCTAGGTAAAGCTAAGGGGAGTTCTTGGTTCTATACCAAAGTCCTAATCCTATTACTAGTCAACTCCTATGACGTCTAGGTTCTTATATTTTGTTAAGGATGATTTTCTTCATCAAAGAACAATGAAGTCTCACTGTTCTTTCAAACATACCATCAAGTCAGAGAAGTGCTCGGAACTGAATTCTGAACATCTTCTTAAACATTGTAGGGATTATTTTAAGTTTAGTTAGTTTCATCGTGGTGATGAATCAATCACCCAGGTTACTCTTGCTCAGTGAATTAAGATGTTTGATTATCCTTGTGAGTAAGGTGACATTTCATTTAATGCTTCATTTAACAGTTATGATAATGAAAGCCTTTAAGAGGCAAATCAGTTCGTTAAAGATTTTAACCACTCTTAATCGAAGTTCTGAGTTGGAGATTTAAAGTGATTTTTAATTTAGTTATAAAGTTTTAGTTGGTCTTTTTAAATGTTTTAAATCATTTTGAGTTGGAAAAGTGTTCAAGCTGTTTAATTCAGTTAATTCTTTATGTTTTCAATGATCTTAATATTTTAGATTAATTATAATATTTTAAACTCGTTTCAATTTGATTTTCAAATAATTTCAAAATTAGTCCAAATATCCTTTAATTTAGTTATAAAATTTCAAAGAATCATTCTCTTCTCTTTTTAATTATTAGTTCCAATCATCATTTTAGAGTCCCATTAATTGATGTTTAAATAATATTTGATTAATCTGTTATTTAGGGATTCAATTTAAAGAATTAAAATCCTTTTATAGTCAAAATCCCTTAACCTTAATAATTCACCCTTAATTAACTTCCAAAGTTTATATGATTTAATTAATAAAGGTTTTTTCTTTAATGTTCAAAGTGATTAATGAGTTTCTACCCTTTAATTTCTTATGTTTCAATCATCAAATAATGACTTAAGATCAGGTATTTTACCCCTTCCCTTTGGTTTAGCCTAAATTTTGGTTAGGATTAAAATTCCTTAATTACAATTATGCCCTTTTAAGCTTATTTATCTCATAACTCATCAAATTAAGCTCAAATGAACTTGAAATTTTTATGTCACCTTACTCACATGTCTATTAAGACATGAGAGGAGGAAATGTGATTTTTTCAGTTTTTTTTTTAATTTATATAATTGTCTTAATAAAAATAGTGGTTTTCAATGAAAAATTCATAACATGATCAAAAAAAATTTTCTGTCCTTAGGAAAATTATGGAAGGTTTCTATTGACCAGAGGATCACTTGGACTAATTTTGGTGATTTTTTGAATTATATTTTATTTATTATAATTATTTCAAATTTTGGAGTATTAATTAATTATAAAATCAAATTAAAGTTGAAAATTGAATTTTATATTTTTCTTAAATCTCTCTGACCTCAAGGAGCTCAGAGAAATAAATTTTATATTTTTCTAATTTTTCCTTGAATCTTTAGAATTATTTTAGTGGAAAGGTTAAAAAAATCATTTTTTTAACATTAAAAATTACATTAAGCCTTTAAAATTAAATATCTTTGTTTTGGGACATAGGAAAAATATTTGGTTGGTTCCCAAGTGACTAGAGGACCAAACATAACATTTTTATAAATTTTATTATTTTTGTAATTTTTATAATTTTTTAATTATTAAAATATTCAAAGTACGGTTAAATATGAAGATTTTAGAAAAATTCCAATTTTAATTTTCCTAGACTCCTCTGATACCAGAGAGGCCCCAAAACCAATTTAGTGAAATTTTTAAGAGTATTTTAAGTTTTATGAATTTTTAAACTTTAAAGATGGTCATGTTCCTTAAAAAAAACATTTAATGGGTTAAATTATTTTTAATCAATTTCAAAATTTTTAAGGGGTCCCTCTGACCCTAGAGATCAGTGGAGAAAAGATCTCAAGTTATTTTGATTTTTTTTAATTGCCTTAATTAATTCAATGTTGATTTTAGGTTAGGTGAGCCATTAGGGTTATCCACAATTTTTTAAGCCACACCATAATTACCCTAAGTTCCTCTGGTCATTAGGAACCTATCCTAATTTTTCTAGAATTTTCCAAACAGTATGCTAATTATTGGAATTAAAATACCAAAACAGGCATAAAAACCATAAAGACATAGCCTCTGGCCTTGAAAAATTCAGGGAATGTTCCCAAGATCAGAGGATACAAAAGCCCTATGGTCTCATGCCATGGTGAATTTTGTGTGTGAGCGGAGAATTAAAATACTCATAACAGTATTAAATTAATTGAAAATAAAATACTCAGGAAAATAGATTAATTATTTTTTCACATTGTTCCCCCCTGTTCACTGAGCAAGAGGATATTTTTAGTTTATTTTTGTGATTTTTCTACACAAAGATATGACTTTTCAAATGTTCAGGGATTTAAATAATTCAGAAAATAGGTAATTTCCTACTTAACCACGTCGGCGCCAACTCAACCTACGACAGGTCGAAACTCCACGCGTCACTTTCTGATTCGGCGCCGCCATCTGACCCGCAGCCACGTGGCCTGTGATTCATGTTTCGTTACTCCGTCCGGCTTGATCCTGGCCATCCGTCTGATACACGCACGATCCGACGGCATCCGTTCATCGTCCTAACTGGTGTGAGCCGAGAACCATACAGCTTCTAAACCTAAGATCTCACTCGATACTTAACCAAATCACATGTGGTTTCATCCTACATGCTCGTCTAAGCAAGGGTTACTCATCTATATGGCTAATGCACACTGGAATTGAATCAAAACAAATAAGGAATCGCTGGAAGCTCGGGAGCAAGAGGGGTTTTCATACCTTGGTTCAAGAGGTGAAGCCTCGATTGAATGTGCTCTGCACGTTCGTTAGAGCTGGAGGAGCCTACGGATGAAGTCTCTGGTCCTGGTGAATTTCCTAGGTATGACTTTGTTCAAGTCTAATTTTGAGCTCTGGCTGATAGAACAAATGGTCGGTCTGGTTAGGGGGCTTTCACTGGGGAACTTCCTCTCTACCTCTGGTGAAGGTATGGGAAGAATTAATTTGGTTTCTGTGGAGATTTGGTGAGTGTCCTATTTTTTTGGCTGAGATTGAACTCAAAAATTGAGTTTAACCAGTGGGGAAGAAGGCTGGAAGACAGTAGAGCTGAGATTCTCTTGGCTGGGAGGAGCTCTTGGAGTAATTGGGAAGGGTTTTGTGAGAAAATATTCCAACACCCCTCTCATGGCTGAGAGGTGTGAGTTATATGGTCAGGGCCATAGGGCTGAGCCAGGATTCAATTGGTGGGTGAATTCAGTTGCTTAGGTGGAGAGCTGAGAGGCTCCACGGTTTGATTTGGCCGAGGTGGCCAATTGGGTAAGTTTGGGTGTGCTTAGCCAAGTGGTGGCTCTCAGTTTTGACCCCCTCCAACGACTAGGCTGGCAGGTAAGGATAGGGGAGTTGGCCCCAGATCAGGTGAGTCAGGTGGTAGGGTTTAATGGTGATTAACCAGGTAAGGGGGGATTTGGGGTGAGGAAAAAGAGGATTTATCCACTTAAGGGAAGAGATCCCATAATATTTCAGTCCCTTGGTCCATGGCTCACTTAGCTTGGGCTAGGTGGACCTAGGGTGGTTCCTAGGGTTCAAATGGTGGCTGTGGATAGGTTGGTTAAGCCACATTTGGTTCAATTTCCTTAGGCTAGGCCATAGGTTCAAATTGGCTCACTTGGGTTCAGGTTGGGCTAACGTAAGTTTGGGTTTTATTTTGGTCCAAGTGTCTTGAGTAACATTGTAGAAATGATTGCCATGAAGAATTTTCATGAGGACATGAAATGGTTTTGAGTTCAATTGAAAGGTCAATTTGATGGTTTTTGGGATTTTGGTTAATTTGGGCAAGGTTGGATCAAGTTTGGCTCAAGTTGATTTAAGGTGGGGTTTAGACCCAATTGAAAGCTCCAAATGGTTTAGGGGAATGTATTGAAGAGTTCCCAATATCAATTGGGATAAAATTTTAAGGTTAGGCCAATCAATTTGGTAGATTTAGGGCATGGATTCAAGTCAGGCCAAAATGGGATAATCTTGATTTCCAAATAGGTTTAGGTTAAGCTTAGGCTAAAATTGGGATAATTTAAAGTTGCATGGATTTCATGGGAGTACCATGGAAGGTTTAGGATTGAAATTTGGGGAGAAATGATTGACATTAGGTTAATTGGGGAATTTTTGGATTAATTGGGCAAAATTAGGGATTTGGATTTAAAATGGAATTAAACTCAAATGTGAATCAATTTGGGCTTGGATTGGGTTTAGATTGGTATTGGGGATGTATAATGAAAGTTTAGAATTGAAATTTTGCAAAATTGAGGTCCAATGAGTTGATTAGGTTTGTCATTGGGTCCATTTAGGTTAAAAATGGGTCAAATTGTAGATTTTGATAAACGTGGGTTATTTTGGCAAAATTATCTTATTGTGTGGTTGAACAAAATGAAATTGAAAATATTTGGGATTTTTTGGAATTTTTTGGGAAATTTTGGAATTTTTGGAATTTTGGGCTAAAAGGGGTAATTAGGATATTGGGAGGTTATTTGGAGGGTATTGCAGTATTTTGGTGGATTTAAGAGGTAGGAATTGTTTTAAAATGATTTTTAGGATTTTTAGGAATTTTGGGTAATTTTTTAGGAAATTATGGAGAGTTTTATGGTTGTAGGGGCAATTTTGGTAATCTTAGGTAGATTTGAAGGACCCAATGTCAAAACCAGGAATTTTGGCAAAAATGGAATTTGATTAAGGATGAGAGGGTGAAAAAGCTTAAAGTGAGCCATGGACCAAGCAATGTCCATTTTGAACATCTCATATGTTATTCCTAACCCTCTTAGCCAAGGGCTAGGGGTTTGGACTTAGCCACATGAGTGCTCCAATGAACCAGGAGTCAAGATTGGGTAGGGATGGTTCAGGTTTTAGGATAGGTGTGAAAGTGTAGTGTGTGCTAGCTAGACCTCACCAAGACCAGGCCACCCAGGGTTGTCCTAAGGCTTGAACATCCTATAGGAATTCATTATTGTCTTCCCACACATTGGTCCTAACCTTCCAAGTTACTTGGAGGTTGATGGTGGGTTCCATCTCTAGTCTTCTAGGACAGTCAAGGAGAAATCATATGGCTAGATAGTAAGCACTAAAAGGAAATAAAAGACCTCACCAAAAATGAGGTAAACGTACACAAAATGGAAAGAACTCACTCTCTGAACTCTAAATACTTCTCTTCATTTCTTCCCCCCTTTGAAATGTGGCTCCAAAAGTGTTTAAATTTGGCCAAAACTGAATTCCCAAGAGTGTCCTCAAGCAACCTTTTAAAATTCGGCCAAATACATTGAATCTAGATCAAAATCGGGATAGGGTGCTGGTAGGAGCGCCGTTCGGCGCATTATTCTGCCAAACGTCGTAACTCTCAGGAAACTGGCGCTGGTCACAGCGCCGTTCAGCGCTAGTTCAATAAAATGCACTTTTGTCTTTTTTTGCCTTAAATTTGCTCCTTTTCGCTTCCTTTTTCTCCAAAGGCCTAAAATCATTGTACCTGCATGAAATCATCAAAAATACCTTCCTTTAAAGTGCATATAATCAAAAACAGGTATGAAATGAATAGTAAAAAGCTATCAAAATTTCAAAGGATCAAATTATTCAATTAATTTTATAATTACTGAATTTTTTTATGGGTTGATTATAGTTTTAAGTGATTAATTAACATTTCGGTAAAGTATTTAAGATGTTTTTCTGTTTAAAAAAGTTTAAGAAGTTGATTGAGAATCCTAATTAGGTTAATTACAAGAATGGGTGCAAATCAATTAATTTTGTTTTTAATTAGTTTAATTAATGTATTAATCATTGATTTAAGTGTTTAGATTTATTTAAGCAATTAATGTTTTAATTATATTATTATTAATTTATTTAAATAATTAATGTTTTAATTGGATTATATTTTATCTAAATAATTAGTGGCTTAATTAAGTAGTTTATGATGTAATAAATAATTAGTGGTTTAGTTAAGTGGTTTAAGATCCAACTAAGTGATTTTTTATTCAATTACATGATTTATGATTAATCTTTTGATTAGTAGCTTTATTATGTAATTTGATTTTTGTCTAGGGGTAATTAAATGGCCTTAGCGAAGAAGGGGAAGAAAGCATGTTATCGAAAAATAATGTAACATTCACAAAAAAACACGTTTGACAAAAGACCTATGTGTTCAACATGCAAAAATAATAATAATGACATATAACATGAATATAATAACCCTAAATATCTTTCATGCAAGATATCATAAATTTGCCATAGAACCATAGATTACCAAAAACCTCATGGTTTGACATGTACAACCTAGCATACATTATGAATCCTCTCAAATTAAACAAACAAAACATTAAAACATGAAGAATATGGAAATTGTCAATTGAGTTTTTAAATTGATCACATAACATGGTGGAACACAAGAATTTTAAAATTACTTGGTGGAAGTTCAAGTTGAAGACATAACGGGATGAAATGAATGAAGAATATGAAATTTCATGTGTGAATTTTGAAACTATTACATGATATTGTAAACACATGGAAGAATTTTTAAAATCGATAATGAATTTCAAAGATTAAAATGAAACATTGAAGAAACATGAGAGATTTTTAAGATTGATTATGAAATTAAAAGTTGGATATTATACCGTCTTACCTTTTGAATTCCTTGCCTTGGTCCTCTGCTTTACTCTTTTTTTGGATCCCTTGGTGGCTCTTAGTTTTGGGGTGGAGAAAGGGAGAGGATAAGGGAATGTTGGTTAGGGATAGGAGGTGGAGGGGATTTTTGGCCAATGTTGGAGGGTAGGATGAGTTTTTGTCTAGGTCTTGGAGAATGGGAGAGAACTTCGACCAAGTAAAGGGAGAGACCTAGAAATTTTGGCTAAGACTTAGACAATGTTGAAATTCATCAGCTAAGGATGAATTTTCTGGATGGGGGGGAGAGTATTTGGTGTCTTTTGCAAACGAATATAATTTGAGAGTAAATTAATGGGGTTCAGGTTTTCGTTGGAAGGGAGAAGATTTGAGATTATATTAGAGGAAGGGGTTAGGGAATTCAGAAATTAGATTGAATGAGCAGCTAATGTTAAGAGGAAAGAGAGGATTCAAGCTAAAGGAAGGGGTTGACTTTGGGAGGAGGGATCACATGGATTGATGAAAATGTGGAGTTTAGTGAGGCGTGAGGCTTAGGTCAGTCAATAGAATGAGATAGCATGGATCAAAAGAGTGAGCTGCTTGGATTGGGAGGTGATCCCCGATAAATGTAACGGCGCCAAGAACTTGGTACCGTCCGGTAAATGCGCTGATGATTTAGACATGAAACTTTTGATTTTATAATATGGGATACTACAAAAGTATACGTATCGTTTATCAAGTAATATATGACTTTCTGATTAAGTCCCGAGATATCGAACCCACAGGGAAAATATGAAAATTTTTAAAGAAATCAGAAAATTATCTTTTTACTTTCTTTAATTGTTTTTGAAAAAGTATGTCTTGATTTTGAAAAGTTTTGAAAGTTTATTTGTCTTTTAAAATTTCCTTAAAAAATGTTAAGCAAAGAAATTCAATTTATAATAACTAATAACACTGGATGTAAAATATTATTAACTAGAATATCTTTTTCTTTCCTTTTATGAAGTAGTAATAATTCTTAAAGTATTGTTGTGGAAGTATTTAAATTTGTTGTGACAGATAGAAGCAAATGTGTTCTTTACCCTTACATGGTTCTATAAAGAACATAGGTTAATTTGAAATTTTTATTATTTTGAACATGGTTAGGTAGGGAAGATACCAGTCTCTCACTCTAGAGTTCCCTCGATTCCCACCACCTGGGGGCTAACTTCTCATAACAAAACTCAAAATTTCAAACCAAATTAGGGGGTTTTAACCTGTCACTCTAAAATCCTCTAATTTTATTCCCTTTTAAAAAAATATCTTCTAATATTACATTCAATTATATGGACTACAATTCTCACTCATATAATTGCATGTGATTCTTACTAACTTTTATGAGACAATGACGCATTGGATCTTACATAATCTCAAGAAATTCTACAACATAACAGGCCAAATTAAGAAGTAAACAAAGTTTTCAGAATCAATCTTCACAACTTCTTCCAACTTTTAAACACTTATACATTCCACAACAATTCTTTATAAATTAATTACTTCTCTATTTAAGAAAGAAAAAGATAAAGTAAACTACTCAGAATGCATTGGGAAAATACAAAAACACATTGATTTGAAATTAATAACAATAAGAAAAATAACAAACAAAAGCAAGTATTAATAAAAAGATTAAAAGTAATCATTTATCTGAAAATCCTCTCAACAAGACTAAGGAAGTTCCTCTGAAACGTTGACTCTTAGCTAAACTACTCCTCAGAGCAAGTCTCCCAACTCTGATGACTCAGAATACAGACTTCAAACTTCAATAAAAACTAAACTAAAAGAAAGAAAAGAAGTGGGAAGAAGAAGACTTCACTCTGACCCTTTTCTCCTTTCTACTCTCTACTCCTACTCTTAATAAAAACTCTTAAAATGCAGTGGAAGAACAATGGAAGTACCCTTCAAAACGCAGTGGAAGACCCTCCTAAAGCCTGTCCTTCAAAATACAGTGCAAGAGCCTCCTAAATCCTCCCCTAATCTTTCCTAAGACTCTTTTTAAAAAGTAAATCAAAAGGTGCCTTGGTGTCTCTTCAAAATGTGTCCAGATTCAATGTATCTACCAAGGAACGCACCCCTTCATTCAAACTTGCCGCCGAAAGGAAGTTATGGTAGTTACCACCAAGAGTTACATCCCATCCCCTTTGAAATTGGCTCCAAATTCATTTGAATTTTGATTTTTAACTGTGGCAGCTAAGCGCCGGCCCAGCGGCACTTAGCCGCCAGTACCAAAATTTTGATTTTTCATTATTTTTGCTCCAAATTTGATCCAATTTATCTCCTTTCATCATGACCATCTATTTTCATCATACCTACAAGAAAAACACAAAATACCTTCCCTTAAAGTGAAATATCATTAAAAATAGGTCTAAAATGTGCATAAAAATACTATATATTTTAGGTGTATCAAAATCCCCCAAACTTAAAATGTTACTTGTCCTTCAGTGACAGTTAATCTCATAGAATATTTTAGCATCCAAATTTTGTAATGAGTTTCTTAGAAAGATAACAAAATTTTGTTCTAGAAATGGAATAGTCCAATTTAGAAAAAATTTCAGTAATTAAAACCAACTTAAAGTTTAGAAAGTTCTTAAGTAAAGAAAAATGACAAATATAAGTCTCAATCTATTTCAGAAATATTTTTAGATTTTTCAAAATATATGATTCAAACATTTATTTTTCTCACTTAAAAATCTTTCTTTGAAAAATAATTTTACTTACTATATTATAACCTTAAGTTTTAGATTTTCTCTGAACTTATATCTTAAACTTTAAATATGAAACCAATTTTTGATTAGGCCCTTAAATCCTTAAGCTTCTCCTCCCTTTTCATATACTATTTTTCACTTTTTTTTTCTCTCTCTCTCTCTCTCTCTTTTTTATAAGGCAATGATTACTATATCTGGATAGACCTTTAATGATTTTAAATTCCATCCTTCCATTTAAAATAAAGATCAGATTTATGTCTTTCACTGAAAAATCATAATAATAGTATCTGAAAATTACTTTTCAATAAAAGAAATTTAAGCTTTGAAGAATAAAAGTCAAATCTTCTATTTATCCAAAAATACAAAACTTCTTATTAAAGATAGTTTAACTTTATTTAACACTTCTTCATTAAAAAAATTTTAACTTTAAGTTTTTCATGATTACTATAAATTTTAACTAAATTCTTTTATTCATTTCTATATTCAAAATTTTGTTCCCCTAATATAAATTCATGTACATAATTGTTCTCAATCAAAAATAAGATTTATTTTTAAGTAGAAGTTCCTAATAGTGGTTTATAATCTCCCAACAGTTTTTGAATTAAGGTACACACTATTAAAAACTATGACATAACATACACATAAAAACAATTACTATTACACACACTACCACAAAGCAACATATAAAAAATCTATACAACAACAACATCACATCTGAATATACATAAGAGAAAAATAATACAAACTATAGTCTGCATACTATCAAGGTTCACATCACAACACATTGATCAAACTAAATACTAAACAAAACACACATTAGTACATCAACAATAACACCACAACGAAAAGAAATAACACAAATCTACTCATCATCCTCATCATCATCATCATCATCATCCTGCTCGTTCCAATCACATAAGGTATGTAGAATGGATGACGGGGCATCTCAGCACTCTGATCACCTCTAATCAGTCTATCCAAATATTGTTGATAACTCTCCTCATATTCATCATGTTTTATAATATATCTCTCCACATTATCCAGCTTACCATCCATATGTTTCATATGCTCTCGAGTAAGACATACTTTTTTCAAAATCTTTCTTAATAAACCAGTCTGTGAATCAGTAGATGACGAAGCACGTTAAGTAGCTACACGAGAAGTAGATGCAGCAGAAGCAGAAGCAGTAGAAGCCCTACCAAATCCTCCTCTCCAACCAAACTCTGAATGTACTGTGTAAGCACCAATGTTTACACTGGTAATTGGTCTCAATGGCTGAAGTACCTCTTCCCAAGTATCAAACTTCACTCCAGATCATTCACATAGTGAATGAATCAAGGAAGGAAATCCCATACCTGCAGTCGTGGTTGATCTAGCACAATTCAAAACATAATAAAAAATTATACCTCCAATGTCAATAGGCTTCCTTGCTGAATACAATGATTCAACACAGCTCTTTCTCTCGTTACTTCACTACTATGACTCGAAGGTAACAACTTAGATGAGATAAAATAATGCCATGCATTAGAAATGGCATTCAATTTGGATGCGGGAAATTTCACTCTTCTATCATTTATAATTTTCCATAATCCTCTTCCATCAGTCAGAAGTTCCATGATCTCATCTAATTCCCCTTTCGAAGGATGATAGTTAGAATAAAAACAAAACATGTCAGGAGGTAGTCCATAAAAAGTATTGATTGCCCCAGAAGAGAAATTGACCTCATGCCTCCTAACCATCACTTGATTCTCTTTTGCAGCAGGCAAATTTGCATAAAATTCTCTAACCACAGAAACAACAGCAACAGCGGAGAAGAAACAGTAATTATCCCAGTTTCTTCTAGCAATCATATCTTTAATCACCACCCCTGGCTTACTAAACACATGCTCAAGAATCAACTTACGTGACTACAATGCATCGACGTATTGTTCCTCTGTCCTCGTGCTAACAAATTTGTCAGAATGGTCTTTTCTCTCGCACGCTTTGACTTTCGAGCCATCTCTAAAAAATCACGAATGATTCACCATAAATTCGAAAATCAAACTAAACTTGCTAAATTATCTTCCAAAAGATATTTTCACTAAATCCAAGCAATTTCTCAAGTTTTTCCTCAAATTTTCACCATGAATAGTGATTTTAAGATTTTCCATAATGTAGTCAAAATACATGGTGAAAATAAAAAAATTTTACTTAAGAGTAGTGCTCTTACCTTAAGGAATCTAAATCTAACAATTTTTGTTGAGATCGACTCTTAAATGATCCACAACATGATGCCCTAGGCTCCTCTTTCGCGGTAAACCGAAGGTTGAACATGATGGGGTGGTTAAAAATGACAATTTTCGGGTTTTTAACTTTTGGGAACCAATTTTCGGAAACTGGCGCCTAAGCGCGAACTCTCGGCGCTTAGCCACCAAATCTAGCGTTTAAGCGCTGGTATTCTGGCGCTTAGCCGCCAATACCCAAATTTTCATAATTAAGGTATATGCACTAAATCACTTGGTTAATCACCCTTAATTACTCTAAAATAATTATTTCTCCCCACAATTCTTCCAATACTCCAAATCAAAATTTAATAACCATTGATTCCACACAAATTTCACAAAATTACAAACTTATATTAAAACAAACATAAAACTTAATACAATACTAGAATTTATATCCAAACATAAAGGATGAAATTCTCTAAATACAAGAGACATTAATCTCAAACTGATAAGTATACATCTCTAGGATGTAACCATCCCATCATCAGGCTTAGTTAATATTTAAATAAAAACACTAAACACACCAAACATGAACTCACAAGAACACTAAACATAACACATAAAAACATTAAACAAACAAAACACTCTTAATTCCATTCTCCATTAGGCGGAATATATCCCGGACCACTATTATTCTCATTTGACCCTTCTGGAATATAAATTTGATAGAAAAGCAATAATTGTTCATTCTTACATCATCTTCTTCAATCCATTTGTTCTTCCGAAACATTGCCTTATCTATTTCTTCCACGTACCTTGAATGATTGAATTGCATCTTGAGTTGCCATTCCATGTGTTCCAAATGTAAGTTAGTATCATTGATCATTGCTTCCCTTGAAGTCACTCGGGCTTCAATTTTTGCAATTATTTCTGCAATTCCCTGAATACTAACAACGAGATTGTCGGCATATTTTTAGGTTGAGTGTTGTATATTTTTTTTAAAAGGGGTCGCCTACAGAAGTTGTCGGTGAATTTTAAATTTAATTTAAATATATATATAATTTAGAAAGTAGTATTTGATTTTGAAAATAATTTTAAATTTGAAGATTTTAAGATATGAAATCAAACCGATCTCACATCCCAAATAGTTTATATAAACGAGCACCGCACCGCAAACCGTGTATCTATCCCTAAGGATAAACACACTCGCTCGACGGTGGGGCTCGGTTAAATAAACTAGAAGATTTGTGACATCCGTTTGGTCCGCGAACCAATTTTATAAGCCGACAAATTCCCCGCTTAATATGAAAACATTAAACGGGGTTTATATTACTCAGGTTCTTTAAAATTCCCTATAAGGGCAAGCCCCTATAGTTAATTACATCTTAAGTGACGGGATCACCTAAGAAAACTCTCGATAATAATCAATAATTCTGCTCTCAAGAATTTCAAAGTTTAAGTTTTCAAAGGATTGAATTTTGGAAATTTCAATAGGGAATGGATCAAATTTAGAACATTTTTATTTTGGGAATTCAAAGGAAGAAAAGTAGGAGAGATCACGGATTCGAAGCGGACTTCGGTAATCTCCCGACTATCCTATTCTTTGGCTTGGATTTAGGAAAGTCCTAATGTTTATTTAATGTTTTAATCTTGCCAATTTAGTTAATTAGGGCTTATATTTATATGATAGAATCATACAAATTGCACTAGAAGATATGAGGGTTTATGTCGTATCGGACGACTACCTCGGAATCCTAAGACCGGTTAGGGCTTAATTTGCAATGCAAATGCCTAACGAAGAGTTGAGGATTTATGTTGCACTAGGCAAACTACCTCGAAGTCCTATGGCTTTGTTATTTAATTCTAAGAGAGTTTTGTCGAAGTAGGTTCAAGTTTTGTCGACGACGATGGCCGTGCCGCCCACCATGCTCCGAGCTCCTTGTTGTTGCAGAGGTTTAGTTTTAGAAATCATAAATCAAGAGATGAGAGAAGTGTTCGGTTTAGAGAAGTCTTAATTTCCAAGTGTTTTTTGTGTTTTAATTAAAACGGATCTTAAAGTTGATTAAACGGAACCGATTAAGATCCCACGGTTCCGTCATCCCGGCACCGTTATTTTCATCGAATTCACTTAGTCCGGATGAATTTGCTAAACTCAACTAAATGAGTTCCGCACTTTCATTTAGACCGTGGGAAATCCCGTTAGCAACACGTGGGTTACATCATCCGAGGTATTCCCGATCATTCAATGAGACGTTTTAATTTAGTTGTAGTTGTAGTTTTGTTGTTCTGTTTGTGATTAAATTTTGAGTTTGTCTTATATTTTGAAATGTTGTGGAGGTGAATTTTATCTTGTAGTGTCTTTTAATTTAGTTATGGGTTTCAGTTTTGGTTTCTGTCCTAAAGGTGTCGGTTTTCATGCAACTGTTGTTTATCATGCAAGAAAAATAAGTGCGATGCGATTAAATAAATTGCAATAAAATAAATTGCAATAAAATAAAAGCGTACCTGGAGGATCTTCCCGTCATCCCAAGCTGCACTTAAAATACAATTTAGAGCATTTAAGCATTCATAGCAATTTCCTAGGTAAAGCTAAGGGAAAGGTTTATGGTTTTCTACCAAATTCCTAATCCTACAGCTAGTCGTTTCCTATGACGTCTAGGTTCTTTGTGTTTTTAGTTTGAAGACGATTTTCTTCATCAAAGAACAAATTAAGTTCAATTGTTCTTATCAACATCCTATCATATTGAGGAAGTGCTTAGGAGAGATCCCAAACATCTTTTCAATATTTCTAGGATTGTTTTAAGTCCAAATGAATTTAATTGTGTAAATGAATCGATCGTCCGAGGTTTTCAAGTTTTGTTAACTTGCTCAGTGAACTAGGACATTTGAATGTCCTATAAGTGAAGTAACATTTCATTTTAATGTTCTATTTAGGAGTTATGATAACTAAAGCTCCTAAGGGCAAAATGATATTTAATGATTTGTGATTCAAATTTAAGTTCAAATTAATGATTTAAGTTTGGAATAGTGTTCAAGTTATTTTAGATTTATTTCTTCATGTCTTAAGTGAGGTTATTTAATTCAATTTAATTTAATTTAATTTATTTTAATTTAATTTAATTCGATTTAATTTAGTTTGATTTGATTTAATTTAATTCAATTTAATTTAGTTTGTTTGATTTAATTTCTTAATTTAATTTTAATTTAATTTTAATTTAATTTAATTTAATTTAACTTAATTTAATTTATTTATTTATTTTTAATTTATTTGATTTAATTTCTTAATTTAATTTAATTTAATTTTAATTTAATTTAATGTATTTAATTCATTTAATTTAATTTAATTTGTTTATTTAATTTAATTTAATTTTAATTTAATTTAATTTAATTTAATTGAAATTTTTGAAAGAGTTTAATGATTTAATTTTAGTTTAATGATTAAGTCTTTTAATATTTTAAATTTGAGTTATCATTTTAATTAAGAGTTGAATATTAATGAGATGATTAATTTAGGGATTTTCAAATTAAAGAATAAACCTCTTCCTAATAATATCCCTTATTTTAATAATTCCAATTTTATTATTCTTCCAAATTCAATTAATTATTTAATTAAAGTTTAATCATTTTAAAATGCTTAATGGGTTTCTACCCTTTAATTATTAAATTTCAATCATCCAAATCAGATTAGGATCAAATATTTTACTTGTTAATTTTTATTAAACCTAAAGTTTTAATTAAGGGTTAAAATTTTAATTACCATTTTGCCCTTCAAGCCTAATAATTTCATAACTCACTAAATTGAACTCAAATGAACTTGAAATTTTTATGTGACTTCACTCATATATCAATAAAGACATGAGAGGAGAAAATGTGATTTTTCTGTATTTAATTTATTTATATAATTATTTTTTGTAGAAAAGAGAAATTTCCAAGGAAAATTCAATAACATGACCAAGGGAAAGTTTCTATCCTTAAGAAAATTAGGGGACATTCCTAATAACCAGAGGACCACTTGGACCAAATTTTGTAATTTTTTGAATTATATTTTATTTATTAGAATTATTTTAAGTTCTGGAGTATTAATTAATTTAAAAATAAAATAAATGTTGAAAAATAAATTTTATAATTTTTAAAATTCTCTCTGATATCAAGGATTCCAGAGAACCAAACTTTGCAATTTTCTGATTTTTTTTTGATTTATTATAATTATTTTGGTGAAAATGCTAGAAAATACATTTTTTTTAATTTAAAATTACCCTAGAGCTTTAAAAATTAATATCTCACTAAATAGACTTAGGAAAAATATGGGACTTGTTCCCAAGTGATTAAAATTCAAAATATAACATTTTAGTGAATTTTATTATTTTTGTGATTTTTATTATTTTTTAATTATTAAAAAAATATTAAAATAATATTAAAAATCAACTTTTTTAGAAAATTGAAATTTTAATTTTCTTAAACTCCCCTGATATCAGAGAGACTCCAAAACCAATTTGGTGAATTTTTGAAAGATATTTGGAAAGTTATGAATTTTTAAAATTTAAAATGACTAAGTGGCTTAATTAACCCAATTAGTGGGGCTAACCAAGTCCAATTGACCTCAAATTTTTATGATGGGTTCCTCTGATCCTAAAGGTCAGTGGAGAATTGATTTCAAGTCAATTTGATCTATGGTTAACTCTAATTAATTAGAGATCTATTTTGGGTATTTAAGCCAATTAGGGTTAATCTGAGTGAATTAACTCAAATCCTATTTTTCCTAGGGTTCTCTGGTCATATGGAACATCACCAATTTTTCCTAGAATTTATTTCACAACATGCTAATTTTTGAAATTAAAATACTTAAAACAGCAACATGCATTTGAAAAATCAATAACTTTTCACAGAGATGGCCTCTGACCTTGGAAAATTCAGGGAATGTTCCCAAATTCGGAGGCTTCAAAAGCTCTATGGTCTCATGCCATGGTGAATTGTATGAATGCATGGAGAATTAAATGTATGCAGAGAGTAAATAAATTATTAAAAATAAAATACTTGATGAAATTAAATGATTTCTTTTCCACATTATTCTCCTCTCGTTCACCGAGCGAGAGGGTATTTTTCTTTTATTTTTCTGATTTTTCTACACAAAGTTATGAATTTTCCAAGTTTAGGGAATTAAATAAATAGAAAATACCCCTAATTTTCTACTTATCCACGCGGCGCCAGCGCATCCTTAGCCTCTCCGAAGCGGTACGTGTCGCGGCGCGATTGGGCGCCGCCATCCGAGTCGGCCGTCCCGGGACCCGCAGTTCACGTAACGTTCTCGGTCCGGCGCAATCCGATCCGTCCGCTCGATACACGCGCGATCCAACGGCTCTGGTCATCGTCTACGGCTGGTGTGCACCCGTGACCGTCAACCTTCTAACCCTAATTTCTCACTCGATTCTCCATGGATTTTCGTGTTCTTATGCTCTATGGATTCGTCTTGAAGAGACGAACACATCCATACGGTAAACATGCATTGAAATTTACTCAAATGAAATGGAGAATCTCTGTAAGCTCGGGAAGAAGAATGAGTTCATACCTTTGCTCAGAGAAGTGAAGCTTCGATCTGAGAGTTGTTGCACCTTCGACTGGATCCTAGCAAGCTCCAGATGAAGTCTCCTGGTCTGGTGAATTGTCTAGGTTGGACTTCGACCACAGCTGATCACAAAGCTTGGAGTCTGGAGCAACTGGGTGGCCTGGAGATGGGGCTTTTACTGGTGGACACCTTCCCTTGGTCTGGTGAAGGTGTAGAGACAATCAATTTGGGGATTGGCTCACTGTGGAGGAGTGTCCTGGTTTTGGGCTTGGATTTCAACTCTGAAATTGAGCTCACAGAGAAGAAATGGCAGGGGGATCTCACTGGGGATCAAGTGCTCTGTGTATGAGGAGGGGTCTGGAACAATTTTGGCAGAGTTTTGGCAAGGTTTTTGCAACTCTCTTCTCATGGCCGTGAGGGGGTGGTGTTTAAATAGGCATGGCTGGAGGGCCTCCCAGGGGGAGTTAGGGCTTGGGATCAGCTTGCTGCGGTGAGGAGAAGAACAGCCATGGTGACCACTAGGCATGGGGCGGCTCGAGCAAGGGAGAATTTCAATGTTGGCTCACTCCCGAGGTCTCGGGCATGGCGTTTTCCGGCGGCCGGGTGGCCGGCCGGCCGAGCATGGGTCACCCTCGAGGTCGGGTGGGTCGGGGCTGGAGGCTTGTGCGATCAATTAGCATTGGCCATGTGTAAAGGGTTTGAATCAAAGTGGAATGGGAAAGGGCTAGTTTTGGGTCTAAATGGGTCAACCCTTGGTTTTGGGTTAGGTTCACCCTCCAAGGCCAATTTGGGCTGAAGGGAAAGTCACTTGGATCGGCTTGATTAGTGGGGTCAAGTCACAATCCAAGTACAATTAAGCTTAAGCAAGAGTTAGGGGAGACATGGGAGTGGTTAATTACTCTTAAGAGAATCATTAAAGGGTCCCCTCCTCTTGCCATTTTGGGTATGGTGAAGTGTCCAAGGCTTTCATGGCTCACATGTGGCTCATGCATGGCTTCATGGCTCACCTTTGGCTTGGGGAAAGCTTGGTCAATTTCATGAAAATGGATTTTAGGAATATTTTGGTATTTTTGGGCAATTTGGCATGGTACTTGATTTAGATTTATTTGATGATGGAATTGAAACTTAGGGAATGATTTTCATCAAATGGATGACAAATGAAAATGTCATATGGGCTTTAGAATCAATTTTGGGCTCATTGAAATGGTTTTAGATGGGCTTTTAAATGGTTTAGGAAAGTGGGCTTTTGAATTTTAAAATGGATTTTTGGGATGAAATTTTGGTAAAGGCTTGGGCCAAATAATTGTTGAGTTTGGTTTAGGGATGCTTCATGAGTGGTTTGAAACAAATTTGAGGTGATTTGGGTTTGAATTGGGTTGGATATGGGCTTTTTGGTAAAGAGGCTAAGGTGGGCCAAAATGGGCTACCATGGGCCAAAGTTAGGCTAGAGTTGAAATTGATGTAAAATTAATGTTGGGAAATGTTTATGGAAGTGTCTCAAAGAGGTTTTGGCTTTGGTTGGGTTTTGATTTTAGGATTTGGGCTCATTTGGGCTAGGTTTAGGTTTAGGTCAAAATTGGGCTTTTTGATTTTGGGTTGAATTTGAGTGGGGTTTGGATCAAAGTTTTGGGCAAATCATGTTAGTTTTTTGTTTATGGGGATGTCAAGGAAGGTTTAGAAAAGATTTGGGGTTAATTGGAGTTGAATTGGGTGAGTTTGGGTTAGGTTTGGGTCATAGGTCCAAATTGGGCTTTAAGGCCAAAAGTGAAATTGGATCCCAATGCCAATCAAATTGGGCTTGTATTTGGTCTAGATTGGTGTTGGGGATGTTGAATTGAAGTTTAGAATTGAATTGGACCAAAATTTGGATCAATTGGGTAGATTTGGTTTGACATTGGGTTTACTTTAGGTTAAAATGGGTCAAATTGGGGGTTTTGATAAAAGTGAGGTAAATTGACAAAATTGGCCCATGGTGTAGTTGAACAAAATGAAATTGGGAATATTTGGGATTTTATGGAATTTTCTGGGAATTTTCTGAATTTTTGGATTTTTGGGTCAAAAGGGGTATTTTGGGTATTTGGAAGGTATTGGGGGGTATTTTTGGAATTTTTGATATTTTTGGATATGGATGATCAGTTTGAGTGATGTGGAAATGTTTGGGATTGATTTTGGAGAATTTTGGGTAATTTGGAAATTTTTGAGAAATTTGGGCTATTCAGGGCTTTGGGTAGGTTGGCGGGTGTTGGGTCCCGGGGGTCAAAAATTGAAAATTTGGAAAATGGAAGATTAGGTGAATGTAAGTGGAATAAAATCATTTTTGTTGAGCCATGAAGCCATATCAAGCCCACATGAGCCATGAAGGGTCTCATTTGAGGCATTCACCATGTTGTTCCTAACCCTCTTGCCAAGGGCTTAGGGGTTAAGGACCATCCATGTGAATCACCTACATGAGTCAGGAGGTCAAGTCAGGTATGGGTGTGTTTTTAGGAGGTGTGTGAAGGTGTAGTGTGTAGGTGTAGTGTGTGTGCAAGTCAACCCTTCACCAGACCAGGCTACCCAGGGCAGTCCTAAGGCCAAAGAGTCCTATAGGAACTCATCCTTTAAACTTCCACATTTGATTTCAACCCTCTAGGTGATTAGGGGTCTACAGTCAAGTTTGTGGAGTTTGCAGGGAGTTAAGAAGTGGTTTAAAATTCTAGATGGTGGATCCCAATTCTAGTCCTCTAAGATAGTCCAAAGGAAAAGCCTAAGGCTAGATCCTAAGTACTAAAGAGAAGAAGAGAAGACCTCATCAAAAATGAGGTCAACAAATGGACCCCCAATAGGTGTGGTGAGCTGACGGAGCATACCGCACGTATTGGTGTTGACCGAAGCGATCAACAGAACCAACACAGATGTCCAAGTAACAAACTTAGGACGAAGTAGAAGAATTTCCGTCTGGGAGTGTCAAGTATATCTCTGGAACTGGAGATTCTTGAACTCTCGCTGGGGAGAGGAAAAGGAGGTGAATCCCAAATCACATGTTTTGAGAGAATTTCGATTTAGATTTTATTTTGTTTCATGTTTAAGTCATGATGTGTGAGTTTTAGATTTCAATTTGGAGTTTCAATTTAGATTGAAGTTTGCCAAGATTAATTTGAAGGAATTTGATTTGAAATGAAAATTGGAATTTTGAAGTTTTAGATGTAACATCTTCAACCCCAAAAGAAGATCGAATCGATTGGATTGGATCATTACAATGAGGAAAGATCTCAGAGTAATGCGGTATTGGATGTAAAATCCTTAACCTCAAGAGTTTGATTTGATGTATTTCGGTGCGATAGGAGAAGAATCCTAAAGCGGTGCGAGTCTCGGATGTAAAATCCTCGACCTCGGGAGTTTGAAATTGATGTATTTCAGTGCAGTAGGAAGAGAATCCTAAAGCAGTGCAGTCTTGGATGTAAAATCCTCGACCCAAAGGTTTAAATTTGATGTATTTCAGTGCGATAGGAAAAGAATCCTAAAGCAGTGCAGTCTTGGATGTAAAATCCTCGACCCAAAGTTTGAATTGATGTATTTCGGTGCAATAGGAAGAGAATCCTAAAGCCAGTGCAGTCTTGGATGTAAAATCCTCGACCCAAGAGTTTGAATTTGATGTATTTCAGTGCAGTAGGAAGAGAATCCTAAAGCAGTGCAGTCTTGGATGTAAAATCCTCGACCCAAAGGTTTGAATTGATGTATTTCAGTGCAGTAGGAAGAGAATCCTAAAGCAGTGCAGTCTTGGATGTAAAATCCTCGACCCAAGAGTTTGAATTTGATGTATTTCAGTGCAGTAGGGAAGAGAATCCTAAAGCGGTGCGGTCTTGGATGTAAAATCCTCGACCCAAAGGTTTGAATTGATGTATTTCAGTGCAGTAGGAAGAGAATCCTAAAGCAGTGCAGTCTTGGATGTAAAGTCCTCGACCCAAAGGTTTGAATTTGATGTATTTCAGTGCGATAGGAAAAGAATCCTAAAGCAGTGCAGTCTTGGATGTAGAATCCTCGACCCAAAAGTTTGAATTGATGTATTTCAGTGCGATAGGAAAAGAATCCTAAAGCAGTGCAGTCTTGGATGTAGAATCCTCGACCCAAGAGTTTGAATTTGATGTATTTCAGTGCAATAGGAAGAGAATCCTAAAGCAGTGCAGTCTTGGATGTAAAATCCTCGACCCAAAAGTTTGAATTTGATGTATTTCAGTGCGATAGGAAAAGAATCCTAAAGCAGTGCAGTCTTGGATGTAAAATCCTCGACCCAAGAGTTTGAATTTGATTGAGGTTTGATGTGAGATCTGGAAAGATCGAATTTGAGATTTGATAGAGATGAGTTTGAACTCGGAAAGATTGAATTTGAAATTTGATAAAGATTTGGAATCTGGAAAGATTGAATTTGAATTTTGATCGAGATTTGGAATCTGGAAAGATCGAATTTGAATTTTGATCGAGATTTGGAATCTGGAAAGATCGAATTTGGGGTTTGATAGAGATGAGATTTGAAATTTGGAAAGATTTGAATTTGAAATTTGAAATGATGAGTTTGAACTCGGTTGAAATTTGATTTAAGATTTGATTTGAAATTTGGAAGATCACATTTGAAATTTGATTGAGAATTTGATTTAACATTTATGTTGATTTTGTTTATCCTTTAATGATTCAAATTTTATTTTGTTGTTTATTTAATGTTCATGTGAATTTGGTGTTTGTCATTTTTTTTTAGATCCTCTTTTTTTTTAACGAAAGTTTTCTTCTGTTCTTTTTTCTTTCTCGTTCTTTGTTCGAAGTTCATTTAACTTTAACGGCGTTTCCCAACCAATTTGCACAAAAGAGGTGAAGGCCAAAAATGTGACATGGTCACTTTTATTCCAATCATACCGAAGATACATCGTACAACTTGATCCGGAATATATTTCATAAAATCCATGTAGACTCAAAACGGATCGTGTATGATCTTTGTCGATCCATCTAAAGAAGCATCCGTCAAAAGTCCATGTATCGAATAGTGAGATACATGGTCAATAACATCACCTTCCAAGCCATCCTTGGCAAGGATGCCGTATGGATGTACATTGGAGGTGTGATATTTTTCATGTAACTCACGACTCGTAAGGCCGGAGGCTCTCTAGCTCCGGGTCCGGGCCGGAAATGGTAAGGTATCTTTCGTCGTCCATCCTCCCGAACGTAGCTGAGATCCGCTTCATCGGTACTCCCGGTATGCAATGCTTGGCGATATCCGCTCCGTTACCCTTCGGTATCATGACGGAACCTACCGGTAGTGGTATCTTTATCGGCCCTCGGAACTCACCCGGGCTCTGCTATCCGGAGGTCGGATCCGAACATGATGTTACACTCGCTCGAAAAGAGAGCGTGCGAAAGGTCCGACAAAGTCATGGTGATCAATGTGTGGGGGTATACGATCACCCCGTTTGTAGATATTGATGATGCAGCTATTGGGTATGCGATCCGCCGGCATTACCCTCCATGTTATCAATCTCTTTACCATTCTCTTGATGACTAATGGCATCGGGTCCACTTGCCCATGACGGAGTATTCCCGGCGGGTTTCCTTCCTGTCCTCGGCAAAGTTGTAACGACATCCACATTGTATTGTGATTCTTCCTTTCCCCGGCATCCATCTCCGGGGCTACGAGTATGTGTTTTCCCTTAGGCGGCTCGCTCGGCCCATTCTTTTCAAATCCCGGATGCAATCCACGATTTGCTCGCTCGTCATACTACGAGAATACGTCCGTATGTAATTCGAGGCCCTCCAAGTATATTGATTCTTCTCGCCTCTAATCCTTTCGAAGTATTCAAAGGTTTTCTTTTCAACATTTTGCATTCTCTCCAGCTCGTATTCGGAATGATCTGCGGATGGCGAGGCCCGGTGACGTATTGTGGGATATAAGGTTCGATCCCTTCACGTTCTCCCCGCATACCTCGGCTCCTCGGGGATGATGTCCGTCGGGACATCCCCGGGGTTGCTTCGCAACAAGGTCATGCATCATTGGTGGTTCTATCCGGTGGCGTGGTAGCCTTCTTTCTTCGGGTCTTTGTGAGATTTCTCCGGTTCTTTTCGTCATCCTAGGAGCCGGCCTCCTTTCTTCCAGGTTCTCGGTGAACCGGTGTCCTTGAAGTGTATGCACCGACATTAGCAATCGCCTCGTCGTGCCGATCCGCGACTAGTTTTGTCAACATCTTACGGATACGGCGATTCTTATTTCTTCGTTGCGTTGCTTGTGAGAGTAGCTCTCCGAACTTCTTGAATCTCCGTGGGCGCGGCGCCGACAAGCTCGCCCTCTCGTCGTAGCGACTACGGACTTCATTTTCTTATCTTCTTCAATATTTGTCTTTCTTTTCTTGTTCTTCGGATTGGTGGCTTGGGCCACCCACTTTCATCACCGTATGTCCGGGCGAGTTCTTCTCGGTCAACCGGGACCCGAGTCACTTTCCTCGTATCGTAGGCCTCGCTGGTGCGAAATCCGAGTCAATCTCGATTATCGCTCCATCTTTCACCCTCTTTTCATCAAGTGCAAGGCTTACGCCATTCTTAAAGTTCAAGACCAACCGCCCGCTCGACATTTCCCCGCGAAGAGACAAGGAAAAGGATCGAGGGCCGTACTAAGAACAAGAACATCAAGAAAATGTTTATTAAAGACGTCTTGTTTTATTATTATTTTTATATTTTCAAACTTAACAGGAATGAAGTGGGATAAGATCAGGTAAGAGATTTTGATTTGGAAAAGAAAACAAGGAAAATTTTATTGTCAGGATTTTATTTATTTTGGCACATTTTATTATTTTTGGGTTCGGACCCAGTCATAAGTAATCACTTCACCCGTGCTTCTAGGGATGGAAAGTTCATTCCTTCGAAACATCAGGTAGCGTAATACTTTTTCAAGTATCGTCCATTGATCGGAAGCATATGTCGTTCTCCTTGGCAATTCACTAGGCCGGTAGGAGCCTCCCGAGTAGACTCGCCTCAACTACAAATGGTCCTTCCCAAGTGGGTTCAAATTTTCCTCCTATCTTGCGGTGTGCAAGAATAGGTCTTTGAGAACGAGAACTAGATCACCAACTTTGAAGGTTCTTGGGCGGACCAGTTTGTCATGGGCTCGAATCATCTTAGCTTGGTATAGTTCTAGATTCTGTTGTGCTGCAAGTCTTTTCCCTTCCAGGCTTTCTAATTCTTCGAGTCATAATTTGGCGTTTTCTTCTGTTGTGATTTTATTTGCAACTGCAATTCTGAGTGAAGGAAGCTGAACCTCTAAAGGTAACACTTGCCTCGGACCCATACACCAGAGCGTAAGGTGTAGCTTGAGTAGGAGTTCTGAAGGTTGTCCGGTAGGCCCATAAGGCTTCTAACAACTTCTCGTGCCAATTTCTCTTATTATCGTCCAAGGTCTTCTTTAAAATTTGAACGAGAGTTTTATTAAAAGCTTCAGCAAGGCCGTTTGCTCTTGGGTAGTAAATTGTTGAATATCGCCGATCGATTCCGTGTCTCACGACAAAATTGTTGATTTGTGTGCTTCGAATGTCGACCCATTATCCGAGATGATTCGCGCGGCACTCCGAAACGGTAGACAACTTGGTTCTTGAAAAATTGTAGCACGTGATGTGCTTTCACTTCTCTAAGTGGAGCTGCCTCGCCCACTTGGAAAAGTAATCAGTAGTCGCAAGAATGAAGCGATGTCCTTTTGACGACGGCGGTTCTATTGGACCCACTATATCCGTGCCCCAACATTCAAATGGCCACGATGCAATTGTCGGATGTAGCACATTTGGAGGTTGGTGTAGAACCACTCCGTGCACTTGGCACCGGTGACGGCTCTTGGCGATTTTCATGCGATCGGTCATCATCGAGGGCAGTAGTACCCTAGTCTTTTAATTTTCATTTTCATCTTTGGACCCGACTGGTGAGCGCCACAGAGTCCTGAATGCACCTCTTTAACAATTTCACGGGTTTCGGACCCACTTAGGCACCTTAGCCACATTTGATCAAAAGACCTTCTGTATAATGTGTTGTTTATTAATGCGTAGGACAGAGTTCTTTTCTTGATCTGATGGGCTAACGACCTATTGTCTGGTAGTTTTCTCGTTTGCGAGTAATCCATCAATGGTCGTCGCCAATCTTCCGTGTTTTTCGTCACTCGCTCGCAATTGATTCTTCTTCCTTTTCCGATTTGTGTATCGTGTCAATGTCAAGCCGTGATAGGACCCGGCGTCCGTGAACCGACACTTCCATCGATTCATCTTGCAAACGGCAAATTCTTTTGCGAGACGAGCTAGCGCATCTCGCTAAAGCGTTTTCTCTTGGGAATTTTGTAGATTGTCACATTTGGAATCTGTTCCAACAGCTGTATGGCGTACTGGAAGTATTGCTCGAGTCTCGGTTTTGAAATTCTGTATTGTCCGGCGATCTGTTGAATGATTAACTGTGAATCCCCGTAGATGTTGATGTCTGTTATCCCCATTTGAATGGTTAATTCGAGTCCCGTTATGAGGGCTTCGTATTCCGCTTCGTTGTTTGTACATGGTTCTGTCAAGTGGTAGGAGTATCTTAACATCCCCCGCTCCGGTGTTATAAAGATTAGTCCGATTCCCGCCTTCACGGGCACTATCACTTGCGATTCTTCGTCTTTGTGTGCTGAAGATGCTCCGTCGAAATATAATTCCCAACGTCGATCATCAAGGTCTTCTAAGCTCATTATTTGTTCGTCTGGCAAGTCGTCATTAAGAGGAGATTCTGCCGGCAAAGGGTGTGCTGCGAGGAAATCTGCTAGGACTTGTCCCTTTACGGCACGAAGAGGCACGAAAGTTATATCGAATTGCAATAATATCATTGACCATCTGGCAAGTCTGTCGGAAAGTGTTGGACGAGTCATCAAGTATTGCAATGGATTAAACTTCGAGATTAGGTTGACCTTATGAGAAAGCATGTAGTGCCCGAGCTTTTGAGCGGCGAAGATCGGGGCCAAACAATGCTTTTCAATTGCGGGATACCTTATTTCCGCCGAGCGAGAAACGACGGCTTAAGTAGTAAAGAGCATTTTCTTTACCCTCATCATTGACCTGGGCTAACAGGGCTCCGAGAGAGTCTTCTAAAGCCGCGGTATAAAGTATTAGCGGTCTACCTGAGACTGGGGCTGCTAAGACAGGAGGTGTCATTAAGTATTGTTTAATGTCCTCGAAGGCCTTCTAGCATTTCTCTTCCCAAATAAATTTGGCGTCCTTTTTAACTAGTGCCGAGAAAGGTCGACACCTACCCGACAGGTTCGAGATAAAGCGTCGAAGATATGCCGACTTCCCTTGAAAAGATCGTAGTTGTTTTAAGGTTTTGGGAGGCGGCATTTCTAAGATAGCTTTAATCTTCTCCGGTCGATTTCAATTCCACGATGTCGGACAACGAATCCTAAGATTTCCCGGAGGTGACGCCGAAGGCGCATTTTAAGGGATTCATCTTAAGGTTAAATTGTCTTAATCGTTCGAAAACAATTCTCAAATCATACAAATGGTTGTCCTTTACTTTGCTTTTGATGACCACATCGTCCACATAGCATTCGACTTGATTGTGGATGAGATCATCAAAAATTCTTGTCATTGCTCTTTGGTAGGTTGCTCCTGCGTTCTTCAATCCGAATGGCATCACTGTGTAGCAAAATACTCCGATCGGCGTTCTGAATGCTGTAAGTTTTTTCATCTTCTGGAGCCATTTTTATTTGGTTGTATCCTGAAGATCCATCCATGAACGAGAATATTTCGTGTGTTGAAGCGATGTCGATCATTAATTCTGGGATTGGTAGAGGGAATTCATCTTTTGGACATGCCTTGTTTAAATCTCTCGAAATCCACACAAATTCCGATCCGACCATTCTTCTTCCCGACTGGTACCACGTTAGCTAACCAAGTCGGGTATTGTTCTTCACGGACAAATTTAGCGTCTATTAGCTTTTTAACTTCAGCTATGACTTGTTGTTCGATTTCTAGACGCATTCTTCCGGGACCTTGTCCGACCGGAACAGGTAGGGTCCACTCCTAGTTTATGGATCGCGACCTCCGGAGCTAAACTCGGCATCTCATCGTAGTTCCAAGCAAAACGAGTCTTTAAATTCCATTAATAACTCGATTATTTCTTCGAGTCTTCTTTATTGAGTAAGGAGCTAACAAAGGTAGGTCTAGGCTCTTCGCTAGTACCTAAGTTAACTTCTATTAACTCATCTATTGTAGATTTGATTTCTTCTTCGAATTCGGTGGAGCGTCTCCAATTTGCAAATCTTCGAGTTCTTCTGTAGTTTCCATGCAGTTTTCATTAGATTCGCAGGTGACAACCAAGCAAAATTCAGTATCGTCAACTGATCCTACTGTGCCGAATCCGAGACCATGCTTTGAGTTGGGTGGACGACCGGAGTTATTCCATAAATTTTCAAAATGTTGTGATTGACCTTTTGTCCACTGTCGAGGTAAGAAACCACGTTGAATTAAATTTTGAACACAGGGAGAGTACCACTCAAAAGGCAATTCCATTAATTCTGATGAAGTAGCATCTTCACATTGTACATTATTTTCAGTTTTGGAGGAAGAAGCACCACGGTAGAATTTGATTGGTTTTGCACCACCGCTACGTACCTCTTTGACCTCCATACCCTCGATCTTATTAGAATGGATCGGGGTCAGGGTCATAGTATGTACATAGTGGTTAATCTTCTCGTACATCGATTTGTATTCTTTATTCTTCTCATCTTCGAGGGAGATTCTGAATTGCGGCTTCTTTCGACTTATTGTCGCTGCTTCTTGTTTGATTTCTCTTTCTTCTTCAGAACTATCTTCCCAATCGACATTGATGGTTGGTTTCCTCTGTCCAATCGTCCTAACGTCTCTACCACGACCTCGTCCCCGGCCTCGACCTCGGATGCGAGTTGTGGAGAAACCTTCACCATCTCGCCGTAAGGGAGTGGTGAGTGACTGTTGGACTAGAACTTCGGGTTCTTCGTTGTCCCGAACTTTCTTTGCTTCATTTGTTATAGTATCTCCGGAGAAGATCGTTTTCTTCGGCGGTGCATAATAAGCCGCATCCTCGTGGATTCCAATTTCATGTACGGAGAATGGTTGTAAGTCACCTTTGATGCACTCGTTCTCCTCCATCGTAGTACTTGATGCATCGATGTAGAGATGATGGTACCATCCCGTTTTCATGTATCCATGGTCGGCCCGGTAGAGCGTTGAACGATGTTTCTGAATCAATTATGTGAAATTTCGCGGTTGTCTTTGCTAAGTCACCGGTCTTCATCAGTAGTGTTATTGAGCCGAGGGCTCTTTCTCCTTTCTGGTTGAATCCTCTTAATAACATTTTGTCCGCCTCGAGCTCGCGGGCATCAATTTCCAAGTATGCTAGCGTTCGAAGATTCATTATATTGATTGATGCTCCTGGATCTACCAATACTCTGGAGAGTGTAAATTTTCCGATTGTAACTGAAATGTACAACGGTCGGTTGTGATCTGCTGTTCCAAGTAGTAGGTCGTCGTCTGTGAAGGTAACACCTCGTTGTTCCTTTAACGAGCAAACCTCATCTAAGGACTCTCCGGCCATTTGAGCTAAGCAAATTTCTGGATCAAGTAAGGCCTTGATCGAGCTTCTCTCATCTCCTTTGATAAGATGAGAGCGTCGTAGATGCTCGGTTTGGTCGGTAGTTTCCTAAGATGGGCTAGCACGTTGTAGTCCACTTTGTTTTCATGTGTCTCTCGCTTCTTCTCGAATGGGTATTTCTTCTGCCGGGGTTGGTTCTTCCCGAACAACCACACGCTTCCCTTTGTCTTTTGGACCCATTCTCGGAGGTAGAACTTTTCCACTCCTTAAGTTGACTTCGTAATTTCTTCGAATCTATTGTTGAGCTCGCCGGTGTCTCTTCTTGAATCGGAATGACGGGCTCTTCCGGATTAGCTTCGAGTCCGAAGGCTCTAACTCTATCGTGATCGGAGCTCCTCGAAACTCGCGAGATAGATTCGTTGCTTGTTGAACTCTCGTAGCCTCCTTGATGGATGTCTTCTTTGTTATTTTGCTTGTCGAGATCGTGTATGATTTGAGAATTGTCGTTGGTATCGAAATCGATATCCGGATTATCGTTAGTTACGTAATCGTTAGAAACGATCAAAACGTAGCCAACGCCATCACCCTTATCATTATATGATCCCACCGAAGTGAGCGAGATAATCATACGAGTCGGGGGTTCGAGGGATTTCTCCCCGAATCGGAAACAACTATCCTAGGATAAGCGGCCCCTAGTCTAGCCTTAGGTGCCTCGGTCTTCTCTTCTTCGTCAATTTTCTTCTTCTCTTCGATCGTCTCCGTTGAGGTGGTTCTTCTATCGCAAGTGATAGTACCGGCTTAACGGGTTTCAAACTACGAATTGAAGCTCGTACCGAAGCGGTCCGGATGCTCGTCTAAAATCTTTTCGAAGACCTCGTCCAAGCGGTAGTCCATCCATCGTCGGTCGTATAGGGATCTATCGGAATGATGGGATCAGTCGAGACAACATTGACGGAACCTCCTTTCTGGGGTTCCTTCATGTACTCCTTCGGGATCGTTATATTCCCTTTCCGCAGGTTGTCATTGAGCCAACTTTTGAAGGTAATGCAATCTTCTATTTTGTGTCCAAGCATTTGGTGGTAAGGGCAAAAGTTGGGATCACCCTTCTTGTTGACTTCCTCTGGTCTTTTAGGCTCTGGCGAGTGGAAATCCGGAGTCTTCATCGGATCGCGGAACATTTTTGGCACTGCTTCATTCTTGAACGGATATTCTCTGCTCAAAAGCTCTCTTAATGTACGTTGCGGACGAGACGGTTGTTCATACTGTGGAGATGACTGATAGCTGGGCCGGGGTTGCTGGTAATTCTATTGTGGTTGTTGCGGCCGTTCTGGTGGTATTTGCATCGGTTGCTTGCCTTTGTCAACTCCTGCAACGATCCCGGATTTCTTTTCAAAAGTCTTTACAGGCTTTTGTTTATCTGTCTTGTCGGTGAAACTTAATTGCTTTGCCTCCTCTTGCAAGCTTCCGGCCTTGCTTAACAACTTCTCGAAAGTCTTAATAGTAAATTCCTTGAGGAGAAGTGCTATCGGGCCATGGATGCTTTTTAGCAAAATGCCGACTGCATGCTGTTCTTGCAGCTGTGGCTCACACTTCATGCTTAAGTTCCTCCATCGAAGTATGTAATCCACCAAAGTTTCATTCGGCTTTTGCTTCTCTACCACTAAATCACCTATAGTGATGTGGTGCTGAGCTCCGGCGAATCGCTTGATGAAGAGGTTCTCTAGCTCTGAGAATGTCTTTACCGAACCGTTTGGTAATTCTGCATACCAGTCGAAGGCGATTCCTGACGGACTGCCGACGAACTGTCGGAAGAGTAATGCATCGCTCCCGCCGGCATTGCAACAAGCCGGCACGAAAGTGTGCCACATGCTCGTCGGGGTTCCTGGTTCCGTCGAAGGTCTTGAACGGAGGTGGTACGAAGCCTTTCGGGTATCGGACAGCGTCGAATTCTTCGGGGTAAGGTCTACCCGTCCGAATGGATGTCCCGCTCTTTGATTGTGCTAAGGCTTCTCGCACCTGCTGTTCCACCAAGTTCTTGATATCCTTTTCAGGAATCATACTTTGTGTTGTATCCTTTTTCAGCTGATCATCCCCATTGACGGACGTAATCTCCTTTCCTCCGTCTACAATGTGAATAACCTCCGGGGGTGTTTCCCTTTGTGGTTGTACTTGACTCTGGAGAGTGGCCAGAGCTACGGCCATCTCTTCCATCCTTTTCGCCATTTGAGCGATCGTGTCGTCTTTCTCTTGAAGCTGTCTTCTCATCAATTCTGGCTCCTCTCTTTCTGCGGCTGCAGGAGCACCTTGCGAAGCTGATGAAGCTCGTGTCTCAACCATGTTGATTTCTGCGTATTCGTCGTCCATGAATTCCGATGAATCAATCTCGTCTCCGAACTTTTCTTCTCTTTCTTTTGCCAATCGTCGGATATCGGTTCTCAACTTTTCCATGGCATCTTCTAGCGGGGCTTTCGTGTGTCTTCGTAGTTGTCGTGCGATAACTGCCGGGTCCCCTTCTCACGAGTCCCCTTCATCGCGGTAGCACTTTCTTCGATTCAAGTCTCCCGGCGAGACTTTCTTTCTCGAGCTGTCGTTTCAATCTCAACCGCCCGGTAGTGGGACGCCATACCATCCTTCGGCGCGCGAAGGTCTGGGACCGGATGGTCCGCTCGGCCAAATGCCGGAAGGTGGTATCCTCCTTAATCCGTAATCCCGAGACGACAACGGGCGGACTAGCCTTCATTCTTTTACTTGGCTTTTCCGCCATGATGGCGGGTTCTACTCGGGGCCCAAGACGGGATTTGGTCGGCACCCGCCTTATCCTTCGTAGAATTTCGATACGGGGCGGTTTTCCTTCTTCGCTAACTTTTCTACCAAAGTTTGCGGTCGAGCAAACGGCGTAGTTCTAGTTCTTTTCTTGCGGCTATCGTTGTAATATGCGGGCCGTGGTAATGTGGCGAGCAATCTTGCGAATATTTTCTTCATCTTCTCGCGGCGGAGAGGGGATGAAACCCGCTTCCTCCCAACGAGTGGTATGTATTCGAGCGGCGGTGTATATTACGGCGAGTTCGGAATTTCTTCTAGGAAAGCAATTTCAGCAGCCACCGGCTTCTTTAGCGATCCTTCTATTTCTATTTCTTCTGCGGGTCTTTGTTAGTGACGGAATTCTTGAACTGGACCCGATCTCGAAAACGAAGGTCTTACGGGAAGATCTGTACCCTCCACGGTAACAGGTCCATCATAATTCTGGATTTCTTTCCCCTTAGATTTGGCAAAAGTCGGGGCAGGTGCAGAAACAACTAGACCAGTGGGGGTAGAAAGAACAGTCCTCCTGTGGACATCGGTATTCCTCTTAGTCGGGATCCTTTGCAGAGGAGGGAATTCTTGGGTTGACCTAAGGTTGAACTCAAGCAGCGGCTCTTCAGCTTCAGATACCTTGTTCATCAGTGCGAAAAGGGAGACGTCGGTGATCTTGACGTTCGTGTTTTCAAATCCTTGTCCAAATCGGATGATTCCATTGTCGGGCAAGCTCATCCTTATAGACAGCGAGGTCCAGTCCGTTGGTGAAGGAGAAAATCAGTTTTGGGGCTTCCATTTATGCAGGGTAGATTCTGGTTGTCAGTCCCAAGTTATGCTTCTTTTCTTTAAGACGAAAAGAAAGGAATTGAAAAGAGTCCGAACTCATTCATGTTCATGTATTTATAAGAAGGAATCACTTATTAAAAGAATCACTTATTAGAGGGTTTGTTTATTTAGAACGGAGTGTTCAAAGGTGTAGAGAAGGTAAGGAATCGAATCGGAGTTGGAAGGGAAAAGAGAGTCTTAAGCAAAACTTCTCGACCCGAAGGATCACTCCTAAACTAACACCTATCGGGGTCCACCCCACCTCAGAAATGAGGTAAAAGGATCTCGGAACCTCTCTGTTTATGGGTGTCTAAACAGTGGCTCCTAAATCCGAGAGAATGTTGGTTATACTTGTTCAAGGTAGAAATGAACATAGTATCCAACGGAAAGAAGGGTAGTTTGACCCACAAGGGATATGGATACACTACCGATTTTTGAAAGCAGAATTATTTGATTAAGATGGAGAGAGGAACTACTCCCCAGCGGAGTCGCCAGAAGTTTGTCGGCATATTTTTAGGTTGAGTGTTGTATATTTTTTTTAAAAGGGGTCGCCTACAGAAGTTGTCGGTGAATTTTAAATTTAATTTAAATATATATATAATTTAGAAAGTAGTATTTGATTTTGAAAATAATTTTAAATTTGAAGATTTTAAGATATGAAATCAAACCGATCTCACATCCCAAATAGTTTATATAAACGAGCACCGCACCGCAAACCGTGTATCTATCCCTAAGGATAAACACACCTTGCTTGACGGTGGGGCTCGGTTAAATAAACTAGAAGATTTGTGACATCCGTTTGGTCCGCGAACCAATTTTATAAGCCGACAAATTCCCTCGCTTAATATGAAAACATTAAACGGGGTTTATATTACTCGGGTTCTTTAAAATTCCCTATAAGGGCAAGCCCCTATAGTTAATTACATCTTAAGTGACGGGATCACCTAAGAAAACTCTCGATAATAATCAATAATTCTCGCTCTCAAGAATTTCAAAGTTTAAGTTTTCAAAGGATTGAATTTTGGAAATTTCAATAGGGAATGGATCAAATTTAGAACATTTTTATTTTGGGAATTCAAAGGAAGAAAAGTAGGAGAGATCACGGATTCGAAGCGGACTTCGGTAATCTCCCGACTATCCTATTCTTTGGCTTGGATTTAGGAAAGTCCTAATGTTTATTTAATGTTTTAATCTTGCCAATTTAGTTAATTAGGGCTTATATTTATATGATAGAATCATACAAATTGCCTAGAAGATATGAGGGTTTATGTCGTATCGGACGACTACCTCGGAATCCTAAGACCGGTTAGGGCTTAATTTGCAATGCAAATGCCTAACGAAGAGTTGAGGATTTATGTTGCACTAGGCAAACTACCTCGAAGTCCTATGGCTTTGTTATTTAATTCTAAGAGAGTTTTGCTGAAGTAGGTTCAAGTTTTGCTGACGACGATGGCCGTGCTGCCCACCATGCTCCGAGCTCCTTGTTGTTGCAGAGGTTTAGTTTTAGAAATCATAAATCAAGAGATGAGAGAAGTGTTCTGGTTTAGAGAAGTCTTAATTTCCAAGTGTTTTTTGTGTTTTAATTAAAACGAGATCTTAAAGTTGATTAAACGAACCGATTAAGATCCCACGGTTCCGTCATCCCGGCACCGTTATTTTCATCGAATTCACTTAGTCCAGTATGAATTTGCTAAACTCAACTAAATGAGTTCCGCACTTTCATTTAGACCGTGGGAAATCCCGTTAAGCAACACGTGGGTTACATCATCCGAGGTATTCCCGATCATTCAATGAGACGTTTTAATTTAGTTGTAGTTGTAGTTTTGTTGTTCGTTTGTGATTAAATTTTGAGTTTGTCTTATATTTTGAAATGTTGTGGAGGTGAATTTTATCTCGTAGTGTCTTTTAATTTAGTTATGGGTTTCAGTTTTGGTTTCTGTCCTAAAGGTGTCGGTTTTCATGCAACTCGTTGTTTTATCATGCAAGAAAAATAAGTGCGATGCGATTAAATAAATTGCAATAAAATAAAAGCGTACTACCTGGAGGATCTTCCCGTCATCCCAAGCCGCACTTAAAATACAATTTAGAGCATTTAAGCATTCATAGCAATTTCCTAGGTAAAGCTAAGGGAAAGGTTTATGGTTTTCTACCAAATTCCTAATCCTACAGCTAGTCGTTTCCTATGACGTCTAGGTTCTTTGTGTTTTTAGTTTGAAGACGATTTTCTTCATCAAAGAACAAATTAAGTTCAATTGTTCTTATCAACATCCTATCATATTGAGGAAGTGCTTAGGAGAGATCCCAAACATCTTTTCAATATTTCTAGGATTGTTTTAAGTCCAAATGAATTTAATTGTGTAAATGAATCGATCGTCCGAGGTTTTCAAGTTTTGTTAACTTGCTCGGTGAACTAGGACATTTGAATGTCCTATAAGTGAAGTAACATTTCATTTTAATGTTCTATTTAGGAGTTATGATAACTAAAGCTCCTAAGGGCAAAATGATATTTAATGATTTGTGATTCAAATTTAAGTTCAAATTAATGATTTAAGTTTGGAATAGTGTTCAAGTTATTTTAGATTTATTTCTTCATGTCTTAAATGAGGTTATTTAATTCAATTTAATTTAATTTAATTTATTTTAATTTAATTTAATTCGATTTAATTTAGTTTGATTTGATTTAATTTAATTCAATTTAATTTAGTTTGTTTGATTTAATTTCTTAATTTAATTTTAATTTAATTTTAATTTAATTTAATTTAATTTAACTTAATTTAATTTATTTATTTAATTTTAATTAATTTATTTAATTTTATTTAATTTAATTTAATTTAATTTAATTTAATTTAATGTATTTAATTCATTTAATTTAATTTAATTTGTTTATTTAATTTAATTTAATTTTAATTTAATTTAATTTAATTTAATTGAAATTTTTGAAAGAGTTTAATGATTTAATTTTAGTTTAATGATTAAGTCTTTTAATATTTTAAATTTGAGTTATCATTTTAATTAAGAGTTGAATATTAATGAGATGATTAATTTAGGGATTTTTAAATTAAAGAATAAACCTCTTCCTAATAATATCCCTTATTTTAATAATTCCAATTTTATTATTCTTCCAAATTCAATTAATTATTTAATTAAAGTTTAATCATTTTAAAATGCTTAATGGGTTTCTACCCTTTAATTATTAAATTTCAATCATCCAAATCAGATTAGGATCAAATATTTTACTTGTTAATTTTTATTAAACCTAAAGTTTTAATTAAGGGTTAAAATTTTAATTACCATTTTGCCCTTCAAGCCTAATAATTTCATAACTCACTAAATTGAACTCAAATGAACTTGAAATTTTTATGTGACTTCACTCATATGTCAATAAAGACATGAGAGGAGAAAATGTGATTTTTCTGTATTTAATTTATTTATATAATTATTTTTTGTAGAAAAGAGAAATTTCCAAGGAAAATTCAATAACATGACCAAGGGAAAGTTTCTGTCCTTAAGAAAATTAGGGGACATTCCTAATGACCAGAGGACCACTTGGACCAAATTTTGTAATTTTTTGAATTATATTTTATTTATTAGAATTATTTTAAGTTCTAGAGTATTAATTAATTTAAAAATAAAATAAATGTTGAAAAATAAATTTTATAATTTTTAAAATTCTCTCTGATATCAAGGATTCCAGAGAACCAAACTTTGCAATTTTCTGATTTTTCTTTGATTTATTATAATTATTTTGGTGAAAATGCTAGAAAATACATTTTTTTAATTTAAAATTACCCTAGAGCTTTAAAAATTAATATCTCACTAAATAGACTTAGGAAAAATATGGGACTTGTTCCCAAGTGATTAAAATTCAAAATATAACATTTTAGTGAATTTTATTATTTTTGTGATTTTTATTATTTTTTAATTATTAAAAAAATATTAAAATAATATTAAAAATCAACTTTTTTAGAAAATTGAATTTTTAATTTTCTTAAACTCCCCTGATATCAGAGAGACTCCAAAACCAATTTGGTGAATTTTTGAAAGATATTTGGAAAGTTATGAATTTTTAAAATTTAAAATGACTAAGTGGCTTAATTAACCCAATTAGTGGGGCTAACCAAGTCCAATTGACCTCAAATTTTTTTGATGGGTTCCTCTGATCCTAAAGGTCGAGTGGAGAATTGATTTCAAGTCAATTTGATCTATGGTTAACTCTAATTAATTAGAGATCTATTTTGGGTATTTAAGCCAATTAGGGTTAATCTGAGTGAATTAACTCAAATCCTATTTTTCCTAGTGGTTCTCTGGTCATATGGAACATCACCAAATTTTCCTAGAATTTATTTCACAACATGCTAATTTTTGAAATTAAAATACTTAA
This sequence comes from Papilionanthe hookeriana x Papilionanthe teres, assembly GCA_022702705.1. NCBI lineage: Eukaryota > Viridiplantae > Streptophyta > Magnoliopsida > Asparagales > Orchidaceae > Papilionanthe > Papilionanthe hookeriana x Papilionanthe teres. Next base: position 134,097,480 of record CM040425.1, on the reverse strand, counting down.
AACAGCAACATGCATTTGAAAAATCAATAACTTTTCACGAGATGGCCTCCGACCTTGGAAAATTCAGGGAATGTTCCCAAATTCAGAAGGCTTCAAAAGCCCTATGGTCTCATGCCATGGTGAATTGTATGAATGCATGGAGAATTAAATGTATGCAGAGAGTAAATAAATTATTAAAAATAAAATACTTGATGAAATTAAATGATTTCTTTTCCACATTATTCTCCTCCGTTCACTGAGTAAGAGGGTATTTTTCTTTTATTTTTCCGATTTTTCTACACAAAGTTATGAATTTTCCAAGTTTAGGGAATTAAATAAATAGAAAATACCCCTAATTTTCTACTTATCCACGCGGCGCCGCCGCATCCTTAGCCTCTCCGAAGCGGTACGTGTCGCGCCGTGATTGGGCGCCGCCATCCGAGTCGGCCGTCCCGGGACCCGCAGTTCACGTAACGTTCTGCGGTCCGGCGCAATTCGATCCGTCCGCTCGATACACGCGCGATCCAACGGCTCTTGGTCATCGTCTACGACTGGTGTGCACCCGTGACCGTCAACCTTCTAACCCTAATTTCTCACTCGATTCTCAATGGATTTTCGTGTTCTTATGCTCTATGGATTCGTCTTGAAGAGACGAACACATCCATACGGTAAACATGCATTGAAATTTACTCAAATGAAATGGAGAATCTCTCGTAAGCTCGGGAAGAAGAATGAGTTCATACCTTTGCTCGGAGAAGTGAAGCTTCGATCCGAGAGTTGTTGCACCTTCGACCGGATCCTAGCAAGCTCCAGCATGAAGTCTCCTGGTCCGGTGAATTGTCTAGGTTGGACTTCGACCACGAGTCGATCACAAAGCTTGGAGTCCGGAGCAACCGGGTGGCCTCGGAGATGGGGCTTTTATCGGTGGACACCTTCCCTTGGTCCGGTGAAGGTGTAGAGACAATCAATTTGGGGATTGGCTCACCTGTGGAGGAGTGTCCTGGTTTTGGGCTTGGATTTCAACTCGAAATTGAGCTCGCAGAGAAGAAATGGCAGGGGGATCTCACTCGGGGATCAAGTGCTCCGTGTATGAGGAGGGGTCCGGAACAATTTTGGCGAGTTTTGGCAAGGTTTTTGCAACTCTCTTCTCATGGCCGTGAGGGGTGGTGTTTAAATAGGCATGGTCGGAGGGCCTCCCGGGGGGAGTTAGGGCTTGGGATCGGCTGCTTCGGTGAGGAGAAGAACGGCCATGGTGACCACTAGGCATGGGGCAGCTCGAGCAAGGGAGAATTTCAATGTTGGCTCACTCCCAAGGTCTCGGTCATGGCGTTTTCCGACGACCGGGTGGCCGGCGGCTGAGCATGGGTCACCCTCGAGGTCGGGTGGGTCGAGGTCTGGAGGCTTGTGCGATCAATTAAGCATTGGCCATGTGTAAAGGGTTTGAATCAAAGTGGAATGGGAAAGGGCTAGTTTTGGGTCTAAATGGGTCAACCCTTGGTTTTGGGTTAGGTTCACCCTCCAAGGCCAATTTGGGCTGAAGGGAAAGTCACTTGGATCAGCTTGATTAGTGGGGTCAAGTCACAATCCAAGTACAATTAAGCTTAAGCAAGAGTTAGGGGAGACATGGGAGTGGTTAATTACTCTTAAGAGAATCATTAAAGGGTCCCCTCCTCTTGCCATTTTGGGTATGGTGAAGTGTCCAAGGCTTTCATGGCTCACATGTGGCTCATGCATGGCTTCATGGCTCACCTTTGGCTTGGGGAAAGCTTGGTCAATTTCATGAAAATGGATTTTAGGAATATTTTGGTATTTTTGGGCAATTTGGCATGGTACTTGATTTAGATTTATTTGATGATGGAATTGAAACTTAGGGAATGATTTTCATCAAATGGATGACAAATGAAAATGTCATATGGGCTTTAGAATCAATTTTGGGCTCATTGAAATGGTTTTAGATGGGCTTTTAAATGGTTTAGGAAAGTGGGCTTTTGAATTTTAAAATGGATTTTTGGGATGAAATTTTGGTAAAGGCTTGGGCCAAATAATTGTTGAGTTTGGTTTAGGGATGCTTCATGAGTGGTTTGAAACAAATTTGAGGTGATTTGGGTTTGAATTGGGTTGGATATGGGCTTTTTGGTAAAGAGGCTAAGGTGGGCCAAAATGGGCTACCATGGGCCAAAGTTAGGCTAGAGTTGAAATTGATGTAAAATTAATGTTGGGAAATGTTTATGGAAGTGTCTCAAAGAGGTTTTGGCTTTGGTTGGGTTTTGATTTTAGGATTTGGGCTCATTTGGGCTAGGTTTAGGTTTAGGTCAAAATTGGGCTTTTTGATTTTGGGTTGAATTTGAGTGGGGTTTGGATCAAAGTTTTGGGCAAATCATGTTAGTGTTTTGTTTATGGGGATGTCAAGGAAGGTTTAGAAAAGATTTGGGGTTAATTGGAGTTGAATTGGGTGAGTTTGGGTTAGGTTTGGGTCATAGGTCCAAATTGGGCTTTAAGGCCAAAAGTGAAATTGGATCCCAATGCCAATCAAATTGGGCTTGTATTTGGTCTAGATTGGTGTTGGGGATGTTGAATTGAAGTTTAGAATTGAATTGGACCAAAATTTGGATCAATTGGGTAGATTTGGTTTGACATTGGGTTTACTTTGGGTTAAAATGGGTCAAATTGGGGGTTTTGATAAAAGTGAGGTAAATTGACAAAATTGGCCCATGGTGTAGTTGAACAAAATGAAATTGGGAATATTTGGGATTTTCTGGAATTTTCTGGGAATTTTCTGAATTTTTGGATTTTTGGGTCAAAAGGGGTATTTTGGGTATTTGGAAGGTATTGGGGGTATTTTTGGAATTTTTGATATTTTTGGATATGGATGATCAGTTTGAGTGATGTGGAAATGTTTGGGATTGATTTTGGAGAATTTTGGGTAATTTGGAAATTTTTGAGAAATTTGAGCTATTCGAGGCTTTGGGTAGATTGGCGGGTGTTGGGTCCCGGGGGTCAAAAATTGAAAATTTGGAAAATGGAAGATTAGGTGAATGTAAGTGGAATAAAATCATTTTTGTTGAGCCATGAAGCCATATCAAGCCCACATGAGCCATGAAGGGTCTCATTTGAGGCATTCACCATGTTGTTCCTAACCCTCTTAGCCAAGGGCTTAGGGGTTAAGGACCATCCATGTGAATCACCTACATGAGTCAGGAGGTCAAGTCAGGTATGGGTGTGTTTTTAGGAGGTGTGTGAAGGTGTAGTGTGTAGGTGTAGTGTGTGTGCAAGTCAACCCTTCACCGCACCGAGCTACCTGTGGCGATCCTAAGGCCAAAGAGTCCTATAGGAACTCATCCTTTAAACTTCCACATTTGATTTCAACCCTCTAGGTGATTAGGGGTCTACGATCAAGTTTGTGGAGTTTGCGGGGAGTTAAGAAGTGGTTTAAAATTCTAGATGGTGGATCCCAATTCTAGTCCTCTAAGATAGTCAAAGGAAAAGCCTAAGGCTAGATCCTAAGTACTAAAGAGAAGAAGAGAAGACCTCATCAAAAATGAGGTCAACAAAGATATCCATTAAATAACTCTTTAGCACTATCACTAATGAACTTACTTTTGTCAGAATATTGCTTCTTCTTCATCTCATTCTCCCAGGAAGACATGATGCACTCAAAATTCTCTTCTTAAGACTTCATAAATGAAAATAGGAATTGGGGCAAGTGTTTCCCTTAAGTCAGGTCCTTTTTTATAGACTTGGGAAATGTTAGAACAGCCCCAAGACGTTTAGAAACTCCAAAATAACTCCCAAAACTTCTCCCCCATGATCTATGCTTCTAGAATCTCATTTTTCACATTTTTTTATAACTGCGGTGCCTAAGCGTCAACTAGTCAGCACTTAGCCACCAGTGCACAACTTAGCACAGGTCTGCTAAGTGTCCAAATTTTCATTCTGACTTCTCTAAATCATCAATTAAGGTCAAATAAACTCTACTTAAGTTTAAAAACTTCAAATTACTATCACTAAAAATATAAAAACAAACCAAACAAAGAAAACGAAACACACTAAACAAACATAAAGCAAAGCACACCGATAAATATGGGTTGCATCCCACAAAGCGTTTGTTTTAACGTCTTCAGCCTAGTATACCCAGAACTCATTCCGAGTGACCCAACATCAAATTCTCATCAGATTTAGATTTATTGACTGAAAAATATGGTTTTAGTCTATGTTCGTTAACTTTAAATATTTTTCCAGTCTTAGGGTCTTGAATATCTACAGCTCCATAAGAATAAACTTTTATCACATTATATGGACCCATCCACCTGGACTTAAGTTTTCCAGAAAATATTCTTAATCTAGAATACAACAAAACTTGTTGTCCTGGTACAATATTTTTGGTAAGAATCTTCCGATCATGCCATAACTTTATCTTTTCCTTATAAATCTTAACATTTTCATAAGATTCATTCCTTATTTCCTCAAGCTCATTCAATTGCAATAATCTCTTTTCAGCAAAGATCTTTCAAATTATAATTGAACTCCTTAATAGCCCAATATGCTTTATGCTTAAGTTCAAAAGGTAAATGACAAGTTTTTCCAAAAATCAGCCTATATGGGGACATTCCTATAGATGTTCTGTAAGAAGTCGTATAGGCCCACAAAGCATAATCCAGTTTAATTGACCAATCCTTTCTATTTGGATTAACAGTTTTTCCAATATTATTTTAATTTCACGATTGGATAATTCAACCAAAACACTTGTCTGCGGATGATAGGAAGTAGCAATGCGATGATTAATATGATATTTCTTTGCTAACTTCTCAATAATTGAATTTCTAAAATGACTTCCCCCATCAGTTATGATTACTCTTGGTATTCCAAATCTACAAAATATATTCTTTTCTAAAAACTTTGCAACACTTTGAGCATCCTATGGAGGTAAAGCAATAGCTTCAATCCATTTGGAAACATAGTCTACTACTATCAAAATATAAACATTTCCGAAAGATGGTGTAAATGGTCCCATAAAATCTAGTCCCCAAACAGTAAATATTTAAACTTCCAACATATAATTGAGGGGCATCTCATTTCTTCTAGAAATATTGCCTACACGCTGACATCTATCACAATTTTTAATATAAACATTCACATCCTTAAAATTTGTAGGACAATAAAATCCTGATTACAATATTATATGCAGTTTTATCACTTCCAAAATGTCCCCCATAATCAGAATCATGACATTTTTGAATAATGTCATAAGTCTCTTCCAAAGGTACACATTTTCAAATTATTAGATCTTTTCCTTGTTTTTATAAAAATGGGTCATCCTAAAAATAAGTCTTAGCATCATACAGAAATTTCTTCTTTTCATGATATGTCAAACCATAGGGTATAATATTACTAACAATAAAGTTTATTATGTCTGCATACCACGGAACATGCCATTCTTTAACAGTGAACTGTTTTTCATCAAGAAAATGATCATTAATTTTTTCAATATCACTGAGAGATTTTTTAATTCAAGCCTGGACAAATGATCAGCAAATTGATTATCATAACCCTTCCTATCTACTATCTCAAAATTAAATTCTTGCAAAAGAAGAATCCATCTTATCAGTCTCGGTTTTGCATCATTTTTCTTCATTAAGTATTTAATAGACGAGAATGATCGATACGCACAACACATTTTGTTCCAATTAAATGTGATCAAAATTTATCAAAGGCAAATACTATAGCTAATAAATCTTTCTCAGTAGTGGTATAATTAATTTGAGCTTCATTAAGATTTTTACTAGCATAATAAATTATTTTGAAAATTTTATCATATTTCCGACTCGAAACAAGACCAATAAGCATAATCACTAGCATCACACATTAATTCAAAAGGTTTTTCCCAATTTTGTGAAATTATTATAGGTGCAGTGATTAATTTTTGTTTTAATGTTTCAAAGGCTTTACGACAGTCATCATCAAAATTAAAAACTGCATCCTTTTCCAGTAAACGGCATAAAGATTTTGCAATCTTTGAAAAGTCTATAATGTAACGCCTGTAGAATCCAGCATGTCCTAAAAAACTTGTAATTCCCCTTACATTGGTTGGGGAAAGTAAATTAGATATAACTTGAATTTTTGCAGGATCTACCTCCAAACCTTTTTCTGAAATCCGATGTCCCAAAACAATTCCTCCTGCTACCATAAATTGGCATTTTTCTTAATTAAGGACCAAATTAGTTTCTTCACAGCGTTCTAGAACTTTAGATAGATGTTCTAAACATGATTCAAACGAAATACCAAACACTGAAAATTCATCCATAAAAACTTCAATCCCTTTTTCAATTAAATCACAAAAAATAGCCATCATACATCTCTGAAATGTAGCAGGAGCATTATATAAACCAAAGGGCATTCTTCTAAAAGCAAACGTACCATAAGGACTGGTAAACGCAGTTTTCTCTTGATCCTAAGGAGCAATTTAAACTTGGTGGTAACCTGTATATCCATCCAGAAAACAAAAGTATTTATGCCCAGCCTGTCTATCCAACATTTGATCTAGAAAAGGGAGTGAAAAATGATCTTTCCTTGTGGAAAGGTTTACTTTTCTATAATCAATGCATATTTGTCATCCTGTAACTTGTCTTGTTGGTATCATTTCATTGTTTTCATTAACAGTCACAGTTACTCCTCCTTTCTTAGGAACACAGTGAATATGACTAACCCATGCACTATCTGAAATAGGGTAGATAATTCTAGTATCAAACAATTTTAAAATTTCTTTCTTAACAACATCTTTCATAATAGCATTTAATCTTATTTGGGGATCAGCCTGCGGTTTGCAATTATGTTCCATAAGAATTCTGTGAAAAGAAATTGAAGGAATGATTCCTTTAATATCAGCAATTGTCCTTCCAAATGCTTTCTTGTGCTTCTTCAAAATTTCAAGCAAACTCTCTTCTTCTATTCAGTTAATTGAGAGGAAATTATAACAGGCAAGGCTGAGGATTTACCTAGAAAAACATACTTCAAATGATTAGGAAGCATTTTTAACTCAAGTTCAGGAGGATTTTCAATTGATGGACCTTAAGATTTATCTTTTTCAGTGATCTCCAACAATTCAAAATTTCCACGAACAACCTTTAAATCTTCCTCTTGAAAATCTTCAGAATCAAATAACTCCTCTTCTTGCTTATATTCAAATTCTTCTCTTTCAGCTTTCTCTTCATAAGTTGATTTGAAATGACATTCACTTAACTATTCAATAACATCCATCCTATAACACTCATCTTCTTTACCTCTAGTAGGATATTTCATCGATTTTGAAATATTAAATGTAACAGTCTAATAACTAACCCTCATTGTTAATTCCCCTTTTTGCACATCTATCATGGCTCTGCCTATAGCTAGAAAAGGTCTCCCCAAAATTATGGGTATCTCTTTATCTTCCTCTATATCTAACACAATGAAATCTGCAAGAAAAATAAATTTATCCACTTTTACCAAAACATCTTCTACAACTCCTTTAGGATATGTGATCGAACGATCTGCTAATTGCAGAGTTACAGTAGTTGGGTTATTTCTCCTAGTCCCAGTCTTTTGAATATTGATAGAGACATAAGATTAATGCTTGCACCGAAATCACATAAAGCTTTTCCATAGAATCTTTCTCCGATTGCACATAGAATTGTGAAACTACCAGGATCTTTAAGTTTTTCAGGAAGCTTTTTCTGAATTATCGCACTGCACTCCTCACTAAGTGCAACAGTCTCATTTTCTTCAAACTTCCTTTTTTATTAAGAATATCCTTCATAAATTTCACATAGCTTGGCATTTGTTTTAGGTCTTCAGCAAATGGAATATTAATGGTAAGCTTCTTTAATATCTCCAAGAATTTTGAAAATTGCTTATCCAACTTTTGTTGACGAAGTCTCTGAGGAAATGGCAGTGGTGGTTTTTCTAAATCAACCTTAGGTGGAGAAATAGATCTTTCAAAACCTTTTGGAGCGTCCTCTTTAAGTTTTTCAATCTCTTCTTTCTCTACTACAGTTTCTTATTGAACTCTACCTTCCAATTATTTTCCATTTCTCAGTTGAATTGCCTACACTTGTTCTTTATTCTTTTCTCTTGGATTCACTTTAGTATTACTTAGAAGCATTCCTTGGGATCTATTACTTAAGGCATTTAAAATTTTTCCCAATTGATTTTCAATATTTCTGATGGCTGCTCCTTGAATTTGTAATTGATTTCCCATATGTGATACTACTTCTTCCATAGACAAGTTCTTCTCCTTATTTTGTAAAGCATTGTTATAATTAGAAGGATAAGTTAATCTATTATTATTATTACCTTGGTTGTTCCAATTCCCCAATGGGTTGACTTGGGTGTTCCCCCATTATTGATTAACACCACCCTGATTATTGTTATTCCAGCTTAAAATTTGGATGATTCTTCCAACTCGGGTTATAATAATTGGAATATGGGTTGTTAGGTTTGATTATAGCATTCACAGTTTCTGGTGAAGAATAAGAATCAACCATTTAGCCTAATGAATTTTCTTCAATCATGAGATTTGGCTGAGAGAAATTCATCCCAAATTGGTCTATCTTCCTTGATACAGCAGCAACTTGATTTGCTAACATTGTAAAAGCATCATTTTCATAAAAACTGGCTATCTTTTTAGGATTTAACCTTTCAGAAGGCCATTGAAAATTATTAGTATTCATGTCTTCAATTAAAGCATAAGCATCATAAAATGGTTTAGACATTAATGATCCACCACCACCAGCATCGATGATTGATCTAAGAGTCCAACTAATTCGTTATAAAAAGTTTGAATTATTAACCAATCTTTCCCATGCTTCATATATTAATTCCCCTTCAAACTGACAAAAAGATGTTATATCATTTCTCAACATAGCAGTCTTAGATGGTGGAAAATATTTAGCAAGGAACTTTTGTGATAGTTTGATCCCCTGATATTTATACTTACAAATATTATATGAAATTTTGCAACGACACCAAAAACTTGATATTGTCATGTAAATGTAACGACGCTAAAAACTTGAGTCCCAGCAAACAGCGCCAAAAACTTGGGCTGCTAGGAATATATGCGCTGATGATTTAGATATGAAAATTATGATTTTATAATATGGGATACTACGCAAGTATACCTATCGTTTATCAATTAATATTGGACTTTTGATTAAGTCCCGAGATATCGAACCCACAGGTAAAATGTAAAATCTTTAAAGGAATCAGAAAATTATCTTTTTACTTTCTTTTTTATGGCTTTTGAAAATATGTCTTGATTTTGAAAAGTTTTGAAAGTTGATTTGTCTTTTAAAATTTTCTTAATAAAATGTTAAGCAAGAAATTAAAATTATAATAACTAATAACACTGGATGTAAAATACTATTAACTAGAATATCTTTTTCTTTCCTTTTATGAAGTAGTAATAATTCTTAAAGTATTGTTGTGGAAGTATTCAAATTTGTTGTGACAAATAGAAGCAAATGTGTTCTTTACCCTTACTTGGTTCTATAAAAAACATAGGTTAATTTGAAATTTTTATTATTTTGAACATGGTTAGGCGGGGAAGATACCAGTCTCTCACTCTAGAGTTCCCTCGATTCCCACCACTCGAGGCTAACTTCTCATAACAAAACTCAAAATTTCAAACCAAATTAGGGAGTTTTAGCCTGTCACTCTAAAATCCTCTAATTTTACTCCCTTTTATAAAAATATCTTCTAATATTACATTCAATTATATGGACTACAATTCTCACCAATATAATTGCATGTGATTCTTACTAACTTTTATGAGATAATACCACATTGGATCTTACATAATCTCAAGAAATTCTACAACTTAACAGGCCAAATTAAGAAGTAAAGAAAGTTTTTAGAATCAATCTTCACAACTTCTTCCAACTTTTAAACACTTATACCTTCCACAACAATTCTTTCTAAATTAATTACTTCTCCATTTAAGAAAGAAAAAGATAAAGTAAACTACTCAGAATGCATGAGAAAATGTAAAAACACATTAATTAGAAATTAAAAATAATAAGAATAATAACAAACTAAAGAAAGTATTAATATAAAGATTAAAAGTAAAAACTTATCTGAAAATCCTCTCCACAAGACTAAGGAAGTTCCTCTAAAACTTTGACACTTCACTAAACTACTCCTCAGAGCAAGTCTCCCAACTCTGATGACTCAGAATACAGACTTCAGACTTTAATAAAAACTAAACTAAAAGAAAGAAAAAAAGTGGGAAGAAGAAGACTTCACTCCGACCCTTTTCTCCTTTCTACTCTCTACTCCTACTCTAAATTAATAACTCTTAAATTGCAGTGGAAGAACAAAAGAAAGAAAGAAAGAACCCTTCAAAATGCAAATGAAGAGTCTCCTAATCTTTCCTAAGACTCTCTTTAAATAGTAAACCAAAAGGTGCCTTGGTGTCTCTTCAAAATGTGTCCAGATTCAATGTATCTACCAAGGAAAGCACCTCTTCATTCAAACTTGCTGCCCAAAGGAAGTTATGGTAGTTACCACCAAGATTTGCATCCCATCCCCTTTAAAATTTGTGCCAAATTCATTTGAATTTCGATTTTTAACTGTGGCGGCTAAGCACCGGCCCAGCGGCGCTTAGCCGCCAGTGCGAAAATTTTGATTTTTCATTTTTTTTTGCTCTAAATTTGATCCAATTTTTCTCCTTTCATCATGACCATCAATTTTCATCATACCTGCAAGAAAAACACAAAACACCTTCCATTAAAGTGCAATATCATTAAAAATAGGTATAAAAATGTGTATAAAAATACTATATATTTTAGGTGTATCAAAATCCCCCAAACTTAAAATGTTACTTGTCCTCAAGTGACAATTAATCTCATGGAACATTTTAGCATGCAAATTATGTAATGAGTTTCTTAGGAAGATAACAAAATTTTGTTCTAGAAATGAAACAGTCCAATTTAGAAAAAATTTCAGTAATTAAAACAAACTTAAAGTTTAGAAAGTTCTTAAGTAAAGGAAAATGACAAATATAAGTTTATATCTATTTCAGAAATATTTGTAGATTCTTCAAAATATAGGATTCAAACACTTATTTTTCTCACTTAAAAATCTTTATTTGAAAATAATTTTTACTTACTATATTATAACCTTAAGCTTTAGATTTTCTCTGAACTTAAATCTTAAACTTTAGGTATGAAACCAATTTTTGATTAGGCCCTTAAATCCTCAAGCTTCTCCTCCATTTTGATATACTATTTTTTACTTTTTCTCTTTTTTCTTTTTTTTTTATATGGCAATGATTACTATATCTGGATAGGCCTTTAATGATTTTGAATTCCACCCTTCTATTTAAAATAAAGGTCAGATATACATCTTTTACTTAAATATTATAATAATAGTATTTGAAAATTATTCTTCAATAAAAGAAATTTAAGCTTTGAAGAATAAAATTCAAATCTTCTATTTATCCAAAAATACAAAACTTCTTACTAAAGATAGTTTAACTTTATTTAACACCTCTTCATCAAGAAAATTTTAACTCTAAGTTTTTCATGATTACTATAAATTTTAACTAAATTCTTTTATTCATTTCTTTATTCAAAATTTTGTTCCCCTAATATAACTTCATGTACATAATTGTTCTCAATCAAAAATATGATTTATTTTTAATTATTCTTGAGAATCAAATAAAATTTTAGGTTTTTGAAAATCTTTGTTTTTTCAAAAAAATAAATCCCCCCCAAACTTTAATTTTTTAATTAAGATAAAACATTTAAGCATAAGAAATGATATATGGGTGAGAAATAAAAACTGACATATCATGCTTGCAGGAATTTTTAATATCCTAATATGCAAGTATAACAATTTAAATAACATGAGTAAAATGAAATCAAATTTAGTTTTTCAAAACATATTTATTTTTTTATACATAGAAAAGTAAAAATTTCAAAAATATTTCTACAGTAGTGGAGGTTTTCAAAGCAAATACACACCAACTAAAACATCACACTGATACAGATAACAGATAGTAGTGGAATTTGAAAATTTTTAAATATGTAGTTTCCTAAGTAGAAGTTCCTAATAGTGGTTTATAATCTCCTAATAGTTCTTGAATTAAAGTACACACTACTAAAAACTCTGACATATAAAACAACAACACAACAACATCAATACATTTGAATATGCATAATAGAAAAATAGTACAACTACAATCTGCATACTATCATGGTTCACTTCACAATACAATTATCAAACAAAATACTAACAAAACAAACATACATCCACAACAATACCACAAAAAAAAACAAATAACACAAATCTACTCATCATCCTCATCATCATCATCATCTTGCTCGTTCCAATCCCTGGATGGCACATAAGGTATGTAGAATGGATGAGGGGGCATCTCAACACTCTGATCACCTCTAATCAGTCTATCCACACATTGCTGATAATTCTCCTTATATTCATCATGTTTTACAATATATATTTCCACATTATCCAGCATACCATCCATATCTCTCATATTCTCTCGAGTAAGACTCACTTTTTTCAAAATCTTTTTTAATAAACCAGTCTGCGAATCAGTAGATGATGAAGCACGTGAAGTAGTAGCATGAGAAGTAGATGCAGTAGAAGCAGAAGCAGTAGAAGCCCTACCAAATCCTCCTCTCCAACCAAACTCGAATGTACGAGTGTAAGCACCAACGTTTACATTAGTAATTGGTCCGAATGGCTGAAGTACCTCTTCCCAGGTTTCAAACATCACTCCAGATCATTCACATAGTGAATGAATCAAGGAAAGAAATCCCATACCTGCAATAGTGGTTGATCTAGCACAATTCAAAACATAAACATAAATTATACTTCCAATGTCAATAGGCTTCCCTTGCTGAATACAATGGTTCAACACAGCTCTTTCTCTCGTTACTTCATTAGTATGACTCGAAGGTAACAACTTAGATGAGAAAAAATAATGCTACGCCTTAGAAATGGCATTCAGTTTGGAAGCAGGAAAGTTCACTCTTCTATCATTTGTTAATTTCCATAATCCTCTTCCATCAGTCAGAAATTCCATGATCTCATCTAATTCTCCTTCCAAAGGATGATAGTTAGAATAAAAACATAACATGTCAGGAGGTAGTCAATAAAAAGTATTGATTGCACCAGAAGAAAAGTTGACCTCCTGCCTTCTAACCATCACTTGATTATCTTCTGTAGCAGGTAAATTTGCATAAAATTCTCTAACCACAGAAACAACAGCAACAGCGGAGAAGCAACAGTAATTCTCCCAGTTTCTTCTAGCAATCATATCTTCAATCACCTCTCCTAGCTTACTAAACACACCCTCAGGAATCAACTTACATGACTGCAATGCATCGACATATCGTTCCTCAGCCCTCATACTAACAAATTTGTCAGAATCAAACTTCATCTTTTCTCGTGCACGCTTTGACTTTGGAGCCATCTCTAAAAATTCATGAAAAATTCATGAAAAATTCACCATAAATTCCAAAATCAAACTAAACTTGCTAAAATATCTTCCAAAAGATATTTTTACTAAATCCAAGCAATTTCTCAAGTTTTTCCTCAAATTTTCATCATGAATAGTGATTTTAAGATTTTCCATAATGTACTCAAAATATATGGTAAAAATAAAAAATTTTTACCTAGGAGTAGTTCTCTTACTTCAAGGGATTCAAATCTAAAAATTTTTGTTGAGATCGGCTCTTAAATGATCCACAAAATGATACCCTAGGCTCCTCTTTCGCGGTAAACAAAGGTTGAAAACGATGGGGCAGTTGAAAATGGCAATTTTCGGGTTTTTAACTTTCGGGGACCAATTTTCGCGAACTGGCACCTAAGCACGAACTTTTGGTGTTTAGCCTCGAAATCTGGCTCGTAAGCGCCGACACTCTGGCTCTTAGCCTCCAGTACCCAAATTTTTATAATTAAGGTATATGCACTAAATCACTTTGTTAATTACCCTTAATTACTCCAGAATAATTATTTCACCCCACAAATCTTCCAATACTTCAAATCAAAGTTAAATAACCATTAATTCCACACAAATTTCACAAAAACACAAACTTATATTAAAACAAACATAACATTTAATACAATACTAGAATTTCTATCCAAACAAAAAGGATGAAATTCTCAAAATACAAGAGACTTTAATCTCGGACTGATAATTATACATCTCTAGGATGTAACCATCACATCATCAAGCCTAGCTAATACTTAAATATAAACACTAAACACACCAAACATAACACACAAGAACGCTAACATAACACATAAGAACACTAACAAAACAAAATAAAGCACTCTTAATTCCATTCTCCATTAGGCGGAATATATCCAGGACCACTATTATTCTCATTTGACCGTTTTGGAATATAAATTTGATAGAACGGGCAATCATTGTTCATTCTTACATCATCTTCTTCAATCCATTTGTTCTTTACAAACATCGCCTTATCTATTTCTTCCACGTACCTTGAATGATTGAATTGCATCTTGAGTTGTCATCCCATGTGATCCAAATTCATGTTAGTTTTATTGATCTTTGCTTCCAACGAAGTCACTCGGGCTTCAATTTTTTCAATCATTTCTGCAATACCATGAATACTAACAGCGAGATATCCATTAAATAACTCCTTAGCACTATCACTAATGAACTTACTTTTGTTAGAGTCTTGCTTCTTCTTCATCTCGTTCTCCCAGGAAGACATGATGCACTCAAAACTCTCTTCTTAGATCTTCAGAAATGAAAATAGAACTTGGGGCAAGTGTTTTTCTTAACTCAGATCCTTTTTATAGACTTGGGAAATGCTAGAATATTCCCCAAGACGTTTAGAAACTCCTAAATAACTCCCAAAACCTCTCTCCCATGATCTAGGCTTCTAGATCCACATTTTCCTGTTTTTTTATAATTGTGGCGCCTAAGCCCCAAATAGTCGGCGCTTAGCCGCCAGTGCACAAATTAGCACAGGTCTGCTAAGTGTCCAAATTTTCATTCTGACTTCTCTTAATCATCAATTAAGGTCAAATAAACTCTACTTAAGTTTAAAAACTCCAAATTACTACCACTAAAAACATAAAAACAAACCAAACAAAAGGAAACAAAATACACAAAATAAACATAAAGCAAAGCACATCGATAAATATGGGTTGCCTCCCACAAAGAGCTTATTTTAACGTCTTCAGCCTGACATACCTAGAACTCCTTCTGAGTGACCCAACATCAAACTCTAATCAGATTTAGATTTATTGACTGAAAAATCTGGTTTAAGTCTTTGTTCGTTAACTTTAAATATTTTTCCTGTCTTAGGATCTTGAATATCTACAGCTCCATAAGAATAAAATTTTATCACAATAAATGGACCCATCCACCTGGACTTAAGTTTTCCAGAAAATATTATCGATCTAGCATTATACAATAAAACTTTTTGTCCTGGTACAATATTTTTAGTAAGAATCTTCTGATCATGTCATAACTTCATCTTTTCCTTATAAATCTTAACATTTTCATAAGATTCATTCCTTATTTCTTCAAGCTCATTCAATTGCAATAATCTCTTTTCAGCAGCATCTTTCAAATTATAGTTGAACTTTTTAATAGCCCAATATGCTTTATTCTCAAGTTCAAAAGGTAAATGACAAGCTTTTCCAAAAATCAGCCTATATGGGGATATTCCTATAGGTGTTCTGTAAGCAGTCCTATAGGCCCACAAAGCATAATCCAGTTTAATTGACCAATCCTTTCTATTTGGATTAACAGTTTTTTCAAATATTCTTTTAATTTCACGATTAGATAATTCAACCAAACCACTTGTCTCACGAGATGATAAGCGATAGCTAATGCGATGATTAATATGATATTTCTTTACTAACTTCTCAATAATCGCATTTCTAAAATGACTTCCCCCATCAGTTATGATTACTCTTGGTATACCAAATCTGCAAAATATATTCCTTTCTAAATACTTTGCAACACTTTGAGCATCACATCGAGGTAAAGCAATAGCTTCAATCCATTTGGAAACATAGTCTACTGTTATCAAAATATAAACATTTCTAAAAGATGGTGTAAATGGTCTCATAAAATCTAGTCCCCAAACATCAAATATTTCAACTTCCAACATATAATTGTGGGGCATCTCGTTTCTTCTAGAAATATTTCCTACACGCTGACATCTATCACAATTTTTAATATAAACATTCACATCCTTAAAAATTGTAGGCCAATAAAATCCTGATTGTAATATTTTATATGCAGTTTTATCACTTCCAAAATGTCCCCCATAATCAGAATCAAGACATTTTTGATTAATTTCATAAGTTTCTTCCAAAGGTACACATCTTCGAATAATAAGATCCTTTCCTTGTTTATATAAAAATGGGTCATCCCAAAATTAAGTGTTAGCATCATACATAAATTTCTTCTTTTCATGATATGCAAACCATAGGGTATAATATTACTAACAATAAAGTTTACTATGTCTGCATACCACGGAACACACAATTCTTTAACAGTGAACAGTTTTTCATCAGGAAAATGTTCATTAATTTCTTCAATATCACAGAGAGATTTTTCAATTTCTAGCCTGGACAAATGATCAGCAATTTGATTATCAGAACCCTTTCTATCTACTATCTTAAAATTAAATTCTTGCAAAAGAAAAATCCATCTTATCAATCTTGGTTTTGCATCATTTTTCTTCATTAAGTATTTAATATCAGAATGATCCGTATGCACAACAGATTTAGTTTCAATTAAATATGATCAAAATTTATCAAAGGCAAATACTATAGCTAATAACTCTTTCTCAGTAGTGGTATAATTAATTTGAGCTTCATTAAGAGTTTTACTAGTATAGTAGATTACTTTGAAAATTTTATCATATTTCTGACCCAAAACAGCACCAATAGTATAATCACTAGCATCACACATTAATTCAAAAGGTTTTTTCCCAATTTGGTGAAATTATTACAGGTGCAGTGATTAATTTTTCTTTTAATATTTCAAAGGCTTTACGGCAGTCATCATCAAAATTAAAAATTACATCCTTTTCCAGTAAACGACATAAAGGTTTTGTAATCTTTGAAAAGTCTTTAATGTAACGCCTGTAGAATCCAGCATGTCCTAAAAAACTTGTAATTCCCCTTACATTGGTTGGGCAAGATAAAATAGATATAACTTGAATTTTTCCAGGATCTACTTCCAAACCTTTTTCTGAAATCTGATGTCCCAAAACAATTCCTCCTGCTACCATAAATTGACATTTTTCCCAATTAAGGACCAAATTATTTTCTTCACAGCGTTTTAGAACTTTAGATAGATGTTCTAAACATGATTCAAACGAAATTCCAAACACCGAAAAGTCATCCATAAAAACTTCAATCCCTTTTTCAATTAAATCACAAAAAATAGCCATCATACATCTCCGAAATGTAGCGAGGGCATTACATAAACCAAAGGGTATTCTTCTAAAAGCAAACGTACCATAAGGACTCGTAAACGCAGCTTTCTCTTGATCCTCGTGAGCAATTTAAATTTGGTGGTAACCAAGATATCCATCCGTGAAAATAAAAGTATTTATGCCCAGCCAGTCTGTCCAACATTTGATCTAGAAAAGGGAGTGGAAAATGATCTTTCCTTGTGGCAATGTTTAACTTTCTATAATCAATGCATATTCGCCATCCTGTAACTTGTCTTGTTGGTATCATTTCATTTTTTTCATTAACAGTCACAGTTACTCCTCCTTTCTTAGGAACACAGTGAATAGGACTAACCCATGCACTATCTAAACTAGGGTAGATAATTCCATCATCCAATCATTTTAAAATTTCTTTCTTAACAATGTATTTCATGATAGGATTTAATCTCCTTTGGGGATCAGCCCGCGGTTTGCAATTATCTTCCATAAGAATTCTGTTCATGCAAATTGAAGGACTGATTCCTTTAATATCAGCAATTGTCCATCCAAAGGTTTTCTTGTGCTTCTTCAAAATTTCAAGCAAACTCGCTTCTTCTTTTTCAGTTAATTGAGAGAAAATTATAACAAGTAAGGTTGAGGATTCACCTAGAAAAACATACTTCAAATGATCAGGAAGCATTTTTAACTCAAGCTTGGGAGGTTTTTCAATTGATGGACCATAAGATTTATCTTTCTCAGTCATATCCAACAATTCAAAACTTTCATGAACAAACTTTATATCTTCCTCTTGAAAATCTTCAGAATCAAATAACTCCTCTTCTTGCTTATATTCCAATTCTTCTCTTTCCGCTTTCTCTTCATAAGTTGATTTGAAATGACATTCACTTAATTATTCAATAACATCCATCCTATAACACTCATCTTCTTTACCTCTAGTAGGATATTTCATCGATTTTGAAATATTAAATGTAACAGTCTGATCATTAACCCTCATCGTTAATTTCTCTTTTTGCACATCTATCATGGCTCTGCCTGTAGCTAGAAAAGTTCTCTCCAAAATTATGAGTATCTCTTTATCTTCCTCAATATCTAACACAATGAAATCCACAGGAAAAATAAATTGATATACTTTTACCAAAGCATCTTCTATAACTCCTTTAGGTTATGTGATCGAACGATCTGCTAATTGCAGAGTTACAGTAGTTGGGGTTATGTCTCCTAGTCCCAGTCTTTTAAATATTGATAGAAGCATAAGGTTAATGCTTGCACCCAAATCACATAAAGCTTTTCCACAGAATCTTTCTCCGATTGCATATGGAATTGTGAAACTACCAGGATCTTTACGTTTTTCGGAAGCTTTTTCGAATTATCGCACTGCACTCCTCACTAAGTGCAACAGTCTCATTTTCTTCAAACTTCCTCTTTTTATTAAGAATATCCTTCATAAATTTCGCATAGCTTGGCTTTTGTTCTACGGCTTCAGCAATTGGAATATTAATGGTAAGCTTCTTTAATGTCTCCAAGAATTTTGAAAATTGCTTATCCAACTTTTGTTGATGAAGTCTCTGAGGAAATGGAGGTGGTGGTTTTTCTAAATCAACCATAGGTGGAGAAATAGGTCTTTCTAAACCTTTTGGAGCGTCCTTTTTAGGTCTTTCAATCTCTTGTTTCTCTACTTCAAATTCTTTTTGAATTCTACCTTCCAATTCTTTTCCACTTCTCAGTTGAACTGTTTTTACTTGTTCTTTATTCTTTTCTCTTGGATTCACTTCAGTATTACTTGGAAGCATTTATTGGGATCTAGTACTTAAGGCATTTGCAATTTGTCCCAATTGGTTTTCAATATTTCTGATGGTTGCTCCTTGAATTTTTAATTAATTTCCCATATGTGATACTACTTCTTCCATAGACAACTTCTTCTCCTTATTTTGTAAAGCATTGTTATAACCTGAAGGATAGGTTGATATATTATTATTATTACCTTGGTTGTTCCCATTCCCCAATGGGTTTACTTGGGTGTTCCCCCATTGTTGATTAACACCGACCTGATTATTGTTATTCTAGTTAAAATTTGGATGATTCTTCCAACCTGGGTTATAATAATTGGAATATGGGTTGTTAGGTTTGATTACAGCATTCACAACTTCTGGTGAAGAATAAGAATCAACCATTTGGCCTAATGAATTTTCTTCAATCATAAGATTTGGCTGAGAAAAATTCATCCCAAATTAGTCTATCTTCCTTGATACAGCAGCAACTTAATTTGCTAACATTGTAAAAGCATCATTTTCATAAACACTGGCTACCTTTTTAGGATTTAACCTTTCAGAAGGCCATTGAAAATTATTAGTAATCATTTCTTCAATTAAAGAATAAGCATTTGAAAATGGTTTAGACATTAATGATCCACCAACGATGACATCGATGATTGATCTAAGAGATCTAACTAATACATTATAAAAAGTTTGAATTATTAACCAATCTGGTATTGCATGATGTGGACATTTCCTAAGGAGATCTTTAAAAGTTTCTCATGCTTCATATATTGATTCCCATTCAAACTGACAAAAATATGTTATATCATTTCTCAACTTAGCAGTCTTAGATGGTGGAAAAATATTTAGCAAGGAATTTTTGTGACAGTTCACCCCATGTTCTTATTGATCCAGGTGATAACGAATGTAACCACATTTTAGCTTTATCCCTTAGTGAGAAAGGAAAAAGTCTAAGTCTAATAGTATCATCCGAAACACCATCATATTTAAAAGTAGCACAGAATTCTAGAAAATTAGCAAGATGCAAATTAGAATCTTCAGTTGTTGCTCCCCCAAACTGATTATTAGACACCATTTGAATAATAGCAGGTTTAAGCTCAAAAGAATTAGCAGCTACAGCAGGGTTTTGAATGCTACCACGAAGTTCATCTACTGTAGGGTTAACATAATCTTTTAAACGTCTTAATTCTTGATGGATGCCAACATTTTGATCTTGATGATTTGTCATTTCTTGAATATTTTTATCTTTTTTATATTTTTAATTTTTTTTTTAAATTTTCTGATAGTTCTTTCTAATTCAGAATCGTAAGGCACAAGTCCTTCAGAACTTGAACTACGCATACAACAATAAAACAAAACAAAACACAACACACTAACAAAAACAAAGAAAAGTAAAAAATTTAAAATTTCTTAATTCTCTTTAAAATGCAATTTAATTAATTTCCCCGGCAACGGCTCCAAAAACTTGATCCCCTGATATTTATAATTACAAATATGATATGAAAATTGGCAACGACACCAAAAACTTGATACTGTCCTGTAAATGTAACGACGCTAAAAACTTAATTCCCGGCAAACAACGCCAAATACTTGAGCCGCTAGGAATATATGCGCTGATGATTTAGTTATGAAAATTATGATTTTATAATATGGGATACTACGCAAGTATACATATCGTTTATCAAGTAATATAGAACTTTTTGATTAATTCCCGAGATATCGAACCCACAGGGAAAATGTAAAATCTTTAAAGGAATCAGAAAATTATCTTTTTACTTTCTTTTTTATAGCTTTTGAAAGTAGGTCTTGATTTTGAAAAGTTTTGAAAGTTGATTTGTCTTTTAAAATTTTCTTAATAAAATGTTAAGCAAGAAATTAAAATTATAATAACTAATAACACTGGATGTAAAATACTATTAACTAGAATATCTTTTCTTTCCTTTTATGAAGTAGTAATAATTCTTAAAGTATTGTTGTGGAAGTATTCAAATTTGTTGTGACGAGATAGAAGCAAATGTGTTCTTTACCCTTACTTGGTTCTATAAAGAACATAGGTTAATTTGAAATTTTTATTATTTTGAACATGGTTAGGCAAGGAAGATACCAGTCTCTCACTCTAGAGTTCCCTCAATTCCCACCACCTAGGGGCTAACTTTTCATAACAAAACTCAAAATTTCAAACCAAATTAGGGGGTTTTAGCCTGTCATTCTAAAATCCTCTAATTTTACTTCCTTTTATAAAAATATCTTTAATATTACATTCAATTATAGGGACTACAATTCTCACCCATATAATTGCATGTGATTCTTACTAACTTTTATGAGACAATACCGCATTGGATCTTACATAATCTCAAGAAATTCTACAACTTAACAAGCCAAATTAAGAAGTAAAGAAAGTTTTTAGAATCAATCTTCACAACTTTTTCCAACTTTTAAACACTTATACCTTCCACAACAATTCTTTACAAATTAATTACATCTCAATTTAAGAAAGAAAAAGATAAAGTAAACTACTCAAAATGCATTGAGAAAATACAAAAACACATTGATTTGAAATTAAAAACAATAAGAAAAATACAAACTAAAGCAAGTATTAATATAAAGATTAAAAGTAAATAATTATCTTAAAATCCTCTCCGCAAGGCTAAGGAAGTTCCTCTAAAACTTTGACTCTTCGCTAAACTACTCCTCAGAGCAAGACTCCCAACTCCGATGACTCGGAATACAGACTTCAGACTTCAATAAAAACTAAACTAAAAGAAAGAGAAGAAGTGGGAAGAAGAAGACTTCACTCCGACCCTTTTCTCCTTTCTACTCTCTACTCCTACTCTAAAATGAAAACTGTTAAAATGCAGTGGAAGAACAAAAGAAAGAAAGAAAGAACCCTTCAAAATGCAAAGGAAGAGTCTCCTAATCTTTCCTAAGACTCTCTTTAAATAGTAAACCAAAAGGCGCCTTGGTGTCTCTTCAAAATGTGTCCAGATTCAATGTATCTAACAAGGAGCCTCTTCATTCAAACTTGCCGCCCAAAGGAAGTTATGGTAGTTACCACCAAGAGTTGCATCCCATCCTCTTTGAAATTTGCGCCAAATTCATTTGAATTTCGATTTTTAACTGTGGCCGCTAAGCGCCGGCCCAGCGGCGCTTAGCCGCCAGTGTCAAAATTTTGATTTTCATTTTTTTGCTCCAAATTTGATCAAATTTTGCTCCTTTTATCATGACCATCTATTTTCATCATACTTGTAAGAAAAAAACAAAATACATTCCATTAAAGTGTAATATCATTAAAAATAGGTATAAAAATGTGCATAAAAATACTACATATTTTAGGTGTATCAGGAGGTTAGAGAGGGAATTGAGGGTAGAGATTTACAGGATATGGAGTGAATTAATGAAAATATGTACATAAAACTTCATAATTTGGCCAAGGGAATATGACATTTATAGAAAAAATTAAATTATATGTCCTTTTGAAGAGGACAAGACAAAGAATCCAATGGTTCAAAACGTTTCAGAAAAAAAAGGTCCTTTAGCTCATGTTATGGTCATTCAAAATGGGCAAAAACTAGTAGGAGAAAAAAATGGCAATTTTTTAGTTAAGGATTTTTATTAAATTTGTTGGTCCAAAATAAGTATTTTTTGAATTCAAAATAACATTAGCTGAAGTTCCAAGTTGATGTGAAATCTTCTTGAGGAATTATGGCCAAATTATCTTTTTCTCTCTGAAAAATTATCATTTTCTATCTCAAAATTATCATTGACTCGACGTGCCTCCAAATGGCGTCAAATTTAGCGTAAGTGAGATAATTTGAAAGATTTCGATGATACATAAGCAATGGCAAAGTGCATTTTTGAAATTAATAATTCATTAAGAAATTTTTATATGAGACAAATTTTCCTGCATGAAAACGGTACATGCATAATTTTACATGAAAATATTGTTTGATGACCACCAATTGGTATGCATGCTCTTCATATGTGGTTATGAAGATTATGCAAATTACAGAATATAATTTAGGTTACTAAATTGGCTCGTGGAGAAAATTGATAATTTTAGGGTTGCATGGGTGATATTTTTACCTGAAAATTTTATATGAAAGATTTTATGTAAAAATTGTTTCGAAATGGATGATTTTTGAATTTCATGTGAATTTCAAAAATTGTTTCGAAAAATTGTTTCTAAGATGAGGTATGCATCCTCAATACTGAATGCCACACGAAATGGATGAGTTTCGAAAAATTGTTACTAAGATGAGGTTATGCATCCTCAATAATGAATGTCATGTGAATTTCAAAATGGAATTTTGATTCCTACAACAATTTTGAGAGATAATATCACAATTTTTGGGTTTCACTAAGGCTAGTTCAACCTCATCTTAGAGTATGTCTTCAATTTCTTACATCTGATTTCTCTCTTTTTTTCTTTCTTTTTTTTTTTTTTTTTTGATTTTGAAATTTTGAATTCATTAAGTTAGGGTTTAGTTCAATATCCAGCCCAAGCAAAGATTAGTGGAGTGTAAATGATGGGAAAAGGTTTGACCTAAAAATCGGATCAACAAATGGACGAAAAATATTAGCGGTGAATTATATAAAGTACGGATATCATATTGGTGTTGACCTACATGATTGACAGAGTTTATGAATAAAGACAGAGATATTCAACTTTTGAGTTTGGCAACTAAAGGATAAATATGAAGATTTGAAGTTCTTATTTGAGAATATATAAATACACTGGTGGCGGCTACCCTGGCTCTGCTAGGGTTTGGGCTGTAATGGCCCTGCCTGGGCGGCGGCTGGTGTCTTCAGAAGGCTTCCTGTGGTGGTGTGGTACCTTGGTGGGCTGGTGAGTGGTGACTTTCCTCTGAGGTGTCGGTTTTGGTGAACAAAGTTTTGATAAGAAGCTTCCCGGGCTACTTCTTTTTGAATTGTGTTACTGTTCCATTGGTTTGGTGGCTGGTGACTCCTGCTGTCCCTTTTAATATCGTCTCTTGGAACTGGTTATGGCTAGTTCCAGTGCTTCCAAAGACCCCCCAACTTATGCCTCTGCTCTCAGTAAAGGCATTTTACCAAAATCAGTGGAACACCTGACATTCCCTCAAATCCTTCATGATGCTGCTGCTGGAAGAGCAGAATGCCCTTTGGTTAGACCCCTGGGTTCTAAAGATGGTCGACCAGCAGTTTTGTTCACCTCACAGGAGATGAATACCCTGGCAGATGCTATTAAATTTACCATTGTTGGACAATTCCAGTTTGGACATCCCAAAATGGAGTTGGTCAGGAGGTTTTTTGAGAATTTTCAGTTGGTGGGTCAGTGGAAGCTAGGGGTGATGGATGGTAGACACCTGCTCATTAGGCTTTCTAAGGAGGAAGATTATGCAAGAGTGTTAGGTTTACGGGAGATAAAAATTGCAAACTCCACAATGAAGCTAATTAAATGGTACCCAGGATTTGATCCAGCTAAAGAGCCTCCCTTGAAACCTTTATGGTTTACTCTCCCAAATCTACCAATTCAGTTATATCATACACATGCTATATTTCAGATTAGTAGGGCATTGGGAACACCCCTGAGAGTTGATTCCCCAACACATGACATGGGCAACCCAACGAGCAGCAAAAGTTCGGTTGAAAGAGATGTTTCTCTACCGGAGATTGACAAAATATGGATTACCACTTCGGATGATGGAGAGGGGTTCGGCAAGAGGTTGTCTTAGAAAATAAGCTCGTCTTTTGCCGACGACTTGTAGGATGTTTGGCCATCTAAAGGAGAAATGCTATAGGCTCGAAGCCAACTTATAAGAAACCAACTAAAGAGAAAGTAGGGAATTTCGGGTATCGAGAGATGAATCGAGTTGAAACTTCGGCACCTCGGGTGATTTCAAGTGACATGGTGTCACCGCCGGATAATTCCACCGATGTGATTCATATCCAAGGTGATGAGTTGGGCTCACTGGAACCATTGGGGAGAATGAAATTCATCCAAGACCTGTTATTCTACCTCGGTCACACCTAGATAAGGAGCGAAAGGAAAATGGAATCGGTATGGCAAATACAAAAGTCAAAGAAAAAGAAAAATTGTCCAATGATCTTCGGAATTTTGCGGTTCAAGAACCTGGAGATACCCGGAGGCTCCCCAGGGACTCCTCGAGGGATTCCTCGAGGGGAAGAGTCAGGACACGTTCTAGATCCATTTCTAACCACTCATCACCAAATACCAAACCCCCTGATGATCAATTGTCTATGTTGGAATATTAGGGGAGTGGCACACCCCCACTCTATCAAAAGATTAATTCATCTTTATAAGAAACACCAACTCTGGTGTATGATTATTTTGGAACCTATGGTATACAAAAAGCAAGACAAAATACTCTCCAAATTCCCCGGTTGCACTTTTTTTGCTAACTCCACCAATAAAATATGGTTAATCTGCAGAAAAGAGCTTATCCGGATCGTTCGAGTTGATCATCCACAGCTTGTTCACTTCCATTTCGGATTAGATGGTATGAATTTTGCGCCACTTTTTTTTATGCTCTGGCTGCACCAAGATCGATAGAACAAACCTTTGGAATGAGATTATTGAAATAAGTAAGGTGGAGACACTCAGCTGGATTGTGGGAGGTGACTTCAACTGTATTGCTTCAACTTCTGAAAAGTTGGGAGGAAGAATTCCAAACCAGAATATGCTTACTGAATTTAATGACAGGATTAACAAGGCGAGTTTATTTGATCCGGGATTTACGGGCAGCCAATTTACTTGGAGGAGAGGTGCAATTTGGGAGAGATTGGATCGTTTCATGGCTAATGACTCATGGCATCAAAATTTCCTAAACACTACCATCACCCATCTTAACTTTGTCGGTTCGACCATAAACCACTTCTTATCAACATCTCCACACCTAAAACCCATAACACTCCTCCACCATTTAGATATATGAGTTTCGGTCCAAGTCATCCTAAATTTATTGATATTACTCAGGATAACTGGAGAGGTAGCCCCAGCTCTAATCCTTTTATTAAACTCCAAAACCTACAAATACAGTTGGCCAGAGCACTGAGAATTTGGAACTGGGAGACTATTGGTGATGTGTTTCAGGGGGTAACTAAGGCTGAAATGGAAGTTAATAATGCTGAAGTTGAAGCCCAAGGGGATGAGAATAAGTTTAAAGACTTTGTCACTGCTCAAGAGAAGTTGCTCACTTATCTAAACTGGCAGGCCCAAATACTAAGACAGAAAGCTTCTATTAACAAATTTATGGAGGGAGATAGGAACACCAAGTATTATAATGCATGTATCAAGTATAAAAGGAAGTGTAATGCCATCCTTTCTATCATGACTGAACAGGGAACATTGCTCGGGAATGGCATCGATATTGCTAACAATGCTCGTCAAATATTTTCAAAAGCTGCTGACTTTCCAACACTGCTCTAGTAATCATATTGACAGCAATTTGTTTAATGATGTCTACCATTATACCAACACCCTTAAGCTCACTGATATCCCTCCCAAGATGAAATTTGGATGGCCTTACAGTCCATTGATAGTTCTAAGGCTCGCCGGCCTCGATGGGTATAATGCGATTTTTATAAAAAAACCCAGGTAATTTGTAAAAATGAGGTATCACTGCTATCCAAGGCTTTTTAAAGGTATTGATCTCCCCAGGTACTTCCACTCATCTACCACTGTGCTTATCCCCAAAAACACTGCACCAAAATCTTGGAACCATTACAGACCAATAAGTCTCACAACTGTCATCAGTAAAATGATTAGCAAAGTGATTGTTGGGAGATTACAGCCACATCTAAACAAGATTATTAGTCCTCACCAATCTGCTTTTGTTAAAGGAAGATCAATTGCTGATAATGTCCTTCTTGCTCAAGAGTTAATGCTTGATCTTGATAAAACTCTGTAGGGGGCAATTTAATATATAAGTTTGGACATTAAGAAAGCATATGATACATTAGAGTGGAATTTCATTCTTCAGGTATTACACATAAGGGGTTTCACTCCTGAGTTCTGTATGTTGATAAAGAGATGGCTGAAATTTAATAACCACTCTATCTTGATTAATGGCCAGAGTTGGGGTGGGTTCCAAGCTACCAGAGGTCTGAAACAGGGTGATCCACTATCCCCTTCCATCTTCATCATTGTTATGGATTATCTTTCCAGAGCTAATTGAGGCTCGGGTTTCCCTTTTCAATATGCCGGATACCACCACAGGTCGGATGTGATTATTTCTCACCTTTTATATGCCGATGATCTAATGATTTTTTCTAGGGCCTCAAAGATTGCTTCGTAAAAAAGTTATCAATTGCACCGAAACATTTCCAACTTGTTTCCAGTCCGCATTTCAACAATGCTAAGTGTGAGCTGGTTTTTCCTAAGCGCATTAATGCAAATGTGTCTCATTGGATTACTAATTACATTGGTTTCTCTAAAACTACTCTTCCATTGAAATATTTGGGGGTGATGCTTATTAAGGGCAGATCCAAACAGTTACACTTTGAGGAAATTATAGGTAAACTCAATACCCAGTTATCTAACTGGGCAAATTCTTTCCTATCTTCCGGTGGTAGAGTTACATTACCTGCACAGTATATTAACAACATTCCCAAATTATGTCCTTCAAATGACTCGTATGAAGAAGAGCTCTAGAATCCAAATTGAAAGAATCTTTAACGATTCTTATGGTCCGGTCAAAGAAAGCGTATGCACCGGGCTAGTGCGCAGAAAGTTGCTAAACCTTTTGATGCTGGAGGTTTGGGATTCGAGGGATTACACCACTCGCGAAAGTTAATTTCTGTAAACTTTGGATTCAATTCAGACAGCAAAATTCCTTGTGGGCTATCTTTATGAAAGGAAAATATTGTAAAGATAGCCACCCCAATTTGGCTCAAATCAAACCTAGAATCTCCAGGATATGGAAACATATGCTCCTGAATAGAGACCTTGCTGAATCCCTCTATTATTGGGAACTTGGGAATGGGAAAGTGCTCTTTTGGCAAGATAACTGGTGCCCTCCTGAAATGAAGAATGCCCTCCCTCATATTATTAAACGGCAGTTCCCGTAGCCGATTCTGTCGGGACAACTGCATTGGTCACCCACTAAGCCGGCAGAGCCGCTCACCGAGTCCTCTCGCTCTTCAAGTGGCCTCCATTCCTATTGATACTTCTAAACCTGATAGAATCATTTGGCAAAAGGGTAAGCTCCACAGTCTCACCAAACACATCTACCTAAACATTTTCAACTGGCCTTCACTCAATTGGGGTAGGAAAATCTGGAACAAGTATTTGACACCCTCCATGTCCTTCTTTATTTGGAGGATTTTTCACAACCTCCTTCCAACTGATGATATTCTCAAACTTAAGGGGCTTAGAGGGCCATCAAAGTGTTACTTATGTGGGGCTAATGCTGAAACTAGTCAGCACTTATTCTTTAGCTGCAGCTTCTCACAGGAGGTGTGGAAGGGGGTTCTCAAGTTTATTAAGATCAATACACTCACTCTTGAGTGGCAGGAGTTAGCTACAAGCTGGTTGTCATGGCATAAAGCTAAAGTGGGTGATATCCCTTTTATCCTTGCTTGGTTTATATGGATGCACAGAAACAGTGTAAAATATGAAGACAAAAGGTGTAATGTCCTAACTGTGGTGGGAAATTGCCACTGTGGTGGGAAATTGCCACTCATACTTAAGCAAGCTCATCCTTCTAAAGAAGTATCATAATATTTTCAATACTCCTCAGCAAGACTATCCAAAGCAATCTGAAATCATGTTAATTTACTGGAAAGCTCCAACCTACCCAATTATTAAAGTTAATACTGATGGGGCATTCTCTGATCAGGGATCTGGCTGTGGAGGTCTTTTCAGGGACTGGGATGGTCAATGTATTAGTTTCTTCCATACTCCCATTGTTGCTGCTGATGCCCTGGAATCTGAATTAACTGCAGTCTTCTGGGCCCTCAGCCTGGCCACTTCTTGGTATTGGAGAGATCTTGTTGTAGAATGTGACTCTGCTCTTCTTATTCAATACATGCTGAATAACCTTCACCCACTGTGGCACCATGCCAGCTGGATCACCAGAATTAAGACACTAGCTCAGCAGATTAATATTAATTTCAATTTTATTTATAGAGAAGGCAACAGGCCAGCTAATTGGCTTGCTAAGAGGGCTCTTTACTCCCAGAAAGTTATTATCTCATCTGATACCCCTCCTCAGCTATCTTTTCTTATTGAAGCTGATCGAATTAAGGCCCCTCACTTCAGAGTGGTGGATATCTAATTTATTGAGTTCCATAACTCTACCTTGGGTTTTGGCTCCTGCTAGTTTGTTGGGAGCTGTTTACTGTTTTGTTTTATCCTTTTCTGATTTTTGTAAAGGAGTATGAGTGTTAGAGGTTTTTGGGGTTTTTGGGGCTGCTTGTCTTATAGCAGCCATTGTTTTGTTTTGTTTGGTTTAGGCTGAGTTGTAAAGCTGGATGTTAATTCTTAACATGTAGGGAGCCTGTGGTTGCTCCTTTTCTTAAAAAAAAAATATATATATATATATATATATATATATATATATATATATATATATATATATATATTTATTATAAAGGATTTTGAAATTTTGTTTTGTTTATATTTGGAGGTTTAAGTTTGGATGTTTCAGTTTGGAGGTTTAAAATTCATTATTGGTTTCATTTTTTTGTCAACCACTTTCCCGCCATTTACGCTACTAATCTTCGCGTGAGCTCGATGTGGAGGTAAACCTTGAATAGCCTTAACCCCAAAAATATTCTTTTCTCTCTTGATATTATTATATGGCTCAAAAAGTTGGGTGAGGTTCAATTTTATATTTAAAGACTTTGAAAACAAGTTCAATGATTATTTAACTTTTTTTACGTGGAATCTTTTAATTCAAAAATTCTTGCAAGAAAATTGCCCCAATACCCTAAAATTGTGATCACTGCTCCCATTTCCTCCTTTTTCCTTTTTATCTCTAGTTCCTAGAGAGAAGCTATGGGGCATGGAGGGAATGGCCGCCTCCGCTCACTCCAAGAATCTTCGGAGTTGGGGTGGCCTTGCTATGGGGGGGTTGGTGCTCGTGACGGGGCTAGCGGTGGAGTTAAGGTTGACCGCAGCTTTGCAAAAACATCTTTCGTTGTAGAGCCTCCAAGCGGAAATGTTGCTCATGATATTCAGCCTACCGAAACTGAGGTTGGACCGTCGTAACAATATGACCGTCTTCCGTTAAATAGTTTGGCCGTGGGCTTGCGCGATGAATCGTTGGGCCAATGGAGTTTGTCCAAAAAGACAACATGGAGTGCGTTAATGACTCGCAACTAAGAATTGTTAATACTCAAATTAATGCATCAAATTCTGGAAACATGTCAACATGCAATGATTTTTTTGCAGGTGTCAATTCTGCAGCGTCAACAGTTCTCCATACTCCTAGTTCAGACCAACGAACTTCTTATGCTCGAAGAAATTCCTCAACGTCATAGTTGTCTAAAATCCTGGATTTTATTTCCCACCTCCAATCCCACCGTAGGAAAGAACTTGTGCAACATAGCCGAACGACTTTCTATTCTCCCTCCGTGAGCTCTAACGGGCTAGGTTGGAACGTTGGGTCTCACAGCTTAGTACACAGGAACCTGGGGGGTTCTGCTCACCATAATCCCGCGCAACCCGTATAAACCAACAATGTTTGGATTTGATCAAAACACATCCAATTCTCCATGACATCAAGGATTTTATCGATGAAGAAGGCGGCATTAGCCATATCATGGATAAGTTTGCTTGTAATTTGCAGAAATTGGAAATAGCACTTAGGGGCAAGCTCCTTGGGAGATACGTTTTTCTATACACAGCCAAGAACTCAGCCGAAAATGGTCACGCTTTGGTCTTTCAAGCTCGTTACCATTAGCAATGACAGCTTTGCTTGTATCTTTGAAAACACAGAAGCAAGGGACGCGGCTCTTACGGGCGGACCTTGGTTTGTCACCGGCAATATCATTGGTCTTGATGTTTGGAGACTGTCCCTCTCCCCCGACTCCCTTCCAGTTTTCTCGACACTTATTTGGATTCGCTTTCCTCATCTATCATTACTTTATTTGAATAATGACAAAATCTGCCAGAATTGCCGCGGTGGTCGGCCAACCATTTTGGATTGATGCACAAACCAACTCTTGAGGGCGCAATATGTATGCTTGGGTTTGTGTTCAGGTGAATCTGGCTAACAAACTCACAGCGGGAACGTGGATCAATAGAGTTAATGGGAGTTTCTACCAAAAAATTTGAATATGAAGGATTATCTCATCATTGTCTTAACTGCGGCAAGGTGGGGCACAAAGACTCACGGTGCAAAGAATTGCTTTCTCAACTCCATCTCATGCCGTCATGCGACTCCATTATCATAATAGGAAACCAGCCTGTAGAGATAAGGAATCGACAAGCTCTAGTGGCAGCTCTTTTGTTGAAAATTAGAGCAAACCCTCAAAACGGGAGCACCATTACTTCTGTTCACATATGGGCTATGGGGGATATAAAGACTTCGCATAAGGCACCAATCCTAAACCATAGTGAAATATCTGGTGCTTTGCACATTTGATTGGACCCAACGGCCTCACGATATGGGGAGAAAGTATATCTGCCATGTTCCACCAATGAGAAGGGTCACGAGCCACATGGACCCAAGTCTCCAGGCATAGAAAACCAAAAAAAACAAAACAACCATCATTAAAGATTGGAGAGCTGCAGCACACTCATCCTACCACTGAACCAGAAACCACTCTTCCTGAGAAAGCAAGTCCAAGTACTGAAGAAACATAAACTGCTCACAATTGCGAATTCCGGACAACAATGATGAAGTTTTCTAGCCAGCACCAAAAGCGGACATCTTTCATAATCACAAACTGGAAATTAAAGCTAAAGAGTTCAAAATCAGAATTTCCAAATCTCGCTTTGAGAAGTAATTAAGATAGGTAGGCCCGGTAGAACTCAAGCGCAAGAGTCATTGTAAGCATCCGCATACTTCTACCGCTGGCAGGAACGCGGCCCCTATGTTTGCTCAATGACTTCAATAATGTTTTGGAATTATCGTGGGGTCCGAAAGTTGGCGACGGGCCACTACTTAAAGCACCCTCTTCAATGATATAAAAATATTATCTTTGTTGGATTAGTTGAAACACTGGCTCAAAGTTTCAGTCGGTAGGACGTTGGCAAACTTGCAGGTAAGCGATGGAATTTTGATTTCCATCCGTCTAATGGCAAATCGGGAGGCATCCTTGTTTTGTGGAGAAATGACCTCATAACGCTGTTAGATAATATACGCATTTATTATATTATCATACTTAAAGGTAACCTTTATTATATTACCATACTTAAGTTAACATACTTAATTATTACTATACTTAAGTTATCTTGCTTAATATATATATAAATATATATATATATATATATATATATATATATATATATATATATATATATATATATATATATATACTGATAAATACATATATTTCACTCATCCTTTATTTTAAGCTTAATATGTGATCTATTTTTTTTTATTTTCCAATAATAACAAGAGTTAGCCACATGTTATAAAAATGAGCTTATTCGCAATACAATTCCCAAAATTTAAACTAATCATATATGTAAACCTAACATTCAAATTCTCCATGCCTCCTAGGGATATAGGACGAGAATGTCTTGGGGGTGCCCTTGGAAAGATCCTCATGAAACATTATTGGGAGCAACCTTGGCTTAGACAACTCAGAAAATAATAGCAGTTTTATGCTGCTGATTGATCAAGTGAACGCTTTAGATCCATTTCAACTTGGTGAATTGTCCATTACATTCCCTCCAGTTTCTTCACAATATTATTGTACTGTCTGGCAATTTGGTCAAAGTATGGATCTACGCCTTGATATTCCCTTAGACGTGTAACCGCTTTATTATAAGCAATGGATGCTTCCTCAGTTGTCTCTACGAGATACTTTCGAATCCTGTGAAGAGCAGGCACAGACTCCTTCGTATAAGTATCGCACAAAAGAAGATGCTCCAGAAACCTCAATTTGGCATTCATTGTTTGGAATCTTTTGCAAAGCCAATTTTTTCTCAATTCATTAAATTCATGTTGATGCTGCAATTTTAGGTCCATAACAAACTTAATAAGTACCTCTACTATTTGTTCTATGACATTGAAATGCTCTGAGAACTTTCCATCCATCGAGTAAAGATCCTCTAATAAAATCACCTCTTCTCTTTCAATCTCCTCAATGATTAACTTAAACCTTTCTGGGAGTCAGGCACCTGAAATCTGACTTAGTTAAGAAGAATCAGTATCATCCATTGTGAAAATATCAGCCAAAGTATCATACTTTGCTTCTAGCCGAGACTCAATCTCCATGATAAGACTTTTGATACTGTGTCGGGTTCACCGCCACGGTAGCTTGTTGGGGATGGACTTGCCATAGAAAACTTGGTGTTATTCCAAGAAAGCAATTAGGTGCTCCACCAACTCCAAGCTCTGCATTATCAGAAATGCTGGAGGGCTGATGCGATGCGACTTTATATATGCTTTTAAATACAAGAATTTGATTCCACCTTTTAGAATATTTAATTCCTGGCAAATGGCTTCAAAAACTTGATGTGCGATGTTTAATTTTACTTACGAATTTATAATTAGACTTTATAATAATTATTGTAAAAGTCACAATTTTAAACGCAAGTATACGTATCGTTCAAGTAATACGAGTGCTCTAGTGGAGTCCTGTTATCGATCCCATGAGGATAGTGTTTTTATAAAAAGTAAGAAATGTAAGAAATATTTTGGATTTTTTCAAATTAAAAGTAATATATATATATATATATATATATATATATATATATATATATATATATATATATATATTATTTTCAAATTAAATTTACTTACAATTTTTACTATAAGCAAGTAAGCAGTAATCAGTAATAAAGTAAAGTAAGCAGTAATTAAAATTCAATGCAAGTATAAAAACGACTTTCTCCTTTTCGACTAATCCAAGATTTTTAGAATAATTATCTTTTGTAGGGAATTTAGATTATGGTATTGTGCGAATAGAAGCATTCCTATTCTTTACCGCTTTGATGCAGGTGCAAAGAACATTGACTAATATATAGATCGGTTCATGATGTTTTATTAGTAGAATGGGTTAATCTGAGCTCACACTACTTAGATGTCCAAGGTGGCTATGGTCGGCCCTACCAGGTGACCCGTTTCCTTTCTATAAACCAAATTATTAGAATTTAGTACGTCACTCTAAAAACTAATTAATTTTACGCCCAATAAATAATATCTTCCTATTTATTTGCACTTCACCTTGAATAACCCACATAAAGCCATCGACTACACAAGGGTTCATGTGATATCTACTAGTTAAGAATTTATCTCAAAATAGATTTCAAAATTCCTCAACAGGTTTTAACAATTTAAATGTCCAATTTAAAAAGTAAACTAAGATCAGGTATTAATATCATCACAATTTTTATAAATATTGTAAGTTAAATTCTCCACCAAAGTTTAATTATTTTATTATCTTTTCATAGTTGAAAGGAGAAAGAAATCTAACTACTCAGAACACATTGAATTCACACAACAAAACATATTTATAAAACTTTGAACCAAGGTACAAATACTTATCTAAAGTGTTCCTTCAAGTGATCCGCTGACTTCTACTGACTCCAAAGCAATGATAAAAGACTCCAACAGCAACAACACACAATAAATACTCAAAATAAACTCACTAGATACAAAGTAAAGTGACACCCTAATGTAGAAGAGACTAAAAAACTAAGTAAAACTAGAGGGGAGAGAGAAGGTGCTAAAAGGGGCCAAAGATGTAAGAAGGGGTGAAAGAGACTATATGGTGCTAAAAGGGGCGATTTTTTCTGTAGAATGGGCTCCTATTTATAGAACTCTAAATTTAACCAGGGGTTGCTTAAGGCACCCCTTTAAAATTTGTCCAAATTCAATGCATCTTCTAGAAGGTAACTGTCGCGCCTAGCCGCCGGGATCTGGCGCCTAAGCACCGGACTCTGTGACCAGGTCTTCGCAGCTCTTCACTTTGGATCACAGCTCTTCGAGATTAAGACCGTTTCCTTGTGTCCAAATGCATTGTATCACATGTCCTATATATTATGAGTAACTTCCAGTCTTCTAGAAGCTCCAATAACCGCTTAACTCTGTCAAAATAACTTCGCAAAATCATCAAAAAATCTTAACAGCGTCTGTATTGAGCTGGCGCTTAGGCGCCGAATTATGGCGCTTAGGCGCCGAATTCTGGCGCCTAGGCGCTAGGCCAATAATTCCAATATTTTGCTCCATAATTTCCATTTTGCTCCTTTTTGCACATTTTTCCTTCTTTTTCTTTCTTGGACTCTTTTTTAATCATCTACATCCAAAAACATGAAAATACCTTTCATTAAAGCATAATATCCTTAAGAATTGAATCATAAATAAGGCATAAAAATGGGTATTTTTTAGGTAGATCAAATTCCCCCAAACTTAAACGTTACTTTTTCTCAAGTAACCCTTTTGATTACATAAAATAGATAACATTTGGAATGAAGTTGAAATATTTAAGATTCCTTGCAATTTTTGGTTTTATAAATGCTTTAGCAAATCATTAACTAAATTTCACTAATTAAGTTTAATTTTAAGGATTAAAGAATATTTAACTATCAAATCATAAGACTTCCAATTTTTCATTTATTCAAGAATAATTGTAGTTTATCATATTAAGGTCACATAGAATATTTACAAGAAAAAGATTTTCATGAAAGATTTTTCTAGTAAAAATATTTGTACATAAAAAATGTAATCAATTTTCTTCCTATAAGATAATTCAAGTGAAGCCAATTTTTTATTAGGCATTTCCTCAAGCTTCTCCTCACATTCTTTTTTTTCTCGATTTTTTTTTTCAAGTGAGGATTACTATTTTTGGA
The DNA here is from genome assembly GCA_022702705.1 of Papilionanthe hookeriana x Papilionanthe teres. Classification (NCBI taxonomy): domain Eukaryota; kingdom Viridiplantae; phylum Streptophyta; class Magnoliopsida; order Asparagales; family Orchidaceae; genus Papilionanthe; species Papilionanthe hookeriana x Papilionanthe teres. The sequence continues at coordinate 134,061,307 of CM040425.1, read as the reverse complement.
TAGCCTATTAATGATTTTGAACTTCACTATCCTTAACTTATTTTCAAAAACTTATACCTTCTTACTTAATAAATATGACATTTTTAATAATTTATTACTTTTCAAAACTTATTTCAATCTTTTTTCTTTTTCAAGCAATAATTTTCATTCCTTAGTATTTCAAAAATACAATTATCTTTACTATAAATAGAAAAAATTTTATCTTATTATTCTTTAAGTTAAATAATTATATTCTTAAAATCAATCAAAGTTTTTGAAACTTTAGTTAAATTTACTAAATTATTTATAAGTTCAAAATTTTGGGTAATCTTAAACAAATTTTTCGTTCCTTATATTATGTTAATATATTTTTTAAGAAAATATCAGTTCATTAAGGACAAATAAAATTTAAATTTGATAAATATTTTCCCTTCCCCAAAACTTCAGCTTTAGCATAAATATGAATCATGAAATTTTCTAAGGCATGAGAGAAAGAAATAAACAAGAATTAATCTAAGTAGATTAATGATGTAGTAAGGAAAAACTAACTTCTACTTCTACACATGCTTTAATATGAATATAACAGAAATGATTAAGCATATATATAAAAGTTTTGCAGAACAGGAGTTAATTTCTAAAAAATGTTTTTTTATTTTTTTTATTTTTATTTTTGAACATGCAAAATTACTAACTATTCATGAACACTAAACAGTAGGCCTAATGGTTTAATTAGGTCTAATGGGTTAGACCTAATTAGGGTTTAAGTTTGATTAAACCTTAGTTAGTTAATGTCTAATGGTTTAATTAGGTCTAATGGGTTAGACCTAATTAGGTTTTAAGTTTGATTAAACCTTAGTTAGTTAAGGTCTAATGGTTTAATTAGGTCTAATGGGTTAGACCTAATTAGGGTTTATGTTTGTTTTAAACCTAATGTGTAAGAAGGTTAATTAAGTTTAATATGTCTTTAAACTTAATTAAAGTTTTGGTTTTGATTAATTAAGTTTAATATGTTCTTAAACTTAATTAGTGTTGATTTTTGTATTTAAACCTAATTTAGGTAAGGTTTAATAGGTTAATTAAGTTTAATTTGTCTTTAAACTTAATTAAAATTTTAATTTTTGTGTTAAACCTAATTTAGGTAAGGTTTAATGCGTTAATTAAGTTTAATTTATCTTCAAACTTAACTAAAAGGTTTTATTTTGGTTAATTAGGTTTAATATGTCTTTAAACTTAATAAAGATTTAATTTTTATATTGAACCTAATTAAGTAAGATTTAATGGGTTAATTAAGTTTATTATGTCTTTAAACTTAATTAAAAGGTTTAATTTTGATTAATTAAGTTTAATATGTCTTTAAACTTATTTAAGATTTAATTTTTATATTAAACCTAATTTAAGTAAGGTTTAATGGGTTAATTAAGTTTATTATGTCTTTAAACATAATTAAAAGGTTTAATTTTGATTAATTAAGTTTAATATGTCTTTAAACTTAATTAAGATTTGATTTTTATATTAAACCTAATTTAAATAAGGTGTAATGGGTTAATTAAGTTTATTATGTCTTTAAACTTAATTAAAAGGTTTAATTTTGATTAATTAAGTTTAATATGTCTTTAAACTTAATTAAGATTTAATTTTTATATTAAACCTAATTTAAGTAAGGATTAATGGGTTAATTAAGTTTATTATGTCTTTAAACTTAATTAAAAGGTTTTATTTTGATTAATTAAGTTTAATATGTCTTTAAACTTAATTAAGATTTGATTTTTATATTAAACCTAATTTAAGTAAGGTTTAATGGGTTAATTAAGTTTATTATGTCTTTAAACTTAATTAAAAGGTTTAATTTTGATTAATTAAGTTTAATATGTCTTTAAACTTAATTAAGGTTTAATTTTTATATTAAACTTAATTTAAGTAAGGTTTAATGGGTTAATTAAGTTTATTATGTCTTTAAACTTAATTAAAAGGTTTAATTTTGTTTAATTAAGTTTAATATGTCTTTAAACTTAATTAAGATTTGATTTTTATATTAAACCTAATTTAAGTAAGGTTTAATGGGTTAATTAATTTTATTATGTCTTTAAACTTAATTAAAAGGTTTAATTTTGATTAATTAAGTTTAATATGTCTTTAAACTTAATTAAGATTTGATTTTTATATTAAACCTAATTTAAGTAAGGTTTAATGGGTTAATTAAGTTTATTATGTCTTTAAACTTAATTAAAAGGTTTAATTTTGTTTAATTAAGTTTAATATGTCTTTAAACTTAATTAAGATTTAATTTTTATATTAAACCTGATTTAAGTAAGGTTTAATGAGTTAATTAAGTTTATTATGTCTTTAAACTTAATTAAAAGGTTTAATTTTGATTAATTAAGTTTAATATGTCTTTAAACTTAATTAAGATTTGATTTTTATATTAAACCTAATTTAAGTAAGGTTTAATGGGTTAATTAAGTTTATTATGTCTTTAAACTTAATTAAAGGGTTTAATTTTGATTAATTAAGTTTAATATGTCTTTAAACTTAATTAAGATTTGATTTTTATATTAAACCTAATTTAAGTAAGGTTTAATGGGTTTAAATATTATTTTAAATTTAGTTAAGTCCAATTTGGTCATTTGATTTCTCATTAGTCTATCATAGACTAGAACCATTTTCAAACTTTGATTGTTGATGAAAATAGGTTAAATTTATAAAGGGGTATTTTTAGGATTAAAATTATTTAATTAATAAAGGATTTTAACCCTAAATTTCAAAATACCATTCAAAATGATTTCTATGACTTAGAAATAATTTTCTTAGGGTTATTGCATGTTGCTCTATCATTTCTAGCCATTTGCATTTTTATTTTCCTTAATTTTCAATTTTTATAATTATTATTTGAAATAATTATAAAGAAACTTGAAAATTAAAGAAAAGTGTCTTAAGCATGTTTTCTGTCCTTGGAAAAATTATGGAAGGTTCCTAAGAACATAAAGATTAATGCCTCAAAGTTTCATAATTTTTTGATTTATAAATAATTTTTAATAATTAAAATACTCCAGAGAGTATTTAATTAATTAAAAATTAAATACTGAGAATAAAATTATGATTTTGGTCTCATAATTTTTTCCTCTTCAAGAGCTTTCCAGAGGTATTTTTATTTTATATTTATGACCTCTGGATCAAAAGATATGAATTTTTGAAGTTTTTAAGGTTTTAAGGGATTTTTTATTAAATCCCGCCGCCAAACTCACCGCCGTTCGACGCGTGTCCTCGTACGCATCGAACGAGGGGGAGGATCCGCTGTGGGCTACCGAACAGCGGACACCTAGGGGAGAGATCAGTGCCGTGCATTCCTAAAGCGCGAAATCGGACGGCGGAGAAAATTCGGCCAAAAATCCGAAAATTCTCGAACCATTAAACTTCAAACATCAATATCTCACTCATTCCTTAATGAAATTGAGTGATTTTTTTTTAAATGATCATTTGGATGAGAAGTATCCATCCATACGGTGATGATACACTTCTGGACTAGTATAACACATGATATGTTGAAAATACGATTTATTTTGTAAAGAAAAATTCCATACCTTTGTCACAAGCAAATCAAGCTAGATCAGACCTTATGGTTGCCTTCTAGGACTCCAATAGCAGGTTATTGCTGCAGTAATTTGATCCAGAAGTCGGGCTTGGGGAGGAATTTTGAAGAAGTACCTAAATTGGGGCTGTTTTTGAAATTTGGTCAAATTGGCTCAAATAGGCTCAAACTATGGCTTGAATTTGATCCTAAAAGATTGTTGGGACTCTTAGGAAGACTTTTTATGTTGGGAGCAGGTGGATTTGGGTAGCCTATAGTTCTCCCCAATTTTTTTCTTCTTCTTGCTAGGTTCAGCCATGGGGTCTTATTTATAGCAAGGGGAGGTTATGGCTTAGCTTAGGATGTTCTAGGGGAGTAGTTACCTCCTCTATCAGCCCATTGGGTGAAGGAATTGGTTGAAGATAGGCATTGATGCTTCTCCCTAAGTTTTCCATGATGATCTCCATTGTTTTGTCTCTCACCCATCGGCTCATGTGAGAGGTGCATGGTGAGTTGCCTCTACTCTTCTTAGGGAGCTTACACCTCATCTCTTAAGCTTGGCAAATGGTGACACACAAGCTCATCCCTCATCATTGCTTCTAACCATGGTAGGGGGGGTTTCATGCATGGTTTTCCTTCCATTGGGTGGCTTGGGAGGTGGGAGGTGAGGCCTCATGTTGGCCGGCCACCTCATAGCTAAATGAGGCTTAAGGTGAAGGAGAAAGTGACACCTCACCCCATGCATCATGATGGGTATTAACCCATGGCTAAGTGGTCTTAATGTGGGCTTAATTATGTGTTAATTAAGCCTTAAGATGAATTTAGCCTAATTAATTATGAGAAGGCTATATGACATTTCATTTCTTTTTAATTTCCCATTTTAATTAATTATTTTATTAATTAAAATTGTTGGAAAATATTGTATTAATCAATTTTTTAATTGAAAATAATTTCAATTTAATTAATTGATTAATTTTATCATTTTTGTCATTTTATGATTTTAATTTAATTTTCATTTTAATTAATTATGTCATTTAATTAAAATATTTAAAATTAAATCATTAATCATTTTAATTAATCAAAATAATGTTGAAATTAATTATTTGATTAATTTTGTTGTTTTTATTTCATTTTTATTTATTTTAATCAAAATAGATAGGTGTTGACCAATTTTGACCTGGGTTGACCCAAGTCAGCCCAAATTGATCAATTTATTTTTAAAATTTCCAGTACTTGTGATTTTGTCATTGTGGGGGTTTAAATGTGTCATTGGGTGAAAGGGTTGACTTATGGGTCAACAGGGTTGGTCATTAGGTCTGGTTTGACCAATTTGACTAAAGTTGACTTTTTAGGTCAAAAGGTTGACCTATGGGGTCAACAGGGTAGGTCATTAGGTCTGGTTTGACCAATTTGACTAAAGTTGACTTTTTAGGTCAAAAGGTTGACCTATGGGGTCAACAGGGTAGGTCATTGGGTCTGGTTTGACCAATTTGACCAATGTTGACTTTTTAGGTCATAAGGTTTACCTATGGGGTCAATGCGGTAGGTCATTGGGTCTGGTTTGACCATTTTGAGCAATGTTGACTTCTTAGGTCATAAGGTTGACCTATGGGGTCAATAGGGTTGGTCACTGGGTCTGGTCTGACCATTTTGACCAATGTTGACTTTTTAGGTCATAAGATTGACTATGGGGTCAACAGGGTTGGTCATCGTGTCTCGGTTTGACCATTTTGACCAAAGTTGACTTTTTAGGTCAAAAGGTTGACCTATGGGGTCTGCAAAGGTTGGTCACTGGGTCTGGTTTGATCATTTTGACCAATGTTGACTTTTTAGGTCATAAGGTTAACTTATGGGGTCAATAGGGTAGGTTATTAGGTCTAGTTTGACTAATTTGACCAAAGTTGACTTTTTAGGTCATAAGGTTGACCTATGGGGTCAACGGGGTTGGTCACTGGGTCTGGTTTGACCAATTTGACCAAAGTTGACTTTTTAAGGTCAAAAGGTTGACCTATGGGGTCAACAGGGTAGGTCATTAGATCTGGTTTGACCATTTTGACCAATGTTGACTTTTTAGATCATAAGGTTGACCTATGGGGTCAACAGGGTAGGTCATTAGGTCTGGTTTGACCAGTTTGACCAAAGTTGACTTTTTAGGTCATAAGGTTGACCTATGGGGTCAACAGGGTAGGTCATTAGGTCTGGTTTGACCAATTTGACCAATGTTAACTTTTTAGGTCATAAGGTTGACCTATGGGGTCAACAGGGTTGGTCACTGGGTCTGGTTTGACCGTTTTGACCAATGTTGACTTTTTAGGTCATAAGGTTGACCTATGGGGTCAACAGGGTAGGTCACTGTGTCTGGTTTGACCATTTCGACCAATGTTGACTTTTTAGGTCATAAGGTTGACCTATGGGGTCAACAAGGTTGGTCACTGGGTCTGGTTTGACCATTTTGACCAATGTTGACTTTTAGATCAAAAGGTTGACCTATGGGGTCAACAGGATTGGTCACTAGGTATGGTTTGACCATTTTGACCAAAGTTGACTTTTTAGGTCATAAGGTTGACCTATGGTGTCAACAGGGTTGGTCATTAGGTCTGGTTTGACCAATTTGACCAAAGTTGACTTTTTAGGTCATAAGGTTGACCTATGGGGTCAACAGGGTTGGTCACTGGGTCTGGTTTGACCATTTTGACCAATGTTGACATTTTAGGTCAAAAGGGCATTGACTCATTGTAAAATGAGGTCAACAAAAGGGCCCCCAATATGTGGAGAATACTATATAAGTATGCTGCACATATTGGCGTTAACCGAAGTGGTCTAAGAGAAGTCTCATAATGGTCAGGAAAGGAGGGGATGTCATATTGCTCCCAGAGGATGTCAGATGTCTTTTATGTCGGTTCTAAGAAGAGATTTTCTTCTTGTATTTGAAAAGAGATTTATTGGGAGGGAAAATGGATGTCATATTTCATTTCTTAAAATGTCGATGTCGATATTTTGCTAAAGGAATGCCGTGATTTCTGTGTTAGGAAAGGACGTATATCCTATAACAGGAGGGAGAAAATGGATGTCATTTTCCATTTCTCAAAATGTCAATGTTGATATTTGGTTAGAGGAAAGTCACGACTTCCGTGTCAGGAAGGGACTTATATCCAATAACTGGAGAGAGAAAATAGATGTCATTTTCTATTTTCCTCAAAATGTCGATGTCAATATTTGGTTAGAGGAAAGTCGTGATTTCCATATCAGGAAAGGACTTATATCCAATAACCGGATAGAGAAAATAGATGTCATTTTCTATTTTCCTCAAAATGTCGATGTCAAGATTTGGTTAGAGGAAAGTCGTAATTTCCGCATCAGGAAAAAACATATAACCAATAACCGAAGAGAGAAAATAGATGTCATTTTCTATTTTCCTCAAAATATCGATGTCAAGATTTGGTTAGAGGAAAAGTCGTAATTTCTGCATCAGGAAAGAACTTATATCCAATAACCGAAGAGAGAAAATAGATGTCGTTTTCTATTTTCCTCAAAATGTCGATGTCAAGATTTGGTTAGAGGAAAGTCGTAATTTCCGCATGAGGAAAGAACTTATATCCAATAACCGAAGAGAGAAAATAGATGTCATTTTCTATTTTCCTCAAAATGACGATGTGAAGATTTGGTTAGAGGAAAGCCGTAATTTCCGCATCAGGAAAGAACATATATCCAATAACCGAATAGAGAAAATAGATGTCATTTTCTATTTTCCTCAAAATGTCGATGTCAAGATTTGGTTAGAGGAAAGTCGTAATTTCCGCATCAGGAAAGAACTTATATCCAATAACCGAAGAGAGAAAATAGATGTCATTTTCTATTTTTCTCAAAATGTCGATGTCAAGAATTGGTTAGAGGAAAGTCGCAATTTCCGCATCAAGAAAGAACTTATATCCAATAGCCGAAGAGAGAAAATAGATGTCATTTTCTATTTTCCTCAAAATGTCGATGTCAAGATTTGGTTAGAGGAAAGTCGTAATTTCCGCATCAGGAATGAACTTATATCCAATAGCCGAAGAGAGAAAATAGATGTCATTTTCTATTTTCCTCAAAATGTCGATGTCAAGATTTGGTTCGAGGAAAGTCGTAATTTCCGCATCAGGAAAGAACTTATATCCAATAACCGAAGAGAGAAAATAGATGTTATTTTCTATTTTCCTCAAAATGTCGATGTCAAGATTTGGTTAGAGGAAAGTCGTAATTTCCGCATCAGGAAAGAACTTATATCCAATAACTGAGGAGAGAAAATAGATGTCATTTTCTATTTTCCTCAAAATGTCGATGTCAAGATTTGGTTAGAGGAAAGTCGTAATTTCCGCATCAGGAAAGAACTTATATCCAATAAACGAAGAGAGAAAATAGATGTCATTTTCTATTTTCCTCAAAATGTCGATGTCAAGATTTGGTTAGAGGAAAGTCATAATTTCCGCATCAGGAAAGAACTTATATCCAATAACCGAAGAGAGAAAATAGATGTCATTTTCTATTTTCCTCAAAATGTTGATGTCAAGATTTGGTTAGAGGAAAGTCGTAATTTCCGCATCAGGAAAGAACTTATGTCCAATAACTGAGGAGAGAAAATAGATGTCATTTTCTATTTTCCTCAAAATGTCGATGTCAAGATTTGGTTAGAGGAAAGTCGTAATTTCCGCATCGAGAAAGAACTTATATCCAATAAACGAAGAGAGAAAATAGATGTCATTTTCTATTTTCCTCAAAATGTCGATGTCAAGATTTGGTTAGAGGAAAGTCATAATTTCCGCATCAGGAAAGAACTTATATCCAATAACCGAAGAGAGTGGCGAACTCATTAATATTTTTATAGGAATATCAGCTGGGGTTTTGACCTATATAGGTCGAAAGTTAATTCTCATGTTTGATTATCATAAATTATTCATTTTGTCATTTATTGATTTCAGGACCTGTCGACATATCACAGACAATGGGGATATATTTTTCTTCAACACTTCATTTTATTTCCATAAAAAGTCACCAGTACATACTTATTGCAAACAAAAGCTTACAGTACACACATATGTACATATCATATAGCATGCTGCAACAAACTACTGATATTTTACATGTCAACAGCTACCGATATGTCACATATCGACAACTGTAGATATATTATATGTCAAGAGTTCTTCATATCATGTCATAGATTTGGAGATTATCAGATCGTCCATAAACGTCCTACACTCCAAAACATCATTCGTCGAACATGTTTCAGGTGTTCAGACATTTATGGGATCACAGCAGCTCCAAAGGCTTTAGTCCTTCGAGCTCTGGTATTGGTTGATATCCGTCTGGTTGTTTGTCAGGTTTCATTCGTCGCAAGGTGATGGAGATTCGTGGCTTGTTAACACTGGGTATGCAGTGTTTTACAAAATCTACACCGTTCCCTTGGAACAGAAGAACTGATCCTCGGGTTAAAAGGACGCGGCATATCCCTTGAAATTCTCCGGGTCCCAAGATTTGTATCTCTCTTCCAAATGTCACGGAGCAACGATTCATCAAAGACAGAGTATGAAATGGTCTTTCAAAATCATGACTGTCGATGTGAGGAGGGATACAATCCCCTTTATCATACATATTAATGATGCAGCTATCGAGAACACAATCCGCAGGTATGATCCCCAAGTAACAAGTCGTCTGATAATTTGGATTATCACAACGGGTAAAGGGTCGACTTGTTCATGCCGTAGAATCCCAGGAAGATTTCCTTCTCTGTCTCTTGCATAGTTATAGCAACATTCGTATTGAATGGTTTGCCTACCCTTACCGCGAATCCATTTACTAGGTTCAGAATAGGTCCTCCTTCGAAGGCGTCCGACTCTACCCCGATCTCGAGCTTCTATGATGTGGTTGATGATAGCGGCTTGTTCGGTTTCATCAAATATTCGGTAAAAAGTTTAAGACCATCCGAATATTTGTTGTTCTTTTATTCACATATTTATATTGTTCGAAAGTTCTCCACTCAATGGCGCGAATTCGTCGTATCTCTTCCTCCGAGTGATTCTTTTTGTCTGATACTCTTAAACATTGAGCAGGTGTGACCAATGGTGGAGTGACGACTGCTTTGCCATCCTCTTTTTCTGTAAGGTCTAGATTTGTCGTTTCTGATATTATTTCCTCAAACGGAGTATTGATAGTTCGCGATTTTAACTGACTCATATCTTCCATGTCTTGTTTTTCTTGTAATTGTTTTTGTCATTTTAGTCGTTTATTGTGATTTCATCTTTGCAATCTGGTGAATCCTGTCGTCAGATTTTTGGTTCCTGACATTGATGCTCCTTGTACCGGGGCAGTCATGAATTCTGTTTCATCTGAGCTATCACTGATTGTGAAGTCATATTCTTCGGGTTGTCGAAGTTTGAATTCTATCAAAGGTGTTTGCAGATTAACTTCACTGTGATTCACCAGAAAAAGTAACGATCCATGATATATGGATTCAACCTGCAACAGGTGAAAATCAAAGTAAACATTGGTCCCCGCGTCTATATGTCGACGGTCCAAGGCAAAAGTCAAATTATTTCGGAATGAGAAAAATAATCTGTCTTCAGGCATTTTTCCTGAAAATATCAAAACAGAGTATTGTTTTAGATTTTCAAATGTTCGTTCAACAAATAAAAAAGATGTCACAAAACATCAAAGATGATTTTTGAAAGGAGAATTTATTGTCCCAGTTTATAAATAAGTCTTTATTCATTTCTTTTTTTTATGTCGCGTAATATTTCTTTAGAAAACACCCATTGATTGGAGGTAGGATTCTTTCTCCTTGACAATCCACCAATTGGTAGGATCCTCCGGAATATGTCTTTTCAATTACATATGGACCTTCCCATATCGGTTCGAATTTGCCACCTATTTTTTGATGAGCTAGTATAGGTCTTCAAAGAACTAAAACTACTTCACCGATTCGAAAGATTCTAGGGCGAACTAGTTTGTCGTGAGCTCGTATCATTTTTGCTTGATACAATTCAAGATTTTGTTGGGCTTGCAGACGTTTGCCCTCTAAATTTTCAAGTTCTTCAAGTCGCAACTTGACATTTTCTTCTTCGGTTATTTTATCGGTTATTGCGATTCGAGAGAAGGAATTTGGACTTCCGGAGGCAAAATGGCTTCGGAACCATATACCAAAGCAAATGGTGTAGACCGTGTTGGAGTTCGGTATGTAGTTCTATAAGGCCATAAAGCTTCTATTAGTCGTTCATGCCATTGTCTCGGGCTATTACTTAATGTCTTTTTCAAGATTTGAACCAATGTTTTATTGAATGCTTCAGCTAATCCATTGGCTTTAGGGTAATAGATTGTGGAATATCTTCATTCAATCCCATGTCTCTGGATAAAGTGATTCATTTTTGTGTTTTTGAAGGCCAACCCATTATCTGATATGACTCTTCGAGGAATCCCAAATCTATAAACGATATGTGTTTTAAAGAAGTGGAGAACTTGTTCGCCTTGACTTCTCGAAGGGTATTGCTTCGCCCATTTAGAAAAATAGTCGGTAGACTGCGAGAATAAATTTATGGCCCTTGGAGGATGGAGGATCTATAGGGCCCACTATGTCAGTACCCCAACATTCAAATGGTCATGATGCAATAGTTGGGTGTAGGACATTTGGAGGTTGATGTAAAACTACTCCATGTATTTGACATTGATGACATTTCTTTGCAATGTCAAGGCAGTCGGTCATCATTATTGGCCAATAATAACCCATTTTTTTTATTTTCATTTTCATTTTGGGCCCAGATTGATGTGCACCACATAAGCCTGAATGAACTTCCTTAACAATCTCTCGAGCTTCAATTTGGTTTAAACATCTTAACCACATTTGATCAAAAGATCGTTTATAAAGGACGTCATTTATTAGAGCATATGATAATGCTCTTTGTTTAATTTGGTTGGCAATAGAACTATTTTCAAGCAATTTTCCAGTTTGTAAATATTGGATGATTGGTTGTCGCCAATCATCCTTCTCGTCACTTATTGTCATTGTCATATTTTCACCGATTTTATGCAAATTATCCATATCAATTTGAGAAAGAACTTGTCGTCCTTTTATAGAAATCGGTATGTCATCTTCTTCTGGACACGCAAATTCCTTTGCAAGTTTTGCCAAAGCATCCGCTAGAGAGTTATCTCGTCTTGAGATTAAGAAAAATGTTACATCAGGAATTTGTTGAAGTAATTTCAGAGTGTAATGAGAATATTGTTCAAGTCGTGGTTTCAAAATTTTGTATTTGCCAGCAATTTGATTGATAATTAACTGGGAATCTCCGTAAATATCAATATTCTTAATTTCCATTAATATTGTCAGTTCTAGACCGGTTATGAGCGCTTCATATTCAGCTTCATTATTCGTGCATGGTTCTGTCAAATGTTAGAAAAAAGGCATCATCATTTTGTCTGGAGTAATGAAAATTAATCCTACTCCGGCTTTGCCTGGTATGATTGTACGTTTATTTTTGTCTTTCCATGCAGTTGATGCTCCATCAAAGTAGAGTTCCCATCATTGCATGTTAGAATTTTTTACTTCTGATATTTGTTCATCAGGTAGATCGTCATTAAGGGGTGATCCCACTGGAATTGGGTGTGCCGCTAAGAAATCTGCTAGGATTTGTCCTTTAATAACACGTAACGGTACAAATGTTATGTCGAATTGTAACAAGATCATTGCCCATCTTGCTAATCTCCCAGAAAGTGTCGGTCGTGTTATTAAATATTGTAACGGGTTAACTCTTGAAATAAGAGTTACTTTATGAGAAAGCATATAATGTCTTAGCTTTTGAACTGCAAAGATCAGGGCTAAACAATGCTTCTCAATTCTCGGATATTTTATTTCCATTGGAACTAAACAACGACTCAAGTAGTATAACACATTTTCTTTTCCTTCATCATTTACTTGTGCTAGTAAAGCTCCAAGTGAATTGTCCAATGCCGCGGTGTAAAGGATTAAAGGTCTTCCTAATACATGGGCTGCTAAGACAGGAGGGGTTGTCAAATATTGTTTAATGTCTTCAAAGGCATGCTGGCATTTTTCATCCCACACGAATTTGGCATCCTTTCTAGTAAGGGCAGTAAGGGGTTGACATCTACCCGATAGATTGGAAATGAAACATCGTATATATGCTAATTTTCCATGAAAAGGATCTCAATTGAGTTAGATTTTTAGGAGGAGGCATATTTAGGATAGCTTCAATTTTGAGAGGATCAATTTCTATCCCACGATGTCGAACTACAAATCCTAAAAATTTTCCTGAAGTGAAACCAAAGGCGCACTTTAAAAGGTTCATTTTAAGATTATATCGTCGTAGTCGTTCAAAGACAATTCTCAAATCGTATATATGATCGTCTTTTTGTTTACTATTGACAACGAGATGATCGACATAACATTCGACTTGATTATGTATTTGTTCATCAAAAATCCGTGTCATGGCTCTTTGATAGGTTGTACCGGCATTTTTTAGTCCAAATGGCATAACCTTATAATAATATATGCCCAAGGGTGTTCGGAAAGCTGTATTTACTTCGTCTTCCGAAAACATTTTTATTTGGTTATATCCTGATGATCCATCCATGAAAGAAAATCTTGCATATTTTGATGCAATATCAACCATTAACTCAGGAATTGGTAAAGGAAATTCATCTTTTGGACATGCTTTGTTCAAATCCACGTAGTCTATGCAGACTCTTATTTGTCCATTTTTCTTTTTAACTGGCACCACATTGGCTAGCCATGTTGGATAGTTTTCTTCTCGTATGAAGTCAGCCTCTATCAATTTCTTGACTTCCGCAATGACTTGTTGCTCTATTTTGACACGCATCCTTCTTGGAGCTTGTTTAACTGGGTTTATGATTTGGTCTATCCCGAGTTTATGGACTGCGGCTTTTGGAGATAAACCAGGCATTTCGTCATAAGTCCAAGAAAAACAGTCTTTATATTCCATCAACAATTGAGTTATGTCTTTTATTTCCTCATCATTAAGGAATGAACTAATAAAAGTCGGTTTTGGATTTTCATTAGTTCCTAAATTTATTTCTTTTAATTCATCAATTGTCGATTTTATTTCTTCTTCCAACTCCGGGAGCATTTTCAATTGGAAGATCAGGCAATGATTCGGAATCACATTCTTCTGTGACAGTCAAACAAAATTCTGTATCATCTAATGGTCCCAAAATTCCAAATCCAACACCTTTTTTAGAGTTAGAATTTCGTTTATTATCATTCCACATTTGTTCAATGAAATGCGGTTGTTTACCATTGTTTGAGCATTAAACTATTTTGAATGAATTTTTGTGCCCAAGGAGAATACAACTCAAAAGGAATTTTCATTGATTGTGGAAGATTTTCATCTTCAATTTTTACATCATTTTTAGTACAAGAAGAAGTAGAGCCAAGTCTAAACTTAATTTGCTTTTTGTCATCATTATATACTTCTTTGACTATTAGATTCTCAATCTTAGCAGTGGAGATTGGAGTTAGAGTTATAGAATGTATATAATGATTGATTTTGTCATACATAGATTCAAATTGTTTCTCTTTATCTTCCTCTTCTAGAGATATTTTGAATTGGGGTTCCTTTGCGAACCACGGATGTCGTTTCTTCTTCGGAATCCAAGTGGATTTTGAACTTCAGTGGTTTCTTCATTGTGACAATTGGATCTTCTCTCCTTCGTCCTCGTTCTCGGCCTCGACCTCGAGTGCAAGTCTGACGAAAATTAGTCTCTTTTGTCTTTATTGAAGAGAAATCCTTTTCATTTATTTTCTTTTCTTTGTTCTTTTCTTCCATATTTACCATTGACTGTTTGGAAGATATTGTTTTATTTATAGGAGCATAATATGCTGCATCTTCATGTATACCGATTTCATGGATTGAAAACGGTTGCGGATCTCCTATAATACAAAATTCTTGTCCTTTTCGTAAATATTTGATACATTGATGTAATGAAGAGGGTACCATTTTATATTCATGGAGCCATGGTTCGTCAAGTAAGGCATTAAAAGAGGTGTACGAATTAATAATATGAAATTTTGCTGTCGTTGCCAAGTCGGCTATTTTTAAGAGCAATGTTATTGATCCAAGGGCCCGTTCTCCTTGTTGATTGAATCCTCTTAACATCATTGTATCTCTTGATAGTTGAGAGGCATCAATGTTTAAGTATGCAAGAGTTCTCAGATTCATAATGTTGATTGAAGCACCTGGGTCAATAAGAACTCTCGAAAGTATCGTGTCATTTATGTTTATTGTAATATATAGTGGACGATTATGTTCAGTTGTTCCGAGCAACAATTCATTGTCAGAGAAGGTAATCTTTGTCGATTCCTCTAATGAGTAAGCTTCGTTTTGGGTAGTACTAGCAAGTTGAGTTAAGCAAATGTCAGGGTCCGAAAGGGCCTTGATTAATGATTCTCTCATTTCTTTGGAAAGTATGAGAGCGTCATAGATGCTTAATTTTGTAGGTAATTTTCTCAAATGGGCCAGTACATTATAATCCACCTTGTTGTGAAGATCATTCTTATTTCCTTCAGAAGTTCGGGGATATATTGGAGGAATGATCTTATCTGGTGTAATTATTTGTTTTTCTTTTTCTTGTGGAATTATCCTAGGAGGTAAAATTTTTCCACTTCTCAAGTTAATTTCAACTATTTCTTCAGGTTGATTATCTGATTCATTTGTTTCTGAATCCGAAGATTCCAATTTTATAGAAATTGGAATTCCTTGTAATTGAAGCGTAGCAATGTCATCTTCATTTTTGTCATTGTCAGATTTCTCATTTTCGTTTTCATTAGTTTGGTTGTCTTTAGATTGATCATATACGATTTGAGTATTGTCTATAGGGTTAGAATTCAAATGGTCATTCTCAGAAGCATCATCCAGAATAGACAAAATGTGCGCAAAACTAAGATTGTTATTATTCATGGTAAAAAGAAAGTCATACAAAGTTATTGGCTTGAGGATTTTTCGTCCTTCGGCCGACATAACTATCCTAGTACAAGAGTGAAATGAACTATAAGGTATAAAAGGAGTTGCAGTCCCTATGTCTGGAAGACCTCTAATCTTTTCCATTTTCTTGATTTTCTTTTTCTTTTCTTTCTTGGGAGATTTTGTAACTTGGTATTTAGCGAAGATCTCTTCAGAAATGCTATCCTTATTTTTAGGATTTAGTTCCTCTATCGAAATCATATTGACTGATCCCTTTTCAGGTTCTTTCAAGTATTCTTTCGGGATGACTATATTTCCATCTTTGAAATTACGCTCTAACCAGTCTTTGAAGACAAAACATTCTTCAATTTTATATCCGAGCATCTTGTGATAAGGGCAATAATTAGGATTGTCCTTCATGTCAATTTCTGCTGGTCTCTTAGCTTCTGGTAGCTTAAATTCAGGTATTTTAAGCGAAGCTATGAAATATTTTATTGACGGCTTCTATTTTAAATGAATATACTTTATTCATTCTTTGAGCCATTGTTTTCTTTTCAGTTGATACTGAGATTGGTTGTTGAAGTTGTAATTGAGGTGATGTCTGTGATGTCGAAGGATTTTGTCGTTGCTTCTTTTGCTCCGGTTGGATTTGCATCACATGTTTGCCTTTTTCTGCAATATTCCCAGTTTTCTTTTCAAAAGTTTTGATAGTTTTTGTCTTTTCAGTTTTCTCCATTACACTCATCTGCTTAACCTCTTCCTGAAGATTGGCAGCTTTACTAAGCAATTTTTCAAAAGTTTTTATCGTAAATCCTTTAAGCATAAAAGCTATAGGACCATGGATATTTTTAAGCAATATTCCAACAGCATGTTGTTCTTGTAATCGTGGCTCACATTTCATGCCGAGATTTCTCCAGCGTAAAATATAATCTACCAAGGTTTCTCCTGGTATTTGTTTCTCTACCACCAAATCACCAACAGTGGTATGATGTTGTGCTTCTACAAAGCGTTGAATAAAAAGGCTTTCAAGCTCTATAAAGGTTTTGACAGATCCATTGGGAAGTTCTGCATACCAATCAAAGGTAACTCCCTTGAGACTGTTAACAAATTGTCGAAATAGGAGAGCATCATTTCCTCCAGCATTACAGCAGCTTGCTCTAAAATGTGCCAGATGTTGTCGGGGATTTCCCGTTCCATCGAACATTTTAAAAACAGGAGGAACGAAACCCTTAGGATATTGAACAAAATCATATTCCTCTGGGTATGGCCTACCCTTTGGAGTTAATGCTCCAGCTTTTGCCTGAGCCATCGTTTCTTTAATTTTCTGTTCCACTATTTTTGTAATATCCTTTTCTGGAGTTTTGTTATGAGGAGAATTCTTTCTCTTTCGAGTACTTTACTCGACATCCATTAGTTCTTCTCTGCTTTCAAGGATGTGAATAGCCTCCGGTCTAATGATTTCAATAGCTGGAGAAGGGTCCGCTGGTGGTTTTTGCAAAGTCACTACCAGTTCTTCCATTCTTTATTCAAGACGACTTATTTGTTCATCTCGTTGTCGTATCACCTCTCGCAATTCCTCTTCATTTGATTCTCGTGCTAAGGAAGCAGATCGGGTTTCTACCATGTTAACACCGGCAACATTCTCATTGGAACTGTCAGAAGTATTTTTCCTTTCTTGTCCTGAAAGTTGTTTAATATCTTCTTTTAATTTCTTTAATCTTTCTTGAAATGATTTTGAAGAATGTTTTCTGCAAATCTTTTCTTGTGGACTGCTTGCAGGAGTGTTGGTGGTATTAGAATTCCTTTCAGATGATTTTCGCCTCCATACATTATTTTCAAGTATAGGGCGAGAATTCTCAGGTGGTGTATCATATCCAGTATAAGGATAATTTGCTTTTTGTAGCATCTGGACCAAGTCTGTCATTTTAGTAGTTGTATCTTCTGCTTCTGACATTAATTTTTCATATCAAGTTTTGTCATTGGTGACCACTACATCTTTTATTTTAGGGCTCAATCGAAATTTTTCTGGCACTTGAACACAATGTTTATCAGTTGGGAATTGATAATCAGTTTCTTGATAATCAGATTTTTCCATTGCAAAAATTCTCCTTTTCATGGTGTTGGAGACTGCACAACCCATTTTATATAATAACTTAGTTAATGAACATTTTTATTTTCGTGCTAATCTCTTAAACACTGAATGTACAACACGAAATGGGGGAGATCTTTTAGGTTGAAAGGAATTGTCAGTGTATTCAACAGGAATTGGAATATATTGATTTTCTTCTAAAAGGAAGGATTTCCAAAAATATTCTGTTGAAATTCAGGTGTTTCAAAATTATCATTTTCGTTCCACCTTTTCTTTCTTTTAAATGAAGGAGTTCTATGAACGTTCCTCGAAGAAAATCCGATTTCATACATAGATGATGGTGGAACGTCATCTTACTCGTAAACTTGTTTTCCTTTCTTATCACTCTGTCTTTCCATTTCTTCAAGGCTGTAAGGTTCTTCAGGTGTATATTCAGGTAAATTGTCTGTAAAATTCAGAAAGTCTTCATAAGGTTGCAAGTCAAATTCTTGAAAAGATTGAGTATCAGTTAGATATGGATTATCTAATATGAATTCCGTTTCACTAAATAATCCATAATCATTGTGATAAAAAGGAGGATTTTCCTCTATTGGTATGTCAAAGTCTTGAAAGTAAGAAAAGATCGAATTCGGAGAATCCATTGCAATTTTTCTGTAATTTCAAGAAAAACGAATATTATTGACTTATTTATAAACTGGGAACTTTTTATTTTCAAAATTTTGAAATGAAAACAAATGATAACAAAAGATGAGAAGAAAGATTCTCCCCAGCGGAGTCGCCACTCTCTGTTGGTGGCAATGAAAAATGATAACGATATGATGTGTCGTTGGATGGGGTCATGTCATCGCCATCCATTTCTGTATCATGTCAATGTCAAGGAGTCGCCATCTAATATTAGCCTAGTTTTATTCAGATAAATCCTATGAAGGATTTAGAGAATTTTTACGACTAATAGTAGAAAAGGATGTTTATGATAATTCTTATATGAGGATATTGCAGAATAACATATTCTAGAATTTTCATATTAAGAAAATCATGGTAAACTAGAGATTTCTATTTCGGGTTCTTTTTAGATCTCCTATAGAGGTAAGCCTCTATAGTTAATTACATCTTAAACAATTTTCAATTGTTTAAGAAAACTTCTGATTAATGTTAATCATTTGTTTTCTAAGAATTCATTTTAAGGAGAGATGTACCCACTATCACTCCCGAATGTCGTTATATCATGTTATTGAATACTTTAGGTATTATGTCTAACCTAAAGGTTCTGGTTTTGTTGTCAATGTTGTTGATTTGTTAAAAAATTTCAAGTTATATGTCTAACCTAAAAGTTTTGGTTTTATTTTTATTGTTAAAAGTTTCAGGTTATATGTCTAACCTAAAAGTTTTGGTTTTGTTTTTGTTCGCCTAGAATGTCGTCCTACAAAACAGAGTTAGTACACCCTATAACATGTAAAGAAAATCTAAGCGAAATTTCTCGTTTTCACCCTGCAAAGAAAACGTTGTCAGAAATAACATCACAGAATATTTGGATATGTCTTGGATGTCAGTTTATGTCGAATTATTTTGAAATGTCAATTTTTTTATTGATTATGCCAATTTTGGTTTTAAAATATTGAATTTATTAACTTGAGTTCATGTCTGTCTGAACTCTAAGTTAAAAAGGTTTGGAATTAGATTCAATATTGATTGAATTAACTTGGGTTTATGTCTGGTTGAACCTAAGTTAGATTCAATGTTGATTAAATCTATTTAACTTGAATTCGTGCCTGTCTGAATTCAAGTTGAAAGATTTTGAAATTAGATTCAATATTGATTGAATTAACTTGGGTTCATGTCTGGTTGAACCTAAGTTAGATTCAATGTTGATTGAATCTATTTAACTTGAGTTCGTGTCTGTCTGAATTCAAGTTAAAAGGTTTGAAATTAGATTCAATATTGATTGAATTGACTTGGGTTCATGTCTGGTTGAACCTAAGTTAGATTCAATGTTAATTGAATCTATTTAACTTGAGTTCGTGTCTGTTTGAACTTAAGTTAAAAGGTTTGAAATTAGATTCAATATTGATTGAATTGACTTGGGTTCATGTCTGGTTGAACCTAAGTTAGATTCAATGTTGATTGAATCTATTTAACTTGAGTCCATGTACTGTTTGAACTTAAGTTAAAAGTTTTGAAATTAGATTCAATATTGATTGAATTGACTTGGGTTCATGTCTGGTTGAACCTAAGTTAGATTCGATGTTGATTGAATCTATTTAACTTGAGTTTATGTCAGTTTGAACTTAAGTTAAAAGGTTTGAAATTAGATTCAATATTGATTGAATTGACTTGGGTTCATGTCTGGTTGAACCTAAGTTAGATTCAATGTTGGTTGAATCTATTTAACTTGAGTTCATGTCTGTTTTAACTTAAGTTAAAAGGTTTGGTTTAGAATAGATTTAATTAAGTTTTAAGTCTTATTTAAATAGGACTTAAAGGTTAATCGAGTCTAATAAATTAGACTCGATTAGATTTGCAGACCATCTAAGTTCCTTTTAGATAAGACTTAAGTTTTAATTAAGTCTATTTAAAGTTAGACCTAGACTTAGGATTGAACTTAAGCCGGGTTTTAGTTTAGATTCAAGTTAGGTTGAACCTAAGGCTTAAATTAGACTTAGGTTTATATCATGTTAAACCTAAGTATAGTTTGACTTAAGTCTAATATGGGTTAGACTTAAGTTAGGTTTTTGGGTTAGGTTCATGTCAGGTTGAACCAAAGTTTGGTTTGACTTGAGTCTAATGTGGGTTAGACTTAAGTTAAATTTTGAGTTTAGATTAAGTTAGGTTCAAGTCAGGTTGAACCTAGACTTAAGGTCGATTTAAGTTCAATATGGGTTGAACCTAAGTTAAGGTTTGATTTGGATTAAATTAGGTTCTAGTTGGATTGAACTCAAGTTTAGTTCGGTTTAGGTTAGGTTCGATATGGGTTGAACCTAAGGTTTCGAGTTAAGTTAGGTTCGATGTGGGTTGAACCTAAGGTTTAGGTTAACTTGAGTTCGAGTTAGATTGGACTCGAGTTATGTTAGGTTTAAGTTAGGTTCAATGTGGGTTGAACCTGAGGTTTAGGTTAACTTGAGTTCGAGTTAGGTTGGACTCAAGTTAGGTTAGGTTTAGGTTAGGTTCAATGTGGGTTGAACCTAGGTTTAGGTTAACTTGAGTTCGAGTTAGGTTGGACTCGAGTTAGGTTAGGTTTAGGTTAGGTTCAATGTGGGTTGAACCTAAGGTTTAGGTTAACTTGAGTTAGAGTTAGGTTGGACTCAAGTTAGGTTAGGTTTAGGTTAGGTTCAATATGAGTTGAACCTAAGGTTTAGGTTAACTTGAGTTCAAGTTAGTTTGGACTCAAGTTAGGCTAGGTTTAGGTTAGGTTCAATGTGGGTTGAACCTAAGGTTTGATGTTTGACTTAAGTTCAAGTTGGGGTTGAACCTAAGTATAGGTTGAACCTAAGTATAGGTTAAACTTGGGTTCATGTTGTGTTGAACCTAAGTTAAAGATTGAAAGTTTATTTTGGGTTTGGGTTTGGTTAAACCTTAATTGGTTAAGGTTTAATAACTAATTAAGTCTAATATAATAGACTTAATTAGAGTTTAAGTTTCATTAAGTCTAATTTAGTTAAGACTTAATAGTTTAATCGGGTCCAATGGGTTAGACCTAATTAGGGTTTAGGTTTGATTAAACCTTAGTTAGTTAAGGTCTAATGGTTTAATTAGGTCTAATGGGTTAGACCTAATTAGGGTTTATGTTTGATTAAACCTTAGTTAGTTAAGGTCTAATGATTTAAATAGGTCTATTGGGTTAGACCTAATTAGGGTTTAAGTTTGATTAAACCTTAGTTAGTTAAGGTCTAATGGTTTAATTAGGTCTAATGGGTTAGACCTAAATAGGGTTTAAGTTTGATTAAACCTTAGTTAGTTAAGGTTTAATGGTTTAATTAGGTCTAATGGGTTAGACCAAATTAGGGTTTAAGTTTGATTAAACCTTAGTTAGTTAAGGTCTAATGGTTTAATTAAGTCTAATGGGTTAGACCTAATTAGGGTTTATGTTTGTTTTAAACCTAATGTGTAAGAAGGTTAATTAAGTTTAATATGTCTTTAAACTTAATTAAAGTTTTGGTTTTGATTAATTAAGTTTAATATGTTCTTAAACTTAATTAGTGTTGATTTTTGTATTTAAACCTAATTTAGGTAAGGTTTAATAGGTTAATTAAGTTTAATTTGTCTTTAAACTTAATTAAAAATTTAATTTTTGTGTTAAACCAAATTTAGGTAAGGTTTAATGGGTTAATTAAGTTTAATTTATCTTCAAACTTAACTAAAAGGTTTTATTTTGGTTAATTAGGTTTAATATGTCTTTAAACTTAATTAAGATTTAATTTTTATATTAAACCTAATTTAAGTAAGGTTTAATGGGTTAATTAAGTTTATTATGTCTTTAAACTTAATTAAAAGGTTTAATTTTGATTAATTAAGTTTAATATGTCTTTAAACTTAATTAAGATTTGATTTTTATATTAAACCTAATTTAAGTAAGGTTTAATGGGTTAATTAAGTTTATTATGTCTTTAAACTTAATTAAAAGGTTTAATTTTGATTAATTAAGTTTAATATGTCTTTAAACTTAATTAAGATTTGATTTTTATATTAATCCTTATTTAAGTAAGGTTTAATAGGTTAATTAAGTTTATTATGTCTTTAAACTTAATTAAAAGGTTTAATTTTGATTAATTAAGTTTAATATGTCTTTAAACTTAATTAAGATTTGATTTTTATATTTAACCTAATTTAAGTAAGGTTTAATTGGAGTATATTATGTCTTTAAACTTAATTAAAAGGTTTAATTTTGATTAATTAAGTTTAATATGTCTTTAAACTTAATTAAGATTTAATTTTTATATTAAACCTAATTTAAGTAAGGTTTAATGGGTTAATTAAGTTTATTATGTCTTTAAACTTAATTAAAAGGTTTAATTTTGTTTAATTATGTTTAATATGTCTTTAAACTTAATTAAGATTTGATTTTTATATTAAACCTAATTTAAGTAAGGTTTAATGGGTTAATTAAGTTTATTATGTCTTTAAATTTAATTAAAAGGTTTAATTTTGATTAATTAAGTTTAATATGTCTTTATACTTAATTAAGATTTGATTTTTATGTTAAACCTAATTTAAGTAAGGTTTAATGGGTTAATTAAGTTTATTATGTCTTTAAACTTAATTAAAATGTTTAATTTTGTTTAATTAAGTTTAATATGTCTTTAAACTTAATTAAGATTTAATTTTTATATTAAACCTAATTTAAGTATGGTTTAATGAGTTAATTAAGTTTATTATGTCTTTAAACTTAATTAAAAGGTTTAATTTTGATTAATTAAGTTTAATATGTCTTTAAACTTAATTAAGATTTTATTTTTATATTAAACCTAATTTAAGTAAGGTTTAATGGGTTAATTAAGTTTATTATGTCTTTAAACTTAATTAAAAGGTTTAATTTTGATTAATTAAGTTTAATATGTCTTTAAACTTAATTAAGATTTGATTTTTATATTAAACCTAATTTAAGTAAGGTTTAATGGGTTTAAATATTATTTTAAATTTAGTTAAGTCCAATTTGGTCATTTTAGACTTAAGTGAAATTTCTCATTAGTCTATCATAGACTAGAACCATTTTCAAACTTTGATTGTTGATGAAAATAGGTTAAATTTATAAAGGGGTATTTTTAGGATTAAAATTATTTAATTAATAAAGGATTTTAACCCTAAATTTTAAAATACCATTCAAAATGATTTCTATGACTTAGAAATAATTTTCTTAGGCATTGTCTGTTGCCCTATCATTTCTAGCCATTTGTATTTTTATTTTCCTTAATTTTCAATTTTTATAATTATTATTTGAAATAATTATAAAGAAACTTGAAAATTAAAGAAAAGTGTCCTAGGCATGTTTTCTGTCCTTGGAAAAATTATGGAAGGTTCCTAAGAACATAAAGATAAATGCCTCAAAGTTTCATAATTTTTTGATTTATAAATAATTTTTAATAATTAACTTACTCCAGAGAGTATTTAATTAATTAAAAATTAAATACTGAGAATAAAATTATGATTTTGGTCTCATAATTTTCTCCTCTTCAAGAGCTTTCCAGAGGTATTTTTATTTTATTTTTATGACCTCTGGATCAAAAGATATGGATTTTTGAAGTTTTTAAGGTTTTAAGGGATTTTTTATTAAATCCCGCTACCAAACTCACCGCCGTTCGACGCGTGTCCTCGTACGCGTCGAACGAGGGGGAGGATCCGCTGCGGGCGGCTGAACAGCGGACACCGCTGGGAGAGATCAGCGCCGTCCATTCCTAAAGCGCGGGATCGGACGGCGGAGAATATTCGGCCAAAAATCCGAAAATTCTCGAGCCATTAAACTTAAAACATCAATATCTCACTCATTTCTTAATCAAATTGAGTGATTTTTTTTAAATGATCATCTGGATGAGAAGTATCCATCCATACAGTGATGATACACTTCTGGACTAGTATAACACATGATATGTCGAAAATACGATTTATTTTGTAAAGAAAAATTCCATACCTTTGTCACAAGCAAATCAAGCTAGATCAGACCATATGGTTGCCTTCTAGGACTCCAATAGCAGAGTTATTGCTTGCAGTAATTTGATCCGAAGTCGGGCTTGGGGAGGAATTTTGAAGAAGTGCCTAAATTGGGGCTGTTTTTTAAATTTTGTCAAATTGGCTCAAATAGGCTCAAACTATGGCTTGGATTTGATCCTAAAAGATTGTTGGGACTCTTAGGAAGACTTTTTATGTTGGGAGCAGGTGGATTTGGGTAGCCTATAGTTCTCCCTAATTTTTTTCTTCTTCTTGCTAGGTTTGGCCATGGGGTCTTATTTATAGCAAGGGGAGGTTATGGCTTAACTTAGAATGTTCTAGGGGAGTAGTTACCTCCTCTATCAGCCCATTGGGTGAAGGAATTGGCTAAAGATAGGCATTGATGCTTCTCCCTAAGTTTTCCATGATGATCTCCATTGTTTTGTCTCTCACCCATTGGCTCACGAGAGAGGTGAATGGTGAGCTGCCTCTACTGCTCTTAGGGAGCTTACACCTCATCTCTTAAGCTTGGCAAATGGTGACACACAAGCTCATCCCTCATCATTGCTTCTAACCATGGTAAGGGGGGGTTTCATGCATGGTTTTCCTTCCATTGGGTGGCTTGGGAGGTGGGAGGTGAGGCCTCATGTTGGCCGGCCACCTCATGGCTAAATGAGGCTTAAGGTGAAGGAGAAAGTGACACCTCACCCCATGCATCGTGATGGGTATTAACCCATGGCTAAGTGGTCTTAATGTGGGCTTAATTATGTGTTAATTAAGCCTTAAGATGAATTTAGCCTAATTAATTATGAGAAGGCTATATGTCATTTCATTTCTTTTTAATTTCCCATTTTAATTAATTATTTTATTAATTAAAATTGTTGGAAAATATTTTATTAATCAATTTATTAATTGAAAATAATTTCAATTTAATTAATTGATTAATTTTATCATTTTTGTCATTTTATGATTTTAATTTAATTTTCATTTTAATTAATTATGTCATTTAATTAAAATATTTAAAATTAAATCATTAATCATTTTAATTAATCAAAATAATTTTGAATTTAATTATTTTATTAATTTTGTTGTTTTTATTTCATTTTTATCTATTTTAATCAAAATAGATAGGTATTGACCAATTTTGACCTGGGTTGACCCAAGTCAGCCCAAATTGATCAATTTAATTTTAAAATGTCCAGTACTTGTGATTTTGTCATTGTGGGGTTTTAAATGTGTCATTGGGTGAAAGGGTTGACTTATGGGGTCAACAGGGTAGGTCATTAGGTCTGGTTTGACCAATTTGACCAAAGTTGACTTTTAGGTCAAAAGGTTGACCTATGGGGTCAACAGGGTAGGTCATTAGGTCTGGTTTGACCAATTTGACCAAAGTTGACTTTTTAGGTCAAAAGGTTGACCTATGGGATCAACAAGGTAGGTCATTGGGTCTGGTTTGACCAATTTGACCAATGTTGACTTTTTAGGTCTTAAGGTTGACCTATGGGGTCAACAGGGTAGGTCATTTGGTCTGGTTTGACCATTTTGACCAATGTTGACTTTTAGGTCATAAGGTTGACCTATGGGGTCAATAGGGTTGGTCATTGGGTCTGGTTTGACCATTTTGACCAATGTTGACTTTTTAGTTCATAAGGTTGACCTATGGGGTCAACAGGGTTGGTCATTGGGTCTGGTTTGACCATTTTGACGAATGTTGACTTTTTAGGTCAAAAGGTTGACCTATGGGGTCAACATGGTTGGTCACTGGGTCTGGTTTGACTATTTTGACCAAAGTTGACTTTTTAGGTCAAAAGGTTGACCTATGGGGTCAACAGGGTTGGTCATTGGGTCTGGTTTGACCATTTTGACCAAAGTTGACTTTTTAGGTCATAAGGTTGACCTTTGGGGTCAACAGGGTAGGTCATTAGGTCTGGTTTGACTAGTTTGACTAAAGTTGACTTTTAGGTCATAAGGTTGACCTATGGGGTCAACAGGGTTGGTCATTGGGTCTGGTTTGACCAATTTGACCAAAGTTGACTTTTTAAGTCAAAAGATTGACCTATGGGGTCAACAGGGTAGGTCATTAGGTCTGGTTTGACCATTTTGACCAATGTTGACTTTTGAGTCATAAGGTTGACTTATGGGATCGATAGGATTGGTCATCTGGTGCGGTTTGACCATTTTGACCAAAGTTGACTTTTTAGGTCATAAGGTTGACCTATGGGGTCAACAGGTTAGGGGGTCAACAGGGTAAGTCATTAGGTCTGGTTTGATTATTTTGACCAATATTGATATTTTAGGTCATAAGGTTGACCTATGGGGTCAACTGGGTTGGTCACTGGGTCTGGTTTGAACAATTTGACCAAAGTTGACTTTTTTAAGTCAAAAGATTGACCTATGGGGTCAACAGGGTTGGTCACTGGGTCTGGTTTGACCAATTTGACCAAAGTTGACTTTTTTAAGTCAAAAGATTGACCTATGGGGTCAACAGGGTAGGTCATTAGGTCTGGTTTGACCATTTTGACCAATGTTGACTTTTTAGGTCATAAGGTTGACTTATGGGGTCAACAGGGTAGGTCATTAGGTCTGGTTTGACCAGTTTGACCAAAGTTGACTTTTTAGGTCATAAGGTTGACCTTTGGGGTCAACAGGGTATGGGGTCAACAGGGTAGGTCATTAGGTCTGGTTTGATTATTTTGACCAATGTTGACTTTTATGTTATAAGGTTGACCTATGGGGTCAACAGGGTTGGTCACTGGGTCTGGTTTGACCATTTTGACCAATGTTGACTTTTTAGGTCAAAAGGTTGACCTATGGGGTCAACAGGGTTGGTCACTGGGTCTGGTTTGACCATTTTTACCAAAGTTGACTTTTTAGGTCAAAAGGTTGACCTATGGGGTCAACAGGGTTAGTCACTGGGTCTGGTTTGACCATTTTGACCAAAGTTGACTTTTTAGGTCATAAGGTTGACTTATGGGGTCAACGAGGTGAGTCATTAGGTCTGGTTTGACCATTTTGACCAATGTTGACTTTTTAGGTCATAAGGTTGACCTATGGGGTCAACAGGGTGGTCACTGGGTCTGGTTTGGCCATTTTGACCAATGTTGACTTTTTAGGTCATAAGGTTGACCTATGGGGTCAACAGGGTTGGTCACTGGGTCTGGTTTGACCATTTTGACTAATGTTGACTTTTTAGGTCAAAAGATTGACCTATGGGGTCAACAGGGTTGGTGACTGGGTCTGGTTTGACCATTTTGACCAATGCTGACTTTTTAGGTCAAAAGGTTGACCTATGGGGTCAACAGGGTTGGTCATTGGGTCTGGTTTGACCATTTTGACCGAAGTTGACTTTTTAGGTCATAAGGTTGACCTATGGGGTCAACAGGGTAGGTCATTAGGTCTGGTTTGACCAATTTGACCAAAGTTGACATTTTAGGTCATAAGGTTGACCTATGGGGTCAACAGGATTGGTCACTGGGTCTGGTTTGACCATTTTGACCAATGTTGACTTTTTAGGTCAAAAGAGCATTGACTCATTGTAAAATGAGGTCAACAATAAGGTACTTATCTTCGAATCACATAATCTCTTCCTATTTTAAAAAAAATGAGGATCTTCCCAAATATATATTTACAATCATTCTTGAATTTCTTAATATATTTGTTATTCATCCCATAAGATAAAATATTGCTAACCAAATAGTTAACTATATAAGCATACCAGGGCATTTGCAATCCTTGAATGACATATAATTGTTCATCAGAGAATTTCTCATTTATATTTTCTTCATAAATCTTCTCATTATTATTTTTGATTCTTGATAAATGATCAGCAATTTGGTTGTCAGTTCCTTTTCTGTTTATTATTTTAAAATCAAATTCTTGTAAAAGTAAAACCCATCTGATCAATCTAGGTTTAGCATCTTTTTTAGACATTAAATACTTAATAGCAGAATGATCAGTATGTACGATACATTTCGATCCAAGAAGATATGATCTAAATTAATCAAAGGCATATACTATTGCTAACAGCTTTTTCTCAATAGTAGTTGATCTATAAAAAAATACCCATTTCTTTATGTCTTAATTCTTATCAATTAAGGATATTATGCTTCAATGAAAGGTATTTTTTCTGTGTTTTTGAATGTAGGTGATGTAAAAAGGTCCAAAAAGGAAAAAGGAGCAAAAAGGAGCAAAAATGGAGCAAAATACAAAAAGTATAAAAAATTATGGCCTGGCGCCTAGGCGCCAGAAGCTTGCGCCTAAGCGCCAGACTCGATACAAAAATTGTCAAGTTTTTGACAACGTTTGATCAGTTATTTTGACGGAGTGAGCGGTTATTAGACATTCTAGAAGACTGGTAGTTGTTCCTTGATAATAGGACATGTGATACATTGCATTTGGACGCTCCAAAACGGTTTTAAATGCGAAGACGTGCGAGCCAAAGTGAAGAGGTGCGAAGAACTGGACGCGGTGTCCGGCGCCTAGGCGCTAGATTCCGGCGCCTAGGCGCCAGACCGACCTTCTAGAAGATTCATTGAATGTGGACTTGTTTTGAAGAGGTGCCTCAAGGCAACCCTTGAAGCCTATAAATAGGGGTCCATTTCTTCAGAAAACGTGCCCCTCCCATTGTAACCCTTCTCTTATCCACTTTAGGACCTCTCATCCTTAGAGAAAGAAACAGAGAGAGAAATTTAGGGCCAACTTTTGTTTAGTTTAGTGAGTTTATTTTCAAGTTGTTGCATCTGGAGTTCATTACACTGTGGAGTCGGTAGGAATCGGAAGATCTCGTAGAAGGAATATTTGAGATAAGTATTTTATATTCAAAGTTTATTTATTATGTTTTGCTGTTTATTTTCAATGTGTTCTGAGTAGTTAGTTTACTTTCTTCTTTCAATTATGAAGAGATAGCTAAGATAATATAAAGATTCGATGGAGAATTGAAATTCAAAATATTTTCAAAACATTGTGATGACATTAATACTTGATCTTACTTTACTTTTTAAATTGGCCATTTAAATTATTAAAACTCGTTGAAGAGTTTTGAGACCTTGAAGGAGAAGAACTCTTAACTTGTAAGTGTCACATGAATCCTGGGGTAGTCGAAGGCCATGTGCGGGCTGTTCAAGGTGAAGTGCAAATAAATAGAAAGATATAATTTAAAGGGCGTAGAATTGATAAGTTTATAGAGCGACAGACTAAATTCTTATAATTTGATTTATAGATTAGGAAAGGGTCACTAGTAGGGCCGACCATAGCCACCCTTGGACATCTAGAAGTGTGAGCCTAGATTAACCCATTCTACTAACAATACATCCGGACCTATTCTGTAAATTAGTCAATGTTCTTTGCGCCTGGATTAAAGGGTAAAGAATAGGAATGCTTCTATTTGGCACAATACCATAAAGCAAATTCTCCAACGAATATTAAATTATCTTAAAAATCTTAGATTAATTGAAGGAAAGAAAGTTGTTTATTTTATAGTTTTCATAAATCATTTTATTATTGTTTTCTTTATTTGCATCTAGTAAATTAATAGTAATTTATAGTTAATTTAGAGGATAAAAAGATATTTTAGAAATATAATACTTAGAAAATTTATTACTATAATTTTTCCCCATGGGATCGATACCGGAGTTATTAAAGAAAACCCTATATTACTTGAAACGATACGTATACTTGTGTAGTACCCCTAGTGTGTAAAAAAATATTTTCTAAAAATTTACATCATTTTGATTTTATACACTAGCCGCTATTTATAAATTGGGTCAAGCTTTTGGCCATCTTTTGGAAGCGAATATTACTGCGTTATTTGCGGTTGGGTCAAGTTTTTGGCGCCGTTGCCGGGGAAAGAAATAAAATAGTTAGAAATTTTTGTAAAAAAATATTATATTTCTAAAAATATAAAAATATAAAAAAAAATAAAAAATAGTAAAAATAAAAAAAAAGAGAAAGATATATATTTTTATTTCTTGTTTTATGCGAAGATTTGGTTCTGAAGGATTAATACCTTTAGATTCTGAATTAGAAAGAACAATTAGAAAAATTAAAAAGGGAAAACAAATTCAAAAATTTCAAGAAATGGCTACTTTACAAAATCCAATTGAACTTAATGATCAAAATGTTTATAAACCATTAAGGGATTAGCAGTGTAATTTATTTGAGTTTCATTTAAAGTTTTGCTAGCATAATATATAACTTAGAAACTTTTCTCATATTTTTGTCCTAATACAGCTCCGATTACATAATCACTTGCATCACACATTAATTCAAAAGGTTTATTCCAATCAGGTGCAACAATGACAGGTGCAGTGATTAATTTTTCTTTTAGAATATTGAATGCATTGAGACAATCTTCATTAAATTCAAATTTAGCTTCTTTTTCTAATAAATGGCAAAAAAGTTTAGAAATTTTAGAAAAATCCTTTATATATCTCCTATAAAATCCAGCATGACCCAAAAAACTTCTCACATCAGTAACGGTAGTAGGTGGTTGAAGTTCAACAATAATTTTCACTTTTGCCTGATCAACTTCCATCCCTATTTGTGAAATTTTATGTCCAAGTACAATTCCTTCTGTAACCATAAATTGAAATTTTTCCTAGTTTAGAACTAAATTTGTTTCTTCACATCTCTTCAAAACTTTCGTTATATTTTCCAAGCAAGATTCAAAAGAAGTTCCAAATACTAAAAAATCATCCAAAAATACTTTAATTCCTTTATCAATCAAACCGCAGAATATTGATATCCTACATCTTTGAAAAGTTGCAGGTGCATTGCATAAACCGAAAGACATTCTTCAAAAGGCAAATGTTCCATAAGGACTTATAAATTTTGTCTTCTCTTGATCCTCAAGAGCAATGAGTAATTGATGATAACCAGAATATCCATCCAGAAAATAGAAATATGAGTGCCCAGCTAGTTTATCCAGCATTTGATCCAAGAAAGGTAAAGGAAAATGATCCTTTCTAGTGGCGTTGTTTAATTTCTATAGTCAATGCAAATTCACCATCCAGTAACTTGTCTTGTTGGGATTAATTCATTTTTTTCATTAACAATGACAATTACTTCTCCTTTCTTCGGAACACAATGAATAGGACTTAGCCATTAGCTATCCAAAATAGGATAAATAATTCCAGTATCTAACCATTTCAAAATCCCTTTCTTAACAACCTCTTTCATAATTGGGTTTAATCTTCTTTGGGGTTCAATAGTGGGTTTACAATTTTCTTCCATTAAAATCCTATGCATAGTGATTGAAGGACTCATTCCTTTTATATCTGCAACAGTCCAACCAAAAGATTTTTTATAATTCTTCAGAACTCCTATTAATTTTTCTTCTTGATCTTTGCTTCTGAAGATATAATTACAAGTAAAGTTAATGAATTTCCAAGAAATGCATACTTTAAATGTGCAGGTAACATTTTCAATTCCAGTTCAGGGGCTTTTTCAATTGAGGGTAAAAGTATATCATTTTTAGTTGTGTCTAAAATTTCCTAATTTTCCTGAATATAATGAGTTTCTTGAGATAAATTTTCTTCATTTAATTTTTATATGGGGACATTCCTATAGGAGTTCTGTAAGCAGTCCTATAGGCCCAAAAAGTATAAACCAGTTCAATTGACCAATCCTTTATGTTTGGATTAATAGTCATTTCCAATATTCTTTTAATTTCACGATTGGATAATTCAACCGAACCACTTGTCTGCGGATGATAAGCAGTAGTAATGTGATGGTTAATATGATATTTCTTTACTAACTTCTCCATAATCGCATTTCTAAAATGACTTCCCCTATCTGTTATGATTACTCTTGGTATTCCAAATCTGCAAAATATATTCTTTCTTAAAAACTTTGAAACACTTTGAGCATCACATTGAGGTAAAGCAATAGCTTCAATCCATTTGGGTACATAGTCTACTGCTATTAAAATATAAATCTTTCCGAAAGATGGTGAAAATGATCCTATAAAATCTAATCCCCAAACATCAAATATTTCAACTTCCAACATAAAATTGAGAGGCATCTCGTTTCTTCTAGAAATATTGCCTATACGCTTACATCGATTACAATTTTTTATATATGCATTAACATCTTTAAAAATTGTAGGCCAATAAAATCCAGATTGTAAAATTCTATAAGCAGTTCTATCAACTCAAAAATGTCCCCCATAATCAGAATTATGACATTTTTGAATAATTTCATCAGTTTCTTCTAAAGGGACACATCTTCGAATGATCAGATCCATTCCTTGTTTATTTAAAAATGGTCATCCCAAAAATAAGTTTTAGCATCAGTTAAAAACTTCTTCCTTTCCTGGTATGTCAAACCACATGGTAAAATATCACTGAAAATAAAGTTTGCAATGTTGGCATACCACGGAATACACCATTCATTAATAGTGAACAATTTTTCATCAGGAGAATGTTCATTAATTTCTTCAGTATCACTAAGAGATTATTCAGTTTCAAGCCTGGATAGATGAGAAGCAATTTGATTATCAGCACCCTTCTTATCTACTATCTCAAAATCAAATTTCTGCAGAAGCATAATCCATCTAATCAATCTCGGTTTCACATCTTTCTTCTTCATTAAATATTTGATAATAGAAAGATCAGTATGCACTACACATTTAGTTCCAATTAAATATGATCGAAATTTATCAAAAGCAAGTACTATAGCTAATAACTTTTTCTTAGTAGTGGTATAGTTAATTTGAGCTTAATTAAGAGTTTTACAAGCATAGTAAATTACTTTTAAAATTTTATCATATTTCTGACCCAAAACAGCACCAATAGCATAATCACTAGCATCACACATTAATTCAAAAGGTTTTTCTCAATTTGGTGAAATTATAATAGGTGAAGTGATTAATTTTTCTTTTAATGTTTCAAAAGCTTTTAGGCATTCATCATCAAAATAAAAAGTTACATCCTTTTCCAATAAACGGCATCAGGGATTTGAAATTTTTGAAAAATCTTTAATGTAATGCCTATAAATTCCAAAATGTCCCAGAAAACATCTAATTCCCTTTACATTCGTTGGATAAGGTAAATTAGAGAAAACTTGAATTTTTGTTGGATCTACCTCTAAATCTTTTTCTGATATTCTATGTCCTAATACAATTCCTCCTCCTGCCATAAATTGGCATTTTTCCCAATAAGGGACTAAATTAGTTTCTTCACAGCATTTTAGAAGTTTCGATAAATGTTCTAAACATGATTCAAATGAACTTACAAACACTGAAAAGTCATCCATAAAAACTTCAATCTCTTTTTCAATTAAATCACAGAAATTAGCCATCATACATCTCTGAAATGTACCAGGGGCATTTCATAACCCAAAAGGCATTCTTCTAAAATCAAACGTACTATAAGGACTAGTAAACATTGTTTTCTCTTGATCCTCAGGAGCAATTTGAATTTGGTGGTACCTAGTATATCCATCCAGAATATAAAAGTATTTAACTTTCTATAATTAATGCATACCGCCACCCTGTAACTTGTCTTGTTGGTAAATCTCATTCTTTTCATTAACAGTCACAGTTACTCCTCTTTTCTTAGGAACACAGTGAATAGGAATAACCCACGGACTATCTAAAATAGGGTAGATAATCCCAACATCCAACAAATTTAAAATTTCTTTCTTAACAACTTCTTTCATAATAGGATTTAATCTCCTTTGAGGTTCAACCCTAGGTTTACAATTATCTTCCATAAGGATTCTATGCATACAAATTGAATGACTGATTCCTTTAATTTCAGCTATCGTCTATGCAAAGGCTTTCTTGTACGTCTTCAAAACTTCAAACAACTCTCTTCTTCTTTTTTAGTTGATTGAGAGGAAATTATCACTGGAAAAGTTGAGGACTCACCTAGAAAAATATATTTCAAATGATCAAGAAGCATCTTTAACTCAAGTTCAGGAGGTTTTTCAACTGATGGACCGAAAGATTCATCTTTTTCAGTCCTGTCCAATTGTTCAAAATTTTCATAAACATAATTTTGATCTTCCTCATGAAAATCTTCAGAATGATGTAACTCCTATTTTTGCTCATGTTTTAATTCTTCTCATTCAGATTTCTTTTCATAAGTTGATTTGAAATGAAATTCACTCAAATACTTGATAACATCCATCTTATAATATCCATCATCTTTACCTCTTTCAGGATATTTCATGGATTTTGAAATGTTGAATGTAACAGTCTGATCATTAACTCTCATTGTTAATTCCCCTTTTTGCACATCTATCATTGCTCTTCCTGTGGCTAGAAAAGGTCTTCCTAAAATTATGGGTATCTCTTAATCTTCCTCCATATCCAGCACAATGAAATTAACATGAAAGATAAATTGATCCACATTTACCATAACATCTTCTATAACTCCTTTAGGATATGTGATCGAACGATCAGCTAATTGCAGAGTTACCGTAGTTCGAGTTATTTCTCCTAATCCTAGTCTTTTAAATATTGATAGAGGCATAAGGTTAATGCTTGCACCCAAATCACATAAAGCTTTTCCATAAAATTTGTCTCTGATTGCACATGGAATTGTGAAACTACCAAAATCTTTAAGCTTTTCAGGAAGCTTCTTCTGAATTATTAGACTGCACTCCTCAGTAAGTGCAACTATTTCATTATCTTCAAACTTTCTTTTTTTGTTGAGAATATCCTTCATAAATTTCACATAGCTTGGCATCTGTTCTAAGGCTTCAGCAAATGGAATGCTAATTGTTAGCTTCTTAAATATCTCTAAGAATTTTAAAAATTGCTTATCCAATTTTTGCGGATGAAGTCTTTGAGGAAATGGAGGTGGTGGTTTTTCAAAATCTTCCTTAAGTGGAGAAATAGGTCTTTCCAAACCTTTCAGAGCATCCTCTTTTAGTTCTTCAATCTCTTCTTTCTCTACTTCAATTTCTTTTTGAACTCTACCTTCCAACTCTCTTCCACTTCTGAGTTGAATTGCTGTTACATGCTCTTTATTCTTATCTCTTGGATTTACTTCAGTATTACTAGGAAGCATACCTTGGGATCTATTACTTAATGTAATGGCAATTTGTCCTAATTGATTTTTAATATTTTTTATTGTAGCTCTTTGACATTGCAATTGATTTCCCATTTGTAACACCATTTCTTCAATAGACAACTTCTTCTCCTTAAATTGTGAAGCATTGTTAAAACCTGGAGGATAGGTTGGTCTATAATTATTATTCCCTTAGTTGTTCCAGTTCTCTAATGGGTTTACTTGGTTGTTCCCCCATTGTTGATTAATACCACCCTGATTATTGGTATTCTAGTTAAAGTTTGCATGATTCTTCCAACCTGGATTATAATAATTAAAATAAGGGCTATTAGGCTTACTTATAACATTCAAAATTTCTAGTGAAGTATGAGTATCAACCATTTGACTTAATGAATTTTCTTTAATCATGGCAATTAGATGAGAATAAATTCATCCCAAATTGGTCTATCTTCCTTAAAATTAAAGCAACTTGATTTTCTAACATTGCCAAAGCATCATTTTTATGAATATTGGCTACATTTTGAGGATTTAACCTTTCAGAAGGCCATTGAAAATTATTAGTAGTCATTTATTCTATTAAAGCATAAGCATCAGTAATCTGTTTAGACATGAGTGATCCTCCTGTAGCAACATCGATAATAGATCTAAGAGATCCAACTAACAAATTATGAAAAGTTTGAATTATTAACCAATATGGTATCGAATGATGTGGACATCTTATGAGGAGATCTTTAAATTGTTCCCATGCCTCATATATAGATTCACCTTCAAACTGACAAAAAGATGTGATATCATTTCTAAGCTTCGCAGTACTTGATGGTGGAAAATATTTATCAAGGAATTTTTATGCTAAGTCACCCCAAGTTCTGATAGATCCAGGTGCTAATGAGTTTAATCGTATCTTAGCTTTATCCCTTAGTGAGAAAGTAAAAAGTCTAAGTCTAATAACATCACCCAAAACACCATCATATTTAAAAGTAGCACATGATTCTGGAAAGTTGGCAAGATGTAAATTAGGATCATCAGTTGGTGCTCCCCCAAACTGATTATTAGATACCATTTGGATAATAGCAGGTTTAAGCTCAAAGAAATTAGCAGCTACAATAGAGTGTTGAATACTACCATGAAGTTCATCCACTATAGGGTTAACATATTGACCCAAGGAAAAAAATGTTAAGATTTTCATGCCTATTTTATACTGATTTTGATGATATTGCACTTTAAAGAAGAGTATTTTTGGTGTTTTTCTGTAGGTATGAAGATTTAAGGACAAAGGAGAAAAAATATGCAAAAAAGAGCAAATTTGGAGCAAAAAGGACTAAAATATGAAAAATTGACCTAGGGCGCTGACGACGACGTCAATGGGACCGACAGCGTGATTTTCTCGAGAGTTCAGAATATATTCCAAGGGAGGCCGCCGATGGCGGAGGACAAGGCCACCGACGGCGAGGTCAGTTTAAGGCTCTGTTTTTAGAAGGCCGCTGACAGCGCGCTCAAAGCTGCTGACAGCTGGATCGGCGGTGTTGACCTCATTTTTGATGAGGTCTTCTCTTCTTCTCTTTAGTACTTAGGATCTAGCCTTAGGCTTTTCCTTTGACTATCTTAGAGGACTAGAAGTGGAACCCACCCTTTAGAAGTCCAAACACCTCTTGATTCCCTGCAAACTCCACAAACTTGACTATAGACCCCTAATCACCTAGAGGGTTGAAATCGAAGTGTGGAAGTTTAAAGGATGAGTTCCTATAGGACTCTTTGGCCTTAGATCGACTCGGGTGGCTCGGTCCGGTGAAAGGGCTGACTTACACATACACTACACCTATGCACTACACTTTCACACACCTCCTAAAACACACCCTTACCCAACTTAACTTCCGACTCATGTAGGTGACTCACATGGATGGTCCTTAACCCCAAGCCCTTGGCTAAGAGGGTTAGGAACAACATAGTGAATACCTCAAATGAGTCCCTTCATGGCTCATATGAGCTTGATGTGGCTTCATGGCTCAACCAAAATGGTTGCATTCCACTTACATCCACCCAATCTTCAATTTTCCAAATTTTCAATTTTTGACCCCCGGGACCCTACACCCCGCCTAACCTACCAAATGCCCTTGAAACTACCCAAAATCTCCAAAATCACCTAAATTACCCAAAACTCTCCAAAATCAATCCCAAACATTTCCACACCACTTAAATTGATCATCCATACCCAAAAATGCCAAAAAATTCCAAAATACCCCCCAATACCTTCCAAATACCCAAAATTCCCCTCTTAGCCAAAAAATCCAAAAATTCAGAAAATTCCCAGAAAATTCCAGAAAATCCCAAATATTCCCAATTTCATTTTGTTCAACTACACCATGGGCCAATTTTGTCAATTTACCCCACTTTTATCAAAATCCCCAATTTGACCCATTTTAACCCAAAGTGAACCCAATGTCAAACCTAACCTACCCAATTGACCTAAATTCTGGTCCAATTCAATTCTAAACTTCAATTCAACATCCCCAACACCAATCTAGACCAAATCCAAGCCCAATTTGATTGAAATTTGGATCCAATTTCACTTTTGACCTTAAAGCCCAATTTGGACCTATGACCCAAACCTAACCCAAACTCACCCAATTCAATTCCAATTAAACCCAAATCTTTTCTAAACCTTCCTTGACATCCCCATAAACAAAACACTAACATGATTTGCCCAAGATTTTGATCCAAACCGCACTCAAATTTAACCCAAAATCAAAAAGCCCAATTTTGACCTAAACTTAAACCTAGCCCAAATGAACCCAAATCCCAAAACCAAAACCCAACCAAAGTTGAAACCTCTTTGAAACACTCCCATAAACATTTCCCAACATTAATTTTACATCAATTTCAACCCTAGCCCAACATTGACCCAAATTAGCCCAATTTGACCTACATTGGCCCATTTACCAAAGAAACCCAAATTCAACCCAAATCAAACCCAAACCACCTCAAACTTGTCTCAAATCACTCATGACACATCCTTAAACTAAACCCAACATTTATTTGGCATGGCCCTTTGCAAAATTTTCATCTAAAAGCCCACTTCTAAAGGACATTCAAAAGCCCATTCCAAACCAAACTCAAAAGCCCAAGCCCATCCTAAAGCCCACATTACAATCTCATCTCATCCTCACTTAATTAAAATCATTCCTAAGTCCTAAATTAGCAATCAAATCTTTCTAAACAAAGCTATATGACAAACCATCCAAATTTTACACCAAATTACCAAAATTTCTAAAACCCTTTTTCATGAAATTGACTAAACTTTTTCCCAAGCCAAAGGTGAGCCATGAAGCCATTTTTTAAGCCACATGAAAGCCATGTGAGTTGTTGACATGTGACCTTACTACATTGGGCAAAAAGAGGAGGTCCTTTAAGCACTTCCTAAAAGCCATTAACCTTACTTATGATTCCCCTTAACCCAAATTTAATCTAAATATTCTTGGATGGAGACTTCTCCACTTAAGACCAGCTGACCCAACTGATTCACCCAGCCCAAAACCAGGTCATGGGGAGGTGAACCAAGCCCAAAATCATGGGTTGACTAATTTGAGCCCAAAATGAGCCCTTACCCTTTCCATTTCAAGCCATCCTCTTTACACATGGCAAAGCTCAATTGCCTGCACCAAACCCCAGCCCTGACCCACCTGAACAAGATGGTGACCAGTGCCTGGCCGGCCAGCCACTGTGCCGCCGGAAAACACCATGGCCGAAACCTCGGGAGGAGCCAAACTTTGGAATTCTCCTTCGTCGAGCCGCCCCATGCCTAGTGGTCACCATGGTCGTTCTTCTCCTCACCAGAGCAGCTGATCCCAAGCCCTAACTTCCCCCGGGAGGCCCTCCAGCCTCTCCTATTTAAACCCCTCACCTTCTCGGCCATGAGAGGTGCTGAACCAGACCTTACTGAAACTCTGCCAAAATTGTTCCAGACTCCTCCCCACACACGGAGCACTTGATCCCCAGTGAGATCCCCCGCCATTTCTTCTCTGCGAGCTCAATTTCGTAGTTGAAATTCCACCCAAAACCGGGACACTTCTCCACAGTGGACCAATCCCAAAATTGATTGGTTCTACACCTTCACCGGACCAAGGGAAGGTGTCCACCAAGCAAAAGCCCCATCTCCAGGGCCACCCGGTTGTTCCGGACTCCAAAGGTTGTGATCGGCTTTGGTGGAAATCACACCTAGGCAATTCACCACATCCCCAGGCTTCATCCCTAGCCTCCTGCATCTCCAACGAACGTGCCAAGCATCTCTGATCGAGGCTTCACCTCTCAGAGCTAAGGTATGAGTTAATTCTTCATCCCGAGCTTCTGGAGATCCTCCATTTCAAATGCTTTAATTTCAATGCATGATAACCGTATAGATGTGTTCGTCTCTTCAAGATGAATCCATAGAGCATAAGAACATGAAAATCCATTGAGTATCGAGTGAGATATTAAGGATTTAGTGTGGACGGCTCTCGGGTGAGGACACTTGGGGACGATGAACGGATGCCGTCCATTTAATACACGCGCGGACGGACGGCCAGGATCGCGTCGGATCGAAGACGGAGCGATACAGCGGGTCCCGGGAGCGCTGACTCAAGCGGCGGCGTCGAATAGGAGCGCGCCACGCGGCCCTTCGGAGCTGCCGATGTTTCGCTGGCGCCGCGTGGATAAATAGAAAAATAGGGTATTTTCCTATTTATTTAAATTCCCTAAACTTTGAAAATTCATATCTTTGTGTAGAAAAATCCTAAAAATAAAATAAAAATACCCTCTTGCTCAGTGAACAGAGGAGAATAATGTGGAAAAGAAATTAATTAATTTTGTCCAGTATTTTATTTTTAATTAATTATTTACTCCTTGCATTATTTTAATTCTCCATGCATTCATACAATTCACCATGGCATGAGACCATAGGGCTTTTGAAGCCTCTGAATTTGGGAACATTCCCTGAATTTTCCAAAGTCAGAGGTCATCCCTATGAAGAGTTATTGATTTTTCAAATGCATGTTGCTGTTTTAAGTATTTTAATTTCAAAAATTAGCATGTTGTGAAATAAATTCTAGGAAAATTTGGTGATGTTCCATATGACCAGAGAACCCTAGGAAAAATAGGACTTGGGTTAATTCACTTAAGATAACCCTAATTGGCTTAAACATCCAAAATAGACCCCTAATTAATTAGAGTTAACCATAGATCAAATTGACTTGAAATCAATTCTCCACTGACCTTTAGGATCAGAGGAACCCACCATAAAAATTTGAGGTCAATTGGATTTGGTTAGCCCCATTAATTGGGTTGATTAAGCCACTTAGTCATTTTAAACTTTAAAAATTCATAACTTTCAAAATATCTTTCAAAAATTCACCAAATTGGTTTTGGAGTCTCTCTGATATTAGGGAGTTTAAGAAAATTAAAATTTCAATTTTCTAAAAAAGTTGATTTTTAATATTATTTTAATATTTTTAATAATTAAAAAATAATAAAAATCACAAAAATAATAAAATTCACCAAAATGTCATATTTTGAATTTTAATCA
The DNA here is from genome assembly GCA_022702705.1 of Papilionanthe hookeriana x Papilionanthe teres. Lineage (NCBI taxonomy): Eukaryota > Viridiplantae > Streptophyta > Magnoliopsida > Asparagales > Orchidaceae > Papilionanthe > Papilionanthe hookeriana x Papilionanthe teres. The sequence goes on along the minus strand of CM040425.1, from coordinate 134,020,506 downwards.
CTTAGGAACAAGTCCCATATTTTTCCTAGGTCTATTTAGTGAGATATTAATTTTTAAAGTTCTAGGGTAATTTTAAAATTAAAAATGTATTTTCTAGCATTTTCACCAAAATAATTATAATAAATCAAAGAAAAATCAGAAAATTGTAAAGTTTGGTTCTCTGGAATCCTTGATATCAGAGAGAATTTTAAAAATTATAAAATTTATTTTTCAACATTTATTTTATTTTTAAATTAATTAATACTCCAGAACTTAAAATAATTCTAATAAATAAAATATAATTCAAAAAATTACAAAATTTGGTCCAAGTGGTCCTCTGGTCATTAGGAATGTCCCCTAATTTTCTTAAGGACAGAAACTTTCCCTTGGTCATGTTATTGAATTTTCCTTGGAAATTTCTATTTTCTACTAAAAAATAATTATATAAATAAATTAAATACGGAAAAATCACATTTTCTCCTCTCATGTCTTTATTGACACATAAGTGAAGTCACATAAAAATTTCAAGTTCATTTGAGTTCAATTTAGTGAGTTATGAAATTATTAGGCTTAAAGGGCAAAATGGTAAATTTTTAACCCTTAATTAAAACTTTAGGGTTAATAAAAATTTTTAACAAGTAAAATATCTGATCCTAATCTGATTTGGATGATTGAAATTTAAATAATTAAAGGGTAGAAACCCATTAAGCAATTTAAAATGATTAAACTTTAATTAAATAATTAATTGAATTTGGAAGAATAATAAAATTGGAATTATTAAAATAGGGATATTATTAGGAAGAGATTTATTCTTTAATTTAAAAATCCCTAAATTAATCATCTCATTAATACTCAACTCTTAATTAAAATGATAACTCAAATTTAAAATATTAAAAGACTTAATCATTAAACTAAAATTAAATCATTAAACTCTTTCAAAAAATTTCAATTAAATTAAATTAAATTAAATTAAGATTAAAAGTTGAATTAAATTAAATTAAAATTAAATTAAATTAAATAAACAAATTAAATTAAATTAAATGAATTAAATACATTAAATTAAATAAATAAAATTAAATTAAATTAAATTAAATAAAATTAAATAAATTAATTAAATTAAATTAAATAAATAAAATAAAATTAAATTAAATTAAATAAAATTAAATAAATAAATTAAATTAAATTAAATAAATTAAATTAAATTAAATTAAATTAAATTAAAATTAAATTAAATTAAATTAAAAAAAATTAAATCAAATAAATTAAATTGAATTAAATTAAATCAAATCAAACTAAATTAAATTAAACAAATTAAATTAAATTAAATTAAATTAAATTAAATTAAGTCGAATTAAATAACCTCACTTAAGACATGAAGAAATAAATCTAAAATAACTCGAACACTATTCCAAACTTAAATCATTAATTTGAACTTAAATTTGAATCACAAATCATTAAATATCATTTTGCCTCTAGGAGCTTTAGTTATCATAACTCCTAAATAGAACATTAAAATGAAATGTTACTTCACTTATAGGACATTCAAATGTCCTAGTTCATCGAGCAAGTTAACAAAACTTGAAAACCTCGGATGATCGATTCATTTACACAATTAAATTCATTTGGACTTAAAACAATCCTAGAAATATCGAAAAGATGTTTAAGATTCTTCTTAAGCACTTCCTCAATATGATAGGATATTTACAAGAATAATTGAACTTAATTGTTCTTCGATGAAGAAAATCGTCTTCAAACTAAAAACATGAGAACCTAGACGTCACAGAAAATGACTAGCTATGGGATTAGGAATTTGGTAGAAAACCATAACCCTTTCCCTTAGCTTTACCTAGGAACTTGCTTAAATATTCTAACTGTGTTTTAAGTGCAGCTTGGAATGACGGGAAGACCCTCCAGGTACGCTTTTATTTTATTGCAGTTTATTTTATTGCAAATGCACTTTATTTTTCTTGCATGATAAACAACAGTTGCATGAAAACCGACACCTTTAGGACAGAAACCAAAACCGAAACCCAAAACTAAAATAAAAGACACTACAAGATAAAATTCACCTCCACAATATTTCAAAATATAAGACAACTCAAAATTTAATCACAAACAGTAACACAAAACTACAATTACAACTAAATTAAAACGTCTTGTTGGATGATCGGGAATACCTCGGATGATGTAACCTACGTGTTGCTAACGGGATTTCCCACGGTCTAAATGAAAGTGTGGAACTCATTCAGTTGAGTTTAGCAAATTCATCTGGACTAAGTGAATCCGATAAAAATAATGATGCCGGAAGGATGGAACCGTGGGATCTTAACCGGTGTCGTTATAATCAACTTTAAGATTTGTTTTAATTAAAATACAAAAAAAAAACACTTGGAAATTAAGACTTCTCTAAACCAGAACACTTCTCTCATCTCTTGATTTATGATTTCTAAAACTAAACCTCTGCAACAACAAGGAGCTCGGAGCATGGCGGGCAGCACGGCCATCGTCGTCGACGAAAACTTGAACCTACATCAACAAAACTTTCCTAGAGTTAAACAACAAAGCCATAGGACTTCGAGGTAGTTTCGCTTAGTGCAACATAAATCCTCAACTCTTCGTTAGGCATTTGCATTGCAAATTAAGCCCTAACCGGTCTTAGGATTCCGAGGTAGTCGTCCGATACGACATAAACCCTCATATTTTCTAGTGCAATTTGTATGATTCTATCATATAAATATAAGCCCTAATTAACTAAAATCAGCAAGATTAAAACATTAAATAAACATTAGGATTTTCCTAAATCCAAGCCAAACAATAGGATAGTCGGGAGATTACCGAAGTTCGCTTCGAATCTGTAATTTCTCCTACTTTTCTTCCTTTGAATTTCCAAAATAAAATGTTCCAAATTTGAGCTAATCCCTTTTGAAATTTCAAAAATTCAATCCTTTGAAAACTTAAACTTTGAAATTCTTGAGAGCAGAATTATTGATTATTATCGAGAGTTTTCTTAGGTGATTCCCGTCACTTAAGATGTAATTAACTATAGAGGCTTGCCCTTATAGGGAATTTTAAAGAACCCAGGTAATATAAACCCCGTTTAATGTTTTCATATTAAGCGAGGGAATTTGTCGGCTTATAAAATTGGTTCGCAGACCAAACGGATGTCACAAATCTTCTAGTTTATTTAACCGAGCCCCACCGATCAAGCAGTGTGTCTATCCTTAAGGATAGATACACGGTTTGCGGTACGGTGCTCGTTTATATAAACTATTTGGGATGTGAGATCGGTTTGATTTCATATCTTAAAACCTTCAAATTTAAAATTATTTTCAAAATCAAATATTACTTTCTAAATTATATCTATAAACTAAATTAAAAATTCGCCGACAATTTCTGTAGGCGACCTCTTTTCAAAAATACAACACTCAACCTAAAAATATGCCGACAAATTTCTGGCGACTCCGCTGGGGAAAGTTCCTCTCTCCATTCTAATCAAATAGTTCTGCTTTCAAAAATCGGTAGTGTATCCATGTCCCTAATGGATCAAACTACCCTTCTTTCCGTTGGAATACTATGTTCATTTCTACCTTGAACAAGTATAACCAACATTCTCTCGGATTTAGGAGCCACTGTTTAGACACCCCTAAACAGAGAGGTTCCGAGATCCTTTTACCTCATTTTTGAGGTGGGGTGGACCCCCAATAGGTGTTAGTTTAGGAGTGATCCTTCGAGTCGAGAAGTCTTGCTTAAGACTCTCTTTTCCTTTCCAACTCCGATTCAGATTCCTTACCTTCTCTACACCTTTGAACACTCCGTTCTAAATAAACAAACCCTCTAATAAATGATCCCTTTAATAAGTGTTTCCTTTTTATAAATACATGAACAAGAATGAGTTCGGACTCTTTTCAATTCCTTTCTTTTCGTCCTAAAGAAAAGAAGCATAACTTGGGACTGACAACCAGAATCTACCCTGCAGAAATGGAAGCCCCGAAACCGATTTTCTCTTTCACCAATGGATCGGACCTCGCCGTATATAAGGATGAGTTGCCCGACAATAGAATCATCCGATTTGGACAAGGATTTGAAAACACGAACGTCAAGGTCACCAACGTCTCCCTCTTTGCACCGATGAACAAGGTACCCGAAGTCGAAGAGCCGCTGCCGAGTTCAACCTTAGGTCAACCCAAGAATTCCCTCCTCTGCAAAGGATCCCGACTAAGAGGAGTACCGATGTCCACAGGAGGACTGTTCTTTCTACCCCCACTGGTCTAGTTGTTTCTGCACCTACCCCGACTTTTGCCAAATCAAAGGGGAAAGAAATCCAGAATTATGATGGACCTGTTACCGTGGAGGGTACAGATCTTCCTGTAAGACCTTCGTTTTCGAGATCGGGTCCGGCTCAAGAATTCCGTCACTAACAAAGACCCGCAGAAGAAACGAAATAGAAGGATCGCTAAAGAAGCCGTAGCTGCTGAAATTGCTTTCCTAGAAGAAATTCCAGAACTGCCAGAATATACACCGCTGCCTGAATACATACCACTGTTGGGAGGAAGCAGATTTCATCCCCTCTCCGCCGCAGAAGATGAAGAAAACATTCGCAAGATTGCTGCCAAATTACCACAGCCCGCATATTACAACGATAGCCGCAAGAAAAGAACTAGAACTACGCCGTTTGCTCGACTGCAAACTTTGGTAGAAAAGTTAGCAAAGAAGGAAAACCGCCCCGTGTCGAAATTCTACGAAGGATAGGGCGGGTGCCGCCAAATCCCGTCTTGGGCCCCGAGTAGAACCCGCCATCATGACGGAAAAGCCAAGTAAAAGAATGAAGGCTAGTCCGCCCGTTGTCGTCTCGGATTACAGATTAGGGAGGATACCACCTTCCAAAGCATTTGGCCGACGTACCATCCGGTCCTAAACCTTCTGCCGCCGAAGGATGGTATGGCGTCCCACTACCGGGCGACTGAGATCGAAACAAGCAGCTCGAGAAAGAAAGTCTCGCCGAGAGACTCGAATCGAAGAAAGTGCTACCGCGATGAAGGGGACTCGTGAGAAAGGGACCCGGCAGCCTATCGCACGACAACCACGAAGACACACGAAAGCCCCGCTAGAAGATGCCATGGAAAAGTTGAGAACCGATATCCGACGCTCGGCAAAAGAAAGAGAAGAAAAGTTCGGAGATGAGATTGATTCATCGGAATTTATGGACGACGAATACGCGGAAATCAACATGGTTGAGACACGAGCTTCATCGCCTTCGCAAGGTGCTCCCGCAGCCGCAGAAGAGAGGAGCCGGAACCGATGAGAAGGCAACTTCGGAGAAAGACGACACGATCGCTCAAATGGTGAAAAGGATGGAAGAGATGGCCGTAGCTCCGGCCACTCTCCGCAGTCAAGTACAACCACATGAGAGACACCCCCGCAGGTCATTCACATCGTAGACGGAGGAAAGGAGATTACGTCCGTCAATGGGGATGATCAGCTAAAAGGATACAACACAAAGTATGATTCCCGAAAAGGATATCAAGAACTTGGTGGAACAACGAAATGCGAGAAGCCTTAGCACAATCAAAGAGCGGGACATCCATTCGGACGGGTAGACCTTACCCCGAAGAATTCGACGCCGTCCAATACCCGAAAGGCTTCGTACCACCTCCGTTCAAGACCTTCGACGGAACCGGAACCCCGACGGCATGTGGCACACTTTCGTGCCGGCTGTTGCAATGCCGGCGGGAGCGATGCATTACTCTTCCGACGCTTCGTCGGCCATCTGTCAGGAATCGCCTTGACCGGTATGCGGAATTACCAAATGGTTCGAGTAAAGACGTTCTTGGAGCTAGAGAACCTCTTCATCAAGCGATTCGCCGGAGCTCAGCACCACATCACTATAGGTGATTTAGTGGTAGAAAAACAAAAGCCGAATGAAACTTTGGTGGATTACATACTTCGATGGAGGAACTTAAGCATGAAGTGTGAACCACAACTCGCAAGAACAACACGCAATCGGTATTTTACTTAAAAGCATTCACGGCCCGATAGCACTTCTCCTCAAGGGATTCACTATTAAGACTTTCGAGAAGTTGTTAAGCAAGGCCGGAAGCTTGCAAGAAGAGGCGAAGCAATTAAGTTTCACCGACAAGACAGATAAACAAAAGCCTCGTAAAGACTTTTGAAAAGAAATCCGGGATCGTTGCAGCGAGTTGACAAAGGCAAGCAACCGATGCAAATACCACCGTAACGGCCGCGAAGAACCACAACAGACTACCAAGAACCCCTGCCCAACTATCGATCATCTCCGCAGAGATGAACAACCGTCTCGTCCGCAACGTACATTAAGAGAGCTTTTGAGCGAGAGAATATCCGTTCAAGAATGAGGCGGTGCCGAAAATGTTCCGCGATCCGATGAAGACTCCAGATTTCCACTCGCCGAGCCTAAAAGACCCAGAGGAAGTCAACAAGAAGGGTGATCCCAACTTTTGCCCTTACCACCAGATGCTTGGGCACAAGATAGAAGATTGTATTACCTTCAAAAGTTGGCTCAATGACAACCTGCGGAAAGGAAATATAACGATCCCGAAGGAATACATGAAGGAACCCCAGAAAGGAGGTTCCGTCAATGTTGTCTCGACTGATCCCATCATTCCGATAGATCCCTATACGGCTAACGATGGATGGACTACCGCTTGGACGAGGTCTTCGAAAAAGATTTTAGACAGCATCCAGACCGCTTCGGTACGAGCTTCAATTCAGAGTTTGAAACCTGTTAAGCCGGTACTATCACTTGCGATAGAAGAACCACCTCAACAGAGACGATCGAAGAGAAGAAGAAAATTGACGAAGAAGAGAAGACCGAGGCACCTAAGACTAGACTAGGGGCCGCTTATCCTAGGATAGTTGTTTCCGATTCGGGGAGAAATCCCTCGAACCCCCGACTCTGTATGATTATCTCGCTCACTTCGGTGGGATCATATAATGATAAGGGTGATGGCGTTGGCTACGTTTTGATCGTGTCTAACGATTACGTAACTAACGATAATCCGGATATCGATTTCGATACCAACGACAATTCTCAAATCATACACGATCTCGACAAGCAAAATAATGAAGAAGACATCCATCAAGGAGGCTACGAGAGTTCAACAAGCAACGAATCTATCTGTGAGTTTCGAGGAGCTCCGAGTCAAGATAGAGTTAGAGCCTTCGTACTCGAAGCTAATCCGGAAGAGCCCGTCATTCCGATTCAAGAAGAGACACCGCAAGCTCAACAATAGATTCGAAGAAATCACGAAGTCAACCTAAGAAGTGGAAAAGTTCTACCTCCGAGAATGGGTCCAAAAGACAAAGGAAGCGTGTGGTTGTTCGGGAAGAACCAACCCCGAAGCGAAGAAATACCCATTCGAGAAGAAGCAGAGACACATGAAAACAAAGTGGACTACAACGTGCTAGCCCATCTTAGGAAACTACCGAATCAACCGAGCATCTACGACGCTCTCATCTTATCAAAGGAGATGAGAGAAGCTCGATCAAGGCCTTACTTGATCCGGAAATTTGCTTAGCTCAAATGGCCGGAGAGTCCTTAGATGAGGTTTGCTCGTTAAAGGAACGACGAGGTGTTACCTTCACGGACGACGACCTACTACTTGGAACAAGCAGATCACAACCGACCGTTGTACATTTCGCTTACAATCGGAAAATTTACACTCTCCGCAGTATTGGTGGATCCAGGAGCATCAATCAATATAATGAATCTTCGAACGCTAGCATACTTGGAAATTGATGCTCGCGAGCTCGAGGCGGACAAAATGTTATTAAGAGGATTCAACCGTAAAGGAGAAAGAGCCCTCGGCTCAATAACGCTATCGATGAAGACCGGTGACTTAGCAAAGACAACCGCGAAATTTCACATAATCGATTCGAAACGTCGTTCAACGCTCTACTCGGGCCGACCATGGATACATGAAAACAGGATGGTACCATCATCTCTACATCGCCGCATCAAGTACTACGATGGAGGGGAACAATGGCATCAAAGGTGACTTACAACCATTCTCCGTACATGAAATTGGAATCCACGAGGATGCAGCTTATTATGCACCACCGAAGAAAACGATCTTCTCTAGAGATACCATAACAAATGAAGCAAAGAAAGTTCGGGACAACGAAGAACCTGAAGTTCTAGTCCAACAGTCACTCACCACTCCCTTACGGCGAGATGGTGAAGGTTTCTCCACAACTCGCATCCGAGGTCGAGGCCGGGGACGAGGTCGTGGTAGAGACGTTAGGACGATTGGACAGAGGAAACCAACCATCAATGTCGATTGGGAAGATAGTTCTGAAGAAGAAAAAGAAATCAAACAAGAAGCAGCGACAATAAGTCGGAAGAAGCCACAATTCAGAATCCCTCTCGAAGATGAAAGAAACGAAGAATATAAATCGATGTACGAGAAGATTAACCACTATGTACATACTATGACCCCGACCCCGATCCGTTCTAATAAGATCGAGGGTATGGAGGTCAAAGAGGTACGTAGCGGTGGTGCAAAACCAATCAAATTCTACCGTGGTGCTTCTTCCTCCAAAACCGAAAATAATGTACAACTTGAAGATGCTACTTCATCGAATTAATGGAATTGCCTTTTGAGTGGTACTCTCCCCGTGTTCAAAATTTAATTCAACGTGGTTTCTTACCTCGACGAATGGACAAAAGGTCAATCACAACGTTTTGAAAATTTATGGAATAACTCCGGTCGTCCACCCAACTCAAAGCATGGTCTCGGATTCGGCACAGTAGGATCGCCGATGATACCGAATTTTGCTTGGTTATCACCTCGCGAATCTAATGAAAACCGCATGGAAACTACGAGAAGAACTCGAAGATTTGCAAATTGAGACGCTCCACCAGAATTCGAAGAAGAAATCAAATCTACAATAGATGAGTTAATAGAAGTTAACTTAGGTACTAGCGAAGAGCCTAGACCTACCTTTGTTAGCTCTTTACTCAATAAAGAAGACTCCAAAGAAATAATCAAGTTATTAATGGAATTCAAGGACTGTTTTGCTTGGAGCTACGATGAGATGCCAGGTTTAGCTCCAGAGGTCGCAGTCCATAAACTAGGAGTGGACCCTACTTCTGTTCCAGTCAGACAAGGTCCCAGAAGAATGCATCTAGAAATCGAACAACAAATCATAGCCGAAGTTAAAAAGCTAATAGTACGCTAAATTTGTCCGTGAAGAACAATACCCGACTTGGTTAGCCAACGTGGTACCAGCCGAGAAGAAGAATGGTCGGATCGAATTTGTGTGGATTTCGTAGATTTAAACAAGGCATGTCCAAAAGATGAATTCCCTCTACCAATCCTGCAATTAATGATCGACATCGCTTCAACACATGAAATATTCTCATTTATGGATGGGTCTTCGTGATACAACCAAATAAAAATGGCTCCGGAAGATGAAAAACTTACGAACATTCGTAACGCCGATCGGAGTATATTGCTATACAGTGATGCCATTCGGACTGAAGAACGCAGGAGCAACCTACCAAAGAGCAATGACAAGAATTTTTGATGATCTCATCCACAATCAAGTCGAATGCTACGTGGACGATGTGGTCATCAAAAGCAAAGTAAAGGACAACCACTTGTATGATTTGAGAATTGTTTTCGAACGATTAAGGCAATTTAACCTTAAGATGAATCCCTTAAAATGCGCCTTCGGCGTCACCTCCGGAAATTCTTAGGATTCGTTGTCCGACATCGTCGAATCGAAATCGATCCGGAAAGATTAAAGCTATCTTAGAAATGCCGCCTCCCAAAACCTTAAAACAACTACGATCTTTTCAAGGAAGCCGGCATATCTTCGACGCTTTATCTCGAACTTGTCGGTAGGTGTCGCCTTTCTCGGCACTGAGTTAAAAAGGACGCCAAATTTATTTGGGAAGAGAAATGCCGGAGGGCCTTCGAAGACATTAAACAATACTTAATGACACCTCCCGTCTTAGCAGCCCTGGCCTCGTGTAGACCGCTAATACTTTATACCGCGGCTTTAGACGACTCTCTCGAGCCCCGTTAGCCTGTGTCAATGATGAGGGTAAAGAAAATGCTCTTTATTACCTAAGCCGTCGTTTATCGCCAACGGAAATAAGGTATCCCGCAATTGAAAAGCATTGTTTGGCCACGATCTTTGCCGCTCAAAAGCTCGAGCATTACATGCTTTCTCATAAGGTCAACTCGATCTCGAAGTTTAATCCATTGCAATACTTGATGACTCGTCCAACGCTTTCCGGTAGACTTGCCAGATGGTCAATGATATTATTGCAATTCGATATAACTTTCGTGCCTCTTCGTGCCGTAAAGGGACAAGCCCTAGCAGACTTTCTCGCAAAGACACCCTTTGCGTGCAGAATCTCCTCTCAATGACGATCCGCCGGATGAACAAATAATGAACCTAGAAGACCTTGATGATCGACGTTGGGAATTATATTTCGACGGAGCATCTTCGGCGCACAAAGACGAAGAATCGCAAGTGATAGTGCCCGGTAAGGCAGGAATCGGGCTAATCTTTATAACACCGGAGCGGGGATGTTAAGATACTCCTACCACTCGACGTAACCATGTACAAACAACGAAGCGGAATACGAAGCCCTCATAACGGGACTGGAATTAACCATTCAAATGGGGATAACAGACATTAACATCTACGGGGATTCACAGTTAATCATTCAACAGATCGCCGGACAATACAGAATTTTAAAACCAAGACTTGAGCAATACTTCCAGTATGCCATACAGCTGTTAGAACAAATTCCGAATGTGACAATTTACAAAATTCCCAGAAAAGAAAACGCTTTAGCGGATGCGCTAGCTCGTCTCGCAAAAGAATTTGCTCGTTTGCAAGATGAATCGGTGGAAGTGTCGGCTCACGGACGTCGAGTCCTATCACGACTTGACATAGACACGATACACAAATCGAAAAGGAAAAAGGATCAACTGCAGAAGGATGACGGAAAACACGGAAGATTGGCGACAGACCATCGATAGACTACCCGCAAACAGGAAAACTACCGGAGGATAGGTCGTTAGTCCCATCGGATCAAGAAAAGAACTCCGTCCTACGCATTAATAAACAACACATTATACGAAGGTCTTTTGATCAAATGTGGCTAAGGTGCCTAAGCGGGTCCGAGGCCCGTGAAATTGTTAAAGAGGTGCATTCGGGACTCCGTGGCGCTCACTCAACAGTCCAAAGATGAAAATAAAAATTAAAAGACTAGGGTACTACTGGCCCTCGATGATGACCGACTGCATGAAAATCGCCAAGAGCTGTCACCAATGCCAAGTGCACGGAGTGGTTCTACACCAACCTCCAAATGTGCTACATCCGACAATTGCATCATGGCCATTTGAATGTTGGGGCACGGATATAGTGGGTCCAATAGAACCGCCGTCGTCAAAAGGACATCGCTTCATTCTTGCGGCTACGCATTACTTTTCCAAGTGCGGCGAAGCGGCTCCACTAAGAGAAGTGAAAGCACATCACGTACTACATTTTTCAAGAATCAAGTTGTTTACCGTTTCGGGGTGCCGCGCAGATCATCTCGTATAATGGGTCGGCGTTCGAAGCACACAAATCAACAATTTTGTCGGAGACACGTAATCGACCGGCGATATTCAACAATTTACTACCCAAGAGCAAACGGCCTTACCGAGGCTTTTAATAAAACTCTCGTTCAAATTTTAAAGAAGACTTTAGACGACAATAAGAGAAATTGGCACGAGAAGTTGTTAGAAGCCTTATGGGCTTACCGGACAACCTTCGAACTCCTACGCAAGCTACACCTTACGCTCCGGTGTATGGGTCCGAGGCGGTGTTACCTTTAGAGGTTCAGCCTCCCTTCACTCGAATTGCAGCTTGCAAATAAAATCACAACAGAAGAGAACGCCAAATTACGACTCGAAGAATTAGAAAGCCCGGAAGGGAAAAGACTTGCGACGCAACAGAATTTAGAACCGTACCATGCTAAGATGGTTCGAGCCCATGACAAACCGGTCCGCCCAAGAACCTTCAAAGTTGGTGATCTAGTTCTCGTTCTCAAAGACCTATTCTTGCACACCGCAAGATAGGAGGAAAATTCGAACCCACTTGGGAAGGACCATTCGTAGTCGAGGTAGTCTACTCGGGAGGCTCCTACCGGCTAGTGAATTGCCAAGGAGAACGACATATGCTTCCGATCAATGGACGATACTTGAAAAAGTACTACGCTACCTGATGTTTCGAAGGAATGAACTTCCCATCCCTAGAAGCACGGGTGAAGTGATTACTTATGACTGGGTCCGAACCCAAAAATAATAAAATGTGCTAAAATAAATAAAATCCTGACAATAAAATTTTCCTTGTTTTCTTTTCCAAATCAAAATCTCTTACCTGATCTTATCCCACTTCATTCCTGTTAAGTTTGAAAATATAAAAAAAATAATAATAAAACAAGATGTCTTTAATAAACATTTTCTTGATGTTCTTGTTCTTAGTACAGCCCCTGATCCTTTTCCTTGTCTTTTCGCAGGGAAATGTCGAGCGGGCGGTTGGTCTTGAACTTTAAGAATGGCGTAAGCCTTGCACTCGATGAAAAGAGGGTGAAAGATGGAGCGATAATCGAGATCGACTCGCATTTCGCACCGCCAGGCCTACAAGACGAGGAAAGTGACCGGGTCCCGCTGACCGAGAAGAACTGCCCGGACATACAGTGATGAAAGTGGGTGGCCCAAGCCACCAATCCAGCAACAAGAAAAGAAAGACAAATATTGAAGAAGATAAGAAAATGAAGTCTGTAGTCGCTACAGCAGAGGGCAGGCTTGTCAGCGCCGCGCCCACAGAGATTCAAGAAGTTCGAAGAGCTACTCTCACAACGAACGCAACGAAGAAATAAGAATCGCCGTATCCGCAAGATGTTAACAAAACTAGCCGCTGGATCAGCACGACGAGGCGAGTGCTAATGTCAGTGCATACACTTCAAGGACACCAGTTCACCAGGAACCAGAAGAAAGGAGGCCAGCTCCTAGGATGACAGAAAGAACCAGAGAAATTTCACAAAGACCATAAGAAAGAAGGCTACCACGCCACCGGATAGAACCACCAAATGATGCATGACCTTGTTGCGGAGCAACCCAGGGGATGTCTCGATAGACATCATCCCTGAGGAGCCGAGGTATGCAGGAGAACGTGAAGGGATCGAACCTTATATCCCACAATACGTCACAAGGCCTCGCCATCTGCAGATCATTCCGGAATACGAGCTGGAGAGAATGCAAAATGTTGAAAAGAAAACCTTTGAATACTTTGAAAGGATTAAAGGTAGAAGAATCAATATACTGGAGGGCCTCGAGCTACATACAGATGTATTCTCAGAGTATGAACAGCAGCAAATCGTGGATTGCATCCGGGATTTGAAAAGAATGGGCCGAACGGGCCGCCTAAGGGAAAACACATACTCAGAACCCCGGAGATAACTTTGAAATAAAAGAGAATTATGCAAACCCTACAGCTAATGAACTTCATATTAGTATTCAAATGCCTGCTGTAGATGTTAATTCTTTTGAGCTTAAACCTTCTATTATTAAAATGGTTCAAAATAATTAATTTGGAGGAACACCAAATGAGGATCCAAACTTACATCTTGCTAGTTTCTTATAACTTTGTGTTACCTTTAAATATAATAATGTTTCTGATGATGCTGTTAGGCTTAGACTCTTTCCTTTTTCTTTAAAAGATAAAGCAAAGATGTGACTGAACTCATTAGCAACTGTTTCTATTAAAACTTGGGCAGATATGAAACAAAAATTACTTGCTAAATATTTTCCTCCTTCTAAAACTGCTAAATTAAGAAATGATATTATTTCATTTATTTAATTTGATGGAGAGACAATTTATGAAATATGGGAAAGATTTAAAGAACTATTAAGAAAATGTCCTCATCATGCTTTACCAGATTGGTTAATTATTCAAACATTTTATAACAAACTTATTGGATCACTTAGATCTATTATAGATGCTGTTGTTGGAGGTTCCTTAATGGCTAAGACATTTGATGAAGCTTATACCTTAATTGAAGAAATGGCTAACAATAATTTTCAATGGCCTTTTGAAAGGGTTGATCCTAAAAGAGTGGCAAGTATTTAAGATAATGAAGCCTTTTCTATTTTAGCTTCACAAGTGGCTGAGATATCTAAGAAATTAGATAATTTTGCTATTAACGCATCGCATGTAAGTAATGACAATTCTCTAAATATTGATGATTCTCAAATAATGGAGACATTAAAAGCTAGTACTAGTAAAACTAATAACCCTTATTCGAATTATTATAATCCAGGTTGGAAAAATCACCCTAATTTTAATTGGAATAATGGACATCAACAACGGGGTAATAATCAAGTTAATCCAACTGGGAATTGGAACAATCAAGGAAGTTCAAACTTCAGACCTACTTATCCTCCTGATTTTAACAATCAACAGAAAAAGTTAGCTTTAGAAGAATTGATCTTGCAACTAGGTAATCAGTTACAAAGTCAAAACACTGTTATTCGAAATATTGAGAATCAGATGGGACAAATTGCTAATTTAATTAATTACAAACCTCAAAGAACACTTCCAAGCAACGTCGAAATTAATCCAAAAGAAATTAGAAAAGACCATGAACAACCAAAAGCTGTACAACTTAGAAGTGGAAAGGAATTAAAAGAGAAAATTCAAAATGAAATTGAAAAAGAGAGAGAGGTTGAAGAGATTGAAAAACCTAAAGAAACTCTTTCTCCAAGTAAAGATCATACTGTAATTCCTATTGAAGTGGAAGTTGAAAGACCACCACCACCTTTTCCTCAAAGACTAAAACAGCAAAAGCTTGACCATCAATTTTCTAAGTTCTTTGAGATTTTTAAGAAACTTACCATCAACATTCCTTTTGTTGAAGCTTTTGAACAAATGCCGAGTTATGTAAAATTTATGAAGGATATTTTAAGCAAGAAATGGAAATTTGAAGCTTATGAAACTGTTGCATTAAGTGAAGAATGTAGTACAATAATTCAAAAGAAACTACCTCAGAAGCTTAAAGATCCTGAAAGTTTCACTATACCATGTGCTATTGGAGAAAAATTTTGTGGATAATCCTTATGTGATTTAGGAGCAAGTATTAATCTCATGTTATTTTCTATCTTTCTAAGGTTAAATTTAGGATAGATTTATCCCACCACTGTAACCCTTCAGTTAGCTGATCGATCTATTACTTATCCTAAAGGAGTTATAGAGGATGTCTTTGTTAAAGTGGATAAATTTATCTTCTCTTTAGATTTCATTGTACTGGATATGGAAGAAGATAAAGAAATACCTATTATTTTAGGGAGACCTTTTCTAGCTACCAGACGTGCTATGATTGATGTGCAAAAAGGAGAACTAACAACGAGAGTAAATGATCAAGAGATAACATTTAATGTTCTGAAATCAATGAGGTATCCTGACAAAGAAAAATGCTATCAGATGGATATTATTGATTATATAATTGAAAAGCATTATCAAGTAAAATGTAAAGTCATTTCTGAAGAAAAAAGTGATGAATCTATGTTATATAATTAGTCATTAACTGAAGAAATTGAATAAGTGAATGAAGAAAATTTATTTGAAGAAACTCATTATATTCATGATAATTGGGAAATTATAGACATGAATAAAAATGATATAATTTTACCCTCAGTTGAAAAATCCCATGAACAAGAATTAAAAATGTTACCTGCACATTTAAAGTATGCATTTCTTGGAAATTCATTAACTTTACCTGTGATTATTTCTTCAGAACTAAGTAAAGATCAAGAAGAAAAATTAATAGGAGTTCTGAAGAACTATAAGAAAGCTTTTGGTTGAACTATTGCAGATATAAGAGGAATAAGCCCTTCAATCTGTATGCATAGGATTTTAATGGAAGAAAATTGTAAACCAACTATTGAAGCTCAAAGAAGATTGAATCCAATTATGAAAGAGGTTGTTAAAAAAGAGATTTTAAAATGTTTAGGTGTTGGAATTATTTATTCTATTTCGGGTAGTTAATGGGTAAGTCCTATTCATTGTCTTCCGAGGAAAGGAGGAGTAGCTGTCATTGTTAATGATAAAAATGAATTAATCCCTACAAGACAAGTTACTGGATGGTGAATTTGCATCGATTATCAAAAAATTAAACAATGTCACTAGAAAGGATCATTTTCCTTTACCTTTCTTAGATCAGATGCTGGATAAATTAGCTGGACAATCATATTTTTGTTTTTTGGATGGATATTCTGGTTATCATCAATTACCCGTTGTTACTGAGGACCATGAGAAAATGACATTTACAAGTCCTTATGGAACATTTGCCTTTAGAAGAATGCCTTTCGGTTTATGTAATGCACCTGCAACTTTTCAGAGATGTGTGATGTCAATACTTTGTGATCTAATTGAAAAAGGAATTGAAGTATTTATGGACGATTTTTCAGTATTTGGAACTTCTTTTGAGTCTTGCTTGGAAAATATAACAAAAGTTCTAAAAAGATGTGAAGAAACAAATTTGGTTCTAAACTGGTAAAAATGTCAATTTATGGTCACAGAAGGAATTGTACTTGGACATAAAATTTCACAAAAAGGGATTAAAGTTGATTTGGCAAAAGTGAAAATTATTGCTGAACTTCAACCACCTACTACTGTTACTAATGTGAGTAGTTTTCTCGGTCATGCTAGATTTTATCGAAGATATATAAAGGACCTTTCCAAGATTGCTAAACCTCTTTGTCATTTATTAGAAAAATAAGCTAAGTTTGAATTTAATGAAGATTGTCTGAATTCTTTCAATATTATAAAAGAGAAATTAATCATCGCACTTCGTCATTGTTACACCTAATTGGAGTAAACCTTTTGAATTAATGTGTGATGCAAGTGATTATGCAATTGGAGCTGTATTGGGATAAAAATATGAGAAAATTTTCAAAGTTATATATTATTCTAGCAAAACTTTTAATGAAACTCAAATAAATTACACTACTACTAAGAAAGAGCTCTTAGCAATAGTATATGCCTTTGATAAATTTAGACCTTATCTTATTGGGACCAAATGTATCATACATACTGATCATTCCGCTATTAAGTATTTAATGTCTAAAAAGGATGCTAAACCAAGATTAATAAGATGGGTTCTACTTCTACAAGAATTTGATTTTCAAATAGTGGATAGAAAAGGAGCTGACAACCAAATTGTTGATCATATGTCAAGAATTAATAATGATAGTGAGAAGATTACTGAAGAAAAATAAATGAGAAATTCCCTGAGGAACAGTTATATGTTTTTCAAGGATTACAAACGCCTTGCTATGCAGATATAGTTAACTATTTGGTTAGCAATATTTTAACGTATGTATTGAATAGAAAATTTATTTAAAAATTCAAGAATGATTCTAAATCATATATTTGGGAAGATCCTCATTTATTTAAACTATGCAGAGATTCTGTGATTCGAAGATGTGTACCATATGAAGAAACTTTTGCAATTATTTAAAAATGTCACGATTCTGAATTTGAAGGACACTTTGGAGTGGATAAAAATGCGTTTAAAATTTTAAATTCTAGATTTTATTGGACTCAATTATTCAAAGATGTTGGACATTATGTGAAAACTTATGATCGATGTCAAAGAATGGGGAATATATCCAGAAAAGATGAAATGCCTCTAAGCTATACATTAGAAATTGAGATTTTTGATGTATGAGATTTAGACTTTATGGGACCTTTTATACCATCATCTGGAAAGATTTATATTTTATTAGTAATTGATTATGTTTCAAAGTGGATTGAAGCTGTAGCTTTACCAAATTGTGAGTCCAAAAGTGTTTCAAAATTTTTAAAGAAAATGATTTTTACAAGATTTGGAATGCCGACGGTAATTATCACAGATGGGGGAAGTCATTTCAGAAATGTAAGAATTCAATCATTACTGGAAAAATTTATAATTAAACATAGAATTGCAACTGCTTATCACCCACAAACAAGTGGAATGGCTGAAGTATCAAACAGCGAAAATAAAAAAATATTAGAGAAGACTTTTAATCCTAACAGAACTGACTGGTTGATAGACCTGCATTATGGGCTTATAGAACAGCTTATAAGACACCTATCGGAATGTCACCTTATCGGTTAGTTTATGGTAAACATTGTCACTTACCTGTTGAGCTGGAACATAAAGCTTACTGGGCGATAAAGGAGTTTAATTATGATTTGAATGCTGCAAGAGAGAAACGACTGTTACAACTAAATGAAATGGAAGAGATAAGAAATGAGTCCTATGAAAATGCAAATATTTATAAGGAAAAATTAAAGAAATTGCATGATAAAAAGATTTCAAGAAAAATATTTGAGCCTTGACAAGAAGTATTATTATTTAATATTCGTTTAAGACTTTTTCTTGGAAAATCAAGATCTAAATGGATGGGACCATTTATTATTGAGAAAGTATACCCTTATGGAGCTGTGGATATTAAAGATCGCAAGACGGGAAAATATTTAAAGTTAAAAGATTAAGACTGAAGCCTTATATGGGAGAAATGAAACCGATTTACAAGTAGGCTTATGAGCTGAGTCTACTCGATTAAAATAACTGATTAAGTCGGGCTGACGACGTTAAACCAAGCGCTTTGTGGGAGGCAACCCATATATTATCATTGTGATTGTTTGTGAATTGAATTTATCTCAATCGATATGTGTGTGTTTATCACACCATTTAGTTAGACCTATTTTAAGACCGAAACTTTGTAAATTTGACGATAGGAGAAAAGGAGTCGAACATGGTTCCGGCACCTAGGCACCTAAACTTGGCACCTAAGCGCTAGCATAACCTGTGTATCGATGGTCCGGCGCCTAGGCACCAGATTTCGGTTCCTAAGCACCCCAGTTACATGTTCGTGCAAAAACCGAAAATCTTCAGTTTTTCATACGAATTCTTCCTATAAACTACCTTATCTTCGTCCCCAATCCCTAAGCAACCCTAATTTCATCCAACACAACTCATTTAGGAAGAGAAAAGAGAATTTTAGAAGCAATGGAGAGAGGAGATCATGGAAATGAGTTAAGAGATAAGTCTTCTAAAGATCCTCAACCTTATTTCAATGGTTATATTGCAGTAAGTTTGGAGAAATTATTCAGTCGTCTAGATAAGATAGAGGCGGAATTGCTAAGTGTTGGTAATCATCTACATGATATATATCACCAAATTAAGCACTTGGAGTGGCAGACGAAGCTTCAATTCGATCATATGGCGGCCATTCAAGATTTTCAAGTGACGATGTATGCGAAGAACAAATGGATTGACGAGAAGATGGCTTTGAAATTTCCAAGGGCGTTAGTTTTCTACCCATGCGGGCCTAGCAATCTTCAATGCTAGAGGGATGGAAATTCAAAGTTTGGAGAAGACTATATCGTTGGTGTGTTCTAGGTGTGATCGAGTCATGTTTTAGTGACTCTAATATTTAGTTTGTGTGTTTGCTTTCATTGTTCAAAGTATGTTGTTTGATTGTGAATTTGCTTTGAAATAGTGATGTTTGTGTTGTTTATTAAGAGTTGAACCATGTTATAGTACTTTTTTGTAATTTCTTGAGCTTGGAAAGGAAATTTTTGAATTGGAATTGGAAGAGTGTGATTATATCTTGTGTTTGAATGTTGGATCTATTTTATCATTTAAATTGTTTGTGGAAATGTTTGGAAGTTAGAAATTGGAGTAATACTCTCATGTGAGTAATTAGAAGTCAAATTTGTTAAGTTTTAGTGGAAAATACAATTTTTAAATCGAATTTTTTGGAAGGTGAGTCTGGCGCCTAGGCGCCAGAATTCGCCGCTTAGGCGCCGGTTCGTCCTGAACCCGAAATTCAAGCTTTTAAACCCACCGACGCCATTAACGACGCCTAGGCTCCTTCTTCCTCCATTTTTTTTGTGAAATACATACCTAGGGATCCATTTCTTGGTCAGTTTTTCAAGTTTTTGAACTTGGAATCACTCGATTTCTTCATCTTGAGGTCAGATCTACCTTATAATCCATTTATTTTTTATTTTCACCATAGATTTCTCAGTTTTTGAGCAAAACTGAAAACTTTTGAAAAAAAATTTTGATTTTTAGAGTTTAATCCATGGATTTAAAGCTTTATTTAAGTTTTTAAAGCTTAAATAAGTTTATTATTTTGATCCTTTAATTTATTTTGTGTCTTCTTTCTCTTGTGTTTAGATGGATCTGAAATCTAAGCGATAGAAAGAACGAGAAAATTTTGATCACAGTAAATTTACTAGTGTCGCAGCGCATTTTCATTACAATGAATTTGCTACGACAAGAAAATTTATCTCGGAGAGGAGTTTCTACAATCCTGGTGGAATGATTGAAGATACGATCGTTGCACTAAACTGGCAACGATTCTGCTACTTCACTGCTGTTGTTATGATCCATGTCATCAGGGAATTTTATGTTAATTTTATGGATGCCGAAGATTACGAGATCTTCGTGAGATGAGTTAGAGTAGGATTTACTCCTGAAAGAATCAACATTTATTTAAGGGAGATTTGGAGATGATTATTGCATATTTGACTGATGGTACTGGAGCTTGGAAGATCCGGAATGAGAAACGGGTAGATTTTTTATCTTCTAAGTTAAATGGTGTTTCTAAGGCCTGGCATTCTTATATTTCTGCTCGCCTTCTTCCATCCAACCATATGAGTGAGGTCATAAAGGATAGAGCTATCCTCAACTACTGCATACAAGAGAGGAAGCCAATTGATGTTGGGAGTATTATTTATGATTCTGTGGAGGCCACTGCTCGTTCTAGCACTTCTGTGGGATTAGGATTCCCATCTCTGATTTATTCTCTATGCGAAAGTGCTGGAGTTGTTGGTGAGCTTTCAGAGGAGAAGCTCAAATTTACCAAGCCCATTGGACAGGACAGTGTTAGTATTAATGATTGACTTCGAGGTAAGAGTTCTATCGCACCCTCGAGTTCATTACCTACTTCAGGTAGACCTTCTACTTCTCGACCCTTTACTTCTACTGCTGAGCCACCATCTAGTTTTTGGGAAAATATGCATGATAAATTTATAGAGCAGCAGAATATGTTACTTTTAACCCATTGTAGAGTGGATACAATAGATAAGAAAGTGGATCATCTTTCTGAGTACACCCAGAGGAAGAGTGATTTTGATGCAGAGTATTCTGAGGTGATCATTCAGTTCAGTTCCTGACTTGCCCTCGATTCTCACCATATGATGATTGCTAGAATAAGAATGTAGATTTTTCTTTTAAGATGATGAGGATGAGGAGACAGCTAGTGATGAGTAGATTTCTATGATTGAGTAGTTGTATTATTTATGTTATGTTTTTTTAGTGTGTTAGTTTTGGATATATGTGATGATTTTTTTTTATGTTTGATGCACTGTTGATGTTAGTGTACTTTTGATGTTTAGAGTGTGTTGATTCTGAGACACTTATTATTGTACTGATGATTGTTGGATTGTTAGAGTTTATTTCTGTAATGAGATATTTTGTTTCTGTTTTAGTATAGTAATCAGTACACCTGTTTAGTTTAGTTATTTTTGTTTAAAATTTTAAAAGAAAAAAAAATTTAAAAATAAAATAAAATAAAATAAAATTTTGTAGAAATTGATCCTACTTACTAAAATTTTTCTATATATGCTTAAACATTTCTTTTGTATTCATAAAAAACATGTGTAGAAATAAAATTTTCCTTTCTAGATAATTTTTCATATACTTAGAAAAATTCTTGGTGGAAATATGCTATTCTTTCTCTCATGCTTTAGAAATTTTCATGATTCATGTTTATACCAAAGCCGAAGTTTGGGGGAAGGGAAAATACTTTGAAATTTAAATATTATTTGTCCTTAATTACTAATATTTTCTTTAAAAATATTAACATAACATAAGGAATGAAAATTTTATTTAAGATTATTTAAATTTTTTAATTTATAAATAATTTAGTAAACTTAACTAAAATTTTAATAATTTTGATTGATTTTAAGAATAGAATTTTTTAACTTAAAGAATAAAAAGATTAAAAATTTTTCTGTTTATAGTAAAAAGAATTGTATTTTTGAAATACTAAGGAGTCAAGATTATTACTTGAAAAAGAAAAGATTGAAATAATTTTTGAAAAATACTTATTAAGAATGTCATATTATTAAGTGAAAATGTATAAGTTTTTAAATATACGTTAAGGATAGTGAAGTTCAAAATCATTAATAGGCTATCCAAATATAGTAATCCTCACAAATTATAAAAAAAGGGGGGATTGAAAAATATCCTTAAAAAGAAAAAAAGAAAAAAGAAAAAAAAAGAAGAAAAGAGAAAAAAAGAAATGTAAGGAGAAGCTTGAGGAGATGCCTAATCAAAAATTGGCTTCACTTGAATTATCTTATAGGAAGAAAACTAATTACATTTTTAACTTAATTTTATGTACAAGCATCGTTACTAGAAAAGTTTTCATGAAAGTCTTTTTCTTGTAAATTATCTATGTGACATTAATATGATATATTACAATTATTCTTGAAGTAAATGAAAATTTTAAAGTCTTATGATTTGGTAGTTAAGTATTCTTTAAATTCTTAAAATTAACCTTAATTAGTGAAATTTGGTTAATTATTTACTAGAGCATTTATAAAACCAAAAATTACAAGGAATCTTAAATATTTAAATTTCATTCCAAATGTTATGAATTTTATATAATAAAAAGGGTTACTTGATGACAAGTAACATTTAAGTTTGGGGGAATTTGATCCACATAAAAAATACCTATTTTTATGCCTTATTTATGATTCAATTTTTAAGGATATTATGCTTTAATGAAAGGTATTTTTATGTTTTTGGATATAGGTAATGAAAAAAAGAGTTCAAGAAGGAAAAAGGAGCAAAAAGGAGCAAAAATAGAGCTAAAAAGCAAAGTTGCCAAAATTATAGGTCCGGCGCCTAGGAGCCAGTTCGATAGTGAAGTAGTTAAGATTTTTGATAACTTTGGGCAGTTATTTTGACGGTATTAAGCGGTTATCAGACCTTCTAGAATACTGGAAGTTACTTCTGATACATAGGACATGTGATACAATGCATCTGGACACAAGAAAACGAATTTAATCGTAAAGAGGTGCGATTCAAAGTGAAGGAGTGCGAAGATCTAGTCACGGAGTCCGGTGCCTAGGATTCAGATCCCGACGCCTAGGCGGCACAGTTACTTTCTAGAAGATTCATTGAATTTGGACGAATTTTGAAGAGGTGTCTTAAACAACCCATAGTCATTTTTGAAGCTCTATAAATAGGAGACATTTCTACAGAAAACAGAGCTCTCCTACGCCCAGAAATAGTTCTAGAGAGCCACCAAATACTTCTCTTAAGTATTTAGTGAGTTTATTTTTGTTTTTTTAGTTATTTTTAGTGTTACTATACAATTCCTTTGAGTAGTAAGTTAGAGTTTGTAAGCGTTGGTGCTTTTGAAGTTTTGTACTTTGCATTGGAGTTAGTAGGAGTCAAAGGATCACTTGAAGGAACATTTCAGATAAGTATTTGTAACTTGGTTCAAAGTTTTATAAATATGTTTTGTTGTGTGAATTCAATGTGTTCTGAGTAATTAATTTTCTTTCTCCTTTCAACCATGAAAAGATAATAAAGATAATTTGATTTCGTTGGAGAACTTAAACTTAATTTTAAAATTTATTATGATGATATTCATACCAGATCTTAGTTTACTTTTTAAACTGGCCATTTGAATTGTTAAAATCTGTTGAAGCATTCTGAGACCTATCCAGAGATGAGTTCGTAACTAGTAGATATCACATGAATCCTTGGGTAATTGAAGGCCATGTGCGGGTTATTCAAGGTGAAATGAAAATAAATAGGAAAATATTATTTATTTGGCATAGAATTAATTAGTTTTTAGAGTGTTTGGTTTATAGAAAGGGAACAGGTCACTAGTAGGGCCGACCATAGCCACCCTTGGACATCTAGAAGTGTGAGTCTAGATTAACCCATTCTACTAATAATACATCCTGAACCAATCTATAGATTAGCCAATGTTCTTTATACTATCGAGCGAAGGTAAATAATAGGAATGCTTCTATTTGGCACAATACCATAATTTCAAGTTCTCCACAAATGATAATTTTTCTGAAAAATCTTGGATTAGTTGAAAATGAGAAAGTTGTTTTATTTATACTTGCATCAATCTTTACTTTATTGCTACTTTACTTAATCTAGCAGAAATTTCATAAAACTTAAATTTTGATTTTTAAAAAGAAATAAAAATTATAATTACTTTTAATTTGAAAATATATTAATTTCTAAAATTAATCTTCCCTGTGGGATCGATTACCATGACTCTAATAGAGCCCTGTATTACTGGATACGATATGTATACTTGCGTAGTACCTCTGGTGTGCAAAATATTTTCTAAAATTATATATTTATTTTTGCATACTACCCTTTGAATTATAAATTAAAGGATAAATTTTAGGGATAGTTATGGGTTGAGGTCATCAGCAGTGCCGAGTAGCAAGTCTTCATCAGTGAAGGTTAGTCTAGGCTGTTCCTTCAAAGTACAAACTCCATCTGAGGATGAGCTAGCCAACTGTGCTAAGAAAATGTCTGGATCAAGTAGAGCATTGACCATATTTTCTCCCATCTTTTTGATAGGATTAGAGCGTCGTAAATGCTTAGTTTGGCTGGAAGCTTCCTAAGATAAGCTAGTACATTATAATCCACTTTATTTGAATTTTCGATTTCATTTCAAATCTGCACTTCTTCCATTATTGGGGGTAATTGTTCTTGAGTAATTATCTTCTTTCCTTCTCCACTGGAGTTGTCCTTAGCGGTAGTACCTTTCCACTTCTGAGATTTACTTCTATTATTTCTTCCTCCTCTGAACCTAGAGGTTCTGTTGATGTTGTAGTTGATTCTTCTGGTACTGTTTCCATATCTGAGAAGTTTAATTTGATGGCACGTGGAGTTCCTTTGGACTCGAGGACTGGCTCCTCACTTCCCGAACTGTCGTAACTGGTGTTATCAATATCTTCTTCATATTCTTCAACGTTCCTGTTGAGAACTAGTATGATTTGAGGTTCATTTTGGGAATCAAAATCGAGGTTAGATAGGTTGTGACTAGTCACGTCATCACTAGAGATAGTAAGAACGTAGCCAATATTGTCACTCTTATAATTATAAGACCCCGGAGGGGTGAAAAGGAAATTATACAGAGTTAACGGTTTGAGAGATTTCTCCCTCAAATCCGTGACAACCAATTTAACGGGGACAACCCCTATCCTAGCCTTCATTTTGTCGATCTTCATCTTGTCCAAGGCGTCTTCCTTCTTGATCTTCTACTGTAGTGGTTTCTCCTGTGTAATTTCCATCTTTGTCTTGGGAGGCGGCAGACTTCGTGCAGCGGCAGCTTGCTTTGAAGCAGATTAAATCTGATTGAGAATTTTCTTAGAAGAATTGGTCCAAACTATACTCCATCCATCTCTGTTAGAATATGGGTATATCAGGTAGTATGGCTTGGCCAAAATCATATTCACAGAACCTCTTTCATGTTCTTTCAAATATTCTTTCAGGATTGTAACATTTCCCTCTTTATGGTTCTTCTCGAGCCAATCCTTAAAACTGAAACACCCCTCGATCATATGTCTGAGCAACCTGTGGTACGGATAAAAGTTGGGATGGTCTTTCTTATTCATCTCTTCTGGCTTCTTCAGCTCGAGTAATCTGAACTCGGGCTTCTTAATCAAATTTCTGAACATCTTAGCTACGACAACATCTTTGAAGGAGTATTTCCTGTGTAGCCGTTCTAAAATCTTCTAACCCTATTGTCCATTTGTCCTGTATGGCCTCCTCTGCTGACCAGATTGATTATTCTGCTATGGACGGGGCTGACCATATTGCTGAGACTGACTGTAATGTGAAGGCTAACTATATTGAGGCAACTAGTTGTGCTGCTGCGGCGACTGCTCGTCCTGAATCCTCATATGTTGTTTCCCTTTTTCGACTGTTGCCACTACACCAGATCTGTTCTCTTATGCCTTAACTGGTCTCATTTTCTCTACTTTTTCTACAGGTTCCACATGCTTAACATCCTTTTGTAAGCTATTTTCCTTACTGAGTTGCTTCTCCAAGGATTTAATAGTGAGACACTTAAGCATGAAGCCACCAGACCGTGGATACTCTTGAGTAGTATCTCAATCATTGATGTTCTTGTAGCTGAGACTAACACTTCATGCTAAGGTTTCTCCATTTCAAAATGTAGTCGACTAAAGTCTCACCGGGCTTCTGTCGCTCTACTATGAGATCTCTTATAGTAATGTGGTGTTACACACCAGCAAATCTTTTCACAAACATGTTCTTTATTTCCATGAATGTCTTTACTAATCCATTGGGTATTTCTGTATACCAGTCGAAAGCTATCCCTGACAAGCTACTGACAAACTGTCAGAAATAGAGCTTCACTTCCTCTTATGTTGCAATAACTGGCCTTGAAATGTGTTATATGCTGACGAGGGTTTCCTGTCCCGTCGAATGACTTAAAAGTTGGGGAACAAAGCCATTGGGGTACGGCTCGGCATTGAACTCCTTCGATTAGAGTCTACCCTTTAAAACTGATGCTCTGCCTTTAGACTGAGCCAAGGCCTCCCAAACCTGCTATTCGATCATTTTCTTGATGTCCTTTTCTGGTGGACTCAGAGCTGAATCCTTCCTTGGAGGTTCGTCTTCATTGGCAAAAGTGACTTCCCTTCTTTCATTGGTGATATGTATAATTTTGGGCTGATTAACTTCCGACGAAGCCACTGGTTGTGACTGCAATTTTTCGTGTAGTGGGGCCATGGTAGTCATAGCGGTGGCCATCTCCTCCATCTTCTTTTCCAGATGGCTGATCTATTTATCTTTTGTCAATATGGCCCTTTGAAGATCATCCATGGAATTCTTCTCACTATGAGCATCGCGTGCAAACGACGTGGACCTGATTTAAACCACATGAATTTCCATGAATTCTTCTTCCATGTATTTCGATAGGTAGTAATCCTCATCATCAATATCCAACCCTCATTGTTTTGCTAGCTCTGAAATCTCCGCTCAGAACTTTCGGACTTTATCATCGACTGTTTTCTTTAATTAACTTCATATTTGTAGGCTTCCCTCGACTGTCACTTCTTCTGCAACTAACTCAGAAGCAAAGGCGATAGTGGCAATGGGAACATCAGACTCATGATACATGTTGTGATCCACAGACTTCTTGGAGCGTACTGGTGCAATGACCTTCGGTAACCACACTCTCCTCTTAAAAATTGGCACATTGAGACAGAGTGTCTTGGCAAGGAAATCAATGTGGAAGGGAGGAGTGACCCAACCCGCAATAACGCAGTAATATTCGCTTCCAAAAGATGGCCAAAAACTTGACCCAATTTATAAATAGCGGCTAGTGTATAAAATCAAAATGTTGTAAAATTTTAGAAAATATTTTACACACTAGGGGTACTACGCAAGTATACGTATCGTTTCAAATAATATAGGGTTTTCTTTTATAACCCCAGTATAGATCCCATAGAGAAACGAGGTAAGAAATCCTTTAGGCTAATTCCAGTCTATTTCTATAAGGCCTAAATTTGGAATGTTGATTAAAATGAGTTTTTTAATAACTAATCCTAAATTAAATTCTTAAATAAAAAGTTAACTTATGGATAAATTGGTTTGAAGAATTTCGAGATATTAAAAATTACCTTTCTCTTGCAATTACATAGATAATGTGTAAGAAAGATATGCTTAGAATTAATGTAGTAGTGTCAAATAGAAGCATTCCTATTCTTTACCCTTTGGTCCAGGCATAAAGAACATTGGCTAATCTATAGATCGGTTTAAGATGTTTTATTAGTAGAATGGGTTAATCTAGGCTCACACTACTAGATGTCCAAGGGTGGCTATGGTCGGCCCTACCAGTGACCCGTTCCCTTTCTATAGATCAAATTATTAGAATTTAGTCTGTCACTCTAAAAACTAATCAATTCTGTGCCCAATAAACAATATCTCCCTATTTATTTGCACTTCACCTTGAATAACCCGCACAAGGCCTTCGACTACCCAAGGATTCATGTGATATCTACTAGTTAAGAATTCATCTCCTTCTAGGTCTCAGAATTCTTCAACAGGTTTTAAAAATACAAGTGATCAATTTGTAAAGTAAATGAAGATCCGGTATGAATATCATCACCATAATTTAAAAAGAGAATATCTAAGCAAATCTTAATTCCTAAACATGCATCTATTTTATTACAAAACAAAAGTAAATGAAATTAATGACATAAGAAGTAAAAGCATTGATAGAATTATGTAATAAATTAAGTGCCAACAAGGAACTTATTTCATTAGTATTCTATTATATTTATGCAACTATCTGTCACTTAGAAGCATTTAATAGTTAATTCTATCATAAAAATGATTTTCCTACGCATGCCACTACTTCATATTAAAAGATAGAGTAAAGGAAATCACTTACGAAAAATGGATAATTCACGACAGAAAACTTGGTTTAAAACAAAGAAAATCCACTAGAAAATGTTTACAAAAAATACAAAAAATGAAGAACACAATACTTAGCTTTTTCCTCTGAAAGAAAGAAGAAATGCTCTCCACCAAAGTTTCCCACCGATCCATGCGCTCGTACATCCCTTACATAAATATCTCAAAATCTCTCACCAATCTCTCCATAAGATATAGAAATCTACATCTTCATGACTCTAAAATGACTAAAATGACTAAGGGGAAAGAGAGAGACTATAGGGTGCAATTTTATCTGAAGGAGTGGCCTCTTATTTATAGGCTTCAAGGGTTGCCTTGAGGCACCTCTTCAAACATGTCCAAATTCAATGAATCTTCTAGAAGGTCTGTCTGGCGCCTAGGCACCGGAATCTGGCTCCTAGGCGCCAAACACTACGTCCAGTTCTTTGCACCTCTTCACTTTGGCTCGCACCTCTTCACGATTTAAACCGCTCCAATGTGTCTAGATTCATTGTATCACATGTCCTATATATTAGGAATAACTTCCAAGCTTCTAGAAGGTCTAGAAACTACTTAACACCATCAAAAATAACTCCTAAAGTCGTCAAAAATCCATCCAATAACCAGTTCTAGTTGATTCTGGCGCCTAGGCCTTGATTCTGGCGCCTAGGCGCCATTTTCTTGTCGTCACTGGCGCCTGGGAGTCGGGTTTGGCGCCTAGGCGCCATCCTGTGCGCAGCTCCACAGTTTTGCTCCGATTGGCTTCGTTTCAACTCTGTTTCGCCCCATTTCAGTTACGTAGCGTTCCTAACATCTTCACCTACAAGATAGACATAAAAAAACCTTTCTCAAAAGTATAATTTCATTCAAAAACATGTGAGAAATATAAAAGATATTAAGCATAGAAAGACATATCAATATGTGCTAAGTTAGAATTTGTTTTTCTTGCTCATTTTGGCTCAAAATTGCATAGTTTTTGCTTCATTTTCTCTAAAATTATATTTTTATACTTGAAAATAAAAATATGCAAAATTATGCAACATACCTTCCTTTATAGTGTAATATCATTAAAAATATGCATAAAGTGGGCATGAAATGAATACTAAAAATAGGTACTTTTTCAATGGATCAAGGAGTGTGCTCCCTAGGATGTAGACCATGTACAGAGGAAAACAATCCTGTCCTACTTATCTTCTTATGGAATTCCTTAAAATCATTGATATATGGTACTCTCAGACCCAACTGAGATTTGACCGATTTGCGCATTACATGTGTTGGAGTGGCAGTAGTAGCATCTGTAGCGGTGGCATCAACAAGCTTCCCAAAATGGTGTCTAATAGGAACTCGGGCTGGTCTTTCCTTCCTCATAATCTCATTCTTCATTTTGTAGGATATTGCACATCTTATCATGTTGAGGAGCTTGGCAAAGGAACATCTTTCTTGCTCAGTCAATCTCTGGAAAACTTTGCGGACTTGGGTGGCGAGTGTGGTCATGTCCCTCACCTCATCATGACCATATGATGACGGTAGAGTAGCAACAATCCTATTCTTCTCCAATGGTATCAACCGACGGGAGGAACCTACTCCCTTGAAGAACAGAAGAGGTCTCTGGTATACTGAGTTTCTCCTGTTGAGGAATCTCATCAATCACTCGCAGACTTGTAACTTATGCCCTGGCGGCCTTGAGAATCATACGCCTGCGATTCTTCCTTTGAGACCTAGTCGGGGGACGAACTCTAGAGCGGGAACCAATCTCAAAAATTAACGACTGGGTGAGGAAAACATTATCAGAATCTTCTTCAAACAGAATTTTCTTTCCTTTGGTAGGCGGGAAGGTAGGTGTGGTGATGGCAAAACCAGTGGCAGTAGGGGTAACGACTCTTCTAGGCACGGAGACGACTGACTTGATGGGGGAGGTAGCAACCTTGGTTTTCTTAATAGAAGGGAAATCTTGGTGGGAGTTCAAGTCAAACTCGTCATATGGTTCTTAAACTTTGGGGGAAGCAACTTTCACAACAACGAATGGGGCCTTTCCCAGCACGACTTCAAACTCACTGAAGCCAATCCTAAACTGGATCATTGGAGCGGCAAGACGAGCCTCACGGGAGGAGGGCAAGTTTTAGGAGAAAGTAAGCATCAGGGTCAACATCGTAACTGTTGAATGAAACATTTTAAAAGTTAGCGAAGATCAAAACCTTGTAATCATACTGCAAACACTGCAAAAAAGGTCATTCTGTGAACTGTGTATGATTTATTTTAATGTTTTATTTCTTCTTTGATTTTTTATGTAATATTTGTTAAAGCGATTTAAGTTTTCAGAAAGAACGGTTCAATTTGCCGATAACAAGCTCAAACCTGGGAGGCACAAAGAGAAAGTGAAGTATGGGACCCCGTCTGGGATCCCCTTCACAACGCACATTGCCCTGGCGAAACTCGTTCACCAACACACCTATCAGGGGTCCAACCCCAAAAAATCAAGAAGATACCTAAAGTTTCCTGAACCCCTCTATTTAAGGATAGTTAAACAAACAGTCTTGAAATCAAGGTGAGTTGATTGTATTTTCCCAAGAAAGAAATGGGTCAAGTATATCAACGAAAGAATGGTAATCTGGTTCATAAGGGACATGAACGCATTACCGATGTATGAATATAAAATTTTCTGATCTCAATGAAGAGAGAAACTAGTCCCCAGTGGAATTGCTAGAAAATAATCGGACACCGGAATCGGTTAGGGTTTTAATTTATATAGATATATATGGATGTTTGTAAAATATCTTTTTTTTAATTTTCGAAAATATGAAATCAAACCGATCTCATATATGTTGTAGTTTAAATAATCAAGTACTGCACCACAAGCCATGTATCTATCCAGAAGAATGGATACGATGTTTGGTGGTGAGGCTTGATCAAATAAACTAAAGACTCATAACACATGTTTGGTCTGCAAAACATTTATGTTGACTGAAAACTTCTCCTATCTAATATGAACGAAGTAGATAAATTTTATATTAATTTGGGATCTTTAAGTTTCCTATAAGGGAAAGCCCCTATAGTTAATTACATCTTAGATAACCGAAGTCACCTAAGAAAACGCTTGATTCAGATCAGGAAATATTGTATTCATGACTTCCAAAAGGTAGGATCTTCAAGAAAATGTGGTAATAGGAAATCCAATGAGTGGGTGGCTCAAGTTTTAGAACTGTCATTGTAGGAATCTAAAAGAAAAGAAAACTAGGGGAAAGACATAAATCCAAGAAAAATCTTTGTATTTTCCCAAACTATCCTATGGTTTGGCTCTAATTTGAGAAAGTTATTTAGTGTTTCATCATGCCAATTTTATTATTTTAGGGCTTACATTCACTTGATACCAATCATGTGAATATCTTGGAAGAAAGAAGGATTTATGTCACATCCGATGACAACCTTGGAAACCTAAAACGAGTTAGGGCTTATATTGCGCAGGGTGTAAAGGCCTAAAGAGATAATGTGATGATTTATTTTACACTAGGCGAACTACATCAAAGTCTTATGGCTTGTTTTTTATTCTAAGGAGTTTTGCTGTTGAAGATGGTTGTGCTAACCATTGTGCAGGCTCCAAGCTCCTCGTCACAGTAGTTTTAGTTTTATAAGTGTCAAATTGAAGAGATTGAGTGATGAAGCATGTTTTGAAAATATTTAAATTGAGATGTCTTAATGTCTTATTAGGGGAATGTTTAATTTGATTATAGCGACACCGGTTAGGATCCAACAGTTTCCTCATTCTGGCACCAGTATTTTCTTTGGATTCACTTAGTCTGGATGAATTCATCAAATTCAACTAAATGAATTCAGTGCTTTTATTCAGACCATGGGAAATCTTGTTAGCAGCCGTAGGTTGCCTCCTCCGAGGTATTCTCGATCATCCGATAAAGATATTTTAATTTAGTTGTAATTTTGATTTTTGTGTTGTTTGTGATTAAATTTGTGTTGTCTTATATTTTGAATGTTGTGGCGATGAATTTTATCATTATTTTGTTTTAACCTTGATTTTGGTTTTGATTTTGCGACTATCCTAAAAGTTTTGGTTTTGACATGCAGAGTGACTTTGTTGTTTAACATGTAAGCTTATAAGCAGAAAAAGTGCATTAAAGGAAATGAAGATTTTGTAGACTTATGAAAGCTTACCTATCGAGTCTTGTCATTCCTCCACCTGAAACTTTAGTATATTTTGCACTAAACATTTCTAATTTGCAAGAAAGTAAAGCCTATAGATAGGTTCGTCACAGACTTACCAAATCTTATGTCATAAATTGGTGGGTCCTATTTATTTCACCGTTAGATAATTTCTCAAGAAAGACATAATAAGTTTAATGGTCCTTCAAGGTATCCAAATAAAGTTTGAGAAAGGTTTAGGGACTGGGTCCCGGACATCTCATAATCTCTTGAAAAGACTTGAGTTTGTTCAAACTTATTATACTGCTTGATGAATCATCCTTATCATACCCTTATGCCTAATAAACATTGATATTTCAATTATCCCAAAGATAGGATAATTATCACTTTAAATCATATTTATAAATTATGTGAGTAAAGACCTT
Organism: Papilionanthe hookeriana x Papilionanthe teres; assembly: GCA_022702705.1. Classification (NCBI taxonomy): domain Eukaryota; kingdom Viridiplantae; phylum Streptophyta; class Magnoliopsida; order Asparagales; family Orchidaceae; genus Papilionanthe; species Papilionanthe hookeriana x Papilionanthe teres. The sequence continues at coordinate 133,987,377 of CM040425.1, read as the reverse complement.
TAGCGGTAAATTGATTTATTAAGAACTTTAGTCAATTTTATTTTAAAATTGGGCTCTTAGTGTTTCAAATATGTTCACAATTAATTTTATCATCTTTTCTAATCCATAATAATCAGATTTGATTAATTCTAGCTCACTACCAAGCCTTTAAGACTTAATGGGTATATTTATAATTATGGGAAAAGTTAACTTATGTGATTATGATTCTTATCAAAGTATTGAATTTATCATTAAACACCAATTATAGGTATTAGATTGATGGATTATTAACTTTCAAAGTCAAACCCCTAACCTAGGGATCATTTAAATTTTACTATCTTCCAAATTAATGTAATTAAAGAGAAAATGAAGAAGAGATCAACAATACCAGTTACGACAGTACGAGAAGCAAGGAGCCAGTCTTTGAGTGCAAATGAACTCCATTATCCATTAACTTGAACTTCTCAGACATAGAAATGGTACCACAAGAGTCAGCCACAACATCAGGAGAAACTCCGAGTCCACAGGAGGAAGAAATCATGGAAGTGAATCTCAGAAGTGGAAGGGTGCTACCTCCAAAGATAGCTCCAGTAGATAAAGAAAAATAGATAGTTACTCAAATAGAACTGCCTCCAATAACAGAAGAAGTGCAGATTCGAAACGAAATCAAGAATTCAAACAAAGTGGATTACAATGTACTAGCACATCTTAGGAAGTTGCCAGCCAAACTAAGCTTCTGCGATGCTCTAATCCTGTCAAAGGAGATGAGAGAAAACTTGGTCCAGTCTCTGCTTGATCCAGACATTTGCTTGGCACAGTTGGCTAGCACATCCTCAGATGGAGTTTGTACTTTGAAAGGACAGCCTGGTGTAACCTTCACTGATGAAGACTTGCTACTTGGTACCGTCGACCAAAACTGTCTGCACTACATTTCCATCATCATCAACAAGTTTGTGCTCTCCAGAGTGTTAGTTGATCCTGGAGCGTCACTTAACATAGTGAGTCTATAGACATTAGCTTACTTGGACATCTACGCATCAGAGCTCTCCAAAGATAAGATGATGCTAAGAGGATTCAACCAGAAAGGAGAAAGAGCACTCAGATCTATAACCCTACAAATGAAAGTTGGAAATCTAATAACAACCACAAAATTCCATGTCATTGATGTGGATACTTCGTTCAACACACTACTTGGTCAGTTGTGGCTCCATGAGTATGGTCTCATTGTCACTACACTAATGCATCAAGTACTAGAAAGATGGACAAGAACATTGCATCAAGGGAGAGTTACAACCTTTTTCAATACATAAAGTTGGCATCCATGAAGACGCCGCATACTACGCTCCCACAAAGAAAACAGTCTTTTCAAGAGACAATGTGTCGAATAAAACTGAAGATTCAAAAAGATCACAAGAATGGGACCAATCACCTCCACTTCAACAGTCTCCCACCACTACTTTACAAAGAGTTGGTGGAGGTTCTTTTATCCCACGCATCCGAGGTTAAGGCCGGGGACACGGATGAGGGAGAACTCACCAGATTGTTGAACGCACGTAGCCGGCAATTTGCATCGACATTGAAGGAAGCTCTAAAGAGGATGAATTTAATGAAGAAACAATGTTGATAAGTCAGAAGAAGCCTCAATTGGAGATCTCTTTAAAAGATAAAGAAAAGAATGAATATGAGTCAATGTATGATCGGATTAACCATTATGTTCAAGCCATGACCCTCACTCCTACCCATCCTCAAAAGATCGAGAGTATGGAGGTCAAGGAAGTCCATAATGGTGGTTTTAAAACGATCAAGTTTTAGCGAGCTTCTCCTTGTACCTCTGAACCTTGTGTAACTCTCGAAGAAAATGATTTTAATGAATTAATGGAATTACCTTTTTCTTACTTTTCACCGTGTATGCAAAAACTAATTCATCAAGGATATGTGCCGAAGCAAATGCTAAAAGATAAGTTACAATCATTTGAAAAACTATGGAATACAAAAGAAAAGAAACTCAATTCAAAAGAAGGCCTTGGACTTGGGACGATTGGACCCGTCAATGACTCATGATTTTGCATGGTTGTTACTAGCCAGTCAGAAAATTGCCTAGACATTCAAGATGAATTTGAAGATCAGCCAATAGATGATGCTCCGCCAGAGTTTGAAGAATAAATCAAATCAAAAGTAGATGAACTAAAGGAAATCAACCTCAAGACTGAGGAGCAGCCCCGACCAACTTTTATAAGTTCACTACTCAGTGAAGTGGAATCTACGTAATTGATTAAGTTACTATCAAATTCAAAGATTGTTTTGCCTGGAGCTATGACGAGATGCCAGGACTATCTCCGGAGGTCGCAGTTCATCGACTCGAGTGGATCAAAATACAACACCAGTAAAGCAAGCTCCTAGAAGGATGCACCTCGGAATAGAACAACAAGCACAACAGAAATAAAGAAGCTAATAGACGATAAATTTTTCTGAGAAGAATAATATCCAACATGGTTAGCCAACATTGTGCCAGTTAAAAAAAATAATGGAGAGATACGAGGGTGTGTCGACTTCAGAGATTTAAACAAGGCATGTCCAACGGATGAGTTTCCATTGCAAATACCAAAATTAATGGTGGACATGGCGTCGGCACATGAGATATTTCATTCATGGATGGATCATCAGGTTACAACCAAATCAAGATGGCCCCATAAGACGCAACACTTACAGCATTCAAAAGTCCAATCGAGAGCTTCACCATGATGTTGATTGGTTTGAAGAACGCTGGAGCTACTTACCAAAGAACAATGACTAAGATCTTTGATGATCTCATCCACAACCAAGTGGAATGCTATGTGGATGACTTAGTCATCAAGAGAAAAGTGAAGGAAAACCACCTATATGATTTGAGAATCATATTTGAATGATTACGACAATACAATCTCAAGATGAATCCCTTAAAGTGTGCTTTCGGCTTTACCGAGGGAAATTTCTAGGATTCATTGTCCGTCATCGGGGAATCGAAATCGAACTTGAGAAGATTAAAGCCATCTGGGAAATGCCCCCTCCTAAAGCCTTGAAGCAATTATGTTCTTTTAAAGGCAAATTGGCATACCTAAGGTGCTTTATATCTAATCTATCGAGAAGTGTCTACCCCTTTTAAACTTACTTCGAAAAGATGTCAGTTTCATTTAGGGAGAGCCATGCCAATGGGCTTTCGAAGATATTAAACTATATCTAACAACACCTCCTATTTTAGCAGCCCCTATCCCAAGTAGACCGTTGATACTTTATATTGCGACCTTAGACGACTCCCTTGGAGCCCTACTTGCACGAGTTAATGATGAGGGTAAGGAAAACGCACTCTACTACCTGAGTCGACGTCTAATATTGTCAGAGGTATAGTATCCTCCTATTGAGAAACATTGTCTAACTTTGGTTTTGGCCGCTGAAAAACTTAGGCATTACATGTTATCTCATAAGGTTAACCTGATTTCGAAAGTTAATCCGTTGCAATATTTGATGACCCAACCAACATTTTTCGGATGTTTTGCAAGGTGTTCAATGATACTATTGCAAATTGAGATAACTTTTGCGCCCCTTTGCGCTATTAAAGGCCAGATTCTTGTAGACTTTCTTACAGCGCACTCACTGCTAGCTAGGTCCCCGCTCAACGACAAACTACCAGACGAAGGGGATACTACAAGTAGAGCGGCCCAGTGCCAGACATTGGGAAATGTACATTGATGGAGTGTTGTCAGCCAGAAGAGACAAAGGATAGCAGGCAGTGCTACTTGGCAAAGCAGGAATTGGTTTGATCTTCGTGACTTTGGATCAGGGAATGCTGAGACTCTCCCACCACTTATTAGAGCTGTGCACAAATAACAAAGTAGAATATGAAGCACCAATCACTGGCCTAGAATTGGCAATACTAATGGAAATTAAGTACATTGTCATTTATGGCGAATCACAACTCGTCATATAGCAAGTGGCAACACAGTATAAGATTCTGAAGCTAAGATAAGAAGAATACCACCAATATATGGTGAAATTGTTAGAGCAAATTCCAAGCATGATGTTCTATAGGATTCCTCGAGTGGAAATTGCCCATGCAGACGCTTTAGCAAAATTGGCTAAAGAATTTGCATGTCCACAAGAAAATTCTATATAGATTATAATGCAAGGATGTCAGATTTTGTCACAAATCAACCTTGAAAATTTGCGCAAACTTGGAAAAGACGAGATAGCAGTTGCAGTGACAGATGATACAGAAGATTGGCATCAGCTGTTAATAGAATATCTGCAAATAGGAAGATTGCCAGAAGACAAGTCAATAGCACATCAAGTTTAGAAGAGGGCTTTGTCATATGCCTTAATTGATAATGTTTTGTACAAAAGATCTTTTGATCAGATGTGGTTAAGATGCCTAAGCAGAACAGAAGCGCAGAATATCGTCAAAAAAGTACATGCGGGATTGTGTGTAGCTCACCAGTTAATGCCACAGATGAAAATGAAAATCAAACGACTAGGATACTATTGGCCAGCAATGATGACAGACTGTATGGATACAGCTAACAAATGTCATCAGTGTCAAGTGCATGGAGTCGTCTTGCACCAGCCTCCGAATGTTTTACACCCCAGAATTGCCTCGTGACCATTCGAGTGTTGGGGCACGGATATAGTAGGTCCGATAGACCCTCCATCCACCAAAGGAGTTAGGTTTATACTTGCAGCTACCGATTACTTCTCTAAATAGGCTGAGACAGTTCAGTTACGAGAAGTTACAGTGCACCAGGTGCTATAAATTTTCAAGAATCAGATCATCTACCACTTTGGTGTGCCGCAAGGATCATTTCAGATAATGGGTCCACTTTCAAGAGTACCAAGATCTACTACTTTGTCAAACGACATGGGATAGATTGGTGGTATTAAACCATCTACTATCCAAAAGCAAATGGCTTGGTAGAAACCTTCAATAAGACGCTCATGCAGATTTTAAAGAAGAAGCTCAACAATAATAAGAGAGGATGGTACGAGAAGTTTCTGGAAGCATTATGGGCATACCGAAATATAGTCAGTACTTCCTTTAGAGGTTCAGATACTGTCGCTCAGGATTGTCGTCTCCAATCAAATAACAACATAAGAGAATGCTTGACTTTGACTTGCATAATTAGAAAGCCTCGATGGGAAGAGAATGCTAACGTAGCAGAATTTGTAGCTTTATCAAGAGAAGATGATTCAAGCCCACGTTAAATTATTCTGCCCGAGGTCATTAAAAGTCAGTGACCTTGTGCTCATTCTTAGAATGCATATTCTTGCACACCGCAAGATAGGTGAAAATTTTGAACCAACCTGGGAAGGACCATTCATGGTGGAGAAGGTTGACTCTGGCGGGTCATACCAACTGGTGGCTTTGTCAAGGGGATAGACCCATGTTACCGATAAATGGACGTTACCTGAAGAAGTATTATGAAACTTAAAGAGTTTTTGAAAGGGGTTGGTTATTCCGAAATAAACCATGTGGCCAGTTTTTGTGAAAGAGTCCAAATTTTGTAAAAAAAATAAAGTTAAATAAAATAAAATAAATTTTCTCACAAGATATAATATTCTTATTAAGCTTTTAATTACAAATTTTGTAAAATTATATTAAATAAGATAATGGCATCAAAATAACTACAAAAAATTGCTAAATAATAATAATAAATTTGTTATTATTCTTGTTCATACAAAATACCAACCACTGACATTTCCCCCTATTTTCTTGTATATAAAGTGTCAGGCCGTAAATTGGATTTTACTTCAAAAAATGGCTTGAAACTTGCACTTCGAGATGAAAAAGCATCTGCAGGAAGTGTTATCAACTTCAATTACTCCCAGGTCATAAAGATGAAATCAGTGATGAAAATTGGTCGTCGAGAGACCGGACAGACGTCGGGACACGGAGGCACTGGAGGTTTTGTTGACTCACACCTCCTCGCCAAGGGACACAGTTAGATTCTGTCCATGATCACTACTCCATAAGGTAGTCTCATCGCTGCTACAATTGAAAGGTTTCCTAATGAGATGTTGGCATGTACGAAGAGAAGAAATGCACATCACCGCAAGCGCCACCTCTTGGATAGAATGGAGAGGAGACAGGCTTGGGAGTCAGACACCTAGCTACCGCCTATTCCAGAGGAATTTTATGAGCCAGAAATGAAAGAGACTGATGACAGTTTGCTACGCACAGAGACAAAGCTCGAGACTACCGAGGACCTCACACCGACATGGGATCCAATGAAAGAAATTTTTACTGGGTGCTCGACTTGCAGCTCAAGTCTACTATGACAGTCTTCAGTTACAGGGTCATTTTTGGAATGCCCAAAATGTCATGTTCTACAGTTGGAATATGGCACATTCGAGGCATACTCAGCCACCTCAATGCTACTTAGGAGCAGGGAGCATTCTGACGTAGAGCCTTACGTACCACAGTTTGTTCTGTCCCCATTGCAACTAGGAGTCCCGAACAATGTGATGGCTAAGATCAGAAAAGTCAGAAAGAAAGAATTCCAGCATTATGAGGAAGTTCAACGAAGATTCATTAATTTTTGGAAGGCCTCGAGCTTTACACAGATGTATTTTTGAAAAAAGATCTAGAGAAAATTCTGGACTGTGTTTTCAGCCTTCAAGATTTGGGTAGAGCGGACCGTTTGGAGGAAAAAACGTACATAGAACCGATGAAATGGAAAATGGGAAAAGGCAGGGACACCATTCAATGTGGATGCTATTATAACTTCACAAAGGATCAACGGGGAAATCCCCCAGGGATTCTACAGCATTATGAGGTGGATCTGATGTCACCGTAAATTAAGAAAATGATAAAGAGGATTGTCGAGTGGCACGTGTTGCCTGCATGTTATATTCTCAACAGATGCATCATAAACATTTATAAGGATGGGCACTGTATCCCACCTCATATAGATCACCTCGATTTTGTGAGGCCTTTCTGCACGGTCTCATCAATAAGTGAAAGCGATATATTGTTCGACCAGAAGATTCAGATTGTCGGGCAAGGAGAGTTTTGAGGTTCTGTAGAAATATCTCTACCAATCAGATCAATGTCAGTTCTGAAATGAAATAGGACAGATCTTGCAAAGTACTGCATCCCAAGATTCTCAAGACAAAGAGTTTCAGTTACTTTCAGAAGAACGGATGAAGGTAAGGCACCGTGCTACTATGAGCCAAATCCATAGTTGGAAAGCATTCGTCCATTGCCACTATGACAGCAGTACCTCTGGGTGTTCGTGAGGGAGGACTTTTGTTCCGGAGCGTAGCCTTGGTAAGTTGGCTTGTTCACGGGGCAGCCTCAGATGGTAGAAATCTACTACCTCTTGAACCAGCTCATGGCAGTTGTTACCCGCTTTTTGTACCAGCATGATATGATATGACAGTTTTGTTCAGCTATGTACACTCAATCTACTTTTAGATGCTTGACAACATGTGATCAGTTGTACTACTGCTTTCAGCACAATTAGTGAATATTTCTACTTCAAAGATGTTTCTTTTGCCGCAATGGTCGAAAAACCGCAAGACCATACATTGCTCCCAAATTAAAACGAATAAAGAACGATACAAGAGAAGATTAAAAAGAAAATGATAACTGATCAAAGAACAATATAATGATAATTTAGTATTGATTTTGCATTAAAATGACTGATATTGCACTTTAAAGGAAGGTATTTCCTTTTTTTGTTGCAGGAATGAAAAATTATCGAAGAAATGCAAAAAGGAACGAATTTGGAGCAAAAAGGGAAAAAAGGGAAGAAATTTGAACTATCCCGCCGACGGCGAGGAATAGCCCGCCGACGGTGAGATTTTCCAGAGAATTCAGCCAATATTATATAGAAGCCCACCGACAGCGAGATCGAGCCCGCCGATGGCGAGACAGTTAAGAATGCCCTGCTTCTAGAAGCCCGTCGATGGCGAGATCGAGCCCGCCGACGGCGAGACTGTTAATTCTTCACAGATTCATCGAATCAGGATGCATTTTGAAGAGGAGCCGAGGAAACCTTTGGAGAACTTCCTACATCTATAAATAGAGATGAAAAAGGGAGAGAAAAAAGAGTCGAAAAGTCGAAGAGAGTCCACTAAAAGTCATTAGAGAGTCTATTGAGTGTTATAGTAGAGTTTTATAGTGATTTTAGAGTTTTTAAGTGTAAAAATTGAGTGTGAATTGTACGAAAAGGAAGAGACAAAGGAACTTCAAGGAGTCTGCTGGGAGAGAAACTCGAGATAAGTTGTGTTTTTGTATTGTTTTATATATGAAATTCAAGTGTTATTGTGTTCTTCCCATGCATTCTAAGTAGTTCTATTTTCTTTCTCCTTGTTATGAAATTATATGAAATGGAAAATTAAAATTAATGTGCCTATAAAATTAAATAAATTGTGATAATCTTTAACTTAGATCTTAATTTACTATCAATTTGGCCATTTGAAATGTTAAAATCTGTTGTTTGCAACTAAAAGTAAAGATTACATCCGAGATTTGGGGAGGTCAAAGTCCTTGAATGGAGGGTACAAATAAATAGGAAAGTATTATTTATCGAGCGTAGAATTGGAGATTTTGAGTGACAGGCTGAAATCCTCAATTTGGTCTTATCATTTGGGTGCTGAAGTGTAGATGTTAGCCCTCAGGTGAGGGCAACGTGGGAGCTCCGAAGTGACAGTTGGTATCCTCCCAGCCTAGCCGCAGATTCAGTAAACAAACATAGGATTAGTCAATGTTCTTTATGCCTGGACAAAAGGGTAAAGAATAGGTATGCTCCTATTTGGCATAATACAATTAAATTAATTTGATTTATCCATTCACTTAATTCTCTTAACAAGGGGAAAGATACTTTCTTATATTACATTTTCATAATCAATAGTAGTAGTAGTAGTAGTAGTAGTAGTAGATAAATTTTAGTAAGATTCCATTTAATTTACGTATATTGGATAGAAATTAGTTGGTTCGTAATCTCAACTTCCCTGTGGGATCGATAACCAGGACTCCACTAGAGCCCTGTATTACTTACACGATATGTATACTTGCGTTGATAAATGGTAGCTTAAATTATAATTATTTGCCATATATTGAAAACTTAATTGCACCTACACTAAAACTTCTTATTAAGCTAACCACTGTTAAGTTTTTGGCGCCGTTGCCGGGGAAGTAAAATAATTATTACTTGAGTAACGGACCATTTCTTGTAGTTTCGATTGTGTATGCGTAAATTTGGACCTGAAAATCTAATACCATACGATTCGGAATTAGAACGCACTATAAGAAGGATTAGAAAACAGAAAAAAGAAATTATAAACATTAATCAAATGGCAAATAATCCAGTAAATGAAAATCAACCTAGACCTTTTAGAGACTACGCTAACCCTACATTAGATGAAATTCACTTAACCATCCAACATCCTAATGTAGCGGCTAATTCATTTGAGCTTAAACCTGCAATTATCCAGATGGTACAATATAATCAATTTAGTGGTTCACCAAATGAAGATCCTAACTTACATCTTGCCAGCTTTTTAGAACTATGTGCCACATTTAAATATGATGGGGTATCTAACGATGCTGTTAGACTTAGACTTTTTCCTTTTTCGTTAAGGGATAAGGCTAAAATGTGGTGAAATTCGTTAGCACCTGGATCTATTAAAACTTGGGGAGAACTATCACAAAAATTTCTATCCAAATATTTTCCTCCATTAAAAACTGCTAAACTTAGAAATGATATAACATCTTTTACTCAGTTTGATGGGGAATCAATATATGAAGCTTGGGAGAGATTTAAAGATCTTCTTAGGAAATGCCCACACCATGCGTTACCAGATTGGTTAATTATTCAAACTTTCTATAATGGATTAGTAGGATCTCTTAGATCTATTAGTGATGTTGCTGCTGGAAGTTCTTGAATGTCTAAACCATTTGATGAGGCTTATTCATTAATTGAAGAAATGGCTACCAACAATTTTCAATGGCCCGCTGAAAGGCTAAATCCAAAGAAAATAGCTAGTATCCATGATTCTGATGCAATATCTATGTTAGCTTCTCAGATTGCTGCTATATCTAAAAAATTAGATAACTATGGAATGAATTATTCTTCTACGATAGTGGAGGAGAATTCATCTGGGCAATTTATTGATGTTCAACCTGCTTATGAAACTTTAAATGCTATTAACAATAGACCCAATAACCCATATTCAAATTATTATAGTCCTGGTTGGAAGAATCATCCTAACTTTAATTGGAATAATAATACTATTAATCAACAATGGGAAAACAATTCAAACCCAATAGGAAATTCATCTAATCAAGGAAATTATAATTATAAAACTTCTTATCCACCTGGATTTAATAATAATTCTCAATATAAGGAAAAGAATTTATCTATGGAATAAGTAATAATAAATATGGGTCAACAATTACAGAATCAAGAAAATCAATTACAAATTCAAGGAAATCAATTACAAATTCAAGGAACTGCTATTAAAAATATTGAAACTCAACTTGGGCATATAGCTACTGCGCTTAGTAATAGAACTCAAGGAACTTTTCCTAGTAATGTGGAAATTAATCCTAAAGACCAAGGAAAACAACAGATAAAAGCTATACAGTTGCGAAGTGGAAAAAGTTAGAAACAAAAATTCAGAAGGAAACAGAAAGTCAAAATGAGGATGTGGAAATCGAAAAAGAAAAGATTCAGCCAGATAAAAATTTAGAATATCCATTGATACCTATGAAAAATTTCTGTAGAAAAACCATCACCACCATTTCCTCAACGACTAAAACAACAAAAAAGAGATAAGCAATTTGCTAAATTTCTTAAAATTTTGTAGAAATTAACAGTAAATATTCCGTTTGTAGAAGCATTAGAACAAATGCTCAATTATGTAAAATTTATGAAAGATATTTTAAATAAAAAAAGAAAATTCACAGATAATGAAACGGTTGCACTTAGCGAGGAGTGTAGTGCAATTATTCAGAAAAAACTTCCTGAAAAACTAAAGGATCCTGGTAGTTTCACTATACCTTGCGCTATTGGTGAAAAGTTTTATGGGAAAGCTTTATGTGATTTAGGAGCCAGCATTAATCTTATGCCTCTATCAATTTTTAAAAGACTAGAATTGGGAGAAATTTCACCTACTTCGATAACTCTTCGGTTAGCGAGATCGTTCGATTACTTATCCTAAGGGAGTTATTAAAGATGTGTTAGTAAAAGTGGATAAATTTATCTTCCCGGTAGATTTTATTGTTTTAGATATGGAAGAAGATAAAGAAATATCCATAATATTAGGAAGACCCTTTTTAGCTACTGGAAAAGCTATGATTGATGTTCAGAAAGAAGAATTAACTATGAGAGTAAACGATCAAAAAGTAACTTTTAATATTGCTAAATCAATGAAATATCCTACTTTAGAAAAAGATGATGAATGTTTTTGAATGGAAATACTTGCAAATTTGCAAAATGAACATTTTAAAGAATATTTTAAAGAAAAATTAGAAAAAGAAAATATAGAATTAATTGAAGAATCAGATAATGAAAAATTAGAATATATACAAGAAAGATTTGAATTGTTGGATAATACAGAAAAATTTGAAAAGAATATAGTTCCGTCAATTATTAAACCTCCTGAACTTGAATTAAAAATTTTACCTAACCATTTGAAATATGCTTATTTAGGTTACTATTCAACCCTACCGGTTATTATATCGGCAGAATTAAATGAATCACAAGAACAAAAACTTTTGGACACATTAAAAAAATATAAAAAAACTTTTGGTTGGACTTTAGCAGATATTAAAGGAATTAGTCTTTCAATCTGTATGCACAAAATTATTTTAGATAATGAACATAAGCCAAGAGTAGATCCTCAAAGGAGATTAAACCCAATAATGAAAGATGTAGTCAAGAAAGAAATATTAAAATGGTTAGATAATGGTATTATATATCCTATTTCGGACAGTGCTTGGGTAAGCCCAATTCACTGTGTTCCTAAGAAAGGAGGAGTGACTGTAAAGGCTAATGAAAATAATGATTTAATACCTATAAGACAAGTCACTGGTTGGCATATATGTATTGAATATAGAAAATTAAATGCAGCCACTATGAAACATCACGTCCCATTACCATTTCTAGACCAAATGTTAGATAGATTAGCCGGACATAAATATTTTTGTTTTTTAGATGGATATACCGGTTATCATCAAATTTCTATTGCTCCTGAAGATTAAGAGAAAACTACATTCACTAGTGTTGACCTCATTTTTGGCGAGGTCTTTTCTTCTCTCCTTAGTTCTTAGGATCTAGCCATAAGGTTTCTCCTTGACTATCCTAGAGGACTAGAATTGGGACCCACCCTTTAGCAATTCAGCTACTTCTTGACTCCTCTTGGGATCCCACTTGGATGGTTGCAAACCTCTAAATCACTTTAGAAGGTTAAGGCCACCATATGGAGGACCAATAGTGAGATCCAATAAGGTTGTTCAAGCCTTAGGACTACCCTGGGTGGTCTGATCCTGGTGAGGTCTGGCTTACACACACTACACTCTCACACACACCATCCTTACCCATTTCTCCCCCCTGGTTCATTGGAGCACTCATGTGGCTAAGTCCAAACCCCTAGCTCTTTGGCTAAGAGGGTTAGATACAACCCATGAGATGTTTAGGGTGGACATTTCTTAGTCGATGGCTCACTTTAAGTTTCATCTTGATCAAAATTCAACTTTTGCCAAATGCCTAGTTGTGACATTGGGTCCTTCAAACCTACCCAAAATTACCTAATTGCCCCAAATTTTTCAAAACTTCCAAAAATTACCCAAAATTCCCAAAAATCCTAAAAATCATTTTGAAACAACCCCCACCTTTTAAATTTACCAAAATACCCCAATACCCTCCAAATAACCTCTTTATACCCTAAAATACCCTTTTGGCACAAAATTCCAAAAATTCCACAAATTCCCAGAAAATTCCAAAAAATCCCAAATATTCCCAATTTAATTTTGTTCAACTACACCATAGCCCAATTTTGCTAAAATAACCCACTTTTATCAAAATCCCCAAATTGACCTATTTTTAACCTAAATGGACCCAATGTCACACTAAACCAACCCATTTGACCTCTATTTTACCCAATTTCAATTCTAAACTTTAATTCAACATCATTACTATCAATCTAAACCAAATTCAAGTCCAAATTGATTCACATTTGAGTTCAATTTTATTTGAAATCCAACACCCCCATTTTAGCCTAAAGTGAACCCATGCCCTAAACCTACCAAATTGATTAGCCAAACCCTAAAATTTCTTCCCAATTGATGTTGGGAACTCTTCAATACATTCCCCTAGACCATTTGAAACTTTCAATTGAGTCTAAACCCCACCTTAACCCAACTTGGACCCAAGTTGATTCAACCCTCCCCAAATTAACCAAAATACCAAAATCCACCAAATTGACCTTCCAATTGAACTCAAAACCTCCCCATGTCTTCATGAAACTTCTTCATGGCAATCACCTCTTCAAAATTGCTCAAGCCATTTGGACCCAAATCAAGACCTAACTCAAGTTAGCCCAACCCAAACCCAAATGAGCCAATTTGAACCCATTACCAAAGCAAACCAAATTGAACCAAATGTGGCTAAACCAACCTATCCACAACCACTAAGTGAGCCCTAGGAACCACCCTAGATCCACCTAGCCCAAGCTAAGTGACCCATGGACCAAGGGGTCACCATTTTAATTGATCTCTTCCCTTAAGTGGATAGATCCACCTTTTGCCTCACCTCAAATTCCCCCTTCCCTGGTTTATCACCATTAAACCCTACTCCTTGGTTGACCTGACCCATGGCCAGCTCCCTTGTCCTTGCCGACCGGCCTAGCCACCGGAGGGAGTCAAAACCGAGAGCCACCACCAAGTGAAACAAACCCAAACTCACCCAATTGGCCACCTCAGCCAAATCAAACTTTGGAGCTCCTCTGCCCTCCACCTAAGCAGTGGAATCCACCAACCAATTGAGCCCTAGCTCAGCCCAATGGCCCTGGCCATTTAAACATCTCTTCTCGGCCATGAGAAAGGTGGTGTTGAAATTTTTCTCAACAAAACCTCACCAAATCACTCCAGAGCTTCTCCCAGCCTAGAGAAGAAGAACCCCGCTGTTCTCCTACCCTGAATCCCCCCAGCTGAGCTCAATTTCTCAGCTGAAAATCAGGCCAGAAATAGGACACTCTCTGAAACTTCACCAAACCCAAATTAACTCTTCCCACACCTTCACCAGAGGTAGAAAAGGAGTTCCCCAGTGAAAGCCCCCTCTCTAGACCACCCAGTTGTTCCAGCCTCCAAGCTTTGTGATCGGGCCTGGTGGAAATCAAGCCTAGACATTTCACCACAGCTCCAGGCTTCATCCCTAGCCTTCTTGGACTCCAACGAATGTATCGAGCCTCTCTGATAGAAGCTTCACTTCTCAGAGCCAAGGTATTGCCTTCTTCTTCTTCCCGAGCTTCCAGCGATTCTTCATTTTATTTAAGTCAATTTCAATGCCTGTTTACCATATGGATGTGTTCGCCTTCTCAAGACGAATCCATAGAGCATAAGAACTAGAAAATACATTAAGAATCGAGGGAGATATTAGGGTTAGAAGGTCGACGGCTCACGGGATGCACCAGTCGTAGACGATGACCAGGAGCCGTCCGATCGATTGTGTATCGATTGAACGACGGAGATCAAGTCGGACCAGAAGACGGAGCGGGACCGCGGGCCGCGTGGCAGCTGACTCAGGTGGCGGTGTCGAATGGGAGCGCGACATGTAGAGCTTCGGAGCCGCTGAGGTTGACGCAGCGCTGACTGGTTTAAGTAGGAAAATCTGATTTTTCTTATTTATTTAAATACCTGAAACTTCAAAAATTCATATCTTTGCATAGAAAAATCATAAAAATAAAAGAAAAAAACCCTCTTGCTCAGTAAACAGAGGAGAATAATGTGGAAAAGAAATCAAGTTGTTTTGATAAATATTTTATTTTTAATTAATTATTTACTATTTTGAGCATTTTAATTCTCCATGCATGTATACATTTCATCATGGCATGAGACCATAGGGCTTTTGAAGCCTCTGATCTTAGGAACATTCTCTGAATTTTTCAAGGTCAGAGGCCATCCCTGTGGTAAGTTATGTATTCTTCAAATTTATGTCACTGTTTTTGACATTTTAATTCCAAAAATTAGCATGTTGTTCAGAAAATTCCAGAAAATTTTGGTGAAGTCCCTTAGGACGAGAGGACCCTAGGATAATTATGGTTTGAGTCAATTCATTAAAAATAATCCTAATTGGCCTAATCACTCAAAATTAAATTTTAATTAATTAGAGTTAATCACACATTAAAATAACTTGAAATCAATTCTCCACTAATCTCTAAGATTAGGGGAACCTCACATAAAAATTTGAAGTTAATTGGAAATGTTTAACCCCACTAAATGGATTAATTAAGCCACATAATCAAAATTAAATTTTAAAAATTCATAACTCCAAAAATACATTTCAAAAATTCACCAAATTAATTTTGGGACTTCCCTGATATCAGAGGAGTCTAACAAAAATAAAATTGGAATTTTCTAAAAATTTTCATTTTTAAGCATATTTTGATATTTTTAATAATTAAAAAATAATTAAAATCATAAAAATAATAAAAATCATAAAAATGTCATATTTGGTCTCCTAACCACTTAGGAACAAACCAAATATTTTTCTCAAGTCTCAAAATAAAGATATTGAATTTTAAATGCTTAAAACAATTTTTAATATTAAAAAATGTATTATCTAACATTTTCACTAAATTAATTCTAATAAATCAAAAAAAAATCAGAAAATTGTAACTAACTTTCTTGAGGTCAGGGAGATTTAAGAAAAATATAAAATCCATTTTTCAACTTTTATTTTATTTTATAATTAATTAACACTCCAAAATATAAAATAATTGTAATAAATAAAATATAATTCAAAAAATCACCAAAATTGGTCCAAGTGGTCCTCTGGTCATTAGGAATGTCCCATAATTTTCTTAAGGACAGAAACTTTACCTTGGTCATGTTGATGAAGTTTCTTTGAAAATCCCTATTTTCCATTAAAAATAATTATATAAATAAATTAAATTCAGAAAAATCACATTTTCTCCTCTAATGTCTTAATTGACATGTGAGTGAAGTGGCATAAAAATTTTGAGTTCATTTAAGCTTAAGTTAATGAGTTATAAAATAAATAAGCTTAAAGGGGCATAAAGGTAATAAAAGATTTTAACCCCCTAATTAAAATTTTAGGTTTAATCAACATGGGGGTAAAATATCTGATTTTAATCTTCTCTTAGATGATTGAAACTTTGGGAAATTGAAGGGTCGGAACCCATTAATCACCTTAATAAAAATGAAACTTTAATTAATTGAATAATTCAAATTTTGGAAGATTAATTAAAATTGGATTATTAAAATAGGGATATAACTTAGGTGGATATTAATTCCTTAATTTAAAAATCCCTAAATAAATCACTTAATAATATTTAACTCCTAAAAATTTAAGAGGGTAAGTGGAATTAATAATTAAATGATTAAAAGTAAATAATTCTTAATTTGATTAAAACCTATGTCATTAAATAATCTAACAATCAATTAAAACCTAAAATATTAAATAATTAAAAAGTAAATTAAAAATATTTGAAACTAATTAAAAAAAATCTTTTCAAAACAAACTTAAATCAAATTTGCAAATTTTAAATAATTTTAAAATAACTTACCTTAAAACATAATGTAAAGATTAAATTAATTAATAAAATTAATCCAAATTAAATCATCAAAATTTGATAAATAATTTAAACACCATTTTGAACTTAAAATCATTGATTAAAATTTCATAATTAAATCTCATTAAAATAAATCATCAACTTTAACTTCAAATCACTAAAAATCTTTAACAAATTAAGTTGCCCTCGAAAGCTTTAAATTATTATAACTAATAAATGAAGCGTTAAGTGAAATGTCACCTCACTCATAGGATAATCAAACATCCTAGTTCACTGAGCAAAGGAACAAAACTTAACTAAACCCTTGGATGATCAATTCACCAGTACAATGAAATTCATTTGGACTCAAAATAATCTCAGAAGTATTGAAAAGATGTTTAGAATTCGTTCTAAGAACTTCCTTGATACGGTGAGATGTTTTAAAGAACAATTGAACTTAATTGTTCTTTGATGAAGAAAATCATCCTTAACTAAAAATCAAGAACCTAGACGTCATAGGAAATGACTAGCTATAGGATTAGGATTCTGGTAGACAACCAAAAACCTTCCTTTAGTCTTTACCAAAGTACTTGTTGAAACATCTAAATGCCTTAACATGTGTTTTAAAGTGTAGCTTAGAATGACGGGAAGGCTCTCCAGGTACGCTTTTATGTTATTGCAGTTTACTTTATTGCACTGCATTTTACTTTTATTGCATGTTAAACAAGACTGTTGCATGAAAACCAAAACCTTTAGGATAGCCACAAAACTGAAACCCAAAACTAAATTAAAAGTCACAACAAGATAAAAATTCACCGCCACAATATTCAAAATATAAAACAACTCAAAATTTAATCACAAACAGAACAACAAAACCACAACTTTAAATAAATTAAAACGTCTCGTTGAATGATCGGGAATACCTCGGATGATGTAACTCACGTGTTGCTAACAGGATTTCCCACGGTCTAAATGAAAGTGTGGAACTCATTCAGTTGAGTTTAGCAAATTCATCTGGACTAAGTGAATTCAATGAAAATAACGGTGCCGGGATGACGGAACCGTGGGATCTTAATCAGTTATGTTTAAACAACTTTAAGATTTGTTTTAATTAAAATATTAAAGACATTTGGACTTTAAGATTTCTAAACTATAACACTTCTCTCATCTCTTGATTTTCATCTTCTAAAACTAAACCTCTGTAACAACAAGGAGCTTGGAGCATAGTGGGCAGCACGGCCATCTTCGTCAGCAAAACTTGTGTCTACTTCAGCAAAACCTTTCTTAGAATTAAATAACCAAGCCATAGGACTTCGAGGTAGTTTGCCTAGTGCAACATAAATCCTCAACCTTTTGTTAGGCATTTGCATGATCATGTCATGTAAATTAAGCCCTAACCGGTCTTAGGATCCCAAGGTAGTCGTTTGTTACGATATAAAACCTCACATCTTCGAGGCTGATTGTGTGATTTTATCATAGAAATATAAGTCCTAATTAACTAAAACTGGCAGGATGAAACATCAAATTAATTCTTCTCAAAATCAAAGCCAAATAGTAGGATAGTGGGGAAGTCACCGAAGTTCGCTTCAGATCCGTGACATCCACTACTTCCCTTCCTTTGGATTCCGAAAAATAATTGTTCCTAATTTGATCCATTCCCCTTTGACTTTCCAATGTCCAATCGTGAAAACCTCAAACTTTGAAATTTCTTGAAAGCATAAACCACTGATCATTATCGAGAGTTTTCTTAAATGATTCCCGTCATTTAAGTTGTAATTAACTATAGGGGCTTACCCTTATAGGGAACTTTAAGAACCTGAGTAATATAAACCCACGCTTAATTCCTTTATATTAAGCGGGGGAACTTGTCGGCTTATAAAATTGGTTTGCAGACCAAATGGATGTCACAAATCTTCTAGTTTATTTAACCGAGCCCCATCATCAAGCAGTGTGTCTATTCTTCGGGATAGATACACGGTTTGTGATGCGGTGCTTGTTTATATAAACTATTCGGGATGTGAGATCGGTTTGATTTCGTATCTTAAAATTTTCAAACTTAAAATTATTTTTAAAATAAAATGCTACTTTCTAAATCAAATATATATATTTAAATTAAAACCTAAAAAAAATACGCCGACATGTTTCTGGCGACTCCGCTGGGGACTAGTTCTTCTCTCCATTTTGATCGGATGGTTTTGTTTTCATAAATCGGTAGTAAGTCCATGTCCCTAGTGGATCAAACTACCATTCTTCCATTGGCATACCTCGCTCATTTCTGTCTTGAACGGGTATAGTCAGCTCCTTTTGGATTATGGAGCCACTGTTTAAACACCCCTAAACAGAGAGGTTCCAAAATCCTCCTTTTGTTGCCTCCCCGAAGAGGCGAGGTAGACCCCCAATAGGTGCTAGTTTAGGTGCGGTCCTTCGGGTTGGGGAATCCTACGAGATTCTCCCTTCCTTTCTGAGTTCTGGATCGGGTCCTTTACCCTCTCTATCTCCTCTCGTTTTTAACGAATAAACTAACCGCCTAACAAACAAAATCTCTTTTTAATCATAATTAAATAAAACTTAAATAAATTGTGTTCGGACTCTTTTCGATTTCTTTCTTTTCGTCCTGACGAAGGAAGCATAATTCAGAACTGATAGTCAAAACTTGCCTTGCAGAAGATGCCTGCCCCGAAGCTGATCTTCTCTTTCACCAACGGACTTGACTTAGCTGTCTACCAGGACGAGCTGCCAGTGATGCAATCATCCACTTCGGACAAGGGTTTAACAATACGGACGTTAAGTTTGCCGATGCTACTCTTTTCGCACTGATGAACAAAGTGCCGAGACTGAAGAGCCTATGATTGAGTTTAACTTGAAGTCAACTCAAGAATTCCCTCCCCTGCAAAGGGCCACAGTTGAGAGGAACAACTGCACGTTCACGTGAAAGTTGATCGCTACCCCCGAAGCCGTCGTCTCTACCCCCACCGGTCTGGTCATTACTGCACCTACCCCGGTTTTTACCAAACTGAAAGGAAAGGAAGTGCAAGTCAGTTATGAGCCTGTCACCGTGGAGGGTTCTGACTTCGCTGCGATACCATCTATTTTCGAGATAGGATCTGGTTCAAAGTATAGGCCCTTAACCCAGACACAGAGGAGGAACAAAAATAGGAAGTTTGCTAAGATCAAGAAGGTCAGAGAAGCTGAAGCCGCCTGTCTTGAAGAAATCCCCGAAGAGAAACAGGAAGAACTGCCAGAATACTTACCACTGTTGGAAAGAAATACATTACACCCTCTCTCTGCTGCATCTAATGAAGTAGATGCCAGAAAGATCATCGCTGCGTTACCCCAGCCTGCATATTACAGTGACAGTAAGAAAAAGAAGAGCAGGGCTACACCGCTCACCCGATTGCGTGCTGTGGTCGAGCAATTAGCCAGAAAAGAAGGATGTCATGTATCAGAGATTCTGAGAAGAATGGGATGAGTGACAGTTAAGTCTCGCCTCGGTCCACGAGTAGAGCCTTCTATTATTCCTGAAAGACCAAAGAAAAAGGTACAAGCTAGCGAGGAAGGCTCACCTGTTGTTGTATCGGGTCTCCATATTAGGGAGGACACCACCTACTTACGCACCACCGACAGACCAGCCAGTCCTAGGCCTTCTGCTACAAGAAGGATGGTGTGGCGACCTATTATTGTCGAACCAATACAAACACAACGTTCTGGAAAGAGAAGTCTCACTGAAGATCCCAGATATGAAGAAAGTGCCGCAGTAAAGGAAACTCCTGAAAGAGAGGTTCAACAGTTGTCTCCTGATGACCATGAGATCGCTCAGAAAAGGCCACTTGAGGATGCCATAGGGCAACTAAGAATGGACATCCAACGGCTAGCAAGAGAAAGAGGAGAAGAATTAAGGGACGAAGTGGATTCGTTAGAATTTATGGATGAAGAGTATGCTGAGATTAACATGGTTAAAACTCGAGCATCGTCAGCCTCGCAGGGAGTTCCGCCAGCTTTAGAAAGAGATGAGCCAGAATTAATGAGAGCACAACTTCGAGAAAAGGATGATACGATTTCCCAAATGGCGAAAAGGATGGAAGAGTGGCTATCGCCTTAGCCACTCTCCAGAGTCAGGCCCAACCTCAGAAAGAAATACCCCCGGAGATCATCCATACTGCAGACGGAGGAAAAGAGATTACATCTGTTCATGGAGATGATCAGCTGAAGAAAGATTATGCACAGAACATGATTCCCGAAAAGGATATTAAGAGCATGGTAGAACAGCAGGTACGAGAAGCCTTAGCTCAGTCCAAGAATGGAACAGCTATACAGACGGGTAGACCTTACCCTGAAGAATTTGATGTAGTTCAATATCCGAAGGGCTTTGTACCACCTCTGTTTAAGACTTTCGATGGAACGGGAAACCCCCGGCAGCATGTAGCACATTTTCATGCCAGTTGTTGCAATGCCGGCGGGAGCGACGCCTTACTTTTCCGACAGTTCGTCAGCAGTTTGTCAGGGATCGCCTTCGACTGGTATGCAGAATTGCCGAATGGATCAGTCAAGACTTTTGCAGAATTTGAAAATCTCTTCGTTAAGCGGTTTGCCGAAGCTCAGCACCACATCACCATCGGTGATCTAGTGGTGGAGCGACAAAAACCGAATGAAACTTTGGTGGATTGCATACTTCGATGGAGGAACCTGAGCATGAAGTGTGAACCACAGCTTCAGGAACAGCATGCGGTCGGTATCTTGCTTAAGAGTATCCATGGCCCGATAGCACTTCTCCTTAAGGGATTCACCATTAAGACTTTCGAGAAGTTGCTTAGCAAGCTCGGGAGCTTGCAAGAGGAAGCGAAATAGCTAAGTTTCACCGATAAGACCGATAAGCAGAAGCCTGCAAAAGCATTCGAGAAGAAATCTTGGACCGTCGCAGCAGTGGACAAAGGCAAGCAGCCAGTGCAAATACAGCCAGAGCAACCGCAACAGACTTATCAACACCCTCAGCAGAATTATCAGCCTCGACCGAGTTATCAGTCGCCGCGGTACGATCAACAGCCGTCTCGTCCGCTCCGTCCTCTGAAGGAACTGTTGAACAAAGAATACCCCTTTAAGACTGAGGCAGTGGCTAAGATGTTTCGCAGTTTGAGGAAGATGCCTGACTTTCAGTTACCTGAGCCCAGGAAGCCTGAAGAAGTTGACAGAAGGATCATCCGAACTACTGACCCTACCATCAGATGATCGGACATAAAATCGAAGACTGCTTCACTTTCAAGAATTGGCTCGAGAACAACCTTCGACAAGGGAGCATAACAATCCCGAAGGAATACATGAAGGAACCCCAAAAAGGAGGTTCCGTCAATGTTATCTCGGCAAAGCCTATTGTTCCGATCGACCTGTACACGATCAACGATGGATGGAGTACTGTCTGGACAAAGTCTTCAAAGAGAATTTTGGATCACATCCAAACCTCTTCGGTGCGCGCTTCAACTCAGAGTTTGAAACCTGCCAAGCCGGCGCTATCGCTAGTGATTGAAGAACCACCCCAGAAGGAGGAGAAGATCGTAGAAGAAAAGAAGACCGACGCTCCGAAAGCTAGACTAGGGGCTGCTTATCCTAGGATGGTTATTTTTTATTTGGGGGAGAAATCCCTCGAACCTCTGACTCTGTATGATTATTTGCTCACTCTGGCGGAATCTTATAATGATAAGAGTTTTGGTGTTGGCTACGTTTTGACTGTTTCTAACGATTACGTAACTAACAACAACCAACCTAATCTGAATCTCGATTTCGATACAAATAACGATTCTCAAATCAAACAAAACCTAGATAGCCACGATGAATAGGAGGACATTCACAAGGATGGCTACGAAAGTTCAGTAAGTGACGAGTATATTTGTGAATTCTGAGGAGCTCCGATCACGATAGAGTTAGAACTATCAAACGCCGAGGCGACTTCAGAAGGACCAGTCGCTCTGATCCAAGAAGAGACACCGGTAGACCCAGATGAAATTACTAAAGTTAATCTAAGAACCAGAAAGGTCCTACCTCTGAGATTGGGTCCAAAGGATAAAGGGAAGTAGGTGGTTGCTCAGGAAGAGCCAACCCCAGCAGAAGAATTGCCCGTTTGGGAAGAAATTGAACAGCCTGGTAATAAAGTGGACTATAATGTGCTAGCCCATCTTAGGAAGCTACCGACCAAACTGAGCATCTACGACGCTCTGATCCTGTCAAAGGAGATGAGAGAATCTCTGATCAAGGCCTTGCTTCATCCAAAAATTTGCTTAGCTCAAATGGCTGGTAATTCCTTCGACGAGGTTTGTTCATTGAAAGGACAGCACGGTGTTACCTTCACGGATGATGATTTACTACTTGGAACAGCAGATCACAACCGACCGTTGTACATTTCGGTCAGTACTGGAAAGTTCACACTCTCCAGGGTGCTAGTCGATCCGGGAGCATCAATTAATATAATGAACCTTCGAACGCTAGCCTATTTAGAGATTGATGCTCGTGATCTCGAGGCGGACAAGATGATGCTGAGAGGCTTCAACCAGAAAGGAGAAATAGCTCTTGGATCGATAACACTGTTAATGAAGATCGGTGAATAAGACAAGACAACCGTAAAGTTCCACATAATCGATTCTGAGACATCATTCAACGCTCTACTGGGCCGGCCATGGATCCATTAGAACCGGATGGTACCGTCGTCTCTACACCAGTGTATAAAGTACTATGAAGGAGGACAAGAACAGTGTATCAAAGGTGATTTGCAACCATTCTCCGTGCATGAAATCGGAATCCACGAAGATGCAGCTTACTATGCACCTCCAAAGAAAACTAACTTCTCCAGAAATGCCATACCAAACAAAGCAAAAGAAGCACGAGACGACAAAGAACCTAAAATTCTTGTTCAACAGTTACTCACCACTCCCTTACGGCAAGATGGTGAAGGTTTCTCCAGAACTCGCACCCGAGGTCGAGGCCGGGGACGAGGTCGAGGAAGAAACGGTGGAACAGTTGAACAGAAGAAACCAGTCATCGATATTGATTGGGAGAATAGCTCTGAAGAAGAAGAGGAAATCAAGAAAGAAGCAGCAACAGTAAACTAAAAGAAACCACAGTTCAAGATCGCTCTCGAAGATGAAAATAATGAAGAATAAAAAACAATGTACGAGAAAATAAACCATTATGTACATACTATGACCCTGACCCGATCTATTCTAATAAGATCGAGGGTATGGTGGTCAAGGAAATACATGGTGGCGGTACTAAACCGATCAAGTTCTACCGTGGTGCTTCTTCTTCCAGAATTGAAGATGATGTACAATTTGAAGATGTCACTTCTTCTGAATTAATAGAATTGTCGTTTGAGTGGTATTCTCCTTGTATTCAAAATTTAATTCAACGTGGTGTCTTACCTAAGCAATGGTCAAAAGATCAATCACAGCGCTTCGAAAAGTTATAGAGCAATGCCAGTCGGCCTCCCAATTCAAAACATGGCCTTGGATTCGACACAGTATGATCAGTTGATGAT
The DNA here is from genome assembly GCA_022702705.1 of Papilionanthe hookeriana x Papilionanthe teres. NCBI lineage: Eukaryota > Viridiplantae > Streptophyta > Magnoliopsida > Asparagales > Orchidaceae > Papilionanthe > Papilionanthe hookeriana x Papilionanthe teres. The sequence goes on along the minus strand of CM040425.1, from coordinate 133,963,112 downwards.
ACAGGATTTTGCTTGGTTCTCGCTAGCGAGCCTAATGAAGACTGCTTGGAAACCTCAGATGATCTCGAAGATCTACCAATCAGAGACGCTCTGCCAGAATTTGAAGAAGAGATTAAATCTACAATAGACAAGTTAATGAAAGTTAACTTAGGTACTAGCGAAGAGCCTAGGCCAACCTTTGTTAGCTCCTTACTCAATAAAGAAGACTCCGAAGAAATGATCAAGCTATTAATAGAATTTAAGGACAATTTTGCTTGGAATTATGACGAGATGCCAGGATTAGCTCCAGAGATTGCAGTTCATAGACTAGGAGTGGATCCCGCTGTCGTTCCAGTTAGACAAGCTCCCAGAAGAATGCGTCTAGAGATTGAACAACAAGTTATAGGCGAAGTTAAGAAGCTAATAGACGCTAAATTTGTCCGTGAAGAACAATACCCTACTTGGTTAGCCAATGTGGTGCCGGTCAGAAAGAAGAATGGTCATATCAGAATCTGCATGGATTTCAGAGATTTAAATAAAGCATGCCCAAAAGACGAATTCCCACTACCAATTCCAAAATTGATGATCGACATCGCTTCAACACATGAAGTCTTCTCTTTCATGGATGGATCATCAGGATACAATCAGATAAAGATGGCACCAGAAGATGAAAAGCTCACAGCCTTCAGAACGCCAATCGGAATATACTGCTACACAGTGATGCCTTTCGGATTGAAGAATGCAGGAGCAACCTACCAAAGAGCAATGACGAGGATTTTTTATGATCTCATCCACAACCAAGTCGAGTGTTACGTGGATGATGTGGTTATCAATAGCAAATTGAAGGAAGATCACCTGTATGATTTGAGAATTTTTTTCGAGCGATTAAGACAATTTAATCTTAAGATGAATCCCTTAAAATGCGACTTCGGCGTCGCCTCTGAGAAATTCTTAGGATTCGTTGTCCGACATCGTGGAATTGAAATCGATCCGGAGAATATTAAAGCTATCTTAGAAATGCCGCCTCCCAAAACCTTGAAACAACTACGATCCTTTCAAGGAAAATTGGCATATCTTCGACGCTTTATTTTGAACTTGTCAGGTAGGTGTCAGCCCTTCTCGGCATTGGTTAAAAATAATGCCAAATTCGTTTGGGAAGAGAAATGCCAGCGGGCCTTCGAGGACATTAAGAATTATCTAATGACACCTCCTGTCTTAGCAGCCCCAGTCTTGGGTAGACCGTTGATACTTTATACCGCGGCTTTAGACGACTCCCTTGGAGCCATGTTAGCCCAGGTCAATGACGAGGGAAAAGAAAATGCTCTCTACTACTTAAGTCGTCGTCTGATTCCGACGGAAGTAAAGTATCCTCCGATTGAGAAGCATTGTTTGGCCCTGATCTTCGCCGCTCAAAAGCTCAGGCATTACATGCTTTGTCGTAAGGTCAACCTTATTTCGAAGTTCAATCCATTGCAAGATTTGATGACTCGTCCGACGCTTTCTAGCAGACTTTCTAGGTGGTCAATGATACTATTGCAATTCGATATAACTTTAGTTCCTCTGCGTGTCGTAAAAGGACAAGTCCTAGCGGACTTCCTCGCAGTACATCCTTTACCGGCAGAATCGCCTCTAAATGACTACTTGCCAAACGAGAAGATAATGAGCTTACAAGACCCCGATGATCAGCATTGGGAATTGTACTTCGACGGAGCATCATCAGCACAAAAAGACAGAGAATCGCAAACGATAGTGCCTGGTAAAGCAGGAATCGGACTAATCTTTATAACACCAGAGCTGGGGATGTTAAGATACTCCTACCACCTAACAGAACCGTGTACAAATAACGAAGCATAATATGAAGCTCTCATAACAGGAATGGAATTAACCATTCAGATGGGGATAACAGATATCAACATCTACGGAGATTCGCAGTTGATTATTCAGCAGGTTGCTGAACAATACAGAATTCTGATACCGAGACTCGAGCAGTACTTTCAGTGTGCCATAAAACTATTGGAGCAAATTCCAAATGTAACGATCGACAAGATTCCCAGAAGAGAAAATGCTCTCGCAGATGCGTTAGCCCGCCTCGCAAAGGAATTTTCCTGCTTACAAGATGAATCAGTTGAAGTGTCAATTCAGGGACGACAGGTTCTCTCACAGCTTGACATGGATACGATACACAAATCAGAAAAAGAAGAAGAAACAGTTGCAGCAGTAACAGAAAATGCAGAAGACTGACGTCGACCATTAATAGATTATCTGCAAACAGGAAACCTACTGGACGATAAGTCGTTAGCCCATCAAATCAAGAAAAGAACTCTGTCTTACGCATTAATTAACAATACATTATACAGAAGGTCTTTTGACCAGATGTGGCTAAGGTGCCTGAGCGGGTCCGAGGCTCGTGAAATTGTTAAAGAAGTGCACTCAGGACTTTGTGGCGCTCATCAGTCAGGTCCAAAAATGAAAATTAAGATTAAAAGACTAGGGTACTACTGGCCCTCGATGATGACCGATTGCATGAAGATTGCCAAGAGTTGTCACCAGTGCCAAGTGCATGGAGTGGTTCTACACCAACCTCCAAATGTGCTACATCCGACAATCGTGTCGTGGCCATTTGAATGTTGGGGCACAGATATAGTGGGTCCGATAGAACCGTCATCTTCAAGAGGACATCGCTTCATTCTCGCAGCTACAGATTACTTTTCCAAGTGGGCAGAAGCAGTACCGCTTAGAGAAGTGAAGGCACATCACGTGCTACAATTCTTCAAGAATCAGGTTGTTTACCGTTTTGGGGTACCGCGCAGAATCATTTCAGATAATGGGTCCGCGTTCAGAAGCACGAAGATCAACAATTTTGTCAGAAGGCATGGGATCGACTGGCATTATTCAACAATCTACTACCCAAGAGCAAACGGCTTGGTTGAGGCTTTTAATAAAACTCTCGTCCAAATTCTAAAGAAAACCTTGGACGACAACAAAAGAAATTGGCACGAGAAGTTGTTAGAAGCCTTATAGGCCTACAGAACAACTTTCAGGACTCCTACTCAGTCTACGCCCTACGCTTTAGTGTACGGGTCCGAGGCAGTTCTACCCTTGGAGGTTCAGCTCCCATCACTCAGAATTGCAGTTGTGGTGAAGAACACTACAGAAAAAAATGCCAGATTACAGCTGGAGGAATTGGAAAACTTGGAAGGAAAACGACTTGCAACTCAACAGAATCTGGAACTTTATCAAGCAAAGATGATCCAGGCCCATGATAAACTGGTCCACCCAAGAACATTCAAAGTCGGTGACTTGGTTCTAGTTCTCAAAAGGTCTATTCTTGCACACCGCAAGATAGAAGGTAAATTTGAACCAACTTAGGAGAGGCCGTTCGTGGTTAAGATAGTCTACTCAGGAGGTTCTTACCAGCTTGTGAATTGCCGTGGAGAATGATTTATGGTTCCAATCAATGGACCATATTTGAAGAAGTATTACGAAACTTGATGTTTCGAAGAATAAAATTTCATTCCTAGAAGCACGGGTAGAGTAATCACTTATAACTGGGTCCGAACCCGAAAGAAAATGAATCATAAAAAATCATAAGAAAAAGAATGTATTAAAGGAAAACATATGCAACTGAAATAATAATAAAATTTTGACTCTTCCTTTCGAGCCCAGCTCACTCCTGATCTTTTCATATCTTCTCTTACTCTTATAAAATTTGAAATAATTAAATAAGAAGTTTTTTATTAATAAGTAAATTTTCTTATTGTTCTCATCCTGAGTACAGCCCCTGATCCTTTCCTTGTTTTCTTTTCAGGGAAATGTCGAACGGGCGGCTATTCCTGAACTTTAAGGATGGCGTAAGTCTTGCACTTAACAAAGAAGAGCTGAAAGCTGATGCTGTGATAGAGGTTGGCTCGGACCTTGCACAGCTAGAGTTGGAATATGAGGAAACTGCTTGGACTGCTGTGGATCCCGAACAGTTCCGTGGGAAGACAGTGATGAGGCTCAACAAGAAGGCTCCCCAAGCTGCAAACAAGAAGAGAAAGATCAATATGATCGAGGAAAACAAGATGAAATCAGTGATAACATCCGCAGGAGGAAAGCTTGTCGATCGTCGCTCCTACCTAGATTCGGGGAGAGAGGAAAGCCACCCTGACCCCAACTCAGAGAAGAAACAAGAATCGCCGTATCACCAAGATGCTGAAGAAATTAACAGAAGAGCAGAACAAGGAAGAAATCCCGACGGCCGTGGCAGTTACCCCAAGGAGGCCAGTCCTCAGGAGCACCATAGCAGAGGTTGTTCCGGAGGAGGTTACTACAGAGTCTACACCGAGATAGTGACGATCCCGGGAGAGCGTGACGGTGTGGAGCCATACATCCACAGTACGTTACTAGACCCCGACGATTGCAGATAATTTCGGAGCACGAATTGGAGATGATCCAGAGGGTGTAGAAGCAGAATTTTGAATACTTTCAGAGAATCAAAGTCAGATATGTCAATACCCTAGAAGGATTAGAGTTACATACATATGTTTTCTCTCACTACGAGCAGAGTGAAATTGTAGACTACGTCAATGAGCTGAAGAAACAAGGTCGCGCAGGACGATTACGTAGCAGGACCTACCCCGAGCCAAAGAAATGGAAAAGAGGTAAAGGGAGGATTACAATCCAATTTGGATGCTGTTACAACTTCGCTGATGACAAGAAAGGAAATCCTCCAGGGATACTGCGCTACGATGAAGTGGATCTAATGCTAGTTTTAATTAAGAAAATGATAAAAAGGATGGTGGCTTGGCGAGTCCTACCCGCTGATTCCATACCAAACAGCTGTATTATCAACATCTATGCAGAAGGAGACTGCATCCCACCTCACACAGATCATCATGCTTTTGTAAGGCCCTTTTGTACCGTTTCCTTCATCAACCAATGCAACATTATGTTCGGGACAGAACTCCAGATAGTTGGCCCCGGTGAATTCCGAGGACCGGTGGAGATACCTCTACCGGTAGGCTCTGTTCTCATACTACAAGGAAATGGTGCAGATGTAGCGAAGCACTGCATACCGGGAGTTCCCTACGAGCGAATCTCCATCACCCGTAGAAGGATGGATGATAGTAAAGTTCCGGTCTACTTCCAGCCAGATCCAGAACTAGAGAATTTGCAGCCCTACGAGCTGTAGGCTATATAGTTGTAGAACAACTCTAAAATACACTTACGTGGGATTCTCCTCCGGAAAGTGGCTTGGAATGTGATGTTATTACCTATGTAGTTTACTTTTCAGACATGGATGAATCGAACAGACAATTTTGTCAGAGTACACGGAGATATCGATGCAGTCTGTGTTCAGATATATATATGAACTTTTGTCAAAGTTTGTTTTCAGAATGATGTCATCAGAAATGTTTTGATGGAATCACCTGATGTATCTTCGACATTTTAATGGAAATGAACTTTGGGTTTTACCTTTAGTTTTGTGCAAATCACTGCAAACGCCACCAGATCTGAGTTTAACTCGGTCTAAAAAGAAAGTTGGACGAAGAACGATTTGAATGAAATAATAACAACAAAATAAAATTTGAATTCAAAGTCTGAATAAAACACAAACCAAAACTCAAAACAGATCAACTTAAAACTTCAAGTTGTGAACCAAGTAAATCAATTAAAATCCGAATCAAGGTGAAATTTCAATCGAAAATGAAACTAAAACAAAATCAAATCACTAAAAGCAATGAATAATGAAAATGAAATTCTCGAATCCGATATCCCCAGCTTCCGGCTGTTCTCAAAACCTTTTCGACTCTCTGCAATTTCTCCCCTCTTTTTTGAGAAGGCCGACTGAGTCTACTGACACAGAACCACAAAATTTTTGATTTGGTTCTGATGGCATGGATTCATATCCTTCTCCAAACAATCAATCTTCAATCAACTCTCTTGGGATGTGAAACACTTTCATGTCTCATTCAAATCCTCCACTAAACTAAAATTTTCACAGAATCTTCAAAACCAAATCAATACCAACTTTTCGGATTGGTACCTAAATTCCAGTTCCCATCCTTCTGAGACTGGTACCTAACTTTCAGTTCTCTTTTCGAGATCAATACTTAAATTTTGATTCTCTTTCGAGACTGGTACCTAAATTCCAGTTCTCTCCTTTCGAGGTCGGTACCTAAATTCTGACTCTCTTTCCGAGATCGATACCTAAATTTCGATTCTCTTTCGAGATTGTTACCTAAATTCCAGTTCTCTCCTTTCGAGGTCAGTACCTAAATTCTGACTCTCTTTCCGAGATCGATACCTAAATTTTGATTCTCTTTCGAGACTGGTACCTAAATTCCAATTCTCTCCTATCGAGGTCAGTACCTAAATTCTGACTCTCTTTCCGAGATCGATACCTAAATTTTGATTCTCTTTCGAGACTGGTACCTAAATTCCAGTTCTCTCCTTTCGAGGTCGGTACTAAATTCCGACTCTCTTTCCGAGATCGATACCTAAATTTCAATTCTCTTTCGAGACTGGTACCTAAATTCTAGTTCTCTCCTTTCGAGGTCGGTACCTAAATTCTGACTCTCTTTCCGAGATCGATACCTAAATTTCGATTCTCTTTCGAGACTGGTACCTAAATTCCAGTTCTCTCCTTTCGAGGTCGGTACCTAAATTCCGACTCTCTTTTTGAGATTGATACCTAAATTTCAATTCTCACTCTTTTCGAGACTGGTACCTAAACTTCAATTCTCTCCTTTCGAGGTCGGTACCTAAATTCTGACTCTCTTTTTGAGATTGATACCTAAATTTCAATTCTCACTCCTTCGAGACCAGTACCAAAATTCAGATTCTCATCCTTTGTGAGGTCGGTACCTAAATTTCGACTCTCTCTACGAGGCTGGTACTTAAATTCCAGTCCTCATCACTTTCGATCAGTACCTAAATTCTGATCTTATTTCCGAGGTTGGAGCCTAAATTCCAACTCTCTTCGTCGAGACTAGAGCCTAAATTCTAGTTCTCTTTCAAATTCCGAGGTTAGAACCTAGGTTCTGATTCTCATTCCAAATTCTGAATCATAACAAGGTCCTCCTTAAAATCAATCTTAAACCAAAATTTAACTAAAATTGAAACTCAAATCAATTTGATACTCGAAATTGAAACTTGAAATAAAAATGAAACGGATCTAAAATCTAATCTCTTGAATTCTTGTGATTTGAAATTCACCTCCTTCTTCCCCAACTAGAGTTCAGGGATCTTCAGTCTTAGAGATTTGCTTGACACTCCCCAGTGGAACTTTTTCTCTACTCTGTTCTAAGTGTGTCACTTAGACGTCTGTGTTGGTTTTGTTGATCTCTTCGGTCAACGCCAATACGCGCGGTGTGCTCCGTCAGCACACCACACCTATTGGGGGTCCATTTGTTGACCTCATTTTTGGTGAGGTCTTTTCTTCTCTCCTTAGTTCTTAGGATCTAGCCATAAGGTTTCTCCTTGACTATCCTAGAGGACTAGAATTGGGACCCACCCTTTAGCAATTCAGCTACTTCTTGACTCCTCTTGGGATCCCACTTGGATGGTTGCAAACCTCTAAATCACCTTAGAAGGTTAAGGCCACCATATGGAGGACCAATAGTGAGCTCCTATAAGGTTGTTCAAGCCTTAGGACTACCCTGGGTGGTCTGATCCTGGTGAGGTCTGGCTTACACACACTACACTCTCACACACACCATCCTTACCCATTTCTCCCCCTGGTTCATTGGAGCACTCATGTGGCTAAGTCCAAACCCCTAGCTCTTTGGCTAAGAGGGTTAGATACAACCCATGAGGTGTTTAGAGTGGACATTTCTTGGTCCATGGCTCACTTTAAGTTTCATCTTGATCAAAATTCAACTTTTGCCAAATGCCTAGTTGTGACATTGGGTCCTTCAAACCTACCCAAAATTACCTAATTGCCCCAAATTTTCCAAAACTTCCAAAAATTACCCAAAATTCCCAAAAAATCCTAAAAATCATTTTGAAACAACCCCCACCTTTTAAATTTACCAAAATACCCCAATACCCTCCAAATAACCTCTTTATACCCTAAAATACCCTTTTGGCACAAAATTCCAAAAATTCCAAAAATTCCCAAAAATTCCAAAAAATCCCAAATATTCCCAATTTCATTTTGTTCAACTACACCATAGCCCAATTTTTCCAAAATAACCCACTTTTATCAAAATCCCCAAATTGACCCATTTTTAACCTAAATGGACCCAATGTCACACTAAACCAACCCATTTGACCTCAATTTTGCCCAGTTCAATTCTAAACTTTAATTCAACATCATTACTATCAATCTAAACAAATCCAAGTCCAAATTGATTCACATTTGAGTTCAATTCCATTTGAAATCCAACACCCCCATTTTAGCCTAAAGTGAACCCATGCCCTAAACCTACCAAATTGATTAGGCAAACCCTAAAATTTCTTCCCAATCCATGTTAGGAATTCTGAAATACATTCCCATAGACCATTTTAAACTTTAAATTGGGTTTAAACCCCACCTTAACCCAACTTGGACCCAAGTTGATTCAACCCTCCCCAAATTAACCAAAATACCAAAATCCACCAAATTGACCTTCCAATTGAACTCAAAACCCCCCCATGTCTTCATGAAACTTCTTCATGGCAATCACCTCTTCAAAATTTCTCAAGACATTTGGACCCAAATCAAGACCTAACTCAAGTTAGCCCAACCCAAACCCAAATGAGCCAATTTGAACCCATGACCAAACCAAACCAAATTGAACCAAATGTGGCTAAACCAACCTATCCACAGCCACTAAGTGAGCCCTAGGAACCACCCTAGATCCACCTAGTCCAAGTTAAGTGAGCCATGGACCAAGGGGTCCCCATTTTAAGGGATATCTTCCCTTAAGTGGATAGATCCACCTTTTGCCTCACCCCAAATTCCCCCTTGCCTGGTTTATCACCATTAAACCCTACTCCTTGGTTGACCTGACCCATAACCAGCTCCCTTGTCCTTGCCGGCCGGCCTAGCCACCAGAGTAAGTCAAAACCGAGAGCCACCACCAAGTGAAACAAACCTAAACTCACCCAATTGGCCACCTCAGCCAAATCAAACTTTGGAGCTCCTCTGCCCTCCACCTAAGCAGTGGAATCCACCCACCAATTGAGCCCTAGCTCAGCCCAATGGCCCTGGCCATTTAAACACCTCTTCTCGGCCATGAGAAAGGTGCTGAAGGGTGTTGAAATTTTTCTCAACAAAACCTCACCAAATCACTCCCAGAGCTTTTCCCAGCCTAGAGAAGAAGAACCCCACTGTTCTCCTGCCCTCTAATCCCCCAGCTGAGCCCAATTTCTCAGCTGAAAATCAGGCCAGAAACAGGACACTCTCTGAAACTTCACCAAACCCAAATTAACTCTTCCAACACCTTCACCAGAGGTAGAGAAGGAGTTCCAAGTGAAAGCCCCCACTCTAGACCACCCAGTTGTTCCAGCCTCCAAGCTTTGTGTTCGGGCCTAGTGGAAATCAAGCCTAGACATTTCACCACAGCTCCAGGCTTCATCCCTAGCCTCCTTGAACTCCAACGAACGTGTCGAGTCTCTCTGATAGAAGCTTCACTTCTCAGAACCAAGGTATTGCCTTCTTCTTCTTCCCGAGCTTCCAATGATTCTTCATTTTATTTAAGTCAATTTCAAATCCTGTTTACCGTATGGATGTGTTCGTCTTCTCAAGACGAATCCATAGAGCATAAGAACTCGAAAATCCATTGAGAATCGAGGGAGATATTAGGGTTAGAAGGTCAACGGCTCACGGGACGCACCAGTCATAGACGATGACCAGGAGTCGTCCGATCGATTGTGTATCGGTTGAACGGCGGAGATCAAGTCGGACCAGAAGACTGAGCGGGACCGCGGGCCGCATGGCAGCTGACTCAGGTGGCGGCTTCGAATGGGAGCGCGACACGTAAAACTTCGGAGCTGCCGAGGATGACGCGGCGCTGACTGGTTTAAGTAGGAAAATCTGATTTTTCTTATTTATTTAAATACCTGAAACTTCAAAAATTCATATCTTTGCATAGAAAAATCATAAAAATAAAAGAAAAATACCCTCTTGCTCAGTGAACAGAGGAGAATAATGTGGAAAAGAAATCAAGTTGTTTTGATGAAGATTTTATTTATAATTAATTATTTACTATTTTGAGCATTTTAATTCTCCATGCATGTATACATTTCACCATGGCATGAGACCATAGGGCTTTCGAAGCCTCTGATCTTGGAAACATTCTCTAAATCTTTTAAGGTCAGAGGCCATCTCTGTGGTAAGTTATGTATTTTTCAAGTTTATGTCACTATTTTTGACATTTTAATTCCAAAAATTAGCATGTTGTTCGGAAAATTCCAGAAAAATTTGGTGAAGTCCCTTAGGACCAGAGGACCCTAGGATAATTATGGTTTGAGTCAATTCATTAAAAATAATCCTAATTGGCCTAATCTCTCAAAATTGAATTTTAATTAATTAGAGTTAATCACACATTAAAATAACATGAAATCAATTCTCCACTGATCTCTAAGATCAGGGGAACCTCACATAAAAATTTGAAGTTAATTGGAAATGTTTAACCCCACTAAATGGATTAATTAAGCCACATAATCAAAATTAAACTTTAAAAATTCATAACTCCAAAAAATACATTTCAAAAATTCACAAAATTGATTTTGGTACTTCCCTGATATTAGAGGAATCTAAGAAAAATAAAATTGGAATTTTCTAAAAATTTTCATTTTTAAGCATATTTTGATATTTTTAATAATTAAAAAATAATAAAAATCATAAAAATAATAAAAATCATAAAAATGTCATATTTGGTCCCCTAACCACTTAGGGATAAACCAAATATTTTTCTCAAGTCTCAAAATAAAGATATTGAATTTTAAATGCTTAAAACAATTTTTAATATTAAAAAATGTATTTTCCAACCTTTTCACTAAATTAATTCCAATAAATCAAAGAAAAATCAGAAAATTGTAAAATTTGTTTCTCTGACTTTCTTGAGGTCAGAGAGATTTAAGAAAAATATAAAATCCATTTTTCAACTTTTATTTTATTTTATAATTAATTAACACTCTAAAACTTAAAATAATTATAATAAATAAAATAAAATTCAAAAAATCACCAAAATTGCTCCAAGTGGCCCTCTAGTCATTAGGAATGTCCCATAATTTTTTTAAGGACAGAAACTTTACCTTGGTCATGTTGATGAAATTTCTTTGAAAATCCCTATTTTCCATTAAAAATAATTATATAAATAAATTAAATTCAGAAAAATGACATTTTCTCCTCTAATGTTTTAATTGACATGTGAGTGAAGTGGCATAAAAATTTTGAGTTCATTTAAGCTTAATTTAATGAGTTATAAAATAAATAAGCTTAAAGGGGCATAAAGGTAATAAAAGATTTTAACCCCCTAATTAAAATTTTAGGTTTAATCAACATGGGGGTAAAATATCTGATTTTAATCTTCTCTTAGATGATTGAAACTTTGGGAAATTGAAGGGTAGGAACCCATTAATCACCTTAATAAAAATGAAACTTTAATTAATTGAATAATTCAAATTTTGGAAGATTAATTAAAATTGGATTATTAAAATAGGGATATAACTTAGGAGGATATTAATTCCTTAATTTAAAAATCCCTAAATAAATCACTTAATAATATTTAACTCCTAAAAATTTAAGAGGATAAGTGGAATTAATAATTAAAAGATTAAAAGTAAATAATTCTTAATTTGATTAAAACCTACGTCATTAAATAATCTAACAATCAATTAAAACCTAAAATATTAAATAATTACAAAGTAAATTAAAAAATAATTGAAACTAATTAAAAAAAATCTTTTCAAAACAAACTTAAATCAAATTTGCAAATTTTAAATAATTTTAAAATAACTTACCTTAAAACATATTGTAAAGATTAAATTAATTAATATAATTAATCCACATTAAATCATCCAAATTTGATAAATAATTTAAACACCATTCTGAACTTAAAATCATTGATTAAAATTTCATAATTAAATCACATTAAAATAAATCATCAACTTTAACTTCAAATCACTAAAAATCTTTAACAAATTAACTTACCCCCGAAAGCTTTAAATTATTATAACTAATAAATGAAGCATTAAGTGAAATGTCACCTCACTCATAGGATAATCAAACATCCTAGTTCACTGAGCAAAGGAACAAAACTTAACTAAACCCTTGGATGATCAATTCACCAGTACAATGAAATTCATTTGGACTCAAAATAATCTCAGATGTATTGAAAAGATGTTTAGAATTCGTTCTAAGCACTTCCTCGATACGGTGAGATGTTTTAAAGAACAATTGAAAATTGTTCTTTGATGAAGAAAATCATCCTTAACTAAAAATCAAGAACCTAGACGTCATAGGAAATGACTAGCTATAGGATTAGGATTCTGGTAGACAACCAAAACCCTTCCTTTAGTCTTTACCTAGGTACTTGTTGAAACATCTAAATGCCTTAGCATGTGTTTTAAAGTGTAGCTTGGAATGACGGGAAGGCTCTCCAGGTACGCTTTTATGTTATTGCAGTTTACTTTATTGCACTGCGCTTTACTTTTATTGCATGTAAAACAAGACTGTTGCATGAAAACCAAAACCTTTAGGATAGCCACTGATCTATAAAAAATATCAATTTTTTATGTCTTAATTCTTATCAATTTCTAAGGATATTATGCTTTAATGAAAGGTATTTTTGTATTTTTGAATGTAGGTGATGTAAAAAGATCTAAAAAAAGGAAAAAGGAGCAAAAAGGAGCAAAAATGGAGCAAAAATGGAGCAAAATACAAAAATTATAAAAAAATATGGCCTGGCGCCTAGACCCTAGAAGTTGGCGCCTAAGCGCCAGACTCGATACAGGAACTGTCAAGTTTTTGACAACGTTTGAACGGTTATTTTGACGGAGTGAGCGGTTATTGGACATTCTAGAAGACTGGCAGTTGTTCCTTGATAATAGGACATGTGATACATTGCATTTGGACGCTCCAAAAAGGTTTTAATCGTGAAGAGGTGTGAACCAAAGTGAAGAGGTGCGAAGAACTGGAAGCGGTGTCCGGCGCCTAGGTGCCTTATTCCGGCGCCTAGGCGCCAGACAGACCTTCTAGAAGATTCATTGAATTTGGACATGTTCTGAAAAGGTGCCTCAAGGCAACCCTTGAAGCCTATAAATAGGAGTCCATTTCTTCAGAAAAATGTGCCCCCATTGTAACCCCTTTCTTTTATCCACTTTAGGATCTCTCATCCTTAGAGAGAGAAATAGAGAGAGAATTTTAGGGCCACTTTTGTTTTAGTTTAGTGCGTTTACTTTCAAGTTGTTGCATCTGGAGTTCATTACACTGTGGAGTCAGTAGGAATCAGAAGATCTGTAGAAGGAATATTTGAGATAAGTATTTTATATTTGATTCAATGTTTATTTATTATGTTTTGCTGTTTATATTCAATGTGTTCTGAGTAGTTAGTTTACTTTCTTCCTTCAATTATGAAGAGATAGATAAGATAACATAAGATTCGATGGAGAATTGAAATTCAAAATATTTTCAAAACATTGTGATGACATTAATAACTTATCTTACTTTACTTTTTAAATTGGCCATTTAAATTGTTAAAACCTGTTGAAGAGTTTTGAGAACTAGAAGGAGAACTCTTAACTTGTAAATGTCACATGAATCCTTGGGTAGTCGAAGGCCATGTGCAGGCTATTCAAGGTGAAGTGCAAATAAATAGGAAGATAAGATTTAAAGGGCGTAGAATTGATAAGCTTTTAGAGTGACAGACTAAATTCTTATAATTTGATTTATAGATTAGGAATGTGTCACTAGTAAGGCCGACCATAGCCACCCTTGGACATCTAGTAGTGTGAGTCTAGATTAACTCATTCTACTAATAATACATCCGGACTCGATACGTAGAATTAGCCAATGTTCTTTGTGCTCGGATCAAAGGGTAAAGAATAGGAATGCTTCTATTTGGCACAATACCATTAATCAAATTCTCCAATGAATATTAAATTATCTTAAAAATCTTAGATTAATTGAAGGGAAGAAAGTTGTTTTTTTATATAATTTTCACAAAATCATTTTCTTATTATTGTTTTCTTTAACTGCATCTAGTAAATTAAAAGTAATTTATAGTTAGAAAAATACAAAAAGATTTTTGAAATACAATATTTAAAAATTTATTACCATATTTTTTCCCGTGGGATCGATACTGGGGTCTTTGTTTCAAAGTCCTATATTACTTGAAACGATACGTATACTTGCGTAGTACCCAAAAAGTATATAAAATATTTTCTTTTAAATTATATTTTGTTATATAAACATATATTTAAAAAGTTTATTTGGTACACATCTATATAGCAAGTTATTCCAGATCAAGTGTTTCGCGCCTTTGCCAGAAATTAAATTTTCTAGCAGTGGTAACAAATCCTTGTATTTGGAAATACAAAAGTTGGGTTAAGTTTTTGGCGCCGTTGCCGGGGAAAGAATAGAATAGTTATAGATTTTTAAATATTATATTTCCAAAAACATAAAAAAAATAAATAAATAAAATAAATATATAAAAATTTAATTCCTTGTTTCATTTTTTGTTTTATCCGAAGATTTGGTACTAAAAGATTAATACCTTTAGATTCTGAACTAAAAAGAACAATTAGAAAAATTAAAGAGGGAAAAAAATTCAAAAATTTCAAGAAATGGCTACTTTACAAAATCCAATTGAACTTAATGATCAAAATGTTTACAAACCATTAAGGGATTATGCTAACCCTACAGTTGATGAACTTCATAGTAGTATTCAAATACCCACTTTAGATGCTAATTCTTTTGAACTTAAACCGTCTATTATTCAAATGGTGCAAAACAATCAATTTGGTGGAGCACCAAATGAGGATCCAAATTTACACCTTGTTAGTTTTTTAGAACTTTGTGCTACTTTTAAATATAACAATGTTTCTGATGATGCTATTAGACTTAGACTCTTTCCTTTTTCTTTAAGAGATAAAGCAAAGATGTGGTTAAACTTATTAGCAACTGTATCTATTAAAACATGGGCTGAAATGGCACAAAAATTCCTTGCTAAATATTTTCCTCCTTCTAAAACTGCTAAATTAAGAAATGATATTCCTTCGTTTAGTCAATTTGACGGGGAGACAATATATGAAACTTTGGAAATGTTTAAAGAACTATTAAGAAAATGTCCTCATCATGCTTCACCTGATTGGTTAATTATTCAAACATTTTATAATGGATTAATTGGATCTTTAAAATCAATTATTGATACTGCTGTTGGAGGTTCTTTAATGCCTAAATCATTTAAAGAAGCTTACACTTTAATTGAAGAAATGGCTAATAACAATTTTCAATGGCCTTCTGAAAGGATTAATCCTAAAAAGATGGCAAGTATTCACGATAATGAAGCCTTTTCTATCTTAGTTTCACAAGTAGCAGCAATGTCTAAGAAATTAGATAATTTTGCAATTAATATTTCAAATAATAACTCTGCTAATATTGAAGATTCTCAGACTATTGAATCTTTACAAGCTATTGCAAGTAAAAATAATCCTTATTCAAATTATTATAATCCTGGGTGGAAAAAGCATCCTAATTTTAACTGGAATAATTCACAACAACAATGGGGTAATAATCAATCTCATCCCATCGGAAATTGGAATAATCAAGTTAATCCAAATTATAAACCTCCTGGATTTAATAATCAACATAAAAAGTTATTAATAGAAGAATTAATTTTACAAATGAATAATCAATTACAAAATCAAAATACTGCTATTCGTAATATTGAAAATCAAATGGGGCAAATTGCTACTTTAATTAATAACAGACCTGTAGGAACACTTCTTAGTAATGTTGAAATTAATCCAAAGGAAACTGGAAAAGAACATGAACAAGTTAAGGCGGTGCAACTTAGAAGTGGAAAGGAATTAAAAGAAAGAATGCATAATGAAATTGAAAAAGCTTGAGGTTGAGAGATTGAAAAACCTAAAGAAACTCTCTCTCCTAGTCAAGATCAGACTGTTATACCTGTTAATGTGGAAGTTGAAAAACCACCACCACCTTTTCCTCAAAGACTTAAACAGCAGAAAATTGATCATTAATTTTCTAAGTTCTTTGATTTTTTAAAGAAACTTACTATAAACATACCTTTTGCTGAAGCTTTGGAACAAATGCCAACTTATGCAAAATTTATGAAGGATATTTTAAGCAAGAAACGAAAATTTGAAGCTTTTGAAACTGTTGCATTAAGTGAAGAATGCAGTGCAATAATTCAAAAGAAATTACCTGAAAAGCTTAAGGATCCTGGAAGTTTCACTATACCCTGTACTATTGGAGAAAAATTTTGCGGAAAAGCTTTATGTGATTTAGGAGCAAGTATTAATCTCATGCCACTTTCTATCTTTCGAATATTGGATTTAGGAGATATTACTCCCACCACTGTAACCCTTCAGTTAGCTGATAGATCTATCACTTATCCTAAAGGAGTTATAGAGGATGTCCTTGTTAAAGTGGATAAATTTATCTTCCCTGTAGATTTCATCGTACTTGATATGGAAGAAGATAAAGAGATACATATTATTTTAGGGAGACCTTTTCTAGCTACCGGACGAGCTATGATTGATGTGCAAAAGGGAGAACTAACCATGAGAGTTAATGATTAAGAAATTAAATTCAATGTTCTTAAATCAATGAAGTACCCTGATAAAGAGAAATGTTATCGAATGGATATAATTGATTATTTAATTGAAAAACATTATCAAGAAAAATGTAAAGTCATTTCGGAAGAAAATTTTGAATTTTTAACTGATGAAAATAAAGAAGTAGAAGAAGAAGAGACTCATTTTATTAAAGATAACTGGGAAACTTTAGACATAACTAAAAATGATATACTTTTACCATCAATTAAAAAAGCCTCTGAACTGGAATTAAAAATGTTACCTTCACATTTAAAATATGCGATTCTTGGAAATTCGTTAACTTTACCTGTTATTATTTCTTTTGAACTGAGTAAAAATCAAGAAGAAAAACTACTAGGTGTGTTAAAGAATTATAAGAAAGCTTTTGGTTGGACTATTGCTGACATAAGAGGAATAAGCCCTTCCATTTGTATGCATAGAATTTTAATGGAAGAAAATTTTAAACCTACTATTGAATTGCAAAGAAGATTAAATCCTATCATGAAAGAGGTTGTTAAAAAAAGAAATTATTAAGTGGTTAGACGCTGGTATTATTTATCCTATTTCGGATAGTCAATGGGTAAGTCCTATTCATTGTGTTCTGAAGAAAGGAGGTGTAACTGTCATTGTTAATGATAAAAATGAACTAATTCCTATAAGACAAGTTACTGGATCGCGAATTTGTATTGACTATAGGAAATTAAATTAAGCCACTAGAAAGGATCATTTTCCCTTACCTTTCTTGGATAAAATGCTCGATAAATTAGCTGGACACCCATATTTCTATTTTCTGGATGGATATTCTGGTTATCATCAGTTACTTATTGCTCCTGAGGACCAAGAAAAGACAACATTTACAAGTCCTTATGGAACATTTGCTTTTAGAAGAATGCCTTTTGGTTTATGCAATGCACCTGCAACTTTTCAAAGATGTTTGATATCAATATTTTGTGATTTGATTGACAAAGGAATTGAAATATTCATGGATGATTTTTTCAGTTTTTGGAACTTCTTTTGAATCTTGTTTGGAAAACATTGCCAAAGTTCTGAAAAGATGTGAAGAAACAAATTTGGTTCTTAACTGGGAAAAATGTCAATTCATGGTCACATAAGGCATTGTACTTTGTCACAAAGTGTCACAAAAAG
Organism: Papilionanthe hookeriana x Papilionanthe teres; assembly: GCA_022702705.1. Lineage (NCBI taxonomy): Eukaryota > Viridiplantae > Streptophyta > Magnoliopsida > Asparagales > Orchidaceae > Papilionanthe > Papilionanthe hookeriana x Papilionanthe teres. The sequence continues at coordinate 133,945,235 of CM040425.1, read as the reverse complement.
GGATGGAAGTAGATCAAGCAAAAGTGAAAATTATTCGCTGAATTGCAACCACCTACCATCATTATCGATGTGAGAAGTTTTCTAGGTCATGCTCGGATTTTATAGAAGATACATAAAGGATTTTTCTAAAATTGCTAAACCTCTTTGTCATTTATTAGAAAAAGATGCAAAATTTGAATTTAATAAAGAATGTATTAATGCTTTTAATATTCTAAAAGAAAAATTAATAACTACACCTATCATTGTTGCACCTAACCTGGAATAAATCTTTTGAATTAATGTGTGATGCAAGTGATTTTGCAATTGGAGCTGTATTAGGACAAAAATATGAGAAAGTTTTCAAAGTTGTATATTATGCTAGTAAAACTCTCACTGAAACACAAAGAAATTACACTACCACTGAGAAAGAGCTTCTAGCTATAGTATATGCCTTTAATAAATTTAGACCTTATCTTCTTGGTACTAAATGCATAGTTCATACTGATCATTCTGCTATTAAATATCTATTATCTAAGAAGGATTCTAAACCTAGAATTATAAGATGGGTTTTACTTCTAGAAGAATTTGATTTTCAAATAGTAGATAGAAAAGGAACTGAAAACGAAATTGCTGATCATTTGTCTAGAATTAAAAATGATATTATTTCGGAAGAAAATATAAATGAGAAATTTCCTGATGAATCTTTTATGTTATTCAAGGATGCAAAACACCTTGGTATGCTGATATTGTTAATTATTTAGTTAGCAATATTTTGCCTTATGAATTGGATAACAAATTTTTTAAGAAATTTAAATATGATGCTAAATCTTATATTTGGGAAGAACCTCATTTATTTAAAATTGGAAAGGATTCTATGATTCGAAGGTGTGTACCTTATGAGGAAATTTTTGCCATTATTCAAAAATGTCATGATTCCGATTTTGGAGGACACTTTGGCATAGATAAAACTGCATTTAAAATTTTAAATTCTGGATTTTATTGGCCTACCTTATTTAAAGATGTGAGACAGTATGTGAAAACATGTGATCGATGTCAAAGGATGGGAAATATATCTAGAAAGAATGAAATGCCTTTAAACTAAATATTGGAAGTTAAAATTTTTTATATATGGGGTTTAGACTTTATGGGACCATTTGTTCCATCATCTGGAAAAATTTATATTTTATTAGCAGTTGATTATGTTTCAAAGTGGATTGAAGTCGTTGCTTTACCAAACTGTAATTCCAAAAGTGTTTCTAAATTCTTAAAGAAAATGATATTTTCAAGATTTGGAATGTCTAAGGTAATTATCACTGATGGTGGAAGTCATTTCAGGAATATAAGAATTCAATCATTACTACAAAAATTTGGAATCAAACATAGAATTGCAACTGCTTATCACCCACAAACAAGTGGAATGGCTGAAGTATCAAACAGATAAATTAAAAGAATTTTAGAGAATACTGTTACTCCTAAAAGAACTAATTGGGTTGATAGACTTGATTCTGCATTATGGGCTTATAGAACAGCTTATAAGACACCAATCGGAATGTCACCTTACCGGTTAATTTATGGTAAACACTGTCACTTACCTGTAGAACTTGAACATAAAGCTTATTGGGCGATAAAGGAGTTTAATTTTAATTTGAATAAATCAGGAGAAAAGCGATTATTGCAATTGAATGAGATGGAAGAAATAAGAAATGAATCATATGAAAATGCAATGATTTATAAAGAGAAAATGAAGATGTTGCATGAGAAGAAAATTTCAGGAAAAATTTTTGAGCCTGGACAAGAAGTATTACTGTTTAACTCTCGTTTAAAACTTTTTCCAGGAAAATTAAGATCTAAATGGATTGGACCCTATATAGTTGAGAAAGTATACCATTATGGAGCTTTGGATATTAAAGATCCCAAAATAGGAAAAATTTTTAAAGTAAATGGAGTAAGATTGAAGCCTTATTTGGGAGATATTAAAAAGATTTATAAAGAGGCTTATGAATTGAGTCAACCTGATTAAAGATTTACTTAAGTCGGGCTGACGACATTAAACCAAGCGCTTTGTGTGAGGCAACCCATAATTAACTTTTGTTATGAGTGTATTTTATGTTTTAATGTAAGGTTATGTCTCGATCTTGACTAATTTTATATTACTTTAAAATTTTTTGATGCTCATAAGTCTTTGTTGACTTAGGCTGAAGATTATTTTGAAGTATGTAAGATTTAGAAATTGAATCACTCTATTCTAAATATGAGTAAAAAGGAGATCAAGTTAACCTTCATTATGATTGTTTTCAATGTGAGTTGTTGAGTCTAGATTACTCTTACCAGTATAATTTACCTATCTTGGAGAACGAAATTTTGAAATTTGATGATTAGGTGAAACGGAGTTGAACATAGTTCTGGCGCCTAGGCACCAAGATTCGGCGCCTAAGTGCCAGAGTCAAACTATGTATCAATAGGTCCGGCGCCTAGGCACCAGATTCGGCGCCTACGCGCCACGGTTACTGGGTCATGCAAAAACAAAAAATTTTCAGTTTTTCACACGATTTTCACCTTTAAATCAACCTATCTTCTTCCCTAACCATCAAGCAATCAAAGTTACGTCCCTTACACTTCATTCTTGAGAGATTTGAGAAATTATTGAAGAAATGGAAGGAAGAAATCATGGAGAAGAAGCTAGGGACAAGGTCTCAAAGGATCCTCAACCCTACTTCAATGGTTTCATCGCGGTAAGTTTAGAGAAAATTTCTAGTCGTTTGGATAAGTTTGAAGCGGAGTTTAAAAGTATTGGAGATCGCCTTCATGAGATGTTTCATCAAATTGAACATCTAGAATGGCAGATGAAACTCCAATTTGATCATTTTGTGGCTTATCAAGATGCTCAAGTTGAAATGTATGCGAAGAACAAGTGGATTGATGAAAAGACGGCTACGGATTACCCGAGAGCGTTAGTGTTCTTTCCAAGTGGAATACACAATTTCCCTTGTGAAGATTAGAATATTCTGGTAATGAGATAGTTTTTATCTGGTTTGTTGAGTCGTTGTATCGATTTAGTGAATCGATTGTGTTTGTTTGTGTATTTGCTTTCATGTTCAATGTGTGTTGTTTTTGCTTAGAAACTATTGTTTTTGAGTGTGTATTAGGAAATTGAATCAAGTATAATACTTATCTGGAATGTATTGAGCCAATATTGAAGATTATAAATGAAATTTAGTGAGTTTGATTAAAACTTTATGTTTGATTGGTGGATTAAATTTTTAATTTTTTAATTTTTGAAAAAAGTTGTGGAAGTTAGAAACTGAAGCCCTACTCTAATTTGAGTAATAAGAAGTTGAATGTATGAATTTTGGTGGAAAATTAAATTTAAAAATAATTTTTTGTGAAAGGCGAGTCTGGCGCCTAGGCGCCAGAATTCGACGCCTAAGCGCCAGTTCGGCCTGTACCCGAAAATTTACTTAAATACCACAAAAGCCATTTTTGACGCCTAAGCTTCATCTTCTTCCCCATTTTCACAAAAATACACCTTTTAGATCCATTTTGAGGTCAAAACATGAAGGATTTGATCGCGAAACCACTCGATTTCTTCGTCTCAAGGTCCGATCTATACTTTAAACCATTTATTTTCGATTTTCACCATAGATTTCCCTAGGTTTTGCTAAGAACCGAAATTTTGAAAAAAATTTTGATTTTTAGTGATTTCTTTGGATTTTTAAACTTATTTTAAGTTTTATAAACTTAAAAAGAGTTTAAATCTTTGATTCCTAAATTTGTTCTTGTTTTCTTTCACGTTTAGATGGCTCTGAAATCTAAACGCGGGATGGCACGAGATAACTTTGATTGCAGCAAATTTTCTACTGCGGCTGCGCATTTTCGATTCCATGAATTTGCGACGTCCAGGAAGTTCATTTCAGAATAAAGTTTCTATCATCCGAGAGAAATGATTGAAAACACTATCGTTGCACTTAATTGGCAACGATTCTGTTATTTCACTGTTGTTGCTGTTATCCCTATTGTTCGAGAGTTTTATGCAAATTTTTTGGATGCCGGAGATTATGAAGTTTTTGTCAGAGGTGTCGGAGTAGGATTTAATTCTAAAAGAATCAATATATTTTATGGCCTGCCACCTACTATTGAATGCCACTATTCTGGATTATCCCCATCTGAGGGAGATTTAGATATGATCATTGCTTATTTGACTGATGGTACTGGATCTTGGAAGATCAGGAACAGAAAAACGGTAAACTTCAAATCCTCCAAATTAAATGGTATTTCTAAAGCATGGCACTATTTTATTTCTGCAAGATTGTTACCTTCCAACCACCTGAGTGAAGTGACTAGAGATCGAGCGATCTTAAATTACTGCATTCAGGAAAGGAAGCCTATTGATGTCGGCTGAATTATTTATGATTCTGTGGATTCTACTGCGAGATCCAGCACTTCTGTTGGACTGGGATTCCCATCTCTGATTTATTCATTATGTATTAGCAATGGAGTCACTGCAGATATTTCAGAGGAAAGGTTGAAGACTACTAAACCGATTGGTCAGGAGAGCATTAGCATTTATGATCGTCTTCGAGGGAAGAGATCGACTGCTCCTTCTTCTTCTGTACCTGCTCCAGGTAGACCTTCTACTTCTCGACCCTCTACTTCTGCTAAGCCACCATCGAGTTTCTGGGAATCAATGCATGATCAGTTTATAGAGCAGCAGCAAGAGTTATTTCAAACTCACTGCAGGATTGATACTATTGATAGGAAACTTGATCATTTATCTGATTATACCCAGAGGAAGAGTAGCTATGATGCTGAGTATGATGAAGCCCTAGTCAGATTTCTGAAGGGTGAACAAGATGTTAGTTTCCCTACTTTTCCTAGTTTCACACCATTTGTTGATCCTAAGGATGTAGAATTTTCCTTTGGTGACGATGATGATGATGAGACTACAGCCAGTGACTAGTAGTTATAGATTTCTATATTGTGCTACTTTGTTGGTTTGTTTTGTTTGATTTGTTTGTTTAGTTTTATGTTTGATGTATGTTGATTTGTTTAAGTATCTGTATGGATTGATTAGTGTTAAGATTCTGTTGTTAAAATATTCTTAGTATATTGTGTTGAGACTGAAATTAGAGTTAAATTATGATATGTTTGTTTTAGTCAACTGTTTAGTAATTAGTAATTTTGCTCTGCTTTTATTTTGTTTCAAATTTAGTATAATCATAAAAATTAGTCTGCTTACTTTCTATACATGCTTCAATTTTATCTTAAATATTCATAAAAGCATGAGTAGAAGTTAATTTTTCATTTTAAGATCGTTTTTACATACTTATAAAAAATTTCCTTTTTAAAATTATGATTTTCTTTCTCTCATACTTTCAAATTTTCATAGTATACCAAAACATAAGTTTGGGGGAAGGGAAATACATTCAAATTTAAATTTTATTTGTTCTTAAAGAGCTAATATTTTCTTAAAAATAAAAACTTTTTAACATAACTTAAGGAATGAAGAATTTATTTGAGATCACTTTTATTTTTTGAAATTATAAAAAATTTAGTGAAATTAATCAAAATTTTAATAACTTTGATTGATTTTAAGAATAGAATTATTTAACTTAAAGAAGAATAAGATTAAAAAATTTTTCTATTCATGATAGAAATAATAGAATTTTAGAAATATTAAGTAATAAAAAATTATCACTTGAAAAAGAAAAGATTGGAAATCTTTTTGAATTCTTATTCATGTTATAATAATTAAGTGGAAATGTATAAGTTTTGAAAATATAAGTTAAGGATAGTGAAGTTCAAAACCATTAACAGGCTATCCAGATATAGTAATCCTCTCTATATATAATAAAAAAAAGAAAAGAAGAAAAAAAGAAAAAAGAAGAGAGGAGAAGCTTGAGGAAATGCCTAAATAAAAAATTGGCTTCACTTGAATTATCTTATAGGAAGAAAACTAGTTACATATTTTACTTAATTTTTATGCATGAATATTTATTTAAGAAAGATTTTTCAAGAAGATCTTTTTCTTGTAAATAATCTATGAGATCTTAATATAATAGACTTCTATTACTTTCAAAATGGATGAAAAGTTTGAAATCTTATGATTTGGTAGTTAAATATTCTTTAAATTATTAAAATTAAACCAAGTTAGTGAAATTGGGTTAATAATTTACTAAAAACTTTATAAAATCGAAAATTATAAGGAATCTTAAATATTTATCTTTTATTCCAAAGGTTATACATTTTATATAGTAGAAAGAGTTATTTGAGGACAAGTAGCATTTAAGTTTGGGGGATTTTGATCTATAAAAAATACCTATTTTTTATGTCTTAATTCTTATCAATTTCTAAGGATATTATGCTTTAATGAAAGGTATTTTTGTTTTTTTGAATGTAGGTGATGTAAAAAGATCCAAAAAAGGAAAAAGGAACAAAAAGGAGCAAAATGGGGCAAAAATGGAGCAAAATTCAAAAATTATAAAAAAATATGGCCTGGCGCCTAGGCGTTAGAAGTTGGCGCCTAAGCGCCAGACTCGATACAGAAACTGTCAAGTTTTTTACAACGTTTGAACGGTTATTTTGATGGAGTGAGCGGTTATTGGACATTCTAGAAGACTGGCAGTTGTTCCTTGATAATAGGACATGTGATACATTGCATTTGGACTCTCCAAAACGGTTTTAATCACGAAGAGGTGTGAGCCTAAGTGAAGAGGTGCGAAGAACTGGACGCGGTGTCCGGCGCCTAGGTGCCAGACAGACCTTCTAGAAGATTCATTGAATGTGGACATGTTTTGAAGAGGTGCCTCAAGGCAACCCTTAAAGCCTATAAATAGGAGTCCATTTCTTCAGAAAAACGTGCCCCCATTGTAACCCCTTTCTTTTATCCACTTTAGGATCTCTCATCCTTAGAGAGAGAAATAGAGAGAGAAATTTAGGGCCACTTTTGTTTTAGTTTAGTGAGTTTACTTTGAAGTTGTTGCATCTGGAGTTCATTACACTGTGGAGTCAGTAGGAATCAGAAGATCTGTAGAATGAATATTTGAGATAAGTATTTTATATTTGATTCAAAATTTATTTATTATGTTTTACTGTTTATATTCAATGTGTTCTGAGTAATTAGTTTACTTTCTTCCTTCAATTATGAAGAGATAGATAAGATAATATAAGATTCGATGGAGAATTGAAATTCAAAATATTTTCAAAACATTGTGATGACATTAATACTTGATCTTACTTTGCTATTTAAATTGGCCATTTAAATTGTTAAAACCTGTTGAAGAGTTTTGAGACCTAGAAGGAGAAGAACTCTTAACTTGTAAATGTCACAAGAATCCTTGGGTAGTTGAAGGCCATGTGCAGGCTATTCAAGGTGAAGTGCAAATAAATAGGAAGATAAGATTTAAAGGGCGTAGAATTGATAAGTTTTTAAAGTGACAGACTAAATTCTTATAATTTGATTTATAGATTAGGAAAGGGTCACTAGTAGGGCCGACCATAGCCACCCTTGGACATCTAGTAGTGTGAGTCTAGATTAACCCATTCTAATAACAATACATCCGGACCTGATCTGTAAATTAGCCAATGTTCTTTGCACCTGGATCAAAGGGTAAAGAATAGGAATGCTTCTATTTGGCACAATACCATTAATCAAATTCTCCAACGAATATTAAATTATCTTAAAAATCTTAGATTAATTGAAGGGAAGAAAGTTTTTTATTTTATATAGTTTTCACAAAATCATTTTCTTATTATTGTTTTCTTTAACTGCATCTAGTAAATTAAAAGTAATTTATAGTTAGAAAAATACAAAAAGATTTTTGAAATACAATATTTAAAAATTTATTACCATATTTTTTCCCCGTGGGATCGATACTGGGGTCTTTGTTTTAAAGCCTTATATTACTTGAAACGATACGTATACTTGCGTAGTACCCAAAAATTAGTTGTGGCTCTTAGTGATTGGGGATGATGGTAGGGTAATTATATAAAGAGATTTCGTGTGAAAAACTGAATTTTTTTGGTTTTTCCACAATCTGTAACTGTGGCGCTTAGGCGTCAGAATCTGGCGCCTAGGTACCGGACTATCGATACACACAGGTTATTCTGACACTTAGGCACCGGACTATAGAAATAATTTTTACAGAAAAGACCCAAAACCTCTTAAATTTGCTTTGCCCTAGGACCCGCTTATTTTGTTATTTTCATCTTCTTCTACCTCCAGCCAACGCAAATTTGGAATCTAAGGCTTGCTAAATCAAGGATTTCAAACAATTTCAAAGCTTTTAAAGTGCGGATCTTGACGTCTCTTAGTAAGCTTCACCTTAAAATAATTTTTTTTATTTTTACCATGAAAATTTCTCACATTTTTTAGATCTGAAATTTGGAATTTTTGATGAATTTTTGAGATTTTCCATAGTGATTTAAACTATTACATACTTAAAGTTGCTTTTGGAGTCTCCTACATTGTGATTTTGAAATTTATTGGATTTTCTTGCAAATTTTTAGACAATTTCAGATGGCTCCTAAAACAAGTAGAGGCAAGTGAAAGATGGATTTTGATGAAGATAGATTTGTTAATGTGAAAACACAATATCGTTTCAATTCATTCATGTATAACAAAAAGTGTATTTAACATCGGGCTTTTGAAAATCCGGCCGAATCTGTAGAGCAGCTAATTTCTGATCAAATTTGGGAAATCTTTAGTTTTTTTACTGCTGATGTGATTGTGGGTACTGTTAGAGATTTTATGCAAATCTGCCTTGGACTGAAACTGATTATGTGATTGCTCATAGAAAAATGGTAGAGCTTACCCCTCAGTGTATTAATACTTTTTATTAGTTAAAGGGAACTTCATATTGCACATATGAAAACTTTGGTACTACGAAAGCTAAAATAAATGAAGTTATTGCATTTCTTACTGATGGAAAAGGGGTGGAAAGTAAAACAAAGACAAATAATTAGTTTCCCTACTTTCAAGTTAAATGTAGCATCTAAAGCTTGACACTATTTCATTTCTGCTAGATTACTACCTTCTTATCATCACAGTAAAGTTACTAGAGATAGAGTGATTCTCAATTATTGTATTCAAACTATGAAACATATTTATATTGGATCAATTATCTTTAAGAATATTCAGACTATTGCTAGAGGAGAAACCACTGGTGGGTTAAGACATCCTGCCCTCATTCATTCATTATGTGCACGGTCTGGAGTTGAGTTTGATAGTACTGAGGAGTTAGTCCATCCACTGAGGCCTATTACCAATATCATTATTCATACTTATGAGTCTTATGTAGTAGGGAGAGGAGAAAGTAGGAGTACTAATATTCCTACTACTAGCCAGGACATACCATCTACTTCTGAGGCTCCTACATTGTTTGATGTTATGGAACAGTTGAGTATTCAAAGTGCCAGTATTGACAAACTCCATGGCAGGACGGATGAATTTGAGGATTGAAGCGATGTTAATGAAGATTATATGAGGAGGAGAGTTGAGTATGACATTGCTTACCATGATGCTCAAGTCAGATATAGGAGGGGTGTCACTGGAGTGACATTTCCTACCTGCCCCAGCTATGTTCCTTACCGACCTGACCATGCAAATTAAGCTAAGGATGTTGGTAATGATGACTGGTAGTTTTATGATTTCTATTTTCATTTATGTGTTGTAGTACTTTTAAGTGTTGTTATTTGTTTTTCTGTGATTTGTAAAGTTTATAAATGTATCTGTGTTAAAAAATGAAAATGTAATGAACTATGTGATAGTCTGTTTAGCGATTTGGATTGAGATTGTGATGTTATGTTGGATGATTAATCTTCAAGTGTTTAATATTTCTTCACCCTGCAAATCTTTAATATTATATATATCACTGCTTCAAACTGTTTCATGCTTGCTAACTTAATTTTTTGATTAATACCAAAATAGCTTCAAAAGATTTCAAAATCCCAGCACAAAAAGGTTAGTTTTCTTTTACCCTCTACCTTTTTAAATTTATATGTAATGAAAAACTTAAGTTTGGGGGAGGGTAAAATATTAACACTTATTTGTTCTCAATTAATATAATTTCAAAAATTATTAGCATGACTTTTAGTAGTTGAACCTAACTTTAGATAACAAAATTTTTTATTTCATTTAAATATTATAGTAGATTTGGATGAAAGTTTTTAGTAATAATGGTTAATTTTATAAGGTTAAGATATTTAATATGAGAAAATTGAACTATAGTTGACTATTTAAAGTAAAGAAAACTGTATATTTGAAATGTTAAGAGACTTAAAGAACTATGTCTGAAGAAATGATTGTGACTTTATGAAGAAGTATAAAGCTAATATATATTTATAAAGTAAGGAAGTGTTTCAAGTTTCAACTTTAGAAAGAGGAGGGTGAAGTTAAAAACTATTAAAGGCTATCCAGGTATAGTAATCTCACAAGAAAGGAAAAAAAAGAAAAAAAGAAAAATAAAAAGAAAGATAACATAGGTGAGGAGAAGCTTGAAGAGATGTCTAATCAAAAATTGGCTTCACTTGAATCAACCTAAGGAAGAAATTTGTTAAATTTTTGAATTTATATTTAAAGTATTAGCCTACTTTTTTATGGAGTTTGCATGAGCTTTTGTTTCATATAGTCTTTCAAGGCACCCTTACTGTGACAAATTATGGTTCTTCTTGAAATAAATAGAAAATTAGAAATCTTAGACTTGACTACTGAATGTTCTTATACCTGTAGTTATAACCTGAGTTACTGAACCTCTTTCTAAAAATCTTACTATTATATTCATTTAAATAAAAAATCATAGTATTCTATATGTAAAATGTTCACTACTTAGAGTTACATTTTTATGTAGTAAAAAGATTACTTGAGGACAAGTAATAGTTAAGTTTGGGGAATTTTGATGCACCAAAAATATGTTAGATATTTGATATATAATTTGTACTCACTTTTGGTGACATGCACTTTAAAAGAATGTTTTCTTTAAGTGTTATTGCAGGTATGATAATTTTAGGTGTTGGAGCAAAATAAAGCAAAAAAGGAATGAATTTAGAGCAAAAAGAGGCAAAATGAAGAATTTAGCCTACTAGTGCGACCGACGCCCAATTTCAGAGAGTTTAAAATCAAAAGGGCGGACCAGCGTTGTCGGCGCCCTATCCAGCGCCGCCGGCACCCAATGTCGGTGGAAGTCAAATTCAATGTATTTGGATGTTTTTTGAAGGGTTACTTGAGGAAACTCTTGAGGAATTTGTTTCTAAACAATTTCAAATAGATTTGGATGCCAAAAAAGTTAGAGAGGAGAGGGAGAGAAAACTTTTGGAGTGAGGAAAGTGTGTTAGGGTTTGTGGAGAGTGTGTGGTAAGTGTGTAAAAGTCTTTTTTTATGAGGATTCTTCTCTAAAGAGTGTAGGAGAAGGAGGAAAGTGAGAGATTACTTCTTCCTTACTTTTCTAAAGAGAGAATTGAGTTTTGTAGTGAAGAGAGAAAAGGATTCAAAGGAACTTCACGAGATTTTTTTGGGGAAGAAATTGAGATAAGTTGTATTCACTTTGTGGTTTGTATGACTTTTCTTTTATATAAAAAATTATTATATTGTTGTATCTTCCTCAAGAATTCTGAGTAGATTTCTTTGTCCTTCTTCTTGTAATGAGATGTGGTGAAGTGTTGATGTAGATTTGATGTATGATGCACCAAAAATATATTAGGTCTTGTTATATAATTTTACTCATTTTTGGAGATATTACATTTTACGTGAAAGTATTTTTCATGTTTTGCTGCAGGTATGATGATTTTAGGTGATTGGAGAAAAAAGAAGTGAAAAGGAACGAATTTGCAGCAAAAAGGAGCAAAATGAAGAAAATTGACTTCTGGAGCAGTCGGGGCTAAAATGGGCGCCGCCGGCACCCAATTCCAGAGAGTTCAAATAATAATTGATGGCCCAGCGCCGCCGGTGCCCTATGTTGGTTGAAGTCAAATTCAATGTATTTGGATACTTTTTGAAGGGTTGCTCGAGAAAACTCTTAAGGAATTTATTTTGTAAATTATTTTAAACTATTTTGGACACCAGTTTAAGTGTGTGTGGGTGTGTGTGAGTGGAGAGTGTGAGAGAAGTGAAGAGTAGTGAAGAGATTAAGTTAGAGTTTGTAGTAAGTGTGAGGAACGTGTGTAGAAGTCTTGTATTGTGAGGGATTCTTCTCTAAAGAGAGTAGGAGAAGGAGTAAAGTGAGAGATTGCTTGTTCCTTACCATTCTAAAGAGAGAATTGAGTGTTGAAGAGAAAAGATAAAATGATTCAAAGGAACTATATGAGATTTACTTGGGGAAAAGAAAGATATAAATTGTATTTACTTTTGTGGTTTTTATGACTTTGCTTTTATATATATAATCCATGTTTTATTGCATCTTCCTCATGAGTTCTGAGTAGATTTCTTTGTCTTTCTTCTTGCAATGAGATGTGGTGAAGTGTTGATGTAGATTTGATGTGCCATAAAAATGTTAAAGAAATTGTGATGGTTTTTCATTTCAAACTTTATTTACTTTTCAATCTGGCCAATTAAATTGTTAAAATCTGTTGTGAAACATCCGATTCGAAAGGATTAAGTGTTCTACAACTATAGTGGAGAATCCATTTAATGTCCATGAATGAGTTGCGTAGTTCATGGTAATTGAGTGCAATTAAATATGGAAATAGGGTTTAATGGACGTCGAATTGGAGGTTTTAGAGTGACAGGCTGAAATCCTAGCCTAACCACAGATTTAGTGACTAAGCCAAGGATTTGCTAATGTTCTTTACATGACTTGGAAGATGGGGTACTTTGACGAGCGTAAAGAATATGAATGCTCCTATTTGACACAATACAATTCTATTATCAATCTATATCAATCACTCATCATAGAATCATTACAAGAGGTAAGAAACTTTTCCATAAATAAACCTTTCAATTACAAAACTTAGTGTGTGAGTGTGTCAGTTAAACCTACTTAGAAAATTTAGAAGTAACTTATAGTAAATCTAGTTATTGTTATCTTTACATTAGCATATTAAAAAGTACTTGAACTTACATTGTGAATTGATTATTGGATTTCAGCATCTTTGCTATATTTTGAAGAGTTCATGCCTTCCTCGTAGGATCGATAACTAGGACTCCACTAGAGCCCTATATTACTTGAACGATACATATACTTGCGTAAACGGGTGACTGCCTAATTATTAAATTAATCTATTTGCCAAACTAAACTGAAACTATCTTTTCAATATTGAATTTAGAGGCAGCTTGCACATCCCAGATTAAGTTTTTGGCACCATTTCTGGGGAAGGTATAAATGGTAACTAATCAAAATTATAGTAGTTGAAACTTTTACTTTGTAGTTTGCAAGTGTGTTTACTTGTTTACTTTTTAGTGTGCTTTGTGTGATTTTATATGCGTAGGATTGGATCTATAGGTTTAGTGCCTTACAATTTAGAGTTAGAGCGTACAATTAGAAAAATTCAAAAACAACAAAAATAATCTGAAATCCTCACAAAATGGCGAACAACTAAGAAAATCAAAGAAATGAAAATGAAAATTTACCAAGACCTTAAAGAGATTATGTTAACCCAATAGCAGATGAAATTCATATAACTATTCAAAACCCTGATGTTGCTGCTAATTTATTTGAGCTTAAACTTGTTATTATCCAAATGGTACAAAATAATCAATTCGGAGGAACACCTAATGAAGATCCTAATTTACATCCCGCTAGTTTTTTAGAACTGTGTGCTACTTTTAAATATGATTGAGTGTTGAATGATATTGTTATACTTAGACTTTTTCATTTTTTATTAAGTGTTAAAGCCACGGCATGGTTAAATTCATTAGCACCTAGATCTATCAAAACTTGGGGAGAACTTTCAAAAAAGTTTCTATCAAATTATTTCCCTCCACCAAAAACTGCTAAGCTAAGAAATGATATCCCATCTTTTAGTCAGTTTGAAAGGGAATCAATATATGAAGCTTGAGAAAAATTTAAAATCTTCTTAGAAAATGTTCACATCATGCTTTACCAAATTGGTTAATAATTCAGACATTTTATAATGGCTTAGTGGGATCTTTGAGATTAATTATAGATGTGACAGCTGGTGGATCTTTAATGTCAAAACCTTTTGATGAAGCATATTCGTTACTAGAAGAAATGTCTACTAATAATTTTTAATGGCCCTCAGAATGGGTAAATTTTAAGAGAGTAGCTGGTATTCATGATTCTGATGTTGTAACTATGATAGTCTCTCAAACTGCTGCCCTTTCAAAGAAATTAGATCAATATGGAATGAATTATTCTCAAACACCCCCAGAGTTTAGAGGAAAATTCAGTAGAACAATCAATAGAATCTCAAACACCTTATGAGACCTTGAATGCTATAAATAATAGACCCAACAATCCTTATTCAAACTATTATAATCCTGGTTGGAAGAATCACCTGAATTTCAACTGGAACAATAACAACAATGCTATTGTTAACCCGCAATGGGGAAACAATCCTATTAACCTAGTTGGAAATTTGAGCAACCAAGGAAACACCAATTATAGATCTTCTTTTCCTCCTGGCTTTAATAGTAACCCACAATTTAAGGAAAAGAAGTTGTCTACTGAAGAATTAATGTTGAACATGGGTAATCAATTACAAGCTTAAGGTGTTGCGATTAAGAACATCGAGAATCAACTAGGGCATATTTTCACTGCGCTTAATAATAGACCTTCAGGAGCTCTTCCCAGCAATGTTGAGATCAATCTAAAAGATCAAAACAAGGAGTAAATTAAGGCTATTCAATTAAGGAGTGGAAAGAAATTAAATACAAGAGCGCAAAAAAAGTTGAAGTTAAGAAAGAGAAGGTGGTGGTGGACTTATATTTTTGCAAGAATTTATAAACTCAAATTATATATTTATAATGATTTTTATAAAGTCCAAGCACTCAACGCAAGTACACGTATCCTATCAAGTAATACAGGGCTTTAATGGAGTCTTGGTTATCAATCTCATAGGGAAGTACGAAGTATAAGAAAGTGTTTCACAATATATATAATATAGCATTGAAATCCGATATTTAAATTGTACTTAAAGTTTAATACCTACTTCTACTACCACTATGCAAAAAACAGTAACAATTAACTAAATTACAATTACTTCTAACAACATTGAAAACAGAATTAACTAACAGACACACTAAACTATGTATTTGAAAGGTTTTTGATATATGAGAAAAGTATCTTTTCTCTTGCAATGAGAATATGATGTGTGGATTGATATGCAACAATTATCTATGTTATTGTGCCAAATAGGAGCAAAGATGTTTCTTTACCCTTAAAAGATTACCCCCTTTTCTAAGCATGAAAAGAACGTTGACATATCCTAAGTTTAGTCACTAAATCTAGGGCTAGGCTAAGAGGATATTGGCTCTCACTACGGAGCTCCCACACACCCTTCACCTGAAGGCTAACCTTCGAGTTTAGTCACTAATCTTAGAACCAATTTGGGGATCTCAGTCTGTCACCCTGAAATCTCCAAATTTAAGTCCATCAAATCATATTTCCCTATTTATTTGAACTCAATTCCCATGAACTACGCAATTCATCCATGGAAATTGAATGGATTCTTCATTATTTTTGTAGGACATTAAATCCTTTCAGAATTAATGTTCAACAACATATTTTAACATTTCAATTAACCAAATCAAAAAGTAAATTAAGTTCGAAATGAAAAACCATCACAATTTCTTTAATACATTAAAACACATCAAATCCACATCATTCCATCATCACCTCTCTATGCAAGAAGAAAGACAAGGGAGACTACTCAGAATTCATGGAGAAGATATAATAAAACATGGATTTTATATATATAAGAAAAGTCATACAAACCACAAAAGAAAATACAACTTATCTCTTTCTCTTCCCCAATGCAATTCCCTTGAAGTTCTTTTGAATCCTTTTCTCTCTTCTTTACAACACTTAATTCCCTCTTTAGAATGGAAAGGAAGAAGCAATCTCTCACTTTACTTATTCTCCTTCACTCCTTAGAGAAGAATTCCTCTCAAATCCTCACTTCTACACACTTCTCCTAAACCCTAACACTTAACACAGACTAAAACCACTAAGAGAGAGCAAGAGAACCCAAGAGAACCCCCCCCCCCCATTTTCGTCCAAAAATAGATACTTATAAGTTAGGGACAAAATCCCAAGAGTTTCCATAGGCATCCCTTCAAAAGTCACCAAAACTCTTCAAATTTGAATTCCACTGACTTTGGGCGCAGCGGCGCCAGATAGGGTGTCGGCGGTGCTCTATCGTGCCAACAAATGCTGAAGTCTCTGGAAAATGGTGTCGGCGGTGCCAGAACATCTTTTCCTCATTTTTGGTCCTTTTTGCTCCTTTTTGCTCCTTTTTGCTCAAAATTAGTTCATTTTCTCTTCTTTTCACTCCGATCACCTAAAATCATTATACCTGCAATAAATCATGAAAAATACCTTTCTTTAAAGTGCAATATCACCAAAAATAAGTAAAATTATATAGCAAAAATCGTATATATTATTGGTACATCAGGTGGACATTGAAAAAGGTTCTAATAAGATGTATTCAGACTTAGAATATCTGCTTGATCCAATGAAGATTACTGTTGAAAAACCACCTCCTCCATTTCCTCAAGGATTAAAAAACAAAATGAGGATAACAGATTTACAAAATTTTTGGAAATCCTTAAGAAATTAACAGTAAATATTCCCTTTATTGAAGCATTAGAGCAGATGCCTGATTATGCAAAGTTTATGAAGGATATTCTTAAAATGAAAAGAAAGTTCATAGATCAAGAGGTAGTTGCGTTTAGCGGAGAGTGTAGTGTGATTATTCAGAAGAAGCTTTCCGAAAAACTTAAATACCCTGGTAGTTTCACTATCCCATGTGCTATAGGTGAGAAATTTTTTGGAAGAGCTTTATGTGATCTAGGAGCTAGTATTAATCTTATGCCTTTATTAACTTTCAAAAGATTGGGGATAGGAGAAATTTCACATACATCTGTGACTCTTCAGTTAGCTGATCATTTCATTACTTTTCCTAAAGGAGTGGTGGAAGATATGTTAGTGAAAGTGGATAAATTTATCATTCCTGTGGATTTTATTGTATTAGATATGGAGGAAGATAAAAAAATTCCAATTATTTTGGGAAGATTGTTCCTTGCTACTGGGAAAGCTATGATTGATGTTCAAAAAGTAGAATTAACTATGAAGGTTAATGATGAAGAGGTGACCTTTAATACTCTGAAATCTATGAAATATCCCTCAACACAAAAATATGATGAATGCTTTCAAATGGAAATCTGTGATTATTTGAGAGATGATCATTTTAAAGAAGTGTTAGAAGAGAAAATAGAGTATGAAAATTTAGAGTGTGAGGATGAAAGTAAAATAGAAAATGATTTTGATGATATGGAGAATGATAAGTTAGACTATGTTCAGGAAAGATTTGAAATATTGGATACTATGAAAAGTAGTGATGAAAGTTTAATTTCATCTATCATAAAACCTCCTGAACTTGAGATGAAATTCTTCCTAATCATCTAAAATATATGTTTTTAGGAGAATCATCTACCTTACAAATCATTGTATCTTCGGATTTGAATGAATATCAACAATAGAAATTATTGGAGACTTTAAAAAGACACAAAAAGGCTTTTGGTTGGACCTTAGCAGATATTAAAGGAATCAATCCTTTGATTTATATGCACAAAATTTTGTTGGATGAACAATATAAACCTAGAACTGATCCGCAAAGGAGATTGAATCCAATGATGAAAGAAGTAGTTAAGAAGGAAACTTTAAAATAGTTTGACACTGGAATTATTTACCCAATTTCAAACAATGCTTGGGTAAGTCCAATTCATTGTGTTCCTAAGAAGGGAGGAGTGACTGTTGATGTGAATGAACATAATGAAATCAAACTAACAAGATAAATTAATGGTTGGCGAATTTGTATTTACTATAGAAAATTAAATGCTGCTACCAGGAAAGATCACTTTTCTCTTCCTTTTATAGATCAATTATTGGATAGACTTGTCAGACACAAGTATTATTGCTTGGATGGATATACTGGTTATCATCAAATACCTATTGCTCCTGAGGATCAAGAGAAGACTACTTTTACTAGCCCTTGATGAACTTTTGCTTTTCGAAGAATGCCCTTTGGGTTATGTAATACACCTGCAACGTTTCAAAGATGCTTGATGTTTACTTTTAGTGATCTGATTGATAATGGAATAGAAGTATTCATGGATGATTTTTCTGTATTCGGAACTTCATTTGACATATGTTTGAATAATTTAGAAAAAGTTTTGAGCTTTTCGAGAAAACAAATTTAGTTCTGAATTAGGAAAAATGTCAATTTATGGTTGTAGGAGGAATTGTGCTTGGGCTTAAAATTTCTGAACTCTGTATGGAGGTAGACCCTGCAAAAATTCAGATTATTGAGAAATTATCACCTCCTACTACTGTGAGAGGGGTAAGAAGTTACTTAGGACATGTTGGATTTTACAGGTGTTATATTAAAAATTTTTTAAAAATTACTAAACCTTTGTGCCAAATTTTATAAAAAAAAATAAGAGATTTGATTTTAATGAAGAATGTTCGATTGCCTTTGAACTATTAAAAGAAAAATTAATCACTGCCCCTATAATTATTTCACTTGATTGGGAGATACCATTTAAAATTATTTGTGATGTCAGTGATTACGCAATTGGAGTTGCTTTAGGGCAAAGGTATGAAAAAATGTTCAAGGTTATTTACTATGCTAGTAAAACTCTTAATGAAGCTCAGATTAATTATACCACTACTGAAAGAGAATTATTAGCTATAGTGTATGCCTTTGAAAATTTTAGGCCGTATCTGACTGAAACTAAATGCATAGTGCATACTGACCATTCAGATATCAAATATTTAATGCAAAAGAAGGATGTCAAACCAAGACTGATCAGATGGATACTTCTAATGCAAGAATTTAACTTTGTGATAGTTGATAAGAAATGATCTAATAATCAAATTGCTGACCATCTGTCTAGACTAGAGTATTATAAAGTATCTGAATTTGAGAAGGAAATTAAAGAAACTTTCTTTGATGTGCAACTTTATACCATTTTGGAAAGGAATTTGCCTTAGTATATTGATATTGTGAATTATATTGTAAGTGATATTGTACCACCTGATTTAACAAGGCAATAAAAAAAGAAATTTAGATATGTTGCTAAATTTTATTTTTGGGATGAGCCCCACCTACATAAACAGTGTAAGGATCTTATTATTAGAAGATGCGTGACGTATGAAGAAACTGAACCAATTATTCAGAGATGCCACGATTCTGAATTTGGAGGACATTTTGGTGTTGATAAAACAACTCATAAGATTTTGCAATATGATTTTATTTGCCTACTCTTTTTAGGGATGTATACAAATATATAAAAACATGTGATCGATGTTAGAGAGTAGGTAATATTTGTAGGAGAAATGAAATGCCTCTAAATTTTACATTACAAGTTGAAATCTTTGATGTATGGGGATTGGATTTTTTAGGATCATTTATTTCTTCATTTGGAAATACATATATATTGGTTGTTGTTGATTGTGTCTCAAAATAAATTGAAGCAATTGCTTTAACCAGATGTGATTCTTGGAGTGTTTCAAAATTTTTAATGAAAAATATTTTTACAAGATATGGAATGTCGAGAGTAATCATTACTAATGGTGGATCTCATTTTAGGAATAATCAGATTCAGAGATTGGTTGAAAAATATAATATTATTCATAGAATCTCTATTGCCTGTCATTCCCAGACTAGTGGTTTAGAAAAGGTGTCTGATCGTGAAATTAAAAGAATTTTGGAGAAAACTGTGGATCTTCACAAATTAGATCGGTCTGTGAGATTAGATACTACATTATGGGCATATAGGATTGCTTCTAAGAGCCCTATCGGAATGTCTCCTTATGGACTAGTATTTGGAAAGACTTGCTACTTATCTATTGAATTGGAGCATAAAGCATATTGGGCGATAAAAGAGCTAAAGTTTAATTTGAAGAATGCAGATGAGAAGAGATTTGTGCAATTGAATGAATTGGAAGAAATCAGAAATGAATCTTATCATAATGACAGGATTTATAAGGAGAAAATGAAATTATGCCATGATCAGAAGATATTAAGAAAGAAATTTAAACCTGGACAGAAAGATTTGTTATACAATACTAGATTGAAATTATTTTCTGAGAAACTTAAGTTTAGGTGGATAGGGCCTCTTACTGTTATAAAAGTGAATTTTTTAGAGCTATTAATATTGAAAATCCTAAAACTGGAAAGACATTCAAAGTTAATGGGCATAGATTAAAACCATATTTTGAAGGGTTTAAACCAGATTTTAAAGACGTTTAAATGTTTAGTCATCTTGAATAACTGAATGGTTTGTCGGACTGACGACGTTAAACCAAGAACTTTATGAGAGGCAACCCATATTAATTTATGTTATGTTTATGTGCTTGTTTTTAGTAGTTGTGCTTGTAGAGAGTCATATTGGAGTCCTACTTACTCTTAAATATCATGAAAGAATGGAAAGTATTGGATAATATTGAAAACTTAAAATATTTCGGACCAAAATGAAGTTCAGTGCAAATTTAAACACTGGTGCCGTCGGTTCCATAATGGGTGATGTCGGTGCCCTATTCCGGAGAGCATGCACCATATTTCAGGATTTGGGCGCCGTCGGCGCCCTATCTGGTGCCGCCAGCGCCCAAGTTCTGATGATGCTTTTTGGAGTTTTAAAATGCGATTTTTTGCGGTTTTAGGCTGGATTTTCTTCCTTTTAACTCCACAATATCCATTTTTAACTCCCAAACTCTAGAAAAACGAAACATTCCTTTCTCAATTAGCATCCAATGGATTCCAACTCCGTAGAAACCCCAAGATTTAAAGTTTTCAATCGACGAAAGTTCGTCAGTTTTGAGGCGCAACTTTTACTCAACAAGGTGATGATGAAGAGGAGGATTATCAAGGAAAGAGGTTATGTAAATCGAGGTTTGGATAATCCTACTAAAAGAGTGATCCCCAAATATTTATGCTTATGATTTAGATAGAAAATTTATGATTTATAATATGGGATACTACGCAAGTATACGTATCGTTTATCAAGTAATATAGGACTTCCTGATTAAGCCTCGAGACATCGAACTCACAGGGAAATGTCTAAAACTTTAATGAAATAAGAAAAATATCTTTTTTACTTTTTCAATTGATTTTTGTAAGTATGTTTTAAGGTATTAATTTTGAAAAGTTGTTTTTGATATTTTTAATAAAAAGTTAAGCAGGAAATAAAATTATCAACTCTAAACACGATATAAAAGCTATAAGAATCAAACATTTTTTTCCTTCTTCAATGAATCAATAATAATTATGGATATTTATGTTGTAGAAGTATTTAAATGTTGTGGGCCAAATATGAGCAATTATATTCTTTACCCTTACTTGGTTCTATAAAGAAAATTGGTTAATTTGAAATTTTGAAATTTTGTAGATGGGTTAGGTAGGGAAGATACCAGCTCTTACTCTAGATTTCCCTCTATTCCCTCCATTTGGGGGCTAAGATCTCATAAAAAAATTTAAAATAACAAACCAAATTAGGGGGCTTTAGCCTGTCACTCTAAAATCCTCTAATTTTACTCCTCAATAAAGCATATCTCCCTATATATTTGCATTCAATCATATGGACTACAATTCTCACCCATATAATTGCATGTGATTCTTTCCAATTATTATTTGACACAATACCGCATTGGATATTACATAATCTCATAATAAATTTTAACATCTTAATTGGCCAAATCAAGAAGTAAATTAAGTACAAGGAATTGAATCATCAAAATTTTTTCCAGCATTAAACACTTGTACTTTCCACAACATACTTCCCTAATTTAATTACTTCATCATCTAAGAAAGAAAAAGATAAAGTAAACTACTTAGATTTCATGAAGTAAACACAAACACAACTTGATTTGAAAGCATAAACATAATGAAAACACAACAATCTTACTTAAAAACAAAGTGAAAAAAAAAATACTCATCTGAAAATCCTCTCCACAAGACTCTGGAAGTTCCTTTGAAATTTTGCTTTCCACAATACAACTCTACAAAAATTGGTGCCCAACTCTGATGACTCTAATAAAAACTTTAAACTTCAATAAAAAACTAGATACAAGAATGAAAGAAATTGGTGAGAAGAAGGCTTCACACCAACCATTTTTCCTTTCTTACTCTCTACTCTCTACTAACAACTATAGAACAAAAGAACTCCAAGATCCCTAACTCTTAACACACTTTCAACACACTAACAACAACAACAACCACTTGCAAATTATGAGGCTTCATTTAAATATTTTCTCAAAAGGTGCCTTGGTGTCTCTTCAAATCATGTCCAGATTCAATGTATCAACCAAATAATGCATCCCCACATATGCCGTCCAAAGGAAGTTAAGAAAGTCTCCTTCAAAAGTTGTTTCAAAGACCCCTTGAAAATGGTGCCAAATTTGATTAAAATTTGATTTTTAACTGTAGTTCTTAAGCACCGGCACTTTTGCGCTTAGGCGCCAGAGGCCAGATTTCTCAAACTTCATAATTTGCTCCAAATTTGATCATTTTTCGCTCCTTTCATCATAATTAATCATTTTCATCATACCTATAAGAAAAATACAAAATACCTTCCATTAAAGTGCAAAATCATCAAAAATACATATAAAAATGTGCACAAAAATACTATATATTTTAGGTGCATCAAAATCCCTCAAACTTAAAATGTTACTTATTCTCAAGTGACTCTTAACCATAAAAATTTTAACATGCAAATTATGTAAATGAGTTTCTTAAGAAGGTTTCAAAATTTTATTCTAAAAATTAAATAATCTAATTTAGAAAAAATTTTAGTAAATAAGATCAATTTAAAGTATAGAAAGTTCTTAAGTAAAGGATAATGAAAATATAAGTTTCTATCTAATTCAGAAATACTTGCAGAATTTTCAAAATATAGGATTCAAACATTTTATTTTCTCACTTAAAAAATTTTAATTGAGAATAATTTTACTTACTATATTATAACCTTAAGTTTTAGATTTTCTCAAAACTAATATTTTAAACTTTAGGCATGGAATCAATTTTTGATTAGGCTCTTAAATCCTCAAGCTTCTCCTTCCTTTTTACATACTATTTTTCACCTTTTTCTCTTTTTCTTTTTCTTTTTTTTTCTTTTTTTTTTCTTTTTTTCTCTTTTTTTTTATAAGACAAGGATTACTGTATCTGGATAGGCCTTTAATGATTTTGAATTCCACTCTTCCTTTTAAAATAAAGGTCTGATATGTATCTTTTACTTAAAAATCATAATAATAGTGTTGAAAATTATTTCTCAATAAAAGAAATTTAAGCTTTGAAAAATAAAAGTCAAATCTTCTATTCATCCAAAAATACAATATTTCTTACTAAAGATAGTTTAACTATATTTAACATTTCTTTATTAAGAACATTTTAACTTTAAATTTTTCATTATTACTATAAATTTTAACTAAATTCTTTTATCCATTTCTATATTCAAAATTTTGTTTCCCTAATATAACTTCATATACATAATTATTTTCAATCAAAAACCAAATTTATTTTAAGTATTCTTGAGAAAAAATAAAATTTTAGGTTTTTGAAAATTTAGTTTTTTAAATTCCCCCCAAACATTAATTTTTAGTTAGGATAAAAACATTTAAGCATAAGAAATGATACATGAGTGAGAATTAAAAACTAAAATAACATGCTTGCAGGAATTTCAATATCCTAAATATGCAAGTATAACAGTTTTAAAGAAAAACAGGAGTAAAAAGAAACTAAATTCAGTTTTTCATAAAATAAAAATTTCAAAAGACTTCTACAGTAGTGGAGGTTTTTAAAGCAAGTACACACTAACTTAACACAACTAAAATCACAACAATACTAGATAATAACTGGTAGTAGATTTTGAAAAGTTTTAAGCATGCAAATTTCAAATAGTGGTTTTTAATAATGTTTAACATTTCCTAACAGATTTGGAATTAATTTACACTCTATTAAAAAAATTTAAACACTAGATACACTTTAAAACTTTTACTACTACACACCTATCACAAACTACAACATAAAACATTACTTTATAACATAAACATCTGAATGTGCATAAAAAGAAATAGTCCAACTATGCTCTATACAATATCAAAGTTCATATCATAAATACATCACACAACAATTAATCATCACATCGCATAAAAAAACATCAAAATAAAGACATAACTACACATAAGAAATCACAAAACAAAACAAACTAAATACAACAATCCTAATCATCATCATCTTCTTCATTCCAGTATCTGGATGGCACATATGGTATATAAAACGGATGAGGGGGCATCTCAGCACTTTGATCACCTCTAATCACTCTATCCATATACTGCTGATAATTCTCCTCATATTCATCATGCTTAACAATATACCTTTCAATATTTTTAATCTTACCATCCATATCTCTAACATGCTCTCGGGTAAGACTCACTTTCTTCAAAATCTTTTTTAATAGTCCAGTCTGTGAATCACTAGATGATAATGCTCTAGAAGTAGTGGCACGTGAAGTAGAAGCAGTGGAAGCTCTAAATCCTCCTCTCCAACCAAACTCTAAATGTACAGTGTAAGAACTAACATTTACACTGGTAATAGGTCTCAATGGTTGAAGAACTTCCTCCCATATTTCAAACTTCACACCAGACCGCTCATAAATTGAATGATTTAAGGAAATCCCATACCTGAAGTAGTAGCAGATATGGCACAGTTCATCACATAATAAAAAATAATAGCCCTTATGTCAAAAGTCTTTCCTTGCTGAATACAATGGTTCAGAACAGCTCTCTCCCTCATAACTTCACTAATATGACTTGAAGGTAACAGTTTAGATGAGATAAAATAATGTTATGCCTTTGAAATGACATTCAACTTAGAGGCCTGGAAATTTACTCTTCTTTCATTTGTTATCTTCCACAAACCTCTTCCATCAGTCAAAAAATATATTATCTCATATAATTCTCCTTTAGTAGGATGATAATTAGCATAAAAACAAAACAATACAGGAGGCAAGTGGTAGAAAACATTAATTAGTGCAGGTGAAAAATGCACTTGTTCACCTCGAACCATCACTAAATTCTCTTCTGCGGCAGGTAAGTTTTCATAAAACTCTCTGACCACAGAAACAACAGCAACAACAGAGAAGTAACAGTAATTCTCCCAATTCCTTCTAGTAATCATCTCTTCAATGACTTCTCATGGCTTACTAAACACTCGTTCATGAATCAATTTTCGTGACGATAATGCATCAACGTATCGATCCTCTGCTCTCACACTAACCAATTTGTTGGAATCAAATTTTGCTTTTTCTTTCGAGCACTTTGACTTTGGATCCAACTCTAAAAAAATTGCAAAAATTCACCATAAATTCCAAAATTAAACAAAACTTGCTAATTTAACTTCCAAAGGTAATTTTCACTAAATCCAAGCAATTTCTCATGCTTTTCCTCAAATTTCAATAGATAATGATTTTATGATTTTTCAATAATGTACTCAAATGTGAAAATAAAAAATTTTTACTTAGGAGTAGTCATACCTCAAGGAATTCAAATCTGATAAATCTCGTTGAAATCGGCTCTTAATGGATCCAACCTAAAAATGCCCTAAATCCTATTTCGTGATTTTGAGAGGTTAAGAGTGTGAGGAGGTGTTAAAAATGTCAATTTTTGGGTTTTTAACTACAGAAAACCAATTTTTGCTAACTAGCGCTTATGCGCGAGGCATATGGCGCCTAGCCGCGAAATCTGGCGCTTAAGCACCTAAGTTATGACGTTTAAGTGCCAGTACACTGATTTTCACAAATAATTTAAAAGTGTAATAAAACCCTTATTTAATCACCCTAAATCACTTCAAATAATCATTTCTCCCTTATAAACTTTTCTAATTCTCCAAAGAAAGTTAAATTTCCATCAATTCCAAACAAATTTCACACAAACACAACATTTCGTTTAATTAAAATAACCACACTTAATACAAACTAAAAATTTCTATCCAAACATTTTGGATGAAATTTCCCAATACACAATGATTTAAATACATAAAAACAAAGATAAATTTACAACATTAAGATGTAACAAACACACATTAAAGTTCAACAAAACATAAACATAAAACACTAGACACAAAACACTTAACACATAAAAACTATAACACTAGACTATACTCAAATTAATTCCAATCTTCATTAGGTGGAATATATCCAGAACCACCATCAGATCCATTTGAATCATTTGGAATATAAATTTGATAAAACGGGCGATGGTTGAAAACTCTCACATCTTCTTCTTCTAACCATTTATTTTTCAAAAACATCACCTTATCTGCTTCTTACGCATAACTTGTAAGACTGAATTGTATTTTAAGTTGACATCCCATATGCACTAAATGAGCGTTAGTTTCATTAACTTTTGCTTCAATTGACTCCACGTTGCTTAGTGTTGACTTGCTTTACTTTGTAGTATGTTGGACTTGTTATGCTTGAATTTTGTGTTGGTGTTTAGTTTTCAGCATTAGAGTCACTGACTATCTGTGGGTGGATGAACTTATTGGTGACTGCTTAAGTGTGTAGATTTGTAGCATGGATTTTATATATTAAAGTGATGTTTTGTGTTTTTTGTGTAAGAGTGTATATTTGTAGCATGAACATATTTGGTGACTACTTAAGTGTGTATATTTGTAGCATGGATTTTGTATATTTGTAGCATGAATTTGGAGCATTTTCAAAGCTTTTTAAGAGTGGATCTAGACTTCTCTTGGTAAGAGCTTCACCTTAAACTAATTATTTTTTATTTTCACCATGGGAATTTCTTACATTGCTTGGAACCAAAATTTGGAATTTTTGAAGATATTTTGGGATTTTCCATGATGATTTAAGCTCTTATTTACTTAGATTTGCTTTAGGAGTTTCTTACATTGTGATTTTGGAATTTATCAGATTTTATTGCAAATTTTTAGAATTCCATATGGCTCCCAGAACAAGCAAAGGCAAGAAGAAATGAAGATAAATTTGTTAATGCAAAAGCACAGTTTCGTTTCAATTCTGTCTTCAGGAAAGATTCAGACTATTAGACACTATGGAAGGTTGAAATAAAAGCTTAATTCCATCTATAATAAAACCTCCTGAACTTGAGATGAAAATTCTCCCTAATCATTTAAAGTATATGTTTTTAGGAGAATCATCTACCCTGCCAGTTATTGTATCTTTGGAGTTAAACGATTATCAAGAACAGAAGTTGTTGGAAACTTTAAAAAGATACAAGAAAGCTTTTGGATGAACTTTGGCAGATATTAAAAGAGTTAGTCCTTCGATTTGTATGCACATAATTTTATTAGATGAAGAACATAAATCGAGTGTTGATCCGCAAAGAAGATTGAATCCAATAATGAAAGAAGTAGTTAAGAAAGAGATTTTAAAATGGCTGGATGCTGAAATTATTTATCCTATTTTGAATAGTTCTTGGGTGAGTCCAATACATTGTGTACCGAAAAAGGGAGGAGTGACCGTTGAAGTGAATGAATGTAATGAAATTATACCCACAAGACAAATTAATTGACGGCAAATTTGTATTGACTATAGAAAATTAAATGCTGCCACCAGAAAAGATCACTTTCCCCTACCTTTTCTCGATCAAATGCTAGATAAACTTGTTGGACCTAAGTACTACTGATTTCTAGATGGATATATTGGTTACCATCAAATACCTATTGCTCCTGAAGATCAAGAAAAGACAACATTTACTAGCCCTTATGGAACATTTGCTTTTCAAAGAATGTCTTTTGGGTTGTGCAATGCACCTGCAACATTTCAGAGATGTATGATGTCTATCTTCAGTAGTATGATAGATAAAGGAATAGAAGTTTTTTTGGATGATATCTCTGTATTCGGGACTTCATTTGAAATTTGCCTGGAAAACTTAGTAAAAGTTTTGGAGCTTTGCGAGAAAAGAAATCTAGTTCTGAATTGGGAGACATGTCAATTTATGGTTGTAGGAGGAATTGTGTTTGGGCATAAAATTTCTGAACATGGTATGGAGGTCGATCCAGCTAAAATTAGAGTGATTGAGAGATTCCTGCCACCCACTACTGTGAGAGAGGTAAGGAGTTTCTTAGGACACGCTGGATTTTACAGGCGATATATTAAAGATTTTTCTAAAATTACCAAACCTTTGTGCCGACTTTTAGAAAATGATAGAAAATTTGATTTTAATGATGAATAATTGAGTGCTTTCGAATTATTGAAAGAGAAATTAATCACTGCACCTATAATTGTTTCATCAGATTGGGAGAAACCATTTAAACTTATGTGTGATGCGAGTGATTATGCGATCGGAGTAGCATTGAGGCAAAGGCATGATAAAGTTTTTAAAGTCATTTACTATGCTAGTAAAACTTTTAATAAGTCTTAAGTTAATTATAACACAAGTGAAAGAGAGTTATTAGCTATAGTATTTATTTTTGAAAAGTTTAGACCTTATTTAGTTGGAGCTAAAAGTATTGTGCATACAAACCATTCGACTATCAAATATTTAATGCAAAAGAAGGATGCAAAACCTAGACTAATTAGATGGATACTTCTTCTGCAAGAATTTGATTTTATGATAGTTGATATGAAGCGAACTGATAACAAATAGCTGATCATCTGTCAAGATTAGAATATAATAAATTATTTGAATTTGAGAAGGAAGTTACAGAAATTTTCCCTGATGAGCAACTTTATACTATTATGGGAAGAAAATTATCTTGGTATGCTGATATTGTGAATTATATTGTAAGTGATATTGTACCATCTGATTTAGCAAGGCAACAACAAAAGAAGTTTAAATATGATGCTAGATTTTATTTTTGGGATGAGCCCTATCTATATAAACAGTGTAAGGATCTGATTATTAGGAAATGTGTGCCACAAGAAGAAACGAATTTGATTATTCAATGATGTCATGATTCTGAATTTGGAGGTCATTTTGGTGTTGATAAAACTGCTTTTAAGATTTTACAATCTGGATTTTATTGGCCTACTCATTTTAGAGATGTTTATAGATATATTAAATCATGTGATCGATGTCAGAGAGTAGGTAATATCTCTAAAAGAAATGAGATGCCTCTAAATTATAATTTGGAAGTTGAAATTTTTTATGTATGAGGATTAGATTTTATGGGACCATTTACTCCTTCATTTGGAAATTTATATATATTGATTGTCATTGATTATGTCTCGAAATGGATTGAAGCTATTGCTTTACCTAGATGTAATGCTCGGAGTGTTTTAAAATTTTTAAAGAAAAATATATTTACAAGATATGGAATGTCGAGAGTGATCATAACTGATGGTGGATCCCATTT
The DNA here is from genome assembly GCA_022702705.1 of Papilionanthe hookeriana x Papilionanthe teres. Taxonomy (NCBI): domain Eukaryota; kingdom Viridiplantae; phylum Streptophyta; class Magnoliopsida; order Asparagales; family Orchidaceae; genus Papilionanthe; species Papilionanthe hookeriana x Papilionanthe teres. The sequence goes on along the minus strand of CM040425.1, from coordinate 133,915,754 downwards.
TAGGAATAATCAAATTAAGAGATTGATTGAGAAATATAAAATTATTCATAGAATCTCTACTGCTTATCATCCCCAGACTAGTGATTTAGCAGAAGTGTGTAATTGTGAAATTAAAAGAATTTTGAAGAAAATCGTGGATAATCATAAATTAGATTGGTCTGCTCGATTAGATATTGCTTTATGGGCTTATAGGACTGCTTTTAAAACCTTTATTGGAATGTCTTCTTATAGATTAGTGTTTGGTAAGACTTGCCATTTACCGGTTGAATTGGAGCATAAAGTATATTGGGCGATAAAAGAGTTGAATTTTAATTTGAAAAATGCTGGAGAAAAAAGATTTATGCAATTGAATGAATTAGAAGTGATTATAAATGCATCTTATCATAATGATAGGATCTAAAAAGAGAAAATGAAATTGTGGCATGATCAAAAGATATTGAGAAAGAAATTGGAATTTGGATAAAAAGTTTTGTTATACAACACAAGATTAAAGTTATTTCCTGGAAAGGTCGAGTCTAGATGGTTAGGACCTTTTACAGTTGTAAAAGTTCATTCTTTTGGAGCTGTTGATATTAAAGATCCTAATACTGGAAAGATTTTCAAAGTTAATGGACATCGATTAAAGCCTTACTTTGACGGGTTTCAACCTGACTTCAAAGAGGTTTTAATGCTGAGTCATCTCGATTAACTAAATAGTTTGTCGGGCTGAAGACGTTAAACCAAGTGCTTTATGGGAAGCAACCCATATGTATCTTTTTGGTGTGTTTGCTTATTTGATGTAGTTGTGCTTTTTAGATAGTTATTTTTGAATCCTAATTACTCATAAATACTTTTAAAATTGATAAATGGTGGATAGAATTGAGATATTGGAATATTTTTTGCCAAACAAAGTTCGGTGAGAATTTTTTACCAATGGCGTCCCGGCGCCCTATCACAGAGAATTGCTGAACTTATAGGTTTGAGTGCCACCAGCACCCAAAACCTGTTGACGGTTTTTGAAATTTCAAAATGCGAGTTTTGGCAGTTTTGAGCGGGATCTTTGTCCTTATAACTCCCTAAACTCTATTTTAGACTTCCTAACTCTATAAAAACGAAAACTACCATTCCCAATTCGCATCCCATGGATTGCTACTCTATAGAAACTCCTCGATCTCGCATTTTTAACTGAAGGAAGTTTATAAATTTCGAGGTGCAGCAATTGTTCAACAAAGTGATGATGAGAGGAGGATTATCAAGGAAAGGGGCTTCATAAATCGAGGTATGGATAATCCTACTACTAGAATTGAAGAGATAATTAATGAGAGACGTTGGAAAGTGCTTTGATACACTACCGCTGCCATAGTTGTTCCGGTCGTGAAAGAATTCTATGCAAATCTTCATGGGATCAACCAAGGGTTCGTATTTGTGCGAGGTAGGTTTGTGCAATTCATTCCTACAAGAAATAACGATCTCTTTATAATCGAGAATATACCTATTTGCCATTATTCTAATTTCAATGCCACGAGTGATAATATGAATGATGTGTATCGTTATTTGAAGGATGAGAATGAGGATTGGGAAATTAGAGAAAATAGATACATTAGTTTCTAGGGGTGTAAACGAGCGAACACGAGTGAGCCTAGGCTCAGCTCGTGTTCGGCTCGTTTACATTTCGAGCCCAGAAAGTGTGTTCGTGTTCGGCTCGTTTGATTAGCGAACCGAACACGAGCTGTTCACGAACACAGAGTCATTTTGACAACCCTAATCATGTAACCATAAGAAGTTAAGGGTTGGGGCAAGATTTAAGAATTATTGTTATATTAAAACATTATTTGAATCTAATTTAATAATTTTTATTCTATTTACTTAATTAATAATTTTAATTGATTATAAATCTTTTAAATTTTTTTAAAAAATTGCTCATTAATATATATATATATATATATATATATATATATATATATATATATATATATATATATATATAATTGATGAATACTATTTTCGAGCCAAAACGAGCTGAACACGAACGAACAAATCTTTTTTCGTGTTCGGCTCGTTAAGGCTTGTTAACTTAGCGAACGAGCCAAACACAAGCTTCTTCATGAGCCAAACACGAGCTGTTCGTGAACAACGAGCCGTTTTGACAGCCCTATTAGTTTCCCATTTGCATCTCTAAATCCAGTGTCAAAGCAGTGACACTACTTTATTGCGGCAAAGTTATTTCCAACATTGAAGATTAGCAAGGTAACTAAGGAAATTGCCATTTTGAATTTCTGTATTCAAACTGGGAGAAGAAAAATCTAATTCCTATGATCCTCTATAAGTAGAATGAGTAGAGATGGGACTTATACTTGCCAAAGTGGTCAAGAAGTTGCTGGAGTGGAAAGAAATGAGAGGTATGACTACAAAGCCAACACACTATGACAAATGAATTATACTCCCTATAGGTCAGAGAAGTCTCTAACACCCTAAGCGGACTAGATAACTGCCTAACTATAAATCTTATACTTGGCCAGACAGATTGAAGAAGCACGAGGACTTCTCATCAAAATATGCAGAATGATGCAATTATCTACACAAGCTCTAATGTGGAGGCCCTGTTAGTATGACTTGGGTGATGCCATGCTATGTTACTCATTTTAATCTGGCGTGAAGTCAATGCAGGAAAATAAATGCAATTTTGAAAAGTTAAGATGTTTTAATACTAAATTTAATTAATCTCAATCTCTTATTAAACTTTTGTAGAAAAAGTTAAAATTTTATTTTCTTGGAAGCCTAAATTATATATTCGCACGATTCTCAAACAATACACAAGCAAAGAAATAGGAAATCACAAGCAACAAATAATATAAAATGACATGTTGTCACCGAGTTGACAATATATCTTAAAAAAATAAAATGACGATCGAGCACCGCATATATACGCTCCGTCCTAATAGTATATATCAAAATAATTTAGAATTAAGTATGAGACACGAGCAAGCTGTCGCTGGTCTTCATCACGTGGTTCTGCCCGTTAGACGTCTCTAAATTTATTCTCGTACCTTATTTCTATTACAAAATCGAGCCTAAAGGACTCTAAAAAGTACATAGTAAAAGTCTAAAATAACTTGACATTCATGAAAATCAGTTTCGTATAAAAAGTTATCTATATGCAACGTACAAAATCATGCCCGTTAAAGTAGAGTTAAGCAAGCACATGTAGAAAATGCATTAATTTAATTTACTTTGGTTGAATATAAGGATTGAAGATGAACGGGCTAAAGGAAGGAATGGAACGATGAAGCACAAGGGGAATGCAAGCCGTGAAAGGATTTCACCGATGGAGTAAACGGGGGAAAAACGGTGGCAGACGGAGTGGTAGAGTGGATGCTACGAAGATATTTTGGGTGGTAATACAATAAATATAAGATTTTAAGTGTTAGATCGATAAATATAGATGTTTTCTGTCAAATTAAATAAATAAACAAATTAAGAAAAAAGGGGGAAGGACCCTATTCTCCTTCTCCACTATTTCCCTCTAAAATGCACTTTCCAGCACTGCCTCGACTTCTGATTTCTTCGGTTCCTCTTCTCTCCACAGGAAAAGGCCTCCGAATGTCTACCTCCCGAGCCACCTCCGGACTACTTTCTCCTAAAGCCCTAACCTCGGTTCCAGGTTCGCTCATTTCTTCTGATTTCTTCAGGCCGTATCTTCATGGTTATTTCTCTAAAAAGGCTTCCTACTTATTTTCGGGTTCTGAAGGCGCTGCAAAATTTCCTATTCGAGCTCGCGTTAGGAGGAATAGCACAAAGAGGATGGTCGAGGTTACCATGGATGTTCCAGGCAGGGAAGCACCCGAACGCAAAGTAAGCTCAGAATCCCACATTCTCAGGTCTCCGCTGAATTCGGAATTGTATACTTTAATGTTTGGAGTTGTTTGATTTGGGGGAATATTGGAAGTAAACTATGTATACAAAATAATTGTTTCTTGGCATTTCCATAACAGTTTAAAATTACATAACTAGTTTTACTTCAGGGGCTGTCTCGCAACGGATTTAACCCAAAATTTGTGCAGGATTTAAGATGAATCTGGACATACGGTCATTTTGGACAAAATAAATCCATGGATGCTATAAATCTGGATTCCGTGGATATCGGCTGTAAATCCCGTAAATCCTAAATCCTACGAACCGGTAGATTTAACTCTGCGGGCTTCCAATTATCTTCAACAGCTATAATGACTTCTTAAATCCTTGCGAAAGTTGTCAAACAGTCTATTGGATTTACAAGAGTTAGTAAATCCGTTGCCAGACAAATTTCCAGATTTAACCCATTCAGGATTTAGTAAATCCAGATTTACGGGATTTACAAAATCCTAATACGGTAAATCTCATCTGTTGCCAAACAAACACCTCAAAGTTCCGTTTCTTTGATTCTTTGCCACACAAAGGAAATTTATTTTTTGTGATGATGGTTGTCTATTCTGTTTAAACATTTTCATCTTTTCAAGGATTGAACTTATTAGGATGTGCATGAAAATGACAAATGTGACTCTTGTCTGACTGACGACTCTTTGTAGTCTGATAGGTTGCCAGATATAGAAGAGTTTGCGTATAATCCGGTCCATGCAGCTGAAAGCTCTAAATCAGGTAATGATGCCTTATTAACTAGCACTTATGTTTTTCAGCATTTGATTTTATTGATGCTTGTGAAACACAATTGAATTTTCTCCAGGTACAACCACTGTAAGTAATAATTTGTTTCTTATGTGTAGACGAAGTTTTCAATAGTTTTTATATTTCTTCCTCTATCTTACTGTGTGTAAAAGTAGTGCCCATAACCCTTTCCCCTCCTTGTCACACTAATGTGGCGTAATCAGTGATAGGTTCTTAACTTAGAAGCATATTTTCACTTTCTGTTTTCTTTTGTGTTTTTATATATTCTTGGGTGTGTGTGTTTTGGGGGTGGGGTGGGAGTGGTTGATTTGTTGTTATGATTTTGTTCGAATGGTGGGCTATGTATTATCTAGCTTCACTTTTCATGGAACAGAAAGCTCTTTGCTATAGAACTTTATTGCAATAGCATAAAACTGCACCCTAAAATGCATGGATTGTAGTCATTATCCATCATTAAAAATCTTTTGCAAAACAAATGCTACAAATAGGTATCCAATTTTAGTCTTAACCTTGTTCTAGAAACCTTATCCGAGGAAATAAAAGGAGGTACGTGATGTACGTCTAACTTAATCTTCATCATTAGCCTTATGCCAATTGCTTAGGGTTAGCTTTATAAATTCTCTTTTTCCGTTCACTTATTTTACTTGAGGGGTTAAACCTATTCTTCCTAAATCATTTTGAACAATGTTTATCCATGTTACTTTTGGTTTATCCTTTATTCTCTTTATTCTCATGATATAAATTTAATGTACCTATGCAATGAGTCATTTTATGCCTTTCATTATCTATCTCCAAACCACCAATGTCTATTTTCAACCTCTTTTTCCTTGATAATGTCACACCCACCGTTCCTCTAATATATTTATTCCTTTATTTTTTCGTAGTTTAATCTTACATCCATCTTTACATTTTCTTTCCATCAACATTGACTTAGCGATCCACTTTTTTATAAAACTTAGATTTATACAACTTTTTTATAAAATTTAATTTAAATCTCTTGATATCCTCTTATTTCATAAAGCTCTTGAGGGATTTTAACCATCAAATTTTAATTACATAATTTTATCTACAAAAGATCTAAAATGATTAAATCTATCATATTTTAGGTACCGCTTTATCTTATAATAATATTGATTGGTGATTGTCAACATCATGTTTATTTAAATTGCATATATCATACCTAGTATTTTCTTTAACCATTCTAAGGTCTGTATCTTTTATAATTTATTATTATTATTTTAATTTTCTTATTTTAGTGGTTGTCTAATTGATCATTATTGTGCCATTTTGAAAAAAACACAGGCTAAGATACCTCAAAGTGAATTTTTATAAGTATCTCCATTATCAATATACAATGATATTAGTTCAATGATGATCTTTGGTGTAATCTTGCTATAGTTAATTTTTTTTTATTATCACTCCACAACTATGTCTAATACTAATTGGTGTTTCGTTGTGTATATATTTAATAATTTCAATATACTTTTATTCCTTAATTCACTACAAATAATATATATGGAACTTCATTATATGATTTTTTTAACATCAATTAAAATGATATGGTATTTCTTTCTTGCTATCTTGACTTTTCAATTAATTTTCTTAGCATTAAAATCACTTGCATAATTAATATTTATAACATGAAATTAGATTTGTTCTCCTAATTTAATTTATTTTTTCTATGTCCATGTTCCATTTTTCTTTTCTAGATTATTATTGTATGGCTTGCATGTTTGATTTCTTTATAATCAAATGTCATTTTGAACCTTTTTTTCCTTAAAAAATAATTCCTTACATGATATGATTGGGATCTTATATTTATTTTAGAAATTGGAATGGGATTTTTAAACATAAATTGAATCTTTTCTTGTGTGCTTAAAATATTTTGTTGAATTTGCTAGGTTTGTTAAAATTTTATTTTTATGTTTTTAGATACATCGAGTTGACATCCATTTTTAATGTCACATGTAAGAGATGCTCACTTGGATGCTACATGATTATATTTCACTCATTCACAGTCTTCCGTAGTTCAAGACATCCATTAGGATCTTCTGATACATGTTTTGGGCACGAAACTGGGGTTGATATTGATTCAGCCTTACCGGGGAGAGTTAACTCGTTAGGTGATATTAGGTTTCACATAGAGCACTTTTGATGTCCATTTTAATGTTTTAACCATTTGAAGCCTCCCATGATCAAATACAGTCCTAGAACCCTTTCACGTGCATTTTAAAAAGATTAAGGTTCAGACTCACGCACCCGCATGAAGTTTCGAGACGCTCCTTCGACACTAAATTCTATGATATAAAAACTCTGGAATGTTCATATCTAAGTTATGGGGTTGTATTTTAGTGATGCATGTTTGCCCGTTGCTTACGAATCTGTATAAATTCTTCAATAGACGTCCAGGCATAAAATTAGGGTTTGGACCACTCTGGCTGTACATGGCCTCAAATGTTGATTTTCTTCTAATACGACGCATTTCGAATGTTCATTTGGATTTTTGGAGACCATATTTCATTCAGAAATAACCTTTGACAGTCAGAGGATCGATATAAACCACTAGCACTAACCGTGACTCAGAAGAGGCAAAAATCCATTGTTTGGGCCAGACCTGGCGCATCTGCTCCTAGTCTTGGGCGCCTAGGCTCACAGAGTGGCTCTTCCAGCTCCTTTTCTTAGAGCTTGGGGCTCAGGTGGCCAACGTGGCGCGTAAGTGCCCGATTTGGGCGCTTAAGTGCCTAGAATGTTGTTTCACCCTAGTGAGAGCAGCGTTTAGGCGCCCAGTTTGGGTATTTCAACACCCAACCCAGTTTGGTGCCGAAATGCAGTGCTACTAGTTCAGATGGAGGGAGCAATACATGCATCACATGTGGGGGAGAAACCAACTCATTTACTTGGGTCTTTTGCCACTTTTGGAAGGGACCAATGGTAAGTTGAGCGAGCTTTTGGTCACTTTTGCAATGGGGATCTTAGTTAGGGGAAAAGAGCCTTTTCTTAGGGAGAGTTTTGAGAGGAGATTTTCTTGAAGGGAGAGGGAGCTTTTGGGAAGGAGGAGAGCTCTTGGTAAGCTTACTCTTCTACCTCTGCATCCTCTTCATCTTTTTCTTCCTCCATTAAGCTCGAGGAGAGTTTTCCCTATTGGATAGGGTTTTCTTGAGGAAGCTTTTAGGTGAGATCTTTCTTATTCTCCTTCCACCACTTCATCTTCTTCATTCTCCTTCTATCTTTTCTTGAGAAGAGTGAGGGCGAATGCTTGAGAGAGTCTTTGGAGGAGATTCTTGAGCTTTCCTTAAGAAGGAGAGCTTCATCCCTACTTCCTCCGTCGTAGGAGTTTTGAGCAAGCTGAGAGAAGCTTTTTCAACGGTCACGAATGTATAACTCCTCTAAAACTCAGTTTACTTTTTCCTTAGCAAGCTACTTAACCGGTTTAGGTCTATGTTTTCTTTTAGAGGGTAGCCGCTAGGTTAGGTAGTTTTTTTTTGTTTTTTGTGATCTCCTACGAATTCATGAGATTTCCCTAAGCTTCAGTTCTTAATTCTATACAACAACAACAACAACAACAACAACAACAACAACAACAACAACAAGCCTTTATCCCACTAAATGGGGTTGGTTACCTGAATCTTTTTTCTCAATTCAGTCATATTGAGTTTCATATTTTCATTTAAATCTAATAAATTAAGATCATTTTTTATACAATGTGCCCAAGTTTTTCTAGGTCTTCCTCTGCCTTTCTTAACATAAGTCAATTCTAAAACTTCTAATCTCCTAACCAGATGATCTGATGGTCAACGTTTAATGTGACCAAATCATCTCAGACAACTCGCCCTAATTTTGTCCGCCGCTGGAGCTACACCAACCCTATCACCGATATATTCATTTCGCAATTTGTCTCTAATTGTAAAGCCACTAATCCACCTAAGCATTCTCATCTCAGCAACACTTAACTTAGTTTTATGCTTCTCTTTTAAAGGCCAACATTCTGCCCCATAGAGCTTGCATGCCTCACCATCATCTCATAAAATTTTCCTTTCAGTCTAAGTGGCACTTTTATATCACACAATAGGCCCAAAGCATTCCTCCACTTTAACTAACCAACTTGAATTCTACTAATAACATTTTCATCTATCCGACCATCGCTTTGGACAATAGATCGTGATATCTAAAACATTCACCTTTTAATAATTTGATCACCATAGTTAGTACTTTGTCACTGTGAGCTGTTACTACTAAAATTACATTCCATGTATTCAGTTTTAGTTCTCCACAAACGAAGGCCTTTAGACTCCAAAGTAGACCTCCATAATTTAAGTTTTTTCTGAGCTCATTCTCTAGTCATATCTACAAGAAGGATGTCATCAATGAAAAACATACACCAAGGTACATTTTCATGTAAATATCTAGTAAGGGCATCCATAACTAAAACAAATAAGATATGGGCTTAAAGCCGATCCCTGATTTAATCCAACTGAAATAGAAAATAGTTGGTCAATCCTCCTGTTCGAACACAAGTAACACTTGTAGTATACATATCTTTAATGACTTGAATATAAGTCATATCAACACCTTACTTCTCTAGAACTCTCCAAAGGATATCTCTTGAAATCTTATTGTATGCTTTTTCTAAATCAATATCTCTCTGTATATCTCCATCAAACCTCTCGATAAATGTATAACTTCCCTAGTAGACCCGCTTGACGTAAATCTAAATTGATTAGGAGAAATCTTTGTAATAGTCATAACCTATGTTTAGTTAGTCTCTCCCATAATTTTAAAAGTATAACAAATCAACTTAATTTCTCTATAATTTGCACACTATTGTGCATCCCCTTTATTCTTAAAAATAGGGACTAAAATACTCTTCCTCCACTCCTTAGACATCTTTTTAGTTTTTAAAATAATAAGTAAAAAGTTCGAGTAAGTCAAGAAACTCCTAAATCTCATAAATATTTTCACATTTCAATCGTGTATCATCGAGCCCTACGTACTTCCCACCAATTGTTTTCTTTAAACCTTTCTCAACTTCTTTTTACTAATGTGATAGTAAAAATGACATTTTTTTATTATTAACGATATTAAGATGGTCGATCATATTTTCAAAAACTTTATTGAAAAGTTTATCAAATTAACTCACCCGCCTATGTTGAATATATTTTTCTAAAAAAATCACTTTTTGATTTTCATCTTTAGTACATCTGAGTTAAATCTTTACTTTTCTTTTTTCTTTGTTTAACTAGTTTATATATATATTTGACCATCTAGTCTAGTATAAAGATCACTAAAAACAGAACTTTTAGCGTTGCAGATTGATCTCTTAGACTTCCTACGGACCATATTATATTTTTCCCAGTTCTCTAAGCTTTTACGTTTTAACCAATTTTTTATAACATAACTTCTATTTTATCTTTTTTTGCACATTATTATTCCCTATTTTTATTTATATAAACTTTTCCTTTTTGATTCTCCAATTACATATTTTGACATTTGTTTAATAGTGTTAGTTACTTTATTTCACGTAGAGCTTGCTTCTTTATAAACATCTTAAATCTTGAAATCTTGAAGTTTACTCAAAAGTAGTTTTATTTGTCTTTTAGGTGCCCCCAATGATAATGATTTTTAGTATTTTTTTATTTTACAACTCCATGTTAAAATCCAGAATTAATGGTCGATGTTGAGTACTTAAATTATCACTTGGAATGACTTTATTATATTTACATTCTCGATCATCTCTTCTTATCATAAAAAATAATCAATTTGTGCTTTATAGATCCATTCTTATAAGTAATAATATGCTCATCTCTTTTTTTGAATAAAATAATAACAATAACAAAATCATTCACTAGAGTAAAATCTAATATGACTCAACCTTTTTCATTAATCACTCCAAAATCATAGCCACCATGAATATTTCTAAAATCTTCTACCACTCTACCGACATGTCTATTTAAATCTTGTTCAATACAAGTTCTTTCTTTAAGAGCTATCATTTGTATTAATTTTTCTAGGTCATTTCAGAATTTGTCTTTAGAACCTATATTTAAACATATTTGAGGAGCATAAGTACTTATACTTTTAAAAATCTTAGTATCAACAAAAATCTTAAGGGCTATAATTCTATCTCAACTTCTATTAATTTTTACAACTTTATCTTTCAAATTTTTATGTATAATTACACCTACACTCTCTAGTCTTACTCTTACGTGAATATCAAAGTTTAAAACCTTGGGCATCAATTTCGTTAGCCTTATCTTCAACCCTTTTAGTTTCTTGAATATATAAGATATATATCTTTCTATGAATCATAATAATAACTGATTTTATTAATTTATCTGTGAGAGTACCTATATTCCAAGTCTATCTTATTATTAGTTTCATGGATAAACTTCTTACTCACATCCGTCCGTAATGTGGGAACAATTGCTACTTTAACTTTACACTCGGACACCGATGTAGCGGCTCTTGCACACTTTTCACTGTATTTAGTCATACAACGAGTTGTTTCTAGGGGACGACCTAGCATTTACACAGTGATAAAGAAGATTCATGTTATGATTTTTCAACAAATTTTATGCTGACTGTTGACTATCCAATGCAGCCCTCAACTTTTCACTTTCAGAGCTTCGGACCTAGAAATTGCAGTGATTCCAGGCGACCGAAAATATGATAATTCGGTGGTTGCTTTGGTGGTTTTACACTCAATGAAGGAGATTGAATCCGCCAAACCTAGAGAGTAAAGAAGATTTCTTGCCCTTTTCATTCCTTAGGGCATGGAGTTAATTTTCCATAAGGAAATTCTTTTTTATTTGAAGATTTTCTTTTTATGAAAAAAACCTTGTTGTCTTGCCGAGCAATTAGAGGTAGGTTCTTCGTTACGTTAAGAAACAGAGGGTTGCTACACACCTTCATCTACATTAGATCCTCGCGAGATCGTTAGGTTGAGTACTTTTTGCCATATTTTTGATCATCATGAGCATATCTTACATCGCGTGTGCTTTTGCTTGGGCGAGGTTTAATCTTCTCTGGGGTGTCTTGTACCCGACACAGTTAGCCCATTTGTATGGTGCATTACATACAGTATGTGCTTGTTATGTGCTTCAATCTTTGGTTGCTTTTGGGGCGAGTTGTAACCCCTTTCCGAGATGTCTTATACGCTAGCTCGCCAAGCATGTCATCATTTATGCATGATAGTGGGGCATGTCTTGCATCAACATTGTTTACTATGACATGTTCTTCAGTACTATGTGCCACCACATGCTTATGACGAACATTTGCTCATTTCGATGTTAGCCTAAGTCTATCATCTGCTATCACTCGTGATCACTCCTACCTTGATGGAGCGACCACAATGCATCAAATCACTTTGCATGTTTGCATGTGCATTACCTGATTGTATTGGCGGCAAATCATACTTGTTAGTTTAGGGTCACAATGCTTTAACGAGCATTGCTTGCGAATTTAGCTCTGTGAGCAATGCGAGTTATTGCATTGTGACCAACACGTGTGTGATGGTCATACTTAATGGAATAATAAATATATATTTTCCCTACTAAATTTATTCGCTATACTTTTAAACAATGCTATTAGTAAGCTAGGCCATATGTGAGGCCAACCGTTGACCTCATTTTTAGTGAGGCCTAGCTTTAGGAGCTCCTTACCGACCATCGTAGCGGACTAGTAATGGATCCCACCTCTCATAGAACTTCGAGCTATTTCTCGACTCATTTTTGTGAGACATCGCATGAGTAATCCCGATCACTCGACTCTTTATCGCAGCGCTAAGGACTAACATGTAGAGGGTCCGAAAATGAGTTCCCATAGGATCAGACGGCTTTAGGTGAACCCTTCATGACTCGAATTCACGCACACCACAATTCGACACTTTTTTGGCTCGACCATCGGCGAACTTGTCCAGATGACCCCGGTTGACGAAACGGACCACACGGATGTATCCGGAACGTCGACTTTAGCTAAGAGGGACACCCATATTGCTATGGTTCCGCAGCGCGTGCAAGTCGCACGAAAATCAATGCATATTAAATTTAATTAAAAGAAATTGGTTTAGGCTTAACCCGGGTTTGATTCGGGTTGAACACATCCCAATTGCACCGGTTGAGCTGATAATCCAATGTATAATTTGAAATTTGAAATTTCAAAATTAGCTACCAACTCTTTTAATTAAATTTAATTAACCCTTATTACATTCCAATTCAGCCTGCTGCATGAATGGAATTTATTTAATTCCCCGCCAATGCTTATGCTAACGTCTCTTCGGCTATACAATTCGACATTACCTCCTTCCTTCCTGGCCTCTCTCGCGCGACAGAAATCCACTTGCTCGCTTCACCCGCACGGAAAAAAAACCGTCGCTCGCCTCGCTCTCCCCCGCGCACGACCGAGAGCTTCAGCTGCTCTTCCCTCAAGACCGAAACCCTCGCGCACGACGATCCCGCTCGACCCAGCAGAGCCGCTCGTCCCAGCTTGCGCCGCTCGATCTCGCCCCTCTCTGCTCGAAGCCCCCAGACGCCGCTCCCCCCAGCCTGCTCGACGAGCCGCTCTCCCGCTCGTCTCTCCCGCGCGACAGATCCCGCTCTTCTTCCCCGCTCGCCCGCCTCGCTTCCTCCTCTTTGCGACCAGAAATCCCGCTTCTGCTCTCCTCTCGATCTCGCTTCTTCCCCGCGAGGCAGAACCCCACCCACCTCCCTCAGGCGCTCGCCCAAAGCCCTAGCTGCACTCGCTCGCCTGCTTTCGCCCGCACTCGCTCGAGGCCGAAGCCCGCTCAATCCCGCTTGCTTATCCTTCACGAGCTCCCTCAAGCCTCACCGTCACCGTCGACAAGATCTCCATCCTCATCTCGAAATCGGACAGACTCTAAGGAAGCCAAAGGCTTTGGGGAAAGTATTTTTGTGGTTCTTCTGTTTTGCTCTGCTTAGCTTTTCCTGCGCCCGAGCCCAACTTTTGTTCCTCCTCTTCACCCGTGTATCTCATTCTCATTCGGCAAGGTAAATCTAAACCTATTTACTTCCTTTTTTTTTTACCTCAGATTGTTGGTGTTTTGCTATTTGGTTTTCCTTATGAGAACTTGGGATTCAAATATTGTCTTGACGTTGCGTATATTTATTGTTTTGAAAGAATTTATGGGAAACAAAGAGACTCGATGCTTACTCATTATTGTTTGAGAAAATTGTAATTTCACGTCTTTGGATTTGTAAAAATCTGAAAAGTTTGGTGCTTTTCTTTTGAAGGAAATCTGCATGCTTCCATGTTTCTGACAAGTGTCGGAGCTTTGCTTTTGAAAATTTGAGTATATAGATTCTCTAATTAATAAATATTGACACACTTGACGCTTGAGTCTCAATTGCACATGTACATGTTTCTTCATCCTCATGTGTTCACATGCACGATCCTGAATTCCTAATCGTATAAGTACAACTTTTCTTGATCGTGATATATTCGCATGTTTCATAACTCACACTAAAGCTCCAAGTGAGCGTTCACTTCAAGATAAATGTCTCTTTGCTAGTTTTGTACTTTGAACATCCAAATGCAATCACTACGATGCTTCAAATGATCGTTTGTTGCAGGAGTTAAATGGCTCTTTGACGGTTTTATTTGAAACTTGGAAGAGCTGTTTTCTGCTCTATATGCTTGTTGATTTTGGGGGTGCTTTAAAAGTTATTTTCTGCTTTATATACTTGCTGTTTGAAACATTGGTGCTGTAAGGAAGCTGGAAAGCAGCTGTTAGAGGTTTGGGAAAGTTGTTAGCTGCTGTAGAAGCTGGTGGCTGTAGCTGTTAAGTGCTGCCTAGTGCTGTAGAGAGCTGTAGATGAGCTGAAGGGAAGCTTGGTATTGCTGTTTGGATCATTTGGAAGCTGTAGGAGAATTGGGAGAAGCTTGAAATTGCTGTTTGGAGGCATAGGAAAGCTTTAGGATGATATTGGAAGGTTGGAAAGTGATGCTTTATGCTTAGGAATGCTGTAGGAAGGGTAGATTTGTCGTCTAGTGGTTTAGAGGTGCTATAGGAAGCCTTAAGACTGCTGTTTGGAGTGTTTAGCCGCTGC